>CM029917.1:17448006-20279256 GCA_017639245.1 Myiopsitta monachus | reverse complement strand
ATGCTGAGCCCCACATACACATCCAGCTCTCCCTCATGCCTCCCTCCCTTCCTCCCTCGCCTTCCCCTACATTCACATCCCATCTCGTGCCCCCGGAGGGGCCAGGAAATTGAGAAATGGCCAAAATGAAACAAGTTTTCCCTTCCCTCCTGGGTGACAATTTCAACCCTGCGGGAGCTTGGTGCTCATCAGCTGCCTCCTGCATCCACAGCAGCCCTCAGCACCCCAAAGGGGAGCACCGGCTCTTCCCATCACAACTAGCATAAGCATTCACCCTGTTATTTATATAATTATTATTATTATTGTTATTTAAAAATCTAGTTTTTTCTCTGCAAGAGCAAGGATGCTGCTATTTATTTGTAGGTGTTGCAGTTGGCTGCCTTGTTTCAGCAGTGTTAAGGCTCTCTCCAAGCAATAAGAGCATCTCTGGAAGAGCAAATTGAGCAGCTCAGTAGCAGGCGGTGACTTCCTCACCGAGCAAGGCTGTTTATCCTCCTCATTGGGTTTCAGATGAATACATTTGCCAGACAGCAATGATATTAGCCTCGTCTCAAAGACTTTATCAATTTGCAGTTGTCTCTTCGATGCTAGTGTTTTATTGAACTGTCTGAGATGATTCCCAAGGAGAGGACTGCAATTTAAACTATTAAGTAATTTGGGAGAGCAATTAGTGTTAATCTGGAAACTCCCTGTGTTGCTCCTGAATAAATCAACCTCTCCATGAGAGTCGTGCTGAAAGAGCCTGGGCTGATTTATGTGGAACTGGGGGGTGGCTTTCAGCCAGGATAACAACAAGGAGAGAGTTTATTGCCTGGAAAACTTTTAGACATGGATGGTGCTGTGGTTTAGATGGTGTCAGAGATGAGGGAGGGCCTTCATGTCCTCCTTGCTGCATGTTTCCATAGGATCAGACCTGGCTCATGACTGCACAAGGCACCACATCGTGTGTCAGGAACTAGAAACACTGTGGTCCCATCAGGTGTACGTGGTGGAGGTGAAGCCCCTTCCTCCTCTGACTTGGTCTCTGTTGGCTTCTGCTCAAAATCAAGCACCAAAACTGTATGAGGTCTCCAAGCCCAGCTTGTACCAGCAATCTCAGTGCTCTGCCTTGCACCCTGCTTCCTCCACCTGTGCCATGGGCGTCCTTGCTCAAAAACGGGGCCAGAAGTGGTTGCTCAAGAACTGAGACCCAGCCAAGTCAATAAAATGGTTAAGGTTGGAAGGGACCTTAAAGGTCGTTCAGCTCCATCCCCCTGATATAGGTAGGGACACCTCCTCTAGACCATGTAACTCCAAGGATGACCATGCTGTGTGTTTGACCACCTTCATGAGGAACATTTCTTCCCACCAGTAGGTCATAATTTCCCGTGTTCCAGCTTGTGCCATTGCATCTCATCCTGTCTCTAGTGACCTCCATCTGTATTTTCCTCAGCTTTCACTTAGGTGGTTGCGGACAACCATTAGGACTCTTCTTCCCTCTTCTTTGAGAAGAAGGAGCCCAACTCCTGCAGCCTCCCCCTGTGCATTGTGTCCAGTCCTTGACTGAGTTGCTTGTTTCCAATAGACTTCTCCTCCAGTGTGTCCATGTCTGCCCTATCCTGGGGAGCCCAGAACTGAACTGGTCACCATCCAGAACTGGCAAGTACCAAATAGAGGGGAATAATACAGAGGGGAAAGCAGTCTGTGTGGGCCAAGCTGCAGCGTTCTTATTTACCAGGATCTCCAGATCGTTTCTCCAAAGCCGATTTCCAGCCATTTGGATGCTGATACTTGGGATTATCCCATTCCAGAGGCAGGACTTAGTGTTTGCCTTTGAATTCCCTGAGCCCCAGGTGGGCCTCTTGTTCAACCCATTGTGGTCCCTCTGGGTAGCAGCTCTGCCTTCCAGCAGGTCAACTGCTTCCCCCATCTGGTATCACTTGAAAATGAGCTGGGTGCAACCTGATTTACCTGCTTATCCACTATTTGGCAACAAGGGTGCTACGGGAGACTGTCAAAGGCCATGCCAAAGTGAGCTTATACAGCTTGCACTGCTCTGCCCTGGTCCGCAGAGCCAATTGTCTCAACTGGAAGCTGATCAGGTGCATTGGCCATGATTTACACCCGATAAACCCCTGCTGGCAGTTCCCAATGACTTTTTGCCCATCATAGGTGGAAACAGCTTCCAGGAGGATTTGCTCCAGTTGCCACCTCAGGCAAACTGAGCAGCCTATGGCTCCCTACATCATCCCTGCTGGATGATGGGTGATGTTTGCCTCTTTCCTGTCCTAAGGAAACTCCTCTCATCCCCACTGTCATTCAGCAACAGAAGCAAGGGTGAAGGCAGCCCTGGCAGAGCAGAGAGCCCATCGCAGCCTCCTCTCCCCCACCTTGCCTTTCTCCTCAAGGTCATCCCAGGGAAGGTATTTGTGTTTCCAGGCAGCATCACGCTCCTTGTGCCCCCACCTCTCCAGACAGTTGCTTCTGTTTGGAGCTGTTGCTATTTTCTAGTGGCTGCTGGTTCCCCATTTGGATACCTCCGTAATCCACCAAGGGACCTCGCATCTCCCTTCCTTTCTTCTTGTTTTCTTCTTCTAAAGCAATTAGCGTGGCTCAAGCCCTCTGCAATCCATCAATTAATACAAGCTGCAGCAGTAAATTAAAGGGAAACAGGAACAACTATGCTGGGATTAGGTCACTGAAACTATAAACTTTGGAACAAATCAGATTTCCTTGGGAAGGGAAATGGACAGTGGTGATATGTCAAGTCGTGAGATGAGACAGGCTCAGAGCAACTTTCCAGAGTCTCCTGACTTCGCTGCTGGATGCCAGAACTTCTTCCCTAGGGAAAGTTTTGGGTTGCCAGACCCTGTTGCTGCTGAGAAATGTTTGGAGAGCCAAACAAACAAGAGGGAAAATGGGAAAGAGGATGGTGGGGAGCTAGTGTGCCTGCTTTGGGCAGTGTCCAGTGTGTAGTTGTGTCAAGACTTGCTGCCAACCATTGTCAGGCCCTGTATCCCCTCCTCCATGGTGGCTGATGCTCTTGGATGTTGTATGTGGCTCTGCTAGAAGGTCAGATTTGTTCATTACCAGCTCACCAAGTAACACTTCCGTCCTGCACAGCAGTGGTAGGAGCAATGCTGGGAAGGGTGATGGTGCTCAGGGGTCGCTGCAGAAGGGCCAGAGAAAGGCAAGATGCTCACAGCCCTGTGCCAGCTCAGCTTGCAGCCAAAAGGGGTTAAAAATGCTTCCCAAAAGCCAAAGTGACCAGTCCAGTGGCAATTTCTGCACTGAGGGTACAAGAGCATCCTTGTCCTAGGGGTCTGCAGAGGTGCTCATTCTCTGCACCTCGCCGATGATGCCTAGGACAGACAGAATGGATGGAGGTCATCTGTCACCTCCCTCCTCCAGGGGATCCACGTGAGTTCACAGTGATCTGAGGTTAATGGAAGGCCAGGAGCGGGGTTCATACCCTCCTGGCTGGGCTGATCACAGCCCCTGTGCTCTCATTAGCCATGTAAACGCATCATCCTTCCTGGCCTCTTACTCAATTCTTGGCTTCAGTGAGATGCTGCAAACTGTATTACACGCTGCGTGCGGGTGTCCAACTTTCCCTGCTCTCATCCCTCCCTCCTCTTTTTCCACAGCTTCGCCCTTCACCTGAGCTTCATCCCCTGGGCTGATCATGCAAAACCCCTGTGGTCCCCACCGCCTTCTGTAATGTCCTGTGAGCACAAGTTGAGCCCCAGTGCTTAACCCCTGCCCACACAGCTTTGTTAGCAGCAGTGTGAAGGCTGCCAGCATCCCTTCAACTCCAGACAAATGCCTTGCTAATGAAGGAACATTTGCTGGTGGAGGTGAAACAGCGTGGGAGCTGCGGGGATGGGGATGCAGGGATCTGTCTTGAAAAACAACCCTGCATGGCTTTTTCTTGCTTCCAGCACTAATGATGCTTCTCAGCCTTCCCAGCTTTTTCTGAGCATCAAATCTGGGAGACAACATCCTGGGCTCTTCATGTTGTCAGAGGAGAGGCATGTGGAGGTGGGCTCCAACACCTTCCAGGGCTCCCACTTCTCACTGGAGAAGAGCCATAGTGGGTGATGGTCCCAGGGGATCGCAGGGGACTGGATGTCCCTGAGGTGGTTGGTGCGAACTCTGCCATGGCAAAACCTCCTTGTAGCAGATGTGTGATGGAGTAAGGTGGAGATGGAGATGCATGTCTTGCATCACTAACGTGGGGGAGAGCACGGTCTTGACAGTCTTGGTTAACCAAGTTTCTTGCTTTTGATTAAACCAAAGCTGTGCCGTCTCTCCCTGCTCTAAGGGAAGCAAACTAGGCAAACACTGCACGTGTTTCGCACTCCTTTCTGAAGTGTCTCAGTCACATACAGGGATGCCATTGAGACACTTTTCATCATCTTCATCAGTTATATGCAGAGTGTTTTGCAATGCTCCTACCACTGCCTCCCTGCCCAGGGCCGTGCTGCTGTTCCAGGCATGCAGGCAGCTCCAGGCTCTAGGAAAAGCTGGCTTTGCCACCCTCAGCCTGATGTCTCTGCTGGCTGCTGCTGCGGACAGCATTTGTGTCCTCTCCATGTATAAATCAGTGCGGTAATGAAGCAACAGGAGCAGATGTTCTCCCCTGTGAAGCTGCAGAGATGTTTTCACACGCAGTGCTACACCCAACTTACTGCTCTTTCACCACCTTTTCCTTGTGTTGGGGGAGGACAGGGACGAGAGAAGCAAATTGATTTCAGCATCAGTGAAAGCAAAACCTTGTTTTCGCTGTTGTAGTGGCCCCATGTAATTTGGTTTCTTTCTTGATGTTTTCATCTGAATTATTTTTTCCTATGCCCTCCTACTCTCATGATGACAGAGAGCTGAACCCAGAAAACATGTTACCAAACAATGTGATGCCAACCAAACACCTTTATGTTCGTTTAAACTCCAAGACTGATGTAGGGGGATCCTCAACCAACTTACACGAGCATCTCAGTACTGGTTGAGGTGCAGCAGACAGGGTATGCCCTATTTAATGCTATAGAAGAACCTGCATTACTTCAATGTCTTGCTTGTATTTCTGAAGTCAATACCCCCAGAACTCTTGTGGAAAGCAACAGACTGAGTGAGAATGAGCCATAAGGCTGGCAGAACCCAAGACAGCAAAGAAAGGTGGGATTTGTAGGACTCTAACATGGCCTGGGATAATGTCTGCTCAAACCTCTGCAAGCAGCACTTGCGTTCACACCAACAGCCTCAATCTTTGGCTCCCCTCAATCTTCCCTTCTCTGTGTACCCCTGCATCTTGGGTTCCTGTGGCTGCTTGGGGTTTTCTGGGGTCCTCGAGCCTGTTGGGAGTGGAGATGACTGCAGCAAGATTGGGAGGTTCAGACACTGGCTAATCCTGTTAGGAAGCCAGTGGTTATTGCAGGGCTTCCACTGGGACCTGATAAATGAACCATAATGCTGTAATGAGATTTCCTTTTCCCGGCCAGACTAAATGTTCTTGGCCACTGGGAATAAAAGGTTGAGGAGGGGAGAGGAAAAATAAAGAGAGGGAAAGTAAAAGGGGAGGGGGAAGCCTATCGCAGGCTCCATCTATCTCTGTTGCATCAAAAGGCTCCCAGATGTGCGTGGTTATTGCAGCTCGTTTCTGTGCCCCATGAGTGCAACTCAGGGCAATAGCTGCCCTGTCCTCCTCTGCAGGGGGTTGATGGGACCCTGAGAACAACAAAACCACATTTGAGGTGATGATATAACTCCAAGATTCAGAGAAGGTGAGAGAGGCTTCTTTAGGAACCAGCAGGATGCTGAAACAGGCTGTGGGGCCATCGAGGAGAAAACATGCCCTAGAAAGAGCAGTTTCTTTGTAGGAAAGCTGGATTCCATGAAGAATGTCCAAAGCATGTTGTATTCTGACTTGTAGTGTAGTAGGGAAAAGCCAGCAGCCTCCTGCTCTTCTCCAGCTGTGATTGCAGGCGGTCTGCAGAGGAGGATGCTTTGGGCTGGGGCAGCTTGGTCCTGATACTGTCCTTGTTCTGCATTGCGACACCCATTAAGATGTGTTCCTGGTGATTTGGGTGGGATGAAGTGAGGGCAGAGATGGATTTGATCCATTGCATGGTCTTTGCAAACAGCAGGGGGTTTAGATGAAAACCCGCAGCTGAGGCTGATGTTAGCTCAAAGACCATCCCCTGCTCATGCTGGTTGGGCAGCTGATGGGGATGGCTGCTCTCCTTGGGCAGTGAGGGCTGTACCCAGCTCTGCAGGGATGGCTGCATCAAACACCTCCTCACCCGGGAATTGTGCCCCACAAATCCATGAGACAACGTTTCTAATTCAAACAGCAACTCCTGGTGAGGGGCTCTGGTGTGCATTGGTGTCATCCCAACAAGGCAGGAGTCCCAGCTGCCGAGCCCCAAGGGGTGGCATTGGTGGCAGGAGTGACATTAGGGTCACACAGGGCTGATGCCACCTTGGCCATAGGCTCAGCCACTGGTAACGCACTCAGTTCAATCACAGCCTCTGCTAATGCCATATCCCTCTCTCCTCCTCCATCAGCTTGTTTGCAGGTGTTCCCAAACTTCCCAAATTGGCCTCCTTTGACCCTGAAATGAGAAGCTGCTCTCTATGGGGAAGGGCTGGGTTCTTTGTTTTATTGCTTGCTCCAGTGGGGTCTCTGCTGGGGAGCAGTTTGGGGCTGGGAGCTTTTGATGCAGGGAGAGGTCTGCCTGTTGTGAGTTGGTGTTTTGCAACAGCTCTTTTCTTGTTTGATCTTGATCTTTCTTGGGGCTCTTTCCTGTTCTTTCTGGTCTTTCTTTTTGAATGTCTGACTCTAATTTATTTCTGTCTGGATGGCAAACAGAAGCTTTTGGGTTGCCAAGTCCCAGACTGGGTTTCTCTGGCTGTGGCTGGTGCTTTGGGGTGAGCATTTTCCATCCTTCCCCTGTTACACGGATTCCTGATGGTCCTTTAACCTCACAGTGAAAACCCTGAGCGCTGTCTCTTGGTCCTGGGGGTGATGCAAACACATTGGCTGACCCTGGCCCCTTCTGTGCCTCAGTTTCTCCGCTTGGATTGGTAGGATTGCTAAGAGGATGGTTGTTTTCCAGTGCTTCACAGGGTTGTGCTTCTCAGGTCCAAGGTGGCCTCTTTAGCTGTTGGGCTGTTTTTCCTGTTTACTATGTTTTCAGCCTCAAAGCTCTCCCTCGGGCTGCGTGGATGGGTGCCTCCACTCCTAACTCAGAGCCTGTTTCCAGGCCATCAGCTGCTCCTGCTGCAAAAACCCTCAAATGATGATAGGAAAATAACATCGCTAAAAATAAAACCAAACTCAGAGTGTTTGGATGCCACCTCTCTTGGTACCTTCTGAGGCCCACAGCCTTCAATCCTGGCCTCAGAAGAGCAGTACCATTGCTGAGCTGGAGATGGGTGCAGCAGGGATGGGTCTGTCCTGCTCCAGCAGCTGTGGTGCTTGGCCAGCGTGGGGGCAAAGCCTGTGGGTCTCCATCTTCCTGCCTGGGCTCTTCTCCAGTGTTTAGCGGTGGGTTGAGAGGGGGATTCAACACATCTGATGTGTGGTGGTGACAGCCACATCTGGAGACACCTAGGAAGTCCAGAGGAGCTGCAAACCCTCTGGACCCCAACTCCAACCCACCTCCCTTTGCCAATGTGCTTCTGCTTGTGGCCTGATGGCAAAGGGACTGTGTGTTGTGCTGGAGTGGCCACTGAAGGAGCCTGAGGGTGATGGCAGTGCTGTTCCTGCTAGGACCTCACTTCTCCTGCTTTGAGGGAGAGGTGGGACCCATCATCCCAGGTCCAGAGCTGGACTGGGAGCAGAAGCTGATCAGGAGAGCTATGGAGCAGTAACTCCTACAATTACGAGCCCTGGGTTGAGCTGATACCAATCAGCTCTGCCCAAAGCGGTACAGAAGGGTGAGGACATCCACAAGCAAAGGCCAAAGCTATAGTGGGATGTAGGCAAAACCGTGGGTCAGATGTTAATGTCACAGCAATCAATCTGGGCTCTCTTATAAGCCAAAGTGTGCTAAAATGCAGCAGGAAAAGCAGGAGCCTGGAAATAAAACCAGTTGGGGCCCCTCCAGTGTTTCCCTGGCATGGAGAGCCAGGATTTCCCTGGATTCACCTCCTCCCTCGACAAACTGGGCAGGATCCCAGGACTAGGAAGGTCTATGTGTGCCCACCAGGAAACTTATCCTTACCTAAGATTGGCCCATCCTGGAGGGGTAACTCCAGTTGGAGAACAAGGAAAACACATTTTAGCCCCCCAAAAGCAGCTGGGTTGGGGTTATGGGCAGCAATGTCACCCTTGGTGGAGTTACCATCACCCCACAGGAGGTGTTGAGAGGTGGAAATCCTCCTGCTCTTAAACACAGGCACAATTTTCTTTCTCCAACAACACCAAACCAGAAGGTTTGGGGGTGTTCTCTTTTGGGAAGTACCTTTGATACCTCTTTCCTAAGGAAATGGGGCTCATCCAGCTGCGCTCTGGTTTATCCACCCGCCTCATCCTGACAAACCCAGCTAATTTCCACCAAATTTAATGGGAGGGTTGAGACCTCGAAAACAGGATGTTTCTGGTGAGTTGCATGAAAATGGGTGCCAGGTGGCTGGAATGAGCGGGATGCCGAGCAGGGGGCTGGGATTTGGGCTGAAATCCATGAGGCACTGGTGATCTCACAAGGAAACATCGAGGATGTTTTCAACCATAGGCAAAGTCTCTGTCAATGTTATTACAGCTGACGTCAAGGCTGCTTGAGTATGAGGTCCCCAGCACTAAGGAAGCTCTCACAGGTGACCCCAATGAGCTGCTCAGCCCCTATTTCCTCCCATTAGTGGGGTCAGCCCTGCTTCCAGGAGCCTGGAACCAGAGGGGCTGCACACGAGCCAGGATTTGGCTGCAGGAAGCATCTCGCAGCTTGAAGGTAGGTGACTCACTGGGGATGAGCTGGATTTGGGGAGCCAAAAACTGTAAATTGCTTTTTTTAAACCAAAAGCAAACTGTGAACTCAGGGCCTGGCACGTTCAAACCTGCTGCTGGGGCTTCACATGGGGTGCTCAGCTCTCCTGGCTGTGCTGGTGTTTGTCAGCGTGGTTTGTAGAAGGGTTTGCCTCATCTTGGCTCAACAAGAAGCAGCTGGGTAATACCTTTAAACTGCAGCAGTGTTTCAGGATCCTATTCAAGTGCTTCCAGAGTGAAATCTGAATTCCTGGCATACTTCTGCAAACTTCTCCCCAGTCAGTGGGGAGCCTGAGCATCGCCTTTCCTTTGTTTGGTTTGTGGAAGAAAAGGAGAAAATCCGCAGCTCTGCCTCTTGCCTTCTTGGTTTTCCTCCCTTTTGGGGAGCTGATGATGTCTGGGCTGGGATTGATCCTTGGTTGCCATTTGACAGTGGCCAGATGATGCTAATATAGAGGTGGCTGACCAACACCTTTGTGTCTCCCTATGCTTGCACGTCTTTTGCTGGGGCTGAGATCAGCCTTTCACAGTCTCCTTCCCTTTGCTGCTTTATCCAGGCTGCGGCTGATGTGACAGAGGGGCTGCACAGCTCTCTCCTCCTCGTGGGGTACCCCAAAGACGCTGCTTCACTTCAGCGTGTCTGTAGAAGGGACCAGGGATGCTGGCACCTCCCTCCCTCCCCATCCTGCGAGGGGCTTTGCTGGTGGGGAACGGAGTATTTTTGGCTTTTTATTTTTGCCCTTCTTGCTCTTTTTTAGGAATTAAGAGCTCACCAGCAGCTGTTTCTCTGCTTTTGGGTTTGCTTTGTGTTCTTTTTTGCAATGAATGCTTTGCAGATTTGGCTTATCAGGCTTGTCAGCCTGCTCCAAGCCCTCCGCTCTCCTTCCCGGCCCTATTTACCCAGGGCACTGGCTGACGCAGGGCCCTTTCCTGTGTTTGTCACCACCCACCCCAAGGTTCTCCGGTGATAACTTTTCATTTAAGATTAGAGATTTGGGTCTTTTGGAACAAGTGTTTAACCCACAGCCCTCTGAAACGTGTCACTTAAGAGGGAAAAAAATACATACACCCTTTCAATATGCTGCTCAAGGTTGACACAAAAGTGATTTTTCTGGTTTATAATTACCCCAGTAACTGATCCAGAGGTTAAAAGGCACCACTCGGGGGCCTGATCCCACTAGAAACAAATGGGCTTGAAATAGAGACTCGGACGGTATCAACCACTGTGAACTGGCTGGTTTTAGCTGGCTTTAATGATGTGGATTCTGCTGATTTCAGTGGAGTCATGTAGCTGCTGAGCATCTGCCCCCAAACTTACAGCTGCTGGTGGATGGCTCAGGCACTTGTGTTTCAAAACAGCGTTTGCATCTGAATAACCCAGAAGTAACTGGAACCCCTTTCAGCCTTCGAAGCAAGGTCTTCAAGCAGGGGGGCTTTAATCTGTCTAAATTAGATCCTGGATTTACAGGAAGTCCTTGAACTTTGGGGTGGCTTCCAGCCCTCTAATGTGTCCTTAACATGGCAATGAAAGCACTTTTGATTTTGGTGGGAAGGCGGCAGGGCTTGGGCTGGAGGAAATGTGCTACGGTGGCTTTTAAAGGTAGGGGCTTCACGTTTTGAAGTACAAGTAAAAGAAACACAAGAGAAGACGGGCAGGTATTTCTCAGCCTTGTAATAGTGATGAAACATTAATTCATCCCCCTGGAATTTCTTGTTTGTGTGCTCCCGTAATTTCATTTCTGTGGTGTCTGTATGAAGCTTGGCTTAGTTGAATGCCAGAAGCCAAATACTCTTCGAGTAATATCTTTTTATTAGATTTGGTGTGTGCCTGCGTGCCCGCGAGTACGTGTGACAGAGAGATCACCCTTTATAACCCACTTTATACCCTTGGAGGCTGTGTGATGCGCTCCAAAGAATCCTTCCAGCAGCACGTTCCCAACCCTAACCCCCAGCACAGGGAGCTTTAACAGATACAGTTGGGTTTGGGGGGGATTTACAGGTGTCCGGTTGGAAGGGAGGGTGGTTTCAGGGATAAGCTGATATTGCTGCTTGTGCTGGAAGACTTTGTGCTGCCGTGGCTCTGTTTGGTAGCTCAGGGCTTGCTACAGCTCCTGAAAATGGGAAGCAAGGAGTTTCACTCCCAAAACATGTCCAGGAGCTGGCACAGGGATGTGAGCTCCCTTGGCCATGTCCTGCTGGTTTTAAGGGCAGTCTGGATTGCCTTCAACCCCATCTTTTCCCCCATAGACCAGGCAGAGGGAATGATGCCAAGGAATCCCGCCGGGCCAGTGGTGTGGCCATGGCATGGGTGCAGAGGAAGGGGAAGGAGGCAGCAGGACTCCTCCTTGCAGGTCCTGCCTGGGCACAGGAACCTGTGTTTATGCCTACAGCAGCCAAGCCAGCACAGAGTGCAGAGCTCTGCTGGGGACTTCCCAGGCCCCCCTTGTGCTCTCTGCTCTGCTCTAGTCCTGGAGAGGACAAGAGCGAAGGCTCACTGCCACCTCTAGGCAAGCACCAGCATAGGCGCCTGCTCTAAACTAGAGCACAGACAGACAATCCTGGGATTTGTCCCAAATCACTGCAGTCTCTGTGCCAGACCCCCCATCAGCTGGTGTACGTGTGTGTGTGTGTGCAGTTACATAGCTCCTTAAGCTTTAGTATAAATATATTTAGCCGTTTCTTTATTCCCAGGGCAGTAATCCCTCCAACACATTTTGAGTTGCATAGAAATAGCAGCCGAATAACTCCAGAGCTGTGGCTGCCGGGGATATTGTGTGTGAGCTGCGCCGAGGCCACACTTTCCTAAGGATCTTAGAGCTGAGCATCCCGAGCAGCACATTCCCATTGCGTTCCAGGCTTCCAAAAGAGAGGTGGGTGAGGATGAATGGCAGCAGGTGAGGGGAAAGAGCCCAGGTCTGGGAAGGGGGAGGGAAAGGAAACTTGGGGGAGCATTAGCTGCTGGGTTTATATTTGGCTTCTCTAACCGCTGGCAGCATATGGCCAGAGGCGAGCAGAGCTGAGCTGATTTCAGAGAGGGGGAACTGGGATGCAGCTGTGTGAGGGGCAGGGGAAAGGCTATTCCCAATCCCAAGCAGGTTTGGGGGACAACTTGCTTGGTAGCACTGCTTGCATTTGCTCAGAGCTGTGAGAAGCGGGGGAAGCAACTTCTGTGGATGGGGGGGTTTCTCCAGAGCTGGGGTCTCTTTGGGGTTCTCATCTACCCATGGAGGATGAGGCAGGAAGATAGGAACATGTTCCCTGTGGAGAAATCCTTCTCCCAAATGCTCTTGGCTGGAGGAAGGAAGATGCAAACATTTGCTGTCACATCAAGAGCTGTGTGGGAACGGGCTCACTGGGTGCAGATGGGCTGGAGAGGGTCTCGCTCCACCTTCTCCATTCACAGCCCAACATCTGCCTCATTAGTTGCTTATGAACCTCCAAGCCTCCCTCTCAGGGCTGACTCATGGCCACCAGCTGGAGGGAAAGGCTACCTGGGGCTGCTCCTGGCTTAGGGGGATGAATGGGACATGCACAGGCCGGCAGCATCCATCTCATCCTGACCCTTTGCTCCTGGCTTGCTCAGATTTACCGACTCCAGCAAAGCTCCAGCTGATACACGAATGAGCATTGTCTGGTTAAGTTCTTTCAGGTTTGCTTCCCCAGCATGGGTTTGCCTCTTGCAGTTCTGTCTTACTGGCAGGAGGGCAGAAGAGCAGCGAGGCGCTGGTGGCCGGAGCTCCTGCTGTGTTTCAAGGTGGCTTTGGCAGCGCAGAGTCCCTTTGAACGCCTCCCTACAGCACTAAGGCCAGGCTCAAAGATGCAAGCACTGAAAGAGGGGAAGGGTTTGTGTTTGTCTTCAGCTGAGAATTATCAGCCTAGGATAGGGTCATGAAGCACTGGTGTGCACCTCCTCATCCCTCCACGGGGCAGGTTACCCTGCCCAGAGCATCATAGCAGGTGTCATTGGGTAACTTACGATTAGATTAGCCCTCTTGCATCTAAATAAGCCTAATTGTGTTTTGGTTAGCCCCAGACAATATGTTACTGTGTGATGTATAAGGTGCGTGATGAGGGGGGAGCATGGGAAAAGCAGCCTCAGTTCTGCTGCCACATTTGCCTCTCCTCTCCCTTTCACCACCTCTAGGAAACTCCCAGTGTGCCGGGAGGGAACGGGGCTGCTCCTGTTTCCTTTTCCCTGTGGGAACTTTGATGATTGAATCTCCTGCTGTGCTGCATTTGCCTGCCTCAGAGCAGCCATGGGGCAGGGAGCCCGAGCTGCCGGGCATCCTTGGGCCATGCATCTTCACCAGGCTTCAGCCACCTCTTCCTTCTCCAGTGAGAGTTGCCTTCTGGCCTTGGGGAGGAGGTTGTGAGCGGGTGAACCTCATATTCCTGCCCAAGAACCCACTTGGGTTTATATAATACTATATATCTATAATTGTGTGTTTGTTGTTGCCATGGGAATGAGCACAATTGTAAATCCTGGAGACTGATGTCAAGCCTTGGGCTTGCTCTGGGCCTTATCAGGGGCAGATAAAGAGTCAGAAATGGGGTGATGGGGTGAGGAGGAGCCCCTTTGCTCCATAACCTGCGTGCAGCCCAAGCTCGGTTCTGCCAGCAGAGGTACAGGCAGCTTTGGTGCTCAGGGCATCACAGCGGGGTTGGTGCCATCTGCCCTGGATGCAGAGAGGGCAGGGACAGACCTGGCAGGAAGGGAAAGAGGGGGCTTTCCCGCAGTCATCGGGGCACAGCCAGGCTAGGAGGAAGAAGGGGGGTGTGAATGCAGCTTTCCATGGGCCCTGAGGCAGTTGCTGGTGCAGCGGGGTTGGGCAGGGGCAGGCAGAGCGCCGGTCCGGGGCGAGCTGCGGCGCGGAGCTTCCAGGCAACAAGTGGGGGCCGGGGGGTGTCTCTCGGTTCTTTAACTGGGGGGGGGGGGGGGGGGGAAGGGAATGGGGGAAGGGGAGAGCGATGTTCTCCGGTAAGGGGAGGGAGGGGGAAGAAAAGCCACGCTGGAAATGAGGTTATATAAAAGATGTATGATTTGGAGAGCAGAGTGTCTCCTAATGAGGGCTGCACCGGCTCGCTCCACACCCATAAAAACCCGGGTTGGACGTCAAAGCGGATTCGTTTCGGTGATGCTGGGATAAAGGGGCGCAGCAAGGACTGGCTCCCTCCTTCCAGCCCAGCCGAGCTCAGCGCCGCGCCGGGCTCCGTCCGTCCGTCCGCTGCGCCCGGAGCCGCCGGGAGGGATGCACCGGGCGGGGACGGGGCCGGCTCCTCTCTGCCGCACGGTAGGTGGGGCGGCGGGCGGGCTGCCCCCAGCCCCGCACCGGGCGCCGCTTCTCCGGGAAACTTTGCGGGGGGATGCGCGGAGCCCCGCGGGACCGTGCGCTCCCTCGGGCGCCCGTCGGAAGCGCTCCCCGGGGCGCCGGGGCTGCGCCGCGCCGCCGTGCCCTTGGCTGGGAACGGGAACGGGAACGGGATGGCAGCCGCGGGTCCTCAGCCCCGCCGGAGCGGGCAGCGGGGCGCTGCCTCCGGCTGCAGGAGCCCGGGGTTCGGTGGAGGCAGCCGGGCTGCCCCCGGGCCCCGCGCCGCGGGTGGGAGCGGGCGACATGGGTGGGGTCTGCCCGGCTAAAGCCGCTTTCCTGGTCCAGCGAGTGGGGCTCTGTGGTTCTGCGTCCCCCCGCCGCCTTCCGCACCCCGGGGCTCCTCTGTAAACTCCGTGCTCCGGTGTCCCCCCACCCGCGATTGTCCTTCGGGCTGGGGGGGCTGCAGGAACGGAGCGAAGCTGATGGGTATTTCCCTCCCCCGTAACTCTTTGCAGCGAGTTGGGGTGGGGCGGGGCGGGCCGCTTGTATGGGAGACGGTTCACCGGGGAGGACACGGCACACACGGGACGGGGGACGGGACAGTTTGCTCGGGGAAGAAAGGGACCGGCACCGGCGGAGGCGCGGACAGGCGCGTAGGGATGGGAGGGGGAAGTTGACAAAGGCAGTTTCCCGGTTTGGGGGGAGCAGTTTCACGGGATCGGGGTCCAGGACTGTCCCCCCCGCCGCCGCTGGGGCAGTGGCGGAGCTGTCCCGGGTGCTGATCGCTGCCCGACAGAGTCGCGACACATCCCCCCCGCGACAGTGCGGGCACCTTCGGAAGGGCTCGGGGCTGCAGGAGGTGCCACTACCACCCCAGCGCTGGGTTGGGGATGACCCGGAGTGTCCCTGCTGTCCCCGAGGAGCGGGGGTGGGAGCAAGGTCCGCATCCATCCCCGGCGAGGGGAAGAGGCACCCTAATGCGGCTCCAGGCCCCGAGTGTAGCCCTGGGATGCCCCGCTCTCACCGTCTCCGGTCCTTCAGAGAGGGTCAGGCCGGTTCTTGCCCCTTCCCTCTCCCTACCCGGGACCTCGATAGTCCTCTCTGGATGTGCTTTAAATGCAGAAGGGAGTTGTCGCAGGAGCAAGGGGAATGAACCGCGCCTGCCCTGCCTGTGGGCTCGCTCTCGGCTTAGTTTGTGGTAGATAGTAGAAAGCTTCTGTTTTTTATTGTCAAAGCAGAAGAAAAAGAGACCTCTGTAGAGGCACATCTGGAGCATCTGGTGCTGGGGTGGGCGTGCATTGCCCCATCCAGCCCCGCAGAGCCTTTCCCTGCCTTAGCTCCTCCACTCCACAGCCCAGGTGCAGACATTTTCTTCCAATGCTTTCAAGTTATGACTGTCAGGAGGAAATCCTGGCAGTAACTTAACAATTACCTCGCCGAGCCCCCGAGGAGCTGATCCGCCTCTCGCCGCAATGGAGGGGAAGTGTCTCCTTCCTTCCCGTGGGAGCACAGGCTGTCTGGAGAGGGAGACGTGGGAGATTGCAGGGAGCAGTTGCAGTGGCTGGGGGCTCAACAGCTTTAAATGCCAGCTCGTCTTCCTTTTCTGCATCCCTAAATGCTGATGGTTCAGGCAGGGATCCATAGGGATCATCACACAAAAGCTGTAGGAAGCTTTTGGGGCAGGGGGGCTGTTCAAAATAGGATCTCCCTGAGATTTCTACCCGCGTGTCTTGGTTGGCTATGTCTTTTCTGTTAAAGGTCTTAATGAGGATGTCCTATTGTAAAGAATTTGGGTTTGCATCAGCGATTTCTTCCTCCTCCTATTTCTTTCTCGCTCGTAATACCCAGAATATTTCCTTAAAGATACCACACACTCAGTTACATACTCTCCTGTTTTAACGCGTGCATGTGTTTGCAAACAAACTCCCAGCACAAAGTCTCCTCTTATGCAGACCTGGGGTTTGAGGGGCTATTCCTCTGATCAGACACCTGCACTGGGAGAAGCGTTACATTCCCTCATGAGCAAAGGAGGGTGACAAGTCCTTGTGCCCTTTGAATCCTGCTTATTCCCTCTGTCAGTGCAATGATTGTGAGCGAGTACCGGAGAGGCCATCTTAGGCAGAGGGGTTTGGGCTGAATCCTCACTTGCAATTAATATTGTGTGCCTACTGATGGGGAGGGTTTGGTCCTCCCCCGGGGACATTTTACCCCTCTCAGCTTTTTCTTTCCACCCCCTGCTTTGCTCGTGTATTTTGTCTTTTCCATTTCAGTAGTGTATCTGTACAAAGGCTTAGGAAATCTGCCAGATTGCCTAAATCAGTGCCTGAAAACAACTATATATAGCAACTGATAAGTCACATGAGCTCGGCTCGCATAGATTAGCATCTACCTCTCCTGAGTAATGAGGATATTGTTTGATACTTGTTGATACCATCAATTTTTTCTAAAGAAATACAATCCCGACAGGAGGGGACTGGTTTTGAGAGGAGGCTTCAAATGAAGCTAAAATGCCTTTGCTGTACTCACGCTGTTCTGATTGTATCGTGTGCATTAAATCAGATCTATATGCGTGATCTGATCTCTAGTACGTAGCCAAAAATAACTGTATTGTGTCCTGAAGAGGGAAGGATTTGTCAGCCCCTTTCTGGCTGAAGCCAGATGTAACATGTTCGTTCCAAGTGGATTGCAACGGGCTATGTGTGTGATACCTGACCCAATGCATTGCCACCCTCCACGGCAGCTGTAAAGCAAGCGGAATGAAGTGCCAATGTGATGCCAAGCAAGTGCTTGGAATCTGGCTGTGAGCATGAGAAACACACAGTCTGGAAAGCCCATATGTTAGCAGTATGTTGGTGCTATATGCAGAGTGTGGAAGCCTGCAAGTACTCTGTGTGTATATACAAAACCGGAGGTATTTATGCTAAGGCAACTCCTTATGCTTGACGAGATCTTGCAATGCTCTTCAAGGACAGGCTTGTCCCAATCCTATTTTGCAGAGTCTCAAGCCTATGTTTTCAGGCGTGCTGAAAAGATGCAGTTCTTCCTTGCCTTGATAGTCATGAAATCTCAGTCTTTTGAGAGCAGGACCCATTATTCAAAATGAATGCATCCTTGGAAATATCAGTGGCATGCTCTGGTCAGTGACTTCAGCCCACTGGAGTGCAGGGGGACTGTAGTCCTGGTATGCCAGCCTGCCCCACTGCTGCCCCTCCCCATAATACCATTATTGAGGAGCAGCATCATAGGAAGCCAAAATCATTTCCTCTGGCATGGGCAAAAACTCTGTTTTCAAGAGGGGCTGGGGCTGCTGCATGCAAAGGCAGCATCACCAGCATAAGACTGTCCCATGGGAGAAGGGGAAAAGCCCCAGGAACTGAGGAGTGTCTGAGCCTATTTCTATTCTTTGCTCTTATGCACTCATATAATCCCAGACTGGTTTGGGTTGAAGGAATCTCAAAGCTCATCCAGTTCCAACCCCCTGCCATGGGCAGGGACACTGTCCGCTGGAGCAGCTTGCTCCAAGCCCCTGTGTCCAACCTGGCCTTGAGCACTGCCAGGAACGGGGCAGCCACAGCTTCTCTGGGCACCCTGTGCCAGCGCCTCAGCACAATTTAATTTTCAAGGAAAGAGTTAGAAAGGAAACAGAAAATTCCAGCCCCCATCTCCCACAGTCCTGCCTGTATTAGAGCCAGAGCCCTTCCTAGGACACGGAATGGGTCCCACGAGGCTCCCCGAGACCTTTGCTGCTGCTGTCGATACTATGGCAACAAGTGCTAATGCAAAACCCTAAGAAAAGTGCAGACAGAAACTCGGGGGAACAAATTATGTTCCTTTCTATCTCGCACAGTCACCAAGGATGTGGGTGCAAAGAGGGTGAGAGCTCTGCTCTGACTCCATGAACCCAATTCATTAGCAGGGAATCTCACCTCAAGTCCTCCTGCCCCATTTGGTGTTGAAGAAAGGGGACAGAGAGAATCCCATCACCTTTTTCATTGGCAGGCTTTCACAGGGAGCTGCTGGCTCGTGCCTCCAGACTGAGGAACCCAGGCTTGTGCCGTAAGGAGCCCGATGTTTTCCTGGGGTTTTAAATAGTGACATGAGTCACTCTATCAGAAGAAGTTGGTGACAATCAGGTTTATTGCTATTTACTGTCCTAATTGGGCTGCATCTCCCACTGGCTTGTTAGAGGAGGCAAATTTGATGCTATTCTAGAAGGATTTTGGGGAGTCAGCAGTAAAGGAGGGGATGAGAGCGTGAGCTGCTGAGACGAGCCGGGAGTTGAATTCCTGGGCTGACTCTGAGCCGAGAGCTCTGTCGCTGACTCTATTGATGCCGGCTGGCGGCTCTGGAGCTATTGCAGCTCCAGCCAACCTGCTGCGATTTCTGAATTCCCTTTTCCTTGTTCTTTCCTAAATGGAACCACAATCCCCCTCTTGTGCTGCTATTGGATTCTGAGACCATCCATCAAGCGGCATTTTCTCGTTTATTTCCTATCTACCTATTTTGTCATTGAGGACAAAGTGGTGTGGTGTTAACACGGGTCCCATTTGTCAAACCGGAGTCACTGGTTTAATTCCAGTCCCCTTGGCAAATTGATGGTGGTGAAATTTATGTTTTACAGATGGGCTGAGCCCTAATAAGAGCATCAGTTTTAGATGGGGTAAGTGGCAGAATTGACGGGTTTATCTAAACTCTGTTTCAGCCACACATCACGGGCGCCAAGAAACAGTAGAAGAGAAATGGCAGGCGTGTGACTGAAATCTGCTAAGCCTTGAACTCCAAATTAAAACAAAGCCTTGTTCCTGTCATCTGGGGAAAAAAAATAAGGGAATCTTGTCAACACAGTTGTCTTGGCAACATTAAAGTGATTGCCTGAGGTCTGCTTGGAGAGGTGTGGTTTGTATTGGATGGGCTGAAGCGAAGAGGGATGAGGAACTTCATTAAATTACAGCAAAGTTTTGGTGCAGTTCTGCCTCCTCTAGTGTTGATGCTCCGCGATAAAGAGTGTGCAGGATGCTGGTCTGAATAGAGAATAGAGTATTTCAGCTGGAAGGGACCTAGAATGATCCAACTGCTCACAAGGTGTGCCAGTGGCTGCTCCTGCCAGCAGGACCAGGCTTTCCTGGCTGTTTAATTCCCTGGAGTGAGACAGTTGGGATGAATACAAAAGCAAGAGTAAGGAGTTGGATAAATGTGCATGCTGTGGGGCTTTAGGGCAGCTTCAGCCCAAAGATGTGGCCATGAGCAACCATAGATGGTTTTGTTTTCCAGAAAGCAACTCCGTGATTAGAGGCAAATGAACACTCTCAGGGAATGGACATGGATTTATTTGTACTGGAAAGCAAGTAGTTAAGTTATTACCTGTTCTTTTACTAGTTATAAGTGTGTTTTCAATGCAAACATCTGTGCCTTTCTGATGTGAGGGAGGTGTGGGGGTTTTCAGGACTGAGACCTCAACCGTTCATCCCTTTGGCAGCATCCTTCTCAAGCCCACTGCTTCCTATGGCTGTACAAAGTGGTTCAGCAGCGATGCAGCATCCCTGGACACTGAGCACTAGCACCAGGATGTTGTACAGATGGCAAAGTGCCACTTCTTTCATTCACTCCTAGGTGTAAATCAGGTTTATTGGGGGTGAATAAACCATTGTGGCCCAGGGGAAACAGCCACTTCCCAGCGTGGTGCACTGGGGATGGGAAGGCAGAAGCAGAGTGGGTGGTTTGGCTGCGAAGGAAAAAGGACTTGCTCCTTCGTGGGTGGATTTTGGCCAGGTTAGTGGGAGGTGGATAATTAGCGATAGCTGGGTGAGCATTGTCTATATAATGTCAGGATTAAAAGGCCATGTACACAGATACACCGTGGCATTGGTCTGAGCTGAGTGGGAGCTGAGCACAGAACTGCTGGCACGGGCTGTCAGTGAATCACTTTAATGCTCCATTTTCGGCTGCACAAACACACAGGTTTACAGTAACTGCATATGTTGCATCCCATCACTCCTCATCATTTCCACTGGTGCTCCATGGGTCGTAAAAATTAAACAGGCATAAATCCATCAGCCCTGGGGTTCTTCCTTGAGCACTATAAATCCCACCAAAACTAATTAAATAGGACAATGGTGTCCATTTAAAGTTGGCACATAGAAATATAAGCCATTACCAGAGTGAAGACAAGGCTCAAAATCGATTTGCGAGGGCAAGGGCAACCCAAGTGCCCACGCTGTGGGCTGATCTTGGGTACATCCTAACTCACCATCACTTGCAGCCCCTGGCTGGGAGAGTTAAGAGATTGTGTTAAGCTCCTAAGATTGATTTCTCCTCCACTTTGCTTCCTAAATCAAATCAGCCAATTAACGTATGTGCTGGAGTTTGTTGCTTGAAATGTTATCTGGCGACTCTAAAAGCTTCTTGTTATTGCTTTTCATAGGGCATGTATGTTAAGCAGATGCCTTCGTCACTGCCATAGGGGAGCCTGTTCTGCTGCCCTTCCCTGCACTGGTGGAAGCCTCCGGACAGGCGCTGCCAGCGTGGATTGGTGTTGAGATCAGGGTTAACACTTGTCTGGGGTGCTACAAGTTTGCAGCTCTACAGCGTTTGTTGATCTTCTGTGATCTGAGTTAGGTTTATGCTTTGGAAAGAGGAAGGAAACTGAGGCAGGGAGTGGGATGGCAATGACTGTGGATGTTTATCAACAGGGAGCTGAACCTGGCTTTGCCCATGGTTTTGGCCACCTCCTGTGTCTTTCAGGGGTGAAATAAGTGTTTCCACCCAAGTAGCTCTGTGAAACCCTGCTCACCACACTGCTCTCATGGGTTTTGAGGACTTATAACTGACATCTCGTGTAGCTTCACATGTACGACCTGGTAAATGTGCTACTGCTCTTGGGTTCATAAATCAGTCTTAATGAAGCTCGTAGGGAGAACTGAGCTCATCAGAGCTGAGCAGAGTTCACCCGTGCTGCAAACAGCCCCCATCTCCCCGTCACTTCACATGGGGTTGAATCTTTCAGCTTCCGTCTGGGAATAGACCTGCTGATGTCCTGGAACACACTGGGAGCTGGGAAGCTCTGACCCATGCTGGGTGTCTGGGGAAGTCTTCTCTGTGCTTCCAGGTGACTCCTGAGCTTCTCCATCTCCCTCCCATCTTCAGTCTGAGTTTGTGCAAGATTTTGTAGCTGGAAAATGGTTGAACTCAGTGATCTGAAGGTCATTTTCCAACCTAAATGATTCTAAGAAAATGCTTGTCCAGCCCTTCCCCAAAGGAACAGAAGGGTCAGGAGCTTAGATACAGGTTGCCCTCCATCTCCTTGCCTGCCCCTCTGCTTTCTGGAGTTTTTCTGACCTTCCTTACTCTGGGAAACAGCTGAGAAAAAGGAACAAATCACCCTCTTTTTATAGGGACATGCTGGTCACCTCCATCTCAGAGAAAGCCCTGACTGGGTGCTTGGGTACCACCTGGAATTTACTCAGTTCTTCTCTTCCCTCTTGTAAGGCAGGTTTTGGGGATGGGGAATGATGTGCACCAGCAATAAGTCTGTTTCCTGGGATCCTGCAGGCTGGAGCTGCATGTATGTAACAGATTATAAGCTTTGCTATAAGGTTTTGAACAGAAGAACTGGAAATCAGCCTGGTGGGAGAAGAGTGAGGGACTGTAAATACTTCAGGGTTTTTCAGCTATTTGGGGTGGATGAGGCTCAGCATTGCCCCCTTCCCCTGCAAGCACTGCAGTAAGGAGTTGAGACAAGCTGAAAAGCATCATCTCCTCCAGCTGCTGAGCATCTGCCCACAGGAGCTGCTGGGGATGCCTGATGGTGACAGGGGCTTGTGGCAGGCAGTGAATGAGGTGGCCCTGGCCCCTTTGATATGGGCATGATGTGAACACAGACTTCACCCGCTGCGAGATGTTCGTAGCTGGTGACTAATCCAGAGCTAATAACAGGGCTGTCCCCTTGAAGGAAGATGACAGTCCTGCACTCGCATGGTATTTATACTGCTTTCGAAGCCTGGTTCGTCCTTCTGGTGTCAGCTAATACATTAGAAATGAGTCCTGCTCTTGGTGGACCTGCCCGAACATCAGGGTGGTGGTGACCTGGTTTGTAATGGGGACCAGTGGAGGGGCTGGGGGTTTGCAGGGCTTGTGCTGATGGGCTCCCAGGACCAGGGAGGGGAAAAGAGAGAGCTTGGGCAGGGAGAAGATCTGCCAGGTCCTGTGGTTTGGCACCGGTGCCAAAGAGTCTGCAAAAGAGAAGGAAGACTTGGCTGGGGTCCTGTTGTGTCCAGTGTCACCGGTGAAAGCAGGCTCTGTCTGGGGAAGGGATGGAGGGGATGGAAAGGAAGGAGAAGAGGGACAAGACCTTCCCCGTAGAAGCAAATCTGCTTCCCTCCATCCTCCCCAGATATGTGACCTTCCCTGCCCAGAAGACCTGAGGACCCGGAGATGTCCTGCTCTGCTGCCCCGAGTCCTGTGAGGTGACACAGCCCATCACTGCTGGCAGAGGTCTTGCTCCAGCCACCTCTGGCCAGGGCCACTGGTGGGAAGTCAGTGGGCAATTAGGGCTTATGTCACCCGGCTTAACTGGCCCTTGAGGAGGTGACTCCCCACTGACCTACCCAGGTGACATTTACTATTCTCACATTGCTGCTGCTCTGCAGGGATGAGTGATGGCAGCAGAAGGGCAATAGGGGTTAAATCCATCAGCCTGGGTTATCGCTTTCTAATTGCTCTACTCTTTACTCGCCTTTAGAAAGCCAGTCTGGGGTCAGCAGCCTTCATCACATGAGGATTAAAATGCTCGAGTGAGTTAATGCCAGGGCTGCTGTCACTGCCCTGCTCCTCAGATCCCTGTCTTTCCCATCCGGGAGCTGAAGGGAGTTCCTGGAAGAGGGGGGCTGGGTGTCTACAAGTTCAAATGCTGCCCTGAATGTGCTGTCTCTGGGCGACAGGAGAGGGTTTTATTTGGCACCCCAGTGCCTCCAGCCTGCAGATCTCGTGCCCTCTGTTCTCTCCCCAAAATTCAGATATAAAAAAGAAAAGAAGGCATCTGCCTTTCAGCGCACTGCTAAATATCAGGGCACGGTCCCAGAGAGACACGTTCTCCAGAGCATCGAAGAAACAGGAGGAGAATGCAGAGAATGGGGTTTCGGAGCTGAAGTTAGCGAATGCGAGCATCGGCATGTAAGAACCAAGGTCTCATCAGGAGTCAATGAGATGTGGCTCCTCAAGCCACGCATGGGTGGTAGAAAGTCATGCCCCGATGCATGAGGTTCCCCCGAGAGCTGGGTAAACTCGCTGCATGTTCTCCTCTAGCTGGTTTTCCATCAGCTAAAGCAGTTTGTTTGGGAACTGCTCGGAGCTGGATGGCAGGGCTGGGCATGGGGGAGTGCGAGCTTTGCCTCCTGTGTCCCTGTGCCAGGCTTGAAATATGGGGAGAGGAGGAGCTGAGCCAGGCTGCGCTCCCTGTAGCCAGGCTTAAAAGCACTCACCCTTCTAAGTGCTTTGCTGTAACTCAGGGTAAGAGGAGCTGAATGTCTTCTACTGCCGTGGTTTGCTTGTGGCTGCTACTGGAAAGTAAAACCCTCTTGGTGTGACAGCACCTATGGAATGGGTTTCATCCTGGGTAGGGACGCACATCCCCTGTCTGCTCACCTCGATCCACCTCAACCATCAGGTTGTAGGACGCTCTGGAAAACACATGGAGAGGAGATCCTCGGCCGGCGCCGGACCTGCGCTCCATGCAGCTCTACCCATTTGCCAGACTGGCTCCCCATGGTCAAAGCAGGGAGGGTCTGAGCCCGGCTCCCCCTCCCCGGGCTCCCCCCTCACTTCCCCATCCCCTGCTGAGCAGATGGTGCTGCTTTTGGCAGGGAGGGGTGGAGGAAACAAAGCCCAGAGCAATGGGGAGCTGCAGCCTGGCTCTGGAGCGCAGCCCGGGGGGTGGCATGTGTGGGGCTGGGCTGATGCACAGGGGTGTCTGTGGCATGCGTGCTGCGCCGGCACTTACGCCTGCCCTGTCTCACTTCTGTTTCTCCTTTGTTGTTTGCTTCTCTTTGCCTCCTCCTTTCCAGCTGAAGAGGCTCGTGCACTGCTTTCAGGGATGTCGGTGAAGTGAGCGGGCTGCATCCCCTCCTCTGCCCAGCACAGGACCAGAGGCTGTCTGGAAGCTGGCATGTTGTCCCCTCCAGCCCCTGCGATGCCCTGCCCTTCTCCTAGCATTGCTTTCCGCCAGTGATACACCCTGCTTTCCCCAGGCTGCATTAGAGAGACAGACAGCAGTGATTATGCTGAAGAAAACCAGCCTGCAGCCAAAGCCCAGAGGAGTTCTGCAGTGAGGCCAGTTGCTTGAAAGCCAAAGAGTTGTCCCTTCCCCACCCCGGTGTGGGTAAGCATCTCAGACAGTGAATTCCTCTGTGCTCAGCGGGTGCCAAGGTCCTGGTCTGCAGGCTTTAAAAGAGGGGCTGCCATGGAAGAGAATGTGTTCAGCGTGCAGCAGATACAGCCCAACGTCATCTCGGTGAGGCTCTTCAAGCGCAAGGTGGGCGGCCTCGGCTTCTTGGTGAAGGAGCGCGTCAGCAAGCCACCCGTCATCATCTCCGACCTGATCCGGGGAGGGGCTGCAGAGCAGAGTGGCCTCATCCAGGCTGGGGACATCATTTTAGCTGTCAATAGCAAACCGCTGGTGGACGTGAGCTATGAGACCGCGCTGGAGATACTGAGAAGCATCGCCTCCGAGACCTACGTGGTCCTTATCCTGCGGGGCCCCGAGGGCTTCACCACTCACCTGGAGACCACTTTTGCAGGCGACGGGACACCAAAAACCATCCGCGTCACCAGACCCCTCTGCCTGGCCCCGAAGGCGGTTGACTTGTCCAACCCAAGCCTGCACAGCAAAGAGCAGCCGCTGCCAGCAGCCGATCGCACCATGGGCTCCCTGTGGACAAGGGAGATCGGGCAGGAGGTGGAGCCGGTGGTCCACGTTAACGGCGTCGTTACTGGTGGCAAAGGGCAGGGCAGTGGAAAGGGGAAGGCGGGTGCTTGTGGCTACCCTTGCCTCAACGGTGGCGTGGAAGACAATGAACTTCTCAAAGAAATCGAGCCTGTCCTGGATCTCCTGAAGAGCAGCAGTAAGGACAGCGATGGAGATGCACCCTCCAAGGTAGAGACAAGAGATATAGAAGTCCAGGTAGACTGGTAGGTCCCTAAATAACTTTTTTACCTTTGGTGGAATGTGGTGGTTTTGGCTACCCAACACGGCTGGTTTGGGTGTTGGTGAGCAGCTCTCCATAAATAGCTGCTCTCTGATAACAGCAGGATGAAGGGATGGAGAAAAAGGGGGAAACAGTTGATGAGGGGAAGATAAAAGTAATGGAAGATTTGGAATAGATGGTGGAGGAAAGGGAGAAAGATGTAAGCGTGGGAAATGGGGGAGACAGCAAGAGTTGTGTCTCATGGAAAGCTGAGCAGAGCGAAGTGACGGATCACGGGCTGGACTGGGATTTGTTTCTGTTCCATGTTCTTGATCGTATTTGTTTTAAGTTGAAACAAAATCCCGTGCCTCAGTTTCCCCACCTGCCAAATAAGATTCATGGCATCGTCTGTCCTTGCTGTGTTGCGTTAGAGCTCTCCAGTTGAAATCTGCTATTGATTAGCTGCCAGAGAGGGAGAAGGAAGGTCAGATTGGCAGTGTATGATGCTTCCCAAGAGAAATGAGTTTCAAAGCCTTCTGTGCTTTTGGCAGTCAGCATCTTGCTTGGGGAAGGGAGAGAGGAGCCCTGGTGCAGCTCCAGCTGAAACCAAGGGGACCTCAGTGCAAGGGCAGTGGGACCTGCCTTGGGTGCTCTGTTGTCTGGAAAGGAAGGAGATGTTTCCCATCAAGAGCTCAGAAATGGCCATCTCTTGTTGAAACCCAACAGCGGAGCTGCCTGTTCATCCCCTCCGCTCTTTCTAGATCAAGCTATTTTATATATGCATGCATGTATCACAAGGGTAGGGACGTATGGGAACGTTGCCCCATAGCTTCTTCAGAAGGGTGAAGTCCCATCATGCAGGTGGAACTGTTTCATTTCCGACATCTATTTCTGCAAGGGGGGTGGTGGTGTCCCCCTGATCTTCCTCAGCATGATGTAGACCGTCGCTGCGGAGCCGAAGCAGCTCCCTGTGGCCCTTCATGCTTTGCAGAAGCTGTTGTTAGTGCCTATTTCTATTTCTTGGTGCCAGCTCTCTTGCCTTCTGGCTGTTTATTAGCAATAATAGGTTGCCTTCTCCTGTTGCTTTTCCCCAAGTCCCTGAACACATTTCAGCAGTGTCAAGTGCTGCGGCAGGCTGTGGCTGCCCTCGCTTATTGACTGGCTGTAAAAGGTTCGCCAAAGCTGGTATCTCGGTTCAGTGACAGAGGGATTTGTAATTCCAAGTTCCCCTCCCGCACCTGCTTCCTTTGGGAGGGGAAAAGATTGTATTCAGTCCATTCTATCAGATACAACAAGAGGCGAAAGGCAGAGTTGGGGAGGAGCAGGACCCCTGTGGTGCAGAGCTCTGTGCCAGAGCCCAGGCTGAGCTCCCGATCGCTCCCATCACAAACCAACACCCACACTGTGTGTTTTCCATCTTCATTCCTGCTTTCCCAAATGATGCATTATCCCTTGCGGAGGACACGGCTGCTCAAAGCCCGTTGGGGTGGTCACACTGAGTCAGAGGGAAAACAAATCTGCTCAGCTCGGTGCTGGCAGTGAGTGGCAGACATCTGGGAATAGCAATGGGACAGGGTACACTGGGGACATCCTTCCCTGCCATCCCTGATGAGGTCTTGTACTTTTGGCTGTTTCAGAAGCAGTTGGATTTGGTCTCCGCTGTGCAATAGGAGGTAATTCAACCCCTGAGCCCAGCACTCTCTTTGGAAGGCTGAGGGTTACTTATTCGGGACTGCACATCCTTCCAATCAGTATCAATCCATCCCAGGGGTCCTGCTTTTAGCAGACAAAGGGTTGAAGCCGTGACAGGGCTGTGCTTGACTACAGGTCCAAAGAATGTGCAGGGGTGCTTAAAAATCTCCTCTGTGCCTCTGTTTTTGCTGAGGCTGCTGTAGTGGAGGTCTCAGCCTAGCAAATCCCCCAGGGGACACAATCCCAAGCATTGATACCAGGTACAGCCTCACCCTTCAAACTGTGTCCCCACTATCCCCATCCCACCAGCTGCAGGTCTCTGAGGGAATTCTGCTCCAGCCGGGAGAGGGATGAAAATTGTGTGGCTTTTCCTTTGAGGATACGCTTTTACTCAGAGATTAAACCCAAACACTTCGAATTCACTTAAACTGAAGGACGTGAAACCAGGAAGAATATCAGCGAAGTGGGTACTCCACCGAGGCTCCGCTTATTCTCTTTTTCAATGCCATTTAAAGAAGTATCTGTATCATCTATGTACCTTGGGACTGAAAATCCACTTCTCAGTCAAAATCAGTCTTCTGCATAATGAAAAGCTGCAGCCCCGCTCTTGCTGTAGGACTCTATGAATGAGGAGCCCTGGGCTTGAGCACAGAGGTGGAGAAGGACATTTACTGCAGGGAAAACTTGTTGAGAGCCGCTCTGCCAGGCAAAGGGCATTTTCCAGCCACCTCCCCTCCCACTGCTGCGATGTGTTGGAGGTGATTCATCTCCTTGGCTTGGTCTCAGGCAGAGCCGGGGCATCGTGAAGGTCTTCTGCAGTGAAAGTTTTCTTGGTCCATAGAAGGAGCTCAGGAAGGTCAGGGAGCAATGGGGAGTGGATAACTGGGGGGGCTGTTGCTTGATGCCAAAGAGATGTCCAAAAGAATAAGTGAGCCTTGTCAGATTGATGCAGCTCTCACGCCGTAGGCTCTGACTTCTGCAGGTTGGGGGGGAGCAAGCAGGGCAGGCATTAATCAAAACAAGAACAGAGCTCTCCCTAGATACCAAGAGGGTGTAAAACCTCTCTCAAGGTTGCGCTTGACACCTACAGCCTGGACCACTTGATCATTGATCCAGCTGGGGATACTGGTCTCGGTACCAATCCCATTCTGTCTCTCTCTTTTCCTGGTGCTGAGCTTCATAGCCTGCAGCACTTTGTCAAAGTGAGTCTGGCTTGCAGAGCCGTGACAGCTTTCCTGAGGCAGAAAGGAGTGGTGCACGTCCAAGGGTTTCACAAGGAGCCAAACACTTCTTCAAGGTGGGCTTTGCCAGACTGTGACTCTAATTCCACCTGATGCTTCAGGCTTCCAACCCATGTCTCTAATGTTAATTCCAAGGAAAACTGGAAACTGTGAAGTTTGCACCGGGGGGAAAAGTCAGTTTGTCTCCATCAGCAGCACCCATGGTCTGCATGTCCCTGCAATGACCTGGCTTTTGCTCCAGCTGCAAGGTACCCTGGATCCATGGTGCATGCCCATGGGATGGGCTGTGACCACGGCTCAATGTCTGCTACTTGGCTCAAGCCATCTGCAATGAAGTCAATCACAGCGCAGAGCATGGAAGTGGGGTGCAAGGTATGATGAGAGCTGGCATTTCTGCCATGAGGCTCACCGTGGGCTAGAAAACAAAAATAGAGTTTGATTCACTCACTGCCAGCTAAGCCAGGTCTGTTTCTCCTCTGCGCTCTAGGGAGATTGTCATGTCCCATCTTCCCTCCCTCTCTCCCCTCCGCTCAGTTGCCAGTATTTATTTTCCTTCTCAGGTCTATTCCATAACATGAACAGCATGATGGAAACATGGCAGTTCTGGTCCAAAAAGAAGCATCAGCAGCCCTGAGAGGGGGGAGAAGTGTGCTGAGAGCAGGAATCCTGTTTATGAAGGTTTCAGGCTCTATCCTGCACTGGAACAAACCCCATCATTTTGCAGTTCTCGAAGAGAAAATTCTCTTCCTCCCACCTCCTTCGCTGCCGCCAAAATCTCTTTGTGTGGCTCAAAACATTTCATTTGCATTTCTGATGTCTTCATTATTCTGCACTTGGACACGAAAACTTTAAAACCTCTGAAATGAAAAGGCTCCCTGAAACTCTCATGTCATTGCCATGCTGCAGTGGTGAAGGAGGAAGCTTTGCCTGTGAAAAACCCTCCCCTTCTCCCTTGGTGGATCCTTCTTCCTCGTCACTCTGACTACATCAGTCTAATCCAAAGAGGCATTTTGCGCCCAGCATCAGCATATTCCACCCAAATATACCCCCATGGAGCCTTCTCAGACCAGTCTCTAAAGCACCCTTCAAGCACTCGGCCCCTGTGCTGATGCACTTTCATCCCATGGGATCCCATACTCTCCTTGTACATGGTCCCAGCAGACAAACCCACATCCCATATGCTCTCCTGGCAGACCTAAACTGTGTTTGGCCTCAAAGAAGATGCTGAAGCTGGAATGCTCCGGTGCTCTTTGGGCATAGCTGGGAAGAGACGAGTGTGGTGTTTGTAGATTGCATCTGACACTAGCTGATGAATGTTAAACAATGCTGATGGGACTTTGGGATCGCTTGGATCTGTTCCAGGTCTTTCTATGTCAGTGCCTACTCCAATGGTATTTACCAGCCTCATATTTCATAGGTCTCTCCCCGGAGCTGCTCGTTGTGGCTTGCTTTGCTCATTAGTCCCTAATCACAGCACTGGGCCCAGCAAGGCTCTGACCTTCCAGGGCACAAGACCTTCTTCAAGCTATGCCATGTGCTTGTTGGTGAGGCTTCTGTCCTCTTCCCTTGGTGCTGTTCAAGCTCCCCTTTCTTGTTTAGGAAGTGGTTTCATGCTTTGGTTGCTCTGCAATTGCCTGCCCTGGGCATGCTGGCCCCACTGCCCTTCTGGGGAGTACATCCTACATTTGGGACTTATCCCTTCTGTTTCCAACATTCCCGCTTCCCTCTGGAGCTCTGCTCCATCCTATGCACCCTGCAAATCCCAGATCCCGCCCAAGCATTTCTGCCTCTCACTCAAACGCGTGCTGTTGTGGCAGACCTTGCTTTAACTATCAAGGTGAGGAGACTGCAGCAACAAGTTTTCACAGCCTGGTTTGTGTTGGAAGGGACCTTAAAGCTCCTCCAGTCCCAACCCCTGCCACAGGCAGGGACCCCTTCCACTGGATCAGCTTGCTCCAAGCCCCTGGGTCCAACCTGGCCTTGAGCACTGCCAGGGATGGGGCAGCCACAGCTTCTCTGGGCACCCTGTGCCAGCGCCTCAGCACCCTCACAGGGAAGAGCTTCTGCCCAAGAGCTCATCTCAGCCTCCCCTCTGACAGGTTAAAGCCATTCCCCTTGTCCTGCCCCTACAGACCCTTGTCCAAAGCCCCTCTCCATCTTTCTTGTCAACCCATTTTAGGTATTTTGATTTTCCAGTGTTACAGACTGTGAGCTGCCAAAGGAGTATACTTGAAAGGGAATATTAACTTCTGAGGATGCAGTACCCTCTGGACTATGGTTTTTCTGTGGGACAAGATAAAGGTGAGGCAACAGCCTTTTACCGCAGCCTCTCAGCACTGGACAGAGGAGCAATGTGCAGTGCAGCTTTGCAGCCATCTCCAACGACACAACAGGAGGTGGGCAGAAAGTAAGATGAAGGTATTTCCCTCCCAAAGCTCACGCCAACCAAGGTGTGCATGTTTAAGCTTCCCACACACCCCCAAGCTCAAGTGTAGGGTTTTCAGCCCCATGGTTTTGGGGTGAGTCCATCCCCATGGTCACAGCAGAGTGCTGCTATCGGCATCATGGCATGAGAGCTGTCGTCAGAAGTGTGGACGGTGGCATCCTTATCTGTTCACCCAAACGGGCCCTGGGGATTGCAGCAGCCAGCAGTATCTCCTGCCTGAGAAATCAGAGAGATTCTTCTGCCAGGCAGATTCAAAGGAGCAAAGTGACAAACTTTCTTTTTTGCTCATTATTTTCTGAGTTTCCTTTTTGGAAAAGCTTTGGAGGGATTTCAGAAACGGCTGCCTCAGCAGCATCACTCCAAGCACTGCAACATCATCAAATTAGTCAAAAGCAAACAGTGGTGCCGCTCATTTCTCCCAACAGCCAGATGCTCTTCCCGAGGTGAGGCAGCATCCATGGCTCTGCCTTTGCACCAGTGGGGGAGGGCAGGATTCCTCTGGCTTTTTTTAAGTAACAGATTTTGCTTTCAGAACAAAAGACAACTTCAAACGCGGTCCTTTCCCAAAAAACCTGCTCTGAATCCAAGAGGTCTTGCTGACAGGTATTTAATAGATCCGGCAGCAGGTCAGAGAGGGATCTCGGGAACCTGGATCTGGCCTTTGGAAAGTTCAAACAAGTACCTCCAAGGACACATCTTCAGCATTGCCTCCAGTGCCTCAAAGACTATAAAGGGATGGTTTTCGTGTCTCCAAAGCCTGTGGGATGCAAGGGCAAGCTCCCTTCTTCCCTGCGTGGCTGCAGACAGGGCTGTTTCCATGGCAGCCCTGTGTAGGGGTCCAACCCAGCTGCCTTAGGGGAACTGCATCCTCCCCATCGCCTACCAGGAACCCATGAGAATGGCCCTTTGGGCTCTCCTGTTGATAAAGTGCTTTTGGAAACGTTATCTGGAGACTGAGCTCGGGCAAGTGTTTTGGCCATTCTGCCCCTCTCCTTGAGTATGTGAGCAGCTTCCTCATGTGAATAGGGCAGGTCACCCTACGTCTCTTCTGGTCACTGGGGAAGCCAAGTTATGAGAGGAAAATAACTTACCGCGAAGATCCTGATGCTGTCTGACCTTGCAAACATGAAACAGGCAGGAAATACCTGTAAAATGAAGCAATTGATCGTTTTTATGTCTTTTTCCCATTTGGGTTAGGGCTGGGGTGAGGTTGTGGCTGCTCGGAAGGGACTTTTCATCTCTCTTCAAAAGACAGAGCCGGATGCTTCTGGGCAGCCTCATCCTTGAGAGGTGTGCACTAGCTCAGCACAGGGGCATGCACTCGTGGTCATGTATTTCATCAAGAATAGCACTACACAACACTCTCTGCCCCTGTGGCAAATAAGCAATGGGATGTGGAGCATTTGATCCTGTGCATTCAACCTTTAATGCCCACCTGGATTTCACTGTTCCTCAGGATGATGCGTCTCTCTGTCAGGTGATGCTCAAGGCCAGTGAATGGGAATGGGGCCCTGCTCCAGTAATACTTGTAATGCATAAAGTAGCCAACTACACCGATGACTTAATTCAAGCATCTGGTCCTTTCCCCTGCAGTTGGCACAGGTTGCAGCATTTACGGCTTTGCTGGTGTGCAGACAATGAGATTCCTCATGCTGCCTCTCAGCTGAGACCTCCGGCTGCTGCTGCCGATTGATGGATTCCTCTCCAAGGTTCCCTCGTGTTATCAAACACCCGTTTGGACAGGCTTTAAACAGGCAAACACCATCGTGGAAACAGCAGGTTGTGCCAGGTGCCTGCAGGCATGTGCTCAGTGTCATTCTGGAGGTGCCTGTGGGATACCTGGCACGCTGGGGTCTGTCTGCCCAAGCATCTCCTGTCTGCATAGAGGCAAAGGCTGTGCCCCTGGAGAGGCACTGTGTTCCTCTTGGAAGCAGGTTCCCTCTGCTGAGTCCCAGGCACCAGTAAAACAAAGGTATTTCTTTTATTCCCTTATGGATTTAGTGCTTGAGTCCTGACTTCTTGATGGAAGTTGTGAATGCTCCATCCCTACAGTGTTCAGGACCAGGCTGGACAGGGCCTTGGGAGACGTGGTCTAGTGGGAGGTGTCCCTGCCGATGGCAGGGGGTTGGAACTGGATGATTTTAAGGTCCTTTCCAACCCAAACCATTCTATGATTCTTTAATTCTATGATTTTGGGCCAGTTATGGGGAGGACAACTTCACAAGTGCTTGTAGCATTGTAGCATCAGCTACAAGAGATGGCTCATGCATGCCCATCATTTCATGTGGGGTTGACCTGCCTCCACTCTCCTAGTCATGATGGGAGAGAGAGTAGGGACACGCAGCCATGGAAATTAGTGTTCTCTGGGATACTTAATAGCTGGCCTTAACTTTGGGGGAAGAGCCAGATTTGCTGAATGTTCATCCTGCTATAATTCCATGTCTTGGTGCAGGGAATTCTCTAGATGGAGGTAAGCTGGATGTGCCAAAGAGACCCTCAAACTTCCCCTTTGGATGGGCTGGTAGAGGACAGAGTGGGTACATGGCTGTCCCCAGCCCTGGGGGACCTACATGGCTGTCGAGTGCTCCCGGCAGCGCCTCCACCATGCAGCAGAGAGCCAGGACCTGTTGTCTTTGGCTGTGGTTGTGTGGTGCAATGGGTGGGGTTTCTTGTGCTTTATCTGATTGAAGCCCTTCCACATATTCGCAGCAGCCAAGTCACAAAAGAACAGCTTCATGGCCTGAGCGGGGGGGGGGGCATAGAAAACCCAGTAGAAACTGTCCCTATGGCAGTGTACCTCTCTGCTTGCACCAAGCTGGCCACTATCACCCTAAGGCAGCTGCTGTTTGGAAGGTATCCAGGAGCTGAGTGTGATATTTTGGCAGCTGAAAATTGCTCTGTAAAGTCAGAAAACACACAGAAAATCTAGTGCACAGGGAGATTATCTTAAGAGAAGTGTTTCCTTTAAACTGTTCCTAAAGATACAAACTGGGGGGCAAGGAGGACTCTGAAATGGAATTTGTCTTGTTTGTATTGCGTCTTCCCATGACGGTGTCAAAAGGCTGAGTTGGTGTTGTTGCATTAAAGGGGAGAAAATAAACTCCCTTGCCTTATTAGAGGGACAGGGAACGGCCCCAATATGCAACTACCAGTCGGACCATGTTCACTTATATCGAACCTCTACTGGTCCAGATTTCAATCCAACCACGTTAGCTTATATCGAACCTCTACTGGCCTGGATTTACCGATAGTGGCGACTGGCTATCGAAACAGTGCGGTTTATTGATTGAGTTTGTTGAGGCAACAGATACAGTTTCTTACGGATTACCGGTGATAAATACTGTCCGCAAAAGCACGTGCAAATAATAGTTACATGGATACAAGTGCTTGATAAAGCTAACACAGCACAGCTCTGAAATATACAGGTGACAGTAAAAGTAACTCTATAGAGATTCTAAGTTTTCCTAGGAAAGCACTGGATACAGTGCAAGTCTTACCCACAGGTGTCCCTGTGGGAGCAGAAGGGAGGTCCAGCCCATTGACCAGGAGTCTATTGATGTTACCTTCCTTGACTCGTCCATGATGGTCTCTTCCCCAGTATCCCCCTCTCTCTTGGGTCATTTGATATTATTTTCACCTTCAAGGTGGAGCTTGAGTGACTCTAGTCATGCATACCTTTGTTATTATTGGTGCAAATCTCTCTCGCTTCGATTTAAAGGTATATGACACCAAAAATTCAGAGCGCATGCTCAGAGAGGGGTGGTCTCATTTTGGAGGGGGGTCGCATTGGAGATGGGCGTGTATTTTAGCATGTAAATGCATTATAATGACATTATAATGAAGCAAAGTTCACACAGAGGACGACATTCTGTCAAAAGATGACAGGATGCTGGCTCAGGGTAGCAAGTATGCAGCTTATCAGTTTCTGGTACCACCTAGCTCCCATCTCGTGCTGAGGCTAGGACAAAGCATAAAAAGCATAACCGCGAGATCTCCACCTCGCTCTACGCCCATGTCTGCTGTGTTGCCACAGGAACCGCTGTGGAGTGCATATTCCTGGCATACCAGGTGTGGCTGCATCTCGCCCCGAGGCCCTGAAAGTCCGTTTATCCCTTATGTTTATCCCTAATGCTGCAGTTCGAATATAAGTTCCACATTTCCTAATTATTCCACAGGTGTGAATGATGTCCTGAGTGTGAGTGTCCTACTTTGGTCAGTGCCCAAAGCTCACTGTTGTTAGTGGGAAGGCTCATTATTGACTTCAGTAGGCATCTGGAAGACTTGCAAGAACTGACAGCAGGAGCAAAACAATTGCCAGAGCACATTACCTCGATGGTCTGTTGGGCAAGGGCAGGGTGGCTGTGAGCTGTAGGGCTGTACCCATCTTGGCCTGTGGCCTGCGCAGTTAAACCCATGGTGCTCCTTCCCACGTGTGGTCTCACCATGGTGGTTGGCATCTTCGGTGAGGATGCCACAGCTTCCTTTCTCTGACTATCCTGTCTCTAAATCCCGTTTGTTTTTCTCCTTCATGCGGGCTCATATGGCAGTGGTTTTCCATCACCTGCTTGGATGGCATTTAACAGCCTCCCTGACATCCCATGGTACATTCCCAGGCACGAAGTGCGTGGTAGACTGTGGGCATCATGAGTTACACCAGCTCACGCTGGGGGCGTCCTCAGTCCCCCAGCCTTACCAACATCCTCTGTGAAGGCAATCCATCAGTTTGCTTAAGGAAAATCGCTTGCACTCACCAGCCTTTGCAGCATCTCTAAAGGTCAGGAAGAAGAGAGATTGCTGTCTCTTCCTCCTGGGAGCCACCTATTTTTCCTTGGCTTATTTTTTTCTCTCTTTGCTCATAAACACCAGCTGGTTTTGCTATGAGGTTTCACCCTGAGATTTTGCAGCTGCAAGCGCGTGCTGCTCTCCTTCCCCCAGCGCCATGCTTGCTTTCACAGGGATCCAACTTGGTTTTGGGGTGCAAAGGGTCTGGTGTGTGCAGGCAGGGGTTTCCTGTTGTTTTGCAAGCGCTGTGCTTGCCTGTGCAGCAGGATTTCTGCTGTGCTTGGATTGCCTTCGCCGCGGTGATTCATCGCCTTGGCCGAGGCAGAGCATTTCCTCCCCTCCTGCAGGGCGATGCGCGAGGTTTTGCTCCTTCGTGGGAAACAGCTGGAGCAGATCCTGGAGATCCCACTCCGGGACCTGGCCCATGGTCCCGGCACCCAGCCACCCTCCAGCCCGCTGACCCCAATGGTTTTTAAACCTTCAGTTTCAGGGAAGGGGAAAACAAGCTGCAGAAAGCTTTACCAGCCGGGATGGAGAACGACCGTGTCCTTGGTGACCTGTGGGAGAAGAGCAACGTTCCTGTGGTCTTGAACAACCCCTACTCCGAAGCAGAGCAGGTAAAAGCCCATGGTTTATGCTGTTTTGGGTGGGAAAAGGGTTTGGTGGTGCATAACCCATCCTGGTGGGCTCTCACACCACAGAGAGCATGCAAGGACTACATGTGCTACCCTGAAGGCCTTTGATCCCAAGAGCCGCAGTTGATGGAACATAGAGACCATTTGAATGAAGCCGAATTCCCCGTATAAGGTATAGGTCACCGGAGAATGATGCTCTTCATCCAGAGGGTCAGACTGGGATGGGAGCACAGGGACCAGGACTTTGATGCCTGCCTTGGGACTGTTGTCTCTCTTTGTGGCTAAGAGCCAAGTTGCGTTGTTACAGTTGTTTTGATTCATACGATGGTAATTCAATAGAGCACTTCAGATAATGTGCTGTACTGTGCCTTTTCATCTCCTCACATTCCACAGGCATAAATTCTCAGGCTTCCTTGTCAAAAGGGGATTAGGTCCCTGTTTGTAGCAAAGCCAAAGACGTAAAGGCAGATCCTGCCAGGCCAGAAGGATCACCTTGGGAAAAGCATGACGTGTGTGAGCACTGCCAAGCATGTTCAGGCAAACGTGTCTCCCTGATGGGATTAATCAGCATCAGGGCAGGATATGGGGGACCAGTCTGAGGACCATTTTGAAGCAATGTTCATGTCCACTTTTGCAGCACTTAACAGTGCTTTGAAGGTGCTTATGAACATGATAGCAGTTGAGATACTCCTGTCCATGGCAGACTTGATGGATGGCTTTATCCAACCTGGATGGATGCTTAGATGCAGCTGGGAGCTTATTTCCACCCTTCCCTTGCCTGGCTGCAGCTCAGGATTGCGGCCAGGTCTTCTAGCAGCATAAACAACCTTATGGCGGTTATCATCCTACACACAGTTGGGTGTATCCAAGAGCTGCATCACCCTTTGCTCAGCTGTTGGAGAGATGTCCCTGGGCAGCCCCACATTCCGCCGCATGGTTAATGCACTGTGGCAGGTATCACAAGCCCATCTTGCCCAAGGGCAGGTCACAGCTCTGGTCCCTTTGCCCCAGCTCTGGAAAGACACCGTCTTGCCTCCTCTGCTAAGCTCCTTTCATGTACGTGTCTGTTACTATAAGCACTTTATAACCTTCTATGTTCAGAGCTTAATTTCTCTCCATGTAAGGGCTGCCAAACCTCCCAGTCTTAAGCTGCTAATAAGCTCTTCAGGTTTTCTTTTCCCACTAGATATGCAGCTTTCTTTTTATCCTCCTTATCCCCAAATCGATGTGCCTGCACTTCTGAAGGCAGCTTGGGTTTTCCCTCATGCTTCCTGCAGTCATTCCCTAGGGCTGCATGCGGTCAAGGCAACTGAACTTCTTGTCAGCAGCAGTAACTACTGTGAACACAGGGGCAAGCCAAGCAAAGTGTGAGCTTTTCATACACATTGTTCTTTACGGCAGGATTTGGTAGGGTTTACAGCTTTGGCCAGGTGGGGAATGCTCACTGAGGATCATAATAAGGAGCTGAAAGACCCGTTGGGCATCAATCCGTATCCCTTGTTTCTTGCAAAATTGGGCATTGTGTTTTGCTTGTTTCCCAGAAGCCCAATTCCCCCTGGCCCTAAACCTGAGTGATGGCAAAATGCTGTGACTGCCCCAGCCCAGGTCTTACGTGAGTCCTATTTCAGCCTACGCGGATTGATTTGTTAGGAGCTCCAGGGTAACCAGTGGTGTGTTTGTCCATGGAACTGGGAGGGGAAGGGAGTCATGTCAGCTCCATGCTCGTAAGGATGATTTACAGCTTTATAAAAGCAAAAACCCCACACTTTTGCGGTTAATGAAGGCTGGAAGGGAATGTCAGCATGACAATAGATGGAGAAGAGATGCTGCATGGGAACCTTAGAGCAGCTGCCACTGCCTAAAAGGGCTGACAACAAAGCTGGAGAGGAACTTCAAAGCTTCAGCAGGGACTGTAGTGATAGCACAAGGGGTGATGGGTTCAAACTGAAATATGGGAAATTTAGGTTGGATATAAGGAAGAAATTCTTCCCTGTGAGGCACTGGCACAGACTGCCCAGAAAAGCTGTGGCTGCCCCATCCCTGGCAGTGTTCAAGGCCAGGTTGGATGGGGCTTGGAGCAAGCTGCTCTAGTGGAAGGTGTCCCTGCCCATGGCAGGGGTTGAAACTGGATGAGATTTAAGGCCCCTTCCAACTCAAACCAGGCTGGGATTCTATGATTCTATGATATCTATGACCTGGGCTAACACTGCAGACCTTGTCCTCCTGCAGTCAATGAATTCCAGGAGGGCAGCACATGCTCCTGAAGCACAGGTGCGAAGCAGGAGGAAGGCTGAGGACCTGTAGAGCTCACTCAGGTCTGCAGCAAGGAGGATGCTCCTTGTCATTCTGGTTCCAAGAGGCACCCAGGGCTGCGTGCGTTTCTCCCCTGTGTCTGTAAGAGCTCAGACAGCTCCCAAGCTGCGTGCTGACGATAAGTGCCACCACGCTCCCTTGTAAAAGATGTTTGCATAATGCATGTGCGTCCTGACTGCTGCATCAGTCTCTCTGTTTGTCCCACTCCTGAGTCACTAACATCGCAGCTGCCTAGTTAAAGCAGGAAAAGATCTCGTACAACCTCCCTGACAGAACCAGGGGTAGTGTTTGGCTTCAGCTTTGCCGTGTGGGAAGGCAAATACACACATACGCACACAGAGCTGCTTCCCAGTCTCTTCTGGGTGTCACTCTCTCCATAGCTGCTCTGTGCTGTGGTTGCCAGACCTGGAACCTCTGCTTCTTGCAGGTGGTGCCTCCTTTGCTGCTTCAGTCTGGCTGGCATCCTAAGGATTCAGCATTCCATCGTGTCCCTCTTTCAGCAAAGATTCACACTTTGCTAGTTCCTGCATGGAAAAGACAAAAAGGAAAGGGAGCAGTTCTGAGAGAGGTTTAGGGCAGAACATCTGTAGGCAGGTGTTAAACAGCCAGCGTCCACCAGGATCCAAGGATCATTGCTACATCTGGCTTCATAACGTAGGCTTGTCCCATGCCTGCTCCAGCAAGATGCTGTTTAGCGGCATGCCTCTTAAACTGCATTGAACCCCCATCAGCAAACCAAAACTAACTCAGACTAAGAAGGTGATGCTGGATACAAGCAGCACTTTCTGCTTGGTACTTCCAGTTCCTGTCTGGCAGGTGGAGGTAAGGGTGAGGATTTGGTTTGTCGGTGTTTCTCAACAGCAGTTTTCAGCTATGTTTTGCCAGTCTCACAGAGCTGCTCTGAGCAATCACACCCAGAAGGAAGGTGGGAGATTATCCCCCATGGTCCTAAGGGTATACCAGGTTGGTTCAGAGAGCAGAGGATGCTGTTGGTGGCTCAAGAATGGTTTAATTTCCTTGAAAGCATAAAACAAGCCGGCAGCAATAGGCAGGAACTGCCATCATTCAGACCAGATTCCACAAAACTGAGGAAAAAAAAAAGCCTCCACCTTAAAAGCAGTGTTTTTCCAGGACTATATTTAGGAGGGGTTTTTTATTAACTACTGGTTCTGAGCTGTACATGAAATATTGCATTTGTTTTCTGCGGCACGGGAAAGAGAAGCTGAGATCCACTGTGCGGTCATCTGGCTTCAGGGGCTCAGACTTCAAATGTTCCTAGGGAAGCTCATGGGATTTGTGACGTGAGGAACGCTGCAGAGACCCATGACAGCACAGCCTGAGGGTGTGCTGAGAGCGGCTTTCAGCTGCTGTGAGGACCAAGGAGGGTCCTCCCAAGGGGTGAGGCGTAGAGCTTGCCCTCTGCCTCCATCCTTTGCCTATTGCTCCCAGTGTATGCTTCCTATGCACAGTATGACACTGCGAGCCTCAGGCTGCTTGACAGCAAAATCCCTGTTTTCTGGGAAAAAGAATATGGAACATATGGTAAAAACAAGGACTAGGCAAAAAATAGGACCAACGTTGCCACCAGGGCAATGCAGTGGTGCTGCATCTGTCTCACAATCAATCAGGCATCATTCTGCTTGAGAAGAGCAGAGCAATCCCCTGCCTGGCAAAGCAGGAATAAGTTAGGTCTGTAGCCTCATCTGCTTCTGTCATCCTTGTGGCTCCTCTTGCTTTCCCTCCTGGGTCTTTGCTCATCAGCAAAAGTGTTTGCTCTGAAACATGAGTTTCTTCCACTGTGTGCTGGCTCTTCACTTGGTCCTTCAGGCGGTAATATACTTACTTATACTATTGCTGCCAGTCCATGGGCTGCAACTGTGACATGAGCCCAGGGCCACCAAAAAGGAGGATGAGACTCTGCAAAGCTCTGCTGAAGGTGGTGCCCTCTTTAAGAAACCTTGCAGATGGATTAGAAAGGGACACAAGCTACGGGGTTCACATAGGAAGGCTACATCAAAACTCAGTCTAAGCTGAGATCTGATTTGCAGAGGTGGAAGTCTATCATTGTCAAATATAAGCAGGTTTTTACAGGATGCTGTGGTGTGGGATAAGGTCTCCCCTTGAAGCCTGCAGTAAGACCATTGTGATTGCATGTGTGGATTGCACCCTACTATAAGGTCTTATTCCTACAAGATTCCCTGCTTTCCAGACCACTGTCCCATGACACGCCAGCAGACGCTGATTGCTCTGTAAGTGTTTGGGGCAAATAAGGGTCGCAGTAGAACTGGTAGATGTTATCTATGACAACATGTGCAAACACAAGCACTTGCAGCCAGCTCTTCTCATTACAAGCTCTCTGCTGGCTGAGGCTCTTCCTTTTGTTGGCGTACAGCTCGAGATGCGCTGATGAGCACACCATGACGCAGAGTAGCAGGGAGGGCTGGAGCTTCAGAGCTGAGACTGAAGTAACCGTGCACAATCCAGCAGCCCTCCTGTTGCATAATTTATTCATCCTTATCCCTATGATCTCCCAGCATTGATATCAAAGGAGTTGTGCCTTTGGCTTGCTCGGAGGAACAATCAGCTGTTAGCTCTATCTCTGTGCTCCTATTAGTTTGGCACATGCAAAACCTGAGCAGGTGATGCTCCTTAAAAAGAGACATCTAACATGTTTTACAGGTAAGTCTTCCACTGGGAAACTTGAACAAAACATTCTCCTCTCAATTGCTTCTATCTCTGTTTTTAACTCCTCTTCTACAGGTTTAACTCTCCTGTAAAAGGAGATGACTTCTCGGTTTCATTGAGAGTTGGTTGCTCGATTGTAGGATCCCAAATGCTGCCAAATATTTGAACCTTGTACCTTGTCTCAGTATATTACCACTGGGATTTAAGTGCAGGCACCCACTAATACATGATGCTGCTTGCTGTGACCTTTTTTCTGTATCTCCTTGATGCACACTAACCTTGTGCCTGCTCTTCATGCTGTCCAGCCTCCGCCATCCGGGCGGCAGTCCCCAACCAAGAGCACAGTGAATGGAAGTCCTTCCAAATGCCCACGGTTTGTGAAAATCAAGAACTGGGAGACAGGCTCCGTGCTTCATGACACCCTGCACCTCAAGACCGCCATGGTGAGTATTGTAGGTAGGCCTGGCCAAGAGTTGCCTGAGCACAATGGAGTGTATCGCAGGGTTTCCAAGGTGCTTTACCTGGAAGTGCAGGACTGGATGAATTCCGATGAGTCACCTTGTCTCTGGTGGTTGAGTTTCAAAGCTCCGGTGTAATAACCTGGCTGAGAGGAAAGTCCCCCTGTGATACATAAAGGAAAGCATTTGACTTTATACCATGCTGGTCAAGAACCTATTGAGACCCAATTGCCCATATAGAATGGGACAAGAGATGTCTGCACGTACTTGAGCAACATTGCCAATTACAACATTACCAATAGGCATGAAAACAAATAAGCTGGAAATGTCCTTGTTTGTCGAAGATGTCTCCAACCTCTGCATAGCTAACCACTGACTTCCCCCAGCCCAGTTCATATAACCAAAGGTGCTTTAGTAACTCAAGACACTCTTGTCTCCTTCTGTCCCATCAGGCTACTGCGTGCACTGAGCAGATCTGCATGGGCTCAGTAATGACTCCTAGCCAGCATGTCCGCAAGTCAGAAGACACCAAGACAAAAGAGGAGGTGCTTGTCTTGGCTAAGGACTTCATTGACCAGTACTACTCCTCTATAAAGAGGTAAGTATTGGCTGGAGAATGTCGCAGTCCGAGGCTGCTGCTTATGCTGAGACGTCACAGATCATCTGATCTTTTACACTTGTGAGTCAAAGCAGGGTGAGACTATGCCACTGCTTCTACAGTGGAGCTTCACTTGCAGTGTTTTGGTGTGTGCTTCTGCAAATTACTGACCTCCCCCATTTGCACTTGGTCATCCATTATCTGACAGCATATCTTTATATCTTCATCTATATCTTAAGCATATGTGTGCACACATATACACACGTGTGTATATATGCGCACACATATGCTTAAGAAAGAAACAACTTCTAGCAGTCTTCCAGTATCTAAAGGGGCTGCAGGAAACCTGGAAAGGGGCTTTGGACAAGGACTTGTAGGGACAGGCCAAGGGGAATGGCTTTAACCTGCCAGAGGGGAGGCTGAGATGAGCCCTTAGGCAGAAGCTCTTCCCTGTGAGGGTGCTGAGGCGCTGGCACAGGGTGCCCAGAGAAGCTGTGGCTGCCCTGTGTCTGGCAGTGTTCAAGGCCAGGTTGGACACAGGGGCTTGGAGCAAGCTGCTCCAGTGGAAGTGTCCCTGCCCGTGGCAGGGGTTGGGGCTGGAGGAGCTTTAAGCTCCCTTCAACACAAACCACTCTGTGACTCTGTGAACGCATGCTCAGGTGGAGAGCAGCAGGATTCCCTGCCTTCAGCCTCAGTGGACAGCTGCCATCTCCTCTGTTCCCCACCCATGCAGATCTGGCTCCAAGGCCCACATGGAAAGACTGGAGGAAGTGACCAAGGAGATTGAAGCCACTGACACCTACCAGCTGCGAGACACAGAGCTGATCTATGGAGCCAAGCATGCCTGGAGGAACGCAGCCCGCTGTGTGGGCAGGATTCAGTGGTCCAAGCTGCAGGTGAGCACCAGCTCCAGGTTGGCTGCCAAAGGATGCCCTGGAGTTTTGGACAGCAAATCTTTCTGCAAACACCTGGGGAAGCACAGCACAGGTACAGCTGTGGGTGCTCAGCACAGGGCAGCCCTGCTCTCCTCAACGGCTTTGAGGGTGCACAGGCTGGGAAGTGAGCAGGAGCTGGAAAGGCATCTGCGGGGTAGGTGGAGCTGAGGTGCCTGTGTCTGAAAAGGGCCCAGCTAGAAGCTGGTTGTCTAGAGAACATTTTCCAACGTCAGATACTGCTTCAATATCTCATATGCTGCTTCCAAAGCTTGCTGGGGAGAGGCAGCAGGGCACATTCATCCCTGGTACAGAGATGCTACGGCAGAAGCAGATTTGGCTCAGTGCCCTTTGACCAGCTGGAAGTGTAGAGTAGGCTCTGAAGTAGTATCTCCAGTGGAATCCCGTGGTACAGAGATGACGTCTCCCTCTGTAACCTGGAACACAGCTCAAGTGCTGCTGAGCAATTCCTGTGGCTGCTTCACACAGGGTATAGGCGCTGCCTGGGACCAGGAGGCTGAGCCTTTGCTCCCAGCTTCAGCTCCTCTCTTCCACTGTTTCTTTTGGTATATCTTAATCCAGGGGGGAGCTATAACTGCAAGAAATTGTCTTCAAGCCTTCTGTTGACCTTCCTTCCTGGTTTCTCCATCCATTTGTAGGTGCCCCATACCTGGAAACATCCAAGGCCAGGTTGGACACGGCTTGGAGCAACCTGGTTTAGTGGAAGGTGTCCCTGCTCATCATAGGAATGTTGGACTAGATGGCCTCTAAAGATCCCTCCAACACAGACTAAGAATCTATGATTCTATGATTCTAATCTATGATTCTCCTTCCTCTCAGTGTCCCTTAGACCTGATACCTACCCTATTTCAGCTTTGAATCTTGATCTTCAAAAGACAAAGAGCAGAAACCCAAACTGTTGGTGGATAAGTGACACACTGGGAGCACTAGACTGAGGAGGGTTTTGCCTCAGAAGCAGATGATTCACCTCTCCAAAGCAGAAGGGGCAGGGATATTAGACATTCCAGTGTGGTACAGGCAGAGAACACACAGTTATAGAGCTTTAGACACCTAGCAAGTCATGGTGGTATCTAGAGCTTTCCCTGTGCTGCGTTTCTTCTGCTTGGCTGTGTCCTAAGGAGTCAGAGCACCCTGTAGCATCACCACAATTGCTTCCACTGTTTCAGGTGTTTGATGCCCGGGACTGCACCACAGCCCATGGGATGTTCAATTACATCTGCAACCACATCAAATACGCGACCAATAAAGGGAACCTCAGGTGAGTACCAGGGAGCCTCCAGGGTTTATAGCTGAAGGCCTCTGCATGTGTATCAACCCTGTTGATGGTGTCTCCTGTAGCAGCCATTGCACAGCAGGATGGCTGTAGCCAGCTCCTTTCCTGTGGAGCTTTAGAGGGACCCCATAGCAAGGGCAGGTGTCCTGCTGGCCCAAGTGTATCTCTCCTTGCTCTCTGTGGGATCTCAAGGGGCAGATTTTCCTTTCCATTAATTCTCCTTCCCCATATTCTGCATCAAATGCAGAGCATGGACTGCTCTCCAGTTCTGTCTGAAGCTCCATCTTAGCAGCCAGCTTCTGCCTGGAGCTGAGCTGCTGGAAACACCCCATATTCCAGATCTGGAGCACACTTGGCCACGGCATCTTCTAGTGAAAGGAATGCAATAGATGCCTGGGGCTTACCCAGGGCACGAGCAGAGGTGATGCGCAGGGTGTTGTGTTGCCCCACAACACTTCCTCTGACAACCCCTGCCTTTTCCTTCCAGATCTGCTATTACCATCTTCCCGCAGCGGACGGACGGCAAGCACGACTTCCGCATCTGGAATGCCCAGCTCATCCGCTACGCCGGCTACAAGCAGCCCGATGGCACTATCCTGGGAGACCCTGCAAACGTGGAGCTGACAGAGGTACCATCACCATACCTGACAGAGGTTGTATCTATCCTTCCTGAGCACCACAGGCTGGTGGGGGCATGCATCCTGACCATCCCAGGAGAGAGGAGGGTGCTGGGACAAGCAGGGTTTGTCACATCCACTGCAATGAAGCTGCATTTGTTTTGCCCTTAGATAATTCCCCAGGAATAAAAGCTGTTTCTGCAGCACTGAAAGTCTTTTGTCTCCTTCTCCTTTCACTAAGCAGGGGTCACTTCATGGTGCTGAGGGAGCTGTTGCAGAAGGATGTGCCCACCACTGACCTGGGCCAGTGGGGATCAGAGAGATTTGCCTTGTGCTGCTGCCTGCACAGCACCAGTGCTCTGCTCAGCCATTCCCAAACCCTGCTGCTCTTCTCACCCCTTTCCTCCTTCACCATTGCAGGCACAAGCAGCATTTTCAGAGCATGATCCTACCTGGGGATCTAGTTCTAGGCACATCTGCACTTCCATTCCCCCTTACTTGGCCAGGGTTGGCTGTGACAGGCAACCCCATGTTGTAGCTCCCTTGGATGGAGGTTATTATCTCACCATAGGGGCTGAGCAGAGGCGCTCTTAGTGTTCAGTGTTCAGTGCCATGCAACTCCCTGCCTATAATACTTGAACCCCATCTTTGTTTCTCCCATAGATCTGCATTCAGCAGGGATGGAAGGCACCACATGGGCGCTTTGACATCCTGCCTCTGCTCCTCCAAGCCAATGGCAATGACCCAGAGCTCTTTGAAATCCCCCCAGAGCTCGTGCTGGAAGTGCCCATCCGACATCCCAAGTAAGTCAGAGTAAGCCCCAAAGCTGGGGATCAGCAGGACTGAGCCCATCCGGTTTCACCCTAAGCTGTCTCCTGTGCTTGGCCTTTCCTTGCCATGGCTTTGGCACTCAACACAAGACCCTCTTCCAGGTCTTCCCTCCACTCTGATGTAAACCTGGCAGAGCCAGGAGGTAGAAAACAAGTTGTGTCCTTGTCTCAGGGCTGGTTTCCTCCTTCTTGATGTTTCCCAGGACTTATGCCCCTCTGTAACACTCCTGATCATAGAATCAACTAGGATGGAAAAGACCTTTAAGCTCATCAAGTCCAAACTTTATCCCTCCACTGCCAAGGCCACCACTAACCCACAGCACTAAAGGGCTCATCTACATGGTTTTTGAACGCTTCCAGGGATGGTGATTCCACCACTGCTCTGGGCAGCCTGTTCCAATGCCTGATATATCACTTTCTCCAGCCACTAAGGGAGATATTGCCTTCAGGAAGCATTCTGCTCGCATGGTGGCTGGGGGCAAAGTAACCTCCTCCATTCCCTGCCTCTTGTATCCCACCAGGTTTGAATGGTTTAAGGACCTGGGCCTCAAGTGGTATGGTTTGCCAGCAGTTTCCAACATGCTCCTTGAGATTGGTGGCTTGGAGTTTTCCGCCTGCCCCTTCAGTGGCTGGTACATGGGCACAGAGATTGGGGTCCGGGACTACTGTGACAACTCTCGCTACAACATCCTAGAGGTAATTCCCCTTCCTTGAGTTGATCAGGGGCTCCTGGGGTGTGTGAAGTTACTGGGGAGCAGGCAGGACACTGGGAGAGCATTGCCTTGAGTAGGAGAGTAACAGGACATCCGAGTCTCCCTTAGATAGGGCAATTATGTCCTTCTGGATGCGCGATGGGTGTGATGCATGGAGGGTGTGGGGGGTTTTGTGACCTATGGGGCCAGCTAATATCTAACTCAAGCAAGTGTGGTATCTACTGAGCTCCCCTTATGACCTTATGAATCAGCAGGCACCTGGTCAAGTGCTAAGATGTGGTGGGGCTCAGAGGGCACTGAGACACATGGTGACTCCTCAGGGATTTGCCTGGGGTGCTCCACCATGGCTTGGTGACAATGCAAAGGGGAGGTGCTGGTGCGAGGGGTCTGCACCCATCAAGGGTGGCTCCTTTGTTCTTCCAAGGAGCACACTGTGTTAGCTGGAGGGACTGAATCCTTCCCAGTCACTTGGAAACCAGAGGGATGGCAGCGAGTGTGTGTGTGTGTACATGTCCATCTGTGATAGTGTCTGGGGGAAGGACTAGGCTGAGAATGAATGGAGCTTGTGAGCAGCATGGAGACGTGGGGAGGGTGCAGGAGTCTGCTCCTCCCAGCTCATGGATCACCTCCATCTCCTGCTCCATCTCACAGACCCACCTATTTCCTCTCCTCCCACAAAGAGCAACTGCTCTTGATGACAGCATTTAGTTACCTTCCTGTGCTTAGGGGAGGAAGGGAGGCCAGGCTGGCCACACTCCTGCCATGGAGAGGAAAAGGCAGGACCACGTCTTCTCACACGAAGGCAAAACGTCAGCCCTTTGTTGCAAGTGTGCTGGTCTTGGTTCTTGGCCATTACAAATGTTCACCTTCAGCCATGTTTTATTACAGCAAGTGGCCAAGAAAATGAACCTGGATATGAGGAAAACCTCCTCGCTGTGGAAGGACCAGGCCCTGGTGGAGATCAACATTGCTGTGCTGTACAGCTTCCAGGTAACAGGACTTGGGTTTGTTTGGGTCAGGCTTGAGGGAGACAGGGATGGGATGGGCCAAGTATGGAGATGTCCCTCCAAGGACAATGACAGCTGATGCATTTGGCTGAAATTGGGCTGTGCCCTCCTAGTTTTTGGCTGTTCCAGGAGCCTGCAGTGAAATGTAATGATCTCTGTGGCCTGGATGTTGCAAGGACAGCATTAGCAGCATCTGAGCTCTGCTGGTCCAGAGGGAGTGCCCCGAGGGGGCAAGATCCAGCCCTTCTCTCCTGTTCATGAAGCAAGAGTTGGCCCAGGTTCTCCCCCAGCCTTTACTTACAGGTTGAGTAGCAAACCTAGTCCTTGGTAACCCAACTTCAGAGGGTGGGAGCTAGATCAGAGCTGCTGCTTGAGTTGTGCAAGCCGTGAAAGAGTTCCCCAAGGGGCTGAGCAGAGGATGCTCCATCTCTTTCTTTGCTTGACCCATGACAAATAACAGGAGGAACAAGCATCCCATAGTACATGTACTCAGGAAGGACTAGGGCAGCTCTACAGCCTGCTTGGGAAGACCAGGGTCATCTCCAAAGGTACAGTCCTGTAAGACCATGGGAGTGAGGAATATTTGAGTTAAACAGCTCCAAATGTAAAATCTTGGCTTTAAATCTTGGCCATTGCCTTCTGGATTGTATTAACCCAGAGCTGATGGCTCTGCTCTCTTTCCTCTCCAACAGAGCGACAAGGTGACCATTGTGGATCACCACTCAGCCACTGAGTCCTTTATTAAGCACATGGAGAATGAGTACCGATGCCGTGGGGGCTGTCCTGCTGACTGGGTGTGGATTGTCCCTCCCATGTCGGGCAGCATCACCCCAGTTTTCCATCAGGAAATGCTTAACTACCGTCTCACACCCTCCTTTGAGTACCAGGTACTGTCTGCACCCTGCCTTCCGCCAGGGCTGCATGCCCAAAGGTATAGCCAGAAGCAGGGTGGGAGCTGGAGCTCAGAAGATGCAGAAGGGGGACACCATCTAATCCCTTCAACAAGATTCAGGCAGTGAAGTCCATGAACAAGTGTAATTGATGTAGTGCACCCCTAACATAGTGTAATCATCCCCTGGATGTTACACCTTTTCCCAAGGCAATGGTTTTTGCCCCTCCATGAGAATATGGGACAGCTCAGGTGCCAACCTTCACCCTTGGATCAAACAGAACTCTTCCCTTTGCATTTTGCACTTTGATGGATGGGTGAGGAAACGACCTGGTGGTCACTGTATCCTCCTGTCTACAGCATCCGGGTTGTAGTGAATGGCTCTTGCCAGCTCAGGGATCCGGCAGTTTGATGGGGAAGCTCCTGCCAAGCAGCAGGATGAAATGCTGGAGTATTTAACGCTTCAGAGCATGGGAAAAAGGCCCCAGAGCAAACAGACCCTCATGAGCCAACCATCCCTGCTCCGGTGGCTTTCACACAATGTGACCTCTAGTCAAGAGCCCTTAAGGAACAATCACAAACCAGGAGCAGTCTGTTCACTTCTATAAGCATCCACCATCAGGTTCCCCCTGATGGTTCCTGGCCCTGATTACAGACTCTGAGGGCACTGGATTAGCTTCTCTGAGCTTGTTCCTTGCTTCAGCTGCCTCCTCTTCCCAAAGGGCCTCTAAGGATAAGAAACCCAACCTGTGGGCTGGGGAGGGAAAGGAGCTGTTTCCATCCCATCTCCCTTTCTGGGGTTGCCTGCCTTCTTTTTGCCTAATTAATGCTTATTTCAGAGGGAAGAAATCATTTGCCCAGATACTGTTACAAGCCAGGAGGGTTTTATTATATTGCAGTTTTTGTGTTCATATTCCATTGTCCAACTGCCACAAGAAACCCTGGAGCCATGACCCTTGAAGCTCCAAGGATCAGGGACCTACACAAGAGATAAAAAGCTGTGTAGAAGCCAGCTAGTGCTGTGGATACAGCATTTCCTAATGCTCTGATCACTGCTCATCAGCTGCTGCTGTTCTTCTCTCTCCTAGCCGGACCCCTGGAATAACCATATCTGGAAAGGTGTCAATGGGACACCCACCAAGAAGAGGGCCATTGGGTTTAAGAAGTTAGCAAAGTAAGTAGCAGTGGGTCTGGAAAACCCTGGAGTGTTTGGGGCTGATCCTGGTTTTGGGCAGCAGTGTTTGTTGTGCTGTTTGATAGTGCTGCCCTTCAGATGTGTGCAGACTCATGGCTTGTGAGCCTGGATCTCAAGCTGCCAATAGGGACATCTGGAGAAACAAGCAGTCCTTTGAACACCCCATTAGACCACCAAAAGCTGTGTGGGCAGGTGAATACCAGATGTTGTGTATGGTCTCTTCTCCCAGGCTGGTTCATTCTCTAGCAAGGTGGTCTGCAATGCTTAGGAATGGCTTTCTCACTTTTGGGGGGTATATTGCCTGTTTGTCCTTTCACAGCCTCCTGGGGCACAGAAATCACCCACTGATGATCACCCACAGCACTGTTCATGCTGGCACAAGCAAGATGAAACCTGTGTCCATATCTCTCTTTTTCTTGCTGACTTTTTAGCTGCTTGAGGAGCACTGGTCTCCAGCGTGTGTCTAAACCTCCAAACACCCCATCTGCAAGGAGTAGGGGGGAGATAGGAATGAGGAATCTATCTACAGGTAGCAGTTGGTCAGGGCTGAGCTGAGATTCGCACTTCATGGCCAGCTGACCCCTAGTAATGGACCACTGCGCATCCCTTTCCCCTGCCAAAGCATCCAGTCAGGAGGGATGTAGGAATGAAGTGTCATTTGGCTGATCCTGGCCCAAAAGCCTCCCCTGTGGGCCATTGGCACAGTGGCTGTCGCAGGAGCTGTTGGCTCCACAGCAGCAAAGCCCTGTGCCAAGGCTGGGGAGGGCTGGGTCTGCCCTGGTATCCATGGCCAGGCTGGCAGGAGGCCTGGTGCTGCTCACAGCATCTCCCCACGCTTCAGTTTCCCCAAGTCCCTGCCATCAGTTTGTTCCCACTCTTCAGCTGTCACCTTCTGTAAGCTATTTTCTGTGGAGCATCCATAAACACGATCAGCAGCTGATGAATGTGCTCCTTAAGCTGACAGTGGTGCCTGGGGCTGGGCTGCAGCCTGGGGCTGGTGGAGAGCACAGGAAGATGGATTGAGCCATTGAGTTAGGAGAAACAATGCTTTTTGTGTGTGTGATTGATCAATGGTTTTATAAAAATGTGAGCAGAGCAGGTTATTTAAACCCAAATCTCCATTTTCCTGATGCCGGGAAAGGAATTATTCCTGTAACTCACCATTAATCCTCACTGGATCTGAGCTAATCAGGTGATGGACCAAGCCCAGCAGGCCTTGGCACTGGTCACAACATGATTTTGATGCCTGTTCAGACAGGCTTTGCTGGTTCCAGCTAAATCAGAGCATTCAAACCTGCCCCTTCCCTCCCCTGGGGCCAGTGTAAGTTCTAGGAAAAAGAGACACTACCCTTATGGGAAAGCAAAAGGACAACTTTAATATGCAGAACTACATGGAAGAGCATCTGTACAGCAGCAAATTACGTGATCATGAACAGCCCTAAACCAACAAACTTGCCACACTGTCTTATGACAACCTCCCTTGTCCTGCATCACTGTGCTCCCACTGATGCCACCCCAGCCAGCAGCACCAGCATAGACAAGGAGCCAGCGTTTCTAGTGCTGCACCACCTTGGCCAGGATTAGAGAGGCCAGTGATCTCTCAGAGCCCCTCTGCCCTGCTGTCAGAGCTGAGCCAGTGGGGAAAGCTGGAGCAAATGCATCCAGTCACGACTGCAGGCACAGGAGGCAGCAGCCAAACACAGCCCTTGAGTGAATGCGCAACCTCTGAGCCTTGGGAGGGCTGCTCCTCCGAGTAAAGTTCATAGCATCGCCGGAGTGCAAATCAAAGGGGGTGCAGACAGCTTCATCTGACCTCCTCAGTGTCTCAGGGCTCTGTGTGTGATGTGTGGAGCACAGGAGCCACTGCTTGGCCAGGACACCTTCTGCGGAAGGGCAGCCAGGTAGGATGTAAAGACATGGAGAGAAGGAGAAGATGCCGTTTGTCCTGTAGCTTGATCTGTGGTTGGCCTCCAGCTTTGCCTTTGAGGTTATGTGGTCACTGCTTTCAGCAACTGCTGCCCCTGATTCTTCTGTTTCTCTGCCCCTGCAGAAAGATCATCCCCATACCTGGTTTAGCATTTTCCTCCTTACACCCATTCGGGTATTTCATGTGTTCAAGCTCCCCCATCCAGTCTTCCCCTCTGAGAAGTCAAGATGAATGTGCTCTTCCATTGCTTCCCTGTTTGGCATAAACAATAACAACAAAGTGATGCTGCAGCTTTTTAAAGCAGGCTGTTCATTTAATAATAAATAAATGGTGTGAATAGTCCGGGCTAGAGGCACTGACAGGGAAGCAAGTTCTCTTATCATAGAATCATGGAGTCCCAGCCTGGTTTGTGTTGAGTGGGAGCTTAAAGCTTCTCCAGTCCCAGCCCCTGCCACAAGCAGGGACACCTTCCACTGGAGCAGTTGCTCCAAGCCCCTGTGTCCAACCTGGCCTTGAACACTGCCAGGGATGGGGCAGCCACAGCTTCTCTGGGCACCCTGTGCCAGCGCCTCAGCACCCTCACAGGGAAGAGCTTCTGCCTAAGGGCTCATCTCAGCCTCCCCTCTGGCAGGTTAAAGCCATTCCCCTTGGCCTGTCCCTACGGGCCCTTGCCCAGAGCCCCTCTCCAGGTTTCCTGCAGCCCCTTTAGGCACTGGAGCTGCTTTAAGGTCTCCCCTTATGGAGCCTTCTCTTCTTCAGGAGGAACCAGCCCAGCTCCTTCAGCCTGGCTCCATAGGATTCTTACCCGGGTTTATTCTTACTTCCTAGGGCTGTGAAGTTCTCAGCCAAGCTGATGGGACAGGCCATGGCCAAGAGGGTCAAAGCAACCATCCTGTATGCTACCGAGACAGGGAAGTCGCAGGTCTATGCAAAAACACTGTGTGAGATCTTCAAGCACGCTTTCGATGCCAAGGTATTGTCCCCAGCTCCCAGCCCCTGCGAGGTTATGTGTGCATCTGGGTGGCTCCAGGAAATACATGGCCCAGCGCATGTGGAGCTTCCCAGCTGCCCAGGGAAGCAACTCCCAGGATATGGCCTTTTCGGATTGGAGCCTGCACAGGAGTTTTTCCAGTTAATTCTCCTGCAGGCATTGTGGCATAGATATGTCTACTGCCTCTCAGGTGATAGTCCATGGTTTGTCTGTATTCCTTGAGGCTCTTGTTCTCACCCTTCCTTGTGGAGAGTTCTGCTAGTGCAGTGGCATGGAGTCAGCAAGGATATGCTGCTCTCATCCGCAGGAGCACTGGGATCTATCCCAGGAGACTAGCTGGTGGTAGATCTCCCCACCGAAGGCCTTTGGTTAACATCTGTCTCTTCCAGGTGATGTCCATGGATGAGTATGACATTGTGCACCTAGAGCATGAAACCATGGTCCTGGTGGTCACAAGCACTTTTGGCAATGGAGACCCACCTGAGAATGGAGAGGTAGGACAGAGCACAGGGATGGGTGACTACAGCAGGGACACAGGCAGGGGATGGGCACTGGGAAGTGGGGAGAAGCATCCTCTTTTTGCTCAGCCAGAGCTGGAACAGCCTGAAACAGGTCCAGAAGCTGTCTGATACCTGGTGATGTGTGTGCCTGCCTCCAGCCTGCTCTGAAATAGGGTTATCCACTTATTCCCTGCTGCGAGACAAGGAACTAAGCTGCTGCTAAATCCATCCTGTACAACTGATGTCAGTGTCACACAAAAGGTGCCAGCCCCTTGGCTGGGGAGCTATAACCTTGTCCAGTCCTGTACAACAGCGTTGCAGGCTGCTGGGAACAGCAAGCAGAGATCAGAGCCATGGCCCAGGCTTTGGTCATGCTTTGCTCCCTGCAGGGCCTGGCAAAACTGATGGCCTTTTCTTGTTTCTTCCCTGTAGAAATTTGGCTGCGCCTTAATGGAGATGAAGAATCCCAACTCCAACCTGGAGGAGAGGAAGTAAGAGCACTCCAACCCCCCTCCTTTCCCACTCCAAACCCCTGCAAGCAGGCAGCCCCACAGCCACTACAGCCTCTGCTTGCCTCCCCTCAGAAGGGAGTGTGAAATGCTCATGCGGGTTTCAGGCTTGCCCAGGTCCAAGGGATGGGACCAGCCTGGAGATCCAGTGGATGGAGCAGGTGGAGGTCCCAGGGAGGGCGGATGCACTGAGTCAAGCACCCCATGGACTCCAGCTTGTGATTCCCTTGGCTGGCATTTAAAGCATTTCTGTTCAGCTGTAAAGAGGCAGCATCTATGCAAAAACACAGCCCAAAACAAAAAAACCCAAATAAAAGCAGGAATTTCCCCCAAATCATCAGATCTGAGAGCTGGGGCCATCCAGGAGACACCAAAATAGTAAGACTTGGAGGTAGAAGGGAGTTCTCAGCTGTGTGGATGTAGGTGGGGGTGAGCTCAAGAACCAAATTTAACTTCTTGGCATCATGTGAAAGTATTTCTAGGGAAAATAAGAGCTGTTCTAAATCCTGACTGTGATGTTTGTAACACGGAGGCTGGAGCTGGTACCTTGGAGACAGGCTCTGGGCTTTTACAGATCCTCATCACTAGGAGATGAGCATCTCAGCGCGTGCCTCAGAGGCTGCAGCCAGTGAAGTGTTAACTATCTGGAATGTCCTCTTATTTTAGCTATTAAGTACAATATATTTCACTTAACTGGGACACTGCTCTGCTTCAGAGTGTTTCCTGAGTTAACACAGGATGCTCACAGCTGGCAAAGGGCTACTCCTCAATGAAGGAAGAATTAGCCTTGGCCAGTGGTACAGAGCAATTTAACTGCCCTGGTTGCTCCATCAGGAGCAGCTCCATGGCCTCCTCTGGCCTCGCTCCAGCAGCTCCACATCCCCCTTGTGCTGTTCCCCAGCGCTGGATCAGGACTGCAGGGGGGTCTCCCCAGAGCGCAGCAGAGGGGCAGGATCCCCTCCCTGCTCTGCTGCTCACGCTCTGGGGGTGCAGCCCAGCACATTGGGGGTTCTGGGCTCAAGCACTCGCTGAAGCCGGGTCATGGGGAGTTTCTCACTGACCAACACCCCCAAGTCCTTCTCCTTGGGGCTGCTCCATCCAGTCTGCCCCAGCCTGTGTTTGTGCTGGGGAGGGTCCTGACGCACACTCAGGACTTTGCTGACATTAAGCATGAAGGAAAGCTTTTGCCACGAGACAAGGTGGCCTGAAGGAGACTGTCTGGGGCAGAGGGGCAGCATCAGCCTGGCCCTTTGTGTCTTACCTCAAGGGTGTTCCAAGAGTTTTCAGAGGCATTCATAAGTCATTCCTATTTATGGACCTGCTGTTCAACTGCAGCCCATCCTTCAACAGCCATAGAATCATGGAATGGTTCAGGTTGGAATGGAAAGTAAGATCATACGATTCCAAACCCCTGCCATGGGCAGGAACACCTTCCACTGGATCAGGGTGCTCCAAGCCCCTGTGTCCAACCTGGCCTTGAACACTGCAAGACACAGGGCAGCCACAGCTTCTCTGGGCACCCTGTGCCAGCGCCTCAGCACCCTCACAGGGAAGAGCTTCTGCCTTATCTCCAACCTGAACTTCCCCTGTTTCAGTTTGAACCCATCACCCCTTGTCCTGTCCCTATAGTCCCAGATAAGGAGTCCTGCACTACAAGGACCTATTCATTTCAACAGAACTGCTGGTGCCCTGACCATGGACCCAGCACTGACTGGGGAATCTGGGCTTCATACTCACCATGGGCTGCCCTGCCCAGCCTGCACCACATAACCCAGGGTGAGAACATGGCCCAGGGCCGGCAGAGAAAGGAGATGGGTCTGCGTGGATGAGTGAAGCAGAGAAGCGTGAGGAGCCAGGGCAGACAGGAGGAGGCTGTAGAGCAGAGGTGGAGCACAGGGCTCTGAACCCTGGCATTACTCTGCTCGGGGGTTGTCTCCTCTGCGTGGCGGCGGGTGCAGGAGGTCTGCTGTGACTCATGCACACACCACTGCCTCACTGCTTGGCAGTATATTTAGAAACTCTTGTGGAGAGCAATTTCTGAAGATGGTTCAATTCAGAAACACTTCTGCTGCTGTCAGGGTTTCTGCTCCGCTCCCTTCCCCCTCCTCATCCCTCTGCTCGCACTCTTTTTATCTTATTTTATGGTTTTTACTTCCTATGAATGAAAAACCCTTCAGAGGATCAGCTCAGGCGCACATCGACCTTGTGTGCAGCCAGGGAAGGACAGGTAAATCCAGAGGTCCTGGCAGCTCTGCACTGCCGGGGATAATGTGGTGGCCAACATCTGGGTCAGCCCACTGGGAGGTGAATGGAGGGTCTCATGGAGCGGACCAGGTCCAGATGGAGGGATGCTTTGTATGGGGTTCTATGGCTTAACCCCAGGAGTCACAGAATCAGTAGGGTTGGAAGGGACCTCTGGAGATCATCTAGACCAGCCCCCCTGCTCTAGGGCGACCCAGAGCAGGTTACACAGGAACATGTCCATGGTGGGTTTGGGATGTCTTCAAAGACAGAGACTCCACAACCCCTTGGGCAGCCTGTTCCTGTGCTCTGCACCCTCAACGCTAGTTATTCTTCCTCAGTGCTGAGGTGAAACATCTTGTGGTTTAGTTTATGGCCACTGCTCCTTCTCTTGTTGCTGGGCACCACTGAAAAGAGTGGAGTGAACACATTGCTCTGCTCTAGTCACTGATCACGGTGCCTGCTCTGGAATATCAACCTCTGATCTATGGTTCAGTCTCTTCCACAATCTGAGCACACAGCCCAGTGGGAACCACACGCACACGTGTCATCACGGTAATGCTCAATGCTGTTGCTGTTCACAGGAGCTACAAGGTCCGTTTCAACAGCGTCTCCTCTTACTCGGATGCACAGAAATCCTCGAGCGATGGCCCTGACTCCAGGGACAACTTTGAAAGCACAGGGCCCCTGGCTAATGTCAGGTAAACAGGATGGGGGGAGGCAGCAGAGGGGACAGACAGGGAGCTGCGTAGTTCCTGCAGAGCCCCTTTCTCCTCTCGCCTAAAGCATGATGTAACTTTGTGATGTGCAGGTCCCTCCACGCACTCTTGTGCTGGTGTTGGCCATGGTGGGGCAGAAGGGGGACATGGTGGTGTCATTCCCTGCTCAGTGCCCGCGGCCGTGCCACCTCTCCACAGGTTCTCAGTGTTCGGGCTGGGGTCTCGAGCTTACCCCCATTTCTGCGCCTTTGCCCGGGCGGTGGACACGCTCCTGGAGGAGCTGGGTGGAGAGAGAATCCTCCGCATGGGAGAAGGGGATGAGCTCTGTGGCCAAGAGGAGTCCTTCAGGACCTGGGCCAAGAAGGTCTTCAAGGTAACCCACTTCCCTTGTGCTCCAGGGAGGAGCGGGAGGGGAGATGGATACAGGGAGAGAGCAATGATGCTTGTTAGAGGTGGATCAAAACCCAGCCTCTCCTTCCCTACACTGGGACACTCAACCACTACCTTGGCCACAATAAAGAGGTTTTCCGTAGTTTGGTGGAGCTGGTGCTCTGGTTTGTGTTCACCAAAGGGCGAGCACCGTGTTGAATTCCTGTGTCATCCCAGATCCCTGGGGAAGGGAGGGAAGCACAAGACATGCCCATAGCCACTGGGGCAGCTGTACTCTGCTGGGGGCTCCTTCCCCATGTGTTGGCTGAGGTGGGTTGGGACAAGGGGTTTGTGGGGCTCCCTGGGGGCAGCGGGGAGATGCCTGAGAGCCCGACGTGTGCTGCAGGCAGCGTGCGATGTGTTCTGTGTGGGGGACGACTGTCAACATCGAGAAAGCAAACAACTCCCTCATCAGCAACGACCGGAGCTGGAAGAGGAGCAAGTTCCGCCTCACCTACGTGGCCGAGGCCCCGGAGCTCACACAAGGTATGAAGATGGGGTCACCACCAAGAGCTCTGAACATGGGGCCAGGGAAGGAGAAGACAGAATGGGCTAAAGTAGGGGCAAAGGGGTCAAACCTCTTTATTCTGTGTTAAATTGACAACATTTCAGTGTTGCTTTTCCCCTCCACCGCATACCCAGGAAGCAGTGTGTGATATCTCAGGCCCCTCTGCCTGGCCCCTGTGTGTGTCTGTAACAGCGATGCTGGTCTATGGTCTGCTCTCCCTCCTCCTGACCCCATTTATTGAAGCAAAGAGCTGGCAACCTGGGTTCATTCCAAGCTCCCTTCACGTCCAAATGCCGCTCAGCCGAGCGCTGCAATGCAATGGCATGGCCAGCCCAGCAGCACCTGGCCCCTCAGCATGGCTTCTGCAGCTGAGGATCTGCCGCACTGCCTTTGCTCTTCCCAAATCCAGGCTCTCTGCTCCCAGCCAGGTGGTGCTGGCAGCGAGAGGTGTGTGTCTGCACGTGAAGGCTCGGCCCTGCTCCTCGTGAGGGCTGTTTCGGGGTCCTCCTGGTTCATTAACAAAAGGGACATGTGTTTGGTCTTCCCTTGGGGTCTCTGCTCTCCTGGGATCACTGGAGCTTTGAAGGAGATGGGGGCAGGAGGGTGGTTGAGCCCATGAGTTCATTGGGGCTGGCATCAACCAGCTCCAGTCTGAAGGGCTGTACCTGCAGCAGCAGCCAACAGCTTTGCAATAGCCAGAGGCCTCCTGCCTTGGCCATGCTCTGCTGCGTTGCTTCACTGACTTTTCTCCTCTGCAGGACTGTACAGCATCCACAAAAAGCGTGTCTATGCAGCACGGCTTATCACTCGTCAGAACCTGCAGAGCCCCAAGTCCAGGTAGGAGATGGAGCTGCCCTGGGAGCTGAACGCACTCATGGTACACCCAAGCACCCGCACACATGTCCCTTCATCCCTGAATGTACCAATGGATACCACCTTTGTGCTGATTCTGACCAACCCTGGAAGCCATGTGAACCCAGTAAAGGATGTTCCCTGCCCAATGGAAGGGATGGGATGATGGGTGGCTACACTTGTGGAATGCAAAGAGAGGGTATTTGGCACTGGAACCAGTGGCCCAAAGAAGTGGTGAATGCTCCATCCCTGGCAGTGTTCAAGGCCAGGTTGGACTGGGCTTGGAGCAACCTGCTCTAGTGTGAGGTGTCCCTGCCTGTGGCAGGGGATTGGAACTGAAGGATGTTAAGGTCTTTTCCAACCCAAACCACTCTGTGATTCTATGATAAAATATCTGAAGCTAGAAGTTAAACTGGTTTTTTTCCCTTTTAAAAAGTCCCTAAAGGTGAATCAGCAGCACTGCAGTGTCCTTTCTAGCTCCCTGCTGTGACTTTGGTGGCAGTGGGGCACCAGGGCTTGGTCACCCCACCACTGCCCAGCACACCCCACAGCTTTTGAGCCCAGAGCTCAGCAGCTCCCTGAAGGACTCCCCAAACGCATCTTGCTTTTCCTCCTTTCCCTGTAGCCGCCTGACGATCTTCGTGCGCCTCCACACCAACGGCCACCAGGAACTGCAGTACCTGCCTGGGGACCACTTGGGAGTGTTTCCAGGGAACCACGAAGACTTGGTCAATGCCCTCATTGACAGGCTTGAAGATGCCCCTCCGGCCAACCAGCTGGTGAAGGTGGAGCTCCTGGAGGAGAGGAGCACAGCTCTAGGTAACCAGGGTCACCTTAGTGTAGAGTTGGCTCCTCTTCCCCTTGCCCATCCCCTTGTAGCTCCTCAGGGGTGTAGGTGGCCCCAAGGATATACCATTTCCCGTCTCACTGCTGTGTTTGGCTGGTTGGGAGCACCTCCCTCAACCTTCCTCTGCTCAAGCCACTGCTCATCTGTACTTGGGAAGTAGAGCAAGAGTCCGACGGGTGAGCAGGGCCTTGGGGCAGATACTTCCTTATTCTTCAGGAAAATCAGATGTGTTTATACGCTTCTGGGAAGAGCAATGTCTAGGACTGGAAAGAAGTTAAAGGATCTTGATGGACCATTCCAACACTATATTTCAGGCATAAGTCTCCTACCCTACTGCCATGCACAATGTAACAGGAGATGAAAAACAATAGTAACTCTGGAGCATCAGACTCATATTTATGTTCATTGTACAGCATCTCACTTGTAGCATGGCAATAGCTCATTGACTAGTGGAAGGTGTCCCTGCCCATGGCAGGGGGCTGGAACTGGATGAGCTTTCAGGTCCCGTCCAATACAAAAGAGGCTGTGATTCTATGTGATTTGTTCACCTTGGCTCTTATGCTCAGCTGATCCCATGGTTGTGCTCAATGCCCTCCTGGCAGGTGTCATCAGTAACTGGACAGATGAGAACCGTGTCCCACCATGCACCATCTTCCAAGCTTTTAAGTACTATTTGGACATCACCACCCCTCCCACCCCCCTGCTGCTGCAGCAGTTTGCTTTGTTGGCTACCAGTGACAAGGAGAAGAAACGTCTGCAGGTCCTTAGCAAGGTAAAGACTCAGACCCCAAGTTCTTTAAGGCCTTGGGGACAATCACAGCTACAAGGCATTTTCATCTCACGCTGCCACCCATCCCGGCTTTGCCATAAGCCTGGTGGGATATTGGTTGAGGCAGTTGGCTTGGAAGAAGCTGATACTGCAGCTCTCTCCTCCCTCCTTCCCTCTTTTCCCTGGCTGCAGGGCTTGCAGGAGTATGAGGAATGGAAGTGGTCCAAGAACCCCACCATTGTGGAGGTGCTGGAGGAGTTCCCCTCAGTGCAGATGCCCTCCACACTGCTACTCACACAGCTCCCCCTCCTCCAACCCCGTTACTACTCCATCAGCTCCTCCCCAGAGATGTACCCAGGCGAGGTCCACCTCACTGTGGCAGTGGTCTCCTACCGCACAAGAGGTACAGTGCTCACGCAGGGGTCAGTGGAGACAGGCTTGGTTTGGGGAGCAGGGGAAAAGCATCAGCACATGGGCAACACCACAAGGTCCTTGGTAGAGGTATGTCATTTGAAAGCCTTTCTACCTGCTGCAGTGACCAGATTCCTTCAACCCATGATACCGCTGTCCCATGTTATGGAGAATGGTCCATGGCAAGTGTTTCGGTGAGGTGTTCATATGGGATGTAGCAGGGAGCCAACTGGAGTAGTTGGCTGGTGTGTCAAGTACAGACCTCCTTCCCTCCCCTCCTAGATGGAGAAGGTCCGATCCACCACGGAGTCTGCTCCTCCTGGCTCAATCGGATACAGACCGATGAAGTAGTGCCCTGTTTTGTAAGAGGGTAAGTGGTCATAGAAGGCAAAGGGTGGAAAAGATGGGGTGATTCTCTCAGAGGATGAGCTCTTTGCCCCCAGATCTTTGCAAAGCACTGAGGGTGAGGACAAAACAGGGCGGGATTGGTGAGCAAATGGGTCCGTCTTTCTGTTCTGCACCAAAACGTTGCTGTCTGGGATTTCATCTTGGTTTTACCTCTCCCTCTCCTGCTGTCTCAGCTCACTTGTGGGCTGAGGTGAGGGAGGGAGCATCCTGCTGGGGTTTAACTGTGTCTTTGGTGTGTGCAGTGCGCCCGGGTTCCACCTGCCCCAGGACCCCCAGGTGCCCTGTATCCTCATCGGGCCCGGCACTGGCATCGCCCCTTTCCGCAGCTTCTGGCAGCAGCGGCTCTTTGAAATCCAGCACAAAGGTGGGTCCATGCTTGTTCCTCCTCTTTCTGTGCTTGGGAACCCTGGGTGGTGATGTGGGGATGGGGGTCCAGTCACCCTAGCAGAGGCCAAGGGCTTCTTGAAGCAGCGACTCGCCCAAGTGCAGGCTTGGAGGTCAGCCCAAGCTCCCAAACCAAACTCCATGAGACTCCTCCTGTACAGCTTTGCAAGTTTCTGTGGCAGTATCACAGTGCTGGTGTTGTTTTCTAGAGCTCATTTAATGTACATTTGTGTAAAATACACATTTTACATGGATCATTTAGACAATTTAGGGAAAAAATGTTTAATTTCTCCCCCAAACCTGGCACAAGCACCCCTGTTGTGTGAGCCCAGGCCATGTGCTGGCGCAGGCTATGCATCACCTTCCTCCTTGTGGGTTTTCCCTCCTTCCCAGTTTGGCCAGGCTGGGCTCCCAGCAATGTTGTGCAGGGTGCAGGGGCTGCTGTCAGATCTGGAGAGAGGCGGCTTGCAGAGAGGGACTATTGGTGGTCTCCAGGCTAACCGCTTCTCTCATCTCCTCCCCAGGTCTGAAGCCTTGTCCCATGGTGCTGGTGTTTGGCTGTCGGCAAGTCCAGGATTGACCACATTTACAAAGAGGAGACACTCTTTGCCAAAACCCAAGGTGTCTTCAGAGAGCTGTACACAGCCTACTCCCGGGAACCGGACAAACCAAAGGTGTGTGCTGGGCTCTGTTCAGGTCCCAGTGCGCAGCCATGGCCACCCAGTGCGGCGTGGAGATGCTGCTGCCTTGGCCACAGCAGCTCATGCCCTGGGATGTGCTGGTTGCTTAAGTGTGCAGGACTGTGTCCTCCCCACTGCAGCCCCTCATCCCTGCACCAGCCTGAATGTGTGCCCACATTGCTTACGCTTTGCCCTGGGAGATGATGGGAGGGGAAAGGCACATCTTTCCAAGGAGCTGGAAAAGGAGGGATGTCAGTGGAGCGGCACAGAGACAGCACAAATAACTGGTCCAAATTACCACCACCACCACCTTGAGCAGGCCTGGCAATGAGATATGTGGTGGAGGTGTGAAAATGCAAGAGCAGAGTGATGCTTTGCTGCTTTCCTCATCTCTTGTTTATCATTGTGAGTGCTGCAGGCATGCTCGCCCAAATTGGTGGTCACGTTGCAGTGCTGCCCAGTGCACGCAAACCTGGCCAGAGCACTCAGGTAGGTAGGGCTGAGAAGCTGGAGTTAATCTCATCTCCCACCTCCGCCTCCTCCCACAGAAATACGTGCAGGACGTGTTAGCAGGAGCAGCTGGCCCAAACTGTGTTCAAAGCACTGAAGGAGCAGGGAGGCCACATCTACGTCTGCGGGGACGTCACCATGGCTGGGGACGTCCTCAAGACGGTGCAGCGCATCGTGAGGCAGCAGGGCCAGCTCTCGGTGGAGCAGGCAGGAGCTTTCATCAGCAAGCTGCGGGTGAGTAGTGCCTGCACCACGAGACACTGCGTGACCTCCTGCCATGGGCACTGCACCTGATGCCTCCTCCTGAACAGCGGGTGGCACCGGGTGATGGGTGCTGCAGGGGGACAGCGGCTCCCACCCTTGCTGCTGCACTGGGCAAGGATGGGAGCATGACCTTATGGAGCTTTGGGTGCACAGTGGAAGTCACTTTGCTTTGCTGGAGCTCCCTCAGCTCCTGTGATGAGCCTGCTGCTGAGCTGAGTACTGATACAAGCTCTGTTGGGCACCCTTGGGAGCCTGAGCAGGGCTTGTTTACCTTGCTTAGCTCTCAGTGTGTGTCCCCGCATCACAGTAATCTAACAAGGAAGTTCGTGGGTCATAGAATCATAGACTCACAGCCTGGTTTGGGTTGGGAGAGAACCTTAAAGCTCCTCCAGCTCCAACTCCTGCCACGGGCAAGAACACCTTCCACTGGAGCAGCTTGCTCCAAGCCCCTGGGTCCAACCTGGCCTTGAACACTGCAGGGATGGGGCAGCCACAGCTTCTCTGGGCACCCTGTGCCAGCGCCTCAGCACCCACACAGTGAGTCCCCCTTCCCCAGATCTCCTCTGTGTGTGCGCCTGGCTGGAGGATGTTCCCGGGCAAACCGGTTGCTGCAGATGTTGCAGCTGAAGCATAAATGAGCTCAGGCTGGGACACAGCCCAAAGGACCAATGCTTGAACGCTCTGCTTCTCCTTGAGAGGATAACTCAGCCTGATTCCTATGGGACTGCCCCTTCTGAACCAGGTCGCCACACTCCTTCCAGTAGCTAAGGGAGCCCAGAACTGGCTTAATTGGTTTACAACCAGCTCTCACACACAGGCTGGCCCCAGGCTACTTGTCCAGGGTTGCCAGCAGATGAGGAGGTCTGATGCAGTGTGGAGCTCCACCACTGCCCCGCAGTGTGACTTGGGGAAGGTCATTTCACCTCCCTGCTTGTCCCTGCCCCTCTGCCCTGCCTGTCCCTCCAGACAGAACATGTGCTGTGTATTTGGTACCTGCCCACAACACAGAGCTTTGTGGTGCCGCAGCAACACAACTGTTTGTAAACACTCTTCATTCCCGCTGCCCCTCTCCCATCCATGTTTCAGGATGACAGCCGGTACCACGAGGATATTTTTGGAGTCACCCTGCGTACGTATGAAGTGACTAACCGCCTTAGATCTGAGTCTATTGCATTCATTGAGGAGAGCAAAAAAGACACGGATGAGTGAGTTGACACGTTTATTTTAACCCCTGCAATTCCTTCCGCAGCGTGTGTGGGATGGGGAAGGGAGCATTAATTTCTGCACTTGTGTGATCCTTCTTATAGCAGAGGATGAGAAAAAGCATTTGGGTTTGCACTGGAAGCAGTGGCTGCTGCCTGGCAGTCTCTGAAATAGCTGTTACCTTGCTAGGACAAACGTGCCAGTGGCCTTCCTGGGTTATTGCATCCCCTGAACCAGTGTGCTCAGACCTGACAATTGCATCTGAATGGTGATGCAAAGGGAAAGAGTCCTGTTTACTGCCTGCCTCTGCCCCCCCAGCCAGCAAGTTTTCATCGAATCCCAGAATCCCAGCCTGGATCGGGTTGGAAGGGACCTTAAAGCTCATCCAGTTCCAGGCCCCTGCCACAGGCAGGGACACCTTCCACTGGAGCAGCTTGCTCCAAGCCCCATCCAACCTGGCCTTGAGCACTGCCAGGGATGGGGCAGCCACAGCTTCTCTTGGCACCTCGTGCCAGCGCCTCAGCACCCTCATAGGGAAGAATTTGTTTCCAATACCTCATCAGAATTCCCCCTGTTTAAACTTAAAGCCATTAATTCAAAGTTTGCAGGACCCATGGTGAGGGGTGGTTTCCTCAGCTCCAGTGCTGGCTTTGGGGGACCCTGGCTGGCCCAAGGGATGCAGGCAGCAGGTACCCACAGTGGGAGAGGTCTCCAGGCTGCTGCATGCCCTGTTAGGAAAGATCTAGAGACTTTTCTTTCCACTGGTGCAAAAACAACCAAGAGAAGTAGAAAACCTTGACATTTGCTCTGTTTGTTTCTGCTCTATCATGTCCTGCCATTTGCTCAGCTCAGCCGTGGTGGGATTTTCCCTGGCTGAGCAGAAGGATTATTTAGGATAAAGGATGGGCAGCTGCGTGGATCTTCCTCCTTGTCCTGGCCCTCAGTGACCTGGGTTGCAGATCCCTTCCCTGAACTCCTGGCTGTGTCATGTAGTGCCTTGCTGACCCAGAGTGGGTTTCCCAACATCCCTGAGATTGGGTAGGAATTTTTCTTCAACACAGCACATACTTTGGGATCTGCACTGCATGCAGAGTGCCTCAGTTTCCCACCTCTAGGTCGGGATAAAGGTTACCTCTCTGTCCACTTTACACAGCCGCAAAGGGCACTGTAAATTCCTGTCTACTGCATGGCCCCTGGGGAGGTCCTTATTCAGTGTTCAGCTGCTCCTCCCTGCTCTCACTAAGCCCAGCCTTTCTCCCCTTTCCCTTGCAGGGTTTTCTGCTCCTAACTGGATCCTTCACCCCAAGGGGATGCCAAACCAGTCCCGGCTCCTGCTGCCCCCTCCAGCCGGAGGGTTTTGTATTTCACGGACACGGTGGCTCCTTTTCCGCGGGGAACTGCCCATGGAAAGCGCTCTGTCTCTCGTCCTGTCCTTGTGTCCTGATGATGATGATGATTTTAATTTCCTTTTCTTCCTCTTTCTCTTGCTCTTGTCCTGTGGCCATTTCTTTTCACCCCCTTTCCCTTCCCTGGATTTCCCCACTCAAGTACAATGGCTTTATAACCTGCAGTGGCTCTTAACAGAACTCCACATTTCTCCTTCTCATGAGAGCATTTTGCAGCTGCATGAAATCACCTTTGTGATCATCCACATTTTGGTGTTCAGTGGGACAGCAGAGGTGGCAGGGGCTGGGCAATGGCTACGTCTTGTTGCTTGACCAGAGTTCCCCCTCTCCCCTGCTCGGGGCTTGGCTGAATCCTTGCATTTCCATGGCTTTTCTTTGGACTTATACAGCCCTGGGCATATGCCTGAAGCTGGGGCAGATGATGTGCGATGCCCTCGTGCCTATGAACTTGGTTCACCCCCAAGCAGCCTGGATACAAGTGTCTGTTTTGATCCCAAGGGTGGGATGTCTTTCATTCATGTCATCATTTCTCCTAAATGGACTCTGTGCTGTGTTTGCCTCCTTCTCTGCTCCCTGCTCCCCACAAGCCTCTCCTTTTGCTCAGTCCCTACTTTTGCTGGCATGAGCTCTCCCACAGAGAAGCAGGCATTAAACACACAGGCTGATGTGTATGCTGGGGAAAAACTCATGCCATTGACTGTTGCTTGGCTGGGCTGTCCTCTGGAGGGCTTTACAGATGTGTGACCTGCAGCAACGACGCCGATGGGACAGATTGAGGGAGTGGCTGCATTCCAGAGCTTTGCATGCTGTGAATGTGCGAACCCTCTCCCAGGTGAGACTGAAAAGCCACGAGGATGGGAGAGAAGCAACTCCAACCCCACTGCAAGAGGCATCTCCTATTTGGAAGGCAGCATTCAGAGGGTTACTGAGGCTCCTGCTCCTTGGTGAGGATGTGCTGACCAAGGACTCTTGAAAGCCCAAAGACAGCATCATCTCACAGTCCCATGAGCAGTGCTGGGACAGCAGAGCCCAGCCTCTTCCACACCTTCAGGAGCAGAAAGTGCCAGCATGGAGTGACCTGAGAAATGCATGTGGCATCTCAGTGACAAGCCAGCCCCCTCTGTAGGCTCTGCACCAGCTGCCAGCAGCACAAGCTGTGTCTGCCGGGACATCTCATGTGAGAAGGGAGGTGAGATGGGTTGCAAAGATGCTGCGTGACTCTGGGCTCTGGCACGCTCACACCTCAGCCCTGCTGCAGAAACCTGGCCCCAGAAGCAGTCTGTTAACATGACCACAGGAAGATATCAGCTCTCTAACAGAGAAAATCTGTCTGCAAGGTAAAGCATATGGGACTTTTGTTGTCCTTCCTCCTCCTCCTCCCTTCCTCATCTTGGAAAAGGTTTGTCCTCCCTCATTGCCAGGACAAGGACAGCAGAGCGTGGCTGCAGCTTTTGCTGGAGGCAGGGATATGGGGTTGGCAGATCGAGGAGATGCCCATCCTTTCCTCCTGTCCTTGCTCTGATGTACTCTATGCTGATGCTTCTATGGAGCAAAGCACCAAAACTGGCGACAGCAGAGGGCTTGTCCAGGAGCTGCGATGGTGAGCTTGCTTTCAGAGGGCAGAGATTAGCCACCCTATGTCAAAGTCAGAACAAAGAGCTGCAGGAGGTTTGCTGCTCTCCCAGCCCATGGTACAAGTTGCTTTGGCTCCCCCGGCCTCAGCCTGCGCTGTTATCCCCCCCCTCAGCCAGGACTTCCTGCTCTTTCCTGCTGCTTGGCTAGCCGTGTCTCCCTGTACTGCGATCATCTTCTGCAGCCTTGACTCCCTGAATGCTTGAACCAGCTCCAATCCCAAATCCAGAAGCAAAAGGCACTGAATTGAGCTCCAAGTCTCGGGTTTTGCTGCTCCCAGCAGAGTGGTGGAAAATATGAATGAATGCTGCCACGCTGTGGCCAGAGCAGGCTTAGGAGCCGGGTGCGAGGGCAGGTTTGCGTCATTGCCTGGGGACTTTGTCACCTGGAGGTGAAAGCTGGACGTGAGAGGAAAAAGGGCAGCCCATGGTCCCCCTCTGTGGGTTGTGCCTCAATCCCAGGGCAGGCAGTGGGGTGGGGGAGCTGGGTCCCTTTGCCGTCTGTGGAAAACAGCCCTAGAGCTGTGAACGTAGAACAAGCCTGGTCCTAACCCCAGCCCTGTGGCTGCAGAAACAGAGCTAAAGGGAAAAAAACAAACTCATACCCTTCTTTTGGGAGATTAGCTCGTGGATCTGGACTTTGTGCTCTGGTTCTCCTTTTAGTGGAAGGAGCGATGCAACCTGAAGAGCAGGTAGTGCCCTAAGAAACCCCCTTGTCTTCATCCTCCTCCCAGCTCATCCTGTGTTGCTGGCAATTAGTTTTCTCCTGTCCTGCATCACTTCCAATCTGGAAGACAAATTGCTGCTGGAGTCTGTGTCTGAGATGAACTGACTTGCTTTCCCTGTACCCCAAAGCTGCCCACCTCCATATCCCCCTTCCACCCAAGCTGTCAGTGAAAGCAGTGGGGAAGCACAGCAGAGAAGGGAATGGGGCATGTGCCTTGTCTTCAGTGGAGTCTGCGCTGGGGCTTGTGTCACAGACAGCCCGAGCCCCCTCAAGTTCAACAGGCATTGTGTAGGTGAGTCCTTCAGAGCCCTTTGGAAGGGATATGCTGTTTTAAGGGCAGCCTCTTTGCCTGGCCCTGGGGAAGAAACACTCTTCCTGCCATGAGGGTCCATGACTCCGGTTCATATATCCCCCAGGGCTCTGAGCTTCTGCTCCCTCTGCTTGAGATGGACCATTTGCTCCTCACAAGCTGCACCACTGGGTATTTTGATTCATTGGTTTTTGTTGAGTCAGTCTCAGACATCTCAGCTTCTCCATCCTCTCACCTGCAGGGGCTTTGCACTCCCCCCGTGCTTCATTTTCTTCCACAGCAAAGGGGAAAATGAACTTGTGGATCTGTTTTATCATTCCGCATTTGCGGCTCTTCCTCCAGTTGTCTAGACCCTGCTCGTGTCCGTGTGACATTTCTGACGTGCGGCTGTAGCTACAATAGCTCTGGCATGGATAAGCAGCAGAGAGCAAGGTGGGGTCAGCCACAGAGTAGCGCTGTGAGCTGCTCCGGGGTGTCATGGATGAGGGGTTGTGCCTCTTGGGCACTTGGTTCACAGATCTGTCACCTTCAGGTGCCTGCTGCCACCCAGGCTCCTGCACAGCCCGCATGGCTCCCTGAGGTGAGCAGTGCTGGGTCTGATGCCACCCAGCCTGATCCAGTGTCCGAGTTCCTCTCCTGGAGGATGTCCACCACTGCCCATTTTGTGCAGTTTTGCTGCTTTTTGCTCCCCAGATATTAAACATAGAGAGGGTCTTCTCCAAAGAGGAGATTTGATTTTCAAGACACCATGAAGTGGGGTGTTTTTTTGGCAAAGATTTTAACTCGTAAGTCTTTCAAATGTCCACAGAGAGTTATTACCTGAACTTGAAAACTCATGGGAAATGATGCTCTGTTTTTCCAACCTGCTGTGTCCACTAGCAGGGAAAAATAAGTTGTTCATTCAGCGCAAGGGTGTCTACTGCCTGCTTTGTTGACGACTTCAAAGGTTTCATCTTCCCAGAAGGACTGCCTGGGAGTTTGTTGTTGCTCTCTTTATGAGAGACAGCAGGAAATTAATGAGACTTCTGCCCTCAGAACCAGACTCACAAAGATGACTCCATGATCGTTGCTGGGTGGGCCTGAGATTGTTGAACTTAGAGGAACTGAGTCAGCCATGTCCATACTGGCCAGAGAAATGGGTTTGAGCTGTCCATGCTCCCTGTGCCATCCTGTGCCTACACATCCCTTGGGGTGAGCAGGGGGCTCTGTTTACACCCAGAGCAGTGTGAGCCAATGCACCCATGTAACACAAGTTGCAGGTGCGTCCTGAGTGATTGCACCCATGAAGAAGAGGAGATGGGAAGAGACAGGAGCTGCTTGAACCTGTGTCCGGTCTAACTGGGGTTGCTCTGTTTGTTGCTTTACTGTTAGTATGCGATGCCTCTCACCCCATTCCAGGCTGTATCCCTGTGCTCCTTATACCACTTCCCTCTGGAGATCCCTCCTTTCTCAGCCCTGTCTGCCCAGCCAAAAGGTGCAGTGAGCTGCTTGGCAAGGGTGAGTCCTGGGAACAGGCAACAGACTTGCAGTGCCTTGGGCTGGGAAGAGACTATTGTACCAGGGCTGCACTCCTGTTCTTGCTCTCTCCAGAAGTGCTCACGCACAGAGACTGGGGGCTGAGGGGAACAGTGACTTCAATTGATAAGTGAAATTCTTGAGGGGCAAATTGCCCCTGGGATAACTGAGAGCAAACCTACAGCCGTGCTCTGCACTTAATCTCCCAGTGAAGGGGTTTGATAGGTGTATGGAGACAGTGCAAGGTGTGGGTGAAAACGACACCACCTTCTGAAGCGCCACAGATCTGTGAACACCTGCCATGTACTGGAGACCATGGTTTTATTAAGCTGGCAGCAGGAGGAGAGTTTGTGCTTGAAGCTTCATGGACTTGCACCAAGCCAAAGCTGCTGCCTCCCAACTGATGACCTCTGAGGCCGTTCACTGCTCTGATTCATACCTGTGGGGGAGCTGCAGAGAATTCCCAGCGCTCTTTGGAAGGAGAATTTTTATGCTCAACCCAAGATTTTGCTCCCGTTTTCACTGGGGATGAGCTCTCAGCTTCAGAATTGCTCTGATAACTTTGCAATCACTTTGATAGTTCCAGAGGGGAGCACAGTCCCTTTACAGAACAGATGGAGACACATTTTCAGGACCATTCCACTTTGCTATAACTCTGGTTTTGGTATAATTTCTTTTGCTGTAACAGGAGGAGCAAAACCTGGCCAGTGCTGAATGCTCTTGAAAACTGTATTCGTGAACTTGGATCTAAGTCCTCCCAGATACAAAACACCTTCCACACGCTTCAGTGGCACTGGGGATTTCAGCAGCTTGCAGGATCAGGCTTTCACAGCAGCAGCAGTTTCATGATGGCAGTGATTTTGTGTGTGTCAATTTACACTTGCCTGCAATGCATGACTCTAGTGATCCATTTGAAATCTCCCTTCAACAGGGAGATCCGAGCTCTACCTTCTTCCATATGGCTGTGTGTATTTAATAGGAAATCAGGGGAGTGGGAGAAAGCTGATGAGATTGCTGCTTTAAAGCACTTGGTTCCACAGGTAAAACAGACCTTCCCAGACATTGGCTTGCTTTTAGCATGGGTAACTCATGAAATATTTAAGCATTGTGATGCAGATACACCTTTTCCTGCTGTGCCAGGAATGAAGTAGACTAGAAAGGCTTGGCCTCCACCCCTACAGATGTTTGGCTGTGATGGAAGTTTGAGCCATTGAAATCACAGGGGAAAATAACAACCAAGCAAACAAAACCCAACAGACTGTGAGCCCATAGCAGAGCTGTCGCGGCTTGTCTAGCAGTGGGAGCACCTTAAGGTGAGGGCTGCTGCTTTCCTGCCTTATTCATCTTCCTAGTGGACAGATTTCAGGGACAGAGGAGGGAGGAAGCACTTCAAAAGCAAGGGATTCAAACCAGTGAGCCTTGCCCTGAGCATCCCTCATTGAACAGGAGCCCACAGGCCAAGGCTTGTAGCTACTCCTTGCTACCAAGGTGGGGAAGTGGGTGAATAACACTGGGCAAAGCATTTTATTTCCATAAGTATCCTTAATGCTTTAAAAACTTAAAGGGTAAATGCTGAAAGAGATGAGCTAAAAGAGCAAAAGATTTGAGGCTTTTTTTTGTTGCTTTGTTTTCATGTGTTGGTTTTGGGTGGAGAAAGCCAACAAAAAGCGTATCAGATTGTTTTGGATTCAATCACATATTTTGTTCTCACAAGAACTGCTAACAGAGATTTAAAGATTTTCCAAGGGCAACAAAACTGCCTTAATACATATTCAGCTCCAACAAGAGACGCTAATGCTTCTGAGCCTGCTTTATTCTCTTTCCCTCTGTGTGATTGTGGCATGGAATCATGTCTTAACAAAATACGTTTTACAATACTCGACAGGATGCCCGCAAACAGAAGATGGTGTTTCAGCATCTCCCCGTGCACAGCATTGAAGTGATGGCTTTCAAGCCGGGGAAATTCAATGCCCAGTTTCTGCTTTGCTAGAATTCCACACAATAGGCAAATGTCCACAATTCCCAAGGTTAAACGTGCTCCGCTGCCTTGAGATGCCTTCAAACAGCCCTGGGATTTGTATGCTGAAAAGAGCTTGAGAATAGATTCCCTGGTCTGCAGCACCATCCCCAGCTCTTCTAGAGTGTGCACAATTCCCCAGGCAGCAGCTGAACAGAGGAAGATGACTTTCAGCCAGGACTCGTTGCTTTTTAGATTTAATGGAGTTAGAATCATGATTTCTGCCAGCCACCCAGGGATTCTGATATTCAGTGCCAATTCATCTTTGTAATAGGAACAGGGATTTAGACCCTTGATTCCCTTAGGCACCTTTGAAAAGCATAAGCCTCAAAGGTTGGTTTGGATTAGTTTTTTTCCTGATGGCCTTTTTCCCTGACGCCGTGATGAGAAAGGGGACTGATCTGGGAAGGGTGGCAGCTTTGGGGCAGGCAACTCCCAAACTTTCCATGGCAGAGGTTTCCTAAACCTTTTCTCAGCATGTGAGTAAATTCTGCTGTGCTGGAAGAGACTCCAACATCTCGCTGCTCTCTGGTCCTCCTGCTCCTTCCTCCCTCCCCTCAGCACCTCCTCATGTCACTGTGCCTTCATTTGGTTTATCAAATGATGCCATGATTTAACACTGGCACGTTGTCTTTATTCTCACTTTGCATCCCATAAGACGGGTATGTGTTGAGGGGGGGTGTGTGCAGCTTATTTTGTAGCTTTTGGCATGATCCTGGAGTAGGTTTCTTCTGAGGAGCAAAGGGGTGGGGACAGTGGGAGGAGGGATGGATGAGCTGGTGTTGTATTTGATCATACCAGTGCTTTTAAGTGGTTACAAACATGGTTTTCCCCTACCTCTGAGCTCTCAATGCTGCTAAAATCTCTGCCATTCGTACAATGTACTCCAGCCCCCTCTCTCGGACTGACTCTGGCTCTGTTTGCAAGATATCCACATTGTTCTAAAGCATGCACCTCTTTCTGTATAGTTCCAATCTTCTGATTTTATGGAATACCTATGCCTGTTTGCATTACAGTCAAAATAAAAAGGTGAACTAAAACCCAGCAGACCTCGTTCTTCTCTTATCTCTAAGGTTTTAATGCTGGAACGGCTCTCCCGATGTCTCAGCGTTGCTCTGGTTTGCTACCTGTAATGCCTGGGTACTATAAATAGGATGGTGGCGTCAATCAGCAATATCTATTTATCTTCAAGACAAACACATTCTTGTGAGGTTACCTGAGGCACAGCATGGCATGTTTCACATCGTTTATAGCACGTTCATTAGGAAAATGCCACAGCCAGGCAAGGAGGGACGTCTGCACAGTCCAGGGAAACTTTTGGTGCTGGAGCAGGAAGAGCACAGCAGCAGTGCTCCAGGCAGGACCCGAGAGACCTGTTCAAAGAGAATAGCTGCATGTGGCCAGGACAGCGAACCAGAAGTGTGGCCATGGCCTTTGACATGGGGAGGTAGCGTGCTGTTGCAGGGGGGGACAAATCTGCCTTTATTTAAACAGACATCCCAGCGCTCCCTGAAGAGCAGCAGGACCCGGATGTGATCAGGGCAGAAAGGTCCTTAAGTTGTCTGCAAGGAGCAGGAGATGGGATGAAGGAATCCATGTGCAGGAGCGAGGGGATGCTGCACCAGCAAGCCCTGCAGGGCCAGGCTGGTGAGGGCAACGTGGCCACAGCGTTACCTGATACAAGGAGGTAGTTTCACCTTGCACATCGCAGCAGTTACACCTTGGCCATAGCAGTGACATGACCCCGGACACTGTGGTGGTTGCACCTCCGTCATGGCAGTGGTATCACCTCACACCGTGATGCCCTCAGCCATGGCGGCGGTGTCACCTCAGCCATGGCCACGCCGTTACCCCGGGGAAAGGCAGCAGCCACCTTGGAGTCACCTCACACGCCACGGCCAGGATCACCTCAGCCCCAGCGGGAGTGCCACGGCCGCCATGGCGGCGGCGTTACCCCGAGTGCCACCTCAGCTATGGAGGCGGTGTCACCTCATGGCGGCTCCGTTATCCCAGACCCTGTGAGCCCAGGGCGGGCGGGCACAAACCATCCAGCTCCCTGCAGCCTGGCCGGGACGCCGGACCGGCCCCGGTCTCCTACTGCCGGGGCACACGGCGGTCGCAGGGACCGGAGGTCCGACCATGGGGGCCGGCACCGCCTGTCGTGGGGGTAAGAACTTTACAGACGCTCCCTGAGCTCCGCTGCCTTTAACCAGGCGAGGCGGCGCGCTCCGCTCGGCCGCACTCGGCGGACGCTCCCTAGCGCCGACAAAGCGAACGGGCGGCCGCGCTCTGCGCTTCTTCAGGCGGCGGCACTTGGCAGACGCTCCCCGGGCCGGTCCTCCGCCGGAAGCCGGAGACGCTCCCTAACCCCTCCAGCCGCGGGTCGCGCAGGTAAACATCGAAGATGGCGGCGGCGGAGGGCTCGGGCCCGGGCCCGGGTCCGGGGGTGCCGCGGGGCGCGGCGGAGGCGGACGGTGAGCGGATGGGGCTGACGGACCTGCCGGGGGAGCTGCTGGAGCTGATCCTCTGCTGCGACGTGCTGGGAGCCGCCGACATCGGGCGGGTGTCGTGCACCTGCCGCCGGCTGCGGGAGGCGTGCCAGCCCCGCGGCAAGGTGTGGCGGGAGCGCTTCCGCCTCAGGTGGGCACCGCGGCCTGGCCGGGGGGCAGCGGGGCCGGGGGGGCCTTGGCAGCGCGGGCCGGGCCGCGCCGGAGCGGTTCTTAAGGTCGCCTTGGGCTCGGAGGGCCCGGGTGCGCCCTGGATGACGGAGCCTGACGCTCCGCTTCACCTCATCCCTGTCCCTTTCCCCTTCCCAGCTCCACAAGGTGCGTGGCGAGCCCCAGTGGCGTTTTAGGGGTATCTGAGGGGTGAGATGTGGATGGCCCTCCCCAGCAGGGGCTGTGGCAGGGCTGCTTCACCTCCTCGGTTCCATGGCTGAGCCACTCGGGGGAGATCTGTCCTTGCAGCCCTTGCCACGTCTGGGCACTTGGGCTGCTTGCAGTCCCCAGGTCCAGCCTGGGGTCTGGCGCTGGTTTAGGCATAGGGCCACACGCACTGGTGGTGTTGATAGGCCTCCCTGGCCCCACTAGCAGCTGGTGGCTTCCAGAGCAGCTGCCAAGGCTTGTCCTGTTGCAGGACCGATGCTTTGCAGCAGTAGTGCTTATTTGTAGTGCCTTTGGGAGAGTTATTTTCACAGAAACCAAAACCCTCTGGATTGACTTTTGCTGCTCATGAGTTTGGTTTCCCCCAAAGGTGGTTATAGGGTTCCTGATGAGGGCAAAGTTCATTTGTGATTGGTGAAGCTGTTAACACTTTAGCTGGGAGTAAAGCTTGAGTGTTGTATGGCTTATGCTACGCTGGCTTCAGCAGTCCTGGAAACACCACTCCTTCACCAGGGCTGCCAACCTATCTAGAATAGGGCATGCTCATCTGCTACCTGGTTTTGTCTGTGTTTTGGCACAGGTAAAGCAGCATTATTGCCTTCCTTAATTGCCACTTGCCTTCCAGAATAGCTCAAATGAGAGCATTATTCTCTTTTCATGGATGAAAAAGGCTACTGAACCACTGCAGCTTCCCCAGTTCACTGAGCTGTGGCCAGATCCTGTCACCAATTCAGTGCCTCTAATTTCTGAAGTGAACCTGAAATGTTACAAATGGGTGAGATCCAGCAGCTGCAGTGGAGTGTGGTGGGTGATTAGCACATGCTGTTGGCCTCCTCTGGCTTTGATAATAGAACTTTTGGCAGGAGTTTGCACGTTGACCTTGTCGTCCTGGCTGGATTCCATCGTGAGTAATTGCGCTTCATCTTCCTGACATTTTCAATATCATTTCAACCCCAGAAATTACTCTTTCTCATCCTAAAATAAATGATTGTAATTGTTATTGCAACGTGGCTACATTTCAGCAACAGGTGAATGGCTGGGGAGCTATCAGTAGAGAGGTTGTTATGTAATGTGAAGTTATTTGGTTAGTCTTTGACTTTACTTTGTACCTGCAATTGCAGTGGAGTTTTATGATTAACTGGTAGTAAAATATTTTCCATGTGTGGATGGACATAACTGTGTGGTTTGGTCAGTTGGTAATGATTTTTGTACAGAAGTAGTGGTTTAAGCATTTGGCCTGTTCTCTAGTTACAAATATATGTAGATGTATGAAAGTATATATGCATATATATATATAAAAAAAAAACAAAACTGAAAAGAACCTAAGGCAATCCATGTAGTTAAAGGAAAATGTTTTGTAAAAACCAGTTAATATTAACAGAATCCCAATATGTGACGTAAACATCCTTTAAATTACAAGAGGCCTTTCTCTCAGGTTTCTTCCATCTGCACTGATTCTTCTTTATGTTTCATATGTGAGTGATCTTGGTATGTTCAGAGCAGTTGTGGGTATTGCTGTGCTGGTGTTCTGTTGCACAAGGTGCTGGTGCTAATAACCCCCAAAACATTACCTGATGTTAGGTTTTCAGTTGAACCTTGAAGCACTGCTTAGTAAGCTGTGGTATGTCTTTTAGCTTTTGCGCTTTTGGACTCATTAAAACAGGTACAACTTTCTTCTACAAGGGGGGGGGCTTCATAGTTTCATAATTATTTCTTGTATTAAGGATGAACAGCAAAAGCATTTAGCTGTCACAATTTGACTTCAGAATTCTGGTTTTGTCCAGCAGATGTTGCCACCAGCAAGGGCAATAGAGGGAGCTCTGTTTTGTGCATCCCCTTAATGAAACCCACAAGGCAGGAGGAAGAGCACAGACAATGAATTCTCATTCTGCTAGATGACAAGTTAGTTTACATGTGATACTGCTTCAGAGTGCCAGACTTTGTTATTTATTATAAAACACTTCCTCTTGTCTACCAATGTGATATCTGTGTTGATCTTGCAGAGCTCTAGAGGACGTCTCAAAAGTGTATAGGATATTTAGGTATTGAAATACCTGGAGTCTGACCTTTTGAAGGTTTCCTGCTGACAGGCTTCGGGAGACCGTAATTTTAAGTAACCCTTAAATAATCAACAAGATCAGTTGGATTTATGCTTTGGTGCTCGAGTCATTGGCTTAATTTGTACAATTACATTTAAAGTTGTGCTGTGTCTTGGCAGTGTCTCAGCTCTTCATGTCACATGCTTACAATAAATAGCATTTCACAGTTTTGGAGGTTCTTGGTTATGTGGAAATACTGATGAATGTATTCATTTATGTTTTCTTGTGTAGATGGCCATCACTGCTGAAGTACTATAGTCACACAGATGGTGTTAGCTGGCTTGAAGAATACAAAGCACGGCACAATGCTGGCCTGGAAGCCCAGAGAATTGTAGCTTCATTCTCCAAAAGGTTCTTTTCAGAACATGTAAGTCATCTTGTGTAAGTATGTGCAACAGCCTAGCTACTTGTTTAGTGGTTTTTACTAGTTTGTCTTCCTTCTCTCTTCACGTCTTTTCAACTATGCCATCAGAAATTTTGTGTTTCTTCACTTTGTATGAAAATGCTCCATCACCAGCCAAAAAGGGAAGGAGTTCAAAATGCAGAGGTGCAGAGATTCCAGAGCACGCTCTGGATATCACATTCAGCTGCTGCTGCTACAGCTCTAAAAGCAATTTGGTCATTGCTGCATGTTCAGACCTGGCTCTGCGAACTTCTGAAGGACCAATAGTTTGTTGACACGTACCACAACCTGTGTGTCTGTCTCACTGCAGGCCTTGCACAAGCATGTATCCTGTGAGTTGTCAGGAGTCATTTGAAAGTACAGCCAAGCATAGGTTCACTGAACTGGAGATACACATAAGATCTAGGGTGCTTGTGCTGTCCATACACCCACTGCAGGAGAGCCCTGAATTCTATAGTGGTTAGTTCGGATTGCAGTAAGGTGCTGCTGTGGGGCTCTCAGTGGATCCTTGTAATGAGTCCATAGACTAGAGACGATGAATACTTGCTGAGCTGGATACATAAATTTAAAAACCTAGAACAAACTTGGTTTTGAGACCTGTTATGAAATTATCTTCTTTTGAGAAGAATCTGCTGTGCTTTGTGTAATTTGTTGTCTGCTTTGGCAGGTCCCCTGTGATGGATTCAGTGACATTGAGACTCTTGGGTGCCCAAGTCACTTTTTTGAGGATGAGCTGATGTGTATCCTTAACATGGAAGGAAGGTAAGAGAGTGAGGGGTTAGGAATGGAAGGGATTTTTCTCCTTTCACTGGTTGAAGGAGAACATCACTGTGGTGGATGCCTGACCTCAACTTCTGTCCTCCTTTAACTCTCATCGAACAACATCCCTAAGCCTACCAAGGCTGGGAAGTATTGCTGTGAGTTTAGTTTCAGAACAAATGTAATATTTTCAGGAGAAACCATGAAGACTGTTCTACAGGAAGGAGTTCCTCTGGCTTTGTGTTACTGTTTGTTGCTTGTTTCCTTGTCAGTTCATGACATCTCCCAGAACAATGTTCCATGCACTCTTTTCTCTGTAGTAGTTTTGGCTTAAGGATGTTCTCACATTCCTTTTTTATTTAAACCTGGATCAGTTTGCTGAAGTGATTTGCAGATGAGGACACAGAACGGGAGGGAAGCAGCAATACTCAATAAGAAGCATGAACCCCTGCATCATGAAACTACAGCATCTTATTTTTTGCCTCTTGTTGCTTTTCTTGGCTGTAGTAGGTCAGTACAATCTTTGTCTGCAAGTAAGCAACTGAGTTGAATTCAGTCATTGCAAAATTTGCAGCTTTATAAATTATTCACATAGATGAACTGCCAAGCAGGTAAATAAAACTTCTGGCTTGCATCTGCCTGGGTATTCTCATCACCATGGTTAACACTGGCCAAGACAAGTCACTGCTTTACTTGAAGCTTTTTCTGCTGATAGCGTATAAACTATGCTGATTTTGCTGTGATACAAAGCAGCAATAGATTGCTCTTGATGCAGTCTAATAGCCTTGATTAAAGGGACTGTTAGTAGAGCTTGGAAGAACATAACTGGAATGACAATCATCTCATTTTTTGACTTTTCACATCCATTTTATTACCTTCTCTGTTTGAACTGGGACTAAACATCTCTCATTTGACAACTGGTTAAAAAGCCTTTGAGCCTTTGCCCTGACCAAATGCCTCCCCATAAAGCAGAATTGATGCTAATTACACCCTGAGTAAACTGTAGTTATTGCCATTCAGGAGCATTAGGCTAAGTCATTTCTCTGGAAGATATCCCAATAAAGCAGTTGTCCCTTATCAAGCATCCCGATTTATTGGAAAGAGGATAAAGTGTTATGAGTGTTCTGTGCAGAAGTACGGTGAAGGCTGATCTGACCTGCAGCCTGGAGGAGAGGAAATGTAAGCAGAGACAGAGGGTAATTTCTGAAGAGGGAAACTGGTCTTGTTTTAAACACAGCAGGGGCAGAGCCTGGGCATCAGTAGAATTCTCCCTTTGGGTTTTTTGGGAGCCAGGGTTTTGTGCCCTTCCTAACTACTTGATGTAAAAGTGCTCAGTGAGGCACTGGGTGGCCCATTGCTAAAGGCCGGAGCTTTGATGGTGAGAGGATACTTTAAGATTGACTCTGGGGGGATCCAGTCAGAGGGTAATGTTTTACGTATGAAATCAGGCCTTAATCAGATCTTCCTGAGCTGCTTTGGTTAGGATGTGTGTTGTTTCCCATGATAATGTATCTTCTCAAAATTACGTATTGATAAGTTAAAAAGCAGAGATGATAGCAGCAATGTTTTGCTTATATTGTGCTTTTTTGATGACAAACTTCCTTTAAACACATTTTTGGTTGACTCTTCACTTACAACAGTGTTATCAAACTAGTTTAGCGAAGCAATAGTCTTAACTTGTAAACCTGTGTTCACTGGAAAGGGGAAACCAAATGCTTGCTCTTAACATGCTTGTTTAGGGCAGTACTGCTTTCTGTATTTAAATGTGCAGGAAAGGTCTCACCTGGAAGTACTATGCAAAGAAAATTCTCTACTTCCTACGGCAACAGAACATACTGAAAAACCTGAAGGAATATCTTCAGCGCCCGACTGATCGGCAGTCATTTCTGGAGGGTAAGTCTTTGGCACAAATCCCACTTAGAGCACCTAATGGCAGCTTTCCATCAGTGTTCTTTTACTTGGAAAGAGCCTTCCTTGCTTGTATTTCAACTAGCCCTTAGACAATGACTCGGAATTGAGTTTGCATTTTTGACATAGCTGAAATCCTTAAAAGCTTGCAGGGGTTGCACAGTGTTGTATGGGAATGTCAGGATTACATTAGCTTCTGACAGCACTGTGTGCTTGAATCACTGCCTCTGGACAGAGAGCTGAAAAGCAATGGAGAAAATGTTAAACACTTCTATTTGAGTCTTGAATAATGTATTGAAGAAATCAGCAGTAGCTCAGCATCCTCATTAGCTGACATTTCAGAGGCATTTAAACTGTGGCTCATGGGCTGAATAGGGCCCTATCAGACCAACTTGATTTGATTTCAAGTCAGCTCCCTCTTATCTCCTTTGCCAAGAGCTTCTCAGATAAAGGCAGGGAGCAACCTGCAGGCAGGGGGAATTGTTGCAGCTTGGAGCCTGTGCATTTTGATTTTTCTCTTGGGAGCTATTTGCTATTGAAGCTGTGCAGTGTAGAGCGGGGGGATGGATGGAAGTCCAGTCAAAGGGTGGGAAGGCACATGCACCTGATATGAGGAAAGAAAAGGCTTTTCTGCTATTCATGTCCACCGTCCTGTGGGTTATTCTCCTCTTCAAGCTTTCTGTGGAGTATATAGTCTTCTGAATGGATCAAAAGCTGCCAGTGTCTGTAGAAGAGCCCCTTACTCTGGTACATACCTCAAAAATGTCATACTAAGGAGTCTCCATCACCAGAGCTGGTTCTTGTTAGTGGCAATAGAATTTGGAGACTATGGTAGGGAAAGAAGGGAAAGCTAGAAGTGGGCTTTCCTGGAAATAACTGAAGCAGTTAATTATGTGACTTGATCGTGTGGGTCACAAATACATGCATTTGTCTGCTGTTGAGGTACTGTTAAAGCACCAACACATAGTCTTCTGTGCAGTGTCACCTGGTCAGCATGGGGAGCACTTTGTGGGGGTGGGGAAAGAAGACACTGCCTGGGCCCCTGCTGAAAGAAAGCTTTGAATACAGGCCTGTCATGGATGTGTTACAAAGCACGTCGGAAGCTGGAAGAGCAATTTTGCATCCATGCAAAATTCTTGCTGATGGATACAGTTGACGCCGAAGGTTGAAAAGAAAAGGAAAGAGCAGTGGTGACAGGATGACAAACAGAAGATTCTGAGAAAGGGCTACTTTTTCTAGCAGAAGTTTGATGGGGGGGATTGGGCAGCAGGAAAATTACAACCTCTTCTGTAACAGTGGATTTCTGACATGAAGACGGAGAGCAGGTGTGGGATAGAAAGATGAATATAGCAGAAAAGGGAATGATAAGAATGATAGCTATGGAGGTTGTGTCAAGAAGAAATCGAAACTGAAGCAGTAGTGAAGTTGATATGACTTCAGGCTCCAAATAAAAACCATTGTAGGTTGGGTGGACACCAGGAGATGCAGTGTGACCAGAGGGTTGGCTGGTTAAGCCTGGTCTAGCAGCATACCTGCTCAGTGTGCAAATCTATTGCTTTCCCTTCCAGATGGTGGAGAGGAGAATACTGAATTGAATTGGTATTTCTCATGTCAGCTTATTCTTTGCATTTTATGAGACAAATCCAATAACTGACTGCAGATTTTAAAAGGAAAGCTCTTATGTTCTGCTGCGATTGCTTGCTGCATGCCTGGAATTTAGAGCAGGGAAAACTAAGCCAAGAGAAAACTCAAGTCCTGTTTCTTATATAGCTTGTTTTTTGCAGGTGCTGTTTTAATTGATCAGTACTGTAACCCCCTGTCAGATATCTGCTTGAAAAGTGTCCAGGCACAAGTGGATGATATCACAGATAAAGTGCGCAAAGTGCTGCGGTCGAGGAACCCGAGGCACCCCAGCTTGGCTTCCAAGGCAGGTACTGTACATAAACACAGGCTTTGCTGCAGAGCATTTCTGTAAGCCTAAATACAGGCAGAGAAGGTGAAGCTGTTGAGCTGTTGATGCTTAAAGAGCTGTTGGTCTTTACTCCCTGGCAAGTGTATTCTGACATTTGCCTAAACCAGCAGTCAGGCAGCAGCCCCAGGGACTCAATAGCCCAGGGTTGTCAGTCCATCTGATGCTGTCTAAGCAAAAAGAATTAGGAGGGCAATTCTCTTTTCCTTTTTTTTTCCTCATTTGTACCTGAAGACTTAAGTAGTCCTGATACGTATAGCTTAGCTGAGGGGCTCCCTGAGGTTGACCTCCTTTCCTCTGCAAGTCTCAAAGTCAGCAGCAGTAGAAGAGGTAGGTGCCTTAACATCTCCAAAGGTTGGGCTGCATCTTGCTCTTTGGGTTTTTAATACGCGTTATTAAATGTTTGCTGTCAGTTGGATGAATGGGTGGTCTGTCTGTGCCTGTATATCTGGTGTGGCCAAGCTGGGACTCTCAAGCAGTGAAAGTGCGCTTCCCATGCCCAGGCAGTGTGACATGTCCAAGCTGCAGTGCTATGCTGGCACAGGGTGGTTAGGCTCCAGTCTTTCAGCCACAGAAGGAAACAAGGAATTACTATTGCACAGCTTAGTTGTAGGGTGATCCACTGAGCCAGGCCATGTCGTGAGCAGAGCTCTACAGCACTGCCATGGTAAACTCCAGCCAGTCTCTTCACTATTTAAATTGTCTTAGTGTCCTTAGTCCTTGGGCAGAATTCTGGTATAAGGTTCATTGCATCAACGTTAAAGTACACTTGTTTTCTCAGTCTTTATTTCATGGCATGTATTTTTAGGAGAGATCCTGATTCCAGAAGTGGAGCTTCAACGGCAGGTACTTGATGCTATGAACTGTGTCCTATATGAGCAGTTGAAATACAAAGGAAATGAGCTGGATTACTACAACTCCCTGAATTCATACATACACCAGGTATGTGTGTGTTAGGCAAAAACCAGGAGACTAAAGGCTTGAGACATAGAATCATAGAATAGTTAGGATTGGAAAGGATCTTAAGATCATCCAGTTCCAACCCCCCTGTCATGGGCAGGGACACGTCCCACTAAACCATGCCACCCAAGGCTATGTCCAACCTGGCCTTGAGCACTGCCAGCGATGGATCATTCACAACTTCCCTGGGCAGCCCATTCCAGTGCCTCACCACCCTGTACAGTAAAGAATTTCTTCCTCAAATCTAATCTAAACTTCCCCTGTTTAAGTTTGAACCCGTTACCCCTTGTCCTCTCACTACAGTCCCTAATGAAGAGTCCCTCCCCAGCATCCCTATAAGCCCCCTTCAGATGCTGGAAAGCTGCTACATCTATTTGTGGAGTTTATATCTCTGAATATAGTCAGACAAATAATGCTCTCTCAAGAGCAACTTGCTGTAAAGTCAATGTGATGTCATCCTTTAGTGTGTATTCTGTCAAGTTGGGGTATTCTCATCTGTAAAATCAAGCGTTGAGGGTTTCTGGTTTTTCTTAATATTCCTTATGGTTTTGCCATGTTTTTATCCTCAGGTTTTGATCCGCAGGACAGGAATTCCCATCAGTTTGTCTGTGCTGTATTTAACAATTGCCAGGCAGCTGGGAGTCAAACTTGAACCAGTGAACTTCCCTAGCCATTTTCTGCTGCGGTGGTGTCAAGGGAAGGAAGGGTAAGTGACCTGCTGAATTTTGACGTTATGTCCACAGTAATAAAAGCCAAAAAGGATTTACAAGTCCAGACCTATACCAGAATGTTTTATTGTTTTCTATCTGTAATTATAACCTATATGGAGAAAAAGATCAGACCTCTACAGAAGTTTTCCCAGAACTGAACTGTGCTGCTGATAAATGGTAACAGATTTCCTGTGTGCAATAATAGTAACCATGAGGTAATGGTTCTCCTAAGAAAATTATGAAAAGCTGAAAAGAAGAAAAAAAGGTGCTGATTTCATTTAACCTTCCGTACAGAACAGTTGCTGCAGGCCACTGGTGCTGTTCTGGACATTCATTTAACTCTCTGAGTCAGTGCAGAACATGTCTTCGACCAGATCTTGATCAATTTACAGAACTCTGTGGTTTGTGAATGACATCAGCAGTCCAAGTGACCCTTTTGGCACTAGGCTTCAGATGTCATATGCCAGGGCTCTGTTAACGCTTTCCAGTACACTGTCATAATCTAGCAATAGATACAGCAAACCTGAAAATATCTGAAGAACTGGCATGATGGAGTGAAGTGTCCCTTTAGTTGTTCTGTCTCTTCTCATACATGTTTACCTGAAGCAGCAGCTAAGAGGAGAAAGTATCAGGTAATCTCTTTTTAGGAGAGAGCTGCAGTATGAATAAAACTTGATAACAACAAGCTTCAAAGTGCTGAAGGAAGCACAGAAATAGGAAATCCTGCTGGATCACGAGACCCATCATTGCAGTTTAGCTCCCTTTTTGTTTATTTAGAAGCACCAATATCTTTGACTACACCTACATTGATGCCTTTGGGAAGGGGAAGCAGCTGACAGTGAAGGAGTGTGAGTATCTTATTGGCCACCATGTGACAGAAGAATTCTATGGAGTGGTGACTTCAAAAGAGGTCTTGCAGCGGATGGTGGGGAATCTCTTAAACCTTGGCAAGCGGTAAGTTGATCGTCAGGCCTCTGGAAAAAAGGGCCTAGAGTATTCTGTCTGCATATGTGATACTTCTTCCTCACAGTATGCGAGCGCTTTAGAAAGATGTCAGTCACGCCAAGGGATCTTACATTCTGTGTGTCATGTTGCATTCTCTAGTTGCTTTTAATCACCTGCAGTGGTATTGTGTGGAAACAAGAATATTTAATAAAACTAGTTCTCATCAACAAAATGGACAGATCTCTTTTTGCTTTGTGAAGAGCTGATAGGCACTCTCCACCATAGATTCTATGGTGGACAGTGCCTATCAGAGACCTTCGTTATGACCTGGTAAGCACAACCCACGTGCTCAGATGGGAAATTTTAGAGATACGTTTGGTTTGTAGAACATCTGGGTTTCAGTTGCCCGTGATAATCACATAGTCAGAAATCACAGAGTGAAAGGGATTGTTTTAGGGGTAATTAAGGTAAGGGAACAAAAGCAAGTTTCAAAAAGAAATGTCTTGGAGAGCTAATTATGTAGGATTTTTTGACCAAGTAGAATATCAATGAAGTGAGAGGGTAGACTCCAGTCAGAAGTCATGTTGTAACATTTTTCCTGCTGAGCAGGCTGTTGGATGCTATGAGTGACAGTCAGTACTGGAGTCACTCTTAGTGAATGAGCTTGCCTGTACCTGTAGAATCATTTTTGGTGACTATCTATGTATTTCAGAGTACTAGGGACAGGGGTTAAAGAGCTAGCTTACAACTCAGTTTCTTTTTTGCTGGCAGGGAAAGCACTGATCAGTCTTACCAACTCTTGAGAGACTCATTGGATCTATACCTGGCCATGTATCCGGACAATGTGCAGCATCTAATGCTCCAGGCTAGGTTATACTTCCACCTGGGAATCTGGCCAGAAAAGGTACCCTGTCACTTGGTTGTATGTTTTGTGGTAGACTAAGTACTATTAACACTGGTCTATTGATTTTTGGACTACGTCAGCTTGCATTACAGTCTGCCACGAGTTGTTTCTGTGATAAATACAGTTGAATGAGTTATCACATTTCAGAGAATCAATTTCTACTCTATGAAGCAGGGAAAGGAGGATGATGCTTGCTTGCCCTAGAGGAAACTTGTGAGCAGCATCAAGTCTTGAGTCATAATTTATGATATATTGCCCAAGCCTGACAGCTTATCTTGCAACCAGTGCTATGGACTTCAGCTGTAAGTTATAAGAGCATTCTGATTTACACCTGGATTGCGGTAGTGGTGGTGAAACTCTTGCTGGACTCATATAAAAGCAGTCACCTTATTAAAAAACTTACTGGAAGTTATCTTTGATAAATACAACCAAAGCTGTTCTGTGAGACCTTAACCACACAGTCAGTGGCTCTTGTGAAAAAGCAACTTAATATTCTTGTCCTTGGGATTCTTTCTTAATGCCACCTTTTCCTTCGCAACTTGAGTGCTGCTATCTTGTGAACGTGGGAAAGAAGGTGCTAGGTCTTGCAAGTAGTCTAAGGTGCCTAGATCATCTCTGTGCCTTTCACTGAATTAAGGCACAGAGAAGAAGTGTATAACTCAAAAGTGTCATTTCTTCAGTGTGTCACTACAGCAGAGAGGTGTTCCCTAGTGAAAACTCCTTGTACCGCTTTAGTGAAGCGCACGCACATGGACAATGCCTGTGCCATTTCCAAAAGTGAAGTTTGGGTGAGGAGGCAGAATTACTGGCTGGACAGCTGAGCAGAAGATAAAGCTCTTTTCCACCAAGGTCACTGAAGTTCAGGACTGCTGGAGAAGCTGCTTTATTTTTGAAGAACAAACTGCTAAGCTCGCCCTTGCTTTCTTACGGCAGCAAGTTTCAGGGTCACCACGTTAAAACCAGCACAAGCTAAGACATTGTGTGCAGAGGGGACTCACTAAGCTGAAATAGCAACTGTATGTATATAGGGGACAGCTAAGTGAAACACTGCAAGATCTTCCTTCCCCTTTCTGGCACTCAGTGATGTGTTTGTAAAACACCAAGGCTTTACCTACTTGCATTTGCTGCCCTTCAGAGCAAATAATACATCATGGCTGAGTTTTACACGTGCTTTCTCTGCAGCACATTGCCAAATGCACTGAAAATGTGCAAATTTGGACTTTGCAGTACTGCATCCAGTCGGTTCGGGCTATCAGGTAGGGTTTTAGCCAGCCAGAGAGAATGCTCCGTGTCTGACACGGAAATCAGAGACCAGATTTAATAGAGGTCTGCCAGATTTATGGCAAGTGGTACAAAATCTTAAAAGTCAAGCCAAGCTGCACAGAATGTTGTCCTAAATGTTAGCAAATAACAGTAAATTAAATAGCCAAGAATCTGGCAGCCCTGGTCATTGCCAGGCCTTCCCCTTTCTGTAGGATTTTCCAGGATTCTCTCATTCTGCTCAAGATGCCAGCCAAAGAATTAAGGTGGCCAAGAGGCCTGAGCTGTGCTGCTGTTTCTCATGCCTTATTACTCACCTGTTCTTTCTCTGAATCAATTCTTTTCACCTCTTGGCTGATGTTCATGCTCAACAGCCTGAGATTTCTATTCTACTGCTGCTGCTCTGAACTTAGAGTGACCAAAGCTTCCTTGTGTGATCAAGGAGACGGTCCCTTTGCCAGGTACTGAAATGCGTCAGCTTTTGGAACTGTGGCAGCACTTGAGGTATTTGGTGTTGGGACAGACGTGTCTGTCTTTTCCCAACCTGTTTAGACAATAGTTTTGTTAAGAACAAGGAGGAAGAGAAAAAACAAGAGTAAAACTTTTATTTCCTGACTCTAACAAACTTGGCAGTGGATGCTTGACAATGTGCCAGAGGCTGGTGGTGGGTGGGTTGGTGTTTGGTTTGCTACTTTGAGAGCACTTTTTAAGTTAGTGTTCTTTAGTCATCCTGAGACAGCAGGTTCTGTGTCTTTTATTCCCCACTGCATGGTATAGCATCACAGCGATTCTTTGCCCTTCCTTCTGTGCTGCCCTGTTTTTCCTGTCAGGCTCCCACAGGCATGCTGAGGAACTCTTTTAAACTGAAATGCTTTTACTGAAGTACAGCAGAAGTCATCTGGAATGACCTCACAGCAGCAGGTCAGGAGACTAGCAGCAGTATTAACATTCCTGGAACCTTGAAACAGTCTTGGCAATGTCCTGTGGTCACAAAATGTGACATGACTAGCTTGTATGACTTAGTTTTGAGGAGTTATTGTGCTCAACAGTGCCCTTCCTTGGAAGTAGGGAGCTTTACAATTAGAAAAGGGGTGTGCAGTTTCTGCAAGCTAAGCAAGTATAAAGAACTACTTGGCAGTGTGTACCTAGAGCAGAGGTTCTTAATCCTGTGTGGAAAACTCCTGTGGTGGTCCTCTAGGCCTGGGCATTTAGACCCCGTTAACTTGAGTAATGTATCTGTATATATATGTAACTGTTAGGCTGCTCTAGAGACTTGTTCTGAATCTGTCTTTTTGGATTGATTGCTGAAGGTTCTGGACATCTTGCAGCACATTCAGGCTTTGGACCCATCCCAGCATGGGGCTGTTGGGTACTTAGTTCAGCATACCCTGGAGCACATTGAGCGGCGGAAGGAGGAGGTGGGACCCGAGGTGAAGCACCGTACAGATGAGAAGCACAAAGAGGTCTGCTTTTCCATCGGGCTGATAATGAAACACAAGAGGTGAGCTCTTCAAAACCTTCCCCACATTAGCAGGCTGTAAGGATGAGTGCAGAGGTGTTGGTTCTGACAGTAATGAGATGTGGTTTTATCTGCCAAGGAGATACATGGAATGGAAAATGCCATTTGCATCTATGCCATGCACCGTGTAGGAAAATGGGAGCAGTTCTGTCCTTTGAGAGCAAGTGTATTCGTTGCTGTTTGCTTGCAGAGGTAAAATTTCCACAGCCCAGAGCTTTTGAAGAAACATCAGTAATCAGTTTCTGATGAGGGACCATGGAACAGAATCTACTTCAAAAGAGACTGTAAGACAGCTTACGGATCTTTCCCTGTGCTATTTATTATTCCCTCTTCCTGCATTTGCACAGAGGCTTTGTGTCCCCGTGTGTACTACTCTGTCAGAGTGACATGCTAGCCCTGTGTTGCTTCAGCTACTCCTCTGACTCGACATGTGGAACATATTTAAGGGCATCAGCAGTGACAATTATAATATTTTATGATGAATCACATAAATATGCTGAAAATAATGATGGCTTTGGTTCTGGGAGTTCAGTACTGGGATTACCACATCTGTGTGATGGGCACAGAGTCATTGCACAACACAGTAGGGTGGTTGATTCCCTCCCTATTGTTTCCTGTTCTCCTGTTTGCTGGCTTAGAGTCTCTTTCCCATTCTCTTTTTTCCTTGCTCACATTTAGTTTTCCTTTGTCCTCAGCTGTTTGTTCCTGTCTATCCAGTCACTCCTGGTCCTTTCTCCAGCCTTCAAATGCACACACAATCTTTTTGTGCCACCTGACAGGAGATTCCTGTCCTGTTTGTGCTGTATTAGTCTTGAGAGACAAGAGCTGGCTCTGGAGCTCTCACAGTCTTTGGTGTGTTATTTCTTTAGATATGGCTACAACTGTGTGATTTACGGATGGGATCCTGCTTGCATGATGGGGCATGAATGGATCCGGAACATGAACGTCCACAGCCTTCCACATGGCCCCCACCAACCTTTCTACAATGTGCTAGTGGAAGATGGCTCTTGCAGATATGCTGCTCAAGGTAAGTCTCCTATGTTTACTATCCACTTTAGAAGTGCATTAGGAGAAAGGGATGTTTAAGGGATTAACTCTCTTAAGTATGATACATAAACTGTAAGTTAAGATTGAGGTAGGAAGGAAAACGATTTTGAATCATGGCCTGCCTTGTTTGCTCTCCATGAATGAATTTTAAGGACCGCTCTGGTGTAATCTTCTCTTGCCCAAGAAGTGTGTTTTGGACAGGATTGTTTTTATTGTGTAAGCCATGATTGCTGCTTTTGAAAGAAGTCACTCATCTTTTACTGCACTCTGAAGTTCTGTCAGTAGCTCTTGCTCTTTGAAATCATATTGTGCTTTGGGCAGGACCTCAAAATAGGATTCAGGGAGGGAGCAAATAAGCTTTGCTTGTCAGGGCATGGTTCTGAGCAGCTGTCATCAAGACACTATGTGCCAAGAGCACAGGTAGCATGGATTTAGTGCCACCTCTCATAAAAACAGGACAAAAATTAATGTCTCTACAACTGCAAAGCAATGTAGAAATCTGTGTCGCTCATTTTTCATGCAGTATACTGTAAGAAAGGAAATTCTTGTCTGATGGGCAGAATACGAGGTTAGGACGCAGGAAGAAGCGTTGAACTGAGGTTCGAAAGGAAAAATAATAAATCTGTAACTCTGTACACTGTAAACAGAGTGTTCCTTTGCCTCATGTTTGTTCTTCTCCCTCTGATCCAGAGGCATCCCATCCAGCTGGCAGGGCAGCTGCACAGCCTGACTGTATTTTGCTAAGAGATCTGGAAGCTGCTGGAGTGGAAATGCTGCACAAAATGCAGTTCAGCTGTTTCACTAGGGGTGCTGATATATTCTGATCCCATATATATGACCAAGAGGTGTTTTTATAGGACACTGCTGCCTTTGTAGGTGTAAAGTGCAGGTGTCTTTTGCTGTCCTGAGACTTGCTTTATATTCAGTAGATGAAGTGGGGACTGGGGATATTGCAGCTTCTTAGGGCTCTTATTATTAGGCAGTACTTGACCTCTCAGGGTCTTAAAGACCCAAAATTCTTGATATCAAACTATAGTCATACAATCTGGATGGTTTGGGTTGGAAGGAACCTTAAAGCTCCTCCAGTTCCAACCCTCTGCCACAGGCAGGGTCACCTTCCACTAGAGCCAGGGTGCTCCAAGCCCTGTCCAAACTGGGCTTGAACACTGCCAGGGATGGGCATAGCTTCTCTGGGCACCCTGTGCCAGCACCTCACCACCCTCACAGGGAAGAACTATAGAATAATTTATTCATAATATATAATAAAATATGCATCTTGTTTATAAACAATTATACAAAAAATGTAATACTGACTGATTCCAGAGGACAGTGTATTTTAGCCAAGCTGTAGGTGACACTGTTGTGTCTATGGCATATAACTGGTTTGATATCGCTAGGGAAAACTGAAAGGTTTGTCCTTGCTTGCTGAAATCTTGCTGATGAAATCCCCTCGAAGACAGATCCTCAGATCAATTGGGAAGGGTCTATTTCATAAGTTACTGACCTGACTTTGGGGAGGGGTGATAGTTTTTTACTGGAAGAATCTTAAGTAATGCAGAGTTTTATCTTAACAGTTCAGAAATAACCTCAAGCTTATTATAAATAACTGCCCCGCAGTTTGAGTCCTTCCTGTATATCTGTAGGTTGAGCTATTGCTAATTTTAAGCCACCTGCTTCATACAGTGAGTTTGGTGTCTGCCTGTTATTCGCACCTTTTTTGTTTGCTTTGTGGCAGCCCAGGCCAGGTACCTGGCTCAGAACATGCTATTCAGCATGTTTCTCAGGCTCCCCACCTAGTGCCAAACTCAGACTCTTCTCCCCTGCCAGCTTCTGTTTCATCACAGTGTTTTTCCCTCTGTTCACAGTTCAGTGCTCAGCCCTGCTTCTGCAGAGCATATTGGAGTGTCAGTTGTCTTCTGCAGTGGTGCAGTATACAAACAAGGTAGTTTGGAAGGACTGCACCAGCTCACTGAGGTGTAGAAAGTGCTTGTGCTTTTGGTTGCACACAGACATACAGTAGCTTCAGAGCGCCTGTATGGATTAATACAACTTCTGTGTGCTCTCTGTAGTGAGCTGAATAGTTTGAGACATAAATCATTCCTGAATGCATCCCATCTTGTTCCCACCTTACCTTGCCGATCAGTCAGGCTTCGGGACTTCAGCAGCTCTTGTTTCTACCTCTGTGTCTGGCGCTGTGCTGGTAGAAGTGACACCATTTGGGGACTGCTGCAGGGCACCTGAACATGTGATTTAGTGCTGGGCTGCTTCCCAGTCACACTGGTTTCTACAAACACTGCAGGAACAAAGGGGACCTCAGCTTGGGTTCCCTTTGTGTTTTAATGCCAGTTCTTCTGCACTGTTTACTGTTGTGCTTAATCAGGTTATCTTGAACAGAGAAGGAAATGGGCTGCTCTGGGAAGGAATCAGTGTGGTAGTCTTAGGGATTTTCTCTTAACTTGGGGAAGTTTGGATTTAGAGAAGTTAATCTTGCTGTGTGAGATAAGCTTGAAACCAGGCTGGTGACTTAGAGCCAGAAAGCACTCAGCTCCTCTGCCAGGACAGCCCTGTGCAGTCAGCCTCTCCTTGGAGCAACTGAGAAGGACCTCCTCTAGCAACTGGATCTCTCATGGGATTTGTGGCAGAGAGCTCACTGTGGGAGCTTCTCCCTGTGCTTACAACCAGGACCTCTGAATGAGTAGGAGCAGGCCAGCATCCTGCTATTTTAACCTGATGTCAGACAGTGTACTCTCAGGCATAAAAACAGTTTTCATACTGCTGGTAGATGGGGTGAGCATCTCTTAGGAGATAAGACTCTGGAGCAATTGTAGTGGTACACTCTGTGTATTTTGCTGGGTTAGCTTTTTGTCTTTGAAGCATCAAGAGGTGATGCTTGTAGAGACAGAAACAAGACTTAAGAGAGGTGCAGGATTTATTGCCTTGCAGTAGGCCATGTTATGAGGTGATAACCCATTGTTTCCTTTCCTAACAGAGAACCTGGAATACAACTCTGAGCCTCGGGAGATCCCTCACCCTGACATCGGCCGCTACTTCTCAGAGTTTACAGGCATTCACTACCTAGCAAATGCCGAGCTAGAAGTTCGGTACCCGGAGGATCTGGAGCTCACATGTGCCACAGTTCAGAAGATCTACAATTCAGGCAAGGAGTGAATGCAGAAGGCACCGTGAGGACAGAAGCAGCTGGAGTGTAGCTTTACCCTCTTTGCAAAACTTGCATGGAAGGCAAGTTTGGTGACAATCCTTCGGCTTAATGCATTGAAAATTGCATTGAACTTTGTTAACTGGTGCTATAGCATCTTTCTGTTGCCTGCCTGCCCATTCTGGCCCAAAGGCACAGGGACACATTGGTAGTTGAGGCCAAGGTTAAGGATCTTGCAGGGGCAGTCATGTTGGAAAGCGTGTTGTCCTCTGGAAGGATTTGCACATACTACTCGTTCTGTGATTGTCTTGCCTAGAAGGTCAACTCAGTGAGATCCCTGGTGTGGAATATGGAAGAAGTCACTCTTCCAGAGAAGGAAGTTGCTTGTCCTTGCAGTGATGTGGGTTTTGTTTGGTTGTGTTTTGGTTTTTTTAATGTTTTAATCTCATGCAGGTGATAGTTTTTTAAAGTCTCTTACGTTTCACTGTTGTCTCCTCCAGTCTGAATTCTTGGTCAGATTTTGCTCCATCTCTGTAGTCTGATTGTTCACAGAGCTACCATTCCAATTCTGAATATCCTTACAGGCCTGAGAAAGAGCCCCAGCAACAAAACCAGTAGTAGCTAAGCTTCCAGGGATGGCCAGAGCACTGGTAACACTGAGGTCCAGTTGGCGACCATGCTGTTGACACAGACTTTCCTAATGCTGAAGATGAGCTTCTAGCCCTTTCCCTTGCCTGCTAAACACATGCAGTCCGTGTTCTTGCTTGGTTTTTGGTCTGTTCATCATTGATGTCCAGGGCAGGATCTGTGGCACAGCTGTGAGTGCTCCCAGGATGATTTTGAATCTCATGGCACTGTTTCATGGAAACCTTGAGGTCAGTCTTTCTCCCCTCACCCCCTGGAGAGATGGGGAGGAGAATGGAAAGAATGTAACTCCCAGTAGTTGAAAGTCCCACCACCTATTGCTCTTAGTGTGGTTTTTAACAGCCCATTGTACCATTGGATTTTCCCAGAGGCTGGTGCACAGTAGGGGATGTGATATACTCAATGCCTCACTCACCCTTTGGCCTGAGTGTCTATAAGGCTGTTCTGGAAATGAGTCCCATTATCTGACTCAGTTCTCTTTGGGGTGCCGTGTTGACACAAATTTTGTTTCTCAAGGCCCAGGATAGTGTTCCGGACAGTGGCATGGGGCACAGTATATGTTTCCAGCCCCTCAGTGGTTGCTTCCACCATGGTAAGCACATGGCACTTGCCTTGGCGGGTTGGTGGGAGTGTGATATAATCAATCTGCCATGCTTCCCCATATTTGTACTTCAGCCATCGTCCTCCATACCAAAGAGGCTTTAACTGCTTGCCTTGCTTGATTGCAGCACTTGTTTCACACTCATGAATAACCTGGGCAGTAGTATCCATTGTTAAGTCCACCTCTCAGTCACGAGCCCATCTGTATGTCGCATCTCTGCCCTGATGGCCTGAAGTGTTGTGGGCCCACTGGGCCAAAAATAATTCACCCTTATGTTGCCAATCTAAGTCCATCTGAGCCACTTCAATTTTAGCAGCTTGATCCACTTGTTGGTTGTTCTGGTGTTCCTCAGTGGCCCGACTCTTGCGTACATGAGCGTCTACGTGGCGTACCTTCACCACCAGGTTTTGCGCCTGGGCCGTAATATCTTGCCACAGTGCAGCAGCCCAGATGGGTTTACCTCTGTGTTGCCAGTTGCTCTGTTTCCATTGCTGCAATCAGCCCCCACGGGGCATTTGCCACCATCCATGAGTCAGTATAAAGTACTGGCCACTTTTCTCGTTCCGCAATGTCCAAGGCCAGCTGGATGGCTTTCACCTCGGCAAATGGACTCGATTCACCCTCTCCTTCAGCAGTTTCTGCAGCTTGTCGTGGGGGACTCCATACAGCTGCCTTCCATCTCTGACGCTTCCAAAGCACTGGGGGGGCCACTGGACTAGATACTTGCCCATACAATCCCACACACCCTGCCACTCATGACTGTCCAGCCTCGGGGAAAATCTCCTTGATGTATGGGGAGCTTCCACTTGCTGCCATCTCCAATCTGTAGGTATTTATGCAATACAGTGGGATTGTGACTGGAAACAGGCCAGCCCTGGAGTCAGCCAGACTGTGTATGGAAGAGAGATGTGAATTCCTTCAGCTTGAGGCCTTCTTCCTCTTTGCCAAAAGAGAACAGATTTTGAGGGAGCGCATACCCTGCTGCTCAGAAGGGAAGAGCTTCAGCAGCTCAAGGCACATGAATAGTAACATGACTTGAAGGCCCAGACAAAACCACTGCAGAAAAGGTTTTCCTCTGGGATCAGGTATTACAGGGGTACAGAGTGACACGGTGTCTGTGCATACGTGGAACCTGCATATCTTCATGGTTTCTGAAGCAATGTCTATAGACTTAAATGCAGTTAGTGTCTCCTGTCACTGTCCACTTGCAGTGCAGTAGTTATCTCAAAGATGAGAATTAGGTACTGTGCCCTGTAGAGTTAGGTGGATGCTATTATACCACTTCAGGTATCCCCACATTAAATCCCACAGCCCTCCGCAGTAAAAGAATGCTTGAACTGCATGCCATCCTATTGGAATATTAAGCACTGATTAATATGAGAAATAAATGTGGAAAGCCCAGCACTTTTGCCAGTGAAGTGGTGGTGGTGTGCAGGATCTTGGTGCTTTAGGAAGAACAGCCCTGTGTGGTTAGTGCTGAGGAATGGTGAAGGTGCTGTACTCTAAGTAAATATCTGTGTTTAAAGAAGTGTGTACTGGGATGAACTTGGAGGGAGGGAAGAAGGAAGAGACTCAGGAATTTCAATGGAAGGAGGATGGACCCAGCTGAAAGCCAGGTAGGAGTCATTAGGCAGAATCATAAAATCCATCTCTTGGTGGACCCCAGCCCTCCAACCCTAGCTGAGGTTTGAAAACAGTCCTAGCAGGGACGCAAGGCTGGGAATGGGACCTTGGAGTCACAAGGTTGATGGTGGTAGCTGAGAACAGGCATGCAGGAGCAGGGCTTGGGCTCCCCATTCCCAGCCTCAGCTTTGAGGTCTGCTCTGTAACAGCATAGATATTGGTGAGTTTCCTGAAGCTTTCTACTCCTCTCTGCCAAACAGTCTGATGCCTTGCCCCCCCCCCCTCAAGTGCATCAAGAGGATTGCCACGTACTGAGTTCACAGGAGTCCTTAGCAAAAGAGGCTGCCTGAATGCTGTGTAGGATCAGGCCATATAATGCCATGGGAGTCAACAGAAAGCTACCCAAAGTTGCTCTGAAAACTGGTACTGGACAATGCACATGTAACCCACTTGTAAGCATGCTGTGTACTTTAGGATGTGGGTCCCAGTGTAGCAACAGACCCCATTATACCCACCTTGCTGGGGCCACTCTAGGTTTATCTTATGGAAGAAGTCTGAACAAGGAGGGAATGTGGGAACTGCTCTTCCTGAGGTTCTCACAGGCTCCCCCACCCACAGACTTTAGCCATTCCCAGTTTTGCATGAGGTGCAAGGGGAGAGTGTACAGTAGAGGACAGGCACACGTGCACGGGGAATCCAGCAGCCCTATAACTGAAGTCTCTCATCCCTTCAGCAATGTTTTACAGGTCTGCCTGCCTGCTTTGCCACACAGACCACGTCAGTGCCAGCACAGCCTTGTACGTGCCAAACTCAGAGGAGACCGGAGGAGTTGCAATAGGCACCACACAACATCAGCCCAGGGTCCCAGTCCAATTCTGGGATCCAGACATAACCAAAGGAAGTTGTGTGTAAAGGCTCCCCTATCTGTTCCTGTTTGCTCAGGCATGCCAGCCACCTCCTCCTGTGCTGCTGCTCTTGGGGTAGGCTGTGTTGCATGCTACAGGTTGAGTCTTTGGTCTTGACAAGGAGGAATTCCCATGTAAGTATTCATTTACAGCTGTCGGGAACCCCAGCCCAAGCATCCAGTATGGCCAAGGAAAAAGAACCACAAGGATACCTCTCTGTCCCTGCCTGAGAACACCTTGAAATGCCCTTCAGGTCCCACGGGCTGAGCATCCAAGGTCCAGCGCTGCTGGGTCACACCTCTTTGGGTTGGTGGAAGTCACATTAGCTGTTTGCCTGTGTCTCAGGTGGCTCTTCTGTCCCTGCTGCCCTGGCAGCACAGGCATCTTTGCAGTCACCATTTCACCAAGAAAACAGCAGTGGATCCTGAAAGTTCTTTGTGTCTGTGAGTAACGTCTGGGTCCACGTGGATGTATGTATGTTGAAGATGGTTCATATATGTTGTGATCTGTCGTGTCTGTGCAGAGCTCGTTTGGGGAGAAGGGATACTTTGCTTTCTGGAGAAGGTGGAATTGCCCTTCTCTTGTCTAACTTGACCTGCCTGCCATCCCACCAGGCAGAAAGCCTGGCCAGGTTGGTCTGGTGCAGTACCAAAGTCCTCTGGTCCTGAGTCTCCTGGGGACAGAGGGGTGAATTTCCCACAGCAAGGAGCAACAGGCAGATAGAGAGAGCCTTTCCATCTTCTCCCTTTTCTTTCTGAGTCCTGTGGACGGGACAGATAGGGTGCTATCATGTTAAAATGGTTTTCTGGTGGGATGAAGGAACGATGTATGGAGAGGAGGAAAGTAGGCTGGGATGGGGTAGGAAGCAGGTAGTAATTGCTATCTGGATCACTAGGACAATGGCACAGAGAGCTGAGCCAGTGGTGCCGCTGGGTTTTGGGGCTTGGAATGTCATACAGGTTAGCGCCATTCCCAGATCTCCTCCAGCAAGGGCTGTGGGCAGTAGCCTCCTGGGAGAGGTTTGTTCTCCCTCGCAGGACAGTGCCTTGGTGTGCTGCTGCTTGTGAGAGGGGCTGAAGAGCTGCCCAGGGCCCTTCACCACCAAGTGTGTGTTCCCAGGGGCAGGGGAAGGACAGCTGATGGTGCCCCATCCTCTTGGGATCCATCCTGACGCGTGGGGCCGGTGAGGATGCACTGCAGTGTAACCTGACAGCCCCCAGAGCTGAGGCCATGCAGAGAACGTACCCGTCTGTCAGCAGCCTTTACAGCAGAGCCAGGGGCCCCAAGACCTGCGCACCAGCCATGGAGAGCTGCGCCCGCTGGGGCTCTGCTGCTGTGCGCAGGAGGGTGAGGGCAGGGAAGGACGGCCGGGGGTTGGAGGAGAGCCCCGGGGGATGTTCTGATCCCCCCAAGGCCAGCTTCACGTTCACACTGGGCTGCTCAGGAGATTGTCCTGACCCTCAGAGCAGGGCAGAGTTCTGAGCATCCCTGAAGGATGTCGCAGCTCCATGGGCCCTACCTGCCTGGCTGGTGGCTCTTCCCCAACATCAGGACCCAGGGCCTGCCTGTGCAGGCATGGAGCGGTGCGTTTGTTACCCCTCTCTCCTACCCTGCTCCTTTCAGCTGGAGATGCCTGGGCTGGGCAGGAAGATGCGTTAGATGAAGAATCGAAGACCCGAAGGGTGAGGACCCCTGAGCCCCAGGGTCCTCCTGCCACTGCTGAGGTTGCAGCCTGGTGCCATCTCCCCTTTCTCCTTTGATTTTAAAGAAGTGGGTGTTTTATTTGCTCCGGGCAGGTGGAGGCTGGAAATGATCTGGTTCTTTCCTCTTTCAGTTTGGCTTTAAACAATAAACCACACTGACTTGCTGCCTGCTGTGCTTCCGGAGCTGTCTTGAACCCCCTGCCCTGCCTCCTGAACAGAGTTTCCTCTTCCTTGGTGCCTGTGAGAGGCTGACGTGTCCCTGCCAGGGTCTGAGCCTCATCTGGCAGCGAAGAGATGGTGACGGGAGCACCCACCTCTGCACCGGCCCTGCCGGACCCGCTGCTACCCTGCACCCCCCCGGGCTCACAGCCCGTCCCATCTCTCCTTTGGGGGTCCTGTGTTGCCTCTTTATCCCCCTTTCTCTCCTCCCACTCTGCTGCGTCCCAGCGATGGGGAAAGTCAAAGGGTCTGGATGGGCACTGGGTCCCTTCAGGGAAACCCCTGGCACAAGCGCAGGGCATGGGGGGCACTCCCTGCCCTTCCCCTGGGGCACGGTCGCAGCCGAGCCATGCAGCGCCTGCAGCCGCGGGTGGGCACAGCCGCGGGCTTCCAGTGCCACCAGCACGCAAGGGAGCTGCCCCCATCCGCATCCCGGGGGGATCCCATCCGCGCCGGCCCCCAGGCGCTGGAGCGGGGGGGGGGGGGGAAACGACGCTGTTAACTCCGGAGCCTAACGGCAGCAGGAAGGCTTAGGGACCCGGGGGAGCCGCGCCGCCGCCGCTGCCTCCCTCCCCGCCGCGCCCGCCCTTATAAGCGGCAGCGGCGGCGGAGCCCGGTGCAGCGGCCCGCGGCGCGCCGCCTCCGGCACGGCCCGGCATGGGCTCCGCGCACTCCGTGCCCGCCGAGATGCGGGAGCTGGCGGACAGGACCGGCTGTGAGTACGGACCCCGGGGGGGGCACCGTGGCAGGGCCCTGCCCGCTGCTTCCCCCCACCACGAACCGCCCTACGGAGGGGACAAGGGGTGCCCGCGGGGGGGGAACCGGACCTGTGACGGGAGGGGGGGGGATGGAGGCGGGGGGGGGATGGAGGCGGCGGGGGGTGAAAGGTAGGGGTGCATCGCTGTCACACGGGGAGCTGGCGTGTCAGCGGGGCTGGGGGGGTGCAGCCATGTCCCCCCCGTGCCGCACCGCTGCCAGCGGGGACGTGGAGCGTGCACATGGGTGAGCCCCGGCGCTGCGCTGCCCACCCCCGACGCTGCTGCAGGGAGCTGTCCCCGTCCCCCCCCCCCCGCCCCGCACTGTTCTGCCCCAGAGCCCCCGTCCCCCCGCAATGCTCCCGGCGCTGGCGCGGTGCTAATGCTCAGTGGTGAAGGGGAAAGAACCAGCGGGCGGGGGGGTGCAGCAAGGATGTGGCCTAAGGCTCCGCGCAGGGGGTGGTGGTGAATGTCATCACTCCAGGATGCCCCCGAACGTGGCCAGCTCTGGGCACAGGGATCGGGGTGCTCCCGCCTGGTTCCTCCAGCTGCGGCCGTACCGGGAGCTGGTGGTGATGGAGGGAGGAGGCAGCACTGCCCATGGACAAAGGACGTGCCGGGGCTGAGAGGGGCCATCAGCTCCCCCCAGCCCTGTCCCTACCGATCCTATGGTCACTTCTCCTTCCTCCCCTCTCATCCTCCTCCCGTGAGGGCTGAGCGCGGCAGCATCCCACTGGGGTGACCTTCAGCCCTCCCTGCAGGAGCCGAGGGCACCCCCGGGGTGTGAGCAGCAGCTCAGAGTGGGAGAGAAGCTGCCCCATCGCTGCAGTGCTTCGAGGCCAGGTTGGACGCAGGGGCTTGGAGCACCCTGCTCCGGTGGAAGGGGTCCCTGCCCGTGGCAGGGGCTGGGGCTGGAGGAGCTTTAAGGTCCCTCCCAACCCGCTCTGATCCTATGAGGTTTTGGGCATCGCAGCGGTGCCTCGGGCACAGGCAGCGCTGCCCGAGGCCTTTCTGCAGCACCTGCCCATGGGAGGCACCTTCCCACGTCCGCTGTCCCTGCGAATCCATCCGGAATAGGGTTCATCACGGCACCACCCATCGAAACCAGAGGCCGGGAGGGGATATAAGCGGGGCGCATGATGATGACCCCCATGACCTGGGTGCATCCCTGGCAGCATTCCCAGGGCTCCCTCCCACCGGGCTGTGGCTGCTGCTACCAAAGCCTGAGGAATGTGGGGCTCTGACGGGCTCGTTGCTGGGGTACGGCCCTGGGGAGGGGATCCCCGTCACCCCTGGTCCCTTGGGAGCTGCAAGGGACGGGACAGGGCTCCCAGTGTGCCCATGGCATGTTCCATTGCCGCCTTCCCACTGCTTTCCACCCCAAAAGCTGCAGGGGGTACCCATGGTTGCTTGGGGCCGGTGGGGCCACTTCCCACCCCCCCGCCGCATGCTTGACCGTGAAGCTGCAGCAGAGGCATCTCCCCTGTCCCGAAGTGGCCCTTCCTGGGACACTATGGTCTTTGCCTGCACCTCAGATGGTATTGCAAGGCAAAACCCAGCGCAGTGCGGGGCTGAGCCCCTCCATCCCAATCTCTTCCCCTTTGCTGAGGCAGCACAAACAGCCGCGGGCTGGGAAAGAGCCAACCCAACACCTGCGGTTTAAATACCATATTTCCCCTTATAGCGTAAGCTGCTGGGCTTGGGCACGGGCCTGCAGCATCCGAGTGCTGGGGCTGTTTGTCAGGGATACGGCAGCCTCTGCCGCTCTTGAGCCGCTGCCGCTGGCAGCAAAGCCGTTGCCCTTTGTGCGGGTGCAGCTTTATCTCTGGACAGCAGCCGAGCGCTGCTGCCCTTCGCAGGACAGTGCAGTCCTCAGGGCCCTGCCTGCACCGCAGCCCCGTGCTGCAGCTCGGCTCCGAGAGGAGGGCCTGGCTGTGGGGATGCGAATCCGCCTCCTCTGCGCTGCAGATGGGGATGCGGAGCGGGGCTGGACCAACCGCGAGCCTCCCCCCCCCCCCCCCCCCCCCGGTGATGTTTGTCGTGTCCTTGTCTGGGGTGTTTGGGCGATCGAAGGGCTTGGTGGCAGATGCTGCAGGCCTGGCGGCCCAGCTGCTCCCATGGTGACGGCGATGTTGTCAAGGCAGAAAGCAAAAGGTCACTTCTCCACGGCCGAAATTGGAAAGCAAAGTCCAGAGAAAGTTTCCATGTGGATGCGGGCAGCGGCAGAGCGTCGCGCAGGGAGGGATCAGGGAAGAACCACCATATGGGTGAACTGGTGCCTGTGCACCCAGGCATCACTGCCTCAGGGCCAGAGGGTTCAGGGGGGGACCCACAAAGTCTATCCAAGGGGGGGCTTAAATGGCCTCATCCTGCAAACCAGAGCAGGCACAGGGCCTCAGTGACAAGCACAGATGGGTTTTCCAGTCCATTAATAGAGGTCTGGAAGTGCTCAGCCTTCCTGATCAATACGGGTTCTATTTCAAGGCTGGGAAACAACAGTCAGAGACAGAGCAAAGGACATTAAACATAATGAAAGAGAGAAGGGAGCCAGGCAGCCCTGAGCTCTGCACCGACCTGTTGGCCTTCAGCCACAGCAGTTAACCGTTTGCAACCCCTCAGCTATACTTTGGGATGCTTTTCTCTTGCTCCATGGCACTGGGAAGGGCTGATGATCGGTTGCTTGGCTCCAGCCAGGGCTGCTGCCAGCCTATGGGTCCAGTTGGTGCCTGGGTAGACTCCATCAGCTCCTGCAAACAAAGCTGGGAGCCACTTCCCTGGCTCCCGGGAACGGCCACTGTCAATATTTGCACAAGAGTTGGGCTCTGCGTGTTCCGGGGCTTTGCAGCGCTTGGTTATGGTCTGTAGAGAATAGCTGGGAAAACACAACATACCCTGAGCCACGGCGCTGGGGAGGAGGAAAGGTGCTGCTGAGCCTCGCGCTGTAACCTCAGCGCTGTGGAGGGCTGCTGGCACCCCAGCCTCAGCCCTAAGGTGATGCCCAGGGGCTGGGGCCTCCCAGGGGGGCCTCAGCGCCCACCTCAATGGACTGCGGTTTCCACACGTCCCAGCTCCCTCCAAGCAGCCATAGCGGCTATTTCAAAGCTGGGCTTTGCTTTTTGGATGCCGAATCGTCTCCTCTATGTTCAACCTTCCCCCTGCTGCTGTCAGCTGTGGTTGTTCCTTTTATCAGTGTTATTTATTCGAAGGGTGGGTCTGCTACTGAAGACCCTAAGCAGGGAGGTGGGATCCTGCCCTGCAGCCCCCAGGGAGGCTCAAGGAATCAGGGAACCCCAGCCTGGTTTGGGTTGCAGGAACCTTAAAGCTCATCCAGGGACACCTTCCACTCGACCAGGTTGCTCAAACCCCCCCATAGGGCTTCATGGAGCCACCAAAGGGAAACAGGGACAGGGACATCTGCCCCAAGAGGTGTCCAAGCCCCTGCCCTGCTGCTGGGGGAGACGCAGGAGCCTTTTATCTATTGGTGCTGGGCTTTGGTGGTGTCCCCAGGGCACAACCTCCATGGCAGGCTTTGGTGCCCACCGGGTCTCCCCATGTCCCTGGGTAGGACGCGGGCACTGCAGATGGGTCCCCAGGTGCTGCCCTGTGCCCAGGATGCTCACATCCCCCCATCACCTCTCTGTTTTCCCCCCGCAGTCACCTCAGAGCAGATCGAGCACCTGCACCGGCGCTTCAAGCAGCTGAGCCAGGACCAGCTCACAATCAGGTACGGCGCTTCCCGGGGCCGGGAATGGTGCTGGGTGGGATGCTCGGCTCTCCGGGCTGCGAGCACGAGCATGCCCTGCCCTGTCATCCCATGGCCGTGCTGAGCTGGTTCTCTGCAGCATGGCATTGGTGACATGAGGAGATGAGGTAGTGAGTGGTGATCCAGGAGCGGGGTTGTTCCGGCCAAACCATAGGTCATGGAACCCCAGCCTGGTTTGGGTTGAAGGGACTTAAAGCTCCTCCAGCTCCAACCCCTGCCACAGGCAGGGACCCCTTCCACTGGAGCAGGGTGCTCCAAGCCCCTGTGTCCAACCTGGCCTTGAACACTGCCAGGGATGGGGCAGCCACAGCTTCTCTGGGCACCCTGTGCCAGCGCCTCAGCACCCTCACAGGGAAGAGCTTCTTCCTTATCCCCAACCCGAACCTCCTCTGTGTTCTTTTTAACCCATTGCCCCACAGCTTTGAACTCAGGTTTGGGGAGGGCAGTGACAAGTGCCTACGCAGCCGGGTTCGCAGCTGCCCTTTTCCCCCTCCTTGACATCTGTGCAGGCTGCTGTGCTCCAAAGCCACAACTCCACTCCCTTGGGAAAGCTCTGGCACATCCCATCGGTGTCACCAGCTCTGCCCTCTGCTTCCCCACCACCCACAGGTCCTTTGTTGCCTCTTTGCTTTATAGGAGCCCAACAGCAAAGCACCAGCACAGGCTCAACCCGGTGTCTGTGCGGCACAGCCCGGGTGGCAGCAAGGGGCAGTGGGATGGTGCCGGGCAGAGGGAGCCGAGGGGAGGGTGGTCAGCAGAAGTTCCTTCTCTTGCCTTATTGAGCCTCGTTTGGGATGTTATCCCTGGGAAAACTCTCTGAAAACCACGCAGGCATTTGCAGCTTGAGCCATGCAGAGAGCCTCAGCATCAGCTCCGTGCTGCTGCATCCCAGAGTGTCCCAAAGACCCACTTCAGTGGGACAAACCTCCACCAAGCACAGACGGATGCAGTATGGGAGCAGTGCGGCTTGTTCTCAGCCTGAACTGGGGCAACAAGGGGGTTTCATGTCAAACCTCTTTATATTCAATGACTGTTTTGAAAGGGTGGGATCGGAGCTCCTGCCCAAGCCCTGTGCTGACAGCGGCAGCATCTCCCTCCTCCTCAGCTCCCTCCCACTTCCCCGTTTCCTTTTTTTGCAGGAAGGAGAATTTTGACAGCATTCCCGATTTGGAATTCAACCCAATAAGGGGGAAAATCGTCCATGCCTTTTTCGACAAGAGGTAAGAACATCCCCAGCATTGGTTTATCCTCTGTAAGGATGCGGCCGGGCAAAGATCTCAAAGAGTGGGATGGAGCCAGGATGGAGATTACAGACATTGAGATGAGCCCTGGGGATAAGAGTCCTGAAGCTTTGCCAAGGGATGCGCTGTGCTCTGTGGTGGGCAGAGGGGGGTTCTGGCTGTCACCAGCAGCGCTGCTCCTGGCAGGAACCTGCGGCAGGAGTCGGATGGGCTGGCGGACGAGATAAACTTCGAGGACTTCCTGACCATCATGTCCTACTTCAGACCCATCGAGATGAACATGGACGAGGAGCAGCTCGACCGCTTCCGGAAAGAGAAACTCAAATGTGAGGCTTGCCCAAAACCCAGGGCTGGGGGGCGGATGGATGGGTAGATGGAGGGAGGGATGGACGGAGGGAGGGATGGATGGATGGAGGGATGGAGGGAGGGAGGGAGGGAGGGAGGGAGGGATGGAGGGAGGGATTCAGGGATGGAGGGAGGGATGGAGGGATGGAGGGAGGGATGGAGGGATGGATGGATGGAGGGATGGATGGATGGAAGGATGGATGGAGGGAGGGATGGAGGGAGGGAGGGATGGAGGGAGGGATTCAGGGATGGAGGGAGGGATGGAGGGATGGAGGGAGGGATGGAGGGATGGATGGAGGGAGGGAGGGATGGATGGAGGGAGAGATGGAGGGATGGATGGATGGAGAGATGGATGCACGGATGGATGGATGGATGAAGGGAGAGATGGATGGATGCATGGATACATGGATGGATGGAGGGATGGAGGGAAGGGGCTCTCTGACCCTGTCTTGCTGCTCTCGTCCCTCCCAGTCCTCTTCCACATGTACGACTCAGACCATGATGGGAAGATCACGCTGCAGGAGTACAGAAATGTAATGTATGGTCCCTCCCACCCCATCACCACCGAATCCCCGGCCCCTGCTCTGACCCCCTGCCTTGTAGGTGGTGGAGGAGCTGCTGTCAGGGAACCCCCACCTGGAGAAGGAGTCGGCCCGGTCCATTGCCGACGGGGCCATGATGGAGGCAGCCAGCATCTGTGTGGGACAAATGGTGGGAATGGGCTCCTTGCTCTATCGTGGCACAGAGGCACTGAGATGCCATCGAAATGGGGCTGGGAAATGTCCCTCCTGGTTGGGCATCTCCCCTGTCCCCAGGGCCATAGGCAAACAGCTCCATAAAGCATCACCCTCAGTGCCTGGGGCTTTAATGCTTATTAAAAAGGCAGCTCTGTGCAGCCATGGTGTTTCTGGGAACCAATCTGGGGCTGGCCATAGGGTACAGTGTGGGGCCAGCACTGTGCACCCATGGGAGACTTGTCCCATCCCCTGGTCACCCAGTGCCCCATTGACCCTATAGGGCAGCCGTAACCTTTTCTCTCTCGCTGTCCATAGGGGCCGGACCAGGTCTATGAGGGCATCACCTTCGAAGACTTCCTTAAGGTTGGTGGCAGCTCCATTTGTGTCCCCAGGAAGAGGGTGCCAGGGGGTTGTAGGGACCCCCCCACCCCGCTCCCCCCCTCCCCCTTGCAGATGTGGCAGGGGATTGACATCGAAACCAAGATGCACGTCCGCTTCCTCAACGTGGACACCATCGCGCACTGCTACTGACACTGCCTCCTCCTGGCACCTGGAGGAGGAGCAGGAGGAAGAGGATGAGGAAAAGGAGGACGAAGATGAAGGGGCTCTGCAGCACCTCCGAGCTCCTGGCACCAAGCGCTATGTCCCGCGTGCCTGTCCCGTTGTGGGGCTGCCCTCTGCTCTCTAGAAACATAAGAGGATTTTATCTGTAATAAAATGTATTTCTCTTTTTACTCCTTGCTGAGAAGTACTCCATCCATCCATCTATCCATCTCTCCCTCCATCCATCCATCCCTCCATCCATCCCTTCATCCATCCATCAATCCATCTCTCCCTCCATCCATCCATCCCTCCATCCATCCCTTCATCCATCCATCAATCCATCTCTCCCTCCATCCATCCATCCCTCCATCCATCCCTTCATCCATCCATCCATCCATCCATCCATCCATCCATCCATCCATCCAACCATCTATCCATCTCTCCCTCCATCCATCCATCCCTCCCTCCCTCCATCCCTCCATCCATCCATCCCTCCCTCCATCCCTTCATCCATCCATCCATCCATCCATCCATCCATCCATCCATCTATCCATCTCTCCCTCCATCCATCCATCCATCCATCCCTCCCTCCATCCCTCCATCCCTCCCTCCATCCATCCATCCATCCCTCCCTCCCTCCATCCCTCCCTCCATCCCTCCCTCCCTCCATCCCTCCCTCCATCCCTCCCTCCCTCCATCCCTCCCTCCCTCCCTCCCTCCATCCTTCCATCCATCCATCATCCCTCCCTCCCTCCCTCCCTCCCTCCCTCCCTCCCTCCCTCCCTCCATCATCCATCCATCCATCCATCCATCCATCCATCCATCCATCCATCCATCCATCCACATCCCAGGGCCTGGGGGGTCTCTCCCTGTGCAGAAAGCACCCACAGATCCTGATTTTCCCATAAATCTGAATGCTGAGCCTCTGCCATGTGCTGCTCAGGGTAGGAGCTGCCCAGTGTGTGCTCTAAGGGGCTGACCCCCATGCCATGGGGAGCGTGTGCAGGCAGGGATGGGGATGCTGAGGGGCACCGGGTGAAGGCAGCATCCTCATCACCCAGAAGGGCAGTTACATCCCCCTCTGCATCCCACGAGATGCTCAAGGTGGCAGCGGCACAAGGAATAACCGCAGTTTAACCCAAAACCCATGGATGCACCCTCCAGTGTGAGACCACGCTGGGGCCCGGCCCCCCCCCTGCAGGCTGCAGGGATAGGGGGATGTGGCAGCCGGGTGGCTCCTGCCCCCACATGTTCCCACTAGAACAGGGCACCGAAGCTCAAGGTCTGTTTACTGGTATTAACGGGGGCGGATTCCCAGCTGGAGCTGGGAATGGAGAGGGGAAATGCGAAAGGGCAGTGCCTATTTTTAGGAAAGCTGGAAAGATTTGTTTGTTTTATCAGAAATAGCTTCTCCTGGTGGGAAAACGCCCCCCCCCCCCCCCCCCCAGCAGCGCCTGCAGGAGGATAGATAACCACGGCATGGACAGCCCCCTCTGTCCCCCCAAGGGCAATGGGTGCTCGGCCTCTCCCTGGCTCATGGCACGCTCGAGGCTGCTGCAGCTTTGCCCCTGCTCCCCATGCACAGCCCCTGCGCTGGAGCAGCTCCTCAGCCAGCAGCAGAGCAGCAGCGAAGGCCACTCTGTCCCTTGCAGCCCTTCCCTGCAATGCAGTCCTGTCCTGGAGGGACCTGCACCGCTCCAAGACACTGAGGGCCTGCTGGGGCTGATCCGGCTGCCGAGGGAGCCGCAGGGATGGGGCTGAGCCCATTTCACGGCTCCACGCGTGGGGATGCTGCCACGTGAGGCTGGGCATGGGCAAAGCCACGGGACACCCGCGGTGGTGGCTGAGTCGTCACGGCCTCGGCACGCACGGTGGTGGTGGCTGAGCCCTGGCACGCGGTGCTGAGCACGGGCTGGGAGGTGAGAGCCAGGGCTGGTGCTGGGGAGGGGATGGCGGCGATGGAGCTCCCAGCTCTTGCAGCGCAGCCTGTCAGGACCTGAGGGCCTCCTGCCCCTATGGCAGCCGCGGCCTCGTCTGTGCGTGCAGGGCTCTGGGACCCTTCAGTTGGGCTCTCCTCTTGCTCCTTGGGACACCTCCATCTCCTGGGCTTGTGCCCCGCTGCACTGCATCAGCACCACTGTGCGCCCGACCTCCCGGCTGAGGCTGACCCTATTGCTGCTCCTGCCTGTGCCTGACCCTGGGTGCTCCCTTCTGCCCCGTGCGCACAATGTCCAGGTTCTCCCGAAATCCCCAGGCTCTTTTCCTCATCTTCCCACAGGAATGGCTGCACGGAGGCTGCAGAACTGTCCCACCCGCAGCAGCTCCAGGCTCTCCTTGCTCCTGGCAGCAGTTGTGTGCGTCTGAAAGGCCCTTTTCCACCCCTGGATCACCCCTCCCAAGCACAGCCCTGGCTGCTGCTGATGGTTTAAACTCACGGTCCCAGTCCCCCATCACATGCAGTTTGCTTTGGAGGAGATATCAGCTCTTACTGCAGCCAGCAGGGGCTGGGAAGGAGGGCAGGAGGCCTGGATAAGAGGTGGCTTTTATCCCTTGAGCTGTTCCCAGCTGTTTGGTTGGGTGCTGTGGGAAGCAGGGGAGCAGGGACCGTGGGGGAGCGGAGGCAGGACCCAAAGCAAACTGCCTGCAGTGTGTTTTGCCTTCGCTTGTGTTTGTCCTCTCTGTGGGAAACAGGATGAGGCTGAGAGCAGGAGGGAGCGCATGGAGCAGATGAAAGGGAGAGTGGAACGGGAGGGACCTGGGAAGACAAACCTGATCCTCAGTCCAGCAGATAAAGGCCAGGAGCAGGAAGGGTCCCTCCGGGCGGGCAGGAGCATCACTCCTGGGGAGTGAGAGCAGTGCTGATGCTGCAAAGCCCAGTGAGATGGAGGAGAAATCATTCTGTAAAGTGCAGGAAAACCTGGCAGAGCACCGGGAAATCCGGCACGGGTGATGGTTGTGTCACCGAGCACAGGCAACTCCTGCAGAGCCCAGGGCGTTCCATGAGAGAGAATGGCTCTGTTACAGGGCATGGTGAGAGCAGCTGGGAGCTGTGATGCGGCACAAAGCTCCCCTGCAGACCCACAGTGGTCAGCAGAGGGAACTGGAGAAACTGAAGCTGCTTTGCCACATGTTGGCAAGACCAAGGAAGGCTGATAGAGGCTGAGCAGGGCCAGAGACTGCAATGGAAGAGGTTCTGGAAGAGCAGGACCAAGCAACCTGCATGACCGCAGGGCAGGCGCCTTCTTGGCACAGAGGGAACAGATACCTTGACCCAGCTCCCCACTAACAGCGCCCAACTCAGCACAGTGGAGCTTGGGAAGGCACAGACCAAACAGCGCCCCATGACCCGGCTTCAGTGTGCGCTTGAGCCCAGAACCCCCCCGTGTGCTGGGCTGCACCCCCAGAGCGTGAGCAGCAGCTCAGGGAGGGATCCTGCCCCTCTGCTGTGCACTGGGGAGACCCCCCTGCAGTCCTGATCCAGCTCTGGGGAACAGCACAAGAGGGACGTGGAGCTGTTGGAGCGAGGCCAGAGGAGGCCATGGAGCTGCTGCGAGGGCTGGAGCAGCTCTGCTCTGCAGCCAGGCTGAGAGAGCTGGGCTGGGGCAGCCTGGAGAAGAGAAGGCTCCTGAAGGGGAGACCTCAGAGCAGCTCCAGTGCCTGAAGGGGCTGCAGGAACCCTGGAGAGGGGCTTTGGACAAGGGATGGAGGGACAGGACAAGGGAATGGCTTTAATCTGCAGAGGGGAGACTGAGACTGAGCTCTGGGGCAGAAGCTGTTCCCTGTGAGGGTGCTGAGGTGCTGGCACAGGGCAGAGGGGGGCATAAAGAGGTATTTTTTGCACCACAGTGGCTCATCGGTACCATGTGCTCGCCTCTCTCTGACAGCAACCGGATAGGGAATGACAGAGGTACCTTCATCTCTGGACAGGTACAGGGAAGGGGAGAGGAGTCAGAGACCCCCTTAGTACCCCCCTGCACAAATAGCAGCCGCTGTTCCTCCTCCCACCACTCCTCAGCATCAAGAGAGGGATGGCAGAACAGAAAACGCTGGAATTCCTCTTTCCCCCCTGCTGAGGTGCTCAAGGACACAGAACAGAGGCAGAAAGCGTTTTCTTGGGGTCTCTGCTGCTGGCTCGGACCCAACCATGCGGCAGGACAGCCCAGTGCTACAGCCGAGGGTCCTACCACGTCCTTTCCATCAAGGCTGTTCTGCTCTGCATCACCCATCGCTTCTCACTAAAGACAGAGCTCTGCAGCCTGGTGGCAGCTGGAGGCTGCGATGCAGAGACATCCCCTTTGATCATACATTCTCTTTGGAGGATAGGAAGGGAGAAACTTATATCCAGGGATTCTTCTCACAAAGACAATAGATACCTCTTTTGCTAAGGATCACTGCCGTCAGCAATAGAAACCAGAAAGCATCCTTGAGGCTCTTCATCCCAAATTACTGCCTCCTTTGGTGATTCTTTTGCTGTCCCCACCAACCCAGCCTGGCATGCTGCACCACATGTGGGCCTTCACCTGCAGGCTAACCTCTGTGGGGCCAATCCACAGCACTGGTCCAACATGTCCTGACTGCAGCTCCTCAGCCCAAACCCCTGCCATCAGCCCCAGGCACCACCCGACACAGTAGAGATGCTCCCTTAGACCCACAGAACCAACGAGGTTGGAAAAGACCTTTAAGATCATCAAGTCCAACCTTTTCTAACCCATGGCACTGAGGGCCTCAACTACAGAGTTTCTGAACTTCCAGGGATGGGGATTCCACACTGCCCTGGAATAAGTCCTCTTCCTTCTGCAGCTACATGGAAACCTTCTTGAACAATAACCTTTGCCTGGTGGATACAACAGGGGTCTGCAGAGACAAGAGCCCACCTTTGCCCCTACCCACCACAAACTGGTAGCACTACTAAGCGCCCAGATGGGAAATGCAAAGGTGGCATCTCTCTCCAGCAAAGACCAGATGGTGACTCCATTCCTGAACTTATTAGGAAAGAGGTTCCATCTACATGCCACCTTACCCCTGGTGAAGATGGGAACAGTCACAACTGCGTTTGTTACACTCCAGCACCCACTCCAGAGCAGTATTAATGACCATCAGTGAAGGAGGACATCCCTTTTGAGAAACACCCACCATGGATACTCTCCAAGAGCCTAACTGCCCTCATCTGCATCATGAATGCTAGTTAAACACATACACAAACTGCTGTTGTGGTACAACCTTCCTAAATGAATCGAAGCAAGAGAGAAAACAGACCAAAAGGACAACCCTCCATCCACTACTGCATCCAGATCCCAAGCCATCTAAATGGTGCAATGGGGACACAGAGTTTCTTTCACTGGAGATGATGGCATGCATTCCAGTATGTGGATGGGTTGATGCTTGGTCCCCAGTGAACCGACTCATAGGTCTTCTCTGCATAAGAAAGCAAACACCCTCGTAAATGTGGGTGCAGCTCAGTGACTATGATGGTCAAGGACCATGGCCAGGGAGGCAGCAGGAGAGGTGGCCTCAGGAAACGGACTCAACACACACAGAAGACAAAACTGATCTGCTGCTTGCAGCAGGGGGCTGAAGCAAAGAAGCAAGAACAAAGCTTGGCCCCAGATCATGAGGCAAGATAATGGGAATCAAAGTGGGAACAAGCCAAGGGTGTATCCAATGAGACAGGGCAGCAGGACACGGCTCGGGGGGCAAGAGAACAATGATGGCAGAAGCACTCCCTCTGCTCAGCCACAGCAGAAGTCCCAGGCTTGAAGCTACCAACAACAGCACTGATGCTACAGAAACTCTTGTTTATTTGCCAGGTTTCAGCTCAGCTCTTGTCCAAACCACATGTCCATGACACCTCTTGCTCTGTCAGCAGCGAAGGGACGGAGCTGGCTTCCCAGAAGGGCAGAGGAAGAAAAGAGATAAAAAGACCACAACTTTACCCTTGCACTTCTTGTGGAAGTCCATCATGAGGAGAAAGCTGTTCAAAACCAAAACCACAAGTGAAAGTTGGCCTAGGGGGCATGGAAAACCACCCCAAGCCCAAGACAATGAACTCCACTCCAGGCAGGAGGCTGCAGCATGAAGCTCTTCAGGGCCTGCCTCAGGCAGAAGGGCTGGTGACCAGCCAGCCAGCGCCAATCCAACAGGTTCAGGCACATGCCCTGCACCCCACCCCAACACTGTTCTTTTAAATGGATTCCATTAAGCCAGGGAAGAGGTGTTAATTTAAAACTTAACCTCAGTTTAAACTTCATTTACATGGCTCTGGGCTTGCACCAGTAAGTTTACAAGGGCAAATCACCACCATAAAATAGTTTTAAACCAGTAACACATATCCATGCAGGATATGAGCTCTTATTCACCAAACTGGTTCTACCTATGTCAGTGCAACTTGGGTTGAAGCTAAAGCCTTACTCCTCATTTTCACCATATTGACCCTTCAGCCTGGATGCTTCTCCACAGTGCTAGTGCTAGTTATGCACACAGAGGGACTGCAGCCAGCTCACCCCTTCAGTTCCCTTATGCCAACACTGAGCAATTCCCAGCTTAGAAGCAAGGGCAGTGTTGGAACCCTGAGTTTCTGTGGAAGGTGCATGGTGGGAGGGCATGATCCAGTAATAACCCAACCTGACCACAAACCTGAGCCATGAGAGCCTCTGTTGCAGTGCACAGGGGTCAGTTTTATGAACAACCCCATCCCAAACACATTACGATTGGAAAAAAATTAATTCTATTTTAGAGACTTAAAAAAATACTTTAATTAAAAATCATTCTGATGCACATGGCCTGCTGAGTGCCCCAGCACCCAGCATGGCCAGGGCCACCCTTGCCCTCCCTCTCGCCATCATACTCCCCTCTCCCAACCACCTTTTGCGCATGGTCCTGTTCTCAGACACATTCTGATGCACCCCAAGGAAAATTCGAATGAGCAGCTTATTACAAGGAAAGAAATTCCAACTGCGTGGCTCAGCAGGATGCTTCTTCCAAGTCCTTGGTGGTTATTTTCTCCTCTCAGGATAGGCATGAACTCCTCAATGTGCTCCCAGCCTCCCACTACCCCAGCAGTTTGCCACTCGGGGCTCTCGCTTCCTGACCATGTCCTCTGCCAGGATGGGATCAGCAGTGTTGTTTCCACAAGCAGCAGAAGGAACACTGTTTACCGTTCCCCTTCTCTCCATTCCACCACAGGTTTTGTTTGGGCAGCAACATATTTTTGTGCTAGATCCTCTCTCTTCTTGTTCATATCCCCAGGTTTTCAGCAGATGCTCAGCCTGCTCCACGTGCCTGCAACCCGTCTTTTTGGCTCTTAGCCCATGTGGATCTCCTTTTTGCCTTCAGCCAAGTACTTGGCAGAGGGCTGGACCTCAGAAGCCAAGTAAAGTGAGCTACCTAAATGTTATCATAGGGAACTGCAAGGCCAATGTTGTAGTTGTAACCAGTCACTTCATCATAGGAAGAGCGGCAGATTGGAAGGACACTTTCTACAGCCAACTGGTCTGCTGAGAACTCGTAGGCATAAATGATTCCTCGATACCTGCACAAAACACAACCAGGACCCATCATTTTATACAGTTGAACTACATATTCCAACAGGGGAAACAAGGTTAGAGATCGCCATGAAGAATCAGAATCTGATGCTTCAGAAGCTGAATATAAATCTCTTCTGCACTAGGGCTGTCTGTGCAGTTTAACAAAGAAAACTCCTTCCTGCCTCCTTCCAGGGACCCATTAAGCCCTGGAAACAAACAGTGAATCATTCACTTCAGTACTGCAGAAACATGACTGTCATCTGCTGAAACAGTTCTCATCTATTCTGGAGATTGGTAGTTTATCATTAGACATGCTAAGAGCCATCTGAGATGGAAATACCAAAACCTGGAGCTGAAATACCAGTAGTTTTCCTTTAGCAGGAGATATCATTACTAATATTTAGAGTGGGAAAGGGCTGCATTCCCTGTCTGGCTTCAGTGGCCTTTAATTCCCCTACTGAAAAAGAAGTGGTCGGAAGTAAAGAGTCAATTCGTCAATGGGTTTTGAAAGCCTTATCTTTAAACTTCTTTTTGCGATACCTTCTCTATTACTGCTCTGGATCATGACCTGGGTGCTCAGTGGGCCACTTCGATAAAGCAGAACTTCTCAGTGCCACAAATCCCACCCTTCAGAGCTGGGATACTCACTTGTGGTGCACGGTAAGGTCATCATCTGTGATGCTGGTGCCTGGAAGACTTTTCTCATCAGGGATGTTTGCAGTGATGAGGCTGTGAGAATTAAACCATATGTGGCGGACTGGATGCCTGAAAAACAACCCACAGCACTGGGTGAGATGCTACCTACATCAGACTTAAAATCCAAGTGCAGGAAAGGAGTCGCTCTGGATTAAATAAGAATTTAAAGCAGCGCCCTCTCTAGTGGAGAGAGGTTGGGAATCAGCGCTTCTCCTGCCTGGAGGAGATGATCCGCAGCTTTTACCCCCATCTAGTGGGCTGTTATCAGAACACACGTGGGGTTGTTTAGTCTGGAAAAGAGAAGGCTAAGGGGAACCTTATCACTTGCTACAACTGCCTGACAGGACGTTGGTCTCTTCTCCGAAGTAACAAGTGACAGGACAAGAGGAAACGGCCTCAAGCTGCACCAGGGCAGGTTTAGATGGAGCTGAGGAACAGTTCCTTCCCCAAAGGGTGCTCAGGCATTGGAACAGGCTGCCCAGGGCAGTGCTGCAGTCAATATCCCTGATAGTGTTCGCACACTGTGGAGACGAGGCCCTCAGTGCCGTGGGTTAGTGGTGGCCTTGGCAGTGCTGGGCAATGGTTGAACTGGATGAGCGGAAAAGGCTTTTCCGACCTGGTTGGTTCTGTGATTCTAAGACACTTGGCAGCATGCAGGCTGCAAGGGATTCGGGCTGCCTGCTTGCCTTGCTGCTGTAACGACTTCTTTCCCAAAGGAGGGATGGGGACACCCAGGACCCCCACACCCCAGGCACTGAGCTATGGCTGATTTAGAAGTGCACTGTGTGGCACAAACTAAGAGCTCTGCTCTTCATTCCTTTTCCTCTCGCTGTGAGTAAAGTAATCCTGAACCACTGTAACAGCATTTACTGTTCATGTAGGAGTAACTTCTCAGATTAAGATGGCCCATCTCCTTGTCTCCTGTCACCTCTCTCTACTTCTGCCCCTGCTTTTCATTCATGACAGCTGGCTGATGGCATGGAAAACAATACACACACACCTTCTTATCCAAGCAAGCCTTTTTGATAGAAGTGATCCCTTCTGATCCCTATATAGATTAAACAGTATTTTAAATGCTTAATCTAATGGTTTCACTTTTAGTACACCCCAAAGCTCAGATCTGCCCTCCTTCTTGGCATGCTCATTAGCGGTGCTCCAGGAGACAATCAATGCAAGATTGTCCTTAATGCATCAGCCACATCACAACAGGCTTTATAATTCACAGGGTCAAAAGAGAAGGTGGCACCTCCCATTAATCAGTGACAACTCCAGCTTGAACTTCTCTGACTGTAAATACCTCATCTAGCTCCTCTTTGGGGAAGATGCATTAAAGACAAAGTTATCAGGATTTATCTGTTAATTTTAATAGGGTTATCACTCAGACTTACAAGGGGCTAAATCCTGAAGGTCTTCATTCAGACAAAGCCCTTTGGAACCGTGCTTTGAGCAGGAAATCATTTGGCTGTAGCAACTAACAGTCTTCAGACAGCTCCGGGATACTCATCTCTGCTTGTACTTGCAGTACTGCACTACTTGTGCTTTCAGTACGAACTGGTATTTTAATATTTAAATTAGTTTAAATTTAAATACCAACCTGGATTTGACTGAATGTGTGTATGACGTGAACAGAAACATAGGGACTGTATAAGGCTATAGTGCATAGAGACAGCCAGAACCAGTCACTCTGGAGACAACAGCCAGGAGTCCAGCACTTTAAATCCAAGTTTCAATAAAGTAAATACTGGATGGGGATGGGGCAGGGAGAAGACACTGATTTACAGGCTAGGCCAGAGAAATAGTACCTACTTGCAGCAACCTGGTCTAGTAGAAGATGTCCCTGCCTGAGGCGGGGGGGTGGAACTGGATGAGCTTTAAGTTCCCTTCCCACCCAAACCAGGCTGGGATTCTATGTAAAGATCACAGAATCACATGTTTCTGTGATTCTATGATCTTCATGAGAAATGCAGGGAAACAATTTCCACGCACAAGACTCCAGGTGGGGAGGCAATCTGCTCCCAAATCACATGAAAACAGAACTCTCAGAAGCTTTAGATAGGGGATGTTACCATTTTGGTCCTGGATCATCCCATTCCCACATTCCTCCTGTCTATCAGATCCTATAAACACCCTTGCAATAGGACCCTATGCAGACAAAATTACCTGGCATGCATTTCCCAGAGCTTGGTGCCCATCCGTTGGTCCCACACACAGACCAAGCCCTCTTCTCCTCCACTGACGATCTTCCAGTCATCCATCTGGACCGCAGACACTCCCAACTGGTGGGCATACAGGGAGCACAGGGATTCACTTTTGCGAAGGTCGAATATCCTGACCCTACATGAAAGCAAAGAAAGAACAGAGATCAAACCAGCTCTGGGTATGCAGCTTGTGGGTTCTGACAGCACAAGTACTTTTTGGGGCTATGAAATAGGTCTAGGACAGCAGTAGTTCCATGGCCACTACAGGGCCAGAAATCCCATATGATTCACACTTCCCACCACTGAATTTTTCACTCTGGTTTCTATCAAAGATTTTTTTGAGGCAGACTCAAAAATCTCTTTACAAGTCACGGGTGATATAAAATGTAAGTGAAATTTGGGTATAGTTTCTCTATCTGTGCCTCCCAAAACGCTAGCGTTGCCTTGAAGCACGAAGTCCTGTGTTTTGGGCATGTTGCTAACACATCCTCCCCCTTGGTACCCAACCCACGTCCACTGCGGCTGAAGGGTAATATTATGAGGATCAAGGAAAGAGCTATTATAACAAAGATTTTGGAAGAAACTAAATGTGGCAATTCGAAAGGTAAGTCAAGGGAATTACAGGTTTACATACTTGAGTTCATCACCAATATTGGAACAAAGCTACCCCCAAGCACCCAGCAATCAGCATCTCTTTGGATTTCAAAACCACAGCTACTGACTGCGGGTAGCTTTTAGGTACATCTGGTTTGCAGAAATTATTGCTCAGTCACACAGAGGGTTCTGAAGGGAAACGGACTGAAGACTCAGCTAGAAGCAGAGCAGTAGAGAAAGAGTTTAGGATTGCAACCACTACAACAAGTCCACAAAACCAGTTGAAGCTAACGGTGTTGAGTGTTAAACCCAGCACATCTTTGTACAAAGGAGTATGATTTTTTGACCCCAATATATTAAGAGACCAAATATAGTACATAAGTGAATTAAAATAATAATGCAGCAAGTGAAAACAGAAGGAGAAATACTGATTTCAGATTTGGAAAGAAGCCAGAGAAAGTTCCTCCCAGCTGATGGCTATCGAGAGTGAAACCATCAGGTATACATTAATTCCAGAAAAGGCCAAAACACACTTGTTCCAACACATTAACTCTACTTTATTCCATACCCCTGCTATGATCCTAATGGTGTTGCAAGTCTTTCCTTTTCCTTTCTGAAATGGAGATTGCATCATATGATTTTACAAACAACACATTTCAGCCACTGAAATAAAAGGCAACAGAACAATCCAAAACTCCAACAGAGCAACATCCATCTGACATGTGGAAAAACATGCTGGAACAGAGCGAGGAGCATGCTTTGTGTGGCTCTTCAGTCACCCATAGGAAAACCCCATCACAACAGCTGCTGATGGCGAAAAGGACTTCTTGCTTTCTCCAACTCCAGCAGAGAGAAGCTTTGGCTACATATTAGAGCTGTGTTTTGGGTAAGGTATGGGGTATTTTGGAAGTGTTCACACCCAGCACTCTCCCTGTCTTACCGCATGTGTTCTGCACAGCAATCAAAGCTCCTTCTGTTTGGTAAGCACTGTTGGAAACAAAGATCTGATTGTGCCCTGGTTATTTCATTAGCAAGGACCCAGGTTTCAGGCAGGTGTCCATTCTGGCACACCCTGGGAAGAATTAGAGGCACACTTGAGTTGTTTAGATGTGCTTTAACAAAAAAAAAGGAAAAAGCATTTTGCAAATTTAATGCGATGCTCTAATGGAGACCTGGCATGGCCCAGTGTCTCCTGCCTCAGCAGCTGGGCTCAGTGGGAGCACTTCAGATTCATCCATGTTCAAGGGAGCTGCAAGGAAGGTATTCTCATGACCAGGCTTTGATTCATTCTCATGACCAGGCTCTACTGCTAGAGTACCTTAGGAGCTTACTTGCCTTTAAGGAGAGCATGGAATACGTGTGCTGCTCCACACCTTTCAGCCGCACAATACGCTGGGCTTGCCATATGTTTGCTTTCCCAATGCTATTCATCACCATAGGTACCACCAGGGAAAAGGATGCTGTTGTGTAGTGCATCAGCACACACTCCCTGTTAATCAGATCTCTCTGAATAAAAGAATAGCATACACTAGGGAAAATGTGAACTTAATTCAAGCAGGAAGTTTTCCCACTGGCCATCAGCAGCATGAAGTCCCAGTGCAAGGTCCCTATTTAGTATACTGCTCCATAATAGGGCTATGAATGTTTAAGTCTCATTCCTGCCCTTCCTGCAGCTACAGATGAGGAAATGACCTCTGAGATACACATGGCCTTGCCTCCTGCATGCCAAACTTATTTGCTGAACTGCCGATTCCTAACTTCTTGCAATAGAGATCCCCTGAACTCAGCCAATGCTTGAGCTGAAAAACTGAGCTTTCTGGAGGGGAAAGGGCACAGACATTCAGTATGAAGGGAATAAATCCCAGCCTCACTTAAAAGACACCAAGGTTGGATGTGGTCCTGGGCAACCTGATACAACTGCTCCCTCAGGGGGGTTGGACTAGACGACCTCTGAAGGTCCCTTCCAGCCCAAACTATTCTATGATTCTACATCAACTTTATTAACTCTCCCGTCCTTGTGCAAGAGATCAAAATTGGAGGTAGTTTTACTGGGGTGCTTTGGAAAATCAATTATCGGCTTTTAGAGGAAGAAACCCCCCAAAATCTCATGGTTTCAATTACACTTGTCAAACTTCAGCTATTTCCTTAACCTCTTTGCTGAAGAAGTGCGAGCTTTGGTTGTGCTGCCTATTTGCTGAGAAGGAAAAAAAGCTGCTTGACAAAATAATCATTTTTGCAAGCTGCTGCACTGGCGGGACAGAGGTCTGGGATTTGGCAAAGGGAAGTATCCGCCTTACAATCTGATACCCACCACCACACCAGACCACCACCTGCAGCCCGATGCCCAGTGCAGAAAGGAGGAGGGAAGGAACAGGGAGCCATTAGAGACTGGCTCCTCGCCATCCCACATCTCCTTTGGTGCACTGGATCAGACCCCACAAATAACTAGCCAAAAAAAGAAAATCTAAAAATTGGACTCAAAGGGTCTTTTTAAGCACTTTAATCCTTTCGCACTGACTGTTCCCAGCGCGTCCAATCCTGGCATCAGATATTGCGCTGGGAAAATCCTACTCCCCAAGCCAAGGAGTTAAAGAGAAAGCTGCTAATCAGCTAAATAGAAGCTGGAATCTGTTCATATGAAAGTCTCTTTTTTTTGTCACCTGAGGGACATCACAGTGTTCCGAAATACACTCTTGACATCATTTGGCAGACGGACCCATCTCATCCTACATGATTCATCCCTTAGGTTATTTTTTTAATATCAGAAAGTGAGCTTTTAAATGCCAAACTCATTTTGCGGGTGGTGGTGGGGAAGTGGAAGAGATTCCAAGTGGTCTCGCTGGGCCATACACCAACTGCGTCCACCAAATGGCTTAAAAAGAAAGTCTTCCCATGGAGCTTTCTGAAACAAAGCAAACTGGCAGCCACATCCAACTATTACCTAATATTTTGTTCCTGAAGTTCATGCAGGCTGCTTTTGAAACATTAGAGGAGAAACAAATTCTAGCAGGTCCAGATGCAGGACAGCAGGGTAGGAAGTAAGCTAATTTGAGATGGGTTACAGATCTTGGTAGCACCTACCTTCTGTCTTTATTGCCTGTTACAAGCATGTTTGGAGGACTGTTCTGTAGGTTGACACATGTAAAGTCACCTATGGAGTTGCCCATCTTCTTCAGACACTGACTTGTTTCCAGATTGTAAAGAAGAATCTGGTAGAAAGAGAACAAACACTGGCTAAATTTAGCAGGAGCACAAGTACATTTTGCTGCAGTGTGAAGTAGAGCAGAGTTCTTACCATCAGAGATGGTAAACAACCAAGATACAGAACTATCCCTGTTAAGAAGGGCAACAACACCTCAGAAAGAAGGAAATCAAGTTTCACAATGGAGTCATCAAGAAGTAAGGATGAAAGGCTCTTGCCAGCCATTATCAGAAGGTATAGCTCTCAAGCAGGCAAAAGAAGGCATGGGGATTTTCTCCAGCTCAAATTTTTAAGGCTTCCATGGAAAAGCAAACAGTTTCTTCAACAATTTTAACATTTGAGAGAGTAAAGGTAAACAAAATTAACATTTTGAAGGTTTAGAAAGATGGATTCTGCAAGAAAGATTCAATCAAATACAGAAGAAATGGAAGAGCAGAACTGAACAAACACTGCCGCAGTGCTGACAGGCCCTGCTGATGGCTTCTGTACAGATCACAGCACAAACAGATAAAGAGAAACATTACATGTGAAGTGGCAGTTCAGATGGGGAAGGAATAAAAACAAGTCTGATTTAAGCAACATCCAAGATGATTCGACCAGAGCCTGGAAGAGGGTACGAGCTCTCTCCCGTCTGTTCATCCGCCTCTCCAGTGCGCAGTGATCAGTCTGCTCACGTTCACTGTCTCTCCTGTGGGGTCAGATGAGGTTCAGTTATTTGGGCTTTTCAATTTAGCAGAGCAAATATTTTTAGAAACAGAAAAACGTAGTGGTCAAAGCCTGGTGGAGCTCTGCACAGCGCCTGGGCCTCCATAGCCCCATAAACATCACCAAATTTCATGGTGACGCTCCTTTAATTTAAAAGAAACCTACGACCATGAAAAGAGCAATGCGAGTTAAAACCTCAGAAAGGACTTAGGGCTTCCAGGGCAACATCAGCATGACTGTGTCAAGGATACAGCAGTATTCTTAACTTGTACTTTTCTGATCATACCCACATGCGGCTTAATAAATATTCCACTGTCTGTACATTTCTACATTTGCCACAACAGCAATAGTGATACAGCCTTTTACTTCCTATCTCTGCAATTTCAGTAAGTGCCTGAAATGTCAAGTTAAGAGAGCAGGAGGGGATCATTTTGTGATGGATGTCTCCAGGCAACAGGATTAAAGCTTCATAAATGTCTAGGAATACTGCAAAGAGAGGCAGAGAATTTGCAGGTTTCCTCCACCTGCTTTTTCTCCCAGCTAAAGAGCAGGCACAGTTTTATTCAGACATGTTATCAGCTCCCTGCTAGAATCAACACATTCATACCTGACTTCCTCAGTTGCTTGTAATACTTATAATCTCCCGAGTAGCTCGCTTTCCCAGCCTTGTCTTTGTGGAGCTGCCTCAAGTACCAATCTTTAGCATGTAATTTTTACTCCCTCAAAACTGAAGCAATTTTAGCCAAGCTCTGTAAAGCAAGGAAGACTCCAGCTTTTCAGGGAGACTTTGGACATAAATGTAGCTAAAAATGAATTTAAACTTCCATAGCTATGAAAAAGTTGCTACAAACTGCCTGAAAACATCAGTCTTGAAGGTAAAGATCAATTTACAACCTGTTCTCACTTGCAGCACAGCTTCCAAGAGCTCACTAACCAAACCCGGAGATAATGACATTCTGGCAAGGTACTCCTGTGCAGTTTTCAGTGCAAAGGAAATTAATATCTGTGCCTGGCAACCAAATTTCTCCTTGGAAAGTTTGGAACAAAAGACAAAGTCACTAAACTGCTGAATTCAACTTAGGAACAATAAAAGCTCAGGTCAAGAGCAACATGTTCCAGCTCCCAGTTGAGGCTCTGAACCAGCCCTTCCCAGCTGTACACTGAAACTCCAGAGAGGGACAACTGCTGCTTTCTCCGAAGTCCTCTGGGGCTAATACTTAACGTGAACATCCATAAACTATTAATTTCTCTAAATGCCCACAGCTCCCATCTATCCTATAAACGTATGATACATCCTTGAAAATTCAGTTATGGCTGTGAAAGACTACAATGAAAAATTGCTTCCATACAGCACGTAAAGACTCCCCTGTTTTACACAATGGGGCAAATATTACACCTTCTCCTGCTTGAACGCTCCGTTTTAGACCTGTGGCCATCCTCATATGTAGGTAGCACCAGCCAAAGCATTATTTATTTCTTCTCACAGAACTTGCAGGTGGGCACCAATTTAAAGCGTCTGCATTTAAGGATGAGAGTGTAGAAAAAGAAAGGTTCAGATCCACAAAACTGGAAGGAAAGATTCTGTCTAATCTTCTACCCCTCCAATTCCTTCTTTTCCCATGTCAGCCTCCCTTCTTTTAAAGACTGCTGGGTTAGTTTTGACACATGTATTTGTAACCAATTACTTCTACCACTGGAAGAAAGATCCTCTTTATGATTTTCTACATCCAGGTTTTGTCCATCTTTAAATTCAACTTCTGTCTTGAGTGACTCTATGGTCTGCAAATGAATGTCAAAACCTCACCCAGACAAACTGACAGGTCAAGAAACAGAAAGAACTCGGAATGCTTCTTGAAGTCTGCATAATAATTGCTTGAAGACAGGGGTTTTAAAAGCATACTGATGACAGTCCTGAAGTTGCTAGAACACTTCTGATGACCTCTCCTATAATATCCCAAGGCAACAAGGATTTTCTTCACAAAGGCCAAGGAGAAATAATGAAAATACCTGGTCAATAGGGACTTGAAATAAGGGCCTGCATGTTAAAGGGCAGATAAAGCATAAGATCTTTAGGAGGTTTATAATCCTATAATGCACACTGCAAAGGGATTACCCTTTTAAAGGTATTTATAATCCTATAATGGACACCCAAGCCCAGTGACCTAATAGGTATCAAAGTGAAGGTAAGTGAACCAAGAGCATTTGGGTGTGAAATGAAGTGCCCTGGGATAACACACTAACGAGCATCCCTTCCCCTGGAGGGACTGCAGGGACGCAGGGGGGGAAAAGCATTAAATACTCTGTGCAGATGTATCAGAATCTAATGCACAAATAAAAAGTGTTACCTATTAACATTGTTCAAATGAAAAGTCCACGTTACTGGCTGAGAGCCAGGCAATCTCCCAGAATGCTGAATAATTCAACAAGCCAGAAATAGCCAGAGTACCTTTACCATTATGTTTAGTTAAAGACCACAGAGATTAGAAAACACATTATCCATCTCGGAGGCGATTCTTTCCATGTTACAAGTCCCTTAACAACCTTTACCATCTCCCCCTCTCCCTCTCTCTCTTTTAATAAGGCTGAGCAAATGGGACTTCATTTTATCCGATTGCCACAGACTAGAGGTATTAATTATTCATGCTCATAATCGCTCTTTTGTTAAGACAGTGCATTAGACTAATTTTCCTCTTTACTGCATGAGCTGGGCAAGCCTTAACCTGTGGCCACTGTTCGCAGATAGATCACCAAGAAGCTGGCAAACTCAGGAGACCATACAGAGGAAGAAAGAAGAAGCTAGTGTTCTTCATGAAGCTGCCGAGCAGTGAGCATGAGGAGCTCTCTCTAAATGCTGTCCAAGAACTCAAACTGGACTGACTAAATTAATTCACAAAGAATTAAAGTCCCTGTAGCCAGAACAGCTAAGCTGTGAGCTTTGTTACATCTTGCAGCTAAGTGAGGTCAAGCGTGGTCGATGCAGTGTGGTTGAGATACTTCCAAGAAAAACCAAGGAACTGAAGGAAATGCTGTTGATGGAACTCTTCCATGCATGTTCAATGCCCCAGCAGGTGTTTTGGGATCCTGTGCTGTTGGAGATGTCTTTTTTGGACGGAACATTAAAACAACAAATCCCCAAGCACTTGTTATCAAAGAGCCTGTGGTACTTTCAACAAGAGCAGGGGTGTTCAAACCCACTGTCCTGGCTGAAAGCCAGCAGGCAACTGCTTTGTGAAAGAGCTGGTTTCCGTCTGCAATCACACTTCTGCTTCTTGTCAAAAGTTACCACTGAGTAAAACCTGAGAACTGGGCACAGCACTCTATATGTAGGATATGTAGTTATTAGTTAGATGAAGTATTGAATGGAGTATCAGAAATACTGGCAAAGAGGATACTGGAAAACCACACTCAAAACCTCCATCCCTTTCCTTACCGAATAACCACTTCTAGAAGCACTTTCCCAGAAAGAACTGCCTAGGAGAGAGGTTTCTGTCTGTCATTTTAGAGACAGAGGATCAAAACAGTATTAAAGAAGATCCCTGAGTTGCTCGAAGAGACAGAGAAACAAGCAGCAACGTTGGGAACAGAATTAGCATTTAATTTCAGATTATATTTCTCCCCTTTTCCTTCTGCCCAATCCCTCTGCCGATCAGAAAAATCCTCCCGAAACACTTCCTGAACACAGGCACAATCCACACAAACATTGCCAACGTTGTGAAAGGGTCGTGAAATTCCACATTCGCCGTGAATTAAAAGAGGGTCTGGTTTTTGCACAGGTCAAACCCATTCAATTCAAAGGGTACCTACAAAAGCAGTAAGGCCATTTCACACGCACCGGCAGCAGAAGTCATCCAGTTGAGTACAACATATGGTAGAGACTGCAGCAAGTTTGAGTTTTATTTCTCAAGTGATGTGGAAAAAGAATATTTTCCAAGCTTACAAGCCTCAGGGGCACAGTTTCCCCGTGCAAATGGATTGAATTGCCTACTGTAAATGTGGCACATAGCACTGCAACAACAACAGCAAAATGTGACTGTTAACAAATGCAAGGTCAGCACATTGATACTGGTGCACAGAGATAAGTGTTCTGGCTCCATAAATTTCAAGATGAGCTAAGATTTAAAAGGAGCAGCTGAGGGAGACAGACAGACAATCAGAGAGAAAGAAAAAGAGTAAATCATGCACAAAACAGCCAGTAAAAATAAATAAATAAATAAAAGCAGTTAATATACATGAATAATGGATGTTTGATTTAAAAGCAGTTTACTCCAATATGATGTAATTTTTGACAATCAGCCAGAGAGACTATTTTGCAAGTTCTTGCCAGAGAGAAGTCATTGTGTAAAGCTGGTAACACAACCGTTCCTCTGAGCATGTGGAAAATTGACTTTCATGCCATCCTAAAGGTGACTTAAGGCTGGCAAGGGAGAGCTCTCATTTCGCATGCGCTGAGCTGCACCAAGCAGCCTCAAGCAATGCTTAAAGACTCACGCAGAGGACTGCAAAAACAACAGGGTCTAAGCAGCTTGCAGCAAATCCAGCAGCACGAAAAGCCACCATACACGCTGCCCTGCCCTCCAAATACATACTGTAAAAACTACACATGAAGCTAAAGGCAAGTGCAGCTTGGTTTTTCCTTCTAAGTTTTCATCTGACCGGAGTTAAAAAGTGTGACTCCAAGCTGGTAGCAAGAAGCAGAGCCAAGCATCGTACAAGCAGGCAGCATGCGAGCTTAGGCAACGTGACTCTGCCAATGCACCTGCAACCCTTGGTGTTCCAGCACTGGACACTGCCTCAGCCCCTGCTGCCAGCCCCCGGGACAATGCCAGCCTTGATGGGCTTGTGATGTGGACAGATGTCTGCTAGGACCTGGAATGAGGTCACCAGACTCATTTGACTTGTGGCTGAAGGCTGATGTAAGAGTTCAGGTACCCAGAGATGAAAGGATAGCATGTCTGCCCACTGAACCACCACTCACAATGAAAACATGCCCTGGGCCAGAAACGCATTTTGCCCTAACCTCAGGATAGGGCAGGGGAAAGAAAGGCAAGGTAATTCTTAACAACCTGATTGAATTCTTTTGTTTTCATTGATTATCCCCTTGAACATTCATGGCACACCCCATAGCTGGATTTTCAAACCCTAAGACACTTACCTAAGCAGCTGTGCCAGTTTTGAGCCATTCACATAAATACACAAATGCAAAAGCAGAACATGGAACCATAGGATGGTTTGGGTTGGAAGGGACCTTAAAGCTCTTCCAGTTCCAACCCCCTGCCACGGGCAGGGACACCTTCCACTAGAGCAGCTTGCTCCAAGCCCCATCTAACCTGGCCTTAAGCACTGCCAGGGATGGGGCATTTTTAATATTAGGCAATACAAAAGGGATTCTTTTATTTTTAACTTACAAAATTAATTCTGGTTATTTGCAAACACAGCAAAAGCCAAGATGGGCAGTTGTTACTCTTCAGCAAGAGAGGGGTTAATCCATGCATCATGCAAAATTTAGGCAAGGACAAATTCTGGTCTGTTTGTAGACTATTTCTTACAGTGGCTGACTTATAAAAGTTACACAGTTCAGATCCTCAGAAAGAAGAGTTCTGTCTCTCCTATATGGTACCAAAGAGTTTATAAAGAAAAAGGTATTTAAAACACCTTTCACCTGCAAAGATCTACTACCCCTCCCCAGTCCTACAGCTCCCCCAAGAGAAACATCTGGGCAAGTCCCATCCATTCCAATTCAGTCACCAGAAAGACCTGCGCTTCTACTGGTATTAAAACAAGAGCTCAGAAAGATCACTTAATTGAAAAGTGGACTATATACAAGGGCCACAGTGGTTAATAAAACTGAAAAACCTCTTAACCAAGAAAAATCAAGCTAAAATAATGTGAAGTCTTTGGAACTCAACAAGAACTGGAGACATGACACCAGAAACGCCAATGCAAGCTTATCAGCTGACAAAAAGGAAGATTTTAGTCAAAATAAGTTGCAAGAAAGATGTAACAGCTTATATAAAGCAGCTCTGACCTAAATACATCATCCAAGAGAGACTGTAGGGTATGAAATGCAATTTAAAGGATTATTTAGAATTTGTTTTTCCACTTACTATTAATTCGTAACATCCATTTCCAGTGGTTAATTCGACTGGATACACTCACATTAGCAAGCAGTTGAAGAACATTGTGGAACCATTAAACAGAAGCAAAACAAGGCATTATCTCAGTTGATGATGATACGAGACAAATGATGTCAAATGCCATTCATCAAGTACAAGCCAATCAGCAGCTCAAAACAGATAAAAAAGCAACAGCACAAACAACTCCCAAGACATCCCATTTCGATGTATCCAGCCTTCTAAGTTGGAGTCTCTAAAATCAATACTATCCTCCCTTCATGCCTCTCTTCCCCATCTACCTGTTCTGAAGTAAGGTTCAATTCTGCGCACAAAGAAACCAAAACCACAGACATCCTCTGGACTGCACCTTATAATGCATGTAACATAGAAGTTATGAAGCATAAAAGCATGAGCTTAAAATAAAATCCTCTTCCGTGCTAGAAGAAGCTTCTTTAGTAGAAAAACCACCAAAATCCTCCTCTGTTGATTATTTTATCTCTACAAAAACTGTTGAGTCTGTTAAACAATTTCAACTAAATTTGAATACAGGAGAAAGCTGGGTTTGTTCCCCCATCCCAAGAGGATAAAGTGCTTATAAATCTCAGAGAAACAATTCACAAGCAGAAAAGCTCACCTGAAGCTACAGGAGGAGACCAGTCTTACTTAAAAGCAGATGCTCCATTCAGGGAAGCTTATAAATATACCTATATATACCTATATACCTAAACATATAACTATGAGAAAAGCTTCAGTCACATCCTACAATCAGTGAGATAATTGCATCAGAAATGAGATGATGTTAATCCTCACAGTTATAATGTTACCTGTTGAGGAGGTTTATATCCTGACACGTACAGGACCAAAGCCAGCTCTAGTTTACATCTGTGGATTTAATTTTAGATGCAGTGCTCAGACCCAAAATGCAAACATGTGAATGCCATGACTTTGTGATGCTGCTGCAGCATTGAGATCCTGGGTCTCCAAACTGCATGACACAGGGTAATATGTTATTTGCTAGATATTATCCTTCAGGGCATGTCTAGTGGATGCCATTAGCATCACTTAAGCTTGACAGGGAAAGCCAGGGCTAATGGTTCTGGTCCGTATTATTAGCCATGTATGAGCCTAGATGGGAAACACAGATCTCAGTATTTCAAGAATTTGGAACCTAAGGAAAATAGTACATTCCATGTGGGGTTACCACAGCTGAAATAGCCTTCACTAAAGCAATTTCTCTTAGCTTAACATAAACCAAAGTGCTTCAGGAGCGCTAATCAGATCAACTTTCAAGAAACAGCATCATACCTGGTTTGTCTGATACTTAGTAACGTGAAAGTTGGACTCCTCACAAATGAACCATTTCTATTCTCCCCTCATTCCTGCACGTGTGCCTCTTACCTAACAGCAAGCACGACTATGCCACAGCCTCGATGTTTTCTTTCTCTCCAAGATAAAAGTTCTTACAGAATTTATGCCTCAGATCTCTCCTCTGCTGTCAAGTCTCACTAAAATTAGACAATGATTAAAAAAGAGGGGAGGAGGGGAGGGGAAAAAGGTGGTTTTCCTAACTATATTTTAATCAGAAAGCAGGTTACCAGGCAGTAGCTTTGGGATTGGGAGCTTAGAGTAAGGAAAAAACATATCCCTCAGGAAAAACAAAGAAAACCCCAAACTGAGAAGAAGCAGCAACCCACCCAGCAGCAAAACAGGGCTGGAATTCTCCATCATCCCATATCTAAGAGGGAAAGCTCTTTTAAAGCCAGACTGTCAACTGGTGATCACTGTAATGAGCCAATGCAAAGTCCCTTCACGTCTGCGCGAGGCAAAGAATTATCATAATAGACATTAGTAATTAATTTCCAGCGTGATGTCAGCTGGTGCAGCAATGCCAAGCAAGCGTCCTTGTCACACACAGCCCGGCCACCTCGGTCCCATGTCCCTGATTAGGATGCACACTGCTGCTCTGCTTAATACAATCTGCCAACAAACACCAAAGAGTTCAGAAGTAAATTAGGAAATATGTACAGCTTTACAGAGTGATGCTTGGGGGCCTAAGTAGATTTCTCTATTCCTTTATGAAGCACCAAAGGCAAATGACCGAGGTAATGCCCCTGAATGAGGCAATTTTACCTTCTAACCTCCCACCTCTGTAGGGAGAAGAATTGGATTAGGACAGCAAAGGAATTAATAAAGACAGCATGGCCTCGCAGCATCTCTCACCCCTAAAGGTATTTATGGTGGCCTCAGCATTTCCCTAGTGAACATGAGTTTTAAGGGGGAATGAGATGCAGCTGGACACATCTATTCCTAGCAAAGAGGTACTCCTAAATAAAGCTTTCTAGCTGCTTGCCAAAGAAAACGCTGCATTTTTACACTACACACCACAGCTCTTTTCATTTGGGTGCTCACCTCCTGCTTCTTTCTCCACCTGCCTGAAGCACTCTCCTTCCCTCACTACCAATAGCACATCACATGCCCAAAGTGAAACCACAAAAGTTGGAGTGAAATGAGGGAGTGGAAAAGTTAGACAAGATGTGGGAAAGGGACAGAAACTCTTTGCAAGGCATCTGGGAACAGGTCTTTCCGCAGCTTGGTCCCTGTCCTGGAGTGGGGCTGAGTCCAGGCTGCTGCCACCAGCTACGAGAGGTTTCAGGTAGGATGCTCAGCCCCCCAAAAATACAATTCTTTATGCCACCTATTTGGGTTTACAAGCCCAAAAGAGCTCCTCCTGCAAGCAGAGAAGTTTGACAAGAGCTGCATTAGAAGTAAGCCTTGGTCACAAGTCTTCAGCAGGGTTACAAAACCAGTCTGGTTTTGATCTACCCTGCCACTGCTAAGACGTGCTGATAAAAGCAGCACAGTGTAGCACAGGGGGCTCCAAATCTATAATTATCATTTTGCTTCTTTTAATACAACACTCACACCATCCTCACCAAGCTGGAAGTAACTTAGTTCAAATAGGTGCAGAAAAAGAAAGAAGCATCCTGCAGAGATGGCACGTTTGCATGTACAAGGCTGGACACTGCTCAGGATGCCCTCATCAGAAAGGCTGAGGAATGTCTGGGTTTTTTGGGCTGGGTTCTTTAGGTTTTGGGTGGGGTTTTTTTGAGACAAGTTCTCCCTGAAAGACCACTGCTGCAGCGCACATGAGCTGGGACTCACTGCGGAGCAGAGAACACCAAGTATTCACAGTGAACCAGTTCCTTTCCTCTAGTGCACTAGAACACTGAGAGGAGCATCAGATTATGGCATTAAAAGAATGCCTGCCCTCTGCTGTCAGAAGCTGAATAGCAGGGAATGAAATGGTGAGAACTCTTTTTTTCCTTTGTTAATTATGAACGTATAAAAAACCACCTTAACCAAAAAAAGGTCAATACCTGGTTGGGCTCATTCAATAACCAGCCAAAGTTCTTGACCCCAAAGGCAGCTTCATGAGCAGACACATCAAGACACGTCACTGGCTGACCATAGACAGAATGAAGTATTTTGCCGGGATCTTCTGCTTTCAGGAGATAGACAATGTCTTCTGCAGCTGCTACCGTCACTGGACTTCCCATCACATCTGGAACCAGATTAAGGAAGTTGACCTAAAAAGAGCAGACTTAATTTTTATTACAGCCAAAACTTCCTTTTACATCACTACTGCCACTTGCTAAATTGAGCAAACTACCGATGTGACTGTGGCAATCTTGGACCATTCCAATTATGGACTAATTTCAGACAAAGACCAGGTATCCATTTTATTTCTGAATTTATCAAGTTTAGCTCCTATGATGAAATGAGGCTTGATCCGTTGAAAAAACTAACCAGAACGTGTTACAACAGAACACACCAAAATGTTGCATCAAAGAAAGGACCAAGAATTAATGGAGTCATTCAGATGAAGAGCAGAGAGACATAAGGTCAAAGAAGACAAAGCAAATACCGTGGCTAACAAATACCATGGCTAGCAAAGAACGTTAATATGGTGCTCCAGAAGGGACAACACGTTTATGCAGCTAATGTGGAATCATGGAATCACAGAATGGTTTGGGTTGGAAGAGGGCTTAAAGCTCATCCAGTTCCAACCCCCTGCCATGGCAGGGACACCTTTCACCAGACCAGGTTGCTCCAAGCCCCATCCAACCTGGCCTTGGATATAGTTGATGCTTACCCTGCAATCATATATATACCCTAAACTAACAGAAAAGTCATCACAGGACTCTAGGACAGCTCAAATATCAGCTCCCTATTTTCTGTCACAAGACCAGAATGATGTTGCTCTTCCCCATTTCAGTAAATGGCTAAGATGCTGTTTGGAAAGTCTCACTACAGGAGGGGTTTAAACTCCTTAACAGCACAGTTGATTTCTAACCCAGCCTTAGAAAGAAGTGTGGCGTCCTGAACATCTTTTACATGTGGCACACTGACCTTTCACAGCAAGCAAAATGCAAGAGTAAAATGGATCCAGCTACAACGGAGTGCATGGTGGTTTTCTAATACTGTTACTGGGAAACCTCTTTAAATGTTTGGGGATTTTGTTGATTTAAGTCTTGGAAAACTGACTTAACTTAGAGGATTAGTCAGGTGTGGCTTAAATCACAACTTCATACCCAGTCAGCTTCCTGCAATAGGAGCGAGGCTGCCTTGCCAATTTATTCCTACACACTTCCTTCCCCTTTCAGAGAAATGTGGATGCTCTGAGACATAATCAAACTTCAGAGAATGGGACGGCTTCTGAGTGTTAATTAAAATAGTCTCAAAACTTGAGTGACAGAAGGTGCAACCTGAAGAAGCTGCACAACTAGTTACAGCTTCACAAGTGATGCTATTAGCTCGTCTGCAATATCCTGCCTCAGAATTAATCAGAGCGCGTTGATCTGGAATGAGACCTCGAGTTTTAGCTCCAATTCTACGCGAGAAAACTGATTTACAAAATGAGCCAACTTAGTTTAATGTTGACAAAAAAAAAATTATTAAAAACAGCCAACCTCCTGCACCATATGGACTTCTATTCATTTTCACTTGTAGCTTCAGCCAGCATTTCACCCTTGCTCTTCAGTGATGAAAGGCTCATCCATTAACCTGCTTCTAAATCACAGCCTCTAGCTGATAATGCTGTTATCTAGTTCTTGTAAGGTTTTCTTAAGATCCCTCTTAACTACACCAAAAATAATGAGTGCATCAGGAGCTCCTGGAACGGAGCTGGAGACTCACCAATTTCTGGATGTCAAATGTTGCTGTGGTTTGCCAGAATCCTCTGTCATCAGGGCTTTCCACTTTGACCTCGAAGCCAGATGCCGTTGCTATCACTGCACCCTCTGAACCAAGAGCTAGAGCCTGTATCCTCTGGTTGTGCTGGTAATGATGGATTGGCTCCCGCCCAAACATCAGGTTCCAAATGCTAATTGTCCCTGTGTACAAAAGATAATCCCTGTGTTATCTCAGAACTTTAAAAGAGCATTGAAAGAGGTAAGCTTAAAAGCATTCTAATGGAAAAAATTAACATACAGAAATGAGACTGTAGGGCAGGAAACCAGAACTTCAGGATGCAGCACAGCACCACGTAACAGGTTCAGAAGCAGCTTTCCAAAATCACATGCTCTGGTATTAAAGGCTCTGCTGCTCTCTAAATAAATCCTAATTTTTGACTTTCAGTTAACACTGGTATCTATTTTGAGGAAGACTGCTTGGCTTCTCCCACATTGCCACGTTTGGAGAAGATCAGACTTAAACACATACCTAAATTCTTGTTCTACTACATATCTGCCCTCCATGGTCAGTAAAAATAGTGAGGAAGAGCCCACATTCAAAATGAAGTCACCCTGCTACACACAGAGGAGTTTTTAAGTGAAGAACCTGAAGCTCTGCACCCACAGCAATCAGGTCAGGGACTTTAATACCATTCTTAACCTGTTTAAAACCACCTCCTGATCCTGATGCTCTGGGTAAACAGAAAATGCAGAAGAGTCCAAAAAGCTGAAGAATATAAATCCCAAAGAATGCAGGAGTGTAAGTCAAAAGGCAAAACTGTTTGCAAATGCATTTTTACCCAGCTTAGATCACCAATACTTGATTTGAAAGCGTGGCACATTGAAGCAATAATCTGAGTAAGAGCAACCTGAAGCAATCAGGGAGTGTATTACAGATGAGAAGGGCCAGACAGAACTGGAGACTTCTGGGCCACCTTTGCACTGAATTAACAGAGAAGCAATCTTCAGATGTGATAGACAGGGCTGGAGAAGCCCTCCTTCTACTTGAGCCATTAATGATGAAATGATTAATGACAGCTATTCCTTCAGAAGGAGACATAAAAGCTCTGACAGACAGCTGTGGACGGGCATCAATGCCAGTTTGCAAACACTCCTCCTACGTCCCAAAGGAGGTGAAGCAAGAGTGTGGTAATGAAACTGCACATAGTGAAATGGTATCTAAATGAGTTTAAATTGATTTATGTTAGCTTTTGTAAAGATTATTTGGTATCTGGAAAGTGCTACCGATGTGAAATAATGCAGATAATCCTTAAGATCCCTGTCTAATGGCATTCCCACTGAATATTTATATTCCTCACCATGGGAATGAGGGCCATAATGGGGACCATTTTTGTTTTATTAGGGATGAATATTTAAATTAATCTGCTATTTGCCTAAACAATTAGCTGCCTCTGTTTGTTCACACAAAGCCAAAACTGCAATTAGGCTTCCATCAAAAAGATAAGTCCCAACTAAAACTGTCCCGATGGAGTCGTAAGGGCTCAGAGCAGAACTTCCCAAAATTACTTCTTAGCATAATGGTAATTATGTTAATTGCTTGAAAGGTAAATAACTGCCGAACTGGTTTGGAAAAACAGAATGCAAGCTCACATCACACATACTTAGGCTTAACACAAGTTAACCAATACAAATGGACAGCACAAGCTTGGATTGTCTCTGCAGCCTGGTTGCTTTGTGCCTCCACAGTGAGTCCTTGGCTCCAAGCTGAGACAAAGGGAATGGGTGAAGCCTCACCTCCAGCACAGCTGATTTAAACAAGCAAGCAAAAAACCATCCATCCTAAAAGACTGTAATGATTGCAGATCATGGCTGTTAGAACTGGACTTTTTTATCAGATGAGGAATATTGTTGCCAAGCCTCTCGGTATTTCCAACAGTTTTGCAGAATGTTTATGCCAATTAAAGGCTACTTTCATGAAGGGAAAAAAGGAAGGGGATTTGCTTTGTTTGAACATCTACATGATGAGCATTTTGCTGATTTTAACAGTGTATTAACGTGTGAAAGTTCTGCAAAATACCCCAACATACTCAAGACAGAGAACCCTCTTCTGACCACTCAAGCAAACTGGGAAGCCCAGAATTCAGAGTTCTGCTCTCTGGAATTGGGCAAGAAAGCCATTGTTCTTATGTTCAATAGCAAAATCTGCCCAAAAGATATAAAACACAGTGTGTGCAACATCTGATTCACAATGTGGTGTGAAAACATTCTTGGTAACATCAAAGAAAAACAAATGACTTGTCAGGGCACAAGTTAACATCTGTTTACTGAAGGAGCACAATATAAGGAGTAAAAAGGACTGTTCAGGAATGTAAAGAGCAAGAGAAAGACCATTTTCTTTCATTAGGATGAACAACTGTTTGCTTACTAAGGTGTTGCTTGTCCCCCTTGCTTCTCCCCTCCTCCAAAAGAGAGCACGATTCTGTATGTACATCCTCCATCATCTCTTACTTGCTCCCAGTTGGAAGCTTCAACTACTTGCATGCAAGGACCTTCTGTGGAAAGGCACTAGTGTCAAACGAGGTGCATGCATTCTTGTATGACAGCAGGAAAACATTATCAAGTTTTACACAGAAAAAGCAAACACTGCACTGTATTTATCAATAGGTAAAGTTATCATCGGGTCTAAAAATGCTCCTCAGAATACTCTGTATTTCACTGCAGAAACAGCAAGACGTATTTATTAGCATGCAAGCCTTTGCAACAGTCAATCATGTTTGTGTAAGAGCAGGAAAAAAAAGCCACCATTACAGTTAGTTATTAGTATAGCAACATAAAAAATATTAGGCACAAGATTTACCAGTGCAGATGAGATCACTACTTTAGAGTCTATCTTCCTGCCTCCAGCAGTGACCAGCACTTCATTTCCAAAGCAGTATCTTTGCTAAGGTGAAGTTAAGGTTACAAGCATATGGTATCTTCAGTATCTTTTTCTGGTTTACTATTGTATTCTTACCAGTATTAGAAAGCCACTAAATGCAGATCATGTGCAACACTTCTTCAGCATGCTGAAATCTGCACCGCAGTTGTGATTATTCCAATTGAACTCTAACAATAACTCCTCAAACTCCATGATTTAGAGTTTACAGCTTGCTTATATTACATCTTGGCTCCAGGAAACTAGTTAAGTGCAAGGAGCTGATGAAGATGCCGTAATTGCTGACACTTAACACTACAATCACTGTACCAGTTGTCTTGTTTATCAGTTCAGCCAAGGTTGTACAAAGAATTCAAAATTCTAAACCATTATGTTGTTGAAATGTGGCCTCATGAAAGGTCCATTTATTGCAATTCATTCTCAATTGGCAGGTATTTGGATAAAACATTTATCTATAAGACTACTGTGCCTTACACAATGCACCACAGACCCTGACTGTACTCCAGATTTAGTAAGCATCAGCCAGTATTACACATCTCTTGCTGGATCAAAGGTGAATGGCTGGAAGCTGTTCTCCATTACAGCGCCTGTCTCCAGTTATTCCCCTCTTTGCAGCTGGAAGCACAAAAGACATCCTGCAAGAGCAGCTGGGTTTTACATCTGTTTTCAGATGGGTTTCTCTCTGGTATAAAAGGCAACACTTCTGCCACCTGGTATCTCTTCTATAAAATACTCTGATCCTGTAACAGGGAAAAGCAACATAAACACAGGCAAAAAAGGATCATAGGATCATAGACTGGTTTGGGTTGGAAGGGACCTTAAAGCTCCTCCATTTCCAACCCCCTTGCCATGGGCAGGGACACATTCTACTAGACTAGGTTGCTCCAAGCCCCGTCCAACCTGGCCTTGAACACTGCCGGGGATGGGGCAGCCACAGCTTCTCTGGGCGAAATCACGTGTTAAATCACATTTGTCAATACTATATTGGTTGTGTTTGCCAGTGTCATACAGCACGTCACAGCAGAGCACGGCCGCCCGCGTGTGCTACCTGCTAACAGCAAACCTGCCTAAGTAGAGGGAGGGCTGTGCTTTGGTGTGGAAAATGCTACACACAGCTCCTAATGATCCATTACATCAGCTCTTCCACATTAAGACAACAGAGCTAGCAGTTGCTGTCGGCTTTAGAAGAGATGTAAAGCAACCTACGTGTGCTTTATCTGGGGGGGAAAAAGAAAAGGCAAAGACAGAATTTTGTATACGCTAGAGCAGGGAATCTGAACACGCTCATGGTTTTCATGGTCTGATTCTGATGGCTTCAGATTCTGAACACCATTGTGTGGTAAGGCCAGAGCTGCCATCTACGCTCAGAAGCTGTTTGTCAGTCTTGCCCCTTCATCTTGATTTAAACAAACCCAAACCTCCTGAAAACACTTCTTATATGTATTCTTCTCTTCCAGTTGGGAACATTGATTTATTTCCTTATAACTTCCAGATACCATCACACTTCTATGGAGTACAAACAGTAGATGCAATACCCAAGTGGAAAGGAGCACCAGCCTGAAGTCTTAAAACTTCTATTGAATTGGGACTTTCTCCCCACATTTCCAGCCAGAGGGACAACCAATATATGGCCAACTTAACCTCAGCAGAGAGATGCTGGGTGTTCATTAAGTGAGATTTTACATGTTATATTCACTGCAACGCCATTTCTCAACCTGCAGCAGATCCAGCAAGCTACTTACTTACTCAACAGCTGGAGCCCAGACCTCAGCCAGGGAGTGTGCCTTTACCTTACCATAACCACATCAGCTTTCACCAAATGTTGTCATCTTTTACCTCCACCTCTTACAGAGATTTCCAAGTGACACCATCCCTGTACCATCCCTCAGGAAAGGCACATACTGAGAAAGTCTGTATTTTCTTCCCAACTTGGGCACTCCAGAGGCGGATCTCCCTGAGCTGATGTGAAATCCCATGCCATCTACTCAAACCAGGAGTTCTGCATCCGAAGTCATTTGCACAGTATCCGATGGGAATAAATATACTACTTCCTTCAAAAACTTTTCCCTTTCTTTGAGCCAGCCTCTTTCCCTGCTATCCTACTGCATATCCTTGCACTTAGGAGAAGGCATCAAACACAGTACTCCCTTTCTATCTTTGCAGAGAGGGTACAGAAGGGACAATACCTGTGAGCAACTTTAAGGGCATCAGAATGGACAAGATAGCAGATTTCCAGTCCCAGACAGTAACACTGCCAAAATTCCCTTCCTGGAGCCTGCCAGCAAGCAATAGCACTTCTGATCCCTGCAGAAACCACCTTCCTTTGCTCCATGTTGCTCTTCTGTAACTTGTGAAGTACCACAAACTCCTCCCAACAGGTCTGAAAGCTCTACCATGAAGGGCAGCAGCTCAGCATCTCCCTGCCATGCCTACATGAGTATGAAACATAGCACTTAAGAAAGAGATAAAGAACCCAAAGTATGTTCTCTTGTTGCAGCACATTGTTTTCAAGTCAAACTATGAGACTCCGAGGACAGGGGGGGAGAGTGATGGCTGAAGTAGACTGCTGTTTCCCAAAAGCTGTGGCTCCCAGCCAAAGCCAGGCAAGCATGGAGCAGATGGAGTCCTGGCAAGGCCTCTACTGTCCCTGCATTAGCAGCATCTGCTCATTACCCAGAACCCTCGCCTGCTTTATCTAATGCTCCAGGAAAAGCATTTTGATTTGATTCATTTCAGTTCGGTAACGTGCAACACAATTAGTGGTAAAATCAAACTGGAGCACTGCCAGTGCTGACAATAGGAAACAAGGCAGAAGAAATATGAGGCCAGTGGGTTGGAATTCAAAAATCACAACTGTGGATCAAGTTGCCAAGTCCCGTTGCCCCAGGTGTACATACAGTGCCCCCACTGAGCACTGGCATGGGCAGAGGGAACTTCATTTTCCCCCCATACATTTTTCTCTCATTTACCTCTCCTTGCAGCTTGTTTCTCAAAGGCTGACGCCGTTGGAAACATTCACCAGAAGTCACAATTCAATTTTGCTTTAGTACCATCATGGAGTTACAATTCACTCTGGATGCAGGCATCCCAGGAAGACAAATCTTTCTCCTTGCTATATTTCATCTGCCTTGGGAAGCGTTTGCTACTACGGAACCAGCAGAACAGCGCTGTAAGGCAGGCACGGCGCAAGCAGAATCTGCCTGCTAGCTCTTCCCTGTGATCGGGTGCCAAGGACATCGCTGCGTGAGCTCTGTTGAACTGGGAGAAACTGATGTTATCTGAGCGAGTCTGCGAGCCAGGGATTCGACAGAGAAGTCTAGACTCTTTGCCTGACAGCACCACCTCCAACACTAGCAGATGGTTTCTCTGTGTTAGTCAAACTTACAAACAAAGAGAAAAGGGAGCTGGAAAAGTACAACAAAGAACAATCAAACACATTATCTTCAAAGTCATCCTCTCCCTCCCCAAGTTGAAAATCATTCTCTCCACCAAAGTGTAAATACACACTTCCAGCTTCCAGTAAGTCAACGTTTCTAAAACCAGCCTTTATAATTCCCTATTCACATAGAAACTAATCTATTCTGACCAGGCTTCTCAAATCAGAGGAACTGCCATATCACAGAGCCCATTAAAATTTCTACCCAAAAGAATAGAAAGCACTAAGCTTTATGTAAACTAGTTTAGTCACAGCACACCCAGGACTAACAACAAGGAATACGGACAGATAAAAACCCCAGACAAATTAGTAGATTAGTCAGTGGGAGACTAGAAAACAAACAAAAGAACCTCACTGTTTGGTACACTGGACAAAAAGCCAACACTTAAAACTATCACAGTTATAATTTCCTATGACTCGAGTAAATAATATTAATGAGTCTTGTGTAATAGCAGACTTGCTGTTGGCAGAAAACACTGCCCATCAACAATTTTTAGCCACAGAAAACCATTACAGCATGAGCCATGCTAGAAAAACAGCTAAGGATGTTGATCGTCTCAAAACAGTTGTTTTCACATATAAAGCATTAACTTTACTTCTAAAATAAACCACAGAGATTAGAGGCTTAATTGGGATTACCCATCTTCGGTTTTGTTTTCACACGCAGACATGCCAGGATCAAAGATAACAGGTGTACAAAGCACCCTAACTTTCAAACCACTCTTTATTCATACCCAAGGAGAGGTTTTCAACTGTCAAATCATGCATTTTAAAGACAGATGATGAGTTGAGTTCTGTGAGCAAGTTAGCCTTGGATCCCAACTGGCCAGCACTGTCCAAACCTGACTTCTATAATTGCTGTTTCCACGGCCACTTGGTCTCTTGTTGCCCACTACACAAACATCTAAGGGTATTTAAAACAAGGATTTTATTAAGGTTTCATTAAATATTAGGTCAAAGTATGTAATAACCCACCACTGCAAACCAACACTTCTGTGAAGAAAGTGTGCATCCATAGCCTATGCCAAGAGAGGATGCAGATTAATCACATGCAAGTTTACCAGTACTCCCATCACAAAGCTCCACAGCATCCCAAGGGAGTTCTGGACAGAGGAAAAGGCTGGTGGAAGAAAATGTAATATTTTTATAGCAAAACAAGTTATTTGCTTAAGATAGTTTGGCTGGATGACAGGCTGGCACTCCAGCTTTGTGCAGCAGCTCCAGTAGGAATTAAACATCAGTTTTAATAGGTGCTATGTTCCAATGCCTCCTAATGCATTTAGGGTTATTGGCCAACTTTCTCACATAAAAGCAAGTGTGTGCGTGTGTGTGTGGATACAGGATTACAGACACACAAAAAGCTGAGCACAGCTGCTTCATTTTTGTAAAGCCCTTTTTTTTCCAATAGGGAGGAGAGTTGTGGTTACTTACCGTCCTCGTAAGCTGCTACAGCCAGGGAGCTGTTTATCCTCACAAAGGAGACATGTGGCCGAGGTCCAGCATCACCAGGATCATGCATTGCTTCCAGGATGGGGGCTGTGTAGTCCCAGGTGCGAGTGTCCCACAACCTCACTTCTCCTGATGTGTATCTGGAAAAGAAGGCTATTGTTTATCCCCAAACATCTGAAAAGGAGAACTGCGGGAGGAGAGAGGAAGAAACAAAAGGTGTCTTAAAACCCAACACCATTTAAAGCTCCTGGAGTGATTCTCCTCCTGTTTACACACACACTGTACACAAGCCCATCCACTTTGCTCATTTTATTCCTGTTTACTGAATGTAACATCAAGACTGCTAAGACAGTAAATTGGAGCTACAAGAATGACACGACTGAGCTACCACATGTTACCAACCATCGATACTAGGTTTACAACCAGAATGCAAGCAGAGCTGCGCTCAAGGGGGAAAAGGCAATCAAGCAATGAGTCTAAATTACGTCATAGTGAAACTTCAAACTGCTTCTTTTTGGTCTTTAAAAATCCCTGATTGTGGCTGTGCCAAGGAAAGGCTGTTTAATCAAAGCATTTATGTACATACACACAAGCACTCACACGCATGCGCCCATCCAACCCACTGCTCTTCATACTGAACTTCTTAATGTCTCACCAACAGATCAGATTTGCCTACATCTCTGAAGACTAATTATTTTATTAATACTATTAAGTGCTGTCTTTAGAATGAACACTTATTAGAATAAAGGGCTGCCTTCTCTGCAGAAGGCTCTCTCACTGAAACATCAGAAAACCCTGTAGTTTAGCATCAGTTTGCCAATGAGAACATGAAAAAACAGAACTACACTTCTCAGATAATACTGAATGTATCCTAAATGAACAAAGGTTTTACACAGCAAGCAACACAGAAATGGTTCTGCGTCACCTTTGCTGTGGTACACAACATCCTATTAAAGAACCCCCCCCAAAACACTGCTTCCTCTATGTCACAGAGAACATAGGAGAGGGAGGAGAAGCTCCTTCTAAGACTGGTCACAAAAAACACAGTACAATAGCTATTTGGAACAGTTCATCAATTAAGTTTGGACAGAACCGCAACAATCAACACTGTCAAACAGTCTCAGATGTCTTTCTCTGCCACAGCTGAGACTTGGATTCTGTAGGAAAAAGCAGGATGCTTCCTGCCCCATCAGCTTCGTGTTCCCATCTTTTGGGGGTAACGTATTTCAAAAGGATGATTCTCTCAAGCCTCAAAGATCTATCAGTGAGAAATCTGGCTGCCCTATAAGGGGAAAAAGAAAACAGTTATTTACAAGGGAGGTGAAGTGCTTAATAAAGATTTAGAAGATGTTGGACTTTGACTCAGGTTACCCAGTTCTCTGGGGAGTACCATGCAATGGGTTACAGGTACTCTGAGCAGATCTCTCCCAACTTCTCTGGGTGAAAATGCTCCACTTCATACAACTAATTAAAGTGCCTGAGGGGGCGGTGAAACCTGTCAAGCAGAAAGAGATGCACATTAATTCTCTGCACTGAATCGGGAAGAGAGAAGTGTGTCCTTTTCACCTGCCTTCCTCATCAGTGTTTTACACAGTAAGAGAGAAGAAAATGAGAGAATAGGGTGGGAAAAGCACTTCTCCCTTTTCCTCCTTCTGCAAATGAGGCCCAAATCCCCCTTCAAATTCTGCTTTTATCTCAAATTTACAGCAGTACTATTTCAAAAGAACAGATCAAGAAAGAAGCTTCCTTCCCCAAAGCAAAATATTCCACGACAGACGGAAAAGCAGTCCAGATCAGTCCACAACATCAGTTTACAACACTGAAAAGTACTTATTTCAGAGAGATTTTAAGACCTAGGGATAAAACAATGGGATAGATAACTGCAAAGATCTGTTGCTGTCCCCTTCGACAAGACACACGCATAACATTTGGAAGCATTTTAATTTTGAGCTGCTTTTTGTTTCCCTTTATGTTTGAGTTGCTTGGGGTCATGTTTTCAAGCTTAACTGCAAAGAGTAGCAGATTACTCCCAAGGCGGAAGCCAAAAATTCTCCTGTCAGTAAGTGACCCTGAAAAGTAAGTTTGAAGGCAGACATAAAATACTGGTAGAGTTGACAGAATATTCATTTTCATCCCCAAATAAGCAAGGAAGAACAGCATCTCCTCCTAGTGCATACACATACTTGCTCTCACATAGTCCAGTGTAGGAATGTAAAAAGAGAGACTAACAGATGGAGAAACAGAATGACAGGAATAGAGAAGAGTCACAGGGCTGGCTAATTTTCGGAGTACACTGCTTATGGTTTAATATCAACCATGCAAGCCAAGGGATTCGGGACTCAAGACGTGCCACAGTCCATAAAAAATAACACGGACTGCAATCCCAGAATGAAAGCTCCAACATCACAGCACCGCAGCAAGCGCTTGAATTAATTTTAGCTCTGAATTCAACCAAGTCAAAATTTAGTTTGAACCATTCTTTGTTCTTGAAAAACCCGAAGCACCTCTACAGCACAGCTCACACTGGAACAAACAACCAAATGTTTGCATCAGTTTGAAATAAACTTGACTTGACTTGATGTGCTTGCGCAGGGACCTGCCTTAAAGCAAGAACTGTCTCTGCTGGGTAGGCTCTGCATCACACTTCCCTGTAGCCTCCTCATCCTCATCATCTCCCATGATGGATAGAATCATATAATCACAGACTGGTTTGGGTTGGAAAGGACCTTAAGATCATCCAGTTCCAACCTCCTACCATGGGCAGGGACACTTTCCACTAGAGCAGGTTGGTCCAAGCCCCATCCAACCTGGCCTTGAACACTGCCAGGGATGGAGCTCTCACAACTTCCTTGAACAGCCTGTTCCAGTGCCTCACCACCCTCACAGGGAAGAATTTCTTCCCTACATCTATCCTGAATCTTCCCTGTTTAAGTTTGAACCTAAAGGCAGGTACATGCTGAAGAGCCTTCACCAGAGCACTTCAAGAAAGGACAAGGGCTTTATGTTCATCAGGAAGAAGCAGGAGGATGGCAGCCAGGCATCTTTGCCCCATCCTTCCTGTATCCCTACCATTATTTTTCACTAAGCACACTCATCCTTCCCAGTGCAGTATGACAGCAAACCAGTCCCACTGCAGCAAACCTAAAGGATCTGGAGATGTTACAAGACCATGATGGAAACACAAGCAGAGGTCTAAGTTTGGGCAGGGAACCAGCATGGGGAAATGGGAGACATAAACCACCTCCTCAGCTGACAACACGCTCCGTTGGCCATCACTACCACATGCCCATTTCCAGCATACACTGGGCCTCTACCAGAACTGAACTGGAAGAATTTCAAACACAGATGAATCCAATTCAGAACTAAAAAATTTAACAGGTTCAACTCCCTGCTTTCAGTGCTGCTGTAAAGAGCAGCACTCTTTCAATTTGTTACCACAACAAAAGGCTTTTAAACTACTAAAGCATTGCCTTGCTGTAAAAGAATAAATAGGCCACTTTACTGCAGATACTTGGCAAATCTGCCATAGCAATAGAGATGGCTGAAGAGAACAGCATGCACATGCTGCACTTTACAAAACCTATTTCTAGAGAATTTCAGTATTTCTATTAATTTCCTACCGCAACTTCTACACTTCACCATGAATATTTACTCTGGGTTACCAGCTACTGAATGAAAGAACCTTAAATGCAAATCTTCTAACTCAGAACAGAACCAAACCACAAGAAAGACCATATCTGATTCACTTCCTTTAGAAAGGCTGCCCAAAGTCCTGCTTCCCAAAGCACACGGAAAATTCTGTTGCTTACAATCCTAGGTTTCCCCCTCTCCTTGCCCTGATGCCTTTCAAGGCGTTTCATTCCCCTGGGTTTCAGGGGTCTGCATGCTTCAATTCCTACTTACCAGACCCAGTCATTTCCCTCTTAGCATTCAACAGACACTCTGGACCCAAGTAACTCAGCTTCTGCAATAGATTTACATTTCACCTCTTGTTCTTTTGAACATTTCAGTGTATACACGCGAAAAGTAGCAGCAGGAGAAAGACGAGCTGTAATTTTCTAACTATACTCCTTGACAAGGAGTTCTGTAATTCTGGACAGATATGTATACATCTGTAAAAATGAGTCTGCAAATTCAGCTTAAGCTTTACAGATACAGCATAAAAACCTTGCTGAAATGGAGCAACAATAGCTGGAATGCATATGGTACACAGAAACTGCACAAAAAATAGATTAAACTCATGTGGTGTCTACAAATGTAGCATAATAAAAATACCTACTCACTAATCAAAAGCATTTCAACTACTTTTTATTGGCAGTAATGTCATAATGAGATGAACCATTTCCTTGTGCCCTCTCACATGAGTGAAAGCAGAAGACTGAAGGAGAAAAGAGCTGGGGGTTAAAAGCTGCTGATGTCCCATGATGGTTGGGAAGCAGGTGGTGAAGTGCAGAGCACATGTGGGAGGAAGCCGAGATGGAGCCTGGGCATGGCTCTAATGAAGTGGTGCTGAAGAGGCAGACGATTTCATAAGGAGAAAAACATCAGGAAACTGGTCAAAACACAGAGTCTCATCTGAAAAAAGCTCAACTGTGTTGGACAGCCACAGCCAGAACAAATTTGGGGATGAGGAGGAGGAGGGGGAGGCTGATCTCTCTCCAGAGCCCCAGATGTCTTTATCCTTGCCTAATGACAATTATACTCAACCAATTAAGACCCTGCTATCACAGTTGCATTGTTAGCAAGCCTTTGGCCCTGAGTGTTGATGGCTGTCTAATTAGTGTTTGTGCAAAGTACAACTGCAACTAATACATAAACTGACAAATACACAAAAGAAAAACTGTTAACAGGAACATTTTCAAAACAGTCGAGGCTCTCCTCATTCAGTCCATGGCACAGCAAAGACAAACTGCTTTCCTTCAGTGGCTTGCTTACTGCTGGCACTGCAGAATTTCAGTTCCAACAAGCAGGTCAACGAGGCTGTCACTGGGTTTCTGATGAAACAGGATGCTGGTGACAGTCCATTTTGTTGGCTGTCTCAAGCACATGATGCCAGGGCAAGTCTTACTACACTAAGTTGGTGTGAACACCAAAGACACTTCAGAAATCAGTTCATATTTTCCGTATTTTCCCTAAAGAATTTGTAGCAAGAAAATAAAAAGGAAAGAGAAAGAAACCCCCTTTGTTTCACAGTCAGGTTTGATTTCCAGAAGGCAAAGTCTGTTCAGTTTCCAGATACCTGTGGTGATCAACAAAACACAAGAAAAAATACCAACAACTTTGTTTCAGGCAGTCAGTGACCATCTGTTAATACTCAACAGATCTTATTATGAAGTCCTTACAATGTCAATGCGTTTTATTGAAGTCAGTAGGAATTTTGCTCAAGTAACAGTCGCCAGTTATAGTTCTGTTTGAATGGATGCCTGTTGATAAGCAAGTAAAATAATGAGTATTTTGCATGGTCTTGCTGCAACGAGCATCTCGGACCTTTCATCCCTATTCCACCAAAAGCAAGTAACCAGTCCTTCATGTGGTTAATTAAGGTACGTAGTCAGTGACCCCCTCAGGAGTCTTAAGAATAAGGTCCAAATAAACCCAAGTCCAAACGCCTTTGGAAGCTGGTTCAAGCTGCTTCCTAAGCTTCATCTTCTCCATAAGGCTCAAGAAAGACAGTGGCAATTGATAACATTCCATTTCAAACAAAAGCTCTTCACCACAACCACTGCAAGGTGGAAGATACTTCTCATGGCAACACACAATACTGAAATTAAATGGATTCTATTACTTTCTTTATACTCAACATTAAAACCCAACAAGTCTCCTCTGAAATGAGGCATAATGATGCTTAGATACACTTATCACAGTGTTAGATACCTCACAGAGCAATTATCTGAAGACACTGATTTTGCCATTATTTATATAATCAACAGGTAGCTTGGCTAAGGGATTCCTTAAGGGAAAGATTCAGGAAAAACAGGCTACTAGCAAGGAGTAAAGAACCTATTTTATATGGCAGAAAGGAATATAAATAGAACACAATAACCAATGCAAATGAAACAAGGAAGAGCAAAATCTCTGCCATTATAGAGCACAGCAGAAAGCTATGCCATAAAATACAAGAAAAACCAGATGGGGTTAAACCAAACCCAGCATCTGAAACAATCCTAACACTGGTAGAAGAACGTGAAGCAAACAAGTAATGTCCCTGATTTCATCCCAACACTATTTTGGGTTGCTTGAGATATGAGTGCAGCTATGAAAGAAGTTACTAACTTGTACCAAAACGGATCTGGAAACACTAAGATTGAACATGTAGGAAGCACATTCTGAGCATCCCTATGATCAGTTCCCAAACTTCTGCTGGGAACTTGACTTCCCAATTCATCAACCCACGTCCATCTGTGGACCACGCATGGATACTGAGCTGCAAAGAGCTTATACTTTCCTTCTTATGGCCTTATTTAGGAAACCACAGCTCTAGAAAGTAGGTTAAGCTGCAGGAGAAAACGTGCAGTTCTTCTGCAGCTTATTGTTGTTATCTGTAATAGAATTAGTATTTTTTCCATCCCTGAGTACTTCTGTGTGCCTCACCTCCTTTTTAATTTGAAGTGGATGTAAATGTCATACCAAGGGAACAGAATCAAGCCAAAGGGTTATATGGTAGGCAAAACATTTTAATGAACACTTACAAAAGCAGACGTCGGAGAAAGACAAACTGTCTCTAGGAATTTCCTTAAGGCCAAGAACCTCCCATCATTTAGATGATGAATCAAAGTTCCAGTGCCTTGTATCAGCCCAGGCCCATTGATTCAACCAGCTACTTTGACCAAGGAAACATATTACTGTAGGTACTGTCATGGCAGGAGGAAAAGAAATAAATCATCTTTTTCAAAAGAATTCATGAGGAATTGGGTTGCAATTTGGGGAGGATCTGTTCCATCAGACCTATGATTTCCTAAAGGACAAACACGTAGTGCAACAAATAAAACAATGGCTCCAGTTTCAGATACAGGGGAGAAAACTCCACTTGGAGATGATGCAACTTGGAATGTTTACGTGCTGGAAGGGACACAAACTGCAACATACTGCAAACAGCAGAGAGGATAAGTGATCACCTGGTATCACCTAGTATACCTAGACACCGACGGCAAAAGCGCAGGGGCCGGTAGGCTGGGGAAACAGTCAAAGTGCAATGATAAGTTTACTAGAAAGAAGGATGGGTTTGTCTGCCCTCAGTAGAAAGTCAGGCCTTACAAGCTCAAAAATAATGACTGTGACTTCAGAACACTGGGCATTACTAAGCACACAGCCTGCCTTGCTGCAGGAGCACATTCATCTGCATCCAGCACAACCTAGAGGTAAACCAATAGCTCCATGGTCAGGCAGGCTAGCAAAGCATCTTTCACAGAGTCAGGATCAAGCTTCTGCTCTTGGTTTCACCTGAAAGGCTCTTTTCCATAATTGACAGAGAAGCCAATGTGTTTGTCACTGAACACAACCTTACCTAACTCCTGTAATTTGCCATCTGACCTCTCTGAAATGATGTCATCCTGTTTTCAACCCTCCTGAAGGTGACTCGCTTGAACAAAAGGAAGGTCTGATACTTACTATCTCTTAATAATGATGAGAATGAGTGAAGATGACACAAAAAGTTTAGGGAAGGTTGAAGGAAAAAGGCAAGCATTTTACCTTCTGCCTTAATGCTCTGTTTTACACCCAGGCTCTCAGACACTGGGAGGGGAGGGAGGAACCTATCAAAGTTGTGCCATTACACAAGCACAGTCTAAGCAATGAAGCAAGGCAGGGGTTTATTCAGGCTGTTCACGACTTCAGTTTGTTAACTTTTATTCATTTTCATTACTAATTAATATTTTGGTTTCCTCAGGTCTGCACACTGAATTAAGATGCAAGAGCTACTAACAAATACCTTGAGAATAACCCACAAGCCCTATAGCAAAAACCAAAGAAACCCAAACCAAATTAGATGAGAGTTGACATGAAGTTTTGAAAGTGCAGGAAAGTGTTTTCAAGCCTTTCGGGCTAGTTTCACACATCATTATGAAGCTAAAAAGAACAGCAAGTCATTTGCAGGTCACCTTTGAACATAAGTAAAGCAGACTGGGGGGTGATCACAGAGAACAAAGACAACCACCATACAGTAGCAGCTACTTACCTTGTGTTGCTCATAATGACTTAGACTGTTAAGGTCCAAATTGTTCGGAGGTGCCGCAGTGTTTAAACTGTAACCCCCATAAGACTCTTCAGAACAAAGGCAACTGTATGAAAGTCATTTCAGTGCAGTCCTCAGTATGAGAGAATCAAAACTTATCACTACCTCTAAACCAGATGATTCCCCCAACCATACAGAGTGTTTAGAAAGTTCTTTTGCTTCTCATTACCTTTATCAAGCACCACGTGGAGAAATAGCATGTGCTAGGTCTGCTCCACCCTGAAAGGGAGGAAGTGTTCATCTACTAATTTATCGAGGCATTTCAGAGCAGCTAAATCTCACTAGATGCAACTCAAGAAAAAGAAGTCTTAGGAAAGATGACAATACTTATGGGGGAAGGAGGAAACTGTGAAGAGAAGAACCACAGGCTGATTCCCAGCCTAGTCTGTAAGAGGGGCAGGGACTCGATGCAGCATTTGCTAGATAGGTCTCTAACAGAAGTGGCACAGCAGAAGCATACCCTTATATTTCCATTTATGTGAGTTCTTCACTAAGAGTTTACCACTCTTTCTTCAGTCAAGGGAAACTGAAGAAAGAAAAAGCAGATACCTTTATATATCTGGGTATTTGGAAGGATGGACTGACTCCTGTTTTCATTTGGGAAGCTTTCAGAGCTATGAACAGCAGCAGTAAAGCCACAGTGCCCCTTCTGCAAGCATAAAAGTTAACACCCTGCACACTAAACCATCACCCTGCCTCACAGCAGACTTGGTGGGGTTTTACAGTAAGACTTGTGAGGTAAGATGATTGCCACCAACACAAGGCAGGTTTGCCACACAGTTCAAGAACAGCCACACGTAAGTATTCCACACAGACAGCAATACAGTCTCACAACACACTACAGCATGTTATGCCACAGGATCCACTGTGTAATGGCAACACAGTTCAAACAAGGACCAGACACATGCTCTGAGATCGGTGTCTCCAGGAGGACCTGACCTCTGCCTGCAGATGCCCATCAGTGTGGCTGTCAATACTGCCCAGAAAAAAAAAGCAGCAGTTTTCCTGTCTGAACATGTGCCTGCCTGAAAGATATAAATAAGATTTCATTAAAAGACAATGAAGAAATCCAGGCATTCTGCACTGAAACCAAGCATACAACAGCATTAGGTACAGTGAACCTTATCAACAGTAGTAATTTATAAAAGCCAAGCGAGCAGATATATAATTGCTTTAAGTAAACTCTGACTTACAGCTAAAACTACATTTGAATTGAATACAGAGGGGAGAGGGAGGACAGCATCCCTTTAAAGAAGATCCTTCGAGACATGTAACTGTAGAAAGGCTGGCGAATACAACATTGATTGGGAGTGAGGTAACCACAAACACCACTGTCTCAAATGAAAAGGGATTCAAGGTCTGACCCAGAAAACAAGCATCGTAACCGCTGGGATGAAATTTTAATGATAAACACAAGATGCTCTGCGCAGGCCGGATTGAATTATCTGATGTCAGCCAGTAAATGCAGGGCGCTCTGAGAAAGAGGAGCTGCTAGCAGCCACCTTTCACTCGCAGCTCAGGTTGCGCTTAATCAATCCTTGATATTCTGCCATCTTCTGGCTTGAGCTTTGGCAGCAGTGCAAAGAGAAGAGGAGAGTCCATGAAATAGGTGCATTTCTCTAAGGGAGAGCTAACCCTGCACGGTTCATCTTTGCTTCCTTACATAATGTTAACAAAGGAGATCTCCTGAACCACTTCAGGCAAACTATGCCTCCGACAGACTTGTGGCTGCTGCTTTAGGTCACTCTGCTCAGAACTTGCACAAGCTCCTTTTCAGAAAGAGTAAAATACGAAACCTCTAAACAAAAATTATCCCACTTTACTGCTTCAAACTGTGCTGGACAGCGAAGAACGCCAGATCAGGTCTATCACAGCGCAGGTTCATATCCAGAAAGGTTGTTCCCAGGCTTCCTGAAGACTCCAAATGCACGACAGCCCCAGATTTCTGCTGGAGCTTCTTGCTCTCCACCCCTTGTTTGATTTTTAGAACCATTCTCTGATCTCCCAAGATCCCGACTTGAGCATGCTGAACCCTGGGAGCAGCTGCTATACACTGCCACAGTTTCCAGCTATAAAGACAGAATGCAATGCCTGGCTGGTCTGACTGAGCTGAGCCAGAGTGCGGCAGCTGCTCCCCAAAGTCAGGCAGCAAAAACCCTCCTAGAAACTGAGCAGCCCTATTTGATCCAGTGCAGCAGCCTGACCACAGAAGAAAGAAAGGTAAATGATGCCACAGGCCACTGCTGAGAAACCCCCAGGAAATGCCACACGCAAAACCAGCCTTAAGATCATCACTGACTTCTGAAGTCTTGTAAAGTCACACAAGTTTAGCTTTACGCATACAGCAAGTCTCACTGTAATCTAGGATTATTCACATACACAAGCACGTGTTTGTAAAACTGGAGATACAACCCTTAAATGTAACAGATAATTGATATTTATACTGAGAAGAATATTGACTTCTGTTAACCTCAGCTATTAAATTACTTCTTCAGTACTGAACGAATGCAACAGCTATTATTGATCACCAGCTTCATTACACTTTTATTACAGATTTGAAAGCACAGTGCCATTAAGTACAATACTGTAAGCAGGGAGAGAAGGGGGAGGGTTATGTTTGGGTTTAAAGAAAACAAACAACAAACCCCCATCAAATTCCTCAATCTACCCCTCCTGAACATGCACATAACTAATTTCCCTGCACCATTTCCTAATGTCCTTGGAAGTTTTAGTTATAACTTGAATTCTGTGTTGTTTGATATTCACCATGAGACATTATTGGCAGAACAATGAATTCATCTTCTTTGGGGCAAGATTCACAGGATAGTTTTCTACTTGAAGCAACTTAAGAGATGCTGTCAGAGACCCCAAGCTACCAAAGCAGAGTGCAAGGCAAGCAGCAAACAGCAAAGGAAGGAATGTAACTTTCCGTCCTAATAGTCTAAACATTTCATTTACTAACCAGGTCAAATCAAACAGCTGAATTGTGCTTTCTCTGTGGTGTTGTACCAGATATACGGTCATAGCTTCACAAAAAGGTACTATTTACTGAACATTCATTATCTCAGAGAAGGGAAATGACTAAAAACTCATGCGAGTGAAACCTGGAACATTGCTTTCCCTAATGGATATATATGTGCGGCTTTTCCCTCAGTGGTCTCTTTCCTGCTCATCTATTTCCACAAACCTTTTAGGAACCAAAATTTTTCAATGGCACCACCTCCCTTCACCATGCCAACTGCTGCAAACTCACCAAGAGAATAAGGAGACACTGGAGGAACTGGGGAATCAATACGAAAACACTGTGTGAAACTGCATAAACCCAACTTCCACAGTACACCAAGCTGAAACACTGATTATTTGAGTCAAATATGTAAGATTGCTGTCCTTTCGTTATTAATTCTTTAGATGCTTATTCTGCTTATCTTCTATGTATTCTATATAAAATTCTATAGTATATAGTCTACAAAATTCTATATATTGCATACTTGGATATAAACACAATGGAGAAAATGAAGAAAAAGAAGAGCTGGAGGTTTTGGCGGCAGCAGCATGGAGTCAACTGGGGTTTCTGGCTCTCAGAAAAGTACAGCAGGTTTCATTAGAGACAGTGGAATGGATGCAGTAGTGCAGATCCCTAGCCAAGGGCAGGAAACATAGTGCTCAAACTGAAGGGCACAGAAGAAGGCAGGCTGCTGTGGGCTGAGCTGGAGCCCAGCCACAGACCACAGCAGGCTGGGACACGCGGTGTCTGAGCACTGCCTCAAGGGTCTCACATCAGGCACAAGCCAACCTAAGATCTGTGGTCCTCCAGCCACACAACTTCTTCCAGCCGCTTCCATGGCCACTGTTCAGGTTAACCACTGTGTGGCACTGCCCCTCCAGAGGTCACAGACTACACGGCTCTTCAGCAGAACCATTTCCATTCCTCTAACACAACCAACTACAGCAGCGAAAACGCTGCACAAGAAGCAGAGAAAGAGCAGCAGTAGTTAATGAACAGGACGGCAGAGAGAACAGAAAGGGAGACCTGCAAATGCAGAGAGAAAATAAGTGGAAAAAACCAAAACCAGACACAAACCAAACCGATCATCAAAGATTAAAATTCCCCTTTTCCTCCGGCTGTCTGCTGGTTCAGATTCCTGCTCTCAGTTGCCCAAGAGCATTCTGAGGGTGCTGAGAGAAACTGTGGCTGCCCCATCTCTGGCAGTGTTCAAGGCCAGATGGGGGCTTGGAGCACCCTGCTCTAGTGGAAGGTGACTGTGCCCAAGGCAGGGGGTTGAAACTGGATGAGCTTTAAGGTCCCTTCCAACCCAAACCATATGCATTCTATGAAAAGCATATCAATGTGTATGGGAGTGACTTACATCCAGTGTATTCCAAAGCACCTTTCTTACAACCAGTGTGTGAATTTTACAGTACTTCATAAATAGTTTTCTCTAATCCCATAATGCATAAGCATGCCATTAATGTGAAGTGCTACCATCAAAATGGAGCTCTGGTATGTCAAGCAAGGACGGTGCTCTTCTGATTTGCCCCCAGGATGATACCATTTGTATTTACTCGTGTAGCTTCTTCTGGAGGGCTACTAATTACTGAACCTGTAAAATTCAAGCAGCAAAGCCTTACATCTATTGAGGCAGACATGGTAACCTCTTCTAAGCATTTGTGAGGTTCTTAAAACTGTATTTAAGAGTGTAAACCAAATGAACAGCTACCATTACATCAGGGTCCTGACAAGGCTTTCTATTAGGGAAAGAGAAGTCTGAGTTTCTCTGGGTTTTGGGTGTTCTTCACCTCCCTAGATTGTCTGCAAATAAAGATGGAAGAAAGTCACAGTCTTTAGTCTAAAGTTATCCTGCGACAGTACACAAAAACATCATTGTGATTAAGGGATTCTATAGAAAAAATAATGAAGAGAGCATTTTTCAGTAGATGCGTATGACATTTAACACACTCTGGGTGCTTTCACAGCAGAACAATGGATACAGCTCATCACAAAGTACTGCAGACTTTACAGGGACCACATGCACATGAGATTGCTTTTTGAATAGTACAATAAAAACCTGCGCTGCTGAAATGACTTGCAGGTAACTGTCATTATCAGTCACCTGAAGGACAGTCACCATCACCCACAAAGGAACTGCGGATAGAAAAAGTCATCCTTGCTGCCTCTAACAAGTGCTTCTGTTGAATGTGTTAAAAGCAATACATGAGATTTCAAGCAGGGTAAGTGAGCATCAGGCAGCCTCATACTCACCCAGCAATGACAACTCCATCACAGGAATGTACATCACACAGAATCTTTCCCAGCTCATACCGCAGCTGGCTCACAGCGCCGATGCGGTTCTGCACAGAAAGAAGACATGGTGTTGGCATTGCCACACACTCACTGACCTGGGCAGGAGTGTTGATCTACTGGAGGAAAGGAGGCTCTGCAGACAGATCAGGACAGGCTGGATCCATGGAATGAGGGCAGTGGGATGAAGTTCAATAAGGCAGAATGCAGGGTCCTGAACCTGGGCCTCAACAACCCCATGCAATGTTCCAGGCCTGGGGAAGAGCGGCTGGAAACTGCTCATGGAAAAGGAGCTGGGGGAGCTGATTGATGGAGCTGAGCATGAGCAGCTTGCGCCCAGGCAGCCAAGAAGCCCTCAGCACCCTGGCCTGGATCAGCACCAGTGCGGCAGCAGGGCCAGGGCAGGGATTGTGCCCCTGCACTGGGCACTGGTGAGGCTGCACCTCAAATCCTGTGTTCTGTTCTGGGCCCCTCACTACAAGAGAGACATTGAGGTGCTGGAGAGGGGCCAGAGAAGGGCACTGGAGCTGGCGCAGGGCCTGGAGCACAGTGTGATGGGGAAGGGCTGGGGGACCTGGGGGGTTCAGTCTGAAGAAGAGAAGGCTCAGGGGGGACCGGATCACTGCCTACAACTGCCTGAGAGGAGGATGGAGCCAGGAGGGGGCTGAGCTCTGCTCCCAAGGAACAAGGGATGGGACAAGAGGAAACGGCCTCGAGCTGCACCAGGGCAGGTTTGGATGGAGCTGAGGAACAGTTCCTTCCCCAAAGGGTGCTCAGGCATTAGAACTGCTCAGGGCAGTGCTGCAGTCACCATCCTGCAAGTGTTCACACACCATGGAGACCAGGCCTCAGTGCCATGGGTTAGTGGTGGCCTTGGCAGTGCTGGGAATGGCTGGACTGGATCAGCTTAAAGGGCTTTTCCAACCTGGTTGATTCTATGATTAATTTGCTTCTTTGTGGAAAACTCCAAGCTTTGCTATTGCTACTGATAAGCTGCAGTGCAGCTGAGAGAAGTCACACGCATCTTATGCTCGCTGCCTGGAATTGTTACAGATGGAAATGAAAGAGAAGAGCTATCACTCTTCATTATCACTCAGAATCTTTAGGCAGAGAAACAACTATCACAACAACAACAAAATGATAGCTTTCTTTTAAGCCAAGGTATGTAATGAGCAAGGGAAGAAGCCTTCATCTCAAAGACTGATTCTCATAATCAATGGACGGTTGAGGTATAGAAGTCTCTCTCAAAGTCAATGGAGCAGCATAGCAAACAAAGACTCACTCCCAAAAGCAATCAGTCAATGGGGCGAAAGAAAAGGTAATGGAGCTAGGGGGTAGGTCTCATAAATCCTTCAACAGCTTTCCCCTTTCCACTGGCAAAAAGAAGCTGCAATACAGAAGACCAACTTTTCACCACCACTTCTTGAACCAGGTTCCCATTTTTCTACAGCATCTGGATGCCATTAACGAAATTCCCTGTTACCTTCCAGTTGGTTTTCAACGTGCGCTCTCTGGCCCGGCAGTTCTTGAGGGCAAGCTTCCAACAGGCATGATCGGAGATGCGTGTATCCACCAGGTATCCTTCCTGTTGGCACAACCTGTACCACAACACTTCATCTTCTGCAAGTGCTTTCCACGTCCTGCTGACCTAGAAACCAAATTTATAGACATGTATAGCAAGAAGTTGTAAGTAAAACATAGATTTCATAGAAAATTATTTAAGTAACATCCCGTATGAAGACAGGCCGAGAAAGTTGGGGCTGTTCAGCCTGGAGAAGAGAAGGCTGTGTGGAGACCTCAGAGCAGCCTTCCAGGATCTGAAGGGGGCCTATAGGGATGCTGGGGAGGGACTCTTCATTAGGGACTGTAGTGAGAGGACAGAGGGTAACGGGCTCAAACTGAAACAGGGGAAGTTTAGATTGGATGTGAGGAAGAAATTCTTTACTGTGAGGGTGGTGAGGCACTGGAATGGGCTGCCCAGGGAAGCTGTGAATGATCTATCGCTGGCAGTGCTCAAGGCCAGGTTGGACATAGCCTTGGGTGGCATGGTTTAGTGTGAGGTGTTCCTGCCCATGGCAGGGGGGTTGGAACTGGATGATCTTAAGGTCCTTTCCAACCCTGACTATTCTATGATTCTATGAAATACACACATATAAATCAATATGGGCACAAACTGAGATTAAATTCTTAACTAAACAAATATATTTTTTCACCCTTTATACTATGGAGAGCATAAAACCCCCAAAACCTTTAACAAAAGGCTTGTTTTCTGTACATTCTTCTGAAAGTACCTAAGTTTCTCCTTGCAAAGATGGACACCAGTGTTCAGTGGCCATTCTGCCATGAATACACTGAAAAATCAGTGTATTAGAAAATTGTGCAGGGAAAAAAGCAAGAAAACAATTAAGACAGCATTGTAAGCTTAGAGCAAAAATACGAATCTATGCTCATATTTGTAGCTAGGAAAACCTCTCAGATCACACCATAATCTCTCTAAAGCTCCACTGACAATGCCTGATTAGGTGTATGACATTAGTGATTTACAACCTATTGTATTACAGTATGCATAAATAGGAATGAATTATTAAGTTTTTCAAGTAGTCTCAAGTTGCTGTCCGTTGCAGAGAGAACAGCCTCATCACAAGCAATTGCGGGCTTAGAATTAAAGATTCAAGAGGTAAGAGGCAACTTAAGTAGCAATCTGCTCCCTGTAATTCTTAATCTAAAAAAGAGGTGACCAGTGAAAAGTCCTACCAGTGAAAGCAGCAATCAATTGTACACTGCTTCCAAAAGACTAAGAAAGCCTTGTCAGATTGACATCATTTTTAAGCACCTTACAATTAAGCACCTAATGTTCATTGCAGCCCCAGCTTCCACCAAGAATCCAGGCGTTCAATTCAGACAAACTCTCACAGGACCATCACTCTGTGTCCATTTGCCATGCGTTCCACAGCCACAACATGGCAGAGGGAAGTGAAAGATGAACTATTACTTGTTCTCGATTTCGGAATTTGTATTTTATCATTATTAGGCAAACCTTGCTTCAGATTTAAAGCCAAAGTGGAGTGTCACAAAAAAAGCACAATATAAGGAATACTGAAAGTATGAGATGCTTTTGGCAGCAGAGATTTGCTAGGAGTCCATGCAGAACACAAGCCATGGAGTAACAAAGCCTGCAGTGAGGCTTACACAGAGGTTAGGAAAAGAAATCAAGCAGTTTGTAATGTGATCAGTACAATTTGTTATGTGATGACTTGGAAGAGCGCGCCTTAGCGTGCTCTATAAAATGGAGCATCAGGCCGAGACTGGCGAGTCAGCCCAACTAAAACACCCACAGCATCACAGGGAGACAGCAGCTGAGGTCCAGAAAGCACCCATCAACATGACCCTGTGTCTTGCAGGTCTCCCTGGGTCACAGTAAGTGCAAAAACATCTTGCACGCATGGTGTGTACTATATAGTCCCCAAGCAGCGGGACAGTATCTACGCAATGAACAGCATAGTTCTCCCCTGTGGAAAGCTTTATGAATCTTCTAGCCATGTTGCTTATATTGTGTTGCCTGTTGGTCTTGCTACGAAAACGCACATGTATCATCACTGCTCTCAAAACCCAGCATCCCACTAGGAATCAAGGACTGCATCATAAGATATATTTCATTATATATTCTTCCAGGGAAAAGAAAAGTTTAATATGAAGAGAGAAGGGTGGACTGAGTAACCTGAATATGTTTTTAAGATTTGACAGAATAATGGAATCAACCAAGTTGGAAAAGCTCTTTCAGCTCATCCAGTCCAACTGTTCCCAGCACTGCCAAGGCCACCACTAACCCATGGTGCTGAGGGCTTCACCTCCATGGTGTGTGAACACTTGCAGGGACGGTGACTGCAGCACTGCCCTGGGCAGCCTTTGGGGAAGGAACTGTTCCTCAGCTCCATCCAAACCTGTCCTGGTGCAGTTTGAGGCCGTTTCCTCTTGTCCCATCCCCTGTTCCTTGGGAGCAGAGCGCAGCCCTCTCCTGGCTCCATCCTCCTCTCAGGCAGTTGTAGGCAGCGATCAGGTCCCCCTGAGCCTTCTCTTCTCCATCTGAACCCCCCAGGTCCCTCAGCCCTTCCCCATCACACTGTGCTCCAGGCCCTGCACCAGCTCCAGTGCCCTTCTCTGGCCCCAATCCAGCACCTCAATGTCTCTCTTGTAGTGAGGGGCCCACAGATACCTACATACAAGAGCAGCACCCAAACAGGAACATTCAAGTCCAGCAGAACTAATACTCAATCACCAAGAGAACTTAATTCAGACTAGCAGACACATGCAATCCTCTTCCATCATCTGACAAAGCAAACAACCTGGACAGGGCAATTGGAATGCCTTATAAACGACAGAAACAGCACTGAGTCTTCTCTAGCATTACACATCACTCTGTAATAAAAAAAGCAGTGTTTAATGCTCCTCTCCCTATAGGGACACACTCAGGAAGTTCAAAAGCAGAAGAAAAACCCTCAGAGCATCTCAGTTTAGTGGGGAATTTGCTCTCAACTTGATTTTAAAGCAATATAAATCCAGATATTAGTGCACAAAGGAAAAAAAACACCCAGCTTTGTGCTGACACACCAAACCGAAGCAGCTGCTGGGCAGGAGTTGAGCACTGGGCCAAGCCGGGTTGACATGAGCAGCACCTCTGCCCCCCTCCTGTTCCAGCAGCACGTTTCTGCTGACATGGAGGGGACAGGCTAGAGGCCAAGCAGAAGGAAACAAAGCCAAGAGATGGCAATGTTTGCCTTGCTTAATAAAAAGAAGCAAAAAGAAAGAAGAAACACACACCTCTGGAGTTTGCCAAAATAGACAATGTTGTTCAGAGCTTTCCAGCTTCAAGGTCTTAAAAGCATTTTATAAAGACAGTATTAAAACAAAAGGGTGGGGGGGAGGAACTACATAAAATTTAGTCTGCCTTTTCAACTTTCAGGAACAAGCATGCAAAGGGAATAAAGATCCTTGCCTATTATGATTTTCTTAAATCAAATTACATTGAATCCTGCTGCTTTACAAGCCTGGACTTCCAAAGGGTCCTTAACGCAGCCTTTTCTTGCTGCACCAAAACTAGCATGACAATCCCTTGTAAAAGCCCCACTGAGTGAGGCTCAGCTGCAAGAAATCACTAATAAAAGTGTCTCAAGCATTCCACTTTACAGCACCACTGTGAGCTGCTGCATTAAAACCAGCCATTGGCTCCAAGTCAGCTTTATTAGATCTGCTTGACTGCGAGTTTCAGGTGAGGCCCTGAAAGCCAGAGCATTACGGCTTTATTTATACGTACCCATACATTCTGCTTGTTGGGGAGTAGCTGAGATGTGCAAAGCTCTTATTAAAGTACAAACATAATGATTTCCAAATCTATGCTATGTAGAAACTCCAACAACCATCAATGACAACATCTCACAGAGCTGTTTATAGATTGAGAGTTCCCAGTTTCATTTTGCATTTCGTGTTCTTATTATCTTTTTACTACAGTTCTCAGCAAAGAGACTTTGGTTTCCCCTGAGCTCCACACAGGAATGGGTTTATAGTTCAGCAAGTAATAATGGTCTGAAGGACTTCACAGGCTTTCACTCACATAGGTTTTGCTACTAAAAACACACAAGAAAACCAACAAACAAAGCCCACCCCTTCCATTAAATCCTAAATTCCTCCTAATCCTACCTAAATCAACTGGCTCAAACCCTAATGAAGGTTTATTTATCCCTTTTCACCAAATAACTGTCTTTGTCTCATTAGGTTAATTTTCTTCCCTAGACACACAAAGACATTGTCAAGGTTCACTCGCTGAAGCCAGAGGCCTCAATTAGAAATATCTGGACCTTCAGTTCAACCCAATACGGAGTGCCAAACCAGATTTAATCCAAAGCCATTCAGATGGAAGCCACACCGGGCAGAAGCCGCTTATCTTTTCAATTCACAGTGATAACACCTTCAAATAAGAACACCTTCTGCTGGAGCAGCTTGCTCCAAGCCCCTGGGTCCAACCTGGCCTTGAGCACTGCCAGGGATGGGGCAGCCACAGCTTCTCTGGGCACCCTGTGCCAGCGCCTCAGCACCCTCACAGGGAACAGCTTCTGCCTAAGAACTCATCTCAGTCTGCCCTCTGGCAGTTAAAGCCATTCCCCTTGTCCTGTCCCTCCATCCCTTATCCAAAGCCCCTCTCCAGGGTTCCTGCAGCCCCTTTAGGCACTGGAGCTGCTCTGAGGTCTCCCCTTCAGGAGCCTTCTCTTCTCCAGGCTGCCCCAGCCCAGCTCTCTCAGCCTGGCTCCAGAGCAGAGCTGCTCCAGCCCTCGCAGCAGCTCCATGGCCTCCTCTGGCCTTGCTCCAACAGCTCCACGTCCCTCTTGTGCTGTTCCCCAGAGCTGGATCGGGACTGCAGGGGGGTCTCCCCAGAGCACAGCAGAGGGTCAGGATCCCTCCCTGAGCTGCTGCTCATGCTCTGGGGGTGCAGCCCAGCACACGGGGGGTTCTGGGCTCAAGCCCACACTGAAGCCGGGTCATGGGGAGCTTCTCCTCAGGGCTGCTTTCAATCCCTTCGTCCCCCAGGTTGTGCTGGGGATTGCCCCAACCCTGGGGCAGGAGCTTGCACATGGCCTTGTTAAACACATGAGCTTCACACAACCCCATCTCTCCAGCCTGCCCAGGTCCCTCTGGATCCCATCCCTTCCCTCCAGCATGTCAACCACACCACACAGCTAAGTGTGTCAGCAAACTTGCTGAGGCTGCTCAATCCCACTGTCCGTATCATGAACAGACACACTGAACAGCGCCAGACCCAACACCGACCCCTGAGGGACAACACTCATCACTGGTCTCCACTTGGACATCAAGCCATTGACCACAGCTCTTAGAGCATGACCACCCAGCCAACTCCTTACCCACCAAGTGGGCCATCTGCTATTTTAAGTCTCATCCTAAGCCCAGGATATCCTTTCCCATTGGTTTCTCTGCTTTCCCTCTCAACTACGAGGAGGATGGGTGATTTCTTTTATCCATACACAACCTTGATGCAAAAGTATGCTCAAAAAAGACATGAGATTTTCTTCTTTTAAATGTGTAAACGCTAAAATCCTAACAGGTTGAAAATGCCTGAAGCTCTAGAGACAAGCATCTGAAATTCTCCATTTATGGAAGGCAATTCAGTTTTAAATTCCTAGAAACAGTCTCCCTTGTCCTAGATCCATACACAACTGTGCTGGTAAACATTTCCAAACCTTCCCTGGGATGAAAATGCAAACAGGTAATTTCCCACTGATTCCTTCACACCACAAAATGCAACCCATGCAGTCTCTGGCATTTACTAGAAAGCAGTAACTCTAAGTACATGGAGATGTTGAGATGAGACCTGTCACCTTGTCACAAAGCTAACAGTGTAAATGCCAGATCCTCAGACCATGAGTGAAGTTAACTGCAGGTCTCTGCAGTATCAGCCCCAAATAACACAAGAATCTCAGAATCAACCAGGTTGGAAAAGCCCTTTCAGCTCATCCGATCCAACCGTTCCCAGCACTGCCAAGGCCACCACTGACCCATGGCACTGCGGGCCTCATCTCCACGGTGTGTGAACACGTGCAGGGACGGTGACTCCAGCTCTGCCCTGGGCAGTTCCAATGCTGAGCACCCTTTGGGGAAGGAACTGTTCCTCAGCTCCATCCAAACCTGCCCTGGTGCAGCTCAAGGCCGTTTCCTCTTGTCCCATCCCTTGTTCCTTGGGAGCACAGCCCAGCCCCTCCTGGCTCCATCCTCCTGTCAGGCAGCTGTAGAGAATCACTCACAGCACAGATAAATCTTTCGATGGTCAGAACAGAACCAAAAGGTGGTCATAGGGCTGGCATAAAGCAGAGGGAAAATTTTGCCCTTACTCTGACCTGTTCTGCTGACACATTAAGTCCTGGATACATTTCTCCTTGAATTATAAACATGGGATATCAAGAAGGAGTGGTCTGCTGGATGCTATTGAGTATCACACACTCCTGTGAACCCACCAGAGCTCAGGAACTCACGACACCACTCACTTGCATGCTGCACATGGCTTTGGTATTTGAAATGCCATACAGACAGTTTGTGTTTTAGAGTATTAATTCCAAAACTCAAAGAAAAGCTGTGGGGAAGAGTGGGAGGAGGGAAATATCAAGGTGAAATTAAAGTTCTCCAGAGCAGTCTGTGGTGTGATTAAGTCTCCAAGAGACTCTGCAGTCAGGCTACTTCACTGTTAGTTGGGTACCAATTTGGCATAAAGAAGTAAGCAAACAGGTTTTATCCAAAGGCATTCACATAGTTCCTGATGCCAATTCCACTGGCCCATGTCATTAAAATCCCAAGGCACCTTAACAAAAACACCTTTCTGGGATATACACCACAAAGATAATACACCACAAAGCAAAGGGCTTTCCATTTAACACAAGTGGGCTTTCCATTTCACACAAGTGGGATTCCCTCCACCCTTCAAAACTCAAACCACCAAGAGAAAAATGCAAATGGGATTTATTTTTATCACTTTGCTTTTTAATTTGAACACTTCAAAAGCAGCCAGCTCTGCTCTAAAAGCACTGGATCTTCATCTCATTCTGAAAGCCTTGTATACTTGTATACTAGGCACCTGCTCAGCTACCTGTTAGCTGCCAGCAGGACCAACGGACTCAGTGTGAGAAGGCGAATGAGAAAGGTGGAAAATCTTCTCAGTGTTACAGCGATTCCTATGAGAACAGGTTCAAGTTAGAAACCAAAGTGAGTGAAACAGAGATCAAGCGCAGCCCGAGCACGCAGAAAAGGAGCAGCCCTTCACCAGCCAATCTTTCTATTATGCCCTGAGATAAACTGATCATCCCAAGGGAAACAAAGCAAACCAAAACTAACAGCAACAACAAAAAAAGAGATGGAAAATTAATAACCTTAAAGTAATCCACTCAAGAAATGCAGCCCTGTTCCATTTCATGGGATAGGGCCTTTACTGATCACATCTCCCCACCTCAAATGACAAGCTCAAGCATATCTGAAAGCTTTCATCTCCTGGACAAGACCAAAAAATAATCCTGGAGAAATTATTCCTCTGCAACAGAAACCCTGAAAGAGGAATTATTCTTCTTCTAACAGTCCTTGTTCATAAAAGGCATGAACAAGTCAAAGCTTTAAATAATAACCATCTGTGGTAGCTATTTAACACCATGACTTCCTCATACTGAACCTTAAAAGCCCGATTTCAAGACAAGTGCCATTTGGATAATACTTGTGCCCAGTTTACCCTCCCCAACACAGCTGTACCCTGCCTGACACTTGTCAGTTTTTACACGTTGCCATTTTTTCCTCCTGCAAACAGTCCAGAGCATGGCTCAAGTGCAACACAAAGAATGGTTTTAGATGGACTTTTTGCGAAGTTGCAAGATGCGCTTTGTGCTTAAGAGTTCAGTGAACGCCAGCCTGAAACACTGACCAGCGGCCATGTGAGAAGCTGGCAATGAATATCCACAATATCCTGCTCTAGGTCACAGAGCAATCAGCACTCACCAAGTAAGTTTGCTTCAGAGAGGAGATTAATCTTTCAGCGTGTGAAGAAAGGCAATAAAGGGGCTCAGTAGGGTGGGCTGCACAATCCCAAGTCAGGTGTGTGTGAGTGTTTAAGTCAGTAAGGCTGCTTGAAGAGACAGGCAGTTTACAGCTACACATAAATTACTGCATTATGAACCATGTCTGAGTACAGACTGGTGAAAGCATTATCTTAAAGTACCACCAAATAAAACTATGAATCCCTTGACGAGTGATGGGAAATCAGTGTCATTTAACAATTCAGCCTCACATGAAATTACTAGAGACAAACAGCTACTACTCCAGTTCCTACGATTCAGGTCACACACTGAAAAGCTGGAGGAACACCTTTGTTGCCATGCCCTTAGGACGGTAAAGTGTTGTGTTCTAAACGTTGCAGCAAGACACTCACTTGTTCCTAAGTACACCCACTTGGATCCCAAAACCTCTGGAAGTATTCATTTTAAATCTGAAGGCTTCACTTTTGTCCAAGCCACAAATGCTTTATTTAACTCAACTGCAAGCTCTAAATCCAGACCATTTACTATTATTTCTCAATATTCAGCTTTGGAGGTATTTTCAGCACTTAAAAGCACAATCAGCTGAGCTACATACAAGGGCTACCACATATCTGTCTTTCATCACTGACTGTTTATGGAATATTCCTGCCCATTTTACATGGTATTGGAGAAGCAGCCAGCAGCACTCACCTGAGCACACCTTCCCAACTCTGTCTTGTCAAGGTACTGAAATATCTTCAGTGCCAGTTCATAAGGCAGCTGGACATCAAAGAAAGGAACCTCATTTATTTCATTCTGAAAAGCAAGAGAGACCATAACTTGTTAGGCTTCCTTAATGTACAGCTAGGTAGCAGCTAAACTTACCATGGTATGGAGAAAGGACATCATGTCCTCAGTGCCATCTAAAAGGCAAAGGTAATTCTGCCTCTCCCTCCTGTAACAGCACATCAGACAGACCATGCTGGTTGAAGGTACCCAAGCTACTCTGTTCTCTCTGAGTCACATCAGGTAAAGGATATTAGAAGGCAGAGTGGAGCTAACAAGCAGACTGAGGAAAAATGTAAGGTTTAGCTATAGCCAGATGGCAGAGAAAGGCGAGACTTAAGTTCTAGTGAAAAGGTTTGTCTAAGGTTTAAGCATCAAAAAGACCAAACAAGTAGAGCAAACTGTGAAGGACATGTGCCTAGTATTAATTTCACTCACAAGACTTCAAACAGATGACGGAAAATGAGTATTTTGACATAAAACTGAATGAAAATCATGTCACAGTTTCTGTCTTTCATTAGTAACATATAAATGCCTTTTTAATATGCAACATGCTGAAAGAGTTGCTGCTTTAACTGATTATGTATCTAAAAAAAACCAATTTAAACCCAAAGAATCCATCATTTCAACCTAACAACTAAATGCAACACCTATATGGCATACATAGATGCTTTCTGGTTGTTTTAAGTACATATTTATTAAATGTTCTTCCTGCAGGCATCACATCAAGATTTGTCTCCCTCATTTGTGCCTGGATATTCCAAAACTTTATACTATGTAATAGAGAGTGAACATAATCAGCCCATTCTGGGCATTTCTATGTCACCCATTTTGACAGTTTCCTCTCTGGTGTTTTTCCCTGGTTCCTGTACCCTCCCCAGGTAGTCCTGAACGCCTGATCCCCAGGCACAATATCAGCTGCTCAGGTACAACCTGTCTCCAGTCTGCCACCAGAAAATCAGGAAGACCCCAAATCAGGATCATCCCCTGAGCCTTACCACCTCTCTAGCCCCAGTACCTTTGTTTCTTTGTAGGTCTCTTCTATATTCCTTGCTTATTTAAACCTGGACCCCAGGCAGTACCAATGAAGTAGGACATACAGGCAGTGCTGGGTTTACTAAAAGTAGTTACGCAGGAAAAACCATTGTAGAACATGGCTGCATGGAAGTTTTTAATGCAAAAGGTATTCTAACACCTAATATTCAGTAATTCCAATACCTCAATACCTAAAGGGGCTGCAGGAAACCTGGAGAGAGGCTTTGGACAAGGGATGGAGGGACAGGACAAGGGGAATGGCTTTAAGCTGCCAGAGGGGAGACTGAGATGAGTTCTTAAGCACAAGTTCTTCCTTGTGAGGGTGCTAAGGCGCTGGCACAGGGTGCCCAGAAAAGCTGTGGCTGCCCCATCCCTGGCAGTGCTCAAGGCCAGGTTGGACACAGGGGCTTGGAGCAAGCTGCTCCAGTGGAAGGTGTCCCTGCCTGTGGCAGGGGTTGGAGCTGGAGGAGCTTTAAGGTCCCTTCCAACCCAAACCAGGCTGGGGCTCTGTGATACATTAGGTAAATGTTTAGACAGCACAAATATGGGCAATGTTCCCATTAGGTCTTTTTAGCAATACAGCACCATTTATAACCACTGGAACCTTACACTCATTCCAAAGTTACTTAAACTAGGACCTGCAGCCAACCTCCTGCTCCCCTCCCTCCTCATCCATAATTTTCCTGCACAAACAGCTCCTTTTCCTCTCCTTTCTCTCCACATGAGGACCGCTGGCTCCACTCCCTGCTGTGGATTTGCAAGATGATTGTTTGCTTTCAACGTGATTTAAATTGTATCCATTTCCAAAGGGGACACCAAAGAAAAATATCAAAGGACCTCTGAGAGCACATCTCTGGCCAGATGTGAACCAGCTCCAGGAACCATTTCAGAGCAACACACTGCCCAAACAAATAAGATGAGCCATTCGGCAAGGCTTATTAGCTCGAGGCTTATGAGCTCAGGCACAGCACCACTACGAACGCATTGCTTCCAAATTGGAGTTGACTCACATCCAGCCAGCAGAACCTGGTCTGTCTGCATGTACCCAAAGGTGTCATTGGAAGGACAGACAGCCAACAGACAGGCAGTGCAGACACAATGGTCAGGACTGACAGCTCTCACATGGAAAAGGAGGGTGAAAACCTAAACCCAGATGTATAGATTCATTTTAACTAACCTGCAAGAGCATTTATAGCCAAACCGTAAGCACGGACTTGCCACAAAGCACAAGGAGCAGCTCGTACGAATCTCATTCTAGTGCAACCTTAACATTAGGGACAGACCAAGGTCTCCCCTTCCCATACCCCCCAAATCCACACAGCTCATCTTGAGCGCAGCGCTGCAAACCAAGCGGTAACGTCAAGTCAGCACCAGCCTCGCTCAAAGTCTACTGGAATGAATCCAAAATCCATCCCTCTGAGACAGATTCGGGCTCCTGTGTGCTAATGGAGCACTAATTCTGTAAATGGATTAATTTGTGCCTCGCAGACAGAAATTTAATCTCTTCCTTTTAATTCTTCGAAGCAAACAGTAATTAGTCCCAGTTTGGTTACTCCGAAGCGAGAAAATGGGCTTCCCCCGCCTCATTTTCCTGCACTGTAAATAAAACCTCTATCGCATTTAGAGAACTCGCCAAAATAACTTTGATCGGGTTCAGAACTGTATTTAAGTCTATTTCCGAATTAACTCATTTATTTAATGAATTAATACTTGCTTTGTTACTGCACTGCCATGTCACAAGGCAAAACAGCCCGAACTACCGCACCTGCATCAGGGAGCCTCAATAAGCAACAAACTCTTTTGGGGGTGAAGAAACAAAAGCCAATTCATAAGAAGAAAAGCGCATTTTGGAGCGATAAAACCTGCTCAGACGAAAGCAGCAGCTCAGGGTATAAAGGAACGCGAAACCGGGTCCCCCTCCCCGTCCCGGCCGCAGCCGGGCCCTTCCTCCGCTCCCCCCCCCCGCGGCCCTACCAGGTCTCGGATGAGCTGCCCCAGAAGATCGTCGCCGTCGCCGTCGCCGTCGCCGCCTCCATCCCCCGCGGGCTCCTCAGCGGGGCGGGCGGGCGAAGGGCTGCGGCGGGCCGGGGCGGGCGGGGCGCCGCCGTGCAGCAGGCCGCGGGCGAGCGCCAGGTAACCCGGCTCGGCGGGCTCGGCGCTGCGGCGGCGCCCGGGCTCCGCTGCCGGCCCCGCTGGGGGCCGCTCGGCCGCCGCCTCCCGCCGCCGCCGCTTCGCGCCCCCCGCCAGCTCCTCCCGCCAGCAGCGGCGGAACAGCTCCAGCTCCGCCGAGCCCTCGGCCATGGCGGCGGGGCCGGCGCCGGCGCAGCCTCCCCCGCGGCCCGGCCCGGAAACCGCCCCCTCTCCCGCGCGTTCCGCCGCACGAAGGTTCCTACGGCGGCGGCGCCGCCATGTTGCGGGCCTGAGGCGGGCCGAGCGCCGCGGCCCGCAGCACGCGAGGGGCCGGAGGGAGGCCCCGGGCCTTGCGAGGCGGCCGGGGGCCGAGCGAGGGCCGCGGGCAGGGCTGTGCCGGGAGCCCTCAGCCACCTCCCAGCAGTGGCCGGCCCATGGGGGAAAGCTGCTCCCAGACGAGCAGGGGAGGACGGCGAGGGAGAGCAGGAGTGCTGCTGTGGCGCTGGGTGATGGGCGCCATTTGGACCGCATCTTCCACCCATCTCGTTGGCCAAGGCTGAACCGGAGCTCATGGGCAGGGGCGGTCGTGCCCATTGTGCGCCCTAGGAAGGTGCTGCGCTGGTCAGAGCATCCACAGCCGCTTCCATGGCGCGTTGGGGAGGAGATGACCTCGCCAGCACCGACCCATCTTGTTGCTTCAAGGCTGCGTTTCAAATGATGGCTGAACCCAACGTGTCGCTTCAGCTGCTGCCCTGAGGAGAGGAAAGGCTTCAGCACAAGCTCAGTGGGGCACTCAAGGAAGCAGGTAAGTGACACTTGTCAAGTCAGTCAAATGGCTGGTCCTTCACTGGTCAGCAGTGGTAAAACACGTGGCCCTTGCTTCCAGCACTTGTGCCAGTGTACATCCATCCACCCTTGTGTCCGCCTCCTGAAGCTGCCATTCGGCATCCTCAGTGGCCACTTGCTGGTTCCTCTGCTTGGTAGCTTGTTGCTGTCCGTGTGGTTTATAAAACCCAATGTAATGAACACAAGACGTTTTGGATTCTGGGAAAACCTTGGGCTACCTCAGGGACTCCTTATCAGGGGCTGGAGCGATAGGACAAGGGGTGATGGGTTCAAACTGAAACAGGGGAAGTGCAGGTTGGAGATAAGGCAGAAGCTCTTCCCTGTGAGGGTGCTGAGGCGCTGGCACAGGGTGCCCAGAGAAACTGTGGCTGCCCTGTGTCTGGCAGTGTTCAAGGCCAGGTTGGACACAGGGCTTGGAGCAAGCTGCTCCAGTGGAAGGTGTCCCTACCTGTGGCAGGGGTTGGAGCTGGAGGAGCTTTAAGGTCCCTTCTCAGCCCATTCGGTTTCCATCATTCTATATACAAAGCCTTCAAAAGACTTCTATTCCCTGTGAAACAATCACTTGGACTTAGAGGATGGACTGCCCCAGGTGCAAGCACTGACCATGGCGAACCCTGCCAGTGGAGGGACTGTGGAGCGGGAGCTGCCCCTTCATCAGGATGGATGCATGCTCCAGGCAGGGTAGATGTTGGGAAGAGAGTGAGCCCCAGCAGGGTGTCCCCAGACCCCTCTGCAATACCGGGGTGATTTGCCAAGGGGGTGGCAGAAGGAAATGGGCCAGTTTGGGCTGATTCCTGCCCCAGAGGGAGCTGCAGGGAGCCCCCGCTGCTGTCCCAGGGCTGATGTGTGATGGGGGGTCCTGCGCAGGGGGTCCCAGCCCTGCTCCTGTGCACTGATGGCTGCGGAGACTCTGCATAGCCTTGGGTCAGTGCCTGGGGGCTGTGTGCTCCTGCCTCGGCCACCCAGGATGTGATCAGCATCAGTAATGCTTTGGGTGATGAAATCCACTCCAGCTCTGCGTAATCCCCTCACTGCCCTCCCGCATCTCCACACTGCCCCCGGCATTCCTCACCAGCAGCTGCGTCCCCACACTGTCACTCCATCCCTACACTGTCACTTGCAGCTGCACACTGTCCATCTCTCCCCACACTATCACTCCAGCCCCACGCATTCCCTATATCCCCATGCTGTCCTTCCATCCCTCACTGTCATGTGTCCACACACAGTCCCTCCATCCCCACAGTCCCTATATCCTCACACCGTCCTTCCATCCCTCACTATCATGTGTCCACACAGTCCCTCCATCCCCACGCTGTCCCTATATCCCTGTACTGTCACCTCTGTCTCCTCACTGTCCCTATATTCCTGTGCTGTCACCTGCATTTCCACACTGTCCCTCTGTCCCCACGCTGTCACCTGCAGCCCCATGCTGTCTGTCTTTCCCCACACTGTCACTCCAGCCCCATGCATTCCCTATATCCCCACACTGTCCCTATATCCCCATGCTGTCCTTCCATCCCTCACTATCATGTGTCCACACACTCCCTCCATCCCCACACCGTCACCTGTGTTTCCTCACTGTCCCTATATTCCTATGCTGTCAGCTGCATCTTGCGCTGTCCCTCTATCTTCACGCTGTCACCTGCAGCCCCATGCTGTCTGTCTCTCCCCACACTATCACTCCAGCCCCATGCATTCCCTGTATCGCCATACTGTCCTTATATCCCCACGCTGTCCTTCCATCCCTCACTATCATGTGTGTCCACACACAGTCCCTCCATCCCCACGCTGTCCCTATATCCCCGTACTGTCACCTGTGTCTCCTCATTGTCCCTATATTCCTGTGCTGTCACCTGCATCTCCACGCTGTCTGTCCATCCCACGCTGTCCCTCCATCCTACACTGTCACCTGTGTCTCCTCACTGTCCCTATATTCGTATGCTGTCCCTTTATCCCCACGCTGTCCCTCCATCCCACACTGTCACCTGTGTCTCCTCACTGTCCCTATATTCCTATGCTGTCACCTGCATTTCCACACTGTCCCTCCATCCGCACTCTGTCCCTATATCCCCGTACTGTCATCTGTCTCCTCACTGCCCCTATATTCCTGTGCTGTCACCTGCATCTCCACCTGTCCCTCCATCCCACACTGTCCCTGTATCCCTGTACTGTCACCTGTGTCTCCACACTGTCCCTCCATCCCCACACAGTTCCTCCATCCCGCACTGTCACCTGTGTCTCCTCACTGTCCCTATATTCCTCTGCTGTCCCTCCATCCCACACTATCCCTGTACTGTCACCTGTGTCTCCTCACTGTCCCTATATTCCTCTGCTGTCCCTCCATCCCACACTGTCCCTGTATCCCTGTACTGTCACCTGTGTCTCCGCACTGTCCCTCCATCCCACGCAGTCTCTCCATCCCACTCTGTCACCTGTGTCTCCTCACTGTCCCTATATTCCTCTGCTGTCCCTCCATCCCGCACTGCCCCCCCGCAGTCCCATCAACCTCCCCCCATCCCCAAGTTTCCCACCGCACCCGCACCGTCCCCTCCATCCCCCTTTCCCCCCCCCCCCGCACCGCCCCGTCCCCCCGCCCGCCGCCGAGCGCCGCCCCGCGGGGGATGATGTAACCCCCCCCGGCCCCCGCCCGCCGCCGCCCGGCCCTCCCGCACACCGCGCGGCACTCGGCGCTGAGCGGCGGCGCAGCCATGTGCCCCTGCGCGCTGCGCGGCGGCCCCCCCGCGCCCTGCCCCTGCAGCCCCGGCCGCGCCGCTCGGCCCTCGGCCGCCGCCCGCCTGGTCGCCGCCCGCCTGCGCCGCCTGGGCGATGAGCTGGAGCAGCGGCGCAAGGCGCGGGGCCGCGGGCCCGGGGCCGGCCGGCGCCTGGCCGCGGTGGTGTGCCTGCTGTGCGCCGTCACGCCCGCGGCCGCGCTGGCCTGGCTGATCCGCAGGAGGAGCCTCTAGGCGAGAGGGGCGCTGGCCGGAGCGGGGAGCAGGCGGGACGCGCAACAGGTCGGCACCGCGCCGCGGACGGGGCTTGGCGGGGCGCGGTTGCGGCCGGAGCGGCGCGGCGGGGCTGGGGTCGGGACGGGCGGAGCGTGCTGTCCGCGGTACCGGCTGCGGCGGCTGATAACGGCGGCGCACGGAGCCGCGGGCGCCCGTTCCGTCACTGCGCGATGGCTCCGATCTCTTCTCTCCTTTACCCTCTCCTCTTTCCCTTCTTCCCTCTCTCCCTTTCCCCTTCCGCAAACTTTCACGGCTCGCAGCCCTGTCCCTCCCCTGCGCCCGGGTCACCCGTGCTCCCACGGGGCAGTTCCAGCTCCATGCCCGCGCTGGGTGAGCCTGTGGCCGCAGCGGGGCAGCGGCAGCAGCACAGGGTGGCTCTTGGGGATCAGAGCAGGTCATACATCGCCCCAGCTGTCAGCCCTGGGAGGTGGAGGGTGCTTGTCCTGCACACCCGTGCCTGCAGAGCCTCCAGCCCTCTTGTGAGTGGAGGAATGTCCCATGTTTTGCCATCCTCTGTTGGGCTTTGGACCCACGGGTGCTGCAGGGCACCCATCTCTAAGGTCCCTGAGTGGTGGATGTCCCCACAGGACAATCCAGCAGGGTAGCCCAGGACTCTGGCTGACAGTGCCTGGCTCTGAGTTTTGGGCAATGCCTTGCTCCAGTGCTGGAGGCTTTCCCCAAGTGTTCCCAAGCCACCAGCTGAGCAAAACCATCCAAGCCCAGTCACTGCTCTGAGAGCTCCCACTGTGCTCCAGAGCCACCAAGCAAAGCAGCAGCAGGGAAATGGGATATACCTGGTCCTCTAACCCTCATTGTCATCCTGGGGACACCTCCTGGGCTGGTGGGGACGGCTCTGCACCCTCAGCTCTGGAAGTCTGAGTGCATGTGGGGTCACCTCAGGGGTTTTGGGTGCTCTGAAGTGCTCTTTGGGACATGGGTTTCCGCCCACAGACATGAGGAGCAAGGGCTGCTATTTTGTTTGCTTTAAATTGTATGCTGTGTATGTCCCTTAATGTCTGTCCGTGTTCAGGAAAGACCTTAAATGCATGTCTAACTTTGAGCATCCTCTCATATCCCACAGCTTGGATAGGGTTTAGAGGAGCTTAAAATGAGGTGAAAAATGCCACCAACACTGGGCTGACCTTGTACAGTTCAGTTTAACTGGGCTGTTCGCAAGTCTTGGGCAAACAAGAGTTTACCTGTCAAGAATCAGGTCTCCTATTGCAAAATGCCTTGCATGCTTCTTAGGTGCACGAGATGCCATTAAGTACATATGAATAGTGTGGAGGAAGAGTATGGTTCTCAGGAGAGTTGAAACCTGACGTTTTCCAGCAGGTCTCTGTGTGTGTGCACTGGTGTATGCGGAGGCATCGCTGTCGTCTGTCTGAGCCACAGCTGCTGTGTCTGTCGGGAGCTGGTTAACTTTGGGAAGCTTTCTTTGAAGGCAAAACCAGAACAAACCTGGGTTTTTTCTTGATGAGTCAAAGCCTCCATTTCTATAACATATGAGTATTGTATAGAGGTATGAGGCTCTGGGGTAGCGACCGACCCTCCTTCCCTTCCCTTCCTGTCACTTTAATTCTAGTGTTTGAAGCAAAGCCACCCGCCTGACCTGCTTGCCTCTAAAAGTTGAAATCCATGGGGGGACTGCAGTGATCTCCTTCGTCTTGGGGTCCTTTTCTCTCTAACGAGCCAGGGAATTTCCTCCCTGCCCACTCTCTCATCCCACGGAGAGAAGGTGGCCGTGATTGGGGCTGGCAGAGAGATCCTGTTCTCTGACCCCATGGATCGGTGCACGTACTCAACCCAGACTTCTGGCACTGCCACGAGGCCAAAGCTGTTTGGAAGCTGTTTGTGAGGGTTCACGTAGCTTTGGTTGGCCAGATACTAATTTTCCCCCACAGTGTCTTCTGCTGTTAACTCTGTGGAGCCCTCACCTCCGTCTGGCTCTCTGCACTTCAGGCCAAGCAATAACCAGTTGCTTGCGAATTGCTTTGATAAAGACACTATGGAAAAGCAAAGCGCTATCCTCATCACACCAAGGGAGCTCCTTCAGCATGCACAGTCCTGCCTCCCAGCTTCAAAGGCTGCACAGACAGGATGTGCTGAGCTGCCTCCAAATGCTTGGGGCTTCGTGGACACAAATACAAATGTCAGTCTGTGAAGAGAAGATCCTTGTGTGTGATGTGAAGCAGTTGCAGTGATAAAGAGGCCAGATGCAGGAGAGTAACAAGCTAGGGACAGTCTCCTGGTTGTCACTGTGTGCAGCGGACTGACCTGCCTGTTTCTTGGTAAGATTCCAAGGCACAAGTGACCAGGCTGAGGATGAGAATTCACTCCAACCCCAGAACAATAAAATCCATCATCTACACCTCAGTTTCTGGGTTGGTTTTGCCATTAGGAATCTTTTCTGCCCATCCTGAACAGTAACTGGCTCACACCAGTGGAGATGTCTGATTATCCAGTGTCGCAGAGCCCAGGTGACAGTGCAGTGAGCCGGGTTGGACTGAGGGATGTGGTAGGACAGCAGTGGGTTTTAACTCTGCGGAGTATTTCTGAGCAAAGTCTGTATTTTTCTGCCATCCTCTGAGACACTGCATTGATAATAACATTGTTCTGCAACAAGATGGGAAATCCAGGTTCCGACCACTTGTGATCTAGGGATATCATGGAAGGGCTCATCAGAGGAGACTCACTTGTACACGTGTTGCAGTCAGCGTTTGTCTTGTGAGCTGATGGTTGCAGAAGCAATAGGAAGTCAGAGGAAGAGGCCGGTTTCAGCTTGGTTTACTACTTGAATTCCCCTCCTGCCTTTTCAAGTGGTAACAGCATTTTGCATTGGCTGCCCTGAGCCTATGCCCTGTTCCTGAGGAGGAAGATTGGTAGTTGTTCCCTCAGGTCCTTGTGGCTTTACACAACAGTGCAGCTCAGGGAATAATCCTGTGTACCAAGGAACTTCTCCTGGTGATGCCAGGGAAAGCAGGATTAGGGCTGCTGCATGTGACCAGCTTGTATCTGTGGAGCATGCTTGGGATTTGGGGATGGATGCTCTGCAAATGGCAGTTTTAGAATATATAATCTGACATCACCTTGAAATATCCAGCCAGGGCATGAAGTATAGTTGTCATGTACCACTTTGGCATCCAGTGGCACTTGTGTTTCGCTCTATTAGTTCAGAAGTGGCAGTGTATTAAAATCAAGCCCTACTTGTCCCTGCCAGCTTCACCAGCCTGGTTCTGTGCCCACTGTGCTGCCAGTAATCCCCCCCACTGTTTGCTGCGAGGTTCATGCAGAGCCACGCTGTCCAGAGTCTCGGTACAGTTAATTAGCTGTATTAAAACGGGGTTGATAAGATGTCTGGAGATGTCACACTGAGCTGTGCAGGAGAGCAAAGGAAATGAAGGACCAGAGTTAGTGCAGCTCGCACAGGATTAGGCTGTGAGCTCAGCAGTGAGCTGCAGTTCCACACGAGGACAGGCATTCAGCATGTTGTGCCCTGTGTGCATCCCTGATACAAAGCGGCTAGTGCTGTTGTTTACCCTCCTGGATAATGAAGGAAGAAGGGGCCTGCTCTTCTTAGTGGCAAGCATCCTACTCGAAAATGCCAAAGGTCCCCACCACAGTTCAGTTGCACAAGGGAAACTTCATCATTAACTTCGTGATAAACAAGCAGCAGAGTTTTCAAAAGCAAACAGCAGTCCAGAAATGCCTTTCTGCAGGTGGGCTATAGCCAGGCAGGCCACTGCCTTGTGGAAAGATTGGAGCCCCAACATACTTCTTTTCCCTGTCTGGGTTCCTCAGTCTTCCTGTGCTAAGGTCTCCTCCACATGCCATTCTGCCGTTCTCCCCTACTAGCACTCCTTTCCTCCTACCTCTTAAACCTCCTCCTAATTGTTTCTTGGTCTTCCAAGTTACCCTTCCGCCTCCCACAGAGATGCTAATGAAGTGTGAGTGTACATGGATACAGGCTGCTTGGGAATTTGAAGGGGCTCTTGCCCAGCCCTTGTTCTCTCATTAACCTGCTGCTGTGTGAGGGAGGAAGCGAGAGAGTGCCTCGTTTAGTCCCCATCTCAAGCCTTCCCTTGGCAATCCGAGCCCTTGAATATATATGTTTTCTTTAAATATATCAACAAGTGTTATTTTGTGTATTAGGAGTGGAACTTGTGCCAACAGAATAGCCCGTGTAATCCATTTAAATCAAGGAGTTACACGCTGACGCGTTAGCTGGGAGCAGAGCTCCTTTTGCCAACTGCTTTAGGGGCCATGAGCTCAGATTCTCCCCTGGCTTCGTGCAGGTGGTGCCCAAGCATGGCTTTGTGTCCTGTCTGAAGAAAGACTAGTCAAAGAAGTGCTGAGCTGAGAGCAGGGACCCCCTACCCGAGTCACTTCATGCTCATCCTACTCAGCATCCCAGAGAAGAGCAGCTTGCTTTGTGCGCGTGTGTAAACAGCAGCTCCGCGAGCTGTGTGATAAAACTGCAGGATTTAAGGCTGGAGAATTCGAAGGAATTGGGAAGTGGAGCTGCCTGTATCTATTAAAAGCAATGGGATGTGTCAAGGCTGGATGAGATGGTTTTGCAAATAACAGCCAACGTGATTTGTCGTCTCACAGCCTCATTGCTTAATAGGAGCAATGAATCAGAGCAACTTGCTGAGCAAAATCTGCATCCCCCTAAACAACCAGGAAAAGAAGGACACGTTACCAAAGGGAATGGTGGGTCCCATGAAACATTTCAAAGCAAGTGGTATTTTCTTTATCACTTCGTGTTTTCCAGAGACACCACATTTTTCATATAGGAACTCAGATGTAATTCCTTTCTTTCTTTATAAGTAAATGATGGATGCTTCATCCCTGGCAGTGTTCAAGGCCAGGTTGGACGGAGCTTGGAGCAAGCTGCTCTAGTGGAAGGTGTCCCTGCCCATGGCAGGGGTTGGAGCTGGAGGAGCTTTAAGGTCTCTTCCAACCTAAACCAGGCTGGGATTCCATGAAAAATATTGATAGTAGTGGACAGTCTCCGCCCCCCCTCCGGGTTTCAACCTTATGACACATAAAATAAACACATTTGCAGCAGCTCCACAGAGGGGGGACACTCTTTCCAACTTAACTCTCAACCCAGTGTTACAATGGGATGCAGTCTGGCTTTCCTCAGCCTGTTCAGACCCGAAGTACCACATTTTGGTCTGTCTGCTGACTGCCTATTGTGGGAAATTTGGAGGAACTCCACTAAAGTCAATTGGGTTGCCCTGGATTTACAGTGCTGTAAATGAGATCAGAATTTGGCTCCAAGTATATTCCATTAATGAGTCAGATACTGGCAATGCAGCCAATATGCACCCAGAAATGGCTTTAACACCGCCTAGGATATTCAGAATTATTTTATGGGAAGATGGGCTGAAGGCCAGGATTCTGGGGTTCTCTTTTATTCTTTCCAGGAAATACACCTTTATGCAAAAGGCCAGCACGAGGCTGATGCAAAACTTAAGAGCCATTTAAAGCTCTTAGAATAGGGTAGTCTGAGATGCATAAACATTGTGCTGAGCTCTTTGCCCAGCCCAGAGCAGATTTATCACTCGGAGTTCAAGACATTCTAGGATTTATCAAGTTTTACAGGGTTTTATAGATTTTTCTATACCTTAAGTGACACAGAGAGACAGTTTGTAAAATATAGTGGCAGCAAGGATGATCTGTTGCGAGCCATAGATGGCACAGGAGGACAAGGGCTCATAGCTGGCAATTGGAAGAGCTGCTACAGGAGAAGGAATAAATAGGGATTAAATGGGTTTGCTTGGGAGGAAATCCTTTGATCAACTCCTGAAGTCTTTAATCCAGTGTAACTCAAGTAAATACCTCACCTGAGTGTAAGCAGCCACATCTCAGGCTCTTACTCTGCATCCCAGCCCCATGCAGCTCCGGCTGTGCTCTGCTTTCCCACCCCAGTGATGCTGACGTGGTTTGTTTTGAAGACCCCCCCTATAAAGACATCTTTTGTTAGAGGTGCAGAGCCTGTTCCTTGTGACATTGGACACGTCTAGATACATCCAGGGTGCTGTCTGTCTGTCTGTGCTCGGCACTGGCCTGGGCCTGAGCGTGCAGCTGTGCAAGTGCAGGCTGAGATCCATGGAGGCTGGTGTGTGAGCGGGCTGACTCCATGTGTGCAGCCCAGGAGGCTGAGCAGGACACATTTCAAGCCCTGCTGGGTTACCTACTGACAGCTGCTTATCTGTGGAATCATGGAATGGTTTGGGTTCAAGGGACCTTAAAGCTCGTCCAGTTCCAACCCCTGCCACAGGCAGGGACCCCTTCCACTGGAGCAGGGTGCTCCAAGCCCCTGTGTCCAACCTGGCCTTGAACACTGCCAGGGATGGGGCAGCCACAGCTTCTCTGGGCACCCTGTGCCAGCGCCTCAGCACCCTCACAGGGAAGAGCTTCTGCGCAAGAGCTCACCTCAGTCTCCCCTCTGGCAGGTTAAAGCCATTCCCCTTGGCCTGTCCCTGCAGGCCCTTGGCCAAATGATTCATTCTGGTTTGAGTCGTTCAAGCTATTTCCAGTGTTGCTTCAGATTCCTGAGAAGCAGAAAGCAGGACTGTGAACTGAGGGAGAGGTTGTAATCGCCACATCCTGTGCACAGCAGCAGCTCTAGAGCTCGCAGCAATGGGGATAGAGCAGATACAGTTGAATCTGGTGAGGCTGAACCAGAGATGTTGCGGGTTACTCAGAGTCCCGTTGCAGCACCAGGACTTGTCCCCTCACAGGGGAGGATTCAGTTCATCTCGGAGACGGTGCCACTGAATCGCGACAACCTTCACGCTGGCATAGGCAGGGTAGTGCTGCAGAAAGCAGGGACGCGATTCTGGGTGTACGTGGAGTAATGCTGCTCAGAATCTGTCCCAGAGCTGTTTGCCAGCCCTAATTACACTGACTTCATAGCTGATGCACTTGCACAGTCAGCTGCTCCCCCTCCCTTCTCCCAGCCGGCTGAAATCACCTCATCCCGAAGGCAGCAGAGATTTCTCCACTGAGGTTTCTGTAAGGTCACTCTCTTTGCAGACCAGACACCCCAGCCTGAAAGATGGGACCTACCCCAGTGAGTGCTGGTATCAACAACCTCGGTATAAATGGGAATTGCAGAGTGGCTGCCCCTTGGGCACCTCGCCTGCTAATTTGCACTTAGATAGGTGCCTTTCTCTGAGCAATTTATTAATTAAGGCTTGCAGCCCACCTCTAAGGCAAAGAAGTTATTACTGCCCTCATTTTACAGCAGCAACTGAAAGAAGTGGTTTGCCCAAGGCCACAAATCTAATCAGTGGCAGAAGCAGGAATGAGTGAGCTCTTCCAGTCTCCTGTGGTACTCACTGCGCCCTGTTGCCTACCTGGAACAAAATTAATGGCTTCCCTAAAAGTTAATGTTTTTGTTAACGTGATGTAAATGAAGATGGAGCACCCAAAAGGAGCCGTGCAGAACGAGAGCTCACCAGGCATCCTGCAGTAGCACAGGGGTAAAATCTCGTGTTGAACCACCAAACCATCCTCCCGTAAATTACGTACCTCTGCTTGTCCGTAAATTTAGCGGGAGGGTTCAAGCATAAATTTCAAAGAAGCTTTTATTGTAACCAATGCATCAATGTAATTAAACCCAAACACAATTCTTTTGCTTTCTTAGGCTGGAGAGAACCCTGTGCCCTTGGAGAAAATTGTTTCCCCTTTTCCTACAGGGAATCCAGAGCCTGAGCAGCAGCTGTGAAGAGTGGAGAGAAAGAAAGAAGAGGAAGATGTTGGAAGTGCTTTGGGCAACGTGAAGAAGGATTTGCACAGAAGGAGCTGTTCAAGGGCCCAGCAGCAAACCAGAGACACATACATGCTTATATATAGAAGAATGTAAACCCTCCTGTATGCATACGTTAAGACGTGCATGCCTTGTTGAGAACGTAAGCAACATTCCTTGTAGATGATGGTGGTCTGAGCACTCGTGCTCCTGCAGTCTGAGTCAAAAGCTTAGTGATGTCCTTGCTGTAACACTGGCATTTTCTCCACTGCACCTCGTTTATGGCAGCGTAAACGTTTCTTTCGATGCAGTGGGGTGGAAAATACATCCAGAGTTAAGTACTACCTTGAGAGACCAAGCTTGCTGCGGGACGGGCACAGCCTCGCCGTGGGGCAGGCACGGGTGCTCGGCAGCTTGGACGACAGACAGTCTGTGTGTGTATATATTCAGTGCTATAGCACTAGGTGAGATAAGCTGTTCTTCTGACTTTAGTTTCTCTGGTGCTACATTTCATATTTGTCTGGGGCTAAACTGCCTCTCTGCGGTGCTACAGTTTCCCTGAGAGGATGTTCTGAAACATGGGACAAGGAAAAATCTATTTTGGTTATTGATATTTATACACAAGATAGCAAAAAAATACTACTTGTTGAGAAGGTGCTATTACTTTTTCTTTCTTTCAATCTCTGCATAAATTAAGACAAAAGAATCTAGCCCAGAACTTTATAAAACTCATTTTCTTTGGGGCAGTTCTGTGGATGGTCGGGAGCTTGGGAAGCAGCCTTTGCTGGGGTGGCAGTGATGCACCACCTCTTTTCACCGCAGTGGACATGTCCAAGTCTGCTGGTGCAGAATCTCCTACAGCTCCAGAGCTGGGTATCCTCCTGGATGGTGACTGAAGCCTCAAAGCCCATGAACCAGGGAAAAGAACTGCATCTAGACTAATCAGTAAACTGGGGGATAACAGGAGAACCTGTCCTTAGAAAGCAAAGGGCTTTTTTCAGTCTAGTACAGAGCACTTTTTTCTTGCAGCCAAAACTACCCGTCAGATGCAGGATACCTTCCAGATGCTATCGGCCATGATTACGATGTGCAGGGGTTTAGAAACATTTCTCCCAGTTTCAGATATTCGCACCACAAAATTGACCCTCCTGTGGCTGGGGGGGGGGGGGGGGGGCATTCAAAGGCATAAAGGAATGTCAGGAACCTGATTTCCAAAGGAAGTTTGGCTCCCTGTCTTTTAAAACCCCTGACCCTCACCCAAGGAACAAGGCAAGTCAAACCTTGTGCTCTTCACGACTGCAGGAGAAATGTTCCTAAGCAATCTAAAAGCTCAACTCTCCCTTCACCAACTATTCTGCGATGTGTTTTGGGCCCCTGCACAGAGCTTCATGGGTATTCTTCATCCCAGTCAATTCTCAAACAGCAGAAAGGGCTATGCTGAAAGAGCAGATTGTTCCTAATGAGTAACCTTGCCCTACTTTAGATTACGTGCAGCGTTGGGAGGGATCGTGTAGCTACGTGTAGTTTGTCTATTGATAGAGTTTCGATGGTCTCACAACCACGGGGACCCACTTGGGGCCTGATGCTCAGTAACACTCAGCATCCTGTCCCCTTCCTGGCTCAGCCTCCTGCTGAGACAAGTAAGAATCTTTCTAGCAAAAGGAGGAGCCTCAGCTGATTTCAGCACTGTTGCAGGTGCTGGATCAGGCATAGTCTTAAAAATAGAACTCAGCAGATCACTTGAACGAGGGAGCGGAATTGTGTGTACAGTGTTGCAGTCAGATTGGAACAGGACATGGGGAGGACAGGATGGGGAACTGCTCTACAGGACATGCAGCCTGCAGGAGGCCTTCCCTCCCCTACACCATCCTCCTTCCCCACGTGCGTACCCCGTGTACCCAGAGGCAGCCGTGTGCCAACCCATCTGGCACAGGATCTGGCTTCCATTTCTCAGTGCAAGACAGAGGCCTCTCCCACCTATTCCTCACCTTTAACAATCATTAGCTCCCGAGTTCTGAAGGTTTAATGAACTTCTCACCTGGAATATGCATTATTCCATCTGCTCTTCCGTCTCTGGGCACGCGGGATGTGCTGCTGCTGGTTCTGCTGCTGGGGTCTGCAGCCAGGGCACTTCTTGAGGCATTTTCCCCACAGAAATTCCCCTGAAACAGCACAGTGAAGGAAGAGGAAAGGAAGTGCTGTCCTTACTGTGAGTCCCCACCTTGGGAAAGACCCTTATATCAGTGACCAACCTTGGCAGCCAAGTGATGGGCTCACCTGCCTCCATCCTAACCCTCCGTGGACAGGCTTTTTGGTAAAACCCTAAGCCTCAGAACTCCCAGGGACGAGTGTCCTCCCTGGGGGTTCCTAATAGTCATCAAAACCATTAGGGGATGCGCTGCCCATTGCTACTCTTACGAAACAACCAAACCTACGGTGCTTCCCAGGTGAGAACAAGAGCAGGTCCAGTACCCCAAGTCCTGCGTTAAGCTTGATTTGCTTCACTTTTGTCACTCTAAATGGGGTGTTTGGTGTGAACCACGGGTTACGTTTTGGAGACTTCCATCTCTTAGTTGCTGGGTCAAGTGAGCTTTGCTAGAGAAGCAGCTTACCGGCACTTCACAGCCAGCATTCACTGTACATAAATGCGTTACTTGCTAAGGGTACATGTTTGTCAAAGCCTTACATTTCCTGGTTTAATTGCTATTCCTGAATGCCTCCATTTTTGACAAGGGGTGTTTTTATCCTTTTTAAAATCCTTGCTTGACCCCTGGTTGATGTTTGTACTGCAAAAGCAAGCATGCTGTGTACTTCCCTAGCGCTGTCCTGACTGTACTGCGGCAGCTCTGTGTGATGGTGGTCTCTGGACCGTACTCATGGGTAGGAAACCAGCACAGTTCCTCGCTCTTGCTCCTCTGCTTTCTCCCTCAAGGCAGCCAAGAAGTCATTGATTGCGATGAGCTCTGCAGTTGTGCCTCTGTAAAGCAGGGGAGTGCTCTCTAAATGAGAAAAGACCTCATCTTGGGTTTCAGCAGCCGGTGTGCGAAGGCTGAGGAGGGGGCTATGAGATCATAGTCTGTACTGAACACCACATAATGTGGCTGTGAGGAAAGTCTTGATTGATTTTTAAAGCTGCACTCCACCAGGACAGCTCCCAGCGCCCACTGGGCCTTCACACTGCAATAACAAAGCTGCTGTGGACTGTGAAGCTCCTCTCCCCCCGCCTGTTGTTAAAACAAGTCCTTTGGCCAAATCAATCCTAGGATAGCACCGCTGGCTGCTTGCAGGCTGCACCAGGACAGGATGAGGCCCATTAATTCCACATTCCTTCCTCTTCTTTCTTAGGATTATTTTCAGTAGTTAAAAAAAGATGGAATGGGACCAAGGCTCCCATCATACGCTTCCATGTGCCCAGGAGAGGCATCACCTAAGGAAAGCATGCAGCAAATCACCCAAACCAGTGAGCTGTCAGTGGGGAGGAGTGAGAAGGCCATCATGCCTCTGGTTCAGGCATACAGAAGTGACCCTCCTTCAGCTAAGCCCCATACTAAAGCAGTTTCTTTAAATCAGAAACACCCATTAAATCAGTTTAATCCGATTTGGGAATTTGCACATTTGGATGCGCACACAAGCTGTGGGATCAGGCACTTTTCCCTGCTGCCTTGTAAGATGAAACTGGTGGAATGCTGTTTGGTCCTGCAGGCTGAGCAAGCAGAGGAGAATCACACAGGTGACAGGGGAATGGCAAATGGGGAAGCCCAGCGGAAGGAGATCTTTCCCTTCTGCACAACTGCACTGCCATGTAGGCAATGGTGAGGACAGAATGAGTACATCTACCTTAACATTCAATGTTAATTTTCCTGCACGTGGTTTTAAAACATCTGTGATCTTGACAGACATCGAAGATACGTGCAACGAACTACCTGTGCCTCCAGATTCCATCCCGCACCCATGGGTTTTGTCCATGTCAAAACCTGGCTATGTTCTACCTCCACAGAGGTGACTCAGATCTTCACATCTTCCCCTAGAGCAGACTTGAATTCTATGAAGGCACTGGGGTGTCCGCTGGTCTGCATGGAGGAGTCCTCGTATGCTGCTCCTACCTTGGCCTTTTAGTTCTGCCCTGGTCTGAAGGTGCACGCCCTTCCACTGCAAAGGCCGTCTCTGCTCTGTACAGGTGTATATCCCTGTTCCCAGCAGGAGACACTTTGCTGCTTCTTCCCTCTGCCAATCCCACTGGCTTGAATCCCTCTCCATCTGCGTAACATGGCTCTCAGTCAGCACATATCCCAGTGCGCTCCCTCGCTTGGGCCTTCCAAACCACAGCTCTGCCTGTGGCAGTGTGACTGTTCGAGGCAAAGCTGCAGGACTTCCACTCCAAAAGCAAGCTATAAAACACAAAACAAGTGATTCCCTCCTCCCCCATGATATTTATTGGAATCCGAGAGTGAATTTTGATGTTATTCCCATCAGAGTCCTTCACAGTTCACCCAACTCAATGCTTGAGGAATTTATCAGGGTTTTTAGTATTTACAGAAAGTGACTTTGGAGCTTGATAAATACTCACCGAAAGCATCCGGGTATTGAACTGCAGTTATTAGTTACAGTTATTAGCTTCAGATGCCACCCAATTAGAGAGCAAGGCCAACTGCAGTGGGATTTGGTTTTCGTGGGTATTCGCATTTCTCACCAATGTGAAGTCCAAACTTTATCACAAGGAAACATGTTCCCCTCACCTCTGGTCCACGGGACAGTGGCAGTCTCCAGCCTGCAGCCAGGCTCCAGGAGGTGAAGTGCAGCGAACACACAATGCCTTGAGCATGGCTGGTTTGGATTTAAACCCTGGCAGAGCCACTGTGCACGTTTCCACCCTTACCAAAGCAAGAGCAAAGCGAAGCTCGCTGCTGAGCCGAGTTCAGGAAGGCTCCTCTCTGGGATTGGATGGGGCTTCTCTCTTTTGTAAAAGGAATTTCTTATGCTGAGACTCTTTGTACATATTTATAATGACTTTATTAAAAAAAAACCAAAACAAAAATGACTGTTGAATGGTGAAAAGGCTCCGGGTTTTCATTTCCTCTCTGAAATCGGAGAGAAGAATTTCTTACGCAGCCATGGAACTCCACTGTGGTTTCTCATCAGCTGTTGCTAGAGCTGAAGCTTCCCCTGTATGTTCTCTGGTCCGAATGTCCTATTTGAGGGTGGAAGCATCCTGCCCTCCAAAGCACCGCATAACACGTCAGGAGCAGCACGGCTGTTTGCTCCCCAGAACAGGGACTGAAGGGGGTTGTTACAATTTCACAGCTCTATCATAGTGGTCTGTGGTAAATTCCTCATTTGCAGGAATTAAGGTGATCTTTGTAATGCTTCAGTAGAATAAACATCCACCATATAGAATTTCCCCTTCTATTTAGCACTAATTCACCTTGATTCAGTTTAGAGCAGTGGAGCACTGGGAGGCCCAGCACCCGAACCTGGTCAGAGGGAGGCACCTCCTGGAACAAAGGTCTCCCATAGGATCGTAGCGCTGCATCTTGTCACTGAGGTATGCGAACAGCAACTCTGCTGCCGACTGGTAAAGAACATTCAATAACATACGAAAAAAGACTGTAAGAACGCAAAAGCTGTTCCTCACCTGTCCCTTTGATCGCCTTCATTGTCACCAAAGGAAAACAGAAGCCACTGGGAATGGGATCAACCACTATCTGTTGTGTTGGGCTCGTACCAACCTTTCCATACACTCCTCCAGATACATTTTCCAGGAGCATGTAGGAAAAAGATCAGGTTTAGAAGTGGCTTTCCAAACACCTTCACAATCACCAACCCTGTAACAAATGGGCACTGCCCCGCAAGCTGGTGCTCAAACCTCTGTAAATCCCTTGCTACAGAACCAGTCATTTTCCCTCTTCCCAGGGACCGAACCTCACTACCACACTATGAGACACAACGTTTCTGTGCCCACTGAGAACCTTCCTTCCTTCCTGAAATCTTTTCCCCATCCCCAAAAAGGCTGTTCCCATTGGAGATGGCCACCGGATTCCTTGGCTTGATTCCCCGCTTTCATGGGATCCATTTGACAACAATCAACTCACTTTGTTGTGGCAAGTGAAGCTCTTCCTCCTCTACTTCCCTGTACCTCTGAAGCCAGACCGCTCCTGTTTCTCCTCTGGCTGTACTGAACTACTACTCCCAAAGAAATGCTGAGCCCTCATCCTGTTACCATTAGCTCAGGTTTGCTTTAATTCTTCTCCCTGGGGAGATTCCCAGCGGGAGGGGAGGGCAGCAGCCAGTACATACAGAGGCTCATTTCCCCCAGGTACAGCTCTTCCTGATGATCCACTCAAGTGGATTGTAACCTTACGGCCATTTCCATAGTAATGAGCAGGGAAGATGCCACAGTTGCCTAATGAGGAGCTTTCTCTGGGCATGCGGCACAAAGCAGAGGTTGTTCAGTGAATGAGAACGCTCCATCCCACAAACAACTCCATTTGTGTGGAGATGCCACGGCAGCAGCCTCAGCAGAGACAGGAACTGCAGCGACATGAAGCGCGGTCATTCTCCTGTTAACAGCATAAGGTATCTCCTCAAAGAGCTCTTCCTTGCCATCCACGGGTGGATTATCCAGCTTGTGTTTAAACCAGGCTGGCTCCTGAAGCTGCCGTGTAATTCTGCCCCAGGGCAGGCCGTCTCAGGAAGCTCAGCCTCCCCGATGCCCCAGTCCTTGTGGTACCAGGGGTGCTATATAGGCTCACGTTTCCTGGGTTTGGACCCAGGCGGGCTCTGGATGAAGCCACTGAGCCCTCCTCAGGGGCTGCACTGAGAAGCACATTGCAGAGAGATCTGGATCTGTGAGATGCTCTGGGTTAGGACCCTGACTTTTCACCTGACAAAGCAAGCTTGACTTTAACCTCTCTGTGCCTCCCGCTGCTCTCCACATATGCTACGAAATCAGAAAGTCTGATCATGAAAAGGAAAGAGGAAAAATATTCCAAGTGTCATTTCCAGCGTCACTGGCATGGTCTTTCCCAAGTTCCTTGAGATTTCCAACCCATGCCATCTGTGGAATCAATTCCAAAACACGGCTGCCGGGAAACGACGTTTCTCCAACTCGAAATCAAGTTGGGGCAGGAGGTTGTGAAGAAATTCGGAGGAGTTCCCAAGGGAAGTGTAACAGCAACAGCATAATTCCATGAGGTTAAAGATTCAGGGAAAAATCTCACAGCGGCTTGGGCCAGAGGACAGCTTTTTCCCATTATATCAGTTACACACATGCAATTCTCTTGCCTTATACATGCAATATTTAGCTATACTAAAAGGAGAGAAATAAAGGAAACATCCCAGGCAGTTTACAACCGCTTAAGGTCAAGACAAAACCTTGGCTGCAGCTTAGCCATGGAGTTTGCCGTAACATAAACCACCTCTTCCTTGCCTCCAAGCATGAAGTTTCTGGATAGTAACTGTTGTTCTGTGGCTTCTGGAGAAACAGAGCTGGAAGAAAGACTAAGATAAATCCATGGGCTACTAAACAGGGGCCTTGGGACCACCAGATTTTCCAGCTTTGTCTTCTCTCCACAAGTTATTCCATACGCATTGGTTTTAATACACCTGGAAATGAGCAGAGGTGGTGCCATCCTTCCAGCAACGCAGGGTTTCAACCGTGACAGAGCGACAAAGAGGACAGGTCTTCTCCCGGTCAAACCAGAGGCAGAGGCATTCTTCACAGAACACATGCTGTGCAGACAAAAGGGCATCGTCAGGATGAGGCCAGGAGGTCCACACTCAGTAGGGCAGCCATGGGATCAAGGAATGATTCAGGTTCAAGCGGACAGTGGGGCTGCTTAGCAGCACTCACATGATAAGAAATACAAATCCCAGCATTACTATCTCAGTTGGCCACAGTTAGTGATGCATTTACCGTTTCTTACTATAGCAGTAAAAAGAAACATTAAAAAGGCAAACATTAAAACAACATCAGGGCCAACGAAGTGCTTGAGAGGGTTTTCTTTACCATTTTTCCATCCCCAATCCCCTGTCCATACTTAGCTCAAACAACCCCTTCCCTCCTCCTACTCATTGCATTTGCTTTTTTGTACTCACATAGAATCATAGGAAGGTTTAGGTTGGAAAGGGCCTTATGATCATCCAGTTCCAACCCCTGCCATGGGCAGGGACACCACACACCAAACCATGTCACCCAAGGCTCTGTCCAGCCTGGCCTTGAACGCTGCCAGGGATGGCATATGAATGTCATATAGCGTATGAAGATAGGCTGAGAAAGTTGGGGCTGTTCAGCCTGGAGAAGAGAAGGCTGCATGGAGACCTCAGAGCAGCCTTCCAGTATCTGAAGGGGGCCTATAGGGATGCTGGGGAGGGACTCTTCATTAGAGACTGTAGTGATAGAACAAGGGGTAACGGGTTCAAACTTAAACAGGGGAAGTTTAGGTTGGATATGAGGAGGAAGTTCTTTCCTGTGAGGGTGGTGAGGCACTGGAATGGGTTGCCCAGGGCAGCTGTGAATGCTCCATCCCTGGCAGTGTTCAAGGCTGGGTTGGACATAGCCTTGGGTGGCATGGTTTAGTGTGAAGTGTCCCTGCCCCTGGCAGGGGGGCTGGAACTGGATGATCTTAAGGTCCTTTCCAACCCTGACTGTTCTATGATTCTATGGGGCAGCCACAGCTTCTCTGGGCACCCTGTGCCAGCGCCTCAGCACCCTCAGTTCCAGTTTCCCCTTCTCTATAAATGTCATTTTTCTCCCCTTATCTTCTCTTATTTCAACACTGAGCCACAGCAGGACTCTCCCTCCAGCCTGCCTTGGGTACAAACAGGGATCAGGAGGGACGACTGCCCAGCCCACACCACCATCTAGCCCCCGGCTGTAAGAGCAGGAACAGGGCAAGAAGAGAGTATTGAGAAGCTGTAAGAAACTGAGACCTCCTCAGCACATGTGGAGCCAGCAGAAATGTTACTCATTGGAATCTCAACTCTGATAAACACGTACCAAGACAGAATCTCTGGGGCTGACAGCTTGATAACATCTGCACAGATGTTCACAGGAATAGAAAGAGGCACTTTTGATTCACTGTGACCTACTTACTTTAATTTGATAAGCCTGTTTCAAAGCAGATAAAAATGTCTTGCATCCTAGATCCAAGATCTGGACTGCCAACTGCAGTCTCTGGACTACAAGGCTGGTCTTTTCCACCTCAATAGCTGTGATCAGCCCCTAAAGAGTGGCTCAGCAATGTTCCAATCACTGCCTGTCTGGAAGAGGGCAATAAATACCCACAGACGTAGACTGAGTCCCAGTAAATTACTCTGGAAGTACCCAGGCTGACTGTCCCTCTCCCCAGCTGCAGAAGGTGAATGCCAGTGGGGAAACCTGGCATGGGAAGTTGGGGTCTTACCTGGCATATCAGGATCAAAGGTTCCCTGAATTCTGCTTGGCAAATGGCACAGATGTCACCGGCCTCAGTGCACTGCTGGCTGGTGGCACGAACTCCATAGGTCTGTTACGGAGAGGTAGGAAAGAATTCCAGTGTCAAAGGGTTTGAGGATAATCTGGGTTTGGCTACACGTATGTATGGACACTGTTTTTCACACCCAGATTCCCTGCATGGCCTGGGCAAGACACCTGTGTTATATCACTGTGTATGGGGAAGAGAGATCTGGGCACCAGCACACAGGACAGAGGGAGTCTGGAGCAATGTGTTCCCTGTGTTGTTTTCCCCTCGGGCTGACTCCATCTTTTAGTGCCTCCACTTGGAGCAATGATAATGGAATGTAATGAGCTCAACAGGGAGCTGAAAGGATTAATTCAGCATCATTTACAGAGGTATTTAGATAGTAGGAGGTATTATTATTAGCAAGTTAGACAATAGAGGAAAGAATAACAGCAGCAGCACCCACAGGCTTCCCACCTGTCTTCCTAAATATGCGGAAGGTAAATGTTGCTTCTCCTATTGTAATAGTAATAGGGGAAATGGAAATATGCTGAGGAAAACTGACCATCCCAAGCCCACAGAATAAGCAAGGCAGCTCCAACAAACATCAGTGATATTTTGTGTCCCCTTCCTCTACAGTCTTTGATTTTACCACTTTAAAATGTGCCACAGTATTTCACTGCACGGATCTAAATATCAGGACCGTATAATGTGATGCCTGGGATAATTTCTGTGCACTGTAGCATCTCCTTTAAAGTCACTGCACATCAGGAGCTACATCCTTCTGTTTGAAGTCTTTCTCACACTCTGCACTGCAAAGTTTTGTCAGCTTCTTGCAGCTTTGGCCTCAGTGGATTAATCCATATTTCACAGTGTTTCCAATCAAACAGGCCAGACTAGCAACAATCTCTTACCACAGCTGGGACAGGACAGATACCAGGAAAGGTCCCTAACACCCCTGACAAGAGATGCAGCTTATCCAGCCATGGGACAACAAATGACTCCATTCTGTGATCCCGATACACCGAGCAATTTTCAACTCCATCATTCAACAGTAACAAAGTGCCACCTATGAAACTGCTCTAATGCATGTGATTACTTACCTGCGGGGTGCAGAGGACCTTCAGTGCCTTCCTGATACTTCCCAGACGACCACAGATGTCAAAAGACTGCAATAACAACATTCCAGTTTAGATACTTTTCACAGTGTGTGCGTGTGCACTTGTGTGGGCAGTCCAGAAACTTGGGAAACAGCGGCTCCAGATGGAGACTCACAGGGAACAAACATCCTAAGTAAGAACGGTGTCAAAAAAGATCTCATGGTGATCATGAAATATGTGATAAATGCGAACTGACAGTGGAGAATGGTGGCCAAAGAAGCTCTGGTAACAATGGATGGCAGAGCAGCAACTTTACCAACAGAAAGAGGAGCAGACACCAGGGGGTTGTGGTGGGGTAAATTGTCAGCCCTAGTAAGTAGGAAAGAGCTAAAACGGGAGCATTCCCACCGTGAGAACCTGAGAAATCCAGAAGTGAGGGTAGAAAACACTGCGGCTAGCTTGGGAAAGAGGAAAGGAAAAGCAGGCTTTTCACGTGGAAGAAGAAGAAAGCAGCTTTCCTCAGACTCTGGGAAAAGGGAACTGCCACACAGCTTGACACTTGAGGGCCCAGACGATACTCTGCCTATGTTGCTGCTGAGAGTGATTTAGGGGAGAGCAGAGACCAAATGCTACCAAGACAAGAATGACCTGAGGAATGAGGAGCAGGACTGAGGCTGGGCTGCTCCCTCCCACCTAAAGAGTGAGAAACTTCAATTGCCAGGAAGGGGGTGAGTGTCTGGCACGTTGGTACTTTGCAGATGCCCAAAGATAGCCAAAAGCAGGGGCCACACCAGGCTCTGTTCTTTTCCCCTTCCTCCGTTGCCCAGCAAACATGATGTAACTACATGTGGTGAGCAGCCCTCATTCTGGGCTCCTCATTAAACACTACAACAGTTCAGAGAAGGGCAGAAAATGAGCTTGCAGAAAATGACTGCTGAAAAGAGACTAAAGGACAAATGTTTACAGCTTGGCAGAAGACAAAAGTGGGGGGAAAAGATGATAAACTACTGTCCTGGGGTCAGCAGCAACAGTCATTTTTCTCCCTCTTGGTAGCTGGTGCAGAGCTGTGTTTCTGACTTTCAGCCTGGGAGCAGCGCTGATAACACCGATGGTTGCAGTTGCTGCTCAGTAATGTTTACTCTGACCAAGGACTTTCTGAGCCTCATGCTCTGCCAGGGAGGAGGGGAAACCGGGAGGAAGCAGAGACAGGGCACCTGACCCAAACTGACCAAAGAGGTATTCCATACCACAGCACGTCATGCCCACTATATAAACTGGAGGCAGTTACCCAAAAGGGTTAGATCACTGCTCGGGTCGGCCTGGGTATCGGTCGGCGGGTAGTGAGCGGTTGTATTCTCTTCCCTTGTTACTTCCCTTATCGTTATTATTATTGGTGGCAGCAGCAGTGGTTTGTGTTATACCTCAGTTACCAGGCTGTTCTCATCTCAACCCGCGGGACCTACATTCTTTCCTTTCTCCTCCCCATCCCTCCAGGAGCAGGGGGGTGGAAGGGGGGGAGTGAGCAAACAGCTGCGTGGTACTGAGTTACCGGCTGGGCTCAAGCCACGACAACTGCCTACAAGTATCAAGGGGCTGAGCAAGAGAGGAGACACTCAACATTCCTAAAGTGAAGACACGGTAAGAAGCTTCCGCTTCCCTATCTGCTGGCAGAACACAGGGAAGAAGACACTATGAAGATATGAAGAAATGACTGCGAAGAACAGCCCTGTATTAGTTGGGAGAAGGGACAGACGATATAACAGGACCTTCTTCCCCTTTTGAACCTGCCTGGGTAAGAAGCAGGTATGAGGGCAGCGTTGATGTGAAGCAGGACATGCAGAGCTGCACCAGCTCTGCAGGTATGAAGGCTCACCAGTGCAAAGGCACCAGAATGCCTGGAGTTGGCTTTCTGTTGTTTTTGCCTTTTTGGTCAACGTGATTAAGTGGGCTCACTGCAGGGAATGCCAATGAGATCATCAGGCAAGAGATGTGGAATCAAATGAAGGCACCAGTAATGCTTCCAGTCAGCATGTAAAAAGGCTCCCAGGGTCCTTGTAGTAATGCTTCCAGTCAGCAACTAGCACTTGAGGCTGCCCACTACTACACTTTGTATCGTCTAACAAGGGTAAGGATCAGCTCTTCTCCACAGTCCAATTCAGAGCTTTTTCTGGTTGCTTTGCTTATAGCACGACTTCTAACATCCCTGCTCTGGCTCTGATCAATTCTCTTCTCCCAGCCCATTTATCCCTCTTCAGTTTCTTTTCCTCTGGAGTTTTCTGTAACCCCAAAAGATGTATATTGCAGTTGTTTAGCATCCATTTATCCCCCCATGCACTGAAGTTGCATCAGTCGTCTTTCTAGCAATATGATTGCAGCAACTGGGTTCACAAACAGTGAGCATTCCTGTTCAGGACAGGGAAGAAATAAGACTTGATGTCCTTACTGATGAACATCAGGGATTTCCTTGTCAAAATCACAGATCCATGTTTATACAGTCCAGACAGCGACACCATGACAGCTCCCATCAGCTGTGCTATATACGCCCTTCTCCAAGTTGAGCCTGCCCTTTGTGTAGGGAAAAGGGATGCTGAGCCCTGGATTTCTGCCAGCAGCACAGAAGCTCTGAGTGCCAAATTGGCTTCTGTGGTTTTTCTAATGTGGTTTGTGGCTTTGCTCATGTGGACCCCTTTGGGCATATTTTCAGTGTCTCAGACAAAGAATTAGACCTACAACTCCTGTGATTGTAGATGGGATGCACACACCTAACATTTCATGATCTGTATGCTCCTACCTTTCTTCCACTTCCAAGCAAAGTCTCTTGTGTACAGAGGTCTAATCCCAACCTGGACACGTGTGTGGTACTCAGCAGGTGCCACATAATGAGCTGGGACATGTTCCTGGACTTATCACCCTTCAGCTGGCCTATGCTTCCATGACATCCTTGATGAACGAGATGAATTAAAGGAAAAAACCATGAACGTCAAAGGCACAGGCTGTAGCCAAAGCACTTTCACAAAGTGTGGACCTCAGTCCTATCCTAAGGTACAGGCAAGGTTGGTAAACAGCTGCCCTCTCTTCTTCTAAACAACTGATCAGCAAGACTTTCCAAAATGGGGTTGCTTTTCCAATCTAGATCATTACACCACCATTTATAAAGGCTTCATAGCACAGAAACATCAAGTTAAACCACAAAGAACTGCTGGCACCTATGTGTCAAGGCCCTGAGTGCATTAATAGGCCTGCATGGCCCTGACAAGCCTCACCCGGGTGCCCACCCACAATCCCTGCCCACGGGGGCAGGAGCTCTATTTCAGCTCAGCCTGGAGGCAGCAGTTCATGTCTGAGCTATGCTATGCAAGTGCTGGTTTCCAGTTCAGCCACAGCCATACCTGTGCCTAGCTGCAGATTCCACTGACCCGGACACCCCAGCATGTGGGCTGACTTCCTACCCTCACCTTGAGCCAAGGAACAGATGGCCCCCACTGCTTCTTCACACTATAAGGGCTCCTCCAAATATAAGAAATGGGATGCGGAACTGCAGATAAGAATCCCTTTTCCAGGTGTTGAGTAACTCTTGCAAGACGGGAAACCAGATCTCTCTTTGTAATTGTGATCTGTGTACCTGACCTCACAAGCTAGAAGGGTTGGATATTGTCCAAAATGGAGCCAGGCAATGACATCTGTGAAAGGGGGAACAAAAATCTCCAGCAGGACAGAGTAAAGAGCAGGAAATAACACAGCTGAGAGAACGGATGGGTGTGTAGGGAATTCCACTGGTCTCAGGTTCTTTCTGTTCTGGCATAGTTTGCTGTGCTTCTGACTTGATCACAGACCTGCTGTGACCAAATCACTTCTCACAACTTCGTCTGCCTACCTTGCTTACAAAAACTGTATGTTTCTTGGCAGCAGGGGTTGCAATGCTCAGTTCCTATACAACATATAGATGCAACTGCAAGCACATCTTGCATAAGATCTATTTTATGGCTTAGTTATGACTCAGCAATCCATTAGCCCCTTTGAGCTGTTTTCAGCTCAGCTCTCTTCCGTTCTTCAGTCTGCTTCTGCAAAGCCATAGCCCCTTTTTCCTAAGCACAAGCAAGTATCAGGGCTGCAGCAAGCTTGAATCACTTGGCCCTTCTCAGAGATGGACAACACAGATATATATCCTTATGCAGCTACTGCTTTGCCTCTAGGCAGGGTTCAATGCACGCAATTAGGCATACAACTATTTCTAGACCTCAGACTTGGGACTCTAAGTAAATCACACCTATTAATTTCCAATTGTACAGACAGACTTTGTGCTCTTAACGCTTGTGAGGAAACATTACCCTTGTCCATTGCTGAGATCCTGGACTCATATCAGCCAGAATGAGGCCAGAACTACCTGGTTTACTCCATCAGGACTTGGATGATTCTTTCTCCCCCTGCTCCACTGAGTACTGTGACTAACAGAGTACCTACCCTGCCTTGAAAGGCAGAGGAATGCTTTGAGAGAAACATTTAACTGTCTGCAATCTTCCTTCTGGTGTTGCATCTAGAAGTTTAGTGACAGTTAACATCTCTTCCAGTCCTGGTCCCCAAGACTCCACTCCCATTCTCTTCTAGCTTTTATAGAAGGGTATTAGAAAGCAGCAATGACTTCATAAGCCTGATGCAATGCTCAGGCATTAAACTCACAGATTTTCCTGTAGCTCATCAATGCCCACACACTGGTGAAGCAAAAGGCTGTTGGCAACCAAAGCACATGGTGTCCCCATCTGCTGCAGCTTCCCTTCCTGCATAGTGCTAGCAACAATCAAGAGGTGCGTTTGTTCCTTTCAGCTGTGCTTCTCTCTCTGCTCTTGCTACAGCTCCCATAGAAGTTATTAGGGAGGTGGTACTTACCTTGCAGAGGCTGTACAGGATAATCAGGATCCCACCAAGGAAGTAGCTGCTGGATGGATCATCTCCCATGATGTATTTATACCATAGCTGGATGGGGACAAGGGAGCGGAAGAGCTGGCTTAGCTCCTCAATGATCAGGTAGAACTTCCCCTGCAAAACCCAACCAAACAAGGGACACATCACTACTATTAGCAAGGCGAAACAATAGCACTTAGTTGATGCAGGGCTTGTGTTCGCTGTCCACCTACACACTGCTAAATGGTGCAGAGACCAGTATTCATGACATGCAGCTTTCTTTGCAGCCATTTAACTTGGGGTGTAGAAAGGATAAATCACTTCCTTGTTTCATAGTGTTCCTTTTGCTCTGCCACTTATCCAGATACTCTACACTTTTGTATCTTAAACTCTTAGAGCAAGATATGGATATAAACCTTATCGCTGAACTGGACAATGCTAAAGAATGCTAAAAGCAGGGTTAAGACTTACAGGAACTAATATGGCATAAGTTGTAGATACTGTTAATGATGAGAAAAGGAATGCAGGGTATGTGTCTCTGATCCTGTACCCTTTCTGAAGCTACAGGGATTAAATGGAAGGTGACACTGCTCTTCCTGTCAACTTTCTAGATCATCCCAAAGAATCAAGTTCATTATCTATTTGCCAGAATCCTTCCACTCCGGTGTGTGTTGGCTCTTGTGTGTTGTACAGTACACAGATAAGACTGGAGCTGAAAGAAAACCCAAACCCTCAAGGCTCTTTAAACTCAAATATAACAAACCTTCCTGAAGACCTTAAGGAAAAAAAGGGGGGGAGGAAGTTGAAACACCTCTCTCTCAAAAGAGACTCAAAGAATGGGTGCCATCCTCTGTAAACCTGCACCAAAGCTGTCCTTGCCCTGCTGGTGCTTACTCCAATGGAAAGCTTTCCTTCCTTGAAGGATGCCTGCAGGGTAACAAACTCCCTCCTGGCTTACACAGCCATGAGGTGCCGCAACTGAAACGGCTCTTTCTTACCACATAATTTCTATTTAAAGCACATAAGATTAGGAAAGCTGGCTAAGCAAGGCTCTAATTTAAACCCATTCCATCCCCCTATCCCTTCCTCAGTCTTAATGAAGACCCTTTATGTTCTGTCCCACACTGTTTAAAAGGAAGAACTGGTGACAGGGCCCCAGGTCAGGGCAAGCTGTGAACGCAGAACTAAGCTTAGCCTCCACTGACACAATTAGGACTGAAAGATTTGGGTTTAACTTGTCCAAGTTCTTTTCTTTAAGATCATGGAGCAGAGGAAATTCCCCTGGAATTCTGCTGTGCTGTCCCGGTCAGCTTTGTCATCAGTGATGTCATCACAGGGCAGTTGTTAACTGGGGAGATTTGGAGTGGGGATTAAGTCCTGTGCAGCCCCTGAGCAGCAGCAAGTGCCTTTCCCCAGGGGCTCAGAGATGAGCTCACTCCTCAGGCCGTCCTGCTGCACCGAGCAAATCGAATCCTTCAGAGGGCTCTGGCATGCTCATGATCTCATATGCCCCGGGGAACAAGGAGTGAGGTCACACCAGCGGTTGCTAACGGACCTGGGCTGCTTTCTTCTTCTCCCCCCTCCAATCCCCTCCTCCTTGTTAATCCCAGGTGGCATCACATAGCAAAAATGGAATAGCAACAATCTGGAGTCCTAAATGCAAGCAATTTATTAAATTAGCACAGAGGTCTCTATCCAGCCTCATGCTTCAATGCAATCATCGTTTATTTCGGGTGCCCTTGTGACAGAGGGTCGCAGTCTGCTAATGACTATGCTGTCACTCCCTTCCCTCACACAGGCAGTTCTCTGCCTCCCCCTCCTCAGCCAGCTCTGATGAAAGCTACAGCAAGCTAAAGGCAGCAAACTGCTTTCTCTGACTCGTTCCTCCCATCAGGCTCGCACTCATCTGCTTTTATTCAGCCTTGCTTCCCTGGCAGGCTGGGCTGGGACAGGTCACTGCTTACTTTCTCATTGCATCAGATGGAGCTTCTGGACCCAGCATTTGGGACATCAAAGCTGAAATTCTTCTACAACAGAGGCTTTTGAGGCATGTAAACACCAGAACCCACAGCAAAGCATAAGGAAAGATGGGTCACAGGCAGCCCTAGAGGTCCAGACAAGCTGCACAAATGGAAATGGCAGAGTGTGGCTCTAAAATGAATACGCAACAAGTGACACACTTCAATTTTCTAACCACGAAATCTCCACCCTTTACACTGCTTTCAAAATCCCTTTATCTAATGCAAACCTTCAGTTCTCAGTGGTAACTGCAGGGTATCAGGATTTCTTGGCAGCTAGGTACTTATTTACACTGTCACAAGATTGAAGTCAAGCTTTAAATGGGTGCATCTCTCCATCCAGCCCCTTAACCCACTTAACCACCCACTTGACCATTGATAAGCTTGGAGTGATTACAGCTAGGAGGAGGGAAGCAATACAAGGGAGCTGAGCATCATTTAGAGAAGTAGTACTACAGTAAATACTTACAGAAATGTACTGTCCTCCATCTCAGACCTCAGGGCAACACACCAGCCCTTTTTAAACTAGGAAAGGTGCCTAGAAAATCAGCATTAATTCTATAAAGGACTGCAGCAGAAATGGAGTTTTCCTTCTGAACCTAAAGCTTAGGGAACAGGGATTGCTCCCCACAATTCCAGCAGCAAAATCTAGCCTTCTGATAGCAGTAACTTCAAGCAGATGGCACCCATCACTGGGTGTAAGCACACCCAATCTACCTGTCTGTCATCTGCTTTTCAACTTTGTTATATCTTGGCTATCTAGGTTGAAGCTTCTAAAGTCAAATCTTTGTCTCAAGCTGTTTTTTGTCTGAAAACCTCAGCTAGAAGTACTTCTTCTCATTAAGATTAGGAAGTACTGTTATATTAAGCACAAATACAACTATTCCTCCCATACATCTGACTGTGAATGAAGCCTGAAATAAGGTAAGGCCTGCTTCTGTTAGGTGACTTCCCATTTCATAAAAAATCCATGTAAATTTGGGAATCTTCTCTTGAATACACTCTACAGAGGTTGAGCAGCTCTCCAAGATCAGCAAAAGCTCTTTCTGGTGAGCCTGTGAGCCATCCCCAGTGCATGACTGGGCTGTGCAGGAGCACACCTACCTTACTGGACTACAGAGATTAAATAGGATATTACCTGGAAGTATAGCTCCTGGTTAGAGCAAAGCCACATACCAGAGAAGTCTCTGTTCTGCTCTCATTGAGCTCTTGCAACAGGTTGGAGTTAAGCCTGGCTAAAAAGGTAGTACACTCCTTACCCTGCTTCTTCAGTTACGGTAAAAGCTGATAGGCATCTATTACTGTTAGCAAACACTTCATTAGCACAAGTGGCAAAGGACTGTGCTGTGGATCCCGTTACAGCAACTCTGATGGGCCTTATGATACCGTGTGGGGAAATTGTGATTTCTCTTTTTTCCCAGTTACAAACTAAGCCAATGAGTTGTGTACAACCCTCTATTTTCCTCTATCTCCTTCAGCACATAAAGACCATTTTTAGCCTTTAAAGCAAGCACTTATTTTGAGAGCAGAATTCAGGCTTTTCATACAATTGTGATTTTCTCTCTGTACAGGCAATACATTATGGTTTGTAACAATGTGATCACTATTTTTTCAGAGAGGGTGAGAGGTACTAATTAAACACATAACCTGTGAGTATGGTTTCCTCACTACTTGAAGGCAGATCTGCACCCTATCACTTTAGGCTATCTAAGCATTACTCAGGGTAGCCTATCACTAAAATGTATTCACTCTCTTTATGATACCACTACAGTAAAAGATGTTTTAAACCCCCATTACTTTCACATTGTTGGCTGACATAAGGGACAGCTATTTTCTCAATTTTCTAAATGAGAGCTCAAGACACAAAGACCAAGGTTAAGGTAAGTTTTTTTTGGTGTCTAAGTTGAGATGTCTGGGACTAGACTTTTTATAAAGCACTTAATTTTATAGCTCACATTACCATTAAAAGCTAAAGCACTGACTTCAGTTTGCAGCTGTACATGACTCTTCTAGAATCACATAGGAATTATTTGGCAAATGAAGGATGGAATTGAATTCTCCCGTGTAGCATTCAACTTCAACTTGTAGAATATTCCTTTTCTTCCAATGGTCTCTTTGTTCTCTATGCTTTTGCTTTCCAGTTTGTGCAACAGCTTCTTTCAATACCTCACCTTGCTTTCACTGGTGATGGATGGAAGAAGTCTTACAGAAAAATAACATGGAATTGCATAATTAAAATTGAATCACAATACAGAAACATCAAAGAGGGTAAATTACAGCTGCAGAAGCAATGCTAATTCCCACATAGTCTGAGCACTTGACTTAGTGGTCCCTTTTGACATAAGGCTTTACATACGTGTGCTCCACAGAAGGAAACAGGCATGCTAAGGTTTTACACAGCGGAATTAAAATGGGATGTAAGAGAAGTGAGAGAAGTTGCAATGAGGCAACTGTAAGTTGTGATTAGCACTCAAGGGAAGTTCCAAGTCTCACTTGTTCTGTTGCCAGCAGCATTAGGACATATTCTGAAACAGGAAGATGCTAGAAAAACAACTTTTGAGACCTGCTGGCAATTTGGATGAGGGGAAAGCAGGCTCTGCTGAGATTTCAGGTCATATTGCCAATATAAGGAAGTGTTGGGTAGGAGCAGTAAACAGGATTGTGGCACAGAGGATGCTGGTGAAAATCCATGCAAGACTAATGAGGAGCAATTCCAAGGTGGGATTAGAGGGGAAAATGAGATTTTTACTTGGTGCACAGCATGTCTGAAAGTCACATCTTGGATATCTTAAACTGGAAAGTCAAACTTGGCATATAGGAGCAATGATTCCTTAGAAACTTCACAGCAGTGACTTTCAAAGTGTGTTAGGGAGAGGGACAGAAAAGAGTCCCGGTTCCCCAGCACCTAATCCTATTCTTTAGTTAGTATTTTTCTTTCAGAAGTAATAAATCCCCCACTTCTGACTCTGGGACATCACATCTCTCCCAGGCTGCAATAGGGAAAAGTCTCTGCAGAACCATCATGTAGTTCCTGTGGCTCCAGAGGATCAAAACTAAGGCTGTTGCCCAAGAAGAGTGAATCTATTTGAGTGAGTTCCCCCAGGTAGCATCCAAGATCACCAAGAAGAGGGTACAGAGAGGACAGTCCATTGCCTAGCTGGAAATGCCACGTTAGCTACACTGTTAGAGAAGACTGGGATTAACTTGCATATCACACAGTACAAGAGAGAACAGACATAGAGCAGGAAGATCTTTACCCAGATATTCTGTAGTACATCTATGTGCCTGCTCCCATTGCTTGCTTTAATATTTCTGGGGGGTTTGATCAGCATCTACAGGACTCCAATGCTTCAAGAGACCTTGTTTTTCTCAGGCTGGAACAAAAGTACACAAACTTCACGTAAAATGAGTGATAACTATCTGGCTGCATGATGAAAGAGGCTGCAGGGACATTAGAAAGCTGCTACCATCATCGCAATTAATATAACTTCCCTCTGGCACCTTCATTCCTCATGTGAGCCTCCTGGAAGAGGCTGTGGCCTAGAGAAAATGCTTTGGCAGGAGCAAACTGCTCCAACTTGCTCTTCTTGTGATGCAGAAGAATCATACAGAATCATAGAAAGGCTTGGGTTGGAAGAGAGCTTAAAGCTCACCCAGTTCCAACCCTCTGCCATGGGCAAGGACACCTTCCACTGGAGCAGCTTGCTCCAAGCCCTGTCCAACCTGGCCTTGAACACTACCAGGGATGGGCACAGCTTCTCTGAGCACCCTGTGCCAGCGCCTCAGCACCCTCATAGGGAAGAGCTTCTGCCTAAGAGCTCATCTCAACCTCCCCTCTGGCAAAACTATCTACACTAGAAAACATGGTATGCACCTAAAAAGGTCCAAAGTCCAAGTGCAAAGCCATATAAAGAATGGGTGCCTCATATAAATAAGTTTTCTCCAACCAGATTTGATGAGGTGGTACTTCTAAAGAAAAAAGCATCAAAAAAACCCAATCAACCAAAAGCAAGTCTTTTCCAAGAGGCAGCGAGAAGTCCACAGCGCTAGTGCGGATGAGTATTTGTACACTTGCCACTACTTATACAGCACCAAAAAAATCTTCTCATGAGTAATGCCAGTCTTGCCACAAAAGAAATCTCATTTGCAATGTAGAGATCCAGCTTTCAAACAACTGACAAGTCAAAATACTGCAGGATACGTCTGGGAAGAGCCTCTGCCAGATCTCAGAGGAAAGACGTTTCTCCAAAGGGAAAAATCATGTCAGGTAGTTTCCTTGGAGGAGTCTGGGGCTGCTTCCCTGGATCTCAGGTCCCTAAACCAGACATCAGAAGACTCCAGGATCCCACAGCAGAGAGCTTCTGTTACAGGAAAAAAACATTTTGGGTATCTTCCTCGGAGGAGTCTGGGGCTGCTATGTGGGACCTGGGTTCCCCATAGTAATTTCATGCTGGGTTTTCAACAAACAGATGTTAGTGTTTTCCTTTTGAATTTTCCATCTTCTGGAAATGCAGCTCCTTGTAACTTGGCTGCACATTTGCACTGAGCATGCAAAGAAAATACTTATGTACCAGCTATTAAATCTGTTGGAAAAAAGTGTGTCCTTGGTATCTTTTTCCCCTGTAGAAATAGGGAGATATATAGATACAAAACAGAACCTGGGGTACCAGTTTCTTCCAATTCTTTGGGTTTGGTTTCCTTCTCCCCCTTCATGCTTCACTCCATTCTCCAGGATTAGACTGTTGACAACAGCATGAGGAGGGGATGGGAGACTTGCAGGCACCCGGGATTTCCTAAAGGGAATCTTTGGCAACTGTGTCTTTTTATTATTTATTTCCTTATTTTTAATTCCACCCCCCTCAAGCTGTCATTCCTTAGCAGTGCAAATGAAAAGCTGCTGTTTATGTGTGTACAACAATGGAGGCCTCTGCAGGCCACATGGCTCCTGCAGTTTAATTTACTTTGATTCATTTTCTATTGAACCAAATGATCTTATTTGCCTTTCTTAATGGAGAGCCTTCAGCATGCCGGGTGGGAGCCAAACCCCCCTTCCAAAGAAATGATGAGTCCAGCTGCTATTAAAACTTGTTCTCAGCTGGATGTGCCCCTCAGCTCATGGGGACGAAGGGACAGCTTTAGGCACAGGTATGCTCCTTCTCCCACAGCCTCTGATTGCAGAGGTGTAAGGTTGGAATCTGATGCTGGGATTCCCTTCCTTTTTCTGCTTTGTCTCCTATTTGCAGGTTCTTTCCCTGCCTTCCAGCCGGATTGTAGTCTCACGGCCTCTCTTGGCACCTCTGTCTTCTGAGCTAGTTTGGAACCTGGGAAAGTCTGGGGTTAAACAGTCAGATTTCCAATCTTCCTTCATTCTTTGGAGGAGTTCCTTTAAAGGTATTCCATTTCGGAGTAATTCAATCTTGGAGAACTCTGGCTAGTTGTAGTACCGTGATAATATAGCAGTCCTCATGCTTCACATTTCAAGCATTCATTATCGCGTTTACTGTCCTCTGCATTCTGATTGCAAAGACAGACTTTTTCTGCCTCTCAGATCATAAATCCTATGCTATAAATCCAAGATGGCCTTTGATGCTATCTGAAACCAAATGTTGCCCTTCCTGTGATGGTGTTATACCAGGAATACATGAACCCACACTTTAGATTGGGATAACTGAGTGCTCTAGCCCAAATTCTTAGTGTTCAGTATCAAAATGAAAAGATGCATCTAACAGTGGAGTACTACTCACTATTTTCACTAGTGATCTTCATGCAACAGAGTAGGCTTATCAAATGTACAGCTGACATTAAAGTGGGAAAGGCTGTAAACACTGGGAGGAAGGATTATAATCCAAACTCATCTCTGTAAACTGAAGAAATGGTCTGGAAAACTGGGGGACTCAAGAAAGTCCAGAAGAGAGAAAGATCTGCAATGAATGATCTCAGAGAAAAGACTCAAAACTGGTGGTTTACAGAGAAGCTGAGGGGAGATGTGAAGACTTTGATGTGTAAAAGAAAGAATCTGATCTTGCTCCATTCACAATGGATATGGAAAGGTAAGAGTCTTAAAAGAAGGACATTCAGAGGGCATGCCTTGTATATATGCCTTCATAGAAAGGCTATGAAAGCATCGGTGAAAACCACATGCTATTCAGAGCAGACCAGAATCTCAAGGAGCAGCATGAAAAGCCAGACTGGCTTTGGAATGCCTTTGAACTTCCAAAATGAGGAGCATGGCCAGAGGTTGAGTGTGGAATGATCAAAGTACTGCAAGGAAGCTCAAGATAAAATACCTCTATCCCATTCTAAGCTGTGCTGAACTCTATCCCTGACAGTGCAGCAACCTCCACTTTAGACTCTGTGTTATGGGCAGCTAGAAACTGTAGTTCTGACTGGTTACATCACCAAATTCTCTATGTCTGTCAAAGAAAAATCTTCTAGCTCTACTCTGAGTGTAATTTATTTCTCCAGCAGCTTGCTATCTGCTATGATTATGTTTCAGACATCCAGAAGTTCATAAACTACAAGCTAGGCTTCAAGCAGGAACACTACTACAAGCATATGGGGAGGAAGAGAAAAACTTTGTATCTGGCAAGTATTAAGATAGCAGATAGTAAATAAGTTGATAAGAATTTGGTCAAAGATAATGTGCCTAAAGTGCAATAGAACTGTTCTGAGAAAAAGCTTAAAACTCATCTGAAACTAAGATAGGTAGCACTGTGCTGGCCTTAAGAGGTAAGCTGGGTCACCCAGCTCAGGGAAAGAGCTCAGCTATGTGGTTACCAATTACAATTTCTATGGCATCCTGTGGTTTTCTTGGAGCATTCCCATCCCAGTTTGATCTTTCTTAATTTGTAACACCAGATCTCATCCCTGGTTGGCTTAATGAATGCCTTGTAGAGAGAGGGATAAAAGTAAATCCAGATCCATAGTGGTAGGTAGCAGCAGTTTCAGATGTCAAGGGACATGGAGACCATCAACAACATCCTAAGACAAAAAGAGACTCAAAAAAAGTGAGAAATATTGCTATCCAGAAAAAGGTATTAAAAATGAAGCATCTGTGCTCTGAGTCATTATAGGCCCATGACAGATGTGATCTTACCAGCCTCCCACTGTAGCTGCAAATAAAGCCCCCTTCTCTTTCTTCTCTCCCGACAAGGATTAATGAGTACTTGGGATAGCTCTCAGACAAGCAAGCAAAGGCTGTGAACCTTTTCCAACACTGCAATTTATCTTGGGAAGACTATTCACATCGCTTTTCCCTTCCCTCCCCAGGCTGGATTATGCTCTGACCTAGCACATTAATCTCCCAAAATATAATAATAATAATAGAAGAAGGAAAAAGAGCTGGACAATTGCCAGAAATAAATTAATAAGCATCTCATAGCCCTGCTGTGCAGGAACAAACTGCTCAACTCCCCTGCCACCCATGTCATTTCTAAGCAAAACTATTCCCAGTTTAGACATCCCCTTAAGTGCCCTGCCTGAGACTTTCAGCAATGAATGATGGTATCTGGCATCTCCATTCCCTTTCATCCCAACAGCTGCCAGGAAGTTTCTTTACCAAATGCAAACACTACACATTGCTACATTTGCCACTGAAATGTAGTTACCACCAAGTGGAGGAAGAGGCACTTCACGTGCATGTCAAAAAACAGCATGAAAAGGGCTTTCAAAAGAGAATGTGGTGAGAAAGTTTCAAAAGTCAGGCCTAATCTATATATGCTTTCCTAAACATTTGTTTGCTATTTAGTTAAAGTATTTCTCTGGCCATGGTTACAACTGGTGCTGTCTTCTGCAGCATCAGAAGCTTCCATTTAATGCTGTTACTTCTTTGACCTAAGTAGAAAGCCAAAGAGACAAGTACTTGCAATTTCTTTCCATTAAATGAAGAGATTGGTACTTTAGAAATACTTCTTTTGCAGAGATTACTCAGAAAACAAGATCTAGAACAACATATACCAGAAAAGCCTTTATCTCATTGCCAGTAACTATTCCTTCTCAAGCAATGTTTACCTCTCTGAGCTTGAATTACTTGCTGGGATTACCAAACCCTTGCTCAGTTCTGTGATGGCTCAAAAGCCAAAAAGCTGACTGTCCAGGTGACTTTCTGCCCAAGTTTTTATCAGAGGCTTTATTATTTTTATTCTTCCACCCATATTTCATGCTGCAAACAGGTTGCAAAGGTATCAGATTATCAAAGACAAATGTCCATATAGCAAGAAGAAAAGAGACTCCCACCTTTGACTTGACAGCAAGGATGATCTTCGGCAGGGCAACAATTAGGCATTTCAGTGCAATGGTCAGGTACTTGAGTACAAAGTCTGCGATGCCCACAATCCACATCAGGTCAAAGAAGTCCAGCCTCTCGAGGTTGGGTTTCAGAAATATAAGGCTGAAAGGCATGACACCAAGGCTCAGATACCAGCAAGGAGAACCTCACTTAAGCTTCTTGATCAGCAGCTCTATCCACTGCAGGCTAGAGAAAGCCTAGGAACTCCACTGAACTTCAGTTCCCAAGGGCAATAGGAACAAGACATGCAGATTAGTCCCATGGTTCCTCTGGGCCTCCTGACTTTGGTCTTGCCCATTCCTACTGAGGTCAGCAGGTTTGCCCACTATCACAAAACAGGCCTCAAATGTACAAAACCTATTTTGGAAGACTGCAATCTCCATAACCTGCAATCCACACTGTGAATGAGCTTTGGTCTAATGGCAATGCCTTTAGTCCACAGGCTTGCTATATCAGATCTGATTGTAAAAGCTTATCCTTTGAAGTCAGCAGTAGTTATGATTCCTTGGGGAAGTCAAGACCACTATGTCCTCTGAGACTGGATTGCTGCAGGTAGAACTACTGCAGGGGCAGCAGTCTCTAAAGCTACTTGTGCATGTGAAACATGCTGGTGACAAAGGAAGCACTGTTAGTGTAGCAAAGAGATCAGGAATTGAGATGGGTCATGCTCTGATGGTGGCTTGCCACTGTCTGAAGCAGAAGAAAAGCTGGACTGTATTAAGTAGCAACCCTTACCAGAAACAAAGATCCAGAAAGGTAGTTCCCTAGACATAATGCTATCGACTGGGCTGAACATTTGCCCTTTAAAGAGGGGAGTCCAAGACAGCAGAACTTCATATAGCAATGGGCAGGAGCTACTGACCTGAGCAGCAATGAGACTGAAATACCAGGATTCCTCTTCAGGAATTTAGCTACTAAAGCCTCATCGTAGAAAGCAAAAACTTAAAATAAAACAAAACAAAAAGGAAAATAACCAACCCAGAATGAAAAGCCTGAACATGAATTTAAAATACTCACAACACTGGCACAGCACAACAGGTAAAATTACACCCTAAAAACAGAAACAGAATCAGAGACTTTACACTATTCATGCACTAGGAGAAAAAGTAAATAAATCAGGAAATTAAAAATAAGACAGAAAGAAACAAAACCAAAGCAGCTATTTCTGATTTCCCAAGCCTGCCTTGTGAACAGTCACAGGTCCCTACACAGCAAGCAATAGATACACCAGCCCAAGCATGACCCAGCAGGCACCACCACAACACTGGGAGGAACAGGGCTTGCCAGTGAAGCTGTTGCCCAGTCTGTTCCCTGTTAATAACCCATGGCCTAACCAGTGTGTAGGATGGCCCCAATTTGCTGAAACCCTTTCATTTTAGATGATCTGGCCTTTATTTCAAACTAGTCCCATTCATGCTTTTAACCTTAACCACCTTCCTAGAGACAGTTTCCCTGTGGTGCAGGCAAGTTTCTTCTTAGTGCTTTCACACCTTTCTGCCATACTTACTTCTTCTCTTCCCTCCCACAAGCCCTAAGCAGAGTATCCCATGGTTTGCCATACACCTCATCTCTTCCTAGAGGCACTTACATACATAGCTTCCTAATGACCAAACCCAAATACATTAGGGGCAATTCCAAAGGATACCAGGGTTGTGGGCAGACCTTGACTCTTCCACTTACTAGACAGTATCGGTGGGAAGAAGCAGGGAAGCAATGAAATAAATGACAGAAAAAACATAGCCAAGAGCCACGTAGCCACAGCCCAACTGTTGCATGTGACACACATTGGATTTTCAGTCTGAAGTTCTAAGTGGTCTTCAGTGGGATGAATAAATTTTTCATTGGGAAGATAATTTCTATCTTCTTAGCTACAAATATAAAAACCTTTTTCTCACATAACTAGATTTGACATTGCTCCATTCCTTCATATTTATTCTACTAGCACTCTCTTACTTAAGCTCTGTATCTTCGCTTCCTATATGTCATTTAATCCCTGCTTTATAACAGGCAGGGATAGTGCTGAGCCAAATCGCTGGGTACTAACTTGTCTGTGTATGAGAACTGCTTCATTCACAATCTGAAAGTAGAGGCTGTTTTAGTTACCTCGGATCCAAATGCCTCCAGGCCCAGAGGACACAGGAGTAAAACACTATTATTTCATCTCCATTTTATCTCCTGTAATAGACTCAAAGCTTGATGGACTGAAAAGAAAGCATTAGAGGAAGCGGAAAAATCAGTGGGACAATCTCTTACCTGCTTCTAACACCTTCTCTTTATGTTCAGTCACAGTGGTCAAAATTCAGAAGCCCCACTATAAAAAAGTATCCACCCTGCTTTGATATGTAAGACAACTGAAAGTGCACATGTTTCAAGCAGCAACATGGCAGTGCATCAACACACACTGACCCATCCAGACCCTGGTTATGTCATTCATTGGTAGGAGCGTAGTCCACTGGTGGGAGTAACACACACTCTCTTTTCCTCCATTGAACGGTGTTCCAATGATATTAACAAAGACAGCAGATACCTTCAGTATGCACAGTTCCCCCCAAAGCGTGGAGAAAAGTGTGTTTCCCTCTTTTCCTCCCTGGCAATTATCACTTCCTTCTATCATTGACAATGGAAATGTTGCCCACCTGTTGTAGAGCTGCTGAGAGCTGAATGTGTACAGCAAGTACAAGGTGTTTCCAGTGAGAAAGGCCAGGATCCACAAGACAACCAACACCGATCTCTTCTCCTGAGCAAGAAGAAAGAAGCATAGAGGATAAATTCAAAGTCTCAATGACTATGCTGAGTCTTTGCCTGCTGAAAAATGCAAGACCAGCCCAGGGGATACAAATATGCCACTAAATGTTCAGTAGTTAATTTACATAGGACTAGGGCTCAGAAATAGGCTGTAGGTAAAGACATACAGAAACACAAGCAGAAATGGCTCTCACTCAGCTAACATTTTAACATAAAGTAACTTCAGACAAATCAAGCAAATACACCAGTGACAATGACAGCCTTACTTGCAGAATTCAGTTTTCAAAGTTGGGATCTTTCTTGGGACATCTAAATTCTCCTGATATTCAAAATGCAGTTTGACAAGAGGTTAAAACAAAAAGAAAGAAAGAAGTCCGTATGTTGTTCTATAATTCTCAGTTCTCGCCTGTTTGAAAGGACACTTTGTCAAAGGGGTGTTTTACAAATAGATCTGAAGTCCCACAGAAGGCTTAGCTAAATCAAATATAACATAACCCATCACGGCATGCAGCACCTGGGAATATGATCTGGATGCACGGAGGTTCTAGAACATGCATTTTTGATTTAAGAAATAATTAAAAGGCCAAAAGAAGTGTAAATTTTCATTTTCAAAAGACATGGAACATTACAGATGGAAGGGGAGGGCAGAAGATCTTGTCCTGGGTCTTGGCCTGGTGTAATATCGGAGTGAGTTTTACTCCTGGGAGGAAAAAACCCAGCATTTTTCTTGGGAGCGGATTTATTAAGATAATAGCTCTTTGTAGCTACTCAGCAGGCAGGGATGTTAGGGTGAGATTTAAAGCAGGTGGATTAAGGGGCACACTGCCTGAAAGACAAAGGTGCAAAGGGCAAAGCAACAGCAATCTGTTACACGACTGTGCAATTTATCTGGTCTTTCAGCACTGTATCACGTTTATTCCACTCCTGCTGATGGACAGAAATACACACTTGTGCCACCCATGTAATTTTTACCAAAAAAAGTAATTCTAGTCTTGTGCTTTCAGTGCTGATGAAGTATTCTGCTGACCCTGATTATAAGGCCTGAAAAGATCTGGTTTCTTTATACTCTAAGCATATTATCACCAGAGCATTATCAAGATACTAACAAGCAATACAGCTACAAAATCCTTCAGCTGCATGTCTCAAAACAGTCTCTAAATGCTAATAAATTAAATCTCATCATTAACTAGTGAATAGGTTTCAGCACCTCTGTGGTACATAATGGGAAACTGAGGTGCAGAGGAGTGCTTGACGATGCACTGACAGCAGTGGCAGAGCCAAGAGCACATTACGATATCCCTGACCTTTCCTCTCTTGTGAAAGCGCAGCATAATAAAACAAAAAGAGGAGGATATAAACAGTGGGAAAGCATCAATGGGGAGAAGTAGGAAGAGGAAGTGAGGATTACAGCACAGTACTCTTAATCTGACAGATCTGTATGCATATAACAGCATTCAGCCCTACATTGCGAAAGAAGGTTCAACAGTGACATTGTTTTGTGTACAGAGCGATGTTGCCTGGGACCACAGGAGAGTAAGAGGCTGTACTCACCTTCAGAGCGACCTGCTCCCGGAGTGTTGAGTTGGCATATGCAAATGTGCTGGCCATACCAATGCACACAGCAATCCCTGCAGGGAAAGACACTGTCAGAGTACACAGGGCTGAGCAGGAGGATCTTCAGTCTTAAACCATTTGATGTCAGCATCTTAAGCTTAGGAAAAAAGTATTGGGTGATATTCTGGTTATATTGAATAAAACAGTGATTAAACCAGGGCATTGTGGACTCTATAAAGTTAAAATCCAGTCCAAATGAAAATGAAGCTACTGCAGTGAGCATCTGCCACCCGGTCCAATCCAGACACTCAATCCTAATGTCAGGTTCTTTGCTGAGGGAGAAGTGCTGCAAGTTGTGGCTGTGTTGTGCAAACAGAACTCAGCCAGATGACAGTGTTACACTATCAGTTCAGCAGCTTGCAGAAGACTAGGCACACTACCACAACCACACAGGAGATCAAATTCAACAAGCAAGATGTTTCAGACATGAATCAATACCTGGTTTGGGGAATACCTACATAACTGTAAGGTGGACTAAACTCAAGCATTATTGGCTTCCCTGTGATGATAATCTCAGCATATTACTCCCAGAGTGAGTAAGGATCCTCAGACAGGCCACACATATAATTTCATGTAAGAGGAGGATTAGAAGAATGGATTTGACATGAGCGCTGAGAGGCTGGAAGACTTGCCTCCTATTAAAGAAACCTATATAGACACATTCCTTAGGGAACTGTAAGACATAACTGCTGATGCTGTCTGGCTTGATTTCACAACTTCCATCCTTCCAGCTAGAAAAGTATCTCATCCCTCTGAACCCTTCTGTGTCACACAGAAGCCTTTGCTAGTCACTAATGTAAGCTTTCCCCACCTCTCCTGGAAAGAGGTCTGAGGGAGAAGCCTCAGTAACATCCTCAGTCCCTACAGGAATGTCAAGGAGAGGTTAGGAAAAGCAACAGAACTGGTCTCCACCAGGCCAGGACAGGAAACAGATGGGACTGACACAGATGAAAACAGCTTGGACTGACAGTAGGGTGAATTTATCAACTGCATTACCGCATGCATTTAAATATGTCCCCTTCATGCTAGACTACCTCTAGACACTGTTACGCAGATAAATGTCTCAGACACCGCAGCATGCTAAAGCTCCCTAACCACTTTCTAATACACTTACAATCCAGAAAGGGCAGATGCTTACCAAGCTTGTGCTGGAAACAAACTTTAGCCAGGAGGATCAAGATGAAGGGAAGTCCCTTCTGCAGCCATCCAATCACAGCTTTTAACTCTGAAAGAGCTGGGGCTGGAGTTCCAGCTTGTTCATCACTGCCTTCCTCAGCGTGCCCGTGGCGGTCCCCTCCCGCCATGTGCAGCAGAGATGAACCCCGGTGATGGCCGTGGTGGAAATGATGGGACGACTGCCGGTGGTGGAACGGGGCTCCCTCTGTACGGCTGCTCCCTTCCTCCCTTGGGGCTGGCATCTGAATGAATACTTCCCCACCTCCTGCTGAAGAGCCCAGGACCAAACCTGACTGGAATGGGGTGGCTGTGATGGTGCCTGACGGGATGCCTGCCAGGCCTGAGAACAACTGTTGTGGTGAGGAAGCTTCAGCCTTCAGACTTTCAAAGACTCCACTTTCATCCACGTTGGTCTCAGAACTCACTGTCTGGCTCCGGTTTCTGCAGTGGATGGAGATGAAAGTGATCAAACCAAAATGAGTGCCACAGAACTTCTCAGTCTTATAGCCCAGTTCTAACTGTAGTCTATTAAGAGTTCTTCACACACTATCAGAACATGAAGGTCTCCAGATAACAGATGCTCTTCCCTCTATTTGCTATTGGAAAGTCAGAGTTGCAGAATTAGAGGCCAGAAACCAGATTATGAGACCAGGGTACTCTGAAAGAACTGATCACAATGCCACAGTTCCCTCATAGAATCATAGAATGGTTTGGGTTGGAAAGGACCTTAAGATCATCCAGTTCCAACTCCCTGCCAAAGGCAGGGACACCTCACTCTAGACCATGTCACCCAAGGCTCTGTCCAACCTGTCCTTGAACACTGCCAAGGATGGAGCATTTACCACTTCTCTGAGCAACCTGTGCCAGGGCCTCACCACCCTCACCTTAAAGAACTTCTTCCTTATATCTAACCTGAACTTCCCCTAAGTTCATCTAAGGAACAGAGCTCCCAGACATGCCCTTTACTTTTAGAGGAACTAAAGAAATTACACATCTGATACCAAAATCAACATCGTCTATAATGATCTTAATATTTCAAGAAAAACACACAAAGCCCCACGTAAACTGACGCAGCACAACCAAGACAGGTCACATTAATCAAGCTAACTCAAAGAAATGGCCTACCCCCCGAATCTTCTGATTTTATTCAGGGATGATCACTACTTGCCCGCTGATGAGTAACACCGACATGACACTGAGTCAAGTGGGGAAGAGAAACCTTGAGACCTGCTGGTGTGTCCCTGACCCAGTAAATATTTTAAGTGAAGGATGTGCTCCTGGGTCAAGAGAGCTTGCTTTATTTTCATATTCTTGGCTAATTGGACATGGATGTACCCAAATTACGGGGCACTGGACAGAATTAGATCTGGCATGGGTTCCTTCCTGAGCTTGCTGGATTATAGCCAGATTCCCAAAAGAAAGGCTTAAATACCTTCATCCTAACACCAGAAGAAAATAGGCTTTCTTCACCTGAACTCAGTGGTACTGAAATGAATACACATGAAGTTTAGACCACAGGGAACAATACAGGTAATCACAGAACAATCACTAGGCAGACAGCAAACACCTCTCTAACTTGCAAAAGGAGAGTAAAGGATAAATAAAGCTCAGCAAGAGGCAAAGCCTACAAATAAAGCATGTTGCAGAGCTTCGGCCTCTCTTGATTTTAGTCCTGGGAGATCTCTAACTTTAGAAATAGTGGTCCCAAGCTGAGATAGCACATGCAGGATCCTTAACCCTCTCTCTCCCATGGGTTCCAAAGCCTCCCCGGGCATCTTACAGGGCACAGAGCACTGCCTTTCACCTCACTCTGGAGATCGCTTCAAACCTCTCTGGGAATACCTCCCACTAAGTAAACTCCTAATAAGGCTTTTTATAGTGACACCCCATTGCCAGTGTCTCTCCACAGGCTCCAGCAAGGAATCGAGTCAACAAGACATCACACACCTTTTTTTGGCTTAAAATATTCATCAACCAGATCTTGGATTTTACACCTAACATTACAATCGGGGGACGTATACACAAGACAGGGACACAATGTGACAGGACTTATGTCTGGGAACATAAGTTGGGTGGGACCCCGTGTCACAGATAAAGACGCAGTTGTTGTTTGGAACAATACTTCCAGGATACATGACTCTGCTTTCAACAGGAAAGAATTCATCAGGGGCATATTTAAAAACAAATAAACAAGGATGAAATTGTGAATTTGTTGAAGTTAACAGACATGAATGCCAGTGGCAACACCCTTTCATTCGACAGTTAGGAAACCTCCACCTTAGGGTACTGACAATATGCATTTACCCTGTTAAGAAACAGAAGCATTTATAAAAAACAATTGAGACTGCTCTGCTTATCCTTTGCACTCAGCAACAGACACCTATCCTGAATATACCTGAAGCATTCAAACAATCCTGAAGTGCCTTACAAGTTTGCACAGACTCCAAAAGCTCTAAGTTACAGACAAGAGGGCCCATACAACCTTACATGCCTCTCAAGCTCCAGCCTTGCCTCCTGACATAAAACCCACAGCCTGTGCTGAGGCTTGGGCAGCATCATGCTGGAAAAGTTGAAGATGGCTTTCTTTTCCCCAAAATTCAGAATGGGGACTAGAAGTCGTCATGACATCAAGCTTCACCTCTACTTGCAAAGCCACTGTGAAATACTCATCTTTCACTTAAAATCTAAGCTCAGACAGAGCAATGAAATTCATTAGTTCCATCTTTGTCTTAGAGCAATTAGATTAATTTCTTCTTAGGGAAAAAAAAACAAAACCAAACTAGAAGTCAAGCTCTAACCCTGGGAAAGCAAAAGGGAATATTTAGTACCAGAACAATAACAGTGGCAAGCCTCCCTTGCTGATATTGTAATCACAGAAGTGAATTAGAGGTATTTGCATTCTACTTCTAAATATTCACATACATGAAGCTAGATACAGATTCTGGGATGATGTAAAGGATAATCCAAGTCCTTTATAAACTACTAAGACACAGTACTTAGGAGTTTTAGAAGAGCAGACTTTTAAAATACCTTAATAACAGTATAAACAGTCCCTCGTCATACAGATGGATCTTTTTGGATTGATCGCACTCAGGATCCCCACAGGACTGTGCCACGAATCACTGTTCTAGAGCCCCCGAACATCCTGCCTATGCTAAGCCAGCTGTCTCCATATATGCCATACTGGACCATGAAATCTGAAACACTGATGATGGCAGCAGTCAGTAAGTGAAAAGTAGGAGAAAAGTAAATCTGTCTCTAAACTCCCTAAACTCAAGTAGAAAGCCTGGCCACGCTTCATGCACAGGACATATATGCTTTCCTTAATTTTGAGCTTTCATTTTCTAAACCACAGCATACATTTAAATCAGAACATTCCCCTCTGGAGAGGAAAATGATGGGGAAAAGGAGGAAAATGATTTACCTTTCAGGAGGAACATTGTCAGTGTTGCTGCTATGCCGTCTCTGCATTTTCCTCAAAACCTTAAAGCACAGCACACTCAACATTAATGTTGGAGGTCAACAGATCCCAGTGTGACTCCTAACAAAGGCCCACAGAGTCAAAGGGGTGTGAGACCCATTCAGCTAGTGACATGGCTGGCATAAAACACTGGCTTCTCTGAAAGGCTGCCTCGAGCTTGCATTTATTTCTTAGCACACTTGCAGAGGAACAGCATTCAGCTGGCGAATGTAAGCACACACAGAGGTCTCCAAGCAGGGCAGGAACTAGTCACATCGCCTTTTGCAGCCCATGGCAGTTGTCACAAGGAGTCTGCAGGTTTGTGATAAGTTGTTCTGATAGAGAACTTGAGGACAACAGAGAAGCTCTTGATGTGACATGGAATCAATTTCACTCTGGAAATGAAATCCCTTCTTCCTCTTGCTTTGTAAAGCAAAACTGAGAGGGAGGAAAAAAAAGAAAACATATAAACATTTTAAAGGAAAAAATATGGTCAGGTCAGGACAATATTGTTTCAAATAAGCAACCCGTTCCTTTTAAACCACAGAAATGCCATTAGCAAACTATGCACAATGGTCATAAGTAACATGCACACACGCAAAAGATCACATGTTCCTGCTCCATTCATTCTGGAATTGTCAGCATAAAGTCAGGTCTGGAGTGGGAAATGAAAAGCCACTGGAATTGTATTAACTTCAGGAACTTTTTCTAGAACAAGGAGGGAAGTTCTTCATTTAGTTACTTCAATCTCTGCTTTCAAGTGTCTAATTTTAAGGGAACGACCTCAAACACATTCCACCTTTTAAAAATAAAATTAATTCAAAAGCAAAGAACACAGAATTATCATCAAGGCATAGCAAAGAGTAACTGGCAAATACTTAGATTGCTTAATATTACATTAGTTACATAAAACTTAAGGAATGGGCTGTTTTTGCAAGTGATTTGTCCAGATTCACACAGGCATTTCATAGAAGATTGAGAGAGACATCCTTTAAATATTGAGGTTTGATCCTACGCAGCCCTAGACTACAATAGCTACTGAATTAAATGTAAAAGGCTCTAAATACTTTTGAACACCAAAAGTTGCAACATTATTTATTTCACACTGCATGAATATATGTAAATAAACTTGTAGCCATATATCTGTATTCTGTAAAGGCACAATGGCTCTGGTAACATTTCCTAACTGTCTGTAAGCAGAGCTATGGAAGCTGAGACATAGAAAACACACAATATTTATTTCTGGTGCCCTCTCTCCCACTCCCCCCCCCCATATTTTCACCTTTTAATTCATATTCTTTACTTTCAGTGACCCACTAGCCCACGAAAATTGCATTAAATTCTATTTTTATCCTATGGTAAAGCCCAAACCATGCAGTTCACAGCTCGTAAAGAGACAGGTGTGCACACCATGTACACCTGCAATAAAAGCATACAGAGTTGGCCCAGCCCTGAAGATAAATCACAAATCAGTGACAGAAGAAAGTGTATTTCAGTTAAATCACAGAAGTAACTGTATCAAAGTTGTAAAAAGATGAAGATAAAAAATGTTAACATTTACAAAGAAGAGAAAGACTCTCAGTTTGTAACAGCCAGTCTTACAGAACCCCACCAATGAAGTGGGTGGAACTGAGACAACACTGGATTTGAGTCATCGCTGACAGAGAACACAGAGGTTTTAATATGAGCTACCAACTTCGCACATCCCCTTGACAGTTAATATAAATACACAGCTCTATGTAAATAACATTTTGCATCATCATATATGACAGGAAAAAGACAGCTTTCAACACATTTTAGGGAGAGGACAGCCTAAGTTACCAACACTCTCTATGACAGATTTTGATCTTTAACTCCCAGCAGTTTTTTAATCCCTAGCTGTATGTTTCAATTTGTGTTGTGTTTCAAGACCAAAATTCATTTCTTAAGGATCTGCTTTATACAGTAAAAACATATTTTAATGATGTTCTTTTTTCCCAGATTTTTTAAAGCTGCATTTGTAGTAGCAAGGCTTACTTCTGCCTTCCCTGCAGTAATTGTTATTTACTCCTAGCTTGACAGTATCTCTGTCAACTTCATATATAGTATTATCCCTTTTTAACCAAAATGGTAATTAAGACATGATGAAAAGGCCAAGCCAGGCTGACCCATGCAGGCAGAGACTTGGGGGTCACTGCTTATAAAGCAATCTGTCCATCTTCTTGTGCTACATGAGAAGAGTTAGAGTCAGTGTGGAGATAACTCTGCAACTTGGAAAATCCTCCACTCTTTTCTAGGCCATTAGAAGTCTACCAGACTGTAATGTGGGGTGAAATCATAGTCCCAAATGATGTCTCTCTCTCTATGGGGAGACAAATCTTTTGGCATCAGCCATTAAGGGGACAGTGACATGAATGCCAAGTACTGAAGACTCAGGACTTCATGAGATGTATTTGTCTGTTCTGCCCAGAGACCTACAGATTTAAGAGGATTTAAACAGATTTTGTTTCAAAAGGCACTCAGTTTCTATACCAGCAGCTCCTGCCCTTCCTAGATTAGGGGTTTTCATCTTGCAACACTTGAACATCTTTTAACAGTACCTGAAGAACAGGTTTAACCAGAGGCATAAGGTGCCATGATGGGAGAGAGGGAAGCTCAAGAGGATGCAGACATCTTATACATGGAGTGCTTCAGATAATCCAAGATGATCCAAATTTCAAAGTCATCACAGGTCCTTCAAGCTGGGTGATTGTAAGGCACCTGATCACAGTGCTCAAACAGGCGCATCTGTAAGAAGCACATGCAGAGAGTAATTTTCACCATAGCAGAGTGAGTTTCACCTCTCCATCTCCTTAGGAAAGATGGAGAAAAGCAGGAACCCCTCGTGCTTCAACTCCTGCATGCATGCATAACACAACAAGGCCACTTCCCTCTGAGATTGGGACCTGCAGCCCTGCTCACTGCACAGACACTCTCTGGGTTGCCTGCTGGGCTTTGCTCTGCCTTCATTGTGTATAACACACACACACACTCATGTCCACGTGTTAACCATAGAATGGTTTGCGTTGGAAAGGACCTTAAGCTCATCCAGTTCCAAGCCCCTGCCACGGGCAGGAACACCTTCCATTAGAGCAGGGTGCTCCAAGCCCGGTCCAACCTGGCTATGAGCACTGCCACGGATGGGGCCGCCACAGCTTCTCCGGGCACCCTGTGCCTCGCCACCCTCATTGTAAAGAACTTTTTCCTTATATCTAACCTGAATCTCCGGTTCCGGTTAAACCCATTACCCCTTACCACTGCAGTCGCTGACGGAGAACACTGTATATATACACAGACATACAAATATCGAGTTACAAATGCAGTAACATATACATACGCATATATGCACACACAGAAAAAGGCGTAGGCAAGGCCTTTTCTTGCCCGGTTCGGTGGGGTAAGGAGATCCCCGCTGGAGTTTGTACCTAAATGCCCACCGGGCCCGCGAGCAGCCGGTCCCGGGGACCAGCGCACCGCCCCCGGAGGCCCCAGCCCGGTACCTACCCGTGCGGGCCGCGGCGCCGGCACCGCCCTGGCCCGGCGCGGCCGCACCCCCTCCGCGCACGCACATCCGCGGCTTCCGCCTCCCCCGCCCCGCGGCTGGCGGAAGCGGTCGGGCCTCGCTTCCCGGGGGGGAGGCAGGCTAGGCCGCTGCTCGGCGCGGCTCTCTGCCGGAGCCGGTGATGCCGGTCCTGGGTCAGCGCTGCCCCCGCCGTTCCTCTCCGTCCCTGCGGCGGGCGAGCGCGGCGGCGGGGGGCTGAGGGCCCAGCCCGCGGCCTGCCCGCCGCTATGGTGCTCTGGGGAGCGGTGCTGTGGCGGCGGCTGCTGAGGAAGCGCTGGGTCCTCGGCGTCGTCTTCGGTTTATCCCTCGTCTACTTCCTCACCAGCACATTCAAGCAGGTCAGTGCCCGCCCCGGAGTCCCCTCCCGCCGGCGGGGTTCGGCAGCGGGCCGCTGCGGCAGGGTAAAACATCCCTATCCCAGAGTAACTCTTGTTCCTCAGGTGCGGAACTTGCACAAGAGGAGTATGTGTACCTAGGGTTATTTAATAGAATACGTGCTGCTTCTGTGGTGGCAGTGACTGAATCCAGCTGCGTTAGCTGAGCCTTTGGTGAACTTGTATCCCCCCGTTCTACTGGATTGTGCTGCTTTCTGTCATGCAAGAAGTAACCTCCTTCAAGTAGTATGTTGCTTATGCCACTGACACTGTAGTTTCCTGTTGCAGAGTTTGATACCACTAGGCATTTCTAACTGTGGGAAAAGCACATTGATTGGAATGGCAGAAGGAGTTGCATGTTTGGGTGTCTGCATTACTGTCTTTCCTTGCAGGAAGAGAGGATGGTGAGAGATCGTAATCTCCTCCAAGTGCAGGAGCACGAGCAGCCGATCATGTGGAAGGTGAAGTTCAGTTCGGGAAACAGCAGTCAGCTGAGTAACCAGTGCAGGAATTCTGTGCAGGGGAAGCTCCTCATTACAGATGAACTGGGTATACCTGATACTAAGAATTTATTCTGCATATTGCAGTGTTCAGTGCTGCTTTGCCTGTCTGATTGTTGATGGCCCTTTCAAGTAGCAATTACTCTTTCTTGAGACATTCTTACTGCATCATCTCAGCTGCTGGTGTTCTATCCACAGACTGGACTCATGTTGCTGTTTGACTGTGCACAGCAGGCGTGGGTCCAAGGGTCTCAGCGTGCCATGGGTGCAGCTCTGCTGGTCCCAGACCCACCTCAGTTTCAAAGCACTCCAGTTACTCTGCACAGAACTTTCACATTGAGACCCGCACGCTCTGGCATGGTTGCTTGCGTAACTGTTTGTAGCTCCCTCTGCATTCCCACAGTCAGCTGTATTAAAGAGAGTAACAGGGGAGACCTGACCAGCTTTGCTTGGAGGGAGCTCAGGAGTGGTATCATTAGTGCTCAGTCACAGTTAAGGAGCTCATCTGACCCTTGTAAACCCAAGCACATTAACTACTTGTTCGCAGTGCATGGAGCTCTTTCCTGCCCAGTGAGCTTGTTGCTCAGGCACTGGAGCTTTCTCAACCAGAAATCAAGGCTGTAGAAAACCCACCCCATCTTGTGGGATTTGCATTGAGTTAAATTTAGCACCACCTCATTTATACTTACTGCCAATTCACTGAGGTCTCTAACATCACAGAGAGCTCTCGCAGTCTAACACTGGTAGTACAGTTCCTGTAAAGACATATGCTGTGGTTCTAAACTAGTAAAGATTCCGCTTGAACAACTGACTGTTAAAGCTATCCTGTGTGGATAAATCTAAGTCTCTTCACACTGAACCTAACAGAGTTATCTAGACATAGGCCAGTTGAAAGAACATATCATAGTTTTTTTTTTTCCAGTCCAGTCATCACTAATTACCTTTTCCAATCACAACAATGAATCATGCCAAAAAGAAATCTGAGCTTACATGTTCTGCTTTTAAGTACTTAAAATGTACAAAGTATTAGGTACATAGCAGTTGCGCCTATTATTTCACAACCAGGCTGTTGTGAAACTCATCCCTGTATATAAGTGTTATTGCTAGTTAGGACTTGAGTCAAATTGAGGGTGACCATAATCTACTAAATGATAAATAAGCCTCCTCTCAAAGTAATGTGATTATTACTATAAATTCCTATAGAGCATATAAAGGGGTACGTCTTGCCAGTTGTTACTACTACTTTTGTTTTTCAGGTTACATCTGTGAGAGGAAGGACCTACTGGTAAATGGCTGTTGTAATGTCAATGTGCCCAGTACGAAGCTGTACAGCTGTGAGAGCTGCCTTCCCAATGGCTGCTGCAGTGTCTATGAGTACTGTGTTTCCTGTTGCCTGCAGCCCAGCAAGGTGCAGAGATGTTCTCCTGCTTTTCAGGTGTTCTCAACTGCTTGGGTTCCTCTGTGGCTTAAAGTGCTTTTTTGTGAGGGACTCTTTCCTTAGAGGGGACAGTTCCTTTTCTTGGAAGGATGAGGAAAAACCTGCATATGGCAAGCTATAAATAAAGCTTTAAAAAAAGTCCATCCTTCTCACCATTGAGAGGAAATATTGGGAGCCTTACAAGATGTTTCAGCTCCAGGGGGACTGTGTTTGTTGAAGGGAATTGCTTGCAGAAAAGCTATTCCAGCCAGTATCAGTTTTGCAACTGGTACTCCCCTGTGTTCTGTTAGCTCCTCTAGACTCTCTTCCAGAACTCTGTTGGTTCTGTGATGTGTTAACCTTTCAGTGCTTGCTAGAAGTTCTAAGTGGAGTTGCTTACTATTCCTCTGAGACTTGAGCTGCGTAGGTTAAGATGAGCTTTCGTTACTCCTTGTTGAAATACAGTTTTTTGTTTTGTTGCCTTTTTTGCTGACCACTTCAGCAACATCTTCTGGAACGTTTCTTGAACCGGGCAGCTATTGCTTTCCAAAACCTATTCATGGCAGTGGAAGATCACTTTGAGTTGTGTCTGGCAAAATGTAGGACTTCATCACAGGTAAGACATAAATACATTTCCAGCGCTCAAAAATGTAAAAATACCCTTTGAAAATGGGGCTTAGTCCTGTGAATGGCTGGTCTGTTGTGCTTGTGTGCACACGGGCACTTTCATAAAAGCTGAAGCTATTGCTGAGAGCTAACGTGAGGCAATATCCTTTGATTTGTAAGGTGAATGAAGGGCAAAGAGCATATTTAGAGCAGGATAAGTTGCATGCTCTCTTTTCTAAAAAGAGATACCTAACTGAAAAGAAACTAGCTGAGTTCAGTGATTAGTGAAGATCTTGGATGAGTTCTGGGGAAGCTCTCATAAGGATGAGAACAGTGAGAATTGTTCCCAGTAGCTAAAGGATGCTATTTACTTTGTAGTACAGTTCTAGACTTATCATACGCTGACAATCATCTGCATAGGAACTCAAAAAGTATATTTTAATTTTAGTTTATTTTGAAGAACAGATGAACTTCTGTTACCTGTGGAATTTTATGGGAGGAGTTGGTCTAAGCAAGCACTCAGAGATGTTGCTCTTGGAGATGTCATACAGCTTGTGTATTTAGTATAGTGACAGGGATGGATTGCAAGCAAAGGACATAGTTCCAAATGTCTCCAAAGTTGTATTTTTATCCATAAAACCTGAACTCTAGCTTTGTCAAGAAAAAATGCACGCATCTCAAACAGCAACTGTATTATGTCTTGCTTGCTTAGGACATTTGACAATACTGCCTAAGTATATTTTAATACTGAAGCTGTTCCCATGAGCTTGGGTAGCCTCCTGAGAAGGAAGTTCTGTGTGTAGTCCAACATTAAAGCACTGAAATAAAGACACTGTCTTTTATATGTTAGAAGTGCAGTATTGTTTGACTCCAGATGACGCTCTACTGTGTAGAATGTGTATAAGCACGCTGGATCCTGGCCTCAATGAAGGGTTGTGTTGTTTCAGTATGTATGTTCTGATAAAGCTTCTCCTCCTCTTCCCGACAGAGCGTGCAACATGAGAACACCTACAGAGATCCAATTGCAAAATACTGCTATGGTGAATATCCCCCAGAGCTTCTGCCTGTTTGAAAGCTGCATGATCTATGCAACAAAGGGGAGGAACTGGAGATGAGAATCCAAAAGAGCAAGACAATAGCTCTTGCTTTACAGAACCCTCAGTGTAAATAGCTGAAGTTTTTTCTGGGGATAAATTCAGGGGTGTACAGTGTAAGCAAGGGACTCCAGGATTGAATCTTGTTTTCTTCAGTTTGTTATGCACCTGCTTTAGGTACTAGTGTTGTACTAGTGCTATTTTTGAATACTTCCTGTACATTTTAGGATGCACAGAGTCGATCCAGGCTATAAAGCATCATGAGAAAAATACCTAATGTAGCTTTGCAGCTGGACATGGAGATTCAGTTGTGTATCTGCAGTCCGGAGGCTTTCCAGCGTGACAGTAATAATGGGAGGATTTTTGCTTTTAGAGAGTAAAGCATGTTTGTTTGCTTTTCTCTCTGGAGCATTCCTTGACATGCATCGTGTACACCACCTATGTAATTATGAATTATTTATTCATTTTCTATGGATTACTAGCTGAAAGTATTGATGCTTTGCATAGCTAGTTGTTGATGCCTTTCAGTCCCTGTTTTATTATGTCAGGTAGAGAGGATATTTTAGATCCTGGATAAAATTGTTTTTTTCCCTCCTTAGTCTAAAGGAATTGTATTGGGATTTGTCACTAGAGTGGTTATGTTCCTCTTAGTGAGTTTAAAGTATGCAGAACTCCAATGGAGTTGTTATTCTGTCAAAGTCCCATAGCATGAGAGAAGAGCAGGGATCTGCCTACGGTGGGATGTTTATTGTCTTTAAACATTTTCCTTGTTACTCTGCAACAGTTTCCTCAAAGAGGAGTCTTACTTTTGTAAACAGCTCTCTGCTAATTCACTTTCTAACAGGGAGCACTGAAGATTTGTCTGCTTGAACTTGTTCAGACCTTGGTAGTTTAAATGTACTTCACTCCTGGTTGTGCAGGAGGCAAAAGAGTGGAGTTCTAGGATTTCAGTTTAATGATGTCCTTGTGCATGAAATAATTGGAATGTCAGAACATGGAGCAAGCCCTCCTCTGAGGACAACTGTGTTGCATGAGTTCAGCTAAACAGCAAGGATGGCTTTGGTTTGCTGTTTGACATGTTTGTTACTCTGGGATTTCAGTCTGATCAGAATGGCACTAGAATAGGGGTGGTTTTCCCACAATCTCCCCTAGCTCTCTAAGGTTGCAATTGAAACTGTCTCCCTCTTCAAGGCAACACAGAGAATATGGGTAGAGAACCTGTAAAATGCTGACTAAATTTGTGCTCCCCCTGCAAGTCACTGGCAAAGTCCAACTGCCAGACAAAACTGGGCTGTTCTTTTCTATATGCAGAGCCTCATTTCTCTTGTTTTTACCGCATCCATCTCCTCCGTGATTTTGACTTTGTGGTTGTGTGTTTGTTTGTTTAAACTGATAGTTCCCATTCTCTAACTGAAATAAAACAATATAGAGAAGCTTAAACCAAACCAACACAAACCAGACACCCCCCCAAATCAAAAAAACCCAAACACAGTGGTGCAAAAAGGTTTGTAGAATACTGTTGCAAGTACATAAGATACAAACAAGTAGGGTTACAGCCATCTGATAAAATCTACTTGCATTGTTTTCTTTGTTCTTTCCCAGAAGTAATCAAGTGAGATAATGGTTCCATCAGCAGATTCTCTTGAAAATCTTGTTTTTCCAAAAGCTTAAAAGCTTTAGCATTAGCAGTTTATCCAGCTGAAAAATCTATCTCCCCTTTGCTGCCACCCTATGGCAACTTGCTGCAGCAGACACGATACAGTGTGAAGATGCAGTGTGAAATGCTGTCTTCAGAGGGTAACAGAGGTTACTTCTCTTTTCAGTGTTAAACATTCTTCACCTCTGTTCCAGCACTTCCTAGCTGTTTTCCTCAGGGAGGGCCATCAGGTTGGTCTGTTCTATTATTCCTGTTGAGATGTATTCCAGCACTTTATGGTTTTGCTCCACTACTGATTAGTTCAAGATACTGACAGCTTGTTCTTGCTTTCTTTTCCAACTTGGTATTAATTCCTTAGCAGGTGATACCACTGCTTGAAGCAGTAATTGTAATAAATCATAAGAACCAACCTAATTCAGACAATGTTAGTGGGAGTTCTGGCCTAGAAAAACAGGATGTGATCAGAAGTGCATTGTTCATTCAATGGAACAGAAACTGCATTTTCCCTCCCTGGTTGTTGAGCTGTTCCACTAGTGTCTGTTATATGTTAAATCATTAAAAATGTATCCGTGTTTCCAGACTACTGTCTGTTCTCATGTCTTTCCTTGAACTAATAGCAACTATACCAAACTGCAAGTTTGAAGAATGCAGTGGAGCAGAGAAGGCCACTAACTTGAATATGTGTAATAAAGACAAGCAAGTAGAGGCAAAGAGGAAATCTGTTTCATTTCAATCTAAGAAAAGAGCATGCTCTCAATAGTGCACAAAAAGATCTGGCCCTTTGCAAAAGTGGATCAAGCAGGGAAAGGAACACAAATGATTGCTTCATGTTGTGAAGATATGGTGGGAAATGTCAAATCTGTGCTGCCTGATAAGCCTTCTATGAGGTTTAAGTGATGTCCACCCTCTTGCAAAAAGGCCTGGAGATTCTGTGGTTGTCACATAAGAGATTCAGGTTGTTGACTTGTTCTGGCAGCAGATTTAATGAGAACACTTTATCTGCAGAGGTCAGTGCTGAGGTTCTGTAGTAGTACAGAATGGGTTCTGTGCTTCTTGATTTCTGTAGTTTACAGAAATAATGCTAGTGAAAAATGGTAGCAGCTGGCATCTGATAAGGAACAGGTATCATAGTTGTCTGTACCAATTTGGAAACTATGGCAGAAGAACAAAGCAGTAGCTGCAATCCTTGCTGATTGCAGACTTGAGCTACTGGCCTTGAAAGAACCTGTTGCACTGCTCCTTTGGGATGGTACCTGGAGAATTGGATAAAAATTCGTCCTGTGATGGGCTGGAGTTCTAATAAGGTAAAAGCAGACTTCTGGCTTGAGGCCAGCACTAAACAGTTGATGAGTTGGGATCACTGTTTCTGCAGTCTTAGAATCTCACTCATTGTAGTGGCAATTCTTCACTCTCCTTCCTGTATGTGTCTGGGCTCTAATTGCTTGGAAAACTTCCTAACAAACTATATTAGGAACCAAATTCTGAATATAAAGCACTAAGCACCGCAAATCCTAAACATAAGCCTCTGTTCTGATATACTTTTAAAAAGCAAATGCTTTTTTTCCTTGTCAGTTAGCTGGACAGGCTTTAGGATTTGTTCTGTCTTGTGCTAGTCACTTAAACTGCAAACACACTAGATCCTTTTACCTAGCACCATAATGTGATATTTGTTCTTCAGTTATTCTAATCAGGCAGAGGTGGGGGAGGAGGTGAAAAGGAATTTTCTAACTCAGCAAGTTCCACAAAAGATGTTGTTCAGCAAATTACTGATGCTTTAATAACAGCCCTCTGCATTTCTTTATAACCCAAGGCAAACAAGTAACTATATGCAGAGGGGGAAAAATGCCAACTTCAAAACCCGCAGGGAGTGATGGGAAAGTACTTAGTTCTTCATTTTTGGTCCATGTCTAATTAGACAGTTCTATCTACTATTTTTGCTCAAATAAGATCTGACATGTAGCAACATGCATATTGCCTGCATGGTGTTTTCCATTTCCAAGGCAGTCATATGGACACAGATTTTTTTCTTAGAAATCAATGTTTAGTAGCTTAGTTGTCTTGAACAAGAGTTCTCAGGATGCATTCAGACTGAAGCATGTTTATTGCTGTGCTCTGCTGTTTTGCCTATGGTAAAATAACACAAGGTTGCAGAGGAGATAAAATGAAGAAATTAATTCTGGCTGAAAAGCTTGCCTTGTGGAAGCTGTTCTGATATGTATTTCAATTAAGGGGATAGAAGACCACAGGCTATCGTTGCAAATGGAATGGTAGGCAAGTGTTAGGTTTTCTGTAGAGGAGATTACAATTAAATTTGTTTCTACTGTTAATGGTTGAAATAAGGTCTTAGCACCTGCTTTCTTCCTAAGCTAATAGAAACCAGCTCTCCTTTATCCTGTATATTTTTTGTCTCTCTGCATGCACCTACAGAGTAAGGCACACTAATAGGCATTAAGGTGAATGAGAATCATGTCAGTTGTCTGCATTCTGTTCCTACCCTGCACAAAATCTGTTTAGATTTAATCTCCTTAGAGCAAAAAGGTAACTTTACATTTGTAGTTCCTATGGCATCTAACAGTGGTCTCATGTGGAGTCTTTAATGTACCTATTGATATGAATCATAGAATCATAGAACAGTCAGGGTTGGAAAGGACCATAAGATCATCCAGTTCCAAACCCCCTGCCAGGGGCAGGGACACCTCCCACTAAACCATGCCACCCAAGGCTCTGTCCAACCCGGCCTTGAGCACCACCAGCAATGGAGCATTCACAACTTCCATGGGCAACCCATTCCAGTGCCTCACCACCCTCACAGTAAAGAACTTCTTCCTTATATCCAATCTGAACTTCCCCTGTTTAAGTTTGAACCCGTTACCCCTTGTCCTGTCACTACAGTCCCTAATAAATAGTCCCTCCCCAGCATCCCTATAGGCCCCCTTCAGATCCTGGAAGGCTGCTCTGAGGTCTCCACGCAGCCTTCTCCTCTCCAGGCTGAACAGCCTCCAAAATCTGTGGAAAAAAAGAACTTGTCATAATGATTCATTTCTTCTCCACAATCATGAAACTTCCCACAATCTCTTTTTCAAGTATAGGACTTTGAGGAAAAGTCTTTGGCTAAGTATGTCCTTTCCCAAACAGTTCATACCTATCTTACACAGATATGAAATGTACCCATTTGAAGAAGTGGGATAAGGTTGGGTATAAGTCACAGGTGGGACATGCTTATTTTAACACACAAAAAAAGTAGCATCCTAAGCTATTTACCTTATCATATGCATAAAAATTCATCCATGAGGCATGTAAGATGACACTGGGTATGCATATACACATCTTCCAACTGAAAAATGTAGATTAGTTGCAAAATATAGTTATAAACCTGCTTAGTAATGAAAGTTGTGCTGAGGAAGTAAACATGTTCATACATGGAGGATCAGGGTCCTAATTTATCTGAATTGCTGATGATTTAAAAATACACGTTGAAGTATAAAATCCCAATCATCTGTAGTAGCAAATGCATACTATTTATATACTCATATACTCATACTATGTATGAGTAAGCAAATGAAAAAGCACCTCTTGCGATGTCTTTGCTCGATTTGCGTCAGTTTACAAGCTTACCCCTAGCACGTCTCAACCGGTGTAACAGCGAGGCTCCGCCAGCAGAGGCTACCCCAGCATGTGGATGGAAGCCGGTCTCCTCCCTGGCAGACGGCCCTTCGAGCTGCCTTTCACTCGGCGAAAGGCGGGCAAACCTGCAAGTACAGGGCACAACTCACTGCATTGCTCTGTGGAGTGTCTGTCGGGAATTACTGCTGCACCTTTGGAGGGGCCGCCCAGACCCACGGAATAAACTCACCTTTGAGGGTTTTAAACCTGTTGGGCAGTCGTGGGTGCTAATGTGGGCAAACAGCCGTGGCATCGGGGCAACCTGATTGACAACCGTTGTAGTAAAATAATAAAACAAGATAAAAAAAACCGTTCTGACCCTCATAGGAGGGGAGAAATAGGAAAGCTCTGCCCAGGAGATGCTGTGCGCCGTCATGGCGGCCCTCCTCCCGCCGTGGGGAAGCTGCGCTCCGACAACGCGGTGATAAAGGCTCCTCCCCCGCAGGCATGCTCCGGAGGTGCGAAGGGATGGCTCCGAGGCGGGGGCTGCTCCGGAGCCGAGGCCCGCTGAGGAGCGCTGCCACAGGGTGACCCCGCCAGCTCCCGTTCCACGCCGTTTATCGCCTTTATCTCCTCACGCCACCTCGCGCCCTCCATTACCTGCCCGGGCCACGCTGAGGGGTGCCCTGTGCTGAGGCGGCCGCTGAGGTAACGGACCGGGCCCCGGATGAGGCTCTGGGCTCTCAGACCGGTCTCCTGCCGCTCATGGAGCTCCATAACTGCGTCCAGACCGCGGCCTTCAGCCGCAGCGCCCTTTCCTCACCGCGTGCCCCGGTGGCTGTTGTGACACGATAAAACGAGGTAAGGCAGCGCCGCTCCAATGCGTGCCTGCACTGTGCTGTTGCCTTGTGTCAGCTTTGCCTTCTCCCTTCCCCTGTGTTGCCTTGGGCCTTGTCTATAGTTACTGGAGGTTGAAACAGGGGAGTGGAAATTCTTCCTTCGTGGCTTTTCTAAGTAGGGAGAGGTAGTGCTTTTGATATGGGAGGGCATCTCCCTATGCTTGCCGTCTCAGTTTCTCATTGACTCCGCTTTGGTGCTAGCTGTCGCTTCCCAGTGTCTCAGTCCACCATTGCTTTGGGTATTGATGCAAAATTCCATACTGTTGTGGTTGCAGAGTGTGTTAAAAGTCAAACCCATCTGAAGTTTCAGGAGAGAAAACTAGTGTTTCTCAGCATGAGCTTTTAGATTAGAGATTGGGTGAGCTCTTTTGCAGCAATAAGAGTCGCTGCATCTGTTTGAAAGTTACTGAAAACCTCTAGCTTACTGAAGAAAACATTTGTCCTAATAACAATATCCTAGCTTGCTGCCAGCAGCAGATGAGGCTTGCCTGTGGGAGAAATATGGTTTACAAAGAAGAAAGGTGTAGGTTGTATCGGTCTTCATTGTAAAAAAATTATGCTGAGATTTGTTGTAATACCAAAAATAGCGCCAAGATCAATTAATTTTTTGAGTAGTTAATGTAAATTTTATTATTTCAAAATGAGCCTAAATGGGTTGTACCCATGAACCTTCATCTCACTGTATGGCAGCGCAGCCGTGTGCTGGAAAGTACTTCTGAGACAACACCTGAACAGTCATCTCCTTCGCTTAGTGACACCTGGGAAGAGTCAGTGCTCAACATGCCCTATCCTGCTAGTTTGTAAATTCAAGCTGGGTTCTGTCTGTATCATGCATGTTTCTATTTATAAAAGCTTTGCAGTTGGAAGTGGGATGATTTACTGGTGATGCACGAACCTGAACAGTGGTGTGGAATGCTGAGAGTTCTCTAGCTTTAGATGTTCAGCAATCACAAGCCAGATCCACTCACACAACACATTAGTGAGAACCATGCTTATTTATCACCTGAAGGCAGAATAATGATGTTTCAAAGGTCCGAGTTCCCCTCTTCAACAGTAAAGGTTTCATTTCTCTTTCTTGTGTAAAATCTGAGGTTCCTATGTGGCCACCTTCATCCAGCAGCTGCAACTGGAAAAAAAGCAACCAGTATTATAAGGTCCATAAAAACATTGTGGGAGTTGGTGACGGACAGTGCTGTGCTTTTCTGCAAGATGAGTGAAATAAAACTTCACCTTACAGGGACTTTATTGCTCCCATATATAAAATGGATATTAATTCAGGGTGGGTTTTTTTTTGGTGTACAAGTAATACTCAACTGCAGAAGATCTGTTAAGGAGCTGTACTTTTTGTAAAGTCATTTTTTCTGATCCCAAATCCTACAGCTAAAAAAATGGCAGTGGTGGTTAGTGGAATTCCTCTGGAATTTATTGAGTGCTGTAAGTTGTGTAAGGAGGGAAAACTTTGGACCTCATCAGGATTCTCTCTGGCTTCCTGCCAGCTGGCTTTCAGGTAGGTTCCATTGAAAGAATTGATACATTCTGACCTCAAAACCAGAGGAAATGCTGCAAGGTAGCAGGCTATTAAAACAAATTAAGCTATATATTTGTGAGCATCAGTGAAATATTTTGTGATGTTACACTGTATGTGCTTGTCACAGTCCTGCCACATCAAGGTTAGAGTGAGAAGGTGACTGGTTGGCAGTCAATCAGACGGAGATGTTGATTTCTCAGGTAACCCAGGCGGGGTGAGGCTTGCATGCTCTGTTGCTTTGAACAGCCAGATAATGAATATGCTTTCCAGAATTCGTGTTTCTCATAGTGGAAGCAGCAGCTGTGTGTGATCTGTGTTGCTGTCAAAGGAAAGTGAGATGTAGTTAATTCAAGTCTACACAAAAACATTGATCAGGGCTCTTCTTGCTATGGTTGAGTATCTGCAATAACAATGACTAGGACAGTGCAGCAAGCCAGGATGGCAAAATCAAATATGTTTTGTCTTAATACAGTGAGTGAGAGGGTTTACCACCTAGATTCACTGCTGAGCATCAGCAGTTTTGAAGCAATTCTGCTCCAATCTTCAAAGGGTTGGTAAGATACTGAAATCAAATGGAAAGGGCACATCTTGTTCATGTCATTATAAATACACTTCGTTTGTAGCTATAAGGTTAAAATCATGGATTCAGTACAAACATCTTGCAATGGATCAGTTCCACATGATTAAAAAACCCCTTGTGTTTGTGGTATCTGGATAAAGTTATACTGAGCTGCTTACAGAGGTACTGAATGTTGCAAGAGTTATATGGAGTGCATGTACACATTATGTTTCCTCTGTTCCTTCTGTACTAATAGTACTTGCATGTGGATGATTATGTGCTATATATTTAGTAGAGTATCACAGTATATATTTTTTAGTGCCAAGCTAAAATTCCTCATATACTGGTTTTGTAATAAAAAATGTAATTATTACTTTTATTTCTGCAGCGGTACCCAATTCAGTGTCTGTCTTCCTGCTTTTCCTTCCTGACAGTTTCTTTTTACAGCTCTGTCTGCTTTTCTTTTGTTGTGCGGAAGAAAAATGGGTGCTAGCAGGTTTGCTAATTGCTATAAAACTCTTCCCAGCCCTGTTCTGTTAGGATCATTCTATTAGCTAAAGTAATGGAGTGCAATGTCGTGATTGCTCTCACACTTTTCATTTATATGAGGTCTTTCTGGAGCAATATGTTACTGGGATTGTCTTCTGGTGCTGTCACCAATTGCTTTGGATTTCTTACACCTGCAGTTTTCTTTTATCTCAACATTTCTTTTTTGCTACTATGTTAATCTTCTTTATCCTTCCTAAAAGACTTTTAAGAGCACAGGACTGTTAGCCCCCTGCTTCCTCAGTTTTTTGCTAGGAAGAAGCAAAGCTGAGTGTTGACATACCCAGTATCTTGCCAGACAGTCCTCTGACCAGTGTCAGTGCATTCACATCAGTGCAACAGTTCCTGTCAGTTTGAAGTTTTACTACTGTAGCTAAAGGCAAGGTCTTTGCCCTCACTGCATCATTTTGCTGCTGACACCTATTTTTCCTTACCTATCAGTATTGTCAATGTCATCTTCTTCAGCAGTATTTTATGGCAGCAGACTTTTGTCTCATCACTCTCATTATATTAGCTTCAGTGATTGTACTTTCACCTCATTACTGAAATAAAGTTAACGAGAGTCATGCAGCTAAACCTCTGCTCACCCCTCTGGAAATTTATTCTAATGATGAAAAGGAGATGCATGTGGATCTATTTAAAAGCAAGCTGGCTTTTTTCTCCACCCCCGCCTAGCTACATACCAAATTCAGCGTTAAATAAAGTCTCTTGTTATTAAGAGCTGATGATGCAGAAGAATCCAAATACACCATACAACATTAATAAGGACAAATGATATTGGTTAAACACTTATCTATGTGCTGGTCTGCTACAGAGTTCCTTTATGATCCTAATTTCTCTGTTGCTGCTGCTTCTGGAAAGGGTTTCTTGTGTCTGACTCTCACAATAAATTAGTCATAAAGCACTTGGGGGTCCTAGGGGATATGCTAGGAATGTTCAAGATAGTATCAAGTGTAACAGTAATCACACCTATAAATGAGATAAAGCACAGAGAGAGAAGTGGAAATTGTTTATAGAAGATACAGTAAGGCTTTGAGCTGAAAGAAGAAATACAATTTAGATAAGCAAAGTTAATGAGATAAGATAAATGTACAAGTTGCATGTGCCAAGCAAAGAGGCTCCTGAGATCTTCTGATCAGAATTTGAATTTGCAATAAGAGCAGTTATTTTGCTGGTCACTGTTAGGGAAGCCTTATCAGTAGAGGTGGTTTATTTTGTTTGTTAGTGAACGGTTAGAGAATAAGAATTCACTTTTTATTTAATCTTCTTACAGGCAGCTACCATGACATGGCCTCAGACAGGACTGAGGCTACTGTTTTCTGTAGCAACACAGGTTGCCACATCCTTTAAGTCAACCTTATTGTTTGATGTTTTTCTTAAGTGTTACTGCTTCATGTATGAAACTAGACTGAACCTGGTGTAGTTTAAGAGGTCCAAAATAATTCTTGCTAAAAGTTTGCATATATTTTAAAGACCTTCTATTTAAATAAAGTTCACCCCACAAAATGTTGTTAGCAAACAAACCTCCTCTGTGTCCAAAAATATAAAGGTATGGCTTACTAAAAATACTGCTGGCCTGTACAGCGTGTGGAGTGTTTTAGACCCGAAGCGTTCTGAAATGCTTGCTTTAGGCTTTCAAAGAAAAAAGTAGTTGAAGGATTACCAAAGTGTGGTTGACTCAGAAGTGGGAGTGAAATATTACTGTAATGATAATCATGCTTTGACCTATTTTGGATTCTGGGCTGTAGAAGTATTGTTCTCCCTTGAGCAGGTTTGTGATTTTAACCACAGAGTTCCCAAGGAAGTGTGTGTTGACTTGTCGCTAAAGGAGAAGCTTTCTAATAGGAAGACTGTTTAAGTTAGCCTTTTCAAATGTCAAAATCCTAAGCGAAATAGATCAAGTTGGATAAAGCTGACCCTTTACCGAGGCTGGTGAAATAACGTTATCGCCCTTTGGCGGAGGGAGAAATTGCAACACAGTGTTTAGCAGACAGCTTCTTGTCGGATGCAGCAGGAGTGGGCTGGGGCAAGCAACTAAAACTGGCCCCTGGATTGCTGCCCTATGCTGCTTTCTGGAGATTTCTGCCTTCTCCTTCTGAGACTGCTGTTGTTGTGCCCAGAGATGGCACTGACTCATGTCTGTAGTCACAAACTGAGTATGCCAGGTTGAAATGTGCCTTACGAAATAATTCATGTTATGTTTAATTTGGGAGGTTTTTACAAGAGTCTGTCCTAAAGCAGCTTTTATTATAGATGCGGCCAAAACTGAATACTTTATAAGCAATGTGAATGAAATGATTTTCAGCTCATGTTTTATGGTCATTCCTACTGCTCCTGCAAGCATGCTGGTTCAGAAATACTCTCTCTCAGCTGCAGGTATTTACATCAGTTTCTTCTTTTTCCTTCATGTGCATGTCCCCTCTTCTCCCACCTGCTTCCCAGCTTGGCTTTTCCTCATCTTGGTGCCCAGGAAATGCCAGTGTCTAGTTGAATGAGCTCTGCTATAAATCAAAGTGTTATCACTTAGCTGGTAGAAGTGATTTAATTAATGCGTCATGCCATCCCCAGAGCCTCTCTCCACCTGACTGCTAATCAACCTTCAGCAGCGGGAGGAAAGCATAGCCCTTCTTGGACTGTGCAGGAGAGACTGGAAGAAAGACAGTTAATTGCAGCTGCATGATCAGCATTGTCACTTGTCTCTAATCTCTTGTCTACTTCCTGAAATACTGCTGTCCTGGTCTCTTACAAGCCATGCTTGACTCCATTCAGACAGAAGTGATCTAGTATCATATCAGCAATCAATTTCTGTCAGAAAATTGATTTGGCAGGTGACATTTTTAAAAGCACCCTATTGTGCATATGAATATTGCAGCAACTTTCATAGCCCAAGTACTCTTTTAGCTGGAATGAGCAGTTTATGCATGAACATTCCAGCGTGCTGTGGACGCACTTCGTAGATGGTGCTGTGCAGTTAACCCTGCAGATCACTGAGCCAAAACTGGTTGTGCTAGTGTGGAATTACAGGGCACATATTAAAAAGTAGTACCCTTTGTCAGCTGGTGAATAAATAATTGATGATTTTACATTGGGCATACATGTATCAGAATAATTCCTGTGCAAGCTGGAGCACTTTGTTTCAGGATCTGTGGTAAGGGAAGTCTCAGCTTCCATCTATTGAATAACATGAGTGTAAGAAGAATTTAGGGAGTATTTGTGACTATTCATAGTTATATAGGTATCAAGATAAATATGGAAAATAGCACTTATGGGAAACCGTGTTTTCTAGTAGCTAGAATTGAAAACTAGGAGTCAGGATTCCTGCTTTCTGGGCTTGACCACTCCATCTGGCACAAAGTTACCAGATGACATGAGAAAGACACTCAGCTAGTTTTTATCTAGGTTTGACTCAACTATAATGTTTGCTACAGAAGGATATATTGTAGTTATAGCAAACACTCTCCTCTCTCTTTATATAACCACTGCCACTGAAGCAGATGGGCCTGCACCACCTTCTCTGGAGATGAATGAGACTCACCAGTAAGATGAACAGCACTGCACCCAGGATTGCTTCAAGGTCCACAGACTGTTGGGGTAATAATTTCAGCCTTAATACTACACTTATTAGGTAGTACCTGTGTGCTTTTGGAGCCTAAGATGGTGTTTTTGTGCAGCTTTTGGGCGAGCTTCAGTGGGCAATGGGAGAAGAACTTGACCCCACTAACTTTCAGTGTGGGCTAGAAACTGCCACAAGCTGTAGGATGTGTGAGCTGGGCCACATCATGTGGCTTCCCACATCCCACAGTACCTTATGATGGTGCCACATGACCTGTGTCCAGCTCACTCCCGGCCTTTGGTCCTTCCTGGGAGAGCCTGCTACACAGTCAAGCCAAACACACTGCTCTGTCCTGTTCCTCAACCTGTCTTGTGACAAACAATACAGATGAGTCAGCCACAAGCTCTGTGCAATGACACTAATTCGGTTCCATCCCTATGTCTCTGGGTGTTACAGGAGATGGGTGCCCTGAGCCACAGCCTTAAGGCTGGGTACTCTACGATCTGACCAGGGTAATTACCATTATGGTTAAGCAGCTGTTTCCTTTGTAAGTCCCTAATTTTGAGGGTTCATTACATGGACATAAAAGTCCTCTCCAGGCAGAGATTTGGCAGACAGAGCCCAGCCAGGAGCTGTTTAATCACTTGTTAGTTTGTTTATTTTTGCATCTGTTGGGCAATTGTTCTGGTATTTTGTATACAAGGCAGCAAAAGATATTGCTACAATCATTTTCAGTTGCTTACCAGTAAGGTCTTCAATGATCTATATTTTGCTAAATCTCTTACGGTTTATTTAAAGAAATAAATGTATATCACTCTATTGAAAGTGTTTTCTATGCAGTATTGAAATACCAGCTTTTCTGACACTCCACTGATTTCCTTGTTTAATCCATGTGCTTTGTTTTACTTAATTTTCACAAACTCTGCTGCTCTTATGCTGTTTCTATTGGTTTATACTAGAGTACTCTGTAGAAAAGTAGACAAAGGCTGTGTTCACTGCATAGCTTTGCTGCTATTTTTATTCTTTCCCCATCTTTTGTTTGACAGAACTGAAAATCTGCGACCAAGCTGCATAAATCTCTCTCTTTTTTTGTGATTGAAATGAAGAAGAACTTTTAAGGTAGTGAAATTACTGTTTTTTTATCACAATGCAACTAGCAACAGAGTTTGTGCCTCCTGAGGAATTATTTTTCTAGGAAATGCTGTTAAATATAACATCTGTAAATTTGATCCCTGAAGGAAACTGTCCCCCCAGGCTTTTTAAAATTCCACAACATCCCTTATTCCTACCTGAGCTAATTTAAAAGCAAGATGCACTGATACCCATAGCAACCGATGCCAAATAAAACTGGCTGCTCTGTAGGATTTTGCTTAGGGCACAAGAGTGAATAGCTGGCCTTGTTGTAAGGATTATGCTGCAGGTGAGTGAATAGAGCCATTCTTTAGTAGACAGTTGGATACTAGTGAATCTTGTTGCTGGCAAGATGCTGTGCTTATAAGTGCTACATCTGTGGTTTTTTCCTCTTAAGAAGCCTTGACAGTACCTGATGACTTCAATCTGAGTTGTCATCCGGCCAGTTTTTATCTTGCATTGAAAAATATTTTAATGAATTCCTTCACAGAGGGAAAAGGAGCAGCGAGCATGTTTTAATCTCACACTTCTAGTTCATTTTAGCACTCTAACAGTCATGTCTGTGCACCAGCAGGTCACAGAATCAGGAAATACACACTGTATTAGCTGTGCTGCCCTCCAAACTAAGAACATCATCTTTTCTGAGCCTGGACAATGTCCTAAGACAAGACTGTACTTTCTTTCCAAGTGCTAGGTGCCGGAAGAGGACACGTTAGTAATTCTTGTACGTCATTACCCTCACTCACTGCCTGTAGACAGGAACAGCGAGATTGGACTGTGTGACCAGAAGACAGCTTTTGAGGGAGTGCAGTTGTGGGGGTGTGTGCCTCAGCCTCCTGTATGCTGCCAGACCTCTTCAGCTGTGTCTGGTCCTCCTCTGCTAGCACCTCCTGAAAATTGGCTGTTCCATGGGAGAGCAAAGCCTGTGTTTTTAGAACAGACCGACTAAAGTCTGTTATTGCTAGCGTGACAAATACAGTGTTAGCCAGGAAGTTCAGAAGGACTTAGCAATTCATTTGTTTTCTGTAAAAATGTCTCATTAAAAGCTTTCTATCCTTTTTTTTTTCCCCTCCCCAAAGAAAATTGCTTTTTGATGACTTGAAAATGCTAAGAGAAAAAGTAAGTTTTGGTTTAAGAAACCGATTTCTGGGGGTAAAAAAGAAATGGTAGCCTCAGTTGAATTAAAACCTAAACCTTTAGAACATTTGGCATTTTTTTCTTAACATTTGTATGTGACAAATTTTTTTACTTACTCTGAATAGAACCCAAACATAACAAAATAAGCCCTTTCCAATGGAAAAAAATAATCAGATGAATGAATAATGTGCAATTGACTGAGGATTGGGCTGGGAGCCTGGTGGGAAAGCTGCCTTTTTGTGGGGAAAGGAGGAGAAGAGGACTGTAATTTCCGAAGGTATCAGAAGTGCAGGTTTTTTATTCTCTTCAGTGTTCTGCCTCTCATTCTCATTTTTGTGTGCGTGTATTAAGTGGCTCTTGCTGAGCTCTGCATTGAGATGTGTCACTGTGATAAATCACTTTTACTGGAGATTATATTTTTCCTCCAAATGAAGCTGCCAGCAAGACACATTTTAGCAGTTGAAAGTAACTGCAACATTTTCTGTCCCCTTTTCCCTCTCTCTCCTCAAAATATTATTCAATGAATTCTGACTAAATTCTTTGAAGACCATGTTTTCTAATGGGAAAAAGTAACAGAGGTGACAATTAACAACTGTCAGCACTAGTCAAGGTTCTTTATGCATACAAGTAAATCTGTTTTTCTCCCACCTTGCTTATATTTGAGGAGTTCTATCCTGCTTATAGCATTATCCAACGAACCTCTTCAAGATCCCTATGAAACAGGGAGCCATCCCTATGAAACAGGGAGCCACACAGAGGTTGAGTTGCCTAGGATCAAATACTGGACTCATGGTGTGACTGTAAAGAAGAATCATCGGGTGCTTTTTTGCTCTAGCCATCTGAACTTGTGCCGTCAAGTTCAGGTACCTGATGTCAAGGTCATACAATGTCTTCAGTAAATCTACTACCTTTTAACAAATATTTGTGCCATTTTATCATCACTACAAAATCATAGAATCAAAGAGTGGTTTGGGTTAGAAGGGACCTTAAAGCTCATCCAGTTACAAGCCCCTACCACGGGCGGGGACACCTTCCACTAGAGTAGCTTGCTCCAAGCCCCATCCAACCTGGCCTTGAACACTGCCAGGGATGGGGCAGCCACAGCTTCTCTGGGCACCCTGTGCCAGCGCCTCAGCACCCTCACGGGGAAGAGCTTCTGCCCAAGAACTCATCTCAATCTCCCTTCTGGCAGGTTAAAGCTGTCCCCCTTGGCCTGTCCCTACAGGCCCTTGTCCAAAGCCCCTCTCCAGGGTTCCTGCAGCCCCTTCAAGCACTGGGAGCTGCTCTGAGGTCTCCCCTTCAGGAGCCTTCTCTTCTCCAGGCTGCCCCAGCCCAGCTCTCAGCCTGGCTTCAGAGCAGAGCTGCTCCAGCCCCTGTGGCCTCCTCTGGACTCACTTGAGCAGTTCCACGTCCATCTTGCGTTGGGGGCCTCAGAGCTGCATGCAGTTCTCCTGCAGAACTGGAAAGCCATTAGAGAACCTCATCTGTCTGATGGCTGCAGGGAACCTTTCCCTGATTTCTCTCTCAATCTATTCCTGGCTGGTTCCTGCTCACTTGTTAGGCTGATGTCACTGTTGTTACCCCCTAAAAGAAATTCAAGACAAATAAAGAAATAGTGTCTCATATTTTTATCAAAAAGGAGTAAAATAACTTCATTAGAACAAAAAGAAAGCCTAGATCTTTGTTATTTTAAAGTGCCAGCAACGGGGAGGGAGGTTATCTGGAGAATGTGGACCATAACGGTTTCTTGAAGTCTTATCGGGGTTACCAAAAGCATTGCTAAAATCATTTGGTTTTGACAACTTGTTAATAGGTTTTGACATTTTTTGAGAAGATAAGATTGAATTTCAGACTTGCCAGTTCAAATGCAGTTCTGAGTCACAAATAATGTTTTACACTCTTTTTGGTGTATTTGACAGTCACTTGGTAGGTTGGTTTTATTCCCCAGGAAACAGCTGGTTGAATCCCAGTTGGAACCTTAAGGCTAGTCAAAGAAATGGGAATTAGTTCTTCCCAGAGATGTAAATACCACCTCCTTCCAAAAGTATCTGGTTACTCAGGTATAAGATTATGTTCCATGGCTGATGGAATGGATGGTGTTACTGCTCGGGCTTCACAGGCATATGGATAAGTGGGAGTCGAGTTCTCCAGTCTTCCCAGCTTGTCTCCCCTCTCTGAGGGACTGCTTTGGTTTCTTTCCACCGAACTTTTCTGAACCCACTCCCATTTTGTTTTCTCTCCAGTTTTCTTGTTTCAGATGAATTCCAGATCATTTTCCCCTTCAATTCCATTTATAGAAAGTGGTTGTGGATGAAAAACCTCTGCTGTGGTATAGTTCTGTGTGAAAGTCCGATAGTTTTGGTTTTAGTACTTCATTCTGTTCTCCCTTCCTTTTGAGCTTTAGATTGCTGATGGATACTCAAAAGCTGTCTTGATTTATGATTTTCTGTGGAGTTTTGTATTTTTTTTTCCTTGAAAGAGATCTGAGGAAACACCAAGATTACAACAGGTCCCATAACAGGTCCCAAACTTCTTTTCTGCATAGGATCTGGACATTCACAGCCTTCTGTTTACCAGCTGAAGCTCTCACCTTTCAAAAGCAAATTTCTTAGAAAAGGAGGGGAGAAATAAGCTGGATTTTCAAAGCTCATCTCTAAATGTTAAATCCCAGCTCGCCAATGCCGGACCTCTTATTTGTCAGTGTCCTACAATAGTCATATTGCAGAAAAATACTGTAAACCAGTGTGTCTTGGATAGGTCCTAAGACAATTATAGCAAAGATAAGAGATAGGCACGATATGTAGTCCCATAATGATGCAGACTGTGGTTTGGTCATGGAGGTGAGCCCTGTTCCTCTGTGGTTACTTGATAAACACTTTTAATTATCAGCATTGCCATTTGCATAATGGAATTGTACAGCTGGCCACATGCAGCGAGTGGAATTCCCACATGCTCTGTCAGTACTGCTGCACAGGAAGAATTGCTGGAAGGATTCTGGCTCTGAGCAGAGGGAAGTAAATGTGGCACATCACTAACGTAGGGACTGCCTGCAGAGGAGGAAGGGGTTAACAGTGAGATTATGGAACTCCTTGACAGCTCAAGCAGTACTCAGAAAGGCAGCAGTTTGCTGGCCTGTATCAAGAACCTTTTTCTGTTGGTTGCAGGAAGCTACTTTAGGGTAAACTGTCTTTGTATTTTTATTTTCTTTTGTCGTGGTTCAAAGCTGTAAGTTTAGGGAATAGCTTTTTGACAGAGGTCCGGGCATCTCTCTGTAATGGTCAGCTGCACTTTGATATCCTGTAGTTTTGGCTTTGGCTTTTGCTTGACTGTAGCATAGCTGAGTAGACACTGCATTTCATATTCTCATGTACCAGGGTACACTGAAATAAGAGCAGGCTGTGAGGAAAGATGGATGGCTGCTTTACCTTGCAGGCTACAAACACAGCTGCGCAGATCAGCAGATGGCAGACTACTGCTAGCAATGGGCCACAAACAGTGTGAACTGTTCCTCTGCTCTGTGCTGTTCCAGATGGGAGGCCTCTAAAGGGGAAATGGAATATGCTTGTTTTGCAGTGGTCTTTCCAATTCTGCCTTCCATACCCTTGGTTTGCTCTTCCCTTCTGGGGGATACATGTGTCCAGTGGCACGATTCAAGATGAGCACAGCCAACCTTGTTTATTGTATTAGTTTATGACTCTCTTTGACCTTGTAACATACACCCTACTCTTTAAGCTATCACCAGTCTTAACTGCACAATGAGATTTAATATCAGCATTTCTGACACTTGATAGAGTTACGAGTGAAGATTTTGGACTATAGAGTGAATGACATTCAGAGAGGAGGAATGCATCATAATTAATCTGCTCCATCTGGGGCAGTTGGAGCTTGGCTGCCAGTGCAGTGAGAGTGAATAGGATTGCATCGTTCAGAATGACATAGTGTTTGGCATAAATGAGTTTTAATTTCATCCTGTTGCTGACGTAGTTAGCCCTGTCCATCAGCAAAAACTGTACTCCAGGTGCTGCTCTTCTGTGTGAGTGGGTGGTAGTGGAGTTCCTGTGCATGGAGCAGCATTGGCAGCTTAGGATGATGGAGTATAAGAGGAATAAATGGATTTTTTTTAGTTATAAAACTTGATTGTTTACTTATGTCTTCATGGCGTCAGGTGTCAAGAGTTTCTCAGTGGGAATCTCTGTGAAGAAAGAGGAATGAAGTACTGTTTGTCAGTGTGTGCTAATCTCTGCCATCAACAGACCAGGAGTGCTCCATGAAACACCTTGCTAATATCCTACCAGTGGTGTGCTGGTAATGTAATGAGTTGTCTGAATGTCTTCAGGTTCTGACTGCGGACTCACAGATCTGAATCATGAACTCTGAGGAAGGATTTGGGAAGTCAGTCATATTACCAACAAATCCCTTTCCCAAAGAGTTGTTATTTTCCAGATAGAACATTCTGATAGAACAGCATTCTACAGAAAAATTTTCCTCTCTTACACATGAAATATTAGGAATTGGGTTTGGTTTACATTTTTTCTCTGTTTCCCAAGTGTTTCATAAATGAAACAAGAAGCAGAGGATGAATACTCTCATCAATCATCCTTTGTTTGTATATGCTAGTCAAGACCTAAAAATCCACTTGGAAAGAAAGAGGGGAAAACACTGGAGGCTTTCTTTCATGTTGCTTCAAAAGTAAATGCTTCCAGTTAAAGCCCCAAGCCCCATAAAGTAACTTTGTCAGCTGGCTGCATAGTGGCATAAAACCAAAAGAGACTGCCAGTCTGGAAAGTTGTCTGCTCCATGGCTAACGGGGCCCATAACTCTGACTTGACACATAGCTGACCCCTGGTTCAGTTCAGGGCTCCCTTACAAGTTTGGGAGGGAATGTGAAGCAGCCACCGAGGGTTGTTTGGAGTTTTCATGTCACATAAGCAATTGTAAACATCCTATTTCTGACCACAGCTAGTGAAGATGCTCTGATGTAAAAATGCTACAGCAAACCACTCAAAATACTATTCTCCATAGAAAACTTCCTGCTAGAATAAAACCCCAGTGTAGCAGGGTTTTCTTTTTCTAGAATGATTTCCAAGTTTGACCAACAGTATTTTTTGTGAATGCAGCTTCAGAGGAACTCCTGAAGCCAGAACCTCAAAAAATACTGAGGACTCTCTAATATGAATTTGCATGTTGTTTGGAATCTTCACTATTTTGACACAAAGATAACACCCGCATGACAATGACAGTGCTTAGAACAGGAGGTTAAATGTGTGATTTCCACACAAAATGCAGTGTAATGTCAAATAGTTGTTAGGAATGACTGCATCTTGCCATGAAACAAAGATAATAATTGAGCATTCTAGGGCTTGATATTGAGATTGACACCTGAAATTTATTAATGATCTGGGAAAAAAGGACCATAAGTGTTCACAACTTATGGGCAAAAGCTATGGAGCTTGTAATGTCCATGCAAAGATAAGTAAATCACTGGGACAATCATTATTACAGTAGATGACATTTTGGCTATGTGTCAAGTACCACATTCAGGCAAGAATACTCTGGGCATTTTCAGTGTTGTATGCTGATGGACTTCAAGCTTCCCCTGACCTGAAAGGAAATACTGAGCCATCCGTGTCAATATTTGCTTCAAAAGGATGCCTGCCTATTGAACAGAACCCGCAGCAAAGCAGTTAGGGCTCCTGGGAGCATGATACATGGGACAGGGTGAAAGGGAACAGGTAGATACTGTATTGCCACATAAATCTGGGGTTCATCTCTGTCTTCTCAAGCTGTGTATTAGAGTATTATTACTCTGTCTACAATCTCATCTTTTACATTACCAGTGCTTTTGGCACCTGAGTAGCTATAAATGCCACAAAAATGGAAGTTGCAAGTAGGCAAAAGGATGTATCACAAGAAATAGAGGTCTGACATGTGCATTTGTGACTTTCAGTTCTACCTTGTGTATAAAAAGCAGCTGTTTATCTACCAACAGCACCTTGCTGCTTCCCAATGTTAATTTCCCAGGTTCACTAGCAGGGCTCAAGCTCTCTTCCTCATATTCAGCAGGGCTTATGTTATGCCTTAGCCACTAGGCATCACCTTTATAGGATCACAGAATCTCACTGTCCCAGTGGCATACAGCTGCTCTAGGATTAGCCAGGAGAACAAGCTTTCCCAGGAGCTGGGGGAAACAGGTTTGTGCCTGGTGGGATGATGACTCTGAACTTGAAGGTTTTTAGAACACAGTAAACAACTAGTTTGCATTGCTGAATTTGTCATCAGTTGCTCATCCATGCTGCCACATCCACACTTGCTTTTTTCTTTTTCCCTTGTATGCTGCTGAAACCCTGGCATTTGATCCTTTTAGAGACATGAGAATTGCACAAGAACAACCCTAAGTCAGTTAGCACTGCATTAAATACAAGCTTGCATCATCCTACGTGTTCCATTGACAGTTTGCATGAAACTTCTAGTGAGCAGAGGTTTCCTTTCATTTATGTATCAACTTCTTTGTTTTTTTTTTCTGTGGTGTTATTCTTGGGTTATTTTGTCATGGATGTTGAATTGTATGTTTCAAAAAGTTTATTTGTGTACCAATATCACAAATCAGTAAGGCTTCATAACTACTGATCTATGTCTTGTGAACAAGTACTAGGCAAAGCTCTCAAAACTCTGTGAAAGCGTTCGTGACTTCCTCATTGCCATTAGTTTGTGCCACCTTGGCTTAAAGCAGTCTGTCTATTTTGGGAGTATCTGAGATGAGCAGCAATAACAGTGCCCCGGGTAACAGGCACTGAACTATGCTACAGCTGTAAGTCTGGGAAGGGCTCGCATCACGAAGCAGTAATGATCTGTGCCATCAAGAGAAACAAACTCCCCAAAATAATTCCAGGCCTCTCTGACACTTCTCAGTCTAATCAAGGTAGAGAAGAAATGCAAGTTTACCTATGATCACTTGGAGAATGGTCTGTAATGACTACAGTGAGTCACAAAAAGGAACCCACGAGGTGTGATGGGCATGTGTCTAAAGATACTGCTTTGCCCATGGAGGAGTAGATGGTGGAAAGAGAAGTTAAGGACATGGATGCGCTTTAATACTGTTATGTCTTGCAAAGACAACATCAAATAAAGGTGACATCAGAAGATCAGGAAAGGCTGAAACCAAAGCACACATTCTGATCTCTAAGCTCGTGTTGTAATAAGCATCCTAAGTAGTCTTATGAATTCAGACTCACTATTTGTTATAGATCCATACCTTAGCACTTAGAAAGACAGTTCTCCAAACATTGAGATGCAGAAATACTTCTAAAGACTAACGTGCAAGACACTAGTAAAACGTGCTGCTGTTGCCCAAGTGTACCAGACAATATCCCTTTGAAGCATAGGGGTGGCTAGCGATGACACTACACAGTGTGTAACAGCAAGGGTGAGGCATTCCTGGGACAAATGCTGCTTTAAAGGTGTATATAGCTTACTTAACAAAAACTGAGCTTGCTTTGCAATGCCCACAGCTTGACCATTAAATCAATGGTCATGGATTTTGAGACCCAGAAATATGATATAAAATAGGCTTAATTTTAATTTCTGCAAACAAGCCGTCTTTGGGAAGGTAATGGAGGGACTTGGCATGAAGTGTTATAGCTGCTTTTCACCTAAAAGAAAATGAGCTACTTCTAGCCAGCCAGGTGTGGTTTAGGAATCTGCAGCTATAGGTTTAGCTTATTGATTACAGGCTTATTGATTTTGGGGAAGATCCCAAATGCATTCATAGCTGTAGGGGTTCCTGTTCAGGCTGTGGCTGGTGGTAGGGGATCATCACAAAGTTTCCTACCAGCTGGCAGTCTGAAACCAAAGCAACTCCTCTGCCCAGCAGCCAGCTAACTGCAGCCAGAAAGAAGGGCTCTCTTCTAGCATGAGAAGGAGCACACTGTGGGATGAGATCTGCTCTCATTGTCAATTAGCACTTGGGATACTCGGTCCATTAGTCCCTGCAAACAGCTGGAACTTCTCCTAGTTAAAAAGTCTTCCTCCAGAAATCCCTATCCAGCCGTGGCGGAAGAATTGGTATTGCTGGAAGTGTGTTTGTGATGAATCTGAGGCTTAACTTCCTGAGCAGCCCCCACCTCCCCTGTTCGCCCAGCAGGCAAGCACATCATTTCCCCATGCAGAATCTTATACCAGTTAATCCAGTGTCCCTGGTTATTTTATGCTGCTTGACTTCAAGTGCTCTTAGCTTTACTGAACGTGCCTTTCTATACCGTTTTAAGTATCTGCATAGTAAGGAGGCTAAATTCCAAAAGCTGTTTTGCTGTGCCTGCTGCAAATGCTTGGATGTGTTCCAAGGCCTAGTCTGGCATTTAAAAGGGATTTTCCAGGATGTTACAATTCACCCAGCACTATAACTGTGCCAATCCAAAAGCTTTGCTGCCTTCAAAGCCACACTACTGTGTGTAGTAGAAGTGTGTTCCAAGGCACACAAAGCATTAAAAAGATCAGTTCAACCAATGGCTTTATTGGCATAGACACTAAACTGTCCAGAAAGGCTTTCTCTAAGCCCCTTTCAGGCTGTGTGAGCTATTCAGTTTCAGTGCTGCTGTGTGTATAGAAGTTTATGTGACAAAGCATATTCTTGTGTCTGCTCCTGCGTGTATGTGTTTTACCTAGAGAATTTCACACAAGGGAGGAATGTCTGCTTCCCATTTCCCAGTAGATCACAGCGTCCAACCCTAAACATACAGATCCTCCCTGCAGTCTCAATGCTTCCATGGAAGAGAGGGGCATAGAACATGCGGCATTACAGGGAGCAGCTCTTTGAGCAAAAGGTGGTTCTGTTTCTTAGGAAAATGGAAACCTGGGGGGTCTGTAGTGGTATCACATTGTTAGAAACTGAAAAACATATTTAGCAATGAATAACTGAAGTAGTCCTGCCCTGGACTGGGTGCTTTACTGTGTCTAATTTAAACTGAGCCTTTTGTCATGAGCAGATTGACCCTGTCTCTACACAGAGTACAAAACTCGGCCAAAAGTGAAGTGAAATAGTTACAGTTGAAAAGCTTCAACAAACCAAAGCAGAATAACTCTCTGAAATGGCGCATACGTTTGGAACTGTGTTGTTGCAGCCACTGAAGATATAACATGGTTCAAATGAAGTTGCCTTGCACTGATTCCCAAGATCCCAAAGACTTCAGGGAGATCTTATTATGCCTTTCAGTACTTAAAAAGGGGCCTATAAGAAGGATGGGGAGAGACTTTTTAGGAGGGCCTGTTGCGATAGGACGAGGGATGATGGTTTTAAACTAAGAAGGGAGGTTGAGGCTGGGTGTGAGGAAAGAATTCTTTACAATGAGGGTGGTGAAACACTGGCACAGGTTGCCCAGAGAAGTGGTGGATGCCCTATCCCTGGAGACATTCAAGGCCAGGCTGGATATGGTTCTGGGCAACCTGATCTAGCTGAAGATGTCCCTGCTCATTGCCAGGGGTGGACTGGATGAGCTGTGAAGGTCCATTTCAACAGAAACTATTCTAGTTCTAAAGCTCACGCTTTGTTGTGAAGTGAAGAAACCTTTCTGGGAAGACATACTTTAGCCAAACACAAGTTGCTAGGCTTAAATGTAAGGTGAGTGGCTGGAATATAACTGATTTTAAAAGGTCAGATAAAACTATTTAAAGGTATATACTGGCTTTAACCTACATGCACTTTGGTAAGACTGGGTGTTTTCAACATGAGAGCCTATGTATCTAAGTACCTGGGTGAATACCGTTCCCAGCTTAATGGCTATGGGTGAGTGGCCTGGCCAGTTTTCTGGTGTCCTAAATGGAAGTTTCGAGTCCCAGGTGCCTCAGGAATGCTGCAGGTGGCTACAGAGATCCAACCTCTTTTTCCTCTTCAATGGCCCAGCTCTGGCTGACAGGAGGCTGCAGCCACCCTGAGCTGATTTGCCGTTGCACTACTGGGTATATTATGTTAAGCTACAAGTGTTCCATGTCTTAATAAGGACAGCAACACGGAGAGTGGCAGTTTGTCAGGACAGGCAAGCCAGTTCTCTAGGATATAATTAAGTGCTGACAAGCTCAGGCATAAGACACGTAATAAATTAGTTATAGCACCTGAGTCAGAAGGATGAACTCTGCCGCAAAGGCAATTATAGAGAATTTCAGCCTTGGGACCACTTCCACACATTCATGTGTGTTGGGAAATCACATATAAATTTTTATGCGTCTTTAGCAAAACTGAGAAATTATTACCATAATATTAACATAAACAGATCTATATTTTTAAGTCCAAGTGAAATCGAGGAAGGTTGTTGCAATAGCACCTGTTTTTGACAGTGTCATCATTCTTAGAGGATCTTAAGGTGCTTTCCAACCCTAACTATTCTATGATTCTATGATCCTATGATTCTGGCTTTAGAAGCAAAGCAGCCAGTATGGAAATGCTCTTAATCTGCTCCTGTTGGAAACAACTGCAGTTTTGATTAATTAACTGATTTTATGAAACCTCAGTGATCTGCTATTAAAAACCTGGTTTTTACAAGATGCTTCCTCAGAGGTGATGAACATTCTGGCTGTATTCAAGTGGTTGTCAAGCCCTGCAATCACTACAGGAACTACTTTAGAAGTTCCATTTTCCCATTTGCTCTTACATTAATTCTGTCTTTGTTTTTCATCCCTTCAGGCCACATTCAACTTGATTTAGCATATTCACATGTTTATGTTGGAGGATAATTTTACTCATACAGGCAAGACAAATATTTTGACTTTATATCTTCTATTTTAAAATCCATTTCATGGAGGCTGGAGAGGAATGGGAAGGGCCCGGAAAGAGCTGCTGACCCTTAAGGAAGAGCTATCATTTCACTTCACAAGGCAACTTGTCTCCTGAAAAGAATTGCCTACTATGCTTCAGATAATGGGGAACACTGTTTTATTTGCTTTCATATAAGCTGCTGAACAGCTAAGATGCCAAATAATTTACCTTTTCTTATTATGTAAGGTCTGGAGCTATTTTTCCTGTTGGCTTGCATTGAAGTTTAGCTTGGATTAAAGGCGTTAAAGTGAGGAAGCTATGTAAATGATAGGGGTTCAAAAGACCTCAAAGAACAAGAATAGAAGATGTGTCAGGAGTAATGGTATTTCATACTTGATAGCGTCACTGGAAGGCACCAGTGTCTGGGGAAAGAAGGTGATGATGGAACGAGCATGCTGTGAATATTAACCGTGGGTAGAAACTTAAGCAGGAATCTGCCCATTGCAGGGGGGGTGGAACTATAGAAGATCTTGAGGTCCTTTCCAACCCAAACCAGCCTGTGATTCTATGATTCTGTCTGTGGCAAATGGCTATTCAAAACTAAATGCACTGCTGGATCTTCAGGAGCAGAGCAGATGGGGCTTCAGCTTTTCACTTACAGCAGAAGTGTAAGTGGCAGAGAAGAAGATTCCAGACAGAGAAAGACAGTATCAAGTATAAAACACTTATTTGTAAAGCTGAGCAGTGCAAAACTTGACTGAGAAAAAACAATGATGTAATCAGAATTACATGAAGCCCAGGACATTATTAGAATTAGCATCTCCGTTGCTGAAATGAGCTGCTGCCAGCAGCAGCAGCGTTGCTGGGCTGTCAATCTTGCCCTCTTGTTTGACATTTTAAAAGAAAATGATGAATGTCACCAGGTTATTTGCCATTATTTGTGTGATGTAATGGAGTTTGCTTGATGGATTTCACATCCCCATGTCAAAACACTTACATCTTATCTTATTTGGGGGCAAGTTTAATTTGTTTCCTTGGTTCCAAAAGCAAGAGCTTGTCTGCTTACACCTTGAGCTAAATGAACAAAAGTCTGGTTTGATTTATTCTGACAATTGTTTCAATGCAAGTCTGTGTGTCCATATCTCCTTTGGCTGTAGTATCTTAAAACTGAGTTAATCCTACTTAGTGTGTAGATGAGCTTTAATTGCCATCTTCCCCAGTGCTTTTCTAATGCTCCATGCTTTTCACACATTCTGAAGGCAGTGCAGCTGGACACTTGGCTGTAGCTCGCCTTTCAAGAAGTGATCTTCTGGTTTGTGTCTGGCACAAGGATGATGCTTCTGGTGCCAAAGAGGAGGCAGCGGCCCGCTCGCTGCTGCGTCCTGGCAGAGGCGCAGGGCACAGATTGTGAGTGACCTCTTGTGGAACTGAGTAATTGTGATGGAGCTGATCCAGTCATACAGGGACACACTCCATGCCCCCTGGTCCTGGCTCTTCTAAAACATCTTGAAAATAAATTATTCAGCTGAAAATAAAGCCAGGTCCACTACATCTAACCTGGCCAAGTTTACCATGCTTCCCATATAGCATTAACCCTGTGAGCCTTAACAATTAGAAGAAATTGGGTTTTATTACAGTTGGTACTGACAGCAACAGCTCAGCTTGGGAGTGCCGTAGCATTCTTAGGGGATTCTGTTGAAGAATACCTGCTTAGCTGCTGGGAAAAGACAGCATCTTCACAGATGTCAGTGTGCTGCAGAAAGTCTCTGGAGTATGCTTCAGACTTGCTTTCCATTATATATCAATGTCGCTTGCATTGTGCCTGCAGCATGATGAGAGGCTTGGCCTAATTGATACTGCTTTTCCAGGCTCAGGTGGAGGAACTGCTCCTGGGGTTCATTAGAAGAAGGAAAATAGGTTTCAACATGAGTCAAGTTCTTGGACTGGCAGTTCTCAGTGCATGTAAATATCACCTGTCTAATGGAAGCTAAAGGCATGATAAACAAGTAGGAATTACAGCCATGTGTACATATATTCCCCAAAGACTATAGTCTGATTTGAAGTAGGAGCCTATGCCCCACTGACCACTCAAGCACAGGGCTACTGCTTCCTCTCTCTAGTAATACTGTCTACAGCCTTACCTGTACCTAATTCTTCTGCTTTTAAGTTCTTGCCCATTAGATGCCCATCTTTAAAATCCACCTTCCGAAACAAGACTTTATGCCAGATACAGTCATAAACCAGAGGTTAGAGGACTCGGGCCACTCTTCTCTCAGCCTCCCTTCTTCCTGCTGTGTAGCCATCGTAGCAGTGTTCCTTCTGACAGGGGTGATCTGCGTGAGGCTCCTTCTGTAGTTTCCCTAACCCAGTCCTTCTGAAAAGCAGGACTCTCAGCAGCATTCATAGTGCTCCTTTTTTCCGCAAGGCTGAGGGTGTAGTGGAATCACCACTAGTGCTTCCAACTGCTTTTCCTTGCTTAGGCCACCAGCTGCTGTTTTGTTCAGTCTACAAAGCCACGCTATTTCCAAAGATAGGACATTGCATCACTAGAGGGCATCCTACACCTCATCCCAGCCCCGCCAGCAGCACGTCCCTGTGTGACAGTGAGGCAGGCAGGGTCCCTCAGCTCCCTCCTGCGCCCTTGCACTTTGTCTACATGGAGGTTTTCTGTATGTAACACTGATTGAATAAGGGTGTGATTTTCTTTACAAAACAGTCATACAGTCTGTTCTGTAAATGTACCAGAGTGTTCCAGACTGCTTCTGTTCAGGAACAGTTGTTAGTGTAAATCTTCGGTATTATACCAATGGAAACAGATCTGTGTACATGTAGACATGCATAGGTGGGTAGCGATGTTCCCACTTTACTAGGCTGAAATAAATAAATCAATGTAATATTTGTTATCCACAAAAGATTGCATAATAAAAGCCTTTTCTCCCCTGCTTTTGCTCAGTTTACTAAGACTTAAAAGACTGTAATTTGTAAATCAACGAGAACCCCTTTTGGGTTCCAGCTCTCCCTGCAAGAAGCCAGGTACACGCTGCCTACATCTTGAGCACTGAGGTCTTAAGCACTGTGGCAAAGAACACAACAAAATGTTCTAAGTGGAACACTTAAAAAAAACCCAACCAAAAATAGATCCCAGTAATGCAGCAAGAGGGAAGGGGGAGGGTACAGACAGCTTCGTTTTTCAAATGGCTTTGTTGAGACAGTAACTGGATACAGAAATCCAAGTCACAGTGGGATTCCAAGAGTGCACATCTGCCTCCCAGCCCTTGTGTTTCCCACAGCCATGGTGGTTAGTGAAATCTTTAGAAGGTGGTTAGATACGTCTGCCTCTGAAGGCAGATTTTAAGATCCACTTTTGGGTGCCCCAAAGATAATGAATATAGTGTCTGTTTGCTGATACTAAGCAGACTCCTCTCCAACAGGGACCTGTTTCCATGCAAGAGTTACCAAATTCACTCTTTTGCATCTAATTTTACTAAGGTCTGCTCTACAAAGTAGCTCTGGCTTCAGGGAGGCAGCCAGGTGAGGCCCACTGGCTGTGACAGCAACTAGAGGTTCCTCAGCAGAAATTCATGAAACAACATGCTTTATGCCCCACTGAGGCCCAGGCAAAGCTTATCCATGAGTTGATATTAGGCTGGAGTCTGTTAGTTGAGTAACCTGTCTGTTGGAAACCACTGACGCCAATATCCTGGACTCTCCGTGATTTCTTTGCTGTAAATCCCTACAAAGTCTAATACTTTTCTCTCCTGTAACTGTATGTTGTCATGCCTTGGCTTCCCTTAAATGCAAGTTGTCTTTTAACAAAACTTGGCCAAACAGCAAGGCTATTTTCCAGTAGCCATGTATGGATATCTGTGTTGTATCAAAGATAAGTTTAGAGGCCATAATTGCATTAGGCAAACATGTTTCATGTGAGGCTTCACACAAGTTCTCACATGAAGCCTCACCACAACCATATTGGTTTGCTTCCTCTTCTGCCTTTGCCACCTTTACGTCAGGCTCACAGGACTGTACTGAAGGAATTAGAGAACTTGTTGCTTTCCCATGCTGTCAGTTGTCTCCCTCTCCGTTGTGTATCCTCTCTGTTAGTACTCTGTTCCTCAGTGCTTTTTTGTACCATCTCCTATTACAAATGGAGGCCAGGTCCACCATTGCATAGCTGAGCACCAAGGTTTTCCAGTCTTGGAATCCCTTGGTTTTGCATGCTCTTATGTGCTGTTCTCTAGATAGTGAGATCAACTCCATTTATTTCAAGAGCCATAACAAGCCATAGCAAAGGCAAAGGCTGGAACACTGTGGCAGTTCTCGGCAGGATTCTCCTTGCATAAAGTCCATTAGGGCATCAACAGCTGAGCTTCCCCTTAACAACTTGCAGAGGCAGATGAGAACAAATTGTTCTTGTGGTTTGTTGCTTGTGTTGGGTTTTTTTAAACACGTACTTTGAGAGTGAAGTTTAGTGCAGGCACACACTCGCTACTGAATCATTTTAAATAAGAACAGCAATACCAGGGGTCAAAGAGACAGTAAAGAAGGGACACATCTCTGTTCTGTTTAGCTTTGGCTGCAAGGACAGGCAGTGCCCAGATCCAGAAAAATCATTCTTTTCTAATCCAGTATTAAAGGCACAAGTTCCAAAACTGATTCTGGGCAATTTCAAACATGCAAAGGAGAGCCAAGCGCTCATGTTGTGTGTTCAACTCGGTAGGATTCGAGTTCTTTTGACTGTCATTGGTGCCTCTGAAAATCTCTTTCTCCATGTTTGTAGCAAGCAATAAAATTCCAAGCAAAGCTTTGGGGATTCAGGGATTTATCAGCCAGGGATGCTCCTGAAGGAGCACTGGCATGACACAAAGCATCCTGTCACATGTCTGTGCCTATCCTCTTGTTAATAGGAATATGTGTAAATCTGAATCCTGAGATGCAGCTATATCCTGAATTCTTAGATATTTTCTCTTTAATTATATGAAATATTTTGGTTTTACCTCATTACTCTCCCACTTTATGGGAACTGATAACATAAAAATTAAGTGGTTCCTTAAAAGCTTTCTTGACTATAAAGGCAGGTAAGTCATTTGCACAGGGCAGAGCTCAGGCATGCTGTGTGTATGTCTGCGGTGTTACATTTCATAGACTGTATGTGTCAGTGATGAGATTGCTCACATCCCTGGCAACTTAAAGTTGTAGGTAAGTATGTTCAGATCCTTCAGCTTTCTAGCAAATTTCCTGTGTCATCCCATTCATATGAATGGGGAGCTCACCGCAGCAAATGTGGAAGGCATTTGAAACAAAGGCTGTGTGTAAATGTCTGTATAAGCCAGCATACCCCATTAGGACCAAAAAATCAAAATATGACATGTCCTGATATAGTGGCTGAGGGCTTTGGGGAAGTTAACTGCTTTCGTGCTAGGATGGTGGAAGCCCATAGCCAGTGACTGTATTATAACAAACATAGCAACAAGCAGTAGAGGGTAAGAAACACGTTCTGCTGGCCAGACACTTTGCATGACAGTGCATCGAAAGGGTTAAGTATAGTTGTTCGCAGCAGTGTTTGGCCTGGCTGAGGATTAGATCTTATTTTAGCTGTTCTTCCTAAACATAGCAAAGGTCACAAGGGAACAGGCTTTGTTGCTGGGTCTTATTGGCCTTGTTCCTTGCAGGGGTTTTGCAGGAGGACAGGATTGTCTCACTTTACAAGGATAATAGATGACAAGCTTGGTGTTGATTAACCTCATTTTAATTGATAATTAATTTTAAACCCTATTTACTTTCCCTGGAACAGCTGAGACTTGAAGGGAATCACAACAGAGGTGAACAAGAACTGACATCTTCCCCATGGAAATGATACAGGCAGGAAAGAGAAGAGGCAAAGATCGACATATTCACATTGTCAGTTTAGATCTTCATTATATTTATTGCTTCTGAAGATGGAGGCCCCTCACCTTTGGTCGTTATTACCCGTGCTTTCTCTGCTAAGGCATCCCAGTCTCGTTCTGTGAAGACCAAACTCTTGTTCTAAACTCCAAATCCTGGGTCCTTCCTTAGCTCTGCTTTCCAGTTAACCTTCTTTTTGCTTTATTAGAACTCCTTTTGCCTTGTTTCTGAGCCTGGCAAATGGGTGGAGTGGCCTGCTGGCCATCTGGGAGCATGAATACCCCCTTTATACTTGAAATATATGCGATGCTGCATAGTTTTGAAGTAGTGAAAGCTTGAGAATGTGTGTAAAAGGTCTTTTTTATTCACAGCCCGACTCTTTGCGCATTCTGGACTCAATTCTGCAAATGGGAGCCTTCCAGGATTAACAGCTGCGTTAAGTTTTCTAGCAGTGCATTCTTCCAGGAGCTTTCCTTATCAGGGTTGAAATCTATGGAAAGCTATAATGACTGCAGTAATAAACCTGCCCTTCTACAGCACCGTCTAGAGAGGAATCTCAAACCATGTTACAAACATTAAGGAGTTAATTCTTTAACCACCTTTGAGATGCATGTCATCCTTATGGCATAGGCTGATAAACTGGAAGTCTGAGTAATTTATTCATGTCACATAACATCTACAGCAGAGGCAGCAGCTCCTCCTGGCACTAGGAACTGCTTGAAACTTATTTCCAGGACAACGTTACAACATAAGCCACAGTCTAAATTACCTTTTATATCAAGATTGCAGTTTGTGTCTGTGTTGTATGGCATTGCAGAATCTCTACTCAGTGAAATTACTGACTCCATTTACTTGGTTATGTTTGTAGTTATTCAGTACTTTCATCCTGCATCATAGGGCCTTTTAAAATAATGCAGATAATTTAGTCTGAATAGACATCATCTCACTTGATCCCTGGGTATAATCAAGGTGGTTCTCACAGTATCATTCTGAGATGTTCACTCCCATTGAATATGAAATGCCGCCGGTGCCATCTCACCCTGCCTTTGCTGATATCCCATCATCTCCCGTCCAGGTAAGTGGGATAAAAAAGCTTTTCTATGTCTTGACTCGAGTTCCGAGGGTGACTGAGGTCTGACATTGGGCCGTTCTAGTTTTCCAATACATAAATGTGGATGACAAGAAAGCTGGAGAGGGGCTTTGGCCAAGGGCCTGTAGGGACAGGCCAAGGGGAGCGGCTTTAGCCAGAGGGGAGACTGAGATGAGCTCTTGAGCAGAAGCTCTTCCCTGTGAGGGTGCTGAGGCGCTGGCACAGGGTGCCCAGCGAAGCTGTGGCTGCCCCATCCCTGGCAGTGTTCAAGGCCAGGTTGGACACAGGGGCTGTGGCTGCCCCATCCCTGGCAGTGCTCAAGGCCAGGTTGGACACAGGGGCTAGGAGCAATCTGCTCCAGTGGAAGGTGTCCCTGCCCATGGCAGGGGGTTGGAGCTGGAGGAGCTTTAAGGTCCCTTCCAAACAAACCACTCTGTGATTCTATGATTTATACTCTATACACATTAGAGCAAACAGGTTAGAAAGCATAGCTCCTATTTAATCAGATGGAACTAGAAATGCTTTTCTAAAGGGAATCTGACACTGGAGGCAGTGTAAGCCTTTATAACTACTACCATCTGATCCCACTTCTGCCTTTCTTGTTTTAATGAATGATTGAACATTTGTCCTAATGGGTGCTTCTCTTCTGCAAATTAACACTTTGCATTTCATTATCTGTATCTTGCTAGATAGATGGTTGCCAATATGATAGCTATAGAGATTCCAGGTTGTTTTGCTGACTGCAGATCAGCTTCACCTCATCTGCAGGTGAAAAAAGCCCTCTAGGGTGCAGTTCTGCAGATTCAGATGGACCCTAAAAGTCAAGGTGGATTTCCTCTGGCTTCTCCATCACTAGCAGCAATAAGCACCCTGCCAGGCATTCCTTGTTACAGAGTATTTCTAGTCCTGTGACTGGTTAGGAATAGACCCCATCTCTGAGGGCAGGTTTTGAAGCAGCACAGGCTGCTGGAAGAACTACCCATTGCCAGCAGTTTCTCTGAATGGATCCTACCAAGAGGAGAATTGTTTGGAAATGTGGCCATGGTTTTAAGAGCCATTTTGAAGTTCTTGCCTTTGTAACTGCTCTGCTCTTTACTGCCTTAGTAACATGTTCAGACGGTGGGTCACAGTGGAACACTGGCAGCTTATGACAGGAACACAGTAGCAATAGGACAAGGGGTGATAGGTTTAAACTGAAGCAGGGGAAGTTCAGGTTAGCTATAAAGAAGAAGTTTTTCCCTGTGAGGATGGTGAGGCGCTGCCACAGGTTGCCCAGAGAAATGGTGAATGCTCCATCTCTGACAGTGTTCAAGGCCAGGTTGGACAGAGCCTTGAGAACGTGGCCTAGTGTGAGGTGTCCCTGCCCATGGCAGGGGTTTGGAACTGGGTGATCTTAAGGTTCTTTCCAACCCAAACCATTCTATGATTCTATGGTGGATCACATGCTTGCACTCCTGAGAATATGTTCAAGTCCCAGCGTTGGGAGTCTCTTGCATCTGTAATGCTGTATAAAATGGGATATTTTTCTGGTCTCTGTTCCTATGGTAAAGCTCACTGTTTGTTTATAGAGGACACTGGGATACAGAAAGAATGTGGAAATTCTATTAATGAAAGTAATTTAGTTTCAATAGCTGCTGTGTGAGTGCTGGATCTGCTCAAGCAGAGACCAGTTATTAAAGGTGGTAGTACAGTGATGATTTGAGCAAGCCCCTGGCTACCTCTTTCCCACAGTTGAAGTCATTTCAAGTACCAGGATCTTACTGCTACAACTGGTAGCATAGGTGGCTTACCTGCCTACAGACGCACATGTAGGAGCTCCTCAAGCTAGACGTTCCACGTGCTTTTTGATAATGCTTTCTTTCCTTCCTTTCCCCCAGCCGCCTTTGCACTGGAAAGAGGAAGATACTTCCCTTTTGCCTCCTTCCTAAAGGTTGCTATGTATTTTTAGCTGCTCAGGATGTCTCCAAATAACACACTGACTGAACTTGCATTGTCAGCCTTCCCTGTAAAGCCCCTCCTGGGAGGTTTATGGCTCACTCTCTACAGCTTTGCTGATACAGCGTGTAATGTTTATACCTGCAATCAAGTATTGGCCGAGCTGCAGCCCAGGGCTGGCAGCTTCTTTCCTTCTCCCTCTACCCCCTGCTTCCCTTGTAACTCTTCTCCAGTGACACTAGATTGATAGAGTACATACAGTGGTGATTGCCTATATAAAAGGAAAAAGAAAAAGGAATTACTCAATAGCCAGCAAGGCTTATATGTGCTCTGCCCAGCAAGAATGAGATAGACTCAGGGTCTGTATTTCTTTTTCTAGATGATTTATAATGCCTTCCTCCCCTGCACTGCTCTTTTCCAAGCCAATTAATGGATTTTGAGATTTACCAGATAAGAGGTTCACCTACAGTTTAGAAACTGGGTTTCTTTTAAGCAGAACACAAAGGTTAGTTTGGTTTTTAGGGTACTTAACAGAGCTTTCCCCCAAAGTACCTTGTGGCCTGTTGTTGTCTCAGAAATGCCCAACAGAATTGTTACCAACCCACAAAACTACCTTGCACTTGACAGGCAGAAAGAGTGCCTCTGAAACAGGGGCCTCATCTGGAGGGGAAAATGAGGCTGATTCACTTTAAACTAGTTTTACTTAAGCATTCACAACGTAGACAACTTGATTTCAGTTATACAGTCTTACTCATGTTTAGCTTTGGTTTACTGTGTATTCCCAGCACATGTAAGCTAAACCAAAATAAACACGTCTTACAGACTTCTGCCAGCATTTGACTAAATGTGTTTGAAGTCACTTTTACTTAAATCAGTGCAGCTGTGGGTGAAACTAAGGCCAAATGCATTCAGTTATCTTGAAGACAGTGCCAACAAAATGCATGAAGAAAGGCAACATGCACATTTTTCATGGTTAATGTATCTGCAAGTTTTCAGTTACTAGCACAGAGGTGCAAGTGAAGTTCAGTGTCAAATGCCATGGAATCAAGGATGTCGTATTTATTTTAATAGCCTCCCTGAAGTACGTACCACATCCTAGGGATGATGTTAGGTCACAGCCTGTGTTTGGTATAGACAGGAAGTTGTAGTTGCCATGCAGCTGTACATTCAGATCTTTGGGATTCTTCTAAAAGATCAAGGAATAGTGCATCTGAGGCTTCAGGTTCTGCTGCAGGTCAGTCCTGTGATGCTTTGTGTGCAGGTTTTGAATTGAAGACATGCTTTAGGTCTATGTGAATCTCCTGCATGGTCTCAGGAACCTCTTCTGACCAATGCTGTGATCTCACCACAACTTCTCTGCAAGCATCTAAGTGTAAGGAGATTTCCCACCTACCAATGGAGTTCTTTCTGCAGTTAAAAGGCTAGTCCAAACTGAGCAAGGTTGTTCATTTATCCTTGAGGATTCTTGCTTAATTAAAATGGGCCTGAGAGAAGTGTCTTAATCTTACCTTTTACTGGAGAAGATGTTTGAAGGCCATGACTTTATGCAGATCCAGGCTTTATTTATGCTAACAGAAGATACTGTTAATTCCCAGATCTTTCTAGGCTGATAGATGGGATCCTTATGCCACTTCAGTAAATTTACTGAGTAGCAGCAGAGGTATTGAATTGAACTGGTGGTAATGCTGCCAAGAAGAGAAAATAGTTACATGTAGCTTCACAAGAGTTCAATCAGACTTCTGTTTTTAAGCTTCAAAGTCAATGCACCTGCTGTTTCTAGAGCTTAAATCAACATACAAAGAAGTGTTTTCACCCTTATCCAGTCATAGAAGTTTCTGTCTTATCTCTGACTTGGGCTTCCGCAGTACAGTCAGCTTCTTAAGTTCCCATTTATTATTTATTGCAATAACTCAATTGAAATATGAATTTCCTCTGTGATGAATACTTTAGTTTCTTGAATTTAAAGCTTGCTGTTTAGCTGCTCCTAATGAAGATAGATGCCTAAATGGTTATTTTACAACGGTAGCAAACAACTCCACTACCTACTTATTTTGTCTCTTACATTTTACTCCTTTGAAAGTCCACCTACTAACAGTCGTCTGATACTTGGCCACCAAACCCCATCATCCGCTTTGGGCTTAAGTGGGGCTCAGACTACATATTTATCCAATAGAGGGAACGTTATTATGTCATTTCTTAACTCACTATGTAGTACTTGTGATAACTTTCCTAGTACTAGCGGAGCAATTAATTGTTCTGGTTGCTGAAGCTGCCTTGCAATGTTGCTTATCAGTTGTTCTATTTAAAATATACAAGGGACAGGCATATGGGTTTAGTTCAGAAATACTTGCTAAAAAGCTTCTTTCTCATCTAAGGTTAAACAGTTAACAAAACTCCCAAGGGACTGTTCAGTATATGTGTGTCTTAGAATAGGTTCTAACAGCTGTGAAAATGAAATTGCTACTTCTCTAGCAGACTTGGGCAAAATTAGCTCTCTGAAGCACATAAATAAGCTCCGAGGTTGTTTTCTTACTTATCAACATCAGAATAATGAATTAGCAGCTTATATTTACATGTTTGAAGAGCAAGGCCTTGAAGAAGAAAGAACTTTTCTCTCCCCAAAATGCTGCTTTGAGCTGCCATAAAGGAACTTATCTTCTATGCACATTTGCAAACAATTACTACCTGGGTTTTTTTCCATTTGTCCCTATTCCATCTGTCAGTAATGTGGCCTATATATCTTGAAAGATATTTTAATTACAGTAAGATCTTATGCCTAATTCAGTGTAGCTTCCTCAGAGGTGACAGGTTTGGAGAGAAACTTGAAGGTGAATAGTGGTTGCAGGTGATAGCTTCGAATTTGCTGTTCGGGGAACACAGGCATGTGCTGCCTAGGTGCAGACTGTCTCAAATACTATGTTGGCACATCATGACGTTATGAAAATGTTTCCAAGCAGCCACTGCACAGCCAGTGAGGTTTTGTTGTTAGCAGCAGAGGTATGGGCAGAGTGTCAAAGGTGAAGCTTGCTGTGCCCTCCTTGCCTCCAAGCGCTGAAGCTTCATTATGTGACTCACAAGGTACATGTGATGCTGTTCACATCAAAACTGCTTACAAAACCACACAGCGCTGACTAAAACTCCCAGTTCCTGGCAAACTAACTGTCAGCTTGTGTAGGAGACCTATTTTTTCATTTTAGTTAGGAAGTGCTGTACAAGGATCCAGAAATTTCAGGCTTCAGCCTCAGCAGGAAGAGGTGCTGCCAAGGAGAGACCCTTTCAAACTCTGCTTTCTGGAAGTAAGGGTGAAAGTATAAACTATAGGAATTTTATCCCATCCGTATGTCAGACTGGACACACTTTGAGGCACAGCATTGAACTGTCCCGCCATCAGCTCTATTCTTGCTTCCATCAGGCTTTAACCAGTTAAAGCAGCAGAATGGGTGGCTCTCAAGAACTTCACAAACTTGCCTTCTGTGTGTGGTTGCAGAAATTAAAGTGTAGGCAAATAGGGAGATAAGTTGTTACTGTTCCTGCCCATATTTTGAAACAATGTGGACACTGCTTAGTGCCAAGACTCCCTTTCTTCTTGGGGTTTGGCTTTTACAAAATACACAGTGAAAAACCAGACTCCTCTTGGAGCCCATGTGCTGCTGGCACAACACCACGTGGTGGTCCAAAACGGATTCCCTCTATGCAGGCTGCTACCTCTGTGTGCTCCCTGTTTCAGTAACTCTTCCATGAACTGCATCCTGATGGGCTCTTATGTGCAAGGCAATGTGTAAGTGATGGCTGTTTGTATGTGGGAGCTGAGGTGCTTTGAATATCTGTGGTAGCTGTCAGTGTTCAGGCAGGCTGACAATTCCACATCTACATTATCAATCTGTGCACAGCTGATTGAATAAGCTGGCTGAAGCCTGCAGACTCCCTTCAGGATGAACTAGCTCACAGCACAATGAGCCTAGCACAAGACAGCTCAAAAGCTGTTGTATAACAAAATGATGAGAGCTTACTTCAAAAATAGAAAAGCTTTTTTTCTTCTTCTTCTTTTTTTTTTTTTCCTTAAAATGAAGAAATTCTTCAAGTGATGGCAATGATCACAAAGGTGATGGACCTGGCAAGTGCAGCCTCAGCAGAGGCTGGCCGCATCTCCATGGATCTTCCGCTTCTTTGATTTCTTCTCTAATAACAACTCTCAAAAGTGTGTGTCTTTGTGGAGGGATACTCAAGAGGGAGTCAGCGACTAAAGTTAAATACTGGTTTTAATGGTGTTTGCTTCTGTAGCTTTATAAGTGTTTATATGTGGGCTTGGCCAAGAGGTGTGAGGTCAGATTGTACACTCAAACTGCTGTAAACTTAAAACTGCTGAAAAACACAGGTATCTGCCCATTTACCTTACTGTAAATTCTGCACAGTCCTACCTGCAGTGTTTGAAGAAGTAACTCGACATTGTAACTTAGACACTGTTCTGAACAAAACCTGAAATAACAAAATGCTAGCCTCAAATTTTGGATGTCAGCCCCAGCCCTGCCTCTATTCAGCCAGTCAAAGCTGCAGAACCATATCCTAGGTGCCACGGCTGGGATTTTGGTCCCCAAGATACTTTAACAGAGTAAGGACAAAGTCATTAATCCAAAGATAGCACAGTGTTAATGCAAAACAAAGCTGAGCTGTAATCCTGAAGATTATAGTTTCAGGAGCAAGATTTAATGTCACCTCAGGGTGGTTGCCTTTCTTTCTTTATTATTCCTTTTTCTTTGAGTTCTGCTTTGTTTTCAGGCAAACTTCAAAGTGCCTCGTTAGATGCCTTCAGAAGTCATGAAGATGAAATGAATAAGAAGCGATTCAGGCAAATTGTTGACTCTGGAGAAGGGTTTGAAAGAACACCACCACAAAAGCAACCCCCCGAGGGATAACTGTAATTGCATATGTGAGGAGTATTCAGTGCTGCTCTGCCAGCCCCACTTAGCTGAGGCACCTTTGCTTCATCCTGAGAAGGGCTGATGCTTTTTGTCCTGGCTTCTCAAACATCAGTCTCGATTTTCCTTGACTCTCTAAATTTCCCTTGACTGTGTCATAGTGATTGAGCCTCACAGACTTCCTGTGGGGAATGCTTTGTGCTACCAAGTGAATTTGCTGAGGAGAGATGTGTTCAGGGTCTGGTTTTTAAAGTATGGAGGAATCCAGATGATTTGGTAGCTGCAGTGGATTCTTATTATTTTATTTATTTTTTGAAGTTCGATTTGTTACTTTAAGCAGTCCCGGGATAGGATGAAAGAAAGAAAAGGAACTGAAAATTAAGATTCTCTCTGACAGATGATTTCCATATTGTCAGGAGTTAAATCATTAGGTCATGCTGAACAGTGAACACTGTCCTTTGGGAGCACACGCTTTGCTATCAGGTTTAGCTGAGCCTGATCCTCCTTGGCACACCTATTCTTTGTAAAACCATAGATAACCACAGAAAGTCTCCACTGTATGACCCTGTTGCTTGAAACAAGTGTGGGCACATGCTCGCTGGGTCAGCAGGAAACATTTGTCTGCCCTGCTAGCTGCTGAGGTGAAACTAGTGGGGAAGGAGGAGTTCCTAAGCCAGGCTGTTTTGGGTCATGGCACTTTTGCTACTCCAGCTGTCCTGCAAACCTCTGCATGATGCTGATCTCACTAAAGTAGGGACAGGGACACCAAAGGTTGGGTGGGATACTCTTCATGGCTATGGTGGAAATAAGAGTGCAGATGAGTACTGCCTCTTTCTCTTTTCTGGGTCAGACTGGCACCAGCTGTGTTTCTCCTTCCTGACTGCCTCAGTTACTGTGGTGAGAACTTTCCCTTTTTCTTTTACATCTGCTGCCTTGACAGTGCCTTTGAGTCTTTGAAATATAATGAGCAGAAGAAAAGTAGGGAAGTAGGAAAGCTGGGTAGGTTGTTGTCTTTTTTTTTCCCTATTTTTAATCTTTGGGCAGTCACCTTCATCATATAATAACAGTCTTACAGTGCTTAAAGGGGCTACAAGAAACCTGGAGAGGGGCTTTGGACAAGGGTCTGTAGGGACAGGAGAAAGGGAGAATGGCTTTAACCTGCCAGAGGGAAGATTGAGATGAGCTCTTAGGCAGAAGCTCTTCCCTGTGAGGATGCTGAGGCGCTGGCCCAAGGTGCCCAGGGAAGCTGTGGCTGCCCCATCCCTGGCAGTGTTCAAGGCCAGGTTGGACACGGGCTTGGAGCAAGCTGCTCTATGGAAGGTGTTCCTGCCCATGGCAGGGGTTGGAGCTGGATGAGCTTTAGTAAGGGTAATACCTGTTGTTGTGCTAACTGATACAGCTGAAAAGAGCCAGCCATGCTCTCAGGCTCCAGCCCATTGTTGGGTTTCTCCCTTCCCCTGAGCTGGCGGGTGTAGGCCAGAGCAGTGCCACTACCAGCGCCAGCCAGACGGTGCTGCTCTGGCCCTTGTGTTACAGAGGAAAGTGCAGGAGAGAAAACAGTGGAAAACGGGCTAGGGAAAGAACGATTTGTTCCAAAACATTTGCTTTGTAACAGGGTCATCTATATATTCTGGGATTTCCTGTTTGCTGAATGGCAGGCTTTCTCTTTTCAGGTTTCAGACTGGAATAATTTTATTAACAGCTCATTGTAAGCTTCTTTCCTTTCCAAGCCCAGATTTGCAGCCTTTGCACAGAAATTTCCCAGCTTTCTTGGGTTTTAAGTTGTATCCTTCAGTGCCATCCTCTTGAGCTGTGCTTTAATTTCCTTTGGGCTTTGGAAGTGGTGAGATCATGATAGTTTTAGGGGGAAAGCATTAGACATATTAATGGATTCTTTTCATACTCCTGTGTGTTCTGGAAACTAGGAAAGTGAAACTTAAAACTGGAAAAAATAGTAATTTTAACCACAAGGAGTGTAATCCTGCTCCTTGTACATCTTGGGAATTCATTGGCTCCACTGGGAGTTGTCAGTGTTCAGGAAATACAGGCTTTAGGCTGGTTGGGATGTTGGGGTGTGTTTTAACAGTTTTGTTTCAGAAAACACCCATTTATTGGTCATCTTTGTCAAGAATGTGGTGGGACAGCACTGTCATGGTAGTCTTCAGGTCCAGACCCTCCCATAGCTAAAACAAGAGAGACCTGTCCCAGAATATGCTCTCATATTGGTAATACTGAGATTATGATGTTGGGAGCATCCACCTGCACTGTTGAAGATGCAGGTCAGGTCACAGGTCTGGAGCAGGTAGTGACAATTTTCCACATGGATGCCTTGAGTACCTGGATATCTCAGTCTCTTTTTGGTTCATGGAAAGAGTGGGAAATGATCAAAAAAAGCCTCCTTTGAGAGCTGATGAGAAATGATGAGAGGAAGAGAATTACCTATTGCAATTCTGGGGAGATAAGAACACTGTTTTCTGCCAAGCTATAGCATGAGATAGACTCTGCGATCTGCTAACACTAGTGAGATGAGTGTCAAAGTGGTACTGAGCTCTTTGGACAAAGCTGTGTGCATGGCTGACACTCCACTGCACAGGACCTCAAACTCTCAGTGACAGATCCTCTTGTCTGGCCTGAGGAGCATTTACTGATTAAATTTACAATGAGGGAAGATTAATTTTTGTAACTGGGGAGCAAATCTTCTGCTAACTCAGCTTGAATTTCATCAGTGGTACAGGAGCTTGGAGGCTCTGAATGCAGTAGTTTAAAGATGTCTGTTGTTGAACATGCTGGGAGCATTTTGGCTTTCTGCTGAGTTGAGCAAATGAGATTCTAGTCCTTGCCTGGTATTAGGCACTATTGTAACAATAATGAAAAGAAGATGATTAAAATCTGCCTACTAGTGGCGGGGGATGATGTTACTATGGTGTGCTAGAAGTAAGGTGGCATTCTGAGCTTCTTGCATTCTCCATCGATGTGAGCAGAGTATTATCTGTGTGTATCTCTGTTGTAAGGTAAAGTGGAATTTTCAGAAGAGGTAAAGTGTGTTATTGCTGTTTTTATTTTAACTAATGAAAAAGCCAACTGTTTTCCCATGGAAATGATGTTTTCCATGGAAATTTAGTCTCTGTTAACTTTGGTGAAAGCTTCAGCCTATTTTTTGGCAGCAATTAAAAGCATTCAAGAGATGCCTATCACTCCAGCTCACAGATTTCCATGGGGTACTTTATTTGTGTTTGATGAAAGGAACAGAAAACACAGCAATATGGCTCCTGCTTCACTTTAACTCACTCGCATCTCGTAGCAGCAAGTGACAAGCAATTTTTCTTCATTGGAAGCTGTTCTTCCACATATCACAGCATGGAATTGCTGATGGGATTTTCCCAAGATAAATAATAGCAGCTAACATTCACTACCACCTGCTGCCCAGCAACCTGAAAGTGCTTTGGAGAAATAGTTATTAGGATTCATGACTATGAAATGAGTAAAATGATATTGTACTGGCTTTACAAACCAGAAAGCTGATCATTGTGTCTGTAATACTCAAAAGTTCCACTCATTCCAAATGTCAGCCTTTTTGAGGGCTTAATTTGAGGGAATTGGGTCCTGATCCCAGCATATCAGCTCCCACTTTCTTCAGGAAGGGGCAATGGCTAAGAAATGGAAGAGTGAGTCCCACAGGTTTCTGAAATGAGGAATGAGCTGAGGAGACACCACTGCAGAAAACTTATGTCTAGTACTCGCTCAAAGGGACAAAAGGCTTGTGTAGTAGTTAAGCTGAGAATAAAACCAGGCTCTGCTTTGTTTGCAGGAGTCCCTTCTCATTCAAATATTTATAAAGCTTGTTGAATACATCTCTGTGTGGATGATGTGGGAGGAAGCATGAAATGTATGTGTGGTATCTCTGTGATAAAATTTAGCTTCCTGTGTGGCTATAATCTAGAAAAGCATTCTATCAGGGATACAACTGTGTTGAGCTCATCTGAAGTACGATATCCCCAGCTTCTAAAAGTAGGTACTGCATACCTAGTACTGTGAGCTTCCACTAGAGTTCTTCCTGCCCCTGCATTCTGTATTTTAACATCTGGAATGTAGTTACATGACAACACTCACTCATTAACATGGCACTGAGCCGCCTGAATTCACACAAGCAAGGGTTCTCCTGGCACACCACGGAGCTACTTCAGACCAGTCAACTCAGACTGCATGCAATGCCCCCATCACACTTGCGCATACACAGGCCACATCTATCATTGCAGTTCTTGCCTGAATTAAAAGTCACTAAATGTGATGCACAGCCACATCTGCAGCTGGACTCCTCTCTGTTGTTTCCTGGTTTGCACTACTGGAAAAAGCCGGAGGAAGAAATGGAGAGTGATGTTTAGGACCACCTCACCAAGATTGCATTAAAGTATGGTCAAAGTGGTGGGCACCCAGGCTGCTGTTCAGGGTGCAGTTGTGTGGCTATGGATGGTAATAGGAATCTACTTGACTTTGAGAAGGGGAATTTGTGGTATCAGTAGAGATGGGATTGTGACTTCTTCTATGTGATAGAATCATAGAATGGTTCGGGTTGGAAGGGACCTGCCATGGGCAAGGACACCTTCCAGTAGACTAGGTTGCTCCAAGCCTCATCCAACCTGGCAGTTCAGGGCTTGTGTGGGACTGGGCAACCTGGGAAGCTTATCTGAAAGTCAGTTATGTCTGTTCTGTGGAGGAATGAGCTGGGTGCTGGGGTTATATTTTTATGATCCGTAGAACTTTGGGGTTTGTGTTTATGCTGCTGGGTCTATGGTTGGGATGGGCAGTGTGTCATTGAAATTCTTCCTCACTCTGTTGCCAGGCTTTGTGTACTATAGAATTCCCTTGTGTTCATCTGAGGAAGGGTGTATTGCTCCTGCAGGTAGCTGCTGTTATGTTACATTAGGTGTATTGCAGCAACACTGGAGTCTTGTCTCAGCCCAGACGCAGTTTCCCCAGACGCTGTACAAACTGACCCCAAGACAATCCCTCTCTTCAGGTCTTTCCGGTTCTTCAGGATCCCATTACTGCTCTTCTAAACCATGGGAAGAATAAAAATCCCAATTGGAAATAGTTCATCTCTAAGCAGGAAAAGTCGTTTAAATACTATTACAACTGGATGCCAGAGTTTAGAATAAGTCTTCCTGCACAGCAAGGCTGTGTGCCAGTTTTTATAACGTATCTAAGTGTAATGGAGGCAGTATTCCTGTTAATCATGCTCTCTGCTTAAGATATCCAGTAAAGCCCATCACATTAATTTAATTGAAAAATTCTGTGGGAATTGTATTAGATATTTTCCTTATTAATTTAATATTAAAGTTTAAAAGAGAATTTCTGGGCACCCATTGTTATTTGCAGAATTATTATGCAAATTGATATCTTCTGTCTGCCTTTTGGAGATGTGACCACTATAACTTTGCTTCTGCCTCCTGCCTCCGCAGCCTACATTTAATTATCCTTTTCCTTTGAATTGTTGGGGTCATTAACGTGATGCTCTCTGGGGCTTGTCACAGGACATTTGTTGTTGCTCTGTCGGTTTGGGCCTCTCTGAATGAATCTGTTTTTAATGAAGGTATGGGGGCTGCAAAGTGAAATTCCCCGGGTTATATTCACCATAAGCCTGGCTTATGGTGAGGGAAAGGGCAACTCAGTCCTCAGTGGCTGGAGAGAGTGAAATGAGATTAAAGTTGGTCAGGACTGACATTTAATGCGCCAGTTTGGAGGCCAAGAGAGCACTGTGCCTAGAGCTTGAATGGTGGCTTCGCACATCTGCTACCTGGATACCAAGATGCTGGGGGGTTTAGCACAACTACAGCATATGCTGTGAAACCATAGAGTCATTTAGGGTGGAAGATACCTTTAAGATCATTGAGTCCAACTGTTACCCCAGCACTTCCAAGGCCACCACTAACCCATGGCCCTAAGGGCCTCATCTACATGTCTGTTAAGTACCTCCAGGGATGGTGACTCCACCACTCCCTGGGCAGCCTGTGCCAGTTCTTGACATCCCTCTTGGTGACGTTCTCAAGCTGTCAGTGCTACCAGCATTGGCTTTTAAAGCAGGAGGCAGTAGCCTGTCCTTCCCCTTCTTCACCCAGCTGACAGATGAGGGGACTCTGCATGTCCATGGAAGCTTTTGGAACTTAGGGCACCTTGATAAATGCTGTCATGTACTGGATGCCTCAGTGCAGGTCACATTCAAGATCCACAAACCCTTGCAGTCTTTCCACAGGCTACTTAAATAAGCCAATTCCTTTTTTCCTTGTGAGCTCTCTGCTGGTTTCTGTTGCTGCGTTGTGCTTTTTGCTTTCTCCCAGACTTCGGCTTTTGTTGGAGCTGTTTCTGAGGGAACCAGCAGCAGAGTTGGAGCCCTTTAAGAAGTTGGGGCATTATCCAAGTAGCTGCTGAATCTGGGAGTCGTGACTCGTATGTGCTGGAGTGCCGAGGGAACAGCTTGTGCTCGCATTCAGAGGAACAGGTGCCACTGCACGACTGGGGACACATGGACACAGGCACAAGGAAACAGCAGCTTGTTCAGCCCTGGTTTGATATTGTTCCATAACCTAATCCAGGCGATGGGCAGCCCTATGGGGTTGTGCTTATTAAGCTGTCCACCTGCCCAACAGCCTCCCCCGTCCTTCCCTAATGAAGCAGTGAGCTCAGGTTTCCCAGTTTGGCTCACCAAAACCAGTCCTGCCCCCCCAGACACAGCCTAAAAAGAGCAGGGCAGTACTCAGCCCAGACTCTGGCCCAGAATGAGACATGCAAGCAGCGGGATTTCATCCAATAGCTGCAGGAGGCTGTTGTTGTTTGTGGTCAGTGTGTTTTTGGTTTGTTTTCTCTATGAAAGTGCAAGTTCTTGCCTTCATGGTTATTTCTGCATACCAGCTGTGTTTCCGGTGAGCAGCTGGAGAGCTGCCTGACTCAGCACATCTCCTGCCTTAACCCTCCAAAAGTGCATTCAAACAAGACTAGGAATGCTGTGGGCAAAACAGTGGGACCCCTCTGCAGCTCCTGTAGCCAGTGAAGAGACGCTGTTTGCATGGATAGAGGTGTTAGAGTCAAGTGACACCAAGCATTTGCTCTGAGGAGCATGCCCACAAAGAAGGAACAAATACATGGTCTTTATGTCAGAAATATATGGTGTGCGTATTGTTAATGTCTGTAAAAGTACTCAGTCATGTAGAAAGGACTGGGACAAGGCTTGGGTGCTGTGGGGAACAAGAGCCTCTTTCAGTAGGAGCAGAGAGCCTTTGGTGCGTGCCAGATGAGCCTTGCAGAACAAACCCAGCCATTTTTGTACTTCAGTCCTAGGACAATATGCAATGTCTCATAACTGTCTTGAGTCACTCTTTCCAGACAGGTTCATCATATCCTTTGCATGGGGTAGCATTTGACTTTTCCACATGTGTTACTGATTTGTAGGATGTTTCACACTGTGGAGCTGAGGGGGTTAGAGGGTGGATGGGAGCTGGTGAGAGGAGGTTAGGAAGACACTTCTGCCTGGTGGTTTGAGTAATGGAATAAGAATAGGAAGATTGTATTACCAGCTTTGCTTTTGACCTTGGACAAGTAAACTCTGTATGCCTTTCTCTCTGTTTTCTGCCCTTTGCCTGCGTTGTCTGTTTTGACTGTAACTCTTTGATATAATAGTGGTCCCCCTCCGTGTGATTGTATAGTGTCTAACAGTCAAAACCGGAGTCGATGGAGAACTTCTTAGTACTACTGTGCTACACGTAAGTAAGATAAAAATAATAATGTAAAAATGAACGTGTTTTGTAAACCACAGTGGGACTCACATGAACAGCAAAATACCAGTTAGAGTGAAAAGGAATTAAAGTCTGGTGTGACTGGAGTCCACTGTAATAAGCAAACTGAAATCTCCAGTTGCAGTGAGGTTGTTGGGGGCAGCAGGAAAGGAGCTTTGCTTGTAAACATGAGAATTTGGCTGTTTCACAGGGTAACAGTTTTGTCATTTGCCTGTTTAGGAGGAAGTTCTTTAACTGAATGGATTTTTCTGGCAGCATCTCTGTTTGGAATTGAGTGTCGTGGCAGCTCCCAGGTTTGTAATTGATGGAGAAGAGTGATAAAACTCTTCTCCCCTGAGAGTACACAAGCCTTCCCTGACCTATGTAGTTGTATTTGTCTTTAGGTATTCTGCCTGTCATAGAGGCAAGGTGTACTTCCTGTTCCAGGCAGAGCAGACTGAATTATGAGTCTGGCACAGAAGGACCATTGTGTGTCCTACTGCAAGCGCTGAAGCTGGTGAGTGTCTTCCCTTGTCTTGCCTCAGAACCAGGCACAGGAGTCCTCAAGCTTGGCTGCCTAAGACAGCAGCCCTATTTGTGAGTTGTCTTGCAGTTGTTCAAGCCAGGCTGCACTTAGCCCTGGGCTTGGGAAATGCTCTATCCTCACTGCAAGTGTCCCAGAACATGCCTTGTTTTTCAGAGTCCATCTTGAGATCTTACTGAAGCACCTGAAGTCAGCTCACACTGTTTCGATCCTCACAGTCCTGCTACGATACCAAGTCAGGTTGTGGTGATGAAGCAGCACTCCCTCAGGAAGTTTCAGCACAGCTTCATATCCCACCTATAAGGCATCAGAGGTGGCCTTCCTTATTCCAGGCTGTCTGTCTGGGATTTCATAGCAATAAGAGCTGATTGTTGTTTACTTCTTTTCCTAATTGTAACTAATACACCTTTCTGAAGACAGGCAAAAAAAAAAAGCAAGAGGTTGAGGGTTCAATATTGATTCACTTCAGCCAGCTCCAGGGTAACATTTGCCTCTGTGGGTAGCAGTGATTCCTTACACTCTTGATTGCTCCATTTCCTTCCTACCCCCTCAGAAGACACTTTTTTCATGCCAGCTCATACAGATTCAGAGAAGCACAGGAAGCCTTTTGCTGTGTAAGAAGGACTTGAGCCCATTCACGTGCTCTTGTGTCATTTGTGAAATTAGAGGCACATGTAGCCTCAGTACTGTGTGCTGATCCTCTGTTGAAAAACATGTCACTTAAAAGCAAACCCACCCCAGTCAATCCATATGTGTGAGTATGAGTGTGCTATATGTACGTGTGGAGAGTGAGAGTGCTTTGTCATGGTTTGGGTTGACTCAGTGGGAATTGCAACTGATCTTACTTCTCACAGCGCTGCTGAGACAGAGATTTTAACATAGGAATAAATAACCAACATGATCTGCTACGCACAGACTGGCTGAACCCTATCCCATGGATATAGAAATGGTATCATTCGGTACAAAAGCTTCAGAGGGTCTGTCTTCCCAAGTCATCTGCTTCAGTCCTCGGCTGTGATAGGCAACTGCACCTCATCCATCTGCTCACTCAGGGAACATAGCTGTCATCTGAAAACTAAGTACTTTCCTTTGCCCTTATTCAGGGAGGAAGACTAAAGTGCCTCTCTCTGACCTCATATGCACACAGGCCTGAGAAAACACTGGTGGGTGGCTCATGAGATCCTCCAAAGTGTCATCAGTACTGCACCATTTCACTGCCTGTGGAAACTCACTGCTTGAGAATATAACTGTTCTGAACAATAGGCCATCCCCCTTCAGGGTTAGTCCTGTTGATTAAAGGAGTGAAAAATTGTTACTTAATCTGTTTATTTTATATGTCATAAATGTCATGGCTTTTCTGTAGTTTATGCTCATATTTTTGTGCTCACAGATCTTTAGATTAATCATTTAGATGTTGAATACCTCAAAATCATTTTAATAAGCGAAGTAGCGAAAAGTTCCCCACCTCCACGCTGGGACTGGCATTCAGAGTATCAGTGAGTTAGCTTCTCAACTTCCACCCGAGTTTTCCAGGAAGGACCAGTTTGTGGGTGCTTCAGAGCAGAGGCAGTTTAGGTACAAACCCCAAACCAGTCTGTCTGGGCTGAGCAGAAAGAGGTGGATGGGAGCAGCTGATGTTTGTGTGAGTGATGGCAAGCCTAAGTCAGCAAGGTGATTTAATGGATCTGTTCCTGTGTTCTCCTCTCCAGTTAACAGGAAGGTGTTAGGATCTTGGCTCCTAGTAAGGAAAGTTATCTTCCTCCCCTGCTTTTAGCTCCAATTGAGGGAGAGGAAACTTCCTTTTACATCTTACGTATGATTGCGTGCGTATGTGTCAGTGCACCACTGGGTGTCTTGGTGAAGCGTCCCACGTACAGGATTTCTAAACCCTATACTTACAGAAACTTGTGTGTTCTAAACCTGCTCATGAGCAGAGTTAACATGTGACATTTAAGTCCTCCCTGCTTTTCCTGAAGTTCTGGCTATTTCAAATCAAATCCAGCATTTGATCTCAGCTCAGACAGGCTCAGTCCATACTCTATATTCTCCTAGGATCCGCTACCTCCTTTCCGCCTAGATGGAAGAATGAGCCCTACCACTCAATTAATCAGTAAAACACACTTAACCCTTACCCAGAAGGCTCAGCACCTGCACAACATTTTATCTAAGCACTTACGAGCCCATTTTGCTTTCCTCCTTCCTCCTTTTTCTGCGATCCTTATTAAATCCCTGGCTGTCCTGGAATTATTTAATTACATGAACAGCAGAGCCAGAGACCTGCCTGTCAGTGCAAGAGCTCACCAGCCCTTTAATACAAGGCGGTCTTCTATAAAAGAAAAGAAGGTGGAGAGGTACAAGAATTCGCACCAGCAGAAACAAAGGCAGGTGATGGGTGCTGAAGCTGTGTGCCTGCTGTGTGATCTACGGTGCCTGCCTGCCTTGAGCATAGTGGCTTTATGCAACATCTTTGTCCTCTGAAAGCCTTACCCTGCACAACACAATAAATAATGCCTTAGAGCAATGTGACCTGTGGCAAGCAGTAAGTGATGACATTGTCAGACACACACAACTGTTGAACCAAGCAGACTGTAATCATCGTGCTGTACCCACGGAAAGACATTTGGCAAATGAGGTTCCATTTTCACATTGGTCTGTGCCAAGCATGTAAATTTTCAGCAGGACAAGCAGCATTAGGGATGTGTAATTGATTGTCTGAATTATAATAAACAAGCTGTGGCAGGTGATCATCCATCAAATTCCTGCTGCATGTTCCAGCACCACTGCGAAACACAGGGGGAGCCGGAACATGAACGCTCGCATTCATACAGAAACAGAGAAGAGCAGGGAATAGGAAAAAGGATCCTGGTGGAAGAGAGAGGGGACTGCAGCCATAGGGGAAAAACCAGGGATGGAAGAGACTAATGAATTGTTTTAGTGAATGAAAAAGTCCCTTCTACTATTACTGCCATTGAAACTGGAGGGTTTGCTGCAGTGGCTGGTGTTTGGAGCTGGGTGTGCTGGTAAATAGACACAGAGGAGAGGAAAGCAAAAGGAGGAGCTGTGGTTAGAGAGAATCAGCGGCAGAGAAGCACATATGTGTGTATATGTGTGAGAGAATGAGGACTCAACAGCTTTGCCTTCTTGTTGAGGCTTATACACTTTGGTCTAGGGCTCAATGGTCAAACCCAGTGCCAGGTCTTTATGACTGTGTAGAGGAGACACTTTCCCTGATGTCTTCATGCTGTAAAGGGCTGTTTCAGATCAAGTGGTGCTGTTTCAGAATCAAGGTGATCTGAATGACGGCCCTTCCCTAAGGAAAGGAAACAGGAGTTGAGAGCAGTTCAACTCATCTGCTTCTCTTTCCAGGGAGGAAATTACTGGTCTTGGAGAGGAGTGTGAAGAGATGTTGAAATCAAACTATGGGGAAACAGTGTCTCTGAATGGATGGGACAGTTGTATTTTCCTGAGTAAACAAGCAAACCTCATGCAGATTAGGATGTGGGACATCCTCGCCTTCTGTACTGAAGATGACTGGGCAGCAATGGGAATAATTTGCCCCTTTGATATTCCTAGTTTCTTTTATTTTATTTGCTGCCTATGCAGTATGAATGGTCAGACCTTTTTCTCCCTCAGATCTGTGAGATTTTGGATCTCAGAGTAGTTTCTGGACAGTTTCGTGCCATTATTTGGCAATGACTCCAAGGGTAATTGTGTTGGTATTGTTTGCGTTTGCTGTTTGAGCAAATGCTCAGACATTTCCCTACAGGCTTTTGCCTGGGAACATTTGAATTTTACTCTCTGCAAACATAATAGTCCCCAGGATTTGTGGAACAAATGCGTATGTAAAATGGAGGTGAGCACAACTGATGCAAATTCACCCCAACTGGATAGAAGAACAAAGCACACACAGTGAAAACTCATGAAGTTATTGTGGCATTTTGGAGACAATTATATACAGATCTCTAAAAACGGCATTTTGCTTTATTTGATCAAGTTGCGGTTGAAACAGGTTTCTTACTGTGGCTGAGCCTTTCAGATGAACTTCTTCCATCCTTTTTGTGTAGTGATGGACTTTGGTGACCTATCTCTTAGTGAGACTTCTCTGCCCAGGTGTCAGACTTCAGTCCTGTCTGACCAAAATCCTGCATCAGTGAAGCAATGGCCATTTGTTCCTTGAATTCCTTAGCAGGAATCTGAATTTGGCTTCCAAGTTCTCCCTGTGAACAGAAGTGATGGAGGGGAAGGCGCAATGTAAGCCATCCATTTCTGCAACTGGGAACAGATCCTTTCTGGAGAAGTAGAAATGAGGGTGGGAATGGAAAAGCTTTGTAGGGAAGCAGGATATATTCTGGGCAGGGGCTTTCTGAATCCAAGACAGAATATTACCTTCTCACCATTTTCTTTCCTGCTGTTTATTTAGTGACTCAAGGCAAACAGGGGAAGGGGTGCAGTTGGAGCCAAAGTGAGATGTCTCTCAGGAGGCTTTATCTATTGAGGGCAACGGGAGATGGTTGGGGCTGGGAAGCTGCAGATGCCTGTGTTTGAGTGTAAGTAACTGCTGCTGGCAAGGCAGGGATTTATTTTGGCCTAGACCTGCCCTGGGAACAGCAGAGAAGCTGACGCTCTTGGAATTCTCTCCCTTTACGATTCACTCAGCAACTTGGCTTCAGAAGCGTATTTGAAAAACAACAACAAAAAAGGGCAGGAAATGCATCCAAATCTTGAAGCCAAGGTTTGTATGTGAAACCGGGAGGCGGAGATTAACCACCCCACACCCCAGTCCTCCTGACTAGATTTAAAGAGGGCTGGAAGAAAGGACTTGTGTGCGCATGGAGGGAGGTGAGCATTGGGGGCAGTGGCTTCTGTTCTGAAGCGCTTGTTGAGCCCAGTGTGAAATGCGCTGTGATCTGTGGGAAGGGAGTCACCTCCTTCCGAGTGAGCACACCAGATCTGTGGCAGGGAAAGGGCTGAGGGGCTATAGGGAAGGCAGCAGGAAACGCTTGGTTTGTGTGTTTCTGATCACCCAGATCATCCTTATTTCATTGCTGGTGCTGCTCTTTCCCCAGGGCTGCCCTCTTTCCCTTTCCAGGGACTGCCGTGTCCTGTCGTGAATGTTCATCTCACATGTGGGAGGTGAACCTCAGTGTACCACGGCAGCATGAATCCAGCAGTGGTGAGCAAAGTACGCTGGAGGCTGAAAGTCACCCCGCGCATAATGATTCAAACTGGTTCGACTGAAAACACCACATTCGGGGGGGGTTCTTCTTCTGTTTTAAACTGCTGCAAAGCTGTTCAGTCCATTCGCATGTTACAGTTGAGGCTGTGTGAAAGGAATGTTAAATGTAACTTTCAGCATGTGTTTTATCTGTTATATTATGTATTTTTAGCCTAAAGTGAATTTTCTATCTTAAATACCTGTTTCAGCAGATAACCAACTAATTCACAAACCTGTGGCAAATTGGAGCCTTCAGCTTATGGACAAACCAAACTGGATGGATTTGTCCTAATGGGCTGGGAAAGAGCAAAGTAAGAGTTTCCATCGAGGAACATTACTACATGCAGTATTATTTGCAGTTCCAGGCGTTCTTGCAAATACAGGCTTTTCCTTTTTCTTTTGTCCCAAACCAGATCATCTGTTAAGCTGGACATGACAGTATTTTGCTCCTGTTTTTCCCCCCGTGTAAACAGGACTGAACACAGAAATTCTCTGCAGCCCTCAGATACCCAATTTTTCACTTGACCTTTATTAAAAGTCAATTTGTGCTTTGTTTCTTTAACATGAAATCTGAAATGCCCTCCGGTCACTTCCTCACAGTATTCATTTGTGACCATAAGCAAAGCAGCTCAGCGTTTGCTCTTTTCAGGAACTACTAATGCTCAGGAGACAGGATTCAGTTCTGCTTCTTGTTTATACTGCAGAGTTCGGGTCGCAGAGATCTGCTGTCACCACCAGAATGTCATTCACTTTGCAGTTAACTGTGTATTGCAACATGTCCACGCGAGCTCCATTTGAGAGAGGGAATGGATAACTCCAGATTGGACTGGAAATCCCAGAGTTTGGAGTTTGCATCTGTTGCTGACAAAAACAAGTTAGGCAAGCTCCTGAGGCCAAGAGTGGCAGCTCTGTCAGGGTGACTCACCTGCTGGGAGATCCCCCACCAAGGCACAAGGAGTGGGAATGTTTGGAAGAAGGAAATATGCACATTTGCAGGTGGTGGGTCACAGGAGCTGCTGCAGCCCTGCAGAATTCCTTTGGTTTAGGAACAGGTTTAAGAGGAGTATGTATGGAAGATCCTTGAAATTAATTGTTGGAGCGAGTGCAAAGGAGGCCATGGAGCTGCTGCGAGGGCTGGAGCAGCTCTGCTCTGGAGCCAGGCTGAGAGCTGGGCTGGGGCAGCCTGGAGAAGAGAAGGCTCCTGAAGGGGAGACCTTAGAGCAGCTCCAGTGCCTAAAGGGGCTGCAGGAACCTTGGAGAGGAGCTTTGGACAAGGGATGGAGGGACAGGACAGGGGAATGGCTTTAACTGCCAGAGGGGAGACTGAGATGAGCTCTTGGGCAGAAGCTCTTCCCTGTGAGGGTGCTGAGGCGCTGGCATAGGGTGCCCAGAGAAGCTGTAGCTGTGCCATCCCTGGCAGTGTTCAAGGCCAGGTTGGACACAGGGGCTTGGAGCAAGCTGCTCCAGTGGAAGTGTCCCTGCCTGTGGCAGGGGTTGGAACTGGAGGAGCTTTAAGGTCCTTCCAACCCAAACCAGGCTGGGATTCCATGATTATATTTCACAAAAAAATGAACCACAAGATGTTTGAGCATTTCAGGTGTTCTGGCTCTCCAGGCTCAGTGGGAGATTCAGACCCAGCAATTTTTTTCTTTATTCCTTTAAAACCCTCTCTCTACGTAAATCTCGTGAACTTCTATTCAGTCCATCAGTGATTTCCAAAGTGATGTAGGATGAAAAGCCCTGTTATAAAAGAGTGCTGGGGTCTCACTGGGTGAGGAGGACTCATGCTCCATGAGGGTAATTCCATGCTTGGAGGCCCATGTCCCTTGACCTTGTTCCTTATACTGCACCTAGAGTGGAAGGTTTGAACTGTGTGGATTGACTATTATCTTGTCAAGACTATTTTCCCATAACCATAATTTAATCAAGGATTACATTTTGTGCAATTTCTAGCATGTCTTAGTTGTCTACTGTTTAAAAGAAAAGTAAACACAGCACCTCAGCCATTCAGAATAACTTTAATACCTCTTCTCAAACTTTCAAACCTGTGATGATAAAAAATTCTGCTTGTAATGTATTTTATGTGTTTTGTACCATTTAAATTAGGGCTTCAAAATGCTTCATAAACAAGTCTTCCAATCCTCAGTGGAATAAAGTGAGTGTTATTGCCCTGGAAATCTGCAATGTAGTTGTAAGGAGAAAAAAATCCAGGCCTCTGGATTGTGTGAATCCTTTAACCACAAGGTCTTTTGTTCACATCTGTGACTCAAAAAAAGAAGCGCTTTTTCTTCATTGTAATGAGATGTAGTAATTGGAATATGGAACCAATCTGTGGCCTCTGCAACCGTACAGATGTCACTCCTGCCTTTCACAGGCACTTGGGGCTTTGTGGTTAACTGGAGATAGAATTTGAACTGTCCTGTTCGAAAAGCAAAGGTTCTGTGCATTTAGGCTAAAAAAAGAATCTGTGCTGGCTCCTTGCTATAAAGAGCTTATGGTGTTCATGTGTGAGAAGATACAGTTCTGACTACTTGAACCAGTAGTATGTCATTTGTGTGTCCATCCGAAAGGAGCAGCAGTGTGAGTTCCTGGACAGTTTGTAGTAGCTCTTGATGCCTGATTTATTAATAAATCAATTCATTTAATGCAGCCCTTTGTGCAGAGTGATAGGCACTATGTTGTAGAATTTATTTCCCTTGTACAAAAGCCTCATTGTCCTGGTTTACCAATGAGATCTTTTAAATGTGTGTTTGTGTTGCTCAAGCAACCTTTTTTTCCTCTCTTTCTGCTTTGGTTTCTGTTTTTAGCTGTCTGCTTGATACTGCTGTTTGCCTTTTGTGCTACAGAACTTTCCAAGCCATTGCAAACTGTGCTATCCAGCTCTTTGCTTCTGTCAGCCTCTTCATTCCAATGTCACCAACCCATCATGCCAGGGAATAATAATACACAGAGGTGTTAAAAAGTACCTTCGTTTTCATGCTTTTAAAAGTGCTTTTCTGTTTGATCATAAAGCTCTTATCTAAAAATTCATCAGACATGGAAATCGGTACTTAAGAGTTCATTAGAAACTGGTTGACTCTGTGTTGGTCAAGGGTGTAGAACAGGAGGATGTCATAGAATGGTTTGGGTTGGAAAGGACCTTAAGATCATCCAGTTCCAACCCCCTGCCATGGGCAGGGGCACCTCAAGCTAGACCATGTTGCCTAAGGCTCTGTCCAGCCTGCTCCTTAAGGTTTGAAAAAGAGCTTAATGCTGAAAGACTGCCTTTTGCTCTCAGATCTAGAAGGGGAAGAGTGTCATCCTGGGGCTGCGTGATGGAGCCCATCTTCCTGGCCTTGCCCACATAGGAGATTCTGCTGACCTACCTACCCACAGAGGGGTGATTCCATGCTTTAGCTATCCCAGCATATCTCACCATATGGATATGCTTATTCCAGTGTGAAAATGTTCACCCAGGGAGCAGTAAGCCTATGTCATACATACCCTTTAGGATAGAGGATCTTTAAGTGCTGAAAGCTTTAAGAAAGTAACAGTGGTAGCCAGTGAAAGGAAGTAAGAAAGAAAAATGTGTTACACTAAGGAAAATTGGACTCATGTATTTGATCTTGCCTAAGGTAAGGAGTAGCTAGTGTTATCTCCTCATCTTAAGACAACCACGTATGTGTGTCATCTTGGCTTTGTTGTCTTCAAGACAACCATGTATATGTGTCATCTTGGCTTTGTTGTCTTTTCCCTCTCCAAATGATATTATTTGGATGGTATTTGAGGGTTTTATCCATTTCCCTGGATTTCCAGCAGTCCAGCAGCCTGTTCAGAACAGCAGGCACTGCTGTAAGCAAGCTACAAAGGTCTTTCATATCCCAGATGTGTTGAGCTCACTGTGCATGTGTTACAGAGCGCACACACATGCTATTTTTACACAGGATTTCCCCAAAGTAAATATGGCTTTCTACCTTCTTTTGAACTCAGATGAACTTTGCCAATGCCCAGAGGCTGCAGCCACAGTTCAAACCAAGTTGTGTCGCTCATAGATGGAAAAAGCATCAGCCCGGATTTTCTCCATCATGATGTGAGCAGGAAGCTTTGTTAAGCTGGAACCAGCAGCTGAAAGGAAGTGCTTTGAGACTGCTTTGCTTTCCGTGTCTCAGGAATTAGGCCTTTCCCTGGACTGATCAGCAATGGGCCAGTTGCTTTACAGCATCCATATCCAGTCCTTGAGAATCAGAGCCATAGAATTTTAAACTTAGCATTACTGCAAGAATGACTATTACCATCTTGTACTTTGGATCTGTATAGCTAGGGGAAGAGAAAGGAAAGCAAAAGAGTCTTCTGGCAGTTTCTCCTATATTTTTAGTAGCAACTGTTCCTCCTAGAGTGTGGAATCGAATAAATCCTTAGAGAGGAGGGTTAGTGTACAGAGCACAGGTGAGTGGCCAAGGTTGAATGATAAAGACAATTTATTGCCTATTTTCACACTTTATCATGCTACAGTTCATGTGTGTGTTTTATAAAATACCATTATATTTACTGTTAGCTGTTGTACAGATAATGGACAACTTTTATACTAGAATTATATCATCTACTACTTTTTTACTACATTTGCTGCTCATTTATATAGCTCAACCAAGGCCTGCTGCAGTTCTTATGATAGCCAGGCATAATCTTGCTCCAAAGAAAGAGTTCACTATTTCTAACTATCATATAAGTTTAAATTACTTCCTATATCCCTATTGTGGCTTCTTAATCATTTCAGTCTGTGTTCCTTCTTTGTGGGCGGGTTCCAGACAGTAAAACCAGAGCAGCTCAGGACAGGCTAGGTATCCTTTCTGCGAGCAGCCTGAAATGTTCCCCCTGCTGCCTTTATACGGGGCTGATAAAAAGGGAAATCCCTCCATGTAAAAACCTTCAGGTGAGAACTCACGAGGAGGAGGAGGAGATCGCATCATGCTTTTTGCACATGCTTTACTGTGCTGAGAACATTACAAGTAAAATGCACCTGTCAGCAAGTAATATGTCAGCAAACCCACTTCCAGCCTAGATCATTGTATGGTTCCTTCACTTCAGGAGGGAATCAGCCTTTTCCCAACAGAGCCCCTCTGGGGAGAGAAATGTTCATGTCTGCATCCGTCCTTCAACATGACTGTTGAAACAATCTCAGCATCAATGTACCAGAGTTCAAGCATTACTCAGATTGCCTGATTTCAAAGGTAGTTCTGTCATTGTCCATATCTGAAGTACCTTCTGTTGCCAATTGTTTGTCAAAGTGCTTTGTATCTTAATAGGAATAATTTTGATATCCACTTGTAGTAAAGAACAGGGGTGGATGAACAGCCAGGAGAAAGCAGAAGTTCCTCTGTTCATGGAGGGTAGGCAATTTTGGTGTCTATTATCAAGCTGCACTGACATAACTTGCAAAACAACAGCTGGTTTTACCAGCTAGAGTAATCCCCAGGACAAGACGTGATAAAGAGAGCCTCCCTGCTCCATCTTGAAGCTATTTCTTTTCTTTTCCAAGGAGTCATAGACAACTGAGATTGTTTGTGTTCTGGAAGAAAAAGATTTCTCTTCTGCTTCTTACTTTTCCCTAAGAGAAAACATAAACCCATTCCTCTATATCTGTAACAACAGTGACCATAAACCTTCCTAAAATATCCCAAGTTTCTTAGCTAAATAGGATTAGGACATAGCTACAAAGCTTCATTATAATTCAGGAGACTTTTCATTAAGAGGTTGTTAGATATTAGTTGCCTATTAATACTGACAAATACATTATAAGCAAGTTTCTTTTCTGTCTGGAGGTAAACCATTGGTGCATTTGCAGAGACCGCTGACTCTTAGAGCTAATGCATGTGTGGCCAGTACTACAGAGAACATTCTGGTGTTGCGCTACACTAAAGAGATGTCATTTGCGGGCATTTATGTCCAAGAACTGTCATTTCTGGTTGAGCAAGGCAGAGATGGACAACACAGTGGCAGGTTGCAAAGCACCAAGGAGGTGACAGTGAGCTGGAGGCTCAGTACCAAGTGAGGGGACCAGTCCAAGTGGCATAGGCTGGCAACATGTCAGGTGACTGCAGATTGATTTGCCTCTGGATCTGGGAGAACCTTTAAAGGGAAAGGAGTTTCATTTAGAGAAAGCTGTTGGTAATCAGCAGAATGGGGTTTTAATGGGGTTCAGACAGATAGAACAGAAAACAAATTTGAGTCTAACTGACATACACAAGATGAAGGAGAAGCAGAAAGCACCGAGCAGCAGTGCCTATTCTGAGCTGAGAGGCTCAGCAAGTAGTGCTTAGACAGCCAGTCTCCATTAAGATCCTATCTATAATGCATGTGGTGTGGAAACCCCGGGGACTGTCCAACAGAAAGGGAAGAATCTTCCAAACTACCCTTCAGAAGTGATGGGTACGTTGTCCCAGAAGGAGATGTCGAGAGAGCACTTTGAGTAAGTAATGGTTCACCTCAGCAGCAGAGGTGATGGAGCACTAATGCACCACCAGCAAGTGCAGTCCCTGCCACTGCACTCATGCTCTGCTGCTCCAGGACCGCTGTGCAGGAACGAAGCTTTTTTATTTCACCAGGATTCCTGTTATTTTTGCTCTATTTGAGCAGATTGCAGGAGGTAATCCCTGCCTTCAATTTTCTCTCAGGTTAGGAACACGAGTGTCCCCCTGATTACTTAGTTAAACCCTAAAACCTCTAAGTGTTAACTCTTTATTACTCTGCTGTGGGCCTACAAGTTTATTGCAGTGATCCTGAGGTTCCGAAGAGTTCACGTGAAGAGTTCTGATTCAACCCCCTGAAGCACTAGAACAGTGTTTCTCCAGCAAACATGGATTTTGACTTTTCTTGAGACACTGTGATTTGGTCCTCACAAATTCGAGTGTCTTTTCAGCTGAAGTTATGGGCCAGACCTCAATCACTACTGTCCTGTTTCCCGTTTGTGAGACCTACAATATTATTGAGTGTTCCAGTTATGTTTTGTACCTACATCAGAAGAAATCCTTTCACTGAGCATTTCTAACTTCAGCATCAATGTAGCATAGAAAAAGCTGAATTACTACCTGAAATCTCTTCCTCATTAGAATGAGTTCTGCTGAATGAAGCTGCAACATGCAGTGGCTGGGTAAATGAATAAATGAGCTTGGCACTGAGAGGGGATTTCTCAGCTGTCCGCATTTTACCTTCTCTGTGGACTTTACACTGTACAGTAGCATAGACCTGAGAGTGGCATCCAGGGTCTTCACAAAGACGTTTTCCATCAAAGAGGGAGGAATCATCAGTTCATACATGTCTGATTTATGTGCAGCAAACTACAGAATTCCAGTGAATATAAAGCCTATGTCCCAGACACCACAAAGTTTCCAACTGCTTTACACTTTGGCAGGCAACTGCTCCCAGCTGGAACAGCAGGAATTGAAGCTGCAGCACCATAAACAGCTGTGGCTCTATTACATTCAAAATCAGTGAAGTATAATGGCAAATTCAGGCCTGAGAGAAGCCCATTCCTTCTTTCCCAGTAAGGCCTCCTGCACCTGCATGGGATCCAATTTGACAAGTAAGATTGGTAGAGATCTTCATGGTCTTGAACTCCTGGAGTGTGCTGAAAGGTGAAACAAGGAGAATATACCTGGATGTGCAGGTTACTAGTGGAGATTTAGAGCTCAGTAACCTGGGAAGACTCTGCAAATAGTGTTGGTCCTTTCTCTGAAGCAAAAGCAGAAATACAGTTCTTTATCCAAATATTAAAGGGACCTGATATTAGTCTTTGAGTGCATAAAAGGCTGATGTAAAGAGGAAGGGAATCCATTTTTCTTCAATTCATGGTGGATGGAATAAGAAAAACCAGTCTACAGCTGGGCAGGGAAGCCTCAGGCAAGATTTGAAGAAGTTATAATGGTAATAAAGTGCTGAAATAGATTTCTTGGGGAAGTTGAAGGATTTCAGAAGGATTTGTATAAGCACAAGTAGATGTTGCTGCAGAGCAGGGAGGACTGGATGAAAGGGCTCTTTCAGGATGTGATTCCATTATTTTACACTAGGTTGTACCTTTGGGCTTGTGGCGGGCTTGGGCCTTGTTATGCCCCATTTCTATCCATCTACCGTAGACAGTGTGGGAGAAGGCCAGGAAAGTTCATTCTTGTGCATCTTTTTCTTCTTGTGCATCCTTTCATTTAGGCACAGAGTTTTTGCTCCAAAATGAGATCCAAAGCATGACTCCGTGAGATTAAGATGACTGAAATGTAGAAAGGGCTGCTTCTGAACTACTCAGATTACACATTTGGCCTGGTCCTATATTGACACATGCTTCTGTACTGATCCTATGGAGCCAAGGTAAATGCTGAGCAAGTCTTTCTCAACCTTTGTGCCAACACAGGGGAGTCTGGCAGCAGTCTCAAGTGAAGTACCATCCGTTCAAGTGTATTAGGTTGCCAGGATGTGGCAGGTAGTTCAAGTTGCACTCTGCACAGTGCTTATCCAGTGAAGTTAATATATAAAATAGTGGTAAACTTAACTGTACTTCCTTTTGGGTGCAAGTTATTTCTAAACGTGTGGTTGTCAGTGTTGTAGACACTAGGGTCTGAAGAATATATGACCTATGGGCCTATGTTTGGCCCCTAAAACTGAAAGACTCTTTCTTCCTATTTACATACCTGTAGAGAGTCCCATGTGACTTTTTTGGCTCATCTTGGAGGCAGTTTAATAGTACTTTTGAGTCAAGGGGGCTTCATTTAGTGTATTGAAGGCAAAGCTCTTCTGTTTTGGTAGCTGCGGTTCTGTCTGCTGTGCCCTTCTGCAGAGATCATGTTACTGCCACCTCAAGGGAGCAGAAGGTCACCTTGTAGGAGCAGTCACTGCAGTCAGTGGGCACTGACCTGCTGGGTGATGTTGGTATTAGGGACATTAGTAACATTCCTAAACCGTAGTCTTACTGCATGTGTGTGTCTCTTAAAAAGCCATTCAAACCAGGGTTCAACCATAGGGACCATTTTCAGTACGTTCTCATCTGTATGTATGTACTTCTGTGTGTATGTACTTCCTCTGTATGTATGTATCTGATCTGATAAGATCTGTTAAGGAGCTGAAAAATAGAGTTGTTTTAAAAGACTCCTTACAGTATTTCATTTCTGGTTTTCTGTCCCTGCAGCCTTCCAGCAATGCTTCACATGTGCGTGACAGGCCTGGATTTTGCTTTGCTCTGAACGCGATGCATTAGGTCTGTTTGTCATTACCATAACCTTTGTCTGTAGGCACCTCTTATAGCCCTCAGGTTTTGTAGCTCCTGGAAGCTTTTCTGTCGTTACTGGTTGTGGTGGCTGGTGGTGACCGCTCTTTCAATGTGACATTACAGTTTTCCCATCTCTGCATACTGCCATTCGCAAACAGACCACCTCAGAGCAACGGCTGTGAGTTTTAAGTGATGAGAAGGTGTTAATTGATCCTTTTTGAGCTTTCTCTTTTTTTTATCCACCAGGTTGTCTGTACATTTTGCCATAGATACTGAGAGAACATTGTAACAGGTTGGTATTTTGGTTGTATTTTGGTGTTGCTGATGCTGACCCAACAAACTCCAAGGAGGGCTGTTGGCATCTTCCCAGTATTAGGAAGGCTTTGACAGAAGGTGACCTACAGTAAAACGGAAGGTCAGGGCTTCTTGCATCAGCGTGTCAGTGGGTTCCCAGGCTCCTCTGCAAGCAGCCCTGAGGGAACTGGTCTTGCTGTTGGAGATCCAATTCTATCTTGGAGAACAGCAGAGATAAAACCAGACTCTTGTAGAACAGATCCAGGGTAAGTATAAGATCCTGTGATCACTCCAGACAGGATTTTGCAGCAAACCCAGTGTTCAGCTTGTTTTGAAAGCAGAGAGATACTTGTCAGTAATTATTGCTGAGCTAGGGAGAATCCAGTTAAGATAGATAAACTTGTCAGCGCTGTCAGCTGCAATGATGGAAGAGCAGAAGGACCAGCTGTAAGGCTGAAAAAGACCTTTGTGTTTTAAATGCAGATAGTGAGATTGTTCTTGCATAATGCTACAAAATGGTTGAGAGTATCCTTGGGTTTATATGCATGAATTCCACAATTATTAAGGAAAAAAGAGCCATGAGGGATGGGCTGAGAGGGCTATATTATCACCAGGAGTCATGTTTGCTGTTGGCAACACTTTGTTGTAGGCTGCATGACTGAATCATTCAATTTGAGCTTGCCTTGCTCTTCAGGGGATTACTTGGTCTCCTCCTTCTACACACTGCTGGATTGCTCATCATCTGTCTTTCATTCTCATTTCTTTACAGTTTTAACTGTTGCTGATTTTCTCCAAAGGATCTTCATGGTCTTGGCCGATAATGATGTCAAATGTATTCTTTTTCTTGTAAAAGTTGGGTGGTTTAAGGTTCTCACTATGACATGGAATTTGAGGCTGGCAGTAAACACACTGAAGTGTTGACTGTTGGGCTGCCAGCCTTGGGCTGTCTACATGGCTGGTTGGAAGCCCTGAAGGGTGACTTGGAAGGTCCAGGGAAGCTAAAACATTAAAACTTGAGAATACATAAACACGCTGTATCCAGAACTGGTTTCATGTGCGAGGAATTTCCTTTAAATTTCATGTTTACTGTGATTTTTATATAAAAAAAATAAAAATTATTTTTATTTTTATCTGAAAATGATTTTTATTTTTACAAAAAAGATTTTTATTTTTATATAAAAATCATAGTAAACACATTTCATTTTTTGTAGGACCTAAACAAAATAGTACTTGTGCTCTGATGCCTGCAAGCCAGCAGAGGGAGTGAAAGTTAACCACGGAACCACCTTGGGCAACACTGAGCAGACACTCCTTGAGCACAAGGAGCCTTGCACATCGTATTGCTTTCAAGTCCCGTTAGAACGGAAGACTAAATAATCAGTCTGCCAAACAGAAAAAGATGATGGTAGTAACAAAAACCATTTTAATTCCGTGCTTCTGAGTGGATATTAGCAATGATAACATTAACCAAAATTAAACCATAAAGAAGTACTCAAGAGTATCGTGTTCACAGGCAGATATAGAACCTGATGAGACTTGTGATGTGTTCTCTCCATTACAGATGCGAGCGTGAGGGAAGTGAAAAATCTGTGTGTTGCCCTTGGCTTGTTCAGGCTGTTGTTGTGTTTATTTCTATAATGTTACTCCTTCTCTCTTCCCTCTCCCCGCAGTAACTCACGGGTTTCAAACACTGTTTTTTCTCAGTCACAGTGAAAGATGTTTAATGCGGCTTCATTAATATACATGAAATGCTGTTGCTGTTTTCTGCTGAGGAGGTAACTGTGGCTTTTCCATCTCAGGTCTCAGCTGTGTGTGTGGCAGTGAGACAGAGGGAAAGGGGAAGTGGGAAAGACTTGTTTTGTGTACATATGTAGGTAGCTGAAAAAAGGATCTTTTTGTTGCTGTAGAATATATATTATATATCAAGAAGACATTCCAAGCAAAGCCTCATGTCAGGCAGGGTGTGAGGAGGAGCCTTTTTCCATTTTAAGCCCTATCAGCCAGCTTTTAATTGATTTGGTGTGTGTCCTGAATGTGTGTCATGTTCTGGCTTCTTCATCAGAAATTAATATCACAGAAAATCAAATGTCTTCCACAGACATGAAGCTGGAGTAGTGCCCAGTGGCTCTTTTTCCCCCTCTGTTTGCGTGACACAGATCACACTCGTGTTGGAATGAGTGAGTGAGGTTCCTAATGTATCAGTGTATCAGTAATGACCCTAAAGGAATATCAAAAATAACAGGACGTGCACATGTATTTTTAATGGATCAGGAAAGCAATTGCACTTCATCAGCTGCTTGGCCTTGTCTAGACCATTTCTTATGTTAATAAATGGAACGGTTTTTTGCTATCAAACTAAATCCTAGTGTTTTCCTTTCTCAGAAAAGGAAGATGAGTACACCAGCAGGTTCACTTTGAAATTACAGCAGTGTGGTAAGGACAAACTAGCTAATGAAAATGAAATGTCTTTGTCAATGGTACAGAGGCAGGAACATTGGCTTCTTCTGGAACAAAATGATTATATTCTTTTTCATTTGCTCCAGTCAGATTCTGTGCAGTGATTTCCTCCCTAAAATGCATTGTAGTCTGTGTACAAGTTCTAGTACAAGAAGAGTTTTACAAAGTAAGGGAAAATCATATCAGCACCAACTCAAACGATGAAATATCTGCAGGTTTGATTCATGAAGGCAAGTCAAAAGAGTTTTTTATGTGCCGCTTGGAAGAGAAATATAAGAGAGCAATGGGCTGGTAATCGAAAATGTTTCAGACAGACACAAATGCTGGGAGGTTGCAAAATCCACCCCAGAACATGCAGCATAAATCCCAAAGGCAAAAACTCTGGGGAAAACCTATTAAAGATGATACAAAGGAGTGTAATTTCTCAAGGTAAAATGAGATGATGAAATTTGTTCTTGCTCTGAGTCAGCGTAGAGAGAAGCACATTTCTAAGAAATATGATAGAAGTCATAGAAGCACAGTCACCGGCTAAGGCTGAATAACATTCTTAGAATACACTAATTGCTGCGTTGCTCAGGATTAGGGACCAGATAGTCTCTTCAATCTCTAATTTTTGTCACTGGATGGATTTGTTCACTCTTTCAGTACGTGGCAGATAATTCTTGCAGCGCCTTTCAGCGAATGCTTTTAAATAGCTGTAATTAATACTCAGAATTCCCCTTTGTGCTCACCAAGCGCTCTGCTTCTTAACACACAAACTAGCTGAGTGAGATGAGGAGGAAAAGCAGCTCTACATAGATGGGCCTTTGGAAGATCTGTGCGTTACTTGGAGTCACTGCTGCCAGAAGAAAAGTGTAAAAACACCTCTTGTAGGTTACTAAGTCACTCAGCCTGAAGTGTAGACATGGGCTACCCACCAAGACCTATCACCAGATCAAGAGTTACCCAGGGAATAAGCTTGCAAATTAGTCTGATAAAACTATGTTCAAGATTTTGACGTACAATGTGTGAAGAGAGTGAAATGAATTGGAAACCTGCGCTGAGCTAGAGGAGATATTTGTTCAGCGGTTGTTGACAGGGATGTTTTACCAGATGACACCTTATAAGCATGACTTGGTCTTCATTTTCTATACTGCAGGTAAAACCAGAGTGCTGTACTGAAGAGTGCTATGATTTGATACAGAAGTAGGGAACAGCAGAATCTGAATCCATGTTTGAAAAGAATCAAAGGCTCTTTTGTCTACTTTGACACCTGATCCTCTGCAGCAAAGATTTCCACTTCCAATGAATAAAACTGCCGCGGGCCTTGTTTCCTCCTCCAAATATCCAGGGAGTAAATCTCTCCAATTATTCCAAACTGCACTGATATAGAATATCAGGAGGAATGTGCAGCAGAATGGATATAATGTGAAAAATCTACAAGGCTGAAAATAAAAACTAAACAAGCCTCAGATCTGCACCGGAATCCCATGGTGCAGCTGACCCAGAATTGTAATGCAAATATTGTAGTTCAATCAGGCTATTTTAAGACAGGAGAGGAATGAAGCTTCTCCTTTCCCCAGAAGGGATGTACATCATTGCCTCTTCTTTAATTTCCTTTTGATTAAAAAAATATTAGACTGTCTGAAGAGTCTGTGCTATCTTTGCTGTGTGTGGAGGGGAAAGAAAAATCAAAAGGAATGAGAAATACAGGTGAACTTGTCAATCCAGGTTCACTGGGAAAAGCTCAGAACATTTTGTCAGGTGCTTTTTATGTGTTTCAGTTTGGCTGATTGGGAAATGCAATTTCTTTCCTTCTTGTAGTAAAAGTCTAAAATCTACCACTGAGATTGTAGGTAAGGAGGGAACAGGGGGATACAAGTCAAGTTTCTGTGCAGTGCTTCCCTCACTGGTTGTTCAAGGTTCATTTCCATGCCCATTAGTTCAATGGTTAGTGGGATAAAAGCTTAGATACCTGAAGTACACTGAAACTGATTTCACTGCCCCATTTGGTGCAGCCATCCAAAAGAACTGGTGGCAAAACCTTTGTTTTCAAACTTGGATTGATTTTGGAGGTTTGTAAAATATGTGCAAAATGAAAGGAAGTCTGAGAAAGTTTCCAAGTGGTTTGCGGTGGTTTTTGATTTAGCTGATGGTGATGGCAGTTTTCCATGTATTCCGTGTCTGCTTTTGAGCCAAACTGGATTGGCTTGTTGTGGTTGACATGGGGCTTTTTGAATGGCTTATGGCTTAGCCTATCCAGTCCCAGGAGATGTAGCAGAAACCATTTTTGCTGCTTTTCACAACCTCTAAAAAGTGGTTGGGAAATGTCAGTTGCAAGAAGCATCCCTGAAATGACTCTCCACTATATAATGGGGAGAGTGGCTTTTCCTGACAGTGTCATGGAGATGCCAAGGGGCAGAACAGTAATTTGATCATAAGGTGCTAAATGATAGCTTTCCTATTGGGAAGTATCAAAGAGGGCTGAGGAAAGAGAACTGCTGACACAGAGAGCTATAGGCTTTATCTGGAGTATCCTTAAGCAACAGAACACTGAATTAGTTGAAGCTCTTGAATTCCTATTTTTGTACCTAGTTTTACTGACCCACAGCTGATTTGCATTGTGTAGTTGTAGAATGGTAATGGGAAGGAGTACAGTCCTGATAAAATAGTTTTACATGAAGATTTGCATGTGGTAGCGGAAAATCAGACTCTGCACTGTGTGACTATACAGATACGTGCAGGTAAAGTGATGCCTAAAGCTTTTTTAATCCCTGAGTTGAGAGAACCTTATGTTCTGTTGCAGTTTCTTCTCTTTAGTATGTAACATGTAACAGTTTCTATGACTTTGTGTGTTGACCTACCGCTCCCATGCTTCCCTGCTAAAGCTTTGCACATGAAACTTGAAAATGTGGAATTTTAAACTCTTCACTGATTTCGGAAACGGATCTCCCTTCCCAAAGTTCATTCCATGTAATACAAGCTGTGGAGATTTTCATGGATTTTAATGCTTTTAGTAGTAATTTGGAGGGTGAAGGAAATTCTTTATGCAGTTCTGCATCTTGATGAAGGCAACAACATCTTTGTGTCATGAAGTCCAGGTATGCCCAGCTCCTGCAGCGCAAAGTGCCACAGCACTGTTGGGCTAAACATTTCCCAGGAATTTAAGTGACAACATCCTGAGTGAGACGGTGCTGATAGTTCCAAAGCAATGGCCATAAAGCTATGCCTGCATTCTTCCCAGTGTGTATTTTGGCTTTGTAAAGACAGCTCCTTTCTTTGGTTTCCGTCGTGTTTTAAGGTTGGTGTTTTGATTTTGGGTTTTTTTATTTTAGCTTCTTCCTCTCTTTTGCAATGCATTAGTTACTATAGTAACTATGCTGTGAATGGTATAGAAAGAGGCTAGTGCACCCTTGCAGGGAAGTATAAAGCCACTTTATATAATAGTTTGAAATGTATATCATGGTTTTGAAAATTCAGCAGTTTTGTGGTGGTTTCCATGACCACATATGTGCTATAAGTATATATATAGCACTCTTAGGTCAGCACTGGTGATTACCCTCTGCTGCCAACATCCGAAGGATGGCCACAGCCCTGCCTGAAATTCCACTCCACAGACAAAGCAGTCTGAAATACACATCCAAGCACTTCCCCGCCGCCCGTTTCCACCTTATAAATATGTTTAGTTGTTACAGAAAAGTAATCTGTACCTGTAGGCATCATGCTATGGGATAGTTAATGTAACTTCCACTTACTAGATAGGTGGTTGGAGAGGGGTTGTGTCTGGGCTAGCCACTATTCACAGTTGATTGCAATACTTTGCATTACTCTATTACATCCCACTAGCATAAAAGCCATAGTGGTTGTGTGGTGATCCTGTTATCTCTGTTCTGAGCCAGGATTTTCTCAGATGAATGCCAAACAGTGCAGGAGGCAAAGGCAGAGTAGAAAGTCTTCCCAAAGCCAGTTCTGACCTGCAGTTTCAGCATCGCTTCAGGAGACGCTGAAGTACAAGGTATTTGTTGATAATGATGTATTACACACATAGAACTGCTGCCTCTTCTGGTCCTAAGAGACTTCCTTTTTTTATTTAGAGAGCATATTTAAGCACAGCCTGGTGTAAATTCATACTTTAGAAATTGTGTTCTACCTATCCCTGGAGTTTTGAGTGCAAGCATTACCACTCATTACTTCCTGTCCTAAACACGGTGCTGCCAGCTCTCAGGATTTTATTGAGTCTCAGGATAGTTGTATATTCCAAAAGTCCCAGCTCCTGAAGTAATGCAAAGATGTGAAATCTATTTCATTACATCAAAGGCACACCCCTAGTTTTCTCAGCTGGGGGAAAAAGCTTGAACTACCAACTCAGCGCACTGCTAAGGCTGGGAATAAAAAGTCACCCTAAAAAGTATTCTTTTAATACAGTCTCTAATTTGAGCAAGTATCTTTTCAAGTTCCTGACTGGTAAATTTGGGGTGTTTGGGCTTGACAATAAGACCTGGTTTGGTTTTTTTTTGCCACCATGCTCTACTTGGGAGCTTGAATACATCTCTCACTGGTAGGACATCTTTTGCATTACCTCATTAAAGAATGAAGTCTAAACTAGAAACCCATTTAAAGATGTTTTGAGATCCTTGGATGGAAGCTGTGAAAAACACGTCTGTACTCTTAAATATGCATTAACATATAAAACATATTAAAAATTCAGTTCTTCAAATCGTATTCACATGACCTGAAAGCCTGCTGACATTTCTCTCTTGACTAGGAAGGCAGATTCTTGATGAGCTGGCTAACTCTTTATTTAAACTCTACAAACCGCTTAATAGATGCCTGATTCCTGGGGTGCAGGGAGGAAAAGATGATAGCTGCAGGAGGAAAATGCTGCCAAGGTGGAGAGAAGGAGAAAGCAGCATGTTTCTGCATGCAGGCATGTGTGTGCACAGGGCTGCTGGCATACTGCTTTTGGAGGGCACTTTGACTGCTGGTCAGCAATCAAACAGCAAGCAGGTTATTTCACAACTACCTGATCTCTGCATGTGTTCTCGGCTCCTCCCTTTGGAATGCCTGGGCCTGACCACTGTCATAACCTTTGGCTGACAGACTCATCTCACCTACATTGGCAGTGTCCTGTATTTCCTCCTACAGCAGATGCATGTTTGTATTTTTGGCTTGCAGAGCAACTCGTTTAAAGTATTCTCCGCTGTGTGGTAGTAGGATGTTTCTTTCACTAACACAAACTCTTGGTTTCCTGTAACTTGGAGAAGGGGGAAGGAGAAAACTGCAACGTTTCTGTACAAACCCCTGGCTGTGGAGCCCAGTAACCTCTCCAAAGCACTGTCATATTGCAGCCAAGTTAGAGAAGAACTTGGAAGCTTGCTCGAAGCAAGCCCAGGAGGAGCCCGCATTGTTCACATTACTGCTGGTATTCTCTGCTCCCTGGACAAGAGCCAACAGGAAATTCCTGGGACAAATCTTTCCACTTTTTTGTTTAATAAAATATTGGGGGGGGGGGGGGGGGGGGGGGAGAAAAAGCAGGCGAGTGAGACCAAGGCAGAGGACAAAGCAGCCAATATTAACCTCCCATCACAGATCTGTGAAGTTTTGAGCCTCCTCTGTGGTTTCCTTGGAAGGATTTATGACCTCATGGACGTTGTTTCTGTGACATCAGATGGTGTTGCCATGGGAACCATTTTATTGTCAAAACCAAGAGAGCTGTGAGGAGCTCCTCAGTGGCACAGGACACGCAGTGCCGAGGAGACAGCCACTGTTTTTATCTGCATGATATATCTGGTTTATTAGGCCCATGATTTTTCAGCTCTGTCCTGCTGGAAGCAAGAAGAAATCTGGCAAAAACAACACCGGTTGCACCTGCTAACCAGGGCCTGGACCTGTCCCTGCATGTAAAACCTTGGGAATTTCCTTTCTTCTCTCTCCCCTCCAAATGACTGATAGTTTCCAAATGCTTTAACATATGAGAGTTAAAAACAATCTGCTCGCATGAGTTTTACAGGAGCGAAAGCTTGATAAGTAACAGGAAGTTTGTATTGTTGTGGGTTTGGTTATTTTAATTGACATTGTACAATCCTGAATGTAGCTCATGCAGGATGAAGTGTTGAGGATTTATATTTTGTTTCCATAATAGCTCCAAAAGCAAAGTGCGTAAGAGATTTGGTAGTTTGTGTTATTCAGTATAGAGCTCTCTAGGTTGTACTGAGGTAAGAGGGTGAGACCTGCTGTCCCAGGCTGGAATGATGGATACCCACCAGTGCACCCATAGGTAAAAGGAACAAAATGTTGGGATTGAGCAACATAAGTTGTAGGAGCAGGTTCAAACCTTAGCTGAAAATAACATGGGATAAACCTAAAAACTGTTAACATGCAGCAAATCTGGGAGTTTAATGCCCGTGAAAATAGCAAAAGTGTATGTTGTGTGCATGTGCATGTTGGTGACATACTGATAACTGCAGTGATCAAATCTGCACACGTATCTACAGCCAGGCTTTCTCACACCGGAACAGGGGAGCTGCCTGGTTTTCCGTAAGGAAAATATCAACCTGGGCTCCTGAAGAAAGCTGCGAGAGGAGAGGTTAAAAATTCCTTTCACATATGTATCTTGCTGGAGTTCAGGCTCTGCAGCTGCTGAATTTAGTGCCCCAGAACTGTTGCTGCGTTCCAAAAGACAAGTGATCTCATTGCCATGTATTTGCTGGAGTAAAAGTAATACACACAGGGGGATAGGTAGGTTAAATGCCATGTGGTTAACCCAAACATTTCTGGTTTAAATGATTCGCTGTGTTTGGGGGTGTAGCAGCATTGTGCAGTGCTTTGCTGATCTCTTCTTTTGTAACAGGGTAACCTGGGGAGGGAGTGATAGGAACTGTAATTGCAACCAATTTATATCTGTCCTTCATCCAATCCACCTCTGCAAATGTATTCCTGTAGACCTAAGCAGCCTTAGAAGTGGATCTGAGGGAATATCAAGGATGCAGAATCCCAGCATGGGAAGGAGAGGGAAAGTGCTGCTTAAACATTGACACATTGCCAGATGTAGTGCTTTTTAACATTGGTGTAGGCTTGTTCACACTTGTCAAATCATACTGTGCTTGCTAATGTTGCATTTTCATCAAATGTATTAGCTGGCTCTCTAGTCCCTCTCCTCAGCAATCCTTTCCATGTCTCCTTTCTTACCTTCAGTCCACTGTCCTTTGTTTTCCCTTTTCACCCTTATCTTATGGTTATTGTCTTTCTTTCTGCCTGTTTCCCCCTCAGCTGAAAACAAACCAGTCTGACCCAATCCCCCTTTTTTTTAGAACACGTAGGTTAAGCAGATGCCTGCCTGGGTGAATTTATAGTCTCATCCTGATGTACAACATGCAGGGCATATATAGGCTCATATATGAGAGTGGGAGTAGTTGGTTGTTAATAGCAATTGAAGGATACATGAAAGAAACATGTTGGGGGTTTTCTTAGGGAAAAAAGGTATAGCAGTGGGTGTCTGCCCTGGGGAGAAGGATGCTTTTTTTGGTGTAGCAGTGGGTAGTGTCAACGCAGAAATGGAGTTCAGACCTGAGGAGCATTTTGTGTGGAATACCGGGATGCACCAGAAATAACAGATTACAGGAGGTGGGAGTTTCTTATAGGTGAAAAAGAGGCTCTTAGATTAGTTGTAGAAAATAGATGATGTTTATGAAGGGATTTAAAACAAAATTCCATAAAATAATACAACATCCTCTCTTGCTTTTCATTTTATGCAGCAGAACAAAGTATTCTCATTCCTTTGCCCCCTCAGCTCTTCTTCCCTATTTCCCTGCATGAAGTGGAAGGGTAATAAGAGAGCATTGAGCTCGGAGTGTCTGATTTGGTTGGACAGGAGAAATACTGAAGAGATCTTTGCTCAGGGCAGGTCTGTAGGCAGCAAACAAGGGCAAGTAGAAAGGAGTTGTCCTGAAAGGCTCTTGTGTAGGATCTCATCCCATTGCATCCAAGGGAAGGATGGCTGACGAGTACAGACAGCTAAGCAAGGCCAGTGGTAAACCAGACCATTGCCTTCCAGTGGTTTGAGAGCTGCTGCTGGAGGGAGAATGATGAGCAGTACAGAATCCTGAAGGATCTCTAAGACAGCCTGGAGTATGTATGCTATGCTGCAGTTGACAGTGGATGCTCTTAGCGCCAGGTATCACTTAATAATCTTATTTTGGTTTTATTTTATTACTCTGTTTTCTTTGCATTCTTATGGTGAAAAATGCTAGTGGATCTAAAGCTTCTCTTCACATAGACAACCTTTTACCAGCCTCACAAGGGGTTTTTGCCAAGAAAGGATTTCAGCCTGTGGGTCCCCAGTGATTTCTTGTATAATACAAGTAAGTGCATTGGTCCGTGAACAGCAGTCGAGTTACTGAGGAGGCAAAGCCAGTGAAGGCTTAGTCCAGGTTGTGCCAGCTTTTTCACGCACCTGGCACCTTTGCTGAGTGGGTCACAGGCAGGGTTTGATCTTTGGTCCCTTTCTCTAGAATCCCTATAGGTCAGTTCTTCATATTGCCATGGGGCATTTCTGCATCATATTCAGGGACTAAAGGAACTGACTTTGGTAGGATTCATGCGGGCACTGCTGCACTGGAAGCCCAGGGAAAATTCTGGTCAGATCAGTCATGCTGTAGAAGCAGAGAAAGCTCCTTGATCCACCAGTATTAATGGAAGAACTACGGAACTGCTCTACCTCTATGTCTTGTCATGCTTAAAATGGGTCATCACTGCTTTTGTGCCAGCTTAGTGTGCATCATCCACTTCTGATGTTATATAGATTCCTAAATCTGATAGGATACAGCCTAGACTGTAATGTTCTGTGGTCCTCATATCATACACATAGCAAGGGAACATACCAAATATTTTTATAAGGAGCTGTGTTTTTCCTGTTGGTGAGGGAAGGGATATGGTGTATTCATGAAAGGGATGTGATTTGTTCGAACATAGGCTTACCACAGGCCATCCGTCTTTCCATTGTATGTGAGCTGAGGCTTTTCTGTGTTTGGGGGAAAGATTTGTGGGCGACATAAGTAAATTAGGGATGGCTGCATGTTTGAAGATGCAGAGTTGCTGGTATGCATTGTAGTGGCTGTAGGTATTAGAATGAGACCTGACCAGAACAGCACTTGCCTGAGACCCTGCATCAGTGATTTCTCTTCATCTGAAAGAGGCTTTACCTGAATCAGTGCTTTGATTTGGAGCAATAGTGCAGTTTTGAAGTGAGCCCCTAATCATCTTCACTCTCCATGCACTGGGGTTGGGTTTAGAATGCATTAACTAGGTTTCCTTTGGAGACACTTGGATGCAGACCCTGCTTTAGGAGCACCACAACCCTCAGCTGGAATATAACAATCCAATACAATGGTTGGTCTCATGGATATTCCTGAACCAAATGCATGCCAGGAATGCTCAGTCCATGGAACCAGGATAAATCTAGTCCAAAGCAGAACCACAGAACTGCATTTAGTGTACACTTTGATCTACTAACGTGCTCTTATTATACAAATTTACTTGCAGAGCAGAAATGACTGTGGTTTAAATGACAGAATTAAATGTAAAATGAGAAAGAGGAGAAACAAGAATCACTCCCATACCAATATATCAATTCATCCCAATAGTTAATGCTGTGAGCAGCCCTATACCTGCCCCTCAGCTTCACATTATCAGGTCCAGCAAGTTCTGGTCTTCTTTCCCTACCAGATCCCTACAATGAAGTCGACCCTTCTTTCCCCATACACAGATACGATTGTCAACTGCAGATTTGCGAAAATTCACTTATCAGAGGAGGACTAAAGCTAGAACTTGGTATTAAGAAGGGAGAAGAGCAAATGGTGTGCTATGGGATGTTATTAGTACGTCCTACATACCTATGTATTGCTCTGCAGATTGACCTCCCTCTTGCTCCAAGGACAAGGCCACTTGAAACAACCTCAGGGAACTTCAAGTTTAAATTCCCTCCCTTCCCTGCAAAAGTTGGTCTTAAGAAGCAGGAAACTGGAGGTAAATGTTCCTGCTTTTCATCTGTGAGGTGAGGCAGAGGTGGCTGCATGCCATTGGCTTTGCCCCTGTTCTGAAAAGGGGAAGATTTTACAACTTTCATCTTAGAATTCAGGAATAACAGGGGTGATTCAAGCACTCGGGGCCCTGTGGCTGTCTGTAACCTCCCTCTGTCTTCATGACTGCCACCAGCATAATTGTCTGGCCCTTTTGAGGGGAGAAGGTTGCATTTGTTTCTTTTGAATCATGAATGTGTGTCCCTTGTACCCTATATTGGATTTTTAATTAAAGAGAAGAGAACCACTATGGATGTGGGGGCAGGAATGAAAGATGAAAGCCTGGTACAGCCCTAAGATGTGGAGAGAGATGGCACACAAAGGACCGGGGAGCTGAAGCAGTACTGAAGGCAGGAATCCTGTTAGAGGACAGGGCTCTCCCATATGTAGTAGTTCATACAGGGGGAGGAAACGAAGGGATCCCTACAGAAAAGCAGCACTAACGTTGTTTTTGATTTCAGCTTCTTGTTGTCATTACTCCTATGAAATTTCATGGTGAACCTCCTAATGCTGTTTCTTGCCTTGGTTTTGGGAGACTGTTATAACCCTTACTTTTTATGGCACTTTCCTTGGTACTGCATGGGTGTTTGACCACATGATTACTAATGTTAGTTGGTGGCATTGTTACTATTACTTTACCTTTGTCTTACAGCTGGAAATGTCATTAAAGTGCATTAATATTGACTAAGCTTCAGTGTTTCTAGATTCTCAACTGCGAGTTTGAACTCGGTGTGCATAGAAAGAGTTTTGTGTACCCTGTCTGCGTGCAGGAAGGATTTCTGGAAAGTGCTGAACACTTCAGCTTAAAACTTCTCCAGGAAGAACCTAGAACATCATTGCAGTTTCACTCCTTCATACTGATTTATAAGCCAGTTTTTAAAGGAGAGGAAGAACTCCAACTTAATCTTTTTATATGAGTTTTTAAAGGAGAGGAAGAACTCCAACTTAATCTTTTTATATGACTATGGACTGCTCAAAGTGTCATAAATCAGATTCCACAAACAAAGATTGTCCTAGGTGCTTTTTTCTTCCTGGATAGCCTTTAGGATTCAGTTTTCCAGACTTCTCTTCACATTTCAGAAGCTGTCTTCTAATGGACAGGGAACATCGCTCTGTGATTTTTTTGGTTTCAGGAGCTGGCTCTTTGTGAGAAATAGAAAACATTGTGAAACCAACAGGAAAAATCTTGTAGTCTGATGTATTCTGTACAGGTTTAAATAGGAGTTTGTTCCGTTTGCTCCATCTGAAATTCTTCACCATAACCTGGCTCTTACACATTCAATATAATAGTAGCAGGATAACGTAGGTATAGGGAAGAAAACACAAGGACAGGACAGTGAAAGTCTTCCCTTAGATTTAATTTGGGTAAAATTAGTTTCGACATTTTCTCCCCTATCTTCTTGCTGCTCTTCTCCTGTGGAAGGGGAATGAACGCTCGGATTTCCAGGTCAGAGTACAGGAACATGAATCAGACCAGAAGTCTGTGGGCAGCTTGCCAGCGCCTGCCTACTCCTCACTTCTGTTGGCTACTCTGTGATGTAGATGAGCACTAAATGCTCTGAAATAAGGAGAGGAGAATGTCTGGGCTTTATCACTGTGGGGAGGGGTTCATCAGGAAAGCAAGTGGTAGAAACCCCCCAGACACTGTGCTTTAGAGATTCAGGTTTGACTTTTTAATGGCTTTAACCTGCCAGAAGGAAGACTGAGATGAGCTCTTGGGCAGAAGCTCTTCCCTGTGAGGGTGCTGAGGCGCTGGCACAGGGTGCCCAGAGAAGCTGTGGCTGCCCCATCCCTGGCAGTGTTCAAGGCCAGGTTGGACCCAGGGGCTTGGAGCAAGCTGCTCCAGGGGAAGGGGTCCCTGCCCGTGGCAGAGGTTGGAACTGGAGGAGCTTTAAGGTCCCTTCCAACACAAACCAGGCTGGGATTCTATGATTCTGTCATGTTTTCCTTGGAGCTATTTATTTACTTCAGAGGAAGACTCCTCCTGAGACTGCTGCCAGTTTCCTTATAGACACTGCCCTGTGATTTCAAGTTTTGGGTGAGTGTGTGGGATGTCCCTCTGTGAGAGAGGAGCAGTGTACATGTAGCTTTTGTACTGAGTGATGTGGAAGTTGCTCTGGCAACTACACATGGCTTCTTGAATGCCAAGGTAAATAGCAAAGGACATGCATACACGATTATTCTCATAATTTCCTGCTGCCCTCAGGCAGTAATAACTTACACACCCTCTTTTCCAAGTGTTTCTAATTTATTTCTCATGAGCAGAATTATCTCATAAGTAAAACTCCTCCCCTTTGCAACCCGTCCTGCCTCTGCTTTTACAAGTGCCGCAGATGAGGTGGCCAGTCAAAAGGAAAGATTATGGTTATCATACTTACTGCTCACTAGTGAAACGGAACAGCTGCTGCACACTGAAGCTCCTCACATCGTTCTGCTTGCTCATCTGGAGCTCTGGAATTCTCCCTTTTCAAGTATTAATTCTGCATGCAATGCTGCCCGCGACTCTGCAAACATATTTCATTCCTTGTAATCCCAGATGATGGTTCTCATGCAGCTTCTGCTTCATATCTGAATCTTAGACTGTGATATCCTTGTTATTCCAGTCCCACGTCTGTCATGTGCAGCTTGAGCTTGATTTGCAACATGCCTTTTATATCAGCTACTCGACTCCTCTTGAGAAAGAGCAACAGAGAGAGGAAGTAGCCAATTTTATGGTTTTTTTTTAACATTAAGGCAGCAACATGGTTATATGCCTTCAATTTTCCTGTGTTGAGGAATATCTTTATTTTTTCCAATACTTTTCCCCTTTTATTACCATCTAGATTGGCTTCTGAATTGGTTTGGAGAGTGCAGCAAATGGTGTGCGATGATGACTACAAGGTAATTGAAAATACAGCAGAGAGCATGCCTCAGAATCAGGTCCTGAAGATTGGTTAAGCAAATAAAATTACTCCAGAATACCATAAAACAGCGTCAATGAATGCATAGCTTAAAGCTGCACTTGGGAAAGGATGTTGCTGGGCTGGACTGTAAATCCCACCTCGAGGCTCCACTCCTGCCTTAGTACCCTTTAGCCTGGAGGTCAGCAGTGATTTCCAAGCCCATGAATGAGAGAATCAGTCCGAGGTAACTCTGACTCCTCCAAAGATGTATTTTAGTTCTTTCTTTTTACTTCTGGGGGCCTCAAAGAATAAACTAGACAGAATGTGTTTTATATTCTGGTTTTGTATAGGCTGCAGTGAAAAAGCGCCGTATGCCCATGTGAGAGCACCATGTGTATATCTCCTCTGGTACTTTGCAGCAATCCTTGACACAAAAAGGTCGTTGTGCTTCCAGGCCCGAGTTCTTAGTAATGAAAAAGGTACAGTCCCAGGAACAAAGACGCTGAAAGTCTGTACCCATGCTGCAAATAGTTATAAAGATTAAGTTCTTGCTACAAATTTGGAGCTATTGCTGTTTATTTCTCCTTTATAATCATATAGTTTAGCCTGTGAACTGGTAAAGGGAACCAGAACGCAGGATTAGTCTGGTTTATTTTAACACATTTTCACTTTCTAATCCCATGCACTAATACAGGAGTATGGTAACTGGGTTGTGGGCCACATCTGAGATGTTACTTTTCTCAGGAGTCAATGAAGTAAGCGGGTTTTGTATTGGAAAGTAATCCAGAAAACATAAGTTTTTCCCATTTCTATGCTGTGTGTTGTGTACTCTGCCTCGTTCTCCCTCCTTCAGCTTCCTGCAGGGAGAGACACAGCGCTGGCTGGTTCTGCTTTCTCTTATAACCCAAGATAGCTCTGTGCTTTCCAGAGCTGACCAGCAGAAATGGGGGGTGGTGGTGGAGCAGTGTGAGAGGCAGGGAGGGTGGGCAAGGGCTGGTGAGGAGCAGGGGCATCACAGTGTGGGCAGGAAAGCTCTTGGCTTCCTGCAGCGCTGCCTGCCCAGTGAGTGACATTGCAGCAGGGTGGTGGAAATGGTGGCACAGCAAATGGAACAAATCTGGGAGGGTCACTTCCACTGCCTGCAACGGAGAAAGTAATTTCTACATGTTTTATAAAAAAAAGCCCTTTTCCTAATTCTATTGTGTAGGCTTTTATAGGGCTCTTTCTTTCTTTCTTCCCGATATCCTTCTTCTTGTGACCAAGTTTTTATCCCACTTTTTTGAGTGGCCATTTCCAAGGAGCTAATTTCCAAGATTTAATTTTGATCTAAGACAGTTGCTCCTGTGCTAAATAAAGCAGCAATTAATTATTAAACCCATACCTTTTGTGGCTGCGCGTTCTCCCTCAGAGCTGTTAAACTCTAGGACATGTTTTGCTTTTTAATTATTCATCCCTTTTATTTATTTTGTGAGTGTAGAGTCAGTGCTCTGTGGGAACTGGGCAGAAGCATGGTCTGGCTGCTGCTGGCTGACCCAGGACCAGTTCCCAGCTCTGATACACTGAGGGGCTGAGCACATACCTACAGGTATCATGTACCTCTGCCTCAATGCTGCCGTAGAAAGAGCTGTCAGGTTATTACTGGGCCTACAAGGAGGGTGGAGGGGGACTCTTCATCAGGGATTGTAGTGATAGGACAAAGGGTGATGGGTTTAAACTGAAACAGGGGAAGGTCAGGTCTGATGTAAGAAGTTCTTTACTGTGAGGGTGATGAGGCGCTGGAACAGGGTGCCCAGAGAAGTGATAAATGCTCCATCCCTGGCAGTGTTCAAGGTAAGGCTGGACAGAGCCTTGGGTAACACAGTCTAGAGTGAGGCATCCAGGGGCTTGGAACTATGTGATCTTAAGGTCCTTTCCAACCCAAACCACTCTATGCTTCTATGATGAGCTTTAGTACCTCCCCTTACAGGAGTGGGAAGAACACAGCCCATCAGCCCGTTAACAGATCAAAGCTGTGCTGTGCCAGAATAACTGCAGGCACAGGACAAGTGAGCCATGTATGCTGAGATGAGGAGTTGTATGTTCTCCTCCTCTTTCCCCATCAATATCCCAAGAATTGGAACAGTTCAAACCCCAGGTTTTTGTATGAGCTGAGCTGCTGTGGCTTTGTCCGGATAAAACCTGGTTCTTTACGACCAGAAAAATGGCAAATTTATTTGCTTAAGGTTTAAAAGATATTTATGAGCTTTGGTAAGGAGGAAACATCATCTTCAAACAGCGCCTTATGCACTAGATCCTTTGTGAACTGCCTCAAGCCGTTTTCTGTATTATTCATCTGTACAGGGTGGGTTCGGCACAGCATATTCCTCCTGATGAACTACTGCAGTGCTCCTGAAGTCTCTGCCTCCGTGCTGGAAACACCGCAGGGGCCTGTGCAGGGTACATCTAAACACAGCTGGTGCCAGTAGTCTGTGCCATTCCAGAGTAGGAGCTTACGGTGGCAAAGCAGGAGCATTAGGACGTGTACAATGGGACCAGGCAGCAGCACTTCTCACTGCTGAGGTAGAGGGTCTTGCTCTCCTGGAAGTGCCATTTTTCTTCTCATGAGTCTGAAGAGTCTTGCTTTGACCTCCCATTGTGCATTAGCACTTTGTGCAAGAGATGAGAGATTTGGGAGCTGGCCAGATTCCAGCCCACAGTAAGCTCTTATATGTTGCCTGCTGAGATTCCCTCTGCAGTTTCAGGTAGACCAAGTGCCCTGCTCTCATTATCTGTAACAGTTTCATCTCTGTTAGCAGTATATGGCAGGTTGGTGTAACTACCCCTTTCCACTTCAGGAAGGACTGTACTGCAGTGGTGAAGTCTTCTGTCTCTGACTGTATCCATCTGTAAAACCAATGGATAATGGAGAGGAAAAACTACCTCTTCTCCTGCAGTAGCTTTGCTGGAATCTCAGGGAATGCCTGTTCTTTTGGGGCAACAGTGGTAACAGTCCCAAAAAAGGAACCATTTTCTCCCCACTGACTGGGTTATTAAGAAGGTGGCTCTGCTTTGGATATGACTCCTCTGGATGGAGGTTGTCTCCAGGGTTTTGAGGCCAAATCATGTAATGAGTCGGATAGTATAACTCCCATTTCTTCCTCCATGTCTCTTCAGTGTTAAGAGCCAAGCACAGCCTAAAGATAACCTAAGGATCAGTAAGTACAGGCACTTCTGCTCCTTAGGGCCAGATGTTTGGGCTGGGATAGTTTCCTTCACTATAGCTGGTGAGGACTGTGTTACGGATTTGTGCTGGGAACAGTGTAATGATTCGGGGATGCTTGTGTGCAGCTTCTGCTTTGCCTGTTAAACTGTTTTTATCTCAACCCACAAGTTTTCCCACTTTTACCCTTTCGATTCTCTCCCCATCCCACTGTGGGGGGAGAGAGCGAGTGCGGCGTGGGGCTCAGGTTGCCTTCTGGGGTTAAACCGCAACAGTCAGATAATAGGTTTTATTCACTGATTAACATGAACTTGAAGAACAGTCCCTGGAAGCAGGATCAGAGCCCATAACTCCTTCTTCCAGGTGTGTGTCGTAATGACTAGAATGCACAAACAGGCTGTCCCTTTCTAGCCAAAAATATCTTCAGTTACTGCTGCACAGAGATGCAGCAGAGACAGGCTGTTCTATGCAAGGTGAGTACTGCCTGTCAGAAATGAAATCAAAGTAATCTCTGCTCCATTAAATAGGTCAGGAGGAGCCCGTCCAGAAGAGGGGCTGGCAGGTTGCAGGTCCTGGAAGTGTCCTTCTGTAGCTCTGAGTCTGAATCTGGGACCTGAGTATCAAAACCTGGTAGAGGCCATGTCCTCACTCTTCACTGCTGATTGGCATTAGGCCGCATCTTGTGCTTGGGCTGATGAGGAGGTGAGTGCTTAGGCAACTTTGGGGGTTGGCATTCATCCTGAGCTATAACCATCAGCTCCACTTGCAGTCTGGGAAGACCATAAGGCAATTCCAGAGGCAGAGTCAATTGTTCTAACTACCATGACTTTCTTGTATCATCCTGACATAGCTGGGTTAGGACTAATGAATCCTGCCCTGGAAAGCTGACAGATAGAGATTTAGGCTGGCTTTTGACATGATAAAGAGAAATGGAGGAAAGGGCGTTTACAGTTTTGAAAACCAAGAGTAAGTAGGAAGCAGAGAAAGCAAATATTTGCAGGAAATACCTGGTGTAGCTTTTGGGTTTAGAAAATGTATTTAGAAGACCGAGTATGAATGTAGGGAAGTAGGGCTAAGAGCAGCCGGACAAGGCAGATTGATGGTCGAGGACAGCCAAGTTGTTTTCCTGACATTTCAAACAGGATTTTCCTGTGTCATTAACATCTGAAGTGCTGAGATGGTATCTGATTGATCAAACATACTTGTTATTGCCCAAAACTGGGCCCACTGGAGGTCAGCCTAGTAGATGGCCTCTACTATCCAAAGGAACATATAGTGGATTATTATGTTATTATTGTATGTCCAAAGGAGCATATAATGGATGAGAATTCAAAGGGTTAAAAATAATGCCATCAAAGAAGGCAATGGCAGCAAAACACATGATGATTTATGAATTTTTTGGGGGTAGAAGATCTCTGGCAGTGAATCAGAGGGAGGAGAAGGCAGTTAACGGGAGAGGAAGGCAGGAGCAAGTGTGAAATGAGCCTGGGGTCTGAACACTGAAAATCTGGGTGTGAAGAGTGACCAAGCAACACAGCATGAAGGAGTGGAATACTGTCTGTGTCAGGTTATTGCTGTGTGACCTTCTCTTGCCACTTTCCTGCAGGCTCCTCTCTGCAGCTGCTCCAGACAGCCAGTGTCTTCCTCCAGATGTGTACCCTTCAGCAGGAAGTTTTCTTGAACCGTCAGAAGCAATAAACCCTCTCCATCCTCCTTCCCAGCCCATCAGGGGATCTTTGCTACCACAGTAGCATACCTGTGTGATTCAGGCACTCTTCATTGGTGGCTGATTCAGGATAGTCCTCGGTACAAAGAATGATTTTAATGGTCATTACTTTGAGGGTTCCTGCAGTAACGTGAGAGATGAATACACTGGCTTTTGGCAGGCGCTGAGGAAGAGTTTACTGTGCAGGTTTCCTCAGGTAGTTGTTGTCAGTGTGTATCACATTTGACTTAGTACAGCTTCTCTTCCAGAGTATGGTTTCCAGTTCAGGTCGTCCCTTGAATAAGATTCTGTCCTTCACCAAAACGGTCTCTTTTCATGGTGTGCACTAGAGAGAAAAAGGGTGAGACTACTGAATCCCATTTTTAGTTCAAATATATTAAATATATGCTTTGATCTACCTTTTTCTAGTGCTAAAAAGCTAAAGAATGAAATGATGTGGCAGCAGTGACATCATTTCTGTGCCATGTGCTTTCCAAACAACACAATGGACAATCTATCTTGAAGTATTTCTAACATGAAACAACCAGGCAGGCAGAATAAAGAGGAAGAAGCCCAGCATACAGGTTCAGTAGTCAAAGAGATGTCCAGACTCTTGCTGGTAACAGGAATATGTAGGTTATTTGCGCTTAGTAATATTGTAAGGAGGCAAACAGGATGCTGTGGGATTGGAAATTTTAAGATGAGGTATCCAGCCTTACACTGTGACTCTTTCCTTTTGTATTAGTGCATGGTTTGAACATCTTTTGTGGAAGTCTTGGGAGCTGGCACCCATCTCACCACAGGAGGACTCTTTTGGCCAGCTAGTTTCCTTTCTCATGTTCTCAAAAAGTCTCTCCTCCCATGTCTGCAGGAGCTATGGTATTCCAAACCTCCCTTCAGAAGGGCAGTTAAAAAAGAGCATGACTCCTCACAGTGCTGACTCTAGCATTGGGTGCTGAGGTCCAGCTTTGTTGGTGGTGTGCTGGAGTCTGGTCAGTGTGTGCTTGGTTCTTCCAGCATCCCTTTTACCAGTCAGACAGTGGCCTTCCTGATGCCAGCCCAGCTTGAGGAACACTAGAGCTTTGTGCTGCCAGCTCTTCCCACACATCATGTGATGCCAGAATTAGGGAATCGTCCTGATTTCCAGATCAGCATAGTGACATGAGGTAACCCATTTTTCAGATTATATGTTTGATATTCCCATGAGTTCCTCTCCACCCTGTGGTAGAACTGCATCTTGTGACAGGATTTCCATACGTAAGATCTCCTTGGCACAGGGTCCTTCCATTTCAGTGGGTTTATTTCCCTTCTGTGTGCACCTGATTTTGAAGATCTGTCTCCTTGGGAGGACAGAATACTTTATAGTAATTGGGAAATGCTTTTGAATGCACATTCTGCAAAACATGTACCTCTTAGTGTAAATGATTATGCTACACCACATCCATTCAAAAGCAGGGAGAGTTCATATTGTGGGGGCAAGAGGAGACAGTGGGGTTTAGCTAAAATAGCGCACTGTATTTGGCAGGAACGTACAGCGTAATGCTGATCAGACTGCTTATGAGAGCAGCAAGTCTGGAATGTGTGCTCTGGAAGCAGGGAATCAGAGAGATTTCAGCTATCTACAGCTCAAATTAATTAGCATTATGTAAGTGGAGAGAAAAGCAAAAACTTCAAGGGGAGGGAGACATCTGTTATGTCTCCGAGTTTTCAAGCTTGCCTGCAAATACAGGTCTCCTGCAAAGACACAAGTATCTCTGTGCAGGGAGTAAGTGATGAGGAGTTACTGGCTAAAATCCAGTGGTGTGCTTCTTGCTAATCCTGGCTCTTTCTCACAAGGGGTGGTTTGCTCTTGTAACTCTTTAGGGTTATGTATTATTATGTTATGATGAGGGTTATATAGCAACATGTGAGGACAAACTGCAACCTCCCCGTCCTCTCCCACCAAATCTAAAGAGTGGGGCAGTGTCTATCCGGCTGATGGATAAAATTCCACAACACTCTTATCTACAGAATAAGGAAGTCTTCTGTGATACCAAGGAATTCTGACTCAGGAATGTGTTCTGTTTGCTCGAAGGTGCTGCTGGCGCAGGCATGATGGCTCAAGAACACTTCTGAATATGTACCAAGCAAAGTGCTGATTACAGTGGCGAGGTGGGAGGTAATGTTCCAGCAATTTGGAAATCACTGTTGAGAATTATAATGTTTAGCTAAGGAAACCCTTCTCTGAAATAAGACATTAAGGCAGACTGACTCCTTCTCCCCCCACTGCTTTCCTCTGGTGGGTTCTATTAAAGTGTGTTGGGAGGAATAAAAGGAGCGAGGTCGGGTCAGGCTGCGCGGTGAGGAAGGTCAGACAGGGTTAAGCGGGTCAGGTCACATTTCTGTGTCTTCTGTAGTTCCCCAAGAATTTGGGGTCACCGCTTAGAAGCAGTGCTATTTGATCAGCTGTTGGTAATTGGAGCATTACACAAGAGCAAGTGGATTCAGAGGCGATTCTTGAAGGTGAATGATTGGCAAAAAGCAGTGAATGGGACAGTGTTACATTAAAAGATGAAATATGCCAATCCTGTATTTTGTTCCCATTTCAAAGACACTGTCATGGTTGGTTGACCTAGAAACAAGCACTGTCTGGCTAAGCAGCCAGAAATGTGCATTTCTCTGTGCTTAAGGAATAAATGCAGGAAGGGCCATGTGTCTGGGAAAGGAGGACACACAGCCGAGACACGTGCGTAGGGTGGTGTTCTGCTGAGAAAATGAGCTTGTCGCTTCAAAAGTGGCTGGGCACCAAGCTTGGACAATAGCTACATTCTGTATCTGGGAAGAGATGGGATCGTGTTGAAGGGCTAAGAATAATCTTTGGGCAGCAATTGCAAAGTATTTAATAACTTTTTAAGAAAAGCATATGATCATGAAGTAGTTTTCATCACCATTCATCAGGGTGATGAACTGAGGTACTGCGGGGTTAAATAACTTGCCTGAGGTCAGAGCAGACCATGAGCAGGGCGGACAGACAGTCGCTGGGTCTAAGCTGTGCCTGCTGAAATGACTGTCTTGAAAGAAAGTAAATTCGGGGTGGGTAAATTAACTTTTCTTGAATGATGAAAATGGCAGGAGAATTGCGTAAGAGGAGGAAAAAGCCTGGTGTCACCAGCTTAGAGAAGGTAACTTCAGGATGGCTTTCATGTTCCTGTGAGAATGGGAGAAGATAAATAATGGTTGTTTGGGGGTTTTATTACTTTTTCCTTTTCCCAAGTTCTGGATAAGAATTTGGCTCAGGTGTTCCCAAATCTCCTGCTGTTTGTAGGCCAGTCTCCTTATAAAGTAGCATTTCCTTACAAAGTTGCAATCTTCCAGTGCCTAAAGGGGCTGACAAGAAAGCTGGAGAGGGGCTTTGGATAAGGGCCCAAGGGGAATGGCTTTAACCTGCCAGAGGGGAGACTGAGATGAGCTCTCAGGGCAGAAGCTCTTCCCTGTGAGGGTGCTGAGGCGCTGGCACAGGGTGCCCAGAGAAGCTGTGGCTGCCCCATCCCTGGCAGTGTTCAAGGCCAGGTTGGACACAGGGCTTGGAGCAAGCTGCTCCAGTGGAAGGGGTCCCTGCCTGTGGCAGGGGTTGGAACTGGAGTGAGCTTTAAGGTCCTTTCCAACACAAACTATTCTATGATTTTCAGGCCTAAATGTAGCAACGTACGTAGAAAAGCAAATGCACCTAAGGCTATTAGCTTATTACTAAGTTCTCCTCTCGTAGTTGCTCTGGGCAATGGGATATGCATGTGGCTGTCTGTCCCCTGCCATCTTTGTCTTAGATCTCCTTCTCTGGAGTTCCCAACACTGGGAATAGCTTTCTAGCACACAGAGATAATGCTGAGAAAGAAAGCACCTGTATATTGGGGAGCAGAGGGGATACCCTTTATATTCAGTCAGGAAAATCTTGTTGCAGAAACAAGAGTTTTTTTCGAGCCCAGCAAAGAGTTTCAAGGAGATGTATTTTGTGGCTGCTTTACTGAAACTTAAAGGACTTACATGCACTCACTTGTTATGTCACTCCAGAATGCTGTAATCCAGCTCAGAGTTCTTACTTCACCCTGTTCCTTCTGCCCACTCCTGCTTGGCAGTTTTCTCCTCTTAGCATTGGTTTTGGACCCATGACAGGTTTCTGAACAAAGCAGCATCTTGCTGCACTCTGATTGCCACAGCAGTTCTCTGCTGTTCACAGGCACCTGCACCCCCACAGCCTCTGAACATGTCATTTCCCTTTTTATACATATATTATCATATCTGAGTTAAGCTATAGCTGGAGCAGAAGAAGCAAGCCCAGCAAACAGTCGTGTTTGTCAAAGCATTCAATGAACTCCTTGTACAAGTGAATTGTATGTACCATAAAACTGAAATACTACAGTAGTTTGATGGGGAGTGAATATTTTAAAATCATTTAAGCCTAAACACATTTCATTTAGAACAGATTTTCCAGTTTTTGAGTCCTGAGAATGCTCCTGTTGTTATAGAGAACAAAGGAGGAATCACAAAGATGACACTAGAAGGTGTTTTTGACTTACCAATCTGCTTCACAAGCCAGGCAGCAGCCTCGTAGGTGTGTGGATGTTTGATGATGGAACGGCTTGAAAAGCAAGGTTAGAGAGGTATAAAGCTTTCAAGAAAGGCAATACGCTACCTTATCCTAAACTGTAGAGCTCCACCAGGCGCTTCTCCAGGCTAAGGCAGCCCCCTCCAGCCTCCTATACTTTGGGGTCTGTGCTTAGACCATGCTCTGCCCCTCAAAAATACCTGTCTTTTCACAGAATGGTAGAACCCCAGCCTGGTTTGGGTTGAAGGGACCTTCAAGCTCCTCCAGTCCCAGCTGCCTGCCACGGGCAGGGACACCTTCCACTAGAGCAGGGTGCTCCAAGCCCCATCCAACCTGGCCTTGAAGTGTTTTCTGCATGGCAGTAAAGCAACCGCTTAGTATTTTCCTTTGGGTTATGAGAAGCCAACAGTGCCGCCACTCCAGTTACTACCTTATTTTCAATGACTTATTAATAATGTGTACATTTAGTTTTCCTCCATAATACTACCAAGAAGAGCTCGTTTAAAAACAACACACAGGCAAAGGATGCTTACTTTTTATAGCAGGAGGGAGAAGGATGAGTGTCAGTCAGTCAAGACTAGTTCCAAATACGGCTCCAACTAGGCCTCCTACAGTACAAGCGATACTGGCCAGGTGCCATCTGGATTACTCAGGGCTACAGCTCTTTAAAGAGTGTTTGTTATGGATTTCCACAGTCGAGATGCTTTGCAAGGGAAGAGCACACTGCTACTGTGTTCGTAGAAGTGCTCCCAACTGTTTACAGTGTTGCTCAATACTGTTTAGAGGAGTTTCACTTTCTGGGTGTAGTTTCATCCTGCCCTGTGTTAGTGTTTGTGCGGCTGCAGCCTGGCTGAACCCCCTGGGCTGGAGCCCTTGGTACCCTTGGTCCCTCAGTGTTCTTGCAGAATCTCACAGGGAAGCGCTTCCTAGCAGGGCTGAGCAGAAAGCATCTGAACTCGCTTCAGCACAGCACAACTGTGAGGATAGGCCAGGCTAGGAAGAGCTTCAGCCTGCCCACCCTGCAGACATTCATGTCTTGAGCTTAAACTGGTGTTAATGCGTCAGTTATTCACCAATGACTTCATTTTCTGGTTCAGGAAAAGCCTGGGGAGTTTCTCTTCGGGACACACCATCCTGAAAGCTTTCCTACCTGTTCTTTGGAGTAACAGTGTGAGGATTGCATTGTACGTTCAGCGGGAGGTATGAATTTCCTGTCCTTGGACTTAAATGATGCAGAAAGCTCAGTGTAAACTAGGGATGAATTTCACTTGATAGGCACTTTTGATTTTATCATAACCTCAAGATGTGTGCCTTGCTCAGAGGTTTCTGATATAGTTTGCCTTTGCTTCTTTGCTTCTCTTAAGGAATATTCCATGTGTCTTTTTTCAAGCTTTATGTAACTGATGCCTTAGGCAATTATTCAGCTTAAAACATGAAGGGACAAAAAGTTACTGCCTATGGACAAAACTAAATATTTTAATCATATAGAGTGTCTTTTTTAAATGTACATATAATTATTCTTTGGGGCATCTGCACATGACATTTGCCATTTTTAGAGATGCTAGGATGATTTATTCTCATATGAAGAGCAGTGCAGAGGATTTGGGTTCTGAGGGAACAGGGAGATGGAGAGAAGTTGTGGCAGCAGAGGGACTGAATGTCACTGGTGTTGCCTGTGGGACACATAGCAGAAGAAAGCACAGGAGAAGAGCATGGGGTAAAGGATGGGGTGAGAGGGGCTGCAGAGGGGTTCAGAAGTTCAGCAGGAGATGGAGGGACTGTGAGGTGTTAAGAGACTGGAGAAACTTTGGGGAAAGGAAGAGGCATCACATAAAGCAAGATGCAGATGGTGTCACTGGATGCTGCACCCAGCGATGTCCCTGCACAGGGAGTCTTCAGTCTGGTCAGGTGCTCAGGCCTTGTTTTCCTTCTCCCTGCGTGTTAATCGTTGAGGCCAATGGCCATTGAGGCAGTGGGCCTCCTGCTATTGGGTTTATCTCCACTTTTACAGTCCTGTCAAGCAGCAGTAATGTGGTTAAGTTGGCAGGTGGGAGCTGTTCAGAGACTAATTAAAACTATACTGAGAATTACAAGGAAAAACTGCTATGCTGATACTGAGAAACAACTTCACGTGAAGAAGTGTCAGTTCAAACCTGCCAATCAAATGGCAGTGCTTAGCTCTGCTGGGCCAGCTCCTGCCTGACTTACAGGTTTGGACAGACATATTAAAATGCGTAATAAAGATATGGCTATGTCAAGAAGAATCCACTTACTGCATAACGTAATCAAAGCCAGCCCTCATGTCAAAGAGTGTGTGACTGATCGTCTTTTCATTCTGCCAGTGTCATTCCACTAATTTCAGAGGGCTGCTACTGACTTGAGCAGCACACTTATACAGCAGCACAGATACAGACACGTTCTGCTCTCCAGCCTGTATCATATGTGGCAATGGGTTATGTTCTGAAGTGAGCGTAGTCTGTCTGAATCAGGAGAGGCTTCTGTAATCTTTGACTGGGAATTTTGGCCCAATCTATTATTTACAGTCTGGTTTGTGGAAGGAATTCAAGAGCTGAGGCCAGCAGAAGCGAAGCAACCCAGAAGGGTGAACCCCTCACCTTTCTTACTGTATCTTCTGGGTAAGTTCAGCCTTACAGAGAGCAAACATACCAGTTTCAGACCTCTGCATTGCCAAAGGCAGGACCACAGTGAATGGCACCACTCTTTAGAGCATTTGAGTGTTTGAGGCATCTGAAATGATGAATGTAAGAGGCCAGGGCAATCTGAGGACAGCATAAATTTACAAAGATGTATCATAGCCATAGGCAGTGGGAAGGATTAGGCTTTTTTGTCTCTGAACCAGGTAGGACGGAAGATACCTTGCTACAGACAGTCATTTTCCTGGCAGTTGCATGTAATACAGGTAATACCTTGCCTTTCATCAAGGGCAGAACATACATTTGCTCTGGAGGAGGACACAGGCATACTAATCCCACAGGAACAGCAGGTTAATTAATAATGCCAGGAGGAAAATTCTGCTTGGCTTTGTTCTCTCTTTCCTGACTTCAGGGTTGATGAGTCTGAGGAACCGAGAACGACACAAAACGCTTTCACTGCAATGTCTTGGGACCTTCCAGCAGCAGAGAACGTGCTTTTTAACATCTCTTTTGTTGGAAATGACAGTCATGCATCTGTACAGGGTTTATGAGCACCATTCCATCACTTACAGGCTTTAACGTGGCACTTGAACAGTTCCTGCTGCATTAGAACTACAGCATCAAGTAGCACTTGGGCCATATCACTCTGCAGCAGGAAAACGTACTAGGAAGTAGGTTGTGGAAACAATCTTACTGGATCCAGTAATCAGAGTATGCAGTGGGGGGGAAAGCTCAGAGCCAGCTGGGGAATGCAGTTTCTTCTGCCTGAGTGCTGGACAGGAGGGGTTGTCTCTGAGGGGCTGCTGGAAGGAGAATTTCTCTGGAGTAGGACATAGCCATCACGTGGGCTCAATGAGGAATGTAGAGTTTACCACATTAGAACCACTTCTTCCTTGGAACCTGGTGTCTTGTTCCTCTCTGAAGAATGAAGCTCTTCAGAGCAGAATGGGAATTAAAAACCTGCTAGGTGTCCAGACCTGACACATGCGAGTACACATACTGGAATTGCGTCCAAGTTTCTGGACAGCTCTGTGATGGCTTGTTCATTCCCATTCAAGGAATGTGGACACAGGTGAGGGAGAAAAGGAGAAAACTGACTGGACGTGGGTCAGGTTTTAGATGAATTTGGGTTAGAAGTTGTAGATATAAAGATTACTCTTTTCGAAAGTCGTTAAATGTCTTGGAATTTTGGATTGATTATTCCAGTGGTATTTTGGCTGCTTCTGCCCCAGGCCCAGGACACAGAATCCAAAGCCATGCTGTGGACTTGATTCAGAATCCAGCCCTCCTTCTGAGGTATTGACAGCAGGGATTCGTGTCCATGGTTATCCTTTACTCCTAGTCAAAGTAGAATGTGAGGGCTGTTCACCTGGCTTCTGTGTGTAGCCCGTGAATAATATAAACCCAGTAACCACCATGCTGGGTAAGCTGGAGCTGCCTATGGGCTGTACATAGGATAAGATCCTATTTTTATATCCTCCTGGCTCCTTGCAATTGGTAGTTTATGGTGAGGGATGTTTATGGGACGGTACTTTATGGGAGGTTACATGAGGGATGCATATAAGCCATCATATTTAATAACTATCAGTGGGTCAGTCCTCCATGAAATGGTTGAAGTCCCTCCACAACATCCTGCATCAGTGAATTGCACAGTTTCAGTTATGAGGAAAAATCTTTGTTTTGTCTCCTTTTATACTAATTTAAGTTTCTTCACTATGGCTCCTTGATCCTTCTAATGAGAGGAAGAGCAAATAGTAATGTTTCATCCATTTTATCCATAACAGTCCAGATTTACATCTCTCTTCTTTCTCTCTGCTATGAGCTGAAGATAACTGGTTAATCCAACTGTTGTCACTGCTGCAGTCCTGGGTGGCTTTGCTCTTCCATTTCTGTGCATGCGAAATGAGGACAGTGTTCCCTACACCATAAGATAATTGGGGCTTGTAAAGAACTTAAGGACTATTATACAGGAAAGGTATTATTGTAGCATTCAGAATGAATTCACAAGTATGGATACAGGTAATTTGAGCATCAGTTTGGTCATTCTTTCTCATTCACAAAATGCTTTTCTTATAAAATACAGACAAGAATTCCAGGCATCAGTTTTTGCAGATTTGGCCGTTACTTCCTAGGACAAACTCCCAGAATTATCTTAGCTCTAAAACATGGATATTCCTATGTCAGAGGGGGAGCCCAGTCAAAACCTGAATTGCTGTTAACTGAAAGAGAAGTCTCCCACACCTCTTTATTCATTGCCTTGCTCATGAGTTCCAGTTCATATGCTGCATCTATCATTCCCAGACCAAATGAAAGGAGAGGTATGTAAGCATTTCAGAAGCCATTTCACCATAATTAAATTCTGATTTAGGTCTTTCAAATACACCCCCCCCCTTTTTTTTCCCTGTGCTAAATCTTTGAGAGATTATTAGGAGTAAAGAGTTTAAATTGCCACTTTTGAAGTTCTACTCGGCTCTCTTCTGGGGCTGTATTTATAGCTAGTATTTTCATCTTTAAAGCTTGTTTTCCCCTTTCAGATTATCTGCTCAGATCACTTTGTTTTACTTAATGTAAATATTCCAGTAGGCTTCAGAACCAAATAGTGATGAATGGGATTAGAATCAGAGCTCTGTTAAGTAGCATGAGATGATCCTTTATTTCAGCAAGGGAGATATATCACCTCTGCTGCAAATTATATCATGCTGACAGAGTGAAATGTACTGTAAGCTGATGCAAAAAGAAGATGATCTAACTGTATTGATAGAGGAGGGGAGCAGTGCACCACTGCTCAAAACAAGCACGTCGGGAAGAGTTTGCTTTTTCCCTTGTTTCCATTTTCTGAAGCAGATCATGAGGTAATGTTTCTCTGGATGGAGGATACAGCGAGTGCCTGCTGGAGAGGTGGGTCTGATTCATCTGCTCATGAACTGACAGTTTGCAGGGTATGTAACAGGGACGGTCACAGTGAGAATGATGAAGAGCAGTCTCACACAGAAAACATTACAGCATCCCAGCTTGTGAAATTGGGCACTGAACACTTCTTAAAGCCCTTTTTTCAGGGGGCAGATGGATTGTTTACAGGCAATAATTCAGACCATATCCCTTCCCTAAAATGCTTTTGGTGTCGGGGCCAAATTTCATTTACTGTTACATCAAATCTCAGATGAAGTCATTATTTGCTTCATCCAAGCCAACACAGATAGTCGGGATTCGTATAGGGGTTGTTGGGAGGAATATCTACTTAAAGTCCAGAGAAAGGAAAGCCCAGTGGTGAAAAGCAGTATCACTGAGTGCTAACACAAGCAAAATGATTTCGGTCTGTGGTCTTGTTTGCTTCTTGCTGGGTGCACTGGTTTGCTGAAGAGATCCCAGAATAAGTTGCAATTCAGACTCAAATGCCTGTGTAAAAGTCTATTGAGATGCCTTGAGGTCAGGATGGGGTATTCATAGGTGGTTGCTTGCATACAGGATTTTACCAATATGTAATTAATATCATTTGCCATTGGTGCAGGTTAAAGCATCACCATATTCAAACTGATGACAAAAGAACAGGACTGCTTGAAGGGCTGTCTTGTACACAGGTCCTTTATCACTCTTCTCCCGGATTGCTTGGTATAGCAATTGAGGCTAAAGCTTCTTGTTTGGACTCACTACATTCAATTTTGAAGAGTAATTTATCTGCCAAAGCAAGTTCTTTTGGAGTCCTGCAGTCATTGACGCTGCCAAAGCAGTGTGTGTTTTACTGCTCCATCAATACACTTTCCATTCTAAGCCATTGCTCCAAACCCATCTCTAGCTGAAATATAACACAAAGCTTCCACTATACTTACTTTGTAAGCATTATGTACCTATTTTTCAGATCATCAGGTGTATCAGTAAATGTAAGTAACCCTTCGTAAGTATTTGTTAAACCTATACTCCAACTGGACTTTGAAACGGCAGCAAATTGCATGTTGGATTTGCCATTAAGGAGGGAAGGGAAAAGCATTATCTAAGGTAGGAATAAAAGCAAAAGGAAGCATTTTATTTTCCCATTGCTGCTTTTTCAAACACCAGTGGTCAAAATCAAGATGGAATGAAATATCCCACAGCCCCTATGATAGTCCTGATCAAATGTGCTAAATCTGAAATTTATGCCAAGATTTGAGTGAGGAAGAATGTGCTTGCCCACATCTGAATTCTTCCCTAGAACTTCAACATTCCGGTTTCCCATGGCATTCTTTTCTTCTTGTTTTAAACTGCCCTGAAATGTTGCTTTACTGATATGACTGTGCACTGTTCCTATCAAAAAGTATCTCTCCTAACTTGGTTGGTCAATCATGTGCTCCTGAATGGAGCTGTCCTTTACCACATCACTAGGCAACAGTAACCCCCACCCAGAATGGAATGGTTTGGGTTGGAAAGGACCTTAAAGCTCATCCAGTTCCAACCCCCTCCATGCTAGGGGCACACATGACCCTAGACCATGTTGTGTAGACCATGTTGCCCAAGGTTCTGTCCAGCCTGGCCTTGAACACTGCCAGGAATGGGGCAGCCACAGCTTCTCTGGGCACCCTGTGCCAGCGCCTCAGCACCCTCACAGGGAAGAACTTCTTCCTTTCATCCAGCCTGAGCTTCCCCTCTTTCAGTTTGAACCCATCACCCTTTGTCCTATTGCTGCAGTCCCTGATGAAGAGTCCCTCTCCAGCATCCTTGTAGCCCCCTTCAGACACTGGAAGCTGCTCTGAGGTCTCCACGCACTTTCTCTTCTCCAGGCTGAACAGCCCCAGTGTTCTCAGCCTGTCTTTGTACATCCTTGTGGCCTCCTCTGGAGCTTAAGTTTTCCAAGTCATCTTAAACATTAGCAAAGAAAGGAATATATGTGCCTTGTGTTGTTACTGTCAGTCTTACAAAGGTGTAGGAACAAGAATGTTTAAAAAACAATTTAAAACATGAAATGCTCTTAAAATCCTTTGCCGAATGGCAGGAACATTACTCTATTTTTTTTTTTTTCACTTTTACATGACTTGGTTCTATATTACCCAAATGATCATTTTCTGCACTTGTATAAAACAAAAATAGTTTTGCTCTTCAAAGATGAGATTTGGCACTTAGGGCAAAATTTCCCTCTCCAATCTGCAATGCAGATGCCTTCGCCGCAGAGCAGATTTCAGCTGCTTTGCTGCATTCACTTCATGCATAAACCTCCACTCAGGGCTGTGGGAGCTCCATACCTGGACTCTGCTCACACAACATGGAACAGGCCAGAGGGAAGAGTATTCCCCTCATTCACCTTGAATGTCCAGGACCAAGATCTGGACACAGCTTGAAGCCATAGAATGATAGAACCCCAGCCTGGTTTGGGTTGAGGGAACTTAAACCTCCTCCAGTTCCAACCCCTGCCATGGGCAGGGACACCTTCCACTGGAGCAGCTTGCTCCAAGCCCCATGCAGCCTGGCCTTGGACACTGCCAGGGATGGGGCAGCCACAGCTTCTCTGGGCACCCTGTGCCAGCGCCTCAGCACCCTCCCAGGGAAGAGCTTCTGCCCAAGAGCTCATCTCAGCCTCCCCTCTGGCAGGTTAAAGCCATTCCCCTTGGCCTGTCCCTCCAGGCCCTTGTAAAAAAGTCGTGCTCGTAGCAACTATTCTAAGATGGTTCTTACATGATCTGAAATTTTCCTGGAGTAACTGAGAATAGGCTGTGGTCTGCTGGAGCAGCCGAGGGTTAGCACTGGTTGAGGTACTGATCTGCAGCCCTACCACCTAGAATTTGCCATTACATCCAAATCATTGCTCTCTGTGTTATGTGCAGGGCTGTTACCAGCATGCAGGAAGAATTCATTTCCCTCCAGTGCTGACTTAAAGCTGTCTGTGTCTCCTTCCATTAGCAGCTGGAATGGTTGGCTGCTGAATCTAACTACCACTGTCCCTCCAGCCCATCCCTTCTGTCACATGCTGAGCATAATGTGCAGAACTCCTACAGGGAGGAGACCCTCCGGATGAAGTGGGTAGGAATCCTCTCAGTATTTGTACAGGGGAAGGTTCCTTCCCCTGTGTGGGAAGAATGTGTTAAAGCCAGTCCCGGTTGCTGTTTCTGTGTGCCTTGAGGCAATGCAGGCAGGATTTTCTCTTGAAATCACTGCTAATTAGAATGAATAAATCTAACAAAATAGCAGCAGTGAATATTAATTGAAATAACCCTTCAAATCTCACCTAGGTGAAGTTTGAGCTTTTCTGTTGGTTATTTTGGCTGTAAGGAGACATACAAATAAATGTATGGCCATGTGTCCGTGCCTAAGGAAGTATGGAAAAAAGCAAATGAAAACCACCATAGTGCAAATGGATTTTGGTGGAAATTTCCAGCAGAACTGTTTATTCAGCCATGTTGGAATCTATTTCCCTCTCCTCCCTAAAACACTCGATTTGAGAAAAAGAGGGGGCAGGAGACTGTCAGTTCAGATTTCGGTGCCAGATGTGGAAAATCATTAAAGATACAGGGGGAAGCTTTGGAAAATGCATTTTGTTCAAGCGAGACCTGAGCACCTCCTGGTGCTACTGGAAGTGAGTGGGGCTGGAGACACCCCTCAGCTCTGAAAACGGTGCTTTAGCTGTTTTGAGAGGTTATTTCTCCTGTTGCAAGGACCGAAGTCGATTCCACACCACCTGGACTCTTCGTGCACTGCAAGCAGAGGAAAGAGGCGCGTCCATGGAGTGAACTCGTGCTGCAAATGGCTGCTGAGGGCTGTTGATTGCATTTTCCCAATAGCAAGATCTCACCCTCTATCAGTCTGTACACTTCAGTCTCTTTCATTGCACTGAGGCTGTGCACATGAGGTTATTGTCTTTGCAGATCCCAGCACTGGGTACAGTGACCTTAATGATAAAATAGGAAGGACAAAAGTAAATTGGATCAATTTTGCCTGGTTTTAAACGGCACAACAGAAGAGTCTTTCACCTATTTGTGACAAAATCTGCTCCATGCAAGAATTACATTGAATGGGATTCAGGAGAATAAAAATGTCTTTGGAAAACAGATATTATAACATAAACCCATGGAAGTTTTGTTCTGTGGGAAGAACAGAAAGACTTTCTTTCATCTTCTTACTGGATTACTGCTTGAACTTCTGGCCAACTACTTGGAATTAATTTCCTTTCTAGAACAGAGAATTTACACTACAGCATCACATCCACCTTTGTCTGGAATGCTGGTCTTAATGGGGATGTTATTTTTAGATTCCTTGGATGGGACAAAAGGCTTCCAGTTCTAGTGGTTGACTGGGTTCCATGGTTTCTGTCTTTGGTTGCTTCTCTGATTCTTTTCATAACCTTGGGCAAATCACTTAATGCCTGCATTGCCTTCAAACCCAAATGGGATGCTGAGAGCTGGAACCTGCCTGGTAACTCTGCCCTCTTCATAGACTCAAAGAGAAGCCGCAGGAAGAAGGAAATGGAAAGATTAATGAATATCATTTGTTCTGACATTAATCATTCACTCAAAAGAAGATACAGTGGGATTAAATGGTCCACGTTGATTGAAATATGTGGCTGCTTTTCAAAGAGGAGGTGCTGTCTCAACCTCAGAGGAGGTTCTGAGAGGTATTGCTTTGCTTACATGATTTATATGTATTTTTAAAATGCATTATTGATTTTTCATGTTTAATGGAAATGTGAACAAATCAAACTGTCCTTTTTGATTCTAAAATACTGCAAAGGGAGCACAATTATCTGAAACCTTTCCCTTTTTAAGGTGAAATCAGCACCAAAGCTAGAGCGCACCTCGAACCTGTGTTCAGGAGTTTGCAGTTAGCCGTTCCAGTGCTCCAGACCAGCTTGCAGTTGTTGTGTCTGATGCTCTAGGACAGCCTATCTCTTGTGTAATAACTGCAGTGAAAATCCTTGTGAGCACTGTCTGCTGGTGAGTGCTTTCCCATCCCCTGTTACTGCATTACACAAGAAATCTCCAATTTAGCCTCTAATCCTGGCAAGCATTTCTTGGACCAGATCGCTCTCCTTTCATGTTGGCCAAGTTTAAAGGGGGAGGAGGAAGATTAGCCAGCTGCTTTTAAAGCCCATCAGTGCAGAGTGTATTTACAGAGATGGGTGATAAAGACAAGCTTTGCTCTTCTTGTTTGCTTTTCAGATAAAGACTGTGTTATGTGCGGGGAACAGAGATCACGTTTTCTTGCACTTGTGTTTTGTGATTGGCTTTAAGACCAGGAGGGATAAACTGGTGCTCGGAAGGAAGCTGGCAATGGAGTTTACTCTATAAAAAGAAACCTGTAGTTAGGATACAGTTTCCTATTCTGAGTCAAAGCAGGGTGTCGAGTCAGAAATTCCGACCCAGCGGGTCAGGAAGGATTCCAGGACTTCTTGAATCACAACTGAAATGTGTTCCCTTCCTTTCACCCCTCTGGCCCACGTCCCACTGGGATTACTACTCAGAATTACTTTATTCAATTCACTGTGTGACTGGTGCTTCATGGGAATACAGAGAGTGTTTTCCCCACGCTGCAGCTCCTCTTCCTGCCTGAACTGACTCCTCTTGTTTCAATAGTGCCTGTGCACATGACCAGTTCCACCCCCCTCCATTTAGAAGACCCTTTATCCCTGAACCACAGGAGATGTTGAGCTCTACCCTAAACGGATGAAGGTAACTGCTTGTGCTGTTCCCGCTGTCCTTGCTCATTGTGGTTCGCTTATGAAACACCGATGAGTTTATAAGCTATTTGGGTAATGAGGTTTCTCCATTCTCATTTTTTCATTAGAATTATTTTGAGAGGGACACACCACTTTTTAAATGATGATTGTCTTTCTCCTTTAAAAAATCTGGTACCGTTAGAACGAAAGCATGCAGTTCGTTTCCATATCCCCACGTTTCCAATAAAGACAGAGCACAAACCGTGGCAGTTTGTTCTGTCCTGGCTGTGGCTTTGTGGACACATTTGAACTGGGAACTTTTCTTGTCTATCTTTCTCTGTATATATTTGGCAACTGAGATGGAGAATAGGAAATATTTCTCATAGTTGTCATTCTCAAGTGGTGCTGACTCCTAAATACGAGGTCACAAAAATAGTTTAAGGAACTATAAATTATATACACCATGTATAACTCATGGTTATGTGATACTTTATGATGTGAAGAAGTGCAAATATCAAATCTGCCTGGAAAGAAGGCAAAATGTAACATGAGTGAGTCTCCTGTGATCTCCAATAGCTTAAAGTTGATGAACTGGAGCTAGTAAGACATAGTGACCTGGATGGTTTTACTGAGTTGGATCATTTATTGTATCCCATCCTCCTGGTTTTCTTCCCCCCAAGAGTACACTAAATGAACTGATGACATGATTTTGTTCTCTCCCCCATTACGTGCAAGCAGCACATGCAAAGGATAAAATGTCTAAATGTAAAGGTAATACAGTAATTAGCATTAGGCATCTAAAAAAGCCAAGAAAATCTAAAAGGTGAAAGAACAATGTTAGAAGGGAAATTAACTTGTGAAGTTCATGGGATGAGCAAATTCTCTGCAGTTTTGGTGGTTCTGTGGATCAAAGAACGTGCTTCTGCAAAGTGCGTTACATGATGCTATTAGGTAAGTGGTAAAACAAGGCAAAATAAGTCTGTGCCTTAATCACTGGGCTTTAATAATTCTCCTTTTGCCCAACGTATCTTTCATTCTGCTGCACACTGGACTATCATCAAAGGATGGGTGGAGAGCACTCCTTCTAGAACACCCTGTAATTTAGTACTTAGGTCATTTTCATGGGAGTTGTGGGTTTGAGCCTCCTCAGGCAGACGTCTCCCACTTTGTTGTTACTGTACTAAAAGGGGACATTCCCCCAGCATCTCAAAAGACCATTTTCTAAAAGGATGACTGTAGGTACCTAAGTTTGAGGAGAATGTTCTTGGCTTTGGAGCCAGCTCCATCATGGGTGAGCTGAGGTGGCCATGGAGGTCAGCTGTCTGAGAAGCAGGAGGTGCACAGCCTTGCTGCAGGGAAAGACTTCATACCTATTCCTTCCTTCTGTGTTTTCGCTGGCTAGGCTAGGAGTGGCACATTGTCTTCTGTGACTGTCTCGCTGAGGAGCCAAACTTTTGTCATGAATGTTATGTGCTGAACACCATTCTGGTGGAACAGTGCCTTCCTTTGGACAGGGTGATGCATCAGCCTAAGTCCATTGTAAATCATGGAGTCATCACAGACTGGTTTGCATCAAAGGGAGCTTAAAGCTCCTCCAGCTCCAACCCCTGCCACGGGCAGGGACACCTTCCACTGTAGCAGGGTGCTCCAAGCCCCTGTGACCAACCTGGCCTTGAACACTGCCAGGGATGTGGCAGCCACAGCTTCTCTGGGCACCCTGTGCCAGCGCCTCAGCACCCTCACAGGGAAGAATTATTTCTGAACATCTAATCTAAATCTACCTTTGGTTCTTTTCCTGTCAGATTAGCACCTCTGATAGCTCTCAGGTTTAGACCAAACCAACTACATATGATGCTGAATTCATGCCATCACCTCAAGCTCTTGATCCTTCTCTGCTTTTTAACAGGAAGGTATGAAGTGGTCAGGAATCAAAGACTTATTATTCTGGCTTGGCTTGGCACACGTATAAAGGACAGAGTGTTTGGATATTGCAGAATCCTCTTACTTTTTCTTTAGCATGAAAAAATCTGTATCAAAAATTCAATGTACAGAGACTATCTCTAGTTCTCTTCCCATTCCAGACAGGGGCAGTTATTTTTCTTATTTCTCCTTATGCCATAGCCTACAAGGCTTCAAACTGTGAGTGTGAGCAGGGAATGGCTGTCTCTCTTTCCCTGCTTTTGCTCAAGCACATGCAGGTTATTTTAGATGATGATTCCTTTGCAAGAGAAACAACGAATTGTATGAATCAAACGTTTTCACAGCAGCTAAAAACTATATAGCTTGGCAATAAAGGGCAGCAGGCAAACATTAAAGACAATGTAGTAATAACAGACAGGGGAGAATGAGAGAGATGGGGTAGGAGATAACAGGGTATAGGGTAGAGCACGCAAGCTAAACAGGAAAAATTAGGTGAGGAATGGAATGTAGAAAAATGGGGAGGTAAAGATTGAGAAATGTGTCCTGCCAGGTCAGCAAGCTGTGTGTCTTGCTTTGGGAAAAGGGAAGGTTTGAAGTGGTGACTGACCTCTGATGAAATGTGGGATGTATTTTCACAACATCTTAGTAATAGTAGTAAAGTAATGACATGGCATAATGCTCTGAGAAATGGGTACTTCCAACAGTGATTTCTAGCTCTCTGCCTTGCTGCTGTCACTGCCAGGATACCTTATTCCCTGTAATAGGGTCTCGTGAGCTTCTGCCTTGCAGGGTGCTGCAGGTGCCTTCTTGCTGTTGTCTGCAGGGCAGGTCATGCCCAGGCTTCTGATTTTGGGATGCTTTTTAGCTGGATCTCTGTTGGACTCTCATATGTTCTTTAAGTGCGTGTTTTTTCTGAGGTACTCTGATGGAGGTGAAAGAAAAGGTTTGGTGCTCAGCTCTTGGAACATCATTGGAATTTTGTGGCTTGAAGCTTTCTTACAATTTGTTCAAGGAGTTCAAGGCACATGGCCAGACACAAGCTGAGCTCTGCTCCGGCTGTATGGATGTTCCTCTATTGAAACCTGAAGGTTTGGTGGGTTTGGGTTTGGTTTCACCCCCCAATTCTTATCCTGGAAACTGCTTCTGTGTCCAACAGACATTTGCAATGGCCCATCTATGTTCCAAGATGGACTTCCAGCTGGTTGTGGGCTGGGATGACCGTGCTGCAAAACCCCAAACCCAACTGCATATTCCCAAAGGCAAAGCCCCAGGACTCACACTCTGTGGGCCCATTTTTGTGGTGTGCTCCTGTGGCAAAGGATCAGATGGAGAGCATTGGGTGCACAAGTGTACACATGTACTCTGTACATGTACTCTGCACATGTGTACACACCACTTTACTCATTGAGCACTACTTTTTTCCTCCTTTACATCACGTTTCCCTTTCCTATGCTCTGTATTTGGGCACAAAGTCCCTTATCCCTGCAGTCACTTCCATAAATCCTGCCAAGGATAACCTTTCTTTCTGCTCAACCTGGAGGCATAATGTCGTGTTTCCTAAGCACAGCCTCACTGATCTGAAGACCTGCTGGTGACAGTGGTGTGCTGTTTGCCCTGTAGCTGAATTATCCCGGGTCTCCAGGAGGAAACCTGGACCTAGAGCTGCTCCACGTTTCCCTTACACGCTACCTAAAACCGCTTTAAACCACGGCAAATTTATACCGTGTGGTGTCATCTCACAGACTCTGCCAGTGAATGTAAATGGCATAAAGAGCATGTGGAACAGATGGAATGAGACATGCACGTAAAGAATTAAAGTATTTGTGAGGGAATTTGGCAAGGATATTGGAATGCTTCAAGAACTGTGTATGGGGATGGAGGGAGGGAGACCAGGATGAGCTGGGGGGGCCGTATGCTGGTGATCCGTTTCTTTCAGAAACAATATGTGACCTATTTCTGTATTCATGCTAAACACAGCAACCAATATTCCTCTTTTCCCAGCTTCCTTCAGGAAGCTTGACAACTTCTTTAGTTGGAGAAAATGTTTCCTTGAGGAAGAGCTGTGAGTTGTTGGGTTTTTTCACTGCAGACATGAGAGCAAGTAGAGGATAGCAAAGAGAATAAAGGAAGGCAGGGCTGGGGATGGGGTGACTTGCTGCAGTTGGTAGCAGTGCCCTTACCTGTGCTCTGTGTGAGTGAGCAGTGAAGGAAGGAACACACTGATGCAGTTGTTAAGTTTACTTCTGTGAAATGACTCAGGGTTTCAGTTTTAAATGGCCTTGGGTATTGGCATGGTCTCATTATTTTAAAAGTGATTTTTAAGGAGATCTTTTACGCACAGATAGTGATTTGTTTGAGAGGCTTAAATAAGTTTTAAGTAGAAGTGACATAGGAAAGCCACTGGAAAATAGAATAAAAAGCAACAAGCTTCCTCATCATTGACTTGTGCAGACCTTTTGCTTTTGCAACTCCTCTAAGCAAACCTGGGGACTAACCTTTTTGATAAGCTCATTGCACAACCTCTTTCTTGGAAGTTTCTGATCAGAGCTTGGATTTGCTCCGAGTGCAGCCATGCAGGGAGCAGCTTTGTCCACATGTCTGTGTGATGCATTCACACAGACTGTGGTGACATCCTGATCTTCAGCCCAATCTTGTGATCTTCAGTCTTGCTTTCCCAGATGATAGAAGCCCTAAGTCTGTGGCTATGTGTCCTTTTTCACTGCCCAGACAAACATCGAAACTCATGTATGTGAAAGGAAGGTCCTCTTCCAGCCACAGGAAGAGCAGATATATGAACTGAAAAGGTTTTTGATAGAAGAGGGACAGTTATTTGAGCAATGCAGACTAAAGGCTTGGGAAAGGGTTACACCTGATGGTTCTCATTCAATCATACCCCAGCTTCTAGTGCTGCTACTGGACTTTAAAGGAAGCCCACAGCCACTTTGCTTGCCCAAAAAGAAACCCTGAAACAACAGTGTGAATAGAAGAGACAAGTCAGGTTTCCCTTGATAACCATAAAGGGCTCAAATTACCTTCCTTTCCATCCCCAAAGGGGGCATAAATACTTCATTTATGGATTGTTTGTGCATGACTAATCTATTTCTACTTGCTAATTGTAATGACTAATGTGTGTTACAAGACAAATATTAGCTTGTAATAATACCTCAACAAGTAGATTTATCAGCATTAAGCAAAAGTACAAACAATTAGCAGAAGGCGACTGGTGTTATCTCTAATGAACTGCAGCGACACTTTCTATGGGGGTATGAAGATTTCTCCAGAAGCTGTAGGAATATGTAGGCCAGCAGTCAGGTAATGCTTAATTTTGATGGGAGCTGGGCTCAGTCACACTTCCCCCACTGACGTCAGTGCAAGAAAAGCACTTTTGACCTGTTCCTACCTGCCTGAGACCATATGTCCACTGGGAAGAATCTGGCAGACATTTCCTGAGTAGAAGTAATTACAAGGGACAGGAGTGGTCCAGGTAGCACAGGTCAGGAGTGATTTTTGCACTGCCCATCTCGCTGGCACAGCTCACAGAGGCTGCTCTGAAGGAATGCTGACCAAACACTCGCTTTGATACTTGTGACTTGGTCTATTGTGCTTTGTTTTAACAGACCATGAAAACTCTGCAGTGATGTTATACACCTAAAGTGGGTTCTGTTTAAGTGAGGTGGAGCCCCAGAATCATTACAGAATGTACCTCTGATTTTTTGTGCTTGATAGACACATAACACCAAAGTGCTTTTCCAAGGGTTGAAGCAAAGTTTGTGTACAGGTTAAAGCCCCGCAGCTCATACTGTATTTAAAAACAGGGTTTAAAGGAACTCTGTTTACTTGGATACCTCCTGGATGCATGCTTGAGTGCTCACGGACCAGCACCTCCAGTGAATTGTGCCCTTGTTGCCTGAGAGGCACAATTTACGTATTGATTCCACCCTGTGCCACAATGTCCTTGATAAAAAGATAGCTGGTTAATCCCGGGCTGGAGCCAGAGCACACACACACCAGCATGCAGGCAGCATGCGTGATGAGAGAATTTGACCTCAAGTATTGGCTTGGGACTGAGGCAAGTGTGACACTAGAGGCACTGCAGGCATAGGCTCTGCAAACTGATGAAAGCTGGCTCCTGGCCCCAAAGTTACAAATTGGATTTTGGCTCATAAATAGTATCTTTACATCAAAAATAGTATTCTAGAGTAACTTTTTATGATAACAGTGTAATCCTTCACTTAAACTCTGTGGGTATTACATCAAATATTTGACCTATATTGCAGAGAGTCATCCAGCAGCCAATTGCCTTGCCTAAAACCACAAAGTGAACTGAGGGTTAGGCTAGAAATGCTACCCAGCTCTCGTGCTCCCAATTCCTTCCTTCAGTTTTGATATCTTCCAAGTTTATAATATTCTGATAAGTGAATATAACATTGCACACTGAGAAGTGGGATAGGGAGGCTTCCATTTTAGCAGGTATCACAAGCACATGGGAGTGGTGTGCCCAACTCATACATCGCAGTCTGGTTTGTGTTGGAAGGAACCCTAAAGCTCCTCCAGTTCCAACCCCTGCCACGGGCAGGGACACTTCCACTGGAGCAGCTTGCTCCAAGCCCCTGTGTCCAACCTGGCCTTGAGCACTGCCAGGGATGGGGCAGCCACAGCTTCTCTGGGCACCCTGTGCCAGCACCTCAGCACCCTCACAGGGAAGAGCTTCTACCCAAGAGCTCATCTCAGTCTCCCTTCGGGCAGGTTAAAGCCATTCCCCTTGGCCTGTCCCTACAGGCCCTCATAAAAAGCCCCTCTCCAGGTTTCTTGTAGGCTGGGGATGTGCTCAGCCTGCAGCTCAGTGGTCTGCAGCCTATGGAGTTTTAGCAAAGTTTGAGGACGTTTACACCACCACCACAGTGATGATTTACGTGCATTCGTACAGTCCATCATACTGGCTTAACTGCTAAGACACCAAACTAGAGATTCAGGAGAATTTTTGCACTGAAGTTTCTCATTTTCCTTAAACTCTACATCTATGATTTTAGTTCAGATTTTACACAAAATATTTCTTCCAAATACAACTTTGGAACACCAACTGTGTTTTGTCAAATACTATATTGGTTTGGAGTTCTAGGATAGGATTTAGACACTGCAGTGTGCTGAGATTTGTAGCTTTGTCAATCATTGAACAAAATCTGTTAGCAACACTCACAATGCTTCTAACTAAAAAAACCAAACCACATTTCCGAATAAGTTTGTTTCCACAATGCCTCAACAAATGTGCAATAATCAGCAAGTGCAAACACTGCTTCTTTCCTAATGGGAGCAGAAGGGTTTGCTTAAATCAGCAGAGTTGATCTTTGCCCAAGTTAGGTCCGTGTGCCAGAAAGCTGAAGGTCATCCCTGATTAGATTGGAGCAGGACCCGCTGTGGCTGCAGGAAATGCAGTTGCTTATGCGAACTGCTGCTGCCTCTTAGGCAAAGTGGGCTGTGCAGGTAAACCAGGAGAAGGCAAGGACAGATACGGGATTAGGAGCAGAAAGCAGCCTCCTGATATGACAGGGGCATTGTTATTCCTTCCTTCTGGCTTTGCAAATCCATTCAAATTCTTCATTGATCTTCTGCATAAAAATCTCAGTCCAAAGGAAGTGAGCAGTGAGTTGGTCTGTAGGTGTTAGGTTGTATGTCTTACATGAGGCATCGGTCTTCACCTAGGAAAACAATATTACTGTGTAATTCCTTTCTTTATATGTCATATACAGACAACCGTTTCAGTTTCTTCTGGAAATGAGTGTCAGAGAAATCCCCCATCAGCAGTACTCACTGGGCTGCAGGAAACCAGAAGGCAGAACAGATACCTCTAAGCTTGCCCAGCAGTGTAAAAGAAGATTCCCTTTAAGCAAACATTTCAAGCGATGGCCAGGCTCTTGAGTAATCAAGGAAGCTGTTGATTAAATTAAAAGCAGTTGAAATATTCTATTATATATGAGTATAATTTCTTATAAGGTGAAAATATTCACCTTTTGGTAGTGGGAGTGGTGGTGGAGTGGGATTTGCCATCTAATTCCTTTTAAAATTAGGTTGAAACCTTAGAATCTCAGAGAAATCAGTTCTTTCATATGACAGGGATGGAAACGGTGATATCAACACAGGGCACCATGGAAGTCTTATGTCTCTGATTCTTCTATTCCATCTCATAATTTCAGCAAAGCTTTCAGCATGTTTATCTGCAGCTGATGGATCACTGAATGCCTACAGCTGAAGAAAATGAGCATCAGAGCTATCCAGGAAATTATTTTAATGGTTGGCTCTTTCGCAGAGATTCACCTCTCCTATGTTTTGTTTACCAGTAAAATACAATTTGTATGTGTTTTAAAGGCAGAATTTAGCTACATTTTGCTATTTGCTTTGATTTGCATTTCTTGTAACTGAGCAGTAAGTGAACTTGACAGCTTTGTGGCCAAAGGGAAATCCTGATACTAAGGGTCGGAACAAAAGGGCCTTAATGAGCTCAGAGCAGAAACAGAATGTAAACCAGAGCATTTCTTATTCAATCTTATCTCACTGGTGAACCCCCAGTGGGTCCCCTCCAGTTGTTCAGATTCCCAGTTTGGAATGGGGTGGCAGGAAGCAAAGAAAGAAGCGAGAACAGGGAAAACCTGTGAATAATACAGGAATTACTGCAAATATTGAGGTGTGTGTGCCTGCTGAGAGTGAAATACATGGACACAGCCCCTGCATTTCTGTCAGTACATCTCTGACTTGTTTAGGTTTTATGTAGCTTCTTTTCAGGGATACGAGTCTGAACCTTAACCCCTCTTCCAATGGCGAAGCCCATGACAATGGCATCTACTTCAAACTGGTTTCTGTTGATCTCATAAGTGCTCACCTATGGCTTGTTTTGCTTGGGATACAGCCGGAACCTCTTCTAATCCAAGACTTCTTTGATGCTTTGTTCTCAGATCAGTTTGCAACACAACTTCTTAGCCTCAGAAGTGTAAACTATGGGAGTGCAACAATAAGATACACATTTAATGATAAGTAAAAGAAATCTAGAGGAAAGAGGAGAGGAAAAACTGGCAAACTGGCATTTCAAATCTGTTAGTGCCTGTAGGACTTGAGTGTGAGTGATGGCTCTATGTACAGTGAAATGTTAAAGTTACCCTTACTTGCAAACAATCTGCACGCTGGTTGCTGAAGGCGTGAAGTTCTAGAGCTGTCATCTAGAAAGAGTTTCTCATACCTTTTCAGATAGTGGTATTTCATTCCATATATCCATCTAGGAATGCTCTAGCCAAGGCTTTGATAGCATGGAGACTGTTCTGTCTTCTAAATAATCCTGGTTTTCTTTCTTCCAACAGTGTGTGAAAGTACTTACACCAGAGCTCAATCAAACCCCCAAACAATGGTAAGGATGTGCTAAAGGCGACTCTCACAGGGCTTTGTATGCGTATAACTGCAGGATCAGACCCCCTGTCATCGGTATAAAAGCCAGATAACCTGTGGCTGAGAGTTATCGGCTCCTTCTGGATCATAGTGGTAACATAACATTTTAAATTCAAGTCTGTTTGGGTTTTGCTTTAAGCTTCTTCATAGTGCTTCACTTTATAGGACTGTGGAATCTATTGGATGGACTTAAAAGCTGCAGCTGGGAAATGGCACAGTTTGCAACAAGAAGAACAATAACTCTATAAAAGAAAGAATTAATATGAGTGGAGAAGAGTTGGAGGATAACAGAAGACAGAGAGAGCTACATTAGTCGGGGCTTTAACGTGATCAGTGATCACAGACCATAAACCATAGTTTCTATTTATCTTCTTTTGTAACACAACTTGAGCATGACTTAAAAGAAGTAAAAATTTCTTAGGACTTAGAAGAAGAACTTCATCTTTTCCCACCATAAAGCAAAATGACTTTTAGAATTCAAAAAGAAATTTTGGAATGATGTATTTGATGTGCCATTTGCCCACACTTTGTCTAGAAAGGCCACCCTGTCCCTGGCAGAGATTTTCTGCTTTAATTTTAAGCTGCAAAGTAAACCTTGTCAGTTTGGCAGCAGAAATCCATCTATATTTCAAGGCAGTATTTTGCAATTCTTGTTTTTACAGCCATAAACACCTTCTAATGCCAAAGGGGAAGAGGACTTTAATCCAGATAAAATAAGATTCCTAAACACTGAGAACTCTACTCAGATTTATGGGGCAATTTGAATATTGGAGCTCCCATGGCAAGAGCTGCACAGTCCGCTTGTGCAGTCCGCTTGTGCAGTGTGGGGTGTTGCCCAACCGGCTGCTTCCAAGGTCACAGCACCTTGAGCTGCATCACCCATCCAGAGTTACCCTCTAATCTGTCCCAATAAATAACTTGGAGTTTTGTTCCCAGAGTGTCTTTGCCAAATGTTATTTCCATATTTACTTTGCCTTTTAGCCTTAAATCTTCTCATTTTTTTTCTCTTGTAGTATTTTTATCCTGTATCTTATTTAACACCTTTTAATAAGCTGAATTCTTACCAAGCGAGCACAACAACATCTGAAAGATGAAATCTATCTCTTTGATGGTATGAAACCATGACCCAACAGGCCCATCCTCTGCCTGGAGGGCTAGTAAGAGCTTCATGTTAGATTATTAAATCCTTCAGAAACTCAAGTATGTTTATTCGTAATGCAAGGTATCGAGCCAGCATCACAATTCTTTCCGAGTGCAAAAATAACTTACAATTAAAAAGCATTTGCCATTTTGCTCTGCCTAAATTGCTCTCCCCTTTTATTCCTGAAGAGTTTCAGTTGTCATTTGCTTCTTTCTGGTTTTCCAAGCAGCTCATTTGCTTTGGTTCTCTGGAGTATTTAAATGAGCATTTCTGTGTCTCACAGGAGCCAAGAGGGCATGCTGGTGCACAGAAGCGCTCCTCACCTCCAACTGAAAATAAACATGCTCCCTTTGTCTCCCTTTGGTAGCCGCCTTTGCAGGAGCCTGCTGCCCAGCTCATGCTGTACTGAGATTTAGGCCTCGTACACCTTGAGTGCACAAAGGCCTCTGTGGCACAGAGAGCCTTTAAATAGCACAAGTGAAAACTTGCTATCACAGCGATAGTGTTGGACTGTCAAATAGGACATTGTCTATGGGACTGCCTAAAGCTTTCATTTTGAATCTTATCTGTTATGATTTTCAACAACTTTTCTTTTTAGCATTACATTTTCTTGAAAGTAACAGTTTGCATTTTGCTATTTGCTTCATCCCTACCAGTTATACCTGAAATGTCATCTGAATATCACCGTGATGTGGGAAAGAAATCAATCTACTCTGCTCCTGAACTGGTTATATCCTCCCATCCACAGCCACGTTTCTAGCAACCTTCCTTGTCTCTTCTGGAATTAGTTGCTGGCAGTTTAAACTTGAAACAGCCAAATTTAGGCATCCTTTTTTCCTGACCCCCTCAAGCTTCTGTCACTAGTAAAGGCATCATGCTACCAGTATTACCCTCCGTAACAGGTCAGGCACCTTTGACTCCTTCCTTCCTTTCATTGCTCATTCCTCTGTTCATACCACTCTTCACCGCTCTCACTCAACTCCTGCTGCTACTTCATCCATACAGTAAGAGGTGACCTTTTCTCTTTCTAGATGGCAAAAGACCTTGTATAGGCTTCTCTTACCTACCACTGCTTCCTTTCCTGCCTCTCTTCTGTCTTTACAATCCAGAGAACAAGGAGCTATGGAGATAATTTTTCTGGTTTTTGATAAAGATGCAGGAGCACTTTCTTTGAAGTCCATTACAGCTTTTCATCTGCTTCACCAGGGTAAGCTTAAACTTCTCATTCTTGTCATTAGGACTCACCTATTAACTTGAACTTTTTCTCTCTTCGCTTCCCTAATGATACAACCTGCAGTTGGTCTAAGTCCTCTACAACAGTTTGCAGATTTCTTTCAGTATTATCTTGTAGGTGGGAAAAGTTCCCCAAATCAGCCTTCCAGGTCCTGAATCTTTCCTCAAACTGCTCCTTTATAGATATTGGTAGTACAGTATTCATGTGAGCAAATAGAATAGTTTTCAGGGGATTTTTATGTGGGTATCTCTTAAGAGATACATTGACATATTGACCTCTACCACGTGTGTGCTTTTCTTACCCCCTAATCCTAACCCTGGAACAGTTGTGCCTTGTAAGAAGCTCCTTCCTCTAAGTACTCCCAGTGACATCAACAGATGTAGTCAACTGAAGCTATTTACTTGGGAAAGGCATTTGGAAATCCCTGCAGTGTAACTACTGTGGGCTCTGGCCTCACATCTGGCAGCAGCCTGCATTTGGTCTTCTCTTCATCCTGAAAAGGAAAGGAAACAGAAACTTAGGGAAGTCCCAGCAGACACCTCCTGCTGCTGCTGTCAGGATGATGCTGAGATGCTGATGAATGGTAGAGCTCTCAAAACCTCAGCTACCAGCACCTGGGAAGGTTTGGAATCACATGGGCTGTGCTTGACTTGCTTTTGTGCACTATATAATAGTCCATGTTACTGATTTTGATTACAAATATCCTTGGTTTCTATAGTTATTTCTATAGTAAGGGACAGTGTAAACACATTACATGGGTCTCTTTTGTAGTATTATTTGGTACTGAAAGTGAGCAAGGATGACTAATTCAAAAACCCAGAGTCTGATCACTAGCAGGGCTTAAACTATGGGTCTTACAAACAACTCTTCTACTTATGTATCTATTTCCTCTTCGATAGAATTACCCATCCCTTCAGAAAATCAATATCCTATTTTAAAACTCAGGGAATTTGTTATCTTTACCAGGAATAAATAAGCTTGCTAATGGAGCCATTGCTGTGTCTTAATAAAATGAAAATATTCGGTTACAGGCAATCTGTAGATTATCAGTGTTTAAAAAAACCCTTCACAAGGCAGTATGGATTTAGTGTGTGAGGATCTTTAGTCATGTTTTCTGTTAAAATTAGATGCTGTTCATTTCTTTATGCCAGTGAAGTACTTTGGGTGTTTGGGGTATTTTTGCCTCTTATGTCTTCATTTTACGGAAAGAAAGGGTTTTAGTGTAAAACCAAAATGAGTTTTTATTTATAAACTTGACCAAAAAATGTAATTAGTGGATGAATTAAAAAACACTTAAGAAATGAATGCAACACCATAAAAAGCAGACACTGGAAGCACACCTGAAATGGGGCTGCTCATCTGTACTGTAGTACAAGAACATGCAGTAACAAAATACATAAATCATAGATAAAGAACTTGCAAAGTTCTTCAAGTTTTATTAATCACCAATGGAATTACTACTTTGAGTAGCATGCATTGAAGAGCAACTCAGGGGCAGGGGGTAAAGAAAGTTATTTTCTTTGTTGCTTTTTGATATGTGGAATTGTTAAAGACTATTTCCTGGTATCCTATTCATAAGTTGGGGCTCAGATCCTTCTTCTTCACCCTGTCCTTTCCCTTACTGGGAATTGTAGGCAACTGGGGAGGAAACTTTAGGCACCAGTAAAAATGACACTTGGCTAAATGAGATGCTGTGTCTAACTCAGACACATGTAAAAATAGGTTTTACCTGGCAATGAGATGTTCTTTGACATGAAATGTCAAACACTGCTTCTTTTTGACACTGGCAAAACTTGGCTGAGCTCAACTTCTGCTACTGGTGGAAGAAAGGTCAAACTCTCCATACCCAGAGCTGGAAGAGCGCTGTCTGAATCCAGTGCTCAACCCGCTTGGGTACCCTGAGTGAATATTCCTTTCATGACTCGGAGGTACATGAAAGTAGAGCAAAGTGGTTGTACATGAAGACAGAATCAACCCAAGCAACTGCTTGGCATTCTAGCTTTGCTTTAGCCTCCCGACATCTTTGTTTCTCCCTCCATGTTTAGTTTGAAGCATAAGCAACACCTGCTGGTGAAAACAAAGTCTAGGGAACTTCTGAGCCATCCTCCTGGCAGAGCAGGTTTGATCAGGACTGCGAGCTCTGGGGGAGTTGTTCTAGAATGCAGTAACTGGCCTATCACCCTTTGGAGCGATTTTGTAAGGGGAGGTAACCAGCTCCTTCCCAGACTATGTACCAGCTCCATACGGTGAACGCTAAGTGGGACCCAGGGATCTCCAGGAGCCTGGAAACTCCATTCTGCATCTAAGCTTTGGAATTGCAGCTTGTCAGTCATATACATTGGCAGAATTAAGTAAGAAGTTCGTATATATTGCTACTGTGGGAAAATGGTCATTTTGTTAAAGCACAAACCCCAGTGTTATCGGTCACATTCATGGATTGATTCTTTAAAAGAAATAAAAGACAACAGGGAACAAAACTTGATTACCCTGAGCTGGGAAACATGTTCTGCCACATACCATCTAGGATGTGCATGAGGAAGTGTCACTTGAATGAGATATTTGTAAGTGGAACAATTTGTGTTTTAAATAACGCTGTTGTCAGAGGACAGCAAGGGAGCTCTTCCTTTCTTACTGTGAGGTGAATGATTAGAGCGTAATGATTCCTCCTGTCTGTGATAACTGAACATAATACAACGTCAAGTAACTGGCAAACCACTTGAGATGCCATCTGTTTTCAGTGTAAAACCGATGTGAACTTTGCAATGCAGGGATGCGGTCAACACATTTGACTGGTAGCCCTTCACAAATGCAACCAGCAACTCCTCAACTTCATTGACAGGTAATTTAATTATACTAAAAGATTTTTAATTGCAAGAATAGTTAATGCTCGTGAGAACCCTGGAGAACGGCACTCCTGAAGAGTGTGAGCGTATTAACATTTCTCCCCATGCAAACAGATCTGAATCATGTGTTAGACCCCACATTTTTTGCAAGAAAATTAAGCATAATAAGTCATCTCTGCTTGGAAGACCCAAAAGAGGAATACTGACAACTGGAAATACCATTTGGAGGGTAAGCAGCATATGGAGGAAACAGGAATTCTGCAGCTTCTAATTCTCAATTTCAAAATATTTCTATAATAAGAAAATATTATTTTTCATGATGGGGGATATTCCTTTATCCCAGAAATTGCCTGGATACCTCCTCAAAGGTTTGTTGTACCCTGGTGTCATGATCAGACCGACAACTGGCACTGCAGTGTGTTTACCAAGAGCTGGTTTGCTGCGGAAGGATGTGGGTTTGGGTTGGTTAATACATATTGCTTGACACATTTCAAGTGTCGGATTGTGGTCTCTGTTTATAAGACATGTTGCCAAAAGGAAAGGGAGCAACGTGGTCCAAAGCACTGTCCTGGCTGGGGATTGCCAGGCTGCAGCAATGGCAGTTTGGCTCCTTGGTGAGCTTTGGTCCTTGCTTTTACAGCATCTTCGTGCTGCTTTGGTTCTCCTGGATGGACTGAGGGAGGAGGAAAGTCTCCCCTTGGAGTGAGTCCGGGTTTTGTTTGGCCAAGCAGTAGGTGTAAAAACCCAAGTAATTTGCAACTGTAACTGAAAGGGGATATTTAATTTGTGTTTGAAAACACTGTTCTTCTCACCGCTACCGGCCCAGTCTTTGCCAGACAGAATTCCGGCTCAGTGTGATGGGGAAGGGAATGGAATGAATTAGGCAAATGAGGAATGTGAGTGATGAGAACAGTGGTCGTGGTGGATGTTTTCTTTTGGCCCAAGTGCTGTCTGTCACTCTGTGTATATAGTTCATGTAAATGCTGTGACCCTGGCTTGTGTTAGAAGTCTGGTGCAGTGAGGGAAGGCAAAGCAAATGCTGTTCAGTTGGGAGGACAAACGCTAATAATCTGAAATTACTACAAAGAAAAAAGTAAATTGCAGAAAAGCTGCCTGAATATTAAAATCACATAGGGAAAGCTGACATGGAGCGCAGGCTTTCCCCGCTGAGTCACATCGCTGAGAACGTGAGTTTCACAGTTAAACTGGAGCTGGAGTGTTAAAGAATCTTCACCTTTAAGCAGCGAAGTTGGGACGTTTGCTTTGTGTCACCTGCGGAGCATCCTGTCAGCGAGCGGTGCACGCTCCCAGGAGGGGAGCTGCGGGCAGGGGAAGCACCGGTCCGGTCCGGTCCCGTCTCTGCACGTGTTTAGTATTTACCTTTTCTTTCCTGTCCGTCCTTTCCTCTTCTCCCCACCGGCGCTATTGATGGCTGCATCTCACTCGTTTAACTCCAGTGTTCTCGAGTTCCTTTCCTTCAGCCCACCGCTGCCGGCGTCTGTGCGGCTGTTTCGGCCGACGCCGGTGCGGAGCCGGCCGCGCTCTCGGTGCCGCCGCGTTCCAGGCGCTGTGCGGACCTCGAACCTGACTTTTGGAGGGCCGCTCGGCGGGGCTGTCTCGCGGGTCCGCTGCGCACACCGGCAGGTGCTGCCCGAGCCCGGCCGCGGTGGGGAGCGCGGGGAGAGGCGGCGGCGACGGCGGCGGCTGCGGGGGGAACTTGGCAGGGACCGGGACCGGGATCGGGATCGGGATCGGGATCGGGACGGGGACCGGGATGAGGGCTGGCACCGGCCCCGCCCCGCCCCTCCCGGCCCCGCCCCGCAGCGGCGCGCGCCCCCCCGCTCCCGCGCGCCCCCAGCGGCCCGGCGGGCGCCGCCGCGGCGGAGGGAGGGGCCATTGGGGAGGGGGAGCCCCAAAGCCGGGCCCCCGCCCTCCGCCTGGCGTCACGTGGTGCGCCGGCGGCCAATGGCGAGGCGGGCTGCGGCTGGCGGCCGCCATTGCTGTCAGAGTGGAGAGAGGCAGAGGCGGGTGTGTGAGGAGCAGCGGGTGAGCGGGGCCGCGGGGCGGGCAGCGCCGGGCGCGGCGGGGCGAGGACGGGCACGGGCACGGGCACCGCTCCCTCGCTGGGCCGGGGCTGCCGCCCGCCGCCCGCAGCGCCGGGAGCCCCGCACGGAGCGTAAACAAGGCGGCGGCGGCGGCAACAGCGGCAACAGCGGCAGGAGGAGGAGGAGGAGGAGGAGGAGGAGGAAAACACCATCCACCCACAGCCAGCGGCGGCAGCAGCGAGGGGCGGCCGGGCGGGGAGGGGAGGGGACGGCCTCCGCCGGCACGCGAGACAGCGCCCCCCGCCCGCCGCCGCCGCCACTACTGCCCGGGGCCGGGACCCTCCCCCGCGCCCCGCCCGGCCCGTGCCCCGCGGGAGGAGACCCTCCCCTCTCCTTCCCCTCCGCCGCAACGTGTGCCCTGGCCGGGGGGGGGCCAAACCTGGACGCGGAAGGAGGGCCCCAGGCCCCCCCCCCCCGCTCCGTTCTTCTCGCTGAGGCGGCCTGGAGCACCGGAGGAGGATCGTTCCCCGCTGCGTGCTGAGGGGCTCGGACCGAGACGCCGCCGCTCCCCGCCTGACCGGGCCTCGCGGCGTGAGGAGCCCCCCTTCCGCAGCGCGCCCCCTGCCGGCTGCGCCCCCCCGACCCGCGAGCCCGTACCGGGACCCGCACCCGGAGCGCGGCAGCCGCCCCGTCCCACGGAGGCCCCTTGGAGCGGCTGCGGCTGCTCTCCCCGCGCCGCGCCCGTCTGCCCAGACATGCCCCGCTTTGGCGGCCGGGCTCGCCGAGGATCATGACCGCAGCGGCCAACTGGGTGGCGAACGGGGCCAGCCTGGAGGACTGCCACTCCAACCTCTTCTCGCTGGTGAGTGCCCGGGGGGAGGCGGGTTTACCGGCGGCGTGCAGCTGCCGGGGGCTTTATAGCCGGGGCCCGCGGGGCTGCTCCTCCGCTGGCTCCTCCCCCGGCCCGGCTCCCCGTGTTTATTTTCCTCTTTAACGTGGTTCGCCGCCTGTGTGTGCGGGGCTCGGGCTGCTGCGCTCCTTTGAGCCGGCGAGCGCCTCCGGTGTCCCCCCCGCCGGTGCCGCCTGCTCATCCGACTGTCTTCCCTGGTAAACAGCATTCTCCCCGCCTCCCCTGGCACTCCGTGCCCTGCCTGCTTTGTGCCTACCCGACTGCGGGGTTTTTCTCTCCTTCCACAATGACAAACGCCATTTCAGCAGCAGTAGAAAGTCATGTAGTGTGATTGTCTGTCGGACTTGGGCTCGGGGCTCTGCTGCCTGCACGTCAGTTGTTGTTACAGCATGGTCTTCTCTTGGCATCGATCGTACTTGGGGCAAGAAGCAAAAAACCACGCAAAACCTTTTAATTTTTGGTTCTCTGAAGAAAAACAGTGGTTGGAAATGTAGCGTGCTGCAGAGCTTGTTTGCATAGATGCTGTCTGCCCATCTTCCTGGTGACTGACAACTTCCTACGCGTATCTTGTGGTTTGATGTTGCAGAAAGTACGGTATCAGTTTTGGCTAGCTATGGAGTTGTGATTTCAAACAAGAAAACAACTTGTTTCTGTGTAAGGGTAAAGTCGTTTGGTGATACTTTGCTGCAGTTTACCTGACACATACAGGGACATTATCCCTTCTAGCTGGGCAGCAGCTGTGTGAGGGAGAGGACTAGTTGATCATCAAGAGCTTTCTAAGTGCTCTGTGTGCAGGGATAATGCTGGAAGGAAGGAGGGACTTTTGTGGGGCATGGAATGGTACAGGTAGATCAAAAACTTGTGGTGCAAGTTTGTGGATAGTGCATGTGGTAGGTACCCCCTCCCTTCATCAGAGCTCTGCCAGAGTTGGAGGTGGGAGCATGTGTTGTTTTTTTGTGACAGGAAGGAGGAGATCTGTTTTTGCAGGAGTTCAGGGGAAAAAAAGATACTTAGAGCTTGATCATTTGTATTTTAATTGTTTTATGCTTTTTAACCTTTTATTGTTGTATGTTTGTTACTTTGCCCTTGTGTTTGGTGTATTTTTAGTCTATGTATGTTTGGATTTTATTATGCCTTTTAAGAATCTGTGACAAGAGCTGTAGTCACTGTTAGATACTGGCCTGGAGATTCTTCCTCTTCCATTAGAATAAATGCAGTTGAGATTTGACTTTTTATTGAACTGTTACATTAGATAAAGCTGTATCTGTGCTTTTCTGCCTGATAGCATTGTGTAATAACTATAAGTTTATAGCAGTGCTGTATGTACTGAGGTGCAGGAATTGTTACAGTGATTATACTGCTCTTAGTAAGAAATTAAAGCAGTAAGTGTGAGGGTGACAATTGTCTTTGGCTGTCAGAGCAAGGGAGTGAGTGGCTTGTCCTTTACGGGAAGGTTGTGAAGTCCCCATTTATTAATGCAGAATTGAGTGGTGTGTTCTGGAGAAGTGAAACTCTCCATGTAGTTGCATCTGCAGATCTGTCACTGGTAAAAATACTTGTTGGTGTGCAGTGGGCATAAATCATATAGTGAAGTTATTTCATAGCTGTTGTGGTTAGAGCTTCTTGTTAGTTGTTCTACCTTACCAGACCAGGGACGTGTTAAATTGGAACTGGGTGTGTAATATCATTGAAATAAGTTTAGCAAAATTCTTTTGCAAGTGGGTTTAATAATGAGTTTTAATGTGCAACCCTTTCATCTCCCATGTAATTTAGTAAACCTGTAATGTGGTGCTGTGTATGAAACTGCCGTGTTTTGTTGTGTTTTGGCTCTACTTGCGAAAAAAGGCAACAAAGTAGTTCTTAAATGCAACGTGTATGGAAATTATTAGGTGATTTATTTCAGGTGATGTTAGTATTTGTGAGGATTTATGTTCCAGTGACACATATTGAGAAAGGAAATAGTGACTGGGAATATGTAGCTAGCACCATTGATCCTGTAACCTCACATTGTCATGTTCCTCTGAGGATTTATGAACTGTTAAAGCTACAGTAGTCTGGATTACTGATGAGAGAGACTGGTGCTGATCATTCGCTTTCTCAATGTAACAAAACCCAAACCTGCACAAACTGAATCAACTGTTGAGGGGAATTCACTCAGTCCTTGGAGTGAGGTGGATCACAAATCTCTTAAACGCTTCTGCTATTAGAAGTTGACAGTTTTTTTATCACAGGCTTTGTTTTGGGTGAGAATCACAAATGTTCTTGACTGGAGGATTACAGTTCTGAAATAGCTGTAATCCGCTGTGATTCTGTTTGGCTTTGGTTAAATGGTGTTTCTCCCCACAGCCATTCGTTTTGTTCCAGAAGGAGCACTATCTCCCCACCCCGGAGAAGCAGAGCTCTGCCTGCTATGTTACTGGGTTCACGCTGGTTTAACAGTTCATGACTTGGAGCTTATTTTCCTGCTGACTGTCAGCAGCCTTAAGAGAGAGGTGAGGTGCTGCTGTTGCCTCTGAATCCTTTTACAGAAAATACTTCCTAAAAGCATTTTAGCAACTGATCCTGTCTTATCAGTGATGTCCAGAAAGTGTCCTTCGCCTTCCCCTCACCTGGAATACTTAGAGTTCAGTCTGAAGTTAAGGTTTTAAAGTCAGTTTGGAATATCCAGATGCTTAGTGGGATCTTGCTTGCATAGCTGTGGTTCATGGAGTGTCCTTCTGGACTTCAGAGACGCAAAGGGCTGTTGTCTGTGTTGTGCAGTGGCTCAGTACTGCAGTGGGAATCCAGTGCTGTTCCAGAAAATGGGATACTACTGTCTGTGTGCTCTGTCAGGGGAAGCTGCCACAGGCAGCTCTAAATATAAAGCATCCGTAAGATGTTATCAGGGCTATTTAGGCATTAGGCAGAAGCTGTTCCCTGTGAGAGTGCTGAGGCGCTGGCACAGGGTGCCCAGAGAAGCTGTGGCTGCCCCATCCCTGGCAGTGCTCAAGGCCAGGCTGGACACAGGGGCTTGGAGCAAGCTGCTCCAGTGGAAGGTGTTCCTGCCCATGGCAGGGGTTGGAGCTGGGGGAGCTTTACGGCCTCTTACAGCACAAACCAGGTTGGGATTCTGTGATTCTGCTTTGCATGCTTGTCATCAGAATACAGCTCAGTTACATACTTGCTTCTACTGGCGTGCTCAGCAGGTAACAGGCTTGCTCATTAAAAGCACATTTCTATTTGAAATGGCTACATTTCTAGCACAGCTGTAGAAGCAAGTATATCCATCCTGACTCCATCCTTCCAGTGGTCAAAATGTCTGCTGTGACTTCTGAGAAACAGTGTCTGTTGATCACAACAGTGTTTAATAAGCAATTGTTGAGGGGCAGTTTTATTTAAATACTAATTAAGAGCTGTCTAATAACTATTTAGAGACAAAATGTTCTGAGGCAATATGCTTTGTATTAAAACTTCAGGCCCAGCTGGCAAACAGTCTTTCAGTGAATAATCCTGCATCATAGAAGTAGTCCTACTGAAATTAATTGGACTTTTCCTGTGAGTAAGGGTTAATCATATGATGGTGAAGGCTTTGTGAAGTGTGGAGATGCCTCCTCCACTGTCTGGCTTAGCTGCTGTGGTGGGAGCAAGGGCACAAGTCAGTCTCAGAAATTGGGATGAAGTTGCATAACGTTTCATATGCTGGAGCTGAAAAATGAGTACAGCAAAGGGTGTTTGGAATGACCTAAAATTTGGAGTAGCTTGCATGCAGTGAAAGATGAGATACTGTAGGAGTCTTCAGCCTGGAAGAGACATGATTGTGTTCTTGGAAAGTGAGGCCTGTTTACAGAGGACTTTATAGAAGCCGATGTGGAAGGTGTCGTGAGAACTTGTTTGAATGTGTTCTTACAGAAACCTGCTGCCAGGAAGGTCTGGTTAGTAGAAGTTCTATCTTTGTTCCAGTTCATGTCAAAGGCAAATTTACAAACCGTAAAGGTCACTGCTGCTGTTACTTCTTTCTGTTCACAAACAGGAACAGAAGTTGTTGTCTTCCATCAGTGAGTTTCGTTGCTGTTTTCAGAATGAAGCTGAAAGGAGTCAAGGAGGTGTGAGATGGCAACGGAATTATGTTCTTAAAGGTTTTTTGGGGCAGTAGGGAGTGAAGAATGTAGAGGGTGCTGCTGAGGTACCCTTTGGTGTTTCATAATCGTCAGCCAGGGACTTGATAGTAAATGGTCGATTGCCCAACCAAATCCTGAAGTAGCAGTAAATTAACCAGTAGTTGTTCTTGCTTGTTGTATTTTCATAAGCGCAGTGCTCTGAGCAGTAGCTGTCACTTTGGCATGCAGGATGTTACATCACTGTGTAGTAGATATCTTGCTTGTTTGGAATTTTATGTAGGTGTGAATTTACATGTATATGTGTATAGATATGTAAAAAATGGAATTAACCTCTCAAGTTTTCTAAAAGTGTTTGATCCTTTGGTTAGCATCTTTATCCTCGATTTTATTAGGTAACAAAATAGTAGCAGAAAAATGACATTAGAAAGCTTGCTCACTTCCTGCTAATAAAAGGTTATTTCAGGTTTTAAATCACTTCCTAGTAGGTTTTTATGATGTCTTGTCTGAGTATTTGACAGTTTAATGGTATCTACTTGGGTGTGAGCCTGGAGAAAATAGACCCAGATTTGCTGAGAGGTTGGGCTGGAGCGACACTCAGAGAGCAGGCCCAGCCTTGTGGTGCTGGCAGTGAGTCTGTGCTGGGGAGCTGACCTTTCTGAAAGCCACACAGAGAAATGGGATGTGGGGAGTGATGCTCTCAGGTTAGGGTAGAGCATGCTGAAGAATCCCAGGCTGGCCACTGAGAAACACTGGAGTGAGGTTTCCTTCAAATCCCTATGATCTCAATGTACCCGTGCACAGGGGCCATGTATAATCCTGGGTAACTGTGTCTTAAGAATCATAACTTTTAATTTGCTGTAACACTATCAAAAAATACGTCTTTCTGGATTTTTCTACGTGATCATTGTGCAGTATTGACATCATAACCTCAGTTCTCAGAATCCCAGGTTGAATTCATTTTGACTTTCTCCCCGCTTCTGCTTCTGAGAGCACTTGTGAAATTCCTGTGAAAGAGCAAAGAAGGAACTCTTTTGTCCTGTATGTGGACCTTTCTTCTATTATTTTCCTTCTTGACAATGCAATTCTTCTGAGCCCTATTCCTTCTCTGCCTTTTACTTTTTAGTTGGCGCTGTCAGCTGACTCCAGAATACACCAGGATCATCAAATTAGAAATCGGTATCTCTTTGGTTTAGTTTTTCTACTTGTTCCTTTGCATGTGTGGGGGGTTACCAGTTGATGTCCACAGTCTTACTGCGTTGCTCTCCTGCAAACCCTTTTCTCAAACTTGCTTATGGGATCCTACAGGCAACCTACTAATACTGAAGAAATAAGTGGTTGCTCTTCACAGACTGGTGGTGTGAAGGCTGACAAGTGTAGTTTCATGTTCTTTCAAGTCTGCATGTGTTCATTTAGTGTTCTTTGTTCTATAGGTGAGTAGTGCACTTCGTGTAGAGTATCACAGTGGGATTTGTGAGTTGTTGGTGCTGTGGTAGAACAAATCATATGGAAGAAACTACTCCTGTCTAGGAAGCAAGCTCTGTTTAGTTTTCACTTGCCAGTGGCAAAAATGCACAAGTGTTCTCAGCACAAGATCCCAAATCAAATCCAGAAGCTTTGTTTATATGGTGTAGTTATTTACACAAGGGCATCCTTTTTCCTCAGAACAAGCTTTTTATACCACTTTCATTTTAAACTCTTAAGCATTGCTTTAAAAATTGATCCTTTCCCCGAGTTTGCTGACATCAACTGAATTCCAAAGAGAAACCAGCTAATAAAAGTATCTTCTGCTCTAACAGACCTCAAAATCTTACTAACCCATTGCTTTAGGTTCCCCTTGCACCTAGTAGTGAGGGGATAGCACAGGGATAACAGGGCTGTGATACTCAGTGACAGCTTGTATCGGCTCCTGCTGGGGCTTCAGCTTCTCACAGGTGCTTGAATTAGTCTGAGCACTGTACTGTAAAACGATAATGACATCTGAACATAAACCCCTTTGAAAGCAGACAGCAAGTTCAGCTTTTCACTTCAGGAGGGTTCTTAGCGTTTTACTTCATGAGATGATGCCTGACTTCTGGTTTTCGGTATCTCACAAGCGTGAAAGGTTTAAGCAGTCTTTCCCTTCTCTTGTGCTGTGAATTTGGATTCATTAGGTAAATCCTGCCTTTCCCTTCTGCAGTCTGTTAGAAACTGTTCTCATTGAGTCATGTGTGGCTGAATTCACTTGCCTGAGCAGAACTGTAGTAGCATGTATGGAGATGTGACTGGAACTTCTAGTGGCATTCCCTCATCTGTTTCTTTGAGACAGGACATTCTCTTGTGTGCTGCTGTTGGATAAGGTGCCCCTAGGCAATATTTCCATGTATTTGACTAACACAGATGAGCTCAAACATACACAAAGGCCTTGTCCCCGTACTTAAGGAATGTGTTTAATCAGCTTAGGAAAGCAGAGAAAAATGGAGAGGTCTTTTAAAAATCATTTTTAGCATAAGATATGACACGTCTTTCTGTATCACTTCTTATTAGGCATTTACTCTGCTTTCTTTAGCCAGTGTTGCAGCGTAGTGAACTATTCTTGTATGTGAAAAGAAAATAGTAATTACAGAGAAAAGGTGTGAGTTGTTTTCCTTCTTTCATTTTTATCCATCCCCCTTCATTCTTTATCCATGCCTTGATGCCCCCCAAAAGATTTACAAGCTCACATCTAAGCCTGGATCATGGAACTGACCTAGTGAAAAGCTTTTCCCTCCTCCTCCTTAGTCAGCTCTGTGTGCCCCTTAGTCCTCTCTTTCCCCACCAAGTTTTGGCAGCAGCATGGATTAAAGTGAGATCAAAGTGGCTGTGTAACCACAGTCCATGTCTCGGAGAAGGAAATTTAAAGCTTATTCAGTACAACTTTGATTCATCTCTTTGCTTTAAAGAGCTGTGCTATGCTGTGGTCAGTGCTTTGTTGTTGCTTCCTCTTATAGCTCTATATTTGCCCATAAAATAAAGTATTTTGTGAGAACAGAGGGTTGAAAACAAAACTGTTCTGTACCTACTGACCAGGCAGTGGCAACCTTCTGCTTTTTGGTGCTGAAGCATTCATAGCTGACAGTTACGAGGCATGAGTTTCAAAGTGTGTTGGTTTGTTACAGTATAAACCCATTATATATGTTCTTACTGGCCTCTCTGGTTTACTGAAGTTTTCAAGTCTAGTCTAGAAACTAGACTTAAAAGTCTGCAGTCTCCTGGTGTCAGGTTTTCGAGTCTCGTTTCATGCATGTCACTTGCATATGGAAAATAAGGAGGTCACTGGTGACATGCAACTTGGCTTCAGTAAGGGCAAATTGTGCCTGAAAGTTTGGTGGCCTACTGCAACAAGGCTGTGGTCTTGGTGGATAAGGGAAAAGTGAGTGACTCCTGTCATCTACCTGGATTTCTGCAAGGCATTTAACATGACATCCTTGTCTCTAAACTGGAGAAGCATGGATTTGATGGATGGACCACTTGGATAAGGAGTTGGCTGGGAGGTCATGCTCAAAGGGTTGTGGTTGGCATCTCCATGGAGATGAAGAGGCCATGGAGATGCTGTGAGGGCTGGAGCAGCTCTACTCTGGAGCCAGGCTGAGAGATCTGGGCTGGGGCAGCCTGGAGAAGAGAAGGCTCCTGAAGGGGAGACCTCAGAGCAGCTCCAGTGCCTAAAAGGGCTCCAAGAAGCCTGGAGAGGGGCTCTGGACAAGGGCCTGTTGGGACAGGCCAAGGGGAATGGCTGTAACCTGCCAGAGGGGAGACTGAGATGAGCTCTTGGGCAGAAGCTCTTCCCTGTGAGGGTGCTGAGGCGCTGGCACAGGGTGCCCAGAGAAGCTGTGGCTGTGCCATCCCTGGCAGTGCTCAAGGCCAGGTTGGACACAGGGGCTTGGAGCAAGCTGCTCCAGTGGAAGGTGTCCCTGCCTATGGCAGGGGTTGGAACTGGATGAGCTTTAAGGTCCCCTCCCACCCAAACCAGGCTGGGATTCTGCTTATGTCCACAATCTTGAACTTGTAGGTGGTTCTGGGTGAGTTATAAAATGAATTCCAGGAACACCTTGTAGTGACCTTGTCAAATATTTTTATACAAAACTAATTCCTTTGCTGACAGGAGAGGTTGCTTGGTTCAGTTACCTTGTTCTGACTTTGCTGGGTACATTTTTAGCCCAGCGTTTCTGGATATTTGTGTGTGTATTTTAATAACACTTTATCATGAGTGTTCTGAATTTCCGTAATTTCCTTCTGGCAGGAGCTGCTGGATTCTTCTTCCAGGAATTACTGTAAGAAAGCTGGCAGAATGGATCTACATGACCAGTCATGTCATGGACTTATTTACTACTTTCTACATGAAGGAAGATTCATACTAAAGAACCTTCAGGTGGTGGTTTCTGCAAGGGCTGAGGGATTTTGGCAGCCTGCCTGCACAGTTTGAGCTGTATTGGATATCACTGGCCAAGGCAGTGTTGATATTAAAGAGCCAGGGCTGGCTGATGGTACTCGTGCACTGTGACCACCTTCCCAGCTGGAGTAAGGGATGTGGGCCGGGGCCCCTCTGGGCAGGTAGTGATGGACACATGTGGAAAAGGACAGCGTGAGCCATCGCTGGTATTCACTGAGCAGCTCTGCTTAGATGTGGTGTACAGAAACGTTCTAGTGCTGAGCTCTTCAATGGTTTTGTGTGTAAGGCAAGAAAAGAAACCGTGTTCTGTAACTCAGTGTGCCAAAGTTGACTCTACGGGGGTTGTTACTTCCTCCAGCCTCTGCTCTCCCCCCCTCTTTTTTTTCCTGCCCGTATGTCAGCTTGCTTGGTTTGGGAAACATCTGATAGTTCATTGTATGACTCTGATGTTTGACATTTCCTTCCTCCTTCAGTTCAAAACCATATAAAAATGCTAAAGTTGGGCAAAGAGAGAGGACTGCATTGTTTACTGCAGGTTTATTTTCATGTGTTGGATTACTTTGCTGTAAGAGGGGATTTATTTTGCTTTTTTAGTTTGGAAAATGGGCAGTTAGTTCTGCTTCTGTCTTCCCGAAGGGGAACTGCAAATGTCATCCTTCACCCTGCCTTAGAATGAGGGAGGAATTCTTTGGATTCCTTGGCTAGCAAGTTGCACACTTCTCTGATTCCTTTTGTGTGCTACCTGAACTTGCAGTGGTAGCTTTAGTTTTATGATCTGTTCTCAACCAGCTACTCGGAAGTTAAAACACAATTGATTCCCTTTTGTGAAGAAACTGGCTGAAGTGTAATGGAACTCAGAGGTTCATTTAAGCATGCTCTACAATAGTGTCCATAACCTGACCTGCAGGGTAGGTCACTACCTAAACCCAGGGTTTGGTAAAATGAGAAGAAGGCCTTCAATTCCTTCTGTCTTTGATCATGGAGATGGCAGCAAAGCTGGCTGGGGCTCAGAGCAACCTGCTTTAGAGGAAGGTGTCCTTGCCTGTGCAGGGGGTTGGAACCAGATGAGCTTTAAGGTCCCTCTTACTCAAACCACATACTTCTGCTGTGTACAGCTTACAGTGGTGTGCATTCAGTTCTGATGTAGGTAAATATCATTTGGCTTCTTCCCTATAAACACACCCAAACCAAATCAAACCCTACCATGTCTTGTTTTAAAATGGTTTTGTCTGTCCTGCCTTTATTGGGTGGGTAAATTCTCCAAGTACATGGATAGCTCTGATGTAGTAGCCTTGATGATGAGTAGCATCCTCTGACACCTAGATTCCTATGTATTTGGTACCTGTTTTGTCGTTGAGGTTGGCTTTTCCTTCTCCCTTTCTCCTGGTTGGTGGTGAGACTCCAGCATGACATCTTCCCATTTCGTATGTCTCTCCTGGTGCACAAGCCAGTAACTACAAGTGTGTGGCAGTGCTTGCCTGTGGGAGCTGTGCTCTCCCTTTGATCTCGGAGGATGCTGCTGCCATCTTCGGTTTCCTTATGTTTGTCTTTTGAATATTTTAGACCCAAAAGCACCTTCTGAAGGAAAGACTGAGGCTTCCAGGCATGCTTATCGCGTTACCCTTTTACATCTCTGTCTGATGAACTTGGTTATGGCCTTTGCCATATGGCCTTTGCAGGAGAGAGCTGACAAGCCAGGCACAGGTTCAGAACCACATACTGAGATTTGCTGGATTAATGAAGGGACTGGATATTTGCTAGCCAAAGCCATTCACTGAAGGTGAAAGACAGTGATGTAACTCAGAGATCTTCTCTCAAAGTTCTTGTTTTGTTCTTTTTATTTTGTTGTTGTTTTATAATGACTTTTTTTAAGAGCTCCTGGAGTGGGTTGTGAATGACTATTATTGTTTCATTGATGGATGTTTGCTACTGACTCCAGGCCTGAGAGTTTAGAGGCTGCTCCTCATGTGCTGATAAAGATTTCCAAGATGCCAGTATGGTACCTATGTAAATGATGTAGCATGGAACAGAAGTCCATCAGGGTGTCCTGTCTCCATCATGGCCAGTGGTGGTTTGACCTGCTGGGTTTAGCGACAGCAACCTGTATTACATGGCATTTTGTATTTGGGCAGTCCCCTAGAGGCTTGCTATAGCCTCTCCTAGCAGTGCTGCAGTCTTTTGGGAGAAGAACCCCAAAAATCTATTGCAAAAGTGCACTCCCCACAGTAAACATTAGCAGTCACCTGGAGAAAGACATAGGAGCAGGTCAAAGACATAGTAATTACTCCCTTAGTAATCTCCCAGGTATGCTGGGTTTGGTTAAGAGGTTTCTTGAGCTAGGTAGATATTTAACAAGCAAATTTTAAAGTAGTACCCAAATCTTTGTCCTGACACAAGAAGTTCAGTTCTCAGATTGAGTCTGCATTCTGCACATTTAGTTTGATACCTGGAGGACACACCAGCAGCTCTTCTCTAGAGACCCTCATGACTGCCCTCTTTTAGACTAGACAGTCTTAATCCTTGAGCACATTTTGTCCTATGGGATATATGTTTTTGGACTATTCACGTGGTGTTTCAATTTTCTCTCCTTTTCGATGTGGTGGAACAGGAGCTGCAGGTGGTGATGCAGGTGAATCCTGATCTCTTAATGATTGCTCGGTCACCTTCTGTTTCTTTGGTAAGAATTTGTAGCACTGGGTTTTGTTTTGCCAGCCTGTTCCTGCGATGGACTCTAGGAAGACACAGTATGTCAGTGTGTGCTCCTTTTCCTTCCTCCTTTTCCTTCCTTCCTTCTCCTGTGTTTTATTTTAGCCTTTTACTTTGGTATTTAACCTTGAAATTGTGTTAATGTTGGGTTATATACCAGCAATTTGGACCCTTTTATCAGATTACTCTTTCTTTTATGCTTGCCACTCAAAACTTCTTTGTTGGGAGCTGCTGCATCTACCAGAACTATTGGAATTTGAGTGTTACTATTAGAGTCTTTTTGTATCTTCTACTGGATGATGGTCCTTAGTTGCCACCTCAAATTGCATTTGAAACTAGCCTGACTTTTGTTTGTGTGAAAGAATCTATTCATCTTATTGGCTGCCTCCTTTCCCACATTGGTGGAATCACAGTGATGTCTGGGAGAGAGGAAAAAAGAGCTCGTTTCTGTCAGTACTTTTTCCTTTCTAGGCATAGCAGCTCATGCTGTTAGCTTGTGGGTTTTAATAATGGTGTATGTGGACTTTCCATTATTTTAGAAGGCTCTTGTTTTTCCGGTCCTCACTACTATGATGTAGTATCTCAAATGTCTCCAGGTACACAAGGCCATCAGAAGGATATCTGATAATAGGATTTCGGTTACAGCTGCATCATTCACTGAGACTCGGCAAAAGTTAAAGATGACGTACAAAAGCCCTGATGCTGTTGCTTGTCACAAACAGCTCTGAAGTAGTAGCCTTTAGATAATGTGTTCTGGGGGTATGAACTAAGAAGGCAGCCTGGTATGGGGGGAAGAGATCGATCCAGCAGAAAGCCATTTCGGGCTCATGTGCTTCATGCAGAGTGTGCTCAGTGCTGGATTTATGAGTAAGTGAGCAACAGGAATCCAAAAAAAGGTGTTTTATTTTAATTCTTCATTTTTACAAGGCTGTTCGTGTCTGTCTTTATCCTTTTTTTCCAGCCACTTGACTGTGTGCTATCCAGGGAAAGGATTAAAGTCCAACCTGTCATTTTGCTGTTCTTCAGTTGCTTATTAAGAAAAATGATGCTCAGCTCTGCTTGTCATTCACCTCTGTGGGGCTCGAAGCATGGCACAGGTTTTCTGTTGGCCACGTGAGGCCATTTCATTGTTTTTTCCATGCTTGAATTCAGAGTATGAAGAAGTTTGAAGAACTTTGTTCATGCAATCACTGTCTGCCGGTAGCTTGACCTCAGCTTCACATCAATTTTAAGCTGAGCCACAGCTCTTGGTGCACAATAAGGCCTCTCCTCCCTGCCATATGGTTCTTCCCTTCTTAAGGGAAGGGATAAGCCCTGAGGGAAGGGAACGCAAACCATTCCCTGCTCATTTGAGATGGCCAGGATGAAGAGGGGAATTTTAATGTGCAGTTTTGTAGGTGATCTGATTGCAGGAGTCTACACAGGGTTGAGATGGTTTAAAAGGCCAAAGCAACAAAAAACAACCTGAGAGAGTTATGGACGTGGGAGTAAAAGATCAGAGAATGTCTGTGTGCAGGGGCTGGCTGCTGCTTCAGCCCTACCATAGGAAGTTGTGCTAGCCAAGTAGAAACCTTTCTCAGGGTGTAGGAAGGATATTTAGCTATGAAGAAAACTTCTTTCTTAGTTAAGCAGTCTCCTCTGTTCCTCAATGTGTTTCTTGCCTCTCTGTCAATTCACTTGATGGGACTTGGGCAGATGTGACTAAATGCTTTATTTCAGTGGGAGCAGGAAACAAGGGCTGTTGTAAGCATGTTTGCCTCCCCTGTAAGCACACACTGTTACAGGGTATTTCTCAGTCCTCCTGTATCTGTCCTTTTGTCCTTCCTTCCCAGTGAGGTGTATCAAGATGGCATAAATTTTATCTGGGGTTTAAATGGCTGGAGTGGAGTGTGAAGTGCTATTTTGTTGCTGTGCGAGGACCATGTAGTGAAATGAAACACTGCAACCAAAACAGATGGTGCTAATCTTGAGTCTGTCTGCAGGATCTTATAGCATTTAATTAAAATGGTGGTGTAATTCCCATGACACCTTTAACTACAGTTTAATTCTTGGACTATGAACTAAGGGCTTTCTTATGCAGATTTTTACTCATGTGAGTAGTCCTTAGTATGAGTCTCCAGTGGCTTCAGAATAGCTACTTACTTGAATGAAGCTCTCTAAGATGAGACTCTATTAAACCTGGAAAATATATTTGTGGCATTTACATTTTTTATGTTTGAATTTGAAGCATAAATTGCAGACTAAAGATTCTTAACAAGCTACAGCATCCTATAGAGAAGCAAACACAAATCAGCATTACAGAAATCGCTTGGACTGCGCCTAACTTCAGAGGCTGGTGAATGCAGGTACCCTGGGCAACTTAACATCTTCCCTTGGTTTGAAAGGCATATGATAAAAACAGTTTTATACTCCCTTTGGTTAACAGAACTGGCTTGTGGAAGTATCTGACTTAAGTGGTGAGGTGTGGTTGGTTTCTTACATTACTTGCTTTTCATAAGGGAATTGGAAAAGCTCTTGTTTGAAGCGGAGCGCAGACCTGAATTTGTCTGAATAGCGCCTTTTGGACAGTTTGGAACTGTTTTTATATCTGGTGTTTGATTTGGTTTGTTTCTGACAGGAGGGGTGAGAAGGGTGACTTGACTGATGGGTGCCTTTCTCTCTTTGAGAAAGGCCGGGCTGGAGCTGAGGGCCTGTGTGATGGATATCTCGGTCTCTGCTCGTAAGACCCTTCAAGCCTTTTCTGTAGATTTTGTGCCTCTTTTTCAAGTATATCCTTCCTCTCCTGGAAGTAATTCTCTACACTCCGGGGCCACATTCTGCCTTAGCTTTTCTCACCTTCCTGTACTGCATGAAGCAGGAAAAATAACATGAGATTATATGATTTTAGCCATTCTTTTAAATATAGAGAAGTACAATAATAGATAGCTCCACTTGACACTTGGTGTGGCCAAATACAACAATTTCCTCAAACTGCTGATGTTCTGCCTTTTTCTGGTTCTGCTGTGTCTGTACTTTTGTTTAATCCCTCCAAGGGAGCTTTATGTATTAAAATGGATGGGATTGCTCAAGTCTTCTGGCGAAGTTCATTTACAATTGCTCTGTTCATTTCCTATACAGCATATACAGTCCAAAGCCATTTGGTGGAGATGAGGAAAAAACTTTAAAAGAGGAGGTGGAAGATGTGTTTTGTTTGTGTTCCATCTGTGAGGACTGCAGATGAGGAAGATAGTCACAGTGGCTACACAGCACTAATTATATCTTCAGGCTTGCTGGGTTCATGCCAGAATCGAGTTGTGTGGTGTGAAGTGTTGCTGGGGAATTGTGATTTTTAGCATCCTAAACTCTGCCAAGTTGAATGGAGCGCTGTGAGGTCAGCGTAAGACCCTCTCTGCCTGTCTAATACTCTGTTTTAAGCCTGAGGAGGGGGAAAGAATCAGAGCTTATAGTGTTTTCTCTCCTAGGAATTCACAGTTCTGGATGTTGTCCTGAAGTTAAACTGGTTACAGCCCTCAGCTGTTGTGGCTGCATGTGAAGGTGTCTGTATTTAGGGCAGCAGATTAATGGTTGCAAAAGAAAGTGCTAATTTGCTTTCTCTGTCTCTTCTTGCATGTGTGCATTGGTTTGAATACTCACAGTTTGTTTCTCTGCAGAGTGTAATTGTGTCAAGACCCAGGAGGAGAGAAACCTGTGTCAGAGCTCCTTCTTGAAGGGCTGTGTATGACATTCTAGTGGCCATGTTTTTGAATGAAAGCATTGGCCTGGGGTGTTTTCCCACTGATGACTATTTCTTAGGTGTGTTTTGGATGCCTACATGGAATATTGGGTTTGAACGTACTCTTCTACTCTGATGCCTGCTTTTGGATACATCAGAAATGGATCTTGATGAGTCTGGGGAATTTTACTCTCCAAAATCAAACGTTAGTAAAGATTTTGGGTGTTACTGTTAGCCACAGAGATTCGATTTCTCTTGTTTCCTTTCAGGCTTGGCCCAGTGCATTTAGAACAGGCAACCTACAAACAGTTTATTCTGTGCTCCAATTGCAGTTAACTGGATTTAGAAAAAAGTACTTTTAGAAAGTCCCTCTTATATGGAAAGTTGAACTCTTCACAGCATAGCCCTCCGAAACATATGTTTCCTATAAACCAAAGCAAGAATATCTTGCTTAATCGCAAAATCATTGAATAATTGGGGTTGGAAGGGACCTTAAAGCTCATCCAGTTCCAAGCTCCGTCCAACCTGGCCTTGAACACGGCCAGAGATGGGACGGCCGTGACTTCTCTGGGCATCCTGTTCCAGGGCCTCAGCACTCCTAGTATTAATGTATGGTTGACTAACAGTGTTGTTTAATTGTAAGTATTTGCAAGTTCCCTTTTTTGTCAGGCTTTCTGATGTTAAGAAATTGTAGCAACCACAATAAGCCAAGGCTATGCACATGGGAAAAGATGCCAGGGACACAGTAGATTACATCACCTGGCAAGAGGATTGCTTTGTTCTGCATTCATTTCTAAGCAGTTGTGGGGAAGCCAGCCTGTTTACGGTGTTGTCCTGGGGTTGGCAATGTTTGTTTCTATCTCAGTGAACATTTCAGGCTGCTTTAGAACCAGTAGCCCTACTAAAAGGAGCAGCTCTGCCCTCCCTGACCTGCTTTGCTGTTCTCTGTCTACTGTGCAAGCATCTCTGTGGCCGTTTAATGAATGAGGTTTGGGGACTGATGTGAGAAGAGGAAATAAACCTGTTTTGTATTAGCCTTCTGATGTCCAGTCAGTTAATCTCGATCTGAATCTGTACAAACAGCAGGACTCCTACTGAGTGGGAATGCTGGTTATGGCAGGAGTGAGTGATGGAGGGAAGGCAGGCCTGTCCAGGACTACTGTTGGCACCAGTGCTTGGCTGTGTTGGTTTGAAGTGTACATAGTGTACATTAACAGCAGTCTCTGTGCAGTTTAATGTTCTGTTTTATCTGATGGGAGCTGTCACTGAAAGGGAAGATCCCACTCACTGCTCTGAGCTGTGTGTTCTCTCTCCAGCTCTTCTGCCTGCAGTGGTGAGTACGTGGCTGCAGGGGAAGCTGTCAGCGGGCTGACAATAAACGCTTTCCTTTTTGTTTCTCATCTTTAAACTGGTGAACTGATTGATTCACCTGATGATTGCCTAATCACTAGAAGTGATGTTTGACTGGGAGGTGGGAATGCATGGCTGGGGGTGTGGAAGAGGCTCCTGTTTGGGTCGCAGCTTGTGCTCACTGCTGATAGAGCATAAATGAAACTGATTTTTGGGTCTTCAGTACAGTCAGCAGAACCACAGGCTGTGGCTGTCCTGCCTGTAAAAACCCTGCTGTAGAGTAAGGCCTTTTAAAACTACTGATGGTTGTTTAAATCAGTGAATGTAAAAATAATCCATATGGATGTGGGTAGTTTCCCTATAGTGGGTTAATACTTTACATGAAGCATCTGTAGAGGCCTAGAATATATGTAAGTGTTCCTGGTGCACTCCTGTGTACTACTTCTGGATTCAGATCTTCTGAATTTAGTATTAACATGAGGACTACATTGAGAAGTTCTAAGGGATTAGTGTTGTTGCTTATCTATTAAATGTTTAAGCAGAAGCAGACGTAGAATCCCAGCCTGGTTTGGGTTGGAAGGGCCCTTAAAGCTCATCCAGTCCCACCCCCCTGCCATGGGCAGGAACACCTTCCACTAGAGCAGGTTGCTCCAAGCCCCATCCAGCCTGGCCTGGAACACTGCCAGGGATGGGGCATACCCCAACAAATGCACTGAGCCGTATTTCTGCAACTTTGATTGGGAAATTATGTGAGAGACCTAATTTTTATCATGCTACTTATTATATTGGTCCCAAATCCCCAGCACTTGTCTAACCTTTGTGCTGGGCGTTACTTTCTGGGTGGGTGTTCACTGGTGATCCAGGTTGGCTCTGGTAGTTTGTCATTCCTCACAAACTGTGGGATTAGGCACTCCAGAAGTTCATTAGCGTCAAATTAAATTGGTTGCATCTCTGATGATTTCCCTATGCTTTTCTTGACTGTATTTAATCCATAATATGGATGGGATGTTACGGGTTGATACCTCTGAGCCGCCAGAAAGCTGCAAGAGCTTGCTTGCTGTTTCAGACAGGTGATCTCTAGTTGTTGCTGTGTTGATCAAGCTGAGTAACCCTTTTTGTTCCATTGGGTTTTTTGGTTTTGTCTTTGTCATCCTCCTATCCCACATGGAGGCTTACCAGATGTTCCTAGTTGATTATGACATAAACATGAGACATGATTTTATTCCTAGGTTGCCTGTGCTGGCACTTGATCTCTAATGTTTCATTATACTGTCTCAGAAACTCTGCACCTTCCTTTCCCAAGCTATAGATATAGAAGCCTGTAGAACAGATGGACATGCTTTGAAGGAGTTTAAGTACTTTCTCCTAGAGTATAATGTGCGGTGTGAGGTATTCCAGCACCCTGCAGCACCCTTTCCCTGTAGAGCTCAACTAGCTTCCTGTGTGCCCAGTGAGGCCTCTTCAGAGGGAGGGATATTTGGGTATCTGGATAATCAAATAATTATCTAATAATATTATAATAGGGAATCTGGATAATCAGTATTTGGGGAAATAGTCCTTGAGGCATAGGCACAGGAACAGTTAGTCATGGCCAGAACCCTGCTGTGCTGGCAATGTACAGACAGAGTGAGGTGAAACTGTTTTAGAGGACATATTTATAAGATCAAACAAATACAAGTATATTTTGCATGTTAAATGTCACCTTTAGCTCCTCAGTAGTGAAGCAGCTAGCTCTTAAACAAGTAACAGCCTGCTGCCAGTTACTGTGGTGAAGGAAAGTAGATCGTGGAGTTTAAACTTCAAAATGAATCAAGTTAGCAGGCTTGAAAAGGGGGATCCTTCTGTATGTGACACATAAGGTGTGTTTTGGAGAAGCAGTGACAGCCAGTAGGTTAAATGTCCTTGTGCAGATGGTGCAAACAGGAGGAATATGTGATGCTAGTCTCTAGCTTTCTTTAGGAGTAAAAATGCACTCCTTCTTGGTGGTAGTGTGATTTTTGTATGTTGTTGCTGTGGGCTAGCTGGCTTTTCCTGCTGGCTTTTCCACTTTAGAGCTGAGCACACTGGCTATTGCTGAGCAGCGAAGTGAGGATGTGAGTACTGTAAATGGAGCAGTAGAGGGAATAGCAAGAGTGAGAATGTGGTAACGGGTTAGAAACCAGAATACAAGCCCAGTGTGAACACAGACTGTAGACATACTGCTTTCTGTATCTGGTAGTGGTGCTCATGCTAGCTAGACTAAAAGTCACACGCGTCTTCCCCCTTGTCCCTTGGGTAGGCTCCCAGAGCTGGTGGAGGGTGATGAGGGTGAAGCACCAGTCATAGGGCAAACTGGGAGTGGAGTTAAAGCTGAACGGGAAACCAGGTAGGGGATAAGAGATGAGGGGGGGAGAGGGAGGCAGTGAGGAGTCTGATGGGCTGGTAATGGAAGTAGATGAAAAGGCAGCAGTCTGGGCATCAAGGAGAAGAAGGGAAACGGGATGTGACAGCTGTGAGTATCTGCCATTAAAGGTGAAAAGCAACAGAATAAATTGGAACCGTTGCTGACTTGGTTGTAGCTGCAGCTCTTTCATGGGTTCAGTACTTCATCAGCTTTTTCCTGTCAATTGCTTAGTTCCACTGCGCCTGCACTCCTTCAGGTTTTGCAGCCTGTGTAGAAGAATATCTTTCCCAAATATCTGAATAGCCATTTTCCTGTTCCCATTCCTTGATGGTTAGCGACACAATTCTGTCTGCTTAAGAGACGGGAAACGGCAACGTTCCCTATTCTGCTTTAGTTCATTTGGCTAAAATAAAAAGCATGTCTGGTAAACCTAAGAGGGCAGTGAGGAACATGGATTTCACCATCTGCACTAGGTCACTTGTTTTCTGATGTCCCGTAGTACTGTTTGTGTCTTTCAGGTGGTCAGCTTTTAGCCTGACGCTGCACTCACCTGATCACCAAGCAGCACCCAGGGAATGGGCCTTACTCCCTCTTTCTGTTAGCTTGTTTGCATTTTCCCTTCTAATTTGTAAGATCCCAATAAAATAACAGTAAGATCAGAAATGAATGAATGTGCTGGAAATGAGTCAAATTGGGGTGAAATACCTAAATGCAGGGGTGAGGCAGGTTTGTTCTAACATTTTTATTCCTTGGGGGTTGGGGGAAGAAGAAGTTATGGGAATAGGAGTTCTTGGGAACTAGGAAAGTAGGGAAAAGGAGTAACTTTGGCTGCTTAGAGCTCAATTCTAGGAATTAAACAACAAAAGCGAAACAAATCAGTACAATGAATATAACTCAAGGTGGTGTTCTTTTTTCTCACCACAGGCTGAACTCACAGGCATCAAATGGCGTAGGTACAACTTTGAAGGTCATGGGGACTGTGGCCCTATCATTTCAGCCCCAGCGCAGGATGATCCGATTCTGCTCAGCTTCATCCGCTGCTTGCAGGCCAACTTGCTCTGTGTGTGGCGCCGGGACGTCAAACCGGATTGTAAGGAGCTATGGATATTCTGGTGGGGAGATGAACCCAATCTCGTGGATGTGATACATCGTGAACTGCACAGTAAGTTACTGTCTTTCTTTGTTTCTTGATTTATTCCTATTTTTTCCCATTGAAGAAGGAACTTTGTCATTAAAGGCTGTAACTTGCTACCATGTGTGATTTTGTCACAGTTTCTGTTTTAAGACCTAGAGAGGAAAAAAACAGGTTGTAAATTGACTTTTCTGTTGCAAGTGATCTGCAGATAAAGTTCAAAATGAAATGTGAAATGACCTTAGAGCTGTGTCTGACATCATGCCTTTGGTTTTTGTGAAGTCTGAGATGTGCTGTAAAAATCAGAGTGAATTCTAGTTCAAAGGATGGTAATAATAAATGAATTCTGGCATAAGGTAGTAGTTGATGGAATAAAACCCCTCTGCTGCAGTCAGGTAAACTCAGCAGCGCCACAGTTACATCTGCAAGGCTGGAACTTGCCCTGCTGGTATTGCTACAGGATTTGAGGGTAAATTCAGGCAAGTTGCAACAATTGAATGTAATAAAAGGAAGGAAGCGGGAGGTGGTACTAAGGTGTGGCAATGATAAGTTCATGTGATTCCAAGTTTTACACAACTTGGATCGTCCTCGGTGTCTCCGGAGTATGTAGCCTTAGAATGATACAAAACTGTGTTTGTTGTGATTCCTTTTGGATTTTACTATGTGCATTATATATCAACTTATTTTCACTTGTGTGTTGTTGCTGGGAGTAGACTTCTTGTCTATAGTGTTGCTATATTAAATTGCGTGAATTTTACCCCTGTTTTACCTTTTGTGTCTTGGGTAAAAGCAGCTACAATTTGCTAATCTTGGAGTAACAGTAATAGTAACTAATCCCCTCATCCAAACCAGTAATAAGGATCAGTTCCTTGGATTTTGTAATAGGTTTTTATGCTGATAGTATTTAGACCTACTGGCTACTTGTGATAAATGTGCATGCCAGTTCAGAGATACAGAATATTGTACCTGTCAGGTGTGCTTTAGCTGTCCTTTACCTCCCCACCTCTACCCCACACAGTTTTGCTCCTGGGTTATGGCGTGTTCATTTGCTTGGTTGTTATTCTGTTCTGACCACCTACAGACTTCATACTTCATGAATAGCAGTGTTTATTTGGTTATGCACCCTGTGAAATCACAGATCTGCAACACTCTGTATCTTGAGGCGTATTTCATGCAGGTAGCTGTGTGATCATGTATAATTGAAGAGATGGCTCAGAAGTGCTGCACCAAACCATTCCACTGACATCCATCTTTTATGAGGCACCTGTTTTGAATGGAGGCATGGGTAATATTTCTACTTACCCAGCAAAGCTTTAATAACATGTGCTTCTCTCTTTGTGAAGGAGAGTTTATTTATTATTTCAAATGCAGTGTATGGGACTTAAGGGTCTTTTTATTTGAGGAGGGTTGCAGGTGCTAGCTGTTTTTTATTGGGAATTGATACAGCTTGTTTATGTCTAATGTCTTGGTTACAACAATATGATGCTACTTCCAGTGGTAATGGTAAGGTGAAGCATTTTATTGTATGAATAGCTGAACCTGCCTGAGTGTAGCATGGGACAGAGTACAGCAAGTGGAGGGTAGCAGCACTGTTGATGCTGTTTCCTTATTGTCCAATATTTAATGAAGCATTGGGGCTGGAGCCTTCAGTACAGTAGCTTTTAAGTGGAATTAAATCTGAAAGTTGTCTGTAAGAGCACTTGCTTGCAAGTGTCAACAGCAGCAGTATCACAAGGGTAGAAAACACTGAGCATGGTGTGTCACAGCACTACACTGCAGCCAGCTGCACTGGGGAGATACCCTGATACAACGGCACTGCCACTGCGTGATCCTTATGTGCAGTGCTCCCTCAAATTTAACCTGTCTGGGAGGAAAAGATTGTACAGAGGGATGTGATGAGACATAGTTGAGTTTGGAGGTGGAGAAAGGAAGACACCACATAACACCTTAAAGGGAATGAAGTCCATAGTAGTTGAAAGTAGAAATATGCTCCTGCTAAGTGTCAGACCCCTACAGAAATTTGGGAAGTCCTCTCCCTTTCTATTCCCTTTCATTGAAGGGTTTGGAATTCTTTTGTAATGGGTATACATCCCATAATGATAAGTTTACTTGCTCTCTATTAAAAGCACATTGGAACGTTTGTAGTGACTTATCAGATAATAGCTCAAAGAGGTGTAAATTGTTGAAGTGTTATAAATTTCACTGGGCTGCCTTGCTCTCTTCTTTCAGAGTTTAAACATCAATATTGACAAAGTATTGAACATCAAATTCAGCCCGAATTGAGACATTTATGTACATTGATTCCTTGAAATACAACAAAGGACATTATGTCCAAGGCTTCATGCAGCAGCAAGGCAAAAGAAGGTTATTTTGCTTTGTATTGTATAAACAGACCACAGGACTGAAATGTTTGGTAGCTGGGATTAGTTTCCTGAGTTTGCATGCTCCTGGAAATACAGGGGACTTTGCGTGTGGTCATACGTACATAAAACGTACTGAAACATTAGTAACTTACTGTCCCCCAAGCCACCAGAGTGGGTATGGTTTGATATAACCTGGTCATGAAATCAGCTGCATGGGCTTGCATGATTGTTTGTAGGAATTGGTGTATTACTGTGGTCAGTAGCTTATAGTTCAATGATCAGAGCTTTGGTTTTGTGTTTGTACTTGTAGTTAGGAGCACAAGTCCCAGAATTCTGGCATTACAAATCCAGGTGGGAGACGGGAGTCTATCTGAGACATTTCCAGCTTGGTAGATCCTATCTCTGGAGATGTATGAGCTTTAGGAAATAACTGCTGTGGATAAATAAGAATGGGACTTTGCACCAATATGAAGTTGCTCACAGTATTTTGGATTTCTCTTTTCCTGCCTAGGACTTGGGCTTTAAAAGGGAATTTTTCATTAGGCTAATAAATATTTAGTGGCAATTTAAATACAAGTCTTGATCCTTCATGCATTCAAGTCTAAATGAGAATTATTGCTTTTCTGCCTAACAGTCACTCAAATACTGTTTTATGACATCTAGGACTGCCTTTAAACAAAGTACAAACTGAGCCTTTTCCTTCAGGAACACTACCTAGTTTTGCCTGGGAGCTGTGTGGGTTGCCTTATCTTAGAACATTCAAGAGAGATGCTTTTGGAAACACCAGTCTGCCTTCAATAAAAGAATTGCTAACAGTCATAGGGAAAACAACTCGGTAGTTATAAACAGGAGGTAGTAGGAACTGTTGTTTATGTAGCAGCTTTCCAAAACTGTGTAGATAATTAAATGCTGTCATGGGAGATTAAGTAAACCCAGTTATTTGCAGCACAGCTACAGCTCAGTTATAAACAGTCAGATCAGCTGGATGGCTGTGTCTTTCATAGGGGTGTCTCTTGCACATACTCCTGTGGTTCTTTTTCCTGCCAGTCTCAGCCCCTGTGTCCTGGGTTTTATTCTGATTGGATTTTAAATGGACATAAAGATGGAAGCTCTTTCTTCTGTCCCAGCTGAAATAACCCGACTGCTATGGGAAAAAATCCCAACTGAGTGGGAGAAAAACTTGGAGTGGTTTAATGAGTTTGACAAAGTTGGGAGTGTTTCAGTTTGTTTTCTCAAGGGTAAACGCTGTTTAATGACAGGACTGCCTGAAGAGGCTTGATAAGTGTTCCAGCTGCTGCACCCTTCCCCCTCAAAACAGGGTTTTGTAAATTCTACAGATGCAATGCTGTGGAGGGGAGGTTGTATCTTCCTGGTGGCAGGTTGTTTGACAAGGAAGCTGTAGATTTGCGAGTTGCAGTGATCTCATTTGCATTTGGTGGCCAAATACCATCTGGAGAGCCATAGGGAATTTATACTTGACTCCTGGGGATTTTTTCTCCCCTCCCACCCCCTGCCTTGCACCCCAAGTGTTCCAGGTAGGTTATCAGCAGGTGATGCCTGTTGTTGAATTGTCTTCTTTGCTTTTGCAAAGAATCCTCACGTCTGACACTTTAAACAACCTTTTTGTCTGACAGTTTTGTCTATAAATTTGTAATCTGCTTATCGAGTTTATGGCAGCATTCAGCTGCTTTGCATCTGTGGTACAGAACACTTGAATTACTAGGAATAATGCAGGGATTATGATTTGTACTGCAAGTGGGAATAGAATTTTGGTGACTGTAAGCATGATGCTGGAGGTGGACTCTGGAAGGCTGAAGGAATGTCAGACTGTCTTTAAAATGAGTAAGACTCTGGGCATACAAGGATGCAGATGGTGCTGAGGCACTGGCACAGAGTGCTCAGAGAAGCTGTGGCTGCCCCGTCCATGGCAGTGTTCAAGGCCAGGTTGGATGGGAACTGGAGCAAGCTGCTCTAGTGGAAGGTGTCCCTGCCCATGGCAGGGGGCTGGAATCGGATGAGCTTTAAGGTCCCTTCCAATCCAAACCAGTCTGTGAATCTATAATGCTATAACTGAACTGCTTGTTTGTCTGAAATCACTGATTCTGGTTGGTATTTGGGATTGCCATCACATGTGCTCCTCTGAAGCTATAAGGACAAGGCAAATGAATATGAGGAACTTTCGGCATCCATGAGGAAGCCCAGACACCCATCTGTGCCCTCCAGCCGTTGGTGCTGGCCTAAGCAATGAGTGTCAGGAAATGAAAGCCTTGTATTGTGACAGGCCCTTCATCGTATGCTTTGAAAATAGCAGCTGAACAGTACAAAGCTCCTGGAGAGAAAACAAACAGCATTTTGCTACTCTCAGGACAGTCATCCTTGAAGTGCCGGTGAAGTTGCAGTTCAGTCTTGAATCACTTTGACTTAAAATTCACTTTAAAGCCCTTTTGCCCTCAAACAGACCAGAGTGACAGTTCTTTCAGTGCAACTGGTTTGCAGGCTGTGAAGGGCAGGTGCTGTCTGTCAGGTTCCTATTTATCTGTGGGCTGAGTTCTTTTGAGCCAAACTCTTTGGTTTTTATGTCTTGTCTGGCGTAGTGCGCTTGACCCATTGACTGCTGGAGGTGCTTCCCTCACGAAAACGCTAATAATCTTGGTACTGTATTGAATGTAGAGCATCAGTATTTTGAGGGAAGCTCTTCTGAAGAATAGATGAGCTTGAATTGCTTAGGTAACTTAATTAGGGAACTCTGTCCTGGAATATTATTGTTCATGGTATTCGCAGCTTGGAAAGTTTAAAAATGACAGGAAAAACATGGAACTGCAGTTCATTCCTCTTCCTGAGCTCATGGCCTATCGGGATGATGTGGTTGTAATCCCGCATGTGCTGATAAATGTTGAGAGGAAAAGAACTTTCCTGTAAGAAGGACTTGTATGTTCCATGTTAGACCATGGAGTGGTGGCCCAGACTATTGTGTCTCTACCTGCAAATAGCTGATTTTTACTTACAGCAAAGCAGAGTATGCCAGCTGTGTTCTCCAGGATGTTTCCTGAGAGGAGTAACTTCCTACATCTCCATTTAGGGTTCTTGGTGTTCACTTGGTAACCTCCAGATTTCAAAGTTTATTTTATCAGTTTAGTCTTCTAAATTAAGTACATGTTGAACCTGTAAATGTTAAGTAAATGATGTTTTGCAGTATTCATTAGGGAGTTGAGTTAGAGAAAAATGATGAAAAACCTGAACTTCGAAAGAAATGTGTAATTTCTGTACTGTTCTGGTAATGTAAAGGAGGATAAAAAAGGAATAAAAAGTCCTTTACTTACGGCTTCAATTTGAAGCAGTCTATTTAAGGTTCTTTCAAGGTGCTGTGTTTGATTTACTGCAGTTGTAAGGAGTTGGGAACTCTTTCAGGAGATAGGAAATATGTTCTTAGGTGCTGTGTAGTGGGACATGTTAATTAAGGAAGGTGAAGATGTTCCTGTCTGCTAAACCATATCTGAAATGTGTGAAGCAATGTGTAAAATCAAGTAAGCCCCCCTTCCTGTGCAATGGGTATACAAATAGTGTTGCTTTTAATGAAGGTGCTCTTACAGTCTTTCATTCTATTGTAAGATCATGAAAGTGGGGAAGAAGGGAGCATTTTGCTGCCACAATTGCATTATGGCTGGCTTTGATACTTCCTTGAAATTACCAAAGGGTTATCTCCTTGTTTCCTGCTTTGATAGGCTTAGCTGAAGCGTGTGCAGGCATGGGCTGTGTATTACAACAATGTGCTTTATGTACCCTAGAGAACTGCATAAGTCCTGTAACTATTGTCATGCTCAGTGTTGTTTAGAGTGAGGGCAGCTGATACAGGGAAAAGCAGTTCACAAAGAAGGAGTAAAAGGAGTCTCCCAGGAGCTGAAATGGAAGCCTTTGGGAAGGCTTTCAGTTCGAACAGAAGCTACGAATATCAAGCAGCTGAGTACCACTTATTAATAATTTGAAGGGAAATCTGAAAATGGTTAATTGCGGGTTCTTGAGTTACGAGTGGAATTAGCAAGTCGGGTCCTATGACAGAAGACTTTACTGGAATATTAAGTTACTGAAAAGTCTGTTTCTGGCTTGATTACTTTCAATAAGAGAAGTCATTTGCATTTTCTTAATTGCCTTGCAGAGATTATTTCCAAAAGCAGGAAAGCAAAGTTACGTTTTTCCATTCTGTTGGCAAGAAGATAGGATTTAAAAGGGAATTCATACTTCTTCAGCTTGCAGAATTGGTCTGTGACCCTTATATTTGACACTGTTAATTGGTGGCCAGTGATTGCCAGGTGAAGTTTAGCTTCGACCAAATAAACTTCTTCTTTTCAGGAGGCGTCTTAAATGAGGTTATTATACCATCATTTGGGATTAAGGAATTGCTTCATGGGAAAATGCCAACTCCTTTTATACACATGAAGTTGACAAGAGCCTTACTGTGTCTGGGCAAGATTTCCTCATTTTACTTTGTTTTCTTTTTAAACTAAATATTCTTCCCACCACCCCAGCTTCTTCCCTGGTTTTACTTGGAAAGTGGTTTGTGGCTCTGGACAACGTGGCTGTGAGCTGGTTAGGGCTTTGTTTGAAGAAAATCAAATCAGAGTCTCCATTTAGATGTCAGATGGCACTTTCCTTTTCCGTAAGTCTTCTTTTCTTCAGTGGTTTTTCTCTCAACATGAACAGTGAATATCAGTGTTCAGAGCAGGCTCAGATGAATACCTATGGCATTCTTGAGTTCTTTATCAAATCTAGTCAGTGATGTGCCATTCTATCATACTGCATTTTCCCCCCTTTTTATACTCTGCAGTATGTAAGTCTAAAAGGTAACAAAAGTGACTGTCTACTTGGATATGAAACTAAAGGAAATCTAGTTAGATAGCCTAATGCTTTTTATTTTCTGTTATTTTTATCTACCAAGAATTTACGTTTTATATCTTTTCATACTCGTAAATTTGGAGGGTTTACTACTAATTGCAACAGATAACTAGTTGCAACAAATTGCCTTCTGCAAACAGCCTGAAGGAAAGACCCCGATGGATGGTGAAGCCGAGAAATTCTCTACTGACCACCAGTATCTTTTCATCTTCCTGCTTTCAAAATATAAGCTTAGATCAGTTGAAGTAGTTGAAATGCTGAGTAATGAATCTGTAAGTTTTATTGCCCACCCAATAGGTATTATTTTTCTGTTGTGGTTTTTGTGGCAAACACAAGTGGCATTCATTGTATAATGTTAATAGCTGCATTCTGTGGCGACTGTTACCAGTTCTGTTGCAGAACCATTGCAGTAAGCCTGGCTTAAGCCTGGACTTGATAGCAAACCTCATAGGTATGGGGTGCTGCACAACTGGTAATGCACAGAAGGGGCTGGAAATGCAAACCAGGATTGTAATAGCTCAGAATCCATTCCAAATAAAAGCTAGAGTGAGGTATTATTAATGGAGGGAACTATTGTGTAAAATGTGCTTGAGTTAACTGGAGTGTTGAGCCCAAACTGAAGTCCAACTTCTGAATGTAAATAAAATTGATGTATTACCACAGGCAACTTGGTGAACCACGTAATGAGGTTTTTTCCATGAAAAATGAGACATTCTGCTGCAGCTGCAGCAACGCAGCATGTAGAGGATTTATATTCCAGTTACATGAGAATTAAACAATCATTAAAAGACTGTGTTTTTAAAAGGCCTGCTGGGGGGGGGGGGGGGAATGAAAAAATCCAATCAGTAGCATTTATTTTTCAGCAGTGTGTTGGGCAATAGCATCCATAGTAGTTGATGTGTTTTGCTTCAGGGAATCTTTTTTTCTCCCAGTGCAATGAACTCTGTTAACTGTGTGAAGTAAATCTGAGTTAGCTTGAAGTGAAATCTGCATTAATAGAGCTCATTCCCGATGTTGGTGTTTTCATGTAATCCTGAGAACACAGAGGGAGCTGGGTTGGGGCGTTTCATCTTCAAAAGCAGATGAAAAGCCACCCTCAAATAATAACGATAATAAATAAAGTTCGCGTCCAGTTGCACTTTGGTAATTCCATTTTTGGTGAATGAACTTCCAGTGACAAGCAGAGGCTACTGAATTGCAAATAGGAAACACAGAAACATGACTCTTGTGAAGTTAAGCCCTCCTGTCTCTTTAGAGAGGTATGTTTTCCATCACGTAAAAGTTACTCTCTGTATCTGAATGTTGCTCTTAAAGGTTGTAAATCTTGATACAGAGTTCTTAAATCCCAATTCTGAAACTAGTGTCATCTTGAGTGGCCCTATTATGCATGTGTACTTAGCTGGCGATTTGCCAGTAATCTGTGTTAGAAGAACATTGAATACATAGAATAGACGTAGGTATGACAATGTTAAGATTTGATCTGTGGTTCTGTGTGTCAGGGATCAGCCATGAAACCTGAGCAGCAGCGTGGTACTCTGAGAAGGAAGGGTTTGAAACATGAAGTCTGTTTCTTAACACTCATTTGAAACTCCAGGGGATGCTGAAGTTGGAATATGGCATCTCCAACCCAGCATACCGTAAATATGCAACCAAGAAAATACTCTCGCATCAAATGAAGAGGAGGAGCAAGTGCCAAGGAATTGAGCTAGTAGTATGTGAGTAGTACATAAAATTCAGCCTTGCTTCTTAAGCTGTTCTTACTTTTGCTGTTTGCCCATAGGAATTGTGGGTTTCAATAAGAAAAGGGAGGAGTTTTGCTGTTGCTTAAATATTAGTTTGTTGTTTAAAACACCCAAACAACTGCGTGTTGCAGTCACTCCATAACGACAGCTGAAACTGGAACTCCCAGGGAGATGGGTAAACAGAATTTGTTTCCATACTTGCATGTTAAGTGTTTTGAAGGAAAAGTGTGTGCTAGAGGAAAGGCACAGTACTGAAATGCTTCTGCATTCCTCTGGATTCAAACCAGACTGAATTTCAGTTTTGCCACTTTCAACTGAGCAGTCTAGGCTTAGCTTGTAGCAAAGCCACCCATGATGTTTGATATTGGGAAGTTGATGGATGTGTTGCCTTTGGTCATACAAATGTACCTCAATTGTCTCTGTATTCCCTTAGAGCAAGTAGGGACAGGCCAAGGGAACGGCTTTAACCTGACAGGGGAAGATTGAGCTGAGCTCTTAGGCAGAAGCTCTTCCCTGTGAGGGTGCTGAGGCGCTGGCACAGGGTGCCCAGAGAAGCTGTGGCTGCCCCATCCCTGGCAGTGTTCAAGGCCAGGTTGGACCCAGGGGCTTGGAGCAAGCTGCTCCAGTGGAAGGTGTCCCTGCCTGTGGCAGGGGTTGAGCTGGAGGAGCTTTAAGGTCCCTTCCGACCAAACCAGCCTGGGATTCTGTGAAAGCTAGCACTTGAAATTTCTGGAGAAATCTTAAGTGTTCCTGTATTAAGGTGTGCGTACTGGGAAACTTGGTCTCAGAAGGAAGAGGAGAAGGTGGCAGGTATCGCAGAGTTTAAGTAGGACTCCAGGAAATAAATCTCCTTTTTCCAAGAAACCATTTCTTTTTCATACTTCAGCTTGTTCCATGACATTCTGGTTGTGCTGTCCTTTCTGAAAGATAAGGAACACCTTTTCTTACAGCCAAAGGAAAACATGCATCAGATGTGATGAAAGCATCATTGTACAGTGTTGGGTTTTTTCTTTACTTGAATGGCTGAGAAAGTTGGGGCTGTTCAGCCTAGAGACAAGAAGGCTGCGTGGAGACCTCATAGCAGCCTTCCAGTATCTGAAGGGGGCTATAGGGATGCTGGGGATGGACTCTTTGTTAGGGACTGTAGTGACAGGAGAAGGGGTAATGGGTTCAAACTTAAATAGGGGAAGTTTAGACTGGGTATGAGGAAGAAATTCTTTCCTGTGAGGGTGGTGAGGCACTGGAATGGGTTGCCCATGGAAGTTGTGAATGCTCCATTGCTGGCGTTGTTCAAGACCGGGTTGGATATAGCCTTGGGTGGCATGGTTTAGTGTGAGGTGTCCCTGCCCATGGCAGGGGGGTTGGAACTGGATGATCTTAAGGTCCTTTCCAACCCTAACTATGCTATGAGTCTAATTTCATTTAAATTCTTTCAAGTTCTCTAAAGAGATTGAAAGTATGGACATTATTATAGTGTCTCCAGGAGGAACAGGAGGCCCCTACAGTCTGATGTGTTTATGGGTCTGGAGGTTTGGGGATTGGAAGGAACCGACTGGGGCATGGAAGGCCAATATCTGGGCAGCTTCTGAGTTCTGTAAAGTTTATTCTATGCAATATTTTGCAACATACGTGAACAAAATTCACTGAAATCTGTTCTCAAAGGCAAATGAGGGGGAAGCATGGGGGAGTTGTTTCCCCACTCATTTTTTTTGTCTCTTCTGTAGGAAAAGGTTGCTGCTTCTGATACTGTGGTACTGAGTAGTGTGATTCTAAAGCAAGTATGGCTTCTGTGTCCAGCTGGTGTTCTCTGCTCTGGTACAGCAGTGAGAGTGATTTTGGGCTATGTTGGGTTGGGATAGAATGATGAAAGCTTTACCTGAAAATCCTGCTCTTTCCAGTGATATTCCTGAATGTGCCTGGGAATTCTGCCCCATTAAAAGGCTGCTTATCAAGAGGAATGTGTGTTTGTGACAGAAGTTTTACACATTTGCTTTAATACGCAATTGGCTTTTTGAAAAATAACATTTTATTTTTACTTTGGGCTCATGTTTTGTTCTCAATAACTTGAAAATAACTTAAGGATTCTGCTGCCATCCCTAGCAGCCCTCAGCTGGGGGTCCAGTGCTGGTTTTCTCTAACAGCAAACGTTTTGATTGCTGCCCCATATTTACTGTTATAAAAAGGAGTTTTTTGAAAGAAATAGATGCAGTTGTTCAGAGCCTGGTGGATCTTTCCTTGTCTGTGCAGTAGTAAGCGGAAAGAGTACATATGCTGCAGTTCTTCAGTGGCTCATGTGGGCAGTTACCTCCTTTTGTGGTAAAAGTCACTTCAGAACGAACGGAAGATAGAAGGGGAAGAGCCTGGTACATCCTGCCTCCTGGGAAAAGGAAGTGCAGTTCCATGTCAAGCCTGACAAGTCAGTCAAACCTGCGTGCCTTTCACCTGTGTATAGTGTTGAACATTGCCATAAGCTTCATGTGGGGAACTCTATCTCTGCATGTATACTGGAGTATTATATGCAGAAAGGATATGTTTGAGGTAAAATGCTGTAATTCAGCAATGTGAAAGAGGATTAAGTGAGGTGCTGGGTTATTTAATAGGACACACGAAAATGTGAAGTGTTATCCTGAAGTGATACCAGTGGTTTTGCTGCCTTTTATCTGCTGGTTCATTGGTGCTTCCAGCTTAAGTAAGGTTCTTCAGTCGTCTGTCTTAGACTCTGCACATGCTTAGAGGTACAGCTTAGACTGAGAGAAGTTTAGAGTCTAAATGGAGCTGCTCGTGCTTGTCTGTTCCCTTTCCCATTCATGGGGAAAGAATTTGTTCAGAAGCTAATAAGCAGGTGAGTTCAAGTTGAGAGTGCTAAGCAGCAATATGTGCCAGTGATCTCTCTAGAGAGACTTTGTACCTGGAGAAGCTATCCATTGTAATGTGTAACATCTGGACAGATACCCAATGTCCCAAATGTGTGTAGAGGTCTTGCTCAGTGTTGTCATCCTCTTCTCCCCTTTCCCTAAACTAACCAGCCTGTAGTAAGCACTAATATTTGTATTATTAATTTGCTGTAAATCACAGTTAAGGCATGGAAAGTGGGAAGGAAAATGTTTTGCCTGTGAGACTATTCCTGCTTAGTTTCAAAAGAAACACACCATGATGCTCTGATTCCTAACGCCTCTGTTGCTGATACTTGGGTTCCTGCCCATGGAGGTTTCTCAGTAAGCCCAAAAGTAAGTGGTGAGCAAACACTGCACATAGGTGCTCTTAACTGTTTGCTTGCATGTCCTGTCCAAGAGAGCTGCCTCACCTCTGTGCGACAGAGTGATCCTCAGCCTTTAGCATGGCTGATGTGTGTTTTAGTAACTTCTCAAAGTACTTGGGTTCTTGTGTGTTAACAGCCTAACCAAGAGATCACAATGCTTGTAGATACATTAAATGTATACATGTATTTAAAATGCCCATTACTATCTTTGAGGAAGTAACTTTTGAACTGAATGGGAGCCTACTGAGTTCATTTTTCAGTTCTCTGTGTGCTTTTGCAATTATTTAACACTTTCATTTATTTATTTACTCCCAATAGTAAACTCACCAGCATTTATCTTCTTGGGTAGGTGTTTGTTTGCTTTTTCATTCCAGTAACTGGGTACATGTCTGTTAACATAATGCATTGAGTAGAAGATAAAAACAAGTTCTTGGACTCAAACCTGGCCAAAATACAAACTCTGTAGGAAGGCCATAGTAGCTGTATTGAAAGGAAAAAACCAAACCCATATGACCACGTGCTGTCTCTGTTGGCCGTCTGCTTATCCTCCCCTGTTCTCCCCAAATATCAGAAGACTTTTTAGTGTTTGCATCTGAATTTAATTGCTTGGTTCAATTGACATGTAATCACTACGCTGAGAAAATAGAGACCTTGGATTACTCCTCTTTTGGAAAATCTATGGTAGCTATTCATTATTAAAGATACCATTTTATATAGCTGAATGGTATATACAAGAAACATGATGCTGATTTAGCTAAAATACCAGAGGGATGTGGAAGGAGCTGCACACTGATAAGGCTGCATGATTCATTACAATGTTAGTTCTGAGGCTTTCATTGCTCAAAGTGCTGAGCTCTGTAGTTTCGTGCTGTCATTTGTCTTTGTTTTAATGGGATTAAGTAATTATGTGTGCATTTTCTTTCCACTAACTAGCCTGATAAAAGCATGCAAAACTGAATAGCCCATAAATTGTCAGCTCTTCTGTTCTCAAAAAAGTGCTTTGATTGCACTGCAGTTTTTAAATCTTGGGGCATATATTTAGATGACCTGCTGAGGTGAGTAAGACTATAGAAGTAGTTTATGTAACTAATGGACTGAGGGTCTTCCCTTGGGAATGTGGCTATGGGTCTGCTTTCAGCCTACAGTACTGAAGCTGGAAGAGATGAATCCACAGTGTTGTAAAGCAGAAATAACAGGCACGTAACCTCGGGCAGTGTCAGAAGTGACTCTTCAGCTGGTCTCCCAGACAGTGGAATCACTCATCATTGGAACTGATCGTATTTGGTATTGACGTTTATACTTTGCCTATATCAGTGGTAACTTCAGATACAATTTTTGCTGCTGCTTTGCAGAATCCCTGCCTCTGTCCTGCAACTGTTAAGATGTTTGCTTGTTTTTTGCTGGCTTGATACCAGTCTGACTTTTGAAGTATTAACTGCTGCTCATGTATCGTATCATCTGAAAAGGGGAGCGTGTTTGTTCGATGAAATCCTCAGGTATTTTGTATGTGATAGCATCAACCCACTTGATTTTTTTCCATAGCTTTATTCTTTCAGTATGGCATACAATCAGTTGTATCTTTACTGTTAATTCGAATTAAATCTTGTTTTGAGAGTTTGTGTGATCACATTAGTGAAGCGGTTGTTTGCTGCTTGTTTAAGTGCTGATCCGGGGAAGTAGAGGTTTTGCTGTGTTCAGGATAACAGCTAGGAACTATGCAGTACTGCTCTGTTCATTCATTTGCAAGTGATTTGCATAGAAGAAGGTTTTGGTGCTATTATGTTGTCTCATCATTTCATGCTAGAACACACTTGTGTTAATTGGCTCCAGTGCTGTCCATATGGGGCAGAGCTGTAGCTTTTCATTCCTTTCCTGGCTTGGAGTTGAGTTGTCAGTAGATCCACTTCTGCTCTTCTGGAGTTTAACTCTTCCACTTGACAATGGGGTGTGGAGTTTTGTGGAGTTGTGACTCCCTAGTCCCAGGTAGCCATTGAAATTCACCTGTTCTGATGAAGAATAAATGAGTGTGTCCCAAAAATGGTTTTTCTTGTCTGTGCAATCTGTCAGAAGACTTCTTATGAGTGTCCCTATCAGCATTGCACGTATTAAGTGGTTTTGGTTTGAAGTACAACAACATGACAGAAATAGACAACTTTCCCACCCCCTGTCTTGACATCTGTGGGGGAAAATAAACCAGTTCAGGCCACCTTGTTTGTCTGTCTTACAAATAGGCTTGTTCATATCCTGGTTGCTTAATAGAATGGATAGGTTCTACCTGAATGTTGACTCATTTTTCTGTTTTAGCCTCATCTGGCTACTTACAGTGGTTAGTAAACTGCAAAGCCGAGCTGGATGTAACCAGGAACATGAAGCCAAGCCAAGGTGCCTGCTTTTGTATTTAGCATTTCCCCCTGGCCACCCAATCTAAGTTTCCCCAGCACTTTAACTTGGGAAGTTGTGCAGGATGTGTGTCCAGGATGTGAGGCTGAGGAGGAGGCAGTTCTGGTCCATGATCTGTTATGCACTGCGATAAACAAGTAGGCAAGGCAAACGATAATGGAAAAATGAGGCTTGCTTGCTTATCACTTCACCTTGTCTTTCCGTGCTCTGGTAGCAGGGGCAAATTCAGAAGAGGAGGGGTGGTGGTGTGGAGCTGTTTAAAAATAGCAGCCTCCCAGTTGTTGCTCGCGCCACTCCCGGCTAAGTCTCAGTGCTAATCCTCATGTGGGTAAGGATGTTGGATGACGACACAGAGACCTCTACAAGGTAATGCCTGAGGAAGATGCCCCCTGTGTGCTTGTGGTGCCCCATCTGGGGTGAGATTACAGGTAAAGAAAATACAACCCTGAACTCCCACAAACTGGAACTTGTTGGAAGCCTTTGGATATCTGTAACTTGAAGGAAGTGGAAAGAGTTATTTTGTATAGATGTATTAAAAAAGAATGCGGAGTGCCTTCAGTACAAAGGCTGAGGTTTTATTCTCTATGGTTGTTGTCAATATGTAGCAAACCACTTGTAAGTATTGCCTCAGTCTGCTACTGTGATGTGTTGAGCGTTTGCAGTTGTAAATCCTCATCATGTGTCAGAAATATAGGATTTTGCAACCAAACCAAAACACAGAGCAACTTTGGATTCACAAGGCTTTGTGCCATCTACCATGACTTTGGTTGCAGCTTCTGGTCAGTGTATGAAGGGTTACAGAAATGTATGTACTGTGATAATATTTATGTATTGATAATTTATTTAAGGGCAGCTCTGCAGACAGGTTGACCCCAATGAAGGGAAGAGGGTGAGACACCATGGAAGGGCTGGGGCACAGTCATCTTAACCAGAATCCACATTACCAGATCTTTGTGGAGGGAGGTTAAGTTTGTCAGAGGTGATAAGCTTAGTCTATGTTAGTAATTCAGTGATGTAAAAGCAGTTCTGGAGGTCAGAGCAGTTGGGTTAAAGGTCTTGTAGTCCACCCTGTGAGAAGTTTGGGGGTTGGTTTGAGCTGGACCAGAAGCCCTTATCATGCACAGGTACGAATTAGTTTAAGTAGTGAGCTACTTAAACTTTTTGAGTTCAAAAATAGTGTAGATGAGAGGTGGTTTAGTGGTGGCCTTGCAGTCTGGAGTAAAGGTTGAATCTTAAAGGTGTTTTCTAACCAAGCTGATGCTGTCATGAAGTTCAGACCCTCTTGTCCCCTTTTGGCATTGGGATCTATCTCAGCATGTGTGGAACAGATCCTGGCTTTGTTGCTGCCAAAAGGAATCTGGTTTGCCTATCTGGAGTTGGCAGAGTGGTAAGGTAATAGGTGACCAGAGGGCTCTGGTGTTTGTGCTAAATACTGCAGTGGTAAGTTGGGTTGTTACTTGTCTGCAGTGGGTTTATTGCATGGGTGGTACTAGTTCCTGGGGACTTCTTCCCTTAAGAGACAGTATTTGTCATGACAACACATAGCTGTGTAACATACATTGGTTTGAGCCTGTGAGAGTTGCTGCATCTTGGACTTTGTGTGCAAGTGAAGTCTGTTCATGGTGTGTACAATAACCCTGGTGACCCCAGGGCGGGTTGGATTGATTGTATGTGTGTTATTGTGCAGGGCTGGCTTGTGGCTGCTTATGTAGACTGCCAGATGTGTGGAAATAACATCCAAATGCTGGAAGTGCTCATGTTTCAGGCTCAGTTGCACGGTACAATGAGGGAATGTGGGCACTGAAGGTGTGCAGAAGGTTAGCGTGGAGGTGTTCCCTCCATCACACCACACATACTTCTCTACTCTTAACATCAGTGTTAAACTGTAAGATCAGCCACCCTCTTCTTCTAAAAATACTAAATATTTTTGATTTTTGTTAGTAAAACAATTTTTATCAAATATTAGATACATTTTTATTCAATATTAAACAATGGGCAATACTGCCGAATTAAAATGTAAAGGATCTTGTATGGACAATTGAAGTAGAGCTGGGAAGAACAGTAGTAAAGGCTTCTTGTCCTCTTGGATTTAGTTGTATAAGTAATGTGGTGATGGTTTCGTGTTGTTCTGGATTCAAAGGAAAACATCAGCTTGTGCGACTGACATAGTTTAGACGATTTTGCTATTATACTTACATTAGTTCTCCCTCAGCTTTTTGTCGGGCAGAATAATTCCTTGCTAAATACTTGTGAAGGACCTCAAACTGCTGTGATTAGCTCTTTTTCCTTTCAAAGAGTTAACAAATAGGGAAAAGCTTTGGGAGCGCTGAGTTTCTGGCAAGTACCCTGGGTACAGAGTGTACTGAACTGTAAATGTTGCAGAGTTAGCACAAACTGTCTGATAGAAAAAGCACGTTTTTGTTATAAACACTGGCTGTTCAACAGAGCTGTTGGTCTTGCGGAACAGCTTTAACCAGTGACTGTTGCTTTTGAGTGATATTAAATATTTGTCCTGTGGTGAATGTTGTCTTGGGAAAAATCACTGTTGATAACACAGAAACCAGTCATCTATCATGCAATGGAAGTGCATTTGAACTCCCTTGGGTTTATCTAGACTGCTTCAGTTTAATTTCGATGTTGTTTTGGGAGCTTATTCTTCACTTGGAAAAGTTTTGGGTTTGGTTGAGGGCTTTTTTCCTTAAAAAGAAGTATTCATACAGGTGCCTTGTGACTTCAAAATGTTCTTTCTAAGCTTTGTCTTGTTTTCTTCCTGGCTTTGTACCGACACTTTGGTGTCTGTTACTGTTTCAAGTGACAGGACTTGCAGGAGTAATGGACAATATCAACTTCAGGAGGGATAAGGCAGTGGGAATGTGTAAACCTTTCGCAGCTTCAACTCTGTACACGTATTCCCTTGAGTCCCAGTCTGGGAACGATGGGCTGTAGATTGACTCTGTGACTCTTTCCTATTTAATGCCATGAAGGTCTGGCATGTAGTGTGGCTCTAAACACTGCATTTGTGAATGTGTGCCTGTATTTAAATAGCTAATGAGAGTCTGGAAAAATTGGCTAAACCTCCTAAGCAAGCGCTATGAAGTGAGCAGAGATGAAGTAAGAATCAGCCTGCAATTGGGTGTAAGGGATTATTCTGCTCAATCTGATGATGTCTGTGGCAGTGCTCACCAATGCTGTGTGTTACTTTTCATTTGAAATCTTTTTTTCGCCGCTTCTTTGGTTGTTCTGGTTTTGGTTGTTTTGTGGTTTTGTTGCTGTTGCTTTTTGTTTGTTGAGGTTTTCTTATTATTGTCATTATTATTCTGTGAGTGTCAGTGTCCTGCTCCCTGTTCTTGGAATTCTGTTGTAGTGGGGTGCTGTGCAGCCAAACCCTGTTGGAGTGAGGGAAGAAGGAACTTCTTTCTTGCTGGTAATGCGTCCAGACATCAAGGGAAGAAATTATGGAAAGGAAACTTATTTGAACTGAACAGATTTTGATTGGAAATTCGGGACTTCCACCACTAACAGCCTGTCCTAGTGGAAGGTGTCCCTGCCGATGGCAGGGGGTTGGTACTGAACAAACTTTAAGGTCCCTTCCAACCCAAACCGCTCCGTGATTCTATGATTTGCAAACACAAGGCCAGAATGAAAGGAAGTTGGAAGCTTGACAACCTTCCTGTAGAACACATCCTTTTTCCTCTTCTCATGCTAAGTTTTAGGAGCCTGTGAGCCTTGCTTGGTTTCCCATGTGCACTTACCATGTCTAGACTTGTTGCTTATAGAACATCTGAACGTGCTTTGTCACTGGGTAAATGATTAGCAATGGGAGAACTTTAAACAAGAAGTGCTTTGGAATGTTAATTGTAAATCTAATGACTTCCTTTGAAAATGAACCTGAAGCAAAAATCAAGTAACTGTGATTATGAGGAAAGAAATGTGGGAGTAAAAACTAGATGAAGCTTGTGACAGTTTAAAGGGGCTCTGGCGATTTGGGCTTGGAGGGGGCTTTCCACTGCCAGTCTGGGGATATTTTGCAGCTTCTAATGGAACTGCTGCATGGGATCAGGTTTTGAAGCTGATGTATTCCTCAGAAATAGTTTTGATTTCAAGGCTTGAGCTTTGGATAAGAATCTCTGTTAGGATAATTGAAGGAAATCCAGTTATGGATTACTGAGTCTTTGTGAAATATGTTGGCAGCAGTAGCTCTTGTATGTAAGTGGTTAGTTGTGTGAGTGTAGGTGGTTTAGAAATTAGTTACCTCTTATGACACCTTGTTCGAAACACAAAAAGCTCCCCAAACCAACAGCAAACACTGTTCTTCCCCTGCCCCTGTCACACCTGGCTTGAAGTTCCCAGCTCCTGCCTTTTTCAATTTAGGTCTCTTCAATTTTAAGGCCATCATCATTTAATTTCAATTCTGTGGTTCTCTGTGTGGCTGTAAGAAACATCTCCCAGAAGAACTAAGGGAAACTATAAAGTCAATAGTGAAGGTGAAAAATAAAGAGTTTGAGCAATGTGTTCTGTGAAGAACCAAAATGTGGGTATTTTTACTCTAAATTCTTTTGTTTTGCTACTAATGATAGTCTCATTTGCTGTTTTCTAATAGGGATGAGAAATTATACAAGTAAGGACTTGACAAAATAGATGTGCTATTCTGCCAGAACATCCCCAGTACTGTATTTGTGTCTGCAAAATTGGGAAGTGAGGATTATCCTTCCTAGATAAAGTAGGATGTAAATCTTAGACTGTGGGGCAAATTACTGGCTCATTCTTGGTGTGAGGATCTGAATTTGTGTGTGTTGGTGCAAGCATGTAGTAAGAAGCGCTGATAACAGAGGACTAAAGGTTTTTCTGGGTTTGAAATTACTCCTTCCAACCCTCTGAATATTTGATACCTCAAAAGAACATGGTAGAAGTTCCCTTCACTCATTGTACCCCTGCAAGCCACAAGAGATGCTTTAACCTACATGACGTGTTTAGTAGCTGCCTTGCCAAAACCCGTTCCCCTTTCAAACCGTAAACAGCTTTTCCTTTGGAAATAACAATCTTTTTATCTGCCTCGTGTTGTTCTCCACAGCTCATCCCTCATCTGAAGGAGTTTATTTTTGTGAGGCTTGTCCAGATTTAGGACCTGCACTTGATGACTCACAGGATTTTTGGGTTTTTCCTTTGCTTTCTGCCAGGTATGAGCAGCTGTGTGCTTGGTAAGCAGCTTACTCCCTGCCTGTGCTTAAGCGCTGCATTCTTCTGGCAGTGTTCTGGCTGAGAGGGGGGGAAATGCAGAATTTTCCTCCTATTTGCTTTCTGTGCTCAGCCCACAAAAGCCAGTTCTACTGTTATTGAAGCAGCCAGGATATTTAAATAGAGCATCGAAGTAAAAAGGGGACTATGGAAGTGGTTGTAAATAATCCCCCCCCCATGTTCACTTTGTCTGTACATCATAATACTGGAGAGCACTTCAGAAGTACCGAGGCAGCAGAAAGCAGATGGTTACTATAGCTTCAGTGAATGTAGGCACAGTTTTACTTGGCTGAAGGTATTTTCTAATTTCTCTTGTCTTGCCTGACATTCCTGAAAGGCTTTTATAAACTCCTTGAAGCACTGACTGTTTTCATACAGCATTTGATCTTTTTTACCTATAAAAGCGGAAGCACTATCTCTGATGTTTTTAAGTACATCCTTATGCTAACGGTTTTATTGCCACTGTGGTTTACCCATAACTGCCTTCAGTCTTTCTGAATAGCAGAACTCGTTTCCTTACGCTGTGTCAGTCACAGTCCTCTTAGAGTAACTACCTCCCCCATCGGGTAAGAGGCAGCTGTAAGTGCAGGCTGAGTGTTATTCACTTGAACTTCAGAACAGAAAGCAGCAGCCAGAGCTTCTCTGTGCTGAGGGGAGGTTGTGGTATGGGAAATAACCATCAGAACTGTGGAGGAAGTGATCAGATGGCATTTCTGTCCATCTGCACTATCTGTATGTCTGCGGTCATCTATTAGATGATGTCGATAACGTTATTCGTAGGACCAACCAGGTTGAAAAAGCCCTTTAAGCTCATCCAGTCCATCTGTTCCGCAGCACTGCCAAGGCCACCACTAACCCATGGCTCTGAGGGCCTCCTCTGTACTGTTTGTGAACACTTGCAGGGATGGTGACTCCAGCACTGCCCTGGGCAGCCTGTTCCAATACCTGAGCACCCTTTGGGGCAGATTTATTACTCATCTCCCGTCTGCAAATGCAGTACAAGCCCTGTTTTGTGTTTTAAGTTCGGTCAGATTTCTGCCCTAAGTTGCCCTTTGGAGATGTTATGCTGCTTTTACACACCTGGAGCCTTTTCCAAAACCTCTTGCCAGGAGTCTGGCGTCAAGGGGAAAGGAGAAGGCATTTTACAAGGTCCCTGACATCTCTGAAGATGTGGGGAGTAGCAGTCTGTATGTAGGGTGGTGGGGTTTTCTGGGGGCATTGTTTGCTCGCTCTGTTCCCAGACTCCTCCCATTGCCTGATAGCTGCTCCTCTAACTACATAACTTAGCAGTAGTGTTTTCTGGCCCCAGGCCCACAACATTCTGTAAGACAGAACATAGAGTAACATTTTACACGCTGTAGTAGTTGGCAGCCTCTCGTGAAAGAGCTCTGTTGTGCAGAAGCTGTACTCCAAATCAAAATATTTTTCAACTTTCTAAAAGCTTTCATTATAAATTCAGGTGTTTTAGTCAGAAATGGTGTTTATTGTGGGATCCGGGAAGTGTTTCCTCTCTGGAATTGCTGAGATTCTTAGCTCATGGCTTAAATACTTACACTTGGGGAAGCAGAAACCGTTTGGCTGATCTTTTTGAGTTACTTTGGAGAGTATGTGTGTGTGTATATACATATATGTACACTTAATCTATACAAACCCCAGCATTTGAATGGAACATGAAGCATCTTCTCTGCTTCAAATTCAATTAGCAGCTCAACAGCTTCATAAAGATACATGGGACTGTTTGCATGTAATGAGTATTTGATTGTGTTAAAGTGCACACGTGGTGGGGGTGTGAATGTGAATCCAGAATGTACTTGGAGTTTGCTGATGGCGCCTTGTTCATACTGAATTATAAAGAGTGATCTTAGTATTTCTGTGTTGGACATGGTGACTTTGGTGTTTGTGAGGTGCTCATTTTGGCAGCATTCCTGGCTTCCTCCTGGCATGTAGAACCAAGGGGTAAACAATCCCAACTATTTTAAACTACAGTTAATGTTTGGGTTTGAAGATCAGATGAAATTCAGCTTAAACGTCCTTTGTGCCAATGGGGGCTGAGCAAGGAAGAAAAGAATGGCCATTTCTGAAAAAGTGTGAAGAACCTGCTTCTTTTGATTAATTGATACCACTTTGAGCTGATGGGGTTTTATATTAAGCTTATCCCGTATTTTAAGAGATGGGTTCTTCCCGATAGGTGTTCCTGTGACTGTAGTAGTAGCTTTGCTTTAGAGAATGGTCAGTGTTGTTGTCTTCCATGCACCCTGTAGAATGCCTGCATAATTTAGCGTTAAGCCACCTTGATCTCTTTATTTTCTTACTTTATAAGAAAAGATGAAGCAACAAGAATAGTCATAAACATGAGGAAGGTTGCTGCTCCATAGGAGAAAGTGAGGTGGGAGCAGAGAGTCACAGCAAGACAGGCAGAAGCAGTGGGCTCACCAGCAAGGTCACACTGTCCCGGTAGTGGATTGGGAAGAACAGATGATCCATGAGGTGGTGACCAGCCAACAGTTCAGACCACCAGACAAGTCCATAGTGCTGGAGCAAGTCCAGTGTCAAGCCAGGATCAGAATTAGAGCAGTACAACAGCGGGCATAGTAGGCACAGACCTACCTGTAGCTTAAGCTTAGACTCCCACCCTTAGGCTCTGCCTGAGCTACAAGCAGCAGAAGGGGACAAGCCCCTGCTGAGGCTTCTTACGAAGCTTCTTATGAAGCTTGTGAGGCTTCTTGCGAAGCCTCGGGAGGGGCTTGGGGGCGCTTGGTTTCATGCTTGGATGGCTGCACTGTCAGAGTTGGCCCTAGCTCAAGTATTTGAGACCCTGGGAGCAGGGGGATTTGTTCAGGGATCTGACAGGTTTATGTGGGATCAAAGATCCATTTAATATCATTCAAGTGATAATGACCTAGCAAATATCCAGGGGAAGGATGCTAGAGGAGAGTGAGGGTACAGTGAAGTGGCCTCCAGTTGATCTCCAAAGTTCCAGCAGCCTCCAACTTAATGACAATTCATAGCCAGAGGCTGTGTCTTTATGCTTCAAGTCCTTGCTTGTTCTGCCCTGCCAAATTTCAGACCTGCTTCTTGAAACTCCATTAACTGCTGACATTAACAGTGCTCAGTTGTGAAGTGTTCCCCATCTGAACCAACTTCTGCTGGAGTGTACTGCCTGTAGGTTTGGCTGGGATCTCTCTCACCAGGGTGGTCTGAGTCACAAATACCTGTAGGAAAGAAAGAGAAGGTTCTGTCCCTCGTTGCTTTGTGCTAGCAAAAATAGTTCCTAGTCATCTGTTGAACTAGATGGAGGAACTGGCTGGGATAAAATGGGAGGAGAGGGCCTGGACAATGGGATGGGGACCAGGTTTGGGGAAGAGTTGCTGTATTTTATCTTCTTTCATGTATGAATTGAAGGATGAAACTTTCGAGTTGGGGACATTTTGCTGTTTGGTTTGTTTAATTTTTGTCTCCCCACTGCTAAATACAACTGAACCATGGAGAGAGGGGGTGGTTGCAACCAAATCTACTGCCCTTGAACCGGGAATAATAAAGGTAGCATCTTTCTGGCCTAATGTTCCTTTACTTAGATTCCTTTTTCATATGTTTTGACTATCTAGAAAGATTGCATTTAGTTGCTAGACTAAGAATTCATCCTTTGCTTTGTTTCTGTTTTCACTTGGCTAAAATTTAAGTTAAAGAAGTGAAACAGTTTGTAACCCTACAACTAATTCTGTGCTGAATCTGTTTAAGGATTTAAAAAATGAACCAAGTTCATTTAAACCTCTTTTGCCTTGAGGCTTTACCAGTTGCACTTGTAACATTTACCCATTTCTGGCAGTCATGACTTAGTACTAACAGTCTACAAGTGTCTTTTATTTTGCACCGAATGATTTATTTGGTGAATGAATGTATAAGAATAATTGTTCACTTTGGTCTGCTAATGCAGTGGATAGGAAGCAAGCATCTTCTCTGAGGCACTGGAGGCATGACTGGGGAGCTGGAAGGAGAACCAAAGCAGATGCAGCTATGAAAGCCAATAGAGCCCGTTTTTTTTTGGTGTAGAGAATCAGTGTTCAAGTCCAAGGCGGGAATGGAAAGATGGGGGGAGAACAAATGATGTTTCTGAATTAGGGAAAGGAGAAGACCCTGTTGTAGGTAAAAACCATTAGATTTTGGTGGTTGGCTTAAATTTTCCACCCACCCCTTCCCATATTTCTCAAAACTTGGTTTTAATAAATGCCTTTTATAGCTTTGGCTAGAAGCCACATGGCCACTTCTAAGAGAAGCTAGAGCCAGGACAGGAAAATCTCGACGAGGATTACTATTTCTAGTTAAAAGGTTGGTTAGGCTTGAACACTGCGGAGGCTTCATGCAATCTGTTGTGAGGAAAAGGAATGAGTCAACAGTGTTTTCGTTTAGGAAAGTTATTAACTATTCCTGGCCTGGTCCCTTCATCTGCAGGGAGCAGCTGTGCAAATGGAACAGGCAAAGCTTCAGCAGTTTATCTAAACCAGGTGGCATAGAAGTTACTGCAGTCTGTAGAAGAGAATAAGCTTTGTCTCTAGGCAAGCAGATTGTTGCTGGCTTTATCTGTGACTGTGTTGCTGTAGACACTGATATCAGGTGGGTTCATGTATTCTGGTAACTATCAGAGTTGGAACAGTCAAGAAGCCTGTTCATAACAGAACAACAACATAAGGCCTTATCCCAGATGAAAATTTGATATGGCTGTTGAATAATAGACCTCAATAGTTCTGCTTTAGAACCAGCCCTTTCTTTTAAAGGAATCTGAAGTCATTGATAATCAGAATTTGTTCTTTTACTTTAGAGATACTCAGACTTTATTCCTGGCAGGCTGGGGTAGGGTGGAGAAGGAAAGGCTGATGTGACTATGGCTGTGTAATGCTGTGTGGGAACTGCACTTAAACCTTGCCAGCCTGGCTTAGAGTTGCAACACCCTAGTCCTAATGCACAGAAATGAATCAAATGTGTTTAGTCTGCTTGAGCAACCAGCATTCCTGGGGTCAAATAAAAATTCTCCATGAAGCAGACGTAGCACTTCAGCCTCCAATGGGCCAGCTCGCTTCTGGCTTCTACAGTGAACTTATTGGTGTAACTGCTGTTCAAAAAGGTAAAAAAGAGAAAAGAAAATGAATAGGTATTAACTAGATTGATAAAAAGCCAAGACACTGAAATAACACTGTTTTGTTTGTATCAGGATACCCATAAGGAAAAAGATTATTGAGGAAAAGTCTAAGATCTGCAGGAGCTTCAGCTCTTTTCCTACTTAGCTGTGCAGTAGCCATGTTCACACCCTAATCTTAACCTCCTATGGTGGCACAGGGTTTTCCCTATTATTAAAGCCTAGAAGACTTTTTTATTAACATAAGAGGGAATAATTTCAAGGTACTGTAATGTATGTATATTGGTCTTTTAATACATATATATTAAATATATAGTAGTAAGTGTGGGTAAAGCCCTTCTCAAATCTTTGTTCGCGAAGCCAAGCCATGATGATAGTTGTATATATATTTATAAACATATATCTAACGCATATGACATGAAAATAACTTGCTGCAGGAAAAAATCCCCAGGACACTCAATTATTCCCTGTATCTACTGCTGTAATTTGGTAGGGGAAACCATGCACCAGGCCCTGTCTGATGTGAGTGCTGTGCCTCTCCCAGAGTCTACCCTTTAAAGATCTGTGATTTGAAAAATGAAACCATTTTAAAAGCTATTTTGCTTCCCATGTCGGAGGAGGTTTAAAGCTGCGCAGGGATTGGGGTGTTTAAGAGGCTGTCATTACCTGTCGTTTTTGGAGTGTCTATTTGTAAAAACCATTTTATGGTATAATCCTCTTTTTAGATTTAAATTGTATTCAGAACAGGGTTAGAAATGCAGAATACTCAGGACACTTTTCTGATCACTTTTTGTGCTCATCTAATAGGTGCTAGGAAATCAGTATCAGAATGTAAATGAGAGAGCCAAATAAGCCGGTGTTTCTGCTCCTGACTTCCTGAACATCGACTGCACAAATGAAAGGGCTGGGTTTGTGAGCTGCCTCAGAGCTTTGAACAGCTCAGGATTAGCAGGGCAGAATACGTCTGAAAGGAAAGTTGCTGAGCCCTGTTGGGGTTTGCATTTCTGCTTTACCACCTAACAGCAGTTCTTCCTTCTCAGTAGCTCCGTCTCACCTATGAGTGGCGCAGGCAGATGCAAGATAAACATCTCCGCTTCCCATATTTCTAAGGCCTTGGCTTTCCCTCAGTAAGACTTCCTGGGTTTTGCATGGGATTCAGTGCACTCTGCCTTGTGTAATAACAATTATGAACTTCCCCTTTGGTTTTCTGGGTTTCTTTTTGAGATTTCTGTGAATCCATCATCTCGGGATTGCTTTTATATCTTCATCTGACTGTTTTTACTGTTGCTTACTATGAATTACAGAATTCATAGGAGCAAATAGAGCTGAGCAGTTTATGGAAGTGATCAAACACTAGTTAATTCCTGTTTTTGACCTTATTGTTTTTCCTAAGCTTCCACTTTCTGTAATGAAAATGTGTGTGAATTATTCACAAACAGATTAAAAACATAGATTGTGCTGCTTAAGGCTCTGAATTGCCAAAATAGCGTTAGACTTTCCAAATACACTTTGCAGTCAGAAGAGCCCTGTCTCCTGGCGAGCTTATTATTTAACATCTTCTCCCCGCCAAGGGCGGCCCAAGTCATTTTGTCTGCAGACAAAGCACAAACCCTTGTATTTAAGAAAAACCCTCTTTTTGAAGCCCCAAAGTTACCTTTTAAAGAAAAGCTGTAATGGTGAAAACCAATTTCCTTTACCTTTGGTTCCATTAGATGAAAGTCTTTGCTTCAGCCCAGGTTTTCCTGCTGTGTTATTCTGTGTTCTCTGTTATTGAAAGTATTATTACTGTAGGTAAATCGCATCCTGTGCTCGCATGTGAGGATTAAGCTGATGAAGAAGGTGTTTGGGACTTCAGTTCATAGGGGAACTCTTTCTTTTTCCGTAATAAAATCATTGGCCACCCCTGAAGGCCTTTTTCAAAGCTCATCAGAAATGTGAGCATTAAAATATTTCCATTTTTCTGGAGTGGTCTGATGGATGTTTCCTCATCCCACACCAAAAGAGAGATGATGGTTGGATATTGTTCAAGAAGTTGCTTTCAAGTCTTGAGCCTGGCAGGAGATTATTTACAGTGAGAAGCTGGTAGCAATAAATACCCCGCTGCATTCCCACTGCTCCTCTGTGTTTGTGTTTGTGTGTCTCAGCATTGTTCTGCTTCCCTGACACTTCTGAAATGAAAAGGAATTCCTTGGGCAGCATAAATGTTGACTTCTCTCGGGATGAAATACTGTACGTTGGTTTTCCAGCTGATCCTCACGACTTTTATGGTCTTCATCCTGTTCCGCAGCCCCTGTGACAAGCACTTCAAGCAAACCTGTTGCTGCTCGGAGGCTGCTGCTGTTTGGATCTGGGTTGCTAATAAATATTCCATCAGCACTGTCTGACTGTACTGTGGTCTCAAAGAATGTTGTGGCAGCATTCCCTATCCTCATGACCATTTCTTCCCTTCAGTAAATTTGATCAACCCTCTAAACTGCTTTAGAAAGAGTTTTCCTGGTCATTTTATTGCTTTGAATGTATTAAATGTGTATTTTGTCAGGCTGTTCCCTGTTTGCTTTTCACCTGAGCCTGCAGTACTCTCCAGCGCGTACCCCACAGCTCTAGCCCTGCTGCTAGCCTGGTCTTTATGTTCCAGCACTGCTGAAGTGAGGTTACCCAGTCAGAAAACCAGCTCTGGTGAGTGCTTTTTGTTTGCCTTACCCAGAGTTTACAGGCTTCCCATCAGTAAGAGGTGATAGACTCCAATGCTAAGTTTATATTTGTTATTGCAGGAATCGGAATACATATTGCTTAAACATGGGCTGCTTTTGTAGATGTTTGTGTAGTTTAGTGTGCGTTGGGGTTCTGTTGGCTGCTGGTGCTCCTTACCTAACGCAGGTGACAGTTGATGCGCTTTCTCTCTATATCTTAACTGCGTATTTGTTTTCCCTGTTGGGTTTCCTGCTGAGTGAGGGAAGAACTCTGTCAGCTGTACAAATATTTGACTGTACTTTGAGAATATGTTTGTTTGTTCAAGCTCAGAAATACTGTCAGCAGAAAAAACCCGAGTGGAAGCTGGTGAGCGCGAGTGATCTAATGTGTGCAGTCACATTAAGGAGCTTTATTTGTGTTAAGTGGGGCCAAAATTCTACATTATTTAGCTTGTGAAGTTTGTAGATCCTATTAAAAGGTCTGCTTTATTTCAGCACTTTGGTTTGGAAACACATTAGCGTGTTAGTGTTAGAATGAGGCAAACGTGTTTGACTGTCTGGTGCAGGATGACATTTATTGCAGGGAGGCTGGGGTTGGTGTCTTTGGGCAGACGAATACACACGGTCTGTGGATTTTGTTAGGGTCCCCTCTTTCCTGTGACATGGCTCAGTCTCTCCTGAATCCCCTGGCTACAGAGCCGTGTAGAATAGATTTAATTCCTGGCAGCAGTAAGATTTCTGACTTTCACTGTGATGGAGCTAATGGGAAACTGCTGCTGAGGAGTGGAGCTGCTGCGCTGGGCTCAAGGTGTGTGCCCAGGTCCACTGATGTATTTGTGGATGCGGATTCTGGACTGGGAGGTGTGGGGATTTTTGGGTCTTTGTTTGCTCCAAGCTCACTGAAGTGCTGCAACTCGCTGCCTCAGTGAAGCAGAGGGAGATTCCACATCCTCTGGCATGTCTTCCAGGGAGGAATTGACGCTCTTGAAGTGAGCCCAGGCTGAAATGGCAGCAGCTTTATTTGCAGTTCCAGTAATCTGTAGTAATCTCTGGATTATGGAATCACCATATTTGTCTGAAGTGCTCTCTGCTTTCAGCGTTTAGCTACTTCCTGGTAACTTGTAGTGAGTAATTAACACCCTGAATCTATTGGGTGTTAGTGATCCCTGTCTCCCTAATCCCCATTACTTTAAAGGGTAAGAGAGCTGATTCTCTGTATAACATCAGTCTCCATAGGTTTCCTACTGCTGCTCACACTTGCTAGTCTCTTAGGGCTCCTGGATTTCATCTATTAATTCTCAGTTAGCTGGTACTAACACTGTCTTTGTCTACCTATACAGCGCTTATATATATATCTCTCTGGCAGTCCTTCACCGCCTAATGAAGACTGAGCTCCCTGGGTGAGCTGTCTGATGCACTTGAAATGCCAACAGGCAGGGATTTATTAAAATCTCTCTTTAAAAAAAGAGAAATGAAGAATAAACCCTCGAAACAGAAATTCTTTGATCAGTCATTGTTTGAGGTTACACCTTGTTGCAGCTCACATGTTTGAGTCCAGAGACAACATGTAAGGGAAAACTGGATGAGAACATGCTACTTAAAACAAGAAAAATATGTTGGTACTTGTATTCTAATAACACTTGTGAGTTCAGCCTCGGCAGTAAAGCCTCAGGGATGGTGTAAGGCACTCTACTAAAAAGGAATTAATGCAGTCTTTGTACTGAATAACAGCCTCTAGAATTGCATTAAAGGGTTTCCTTTGTAATCTGCGTAAGTCCTGCGTTAGATTTATCTTTTATTCTTGGCCAAGAGTTAATGACACTGATTTGAAGGGATTCACTCAATAGAATAGATACCTGATAGTAGTAGTGGTTATAGGGAGCATAAGTTGCGATTTGCCCACCAATTTTGGGTGACATCTGACAGCAGACTTGGAATCGTTGTTTTTCCCCTCTAGGACAACACAGATTGGTGGGTCGCTGATGCTGTAAGCTGTTCTGAAATGCATCTGATCCAAAAGGCACTGCCAGGTCACCATCAGGACAAGAGCATTGACATAAATAGCTACTTCTTGATGTAAATGCAGTAATTTGAAATTCAGTTCAAAAGATGCCCTGGATTTTAATGGTCAGGGCAGCGCTAGGTAACCATTTTTGGAGACTATATTTATTGAATAAGCATTTATTACCTGCTTTTCACTAAGTATTCTCACTGTTTATTGCATTCCAATCACTACAAAGATAAGATGCAAAAGGTAATGGCTCACGTACCTCTGAGGAATCCCTTCATTAGCTCAGACCAAGTAATATCATCTTACACAGGGTGAGTTTGGCTCATAACTGTAAATGGAATCACTGAGATTTGGAGTGTTTTGTTCAAGGTGAGACCAGGATGTGATCACCACACCTGCTCAAGGACTTCTCCTGCAGACAGTTACCAATTATTGGGCTTAATGGGATCTCTTTAGGAGAGTGAACAGTAAGTGCAAACATCTGGAACTCATTCCCTTCACAGCCCGTGCCAGGTTTGTGTGTATCGGTTTTGAGCCACTTCCATTGGCACGAGTGCTGTGACTTTGCTTTTGTTTATTTTCTTCTCTTTCCATCCTTTTCTTATTGTTCTGGGACAGATGTGGGCTTAATTACACATATTTTCATGAGCTATCGAAGCTGTGTGGAACATTTTTACATCACTGAAAGTCCATCAGGCCGACTCCTTGTTGATCACTGAAGTGCAATGCTTTTCTTGCAGTTAAATGGTGTTGCCCATACTTCCACACCGGCCCAAGTCTTACTATCACACATAACACATTAGTTAATAAATACATGCATCATTCAGGAAGGGATGTTAAAAAATTGGGATTCTTTATTTATAACTTAAAGCATTGTTCCTTTCCTGTGAAGGGATGACACAGTCTCACATTCTCATTCACGATGAGGCATTCCTGGAAGCTGCCATCAGATATTTTGGATGCAAGCCAAACTGATGACCTTTCTCCAAAATGAGTCCTTGTGGAAGCAGAGGTGTTGGTGAATGAGGTTTGTAGTTATGGGGCTGGGTTTTGTAATTCTTTCTTATTTTAAGTAGGACAGATTAACAAGAAACTAGACTGCTTTTAAGGAACGATAAGTTTCTTTGATCCACGTATCTGAGATCAACATAACGTCAGAGGTATTCTTTACATTTTGGATAGCTTTGATTGTGAAAACGAAAGACAGTTGTGTGGTTTCCCGAGTTGCCACTTGCACTCCCCAGCAATTTGCAAAACCGTCACCAATTTAAAGACGTGCGGTGCCATTTAGACTGGTTCAATCCGTATTAAATCAGGGCTCCTGCCGGTTTGCCGTTCCTAAAACCCTTTCAGACTTAGTGGCATCTTTGCTCTGGACGTGGTCTCCTCTGTCTCAGCCTGAAGAGTGCTGTGCTAGTAAGTCTGCCTCCTTGCAGAGATAATTTCAGCTGAAATCATACTTAATGAAGCTTTTTCTATATTGACGTTGGCAATGGTAACACTAATGCTGAGCTCAGTATGAGCCTGTGTTTGGGCTGGCATTAGAGGCAATGATCTGCATTTGGCTCCTGTGCCAGGAAGACTTGTCCTCACAAGGCTGGAGGATGCCAGCAGGCTTTCGAGGCAGATAGGAGTTCCAGGCAGGTACACTCGGTTTTGAAGTGGTCATTGGATTGAAAAGCTTTTAGAGTTCCTGAATGCAGACAGGCTTCAGAATAATGCAAGGTTTCAGCTAACATCAGTGGGTGAATCCCGTTGTTGGGGAAAGCGCTTACGAATGGCACTGCTTTCCTGCTTTGACTTCACTAGGTAACACAGAAATACCCTCTTCGTCTTCTGTTCTGAGGTGATTAAAAAGTAAAGCTAATTAATTTGCTGTTTGCTTTAAATGTATTAGTTCTACATCCCTTGTCCCCCTCCAGTGCTCTCTAATTTCATGTTGCTCACACCATTTAATTGCCTTTTTAGTTTGTTGCTGACACAAACTTGCATTTTAAGAATAAAAAGGCAGCATTCTGTGTAGAGCAAACTCAGTTTTGCACTACTGGAATGGCAGTCCAGGACTTCAGTGGAAGGATTTGTCAGGATTGAACGCTGCTGGCTGAGGTGCAAATTCATTAGGTAAACTGCCCTTAGTGTGACACAGAATAACCTATTATTCAGCCCAGTCTTGGCAGTGCTTTATTTGGGAGCTGTTTCTTTATTTTTATTGCACTGAACTCACGTTGTCTGTTAAGTGTTTCTTAAGGGTTTTCAGCATGGCAAATTGCTTCCCTGGCCCTGAAAGCAGGATCTGTAGCTCCTGTTACTGAGATGCCTGTCATAATTTCTTGAAAGTCAGAAATTCCGCTGCCATTCTTTAGCTGGAAAAAAAGACTATCATCCTGGGGATGAAGGTGGGTGCAGTGTTATTTCACTGTAGGTTTCCAGGAGGGGCCACATGTGAAACTGTTGTACTATTTCATAACTTATCAACTATTGGATTATTATGCTCCATCCTGGGCAGTGTTCAAGGCCAGGCTGGATGGGGCTTGGAGCAAGCTGCTCCAGTGGAAGGTGTCCCTGCCCGTGTCAGGGGATAGGAACTGGATGAACTCTAAGGTCCCTTCTGACCCAAACTGCTCTGTCCAACCTGGCCTTGAACACTGCCAGGGATGGGGCAGCCTATCACAGGGAAGACCTTCTGTCTAAGAGCTCATCTCAGTCTCCCCTCTGGCAGGTTAAAGTTATTCCCCCCTGTCCTGTCCTTACAGACCTTCGTCAGAAGCCCCTCTCCAGCTTTCTTGCCAGTCCCTTTAGGCACTGGAAGGTTGAGTAAGATACCCTAGTCCTTTTTAATGCACTCATCTATTTTATTAGGCTATCTGCTGTGCTTCAAAGGGTGGAAATGCAGCATTAACACTTGTTTAGTTTTTTCCCATCCATTGGGACATCACAGATGAATCTAAACCTGTGTGGGTTTAGGGTTATCAAGAGAAAAGTGTTCATAGAAGCATCATTTGTCTGAAGGGTGCCTGTGTATTCCCAAGCTGTTGATTGAGTAATGTCTGTGGGGAAAAAAAAATGAAATGGCTTACCTGTAATAAATACAGTAATATCATTTACTAGGCATATTTTAGGTATTGCTCAGTGCTAAAACTGAAAAGCTGAGTTTGAACAGGCATGGACTTGATTAAAACAGTTGGATCATCTTTCAGAGCTAGCAGATACTGGTCATGTGTAGGTGGACGCTTTAAAATGTAAATCAGGGTAAAATGAGCTGTTAAAAGCATACTGTGAGTAGGTTTTGTTGGATTTGTTTGTGATCAAATAATGCAGGCAGGGATTTGTCAAACATGAGAAGCAAAAATTCCTTCTTTATGGGTAGGTTTTTGATAAGCAACAACAAAGAAACGTCTACTCACGTCTAAGCCTCCCCCTCCTGTAGCTTTCCATATTGCACACCTGTAGTTCAGTCAGAGCTGTAATCCAGCGCAGGTATCCATATGGAAAACAAATCATCTTTTAAAGGCTGACAGGGAAGAAAAACAGTTTTCCATTTTGTTTATCCTCATGGAAAGTAAATTTTTATGTGCGGTGATCTCGCAGTTAGGGAAGAAGCTGCAGCGAGATGGGGCTTGGATTTTGTAATCAAGTTGTTTAGTTACTTGACTTTCTCCCACCTTTGTGGGCTCAGGATGGGAGAGTTTTAAGGCATATAGTATTTATTAGACTGACTGTCATTATTACTGGTGCTGCATGTTAGTGAGTGCTACTAAATCAGATTTGCTGGTTTCCCAGTAGCTGTGCTTAGTGCTTTAGAAGAGGGGAATGAGGTGAAACTAAGCATAAAACCTGCTTTTAGTCTGTCTAGAAACAGTATCATTGGCTAGGTAAGAAGTAGTGAGGTATAGTAAGACTGACGCTGAAGCACTCTTGGAGAACCTGTATGTGTTGTGCTGAACAATAACCCAAATATCTCTGCTGTAATATTAGCTGTTACAAGGAGACTTGAGTGTTCTTACGAGTGGTGTATGTGCATGTGCTCATACACCAGATGATGTGCTTCATATGGAGTTGAAATAACTGCTTGCAGTGCTTTGTCTTAGAAGAGGTGTACACTTGTTACTTGTTAAAGGGTTTCCAGTGCTCTTACTTGAGTGACTGCCAATAAATCTTGATTTGGGAGCTTTTGTTACCACAAGGATTCTATTTTTTGGTGGAAAACAGTGGTAATTTGTGAATGTCAGATGTTAATGGTCACCTGTGTTGCTGTTTCTATTTATGAACCTCTGTTTACAGACACTCTTTATGTGGTTCTTTTAAAACTACATTTTATTAGAATAGTCACAGCATTTCAAAGACTTTCTTTGCCAAGATGGGATTGATCTTCTGCTCTGCTGTACAATGTCAGCTGCATTAATTTAGACACCCTTGGCTGCTTCTGTTTCAAACTTAACCGTCTTCCACAGTGTGTTTGCACATACTGATATGTGTTGAACAAACACCATAATTGCATTGGGCAGTGGGCTTTTGACAGAACTCCCCATGAAACAATTGAGGAATAAGTTAAAGTTGGAGTATTAATGTTGTCCAGAGCAAGCAGTTCCCAGTGAATTGAATTTGGATGGAAATAGTATCCGAGTTCCATGAACTGTTTTGAGAAGTCAACCTAAAAATCTCTTGCAGCCTGTAATAATAATCTAATAATAATGTTAAAGCACAGTGTAATTATTTCACTTTTATTTAAGTTCTGTATAGCAGGTGTTGCTTAGTGCACAAGAGTAATTCCTGCATTGTACTCCAGCTTTAATGTCCTCCTGATAAAGAGCCTTTATATAGGTGCATCCCTTTGCTCCTGGGTTGTAGCCTCCTTGCTTTATCGACTTCTGCTTTAGCGTATCTTTTTGCGTCTCCAAGCTTCAGAAGTGTTTTTGTCTCCCTGACAAAAGAATCAAGACATGAGTATTTGCATTTTCAGTTTAAACAATAGGAATGTGAACTGCAGACAGGAAAATATTAAAGCATCACAGAATCGTTAAATGCCTCTTTTGTTTGCAGGGCAGGCTATGTGGAAGCATTAGAAACTCTGCGTTTCCTAGCAGGGCTGGTTTGTGTATGATTTCTGTCCATGCCATAGACAGTGGAGGATGAAGTAGTTCATGAACTGTACAAAATGCCACAATTCTTCTGGCTTTGTGCTTCTGGGCACGAAATGCTTCTTTTTCATGCATCTGCAATAGAGCCTGTTGAGGAGTTTGGAATTGCCAGGTCAGCTTTCCTGTTTGCTGCTACCTGATCTGGGAACCAGAGTCGGGACCATGGAGAAAACAACTTGTATTCCCTTATGGAGCTCTTAGCGGAGATGTAAGCTTCCCAGTGCTTGATGATCAAGGTTCATCTGCCTGTCTTAGTCAGTGGCTGATAGTTTTAGGGAATGTGTATTTGGATCAGTCAAGGTTGAGTTTCTTCTCCAGCGAGCCCGGGAATTCCAGTAACTCATTTCTCAAGTAGCAGAGGCTGCACAGCACAGCATCCTTTGCAGTCCTTGTCCTCTACGTAATTATTGCTTTAAATATTTCTTCCTTGAAAGCTTAAATCTTCATCTGTGAAATTCAGTTGGCTCATAGCAGCGTACTAAAGAAACTTCTGCAGCTGTGGGCTTTGCTGTTTTGAGGCGTCCTTTGCCCATTCCATTGACTTGTGCACTGAGCTCAACTGCTGAGGTTTGGATACACCCATTGAGCTAGTGCAGAACTGATGAAAATGATTCCTAATGTTGTAGCTGTCATACCCTGCTTCTCTAGGGCAAAGCTGTAGTAGCAGTTCTTCAGTGTAAGTATGATACCTTCCAGTAAACTGGTGGTCTGTAACCTCACTTCCACCTTCTTCTGTTTGTGGTCTTATAGAGAATGATAAGGAGATGCTTGGAATGCCCTCAAACAGTAGGAGACCCTGAAGGCATTCATTTATTCACTGATGATTTATGGGCTTGGAAACAAAGGTTTTACCTGCCTCCAGAAGTGAAAGAAAACAAAATGCACACAAGAGCCAGAAAGCAAACAGTGGCGTATTTCTGCTTTGAAATCAAGTTACAGATCAAGAAAACAAATGGTTTAGCACTCATCTATAAAATGGAGTTTCAGCCATTCCTGGGTAGCCCATTTGTTGTGCTTTCGTTGTTGTTCTTGTGCTCTTGCTGGTCCTCACTTATTATGAAACAGTGCAAAAATTATTTTCTCTGGGTGGGTTTTTTGATGAAGCTTTTAGAACCTATTCTAGTCTTTTGCTCCAGAATTGCTTAGGGAAGGAGACTCGAACTTGTTGGTTTGGTTGAGTTTGAGCTTATTTTGTGGCACAAATATGCCAGCCTTTCCACTCCCCTTTGTCAATCTCCTTTAGGCAGTGCTTAAAAAAGTAAACCTGTTGTTTGAAGTGTTGGAGCTGGGAGGGGTTATTTCTGGCAGAGAATGGGCCTCCTCCACGAGCCCGCATCTGCTGCTCTGGAGCTGTTTCCTGTCAGAGGCCTGATCCGTGAGCTCCTTCCTCCCGGGTCCTTGGGGAATTCCAGGGAATGGGAACTATTGCCAGAGTCCACATGACAGACAACATGAAATAGGTGCAAACAAATCCATGAACCAATGCAAGTAGTACTTGCACATCGTATTAAGAGCCACCCTCATGGCTGGCTGAGCTACCAGGCAGGTAGATGACCTGATCACTGGGGAAGAAGAGGCACATTGTGATTCCCAGTTCTGTTAGCTCCCCACATAAGGGCCTGGAGCTCCTCCCGTACAAAGATAGGCTGAGAAAGTGGGGGCTGTGCTGCCTGGAGAAGAGAAGCTGCATGGAGATCTCAGAGCAGCTTCCAGTGTCTGAAGGGGGCTACAAGGATGCTGGAGAGGGGCTCTTCATCAGGGACTGCAGTGGTAGGACAAGGGGTGATGGGTTCAAACTGAAACAGGGCAAGTTCAGGTTAGATATATGCAAGAAATTCTTCCTTATGTCTAGGTGAGGCGCTGGCACAGGGTGCCCAGAGAAGCTGTGGCTGCTCCATCCCTGCAGTGCTCAAGGCCAGGTTGGACACAGGGGCTCGGAGCAAGCTGCTCCAGTGGAAGGAGTCCCTGCCTGTGGCAGGGGTTGGAACTGGAGGAGCTTTTAAGGTCCCTTCCAACACAACCCATTCTGATTCAGAAAGCCTGAAAGCACAGCTGTAGTTCACTGCAGGTACTGAATTTATAGTGTTGGTGAGCTACAGTTTAGATCCTGAAAAGTGTCAGTAATCTGGTGCAGCATGTAGGGAGCGTGTGGGTGGGAGCTCCATGGGAGGATCTGAACCAGACTTCATTCTCATGCGTGGAGCTGTGAGAAGCAGCTGAGGACAGGGACCCCTGCCACAAATGCATGGATGTGCAGCCTCCGCGACAGTGGGGAAATAGGAGGGAAGGGGGTTTAAAGCATCTAGAATAGAAAAATAACTGTCGTGGGAAATTATCTTACTATCAGAGTGCTTGGAGAAGCTTCAACTGGCTTTGCGCAGCTGTGTTACCTTCAGCATGGAGCTCCACTCGTACCTGCTCATTTTGAATGGCTCTGGCAGGTTTCTTTCTCTTCCTTCCTTCTGCAGCAACATGTGGTTCTAATATAATGAAGAATCAAGCTGAACATTTCAGAGCTTTGTAACATTTCACTGTTACAAATTCCTTAAGAAATTTCCACTGTTCGTAAGAAGTTTGTCTCGTTTAATACAAAACTTGAAGAGGAATTTTTCTGTAATCAAATCCTGACGGATAAATCTGACAGTCAGGATAGTCCTGTTCTGCATGAGCTATTTTTACTGGTTATTCTTCCAGGAATTAGGCAATGGTTATTACTCATTATGGGAAGGTTTTTCCATAGCCAGAAAAATATTCTAGTATGTATTTTTACTGTAATTCTGAGATAATAAATTTCTTACCAGCCTTTTTTTTTGCCTAAATTAGGAATAATGGGCTGTGGTGGTACTTGTCCTTTTAATGATTCCTAAAAAGGTTGTACATGGAGTGAGAACATCCCGAAGAGGTGCAGTGGCCGTCTGAGCTGGTGCACTTGTGTGTGGTAAGCATTGTGTGTGGTAAGCAACAGGCTGGAGCCAGGAGTGTTGTACCTGAGTCCAGGCATGAAAAAGCTGTTAAATACATTGAATCAATGAGAAATGTGGTGCTGTTCTTGGCTCTCTCCTGTTCTGCAGACTTCGATGTAGGCAGGACAGACTGCTGTTGCTGTTTTCAAGAGGCCATTTGCTGGTTTTTGTCAAAAGGTGAAGCCTCCCTCCTTCCTTCCCTGCTTTTCTTAAGCAAAAGCTCTCCAGGCCCTGTGAATTGTTAAGATCTGGTAGCGCAGTTGCTCTTTCTTTGGGAAATTGGCTGTCAGGAGGAGCAGGAGAGCTCTCAGAAGTCTCTTTGCTTTCAATGAAGTGGAACAGTTGGATCGGGAACAGATTCCAGATTTTGTGTGACAGTTCCTCATTTCTACACAACCTGTGTGATCAGAACAGATTCCCTGGTCTTCCCATGTGTAGTTGCATGCATATGCATATGGAAATGTAAGAATTTGCCCTAATGGTAGGCGCTGTGTGTGTCTGTGCCCACAAACACAGAATGAGATTCTCTTTGCTTTGAGCACAGAATGTTCAGAAGTGTATATGGAGATGGATTTAATACTGGCTGTTTTCTTCCTAAGTAGAATCAACAGTGATATGATAAATATTGCATTGCTCAGCGTAACCTAATTTGGATTTGCCACCTATGAGTAATGTTAAATAGTTCAAATCCTTTAAATCCTGGTTTTGAAAATAGTCTTTGGAAGAACTGAAATACACAGCTTGCTTTCTAGACCTGGGCAAGCATATGGAATCATAGAACGGTTTGGGCTGGAAGGGACCTTAAAGCTCATCCAGTTCCAGCCCCTGCCACGGGCAGGGACACCTTTCACTGGAGCAGGTTACTCCAAGCCCCATCCAACCTGGCCTTGAACACTGCCAGGGATGGGGCATTCGCAGCTTCCTTGGGCAGCTTGTTCCAGTCTGTCTGTTTTCTTCGTCTTCTCTGAGGAGAAGAGGGTTTCTCCTTAACAAGTCTGTCTTGTCCATCAGCTATGGACAAATGGATGCCCTTGATTCAGTCTTCTGTTGAGCCTGCTTGCAATGTACTGTCTGTGGGATGTTCACGTCTGGGAAGGTGATGAATATGTGTTTCAGTGGAAAGCTTTTTTTGCTGCACTGTTTAAAGTTTATCTCTTCATGAAGCAGGTTTTCAGCTCTGAGGATTTTCCTCTAGTATTTCACTCTGAAAGAAATGAGAGTTCTGTGAACTGAAACATCCAGTTTGCTATTGAGAGCAGTTTGAACGTTCATTGGTGGTGATGCATTGTGCTCTGACCCCTTTCCATATCCTGAAAAGCATTTAGTTACCATTCTGTAATACAGCCTTAAAAGAAGAATACAGCATTTGCCATTTCTCAATCCTTTCACACTTGCTTCCTTCCTTTTTCATGGGCCAGAGTTGCTTTCTGTTTGAATTTAGAGTTGTAATTCCCTGAAATAGAGCAGTCAAGTCTCAAGATGATGTAAATTGGACAAAAAGGGTATTGTAGGTCGAATTGTACAAAAGACATCAGAATTAAGACTTGAGGCACTGACAACCTTCTGTATTTATCTGCATGAGCCAGTCCTGGGCTGTCTTGTGGATTTGACACAGTCATTGCCTGATAGACATGTGTGTGCTGTGCTAGATCTTTTCCTCTACAAGAATGTATGCTACAGCTGCTCGTAGGTGCCTGCTACCTTCCTTTTCTGTCCTGTAATATGGACATCAGAATATTCGCTGACTTTCTAAGGGCACTTTTTAAAGAGGAAATAAATCATTGCGGGGGTCTTACTCTTGCTGAAGGTGCGCTTCTGGCCTGGTTGAGATCCTGGGCCTGGCCGTGCCAAGGAGCCCATTCACCTAGAAATCACGTTGCAGAAAATGAGAGGAAGTTGGTAAAAGGGAGTGAATAAGCTGTGAGATAGAATCAAGCCATTTTTCACAGCGTGTTATCTGCTTCCTCTGTTAGGAAAATACTTCCTCCAAATTATCATCGCATAAAGGTCCATCGTGTGACTTTGTGCTCTGAAACTCAAGGCTGCTGCTGGGGAAGTTGCTAATTAGGCAGGAATGGGATTTAACCTGCTTTATCTTAAAAGGCCAGTTCATCCTGTCGTATCTACATTCAGTCCTGCAAGCACAGGAGTAGTATCTTTTTAATGCACAAAGTCAAGTCTTGGCTTTGGTGTGGTGAACAATGTTTTCACCCATTTCCATGGGCCAGAACTTGTTCCTTGTTTTCAGAGCATTGAGAATCCGAGGAACAGCTCCAGAATCCTTCCTTGGCACGCATCTTCGTGTTGGAAACTTCTTGAAATCAGTACAGAAGAGGGGCTGGGTTTCTGTAATAGCAGCCCCAGAATTTAAATGAAGGCAAGAGTAAATAAAACCATATTTATGTATTAATAAAACTGGATCTGCAGCTACCCAAAACATAAAGGTTTTGGAAAGGCCTAGCAAAAGCTACACCAGGCAAGGTGAAAGGTTTCCCATGAAGTAACATTGCTATTGCCAAAGCAGGAGGAGTGATCAGTGAATGGCATGTTTGTGTTGGAGAAGCAGGAAAAGTGATCAGAGAAGTTGGGTCAGGAAAACTGGAGCCATGATCAGAATAAACTTTGGAATGGAGCCGTAAGAAAACCTCAGGAGCTGTTTAGATCATTCGTTGTGTGGAGGGAGGCTTGGAGCTGTGACCAGAAATGCTATTTCTTGCTGTTAAATTTCAGCTCTGTTCAAGTAACTGAAAGAATCGAAGGATGAAGCTTTAATCTCTGTGAAGAAATCTCTGACGGTGGTGTGCCTTGGTTTCATTCTGGTAGACAGTGTGCTTTTGGGGCAAAGCATGCAAATAAAGCTCGACTTGAGCTTTGGATCTGTATTGCTATGATAAATAGATCAAATAGGAAAGCTTTTCTTAAATCCTGTGGTCATCGGTGTATCCTTTTGTGCCTTGACGAAGCTGGAATGGTTTGTTGGGTAAAGCACAAGATGGAAAACCAAAGCAATGTTGGGTTTCATTGTTGGCCACTTCCCAGCAGGAGCTGGGGCATCTCTGTCTTCCTGGGGTTTATGATCTTGCTCACAACTAAAAACCAAGAGGCAAGATGCTCCCTCCCTTCGGGAGGGCTGTTTCAAAGCTTTTATGTCCTTCTAAAGCCATTTGAAGGACTGTGTATGTGAAAGCGTTAGTAACGTAGAGCTGAACTGTTCCAAATAAAAAAGGTTAAAAGACGATTATTTTATGTAGGTGTAGTGCTTTTGAGTTCAAATTGGATGACCTGATAAGTGAGTCCGGGCAACAAACCTTCAATCAAGAAGGATATGTTACTTTTTGGTGTGACCCACAGAACAGCTCCAAACAGTTCTGAAACCTTCAGAGGTATTATATGCTGAGTAATAATAAAAGCCCCTTTACTTCCATTAATGAGTTGATGGTCTTCCAGAAAACTCTTAGGGGTGGTACTGTGAGTAGTGTTTAAAGTGGAATTTCCATTCCAAGAGCACAGAGCGCAGTAAACACACGTAGTATTTAATAGAAGCACTTCTCCTTCCCCCTCTGTCTCAGCTTTCTTGACTGATTTTGTGTCCTGGAGTGAGTATTTCATTATAACATTGTGAAACTCCACTGAAATACAGTAAAATGTGAGTGGTGTGCCTGGTTTTTGGACCCAAAGGCAGGGCAAAGCTGGAAATGTAAATTTGGGTAATAACCCCCTCAGTCTTACACTTAGAAGAATTTGGAATGCACGCAGTAGCAGGAGATCATGGTGATGATTTACACTTTGCTTATCTATCTTGCTCTTTCTTTTAGGTAAGCTTTAAATGAGGTACATAGGGAGTATTTCTTCTATAGATGAGACACACGTACTTGTTTTATGACCCATGGGCAGTGTCTACACTAAGTATTCCTTTGATTATAGAAAAGGCTGTGAAGACTTAATGAGTTAAAGTGAGGAGTGGAAACCACCAAGTACATACGATGGCAAACCCTCAAAATAGCACATGAAAAACATAAATCGCAACTCATTGACTAGTCCATGCCTATGTAAATGACAGGTTTGAAAGCACTGGTGAAAGGGTGAAGATAGAAACTCTTGAGCCATTATTTTCTTGCTCTGTTTTACCATCACCTGAAACTTGGTTGAAACTGTCTTGGCTGATGTCACCTGGCTGGTGAAATGGAGCGGCCTTTGGTGTCATTGTAGATGGAATTGTTGCCTGCTTGCCTGACAGCCACCAAAAGTGCAAGCAATTGGTGTTCTCTTCAGGTTCAGCAAACAAAAAGCGTGGTTCAAGAGGTGAAACCAAGATGCAGAGTGTAGTTATGTTTTTAAAGCGTCAATGGCAGTAACAGGGATGCTGACAGCGCGCAGGTAGAAAATGGAATGCTAACATGAAGTGTCTGTAAATGTAGCTTTTGATTTGCGCTCTGTTGGGAAGGAGCATCTCTGCTGCTGTGTTCTGTGGGCTTTTTTTCTTGCATTTAGCAGTGAGAAACAGTATTTTATCAGTGCCTTCTTTCTTTAAACTACAGATCAGTGTAAATTAATCGCAGTTAGTGGCTGCTTCTGAAGGAAGCACTTGTAGGATGTGCGGCTTTGGTGTGTTTTTAATATGTTGATACTTCTTGTTGAATAGACTTCCTCATACTGAGTGTTCTCTCAGTAATGGAAGATGAGAGCGTAAGGGAATTAAATATCCATTTATTCAGTGCCTTATTGTTTCTCTATTTCATCCTTGAAAACCTCTTAAAGATTAATTAATGGATGACAAACATCTCGGCTTCACATATCCATCTGAAATCCCGGATCTTCGAGCTCATTGTGAATTTGTTATTACAGTAGCAGTGAAAGATAGGAAATAATACAGAAGTACCAGAAGCCCCCAAATCTCCAGCCTAATACTGATGGAGAGACAAAGCATTGTTCTGAAGTTGTGATATTCCTTTACCAGTGCGGAGTTTAGCTTTCAGTCATGGTCATGGAAGCAACCCCTGTGCAGTGTTTGCCAGGAGGAAGGCAGAGCGAAGGGGGAGACTGTTGCGTTCCTTTGTTTTGTCCTCCTTGTGACAGCAGAAACACAGTTTGTTCCTACAGAGCACTACAAAATGTCATCACGGCAAATGTCCCTTTCAGGCCTCAGTGAATTCTGTGGGGAAATGTTATTTATGCATCGCAGCTTTTGGCCACTGGGACAGGGTTACAGTTTTACACAGTTAGGCTGCTGTTTTTAAGCACTTCAGGCTATACTGAGACCCAACATGGTGTTTGTAATTACTGTGTGTGTTGCATGTGTAGATTGTTTAGATGTTTTAGATGGGGACATATTGTTTATGGCATGTGAGCTCTGCAATCATGTACATTGCAGAAACTCTCTTTAAACAATAATTAATCGTGCAGTTTCTTTCCTCTTTCCAGAACTATTTCCCCTTTAGCCTATATTGTGAGTGGTACCGGCAATCTTAGGTGCTCTTGACTCTAGGAGATACTTCCAGTTCTTTTCAGGATCATCTTGATTTGAATTTGATCTGTTTCCAAAAGAAACAGCTAATACCTTCCCCCTTGCCTCCAGATGTGCTCTTCTGCCCCCATCATTGCCATTGGTAGGGATTGCAAGGTTTGTGTGCTTGCAGGTTGTGAGAGAAGCTGGAAAATAATTTGAGGAAAAGGTGGGGATGGCAGAATAGAGGAGAAATAGGGGAGGAAAAAATGAGAGGGGTCAGAAGCCGGGGGGAGATGTCACACACAGTGATAGAATTCATAGCCAGCCTGTGTTGTGGCATGGATATTAAGCTGTAAAGTTGTAGAGCTTGAAACACCCTAAGGGCAACCTGTGCCAGCGTCCCACAGCTCTCATAGTGAAGACTTAGGTTAGGTATAAGGAGGAAACTCTTCCCTGTGAGGGTGCTGAGGCGCTGGCACAGGGTGCCCAGAGAAGCTGTGGCTGCCCCATCCCTGTCAGTGTTCAAGGCCAGGTTGGACACAGGGGCTTGGAGCAAGCTGCTCCAGTGGAAGGTGTCCCTGCCCATGGAGGGGCTGGAACTGGGTCAGCTTTAAGGTCTCTTCCAACCCAAACCAGGCTGGGACTCTATGAAGGAGGGCTCCGGGAGGGCTGGGTGCTGTGCAGGGGCTCTCACTCAGCAGGGATGTGTCCTGGCTGCAGAGCGTGGCTGAGCTGTCCCCTGAAGAGCTGAGTAAGCACAGCTTGGTCACGTTTCCTTCTGCGTGAGGCTTAGGCACCTCTCCGAAATATTCAGTCATAACCTTAGCAGACCTGCACAGATTAAATCAACAGCAGATTACAGTGCACACCTCTACCAAGGTACATAATTCCCCTGTGCTCGCAGGGTGGCATTTGGAGCTGCCATTATCAGTTTGTGTGTGCACATGAAGGCGTAGATGAATTCTGTTCACTAGGAATCCGTTGTTATTGCTCCTGATCTACAAGCTAGCTACAGCTGGGGGGTTTTACTGCCTCTGGAAGAGAACCAGAACAGGAATGGACAACATTAGCTCTGTGGTTATACAGTTGAGCATTGGCTTTCTGTCTAATTTGTTAGATAGCGTGTAGCTGGATTTAGGGTGTATCTGAAATTCATGGAAGGAATTTAGTGCCGTAGATGTAAATCACTTCACCCGACGATAGGACATGTTTTAGGGTATTTTCATAAGAGAGTAACTGTTTTCCTTTCTCTGGCATAAGCCTGACTCTTCTAATTATTTTTTTTAAGGCTTATTTTCAGGGCCATCCCCTCCAACGTTTGAAACAATCGGTGGTGTTTTGTGCACAGTTGTCACTCACCACAGGTCTGAATTGCTCTAAACTGAATTTTTGGGCACCCTTGTAGCTCCGTGAATGAGGACTGGTTTTCTGCCTGATGCAAAGCCCCCCTGCTCTAGCAGTAACTATATAGGTACACTGGGGTCCAGCTTGGATGTCGGGTGTTGTGGATGCTGTGGTGTACAAGAGGTGACCGGCAGTGGAGAGCTCAGGGGTTGACAGTGCTTCTGGCTCCTGTCACTTATTGCAGTCAAACTGGAATCTGTTATTTAACCACACAAAGCCTTTAGTTCCTGATTTCTCTGAATGATCCCATCATGTTTTTAATGGCTCCAGTCTCTTACATGTGTGTGTTTGTCGTGGATGGGAAAGGCTGGAGTTGGGGATTCCTTTTCTTTTTAAGATGAATGAATTCATACTGTTTGGTCTTCATGGATGACAGTGCTGAAACACAAATATTGAATTACTTAAAGGCATCACTTTGCAAACGAGGAAAAGGAATAAAAGACAGGATTTTTCATTTCTATTTATTCTTAGTCTTATCCATTGCTTCCTATGTTGTTTTTGTCTCTTAAAGGAATGTCTCGTGCAATAACCTTTGTTTTCTGCATTTTGATTATTTCTTTGAACAGTTACCCTAAGGAGAAAATACTCCATTGCTTTATTGAAAAACAAACCCCAAACCAAACCACTCCACCTAAAAAACCCCTCCCACAAATCACAAGGCAAAACCAAGCCAAACTGTTCTGATTTGAAGCATTAGGTTCTATTTCCTTGTGGCTCTAGCTTAAAGATATTGATGGATCTTGATAGCCAGTGTGGGTTTGGGGGAACTGGCAGCGTAAGATTTCCCAGTATTTTCTTGGAAACCATATTGTCTGCTCATAAATGTTACAGTTTTTAAACCCCATTTTGGTTTAGTTTACTCTCCCTCCTCAGATGTGGGTATTTTGCTGCACACTAAATGCAAGTGTGTATAAAACCCCTGCTTTTGAATTCTTAAAGAGTTCTAAAGGCCTTTTTCAACAAGGCAACCGCTGCAGATCAGTTTTAACCCAGATATTTCAACCGTGATTTGGTTTGAGAGAAGCAGTTCAGTGAATGCTAACGGAAAGTACATCATCCCTCTGGGCAGATGCCATTAAATAAACATGTGTTCACTACTACATAAGAACATTATTTTTTCTAATGTGGCATATGCATGACAAGCACAGAAGGCTGAACTGTCAAACTTGAAAAAAATATCTGTATAGCTAATTCTGTGCTTGCTCCTAAACTGGCTTCTGCATATGCTGCAAGTGGTGTTTTTCTGCATAAAATTCTTCCCTTTTGCTTTCAAATATCCATTATAATACTGGGGCTATAATAAGCCATGAAGTAGTAGAACATCACCGAGCACCTTTCAGGAAAAGGATTCAGAGGCGAATATATGCTGGTATAAATTATTACGGTATTAAAACACCTGACATATGTCAATATAATTTGTGATTAATTTGGTTTTATTGAATAATTTTGGAGAACTTTCTCCTCTTTAGATGTTTTAAATAGGCTGAAGAGAATGAACAGGCAAAAAAAAACCCACCTGCTTCTCTGAAGATGAGATCAGTTGAGCTGCACCTTGGAGAATGTAAATTCTGCTCTTTGTAATCCATCTCTGAAGGGAAGTTCTGCAGATGGTGAGCACACAATGTATTTTACTGGGCATAATGATTAAAAAAGAAAATACACCCCACCCTCCCCCCGTCTTTTAAAATGGAACCTTCAGATTGCTCTTATCGATCTCCTGGCCTGAATAAAGAAGACAGAAGGAATGGGAGGTTTGCTGGATAGGAAGACATCATGTTCTAATAACTAAAAAACCCATCCGTAACTCTAAACCCAAGGTTTGTAATATCCTCTATGAAGGGTATCGACAGCCTGCCAGAGTGAGGACAGTGCAGAAGTCCCTCGTGGTTAAAGAATCACATTCTCCTGGTTTAACTTCACAAAACGGGCTGTTCCCCACTCAGAGTTCCTGGGTTAAGCTGTTGTGTTGTGCATACTGATGAAGGTATGTGGTAGTGCTCTGCTGGGATGTGTTTATAATGTTAATGCTTCAAAAGTGGCATGATTTATGCTGGAATTCATGAGATTAAACCCCCCATTTATTTCAGCTGCTTGGATAAGGTCCGTTACAGGTGGTGGTTTTCTGATGTTGTTCTGTTCTGGAGTTTTCCTACTTGAGTTTTTGAGGAAATGAGAGATTTTATTTGTTTCTCCCCCTCCTCTGACTCCTTTGAGTCAAAATGAGGGTAACTGTAGAATGTGGGAAGGTTTCAGCTTGGAGCATTTATGGGATGATGTTGGGATGCTGAACCTGGGGGCTTATCCTGTCAGGAGGGGATGAAAGAGCCCTGTGAAAGTTGCATTCTGCGTTTGTGCCTTGTTCCTCACCTCCGCTTGCCATCCACTTCAAACTTACTTTCTCTGGTGCAGCCAAATATAACATTTACTGTGGGCCAGTGGGAATAAGAGCCCTTACTATGAACAGAAGTGCAAGAAATGTATTTGGCTTGAGTGTTTCCTCAAGGGAATAGGGATATGGAGTTAAAGGATAGGGAATAGGCTGGCTGGAGTGTTCTGTCAGCTGTGGGAAGCTGGTAGATATGTGGGTACTTGAGAAAAGCTAAGGGAGACAAGTGATCCTAGAAGAAATTCTGGATGAGATGTGGAAAGTTTTTGTCGTTTCCAGACCTTTTGCCTGTTAATTCCTTTTTTGTCATCTAGACCATAGTTTGCTTTGTGTCCTTGAACTAGCAACCTCTTGGCTACAAAATTCAGCAGCAAGTAGTAGTTTCATCTGTTTTTTGGGTGGAGAGATGATGAGAGGGCTGAGTGTGTCCTGAGAAATGATCAGGATTAGTTTGTGGAATTAGGTGGGCCAAGGACCTCAGAAAGCTTGGAAAAGGACATCCTCTTCCTGCTGACAGCTGCCTATAAGCGTCATGAGTTCTCTGCAGGCAGTGGCGTGTGTGAGTTCTTGGGATCACAGCATGGAGCACCTCTGCTCGCACAGCTCAAGGAGGACAAGGCCAAGGGGAATGGCTTTAACCTGCCTGGGGGGAGACTGAGATGAGCTCTTGGGCAGAAGCTCTTCCCTGTGAGGGTGCTGAGGCGCTGGCACAGGGTGCCCAGAGAAGCTGTGGCTGCCCCATCCCTGGCAGTGCTCAAGGCCAGGTTGCACACAGGAGCTTGGAACAAGCTGCTCTATGGAAGGTGTCCCTGCCCATGGCAGGGGTTGGAACTGGGTGAGTTTTTCCAACCCAAACCAGGCTGGGATTCTAAGTTTCTACTAAAAATGATGTGCATCAGTAAATACAGCACATTGCACCTTTGTTCAGGCACTTGTCGTGAGTCCCACTTCCAAAATCCATTGCATCTCTTTGATAAATGAAACCTCAGGGCTCATTGATGTTCTAGATATGGTACTTTTCAGGGGTTTAGAAAATGGAAGCATAATAATGATAATACTGAGAATTGTCAGAGAATCTGTATGGTACAGATTCCTCTCAGTGGTAATCACAGGGCCTACTTAACTAACTCCATATGGCCAAAAGCATGGAGTCAGCTTTTAAGTGGGACAAGGAGTGTTGGAGTCCTAATGAAATATGCAATAATCACCAGGGCTGTGTGAGCTCTCTGCATTATTTCACACTGCTGCTTGGAAACAAAGAGCAGGATGTGGCACATTTAGTGCTTTCCCCTTGAGGATCAGTTGGAGTAAAGTTCATTTTTTAATTCAAAAGGCAAGGGAAGCTGTTACAGAATTGAAGATATGGATGCAGCCCAGATAAGCTATAAATAACTGATCCTTGAACAGCAAAACCTCTCTAATAGTCATGAAAAGATAAATGTGCACCCCTCGAACAGCTTATTCATCCTAAACCTCTTCTCTCTGGTGCCAAGTTTGTATAGCCAATGGTATGGGTGGATTTGATGGAGTATCAAAAAGGTGTTCAAATTTCTCCTGTCTCCAGCTGATGAGCATACCAAACTGTCACGCACCCGGAGACTTCCTGGTGTCCAAACTCGGTTTCTTCCAGGAATCTAGAAGCCTGAAAGGTGAATAGGTCTGTACTCTGAAGGTGCTTATTGGGTCGTATGCCCCCGCCAAGGGGAGGGTATTCCCTGTACTTTCTGACTGGTGAGTCTGTAGTTCTCGACCAGCTCCTTAACCTCCTGGAAAGATGGTTCTTGTCAGCAGCCTGCAGTGGGATCCTTCTGACACATCTGCGGTTCTTGCTGACATTGACTACTACTGTGTGTTGTAGCTGTTGAGAGGATGCCTAGCATAGATAAGGCACGCGTGCTTCTGCAGGGGCTTCCTGGCTAGAAATACCGTACCAGGGAGGGACTACAGGGCAAGGGTTCTTTTTGGGCACAACTCCCAGAGCGAAAATGTTGCTGTTGCATTGGGGTCATATTTCAACCTGGACAGATAGCAAATTGCTTTTGAGCTTCTTCCCTCCCATTCCCTTGTTTGGATTTAAACGTATGCTGGGATCCACTGGGTAGCATGCCAGCACCAAATGATCAGCTTCCACTGACAAGCCTTTGTGTTCCAAGGTTTTTGTGTGCACTTGTTTGATGTGAATATCTTGGCGTTTGGAAGTTGCTGTTCCTGAGCAGTGTGGGTTGGTGATATGTTATGTACTTCCCCCCTTTTTTTTTCTTTTTCCTATTAACTTTTTAGTATTTTTTTTCTCTTCCTTCCTTTCCCTGTCCCATTTTTTCTTTAATTCTGTGTTAAAAAGTGTCTGTGGAGCTTCCTCTAATATTTTATTCAACAATGAATTTGTGACATTTGATTTAGTGGCTTTTGAAGGATGGTGAAGACTGTAAGACCCTTTTAATTTATATATATACACACACACACATGCGCATATCTTCCTTTGATAGACCAAAGTAAGGGTTTATGAACGACCTATGGGATGATGCCTCTCTTCCACTTTTCCTAATGTATAGTTTAAAAATGAGCCAAATAAGAAGCTAATTCATATTTTTTCCTCAACTAAGCTTGTGTGGATTTGATTCTGTAACTTACCAAAGTAGGTTATTGACTTGTCTGCACTCTGAAGCATCTCCTGTCCTTCTGTAAGCTCTACTTTGAGTGTTCTCCTAGTACACTCAGCAAAACGTGTGAAGATCCCATCCTTCGGCATGTCGCTGAAGCACATACCTAAATCCTTCTCTCAGTTACCGTGGAATTTCATATTGGTTTGGAAGGGGGTCTGTCATTCAGGAATACTGCTCCTGCCCCATAGGCAGTGTTGGGCTCAGAGTGTTGCAGGACGCAGTCACTGATGTTTGGAACTCGTCACTTGGATGTAAGAGTTGCTGAGGCTTAGGCAAGCAGTGGGTTCAAAGAAACTGCCATGAATCTTGCCAGCACCCGTTTTGTCACCCTCCTTCCTTTCTGGGTTTGGTGTTGGGGAGCAATGTCTCCTGACGGACACCGTGCGCTGTTCTGAAGGAAACTTCAGCCGTGGAGCCTGAGCATGGACTCCTGACACAGAAATAGCGCACAGGGCACGTGTCTGTCTTGAGGGACTGAAATGGTGATTTAATCTCCTTCTATTTCATGAACATCTGCCTCTGGTATAATCCTTTAATATTAATGTTCATCTACTGTATGAGGGTTTTTTCCCCCGAAACCTCTCCGATGTAAATTAATATCTGCAGATTGATGTTGTTGATCTAAGGTGTCCTTGGCTGAGGATACATGGCAGGGAGAAGGTGTAGTCATCTCTATAGTTCTGTGCTTCTGCAGCGGTTGGAGTAAGGAGAAGCTGTCAGTTAATGAGGAGCTTAGCACTACCAGCTTCATGAAGTGTGAGTCTGAGGACAGCTTACGAGCTTGTTACGTATGTGGAAGTACTAAATGTTGTCCTTAACCTTGTCCTCAAAGCCAGCAGATGCAGCAGTACGTGTCGGAGAGAAGCGTGTTGTAGTAGTGCTGGCTGAATGCAGTGAGCAGGAGGAAATGATGCGATAACTTCGAAGTCTTCTGGTCTAGTTTGTACCTGATGTCATGATAAAACATGTTTTAAAATACAGAGACCAAGAGGAAGCTGAGGGGGATAGATTTTCTTTCGTGAAATGCAGAGTAATTATAGCGTTGCAATGGTAATGTCTTGTCAAAAGAGAAAACACTCAAAACGGGCTTTGTGAAATGCAAAAGCTGACAGCAGTGAGAACAAGTATCCATCGCCTTACAGACTGGCTGAGAATCCTTTGGGAGTTTGTTGGCAATGAGAAGAATTTTAGGTATAAACCGCTGCTTATCAATCTCGCTTTCCCATTGCGGTGCGAATCTCTTGCTTCGCGCTGAAAGATCTGGTGGAAATGAGCTACTTGTTAAATAATTTGTCTGTCTCTTCCTGCTCTGTCTTTGAAAAGATCCTCATTTAGGGTGGATGTCTCGGGAATTATTTCTTACACAGAACTTGATTGATTTAAGTATTGTATGAATGATGAACATCAATAAGTTACCCCACTGACCTGATTTTTGTTCCTGTCTGCAGGCGCAGGTAAAACCCACCGCTCTGATGGCTGAAAGTAAGCTTTGGAGATAAACGCCAGCAGTAGTGGCCCTGATTTTTAACTAAAACAGAGGTGGTGCAATTCCTTAGGCAATAAATCCTCTCTTCTACTTGTTAGCAGAAGCTGCATCTTGACAATTTGAATGTGCTAATGCTTCAGTGTAACAAAGAATTAAACCAAAAGTGCCACACAATGTAGATATTGGTTATTATTTGTGAAATGAAGATGTATTTTGCTTCTCATGGTAGTTTCTGCAGAGCACTGGGCCAGTCTTTGTCTGCAGAATTAATTGTACGGGAAATCAGTGCCATGATTATATTGAAAGCTGATTCCAAGAGATACCCAACCAGTGTGGCGCTGGTGATGGTGAACTGAGGGGTCAAGTACAGCTGGGTTGCAGATAGAGCTGTGCAGAAAGCTGTGATCAGACGAGGAGCAGAGAGATTGATGCAGGGGATGTTTTTTATGTAAGACAGCTTAAGATGCTCAGAGCAATTACATCTAGAGTTATTAAACTGGGATTATCTCCCTGTTTGCTACCTGCTTGAAACAGCCTAGATATGTTTTGTAGACATTTAAATGTATTATGTCTGGATTTTTATGCCAGCAAAATAATATCTGGAGGAATTGTGATGTTTGGTGCTTAAAGGCAAGGGACTCTTGCAGGCTGTATGGGTATCAAAGAAAGAAAGAAGGCTAAAGGAAAATTAATGAAATTGTCAGTGCCATCAGTCACTGATCTGTTGGGTACATTTGATCATCACTTTTGATCAGGATAAATACCGTATAACTTAATGAATTTCCACCAGGATATGTTTCCAGCTTGTTCATATCCTGCTTGGGGAAGAAGGGAGAAGGAAGCAGAGCCCAGCGCTTCCAGGGATTTTCAGTTGGAAGTTTCATTTGCTGTCAGATTACATTTAAATGTTACAAGCTAATGCAGTTCCTTGGCCCAGGGAGCTCAGGCTGAGCAGGGCCGCCAGCTGGAGGTGGGATTCCAGAGGGGGATTTCTCGTTGTTAATTTGCAGCTTAAACTCAAGCACTGTGATTTCTATTTAGCAATGGAGGAGCGTGTGTGTGGTTTGTGGTAGTTGGGGGCTGCTTTTTACATCCCTAGCGTGACAAAGTCAATTAAATAGGGCTTTTCTGCTCCTGTTGGAAGTAGGTGAGAACTTGTGTGTGCGGTTGTAGGCGTTCTGAAGTGGAGGATTTATCATAGCTGTACAATCAGCTTGTTTTTGCTTGCATGAAGAACAGCCGCAGCTCTTGCTGTGTTTTTTGGGTATATAGCTGCATGTGTGCTTACTTTCTGACACAAACTGTTGACAGAAAGGTAAAATTAGGATGTCCATTACAGTATCTAAATGTTAAAACAGCCTGACAACAGATTTCTTCTCCCCCTCCTGCGCTGTATTTGATAATGATCCCACAGATTCCCTGTCACATGCAGTCAGGATCCTGCAACTCCTTGTTCCATTTCAGGAGCGGCTGCTGGGGTGGGTTTGATGTACATGGGAGGAGGCTGTGGCCTGAGGCAAGCACAAAAGGACGGAACACTTCACTGCTGTGCAAGTGCTGGCTGAAGCTAATGCATGGTGACGTGGGCTGCATGGTCAGCCAGAACTGGGATTCGGCTCAGGGCACACAGGGATTGCTGGGATCACAGTGTCAGCTTGGATTTCAGTTAAGTCTTCCCAAAGAGCTCTGTGCGTAGGTCCTTCTACTTGACAACAAAGGTCTTTCTTCTGGGATGCATAAATATGCAATTGTAATTTAGTGAGATGCTAGGAAAAAAAAAATAGGTAGACTGAGCTATAATCTTAGAGCTGTGCTTTTAAACAGGATTACATTTAAATAAAATAAACCCTCCATTTTCAATATTTTTTAGTGTATATAGAATCAGTCTGGTTTGGGTTGAAGGGACCTTAAAGCTGACCCAGCTCCAACCCCTCCACGGGCAGGGACCCCTTCCACTGGAGCAGCTTGCTCCAAGCCCCTGGGTCCAACCTGGCCTTGAGCACTGCCAGACACGGGGCAGCCACAGCTTCTCTGGGCACCCTGTGCCAGCGCCTCAGCACCCTCACAGGGAAGAGCTTCTGCCCAAGAGCTCATCTCAGTCTCCCTTGGGGCAGGTTAAAGCCATTCCCCTGTCCTGTCCCTACAGGCCCTTGTCCAAAGCCCCTCTCCAGGTTTCTTGCAGCCCCTTTAGGCACTGGGAGCTGCTCGGAGGTCTCCCTGGAGCCTTCCGCACATAAAGCTGGGGGCTGGCGTGTGGAGGATAACACACCCTCTTCCCCAATTATTTTCTTGCCGTGACATTTCTTTTCCTCTGTCTGGTTTCCAGTATCCAGAGGAAGACAACATCGACCAGGATGATGTCAGCTTGTAGCTGGTTTGCCCTTTAAGCTACTGAATTAAAAATAGGAGTGGAAACACTGTGGGTGACCGTTTGTGAGCAGATATTCCAAAACACCTCATGCATGTGTGTATCTGCTGTAACTGATGCTGATGGGACCACAGAGAAACGCAGCTCGCTGGGAGCAATTGTGCTTTCAGTGTAAGGGGAGGGTTACTGTTTGTCATTCATTGTAGTAGTAATAGCAGATCTCATAAGCAAGGGAATTAAACAGGTTAAGACAAGGAGTTAGAACATCTTCCAAGCTTTGTAAAACTCATTTACAGAACACCTCTCTTAAAAACACATTCAGAAACTCTTCTGATTTTCTATTTGGTCAGCTCTTCAGTAGCCATTTGAGTGTCAGAGATTGGAATGGCAAGTGCTTCTTTTCATATATCTTTATTCTCTTTATACATGCTTCTTCCCCCTAAGTGGGTGAGGGCACAGCAACAAAAAGGTATTTAATGAGTTACAGTTAGGAGCAAAGTAGTGACAGACTTGGAGGAAAAGCTGAAGACTCCCCATTAGGTTGAATGGGGAAGCAGAAGCCCAGGGAAAGTCATCTTGGATTGTGAAAGATGTGATCTGTTCTGTTGTCTGAACTTGTTGGGTCAATGGGGGGTGGCTGATTTGAATGGGAGGGCTTGGATTTTTTCCATGTCATGCAGTTCAGGTAAGTGTGAAAAGGGGAAGAGCACTTTATGTGGTGTTTCAAGTAGTACATGAGTTACTCAGAGAAGAGGTGCAGAGCAGCCCTGTGCAGAAAGACTTGGGGGTGTTGGTCGATAAGAAAATGAACATGAGGCGGCTGCAGTGTGCGCTCGCAGCCCAGAAAGCCAACCGTATCCTGGGCTGCATCAAAAGGAGCGTGACCAGCAGGTCGAGAGAGGTGATCCTGCCCCTCTACTCTGCTCTCCTGAGACCTCACTTGGAGTATTGTGTGCAGTTCTGGTGTCCTCAACATCAAAAGGACATGGAACTGTTGGAACAAGTCCAGAGGAGGCCACGAGGATGATCAGGGACTGGGGCACCTCCCATATGGAGATAGGATGAGAAAGTTGGGGCTGTTCAGCCTGGAGAAGAGAAGGCTGCTTGGAGACCTCATAGTAACCTTCCAGTATCTGAAGGGGGCCTATAGGGATGCTGGGGAGGGACTCTTCATGAGGGACTGTAGTGACAGGACAAGGGGTAATGGGTTCAAACTTAAACAGGGGAAGTTTAGACTGGATATGAGGAAGAAGCTCTTTCCTGTGAGGGTGGTGAGGCACTGGAATGGGTTGCCCATGGAAGTTGTGAATGCTCCATCGCTGGCGGTGTTCAAGGCTGGGTTGGACAGAGCCTTGGGTGGCATGGTTTAGTGTGAGGTGTCCCTGCCCCTGGCAGAGGGGTTGGAACTGGGTGATCTTAAGGTCCTTTCCAACCCTGACTGTCCTGTGATTCTAAGATTCTATACTCATCACTGAACTGGTGGACGTGGGTAGAGGTGCCACGTGATCTCTGAAACCTGGGTCAGAGTTGAGGTATTTTTAGTTGTTTGAGCTGATAAAGGGAATGCTCTGTAGTGGTGGACAAAGAACTTGGTTTCAGAGCAGGCTGGAAGCATCACAGCAGTAGAGTGGGTAAGACAGGTAAGAACTCCCTTTGCAATAGTGCTGCCTCCATCTTTGGGTGGATCTTTGGTGTCTTGGTGACTGTGAAGGCAGGAAATGGGTCGATGTTGGTCCCTGCCTCATGTGAATGGTCTGATTCCTCTGTAGGTCCTAGCTTGGCAGGTCTGGGTAGGCAGAAGTGCCCATTCATTCCCCAGTTGCTGTGGGTCTTTTAAGTTAATTAAATCCACTTTCAGAAAATCTGTACTGTTGGGAAAAAGATTAAAGGAGACAGTTTTAAGTAATTGAAAATGAGATAAATCCTGGATTCCCTTCCTTCTGAAAGCTGGAAATTGGCTGTGAACACTGGGTGTGCTTTATAGTGTATTGCACTTCAAATTAAACTAAATTACTCTTCTCTCTTTGGGTATATCTACAGATAAAGCAGATTATAATAATCTTAACTACTTCTTAATAGGCAAAGGCAAGTTTTGTTACTATTTATTCCTGGAGTCCTTGGAGAGCAGAAGTTCAGAACTCTCTGTAGGTAATAATTTTCAAGGGGAGACCGCAACCTGGTTTAGAAATGAAGGACTTGCAATTGCCACACTGCTGAGGTGTTCCATGTGCAGTGGGTGGAACTGGCGAGTCCAGAAGTAGCTGGAATAAAAGGAAAAGGAGGCGAGAGTCATGTAGGCATTGCTGGGATGGGTCATGGCTGCCTGATATCGAAGGTGAGAGTTCAGAAGCAACCAAGATGTTTTCAGCCAGGGTGGAAAGCTAAATCACAGAAGCGTTGTTATGGTAGTTGCTGAGGAGGTAACAGTCCAATAAAATCAGAATAAAACTAGCTAATTTGTATTATGTTAGGTAGCTATATAGAGAAATATCCAACAATACCAAAAATACAAATTGCGGTGGGTTTTTTCTGTTTGTGATTTGTACAACAGTTGCTGATTCCTTGATGTGCTTTCTTAGACGAGTTCCTATTCTTGTCCTGCTTTCCAGCCCCTTCATTTTGTGTCTGCAATGAAGATGTAAGGATTTATGACATCACGTCAATATCCATGGCAACAGGCTGCAGAGTGAACAACATTTGCATTGCAGAATCAGCGGTGCGGGCGAGGGCTCCTGTTGAAACACAGGGATGTGAAATAGCTCCAGCAGTGAGCAGCAGGGGGTGCCTCATGAAGGGGGTTGTTCTGTAGATGTGTTCTCTCAAATTTCATAAACCCGAGCTTTAAAAGGAGCTCCAAGTACAAAGAAGTGGGAAGTTGTGTCACTTTCTTGGTCAAGTAGAAAGTCATTGTCTGTTTGCGGGCTGTTCCTCTCTGTGCTTCTCATCCAGGGATCGTTCTCAGCTGAGTCTTCTGTCTGCAGTAGCTCCTGGAAGAGATCCTTACGGAACAAGACTGGGTTTAAGTTAATAACTGTTACATTAGGGCCATATTTGGTGGTTCCAGGTAGTCTGTAAAATCTGGATGCACAGGCTGTTACTGTGCATGGAGTTCCACGATGCCTCTCCAGTCCTTCACTAATGTTTTTCCATCCCCGCTGTTGTACACCATGTTGTGTCATCTTCATTTTGATTCTTTTCCCTGTTTATAAATGAGAATATGCTGATTAAGAAATGGCTTTATTGTCCCCTTCTAGAAAAGCATCTGCAGTATTCCCTGCTTGGAAGGGCAGACTGGCAGAGGATGGGGCAAGGGAGGGAGGGCAGTTATGTTCCGGTGGTGAGTTTTTAGGATCATGGACTGGGGCGTGTGGTGTCTGTACCCTTGCAGAGCCCAGCCAGCCATACCAACCAGTGTGTGCTGGGCTTCTCTGGTAGCTCTGTGAAGGGGAGGAGGAATCTGAGCACATCCACAGACATTAATTTTATAGCTGAAGATTCCAGTGTTGAAGGGCGCTGCCAACAGAGTCATTGTAGTAAAAGGTAGTGCTAGTAAAGCTCAGCATTACGAAACGCCGCCTCAGTGTAGCCCAGTCCTTCATCATTGTGGCAGCCAGATTAAGTGTGGCCTTAAAACCTCAGAATCGTAGAATGATTTGGGTTCAAGGGACCTTAAAGCTGACCCAGCTCCAACCCCTGCCACGGGCAGGGACCCCTTCCACTGGAGCAGCTTGCTCCAAGCCCCTGGGTCCAACCTGGCCTTGAACACTGCCAGGGATGGGGCAGCCACAGCTTCTCTGGGCACCCTGTGCCAGCGCCTCAGCACCCTCACAGGGAAGAGCTTCTGCCCAAGAGCTCATCTCAGTCTCCCCTCTGGCAGGTTAAAGCCATTCCCCTTGGCCTTTCCCTACAGGCCCTTCTCCAAAGTCCCTCTCCAGGTTTCCTGCAGCCACTTCAGGCACTGGAGCTGCTCTGAGGTCTCCCCTTCAGGAGCCTTCTCTTCTCCAGGCTGCCCCAGCCCAGCTCTCTCAGCCTGGCTCCAGAGCAGAGCTGCTCCAGCCCTCGCAGCAGCTCCATGGCCTCCTCTGGCCTCGCTCCAGCAGCTCCATGTCCCTCTTGTGCTGTTCCCCAGAGCTGGATCAGGACTGCAGTGGGGTCTCCCCAGAGCACAGCAGAGGGGCAGGATCCCCTCCCTGAGCTGCTGCTCACGCTCTGGAGGTGCAGCCCAGCAGACGAGGGGGGGGGGGGGGGCGGTTCTGGACTCAAACACAAAAATTGGGAAACTTTCCAGGAAAACCCAAATGTGTGGAACCATATCAGTTACAAATCAGAGATGTCTGAAGTCTGTGAGTTTCAGTTCAAACAACGGAAGTAATGGACACAGAGATTTCCAAAGATCTCGTTTAGCCTCTCAAGGGTTTATTGCACAGATTTAATACGGGACACTGATTCGATTATTTTTCAAGGAAGTTATTCCGCTTTTGAAGTTGTTCCTTATTGAGGGTTTTACTTTGAAAGTAGAAACTGTTCCTACTCAAACCTGCCCTCTTCTAATGCGTTCGTGATTGAATGTGGTCTTTTTTTTTTCTCCTGAAGGTTTATTTTTAGCATGTGTGATCTTGCAGCCTTTGCTTAATCTGAAAACCAGATCCGAGTGCGGGGCCGGGCCCGGCTCCATGCGGCTCCCTCTGCTGGCAGGCTCTCGGGCGATGACAAAGGTGTATTATCAACCTGCTCTGCATTCTGCTCCCCTGATATCAGGCCACTTCTTCGGTGGACCTCAAAACGCAGTGGTGCTTCTCAAAAGCTGTTATTTCACTTCTGTGTCACTTTAAATAGTGGTAAACTCCAGGATTTGCTTGCAGAAGAGCGCTGAGTATTCTCATGCACTACATGGGGAGCGCTGAAATCCAGTAAAGCACAAACAAAATGGGACAGCTGTGGGTGTCTTGTCTCTAAAGTCTTTTCTAGGCTTGTATTTTGTGCCTGTGGCTTTGAAGGTCTCCTATTCTCTAAGAAAGACATGTATATGAGGGAAATGGGTCACACTGTCACTTGTTAAAAGGACTTCTTTAAGGCTGTTCTTTATACCTGCATTTAAGACACATTTTGCATTCTTTTCGCAAAACCTAGTAGCAGAACTGGGCTGGAAGCTTCCCTGTTGTTTTGAGAACACAGAACTTCATTTGCAAATCGGACCATAAACTTTTTGCAGTGATATTCATTATTGCTGAAGCCTGACCCTCTGCTTCTAAGGCCTGTGTAAGCATTATAAGCTGAAATGTATTGCTTACTCAAAAAACCTGCCAGCAGTATTACATTGGCTTCTGCCTATTGCTGCTGCTTTCTATTTGAAATTGGGTGGTTGGTGGGTGGGGTTTGAAATGGTTTCAGCTTGAGTCTCAGCGAGGTTTTGAGTAAAGGAATTGCAGAGTCAGTTTTGTAGGTCACTTCTGTGTAAAATATTGCACTGAGTTCCGCTGGGGAAGCAGGAACACAAGCAGTAAAGTAAGCTTTAAAACATGATTTTCAAGTGATGGATAAACTGGAGGCAAATGTTTGCTCAAGTCTCTTTCTAGCTTTCAGAAAGAAGCCATGAAAAGAACTCATCTAATATGTTCCACATAGAATGGAATTAGTTCACACCTACAACCTTTAGCTGTTATGTGCTTGTGGTACGTGATGTATGTTTAAAATGGGAGGCTGCTGTAAAAATACGTCCTGTATTCCTTAGTTAAATCACAATCTTGTGTTCTCGCAATGTGGGTTTACAAGTGGGTTAAGGAGAGGAAGGCTTTCCACTGAAAATTGATGTCTGTATTACCATTGGGTTGGGAAAAATAAATAAAGGAAAGAAGAAAATAGTAGTCTGGGGGCTGTGAGTAATGACGTGGTACCAGGAGGAAGTGTGAACTGAGAGCAAATAGCACAACTCTTAATTTGTACACGCTAGAGTAAACTCAAACTTTAGCAATGGAAAACCAAATATTTACTTGGTCAGATAAGCCTGGCACTGAGATTGAAATATTACGGGGTTTTGTTCAATGCAGTACAGCCTAAGTGGTGGAAGGAAGATTCATGGAGACACCAGGCAGCATGACACCCTTGAATTTCTCTGTAAACGTGCCTTTGGATAGGATGGAGATCTTGTCTTTCTTATGTTTGTAATCTTAACAGAGCAATTAAAAACGGTGCCAGCCTGCAAACACATTGGAAAGCAGCAAATAAGAATGCAAGAAGCTGGTTTTCTCCAAGATGATTATATTTTTCCTGTCTGTTACTGTGCTTATTGTGTAACTGAACGCCTTAGCCTCCACGAAATGTAAGAAAGGAAAGGCAGCAAGAAGCAGTTCCATTGTTGTCACTCCAGGCATGTCTAATGAATCGTGTTTCCATGTTCTCTTGGTCATGCTGCGCAGTGCCTGTAGCCAGGGCTCAGCCTCCTGAAAATGCTCCCTAAGAAGCTTGCAGGAGTGCGTCAGAGCTGGCTGTGGGGCGGGCAGGGAGCTGCCGGGCATCCCGCGCTATCTGCAGCCTCAGGGATGATGGCTGGGCAGGGCTGGTGTGTGGAAGGTGTCTCAGGGTCTTCCTCCTCAGAACTGCAGTGGGAAATGGAATCATCTGTCTTGAGCTGTGCAGTTGTTTCTAAGGCAAACCTGTGTTTGAGAAGAGGGGAGAAATGATCGCATTACCTCTTTCCAAATGATGCGTCTGTATTTCAAGGATGACGTCTTGCATACCTTAAAAATGAGAAAAGACTTTTGGTTCCTTTCGCTTTCCAAGTATGGATTAATATGAACTGCATTTTTCTTAAGAACAAGCCTTGTGTTATGCTGGTGATGGCTGAACTTGCTCTAATGTCTCTTTAGAGACTCACTGCCCTCCTACATTCTGTAAGTGCCAACAGAGCTCCTTGGCTGTAGGGGATGGGGAAGTATGCTCACCATGCTATTGCTGAAAACAACATTCCTGTTCAGAGAAGAAAGATAAAAGTCCACATTCTCATTGTGTTATCAGTGCAGAGAGGAAGATCTTACTGATGCAGATATAATCCTGTAGTTCTATTTTATCTGAACCTAGGAAGATCAAAAGGCAGAAGCGAGGTGGGGGGTTGTGCAGAATGAGGGTTGCACTGGATGAAAGTCCTGCGTAGGCAGTGAAAATGAGAGGAAATGAAGAGAACTTGGGAGATTTGGAAGGGGAAATAAGAGAGCAAATCAAGTTTGCAGAGTAGAAATTGCTTCCTGGCATTAGGAAAGCACAACAATACTGAAGAAAAACTTCATTTCCTCCAATATTTTTGGGTTACTTTATGTTCTTCTGAGAAACTCTTTTTTTAATGCCCTTGCACCGAAGAGTTGAAGAGGGAAATGAGATGAAACAGAAAGTGAAAAGTTCAGGCGTGTGGGAGGAAATGCTGGAAACTCCCAGGAGTAAACGTAAGCAAGTACTTCTTTACTGCGTGTCATCCTTAGCCCTGAAGGAGCCACTTCAGAGGAAGATGGGGGGAGTCTTCCAAACTCGTAGTCCATTTCCACTATGGTGAGGTTAATGCTTTTCATTTATAGGAAATATCCTCTGCAAGGAAACACCAGGTAGCTTGGAACTAAAACTGCTGAACACAAAGAGCCAGTGGGACAAATGGCACCGTGTAAATCAGAGATTTGAGGGAATTTTCTGGCCCATGAGAGCAGGTTTTGCACTGCAAACAACTTCCCGCTTTAGTTTAGGAAACAGTGGAAACCACATAAGAGTTTTGCCATATTTATGTTCATTTTCGTATTTCTTGGGACAGAGCTGGTGATTGTGGAAAGCATTCAAAGCAAAAACCACACACCAAACTCTGTTTGGTTTGGAGTCCCTTGTATCTCTGAAGCGAGGCTGCTCAGCTCTGGCGTAGCTGATGCTGCATTCCTGCATTGAAAGCAGGCTCAAGCTGCAGTTACACAGCAATGTTTGTGCTGAATTCACAGATATAATTTTGGTTTTGCAGAAGTTAGACATTACCCTGGATTTTTTAAATAGTTTAAAGTGAACTTCTAAAGCAGCACAAGTGGTCACATACGGTGTGTGGCCGGTTTGTTCCTGGTGCCCTTTGAAAGCATTGTGTAGTTAACCATGTACTGAGAGAATCCTAGAATTGGAGTGGTTTGGGTTGGAAGGGACCTTAAGCTCCTCCAGCTCCACCCCCTGCCACAGGCAGGGACCCATTCCACTGGAGCAGCTTGCTCCAAGCCCCTGTGTCCAACCTGGCCTTGAGCACTGCCAGACACAGGGGCAGCCACAGCTTCTCTGGGCACCCTGTGCCAGCGCCTCAGCACCCTCACAGAGAAGAACTTGTGCTTAAGATCAATCTCCCCTCTGGCCATTCCCACTTGTTCTTTCCCACAGGCCTGATGGGTGCTGTGGTGTGTTAAGTGTGGGAAGGCAAAAGCAATTGTGCGGGTGGGAAGGAATATGAGAGTATGGGCCAGGAAGAGGGATGAAATTGTAACATTTAATGTCTATTTTATGAAAACAATTTTGTACCTTACGGGGAGTGAGGAAGCGATGAAAGTAATACTTTAAGTAGTGTGAGAGTAATCTTAAGTGCAGATAGTTACCTACCATCTGTTTTTCAATAAATAGCTATTATGCTAATTTGTTTCAATGCGCAGAATTAAAGCCCCTAGTATTGCTGTGATACCCAGCAGCTGCTGCTTTTGAAGGTTTTATTTATCTTTCTCAAGTGCTGCAATTTTAGTTTCATAGTCAACTCTGCTCCAGAGTGTCAGGTTTTGTATAGGAAATGGTGGTCCACTGAAATGCAAACTTGGGTTGTGTCTGAACAGGGATCTTCAGCAATTGTCCTCGTCAATAGTCTGATTTCCCTGGAAGCCTGGTGCTGTTAGGGATACCTTGGAAGGATGTTGATTGTAAATGCTTGTAATCTCTGATTGCAAATAAATGAACATGAGTGGATCAAATGGTGAACATTTCTTCTCGATCAGTTCTCTTTTGGCTGATGAGTTGACTTGGGAGAGGGAGAACCAAGATGAATTCTCAATACTGTAAGAGGAAGAAGTCCAATTTCCCTACAATCATAACCAGTGCTAGGAAATTAGATCTCTAAGTGGGTTGAATCTGATTTAGTAATAAGTCAATTTAATCACTAATGACTTCAAACACAGATTTTACAAGGTGATCAATGGCATTGTAGCAATGATCGATCGGGGCATTGAGTTTAATTGGATTTTTATGGCTATAATATAGTTTTTCAGAATTAATGTACCATTGCTTTGCTTTGTTACTCTTTTAACTCGATTTTTCAGAAGAAATGATGCTTCAAAATGCTCGTTGGCCTTTGAAATATTGTTTTTAGGGCACATTAATAAAAATTAAACCGAGAAGTTAAATGCTTGCTTTTAGTAATTGAATTTCTGATTTTAGACGAGTTATTTGGCTGTGTGTTTTTCAAAAGTGGATCTATGCAGGGAGAATGCTCCCACATCATTCATGTTTCACGGTAACAAGGAGACGCAATATCAAAGAGTAAGAAGGAGCATCTACTGCTCTGAATATGAATCCTGAGTTGCCGAGGACCTTCCCTTCCTCAGCAGTTTGACACAGTAATCTGCCCTCCAAGTAATCTTCGTGTCCCATGTGTCCTGCTTTAATCTGTCGGTATTTCTGCAGTGTGCAGCAAGAAATTGATTTTCAGTAATTTTAATGGCTGAATAACTGGTCCTGTCCCAGAGTGTTTTTTCGTATTTGCAGTGGCCGATGTGGTAACTGAAGTCAGTGTTCTGGATAATAGGTTTCATTAGTTTTGATGCCTGAGGTAAAAAAACAGTAGGTGGGAATAAAGGCTTGGTTTTGATGTCTAGACGTTCATTTCAGCTGTTGCTGCAATATGATACATTAAAAGGAAATATGTAACATAGCTCTGAGGAAATATGTATTCTTTGAAACTAATTCTACTTTTAAACTGCAGAAGGCGGCGTGACCTGCATTATTAAAATGGTTGTGGCTGCATTTCTTAAAGGTACCACTCTCTCTGCAGCGCCGGCACAGTCTCAACTCGCCTTCTCTCCTTCCTCCCTATGTTTCTTTTAAGTAAAATGTGTCAGTTTGGTCACTGAAGCAGAACAGAGATCTTATTATCTTTCCAGTATCTCTGCTGGGAGACCTAAAATTATTGAAGTATTTGCTTTGATATTTGGCTGTGACTTCTCCTTGAAATTTTTGTAATGGTTCTTTTTCATTTGAGAACATGGCTGGCTTCATAAAAATTGTTGGGCACTTTGAAGACCTTAATATCTCTGACTTGAAGATAAAGCCAGGCCCCAAGCCAACGAAGCTGCTCATTAAGAGTGTTTAAATTATAAATTTCCAGAGTAAGGCTCAATTATTGTCGTTACCTTCCATTCTTTTAACATCTGATCTGCAAAAATAAACCTAAAAATGAGGACAAATGGTCTGTTTCTTCTTTTTGAACCTGTGAAAGCTGAATGTTAACAAACATTTCAAACCTTGATATGTGAAGGGTAAGGACAGTTCCCATTCTGTATGGAGACTAGCCGTGAGATTTAGCGCCGCAGTTGTAATCCAGGACAAGAAGTGTCAAATGCACCTTTTCTCTTTTCGGGTTTTATTTCTGCCAACAGTATCTTGGCAATGAGACCATGAAAAGTATTTTGTCGGTGGATGGTTTGTTTGCAAGTGAAACACGCTGCATTGTGTTCTTCATGCGCTCTGGCCAAAAGGCTTTCTAGCTTATTCCTGTACACACTTGCACGTTGGACGATGGTAGCAGGTACTCAGCTGTAGCGGTGGCTATTATTTGGAAAGCACAGTGCCCTGTCGGCCTACACCGAAGTACTTTATTGCTATTGGATCTGTTAAAGTATTGCGTAGGTGATGTATTGGCTTTCCATGAAAAGTTTAAGGACTGTTTATAGTTTCACTTTCTTAATCCTTCCACACTGAAACAATGATGCCTCTTCAGGTAAATAAATAGAATATTCTTGTGCAGAGCTCAAATGCTTTTTCTTTTAGAAAAAGTATCTTCATCGCCTCCTGAAAGATCCTGAAAATTTCCCAGTTCCTTTTGGATCCATTTGCTGCTTTAGTGCTCTTTATGTGCAATGGATTTAAAGAGCATACAATGAGAATGATAAAGTAATGATAAACAAGTGAGACTGTCTCAAGTGAGCAGTTTATAGAATTACAGTTAATGGCGGAGATGATGTGACCTTATCGTCTTGATTTTCTCCAAGAATGCAGATTTTCAGACACAGGGTATTTATTATCAGACTTAGCTGTTTGCTTTTAGAGGTTGATCTCATTGGAAAAGACAACAAAGAACAAAACCCAAGAAAACCCCAAAGATACAACAACAAAGCACACATAGTATTTGTTTGGTTTGGTGTAGTCGTAGTGATCCCTCTATTTGCAGGACATATAGTGAGAAGGGGGTGAACTGCCTGTTTTACAAGTAAATAAAGGTTACTGCCAGTTGTTATCCTTGACTACTCTGGAATGTTCATCTGCCTAGAAAAGGTAGCATGTACAGAGGAATATATATACACGCAGAGGGATAGAGATGCAGATACCTATCTACATAAATCTGTCATTGTAGAGGATCAACAGATCTCACAGGTCACACAAGTGAGAAGGAGCTTGGACGCCTGGAGGTCATCCAGTCTGACATTCTATTCAGGATGGGATTGTGCAAACAATAGATCAGATTAGTGATGGCTTTGTTTACCCAGGCCCTAGGAAGCAGTGACCCACTGTTTTGTCCCATCTGCCTTGCTGCCTCTCCAAAACTCCTGTCCTCCTCTCTTACTTCATGGAGGAAAAAGTAGTTACCTGCTCTGTCATACTCTTTCTCAGTACTAAAAGTCAATCTTCATTCTTCCCTTACAAGTTTTCTTTTTTGGAAGGTGGATTTCACAGCTGTTTTGTAGTGTCCAATTTATTTGCTTTAAAGAGGAATATTTCAACTAGAATAACAGAAAATAACTTCAGGACAGGATATAAGTGCTTGGCATAAGAATGTTTCTGAACCTGTGCAGCACCTGCTTTCTGTTAGCTCTGCACCAGAAAGTGCTCTTGGGCAGCACTGAGAGGCTGATGAGGGCTTGAGCGGAAAGCCTTGAGCATCACAAATCGTTATGCGTGCAGAGGACTGACACTTATTTACTGTCTTCTATAAAGAATTTAAAATATTCTTTGAAATGCAGCATCTAGTTGCACTGTTACAGTGCAGGGAATTTGGCAAATCACAGGGATAGTCTCATCTCTGGTGTTTTGCCAAGTTTTGTTACTGGTCACCATTTGAAATTGTAAGTTGCTGCAGTTATTTAAGGTGTTTTCTTTCAGAGACTGGATCAGAAAGCCAAAGAGCAGAGAGGAAGTGAAATGCTGCAGTTCTTATGCCCATTTTTACTGCAACAGTCATATATACACCCTTTCAAGTAGTGCGTTTTGAGTAGAATCAAGAAGTATTATAGGTAAATGCAGTAAGAACAGTGCATTAATGTGTCTGGGAATTAAGGACATCATTACAGGAAAGTGGTTATGAAGATATCTTGTGATATCCTTAAGAGTTAAATTTATGTGTAATTTATGAATGCAGAGTAATAAGAAACCAATTTGGAAAATTAGAATATTTGAGGGATGATACCACTTGAGACTTTGCCCTTTTCCCTGTCCCACTCAACTACTGCTCCTCAGCCAGCCTGATCTTATTAGCACACTTGACCCTAGAGACATACCTATGAGGACTTGTGCTGTGAGGTTAACTTTGCTTTTTCCTGCTTTTCCTAGGCTTTGGACAAGTCCCTTGCAGTCGCCAGAGCGCAGGATAAGTGTGTTGGGAAGAGTGCTGCCACTTTCCGTTCCCTTATTTTCAGCCCCTTCTGCTGGGATCCATTGACCTTTCATGTCACACCAGTCCTGGGGACAGGGGTCTCAGTTTGTGCAAGAGTCATAGGATGGTACATCCCGAAGAGGAGCTGTGCCAGTCTCAGCTAGCAGGGCAAAAGAATAGATTCTTTTGGTGCCTAAAGAATTTGGTCCCATTAGCTTGTTGTTGTTGTGAATACTTGGGAGCAGGTAGTGAGTTACAATTGAGAACACCAGATCTGGCAGTGAGAAGTTTCCTGTAAAATCGTGGAATAGATTCTTGCCTCTTCCCTATTGCATGAAGTTCCTAATGCAGGGACAGTACTGGCTCCTGGCACAGATGCACTGATGGCATTAGAGTGAAACACAAGAAGAACTCAGTGCAGTGTAATAGTGAATTTCTTTTGACTTCTACCGATTGTGTCAGCTTTTGTGACTGTCTAAAACTTTGTCATTTTATTTGCATCAGGGTGAACTCAAGTGTGATCTCTCGTACTGTAACATAGAACTGTTTACACATCTGAGAGTTGTGGAGTGTGGAAGTGCAAGACTGTAGCAGTCTTACAGCTTCCAGGCTTCAGCTGAACTATATAGAATTTATACATTAACACTTCTAAAAATGCATGGAGATTCTGAAGTTTCTTAGGAATGCTGTTTTAAACATGCAATCTGAGGCTATGTGAGGTCTGTCTAGTAAGCGGCTGTGGCACACTGCTCAGTGTCAGTAAGGTTTTGCAAGCATTAAAGGGCCTTTAATGGTCTTACAGGGAAAGAGATTTGGCTCATGCTGGTGCCCCAAAGCACAAGTCTGCCTTTTCAGTCTTCTGAGAAGGCAACTGTGCTATTTGAGAAGGTGATTTAGGTACTAGAGCCCTGGCTTTTTCATTCTTTAAAGGAGAGAGACTCCATTACCAGTATTAGCATATCACAACAGTACGTGTTCATAAAATGTGCTGCTTCTTGTTTGAGGTTCTATGACTTACAATTACTGGGAGAAGCAGCAGAATGATGAATAATGCTGGGGTTTGAGGCTTTGAAGCTGCAGTTGAAGGCTGCTGGCAGTAATAGCATTTTTCATACAGCAGAAGCCCCTTAGAAGCTTTACTTTAAACTTGATTGTAAACTATACTTAGATAATAATCTCTGCATGATAGACATGCTGTTGGAAGGTTTCATCCTTTAAATTGGCCAAGGAGGGGTGTTAAGTATTCAGTTCTTAACATGCTGTAGAATTTTATGTTTGCATTTCTAAAGATCCGCAGAGTATTCCTGTAAAGTTGAAATGACAGAGCTCAATTAACGAATTCTTACTCCATGACAAAGTTGTTTAATCATCTGTTTTTACTCTGCAGCTGAGATTGCATCTTCTGGCTGAGTAAGATTTAGAATCTGGTACAGGCGTGCCAAAAATAGTTTTACTCTTGGTAATTTTAGCATCCAGAAGCAATGGAGTGAGGACAGCAGAGGTTCAGTACAGTTGCTTAACACTGTTCAAGTTATATAAATTGATCTTACACCTTTAATGATTCACTTTGTTTCTTGATTGTCTGCATCTGGGGCTAAGTTTTAAAGGCTGTCTCATCTGTCATGGCAAAGAATGATCATGGATTCCTCACCCCCTTACTTTAATACAGAATGCTACGAGCAAATGTGTTTGGGTTTATGCTTTTGCGTTTTCTTGGTTTGGCGTCTTCAGCAAATAAAGATCAAAGCTATCTTTCGCAATAGGTAATAGTTGAAACCGTTTCATGAAACCTGCTGCTGTTGAAAACTAAAGCTGTTGGAGCTGTATTTTATGCAGATGTTTGTGATTCCCTGTTCTGAGCATGTTGATATTTTATGTCTTGTAGTGGTGGAAGAAGGACTGTGGGAGAATGGACTTTCCTATGAGTGTAGGACCCTGCTCTTCAAAGCAATTCATAATCTTCTGGAAAGGTAAGAAAAACTCCACTGCACTCAAATATTTCATTTTGGTATTTAAAATACTGTGGGATACCTACACAGCGTTTATATTTTATTGATTTTAAACTACATCTTTTAAGAAGTAGAACTTCAGTGCAAGAGAGGCAGGAGTGGGACGGATCCCTTGAGTTGTTGACTTTGATAATGTAGCATAAAATGTGGTGCAGACTCATTCAATGCTAACACAGTGAATAATGTCAGTGTACATTTCTGGTGCATTCTTGCTCAGGAGCTGTTTCAACAACCAAGGAAAGCGTTCACCTTCTTGAGGTGCTTACAGAGAGTAATTGTATCTGACTTCCAGCCCCTTTGATGAGGTTAAATAGTATCTTAACAGATAACATTAAAAGCTTTAGTTGCATGCATGTTACAATTTAACTAAATTTGTGCACAATATTCAAGTGAAACTTAAGGGTTCCTGATTCTGACAGGCCTTATGTATCCTGGAATGTCTTTCCTTTGTCTTGATCATACATATACATGTATGTATATATGACTTGAAAGCAGAGTTATTATGTGATTAGTTAATACACTTCCAACTTAATCCAGCTATCAGCTGTTAATCTTACTGAAGATTATCTTGTTCTTAGGCCTTCAGTGTATGACACTGAGTCTTCCTCTGTTGCATTTTATTTCTTCTCTCTTACTTCAGGTCATCATCACCTGCACGTATTATATTTCAGGTTTATTAGGCTATTCCCACTTTTTCTGCTTGTTTAACAACAATAATAGCAGCAACAACGTACAGCGCACCTCACCTCTACCTCTGTGGTACATTAATGTTACAAAACGTTGCATGGAATACTTTCTCTTTCAGAAAATAAGCTCATTGTAAAACATTTTATCTTGTCTCAGTATTGCATTTGCTTTGATGGAGATTTACTAGTAATCACGTTTGCATTATGCTCCTGAGGTGGTGTTTCCATGAGTGTTACAACTGTCCCTTTGACTGTTAGTGACGTGTCGTATCTGCTAACAAGAGATGCACGCAGGTACAAGGAGTAGATATTTGCTATTTCCTGTCTCTTCTGTCTTTTTAGGGGATTTTTTTCATAAGTAATAGACTACTTAGAGCAAATAACAGTATAAAAACGCAATTCCGTGTTGGAATATGTGCTAGCTGTTTTGTAGCTTAGGAGTATAAAAGGGAAAAGTGATTTTATACGTGTTTATCAATGCGTGGTACCCAGACTTGAAGTATGACTCCTATAGTGGATATTTTTCTTCATTGGAACTCTTTTAAGCTTGTGGAATAAGCTTCTCATTATTATTTTTATCTGAATAACTCAATTGAAAACAGTTGCTGGGGACAGCGGAATGGCTCTGTCCTCCTGTGACTGACAGTGCTTCAGAGCCCTTTCTTTCAGGGATGGTCTTTGATTGCCAAGGTGACAGGTCAAGATCAAGTTGACTTAGGACGGTGGCTTGTCCAAGCAGCTACCTTATCTTTACATAGCATCAACTGGGTTAGAAAAGACCTTTAAGATCAAGTCCAGCCTTTACCCTGGGGCTGCCAAGTCCACCACTAAGCCAGAGTATTATAGCTGAGTTTAAGTTATTCGCTCTCTTCTTTATTTATTGTTTGCCATAGCAAATCTTAAAAAGAGAAATAATGCTGTTAAAACCCCATTGTATCCTCTGTTTATGTGAAGCTTCACCAGTAAAGAAGTCTCAGGTTTCTTTTTGATCTTAGCAGAAAGTGACAGAGCTGTTGCCTGCACTTGAAACTTGCTGGGTTTTTTAAATTATTATTATTATTATTATTATTTAAAAATGATCATTTTTTATTGCTACATTGTTATTCATTGTTAGTGAAGGGCATGATCTCTCCTCCCGCACCCCCGGGTGTCCCCCTGTCACAGTCATGGCGGTGACCAACCATGGCCCTGTGGAGCTTGCCTCGCACAGCACCCGCTGCCCTCTTGAGGTACGGGAGGCGGAAGGCAGCCCGCCTCGGGCCGGTCAGAACCGGTTCCTATCTGTCCCAGCCGGCTCCCCGCGCAGCAGCAGAGCCTCGCCGGAGGCAGAAGGGGGCGAAGGAAGAGCTGCTGTGGCAGAAGGGAAATGGCGGCGGGAAGAGCTGTGGTGGAAAGGACCGCCGCACCGCCTCCTCCACAGCGCCTCAGTGAGTGACGGCGGGGAGTTGGGAGAGGGGGTCAGAAGTTTGTTAGTTTTCAATGGGGAAAATGTTAGACATTCTGAGGAAATAATACTCAAAATTTTGCGGTATTATTTAATAATCATTACTGTGCCTTTATCGGTGTGTTTTTTTCCTAGAAAAAACAGAAGTGTGAGAGTTTGTTGTCAGGAAGTGCTTTAACAGCTTTCCTGTGCTGCTTGGGCAGAGCATGGCACTGGGCTTTAACGGGAGAACTGAGCCATGGAGCTCAGAGGACTTTGTCCTTTATGGTATTTCATATGGCTAAATAGCTGCTTTTAAATCTGTGCTCATTTGGGCTTTTACGACCTTTTTTCAAGTTCATTGTTCAGCTTTCTCTGCAGGACAAGTGACCATTGAGTGCTTACAGAGCAAAAATAATGCCATACAGTCATGAGTTGTTCACTCAGCTGAATCTCTGAGGTCCATGCTTCTGCAGTCGTGTTTCCCACTTCATATGCATTACACTTAAGTAACCTGTGATTTAGTTTAGCATGTGAGGGTTGGCTGATTTTTAAGGCCAAGTTTACCTATTTTTTCCTAGGAAAGCACCATTAGTTTGAGGCAGTTAAACCTGCCGTAGTGAGACATAACGATGTGGCACTGAAAAGGGTCTCTGTGTGTGTGATGGAGGAGAGTTTATTGTATTCATTACTAGAAGGGATTATTTTCTTTAGGGATCTGGTATAAACTTCACAGGCTTCCTTTTGTTTGTACGAAGTGCGCTGACACTGACAGACTTTCTCTGATAGCAAGTATTTCCTAGGGAGACAGTTGCTGAAGCATGCTTTTTTTCCCACCAGCACAAGAGCAGCGTCTTTAGTTCTCTGCTGGTTTAGCTTTCATACTCAGTTTAAGATCCTGGTATGTTCATTGGAGCTGGATGGGGCTTTTTTGCTTTAATTGAGGAAGTGCTGTTCGAATTTTCTTCAGCCTAGCTTTGACTTTGGAAAACCCTGCCAAGTTTATACAGCAGAATTAGGAGCATATGAGGATCTACGTTGTCCACTTCCTATCTATCTCCTAGGTATGCTTTTGAAGTGTAGATCAGACAGTTTTTCTAAACCTTGTAGAATGTAGTTTCCCAGAAGGCTTCATGTGATTTTTAATCTTGTTTTGTTTTGACTACTCTTTAGCAACTGCTGTAGAAATAAACCATTGGAAAACTTTGAAGAATGGAGTAGTTCTTTATCTAAATAAAGAAATACTGATTGGACCTGTATAGGCAAAGTTCATCTATCGCTCGTAATTGCAAATAAACCACTAGCAACAAAGGACCAGTTTTTCGGAATTTTGGAAACATAATATTTACCTTGCTGAAATATATTCCTTTGTAACAAATTTGTGTATGTGATCCCTTGGGAGGTATGTTCAACTGCATCTTTAATGTATGAGGCATACTGAAATCGTGTTGGCATATGGCTAGTGTGATTCATCTCTACAGGTGGACTTCGAGAGACATCCAGCGCTCCTTAACTTGTCAGCCTAAATTGGTTATTGATCGCTTTGCATGCTCGCTGTTAGGTTTATTTTCTTTTAAAGCCGCAGAATATACAGTTTCTATAAAGAAATACTGCATTTCTGAAGGGACCACAGAAAATGGGTAGCTTACTACTCTAAATTTAGTCGTGTGGGAGTGTGTTTGTTAGAGTGAAGTTTTCCAAGTGAAGAAATGGTGATTATGGAATTTTTAACACCTGAGATCATGTTGTGGATCATGTGAAAGAAAAATGGTTCATTGTTAATAATTACTTAATACAGTTTCCTGTCATTCATCTACTATACTATTCCATACCAAAAATACAGGATTGCATTTGTTTAATCATGAATTCTGAGAGAAACACTGTATATAGAAAGGAATTCATTCTATGGATGGTCTTTGTTAGCGAAGAATAGGATGATGGATCATTCAGCAAGAAGAGTAGCATGGAGCAGAAAAGATTCGGTCAGAAACACAGGGAAAAATGCATCTGTGATGATCAGCATCCGGGACAGCCTCACAGTGATTCCCTATGACTAGTGTGGGAAAACAGAAAGTGGCAAAGTTACATGGAACCCAAAAGCCACAAAGCTGATTTCAATATGATGGAAATTCAACTGCTTAATCCCTTCGATGTACTGTCTTCAAAGGCTGCTTTTAATTACATCCGAAGATGTAACTAGTAACTGTTGTTGTAAATATTTTTTAGGTGCTTGATGGATAAAAACTTCGTGAGAATTGGAAAATGGTTCATAAGACCCTATGACAAGGATGAGAAGCCTGTTAATAAAAGGTAAGGGGATCTCTGTATCAACTACTGTGCCTACCAGTGTTGTCAGTGTTAGTACGTGATGGTAATTTGATGCTGTATCTTAGTGGTAGTTTTTCCACTTTTACCATGTAACAAGTAAAATCACACACAATATTTTTGCACATCAGTAAAACACAGAAAGCATTTTAGTGATTTTTTTTTTCTGGTCTTGTTATGGTAATTTAAGATAAGAAGGGGAGGTTGGTATTTGTCCCATAACTCCACAGGAATACCACATTTTTTAATATCTTTTGAATACTGTCAGCCTGTTTCTGTCATGCAACAGAATTCCAGGTAGTTATAGCAAATTATTTGAAGTTCTGGACACTTAACCCCAACCTGACATTTAAGCAGTAAAATAACTGGTGTATAGATTTACTTATTTATTTCCTTTAAAGATGCCAGCCTTGATACACAGCCTGTACTCATTAGGCAGGCTGTCAAATCAGACCTTTGTGTCTGATTAATGCACTTCTTTTGCAGCAGGATCACTGTGGAAAAGGGCTAGCTAGTCTCCACTTGCTTGTTGCTATTTCCTCTCCTAGCTCTAAAGGTTACAATGTTCTCACATCTTCTGGTACTTGCATTTATAGTCATCCGCTAAGCAAGTTCTGTCAAAAATAATCTGAGTTAAGCTGAAACACAGATTTTCTAGTGGGAATCATTTTGACAGAACTGGGTTAGGAAGTGACTAAATATGCAGTTATGCTGGAAGATTTGAAGGTAATGAGCAAGTGGAGATGAAGTAGGGTGGCAACTTCTTCATCCAGCGTAGCTGCACTCACAGTAGCTTGTCTGATGGCAGCATTAGGTACTGGTAGAAATCATTCTGTAGATCATACATACCATCTCCTTTTCATCTCTGTACCTCACTGCATTGTCTTAGAGCAGAGATGTCTTTCCTCTGTTGCAGGGTAATGCTGCAAACAGTTCAGTGCTTCATTCTGTACCAGACTTCGTGTTAAGCAGGTACTTCTAATGAGCAAGATAAAATGCAGTAATTAAACAGAGATTTGTCTGCTTTCTAAAACCAGAAAGCATTAACTCAGCATGGGGAGATCTCTTTTTTTTTTGCTGCTTACTCTTTGTGGCCAAAGTGGACTTACACTATATATGTGTAACCTTTGATTTCATGTCGGCCTAATGGCAAGAAGCCAATGGAAGATCCAGGTTTCTCCATACCTTTCTCTATCCTAGGTATACCTAACCACCTTCCTGCTGTGGGCTTTCTCTGCTGCTTTTCTGATCATGCCAAGACCTAGTTGAATTTTCTGAAAGATTAATTCCTTGAAGTGATAATAAGAAATGGTGCCTTTTCCAGCTTCTGGAAAAGGGAGACAGCTCCTTTCAGCAAAAGCTATTTGTTTTATCGGTTTTACTGCAACCTTAGTGCTCAGATTAAATGTGGCTATGAGTCTCATGTCTGTTCCTGGTGGGTATCAATTTAAGAAGTGGATTATCTGATACAGTAGATGGTGTCTGTCAAAACCAGCAGCATTCACTGGCATGAATTACTTCAGAATTCTTGGAGATTAGTAGGTTCTGTTCTTAGTTCTCGGTGTGTGTAATGTCAAGTCAGTTGTACAATCTCTGGGGGATAATTACATTTGTAAATATATGTACAGTATGCACAAATATATCTGGTCTGGAAAATGTAATAAATGAATTTGTCTTGAACTGAAGTTGTATTTGAAGTATTCTTGTGTAGAAAGCTGAGGTTTTTATTGAGAACTTTAGGGTTGAAGGGTAGACTCTCAATTTAAGGAAGATAATGTTTATTGTTGGTTTGTGGGGGTTGTTAGCTTATGTTTGAGGCTATTTGGAGTTTTTTTTTTAATAAAGTAATTGTCACTATAAATTCTGTGGATATACGCTATTTTAGAAACATTTATTTAGCAATAACAACCATGATATAATTTGAGATAGGTGTTGTGGGTTTTATCAGGGTGTTAATTTTTCTGCTGTAAATATATCATTGGATTTAACTAATCTTACTGAAAGCTGGTGGTAGATACTGCAAAAGTTGACAGTGCAGTCAGCTGCAGGACGTGGCAGCAAATAGTAGGAGGCTTTAGGGACTAATTTCTCCAGAAGTTTTTTATTTAATCTTTTAAGCTTGTTTTCTCAGTATAGCACAAAAAGGTATCTTTACATAAATGAAATTATTAACATTAATGCCATATAAATTCTTTGTGAAACTCCTGCTCTAAGCTGTGGATAAAGCAGTAAGGAGTAGTTGCAGGAAGAAGAGGCTGTCTGGGAGTGTTTAGGTATTTTAGCACTATGGGCAATGCCTTCATAACCAAAACCAGTGGTCTTTTTAAAAAGAGTAGCTAAACCCATGTTAATGTATAAAATCCCAGAAATAAGTTGCATGTATGTACAGTGATTAGGTTCAAGTCTGGGAACAGGTAAACCCTGTTGAAAACGCGTGCCCTTGTTCTCCTTGATTGGGGAAAAATATGGATAGATCAATCAATAGATCAATATAGATATATATCCCCCTTCAATGGAGGAAAAACTGATCAGGTGGTATTGTGGCAAGAAAATACAAATACTTATAAATCCTCCTTTGATACTTGTGCCAAAGTTAAGTCACCTCAAACTTCTAGTGTCTCAAGTTATTAACTTCATTTCAGGAATGTATTGAAAAGTCTCGGACTGCGCATAAATAAACAGGAAGGGAGTTAAACCTCACGTGGCTGGCTTTTGAGGTGTAAGTTCATTCATGGCCTGTGGGTTTTGTGAATGGCCTTAAAGGACAAGGGCGGGGAGGTCTGTGATTTTTAGAATGAAGTCAAAGGTGAACTGGAGCAAGGCAGTGGCCAGTGACTTAGTTACTGCTGAGGTGTGAAAAGAAGGCCTGAGAATACTGGATGACCTTCTGAGGCAGCATTAGAAACACTATGCAAGAAGAGCTTTCCAGGTCCTTTAGGGCGGAGTGAGGGAACAGCAGAGGGAGTTAGACAGATCCTTGTGCTGTTCTGTTTTGCTTACAGCATGAGCCAGATGCTTTTGACAGGAAATTTAGCACAGAACTTGTGGGTTTTCTTTCCTCAGTGTCTTTAATATTATGTGTCACTTACTAAGTAAATCTTCATGGTTTATTGTCTGTTGTACAGCAGTGCGTGTCTAAAATAGGTTTCAACACTGCTGCTGGAAAATGGCAAACTTGCTTTTGTGTGTACACAACTTCCTAAAGGAGATTAGTGCATTTGCAGTGTACAGAATTTGAAAAAGGGCATCTATAGTACCTTCCACTGTGCAGTGAAAATTCTTCACAGTCTTGTTCAGAGTCAATTTCCAAGTTTTACGCATGGATTTTTTTGTTTCAGAAAGCACCACCATAAAATGCTGAACATCTTCCTGGCAAAAAAAATTATGACCATCATATGCAAGAAACTTTGCTAATTATTTTAGTGATTATTTTCTTGGCATGTAGGAGGAAACTGGGGGGAGAAAATCAGTTTGTTTGTATGTGTATGGCCAACTGAACATAAGTTAAGCTGCCTTTAATTTGCTTAAACTGTAAAGAACACATGAAAAAAAATGGTTTGTAGATTAAGTAACTGATGGGTCATCTCTGCTTCTGGAAGTCTGCTAGAGTTTTTTTTATTCTTAAGAAGAAAAAATGTTCCAGCAGTGAAATATTTTGCAATAGATTTATTTTTGTTACTAGCTGAGAAGACAGATTGCTAGGATTGGTGTCTAGATAGCCACGTTACCCTCTGTGCACTTGAAACAGTGCAGATGGAAGAGTAGAATTGCAGTTAGGCTGCGATGAAGTAAGAGTTCTTTAATTGCAGTTTCCAAACAGATTTCTGTTTACTGCTGTCCCATAAGGCAGTTAATAACCTTGTATGATGCAGGTAGAATATAGAAATTTCTGAGTTATGAATGCATGGGCTGTATGTATTTTGGTAAGTACAGTATTGTAAGGATTCACATGTCAGCGCTTCCACCCTCAGATCTCATCCCTCAACTTTTGCTGCTGTTAGAGAGGTGAGTCAGTACATCCATACCCAAGTTTGCTCAATAGCTGTGTTCATTTCTTCACAAGCGTCAAAATTGGGCATTAATCAGAGCCATCAAAACCTGAAGGTGTGGACATTTTAAGCAGCTGCTTCCTCTTCGAGAGCCTGGAAATTATAATTTCCTTCAGTTCCTTGGGAGTAGTCATAGGACTTGGCCAATGAATATCTGAATCAGTGATACCAAAATTGACATTCAGCATTGTTGCAAGCAACGTTGCAAGCTGCATTCCTTTTCTGCATGTTAGGAACTCTGGTCAGTCAGTATTGTCATAGGAAAAGATGGATCTGGGTGAGCCCTAGAGAAGAACTGCAGGGATATGCCAGGAGGAATTGGGAAGTTGTGGAACTAGTGTCTGTCTAAGGCTGTAGCACCTTGTCTGAATGTGATGGGGTGGTTTGATCCTGGCACATGCCATTACGCAGATAATGTCTTTTGGCAAATGGTAGTGGGGAGTTTCATCACACGATGGCATAATTCAGTGGGAGCTTGGTGGTAAAACAAGTTTAAGTGATCTGTTTAATAAGATTTGGATTCCTCAGCTGGGAAATGGTAACTGATTGATGATGCAATGTCTGAATTTAAAACTGGAGGGTTTTATTTTCTGGAATTTGCGAAAAATAAGCCTTATAATTTTTTTAATTCTGCAAGTGTGTGTACTTGCTTTTTAACCATGTTTTAAAAAATTCAATAACATGATTGCTTGAGTTTGAAATTGGTATATTGGTAGCATTATGTATATGCAGTGTTGCCAACTAACCATCATAAATGAGGAATGGCTAGGAAGGAAAATAATAAAAATCAGTCTGATTTAATTTTAAATAATGCGTGCTTATTCCTGACTTGTCAAAAGAAATGTGACAGAAATACTGAGTAATAAGAAATACACAGTGTATTTTTCACTAAGTCTTCCTACCCCTGTAAAAATAAGCTTTTCTACTACAGTTTAAAAGGCTTAGTTCGCAGACAAATATTTTCCTTTTTTTGAGATGTAAATTCTGTAATATCATACTCATCTTTGCTGAGTTTCTTCTCAGTCTTACTTAATGGTTTCAGTAAAATCATACATGGATTAGCGTGTTATAGCTGTGGTTGGTTGGACTTTTGGTGTTTGCTTTCTTGGGGGTAATTTTTGTGTTGTTGGGCTTTTTTTTTTTTTTTAGTTGGTAATCTAGTGTGTGCTAAAGCTGACTTAATTCTTTCCTATTTTGACATATTGGGTGCAGTACCCGATGGATAGGGTCCTATCCATGTTTTAGCAGAAGGGATAGATACAAAATAGAGATTATAAAATAAGTGTTTTCACATGCATGTTTCAGCAAAAGCTGGCATCATTGCTATCCATATACTTATAAATGTTTAAAGTAGTATAATTATATTCAAGTACATTAATATGGCTAATAAATATAATGTATATTTTTTTATAGACAGAAGACAGTTAAATGTTAGCAACCTCAGGTTTATTTAAGGATACAATTAAGATGATTTGCGAAAATTATGTTCAAGCACTACTATTTTAATTATTACCTATGGTGGATATATGCTGCTGGTGGTCTTGGGTCACTTTGTCTTATTCCAAGAATCTTGTATTTAAAATTCTTGATTGAAAATGTTAGCACACTGTGCAGGAAAACAGCATTTTGGATTGAAGGTCTTAATGTTCATGTGCTTCATTACCAAAGTAACTTTCTAGATAAGCTGTGAATTAAGGAGTTTTGTATATTCAATGGTCTGATGTCAGTATTTTCTAAAAGACAAGGACTCTCACAGAGCTGTAAAATTTTCACTGACTATATTAAATATATGACCCAGTTTGCATTACCTCTGCACAGCTCTACATTATGGTATGTAGCTACAGCTGTTAATTTTTTTGGCTGTCCTTCAGTAAGTGAAGCAGGAAACAGCTACCACTGAAGACTACTTTCTTCATGACAATGACCCAACCTTTTCATCTTCCTTTTCAGGAGCAAGAGTGTTAAAAAGACAGTGGCAAAGCAACCCCAGGCACTGATTCTTCAGATTCCTTGACCCTTGCCAATCACGCTGATGTCCTGTGCACAGCAGAAGGGCTCGCTGTGTGGGGTCATTGCTAGGATGTCACTGGAGCAGCACTTCTAGTGTGCTGCATATACCCACTTGAGCTAATTCAATGATGCTTTGGAGTATCTTGCACAGCTGTTTGCTGAGTGCATGGAACTGAGCCAGACAGCTAAGATAAACCATAAGGGATGTTGGTAGATGTCCTGTCCTCTGATACTTTTGTTGGTAGACATGAGTTTTAAATTCCTTCTTTGAAAGTATACCTTTGTTTTGGTAACAGGAGTTCTATTATCTCAGTGACCTCTCTCTGTGGATGCAGCAGTATCTCAAAATGGGGCTCCTGCTGGTGCAGTGCATTGTAGTATTTGCACTGTATTTTGGGATGCCTGTGTGCCTCTGGCAGCCACAGTGTAGATGGTAGGTCCCTCATGTCATACTGAAATTTCAAAAGGTGGGCAGGATGGTGTGAGCCAGGAGGGTGTGCAGTAGAATTGGTGTGGCAGAATCTTGTGAAAGGACAGTTGTTTGCCTCCTCGCGAGCTTCCACACGTAAATTACTGATCAACATCTACCAGTTTGAAATGAATTGTTAGTAGAATTCCTTCTGTCTTGAGAAAGAAAAAGACCATCTGCCCACTGCCTTTTAAAGCACTATTCCTGTTCTGTACTTGAGCCAGTAGAAATATTCAAGGTGCTGTCACGGAGCTTTGCAAAGCTTTCACGAGTTTATTTGTGAGGAGCCTGAGACTTTGCATTGCCTTTTTACTTCTGAAATACTCTGAAGCAATGTATTTTCAGTGTATGTGTATAACTGCCATTTCCTTGTAGGAATTTGGGGAAGCCAGGATATAGGGGATATGTGTTATTATATGTGTATCTCCATGTGCAGCCAGTCACACATTCACGTCATCCCCTTCCCCATTTTGGGGGTTATAAGGGCATATATTGTTGTGGATTCCAGTTTATAATGAGGATCAGTTACCACCGTCATTTTGAAGTTAAGGATCTTTTTACTGATTTAATGAATGTAAATTAACAAATACATAAAGATGCTCTTGTCATGTTTAACTTCAGGACTTCGTAAAGCCTTCTCTTACAGTTATTATTTGCTGACAGTATTTATTTTGTATACAAATATTTGTATGCCTAAGGTTAGTGGAATGTCTACATATATTCAAAGTATTTGCATTATTTAATGTCATTTCAGACATGACTTTTTTTAGACTTCTGTAAGTGTTTAAAAAGACAGTTATTTAAACAGTTGAAGTCTTTTGAACTGGGGTTACACAGATGGCAAATAGCTCAAGAACATCAGAGTTGTGTATTTCTGTTGTCCATTTATTTTCTTTGTGCCTTATTTTTATTTCTGTAGTTTAGAAGTGAGATAGTATCTTCATTAAGTGGTTTTGGATACACTCGTGTCAGGCACTTGAACTCCAATAATTACATAGGAAGCCTGCTTTAATCAGGACTTGGTGACCAATTAGTGAAGTCCTGCTAATGTTTAAGCTCCTTTTCTCATTATACACTCGCTATTGGCACTGTATATAAAGGATAAACTAAGTGCCCTGATGTGCTGTTAATTAGATTTGTCAGGACTCCCAGTTGCACTGTCTGCCAAACACAAGTGTTGTCACTTACTGTATCAGGAATGAGTTGACTTAAGGGCTTTTGTAGATATTTAGAGGGCCTTAGATTTGAATACTTCTGTTGCAACTGTAATTGTACTTGCAGCTATAGCTCTGCTTATTGAACTGCAAGAGCCATAAATGAGACAGCAGCTTTCTTGAATTCCTGAAAATCAGCCTGGGTTTTGTGCTTAAACAGATGTAAAATCGTTGTAGGCAGTGTGTAGCCTTCTGAGTTCTGCAAAAACAGTGACACTGTAGGATCTGTTTTCAGTCCGGCTCAGAAGTAAATGCAGTTGCTCATATTCCCAAATAAAATTGGTGCCTGAAGCCAAAAATATCTTCAGTCTATCTCCAAAAAATAGAAAACTTCAGTTAAAAGCAATTCCAGTTAATTTCAGTCAACAGTAGTACCTTTTTCATTTATTTTCCTGTCACTTTTATACCTTTTTAAAATAACTTCATCTTGAAATGCAACTCTCAGAGCAGAGTTATCTGGGTTATTGCCTCTGAAAGTCTGTTTTCCAAGACTTATGTTCACTTAAAAGAATGTTACTAACCCTTATTACCTGCAGACTCAGACTAAAATGGAATTGTGCTGCAGTGTTTGATTGGGTTTGTTTTGTTTTTCCCTTTTAGTTAATATGGAACCATTTCATTCTGGTTTATCTGTCTGCTAGCACAACTTCAGTCATTAGTGTTAATTTTAACTGGCAGAAATCACAATTCAGACTCTCTTCTCCTTTCTGCCCCATTCTTTCTGCATCTCTATCTTCCTCTCAGTCAGATTGGATTGCACATACTGTATTGAGTTCTCTGGGACATGAGCTGCAGCAGTGTGCCAGAACAGTTCTGTGCAACTCGGTAGCCTATAGAACAAGTACTTTAAAGCATTGCAAAGTGCTGTCATCTTTGTGCAGTCCTATGCTATCTCTTAGGCATTGTGCAATCAGGTGCTTGTTCAAGAAATGATCAGATGGCGTGATGATATAAATGGGCTGTTCTGTGAGTAATATATCAAACAAGTTATGGAAATGCTCATTATTAAAATATAATTGGCTGGAGCCGTGTATAAAGTTGAGGAGAAAACTGAATTAGTCTTGTGAATGCTTTTAGTGTTTTGGCTTATTAAATTTTCAGATTCAGTATAAAAGCAGTTTTAAAGAAGCTTGTCTTTGGTATTAATTTACTAGTAGTTTAGGAGGTAGCAAACTTGAACACTTTGTATATCCTATATGATATAAATAATGCTGTATGACCCATTTCTTCTGTGTTGGACTAGTAAGGTAAACCTATGTTCTTCCTTTTAATAATGATGTAGCGAGCTGTAGGCCATTCTTTTCATGAACATTGCAAAGAGACCAATCTGGTGTTGTACAGTAATTACAGAGTAGATCTATGAGCTTTGATTTATTTGGCAACTGAGTAAAGCAGAGCAAGTTCTAAAGTATGGCTCCAGTCCATTTTGAAAGTACAAAGTGTAATATGCGCAGAGGTTTTTGGGGTACTTCTCTTCACCTTAATCCCTTCTGTTTGCTTCAGAGGGTTTTTATTTTTATCCTACATAATCATTGTAACTGAACTCTGTTCTGAGCTCAGTAATATTTGTTTTCAAACCTCTCTATTATGGGAGGAGCTGCAGTTAGAACAGTTAGGCTTGGTGATACAAACTGTATAGGGTTTGGTTATTAAAGTGTATTAAGAAACCACTGTTTTTTATTCTTGGGTGCTTTCTCTGTATTGTAGCAAGAAGTATTGACTGGTGACTGGTTGTGAGGCACTGGCACGAGTTGCTCAGAGAAGCTGTGGCTGCCTCATCCCTGGCAGTGTTCAAGGCCAGGTGGGATGGGGCTTGGAGCAAGCTGCTGTAGTGGAAGGTGTCCCTGCCCGTGGCCGGGGCTTGGAACTGAATGAGCTTTAAAGGTCCCTTCCAACCCAAACTAGGATGTGATTCTGTGAGTTACCTTTCATCTTTGAAAAATCTTGTGTTTGAAAAGGTCTAGCTTTTTCATTGAGTGAGGCAGGATGTGGTCTAAGCTGGAGGCAGGGTGAAAAGCACATGTGGAACAGGTCATTTCTCAATCACAAATGCTGGGCAACTTTCAAGTGTTCCTGGTTTGACAGAGAAGTGACTTCATGCACTTGAGAAGTTGAGAAATCCTGGACAGGTGAGCAAACACTGGGTCAAATTTTGAAAAAGAGAACTGCAGCCACTTGCTGTGTTTGGGTCTAAGCTGAGTAGATTCCCTCCAGGTTGGATATATCCACTTGTATAGCACTCTTGCTTCTGGCTTACAATGTAACAGGCAGTCATCTCTTTCACACTGATCATAGAAGACATTCTCTTTTACTGATTTTTCAGAAAGAAAACATAAATAATAAAAATACCTGTCATAAATGAGACTGAATTTAGTCTCTCTAGACTTTACCCTGACAATGAAACGAAGACTGAGTAATTACTAAGGAGTAAACCTGTTTTCCAGGTGCTCAGCACCTGCTCATCTGCGAGTATTGACAAACTCATCCTCTCTCCCAGTAATATGCTACATACTGCCATCTACTGGCTTGACGTTTTGTCATTGCAGCAGGGGATGGGTCATGGCTTTCCCTTGTGGTAAAATGTGTGGTCCATGCTGCTGTGCTGTAATTACACCTCTGCAGATTTGTCATTGCAGTACTTGGATGTGGATACTCTCCTTCAGGATCTGTAGTGCTACTTTTGGGTTAGCTTACAGCCATCACAAAGAACTTGTGTAGAACTGCTTCAGTCAGTTTTTTGGTCAGGGTTCATCTCCCCAGGGAGTTGCAGGTGAAGTGTACTCGGATCTCAAATCATTCCTGTGGCCATGGCTTTGATCTTTGGTGATCTGTAAAAAAAATCCCAATCATTCCTCATGCATCACTGGGTTTAATGGTATCTGTGTGAACCTTTTCTGTCTGTGGCTTTCAGGATGCTTTCTTCCTACATGAGTAGACTTCCCTCTTTTCTCTCCACACTTTCTTCTCAGCTTGTTGTTCAAGTTTTCTGTGGATTTCTGAGAACCAGTCCAGATTTGGACTGAAAAGCAGTTTCCTTCAGGTATCTTGTGTCACGATTGCCATCTTTAAGTCAGCAATGCATTACTAGATGCCAGAATATTTGGGAAAATTGAGATTTGCAGGGACAGCAATTGTCCTCCCCTGTTTTTCTATCAGTCTGTCATACTGATGATTTTTCTTCTGGAATCTCCTCCCTGGGGCGGGGATGGGGGGGACAGGGAGACATTCCATGAGAAATGGAAGCCCCACCGCCTTGTAGGTAACCATGTGAATCATACAAGGACTTCCAAAATATGGTCTCAAGATTCATAAGATTTATGTCTCAGGTTCCCAAGGGTCCATTCTGGCTGCAGCCAGGACAGGGCTGTAAGGAGAAGAATCTTAGAAGGACATGATGATTATTCAGGGGTTGAGTGAATTTCTGACTAGAGAAGGGAATTTTCTGTCATGTGTGGGGAAACCAAGCTGCAAAAACTACTTTAGGGGATCTTGTCTTTCTTTAATCATAGAATCATAGAATAGTTTGGGTTGGAAAGGACCTTAAGATCATCCAGTTCCAGCCCCCCTGCCATGGGCAGGGACACCCCCCACTAAACCATGCCACTCAAGGCTATGTCCAACCCGGCCTTGAACACCCCCAGCAATGGAGCATTCACAGCTTCCCTGGGCAGCCCATTCCAGTGCCTCACCACCCTTACAGGAAAGAATTTCTTCCTCATATCCAGTCTAAACTTCCCCTGCTTAAGTTTGAACCCGTTACCCCTTGTCCTGTCACTACAGTCCCTAATGAAGAGTCCCTCCCCAGCATCCCTATAAGCCCCCTTCAGATATTGGAAGGCCATATTACCAGTTGTTAGTAACATGGGGGCTGCAAGTGTGTTTTGGAGGATATTGATACATTTAATTATATAATTTCCATCTGTTGATATGAAGGAAGAACATGAAATATCTTTTTTTCTCTTTTGAAGGATCCAACAGTCTAATGTATGGAATTGGATGTCTAATGTATGGAATTGGATGTCTAATGTATGGAATTGGATGTCTAATGTATGGAATTGGATGTCTAATGTATAGAATTACTATGAACTTTTTACTAGTCTTCAGATTGCATGGAAACATTGTGTGTGCACACAATGTTGTTTACACCCCATGATGATACGATGTTTTGAAGAACAGTTCCATAGCACAGAGGCATATGGTGGAATTATTTATTGTACCACCCAGTTCCTAGAAAAAAAATAATTTAGAAAGGAGGGAAAATGTTGCCTGAAGAGTTTCAGATCCCGTCTGCTCTGGGTGCAGCCATGAGACAGATATGGCATTTAACCAAGCAAGGTAAATGCTTGGTTAAGTGTGCCTGGTTAAGTGTGTTAAATGCTTTCTTGGTGATGCAGTGTAGTGTAGTCACTGTGGATGTTGCAGGAAGCTGTCTGCTATTATGTGCTTCTAGTTTTTAAAAAGAAAATACTCCTCTTAAAAAGAAGATACTCCTCTTAAATAACCCCTTAACTTGAAAGTTGGCTCCAGGAGTGGTCAAAAGTGGAACAGCTTTGGGAAGACTCTAAGGTCATGCCAAGAACACAGTTATTTTTCTGTGCGCTTGGTCAGCTTCCTGCTGAGTTTGGCAATACAACTTGACATATTTTTGTGTTTAACAACTGTTGATGAATTTTTCTTTTGTGAATTTAATTGAGTTTGAACCCACACTGAATTTTAGCATGCACAAATGCTTGCTGGTAATTAATACCATGGCTCATCTATGCAGTGGGTGGAAAAAAGTCTGGGGCTTTTGTTTTAATTTTTCATTCATTAGTGTACTGGTAGGTCTTTTACTTCCTGTATGAAGGAGAGAATGTAACTGTCTATATCCTTTTTTGCCTCAATCCTTTTGAGTTTAGCTCACATCTGCTCTCTCCCTCTTCAGTTCATCTCCTTCACAATGAAGACTCCTAAAGTCTCTAGCTGTTCTCCGTATGGAAACCATTCCGTCTTTCTTCCCTTTCTTCTTACCTCCTTGTGCATCTCTTCCTTCTCCCATCATTGCTTGAGATGGAGAAGGTTCAGAATAGCACCTGTTTATATGCAAATACTTCATGTGTTTCTAGGCTGTTGCAATCATATCGTTTGTTCTTCATCTCTTTCCAAATTCTGAACATCGCTGCGGTTTCTGTTTGGGTTTTTCTTGTTATTTCTGACCTGGTGTGCCTCTGTGGAAATGCTAGCTATAGTTTCAAGACCTTCTTTCCCGGCCAGTAATATCTTGTTCAAAGCCAGAATTCCTAATCAACAAGTAGGATTTCCTTGTTTTTTCTTTATCCTTCTGCACCTTTTCTGTATGTTTATCCATATTGAATTTCATTTGTGGGTTTTGTTTGGGTTTTCCCCCTCATCTAGTCACTAACTTTTGTGAAGTTGCACTGCAGTTCATGTGCTTTCAGTATCACAGAAGTAGCAGAATTTGCTACTGTGCTCTTCACCCACTTCTTCTGATTGTCATTATTTAGCCTTAATAATTGTGATATTTCTTCTTAATGCAAAGATAAGTCAAGGACTGTCTCAACACTGGGAAGAAATCAAAGGAGGCCGAGCGATCTCAGGAGAGGTGCTTAAGTAGCTGTAGCGTTTGTATAAATGAGAAAACTAAATGAACTAATTAAAATAAGCTGGAGCAATGTATAAACTACCACCACAGACTTGTTTAATACAATTTAATCCAAACCTGCAGGATCTTTATTAATCATAAAAATCAATAGAGAAATAAATATCTTCCAGGTGGAAGTCACCATAGGAAAGCATCTTTTAAATGAAGGAATTAAATACTGTAAAACTGTTGACTGAGAAATTCTACTCTCCAGTGGCTGTAATTACCCATTCCACCACCCTGGGTATCACGGTTTTATTTACAGGACATAACACTAATACTATTAATGGGACTAAATCTCTCTTCTATTCTAGTGAATGGCATAAAGCAGTATAGCTTTAAGTAATAAATAGCAGGATTTTCTGTTGTGCTTAATTTTTCTTAAGGCCACTATTCTTACAGAGAGGTTAACATTCAATCATGCCACACAAACACTGGTAATTTCAGCCGTATTCTCATTTCCCCTTTCGGTGGCATTTATGATCTTTGAAGGTTCATTTTGGATGTAAATGACCGGTTGAAGAGTATAAAGAGAAAAATCTATTTAAGGTTCTAAATTTGAATGATTGTTTTGTGCGAATGGAGATGATTTTGAGTTGAAAAATAAACTAGTCAGTCCTTGTACAATACACTGGCCTAACAGATGTGGGAATAAGAGTGTTAGTTTGGTGAACTCGTTCAAGTTGAAAACTGCAAACTGCTCTTTTGAGACTGGACTGACTTTGGTTTATGGCATAGTTTTTGATGAAAGTTCTTTTGATTACATATTCTTTTGTAAGAACAGCTTCATATACTGCAGCTTTGTCATTTATGTGGTATTACAGAACAAATCCAACCCTCCTGGAGAACAGATGGCCCAAGAAACTCTTCCCCAAACCTCCATACTTGGTTTAGAATCTATTTCTGGTACAGTGCAGTCAACAGCAACAAAATATTAAAAATAGCATTGCTTTATTTTAGACTCTCCTAGTACCTTTCTGCTTTCTGACAGCATGCTTTGTGCTACTTACACACTTGCAGGATCTGTCTACTACTTGGAGTTGGACTTTTGTTTTTCTGCTCCTGTTTTGGTGTGGACTGCTTTAATAAAGCTGAGCATACACTTTCCTTTGTGCCGAACTCGAGAAATGAAACTCAGAACATGTTTGGAGCCAGGGGCCTATTGTTCTTTCTTCACTGCATTCTGTTACAAGAGGTTTTGAGATACAGTTGTTTCTTGTTTTAAAAATTTCAGAGCTTGTTCAGTAATATTTAAATGGCAAAGTTGTAATTTGGGGGACTAATCTGGACCAAAGTCTTTTAAGAATAGTTCTATAAATGTTAATAAACAGCTAGAATCACAATGGGAATCAAGTGCTTACGCACTTGGCAATGTTACAGTGATTCCACCTGTCTCTACACTTTGCAGACACATACTTTACTGAAATTCCTTTCCTTTGTTTTGAACAGTACTGAGCTGACTTTAGGGATGTGATTTTACTAATAGCTTTTAAATATGATTACTTTTTATAAAGGTCTTACTAAAAGCCAGGCAAATGAATTTTTGCATACTGTGGTGGTAGCATATTAAAGCAAATAGATTAAAGCAGTTTATAGCCAAAAGTATGCTGGAAATGTAAACATCTATTAAGCAAGAAAATGGTGTGGTTAGTTACACACACAAAACTAGGAGATCAGAGAGAGCCAGCCTTATTTGTTAAACAGTCAGATGGCACTGCAGAATAAGAAGATCAATGTCATGCTGCCAAAGGCGAGCAGATTGCCAGCTGAGCTGTGTAAAGGCTCCTCTCTCTTCTACTCTGCTGCAATCTGTAAGATAATTTTCCATTGTACTTAAAAATCTTGAGGAACTTGTTTTGGGGGGCCGTTAATAGCATCTGTGTGATATAACATGCAGGTAGCTACTTGTAGGGTTTTCAGACATGTTTAGGCACCTCCTTCACGTTCATTTCAGTTGGAGTTTGGCATTATTTGTTGCTTGAAGATCCTGCTTAGTGTTTTTTTCTGACTTACAGAAACCAATTGCTTTCAGAATTCAGCTTCAAAGTTAGTTAGTGACGTAAGTCCTGTGTTCAGACGTGAGTAAAGAACATTAAATCCAACTGAAGGTTTTGAGATTTAGCATTTTAAGTGCCTGAGTATTTTTTGAAGGACTTCAGCCTTTTATGGGGAAGTTTTATATGAAAGCTTTAATTTTGTCACTTTCTCCTGTCAGTCTCCAGCAGTTTCTGTTAAACGTGGAAGATTTTTCCATCTGTTTTTGAGACTGGCAATTGGAATACATATTTGTTAAAATCTTTAGTCATGGACAGAACAAATTAGCTTTGCCTTCGTATGACTCTCTGTGTGCACATCGTCTGTGAATACAGTTTTTATGCACATAGGTTCTGTCAGCATGCTGGAGAGTACAGTTCCTGAGCAGGCTCTCAGGTGACACGCTGCTCTTCCTGCCTTGCTTTGTTTTGAAACAATTCTGGAGCATCTGTCATTGTTTCACACAATTTCCTGTAAAGCTGCCTGTGGCAGTTGCACTCATTCTTTATTACCCTAGGGCTTTGCTAGCTATAAAATAATGTATCTGCCTACCTAATAGCCTAATAGTCAGCCTTCCCTGGAGAAGTGGGAGTGGAAAACCGGTTTTACTTTCTTTTTTTTGCTGATCATGCAAACCTGACCCCATCTGAGAAGCTTTTATCTGTGTTGTCAATGAAGTAGAAGGGAATTCCTATGATAATGGCTTTTCTAGCTACTAGATGGCCTCTTTTGTGTAGCAAAGAATGGCACTGAGCAAATCACATGAAAGTTTCTGCCATAATAAGGATGACACATCTGTATGTGATTATCTTTTAAAGAACCCCTTGGGTTTCTTGCTTTGTTTGTTTATTAGTTTAAAGGCTCCTTATACTAAAATAAACTGTAAAAATGGTACAAAAGTGATGCCCACAGTTGCCCACACTCTGCTTGTAGGACCATTGCAACATATGCACCCACATTATATCATCTTTACGTGCCTATAGATAGATCTGTGTTGCTACTGTTCTTTTCAACAGGGTTGTTTTTTTTTGTCAGGAAAATAATTTTCAGATGTTGTTAGTGAAAAACTGAAATTCATATGGACAGCTGTTCTTTTATAGTTGAATAATTTTTTTTATATAGAATTTTTTCTTTAGCAGCAGTTTTACTTAATTTGAATTTCCTAAGCCAAATGGTATTGCTTACAGATCAATACGTGGTAAACACTTCACTACTAGTTAATTCCGCATGTGAACAGTTCCACTGGGATTACATGTAACACCTTATAAAGGTATGTCTGAAGAACTGAATTACTATTATATATGTTGGTTCTGGAAAATCCCAACCATGGCCCTACTATACTGGAATGCCCTAGAACTCAAAGTTACCTAAACCAGCCAAACCAACCCCAAATGCAACAAAGAAACCATACTAAACAGTAAAAATCACAGAGCAAAGGAATACTTAACCACTGTTTGGTTATTTTTCTTTCAAATTAGTTGCTTGCAAATAAAACCATGTTAATATAGGTTTGCCTTATCGTGAGGTAAGCCTCGTGAGTAATGACAAGGAAAATAAACTACTGAGAGTAATGGTGAGGAAACAGGGCTTTGTGGGTGAGTTTCTCACTGGAGCATAAGTAGCAGACATCTGTGGTATAGAAAGCAGAAGTGCGCTGAACCAGGCTAATAATGAGATAAAATACATTTTCAATGTTTCAGTTACACCATCATGTAAGAAGTATTGTATATGATGTGTGCTGGTTTCATAGTGCTCTGACTCCTTCATCTGCAGTTTGATTACTGCAAGTTCTTATTTAAAAAACACTTGAGCTGCACATAATTTCTGAATCTCACATTCCATTGAAGCCATTGTAACCACATGATTGTTTAAAGTTATGTCCTGACTTCCTTGTCTGGCTGCATTAGGATACAGTCTTCATTTGTACATTCCAAACTCATGAGCAGCTTCAAAGAGATTCTTTTCCCAGCCAGCCTGCCAGTGATAGTTCAGCTTTCTGATCTGAGCATGGAATCAGAATCTCCATTTTAAATTGAGCAACTTCTTTGGACTGTTTCCTGAAGTAGGTATTAGCTGTGTTTGGAATATAAGATTGTATAATACACTGTAAATACTTAACCAGCATATAAGCTGCCTAATTCACTCCTAGACTTTCCACTTGCAAAGCAGTTCAGCAGTCCTGAGCAGGTAATAATAAAACCCTTCTGTATGTGCCAAAACACATAAACCCAAGAATTACCATTCAATCATAGAATGGGTTGGGTTAGAAAGGACCTTAAAGGTCACCTGGTTCCAACTGGATGAAATTGTGTGTTCATGTTACATACTCATGTTATGCTGTCTTATGCTAGATACTTATTATTGACATGGTTTTGTGATTAATTTGCTAATTGTATACCAATGATGTACCTATACAATATTAAAACTTTCCCAATGTGACATTAGGTTCTGACATACACTGTTTGGCTGTACTTACAAGATGAATGTTGTTTGCTGCTTCATCCCTCCTCCCTCTGACCTTTACATTTCGTACAGATAATTATTTGAGATGGTAATACATGGGTGTATATATATCTCTGTGTGAGAGTTTAGAAATATCATAGAATCATAGAATGGATTGGGTTGGAAGGGACCTTAAAGCTCATCCAGTTCCAACCCCCTGCCATGGGCAGGGATGCCTGACCCTTTTCCAGGGCTCTGTCCAACCTGGCCTTGAACACTGCCAGGGATGAAGCATTTACCACTTCTCCAGGCAACCTGTGCCAGGGCCTCAGCACCCTCACAGTAAGCAATTTTTTCCTTATATCTAAGCTGAATTTCCTTGTCACTGTTGTGTTATTTCTTTATTCTAGTTAAGATTTGATTTTGTGGGATTATTATGTTGGCAGAATGCATGCAACATAGCTTGTATTTCAAGCAGCACTTTGAAAATATAGTCATATTTTTAGGACCTTAATTTTAGATGTGCATTTTCTGGCCAGGTAACTTAAGAGTTTAAGTCAATATTTAGATTTTTCTTGTTTCCACTTGCTCTGACATAGTCTTCATAGTAGCATTTTAAGAATCATAAGGAAACCTTCTTGATTAAAATTTTGCCTTCCAGCAGTACCATTATGAAAACATTAGCAAATGGTTGAAAAGTGTTAGCAGAGCTGTTCCACCCAAGTCATTTCAATAGTGGGAGTGTGTTTGTTGTTGAAAGTAAGAAAGGAATCAGGTCCTCTCATTCTTTCCAAGGAAATAAATAATTCTGATGCAGAGTTCATATTACATATCTGCATCTTCAGAAGAAGGTATGCTGTAGAATTAGTGTATCATCTGTCAGAATCCCATTGTGGTAGGTTAATTAATTAAAACACAGCAGCCACCTTACTAGTGAAGGCTGAGATAACACAAGAGGAAATGGCTGAAGCAATTTAAGACAATTGAGATCTGGAGTTGATCTCCAAGAGATGGCAATTTAACCACCTTCAAGTGTAAGACTTGCTGGGATCATCTTTGTAATGATTTGCCCATATGTGTTAAGCTGCAAACTGGGAGACAAGCAAAATTAACAAGAGCAAGGCAAAGCAAGGACTTGTTCTCTTTCTTTCTTCGTAGCACACTTAAGCCTTTACTGGCTCACTCTTGATATGTTTAGTAGCTCACTGCATGGAAGGCAGCAGTGTGAAATAGTGTTGTACTCAACAGCTGGAGCTGCTTGGTTCAGGTAGTGATGAAATGGATCTTGTGCTGGATTCTGACAAGGTGTATCTGTTGCTAGAATTAATCTAGAATTAATCCCCTTCTCTCAAGGGGAGCTTGATACAGAAAACTGGCCGGCATGGAACAACAGTCACCATCCCATTCCACTGCTGGGAGCAGGACCTTAACTCTGGAGGCAGGCCTTGCGACCCACCCAGGTGTCACCAAGGGTTAGAAATGGGGCGTCTGGCAGGGGGTTCTGATGTAGTCATCTTGGATTGCAGGGATTAGTGAAGTTTTATATTCTCCTGTCAAGTGATGTCAATGAAGCCAGCCAAATACCAGGAAGTGGTTGAATTCAACTTAATTTTAACTATGCCTGGTTTTACTTAAAATTTTCTTGTATTCTGAGGAGAACGTACTTAAAATATTGAGATTGAAAGTGGAAACTAACAGAAGAATTACTCATTATTCAAGTTTATACCACTTTTTGCTGCTGGTTTAAAAAAGCAATGATTCTGCCCTGTGGTACAGGGTGGGAATGCATGAGGGGTAATCCTAAATCTTCTTCTGACTATTCCGAACGCTTTTCTGTTGCTATCCTTTTTCAACCGAGGCCACTTCATTCCATGTGAGAAGGGTTGGCTTTTATTTGTGTTACAGACAGTGAGTATAAAGGTGTAGTAGAAAGTTGTCTTACGTAGGCTAACAGAACTGAATGTAAGCCTTGTTTTCATCCTGCCCTGTGGTAGAAAGGGGTCAAATCATGTCAGCATTTACACTAAGTTAAATACTACTGTGGAGCAGTAACTTTTTCTAGGAGTCTAGAACTCATTATGGCCTATTTGTGCCTTCCTGGTGCCAAATTTGGTTTCTTCAGCTGAATGATTGCAGTCTGTGCTTCTAGAAGGAAAGAAATAATAAAGAAATGAGTTTCTTCAAGTGACCTAAATTATTCTCCTTCCTCCTGAACTCAGCTATGTGTTACTTTTTGCCCATGCAACATTAATAGGATCAGATAATATTGAAGACTTGTGTTTTTTCATAATTATCTGTTTAACCTTGTGACGGAGGGTAATGTATCTTCTCCATCTGTTACTAATTCAGCTGAAGCAAAACTAGTTTGACTAGTGGAGGCTGTTGGCTTAAATGCTGATGAATAAGCCATAGATAATGTAATTAACTGACTTTGTCGGTTTGAAAGGTAAAAATGGCTCCTGATGCATGACACCAGTATGAATTCTAGGTCAGGAATTTCCAAAGCTACATTAACTCTGTAAGATGTTTTGCAGTCATTGTGTGAAGGAATTCTGTAGCTGCTGTTTCAAGTTCCATGTTCTGAAACTCATCACCGCACTTCACACTGATGAGCAGACTGGGGAAGGAAGCCAAGAAATTAATGGACCATAGAAACTAAATTACCCTTTCAACCCTGAAGGAAGTCTTCCCTCGCACTCAACTCATGCATTGATCCCAACACAGGGCAGACAGAACCTGCTGGAGCCATTTGATGACGTGTCTTGCCTTGGTATTAAATCTGCAGAGTTTGTGCAAAACCAGACTGTGTTTTGTTTCTAAATAATTTTCCTAGATTTTTTTCTTTTGAACTTCCACATGAAGTGAAATTTGGCATCTATCTGAAGTGATTTGTTGGATGGTTTGGGGTTTTTTGTTTCCTTCTGCTCTCTTGAATTCCCATGGCTGCTGGAAAATTGAAATCCTTTCTGCTTTATGAAGAGAGGATTAGAAATGGAAATTCTAGGGCTAGCTTGGATTGGAATTGTGCTACTTAGTATCAGCCTTTGTTGTGTTATGGAAGAGCAAATTGTGAGGAAAACCAGAGTTAACTACAGAGTTGTCATGAGAAACATGCTTTTAGGTACTGTAAGAATCTTGGTATTGTTTGCCTAAGAAAAAATAAAGCCGTATGGAATCCAGGCTGTAATTACTTTCATATGGTTCAATTCTTTGGCAACAGTTGTAGTGTGTGTACTGCACTAATCCATATGTGGGCATCAGTAGCTAGATACAATACTAGCTGTTAGTTGCAGCAAGGCACTGTCATTGCCAGTTTTGCCCGTACTGATCATTTCTTTAAGCCATTATATGTCTTACTCCAGTAGTTTTGTACTGCAGAGAGATGTTACTGTCCTCCTGAAAACCAGACAGATCTATGTTTTACAGCTAGTTACATGTTTGGTTTTTCACTTAGGTGACCTTATTCTGACAGTTCACATGTAGTCTATCCAATGATTATGTGTATACTTTTACAGGCAGGTGTTTTAAAAGATGAATATGGGTGGCTTGTTTTCAGCAGTCACTATGGATGTGTAATGGCAAAGATGAGTTTTCAATATTTGCACCTCACCATTCCCCCTTCTAAATGTTGGCTACAGTGACTTAACTGCTTGGACTACTGAAAAATCTTTCTCTACTTAGAGTCTGTGAAAAAATGAACCACCAAACCTAATGCTGGTATAGCATATATTTTCAAGAATTATTGTATTCCGGGGTTTAAAGCAGTTCTCAAGTAATCATGAAGGGAAAAGATAACTCTTGGGTCATACAAATCCATCTCCACTAGGGCTTTTGTCAGTGCAGTTACGGCTGAGAGGAGCAGAAAGGATTAGAGCTTTATTCTTTATGCCAGCAAGTGTTTTGAAGTGTCGGCTGTATTTCATTAGGGTTTTTACACCTGAAAATGGCTGCCCCATCCCTGGCAGTGTACAAGGCCAGATTGGAGGAGGCTTGGAGCAACCTGATCTAGTAGAAGGTGTCCATGGAATACTTGCTGAAAGTTATATTCATGTGAAATACAAATGTGTAGCTTTTAATGTAATGTTAGAAATCTATGTGATGCGCACACACTGACAGAAACACATTGTCTCATTACTGATACTCCTTGCAAGTTGCCGGTTGTCTAAACATAAAATGTTCACAACTTCTGTCACTTAAGTACTGTTGGCCAGTGTAGCAAAAAAGCAAACACTCTGAGCATTAATTTTACACTTAGTTATTACACAAGGACTGTGTAGAGCTCTCTATTCCAGGGAAGCTTTTATTTTGTCTCTGAAAGCCTGTCTTAACTAACAGTGACTTCAAGAGGGGAAAATATGGTCTACCAAATGTGCAAGAAAGGTGGGGACTTCGATCCTTACAGGCTATTGAAGTACCTCTTGTTAGTGCCTCTTGAGAATTCAGGAGTGTGTTGGGGATGGGGCTTTTTTTTTTTTTTAATCTTTTGGAAGTATGAGCAATTCCTGTCAAAACGTGTTGCTGATGGTTGGGGCAGAAGAACATTTAATAACTTAAAACTGCTGGACTAGTGCTTCTGGTGGTTCGGAGTTTGGTCAAGAAGACGGACATGGAGTACGGTTGAGATAAGATGTGACTTATGGTTGAGGCTGTTTGGGATTTGATGCACCCTATTGCCAGTTAGTGGCTGTGTAGAGTAACACTGTAGCAGTTGCTATAGTAGTAGGGTGTAAGTAGTACAGATGCAGATTGTGATGTCCCCAGGACAGCATTGCCCCTTTTTCCTCTCAGGTTGATAATAGAGTGAATTTGCAGGTATTTTGAAACAACATTATGTGGCTCCGTTCTGTGCCGATTTTGTGCAAGCAATTACCTCTTGTATTTTAGACTTAAATTATGGGATGAAGTACAAGTGTGGACTTAACCTTTTTGCCATTCTCTTGGTACATGGACATGTCCATAGGCCAGATCTGTCATTCGATGGCAGTAAGGTCAGCAAAGTTCTTAAGACAGAATAAAGGAACCTGGTAGTTCCTTTTCTGTGCAATATATCTATTGCTGTCTGTAAATAATGGTGTTTCCGAGTCTCAAGACCTTCTGTAACACCTGAAAACAGTCTCATTTTGCAGTGGAATGTTTTAATAGGTCACTAAGCATTGACAAAGCAGGCTTGTGTTGTCCTCAGCTGCATTGGGTGGGTAACCTGCCTATTGAGTAAATCATATGCCCTAGAGGAAAAAGTGAAATAATTTGCATGTTCTTTACTCCTTTCGTTAATTTTCAATCTTGTATTAACCAACCTATCCCACACAAAAGACCACAATTTATAACCTTTGCTCTGACTTTGCTCTTCTGCTTGCATGTATTTGTGTGTCTTTTTTTCTACAACAGTTGAATGTGTCTCATGCAGTGGTTGATTGTGGTAAAACAAAGGAGCTTGATAAAGTCTATGTGCAGACAGCTATTTAAGTGTGTGATGGGAGCCTGACATCTCTGTGGGAACAGCATTAGGATTATGCAGCCCTATTGTACTCGCATCTTCAAAAACCTTCTCGTGTTTCCTGATGGCAATCACACTCCTGAACAATCCCACCATTTACCAGAATCATTTCAAAAGGAAGCGACTCCCTCCTTCATAGGGCACATAAACACAATATTGTTTAGGCTCTGCCTGTCTTCAGATGCCAGGGGTGAAAAAAAGAGCAGTTCTACCAAGAAATTCCTATTTTCTGCTGCTAGCTTCCTTTCCTTTGGAGCAGAGAGGTAGCAGGTTAGACCATAAGCTGTAACTGCTGAGATGTGGATCCAGGCAGGTTAGGGTTGATAGGGAGCTCTGGGGAAAAGACTGAGTCCTGGGTGAGGCTGGACATTGCATGAAATAATTGTCCACACCAGGGAGGGAAAGATGTACCCACACAGAGACCAAAGTTTGAAGTGGCAACAGAGACTCTTGCTGATGTTATGTTAGAATTCCCTGATTGCGATCATCTTCAATTGTTCTGTTCAGTATCTTGGGTTATTTCCAGTTGTCTACTTTCTACCACAGCACTTTCTTTTCCATGGTAATAAAGGTGCCGGGAAGACGTGCAGGAGTGATTCTTGAACCACTTCAGGAATTCTGAGCTGCCAACAAAGAAAAATATTCTCTGTCTGCCTTGCTTATTCCAAGCTCCAGTGAAAAAGCAAGTCGCAACAGGATAAAGCATAACATGTCAGCCATTCCTTGAGGATTCAGACACTTGCTTCTTGTGACTTGCAGAATTGAGAAGCTTAACCAACCCAGTAGAGGAATGGGTGTTTTAACTCCGTTTCTGTTAGTTCCATTTTATCAGTTATGGTGTGAGACATTTTCTGTAGGCTAGACTGAAAAAACTTGGGATCCTGAAGCTGCAGCCTATAATGAGAGATTTTGATGTGATTGCAGTCTAACTCATTTCCCTTCTCCAACATTGACTGGTAACACCTGTTTTCCCTGTTTCTGGATTCTGCAGGAACAGGATGGTAATGGCAATAGCATGGACTTGAGTTTTAATGGTTTTGGCCGGCTTTCAAGTTGCCAGGAAGGGGGAGGAGGAACCAGGATGGGGAAGTGGTTATTTATTCTCTTCCTCACCCTATAATTCAGTCAGAATTTAACAGTATTTAAATGAAAGCATGAAGAGAATGTTTCTGACCTTGAGGAAAATCCTGCCAAATCTCAGTGACCTGTTAGAAATAATGAAGTCTTGAGGGTTTTCAGGAAAATTTTGTGAACCTTGTGCAATTTAAATGTTCCATCAATACATGTAGTTATGGCTACTTTACAACAGCTTCCATGTAGAGTTTATGGAGTTCAGCTTTTCCTTTCATTTAGATTCTCTCTCACTATTTAACTGGTGAGGCTGGTTTGAAGATCAGGGCAAACTGCATCTTTTTTTTTCCCCCCTGCATGCTACTTATATGTGTGTTTGTGTTGGAGCTCATGTTGGATTACATGTACACAGAACTCCACACACAGTGCCTATGTATGTGAGAGCAGGGTGCTTTCCGTGTGCTAACTAATAGTCTAATCAGATCTTTGAATAATTACTTCCATTTTGTTTCCAGTTTTGGACTGTAGCTGGTTTTCAGAGCATTGTTTTTCACTTGCAAACAAATATGTGCCGTCACAGAAGTAGCCAAAAGCTTCAACCATTTTGTTGCTCTACGTGGGTGAGAATTCAGTGCAAAATTGACCACTGCAGTACATTGCTGATGAAGAAATTGTTTGATGTGTCAGTACTGTCAGCAGTCTAGATGACAACGTAGACCAAGACACAGGTGCTTGGGTTTAAAGCCTGAGCCTGCTCAGGGTTCAAGAAATGATCCTGCTTTTCCTTTCTCCGGTGGTCATTTCATTTTGGAGTGTCCTGTTGTGAACGGCTGCTGTTCACAAGAGCTTTCTGTGTGGTTCAGCACAATCTGCAGCACCAGTTGTAGTTCCACTCTTGCCAAGGCACTGAACTGGTATGCCAGGCATTTATAGAAAACACTTCTCGCTGCAGAAGTGGGTTTGTGTGTGTGGTGTTTTTCTTTTCATTTTAGCAGCAGTTTCAAATGGAAACTTGCGCTTAATTCAAGGGAAAAAACTAAGGAGGAAATAATTTATCTCAGAAGATTATTTAGTGGAACTGAAAACAGGAAATCTTGCTTCTGGTGTGATTGAATAATTGTTTTTCCTTCTCATGATTTTCTTGAATTGGCTTCATGGAACAGACGTTCCGCAGTTTCAAATAATGTGTTCATCATACTTCTGTGTAAATGTTTAAAATACAAGAAATATTGGACTGATGCACAGAAATAAGATTTTCATTTAGTTTCTATTAATTTGAGCTCCATGTGGCTTCAGAACATGTTTTTAAACACACTTTCTTTGGAATATTATTTCTTTTCAGACTCTGTTTGCTTGGGCAACTTAAAGCAAAGGTGAATTCCTTGACTTGTGTTCAAATTTACCTTTTTGTTTAAACAGAGATATCTTACCTTCATTTCAGTTTGTGGGAAAGTAGAATGTCCTACCAGTTCTAACACTGATGAGGTTGGGAGGGGTTTAATAGGCCAAAACCTTAATGGGTTGGGGTTTTTTTCCCTGTTAAGATTTGTTGCTGGGGTTTGGGATGATGTCCATTGCCTTTGTAACCCATCTGAGTAATGATTGCCTTGGCTGACAGATCCATCTCTCCCTATCTTTGATATGAAATTACTTTCCTGTACTTCATGAACAAATGAAGTTACAGTCTTCATAAACTCATTTGAAGCAATACAGTGTGACTGAGTTTGTTGAACTAGGTAGGTGTGCTTTGCAAGGAGAAATGAAATCTGTATTACAGCAAGAGGAATCCTACAAGGAAGGTGGTTATTACAGAGCCTGAAATTTGGGGCTTTCAAGTCAAGAAATGAGATGGAAGATGAGGTGTTACCTTCCAGAATTAATTCAGATATTAACTTACATTTACAGAAGATGGAAGAGCAGAGGACTAAAGTGATGTAGAGCCTGCAGACCTGAGAAGAGAGGAGTGGTGGGTAGACGAGGTTTAGAAACTAATGAAAGTAATTATCTGGGACCTGTAATTGTCATTGGAAGAAAAAAAAAGTCACTCGGGGAGCTGGAGCATGAGAGAACAGAGTGAATACAATTGACTGAGTTGGGAGTCTTCAATACTCTATCCCTGCTAATGCAGTTCTTTCTCTGTTACTCAATATGATTTGTGTGCCACCTGTTTCAAGTGCATTCACTCTCCAGGGACATCAGATGGGAGTCGACATGCAGGAGTTAAATTATTTGGAGAGGATTCAGAGATTGAGTTAAGTGTACAGGGATTCCTTGCTCTGTAAATTAGTTAAACTGTACTTTCCAAGTGCAAAGATCACAAATCCTGTGAATAAACAAATGCATTTGTCATGGCTTTAGTGTTTTCTACATGTTGCTTAATTTTGTTTTGAATGATAAAATGTATTTCGTTAATTGTGATCATACTGCATAATGGACACATGTGAAAGAACCTCATGCAACTCCAAAGTGCTACAGCTGATAGCAGCACAAATTTTAATCTTTATTTATTTACATATTTTTATATTCTCTTTTGCAAACAATCCAGCAAAGGAGAACAAACTTCCTTCGAGATCATGCTGTAAAATGAATGAGGTTCAGGTCTCTGAAAAACATGGGTACATTCTGTGTAATTTAATGAATGTGTGAAAGACATCAAATACTCCATGCTTAAGCAAGGCGTGCAGTACAAAGAAATGCAGAGAGATTTAGGTACTTTGCTTTGTGGTTTTGGCTTTTTTTCATTCGGTTAAGTTTTCATATAGTTGTGGTTGGTTTGGGTTTTTTCATTCCAGGGACACAAAAAGGCATTCTTTTTACAGTAGTGCTGTCTTCCTGCCAAACTGTGAGAGTTTAGTTCAAGTCCTAGGAGTATTGAAGCTCTCCATTAAGATTCATATCTCTTCATGATCTGTAATTTAAATACTGGGTTATTATCATAGGTTTCAGAAGATTTGTGTTGGGGGAGGAATGAACACAGAGGTGAATCAAGTCTTCCAGCACTTGCAAATTCTGTTTCCAGGTGTCAGCTTCAAATTGATCCATGATCAGATTGCCTGTTGTAAGAGTAAAGCTGCTGTTCAGTAGCGAGCTCCCAGTGCTGAGGTTTGTTTGCCAGAAAAACTAGAATTAAACCCCATTCATGGGTTTAATGCTTGACAACTTCACTTGTGTGAATCTAGAACGTGAAACTCATGATACTCTTGATACTCATGAAACTCTTTCTTCTACTTTTCCCTGGAAATTCCCACGTTAAGCAGCGGTTTGAAAGCACCAATCAAAACTGCATTAATGGCTTTTAGATTTTTGAGAATAATGTTCTTCCTCTTTTTTCTGTGTTGAAGGAACTAAGTAACCGCATTTCCCTGCTGATGTACTTGCTTTGTGACTGAAACTGATAAACGTAATTTCATCTTCAGGGGACTTATTGACAACAAAATATGGGCTTATGTCCCTTCTTCCCATTCAGTTTGCCATTTTTTTTTCCCAAGAATACTGTTTCTGAATGGCCTTAATCTAATATTATGCTACTTTGGATAATAGCATCCAGCTTTCATGGGGGTGAGGGGAAGAAGGGTGCATTAACCTACATTAGCAGACAGCAAAAATAAGCGTGTGTTCTGAGGCCTTGCTAAGAGGAGGAGTGGCATTTGATATGCTGTGGGTTTATTTTTATAACTTCTATGTCAAAAGTATGCCATGTATTTGTGGTCTGGTATCTTAACTGTGGTGACAGAGCCTGCGTGCAAGTCTGGAGAGCATCTCTGTGACTGAGTGAACAAGTCATTTAGATGGAGATACTGCAAATTGAATATAGTGTCTATTAACTTGTGAATTGCTATGGATTGATATTACCATGCCAGGGCTTCTTCCATTAGTCAAAAAGCAATGAGAAAGAAGACTGCATGCTTTTCATGGAATCAGGTTCTATTATGATAAGAAACATTTGTTTTTTCTTTTATGAAATCTCAGTTTTCATTATTTGTGAGCCCTGTCTTTGGGATTTCTGTACAATGGTCTTATAAACTGTGAAGATTTTGGACAAAATAACTGTCAAGCTGCATGCAGCCCCTCCACGTATAGAAATGCATGATGCAAGCAGGACCGCTTAAATGGCAGTGGCTTACTATCTACTTCATTTCTCTCCTCATGCTGTTAGCAATCTGAGAATCATCTTCTATTCACCTATTATTTCCCTTTATATTTATACCTTCTAGTTAGGGTTGTTGCAGAGTTGTTGACAGCTGGTTTTGTCCTCATGTTTTTCAGTTGTTTAGGTGTCTCCAGCTTTGTGTGAACAGTACTGGGTGAAGATTTGAACTCGGTGTTCCCAACTGAGGAAGTGTTGGTTCCTGAAAAACTCAGCTTGTGTTATTTGTACCAAGAGGTCTACATGTGTTCTAAAAACAAATAGTGTGGGGTTTGAGACTTTGCATCCACAGTTATACAGTAGCCCTGTAAAAACATACAGTAATGCTGATCTGAGTTTTCAAGTTACAGGGGTAGTGACAATAATAATTTCTAACAAGTTACTGTTGAGATCAAATCTATTTTAAGGCAAAACGGAAGATGAAACTTTTTAGCTTCCAAAGCTTCTTTTGATGTAACCATCTAGGCAGAATTGAGGTAATTTTTGATGTTTTGTTATAAAAGAAATTAGGATCATAGACTAGTTTGGGCTGGAAGGGACCTTCGAAGCTCATCTAGTCCAGCCCACTGTTATAGCAGGGACATCTTCCACTCGATCAGGTTGCTCAGAACCACATCCTGATGCCAGTGTTAACAGATTTGTGTATTATCCCATGTGTATAGTCTTTTCAAAAATGTGCATGTTTGAATTTAGCCCAGAGCAAAGATGTGGTGACAAACTTATTTGTGGCTTTGAGTGAATCTCTGCCACAAGGATATAGGAAAGAATTGTCTTACACAATTACTGTGGGACTGAGAATGACTTGTGGGTTTACTCCTAGAGTGATACTATGAAAATGATGCTCCTAATGTAAATGTGGTTTGATCCTCTTACATACCTGTGTGTTAAACACTCTCTTTGTTTAGAAGCTGAACGTGATTGTATCACTAATTTGAGTTATCCCAATAGTGCAGTTAGGGTGTGATAGTGAAAGTGTGGAAACTTAATTCGCAGTGTTCTTATTTTCATTACCCAGGCTTTACAGACTGACTTGTTCAATACATGCTTGTGCCTGTCATGTGTCAAATGTCGAACCTCTCAACATTTCCCTTGCCCTTTTCCCCTTCTCCAGAGGGGAAGGAGGACTCTGGTTCCCTGGGGATGAGCTCCAGCAGAGCATAGGTGGCATGGTGGGTAGGCGGAAGGGACAGTTCAGTAGCCCACTGATCACCAGCATGCAACAGCTTCTAATTCTTGAGTAACATGACACAAATGGTAATGGAAAGGAGGAGTTTTTTACCCACTTTATGATTGCTGAAAGCACCTTTACTGCAGTAAGGGGAAGCCCCTTTTTCCAGAGCTTCAGCTATATCTGGGTCTGAGACCCACATTGTGCAAGCATGCGAGTTGGTGATACTAATACAGCTCACTTTGTGACATGAAGTAACTGATAGCTGTATCATCTGAGATAAAATTACCAAGGAAAGCTTAAATTAAGGAGAGCCAGGGTTTAAACTTTGCAGCACTGAGCTGTTAAGAAAAGGTCAGTTTATGCCTTAGGCTGAAAAAATGGAATAGTTGGTTGGCAAACCTCCATCAGTGCCAGTCAGGCTTGTTCCAGAATTTAGTTATTAATATTCAAAAGGAATGTTTTCAGTCCTGATCTCTAGAGCACAACTGCTCATGACAGTTCTGAGGTGATTTTATGCCCGTATGGTATTTAATAAAACGAGAAGGCTAACAGCACAGAAAGAGGGTTTTTTTTTTTTTTGAGATACCACACGTAACTTAATGTGTAACTTTTTCATGTGCCATGAATAAGTTATGTATCACATTGAGTATATAGGTTCATCTGACTGCATTCCTTTTTTAAAGAGTATTAGATCTTGTATGGAAATTGCTTTTCCAAAGGAGTCCATTTCAAACAACGTGTGAAAATGCAGCACTTCAGACAAGGAGAGAGAAATGTCAGAAGGGTGATAACAGCAGGGATTTCACAAGCTTTACAGGCAATTCTTCCTGATGCTGGTATTTTGTGTATGCTAAAGCAAGAAAGATTGCATCCCTTCTGACAAGTTTCTAGTTAACTGTAATTCATTTTGTAGTTGTTACCAGCAGGTGCTATTTGGTTTAGGATAACTGATAATACAGGTACAGATATGAGCAAGTCCCTGATTTTTGGTAAGGTTGTATATTGGAAGAAGCTCATAATTTCAGTTAAAAATGTGTGTTCATTAACCTGAAGGCACCTTTAATAACCTTCATGTTTCTTCTTTTTTTTATCCTGTATTACAATAGAAATATGGTCACAATTGTTGTGTTTCCCAAACAGGGCAGGATCCAGTGTCTAATCACAAAGAATTTATATTCATAATGAATAGGACAAACTTCCAGAACAATTTTTTTGGTACTGACATTTTAAATAAATCAAAGTAGTTGTAGTTCTGCATCAGCACAATTCTGAAGTGTAACACAAATGTTAAAACCCATAAATGCATTCAGTAATCATTAGTGCCTCGAGCTGCACAGTGTGGTATAGTGCTGACTACACCACTTCCCATCTGCTGCTAAGGGCAGGCTGTTGTTGGTTGGGATTTCATTGCAGAAATTTTGTTTTCTGGATGCCTGAGACCTATTTTAATTTTATCTGGTATTGATTAAATGGAGTAAAAACTGGGGTTTGTTAAAAAACTGTAATTTAGCAGAAAATTTAGGTGGTTTCTGTTACTGAGGGTAACTGCTTCTCTACTGTTCTCTGCAGGCAGTTTGTTTTCTAACCCGAAGTATCTGAAATGTTCTTGAGTATTAGTAGAAAGACGAACACTCTTCGCCTATTTATTAGTACTCTTCGGATTCCTGTAGTGTTGTCTACAGGTGACATCCTGTCACAGAGAGGCATCATGTCCCATTCGCAGAGCAGAAATCATGTCAAGTTGTTTAGAATGGATTGTGCTTCTAGTCATGAAGTGTTAATTAACACCCACCCACCCCCCCCCCGATTTTAACTGGTTAATATCTGTATTAGCAGAGGAATTGACCAACCTTCTCATGCCATCATATTTGGTATGAGGACAAACATCCTTGATCCAGAGGCATTTCACCCTTCCTTGTTACTCCATGTTGCCTTTGGTGTGAATGCATATGAAGCGTGGAATTTGTCCCTGCATTCGTGAAAAGAAATACATTGTGTTGGTCATGGCAGCCTGCTGCCTAATTTAATTATTCAGGGATGTTGTGTCATTTTGGCTAATTTCTTTTATAGCTATCAACAGTCTAGGAATTACTTTATCCCAAAAATAATGAGAAGCAAATTTTGTATCAGAGAAGCAAATTTTGGATCAGAACAGCGTATTTTGACAAGCCATGTTCTATACCCGTGTGCAGCTATTAATAAATCAATACATTTCCATGTTCAACATGCAGCACTTCTTAAATATAGAAAAATAAGGGGTTTATTGTGAGTATTTATGGGAGATTTTCACCTGTTATGATGTAGTATTTCATTGAGGCTCACAGGAATAAAACTCCTACTCCAGTTTTACATGGAAGACAATCTCACAGTGCCAGTGCAATGGAGGAGCTAATTATACATTTTAATCCATTAATAAAAAAACCAAGCTAAATATTAACCACTGCTTTAATGTATTGCAAAACTATGCATATGTCTTTCTAGATATAGTTTCCAGGGAAAGAATGAGATGACTTTTACTGTAGAGCATGTTGCTCCCTGCAGAAGTCATCTGGCTCAGTGATCTTTCGTGAAATGAAAACTTCTCCTGGGGTTAAGCACTGTCACAGTGTAATTTACTTACAATGTGTAAGCTGTTACATTGTTCTGGGTACAGTCCAGTTCATCTTTAAGGTCATTAAAAAACCAAACATGGAACTAACTTACTCTAAGAGATCAGAAACAGCCAGTGCAGGAAGCTCGGAGCAGTTTGTACTGTGCTCATACTGAAGGTTGTTACGTACGTTGTACGTGGACAAAAGGTACTTTTCTTCAGCGAAGACTTGAAGTGGCTCTTGTACGTACAGAGGCTCCAATATAATTACTCCTCAAAATGTTAGCTAATGTGATGTGCAGCAGTTTCCCCTTGACTTCCTGGAGGTGTTCATATTGCTGTTAGCCCTGTCACACTGCAGATTGATGTATCCATTTGAAGTATAAACTCCAGCATCCCTCCAGGCTAGCAGGTCATCTTGTGCATACATTTGTACAGAGGGAAGAATAGAATGCTGGTAGAGATGGGATCAGGGAGAGAATCTCAATAGAGAGGCATATATTAGCTTTGGCAGAAGGTTGTGGTGGTGACAACTGAGGAAGTGTTGAGATAATAAGTCTGTAACACAGAAAGTGTTTAGATAATGTTATCTAAATGCTCGCTGCATTGTGAAACTGTTATCTTAGTACTTACTCCACCACTGGAAAACACTAAAGGTAATTAATATTTATACTGAGTTGCTGTGAGCACATCTCATACGTTTAAAAATTCCATCAGAATATGTGAGACAACATAGAGTTACAAAACACAATCATTAAAAGCCCTGGGTACTTCTGGGAACTGGTGGTGTTTTCTCCCCTCTTTTCTTTTTTTGGTGGGGGGAGACAAGGTGGAGAGAGAGAGAAACAGAGGCAACAAAAGAAAGAGGAAAGGAATAATTGCCAGAGCAATATGATTTAATCTGCAGCTTGTATTCTTCTCTGCCACGCACAATGTGTGACTTTGGGCAGAAAGGGCTACAGAAACACAGATTGTTTTCCCTGTATCCAGGTTTCTCCCTGTTATCAGTTTCCCTTATTCACGAGACAACAGTGTATCACATGGGGAAAAGATGTTTCAAGTCCTGTGGTACCTTGAAATGGCCACAACACATGGTTTCAGCTAGGTCTTTATTAGCCTTCAAAGAAGCTCCTGCTAAAGGGACTCTCTCCAGCTCTAACACAGTACATGCTGGATGCAGCTGGGCAGCAGGTCTTCAATGACCAGTGGTTAAGCACAGAATAGGCTCTAAGTTGCTGTTTGACATATTTGAGTATAGGCCTGCATCTGGGGCCGTAACAGAGAGGAAGCAGCTATGTGAGATTCATGCCCAGTACAGAAATGTGGACAGCTTTGTGCTGTCATTTGTTACAAGGCTCTTGCATCCAGAAAACTCTGGAATTGCCTCATGTCTGGAAATGCTTTTCTTTTTTGGTTTAGCTGTGGTGTCTGCAGAAACTGTTACTCATTATGCCATGTTTCTTGAATGTATATTGTGAACTACTGAAGTTGAACTTCTGAATAACTTTGTCTTTTTTTCAGCTTGGGCAACATTCAAATTCCATCTGGTAGGCAGAGAGTATGTTATGGGTTACTTGCAAGCATAAGAAATGCCTCATTAATGTTTTGTCTCTCAGACTGTGTCTGTACTACAAAGTGGACCAGACAAGTCATGATCTCCAGAACTGGTGTGCTGTCATCCAGACTGCTGTATGTTGCATGCTCCCTACTTGGCTTTGAGGCAGTGGCAGCTGGCACTCTTCCAAAGCAGTGCCCAGGAGAGGTCCTGGGGGTAGAACGGCCAAGGACTGCTTCCAGTGAATGCCTCCCTTTTTGGGATGGAGAGGTTTTACCATTAGACATTAGGAAGGAATTTTAGACATTAGGCAGAAGCTCTTCTCTGTGAGGGTGCTGAGGCGCTGGCACAGGGTGCTCAGAGAAGCTGTGGCTGCCCTGTGTCTGGTAGTGTTCAAGGCCAGGTTGGACACAGGGGCTTGGAGCAAGCTGCTCTGGTGGAAGGTGTTCCTGCCTGTGGCAGAGGTTGGAACTGGGTGAGTTTTAAGGTCCCTTCCAATACAAACCATTGTGTGATTTTATGATATGAATGTGGTATTTCCCCTAAGGACCAGAAGAACGTGTCCTAGTGTTTTTTATGTGCTGCTACTGATGAAGTCTCAGTTTCTAAGTCCTCTTCTGCTCTCTTGGTGCATGTAAAGAAGCTTCTTCTGCTGACACAGCTCCCTGGCAGGTCCCTGTAGTTCCTAAATTGGACCATCTTATGTCCTAGAGAAACGTAGTGGAGACCTGGGCATGAGGAGGGTGCAACATTTCTCTCATTTATGGAAAATGGATAGGCCACTGTGTTGGAACAGAGGGTCTGACTTCTGTAAAATCAAAGCGGAAAGCTTTTCTTCTCTCCTCCCATTACATCCAGCCTTTGGTTGTTGTGGGAGCTTTTCAAATTCAAGCTTCATTGAGGGTGTTTATTTCCAGATTCTTTAAAAAGAGGCAATTTGCATGCTGGCCTATGAACTTACTGGCACCTCCTCAAGAGGGTTATGGGCTGTAGGTGAGTCCTGGTGCTGCCATCTCCTGTCCAGACCAGCACTGTGACCTGCTGAGAGCTGTCCTGGGGCTTTACACAAATTTAAAGCACATTATTACACTCTCACTTACTCGCATGTTCCAAATCTGTGCAGAGCCTTTTCATGCCCTCTCTGTTACAGTCTGTTAAGTGATCAGTGTCATTGGTATGACTGTTTTCCTAATGCTTGTGGCTTACTGCTGCCTCTTTCTGAGATCAGACTTGATAAAGCTATTTCAGGGTAAGTGAGTTGGGGGCTTTCAGATCCCAACCCTAATTTTGAGGGAATTAGAACAGCAATCCAATTTATTGGTCATAAAATAGAATTAATTATACTCAGTCAGTGGCTTTATGGGCAGTTGCTTTAAAGGAGAGATGCCAGCAGCCTGGTGGCAGGGCAGGGGAGCTCAAGCTTCTCTGTAGAGAAATAAGTATTTAAATAAGTATTTAAACCATCCTTGAAATTGATCCAAAACCAGGATGAATGTTACAAGTATGGGATTCTCAAGTTTTCACGAGTTTCTTCTAAGTAACATTTACTGTCAGTACTGTTTGCATTGCACTTTTTGGGTGTGTGAGTTGGTTGCAGTGTTTGGGATGAAACCCACCATAGAAACTGCACACTGCAGAGCAGCAAGTGCTTCTAAGAGTGTAAAAGTGCTTTTTAATGAGTGATTTAAAAGCAGTAAAATAATAATGAGAAAATTCGTATCATAAACTTGGTTTTGGGCTATCCCTCTAATACAGAAAATAGTGATGTTCTTCCAAGTTAGTCTGTGATTCTTTCTGGTGCCTTCCCTCCATCCTACAGTAATTGTTATTGGCATTTTTAAATTACTGTTTTCCTGAAGTAATTGATTTGCCTATTTATTACCCAAAAGGAGGTATTTTGTAATCTCTTGCAAGGTGCAGTTTTACTGTACATTGACACAGGCACACATTTAGTGCATGCATTCAAATCTGTTATGAATTGCATTATTTGGAAATCATCTCTGTAGTTTGAATGCAGGCTAGTGCGGCTTCCATTGGGTATTTGTATAAAGCTGCTAACAAATGGAGTAAATACATGGATCCATCAGATGTTCTCCTTTCTCTGCCAATGTTGTGCACTTTAAACATGGTCATGTTTTCATAATCCTCATCTGATTTTTATAGATAAGTAAATTTAATGTAATGTTATTTCCTTTAAGTCATTTATAGTAACTCAGGGATTGGTGTTCATAAAGGTTATGGGAGGTCCTAAACATTACATTGACAAGGTGTTCAGCTGCATTTTTAGGCATCTCAAAGGTTATTTAAGGTAATGAAGAACCCAAAGGAGACATTTGAAAGACACTTGTCAGTTGCAAGTGATCAGGTGCCAAAACAGAAGTTTGATTATGTAAATACTCTTTATTTGAGGATTTTTCTGTTTTATGGGCAAAAAAAAAAATACCTGCAATACTTAGGAGAAGGACATAGATCTTAGCTTTAGTTACAAAAGATTCTATGACATTGGCTATTTTCCTTATCTGTTCCCTTCCTCGTAAGACAGTAGGGATCTAAACACCCAGAACACATTTAAAATAAAACGAAGGGGAATAGCGCAGAATATTTGTCGCTGTGTATTTGAGGAGTGATTTTGCGTTTGCTTTCTTCCTATTTCTATTAATTATATAAAAGCCTTTTATATAATTAATTCTTTTAGTTTTAGCAAAAAAGTCTCAGTGAATAGAGTGGAAATATTTATGGAAGTATATGCTTAAGTGTTCTGCTGGCTCAAGAGTGCTCAGCATTTTCCAGACCTTTGGCTTAGCTGTAGTTGGAAATAATGTATGTTCTCTGTATATTCCATTTGGGAAGATGACATGCATCAGTCACCTATAATGGAAAGAAAGGGTTCTGAAAAGGTATCTGTATAAACAGACAGGAATGCCTGTGTAGTATAAATACAAGAGGATTAAAAATAGGATGAAAAGAGAGTTATAAAATAGGATGAAAATGATAGGTTTTACTTAAGTTTGTGTTCACATTTCCTGATGGAGGACTGCTCGCAGCTACCACTGTCTCTGGTGGCACTGTTTGTATGCTTGAAACAAAAACCAAGGAAAGGAAGAAATTATAAAGCCTCAAGCCCTAAATGATAGGTAGCTAAATTAATCCATCTGTAGTGTATGTCATGCTAAGTTCATGAGTATGTGGCTGAATATTTTCACTCTGTAGAGCAGTAGAAGTAGTTTGGAAGCCATTTCACATGCCTCTCTGGTGGTTTCTGATAGTTCGATTTCAGAGCGATAAGAAAGAGTACAGCAATGGGGAAGCTTAACAACCTGGAGAGATAGTGGAGTGGCTACACAAAAGCCTGTCAACTTCAGGGTTTGAACTAGGTTGAAGTACATTTAAATAAGATAATAAAAAGAAGCAGTCTGAAGATGGATCATTTTAGAAACTCCAGCCTGATCTGAATTTTGTGTTTAGCTTTTCATGGGGCCATTGGTAGCACAAAGAGTTGTAGGTCTCTTAAGAAAATTGGATGCTGATAAAAACCCTATTGGAAGACTCCAGTGAGGACCTGAACAATTCCTATGTTTTGGAGCTTTACTTTGAAGTATGTAGGTCTTGCTGCTGAGTTAGAGCTAAGTGGCTATTAAAAGTAAAGCCGCGGTGCTCGGTCTGCTCCTGCAGGCTGACTGGCTTTAGCTTGGTGAGTTTTCTTCTACTTGAACTATACTGGGAGATCTGTCTCCTATTTGGAGCAAGAATGATTTCTGCAGCTTGGTATTTCAGGAATTGTGTGAAATGGACTAAAGACAGGAATATCAGGAGGCTCGGATGTACATGCCTGAGTGGAATACATCACCCAGTGTGCTGATGCTATTTGCTTGAAACGAAACTCATAGTTGTTAGTAGAGTAAACGTTTTACTGGGAATCTGCCAGAAGCCTATTGGGAATGCAGGAAGTCTCCAGGCCTTGATCTTGATTATTTTGGTCTTGAAAGCTGAGCTCAGAGCAGTGGCTCTGGCACCAGAGGGAGTATAAAGGCTGTGTCGCTGTTTCTTCTCTTGGCTGGATGGAGGGCATGCGGGAGAAGGCCTGGGGCAGGGCAGGGTTTGCTTCTTGTACTGTGTGGACTTGGTACCTGTGCTCTGAAGCAAAGGAGTGATTGAGTGACTGACATCTTTTGATTCTCTTTCCTTAGCTGAGCGTGATTTACTTTGGATCCAGTGCTAGAAATGATCCCTCTTTCCCTAACGAAGTATTTATTGCTGGCCATGAGTAGTAATAGTCATTGCTATTATTCTTTAATCTGTCATATTTGCAGGAAAGTAAAATGGGCCAGTACTGTATTTGTATGTCTTTTTGCCTGTAATTAGTTGTAAGTACATTTAGTTTTCCAAACTTAATGCTTAATGTTGGTGTTAGCTGATTCTTAGTTGATAAAGTCGGTGAAATGCATTCCATTCCCTGCAAAACCAAATTCATCTTTCTCTTTTAAACTCTGATTTTTGTCTGTTTCTTACTCTCACAGTGTTTATGGGTACTTGTGAATGTTGCATAAGATTGGGTGTGATTTGTTCATACCAGGCCACTTTGCAAGAGACTTGAATGAGACCTCGGTGGTCCCAGGTGGCTGGGTTTTGAGTCAGGTCATTAGAAGTAAGTGAGATGTTCACAATCAAGCCCTTGCAGAACCAGGAGGATTCCTGTGTAACATCCTAAAACCAGGAGTTGCAAATGCCTACTTTAGTAGTAGCTTTGTCCCCTGCTTCAGAAAGGCTGACCTGCTGCATGCTGAACTTTTTGGAGAGATTATCCCTGCTTGATTTTAGACCACATTTCTCATGCTTTTTTATTTATTAAGACCTTTTTTTTATATTAAGGGCTACCATCCTCTGTAAGGAAACTAGTGGGGTTTGATGAAATAATTGGGCTTTGCTTTTTTTATTTTTGCATGTGCAGAAATCTATTGTTCAATTTATTTAATTTTTAGATAAATTGCTTTGTTTTTCTTTGGGGCAAGACAGCTGCATAGAAATACCTGCGACATACTGATTTACACATGGCAGACTGTGATCCAGTGTGTCCCATGTCCCTGTTGGTGTCGTGACACCAAGGAAGTTAGATTGTTACCTATCATTTAAGTATGCTTTTCTCTCCACATTTTCCTCAGCTGACCATTGTCTTCAGTTTCTGTGGTAGTATTTGAGGCTCACAGAAGATTAACTTGTAGTGCAGGACAAAAAGTTGTTCTACACAGTGTAGAATCAGTCAGAAATTCAGCAAGATTTAACCGGTTTCCTATTCTAGCCCACCAGTGCCTTTGTTCATAACTAGCTGATGGTAGTAGAGCAGCTGGTTGACTTCAGTACTAAAGTGCAATTGTTATAGTTGCCTGTGTTCTCTTTTTTGGTGAGGGTAGTTCAGAGCTGTCTTTAGAATCCAGTTTACATTATGGATGGCCTGGTGCCAAAGCCAACAGCTCTAAAACTAAGCGCAGCTTTTGTACTGAACAGAAAAATTGCTGCAGAACTACCACTTCAGCTCTGTGAATTTTTACTTGATTAAAAGGATGATAAAAAGTTTGGATGTGCCTTGTTTTCTTCTTTCTTGTGGCTTTGTGGCAAGGAATATTTAAGCAAATAGCTATGATGGGAGGTCATTCTCTGGATAGAATGAAGTGGGAACATTTTAAATACCATTCATTTCAAATTAAGTTTGATTGTCAGTGGCAAATCCGTGGTTCAGTTTAGACCATTGTCAACTATTTGTAATATTCATGTGCTTTTGTTTTCTTAAATGGAGATTCTCATGAGATGTTAGAGAAAAATCTTTTCTATTCTTTTTTTATTTCTTTTCAGCTAGTACTCACTGAGAGTGAGTTTTGAGGAATTTCTCAAGAGGCCTATTTTTACTACTTGAATCCTGGTTAAAATCCCATTTGTAATCATTAATTGAAACAGGTACCTTAAGGGGGCCTACAGGAAACATGGAGAGGGACTTTGTACAAGGGCCTGCAGGGACAGGACCAGGGAAAATGGCTTTAGCCTGCCCGAGGGGAGACCGAGAAGGCCAAGTTGGACGGGGCTTGGGGCAACATGGTCTAGTGGAAGGTGTCCCTGCCTGTGGCAGGGGCTTGGAACTGGATGAGCTTTAAGGTCCCTTCCAACCCAAACCGTTCCAGGATTCTGTGATTCTGTTAAGTAGGAAAACAAACCTTTGAGGTAGCTGCCAACATTGTCAAACGGCTGTCTAGTGGCTGGTCATTCTGTTGTATATGGTTAGCAGTCAGTGACTGTGTACTTAGTAGGCACAAGTGACAAAACAGAAGAGCATATATGTTTGGCCTCCAAGGCTGTGGAATCACTATCTACTATGGGTTCATTAACATGCTAATGAATGCCTTTCTCATTTGTCTTCCCTCTCTTCCAGTGAACATTTGTCGTGTGCCTTCACATTCTTTCTCCATGGGGAAAGCAATGTGTGCACAAGCGTGGAGATCGCTCAGCACCAGCCAATCTACCTGATAAACGAAGAGCATATCCATATGGCCCAGTCCTCACCATCACCATTCCAAGGTAAGGTAGCTGGATTTGGAACTTCATGTGCTTAACCTCACTTATGCATGGCAGGGCTTCACTCCTGGTGGTGTTATCTTTGGAGGTAAGTAAAGTAAGATTAAGTACCTTTTCAGACAGGTTAAATTCTATTCAGGAATTTGTGGACATAAGGGAAGACGTTAAGACTTCAGCTCTAGAGTCAGCCATGTGGGAATGGGAATTTTCCAGAGCTTTCTATTCATTAACATTGTTTTTAAAGGTACATGCATATAATAAATAAACCAGAAATTATCTCTTTTATTTAAAAAGACTTACTATTTAAGGAAGTGAGTCCACTTATTTGTCTTCGTTACGTGGTGTCTAGGCCAGTTTGCTCAGATCTAGAACTTCAGTGCTACATGAATACAAACACAGAGCGTACCTAATTCAGGAGTACTTTTCATTCAGAGGTTGACAACTCTTCTGTTTTGAAAAGAGGGGTGTGTGTGAAACAATGAAAACCTCAAAGTATCTGTGACTATTTGGCAGTGTAAGAAATGAGGGGTGTACAGAATTAAGATAACAGTCTATTAAATTCATAATGTAATTGTGATGTGATTCTCTATGTCAAAAAAACTTTGAATAATTGAGTCATTGAGTTACACTGTCTTCACTACAGACTGAAATTATAATTTCAAAGCAAATAAATGAAGAAATCTTTATAAAATAAAGCATGTACCCAGAGTCTTATAAAATGAGCATTTATAAAGATGTCAGTTTATAGAAGCTTTATTGAAAAACAGTTTGTTTCTAGATAAAAAGTTTTGACAGAGGCTCAGACATTTAATTCATAAAAGGTTTGATTTCAGTGAGCTGAATTCATTGCTCTCTGAAATCAAATGTGACTAAAAGCAAAATCAAGTATGAATAGAAATACATGTTGAGCAACGAGTCCTCCCGATTTGACATGACTGTAGTTGTCTGTAGTTGTATATACTATTACCTCTCCTTCTTAATGCTGAGAAATCTCAAGCACCATATGCTCCTGGTAAAAACCCTCCTGTTGAATATCTGCCTCTATTACTTCCACGTATGGTCATCCCTTTGCTGCTTCAGTGCTATTAGACAAGTTCATTGTGGAAATTGTTAAATTAGACTGCAAAAAGGTGTGGGTTTAGCTCTGTGAGGATGGCTGTACTGGAACATGGCTTTAAACTCACACCCGATTTTGCAGTAGCTTTCCCCTGAAGACAGATCCTTAAATAGGATGTGAATGGAGCAGTGATTCAACCTGGAGGGGTAGAGACTCAGTAATCCATAGTTTAAATAAACCTACTGGAAGGACTGTTGTCTCTTACTTTGCAGTGTTGGTGAGTCCTTATGGTTTAAATGGTACACTCACGGGCCAGTCATACAAGATGTCAGATCCAGCAACTCGGAAGTTGATGGAGGAATGGCAGTATTTCTATCCTATGGTGCTGAAGAGAAAAGAAGGCATGAAAGAGGAAGAAGAGCTGGGATATGACAACGATTTCCCTGTGGCAGTTGAAGTCATTGTTGGTAAGTTTCAGTATTGTGCCTGAAGGGTTATTTTCTTCAAAATCTAATTAATCAGAAAAAGCCATTGTAATTTTCCTATATCCTATTGTAGCTCTCCTGACACTGGAACATCTGACTACTTATCTTGCCTCAAGCTTCTGTACTCCCTGTATCCCACATGCTATTATTCACAGTATCAGGCTCCTTGTTTCAGCTCTGTACTGGTTACAGAGGGTTATATGTACATTAGTATGTGAAATTCCTTAGCTCTTTATATTTCAGATAATAAGTTTTGTCTAATTGACATTGGAAATAGGTTGAAGTAGCTGGAGCTGCTGCATTACCAGGTATATTTCAGATTTTCTTTTCCCTTTGTTCGTAGGTGGTGTGAGGATGGTATATCCTTCAGCCTTTGTTCTCATCTCCCAGAGTGACATCCCCATGTCACAGAATGCTGCCAGTACTGGAGGCCATATAAATGTGGGACAGCAGGGGCTTGGAAGCGTGAAGGATCCTGCTAGTACCTGTGGGATGCCGCTCACTCCACCCACTTCTCCAGAGCAGGCTGTTATGGGTAAGCAAGTGAGGAGGCTGGAGTCAGTTTTGCATAGCTCATGATAAGTGAGGGTAAGTATGAACAGTAGCAGATTAAAGACAGGCAATAGACAGAAAGTTAGGAGAGGGCTTCTTCTGTAAGTCTGCTAAAAGAAAGCGAAGGCTTAAAACACCCCTGAAGAAGACACGTCTTTAAACAAAACTGCGTGAATTCAGTTAAACTCCATTTTCTATAGATGCATTATTTTTGTGCAGTAGTGCCAAAACCTGAGTGGCTTGATTCTGGCAGTGATTTAAAAGGGTTAGTGTTGATTTTTTTGCGGTGGGATGGGAGGAGGGTGTTTATTTATTGTGGTAAAAGAGTACAGTAAACATATAGGAGTATGTTCTCTTTTTGTTAAGAGCTAGAAATACAGTACTTAACTAAGAATTCTTGTTGGTATAAGAATTTGGAAATCTTGGGTGCTCTTTTTGCCCATCACAGTTGATTTTTAATTAAGGACCATTCAAAAGATATGTGTAAGTCCCTGGAACTGGTAAGAAGGAGCTGGGCTTCCTAAATGAGGCCTGCCACAGGCTTGCATCACACACAGCTGGCAAACAGTGATGCATGATATTTGCAAGTGAGCTATGTTTTGTCTGGATGGAGTATGCCCCTTTCAAGTATTTTGATCCATGGTAGTTCTAATCTCAGAAGCCACCCAAGTGCTTGTTCTGTGAGGTACTAGATCCTTAATATCCTTGTTGCAATGTATATACATGTCCTGTTGCTGCTTAGATGTTGCAGTAAATATCTAAAACCTGTCATCACCTGGAACACAGAGAAGACTTTGGTTAGTTGCTGTCTGTGTGGTTATGCTGTCACAAATTCAGGACTGCAATTTCAAATGAGAACTAAGGAGCAGAGGAGTGAAATGTTCGAGTGCCAACTTCTGAGATAATAAGTAGTTAAAAAAAAAGGAAAATATCTGATGAAGAAAAAAGAAATTATAGGGGTTTTTTTTCCCCTCCCCCTTCCTCTCAAAAGCTGGTTTAAGGCATGTTTACAACTTTTCTGTGTGTATTGTCTTCTGAACTTGCTGTTTCCAGACTTGCCAGTTGTTAATAGAATTAAAAGGCAGCTGAAGCTGGAAGGGACCTCTGGAGGTTGTCTTATCCAAGCAGGGTCAGGTAGAGCAGGTGGTTCACGCATTGTCCAGTCAGTTTTGAATGCCTCCAAGGACAGAGACTGCACAACCTCTCTGGGCAACCGGTGCCAATGGCTGACCACGTTCATAGGAAAAAGTTCTTTATGTTTGAATGGTATGTCCTGTATTTCATTTTATGCCCATCACCTCTCATCATTTCACTGGATACCACCGGTTATATCCTCTCTATTCTCCCTGTCAGGTATTTGTATACATTGATAAGATTCCTCTCACAGCTTTTTCATGCTCTCCTTGTAACCTTTATTGATAGTAATTTCACAAATGCTGGTGTGTGTTAGGCTTTCTAGATGCCGGTTAGCTGACTGTGCCAGTTCAGAGGAGATTCTCTGACTTGAGTCACATGAGCAAAGTCATTAGAGACCACTCACCACTGGGCAACCACCTTCTGCTTGAACTTGGGCAGATGGGGATAAAGAATCCTTGTTAGAGCCTCACTGAGGTCCAAGGAGCCACCAAGCTGGCTTAGCCTTTATTAGATAGTTCTGTCACATCGAGAGGGTCAATCTTACTTAGCAGTAATTACTGCTAATAATATAAAATGTGAGATCTAAATTCACTTTGAATAGTGGGGTTTTTTTTCCAACACAACTGACAGTTAAAATAAGCAAGAAGCTTTTCAGTAACTACCTGAAGCAAGATGATCGACTTGTAAATAGCAATCCCTGATGAAGTATTGATGCATAGTGTAACGTACTATTGTATTTTTAAATGCTTCAGATCCCTCTTAAACTTGTACAACATCACAAGAGGGATTCTATTTTAGAATATTTATAAACTAGTAATATCTAAACAGTACTCATACTGTTCAGTCTGGCAGGCACAGTTTGTGTTTGATCTCTGCTGTTGTTTGAGGACAATATGAAATAGGATCAGAGGGGTGCCTCTTCAGCCAACAATGAAAGGATTCCTTTCTATTATATCAGGCACCATTTTAAAAGGGCTTGAAAAGTTGGAGAAATGGAATGGAAAACCATGTCATGCAGTTCAGAATCAGTAAATGGGATACATAAACTGGATTAGTCTGAGGCACATGAATAATACTTGAGTCCTGCCCTGTACTAGTAAAAATGTGGCTGTAGTACCATCACCAGTTCTGAACACTTAAAAGATGTGGACAAATTGGATGGAGTCCAGAAAAGCGCAGTGGGAGTGATTATAGATGTTGCAAGCAGGACCTACAGAAAAGATGGAAAGAATTGAGGTTGTTTAGTCTAGAGAAAATAAATTTGAAGGAGAAACAGTGGAATAGTCTTCAGAGACATAACAGGAGAAAAAGAATAATCTGTCTGCAACCAACATGTAACGAACCAAAACTGAAGCAAAGCAAAACTAGGCTAACCAGGAGGAAAATCTTGCTCTGAGGAAGGATAATGACACGTTAGAATGAACTGGCTGGATGGAAATTACAGCATGTCTATTAGCAGAGAGGTGGGTAAGTTCTTGAGGGTTTCCTAGGGGTTTGTCGGGTGTGTTTTAAAGAACAGGTTAGTCAGATACGTTGATCCAGCTTTGAAGCAGGGGATGAGCTAGGATGGTGATCTCTTCAGGTCAACCATATTTTCCATGATTGTGTTTCAAGTACACAATGAAACAAATTGCTGCTGAAAGTAGGGAATTAGTAATGTGTAGAAAGAGACTGGATTGTGAAGTGACCTCTGATGAGGGGCTGGTTGTGCCCTCCAGTTTATACCATTCCATGACATAGCCATTTGTGTGTGTTCCAGTATCCTGTCAGTGATTTTCATTTATAAAAATCAGTGTCATTGTGTGAGTACAAAATGTATTGGCCTGCCGTGAAGTTCTGTTTCACGTTATGCCATGTACTGCTGTACTGTATAGTATAAACAGATTACAGAGTTTTGGAAAACAACAGTTAATGCGCTCTAATGTAACTTGAAAGCTCTCTTAGCTCCTTAGTTATCCTTTCCTGTCTCCTATCCTCCCCTTTCCGTCACACCTCTTTTGTCCCTGGCAGTTGTGTCTCTCCTGCTACTGACGCATGCCATGTATATATATGTGTGTGTTGGAGTTGGGTTTGCTTATATACCCACATTCTTCCCTCTCAGAGGAGACCGGATTTAGTAATACTGAATTTTTGACCTGAGGTTTTTTCCTTTAGATCATCTGTCAAGTTCATAATCTTAGAGAACATTTGAAAGCTAGTGAAAGAAATTTAGAGCTCTGTCTGGAGAAGGAAATACACAAGCATGAAGACTCAAAGACACAGGGTTGGGCAGCTTGTACGCAATTCTGGAAGTTGTATTTTGAAAGTCACCTAATTGAAATCAGCAGAATTACCCTGTTAGATGCAGTGATGTATAGCACTGAATCCTTTCAGCCTTTCATTCTTAAAGCTTCTTAAATTGCGACAAGCAGGAGGACGAAGTGTTCTGTACACTGATTTGACCTTGTTAAAATGCAGCATCTCCTTTCTTACTGTTCCATCCAGAGCAGTGTTGCTCAGCCACCAGGCCAAATGAACCTAAAGCTCCCTCTACTGTTGTAGTTTGAGTCTGTAAGGATGAGCCTTGGATTTCAGTTATTCTAAAACAAAACCACATTTCATAAAGAAGAAGAAACATCTGCTGGTGAGATTTCTGCAGCACAGATGGAAAGAAATGAAGTGCAGAATGTAAATCAGAACTTTCAGGCTATTAACATGTTGAAGTAATATCTTCATTTGTTATCTCTTTGATAATCATACAGCATTACTGAGAACTTCTCATATTATGTTAATAGTATACACTAATGATCAACTGTTGCAGAACTTCTGTATTAGTATACATCTCAAGTGTAAAATTTCACCAACGCATGTTTTGATTCTGGTATTTCAATTCAAGCATATTATAAAGAAATAGCATCACACACATCCATTTATTTCTTCAGTGGGGTTTTATCTTGAGTATAAAGAACTGATTCTTGCTTTGAAATAGTTTACAGAAATTATTGGATTTCTTAATATGTAACAGACAAAGTCTTTTTCAGGAAAAAAATATCAAATGTGAGTATTAAGATAAGCTGTAACATCAATGCTTTATTTATATTGCAGGAGAAAGTGGATGCTCTCAGAGCAGTATCAGCCATTCAGCTGTACAGGAGGGGACAGTCAGTGTGCCCAGTCCAAAGAAATCAGGCAAGATTACTCCAAAATTTCACAATCAAATGGTTCACCGTGTCTGGAAGGAGTGCATTCTCAACAGGTCACAGTCCAAGTAAGGCAGCAGTCCTGATGGCTTTGTTATTAACAAACACAGAATATATATAGTTAACATCGTAACAGTTTTGCCTTAGATAATGTTATTCCTCACAGAATTCTTTGGCCACTAATCAAAGCTAATGAAGCAGAACAGATTATCAAAGAAAATTTGTTCCTGCATTCAGCTGAAAACTCGTGACACTTAATATTGTATTTGTAGTTGTGTATCTTAATTGTGACAGTCTTTGATGTTGCAAATCTATCCAATGTGCCTTCAGCTAGCTGCTGTCAGATTTATTGATTGCAGTTTCTAGCTGTAATTGTTATGAGACTGAAAGTTGGGTGACTGAAGGACAAATAGGATGTATTTCATAGTTAGAACTTTAAGGGTAATAATATTTGTAAAGCACATGTTGGGCTAAAATTCCAATTAACAAGGGTATGGTAAATTTGTGTTATTAGTATCATAGGCCTTCATTATTGGAGATTTAAAGTGTATTCATAGCATGTTGTGCCCTGAAAGCTCCATTTTTCACTATTCCCGTGTAATTTTTTCATTGGATATGTCAGGAGAATTTCCAGATGCAGTTAAATTGGTTTCCCCTTGCTGCTTGTGCTCAGACTCCAGACAGTGCTATCTGACATAGAGCTGGTATCATCCTCCCATAGAAATCCAACTAAGTTGTAAGGGGTGGTAAAGGGAAGTACTGTTAAATGCAGAATTCTGTTTCAGAAGTGACGTAGAAGGAAGTAATGTATTTAAGGAGAACAGATGCGCATTTATGCATATGCTTTTTTAAAATGTTAGTGGTGATAAGCTAGTAAAACAATTTTATCTTCTTCAGGAGGAATCAAATCACAACTGCAAATATGGAAGAGGAAGTTCCTAACAATGCTGTGTCTTGGGATTTTGTGGATCCAGTCCAAAGAGTCAGTTGTTCTTGTTCCAGGTGAGCTTTGAAGAAAGTAAGCATATATCATATTGGAAGAGCCCTGTTTGACACAGGTACACTTACAAAAGGGAGTTATGTTTTAGCTGAGAGAAGAGGAACCTCTACTATCAAAACTGTGATCATCACTCATGTTCAGGTGATCAATGCACATCTCATATCATTGTTGCTTGCAGTAGCTGAGTGGAAAAATGATTCTAGGCTAGGGAATGTGGATAGAATCACTCAAACATTGCTTGTTTGTAATGAACTCATCCTTCAGGCTTTTCAGAGACGTGAGCTTTCAAGTTTGGAGTGGTAAGACTCACGATGAAGAGGGGCAGAAGCTGCCTAAGTTTCCAAGCATCCTGACCGAGGGAATAGTGCTATTGTCTCTGGAGGAAGAGGAAAAATAGCCCCAAGAATCACTTTACTCCATGTCTGGCATGACTCATGACACCAAAGACTACCCAAGAGAATATAAAACCTTTGCAGCATGGTCACTGTCACCTGATCAAAAAGAAAACACAGCTTATTGCACAAACACTTTAAGAGTATATTAAATTATCTGTCCTGTTTGAAGAATGCTTGAAGTTCCAGAGCGTTCAGCCTGGAGACTGTGCTGTATCCAGAGTAAAAGTGTTGCTCTCTCGCAGCTCTTTACATTATACATATATTATATATACATTATATATCTGATTCTGTGTTGCTTGTATGGATGCACCCAAGAATGTGGAACAGAGAAGTGTTTTCTCAAGGTGCCAAGTGTTTCCTATGGAAGACTGAGGTCAAGCTGTGCGTGGAAAGCATGGGAAACCAGTAGTGGACAACGGAAACCTGGTTCTATGGAAAGGTTCAGCTGCATTTGCAATTTCACACTGTCCTTTCATACCTCCAGTGATAATTACATCATGCTCGAGTTAGTAAATACAGCAACTGGGAAATTAAAACATTATCCATGAAATGAAAACAGTGCCTGATTTCAAACTGCAATAAGAACTTTCTGTATAGCTGCAGAAACCAGGCAGCAACTGTGGTACAGCCACAGTCATTGCTGTGCCCATTCTGTGTATTGTATAGATGAGAGTATGAATGTCAAGATCATAAAAATCAGTCTTAAAGGGTTGTCTGGTACTCAGCACCAAATTCAATCTTCTGTATTCCCAGTTTTGTGTGTTGAAGAACAGGAATGTCTAAAATAATTTCCTGCAGTCGGTTAAAATACAGTGAATGATGGAAAATTAAGTCAGTTAATGTTATAAGAACGTGCTCAAGGCAAATCTGCAGTTACTAAGGCATTAGCTCCACATCATGGGTGATTGCAGCTAAAGACCATCTGCTGCAGCAGAGAATTGGCAACATGTCCTGATAACAGCACAGCCCACAAAGACAGCCAGGACAATGCTACACAACATGGTGGTTACAGGAAAATGATATAACAAGTACAAGAAGTTGTATTTGTACCGCTTGACAGCCCCTGTGTACTATAAAGCTTGCATATTTTCGTAGCAAAGTCATAAAAGTAGATTTGCTTTTTTTCAGTCTAGTAGTCCACTTGTGATAACGTAGCTTTTCTGTGTGAGTGAAAACACATTATGTGGTTTGAAATGTGGTGTTGTTGTCCTAGATATTGTAGTTTCTAAACAATAATAGGGATGGAGTGATTTCTTTTCAAATGGTATTTCACCTCAAACAGGTGTAAATACTAAGCATAGTAAGTCATAGCTTAAAAAAGCTAAAAGTTGTTTAGACAACTAAACAAAAAAACCCAAGCAACAAAAAAGAGCAATAAAACTATGGAGAGTTAGATGTCCCTGTTGTCAATTCCTTGGAGATTATAAAATCATAAATGGTTTGGGTGGGAAGGAATCCTAAAGCTCGTCCAGTTCCAAATGCCTGCCCCGGGCAGGGACCCCTTCTGCTGGAGCAGCTTGCTCCAAGCCCCATCCTACCTGGCCTTGAACACTGCCAGGGATGGGGCAGCCACAGCTTCTCTGGGCACCCTGTGCCAGCGCCTCAGCACCCTCACAGGGAAGAACTTCTGCCTAATAGCTCATCTCAATCTCCCTCTGATAGATTAAAACCATTCCCCTTGGCCTGTCCCTACAGACCCATCAGCCACGTGATGAAAACACAGCTTAGCAGAACCTGAAATACTGAATCTTAGTCCTGTGCTTCCCAGTCTCAAAGGTACTGGGTGCAAATCGAAAAAAAAGCCCTATTAAAATATGAAGCCAGTAATAGTTTGTGTGTTAATTTTTTGGTTCTGTTTGGTTTGCTTTGAATATTTTAAAATTCTTCATGCTTTCTTCATCAGTTGGTAGTTGCTTTCTTTTGATTTGGTTTTGGTTTGGGGATAAAGTTGCACTTGTGTTTCCTTACCTGATAAGGAGGAGGAAGCTGCCAGGAAAGCATCCTGCTATGAACTGAGTGTATGAACCTAACAAAACCAACTCTAATTTCTATCTTTTGTAACAGATGCTCCAGATTGTGCCAGAGTAGTGGCTAGGTCCACAGCAGTCATTTTATCTGCAAGGCTGCTTTCTTTAGGGTAATAAAAGCAACAGGAGCTTGGATTGTTTTGTTATATTACCTTCCATCGGAACAGTCCTAAGCTTTTATAAACAATAGGTCTGTCTTTTGTAAGCTGTTTTATGGAGACTGTCTTTATCTATTTATATTGGGCAGAGAAACTGCAGCTGAGTTGGCTTAACTGACCTGGTCCAGATCCTGGGCCCATTCCAGAATCAGTTGAAAGAACAGGAACAGACATAAGATTTCTCAGTGCTTTGAGTTCTGTTGTGTTTTTGTTTTGGTTTGTTTTGATTTGTTTCCATTAGCTCAGGTAACTGTCTAAACTGTGCAGTGACTTGTTTCTGCATCTGCTTTCAGGCACAAGGTTTTCAAACAGCGTAGTGCTGCTGGCTCCAACCGTCCCCCAACGATAAATCAGCCAGGATTCAGCGTGGGAACATCATCCTCCTCATCATTGCCACCTCCTGCCTCTTCGAAGCACAAAACAACAGAGAGACAGGAAAAAGGAGATAAACTGCAAAAAAGGCCTATGATGCCATTTCACCATCGGCCCTCTGTGACTGAAGAGCTATGCATGGAGCAAGACACATCAGGGCAGAAGCTGGGATTAGCAGGAATGGAGCCCTCTTTAGAAGTCCCTAATTCCAGAAAATTTGAGAAGTCACTATCTATACCTGCTAGAAATCCAAGCAAGCAAATGAATATGAATCCTATGGATTCACCCCATTCCCCTACTTCCCCTCTGCCTCCCACACTCAGCCCCCAGCCAAGAGGTCAGGAAGCAGAGAACCTGGACCCACCTTCTGTACCCGTAAACCCAGCGCTCTATGGCAGCGGGCTGGAGCTTCAGCCATTGCCCACCTTAGATGATAGGACAGTCCTCGTTGGCCAGAGGTTACCTCTGATGGCAGAGGTCAGTGAGACAGCATTATACTGTGGGATAATTCAGAACAATGAGTCAGTAGATATGTGGAGGACCTACAGTGTCCCGTCCAGTGATGATCCAGAGTTCAGGCCACCAGATCTTCCATGTGAGAGATACGATGCCAAGATGGAAATCAACTTGGACAGCACTGCATTGAAGAGGTGAGAATGCCAGCTGATCTGCGAGGTTGCTTTACTACCTTTCCAAGCATGGCCAAACTGTTTTCAATTGAAACTGAAGCAAGTAGATAACATTAAATGCTGAAATAGAGCTACGCTATTAGAATGTGTCTTACTGTTTTCATATCTGGCTTTCTGTTGGACATGATAAGAGCTAATTGATCTTTTTGTAACCTATAACACAGTCATTTAAGCAAATGTAAGAGTGTTATTAAGCTTGTGTCTTTTGGCCATTTAAAAAAAAGAACACCTGTGTTTAGGTATGCAGCCATCCAGATATATAAATGCTTGGTTTGAGGGAAATTCTATTCCTGGCACTGTAGAGGCACTTCAGTGTGGTTTGTCCAGTGGTGTATGTTTAAAATTGCCCTACACCATGCTTGCTGTGAGCAGTAGCTGATACTGCATATGGAATAATACTGCTTCTTTGGACACCCACCGTGGGTATTTGAAACTGATGGAAGTTTTACTGTTAACTTCAGTTTTGGTAGGATGGAAAACAAGAACCCCAATGGGCTCTCTGGCCTGTACACAGAAAAGGGCAAATTCTGGTCTAAATGTTACATTAGAAAAACAACAGTGAACAGAGTTTTCCTTGGTGAAAAACATTAACTGCCTAAATTTGATGGAATTTTAGCTGTCTCTTCATTATTTTTTTAAATACGGATTTTCTTTTATGCAAATGTATTTATTTATAACTTTAGCATGAGAATTTGAGTTCATTTTACGCTGGTCTAAAAGTTACTTCTGCATTCTGACATTTCATAGAAAAAATGCACTTCAGAGAGTAGTTAATGAAAATGGATCAGCTGAAATTAGTTAAGGAAAAAGGTTTGAGTCATGACAACCTTGCTTTTGTGATTACAGTGGAGTTTGCTGGGCTGAAAAGGTTATGTGTGCTTCAAAGTGTTTTGATTGATGTAGTGACAAGATTAATACTTGTTCATTGTTCCAAAGTAGTTCCTAATACAGTAAGATATTTAATACCAAATGTAGGCAAATGCATCATTTATTTGAGGAAAGAATATACTCCTTTCAGATTAAGGAGGATGGAGTAGGCTGTCTTTGTGTATGGCAGGTACAGATCTTAAGAGCTGTTATTTTTCCTTGCTGTAAAAGATGTTTGTTTTGTTTCATGATGGCATTTGCTTCTTTATTTTCACTTTCAGGCTCTTAGCACAACCTAATAAACGGTTTAAAATCTTGGAAGAGCAGAAGCCAGTGCAGCCACTGAACTATCTTGACCCCTTGCCTCTAATACAACAACCTGGAGAAGGCTGGGGAGACACGAGTGATCCTTACACTTTTGAAGATGGTGATATCAAGTACAGCTTCACTGGCAATAAAAAATGCAAACTTGGAGCTGAGAAAGATCCTCAGAAAAAGAACAAGGTAACATGGAAATCCAGAGTCTTTATTGTTAATGTTCTCACTGGACTTACTGTAGCACAGGATTTGCTCTGCAGCTCTCGGGAAGAAACAAGCCTGTTCCCCAGATCAGAATCAGAGATGATGTGTTTCTGTCCTGCACTGGCTCACAGCAAATCTCCCTTTCTCTGTGGTAATTTTGAGTTGGTATTTGCTGGTATTCTTCTCAACATGTTTGCATATGAAGACACTGTTGTGGCAAGGAATACTTCCTGCTTATGTGTATTCAGCTTGACCAGCAGCAGGTGCCAGATTTAAGCTAAGAAATAAAATATTTTAAGCCTTGTACAGATGAAAGAACTTAATGGTCTTTTTTCTTTTCCTTGCTTGACATATCACCTCGCTGCAAAACTGGGATCTCTTCCCTTGGGCAAAATTAACACAGCCTTCTGCTGAGAGGACTGGTGGCACAGAGACTGTACTGGCTTTGAACATTTCCTTAGAGGGGTTCTTCCATATGTGAGAGAAAACACTTTGATCACCGTTCTTAGGTCATCACCTGCCCCATGTGCATGATCTTTCTTATGTATCTTAGCCAGTCTGGAGGTCACACACTTGTTCTTGTGCAGGTAACCACCACACCTCAAATAGATGTTTCCTGGAGAAATGGAGGTGGCCAATTCTCTGTGCGGGCTGTCAAAGTTGAGTGATGTGTATGGAATCCTTTGTAAACAGTGCGCAGAGTTACTCCATAGTTCTCCTGATATGTAGATAAACAGCAGACAACCGTGTTCTTTTCCCTTCTTAATTATTTTTTGCTTCTCAAAGCATTTAATCCAGAGCCCTGAGTGTGGCTTGACATAGGAAAACAGTTGTTCTTTGATAAATAGTTTAAACTAATGCCTAGTAAAAACTGTTGGATTTTGTTTTATAGTCAGAAGATGGAATTGGTACCAAGGAAATCCCCATGACAGGTCATTCTACACCAGTTCCTGATGGAAAAGATGCCATGTCTATTTTCAGCTCTGCTCCTAAGGCTGGTGAGTGAAAGCTCTTCAATTCGATTCTCAAAGCAAAACTGTTCAAAACTACTCAACAAAATCTGACAGGAAAAATCACATACTGAATATTTTACTGTAACATCAGGGCTACAGCTCCTGGGGTAGAAAAATCTCCTTGATTCTACTTTCCTTTTTATAATAACATAATTACTTTAAAAGTTTGAAGAACACTGCAGTTGAGCAGTAGCTGCCTTCATTCTTTCCTGATAGACCATCAGTTCTTGTTTAAAACCTGGCTGCAAAGCAGTTTCTAAGCTGCACCATAGAAGAGGGGGCTCGGTGATTCTTCCTTGTCCCCTGTTTAGAGTGAGAAGTCAAATTGAGAAAAGGCATTCTTGTGTTTCTCAACTTTGCTCTCATTTTTCTTGTTTTTCCCTTTCTCTTTGACAGACACTCGGCAGGACAATGCTGCAGGCCGCGTAGGCTCTGGTAGCCTCACACAGGTGACAGATCTGGCTCCATCACTTCATGATTTAGATAATATCTTTGATAACTCAGATGAAGATGAGCTTGGTGTAAGTCTTTGTAGGACTGAGTGTTCTGTAGAGTTAAACCTTAGTCAAGAAAAGAGGGGGAGCAGGATGGAATCCCAGGGGGGCAATGATTCTCCCTAATAGATAGAAGAGAGTTTCCAGGTAGGCAGGCTTGGATTATAACTAGGAAGAAGTGCTAGCAAGAGAGGTATCCTTTCAGGAGATCCCTCAAAGTGAGAAATTGTCACTATGTATATATAATTCAGGAATATATCACGTAGGTTATAGCAAAGCTTGTGTTGTCTGGCAGTTTTTCAGTCATGAGGGAACCTGTATACAGCTACCTTGCTGATTCTGGCATTGCTTTTGCAGGCTGTGTGAATACTGCCACAGGTAAAGCTTTATAAATGCATTACATCTAGTTTCATGTGCTTTGCTTTTGTCAGTATTTTGTGTTCTCTTGAGGGTTACAGAATCATTAACCAGTGATTTGTTCTTTTACGTTGTCTGAGAAGCTGCCCAAAGAAAAATAAATTCAACCTTACTGAGTTTCAGTAATTCTCTGGGGCATGTTTCTTTCTATTCCTACAGCAGTTTATTTCAGTGCAAAGAGGAATAGTTGCTGAATATTAGGAAATACAGAGGGCAAAGCAGGTTTGCATCAGTTACTAGGGAGAAAAACTGAGACACATGGAAAGGCAAAGATTAGAATAATTACTATATTTAAGCTTAATCTAATATAGCCACAACCATACAGAGATGATCCTGTACTGACTGATAGTAGATAATAGTGTTTAAAAGTCTGATGGCTGCGTCTGGGCAGTACTTTTCAAGTACACCAATTTATTTACCTATTCCCCTTGTTCTGTGGTTCCACACAAACTGCACTTCAGATGTTGCCGTTCGTATGCAAATCTGCTAAAGGACAGTCAAAATAAATTAGCTTTTTATGTCAAGTTGGCCTGGCCAGACCCAACGTTCTTCTGCCTTAAAACCTGCACATGTTGAGCTGTCCCTGTGGTGATACTTTATGGCATTCTTACTTTGTGTTGCGTTTTCTTTGTTATCTCAGAGTAGTCTGAACATGGAAGCGAGTAGTCAAATTAATTTCAGGCTGAGTGTGATAACATCTTCAATACAATTTGTGTGTCTATAGAGACATATGCTTATATGTATGTATCTATATGGGAGGGTATAGACAGGCAAATATTTCAGAGACTTTTGGTTTTGTTTTGTTGTAGTGTTGAAAGTGAGGAAAAAGAAATCCAGGCTCCTTGGGGGAGTGGATGGGAAAGGAGAAAGTACGCTTTTCTCTTGTGAGCTCTCGTTCAGAGAGTTTTCAGGTTCTTTAATAGCTTCTGAATTCCAGGAGGTTGTGTATTTTTAGCATGGTATGTGATCATTCTGCTTTTAGGCTGTATCACCAGCTCTTCGGTCATCGAAAATGCCAGCAGTGGGGTCTGAGGAGCGCCCTGTAGGGAAGGATGGCAGGACAGCAGTACCTTACCCACCGAGTGAGTAACAACTGATTACCATTTGTCCACAGTTAAGTCTCCTTCCAACTACCATATTTCCTTTATGGAGGAGGCTTGAAATGTCACTTTTTTAGGATTAAGAGGTAGTATGCTTATTTTGTTCTGTAACTGCTGGGTGCCAATATTAAGAGGATAAGCAGATACTAATGAAAACAATGGATGGTAATAGACACATGTATTTTTAATATGCCTACTGAGATTTGAGATGTTCTTCTTCAACATTACTATCTTAGATTGGAAGTATGGGAGAGATTTGTTACAAATGTTAATTTAGAAGCTATCCCCTCTATTCTCAACTCACTGTTTAATCTCAGTCCTTACCCCATTACCATATCCCTCTTTAAGTACAAATCATTTTTCTTTTTAAGCAATTTAAAATATTTAAAGCTCTGGCTTGCCAATTAGCCATTATGGTGCAACCTGTTCTTGGAAGAAAATTGCATTCAGCGTTTGACAAATTCAGACTAAAATCACCTTCAGGGTTTAATCTACATGTGGAAGTGCATGATTAAAATGGCAAGGAATGTGCGAACAACTACTGGGAATGATGACTTTTACTCTCTGAGATATATGAGCTTTCTTGCACCAGAAAGGAGGTTGTAGTGAAGTGGGGATGAGTCTCTTCTCCCAAGTAACAAGCAATAGGACAAGAGGAAATGGCCTTAATGTGCACCTGCAGGTTTAGATTGGATATTAGGAAAAACTTCTTCCCCCCAAAGGGTGATCAGGCACTGGAACAGGCTGCCCAGCGCAGTGGTGGAGTCACGATCCCTGGAGGTATTAAAAGATGTGTAGATACTATGCTAAGGGACATGGTTTAAGTGGTGGCCTTGGCAGTGCTGGGTTAACAGTTGGACTTGATGATCTTAAAGGTCTTTTCTAACCTAAACAAATCTGTGATTCTGTTTATGTAGGTGGCATTTCTCTCGAGGTGAAAGAGAACTGTGTTTGTGCGTGTGTATGAGTGGGAGTTGGAATGTGTTGTTTTGGTATAGCACTAACCAATCAAGTTATGAATTACAAATGGCTTAGTGGTGAGGAGGAAGAAGGTTTGATTTTTGTGGCCATTATAAGCAGAAATCCAATCTCTCTGCAAATCATTCCTTAATACCTTTCTCATTAACTTCAGCTGGTAATGAGAACAAATAGAGGGGAAGAAAAAAGCCAGGCTGAAGGAGATGAGTCAGAGTTTTATGGACCCATAAAAGCTCTGCTGATTTACTCAAATGTAGAAGTCTGAAGTATACAGAGATTGGATTTTGACAGGTTTAGTTGATCCATAGCTTTTTGAAATATGCAAAGCTTTCTCAAGCATGCCACACATGAAAATGAATAATGATAGTTAGCCTGTTGCTGGAGGGTGGGGGGATTTTGTGTAATTAAACTTCTTTATGAATCCGCACTGCAGAATTTTGCTAACTGGAGTGAATGTAAGTGTGAGAAATGATGAACTATAGAGCTGTGTGGAATCCCTTCACTACATACACTCCACTTCTGCTTTGTAGCTGTCACCTTGACACCAGCTGTTGAGGCATAACAGTATCTGCAGGGAACTGAAATGCCTTGTACATCATAATAAATTTCTACTGACCACATTTCATTTTAACCTTCCTTCCTGTCCCCCTTTCTGCAATTTCTAAAGCGCACTTCTCTTTGTTGAAAAACAGAGGCAGTAACTAATCCAGCTGGCATCCTGCTGGTTATATTTCATACTAGCACAGGGTAGAAAATAGGATTTTTTCCATTCTACTGAACCTCTTCCCAACATTAATTTGTCCTCTATCAGGAAAAGACTAAGGTCTTTTAAATACAAAGACTGAGAAAGGAGTGGGGGTGGGAAGACTTAAGTGGGAAGAATTCATGGTCCATTATTTACTGCTCCAGGTTGTGAAAGACTTTGTTCAGCTTAGACTGTTATTACCAACAGATCTCCATTTTGAGAGGACTTCACCTCTTTGAGTTGTTTCACTAAAGAATTAAGTAGACTGGATGTCTCACCTCTGTGCTCAAAAGAGAGGTTTGGGCTCTGTTAAGGCAGAGTGGAGATGCATCTTGACGCTGCCGCATCCTAGAAAATAAACACTATCAGTGTACATATTCATATACTACATGTAATTTGAATCCCACCACTTCTTTTTCTGTTAGTTTTTGACAGTAGTATTATGTTGCACCATTTGGATTTCCACAGCACGGTGTTTAGCAGTCAGAAACCCATCTGTATGTATTAATGAATTTTCCATAATCTTGAGGCTGCAAGCGTTAGTGAGTACAAGTAGGTCCTTGTGTCCTGTCAGCTTGGGCTGGCTGTACATCTAGGAATGGAAATGGAATTAGGCAGAAGAAGTATTAAAGAAGAGACACCTGTGGGAATTCACCCTTCTCTCATTTGAGTATTTTAATGGTGAATTCACCATTACATTCGCAGTGAGTATCTGTCCCAGTTCAAGTCAGGAAAAGACGTATTCTGAACTGGAAGCAAAATAAATATGGAAACTGGTAGCTGGGGAGAAAATACATGACTTTATTCCAATTCTTGTTTGATTGCATTACACTCTCTAAAGCTTTTCTGTTGGGGTTGGGTTTTTTCCTTAACACCACCATACAATGGATGATACATGTTCGTTTACTGAGAAGTAATTAAGGGATTTTCCTGGCTTAATGTCTTGTGATGCAAAATGATACTTATGTGGCTTCCCCTGACACTTGGCACTTCTGGATGCCTGGCAGTATGATTCTTAAACAAAATTGTCTGTGTTTGTGTTAGCAACGGGAGCTTTCCTTCGGGAGTTCTGTCACTATGGACCAAATGAGGCTACAGTGACTCTATGGCAGTGGAAAAATGGAGCTAAGTGCACCCTAATTCCAAAAGCCTCCTGGTTTAGGGCTTGGTATTGGCTCTAAAAACGGGAAGAAACTTCTCTGTGTCTCCTTAGTAACAGTTGCTGGGGTGACCTCTGCATTAATGTCATTAATCTCTTCTATTATGAAATATTATTTTGTTGCTCTTGAAACTGCACGTTGAATTTGTGTATCTGCCAGTTTGGTGTTTCTGCTTGCAAAGTATCCCTAGGAATTTCTGGAACTTATCCCTAGGAGTTAGCTTTTCATCTAGGTTTATGCTGGTGTCAGAGCTCTAGTAAATTGGTAGAAGCTCTGCTAGGTTTTAACTGATGAAATAAGAGCTGGTATTGAGTCAGTTTCTTCTGTTCTATTGGATTTTCTATTGAAGAATGTGTATTTGAATGATTAACAGTGCATCATTTTATCATATTTAGCTGTGGCAGATCTCCAAAGGATGTTCCCAACACCACCTTCTCTAGAGCAACACCCTGCCTTCTCCCCAGTAATGAGTTATAAAGATGGGATAAGTTCAGAGACTGTGACTACCTTGGGAATGATGGAAAGTCCTATGGTCAACATGGTTCCAACACAGCTTGCAGAGTTTAAAATGGAGGTGGAAGATGGATTAGGTAGCCCTAAACCTGAAGAAATTAAGGTAACATACAAAAAGATGTGGTGTTCTTTTAATCTTATCTCTGTGTGGTTTGATTTTGGTAAGCAAGTCACATGTAGTGTGTATAGCAGACTACTTTAACAAATGGGAGCTGGAGCCATGTAAAGTACCTGTCAGCCTTTAGCTGGAAACAAAATTAATCTTCTAGTAAAAAAGCTTTTGAATTGTTTCCCTGATTTTAACTGGGTATTTTTCTTCTGGTAATTTTATCTGTGTAATATTTCTGGGTGTTCTCCGGAACCAAACAATATTATATGTGAAATGAGCCCCTATGCCTAACAGAAAGAATGTACATATCTGAAAACCCATCATACTTGTGACTAAGTAGCTGTTAAATGATTGATTTCTTCAGATAATTTCTCTGTAGCACCCTTTATGCATAGGCTCCCCTTGCTGCCAGGCTCTGGGGATGCAGCTAGGGTAAAGTCATGCATGTAGAAAGGCTGCCTTTTTCTCTCTGAAATGTTGCCTTTTTTGGTTAGGGTTGAAAATCTCTGAGAAAGCCCAGGGGTTGAACTTGCTCTGTTTCCTCTTCAGCTGATGTTACTTCACAAGTTTTAAGGCCAGATGGGACCATTCTTATCTGACTTTCTGTATAACACAGGTCAGGTAATGTCACATAGTTACTCCTCTATTGAGTCCTGTAGTGTATCTAAGAACTATTTTTAAATGGGGACTCTGCTGCTGGGTACTTGTACTCACCTTCCCGGCTTTACATATCAAGATGTATCCATTTCTCCATAGCATCACATAGAGGACTTGACATAAGCACCAAGTATACATTGATTTGTATGTCATTGTTCCATCTTTAGCTCAGGTTAAGAGGTAGGATAAAATCATTCTGCCTGCTTGTGTGTACTCTGCATTACTTAGCTTGTTGGGCCAGTTTCTGTCACTTCAAGTCAGAGGTTGTCGTTCCCATATTTCCATGCATATAGCCTGAAGGGGAAGGTATTTAGAAATGCACATTTCCTTGTAGAAATAACACCTGACTTTGTTCTGCAGTGAGCTCGTTTGAACACAGGTAATAAAAAGGGAGATACAAACCATAGCTCTGTCTTCCTGGTACTCCCCAGCCCTTGATTTCTTCTCCTTCAGGTCCACCCTGTCCCTAATCTGCCACAGCCTGTTCCTTCTGTTTCAGCAGCCATTTCTCTCCCCCGCACCACCTCCTTCCCTCTTATTTTATGCTTCTGTGAATGTTGGAATTAAGTGGAGGCTTATTTTTAAGCATCTGCATTGCTGAGAGCACTGTGCACAGAAAGCTGCAGTACTTGCAGTTGCATGGACAAAGAGTGGCTGAGTATCAATATGAGAACACCAGCAGGTACATTTATCTTAGGTACATTTGTCTTAGTGGAAATGATTTAGCCAGCTGAGGATTAGTGAATTCTCCTATACGCAGTAACAGTGTACCTTAGGCAGACTGAAAGGAAAGCAGAGGCACTCTGCAGGGTGCCTTTCTTCATTACAGCATCTGCTTTGTTCCTGGGAGAGAAGGAAGTCCCTGTCCCCACACAGCAGCTTCTTGCATTCAGGGATTCTGTCTCCATGTTACACTAAAGCATGTCAAAGCAGGCTCTGGAGTTACCAGCTCACTGGGCTGCATGTTGAGTTGGTGCCTGTGGAAAAGCTGAGCTGGACTCTATTAAGAGAGGGACACTGAAAAGTGGGCAGGAGTTCGTTATCAGTGTGCCCCTGGTGAACAGGGATAACCACCAGGAAAGCTTGGCATGTCTGTGCTGCTGCTGGAAGATCAATTCTTCTTTCAATCCTAACTTCTGAGAGGCTTTGCTGAAGTACAGCTGTCCATTTGTATAGTTTATCTACCAATTTTTCTGCCATTATAGAAGTTTAAAGTAAGTTTTATGTAAGATTTGTAAGACTTTGCCTTGCCATGGACCCTGCTGTCTTTTGTCTTCTGTTTGTGCCTTGAACTATTGGTTTAGGACTAGGATGACTTGGGCCTGGAACGGAAATCTGTACTGGGATTTGTTGAGCTGAAAGATTTGGAGTGGAAGCAGGTTTTAGAGCATCATTGATACTGAAGATATTTCAATCTCCCCCACAACCATTTTAGGAGTATTAAAATACGTGTTTTAATTCTGCCTGATAACATCTCCAGCAGCACAGTTTACTTGCTTTTAAGTGCGTCACACCTGCTCATATACACCAGTGGGGCAAACAAGCACCCAAACCCATTGCTAATCATTTTGGGAACATGGAAGTAGATTGCTTGTGCTGAGTGTTCAGCAGCTGAAGGTAGTAATCCACACATTCCTCATCTCCAAATGCTTTACAAGGTGCAAGGGTAAAACTGCAAAGATCTAATGAAATGTTTAATACTGACATTCTGAGAGAGACTGCTGTTACTGTTTTAATCATGGCTTTGACTTTGCAGTTGTGCCTCAAAAGGACTAGCTCTTTTCTTCTGAAAGAAACCTGGACTAGCTCTAGAAACTCTGGCTGAAGTTCTTGTCATCATTCCTGCAAACAAACGTGACGGTCAATGGAAGTCCAGTTTGACTGCACTTCATTTGTATTTCTATTTAATATTACATTTACTAGATTGCTTAGTATTTGGCATGTGTTTGGTGTCCGCTGTTACTACTTGGATTATATTAATCCCCAGCAGGGGAGTTATTCAGAGAGGCTGATTTAGGCCACCTGAGGTGTCTTCACACCATGACTCAGCCTCTTTCTCCATTGTCAGTATAGAATTTATGCAAAGACCAGTCACTGAAGTGCCTACATTAGGTGCTTTATGTTAGGTAGTATGCAAATGTCATAGTACACTATTCAGACATAGCTCATCTTAAATGAGTCTAGTTGTGAAATCTACTGCCACTATAGCTGTACAGCATCTCAGGATGATAAGGAGCCTCAGCTGAGTTTCCTTGAAGGAAGTGCTCTTGAATGTTTTGTAGAATATTTTTATTCATAGAAATATATATTTATTCATATACTTAATTTTGAAACCAAAGAAGCATTTGTAGCAGGTTCAAACAGTACAATAGGTTTTAATTAAAAATGAGCATGCAAATATCAAGCACAACCTCACCGTGGTGTTGTAAACATTGTCACTTGGATGTTACAGGATTTTTCCTACGTGCACAAAGTTCCATCATTTCAACCGTTCATGGGCTCCTCCGTCTTTGCACCCCTGAAGATCCTACCCAGCCAGTGCCTGCTACCTCTGAAGATCCCAGATGCCTGCGTGTTCAGGCCGTCCTGGGCCGTTCCTCCCAAAATTGAACAGCTTCCTTTGCCACCTGCAGCCACTTTCATTAGAGATGGCTACAAGTAAGTATAGTCTTGCACAAAATCAGTTTGTTTATGGTAGAAATTAGTTGCTGGAGATTTTGAAAGCTGTCAAGAATTGGCACCATTCAATTAATAATGCCTCTTAAAAGACACGGTGATAGTACAATTCTGCACTGAGTTCATTTCTAGAGGAAGCAGCCTGTATCTTTAAATCAGTCTGTAAATCCTTTAAATCAGTCCTTCTCCAGCTCCAAAGGATCCTTCAGTGCTCTCAAAAGAATTGCAAAAAAAGAAATTGTAAACCCTTGATAGTGCCTAGGGAGTGTAATTGAATTCCCAGGTTTTCTTGAATAGTAACTGATTCACCGGGCCCAAGCTGGTTATTAATTTCAGGTATTTGCTGGGGAAAAAAACTCTTTCGTTTTCCATATAATCCAATTAGAGTGGAGATTATTCCTGCAGGCTTCCGACAGAGTGCTGATTGCCAATCAAGGTTTCTAGGTCATCTTTTCTTATCAGTCTGAGGTATTCAGTGTGCTTCAGATTCACAACTCCTGCAAACCTTGGTTCATGGGGTTTTTTTCCCTCTTTTGCTTTGAGTTGGACATATATCTGTTCAAGGTAATAAAATGATTCTGAGGAGTAAGGACTTCGGTATTTTCCTTTCCAAGTCCCTACTGATATGTGAGCATTAAAGTAGTACTCCTTTTAAATAGCACACAAAATACACAGCAGGAACAGACAAACATGAGAAAAACCTTTTTCTCTCCTTTATCAAGAGACTTTTCTTACACTTTTTCTTACTCCAATATGAAATGAATTCAAGAAAAGTGAGCAGCCTTATTAGCAGCTTGGAAAGAGAAGAGTTAGGTAAAGCTCTTACTCTTTTGATTGGCACCATATTCCCTGTTTCTTGATATGAGTCATTCTGAATTGAAGACCGATCTCATGGGAAGGTGCAAACTGTTCTTTGGTCACTTGAATTTGGCAGAAAATGACAAAACCAGGTAATAAACCCCAGTTGTGGCAGTGAATGACCCAGAAATATGTTTCTTAGTTCTACTGGACTAAAAGTTTGTGATGGATGTGTTATGTTGTGCTGGAGACTCTGTCATCCTAAATGAGTATTTGATTTGTAGTGTCTGGAATCCTGTTGCCAGTTGCATACCACCACGAGGTGTCTATGTGCCACATGTGTGACTTGACAGTGATTTAAAGTCATGGTTTCTAAAGTCAAGTAAGACTTTTTGCCCAGGGAAGTTGTGAATGCTCCATCGCTGGCGGTGTTCAAGGCCGGGTTGGGCAAAGCCTTGGGTGGCATGGTTTAGCATGAGGTGTCCCTGCCCATGGCAGGGGGGTGTTGGAACTGCATGATCTTAAGGTCCTTTTCAGCCCTAACTATTCTATATGATTCAATGCCTCTGAAGTATTTTCTTTATTTCCACTGATGCTTTATCTTTTCACAGATTATGTTTCAAACAGCAACTACAGTTCTCTCTGTTTTCCCTAAAAAAATTACAGATATCATGAAGGGTTAACTTGATAATTTATGTAGAGATTCTTCTCAAGAGCATTTGGGTTTTAGGCCATGGCATCATCTTTAAGAGGCCTGAGTGCCTAAGATGGCACTTTTTTATTAGGGCGATAAGAAACAGCAGTGTTCATGATGAGAATTTCAGTTTTAGTTGAGAGACAGGAGTAGAAGGTTATGAGCAGAGTGTGTGTTCTTTGCTGCAGTTGCAGTGAATCCTTTCTGTTTTCACCCTTTCCTTGTATTTAAAAGTTGTCAAAATATGTCTTCACAACCACCCAGTTTGTGATGGCGTTTGACTGTTTCTCATTTACTTCTTGCAGCAATGTGCCTAGTGTTGGGAGTTTGGCCGACCAAGACTATCTTCAGATGAACACTCCTCAGATGAATACACCAGTGACACTAAATAGTACTGCTCCAGCCAGCAACAGTGGTGCAGGAGTTCTGCCGTCACCAGCAACTCCCCGCTTCTCTGTCCCTACCCCTCGCACGCCCAGGACCCCAAGGACTCCTAGAGGTGGGGGTACTGCGAGTGGTCAAGGGTCTGTAAAATATGACAGCACAGATCAAGGTTCACCTGCTTCTACCCCTTCTACGACACGACCACTGAACTCGGTGGAGCCAGGCACCGTCCAGCCCATCCCGGAAGCCCACAGCCTCTACGTCACCTTGATTCTCTCAGACTCCGTGTTGAACATCTTCAAGGACCGTAACTTTGACAGTTGTTGTATATGTGCCTGTAATATGAATATTAAAGGTGCAGATGTTGGCTTATACATCCCGGATTCATCTAATGAGGATCAGTACCGGTGCACCTGTGGCTTTAGCGCTATTATGAACCGCAAACTTGGTTACAACTCCGGGCTCTTCATTGAGGATGAGCTGGATATTTTTGGCAAGACCTCAGACATTGGCCAGGCTGCAGAAAGACGACTGATGATAAGTCAGAGCAACCTGATCTCTCAGATGGGTGAGGGAGCCAGAAGAACCCAGGAACCTCCAATGAGCCTTCTCCTCCTCCTCCAGAATCAGCACACGCAGCCCTTCACGTCGCTGAGCTGCTTGGATTATATGTCCTCCAACAACCGTCAGACGCTCCCGTGCATGAACTGGAGCTATGACAGGCTGCAGGCAGACAGCAACGACTCCTGGGTAGAATGCTTCAATGCCCTGGAGCAAGGCAGGCAGTACGTGGACAACCCCACTGGTGGAAAAGTGGACGAAGCCCTCGTGAGAAGTGCCACTGTACATTCTTGGCCTCACAGCAATGGTATGGGTCCAAACAGATTTATGTCTTTTCCTTTGAATTTTTTCATGACTTCTATAAATTTGTTCAAACCTTCCCAATCATGAACCACTTAGTCTTATATGGGAGATGATATGCATAGAAATATTCATAGAATCCCAGCCTTGTTTGGGTGGGAAGGGACCTTAAAGCTCATCCAGTTCCAAATGCCTGCCACAGGCAGGGACACCTCCCACTGGAGCAGCTTGCTCCAAGCCCTGTGTCCAACCTGGCCTCAAACACTGCCAGGGATGGGGCAGCCACAGCTTCTCTGGGCACCCTGTGCCAGCGCCTCAGCACCCTCACAGGGAAGAACTTGTGCCTAAGAGCTCATCTCAATCTCCCCTCTGGCAGGTTAAAGCCATTCCCCTTGTCCTGTCCCTGTAGGCCTTTGTCCAAAGCCCCTCTCCAGATATGTTGTCAGCCCCTTTAGGTACTGAAGGGCTGCTTTAAGCCCTTTATTCTAGAAATAAAGCAAGGTTCTGAAAGCTTTATAAATTACCTCCCAAGTACCAATAATAATCTGGTTGTCCTTAGACTCTGTGGTCTAAATTGTGAAAGAGTCTGTGGATGTTTAGAAGTCTGCAGCAGAGGTGCAGAACTAATTCAAATATTGGGGGAAGGCAGAATTATGGCCCCTGTGTTTTGGAGAAGTCAGTAGAAAAGAAATGCTTTGTATGAATGTGTCACCAAGAAAAATAAAAGTGATTTTGTAATGAAACATCACATGCTGAAGGTATGTGCAAAGGACTGTGATGACAGCTTTATTTCAGCAGTGTTTTCAGACAGTGCACAGTAAATCCCATTAAGCTAATTAGAGCTGTGCACATCTGGGCATTGTGAGAGCAGTATGAAAAGAATAAACCAGAAATTGTCGCCACCTCCAAACAATCCTTCCTTTCCCTCACTGAAAATGACTGCTGCTCCTTTGTCATTTGCAGTCCTGGATATCAGCATGCTCTCCTCCCAGGACGTGGTGCGCATGCTGCTGTCCCTGCAGCCCTTCCTCCAGGATGCCATCCAGAAGAAGCGAACGGGAAGGACCTGGGAGAACATCCAGCATGTGCAGGGACCACTCACCTGGCAGCAGTTCCATAAGATGGCAGGACGGGGAACCTATGGTACATACATTGTGGTGTATGCCAACAGTTCAAGTGCAAGCACGGTTTTCTAGAAATGCACTTCCTTATGGAAAAACATTGGAACAAATGGGCTCTTTGTATCTATTGGGGGCAGGGGATGGCTCTTCACATGGCTTTAGAATGCATTTGCAGCACACCCCTGCACACTGGAGTGGAGGCTTCACCCTCCCTGACTGACACACACAACTGCAGAAATGCTGGGTGAGGATCAAGCTCCTCATCTGAACCTGACCTTTGGCCTGTGCTGCTGAAGCTCCTGGTGTATAAATCACATGCAGAGCTCTTGAAATTGTACCAAATCACGGTGGGGAAGAGGGACCTTGAGCTATAGAAAGAGGGTAACACAAGAAGTGGGTATGCTTTCTCCACAGAGAGGTTTGCTTGTTCTAAGGTTTCCCATAGGCTTAATAAGAACTTTCAGATTTAAGTATTTCCCAGCTATAAGTGACTCTTCTGGAAAATACAAACTGACAAAATAGATTTCATGGGTAAATGTATATTTCTCACCTTTGATTTATCTCAGTCTAAGCCAATGCAGTCTTGCTTAGAGGTTGATGGCAACCCTCCCTGCTGGGCCAGCAAGTGCTCTGGGGCTCTTATGGAGAGGAGCAGGAGGCAGTTTATACAGTTACAATAACTTTGCTATGTATATACACCAAGGAATAAGTTTCTAAATGTTTTACTGTGTCATTTTGCACAGCCAGGTGTAGGTAGATGAAAAAGTGTAAAATCAGGTTTTATGTATTCATGTTATTACTTTTGATTGAGTGAGATGTGGTTATGGTTATGACAAAGGAAAACCACAAGATTAAGCCTCAGGAAGGGCAATACCTGTGTTTGCAGTACACTGCAAGATGGTTTATTGTGACTTTTTAGGGAAGCTTAAACTGTAGATGAGCTTGGATCAGCTCCCTGTGCTTTGGCCAACTCAGCTTTGATTTTATGACATTTCTAAGTACAATATAAATCTTTCTTCTACTTTCTTAAATATTTTTTCCCAAGGAAAAGGGCTGGGGGAGAATATGGTTTATCAGGCACAGTCCAGCCTTGATCTGTTTCTACTCTACGGTCCAATTTCCGGGAGGCTCAGGATGGCAAGGGATGCCTGATTCCCAGTATTCCTGTAAAAGAACCTACTGCCGGTACATTAGAGAACCCACTGCAGTTAAACCACTTCTTTTAACGCTTCTTTCTTGTTTTTTTCTCTTTGAAGGCTCTGAGGAATCTCCTGAGCCTCTTCCAATCCCGACTTTACTAGTGGGTTATGACAAGGACTTCCTGACAATTTCTCCATTCTCCTTGCCATTCTGGGAGAGGCTGTTGCTAGACCCTTATGGGGGCCATCGGGATGTCGCCTATATTGTGGTGTGTCCAGAAAATGAGGCCTTGCTCGATGGAGCCAAAACTTTCTTCAGGGACTTGAGTGCTGTATACGAGGTTGGAAAGACAAACCACACTGAATTATTGCTTCTTAAGTGTCATTTCTGTTCTGCTGCATGTTTGTTGGGAGAAATCGGTGGGTTTTAAAGTAACTGTTGTTTGAATAAGGATGTATGTCATTTTGAGGACTTTCTGCCCTTTCAGATTCCGAGAGTACTGTCTGATTGAGTCATACTGTGCTTTTCTGTGCATTTCCGGGTATTTGTTGCCATCTGCTCGTTACAGTACACATTCTGTTATGTTACCAAGGTTGTAACACTAGTATTAATACACTTGCAACCTAACACATAAAGGCCAGACCAAACCTGAAGACTGAGGAGTAGATTAAAGAATCGTTTGTTTCTTGTAATTGCTAGGCTGGAGTTAAAGCTATTTCCTTCTTTCATCATGCACATTGTGTACTACTAAATTGTAAGATCACTTTGTGACCTTGCTTTTGCTGTAAGTGCAGTTCAAGTCAACAGATAAATGTAGCCTTTTGTTTCTGTATTTATTTAGGAGCCACCAGATGTGTGATGGTGGCTTTACGCTACAAACCGGATTGCAGAGCACACTCAGGTGCTCCGCATCCAGTTACAAGCATCTCTTCTTTCCTCAACAGATGTGTAGACTTGGCCAGCACAAACCAATCTGCAAAGTGTTACGTGATGGGATTATGCGGGTGGGGAAGAGCGTGGCACAGAAGCTAACGGATGAGCTCGTCAGCGAATGGTTCAACCAGCCTTGGGGCACTGAGGAGTGTGACAATCATTCCAGACTCAAACTTTACGCGCAAGTTTGCCGGCATCACCTAGGTAAGGCTCCTGTGGTTTCTGTAGGTGCTGTAGAGGTTACTTGCTCCCCTTTATCAGGGATAGCTACTGATGGAAATGGGGCTTTTTCTTAAGGTACAGATTATGATCTCTTCAAAAATAAAGAAGGTATTATGAGGCTTTATCCTCGTTTCTTAATCCATGATAAATTTGCCTACTTTCAAAGGTTTATTGTTGTTCAGCAGTAAGGTGATTATATCAGGGATCCAAAAACCACTTCTTACCTTATTAGTAAAGGCACTTTGGTGTAAGATGTTTGCATGCCCCAGAGATGTTCCACACAAACATACATTGATGTGGTTTGTATGTATCAGCATGCTGGAATTGGTGCCTTGAAGCATAACAGGTATTTATCTGAGAAATGAGTTCACTAAAACTCTGCAAAGGAGGAGTGAGTTAGCACAGGTTAAAAAAGTAACAGCACCCTTGGTGACTGGGGCCTGGATCTGTGAGGTGTAGGCACTTGGAACCACGTTACCCCAAAGGCCTGGTCTCTGGACTACCTGTAGGCTTATTTCCATCCTGAAACAGTGACCCTGTTTAAAAGATCAGTCTTCTGGTTTTGTTGTGGCAACCTGCTGTATTTGTTCTGTTAGAACATCGGGTGTACTTGTTTGGTGAGGGAGAGTAGAATCTGAGTATATGGGAGGGTATAAAGTTTGCTGGGGGAGTATCAGAAGACAGGTCCTGGCTGGGCCTGGCTGAATCCCTGGACTAACGTTGCTCCCAGATTTCACCTGGGTAGAGACATGGCTGTTTGTTCCAGAGTGAATCCAAAGACAGCATAACTGTCTTGTGTTAGTAACTGAGAAACGGGATCTTGGCACAAGACTCAGACCATCCAGAACATCACTGGAAATACATCTGCTGAGACAGTGCTGGTCACTGCTGGCACACACTGACCATGGCACCAGCCACATAAAGGCTTCGTGCTTGAGCTGAAAGGTGCAAACTATGTTTTTGTTTAAAAATAGCTAGGAGGTTTTAAGTAGTTTCTTGAAAAGTGCTTTCTGCCTTTGTTCTGAACAAGGTGTGACGGTTCTGAAGTCTGTTACTGTAAGGACTGATGATCTGATTTTGGACAGAAGTCTAAACAAGCATGGGAGTTAGCTGGACAGTTCTACAGCCTGCAGAATGCTCATGCATCCTTTGAGGAATGTTTGACAGAATAGGCTGGGACTCATCTATCTCAAATGACCCTGTGGCTCATTCAGTTTGCTTTTAGTTTTAATTTCCCGCTTAACTGGAAGGGAGAAATTACTACAGCACTACTTAACATAAATACCCCAGGCTCACATGCAGAGGTGCAGCATGTGCAGGGCTGGTTGAGGAGCTGGGTGCTCAATTCACACCTGCGGCATCTGGCAGGAGCAGTGTTGGGAACTTCCCCTGTTGGTGATTCACCACCTCTGAGACTAAACAAACAATAGGTATTCATTTACTTACATTTTATTCATTTATTACGTTAAAACAATCAATGTGGTATCTTTTTTCTGATACTGAGGAGCAGAAATGACTATATTCAAGTTTGCCAGGTAAAAAGAACTTCTGGATTTTGAGTCTGACAGAGTGACTGTAGTAGACTGCAAAGCTGAACACTGTAAAGCTGCTGTTATCATAACACAGTCTAGCCAGAGAGCGTGACGTGTCAGTAGCAACTCCGATTCGCAAAGCTCCACAAAGTCATTCCTGGTTTTAAAGACTTTTGATCTGTATCAGATGCTGAAGAATGATGCCAAAGTAAATCCTTGTGATGGAGCTTATATTCATGTAGCATTTGTATACTCTTAGAATATTCTAAAAGTGCAATAGTATGTGACTTTATGGTTAATGCTGTTCACTTTGACCTGACAGACTGCCATTCATCTCCTTTCCTCTTCATCTGCTATTCCAGCACCTTACTTAGCCACTCTGCAGCTTGACAGCAGCCTGTTGCTACCGCCCAAGTACCAACCCCCAGCGCCAGCAAGCCAGGCACCAACAGCACCAGGGAGCACTGGACCTGTCCCCTCAAACTCAACGTGTCTCTCAGCTGCTGGGGCAGCGTCAACAGGCAACTCCTTTAACTCCACACCCAGTGGTGGCACCACTAGCCTTCCAGCAGGAAGCAGTTCATCCTCTGGATCCTCAGTGCCACAGCTGTCAGCATCTTCAGCAACACCTGGCGTTAACCAGATGACCACTACCTCTACCCCAGGGTTTAGTGGGAATATTGGGTCAGGGCAAAACACCAGCAGTGGGGGAAATGCAGCAGAGCGCTCGCAAGGAAGCACAGGTCCTGGAGGAGATGCAGAATCAGGTCAAAATGCACCACAGCAGCAACAGGAAGGACAGGAAGGGTAAGTGACTTCACTGCTCAAATGACTCCAAGTACATCTGATTAAATCTGCTGTTATCCTGGTTCCATACAACTTGTAATCTTTAATCCTTATGTAAATCCTAGAAGAGGACCTTCTGACACGTGCGGGGCTAGTGGGCAGATGTAAATGGAGCAGGACCTGGTTTTGTATGTCTACAGCAGCTACTGATAAAGGGGAGCTAGAAAAAACAAATTTCCCCTTTTGTGTAACAAGCAACAACGTTGTTCAAGTGCACGAATCGTGGTGTTGCCATTGTGTTTGATGTGACGTGGGATGTCCCACCTGGTATTTGCAGTACAAGTAAAGTATGAGGTGTCTCTGGGGCTCTGTGCCCTATCTGCTCACTTGGCATGAGTGGTCAGGTGCTGCAGGCCTCTCACATGGGCAACTCCATCCCACCTCTGCCAGCAACAGACACAAAATGCAATCCATGGCTTTGTTTCCATATGCCTGCATTGCAGGTGTTGCTTTGCAAGCAGGTGCACTGTCAGGTCAGGAAATGGGGTTATATTGCTGTTGCTTTAAAATAAGCTGCAGCAGCACAACTTATTTAAAGACTTCATTATAAATAGTCCATTAAACATAAACATTAGCAAAATATTTTTTAACATCTTATGTAAGTAACTTCCTGAGTGAACATGTTTTTCATTACTCTTATAATAATGCATATTACGAATAGCCATGATGTATGTTAGGGAGTTCCTGTATCTTAAGTGAAAAGCCCACATCCTGTTGTAGTTGGGGTTATCCTTCAGACATCTGTTTGCCAGCTCTGTGCAGAACAGCACTTGAGCCACTGCAGCATGGTTTCTGACAAAGGAGCTCTGAGCTGCTTGTGATCACTTACAGATGTCGAGCCTCCTACTCATGGTTAAGGCATGGAAAAGAATTTTATCAAGCAAAAATGTTCGGTTGCTCCTTCCATTACCAGTGGAACTTCACTGTAACTGAACAGGAGACTTGAGTCTCCATGTATGTTACTTCGGCACTTATCAGTTCTCAATCCTTTCTCTCCCCCTTCCACTTGTTCTGACAGAAAACCCTAAACAGCCCTCAAAACCAGCATGAAAGGAATAGTAGTCAGCTAATAGTAGTCAGCTTTTCCATATTCTTCAGACACAATCTGTTCTGCCTGTATAAAATGAGATTATGTTAGACTTTATGGTATGTGTCTTTAAAGCGTAATTAGTAACTGGTATTTTGGAGTAAGAACTGCTGTGAGTAGAAGTGATCTCTCCTCAATCACTGTTGTCTCGTCGTTTTTACTTTTGCTTCTGAACATAAGGATCATTTCATTCTCCCCCTTTTCTTCCTCTGCTCTGGCCTTGCACACCTTTACAGCAAGCAGTAATCAACACTTGTAACTCGCTTTGACTCTAACATCATGTGTCCCTCCAGTGTTACTGAGAGGGAGAGGATCGGGATTCCCACCGAGCCGGAGTCTGCAGACAGCAACGCCTATCCTCCTGCTGTTGTCATCTACATGGTGGATCCTTTCACCTACACTGCAGACGAAGAATCTGCCTCAACCAACTTCTGGCTGTTAAGTTTAATGAGATGCTACACAGAAATGTTGGATAACTTGCCTGAGAACATGAGGAATTCTTTCATTCTCCAGGTAATTCTACCTTCCTTTGTATCTTCAAACTGGAAAGTCATTCTATCGCAGCAGGCTTTTGATACCTACTCTGTACTGAAGATACAGAATGGAAGGTAATATAGTAATATATAAAACAATATACAAAATTCAGGTGACATTTGCAGATTATTTTGTTGACAGTACAGGTCTATATATTAGAAAACCACCTGCTTTTTTGTTTTGATGAGGAAATTAATGTAAGGCAGCCATGGCATCCTGCATCAAATCTGTTCCATGGTTCTAGCAATCATATACGCTGGGTGCTTCCTTAAGAGGGATTTTAGTTACTTAAGTTGCAACTTGGGTTGCCATTGCCAAAAATGCCCAGTTGCTCCTTTGATTACTTTGCATGTTGAGTTGTTTGCTTTTGCTATGCTCTTGATTTATACTGTTTAATCCAAAAGAAATGTGCAACCAGACATTCAGTGTATAATTTAAGTATTGTATTGTTGTTATCTGCTTCTTAAAAATAATTCACCATGTAACTTGGCATATAATAATGGTTACTTACTGTGGAATTACTTAAGAATTGGATTTGTGTAGTCAGAAGCAGAGCTTGGCCTCTTGCCCAGACTGCCTGTTCTCCATGCCTCTTTGTCACAGTGGCTCGGTAAAGAAGTGGGGGAAAAGGGGAGGCCAGAGATTGAAACTGTGTACATGTGCAACACACAGAAGCAGCAGCACATGAATGATGTCTGTATGTTGTCTCCGTGTGTGTGTGTTGAACTTGGCTTAAACACAGTTTATAAGGGGAAAAAAAAGGAACTGGAAGTTGTTACAAGTGTCTCAAATCTGGCATGGAATATATTTGTCGTTTCTGATAATCCTGACCTTATCATTCCCTAAAGTGATAGGAGAACCTGTCACCAAACTATTTCAGTCTTGGGGATGAAGTGAAAATCAGATTCACAACTTCATATTGTGACAGACTGCAGGAATTCAGTTGATTCAGACCTGAAGATGCAAAAAACAAAACAGCCCCTGATGTTGCCATGGCTGAAATATAAGACCATGCAAACTGCATGTAGAAACTGTATCTCAGTCTATGCAAGACAACTGACGTGCTTCCCAGCTCAAAGTACTGTTTATTTCCTGGGTACTTCCCCTTGGTTTGTCAAAATATGGGGCATTTTGCCAATTTATGTCAAAATCCTAGACATTTTTCTGCAAGTAAAGGTAACGTGAGCTATCACCAGCACAGTGTTCTCACAGCTGTGCCATACTATACACACACACAGTTATTCCAAAATAAATCAAACCCAAATGTTTACAGACTTATTCCAACTCCTGCATAGTGAGGGAAAGCCCAGCTGCTGAAAGTCTTGGGTAAAGAACTCGTCCTTAAAAACACACAGTCAAGTTTAGTACCTACAGTGTGTGACCAAAGCTCCAATGGTTCAGCCACAGATCAGTAAAACTTTTGTGATGCTTCAGTTTTGTTACTACTGCAAATATTTGTTAGAAGAATCTGGGTGGATCTCACAGCATTGGCTGCGCCATAAAGATCTTGTACTGATGGCTTCTGCTCCAAAGATCTCACTGTTTAAAAGGAAAGACAAAACACCCCATAAATCATAATAGAACCTTAATTCTACTCTCTGCCATGTCCCCTAAGGGTGACAGGGTGGTGCTGGTTGCCAGAGGACCAGCAAGCAAGTGCTAATTCTGACCAGAAGCTGTGGAACCCAACTGCCTGAGCACAGAGTTAAGCCCACCCAGATGATGGAGCAAAGGTGCCTGCAAATGCAGATGGGGATCAAAAGAATGAGGTTAAAAAGATCAAAGGTGTTTGAACACAGGGATTTGGATTAAACAAAATAAACATTTCCCAATTTTTTTTTAGGGTATTGCTTTTAAAAGCCACTGGTAGCTACTTCTTGGGGTATACTTTGATAACGTTACACATGTAATTAATGACGTGCCCTTCCCAGAATGAAGGACGAACGAGAAAGTGGACTTCAGAAAAGTAACACCTGACTGGGTAAAACAGTCTGCTCCGTTTGTGGAGATGATGGGGTTTGTCATTCAGTGATGATCATGTCACAGAAAGTGACACTCATTTGGAGTTTCTGCTCCACTGTCAGCTACTACAAATGTATTACATACTCTGCAGTTACTCTTGTGCTGTAAGGAGATTCTTCCATTATATTGGGTGGTCAGAGTCTCAGTTTTGAGAGATTTTACAGCCTTAAAATGCATCACCAGAGTGGGAACTGAAGGTTTGTATCAAGGAACACAGTCGCTGGCTGTTGTGGGTGCTCATGCAAGTGGGTGGTAGCCCTGGTAGGAAGCTACAGGTACTGTAATGCAAATACACCACATACGAAGTGCCTGGTTGTGAAATGACTATTGAATGTGTGAATCTGGCTTGATATTAATGAACAGCTCCTTGAAGACGTTCAGTCATGTTTTCTTGTTTATATGACTTGTACAGATTGTGCCTTGCCAGTACATGCTGCAGACAATGAAGGATGAGCAGGTTTTCTACATTCAGCACTTGAAGTCGCTGGCTTTTTCAGTGTACTGCCAATGCAGGAGGCCACTGCCCACCCAGATTCATATCAAGTCTCTCACAGGCTTTGGACCAGCTGCCAGCATTGAGATGACCCTCAAAAACCCAGAGGTTAGTACTGGAGTCAAGAAGTAAAAGCCTGTTAATAAACTGCAACCCCTTCTCTCCAATATTACAAAAAGAGAAGAGAAAATACTTTCAGGAATATTTCTTCAAAGACAATGATAACAGAAAAGGAGGTGGTAATCTAATACTTAATAGAAAATAGTGAGAACAGTGGCAGACTACTTGCTTTCAAAGCATTTTAAGCTTCTGGTTTTGAGTCATAAAGTAAAAGGGTAAAAGATCAATGTGGAATCTGATCCTGAGACACTGTGTCACCTCAGTCTGTAGTAGTCCTACAAGAAAGTGTTTATGTCCAACCTTTATTTATATACACATATATATGAAATAAGCTCCTGCACCTAATTACAGATATTATATTAATTCCCTGAGGTACTGGAGAATTCCCCCTCTTTCAGTGGGATTCTTATCTGGCAATCTCTTTTTTAAACAGTAAATATTCAAGCCCTGTTTGTGGGTTTGCAGGGATTTCAAAGGAAGGGTAATCCATCGTAATTTCCGTGGATGTTTTTCATTCTTTGAAAGATAAGGATGACTGGTTTTATTTAGATTTAATGGACCAACTAAGCACTTAAACACTTACCTTGAGATAAAGACATTCAGAACCATCATAAACCCAGCCTATCAGCACATTTCATTACTCACGTAAAGCCCTAAGCTCTCACTGGGAATTCCTAGAAGCAGTATCAGCGCAGGCGTCTCCTCTTCACATTCTCTCATCACCCTTCCCTCTAAAAGGTACCTGTTTGGCAGGATGGATTTTGCAGCAAGTTGAAGTCATACTTCAAGCTATTTAGGTGTAAGGGGAAGAGCAATAAACTTGCAAGATGCCTGCAAACATCTCCCTCCCTGGCACTACTGCCAGGGGAGTATGCTTGTGGGAAGTGACGTGGGCAGAAACAGGAGCCTCCTCCATGTCTCTTAGGAAAATACCATAACTGACTTCTCCTCTAAACAGGTTAACTTGCACTTTGCATTTCATGTTTTAATTTCCTTTTTGGAACAGTTTCCACAAGCAGCTTGCACTTAGCATACTTCAATAACCAGATCTCAACTTTCTCCATTGTCCATGTGTTGCTCTCAGTCTGCACCGCACTTCCCAGCTTTGGCTCAACAATTAATACCCTGGCCAGTTCTAAATTACTGAGCCTGTCTGGTCAGGCCCATCATGGGTTTTCTTCAGAGGGGAGTTACAAAGCAAAGGTGGGTTTGGGGCTTTGTGGAAGAAGACCTGAAGGTCCTGTTGGGCACATGAGCGTGAGGCATCAAGGTGTCTCTGCAGCAAAGAAAGCCCACAGCAGGCGGCTGTGGTAGGAAGGGTGCTGACAGAGCAAGGAAGGTGAATGTTCTCCACAGCACTGATTAGGCCTCACCTGGGATGTACTGGGTCTGGTTCTGGGCTCCTCAGTACTAGAAACATGGACACACCAGAGCAAATCCAGCAAAGGGCCACTTAGATGATGAAGGGACGGGAGCATCTGGCAACTGAGGAGATGCTGAGAGAGCTGCAGTGTCCCACCAGGAAGGCTCTGATGAATGTACACAAACACCTGCTGGGAGGGAGAGAAGGTGATGGAACCAGGCTCTGCTCAGTGGTATCCAGTGGTGGGACAAGAGGCAAGTGGGCACACACTGACATACAAGAAATTCTGTTTAAATGCAGAAACACAAGAAAACATATTTACTGTAGGGGTGATTGAGTACTGGACCTCGTTGCCCAGGCGGGCTGAGCATCTCCGTCGTGAGAGTTTGGAGTGCATCAGTTTTAGCCAACAGAAGTGGGTTGTCTGTAACAACCCTTTCCCGCTCCCTCTCTTGACTGTGAATGCCTTGATTTGATTCATCATTCCAGAATCCCATTTTCCTGTACTCACTGATATCTGTGTTTGTGTGTTTCTTACATTAAATAGTTATTGATCTACTTGCTGATGACTTTCTTACAGAGGCCCAGCCCAATCCAGCTGTACTCACCTCCGTTCATACTGGCACCCATCAAAGACAAACAGACAGAGCTGGGAGAAACATTTGGAGAGGCCAGTCAGAAATACAACGTGCTCTTTGTGGGCTATTGTCTGTCTCACGATCAGCGTTGGCTTCTGGCATCCTGCACTGACCTCCATGGTGAACTGTTGGAAACCTGCATAGTTAATATTGATCTACCAAACAGGTAAAACCCTTTACCTTTTACATTACATCTAGGACTATAGTTGTCATCCCTCACTCCTCAGGCTCTTGCACATCCCTTCTAATCATATTCCCTGCTGTTGTAATCATGATAATGTTACAGTGGTAACATTTCAGTTGGCATTTTCATAACTACAAACTGCAGAGGAAATAAGACACCGAGTTACATTTGGTTTACAAATCCTACCTGCAATTGTTACCTTCAAGAGCAACCGGTATATTGCTCAGCATATTGACACCTCTTGTGTGTCATTGCAGTAACAGTGCTGACAGCAGGCACGTATTTTTTCTGCTTGTTCTTAGTAAAAGGTGAGCTGGGCTCACCTCACCTCACCTCTCTAATTCTAGAGAACAGAAATCTGAACATTGTCCTGGACTCAGTTCTTACTGTTGGGTTTGGGTTTTTGTCTTCCTCAACCTCCAGGTCGAGGAGGAGCAAGCTGTCTGCACGGAAGATCGGGCTGCAGAAGCTGTGGGAGTGGTGTGTTGGGATCGTGCAAATGACATCCCTGCCATGGAGAGTTGTCATCGGGCGGCTCGGCCGCCTGGGCCACGGGGAGCTGAAAGGTAGGAAGTGTCAGCACTGCCCCTTGTCCTGGCTTGCAATGGAGACATGGCCCTAGTGCACGAGCTGAATGACCCACAGACCTGATCATGAGCCTTTAAAACCAGAACACTGAGAGTGATAATCCCTCCCTGACTGCAGAAACAGTTTGCTTCTTTCTACACCAGGTTTGACATCTTTCCTCATGTCCTGTAGATGTTGTGTAGGTTAACTAGAATTTGCACAGTGTACTTCCAAGTGGGTTTTGTCACATTAGGGAAGAGATCTGAACAGTAGTTATCCTGTCACAAAATAGAAACAGGATGCAGTTCTGATTCCTAAACTCTGCCCATTGCCCCATTTCACACCACATCAGTACCTCCTGTAGCTACAGGTGGATGAAAGACCCATTCTTAAAGACACACATCCTCTTCTGGATGTGGCTGAGTAATGCAGGTAGCTCATGGGATACCAACAAACCCCATGGAGCAGGCACAGAATATCCGGATTACAGGGCCCTATGCTGCAGAGTGTTACTAATACTTTACTATTTGCATAATTTGGTTCTATCATAATGTTTATTCCTTTCAGACTGGAGTATCCTCCTTGGGGAATGTTCCCTGCAGACAATCAGCAAACAACTGAAAGAGGTGTGCCGCATGTGCGGCATCTCGTCAGCAGACTCCCCTTCCATCCTCAGTGCCTGCCTTGTCGCCATGGAGCCACAGGGATCATTTGTCGTGATGCCAGGTAAGTTTTATCCCACTGTTTATTTGCCGTACTTTTCACAGAAGCACATTAATTTGGGGAGACTTTTGAGTCCAACTGGAAGTCCTGGACTACCATGGCTAAACATGGTAGAAAATAGGTTGAGCTGGCAGAATTCCCCAGAATACCATGAAGAGACACTATGCTGGGAGTGCAGCCCCCAGGGGGAAGGAGTACTGCATATACTGTCCCTGTCAAAGCAGTGGGCTCCTCCTGGAAGGGGTTGTGCCTTGGGGGAGATCAGTCCCCATCACCTGACTGTGATGATGTAGTCTTGAGGCAAGAACAGCCTCAGCCTCTGTAAAAGTCCATAGCGTGAAAGAGTAGGAGTCTGTACAGATAGGAGTAAGGATAGATCTGCTTGCCTTTCCAGGTGCTTAAGGTATTTAAAGAGTTCCATTATAAGCAGCAGTCCACTGTATTGAGTTGAAATATATTCAGATTTTGGGGTTCCTTTTACTTGTTGCATTATGTACGCATGTGTTTTTTAATGTACGTGGTGACTTATCCTTGCCAACTACTCTGGGTTTTAGGTTTAGAAATAAAAGAATACTCCCTGCAGCAGAATTAAGCAAGCTTGAACATGACTATGACTCATCAAGCTGCATAATTTTCAAAGCAGAGATTTTGTAATGTGAGAAAATAGATGGCAAGTTTTGCTATCCTCATGTCAACTGAAGTAGGGTATATTTCATAATTACCCAGACGTCCGTGTCAAAATAAACTTCATCTGCTCATTTAACAGGGAAGTCATTGGTTAAGGGCAGCAGAATGAAAGGAAAGGTGGGGGTTATTGTATGGGAATTCACATAGCTCAGCATTATCTGTGCAACTTGTGATCTTGATTTCAAGCTCCTCTAGTAATTTGTTTTAAGACAAGAACCCTCAAATGTGTATTTGCGTGCAAGCCCAGATGAGGTGCACAGAAATGTAACTTGAACACAGAGCACCTATTTTGAAGGTGATGGAAATGAACATCTCTGCTGTTGCTTCTGTTCTGCCAGATGCTGTCACTATGGGCTCAGTGTTTGGCCGGAGCACCGCGCTGAACCTGCAGTCATCTCAGCTGAACACCCCGCAGGACGCCTCCTGCACACACATCCTGGTTTTCCCAACCTCCGCTACTATCCAGGTAGCACCAGCAAATTACCCCAATGAGGATGGATTCAGCCCTACTAATGGTAAGTAAGCAGTGGCTCGTGTAAGAGCTAAGATACTCACCAGTGCTCCATGGGCTATTGAGAACATAAGCAGAGTTGCACCAGTCATGAATAAAAAGCTTGAGTGAACTGGTGTTCTCCCATAGACACCATAGCACCCAGTTCAACTTGAAGAGAACACCCCTGTACTTTACAGTTACAGGATAAGGTTTTTTTCTGAGGTCTGTTTTCAGGGAATTGTGCTGATTTATTCCATAAGGAATATGAACCAATCAGTGCAAAATGGCACAGACCTGAAAATGCTTTTTCTTGTTGTTGTGACTTGATACGGTCAACATGAGATTTATAGTAGTGGTGCACTTCATGCATGTTGTGTAAGCAGCTTGTGGTTTAGTTTGGATCTTATAAAGTAGGCAGAGCAGACCAACCTGAGAACTCCCAGTGTTAGCTTGTGCTTTTGCAAGTGTGTGCAACCCTGGAGTTTGTGTCAGCAAGACTCTGCGTACTACTTTATACCTTTCCTAACGCTTTTGCCCTAAGTCCTTAAAACTTATTATAAAATAATTTAAACCAAGAGTAACCACAAACATTTCCAGCAGAAGTATTTTGTGCAGAGGGAAGTTACAGTGTAGAGAGGAAGAAGGGCTCACCATTTTTAAGGAAAGAGTCTGCTTTGATTATGTTCCTGCTGGAATTCCAGTGGGCCTCGCAGCAGGGAAGTTACCCCTCCCCACGCTGCAGCAGCTGTCCTCTACAGGCCCCAGAGCCCTGCTGAGTGCTATGCTGACAAATATTTAACCTGCATTAACCTGCCCTGGAGTGCTCCAGATGCTAATGAGCACCAGGGACCAGAGCTGGCGCTTCCAAAAGGGTGTTAGATTTAATTTTCTTAACTCTCTTCTACTTAATGATTAAACTGCTTCCTATGCTATTAGCCATCTCATTTATGCTTTGGAGGCTAAGCAGAGCATGACATTAGTTCTGTCTTGTTTACTGAGGTTGTAGAACAGAAGTTAATGAACTTGAGTTAATTCATTGCTCTTGCAATGAATTGTTTCTCTTCAGAAGATTCAGAAAAACAACCATCTGCGCATTTCCACCCTGGGCCTTCAGGTGAAATCAGTTCAACACATACGTGGCCTTTCCCTTTTCATGCAGAATGAATTCTTTTTCAAGAGAAATGATTTCAATATGTAGAAATGCAGAGCTCTTATTGAGGGCTCCATGTGTCTTAGCATAAATTTGGCTGCAATTCTAATTAGTCCAGCTAATTCAGATGGCTCCCACTGTCCCTTGCTGGGTCCTGAAATGTACTTCAAATGTCATTATACTGCTTAAATGCCTTTGCCTACTGAGAAATCTGGATAAGGAAAAAAAACCCTATAAACCATATCGTGATGCTTGTAAGTTTTTGCTGTGTTTTAATGTCTTAGCTTTCCATCGTGTAAATCACTTGTGGTGTCATAACCAGTGTTGCAGATGCCTGAGAGATGGAATGTGCTGCTCACAGAATGCAAACACATTTTCACTGTATCTTTACATCCTTCCCACATATTAACATGAACCAAGTAAAACCAGCAAACAATGGTGATACCACTCTATTTAATTCCTGAGATGGAAGTAAAACATTCAAAGCTGCATTATAGGAAATCCTGATGCAGTATCTGAAATAGTCATGCAGCTCCACAGCCTGGGAGCAGGGGCCTTGCTGCCCTTATGGGTCCTGTGAGCAATGCCTCTGAAGCTGCTGGGATTGCTCCAGGATACTTGGAGCCGAGTGCCAAAGCCTGAAGAGCAGCACATGCCGTGAGCAGCACACCTCGCTTTGTCTGGTGGATTTTGAGTATATAGTGAATGGATTTCTGAGACCGGCTGCAGAGAAGGGTCATTTTTTTCTGTTGTGAAGATCCATTTGGATTTGACTGAAGCTGCTGTGGCAGGATTTGTGTTCATCTCTGACCATTGTTCAGCTTCATTATTTTAATAGATGTCTGCCAGCTTTTCCTTTCAGTGTGTGTGGTTGCAGTGAATTGAACAGTCAGGTGTTTGTCTCTGCTTCCGTCTGCCTCAGCAGAATGTTAAAGAAGTATGATAATAACTTACAGGGAGTGCTCGTAAATCCCCAAAATCTGTTGACAAAAATGAGTGCACCAGCAGCACACTGGGAATAATTTCTCTTCCTTTTCCTTTCAGATGACATGTTTGACCTCCCATTCCCCGATGACATGGACAATGACATTAGAATTTTAATAACAGGGAATCTTCACTCTTCACCTAATTCCTCCCCAGTTCCTTCCCCTGGATCACCATCTGGCATCGGAGTGGGATCTCACTTCCAGCACAGTAGGGTAAGGCTGGAGCACTTTAGGGTGCAGGCTACTGGAAATAAAAGGCAAAAAAAGACCCAAATCCTTCAGCAAAACCTTTTTTTCCTGTAGATTCTCAAACATAATCAGGTCAATAGCAGCGGAAGTGACTGTTGCTATTGAAGGTGGTGGTTAAATACTGTTGTAGAAGATGCCTCTGCTTTGGTTCTTTACATCTCTGAAGTTAATTGTTAAAGATAACTGAAATCAAGAGAGGAGAGAGCAGCTTTGTTTGTGGCCCCATCTAAATCTGTACTCATCCAGGTTTTTTTCTGGGAAATCACGTGGAATGTCCCTGGCAGAAAGTGACAAGTCTTTGAGAGAAAGGCAGATGGTGGCTCTGTTCACAGGAATTTCTAGGGGGGGCAGGAGGGAGCTAATTCTGGTGGTAATAAACCTTGCCCATAGGGACTCCCCAGGTGCTGTGGGTGCTTATGCAAATGTTGTTTGCTCAGTAAAACTTAGCCCAGAGCACTTACAGTGCTGGTAAGGTTACTTTTGTTTGAAGTGGCTTTTGTAAAGTTGGTTCCAACCCCAGAGATTACTTAAAATGCAAATGCTTTTGGGTAATTCAAGGTATTTTTTTGAATCGGCGTTAGCACACTTTGGATCATGTTTGATGGAACTCTTTTACTCATCCATGTAATTGTGAAGGAGACTTAGGTGTACTCTTCGAATGGTTTCCATCACAAGTGTGGAGAAGTATGATGCTTCAGAATTCCCTGTGGAGAAGTTTTATCCTACAAATAGTACATTTAAGGCAGTAGCGTATTGCTTCTTTACTAAATAATACAGTATTTTATTAAAGAAACAGGCTGACTTGTATACAGGAAACAGATAACCCTGTGCATTTAAAAGTTATATATAAATCTGTATAATATACGTAACTGGATCTTGTGGCTGTTACTGGTGGCTTTAACTGTAAACCTGCTATGAAAGCAAATACCAAATAGATACTTACAGGAGCTATTCCTACTGCTGAGCTGTATGGTGCTTCATTCAGCCTCTGTAACATAGCACTGCATTTTTCTAAATGTAAGAAAGGCCTTAAGAGAAGAATTCTCGCTCCCTGAAAAGGACTAACGAAATGGAGTTAGTTCCCCACCTGGAAGGAAAAAGTCCTCAATACAGTGTCACCTCAATACAGTCTGAGAGTGAAAAATCACTTCTGCCTCAGCCGCAGAAACGCTAACACTGTGTTTTGTGATCTTAGTACGCAACCACCTTTCCTTCTGTTGATACTCCAACCCACGTTTCAAAGGGTATACAATTGCACATTGCTGTCACTTGGTTATTTCAAACTGGTATGTGGCAAATGAACAGTTCTAAATGCTGTTACTAAACCCTCCAGCCATAAATCACGATTCATCACTCATTACAACTTCTCTCTCTCATTGAGTTCATTCAACCATCTCTGTTCTGTACCACTTTCAGGGATGTGTTTACAGAACTTACTCTCTGTGGAACTCCATCCAAGTGGCTTTAAGAGCAGCACTGGAAGGTTAATGACCAAAGAGCTTAGAGGCCTGGACAAGCCATTTCTAGACGAACCTGTCAGAGTAATTCAGTTTAACCATTAACAAGGGCCTGGTAATTGCTGTGTAATTTTTGGGTTTACAAAAGCAGCAGCGTGTGATCATTACCTCGTGGGTCGGGGAAGGTCGCGCCTCCGTCCATGTAACCCGTAATTGATTGCTGTGGTTCAGCGCCGCGGGTCCTCAGTGCTCAGCAGGCACTTGGCTGCCCGGCTCCTGAGCTGGCTGAGCTGCAGCCTCCCCTGCCTTTATGGGGTGTTTAACTGTCTTGGATTCCTGGTCGAGGCATTGCTGCTGGAGAAGGACTTGCTTGAAGGACTAGCAGTGAAGGTGGTGTGGTTAAGCCAGTTTCTGTATAGTGGAGCCTTTTAACCTGTTGACTTAGAAGATGTTTATGGGTTGAAGGAGCTGCTGTTCCAGTTCTTCTGAGATGAGTTACAAGCTAAAATAGTTCACAGGCATCTTTCGGGTTTTTCCTCTATGAATCATAGAATGGTTTGGGTTAGAAAGGACCTTAAGATCATCCAGTTCCAACCCCCCTGCCATGGGCCGGGATGCCTCTCACTAGACCATGTTGCCCAAGGCTCTGTCCAACCTGGCCTTGAACACTGTCAGGGATGGAGCAAAATAATAAAGGATGTTTCCAAAAAAACCCCAAATGTGTTTAAAGTAGGAATGTCCTCTAGAACAGAACAGCAGAAACCTCTTCTGATAGCTGAGGAGATCAAAGCCTGATTAATTTAGTTTTACAGCTGGTCTCTTGTTGTTTAACTCTCCTCTCTAAATGTTTTGTTGCATAATGAGAATATGAGTAACGATTACTGCAGAAAATACAGGGCATGAATAAATGACTGATGTAAGCTGAAAAGCAGGACAGTTAACTTCCTTTCCCCCCACACTTCCCCAGTGCAGTAGTACAAATAAAACCAGAGCACTGCGTCTTGCGTCCACAGCAAGGAGCAGCGAGTGTACCCTGTTTCTGTTGAGCTCTCAACGTAAGTAACTGAAAAAGCAAACACAGCCACGCTTACAAAGATGCAGACACTCTCTGTTCTTCCATATTTGAGTGTGTAATGCATCCTTCCACAGGCTGAAGGACCATCTAAAGGGATTCTGGGACACAAGCCTGGGGAGCCCAGCTACAGGGGGAAAGGAAGGGATTATGCAACTTAACTAAGAGTCATGAATGATTAAAGGACAGCTCATTAATAATGGAACTCATCTAAATACTGAGCGATTAGTAAACAAAATCAATGTTGTTGGAGTGGGATGTATAACATGGAGTAACAACAGCCTGCCTTCCCAACTCTTCTTTCAGAGCCAAGGGGAACGTCTCCTTTCCAGAGAAGCCCCTGAAGAACTGAAGCAGCAGCCTCTTGCTCTTGGATACTTCGTATCAACTGCCAAAGCTGAGAATCTTCCGCAGTGGTTCTGGTCATCCTGTCCTCAGGCCCAAAACCAGTGTCCCCTCTTCCTGAAGGTCTGTCTTGGTATCCTTTCACAGGGAAAGAGAATTAGAATTCCACTGATACACTGTGAATTTTCTTTCGCAGTGCTGGCTTTGCGTGTTACCACAGCTGTGACAGGGCTGGAAATGGAAATGCAGTTTTAGGGTTGAATTTACTTTGGGCTATTAAAACATAATTCTCTGTTGCTAAAGGCCTTTACCTGAAAATGAAATAGTTCAACAGCTCTAAACACAGAGTCATCACAGCTGTGTCTGGTATTACAGAGGTATCCCAGTTTTCATTTTCAGTCAGCCTAAGACAGGAGAGATCTCTTCTGCCATAACCCAGTTGTGACACAGAGTGAGTGAGTAGCACCTCCAGACAGAGCATTTACTCTATGTGTCTATTATTTCCGTAGTTGTAAAAGTTGCACAGTGGAGTCTGTAGTCTCCGAGGGAAGCCAATACCCTCCATTGCAGAAGTGCAAGTGCTCGTGAGGTGTATACAGCAGAATTGGTTCCACTCCTAGAGAGTCACTGATCCCTCTAGAGTGTCATACAGCTGCTTATTTGAATGAATCCAAAAAGTGAACTAGTGAGCATGGAAAGAAGGTGAAAAGCATGCTTTGAGTAGCATCGCATAACTATTAGAGCAAACCACATGTAGAATAATGAAGTTAGTACCACTTTACACATTCCCAGCATAAGTAACAGATACTAAACATTTTTGCGAGTCTCTCAAGGGAATTCCCTCATCCATGTCTGTGAGGCAGTCAGCAGTGAAGGTGTCTGTGTCTGAATTCTTTCCTCATGCAAAAAAAACCAGTGTTGAGACTGATGTTAACAATGACTCGCAGTTGGCGTGGCAGGCTGCATAGCACCTCCACCAGCAAATACTGAACCTTACTCCTTACTCTGTGCTCTTCAGGGATAGATTTCCCTGTGTGCTTTTCCTTCAGCTGACAAAACAGGGATCTCAAAATACTACACAAAATAAGCCACCGTGGGTCTGGAGCTAGAGCTGAAGTTTTGTGATGAACTAAAAACTACCTTTTTTGTGAATGAGTAATCCGGAGAGCGTGTTTCAGTTCCAGCAGGAAAACAGTCAGCACAGCTCCAGGCAACGTTAGGAATTCCTCTGTAAGCTTGTACTCCATTTGCACCAGAGCAGGAGCCATCGCCCTTCCCTGGCCCACCACTGCAGCCCGGCACAGTTGGGCTCTTAGATCTAGGCTGAATGAAACGGTTAATGTGACTGGGAACATGCTGGCTTGGTTTGGACAGGGGACAGGGAGCTGGGGGCTGTTACACTGCACAGTGCTGCGATCAGGAAACTTGCACGGATGTGAGGCATAGAGATTGAAGTCATCTTTGATTTGGATGAAGTATTTTTATGCTGAAGTATTTCATCTCTAATGCGTGTGCCATAATTGGAGGAGCATAAAAGAGGTGGTGCCTTGGCAGGCTGTGCGGTGTATCCGGCTGCCCACTGAAAGGCTTACATGGTTGCTCAAGATCAATAAGAAATTCCTTTCCTGCTCCTGTGTAAGCTGATGCAGGAGCCCTGCTCCAGCAGAAAGGGAAGGCAGGCAGGAAGTGTGCCAGCAGAGAGCAAAGGCGGCACTGTGCGATCTGCTCAGGCACCCATCTCCACGTGGTCCTCTGTCACTGGCTCCTACTGCAGAGTTTGAAGACCCAGGATGGTTTGTTACTGCGGTACCAAAGGAACCCCTGACACTTCCCAAGCGTTTCCCCTCATCCCTTCTCCCCTGGCTAACATCTAGAACAGAATTCAGTGTTCTTTTTTCAAGATCTGTGATTCTCGTCAGAAAGAGAAGTGAGTTTACTGAAAGATCTAATCATTAAGGAACCTGGCAATACACACAGAATCATAGAATAGTTCACGGAACAGAATGGTCATGGTGGGGTCGATGCAGAATCACCAACTGGCCACGGCGTCCTGAGACAACTCGGAATGTGTTTGTTCAGTGTGAATCTTTAGAAGCACTTGCTGCATGAAGAGTTAATCTGTGCTCTTTTCCTCTACACAGGCCTCACTACATCACCATATCTCTGTAGCGCAGACTGATGAGCTTCTACCTGCCAGAAATTCTCAGCGAGTTCCTCACCCCCTTGACTCTAAAACTACATCAGATGTCTTGAGGTAATGCCTCTTGGGATTTACATTTCCTCCCTATGGTTCTGGGGACTGAGCTCTGGAATTCCAGGGGGACCTTTTCATCTCCCACAGTGTTCTGTTTGCCGGGTGGGCTAATCTGGCCTGTGCCAGTCATTATTTTTACTGACCAAACCAAACCGACTTACAGAAGGAGCTAATGGTACTTTTCTGATACTCGCATCTTAGGAACTGAGATAGAAAGGAGATCTTCCTGAATTAATACAGGGTTGTGTTTGCCTCCATCCCACGTGTTGGGGACTGAAAGATCTCTTCTATGAGGCAGCAGGCAGGGAGCAAACTTGTGCTTAACCAGGAAATGAGCATCAAAAAGTGTGATCAAGTGCTGGCACAGGTTGCCCAGAGAGTCCTTAGACGTGTTCAAGACTCGAGGCCTTGAAGATGGTGGGATTTGAGCTTCTGTGATGCCATAATCTCAGCTATGTGCTGGGGAGGGCCTATGCCTACATTTGAGTAGCTTTGTTCAAGTTCACACATCTTAAACCTAAAAATTCCTGCTTCCCATTCCCCCGTTTTCAGGGAGTTTCCTCCTGTGCCAGTCCAGCCAGGCAGTGCACATGACTGTCTGTGGGAGGAACCAGGGACGCCTCCAAGAAAATCACCTAGAGAAGACAAGAGGGGAAGGAGTAAATGATTCCAGTTTCATGTCTCTGTGTTTCTCTCTGCAGGTTCGTTTTGGAGCAGTACAATGCACTGTCCTGGCTTACGTGTAACCCTGCCACTCAGGATCGCAGCTCCTGCCTTCCTGTCCACTTCGTGGTGCTCACTCAGTTGTACAACGCCATCATGAATATACTCTAATAGATAGAAAAGCACTTGTTCTTCTGGCTTCTTCTCCCCTCGACCTGAGAAACGTGCCACAATCTGCAAAGATCCCGATTTTGCTTCTCTTCAGACCAGTCCTGTGCTGTGCTTCTGTTCCTCCAAGAGCACATGTGAATTCTGCAGTGTTCAAAACTCAAGTACCCGTTAACATCCCTGGCAGCTTCAGTCCAAAATCTGGGAACGTCCAAGAACAGTGAACACAGCAACCTCAAGCCAGTGTTAGTTCGGTGGCCCAGTAACTACTGGTCAGTGTAATGCTTTTTTTTGATACTTTATTTTTTTAAGGAAGACTTCCAGTATCTTTTTGCATTGGGAACTGTGAGAAACAGCCAAGAGCAGTTTCAGCCCTGCAAGGAAAACCGCCTTGTAGTGACCAGTTTGGGTTGTCCACAGCTTGTTTCGTCGTTTGATCATCGTCAACTGGGACTTTGCAGGAGGAACAGAACAAACACCACCAAACCAAACCCCACACAGTTGTAGTCTCGTATAAATATTGGAGTTTTCTGTCTACCTGGAGTTCCTGTCAGAGTGGATTGGGATGAATGCATGCATTTGTTACCTGTCCATGTAGATATGAATGGTCTGGAGATACTTTATTTATTTTGAGGTTTGGGGAGGGGAGGGATTAAATTATAAAGGACCAGGAACAGTCGAATCTCGTCAAAATCCAGCTCCGTTCCACTGTAGGGTTATTTATCTACAGACCTCTCACTCTTCTGACCTAGAAATCAAACCTGAAGCTCGTCACAACCCGAGCTGGGCAGGGACACGCAGTCTGGGAAGGGCACCCTTGTGCCCTAAGGACTTCTCACCTGCACTCAGCCTGCTTAAAGCACGAGACGGCCAGTGTTCAATGAAGGATAACACTACCTAATGGAAGAGAGCGAGTGAGTGAGAGGTAGGGAGGAAAAATACTTTAAAGCCCGCTGTGAGGGCCCATGGGAAGTGGTAAATGAATCTATTGTAGAGCTATGATTGAAATATATTTCCAGTAAAATTAGCGATGTTAGAGAAGTATTTACTGAAACCCAGGTCGCCCTCGAGCTGGGGCAGACGCGTCCATGTACATATCCAAAAAAGATGGTTTTTGTTTACACGAAATCAGTTCCAAATCTGGTGTATTTTTTCTGACTATAGGAATATTATTTCAAAGAAATAATTTTTAAAAATTCTATCATTAAATTAGTACTTGAAGTTCTACCACTGTGGTGGCAAAGTGACTTTGGTTAGGAAAATGATTGCCATTGTAAAGGTTAATGGCTAATTGAAGTATTTTTATGACTCCTTCATTCCAGGCTTCAAGGGGTTTCTATTTAAACTCCGTTTTCTAATGTTTGTTGTTGCACTGTGCAGCGGGCAGGGGCTGCCTCAGGAGGGGTCGGGCACTTTGATCAGGCTCTGTGACCTTGGTGTCTATCTGTGGAGAAAAACCCACCAATTTTAAAGTTCTTCCAAAAGACTTTCATGTTCTGGTTAAAAAAAAAAGGAAAAAAAAAAAAGGAAAATCTATGATTTTAAAAAGTATTTTTCTTGAGATAATGTAACATTTAAAGCAAATTATATAAAAGAAAAAAAATGGCTCGTGTCGTGAGAAGGTGGAGGCAGAGACGTGACCTGTAAATGGATGCTTTTGTTCTCTGCGCCACCCCTCCCATGTGGGTATCCTCTTTGCAATGTATAGGTGAAAAAAGACAAACCTGATAGCAAAGCATTTGTATCTAATGTGTACAGTGTAAAATTGACTTTAAAAATATTGCAGGACTATTTTTTCTTAATCAGAAAAGAAAATTCTCAAGGCCTTTTGAAGAGCATAAAAAGATGAAGATTGTAAACTTGTATAAACAGATTTAACTTGGGGAGGACGAACTGTAAAGTAGCCATTTGTAATCTTTTACCATTTGGGGGTTCTTTGTTCCCAGGATTCATCGGAACTTTGGATTATTCTTATTTTTGGTTATTCTTTTTAACGGGGCCGTTTTTATCCAGGGGCGTTTCTGCCCCAGCAAACCTGGTTCTAAGCAAAATGCAAACCGCAACCAAGGGCAGCGAGAGGAGAAGTTTTCATCCGGTGTCTTTTTATTTAATGTTTTTAAGTTAAGAGAAGCTGGTGACATATTTATACGTTTTTGTGCAAAAGAAATGAATGGCAATAGATTTTAAAGAAAAAAAACCTTATGTACTTCAGTGTGAAAAGTTCTGTATAATATTTCCCTTAAATATGCATTATTTTCCTTGTGAGTTTTTTACTGACTTCAGCTGAAATGTAAAGCCCCGGCTTTCCTACAGAGTGCAGAAAGGTATTTTATTTTCCTGGTTTTCTTTCTACCTTTGGAAATTCCTGCCTAAATCCGAGTTATTAGAACTATTATTATTACAGTTGTTTGAGCTACCGGGTGGGGGGGGGCAGCATGCTTGGATGTATATTTCCGAACCTTTTTTAACTGTAAAAGCTGTACATTTCGGGGGAGTTCGGACTTTCTCTCTCTTTCTTTTGGTTTTGTTTTGGGTTTTTGGTTGGTTTCTTTTCTCGGAGCATTTTGCAGTGAAGCTTCTTTTCTATCCAGGCGACAATTTGAGAGAAAACAGCAAAAAACCAATGTGAAGTTCATTTTAGATCTGCAGTTATCGCTGGTACAATACACTAAAAACAGACTTTGATAAAAGAAACAGTAATAATAAAGACCTCCATTTTAAATGTCATTCATATATACCTTGTGGATGAGAGCTATATACTTTTACACACTTTTTTAGATGAATAAATTATTGAATTACTGAAGCTGTTGGTGGAGTTTTCTTCTCACGAGGATTTGCTTTAACTCTCAGGTCCTTGCAGTGCGGTTCCGGGTGCTGTGAACGGAACTGAAAGCCATTTAAAGGCTCTTTAGTAGTCCTTTACTTCCGAGACAGGCGCTGCTGCCCTCCCTGAACTAACCTGGTTCCTGCCTTCTCCACGTGCAGCCTGGTGGGAAAGCCACAGCTTCACGAGATTCCCATGGGCATGTGGGAAGGTTCACACCGCAACGGGGCTTGACAGGACTTTCCAGTGGAAGTAAAAGCAAAATGGAAGCATGGCTATGGAAAACCACGTTTGTTGTGAGGGTTTTGGTGCCACCAATGGAACTGCTGAGGTGAACGGTCAGATTTCTGCCCAGGGGGTGGGTGGAAGCGGCCCGGGGTAGTCCGGTGCTGCAGTGGTCTCACAGAGCTTCCCAGTCACAGCGGGAGAGCTCTGTCTGCAGCAGGTAAGTGTTCAGGGGAGATCCCAGGGGTGGATCCATCCCGCTGCAGCAGGGAGACAAACACAAGTGCGGTGCATTGGCCCCAGATTAAAGAGGAGCAGGAAGCCAGATCTGCTGCTTTGGGCTGCTCAGTGGAGCTGCAGAACCCCCGTCCTGGACAAGCTGGAGACTGACTTGGGTACGTCCTTGGTTGAATCCTACCTGCTTTGAGCCAGGGCCCTTCAAACAGACACATTCTGTATGTAGCAGGTTCATTTCTAAACACAGATGTGCAAGAAACCGATAAACAACCCGACCCTTTCCCAGTGTTAGACCTTAACAAGAGCTGAGGTCCGTTTTGCGTTCTTCTCCCATAGGAAAAGTTCAGACACAATCTTCAGGTAATATGTAACATTCTGTGCTTAAGGAATTGACAGATCTGTGCCCTCCCTAAGTATCTTTTAAATACCCCAGCCCTTGCTTTACTCTTGAACAGGCAAACCAACAGCAAACTGCAACCATCCTTTCTGCTCCATCAGCCGTGACCTGTGCCTCTGGTGGGACCCATCTGTTGTCAGTGGTGATGGCCAACATGAGGTGAGAGTCTCTGCAGACCCCAAGCTGCTCACAGAACTGATGGCTGTAGGAGCTCCTTGCAGAGGGCACCAAAAGAACTCCTTGGCTGGGAGGGACAGAGCCTGCACTTGCATCCAGTCACAGCTCCCTCTTACCAAGGAATTGCCACCCAGGTTGGTGGCTGCTTTGCTGGGGATTTCCTCGGTAGCTGCAGTTCCCGGTTGGTGCATCACAGCCCTCCACTTAGTTATGAAGACTGCCTGTATGATTTTCCCCTTTTTTAATCTTTCAAGCTTTCAGCTTTATTTCACTTTACTATTGATAGGTCTACAGTAAATGACATGGGAGAATTTACTTGCACAAGGTCTCACAGCACAGTTCCACTTCAGCTTTCCATCGAGTGCTCTAAATGCATGGAATTACTGCACAGCACTATTTTTACATGAAGAGCACTTTGTGGCTAATTCATTGGCTTTGAAGACAAAAGCTACCCATTAACTGTCGTGTTCTGTGAGGACTGTAAAGCAGAATGGAATGAAAACACCAAACTCTCAGTTGATGTGTGACAACAACACGCGGTACTTGACGCATGGGTACAGTGCTGGGGGCTCTTACTTCCAATGAAGAACAAGGTTGTAAAGGCGAGGCTGACACTAAGTTGCTTCTCTTTTCCCAGCTGCCAGTTCTGGTTTTGGCAGAACACTGTGGCCACCTGAAAGCAGTTGGAGCACATGGAGAAAGCATCAGGAGTCCCGCAAGTAAACATCAGGTTTATGGGCAGTCTCTCACCATGTGTAGTGGAAACGGAACCAGCCCTGAGATCCCCAAACAGGAAATCTTTGGTCTTCTACAACAAAGAGTGTTTATAAAGCGATGCTGCTCCCACTTCCCTGTTTTGAAACTGCGCCTTAACCCTTTAACAAATGTTTATGTGGGCAGAGGCCCCGCTTTATGCTTAACTGACTCTACCAGGCACCAAAGCTGCACCCCACGGGCCTTGCACGGGATACACAAACCTCAGGGCTGTTCTAATGAAACCTAAAATACGCTTCAAAAGACCGACAAGACAACCCCAACTTGGGTGCTGCCACTGAGGGAGCTGCAGTGCCCAGACCTGAGACCCTCAGTGCAACGTCAGCCCCTGCTCTGGTTCTAGGCTGGGACTTGCCAGCCATGCTACACGCATTCATAATGCTTTATAACTGGATTTATATAAGCCATAAGCGTTCACCCAGCTTCATTTGTCTGCATAAGCAGTTGCTCCTGTGCTATAAGAACTACTTAAAACCTCTCAGAATTAGGATACCGGTAAGAAACCAAACCCAAATGAAACAGTATTTAGCATCACGGCCAGAGAGGCAGCACGGACACCGCAGCTGCTGGGGCTTAACAGAGACTTTCCAGAACAGGATCTTCTGTGGCCCTGCAACACAAACCAAGGGCAGCACCTGCCGGAGCTCACTGGCACCTCTGCCTGCTCCACAGTGTGCCCCCACAGCTGGGGGCATGGGAGAAGGAACTCCTGGCCCTGGTGCTGTTAACACCATGGCTTGGTTTCCAGCTCTCAATCCATCTCCCCCTCTGCTGTTACATCCAACACCGTGGCCTCTGTCCTGCTGCTCGTGCCCCTTCTGTCTGACAGACATTTCACCTGCTCCTGTGGGACAGTTGTCATCTACACCCCAACATCCCTCAAGGGCACAGGCAGGGATCCTGCCTCCAGCTTGGGGCCTGCTCAAAGACCCAGGCCAGCAGGAAGCCGATTCAGGCCATGTGGCACCTGCAGCAGGGCTGGGGCCTTCACAGATGGCATTCGTTTTCCTCACACAGTAAGGGAGACGCGTGTTTGACCCTGTCCCACCAGCCTGAGCGCTCTGGTTCCATTTAAACCTCATGCCATTGAGAAAACGTCAAACTGGTCCAAACGTGGGGACGAACACCACCGAGAACTGCATCGCTGCGACCTCAAGCTGAGAGCTTCCTTCCATCTGATCCTGACGTCCACAGTCCCAATTCAAAAGGCACACGCACAGCCCCAGCCCCCCGCACAGAAAGCTCCAGGATGCAGCAACTCCACAAAACTGAATCCTCCAGATCGAAAACATAGAAAATCATTGGGTTTTTCACTTTGCAGTGGGGGGAATCACAGAATGGTTTGGGTTGAAGGGATCTTAAAGCTGACCCAGTTCCAACCCCTGCCATGGGCAGGGACACCTTCCACTGGAGCAGCTTGCTCCAAGCCCCTGTCTCCAACCTGGCCTTGAGCACTGCCAGACACGGGGCAGCCACAGCTTCTCTGGGCACCCTGTGCCAGTGCCTCAGCACCCTCACAGGGAAGAGCTTCTGCCCAAGAGCTCATCTCACTCTGCTTTAAGTCTCGTTTAAGGAACTCTTTCAGTTCTCTGCGATTCCCGCGGTCGGTGGCAGCTGTGACATGTCAGTAAGTCCCATCCAACCCGTTCTGTGTGCCGGGCTGTCTCCAGTACGAACAAGTGGCCGTCACATCCCGTGGCTTCCAGCAGGGGTCACGGTTTGACGGGAAATGGAACTACAGATTCCTCCTGGAACGGGCTTTAAAACCCAAATTGAACCGCACGCATCCCCTGAGCCGGATCATTAAAGGGCAACCACGCGAGCAGGTGGGTTCAGTGGTCAAAAGGCTCCTCCCGTGCTTGTAATCAGCCTCGGCGGTAATTTCGTTAGTGCCTGGGGAAAAGGCAAGTGGGAGAGAAGCAGGTGATGGGGCACGGGGCAGGGTATGGCAGGGAGAGGCTGTTAATCCCCGCAGGGTAATGGTGCAGAGAAGTGCTAAGAGAAAGGTGCTGGGAGCAGGCCTCCAAGCCACCGGGTTAAGCAGCATTTGAGAGTTAAAAGTAATTGCCCCGGCGTTGCTTGCCCTGTTCGGAAGCTGGGAAGGCTGCGGTGACACACACCAGCGCACAACTTGGTCAAGCAACGGATGGGAGAGAAGGAAGGAACCTGAATGGGAATAGGCAGCGCCCAGCCCCGGCTCAGCGTGAGCTTAGGCATAAATAACTGGGAGTCCAGGTTGAAACAAGCCATGCTTCAGAGCAGACCTGTCCTGTCGAGGTCCACATCGTCCTCTAGTGCAGCAGAATGCCAGCAGGAGACAGGACATCCCCGCTTTGCTGCTAGCGGGGCAACTGGAGATGCCCCATCACTTGTTCGCCCTTCTCTTGGCACTTTGTTTCTGATGTTGGGCCTTTCACACTACTGAAACGTTGCGCCTGTGTAAAAGAATGATTCTTCCTCTGGCACGCTCAAGTGCACAGGAACACTTGCCACCAAGGTGGCAAAACCTTCCCTCCTGAATGGTTTCAGCCAGAAGCTGGGAGAACATAGATAGGGAAAGAGGAGCAAGGGAGAAGGGTGACTTCAGAAAGGAAGGAGGTGGATTAAATGTTTCAACAGCTAACCCAAGAACTGGCTCCATTCTACCAGCTGGGACGTAGATGTCATTGTCCAGCACGCCTCTGCTTTCACTACACTGTTGAGGCAACTTGGATGGCTGAGCCTTCTGTCCATACAGGCAGTGCAAACCTTGGTGTAGTGCAGTGATTCTTGGTCAGGGACTCCTTGATCAGGTGACCTCTGTTACTTCTGCAAGATTTCACCCGCAGGGCTCTCCAGTGCAATTGCTTTATGACTTTTAACATCACTTGGAACATTTCCAACCAACGCCATTGCAGAGGAAAACCCGAAAGCAAAATCTCGGCACAAATGAGAAGCACAGAACCTGGGCTTTATTCTTGTGTCCAGCTTGAGAACACAGTGGTCCGGTTGGGATCACACAGGGACTTGCACACCCGTGTACCCACGAAGCAGCCAAGTTCCACCCCAAGCTGTGCTTGTCCCTCTGCAGGAGCCCGGCAGAGGCCCGGCCCCACTCCCTCCTTCCCTCCGCTGATGCTCCTGCAGGGACACCCTGCTCCCTGCCCCACAGCCCCCGTCAGGCTTTGTCCCTCAGGCCCCTTCCTTCCTGGTGACACTTGGCAAGAACAGGGCAGCGCTGTGCAGTCCCCATTGCACAGCTCCAGGGATGCCAGCGGCAGCCCAAGGCACTGATGGAGCTGAGGGGGGCTGGCACAGAACATTAACACATAATCCCAGTACGGCTGAGGCCAGGCAGTAATGGCACGGATCTGCTGTTCCCAGGGCCGGTGCAGCTACTGTCCACCAGCTCAGCCTCTGAAACCATCATTTCAGTTATTAAGTCTACAGTTATACAGAAGACCAGCTCCAGCTTTAGGCAGCAGGTAAGGCAGGCATGCTACAAGCACTGGAATGGGAGGAAAGAGCTAAGCTCTATTTCTACACCTCCTAAAACAGGCGTGATACCAGGCAAATTGTTGGTTTTGTTACTCCTTGTCTGTGCAAGAATCTGATGCTGATCCACCTGACTGGAACTCTGGGTCATTGTAAGGGACAGACCCTCAGAAAGAAGAATGCAGAGCAAAGTGTACTTAATAGAGAAAGATGATACAAACTTCTTCAGGCCGATGGAAGCTAAAACTTCCTGCAAAGACTTACAGAAAGACCCCGGAACGATGAGCAATTATTCAATAACGTGTCAAGGAATCCACAGGAAGAAACAAAGTTATGCCAAACAGATGCAGAGTCGCCTCCAAAGTAGGATACAGACCTAGGGTATGAGATAAATAAGGAAGTAACACTGCAAGGGGCTCATAGTTCACTGTAGGTATTTCCATGCATAAAAGTAGCGCAATGCTTTTGAGAAGTTAAATCATCAAAGTGAGGGGAAGAGAATAAACCAGAACTCACCGTGAAGCTGCTGTACACACGCCTGTGCCTATGCCTTCACCTCTGTGTGTTCCTGGAGCCACCCAGCCATAGAAAGACTGTAACAGAACGGCAGAGGCGCAGAGAACAAATCCTATCGAAGATGTGCTGGTTTGGGCTGGAACAACGTTAATTTCCTTCGCAGTACCTGGTGAGGGCTGGAAACAGGGTTGATGATAGAGGGGTGTTTTCCTCACTGCTGAGCAGTGCTTACACAGAGCCTTTTCCCAACCAGCGAAGAGGCTGGGCAGGCACGAGGAGTTGGAAGAGGACACAGGCAGGACAGCTGACCTCAGTTGAACCAAGGGATATCCCAGACCATGGGACATCGTCCTCAGTGTACAAAGCTGCCCTGATTCAAGCTAAGGTCTAGGAAAACACAGAGATCCAATGGCTTCAGCGGCTGGTAACAGGAAGGTACGGCACCTTCACTTCCTTCTCTCCGGTGTGCCGGTGACTCTGGCTGCACACAGGTAGAAGGGCCTGTTTTGCACCGGGGTTTGTTACAAACTCCCCTCGCAGCCCTTGCCTAAAAGCTTGGCTGAAATGTCAGCATCGTTAACACCCACCGATGCTGTGTGAAACCTGCCTGTGGGCCAGCACTGCGGACGTGTCCATCTGGAACCCAGCCCTGGCATGGATCAAAGTCACAGACAGCCTGTCCCTGGACACTGGGGAGACTGCTGTGGGGAGTGGAGGTCTGTGCTAGTCCTTAGCCCTTGAGCAGGCCTGGCTGTCAGCAGGCCAAAGTCTCTGTCCATGAATTATGCTCCGGCTGATGGATGGGGCTTAGAGAAGAAAATCCTCTTGCAAAGGGAGCTCGCTCATCTTCCACCAGATGAAACATGATGAAGCACTTAACACGATGAAACAAAGCTGAAGCTTCCAGCAAGGGGCAAGGATCCACTGAAGAGGAGAAGTCTGAGCTCTGGCAATTAATGTAAGCAGGAAGCAGAGAAGCAGCGATTCACCAGCTGGCTGCACTATGGACCAAATCAGTGCAGGGATGGGACAGGGAAAGGAGATCTTCATATACAAAAGGGCTGCTTTGTTCCTCTCATACCTTGTGTCAAGGAATTGGAGAAGGACCTGGGAAATCCAGGACAACTTTTCTCAGAGCCACATGCCCTGCTTGACTGCTAGAAAAACCTGCACACTATAAATGCACTGCATCCATAACACATCTGCACAGCCGCGCACATCTGCACTTACACATACACAGCGTGTCCAGGGCTTACACAGAAGCGCTCAGGCCTGGACTCAATTCTGAACATCTCCAAAGAGATGTGGGGTTTGCACGGAGCAGAGCATCCCAGAGGAAGGGAGGTTCTTTAGAGAGTGCCTGATGGGTTCCCACACAGCAAGCTGCCCACAGCCTGACTGTCCAGCTCCAGAGCAGTGGGGCACTGGTACGCTTGAACTCTGCACGGTTTGAATTACTCCAACGCCTGCTCTGGCTTCGGACTTGGGATATAAATCACAAAGGGGCTGATGAATGCCAAGCTCACACCCTGCTCCCCCTGAAGGCTCAAGGACATGGGCATGGTGTCTTTGGTCCAAAAGAAGACCTTGCAGTTGGGCCTGGCTCTCAGCAAATGGCCCTCTTTTCCCAGGGAATTTTACTCTGGCAGAACTTGGCCCTCACACGGTTTGCTATACAGTGCTTGTCTGGATGCATTTGGACCAGCTCTGATTCTCTGCCCCCTTCTCCTCTCCTTGATTTCCAAAAAGCTCCCACAACTGTTTACTTTGGCAACGCCTGCAAGGAAAAAAACCTTAGTCCAATGAAAAGGCAAAATCCATTAGGAAAAGGCAGCTGAGTGCTAAAAGGCCCCTAATCAGTGGAAAGTTTAAAGAGCACGGCACTGAGAGAGGCTGCGGTGCCTTTCCAACACCTTCACAGCAATGTGTGAAGCTACGGCATGTCAAAGTGAAGCCCCAAACACAGGCACTCTGCCAAAGAACTGCTTTCTTAGGGCTGAGGAGAGTCTGTATGTCCAGGGAGGTGCTGGGAGGGGGCTGCTTATGTGGAAACAACTGCATCAGAGCAAACAACTGCAATCACAAGACAAGATTTCCCCTTACAGCCTTGGCTGCGCTGCTCAGGGAAGAGGTGAAATGAGAGGTTTATTTACAGCTCACAATTACACCCTCACCAAAGCAGGAACTTACGTTTTAAGGGCCAGTGCAAGCCAAAGTAAGGGGGCCTGGGGCAGAAAGGCAGGGCTAGAAGAGGAACTGATGCTGCGGAGGAAGAAATGCCCTCAGAACTTCCTTGTCTTCCTTGATGTCTGAATATATTCAGCCAACAGCTGGAGGAAGCAGGGAATATAGTTCAGGGTAAAATGCAGCTGCCCAAGAAACGCCTCTCAGCTACTGATCCCGAAGTGAGAAGTGAGTGTTCACTTATAGGAGGTATCTAATGCTCCAGCCTCTGGGTTCTGCTTTGGGTTACAGAACCCTCTATATCTCAGTCCACCACCATCTAACATTTCACAGGGCCACCAATCACAGATTTCAGATCATCATACAGAAGTCCATTGCTCTTTTCAGTTTCCCTGTGAAGAAGAAAGAAGCATGTTTTTCTTTCAGGGAGCCAGCTACGAACTGGGATTTTTGAAAGCTTGGTAGGAACAGGCAGGGTTAGGTTTAGTCCCTTCTTCATCTTGTGCAGTGTTTAATCCAGCGTGTAAGGAAACTCAGATGCAATTTAGGCTCTAGAAAGTCTGTGCCATTCAACACTGCAGTCCAAAGGTTTGCTTACAGCTCAGGCAAACCTCCCCAAGGTGATTGTGTGTTGCCAGCTCGGCACAAGCTTGCCTTCAACTGCAGGCAAGCACACTGTACCTACAGCCCAAACAACTGCCCTGACATCTCTGAGGATCTGTGCTTTCTAACTGAAAACAGCTCAGTGCATCTACAGAATGTCCAGTACATGGTCAGCAATACAGGCCAGCCCTTATGTGCGTGCCATAGCAAGGGCAGCAGTTCCGAATTGCTGCAGGTGGAATACACTTTTGGAAGGTGTTTTGATTATTGAAACCAAAACCTTTAATTTTCCACAAAGGAGAAAAAGGATTGAATGAAGGGCTTGGGCTGCTTCCAGGCCAGGCTGGACGGGGCTTGGAGCAAGCTGTTCTAGTGGAAGGTGTCCCTACCTGTGGCAGGGCTTTGGAACAGGAGGAGCTTTAAGGTCCCTTCCCATCCAACCCATTCTATGCCTGGTGGTACAGTGTACTCAGTTACTGTTACAGCAAATGTGATCTCCTGCTCAAGACAAGGAATAGGTGATCAAATCTGACTACTTGAGGCAGATACAAATTGGAGCCATGAAAGAGAACGTTTTGAGCTATTCTTTCTTCCACATCAACCATGTAGACCCCTGTCACTCCATACAAAACCCTAACAAAATCCTAGCCTATAAAGTGTCAATAGTTTAAATTATGTCTATAAAGCCATATGTATGCAAAAGTCCCATTCTCTGAAAGGCCTTCAGAGTCTGGGGTTGTTCTGAACAGGAACAAACTTGCTTCCTCCTCAGATGTCTTTGGAAACTTCCAATGAAGGGAACTTCACTGTCCCGTGTTGTTTTGGGCCATTCAGAATGCCTTAGTGTCAGAATGTCCTAGTCAGGTTTTGCATTCACACAGAAAAGCCAAAATGTATTTTTGGTGCTCTCAGAAGTCTTCCCATAACTCCAATTTTATCACAGTATAAAATTGTACTGGAACATCCTAAACTGAGAAAACCATGGGATTTCAGAGAAGTATCTGTCACACATTGAACATTAAATCAATAACCCTAGCTAAGGTCCATTCAGCTGGGAACCATAGAACCATAGGATGGCTTGGATTGGAAAGGACCTTAAGATCACCTAGTTCCAAGCCCCTGCCATGGGCAGGGAATGACTCAAGTACAAATGCTGCAGCATAAACTGAGTTTCCTTTCTAGCAAAGTCAACTTGGAAGTCAACAAAAGCTGCTATGTCCTGTAGTCGGTGAGGTAAGAATTCTCTTGTGCTGATAAACCCTTCATGTGTGTGTTGCTATGTTGGTGTTTTTTCTGCTGTTGAATATGGTGATTTGGTTTGGGCGTTTTATTGGGAAGGGCATGTCAGACAAAAACATAGCAGGTTTGCTTTCTTACAGGGAGCTGTGTACTGACTGTAAAGCTATACCTGGTTACTAACAGCTTGTTGCTTCCTGGTTAGGAGCCTGGTTTGGTTTTGTCTCTTAGCATCTCTAACAGACAGCTCTAGAAAGAGCCATTACCCTCAAACAGGCAGAAGCAGCAGGTAGGGATGAAATGCCTTTGAATTAAGGGATTCTGCTTTTTGGAAGAGCAATAAAACCTCAAAGTACCCATGTCTCCTGAAGCAGGGACAGCCCAGCCTGGGCTTTCCCAGGAAGTCCTGCACAGCTGACGCTGTGTAGATATGTTGCTATAGTAAAACATATCTGGGCAAGGCTCAAGCACTTCAGTCACCTTCCCACTGGAGAACTTGATTCGTTCAGGATTTTCACCTGTCTTTGCTAATCCCAAATTACCACCTGGCTCCTTGCTAAACAATTCCACTCAGCCTTGTAGGTATCCACAGATATATATACAAGCAGCTGCCAGTGATTTAAACCTTATTTCAGACTTTCAGGTTTAGGCTGTGGGGTTTTTGTTGTTTTTTAAAAAGCAGTTTGGTGCTTTCTAAGCAGTCCCCATTTAAGGAACTATTGCTAATCCCTGGGATGAGTTTCCAGATACAGATACCTTTCAAGGTAAGAAGAAGTCTCTTGTGCTGATAAACTTCTTGTGTATGCATTGTTATGTGTTTTTTCTGCTGTTCTGCATGGTGATTTGTTTTGGATGGTTTTATACAGACAAAGCTGTAGCAGGTTTGCTTTCTACCAGGGAGCTGTACAAGGGTTGCAAAGCTGTGCCTGGTTTGCTGCTAGCTTCTTCCTCCCTGGTTAGGAGCCTGGTTTGGTTTGGACCAATACTTTCTGCTTCTTAGTTTAAGACTCTTTCTTCTGATGTAAAATGATGTCTGAATGGTGAGCCTTTAGCCCATGTGGGCTTATGAAATTGTCTTGTGAATATGTGGAAGTAAGAAGTTCCTCTGCCCTCTGTGTCGTTTGCTTACAACAGGTATTGTCATATTCACAAGGACTTGTAATGGGCTGATAAGTAGAACAGTCTTGGAAACCTCTCCCTGAATTCTGATGGAAGAATTAAGAATAACAGTAACCTGATTTGCTGACTGTTCTTTTTGTCTAGAGATGTCTTGCAACTCCTTGACGTGCTCTGCTCTGCCTGTGTGTTCTGTGTGTCAGCAGTGAATCCCCATCTTCTGTTTAGCTGCCATAAATGTGCTGCTTCTCCTTTCCCCAAACTGACAACCAGCCTTTGCTTACCAGCTGCCATGTATCTCAGTACTAGTACTTGAAAGTTTCCAGGCTTTCTGCCTGGGCTTGTGACTGCTGTTCCTACATGTTTGTCCAAAGCACAAAGGGAAAGGTTCCAGGAACAGCACAGGGGATGCTACAGCTCAGGCCGAGTGGTCATCCCACCTTACATTTGCAAGCTTTCTTCTTTCCTACCTCAGAGAGAAAACAAGGTGTGGTGAGGATGGCCTACTGGGGCTACCAGAAGTAGAGGGTTTGGGGCTCTCTCCTGGTGAGCTAATGGGTTATTTTTGCCTTGTGTTGCCTGTTTCTAGGACACACACTTGTCTATCTGGGTTGCAACGCTTTGACTATGTAGTTTGGGTTTGAGTTTTACTGCAGATGTGGTCAGGTTTTAAGCTGTGTTGAATTTTTGTATAACAGGCTGTAGTACCTGCTTATATTCCTCCAACAGGAACTTGAAAAATGTTCTGTATTGTCTATATTCTGCTTTTACGATCAACATCAGTTATTATTCTAATTCCCATATGGGATAAATAGTCACGACCCCTGATTGGACCCCTTAAAAACGGGAAATATTTTGGATCGTACAGTGAGCATCTGGTCTCTAAATAACAGTTATTTCACAGCCCTTTATAGTCCCTTCTAGTCAGGGTCTTGAAAGCAATCTAAGATCAGAAGTGAAGCCCATGAGCATCATTCTCTAATACAGCAGTGATCTGAACATCTCTCTGAACAAGAAACTGAGGCACAGGAAATGGAACTGAGTTTGCAAGAGTTCAGCACTGGTGACCTAAATTCTGATTTACAGACCTATACTCCTGGGTACCCTTCTCTGCCCTTTCTTCTTACTTTCACCTGTAAAATAATCAGCTCTGGGGAGAAGTATTTGTTCTTCATCCATGGATTGATATTTCAGTCCAGTAAAAAGCCTGCTGCCAAGAAGGACTTGCTAAGGAACTGTCAATGCTTTTAGTGACAGCAGTGCTACCTGGATGGCAGGGACTCAGGAGTGAGAGAAGCCAACTGGCAGTTGCACGACAAGAAGTCTTCTTTCCTGCTTGCCATCTATTCTGTGGTGCTACCTTGCTTTTGAGGGCTATCCTCCTTTCTTCTCATAAGCACTTAGCATTCTGAAATAGCTTACAGACACACTGAAGACCATATGAAGGGATGTATAAAAGCAGATAAATAATATCCTAGGCAGAATTGATGGGGTGAAATCTGGGGGGTGTGGAGCCAGAGAAGTGTGTGCTCTGACTTTCCTTTTTCCCCCCACTTTTCTATCTGAAAGTTTCAATGTTGTTTGACTCCTGACTTGCCTCTGAGCAGGACCAAGGTTTTGCTTCCCCTCACCAGCTGGGAGTGGATAGCCACACTGTTCCAAACACCACCTCTGCAGCAAGCAGCTCTCCCAGCCAAGTCAGCTGGGAATGTGTCACTTTGCAGAAGGCCTCTCTTGTCTCTTGGGCAGCAAGAGTCTGGGAGCCTGAGCCATTTGTGCCTCATGTATGGCTTTGGAAGACCTAGGGTCATAAAAGCCATTCTAAATGGGCACTTTACTGACAGAGCTCACCTTTAATGGCCTTTTTGTGAAGTTACAGCTTGGCTTTTAGGCCCTTTTTGCAATTCATCACTTCATACAGGCTACCTTGGCCAAGAGCTGGACAATGGGGCCCACTGTGTCTGGTTTTGTTATGGAGCAGCCAGAGTGGCTTTTAACTAAAACAATATATCTGAAAGAGAAAAATGTAATCACCTTGAATTCCCAACTGATTCAACTTACTTATGGCAGCTTTGCAGACACTGTGTGTGCAATCAATGAAATCAAAACTGAAGCCATGTAAGTATGGCAGAAAGGAGGAAGAATGTATGTGCCTTTGCATGAATAAAATACAGTGGGGGGAAGTGCAGGGTAGAAGGAAACAACTATACTTGCAGCTAGGTCTGGAAAAAGACCGTTTATCTGTGATATGAAATCTTTCATGATTAAATGTAAGGGTATATTACCTTGGCAAGGAAGTACTCTTACACAGCCTTGAAATCAGCTGGAGGCCCTTCTAAAGGGTCTTTCAAAAATCATGTGTCTTCTGGGACAGATCAATCCTGTAATCCATTTGTCAGCTCCTTTTAGGAATTGAAGGTGAAAAGAAGGTAAAACTGATCACACACACACACACCCCCTGCCAGTTTCCTAACGCTGCTGCACAAAGGGCCCTGGAACATGTAAGCCCAGGGTGCCTTGGTGGCAAAGAAGAAACAGGCTAAACCCTGCTGACAAGTTTGGAATGCATCAAATTCATTTGTCTACCTCACCTACTAAAGCAGATACAAATCTAAGAGGTGGATGCACGCTCTGATGTGAGGGGAAAGGGGAAGTACTCCTCTAGGCACCAAGGAAATATGTAACGTTCCTTCTGGCACTTGAGCCAACCCCAACCTACAGGAGTGAGTACTTCACTGAGGTCTACTTCTGATCCTTCACATGCTTCCTCTTTCCAGGGTGCTGACTATTGTGAATCCAGTGGGAGCAAGGTCACACGGTGCTGGGAAGGTTTGGACTTCAGTTGTTTGTAGGCTTCTGTGTGGTGGAGAAGGAGTATCTATGTAACTGCCTTTTAGCTCTGAAGGCCTGGTAAGCCTGCTTCAAAGTGGGACACTACAAATGAGACCATCTGGCAAGGTACCTTTATTTTCCCCAACCTTGAGCTGTCAAATTAAGATCTTATTTTTTCAAATGAGATGACATTTTTTGGCTTAGCTTCCTGTGAAGCTAATGTGGAAAGCTACACTTCTCCGGAGGCTTTGAGATGCAATTCAAAAGACTCAAAGCCTCTAGAAAGCTGTTAGGGAACACTATACCCTTCTGTGGAATTTATTCCACTTTAATTTGACTCTAGGTACCTAATGTAAAGCCACAAATTTGGCAACCAAGTGCGTGGCTACTCCAACACTTTATAGAGTAGCAGCCATTGACCTCAGTTAATTTTTGCTCAGCAGTTGATCCCTCTCTACACTTAGTTATTCCACCCATGTCCTTATTTTATCAGGCCTTCAGTCTCCCAGGGAATCTCCCCAGCCAGGGAAGTAGGCCACGTTTTGCCCCTTAACTTAAATGTGTAACAGAAACCAAAGCAGGCAACAAGGACTTGGTGTTTGGCTGTTGAGACTGAAGCTTGAGTGACTGTGTGCTGTAGGACTCTTGAAGCATTAGCTCCATTTGCTCTTTGTCTCCTAGACCCCCATACCTGCCTGCCATTTAGCTGCCTCTGAAGGCTGGCCAAAGGACATCAGATCAAATAATAAATGCCACATTGAAGCAGTGTTTCAGCTGAAACCAGTATGAGTGGAGGCGAGATGGGGATTGGAAAAGGCTCCCTATAAAAGAGCCCACACATACATGCGAGAAGGTCATTAACTCGTGCCTTGTGCTATCTTTGCAGGCTCTGCTCCCTCTCTCTCAATTATTACATCAGAAGGAAATGAGAGAGCACTTTGCCAAATACTAATGGACTTGATGTTTTCATAATCTCAAGTGCACAACAATCAGAGCTGTTTATTTTCCAACGAAGATGGGAACCAGGGGAGGAGGATGAAGACTGTGCCATTCTGTTAAGGACGGAGAAAAAAAAGCCATTTTAGGGAAGGGCTGAGACTGGAAAACAAGCATCTAGGAACACTCTTGCAGTTACAGCTCTAACACTGGGTTCTGGGGGAAAAGGTAACAAGAAGAGTGGGTATTTATAGTCCTGTAGCCAGTGTTCTGTGCTGTTCACCACACAGCAACTGACAGCATGCGTGCAAGTTTGCGAAACACTTTAGAATCCCATTTCAGTTTGAATTAAGAGTCTTTAGTCTGTTTTTTGTGATACTGCCAGTAATGATACTGACACGTTTGTTTCTGAAGAGTAGCAAGAACCATTCCTGGATGGAATGTGGTGCTGAGGAGATATGAGAGGATATAACTGAGCTGACAGGAGAGGTCTCTGTAGGAGCATGAAGAAGTCAATTCTGTTTCCTGCTTTAAGTATCCAGTTTCCCCCCCACTAGGGAGTTGAAACTTGCATGAAATTCCAGGTTGTGTTTAGAGGGAGCTTATCAGGATACTTGGGCATCCTTAGATCTGTGCTGGTGTACAAATACTGAAGTTCCTCCAGCCAGCTAGGACTGAGGCTTCTGAGCACTGTAGTTACCAGGCTGTTCACCTGGTGGACCTGCAGAGAGAACTTGAATCCCACTGAAGGTGTATGACTTGGGAGCTATGGCAGGCATTTGCTTTTGCTAAGTGAAGGCCATGTTGTTTCTAGGAAGATAAGGACACTGTTTCCCCTTGCTGCTCAGACCTTGGAAGGCTCTGCCTTTGACAGAGGTCTTAAATTCTCTGTCCCCATTAGTGTAACACACCCCAATAATAGGAATATGTAGGCAGGGGCTGGTAGGGAAATGACTTACCCACTCACACCAAAAAAGGATTCTCAGAGGGTCCCCCAGCAGCCTCTTGCACTCTCATAGACCACCTTCTAGGAGGTCATAACCAGAACAAAGGCTTTGCATGATTTGGGAGAGTCTGGCCTGAACTAGGATTTAACAGCTGTCCTAGTGTGTGCACGCACTTATCTACACCTGTGATCAGCTCTCGGGACCTGCCTGTGTTCATCCACACAGGCACATGTTCTGGACAGTTCTGCAGTGTGACAAGAAGCGATGGGGCTCTTCATTACCAAGCAGTTTCTTTCTCTCCACTGCCTTAGCTATTAGGTTCTAGCTGTCTTGCATAGAGAAGAGATTACGATCTCGTCTCCTACAAGGTGTAGGGAAGATCAGAAAATTTTCCTGATAGTAAAGCGAAGGATTGCCTGGGCTGCTTCTCTGAAGACCGGGTTGAACAGATGTCAAGCAGGAATGAAGAAGAGGGTATTTGAGCGGCGGATCCGAGCCGAGGACCGCGGGCAGCTCCGGCAGCTCCCGGGAGGTGTCGCCGCAGCCCAAGGCTGGAGCGCGGCCGCTCCGGCGTCAGGGGAACGTACCGCGGGGCTCTGCCCACCCCGGGGTGACTGAAAGGGGCCTGTGGGACCCCCGAGCCACAGGTGCTGGAGCCAGGCTGCCCGCGGTGCCTCCCCAGGGATGCTCCTCGCCGCAGCGGGTTGAAGCTCCCCGTGCAGATCTCATTTGCACACTGCAAATGTCAGTGCCTCTGATGAGCACACAGGGATAGGCCAGGGCTGAAGGTGTGGGTCCCTACCTGCCCACGGCTGAACCTGCTGCCAGGTGAGGTGCATTTTGTGTGCCATTCTTTGTATTAAAGCCTGATAAATGTTCAAATACAGGGATTTTGGACTCAGCCTGACAGAAGACTGAGATTTAGCGTACAGGTGAGATCTGATACAGATCTGGTTTGCTCTTATTAAAAGCAGACACAAATTTAAAGAACACTTTCCCTGAGGACACAGTTGTCTTGGAATCATGGGACTGAGTCATGAGAGGGGAAGGCAGTGGTGGGATCCTGGGGACTATGTCAATAACTCTATGATCTTCAGGTGTCATGACTATCATTAGAGTCACTAACAGATCTGTTGGGCTGTGTTTGCTGTTGATGCTCTCATTTTGTTGTATTTGGAACTACAGCACTCAGTGCCACAGATCCTCAGGACTGGCTAGTCCTGTCCCTTTTTTAAAGTACAAATTGGGCAGCAGTGGGTAGTCCAGAGTAGTAATTTATAACCATGTACATCGGATAGAGAGTTTTTTCCGTATGCTTCTACGTGGGAGATAATCATCACTTCCTACCTCAGCTCTTCACGTATACCAGCAGCTTATAATTACTGTTGAGGATATAAAGCATGTTCAAAGCTTGATACTAACATATTAACTGTCTACTTCACCGTTATTATGTCTGCTTCAAAGTTAAACTGTGTATAGGAACAGTGAATGTGGATGAACTGCCTGTTCAGAAAACAGGAACATCCCAGACTGCAGAGACCATACTTGGAGGAAGGAAGACTTTGAAAAGCCCAAGCCCAAAACCCAACCAAATTCCTAAACCGTGGAGTAATCACTCCAAGTCTTTGAAGTTGATAGTTGGAAATGAACCCAAATAACGCTATGAGTAGGAAGTCCATCCTCCAAGAGAAAATGGACAGGAATGCTTCGTGGCCCATGCAGATCTTCCCTGTACTACTGCAATACTGATTCGAATCTCATGAAAGTCTTTAACCCAATAAAAGCAACATTCATCCACCATTTGCTGGAGTGCTCCTTCAATCAGAACCAAGGGTTTCTGAACAATTCCCACGAAAGATGTGTGTTAATGAAAAGGAGAGGCAGATGGCACCATCAAGGGCTAGGCAGCAGCCTTACAAGCAGGTATGCTCATGTCTACCTGGTACTGGTTCCAAACACCCTCATTCCTGATCTGCAGCACTGCTGTACTGTTCTCTCCCTGTTCTGGTTTCAAGCAATCCAGCAAGGCTATATGGGGTTTCCCATCAATCTCTAACAATGCATTTCAGTCCTTGATACCTACTGGTGGCCCCACTGAGACATCAAAGCACCTTGTTTACTGTTTTCAGATTCCTTCTCCTAAGTATTTCTAGATGCAACACTTGTGTTTTAGCTCTCTGAGGTTTCTGTTAACTTTGCCCCCCTTGTTTCCTCCCTTAAGAATTTAAGTACGTAGCTCAGGCAGGTACTTGTCTCACTTTAAGCAGTGGCCAAGGGCTATTTAATGATTTGGGTTTATACAAATCACTGCCTGTCTAAGGAACTAAGTACCTGTGATACATGGGAAAGCACACATTCTTCTGTTAGAAACAGGTTTGTTTTTAAAACTAACTTATGTTCACCCAGGACTTTCCTCAGTGATGACCAGATGAAAGCTGCTCAGCTCAAAGCCATCTCCCTGCTCTCAAAGCTTTTCTTCTCTTTTCAGCAACTGTCTGGACAGAGTGTCAGGGGAGTGTGTTACTTCCTGGTTTCATGTTGGGGTGGGAGGGGCTCAGAATCAACAGTGAGGGACAGGAGCAGCCTTGTGGTTCAAAGCTTTTTTTATCTTCAGCTACATTAGATCATAGTGGTTTTTATATACGATAGAATCTCCCTATTACAGCTCCTCATGGCTGGAGTACTTGAATTACTGAGGTATTACTGCCCCTTACTTGGGACCATCATGTAGCCCTTCCAACCTTGCTTACACTGGTGTTTTAATATTACATGCTCCCCACTATAGAGGAATGTGGAGCAGGATGCCCTGGATTGACCACATATAAAGGTTTCAATGCTGGTGACAAAATGTTTGCAAGCAGCCCACGCAATTTGTTTTGGCATTAAAAAACTCCTTGCTCAGTTGGTCAAGTATTTATATTGACAAAACCTCTGTTTAGCACATTATTAAGCACTGCAGAACCCTTCTCTTTAGCATGTATGTACCTCAGAGTTAGAAGTGTCCACTCTGCTTGCTGAGGCTCACCATGCTGTGTTCTGTGGTTCCACTTGTGGTCCCCCTGCATGTTAGGACTAGATACAAGCCTGGGTCTGTGGGGAGCCCTGGGGAAAGAAGGTAAGAGTTGATCCAGCTGTGGGATGTTGAAGTTGTTCTTATAAGTTACTCCTTATAGTCTGGAAAACTGAAAGCATGGTGCCTTAGAACAGGAATGGCCTATTAGCAAATCTTACCCCCAGGAGAGGGGGGAAAAATGTTTTAAAGAGTCATCCTTCCCCTGCAAACCTTGGAGCCTGATGGGTTTTCATTTCTCTTTTATGAAGCTCTAATTCTGGCTTAATAACACCCACAGTAATACTATATCTCTCTTTGAAGAGTGTAAGTGTAAGAGTGAAGATCTAGTAAAGGGGTGTTGATATCTAAACATGTAAAAGGAAAACGCGTGATGGAAGATATGTAAGTAAGTATCCCACAGCCTTTTCACAGTTTTGGAACAGTGTTGCTCAGCTGCAGCATCACCCAACAGAACAAAATAGCTGAAGGTCGCATTTTCAGCTTCCCAGAGCACTTGAATGTAGGGCAAGTGTTATGGGGACAGATCCAGGTCTGCTTCTCTGCGTGGCATTCTTCCTTTTGTGCATCACCATGGTAAGCAGTGAGGGTTGCCAGGAGCCTGGATGCATTGTTTGTCTCACTCCCGCATCTGCTCTCCCCCTCCTGCACCAAATGCTTTCTCAGTGATTAGTTACTGAGTAGAAGGGGCTCCAGTTACCACGCAGCCTGCCATCTCCCCCTGTTTTATTGGAACTAATATCCCACCTGCAATGATAAGCTTTAAACTTGTTTAATCTCCCAGCTTAGCTGTGGTGTTTTAATATTTTTAAAATGGTTGTTTCAGAAAAAGGGGGATTTAAACAGGTTTTGAATAAATAATAAAAGCCCTTCTCACAGGTTGCAATGCAGGCCGGGAGGCATGAGCCATTTTCATCAGGTCAGGTTTCACCTTGGGTTATCCCAAGGTGGCCTGACTTTGTGGCTCCAGGATTTACAATGAAACAGTCAGATGCAAAGCCGTTTATGGAGGAGAAACTGCTTTAATAATGCATTTCCTGCTCAGCAAACAGCAGATACAATGACATTCACAGGGAATGGGAAAGGGAACAAAACCTCTCCAAAAAGGAACTAGTTTCTCTCTGGAGTTTAATAAATTTTTTGCTCCTTTAATGTATTTGGGGAGATAAAGGTTGACATAAGAGACATCAGAATGCACAGCTTGTGGTGAGAAATGAGATCAGTTTGTAACATCTTGGGCCTGATAACTTGAAGCCCCATCTGCATTGTTTCAAACGTAAGGGAAAGGAAATGGGTTCTCATTTCATGGTGAGATTTCACTGGCATAAACACAAGACCTACCCTCTGGAATAAGCTGGATAAAGTGCATGGTGCTGTTACAAGAGAACACCTTAGCCTCACACTCCTTGCTCCCTGGACTGGGAATGCCGTGTTCAGCCTCAAGAAGAGGATTGCTCCTCACTTCTCTGAGCCAAATCAAAGCCATAATACCAGATGTTCCTAAGAGTCTTGTCCTCTTAGTCCCAACCATTAGTGCACACTTTGGGCTTACAGAAGCAAGTGTGCATGGTTAGGAGTGTAAAGCCTGGAAAACTAGGCAAGACTTTCACAGCTTTGCTCGAGATACTTCTTGCTTCTCGTGCACACTTAGGCACAACTTGTGTTGAAGTGTAATTAAAGCAGAGTGAAGAAGCAGAGGTGGTTTACCTGGTTTTATAAAGGCAAAAGCATGTCTGAAAGGAGTCAACTGAACTATGGCTCAGTTTCAGAACAGCCCAAGCAGCACCAACAGGATGACCTTAGTGCTGTTCAGCTCTTACAGTTGCAGAGGTTAAGGTGGGCATAGAGCTGTTACATAAACACTGGTTGTGAGTTCTGTTCTGGGAAAAAGCCCTGCCAAACACAGTAATTCTGTGTCCTGTTTGTAAGTCAGACCAGAGGGGAACTCTGCTGCAGTGAGCTTCAAGTGAAGGGTGAGCCAGCATGTCTCAAAGATGGGTCTTGCCAAACCCTGAGCTAATGCTTGTACAGATGAATTTGGAAGTGTAACTCATAAACTACTTTTATCTAGGTGAGTTGGCCATGTCACCTCAGATGGTCACCTCAGTAACCTGACTGAGAAGAAGAGGTGGACACATAAGTACTTTGGGGTAGCAATAAGGACAGTGAAGAGGATAAAATGTTCATTGGTATGTAAAACCCTCTGTTACATAGCAAAAAGTACTTTTGAGCTCCTCCGGGAAGCTTTCATGGACAAAGCAGCAAATGAGAACAATTTACTTCACAGCATATAATCATGTTTTCAGTATTCCTACCTATTCAATACAACCACAGGGCAAAACCATGCAAAATCCAGATGAGATTTGGTACATAGATAACACTTAGCAAACCCCTGCCTCCATTACACCCTCTGTTTGAGAGAAAAAAGGCTGTTTCAGTGTGATTTCAAAAGCACTACTCTAGTTCTGCATCACCTTAAAATAGTGAAGTATTATCCCTATCTTTTAGCAGTGCCACAAGTAATGACTTGCTACACATCCAGCTAACTTTGTGAAAAGCCCTGTGGGCAGAACCTAAATACCCTGAACTGCAGTGTTCTGCCTCAACATAAAAGCATCCTTCCTCACCAAAACCAAACAAACCCCACACCTAAATTCTTATGGAAAAGATGTGGTATTCCAGGCTGAAGGGGATATATTAATTTTAAAGAAAGATTTTAAAAGGAAGAGTGGGATAACAGTGAAACTGGGACTCATTTGTCTCCTAAAACAAAGGTAGGGAAAAGAAAAGCTGAATAGAGTATGTCAATGAAAAGATAGGCATAGGACAGTTTACTTTGAGGATGATAAGGGAGGGAGGCTTAAAACATCAATATTGAAGTAGAACTTGAACTGCAGGGCAACGAAATATCCTCCCGTAGGTCCAGAATATTACTGAAGAGAGCCATCTATATCTTTGGCCATCTCGTGCATGGAAGAAGTAATTTCCACGAGGGCCCTGTAGTAACTAAAGAATTAGTTTTTCAGTTCCTTGAATATCAGTTCTTATTTGGGGGGTGCAGAAAGCCAATCATGCAGGTAATTGAAACCTATGAGTTTAAGAATGAGCTGAAGTCTAGTTTTAGTACGAGGCATGTTCTGGCTAAGTGATATACAATGCTTAGCTGGAACTGCACTAAATCAGACAACAGGCCAGGAAAGCTCTGTAGTTGGTCTGACACTAGATGCCTGTGTGAATACTGATCAGCTCTGTAATCACCACTAAAGCAGGCTTGATCATGTTTATTACATGTGACACTTCAAGACTATTCCAAGGCAAACTTTCAGGCAACAGTCATAGGCTGCCGCAGTGCTTCAGTTTTTCTACCAAGTGGGGTTTTTCAATCAGCATCTGTTCTTTCACAAGGGTTTATGTTTAGTTTTTCAGATATAATAATTGCAGTTGTTGGTTTCAGTTTATACAAATAAAGACAGTGGGATAATGAGTTCAAAAATAGTTGGACCTTTCTGTGCTTTGTACCAGCCTGTGCATCTCCTTCAATGAGCTCTACCCTGCTGCATACACTTCTCCCTTTCAACACTTAATAGTGTCAAGTAAGATTTTTCTCTTGTCTTAGCTCTTCTCAGAATGCTTCATCCAGAAGAAAACTGAACTGGCATTCCAAGAAAGTAAGCTACTGTCTTATGCCCTCCCTTAGCCTTACCACAGCATCAAGGAGGAAACTGTGTGCTGAAGAAAGAATAATGATCTTAACACCATGGGGAGTCCTTCTGGAAGCAGCAGGAAGTCCCCTCTGTTTCTCTGCAAAGAGATAGTTAAGCCTACAAAGAAGGGCAGCACCAAAGGCGCTGAGAGAGAGGTGGCCATCCCATGCAAACTGGGGGTTCCTGCGGACTAATTCAAGATCAAGATTGTTGGTCTTTTTGGAGGAAATAAACCACATAACACTATTATTCTTGTCTGATTAATTATGGGTCAAATACCATGCTACAGATGTTAGCACAGGGGAGAAATACTTGACAGAAGTGTGGTTAATGCAATGTTGCATGTTATACCATAACTGGATTCTTTCCTTCTTGCTGTAACTAGGCAGACTGAAAAATGATTAGCAAAACTTCATGCTGTGGCAGGAGGATTGATGCTATTCCTTAGAACAGGAAGAGTAATTTTCAGGATCTTGAGTGTATATCAAACTCTAGCTGTGTTTCAAGATTCTAGTACATTGCCAAGATCAGTTAAAATCAAATTGCTGAATCACGCAGCACAAATAACATCACTGTAGGACAACCATGGGTAAATGTCACTTCTGAGGCCTGTGATGTTCACATGTGTTTGGTTTCATGGGGTGATTCTGTCTTGGCTTTAACAGGCAGGGCCTATACATCAAGGAAATGAGTTGTGTGACAAGAACCTGACTGCAAAATAAATGCAGTTGGCTACTGATAAGGGAATACACATGGGAGTTCCACTTTCTGGACACGTAAAGAAAAGGACTTTCTATGCATGCCAAACCCCTAAACATGGAAGCACTCTTGTGGGGCTGGCGGGAGGTTATCTGTGCATGTGACACCTCCCCCAGTAAAGTCACTGTGTGACACCCCCATGACTTCTGAGAAAGCAAGAGATGGGCAGAGGAACGGATGGAGCAGCGATTTGTCCTGTATGTCACACATTGCTGCCAGGCTGAGAAACACAGTTCTGCTCTATCCTCCTCCTTTTGGTGCTGCTGAGTACAGTGTCTTTCGTACTGGGCTATGAATGATGCTCTATGTCCTATGGAGAGGAAATAAACAGGAAGTACCACTAAATAATGTGTGTTGCATCAGCAGGGGTTGAAATTTCTTTGGGTGGTGCTTGCTTTCTTGCTGAGAGTGGAAAATCTGATGGATGCAGATCTAGCTCTAGAAAACAAGGGTCACTTGCAGAAACTGCAATTTGCACAAGTGGGTCTAGAATTCTACTAGTTTGGTTTGCAAACAGCAAAGGAGCCAGTGACTGAACATGACTCAAACCAGGAAAGAAGCAAACCCAATGGAAATAGCCATTTGTGAAGCAGTAATTATTCCTTATGTAAGTGCAAGAAAAGGTCACTGGAAGAAAGCAGTGCCTAGAATTAGAGAAGTGTTTAGTTCTGTTCAGTGAGGTACTATGGCAGATGTTTTTGGCAGTAAATGTAATTTAGGGGTACTTAGTCATGGCCTTGAGTGCTGCTTTCTGTTATGCAGGTGAACTGTATGTGAGGCAGCAGTATAGACTGAATCACACAGATTTCTTTGAACCAGAAAAACATATCTGCTTCAGCTGATCATCTAGCCCTGTGAATCACCGTACGGCTTTAACAGCTGATTTCTAGCAACTCGGAGAAGTAGCTGGGAGTAATGGGATGGGGGATGCTAGGGAAAGAACTACTTCAGACGAGCTTACTGCTGATGGAAGGATATTGTGGACATACCCTGTGAATCTGTAGCAATCTGATCTGCAAATCTTCTATTTCAGGAGTAAATCATACTCACAAAAAGATCCTTTGTTGACTTTATTGACTGATTGTTGACTTCAAACAATCCCCCAAGAATCTAGTTTGTAACAAAACCAGCAAAGACTTCAACTTCCGCATTAAAGAAGCATTGTTGTCCAGAGACTTCGTCTCTAAAAACACCTTGGAAATGAAACAATATTTTGTGCAGATAAATTTAGCCTATTGCCCTCTCTGTACTAGGATCTGCATTGTATCTGTGAAGAAAGCAGCTAGCTGCTCCCTGCCAGCCCCCAGTGTCCTCAGGTGCAGAACATGCATATAATTTGCTCTTGTACCTCAATCAAGTGAGCAAGCGGCAAAATAGAGGAAATTAATTTCTCTTGTTCCTTTTTTCATCTGTCCTATTTTTTTTACAAGAGCCTTTTAAAAATGTTGCTTGCTATACGATTATGCACAGCAGGGGTTTGTAACAACCTCATCTTAACTCAACTACCTCTGCCCTTGCTGTGGAATGACTGGTTGCCTTGGCAATCTTCTACATGCGGTGCTCAGGAGCTACAATTATAGTGCTCTTCTCAGTAGTGATCCTCTTAGTTCCTTTTCTTAGAAGTCCATGACCAGGAGAAACAAAAAGATTTCTATAATGGATTTTATTGCTCCGGCCCTCTGCCTCCTACATCGCTGAAGGGAGCAAATCTGCTCTAGCTAAATCTGCTTGCTCAGCAGCAAGGAATAAAACCTGTTTGCATAGGATGAAGTACTGGGTTAGCTGAATGTCACAACCTGATAAGTCACCTGAGGTGGTAACTCTGAAGAGCATGCAAACCCAGGGACTAGAGCAATGGCCTCTTGGGCCATTCTGCAGTGAAAGCAACTATGAAGGCAGGACTGTTTTCTGGTGCACTGAAAAGACTTTGGACCGCGTGTTTACTTTGCAGGTAAAATGATGGCAACTTTAACTGCTGGCTCTGAAAACTCAAGGTAAATCATAGAATTATAGAAAGGTTTGGCTTGGAAGGACACCTTAAAGCTCATCCAGTTCCAACCACCTGTCCCATGGGCAGGGACACCTTCCACCAGAGCAGCTTGCTCCAAGCCCCTTGTGTCCAACCTGGCCTTGAACACTGTCAGAGAAGCCACAGCTTCTCTGGGCACCCTGTGCCAGCGCCTCAGCGCCCTCACAGGGAACAACTTCTGCCTTTTAAATGCATATGGGCTGTAGCTCTCACCAAAATGGGAGGGCCAGTTGCCTCAACCCCTTATCAGTTTAATTTTTATAGGCCAAATTGTGTGCAAAACTGCACCAGTCGCATGTTATCTGTGTACAATGGTGATGGGCATGAGTGAGACCTATGTCAGCTCTGCCATGAGTCAGAGACACTAACATCCAGTGCACTGTTTTTCTTGATGGCACTTGCTCTGCTGGGTGAACATGGGCTTTTAAAGTAAATAAAGACACATTCTGGCCCTGCAGTTAGATGTATTTCATAACAGAGGGGGAGCCAAGCGTCAAGTAAGCTTTTACACAGTAAATCACTATTTTGGAGCAATTTGAGGACAGAAATGAGGTTAGTTCTATCTCTGGATGGATGTGCAAAAGGGTCATATTTCTATCAACATGCTGAAACTGTGTTGTTGGCCTCCATTTGTAAAGTGTGAGTATCTGAGGAAAGACAAGTGTTTAGTTACTGCTGAGATCAGAGAAGCTGCTCTTGCCATGCGCACACTGGGGGGTGTCAGGACAGAAATGCCTAATTGCAGCTGGCATTTTGGACACTTCCAGTGCCTGTGCCAGTGGGCACTTGGCTGACAAACAACATCCTTTCTGACACGAGCAACACAAAAACTGCAGAGGACACTAAAACGCTGACTGCTGGTTCAACAATTAGGAGCCTGACAAAATGAAGCAGTCCTGAAGCATAAAGGGTTCAGTTCTTCAAACTGCCGCACCACAGCTTTAAAAAAGGAACATCTCTTTGCAACTTTGCACACATGGGTCTCCTCTTCCTCTTCTTCTTACCGTCTGCTGCAAGTGTGGGCAGAGCTGCTGCTTTGAGCCACAAGGGCAGCCACCAGCAGCTGGCTGAGATGCCAGTGTTGATTAAAGTCTTCATCCTCAAATGCTGCTCAGATACAGGGAAGGGTGAGAAATGCCACACATGAGGGCCAAGGAAACAGTGCAATCTCTCAGTCAGTAATGCTGAGCACTTCCAGGCAGATGACATAAATACTTAATATACATGGAACAAATTCAGATCTGATTTGAAGGAACAAAACTTCACTGGCAGAAGTTCTTTCTTCAAGAATTGTAGTTCTTGCTTCATGAAGAATTTAAAGAAGCAGCATCTCATATATTAAGGAGTATTTTGGTACTCTTTTGAAAGGTCCCTGTTCTCAAATGGGAGTGCAGTGGTGGGGAAGAAAGTGGCAGGCTGTTCCTACAGAACTAAATGCACTAATGCTTCTCAAAGTTTGGGAGAAATCACAAGTGCTACTCTTGCACTGATAGTCCAGATGCATGACACCGAGTTTGCCACTGGCTTGCAAGTCACCGTAGAAAAGTGACTTTGTGTCAGAGGAGGAAAGGACTCCAAGCCCTTGGTGTGGTATTCAGTATGATAGCTGCTTCTGTGTGACGTTCAACCCCTACTGAAATGCTGTGCTGGGGAAGCCCTTTGCTAGGTTTATTCCAGCAGACACACATGGCCTCAGGCTTGGCTGGGTGATGTTTTTAGATACAGACCCATATCTTCAGAAGCTGACTCTGTAGTAACAGTTGTCACCAATTAGAAGGTGGTAATTTCTAAGGGGGAGCTGTTTTCCTTATTCAGCTCTTACCTTTATCAAGAAAAATGAGTTGTCCCTATTTCCCTGTGCAATTTTCAATACAACTTGAGAAGCTCAATCCCATCCTGCTCTGACAATCCAGATAGCTACTTGTTGCTGAACACCTTCAGACTTTATAGTTCCAGTAGCTGGAGTTGAGTACTTGACCAGCTCTTGCTCTCCTGGGTATTTTAAGGGCTGTTTTTTTAGGGGGTTTAATCTGGAATATTCATTAACTACCTGACAATAATTTGCTTGTTTCTCATGTAGCTGAGGCAGGTGGTTGAACATGGAGTCCAATTCTTGATTTATTTGGGGGTTTTAATATTTGCCTTTGTGTTTCTGGTCAGGTTTTCGTTATAACTTTAAATTCCAATGGGAAAATGTAATCCAAAAAATACTCTGTTTATATTGTTCTGAGCAGGAATTAATCACAAAACAAGAAGTCCAAGAAACTTGCTTTCAAGTCTGCTCTTATAAATACTACCTGATAAGCACTTGCAAAGGGTAGTCAGGTTGCTAGACATAGTGTACAACATTTCTGCTCAGACTCCCCCCAACGCAGTTTCCTTTGTGGTTATGCACTTTTTAATTCCTAGACTAGCCATCTCTTTTCCAATTATCATTTCCTTACAGGTTGGAAACTCATGTCTGGAGGATTTCACCAGTATGATGAAGATGAGACAAACTGTTCTTTATGGTCACAGTATTGTGCTGTTCATAGTCCTCCAAACCTGTCACTCAGTGCCACTGTTGCTATGTCAGGCAAGGTTAATCCTGCTGCGTGGGATTTCAGGATTTACCAGATTTCCCTTACAGTGTACACCAAATCAAGAACTGTATTTTTGAGTGATTTATAAAATACATCAAACAAACTCTTTGTAATGAGCACAGGCACCTTATATGGATTTTTATGTATGACATTTGGGCTGGTTATCTTTTAGACTTTTGAACATTACCAGCTCTTACATATAAGTTTGAATCTTGAGTTTGGCTGAGTTTACTACACTGGCCTCCCTGTGCTTGGCTGGTAGTAGCATTTGTCTAACACTGTTCACCTGCACACTTCAGGGTGCTTTACAAATATTGTCTTCATTCCTGCCCTCAAGTGTCAGGAAATGGAGTCACTCATCCAAGTCATAGCTGGCAGCATTTTCTTCCTACATACTGGTATACGTCTGTGTTTTCTGCTTCTACACAACAGTATGTCACTATCAAGCTCATTCTTACTCCAGCCATATACTAATTCCAAAGCTTGAAAACATAACTAAATGGGAAAACCCAAATTTGTGCTGGATGCTAAGTGGCACAAGCCGAAGTTCACTCAAGTCAACTGGAAAGCATCTCACAGGCTTCAAGAGTTACTGAAAGAGTTTTCCTCATAAGGGCTTTTATTAGTAGTAGTATTACTTCAGGATCAGGTTTCCTGGCTTTTGAAAGAAAACAAATGGAGAGCTATTAATGTGGTCTGGTTTGTTAAGTTTCACAGTGTATCAGTAATGTATTTGCCCATTTCAGATTACACAAAGTCTCTGGACCTTCAGTCAAACAGCAAACACAACACACAGGTACTCTTGACTTTCTTGGTACCAGTACACTGCAGCCAGTTGTGAAGTCTGTGTCTGCTTTCCTTCCAAAAGCAATCCAATAGAACAGTTGGAGCAGGTCTCTGCTTCAGCAAGGGCTCAAGCTTGTATTTGGTTGAACAAGGAGTAACATTAATCCATTGCAGCTACCTTCAGGGCAGAAAATGGCAGCCATTTAAAGTGATGGGGTAATGTTAAACCGTAGTTCAGGACAGAGAGGAAAGAGTGATGTAGCCATTGACAATTCAATGAGACATTAACAGAGAGAACATAACTGCAGCTGGAATTTGGATGGGATGTCAGGACTGGTACCCTTGTACTTGCAAAGAGTGCTGCAGGACGTTTAGTAACCATGCCACCCCCTGAATGCCATGCTCTGCATGCACTAGCTGCAATGCTGCATTTAGTTGGGAGCTCTTAGCCTTGATTGGTCTGTAATTCTGTAGAAAATGCATGGAATTTGACAAGACTGCCTCCTGAGATGGCATGCAAGCTACAACTGCACTTAAGTAAATCACAAAGAATCTCTGCATCTTTACCTTTTTGCCCTTTTCTTTTGCTTCTGCTTGCTGTGCAGTCAAAGGAAACAGCTTTTTATGTGAATGATGATTAATAAGCAGCCCTGTTGAAGGCTGCTGGTGTTAAGAACAGGCTCCTTTAATAGACACTTTAAAATGTGTTCTAACATGTGAAAATGATATGCTGTCAGATCACCATTCAGGTGTACAGCAAGATAATAACATGCATTTGAGAAAAATGATAAGGTAAAATACACACTTTTACAGTATGGAGATAAATAGTGAAATACACACTTGCATGCCTCAGTGTGAAACAGAAGGGGGAAATAAGGGAAAATATCCATTTAGAGTGGAATTAGGAGCAGTCTAGACATCTCCATTGCCTTGTGCTTGAAATAGCATCAACTGGACGTGTCTGACCTGCCGTATTTGTGCTTGAATTCAAGATACAAAGTATTTGCAGCATCTGTTTATTGGCTGTTACCTAAATCTTTCCACAAGGGTGAAAGCCCCTCGAGACAGGACTTCTGCCTTTTGGCTACAGCTTCAGTATGCAAGCTTTAAGGCAGGGACAGGATGAAATCTTCTTGAAACGAGCACAATTAATGGAAAGCTATTAATGAAAATGAAGCAGTAGGATGTCTGGCTTGCTTGATCAATGCCCCAAAATCACCTTTCTTATTTGTGTAGAACCTTGACGAGTAGTAACTGAAGTTGTGGGGTGGTGAAAGGACAGTTGTCTCTTTCTCTTTTAGAACTACACCACAGTCCTCTTCCCTAATTGCTTGGTTGACCTCTTAAGAACAAAGTGCCTGAGCATTTGAAGTTTAACCTTAGACATGTATAGTGAATAACAAGCATTTTCCCATTCCTGTTACTGTTGCCATTTTCAAGCGTCTGATAAATGTCAAGTCTTTATAAAATGTTTTGATGTTCAGTTCTTACTTAAATCTTTGTGCTCAACAAAAGCATTTAGAACATTTCCCAACATAGCATGGGAGACCAACTATAGAGTGCCAGCCCTCTAAAGAGCTAAGAGAGAAATGAACTCTGAGACTGTTGATGATGCACTGAAAAGCCAAGGAGAACTTCCTGTACTGATTCTTTGCTTTTCACGATGCCGTAGTTAAGATAACCTGAGTGGTTTGTGGTGGATCTTCATTACCTGTGTTTCAATGAGAAGGACATACGCACTGCAGAGAGCTACTGAGACCATCAGGAAAGTGTCACTTTCAGTTAAAGATGTGTATGCATTGATGGCCCTCAACCTGAACTAGAGCCAAAATGAAGCAAGCCTTCAGAGGTGTACTTCAGGTGTATGCTGGACTGTCACATAAAGGCTTGACAAATGATCTAACACCTATGGACTTCTTAATGTTTAAGGTTACTCTCATTCTCCAACTTCTTAAATTTTGATCAAAATGTATGTTCAGAAGTGGATCCTAATGTTTTAGGTAGCATTAAGTAGATTAAGATGGACTAATTGAGCTAAACCAGGGCTAGATTAACATACCCCAGCTATGTGTATCTGAACCCAGAACCTGCACTTGCAGCTCAGGAATGGGATTTCTGGTTGCATTCAGCTACCATTTTTCATTTAAACACAGAATCCCAACCAGTGATAAGGAGACTGGTACTCTCTTTTTAGAGACATCTTCTTTTGATTTTTAAAAGGCTCTGCAGATTCTGAACTACATTTGTTTGGGATTCAGAAAATCAGGATTGTGTCTACTCTTTCCAGAAAACCTGGCTTCCTTTGAGTAGGTTCTGAATGTTCTTGTGCGTTGGTCCCAGATTGGAAGGCTTGTGTCCTGGCTCAAATAGGTAACAGTTGATCCTTCTTTTGTCTCGAGAAGGGAAAAAATTAAACAAAAAAGTAATGCCCAGAATGCCATTTTGAACCATGCAGGAAACTTTCTTCGCCTGAGTAGATTGCCCTGGGGAGACAGGGTAGATACCCCATGTGGAGTTCTTCCAAGCTCTTCAAGCCAAGCATCAAAGAAGCAACCCTCTGGCTCAGAGGTGAGAAAATGCTGCCCTGAGGCACAGCTCTTGTGTCAGGCAGATAGCAATGGGCTTGTAAAGCAATATTTAAAAAGGCAAAATAGAACAGAGGGGAAAAGACGGAGATTCTTAGTAGCTGCAAAGTGAGGCTTTTCAATCACAATCTCTGACACAGAACAGCACTATTTGGACAGTAAATCACTGTGGCCCACTGAGAAACCTGTGTTGATAAAAGACTCTGACAGGACAGGTAAGAGGTTCAGGGTGGCTTGCAGGGAAAATCTTTCATTCCAAACACACACACCAGACCAGCAGAGGCAGGAGGAGCAGGTACAGGCAGGCAGTCCTGAACAGGAGAGTGAAATGGGATTTCAGTTCGTTCTTTCTACAAAGAGGATAGGAAAGCCCCTCTCTGATGGTTTTATTTGGGGAAACAGAGGGCTGCCTTAAGATTCTTCTACCTATGCCACGTTCCCATCAGCTCCTGGGTCTAGTGACAGAACCCTAAATGAGAGGGTAGCAAAGCAGATCTATCAGTTTTGGGGATCCAGCACCACTGGTCTGATGGCAGCTATGGCTATGGCTGTGAAAGGTACTTGCAAATCACACAGCTGGATGATTGTTTAAAAGCCTTGGAGAAAGAAAATAAGGTACATATGAGCTGGTCAGACCTGAGTAAGATAAGTGAGCTCAGTCAGGATACAAGGACATTGAGACCCTCCATGCCTTTGAGCACAGCTAGCAGGATATGAATGACCTTATAACATTGTGCATTTCCTGTAAAATGCGCACTTTGAACCTGCTTACTTTATAGTTGCGCAAATATCACATTCTTTTCCTTCCTTTTTCCTTCCCATTCTTGACCTTATGCACTTTAGTCTTGCCCCCTTAGCAAGAGAGAGTTTAATGTGGTGTAACTTACAGCTCTTTGAGGTAAGGAGGAGGGAGATAGATTGAAGGAAAGGCAGCTAATTGAAGAGTTTAAGCACTTTTCTCTCAATTCATCAAGCACTACAGGTATAATATTTCACTGTTCTGCAGGACGTGCAGGAGATGTTTGAAACACCTGAATCAAAAGGTGATTAGAAAGGAAAGTAACAAGGAAAGGTTTAAGAAAAGCCTAGGCAGGTATTTTTGCTCCTTTCCTAATGGAGAGACAGATACGGAAAATTACACTTAGTCCTTAATACTAGATACTAACTTTGATATACACCTTCACATTATTCTATTCTAACTACACCTGCTTTCCAGGGGCTGCTCCATAGCATTAGTGTAGAATCATCCCAACACTTTCATATTCCTCCTATTTCCCAGTTTTCCTCTTATGTTCCACCCCTGTTAAGTTTCAGTGATGTAGACATAAGGACTGTGTGATGAGAAAAAGCCCTCCCATGCAGTAGCTTCCCCTGGGCCATTTCTGCCAGTCCTGTAAGGTTCTGTTGTGCCAACAGAGCAGCAGAGCAGCTCAAAATGCAGCAAAGATTCTATCTCTGACATTTCAAGCTGTTATGAGTTTCTCATCGAGGTTATTCTGTAATATCTAAAGGCATAGTTGAGGTTTACCTTCCACTGGTTGTAGCAGATTGCCTCTGTGATCAACACTTGCCTAGAAACATCTTGCTGTGTCCTGTTTGTTGCATTTTACTATTAGTCCAGCTGGTTAGGCATTCACAGGCTAAGCTGCAATTTACTTGTGACCTCCCTTAGTACATTTGAGGGAATGGGGGGGAGAAAACAGACACAGGTGAAGCACTCGACTGGGCTATGAATAAGCAAAATTACATTTAGAAAGAATTAAAGAAAAGGGGTGCAACAAAAAAAGCAACAAACAGCTCGAGTCACTGTTTTCCTTGTCTACTATGGAAAGCTTGAAAGGGGAATTCCGGCTCCTGCCACTCTAAATAAATCGCTAACATCAAGGAGGGTAGTAACTAGTTAGACACGGGACTTTCCACAGAAGAAGAGTATCCTGTTATATCACTGAGAAACATTCTAACCTGAGGCAACTGATCTTAATAGTTCAGTGTCTTAAATTTAGGGAGAGAGAAAAGAACAATGATAGCACTTGCTCTTCATTGAGGCACTTGCCTCGAGAGGCCTCTCAATTCTCCTTTAGATGAACAAAGTCACTGTCCTTCTGTCAAGCGCTTACATGCAACACAGCTCCATAAACTTCACTGACTATTTGTAAATCTCACTGGAGGGACAGTGTCTTGGAGCCACTATCAAATCACACAAGCGGAGTCACATCAAATTAGATCACAGCTAAATCTGTCCCAGCATCCTGTCTGTTACAATGGTCATTAGCAGATGCAAATGGAAAGCTTATAAGAAACAAGGCAAGGAAGTATAAACTAATCTTGTACCAACTCAGTCCTCCCAGGAGTTAGGGATGTTACAGAGAGATGGCTAATGCTCTCGTAACAGGTTTTCACCTGAGCGAAAGCCACATTTCTTACCTCCTCCATCTCTGCTTTGAAACCGACACCTCACAGTCAAGATCTATGCAGAAAAATGCATCTGCAATGGATTAAGGTAGGAAAATTTCTCAGCAAAATTCTGATGTGACAAAAATTAATGTTGAGATTACAAGAGCTTCGACTGAAGGGAAGGATCAACACACAGTTAAGATCCTGAAGGGAGGGATTAACACACAGTTGAGATCTTGAAGGGAGGGATTAACACAGCTGAGACCTTGACAAAGTCTTCATCCTTGTAACTAATACCTTGGCTTAAGCACTCATTCACTTCTTGACTTAACCCTTTATCTTGCATCTTCCTTAGGAAAGCACTGACAGGAGCCTGTTTGATATCTGGGGACAGAGATGCTCTTCATCACTCAGGTTTAGTTCTGGTTTATTTTTATTAAGTAAAACATTAAGCCCTGGCACAAGAGAGACCAACTGTAGTCCATTGTTCAGGCAATCAGAGGTTAGATGTGGGCTCATTTAATCTCTGATAGAAAGGGGAAATGAAACTGGGCCTTCTAAGATCTTTGGTGGAAGCTTTCAAGAAGAGGTTACAAGCAAAGGAGTGTTGGCAAGTGCTTTTATGAACATAAATGGTGAAGTTTGTTTTGTTTTGAGTTGGACTGTTCCTTTTTTAATTCTATATTCATAGAATTTTAATTCTATGCCTCCTTTTAGTAACAAAATCAACAATTTAGTGTAATCTGAGCCTGGTTTCTTATAACTTGAGTTGGACGTCAGACAAGACACCCCCTTCCACACCCCTCACACACACACCCCACCCCCCCCCCACAGCCCCCTTAAATCAAGAGGCTTAGCTGTGGGAGATCCTGTCTTCCCTAACAGAAGCTGAAGGACATGGACACCTCTCAGCTGGTAGCTTAGCTGTTTCCTACTAAGAGGAATGAGTGGTAAACATGTTTGTGTTTTCCTCACCCAGAATGTATTTTCTTGAATAGATAGCAAAATGTCCAGATAAAATCCTTCCCTTTGTAAAGATCAGATCCAGTGAAGCTAGAGGAGGAGATGTTGAGAAATTCCTTGAGCATTCACATGATGTTCTTGTATAGATGGTGTCATGCAGAACAGGATTTCAGAGTTCATATTGCAGACACACTCACTCCAAGAGGTAACTTGCATAAGGGTGAGTGGCTGCATTCACTAAAGCTATTTTCTTCCTTCTGTTTTGACTGAAAGAATTCTGTACCCTTGAGTTTGGCTTCTACCTTCTTTAGAAGGTGCTGAGTAAATAGCTGGAGCCATGTATGATAACAAAGACGAGTTATAGAATGTTAATTCTTGGACTCTGGTAATCAAGGGTACAGTGTTTAATATATATGGTATTTAATAATGTAGATGTTTCCAGCAAGCTACAGCCATGTCCTTTTCTTTTGCAAACTGTATGACAATACTACAAAGGTATGGAGGCTTAAACCATGGGAAATTATGTCCTTTTGGTTGAAGGTGCTCAGGAAAAGCCAACTCTGGACAGGCTATTTTCGAATACATCTATAGATGCTTCAAACTGCAAATGGGAGGTGCTTCAGGAAGTCTTATTAGGCTCTTATCTAAAAATCTGGGTACCAGGCACATCCTACATTTCTAAATCAGGCCTGGGAATTTCTTATTCTACCTTCATCTTCTGAACAGTAACAACTTAACTCTGAACTAGAATATGTCTCTACATAATAGAAGAAAGTCTATCCCCTCTTCCTCTTCCTCCTCCCTTTCCACGTCTAAGCAGAGCTAAAGGATCAAATGAAGTGCTATTACAATACTGAAAATGTAATGCAATCAAAAATTAAATGCTTCAATATTCCAATGACAGAACAAAATGTCATGTTCCTACTCTTTCCTCTAACACTGCTGTCATCTTCTCCCTCCATCACCTCCTGCTTGCCCCCCGAAATTGTTCAATGTCAGTAAGTTGCAATGTGGAACTGAGTACACGGTCACCCAGGTCACAGCCCAAAAGGACAAGCACAGGAGAAACAAATAGACTCCATTATTTGAAAGACAAAGCCAAGGATTTTCTTGTATTTTTCCTCATCCTGGTCAGTACTTAAGGCATTTTTGTTTTAACGACATTGTTCTACCTAGAAAAGTGGAATTTATGCATGACCCCCAGGCTACAGAGCATAAACTGCTACTGTTGATTCTTTTTAAAACATACAGAAATACAGGTGGATCGAATTGTTACAACTGTGGGTAAATAATGCCATGCTTCAGGCTTTGTACTTGGGTGTTTTCTCTTTTAAAGGAGAAGAGAGAATTTTTCATGTAGTTACCTCACCATCAGTTTCTGGAACCTACTCACCAATTCATCATCCAACGTGGGAGGTCCTTATTGCAGAAAAGGAGTATGATTGTAGGCAGTGCGGGAGCCTGATCTCTAAAACTGTCCAACCCATGCGTGCACTCAGCAGTGCATCATTTCTGTATATCAGTATGAGTCTCTTTTGCAAGAACACATCTACTTACTGTCCTGCAGACCCTGGATTTAAGAACAGGTATAGCTGAAAGTCCTCCTCAAGCCTTTCCCAGGTCAGAATGCAGAGCCCTGCGGCAGCAATGACCTGCCTCACCGCAGTGCAGATACTCTGCTGTTCTGACAGGCTGGCAGTTCATCACCCAGATGAAAGGCTCTGATCTCCCCTGCTTGTCAGCAGAGCTGTCACAGGTGACATTCTGCAGATTTCCAAAGGTAGGTGAATTACAGAGTCAAACATCACTTGGGGGCAGAGGCAGAGAGGAGGGCAGGGAGTTTACAGTTACTTAAGTCTTCAAGATGTCTCAGGCATGGTACTTGGTGCTTCTGTCTGGCTCATGCCCATGACTGTGCTGAAAGAGGCCTAAGGGACACTTCTTGGAATTCTTCAGATTGTCAGGGACCTGCTGCTCAGCCAATGGGCTGCATACGGATTGGAGGTAAAGATTTAAACCCTGTATTGAGCCATAGTCAAGACTTTCAGACTTCCAATAGAATGTAGGGTCTCCTGAGCACCAAACCTTTACTTTGTTCTACATGAAACTTTACTTTTTCATAAAGTCTTGTATTCTAAAGTAGTTAGGAATCTTACGAGCATGGACACATGAATCCTGTATACCCTGTGCAGAGCCCTGATACAAGGCTCTGAATCTGATGGTAATTCCAGTGCTGCAGTTCAGCAGGGAAAGCCAAAGGTCAAAATGCACTACTCACACACAGGGTTATGCCACAATATACACTGTGTATACTTGTGTGATTCTAGTTGTCCTACCCTTAATTTCCTCTTCCTAGTCTCTTCAACCTCAGTGCTAAAATGTACTTTAGTTGTAAGGAAAATAGTGGTGAAATTCATCAAAATAGATCAGTTTAGAAACCCTCACTAAGTATTGGTACAGGAACTCTCTTCAGTAATTCAGCCACAGTTGTAACTCTGTGAAACAATTTTGTTCTAACAGATCTGTTGTCCAAAGCATTTGCTAATTATCCCTGTGTTGTTGTGCATGTATTTTATTGCTTTGGTCAGTCAAGTGTCAAAGATACAGGCATCATTCCCCAGTAATGCTGAGCTCTGCCACTTAGCCCAGTCACACCTGCCTGAGAGGATAGTGGGATATGCCCAAAGATAACTCTAGTACACTGGTCCTAACATTTGTGCGGACATGGTGTCTACCTTACTAATGCCATCAAGGTGTCTCAAAGGAAAATAAAGTTGAAAAAAAGCAGCTAGGGTCATCTCATGAGCTGCTGTGAGTGCTGAGGAAAGGAATGCTGACGTCAAATGCGCAAGTACTTCATTTTCTTCACGTTTATTTAATCTATTCTATATTGAGAATGAACCGCTCAACTGAATTATCTCTAAATGACAGCAGAAATGGTCGTAGATTAGGAATGGTGTGTGAAATAGCATCTTCAAAGTTGCAGTTTCCCCAGCGTCCCCATATGGGCACATGATGAATCTCCATCACAAAACATACAATTCTACTCAGTGTTTATATATAAAAGAATTGGCATAGACTAACTTGTACTTTATGGAAGACAAGATTGTGCTTCTTACAGGCACCACTACCAAATGCTACAGATAAAGGTGAGATACAATAGAAACTGATAGGACTACTTGCCTTTAGAAAAAATTCTTTGTAATTGTGACAAGTTAGAGAATAGCTGAAAGATGAATTCAGACAGGACAAAAGGAAATAGATATCGAAACAGGGAATCATGCAGGGAGAGTTTCGCCAGCCGTACAGCTACGCCTGAGTTCTTTTCACACAGTCTAAGCTGCTTTAGAGTTTATACGATGGGGTTTTTCGCACGTGGGAGCAAACAATACGCTTGGTTCTGACAAGACACCATAGAGGGCTGCTTTCTCACCAACACCCATGTAAGCTTCTAAATAGCTGTACAGGGTGAAAATGTGCTGAAGCCCTCCCCATTTTTCACATCCCAGCTCATTGGGAGGGTCACAATGAAGCCTCATGATGAGTGGCTACAGTGCATCTGGAAGGGGTGTCCGGTTTCTGAGCTGAGAGGCAGAAGCGGGACCCCAAGGGAAGGCTCTGTCCCTGACCCCTTTTGCCCTCCCGTGTTCTGATCTTTATTGGGCCGTCTGCATCGTAGCATCAAAGGCAAAAGCAGGCCCGTGATTTGTCCTACAACAGCTCTATAAAAACCATAATTGCCCAATAACCCTCTGTCTGCAAAGCAAGCCATCTTCCTGTTTCTTCTCTCATAAAGACTATTTGACAAGCCTGTTCCATCAGCTTATAAAAACCTAGAAATAGTTGCCTTCCCTGGAAAGAAACTTCGAAGAAAAACAGAAAAGAAACTTTTATATATGTAGTGTGTGTGTGTATATATATTCATATATATATATACATATATACACACACACTAATATTTCCACAAGTAAAATATGTAAACCACTTAAGATAGCATAACAAGCAGAAGAATTATTCCTTCTTGAAATAAGGATGTAAGCACTACATATTGAATTTATAAGGTCAGAAATGTTCTTCACTTTGAACAAAAGTGAGGTGGAGTAAGTGCTGCAGAACTAGAAGGGGATGATCTAAAAGTGATGCAGTAAGAGTTATTCTGAATATCCTGTTATTCTGAAGTTGCGTGTGATCAGAGACAATTCTGGTTTATGATTCTCTCTTTTTAAAGAGCTTCTTTCACCCCTTCATAACATTGCAGCAAAATCATCAACAAAAGTGATCCTTCAGCCTTCTCTTCAATAAGGATGCTGATGTAAAGTCCACTCACCTTCTGGTTAGTGTAGGGAGTAGGTCATTCGGGTGACATTCTGTCCTCCAGCATCCTTGAGAAAATACAGAGAAACTCCACATTAAAATTGGGATAAATCTAGATCACTGTGTTTCAGTCACTAAAAAGTAATTCTAAGTAATCCTTTGCCTGAATAATCTTGTTCTGACAAAAAGGTTTTAAAAAGAGCAGTTATCCAACGACTTGTCTGACTGTCACAGGTTTCAGTTGAAATACTTCACATAGATACACAGTTAAGATTTGATTTGTGGTGCTGAGACACTCCTGGCAAATGTAAGACTCTCGCAGTTTAATTTATTTTCAATCCAAACTAGTTGCTTTGATACGTCTGAGAACAACCGCCCTGGGATCTGTTCCTCCCAGTTGATGTCAAATAGCGATCCCTCTGCTAACATTAGTGGATAAAGGATCAGGCTCTTCAAAACCAAAGAAATAATTTATGACTACTGCAATGGGCCAAACATTGAAGTGTTTGTTATTACACATAGAAGGCTGTCCTTGAAGCCAAAAAGAGCCTCAATGAGAAAGAAAGGTGGTGGTGAGGCTAAGGGAAGAAGAAAATTTTGGACTCCACTGATCTAAATCCATGGATGATTCAGAATACTCTGATTTCACACTGTGTATTTGTGGCCCAGGATTTGATTTTATAATTCTATGTAAGCAAAGAAAAAACAAACCCAAATCTGGGACAATGATAAAACCAAAGGACCCTATGGTACCCTTGTAGACAAGGCTGTTCTGAGAAGATGCTGGAAGTCATTTTGCTGCTCATTTTACAGCTAAGGCTTTTTTAGAGTCTGGGTCTAAACTCTGGGTCTGAACTTGACTTCTAACTTCTGTGACAATCTGAAGGGACCAAATAATTTTTACCTAGTGTGACTGAGACTCTCTCCCCAGCTCTACTGGTAAACTGTATCTTCAAGATGATACTGATCAACCATGTATCTAGATTGCCAAGTCCCAGCATGCAGCACTGTTTACTACTTCATTAGCACTATCTGTCAATAAGCTGGCGTCCTTCACGACCAGCATCACACCTCAACTGTGGGTGCAATGGAAGCCAGGGCTTGTATTCATTCAGCTACTTTAAATACGCCTGTTCCAACTTAGTTTGGTCACCAGACTTAAGAAAGTTGCTGCAGTATCACTTAAATTCAGTCTTGGCATAACTTCAGTGTTCATTTTGACAGAAATGAAGTTCAACAGATAGAGGATCTTGAGGAATGTGGTGGATGAGTAAGAATGGTTTCTTGGACTGTTGTAAGTTCTCCTGTGGCAGCTAGTCTGAAGTCAGTTCAGCTCATGTGATTCAACCTGTTTTAAAGCATAGACAGAACTAGGATTGTCCATTGGTCTTACTACAATCCACAGCTGTAATGTTGAACAATGTCAGCAGCTAGAATTTGAAAGCTTCAAGTAACAATTATTTGTGGTACATAGGATATCTCTTCATATATTTTTCTAGCTTTTTTCAGCCTTGCCTAGAAATGAAATATTTCATTTCCATTCAATTATCTGTTGTCTGATTTGTATTCATGTAACTAATTGTCTCTGTGGGAGTGAACGTTAATTATGATTATCTATCTTCAGATTTCTATACAGCTGCCAGTTGCTGCTGGGTAACAGTATGGTTCCAGCATTCATTCCCTTCATTTCTTATCATGCACTGATTCATCTCTGCTCAGCGGCCTCCTTTGATTAGATAACTGAGTTGTAAAGAAGCATTTCCCAAGTGTTCTCTATTTTCCCTTCATTTTTACTGTTCAAAACAAGGCCAGTGCATCTTGAAGTGGGACTGTGCTCTGCACCTCTGCAGCAGATACTGCTGCAACTTCTCAGCAGTTACATTACTGAAGCATCTTTTACCCCCTCTTCAGGCTCTTTCCTTCCCTCTGTATCTAGTGGAGAAGCCACATCTCTGCACTTTTTTACAAATGGCAAAGAAGTCAACTCATTCAGATGACATACATTCAGAGTGACCTGCCTGGGGTGGGCATGACTTCCTGCGGCCCAAGGCAATCCAGTTGGCTTGTTTTGTAATGTGAGATGATACAGGAGTCCTTGATGTCTCAAACACTGTAAAGCCAGCCTTAAAGAACTGAACCAACTCTGAAACTATAGAAGAAGATAAGAGCTGATCACCTAAAGTCAGTGTCTGCCTCTTTCTCCTTATCTTTCAACTCTTCTCACCAATCCTCTTAGTGCTTCCCTCTATCTCCTCCCTGGCTGGCTTGTTCCCTCTTATTTCATCCAAGTGGGGAACACAAATACACTTAAAACACTTTCAGAGGTAATGTATACACATTGAGTGAATACTGGGCTCCCCCTGTGATGAGAAGATGTATTTCTGATCAAGGAAGTCTTCAGGCAGAGTCTTAAGCACAACTCATCCAGAATAGTGGACATAGTGGTCAGTCACATAACTCAGTCATCTCAAACTTATTCTACACACTTCCTAACCTAAGAATTCCTTCTTCCTTTTGTCTACCAGTAGTGTTGTCTTCCTTTCAGGATGCTACTCCTCCCACCCAATTCCTCTTGGGGACTCCCTGATGATTTATTCTCCTTTTTGCAGCGGAAACCTCTCAGCAGCGTAGCTAACCTTGTTTCTGTAGAGCTGCTCCTTCCCCAGCCTGGCTCTAGCCCCATGTTCCACCTAGAAATGGCATGCCAGCCTAAGGAGTCAATTGCTAGCACATATACCTCCACCTGGGGGAAGCAGAGAACCACAAAGAGATCCTCACTTTTGAAAGGGTCCCAAGTACTCTTCTGCTTCAGACAGAAAGTTAGCTCCTAAATACTCATGATCACACTGAGCTTAACAGTTGTACCAGGTCCAACACCAGTGTTGAACAACCAGAACTTGGCCTAAGACTTGCTATGGACAGGAGTCCCCATCTAAAAGAGGCACTGTGTTGATTTGTGTTGTCTTACGTTGTCCTGAGTACAGCTGGACTGGCACCACCTTTGGGAAGCCTGATAAATTTATGAGTTCATGCGCACTTCCTCCATAAACAACTATTCCATGTAAACACCAGGTTCTGGTTGTATTTAAACCTCATACCCCCAATCTATCTTAACTGTTTCGTCCCAAGGAAGAATGGGACCCAAAGGTGGGGTTTCTCCTCGTAGCTTTACATGACTTTGGGATCAACGAAATACATTGGGGTTATAAAAAGCAAATGATATTATGGGCTGGGTTGGACAGAGCCTTGGGTAGCATGGTTTGGTGGGAGGTGTCCCTGCCCATGGCAGGGGGGTTGGAACTAGATGATCTTAAGGTCCTTTCCAACCCTAACTATTCTATGATTCTATGCTGTATAGTTTCATTGCTCTTGAAGTTGGAATGTTAAGTTTGGCTGTGCCACCAGGCTGCAATGCGCGTATTCTGTTAATGAAGGTTGTGTTACATACATGTTTACTACAGTAATGATTCCTAATTCTGTAGTATTGGAGAAGAAAAAAAATGAGTATACCATTTATAATAGTATATACTATTAGCATGTAGTATCTATGCAGTAAAATGTATCGACTGTTTATGGTTGGACTTGATCTCTAAGGTCTTTTCTAACCTAGCTGATTCTATGATTCTATGAGGAAAGCAGAAGGTGCTGGTTACAATACTTACCATGGCAGACAGAATTTTGAACAAAAAACGGAAATGCCTGTTCTTAAAAAGTGAATCAGTGCTGAACAAAGACCATGCTGAGCAGCAGGAACCTATTTTATTTAGTCTCCTCCAAATATGCTTAGTATAGCTAAAAAATAACCTGCCTTGAGACACTAAAAATCCGAGTTGGCCCATCTAATATTCAGATCTGTGGCCCAAAGCCTGACAGCCCAGTGCAAGACTCCCTGCTCACAAATTGTTCTGCAAAGTTTAAAATGAAGGTCTTGATCCTGCTTAGCAAATCTGCGTGGTATAAAGTTGAGCTAAACCAGAGCCTTGTTAAACAACATAAGGCTCAGTGCTGGCTCGGAAGCTTGCTCATGCTGTATGGAACTGAGACTCAAAGTAGAAGCAGGTAAAAAAAGCTTGGAAGAGCAAAACTTTCCTCTTGCTCCATCACTCAGGCTCTTACATGTTGAAAAATAAACAGCCCCCAACTTTTACAGCAGCAGGACTTGGAGTGCACTATCAGGAAAGCCACTAAACCTTTGAAGGAGGTACCTTTGGCAATATTTTATAGACACTCATCTCCCCAGCAGGAAAGCCAGTGCTGGAGAGAGACATCTTTAACAAATAAATAATAGTTTATGAAGTCACTTGTCTCCACAGCAGGAAATAAAGTAGGGGGTGGGCAAAGAGGGTGGTGGGGTGACAAAGGAAGCGAAACACAAAACGTTACCCTTCCAACCCCTCTGCTCCACCAGGGCTGTATTTATTTAAACCACTCTTCTCCTAAGACAGATGGAAAAAATAATTAAACCAGCCACCCAGCCCTGTTATTAAACCCCTTTGTGACCACCAGGGATACGATTAAGCTGGCCACCATAAAAACCCAGTCCCCTTCCCTCAAAATAAAGAGCAAAACACAAGCAAGAGTGAGACATGGAGCAGGGCAGGAAGGAAATTAAGAACCTGCCTCCAGGGAGGTGAGAATATATTTTTCAGAGTACCTGCTGGAAAATCTGACAAGACAATCCTGGTAAAGGGTAAGGATTCAGTTCATCTCAACCAGGCCTCGAGGGCTCAAGGAAAAGAATCTTGATCTTAGACAATGAACTTGGTGCAGAGCTGCTGTGTGGAACTGCCACAGCAGAGCAAGGATGATACAGAGCCACTTGTGAGGACAGAATGGCAAGTATACAAGTCATCCCAAACTTTCCAAGTTTTTGCAGCATGCCCAGATCTTCTGTCCCTTGTGCAATCATGGAGACAGTTCATGCTAGGCAGCTCATCCATTCTTTTTATGTAATTCAGTGGACTTCTCTGCTGTGTGCCTACTGCTGCTTCAAGGTATTCCATGCCTACAGAAGGCCAAAAGCTTCCCCCCAAATATCTGTCTTAATTTATACAATGCAATGGCAGCCTGGAGTTCTCCAGTTGATTACATGGCACCATGGCAAATTTAGGTACATGGATCCCATTTTCCCCTTTACTAATGCCTTTTTATTGTCATTGGCACCTTAGTTTTGAGTCCAAACCAACCTCCCCTTCCACAAGATCAGAGGTGTGCAGGACAACCTTCATCCCCTTTGATTCTTCTGTGATATCTTAAACTCCGCTGTCCTGCCTGTCATCAGAATTGCAGGAAAACCAGGAAATCTTAAACCTATCTGTGCCTATTCATATGAATTCTCATGGGCACAGTGCCTACAAAACCAGATGAAACCAACTGGCTGATTAATACAAGGAGCAGGCTTTATGTATAGCACACTGCAATTAGAGGAGGCGTCTGTACTGGAGGCATCACTGTACTTAGATACTGACTTTGCTATTTCCACTTTATCTTTAGTAAGAAACTTACCCTTTCTGAACGTGTGTGTGCTGACATTTGCTCCTGACTGCAAGCACTTCATTTGTTAAGATTACCCCTGGGCAAAAGGAGATCAACCAGAAACACTATGTAGAAGGCTTTTCATCATAGCAGTCTGACTAAAAACCGTTACACGTAGTGTCTACCAGTGCATAATGCTGATGAGAAGCCATGCCAAATGTGGCAGCCTAGAACAAGTAGCTGCCAGGATAAAATGATAGTCATCCCTATGGTGTAAGATCTGTCAGCTTCTCAAACCAAAGATTTCCATTCCATGATTGCCAAGGCAGCCCTTTGAACACTGTCATCCTTGTATAGTACATAAGGCACTGAAGTAAGTATATAAAGCACTGAAAATGCTTTTAGTATCTTGTGAGAACACATTCATAGACAATATTCCTCAATGACATTTAAAATGACCTGGAAAAATGGATGACCAGTTTTTTTACCTTCTATTACCCACAGACACGAATGTTCATATTCTCCCTTCCCATAGGGAAAAGAGGAGACCTACTGACTTAGTCATAAGTTGCTACTATGGAGCAAGCTTGTGATTAGTATCCCCTGTGCTATGGTAGATGTTGGCTGTAGGAGGAGAAGTGATACCAGCTCAAGTAAGGAATGCACAAAATCACTCGCATGGACAAAAGGTCTCCACTGAGTTGCCACAGTGATACAGAGATACTTGAAGCATGTAAGAGGAACATACAGCCCAGATAGACCATTTGCTATAGAGAAAAGGACTTCAATAGGGGATCTTTTTTAAGAAAAAAGGGAAGAACAATATTAGCATTGTGTAGGTCAAAATCTCACCTACTCCCTTACTAAAATGAAGTTTAGAGTCTCTTAGAAGAGCTGAACAAGCTTCATGAGAACTACATTACTGGTATGTATAGTAATAGATAACTTGGGCTTTGATAATTCACTGCATGTGATTAGGGAAACCTAGACTAGTAGAGTGTGGTTCAGCAAAGGGGCACTGAGTCAGGAACTTGTGATTGCATTTATTGCTGGGTCTGCAACTGAAGTGTTTTGAGACTGTGAGTAAATCACTTTGTCCCTCTCTATGAAATGATGAGGGCAAATGGGCTTCCTTTGCAAGATATAAATTGAGAAAGATTGATAAAAAGTGTTAAAATGAGAGATGAATACTATTGTATAGCTGAGATTGGATTTAAAGCATTACAGGAGCATAGAGTCTAGGTGGAAATGGGAATATCTGCTAACTGAGCTGCATGTGGAAGTCTCAGTAGAAGTATCTTTCATGACTATGTAGAGATGACAGCATCCTAATTTTAATGTCCTGTCTGGATGGCTGCTGTACAGCCACGTGTATTCCGTTCAGTAGAGTTTAGGATATCTCCACAGAGCTGTTCTAATGTCTAGCTATGTCTAACCTATCCAACTATCTAAATAGTTATAATTTATATGCATTGTATCACATCCTCAGCAGGGATCACTAGTCAACATCTGAGCCTTAGCATGTGAGGGAGGAACTGCCTTGCCAGAATTTCAGCTTATGGTTGTTGGCAATCAAAGGATTTCTCTCCTGCTGCTCTGACAACCAATCTGTCCATCTGGCAAGCAGTTATTAGAGTTGTGGGCTGGCCCTGCTCACTGGCATTGTATCATCACTTGTAGCATTCATCCCCCTGCTTGTGGGGATAGATCTCAAAAGGGAGATTTTGAGGGTTTTAATCAATTTCCTGAGTTCTGCCCATCAACAGTGTCTTCATTTCCTGCCACTTTATAAACTAGGGTTAAGTTACAGTCACAGGCTTGTTCTGCGTTATTCTAAATAATCCCACAGAGCTGCTTCAAGTTTACACTCATCTGGGATCCTGCTGCAAAGACTATGGGGATTGATGGGAATCTTCACCAGACTTTATATCAGGTCTTCCAGCCCTGATCCTACATTATTCAAATATACTGAAATTTTACCATTTGCTTGAATAGAAGCAGGCATAAAAGCCCAATGCAGCAGCAGCTCAGCCTTCACCATGTACATTAGTTGTGGGTAGGAAAAAATTGTCAGGGCAGTTGGAAAACTGCTGTCTTTGTAATCCTGTACTGAATGAATGTCATACATTCTGCGTATCAGTAACTTCATTTAATATTCAACTAAGAGCTAGTGGGTGCTGCTTTATTTTATTGTGAAAAAATTCAATTTCTGAGTTCTATGAATAAAAAATAAGCTAATGTGTACATAAAGACTTTCAGCATTTGGCTATTACTGAGACATTTCCGATAACCTGGAGTTTGGCTTCCATGCAACAAAATTATGCCTAAGATTTTAGTCTCAGGACTGAAGTATTCTTACACTAGTAGCTTGGATAGTTATGAGGGATTTGACGGGGATGTTAAGTTCATGTGCATTTGAAATCAGAGCATTTATTGCTCTGATTTCTATGATTGAAAATGGGCTTCTAAAACAAGTTTCCACATTTATTTATTGACATGTCTTCCCTTGACAGCTTTATCTAACTGATACCCAGATCACAGAATCATAGAATCACAGAATGGTTTGGGTTGGAAAGGACCAAGTTCCTTTCATCAGTTCAAGATCACCCAGTTCCAATCGTCTGCCATGGGCAGGGATGCCTCATACTAGACCACATTGCCCAAGGATCTGCGATCCATTTATGCACAGGATATTGTGTTTAAAGGCATCACCTGACATGACAACTATGCCTTTTTTTTAAGTAAGTTTGGTGAGTTTTCTTTCTTTTCTGTGATATTTGGTAGGTGAATAATGAGATCCTGAAAGCAGACGATCCAAACCAACACATAACTACAACCAGTGATGGAATCACGGGTGATACTGGGGAATTAGTGTGGTAAATCCTGTACCAGTCTACATAAGAGAAAATTACCAAATAAGACTTTCCCAACATGAAAAGCAAGTGATCATAACCCTGTGAATGTATCTACCTTATTGCCAATGTCATTTAAACAGAACATCCTAGTGAGGGCTTTTGGTTTTGTATTATAGTACAGTGGGATTGCTCATACTCAGGCAAGCTTAAATCATTTTGATGCTGTCACTATCTCTTTCTCAGCTATTACATATAATTTGTTCTTTAGTTTAGCCCATTCCTGACAGACAATTGAAGGAGATGGCTCAAGTGTGTCAGGAAAGAATCTTTCTAGGAACTGATATTTAACAAGATTTTATGCTCACATCAACCAGCTATTTGTTCATGAATTCATGATAGCTTTTTACAGCATTCTCTAACTTGAATGTAACATTCTTTCCTCTTCATTTTTTGTATCACCTTTGGGAATTATACCAAAACTGACAAGGCTGGGAACCCAGTTTTCTTTAGAGAGAATGTAACTAGCACAAATGTCTGCTTTGGCATAAAGATTCCTGCTCTTCAAGAAAACAAGTGTTAGAAAGCAGGAAACCCTGGGAAAAAAAGTTATTTTATGGACTTCTGGAAACTTGGGGCACATTTAATCAGCTCTTAGGCATGAGGGGACACAAAACTATTCCTTCTGCTTTCAAAATACTGTGCATGGTCAGAAGTTCTAAACCTTGCTGTAAAGCATTACTGTGATGAATCAATACTGGTGTGCCATTTGAGTGTAAAATACATTAGCTGGCATATGAATAAGGATTTCAGGCAGAGCAGCCTAATTAGAACATCTATTTATGTATCCATCTACTTTATACCATAATAATAAACTGAAATAACAAACAGTATGTGAAAATGGATTCTAGGAACCCGATCAAACATGCATTTAGTTCAACATACTCTTCCCATTGGCTTCAGTAGTAACTATTGAACATGTTGTAGTGCAGGGTATTGAAATGAAGAGATATGATAAAAAAGAGGAATTTGCCACTGGAGAGGATGCTGACATTTATTCAACACACAGAAATCCTAAAGCTCTCCAAGACTCAAAGTGTAAGTAACACGTTCCTCCTTTCATTATGGGTATAGTTTAATTTAAACTGGCTGTGATTCACTGAAGCACTTAACCCTATACTTGATTCCATGGAAGATCCTAAAGCACACTACAGTCAAATTAGGTCTGTGCTTAAATTCTTTGGCTGTAAAGGAGCAGATTTAAATTCGTAAGCACCATAATCTACAATACAAACAGATGTCTAAAGGCAAACTGGTAACAGAAAAGTTATTTTTTTATATTTTCCAAACAAATATCATGGACAAAGAGCATGTAAAGTGAAGTACTCAGATGATGTGAAATCAATCAAAGTTGCCTCTGTACAACTGCACCTTTAACAGTGTACTCAGCCAGAGATGGATTTATGACAAAGCAGCTGCCAGACACTGTGCGCTGCTTTTCCTACTGTTTTTACCACTTCTTGTTCAAGCAAATCTTAAATGAGTAAAAAATCCAGGAAAATTCTGTTTGAATGAAGAACTCAAGGAGAAAATAATAGGCATGGGAATTTGAAGAAAATGAAGCTCAGAACATAAGCGAAGATAGTTTATACAAAGTATTTTTGTAACAGAATAACTGTGATCATGCAGCAGTCTGATTCTCACCACTCTTTCTTCCACATCACTTTCTAGAAAATAATAACTACTCCTACCTCCTGGTTTAGATATGTAGATCTTATACTGTCTTTGGGCATATTACTGGGAAAAACTTCAGACAAAATTATTCTAGCAACAGTTCAAGGACAAACTGCGTATTTGGATTTGGAGTGATTTGTTTGGAAGCAGTACAGAGAAAGAAAGGTTGCTGAATTTGATTTGGCTCATCACAAGAATAGGTAGGTCTTCATAAAGCTTTTATTCGGCCTTATCTCAAGAGAAACCCCAACATCCACTTCAAGGGCAGTGTTGGTAGCTCCTAGTCCTCCTTAAGTGTAGTGTCTGAAACTGCAGCTCCCAGTAATCACTGTGAGATGAACATAAGAATCAGTGGAATATGTGATTGATTTCTCCACAGAATTCCTAAAAAGGATTTGTAGTTTAGTTGCACTGACAACCTGCGGATGGACAAGGTTAACAGAACCAACAAAATAAAGATGAAGAAAGGGAAGAAGAAAAGGGAAATAGTTTTACGTCTATTAGGAAAGAAAAGGCTGTAACTTAAATCTTTTGTTTAAAGATCTTGCTTCGGTTACTAGAACCATAAGAGGCATGATGTGATAGCAGGTTTATTCATTCCTAATTATGGACATGGCTTAATCTGCAAGTCTTCCTCCCCCTCTGCTAACTGCCCCCCCTCCCCTTTTTCCTCCTATCCCCTGGGGCAGCACTGTGGTAGGGCTCAATCACTCTTTTATTAGTTGTGATATACTGTGGCTAATTCCCTTAATCTGGACCTTGCTTTCCTATAAAGCCCAGACCTCAGGTATTGAATTTCCCTGATCAAAGTGCAAGCAGTGTGGGACACAGCAATCTCCACTAAACAGGGGAGCTTGGGAAAGCTCGTAAATGGAGTAAAAGAAATACACATACATACACACACTCACAAGATGGTGCAATCAATTGGTAGAACAATCACGTGTGAAATATTACTGGCTCCTTAAAGTGCTGGTTCTGGGATTTACTGCAGTGTATTAATCTGCTGTGCTTAATGCATTGACCTTTCCCCCCTAGCAATTCAGTAGACAGTGTTTGACTTGCCAGAAGCTAATACAATGGATTAGGAGCAGAAAGAACCCACCATATTGAAGTGCCACAGCAGCACTAAACCATCTGACCAGCAACTTCTCCATCTTTTCTAATAGATAGTGCCAGACAATGTGACTACCACAGAAAGGCCTGTATTGACAGCAGAATTTCTGGAAAGGGATATAGTGGAATAAAGGTTTGTTATAAAACAATAGAGAAGAGCAGACTTGTGATTGAGTCACAAGACAGGGATTTAAAAGAATTTGGTTTATTCCATGCAGTCATCACCTCCTTGTGCGTGACCTTAGGCAAGACAATTCACTTCTCAGCATTGTGTCTTTCCTATCTGTAAAACTGGGATTATGGTGCTTACCTGATTTTCTCAGGGGCTGTGGGGAGGCTTTGTTCATTGGCATTTAAAAGGCATTTTGTGTTCACAGGGTAGAAAGTGTTATATATTTACGCAAAATAGTATGATATTCAGTTCATTAAATATCCTTCTAGATGGAGAATGGAAAAGAACCTCCCTTCATATGTATACCAGGAAACCCAATCATTAATCTAAAGCCTTTCTCTTGAAGGTGTTGTGTTCGCTTGAACCAAAGTTAGCTTAGATCTAAAAATAAATGCTATGCAGAATTGCAGAAACATGTAGAATAAATGATTTGGAGAGCAATGTATATCTAGAATGGTGAGATAATCAAATGTCCTTTTCTTATTTGTTTCACTATTCAAAATCTCTACATTTCATGTACAGAAACCCCTTTAGAATTCAATTTCCAGTATTAACTCTTCAATGTCATCTTTAACCATTCCATATAATTTAACAAAAGGTTATACAGTGCTACTGAATTTGAGAGGAGTGTCCAAAAACCTTATAAAGGAGATTATTCTAAGTAATTGCTATCAAATACTATTAAATCTGAAGAGCATTAAGCCCCCTCCACCCGCCTGCATACGCACTCTCATTTAGGATTAAAGGGACCTTTAGTTGATTTGGTTTACTTCAATACAAAATAAATGAGATTGACCTGAATTAAGGCCTCTTCAATACTCAGGAAGTGTCTACACAGGGATTTATTGTGTTTTAATTGCCCACTTCAAAAGTTAATTTGGATACTTTTCCTGACATCCTCAGGAGCTACACAGAGTATGTGTGTCATATCTGTACAGTGGGGCAGAATGTAGAGTGCAGGGCTCTGAATATACATTCAGGATCTACCACTCCAGTGAGCTGAATGGTGCTATGCCTTCCTCAGAACTGGAATATACTTATAATGATGAATAATGGTAGGATTGGCTTCATCAGACTTTGGTTATCTAAAGTTAGGTATCCAGTCTGAGTTTGTAGCATGTACTCATTCAACAGAAAGATGTGCAACCCTAGAAGATAACAAAGCCGTCATGGTATGCATCTCTGAGGTTAGTGTTACGTGGTTACCTTAAGTCAACATGAGAGGAGACTGTCCCCAAAAAGTTCACCTTCTACTCTCTTGTCCCTAGCAGCATGCTTCACAATGCCAGCAAGCATTCACCCAGCTGCGTAACAAATCGAGTCCAGAAACCGATCCAGCAAAAACCAACTCTGAACAATAACAACAACAAGAGAGAGAACAAGATTAGTTACAGAAGAGTCAATGCATGATGACTTAGGCAGGCTTCATTTTGGTTGTGCAACCATGGCCTAAAAAGAGCAGGATTAATTGTTTTCCAGAAATTTCTTTCACTTTACCAATTATACAAGCTTTGCAAGTTGGTTTATAGCAAACACCTAATGCAAGACAATTGAAGAGAAAGAAATCTAACCCCAAGAAATCATACTTGTGCAAGCTCTTGGGAACAGAATTAGGTCTGAGTTTCTGAGCAATATTTATACCCCATTCCTTGTGATTAAGCGTCTTTTCTTCAATTTTTCAAAGCAGGTGTTGGCAAAGACAGTTGGAAGCTGTCTTTTAAATGCCAAATTTATAGGACCTTAAAGGGTTAGTACCTCTAGTACCTTAGAAGGTTTTCAGAAGCACTGGGAGCCCATCCTGTGAAAACCACCCCTCATGCAGGCCACTCAAAAGTGCTTATCAGCTTTGAGACTCTTGGCCCTATCTAAAAGGAGTTACATTCATGTAAACAAGCTTTTTAATAATAAGCCAATGCATATACAGTTTTAATCCAGCCCCATGAATATTAGGAAACAATCTTTATCTGTGTGGCACTGATCATGTGACATGCTTTGGACAACACACTGTGCATTTCAAGAACATCCTGACTCAAACCATTGCAGCCAAAAGGCCCGAGTGCTCAACTTGAATGGCTTTGAAACCAGAGCCCTTCAAACCATAATTTAAGAATTTGGGAATAGTCAAGGCCAGAAGAGATGAATGGTCTCACACTGAGAAGGGATCTGAGCAGAAGGGATGTCACAGGGCCGCAAGGGACAGTTGGGAATTTGCCCTGGTGGGTTGCGGGCCCTACTACTCACAGCCTGACATCAGCCACTTGGAATGCCAGTAATATAACACCCTGGCGACACTCGGGGCTCCTGCCGTACAGCTTTATTGCCCTGCTTCCACTCTCTCTGGTTTATATCGGATTGTGTTTTCCAAAGACAGGCAATAAAGAGGGGAGGAGGGGAAAGGGGATTTATAGCCTGCTAAACTAAACTTCCCTGGGCTTGCTGTCCTCTGTCCCAGCCCTTCCCTTGCTGCCCTGACTGGTGTGGAGGAACAGGGCTTATAGCAAGGTCTCAGGGTGTGAAGGACGAGGCTTGTCAGAGACTACCTGGGTTGTCTTCTTGGGAGGTCAGAGAGCATACATCGGTCATCTACCAGCTCAGTTGCTTCAATGCACCAGGCACTGCACCATGCTGGTATGGAAAAGCACACAGGTCCTTTCATTTCCTAAGTCTTGAGCCCAGTCTCAAATGGCATACTTAGAATTTGCCACACAGGGCTCTCGCTGTTTGTGGAACAAGTTAAGACTTTAAAAAGTCTTAGTACTTCTGTGAAGAAATTGTCATGGTCTCTCCATCAACAGATTTAATGTGAAGGTTTGACTTGCTGCATGTGTGATTTCAAGCATGGTACCATGCGGCCTGGGATCTTTATACTATAGATAGAACCAAGATGGAAGCTTTTAGAATGTGAAGATGAAACAGCTGGTCATGATGAGGACCTCCAAAACACCACTGTGCCACTGGTTGTGGCACATTCTGCCACTTGAGATGGGGAAGGATCTGGGACAGGAAGAACCATTTCCACACAGCAAATACTTGGTGAAATGCTCATCTAAGGCATAAATCCCTAAAATAAAGATTTGGGGGTTTCTTAACCTGAGAGGGCTACTCAGTGGAATACTCTGGAAACTCCTGCTGTTCACAGCTTTTAAAACATCCAGTTTCTACCAGTGTTTTCTGGCAGATGGGATAAATAAATGAAACTCTTCCCTACTGGGGAAAGTATGGTATAGGGCTGACACAGAATGTGTGCAAAGCAACTTTGTGAAACAAGTCCCTGCATTCAGGTAAGTGTGGCAGATAAGTGAGGAGATGGACAAACAGCAGTAAAATGCAAGCACATCCCACAGCATAAACAGTGACATTAGTGTGTCCTAAACAGTGAAATCAGTGTGCTCTGCTATCCTGTGATAAAACTGTTGGGTGTCTCTCAACTGCCTGTCATGGACAGACATTTTAAAGCAGCTCTTACTAGCTTGATCTCACAGTGCCAGGTGCTCCCCTCTGGTGTCTCATTCATGGCTTCCTGATCACCTCCACCTCTGGCAGCTGCCCTCTCTGTGGTGGGTAAGGTGAACACACCAGCATAGGAACACCATGTAGTGGAAGGCATTGCCTCAGCTCCTCTGGGGGTGCAGTTCAGCTGCACACCACATGGCATGCCAATGACACCAATCAAAGAACCACCCAACATTTAGGTTAGCAAGGTTGTTTTGCCTTTTTAATCTTCCATCATGAACTAAAATGATGTTGTGCTATTAATTGCATTATTAAAAGCCACATAATGGACATGGAAGTTCACTCTCCAGGGGATTTTGCAGTATTACATGTATTACTTTTAGGGAAAATTTGGTTTTATCTCAGTATGAGGGACCGCTGTATGCAACATGTAAAAAAGAAAGGGGGAATCTCTGTCTGGATACTGGTCACTTCTCCCATTGCATTTGCAAGCTGAGGCTCTGTTTTCTCACACGAAGTAGGTGGATTGCTCCAACTTCAGCTTTTCTGAGGTACAATTCCTTGTAGAAGATCTCCCTACAGGTCTTGAAAGGAAAACACTACTCAGGCCAGGTCCTTGTGTTTTTATACTTCCTTATTATCCATTATAAGGAGAAAAAAAACTCAATAGGGTGAGGGGGGAAGGAAAACTTGTATATTATGTATTTATGATTTCTCTACACCTGTGCACTTACACTACCCTCTTTTTTTCTTGCTTACTGGCCTAGAAGTTTGTGTGTCTTTGCTTCTGCCCTCTTATCACCTGCCTGAGAGGCCAAAAGTCATCATGATGGCATTTCACTATATGGATTCAGACGTAGTGAGGAAAGGGCAAGATTGTCTTTATTCAAAGATACTTCTTTTGCAGATGATGGAGTGGCATTCAGGAAGCTTATGGTACTGAATTCAGTGGAATGTCTGTGTGAGGTCAACTTGGAGAGGGAAATCATCATCTGTTAGGAAGGAACAGAGAAATACACAAAACACTTGAATCTCCTACAGAACCCACTACTCTTCCGGAGTGCCCGTCCTGACTTCAGACCCTGTGGGATGACATGGGAGCAAATGCACCACTTCATTTCAGCAGCATGTGATCACATTTAAAATACAGCAATTGTATTTTAGGTGCACATGAAACTGTGAGCAGTAAGTTGCTCCTGACGAGCAGCAGGGCTCTGGAGACTCTACCAAACAGTTTTCCAAGACAATTGAATGTCCAAAGGTGTTTAAGTTGGGAGGGATCTATTTTGTGCTGCTATGGAGAGCAGTAAGAGACCTCAGATGTTGTTAGACACTGAAAATTAATCAATATTCGTATCAAAATCCAAGCTTCACAAAATCTCAGGGAATGCAACTTTGATGTTCTCTGTGGTGCATCACACATATGCAAGGCTTGAAACTGCATCCAAACCTCAAAAATTCAGTGAAACACAAGCTAAGTATCTAGGATAGGGTCTACATTTTGTTGCAATGTTAGGTCATGCTAAATGCAAATGTGCCACTTACAAGTTAATCTCTGAAGACAATTTCCTTTGTTTGGCAGATTGGTAAGAAAAGATAACACTGAAATAATTCCAACTTCTTTTAGAAGAGATGCAGCATAAACTGGCTAAGGATCCACTTTTTCACTTGTTAGCTCCTGGAAGAACAAGTAACTACTCTGGATGCTTCCAACTAAATGGGCATTGCTTTATTATTCAGCCTTAACACATCTATTCAGGTCTCCTTAAATTCAGAGGAACAGCAAGAGATAAAGGCACCATTTATACTCCAGAATAACAGGTTAAGTCTAAGTGGGAGTTTTGTATGTCCGTCACTGATCATCTCCATGGGAATTCATTTTACTGTTTGTAAGAATGCAAGCGCTCTCCTGGTTTTCAAACATTACTATGGCTTTTTTTTATTCTCATGGAAGTTTCATATTCAACTTCCTCTTTCTTCTGAAAAATTTCTCTTAACACAGACCTCTGCAAAGACACTTGACAAGCACACTGCTCTTTAAACCATTAAGGAATCTCAAACTTATCTTGAACGCTCTCATGATTCCAAGCCTAGCCTGGCAAGACATGAGTTACGGCACCATGACCCGCCAGGTTTTCAGTATGTAAATCCAATATAAACATCTCTCCCACCTTCATGTATTTACTTCCTGATTGACCTGCATTGTATCTAATGCATTTAACAATTACTTCATCTGAACTGGTTCTGGTGGAATAATGAAAACAAATCCTGGATCCCCTTCCTCCTCTATTTCTGCTGCTTATTAACCCAAGGTGATTTAGGACATTCTTGAGTCTTAGAGCAAGTGAAATTTATATTGGGAGCTGTGTGCTTTGGGACATGTGGAAGAGGTTATTTATTCCAAAGAGCCATCCAGCAATGATGATGTCATATATAAAATACCATATCAGCTCTGTTTGCTACCAAATCACTGCCTCAAGTTTCCTATATGTGGTGGCACCTGCTGATAAACTGGGTGCATGTATGTGATCAGCATATATATTGCTTCATTTTTATAAATACTTTATATTAGTTTTCATCCTTTTATTTTTGGCCGCCTTTAAACCCCTGCTGGTAAACTGTTGCAGTTTTATTTGCAACAGGCAAATAAAAAATCTACGGTAAACAAGCTCCATCTCAGTCTAAATGCAGCTCACTCTTGGCAAGCTAAACCCCCAGGCAGCTCTTTGACCGCTTCATTTGCATGTACAATAACAAATGTCAGAGCTGAATGAAGTGATCCACAATGAGGATGTTTTTCTGTATTGTCTTATTCAGATGTTTGAGTTTGAAAAAGTTCTGCCTCAGTAGCTGGCATTATTGAGGCTTTTTTCAGAGCTGTTTCAAAAATTCATGGCTTCCTCCTGAGACTATCAGTATTCTGACTTTACTCTTGGTTTTGAGACAACATGCACTGGCAAAAACTGTCTAAGGTAACAAGTAGAGATATATACTTTACTATGGTTTGTTACAACCTGTTGCTAGGAAGGCTAAATATCCTGCTGGAAAAATGCTGTAGGGCCATGCATTGCTGCATTAAAATGCATATGATTACTGAAGGAGCCATTTTTAATTATGGCACCTTCACTCTTGATTCTTGACTCAAAGAATCACTCTTTTGGTATGTGACTCTGTGAGACTTAAGAACCTATGGGGAAGATTCTTTCTGACTTTGAGTACTGAGTCAAATTCTTTATAATACTGAGCTATTTGTAAGTGGATTGTGACATTTTGAAATACCATATTATGCATTATTACTTGTAGATGTTGGTGTGCAATATTCCTCACTGTAAATAATTCATAACCTCATAATATGTTGTGAATAACCCATCTGCAAATCCACCCAAAGTGGGTTAGTTACAGGACTCAGATGATGTGAATACCATACCCTCACTGGTCACTGACCAGCACATTCCAAGTATGTTATGAACAACTGTACCATTCAGTGTGTGCTTTCTGCAAATATTCAGATATTAAATTCTCCCTCTGTAGCTACAGTGCTATATAACTTGAACATTCACTGGCCTACAGAGTATCCTGCTATGATTAAGTCCATAATTCTTCCAAATTCTAGGATATGCTTATAGGAATATTACTCAACATGTAGTTATAATAAGTACAGGAGTGGGGTTCGCTGCCAGAGAGGTGGTTAGAATATTATTGGGATATAATGAGAGTAATAGGTGTGAAATAGTTATTTGCTACCTGGGAGCTTGCAAAGGAAAGAAGATAAGTGTAAAGAGGGACCACACTTTCAGTATAAGGGTGAGGAGGTCACTTTGTGGTGTAGTCTGAAGGAGAATAGTCTGCACTGAGTGCGGACCCACATACTTTCTTGCATGATATCCTGAAGGCAGAAGTACTACCACTGGTCTTTTTATAATTCTATTTTAATTTACACTTATCTTTCCTTTTTGTCTCTTTTACTAGGATGCTACAGGCAGTCACTTGCTCTAAGCAAGCATATACTTTTAACATGGTCTTCCCCACGCTTTTCTTTGGAAGATCTTACCATTCTTTTCCCAAAAAAATTGTTCCTAAAAATTAGCTTCCTAACATTTACTTTTCTCCATTCCGTTAACTTCAAGCAAAAAAAATCATATTATGTCCCTATAATAGTATAACATCACCTCTAGGGAAGAATTTGGCTCTTAGGTGTTTATCTCTTACTTCTTTACTTCGTCCCTTTATAGATTTCCCCTATGCCAGTTCCTCATCTGTTACTCCTCTTGCATTCACTTTTTATTCCTTTCATGGATCAGAATCTTTCCTATATCTGCTACAGCCTTCTTAAGGCGTCCATGTATGGTTAAAGGCTCCTATTAACAACAGAGATTGTTTGTATGACATAATTAGATTTCCACAGAGACAGCCTTAATAGGCCCTTTTTTTTTTTGGGGGGGGGGGGGGATTGTCCGCAAAGTAATAGCGCAATGGCAGTGTTCATTTTGCTTGGCTGTATCAGGCCATATATCACATCCTTTTCCTTCCAGCCCTTCAAATAAGCTTGTCTCATTCTTATTTTGGTTTCAAATTATAGATTATAAATTTCACTTCTCTCCACTTTTCCTCTATAATTTGACCCCCAGCTGTTGAAACTACTTCAAGTGATTCCTCCTGCCCCAGCATCCACCCCCATTGCTAAGGGTTTCATATGAAAGTCAGCCCCAGCTTTAGGAACAAATGACGTCCCCCAGACCAGCTGTGTCTAATAAAAACCCAGCCTCCAACTCTCACTTCCCTTCCTCAAAAGGATAAAACTGATTTGAAAGTGCTGACGATAAGATACATGGGAATACAAAATCTCCTTCAGTCAACAAACCAAAGCTGTGCACTCTGACATCATTGTATCCTAAAGAAACAATTCTGTCAGTTCCTCCACTGACCTGTAACTAGAAGTTAATATGCTTGTCCTATAGGAAGGATATTTGTTCTTTTAATTTAGCCTTGTTTGTCTGGCTAGAGCTATTTTCATTCCTGAAGTGCCATAACGAACACCAGAAAATATGGGTTTCCCTCTAGGCTCCATTAGAACCAATCAGTGTTGTGGAAAATGCTTACTGGTATTGGATGACCACTTGAAAACAGCATTATAGTAACACTGTAGAGTACCTAAACCAGGAGAACAAGATGACATTCCATTAGGAATGACCCTGCAGTGCCTGTTGTACAAGCAGACAGGACTGGTAGGTGGCACGAGCCTATAGTACTTACCCTTACACGCTGGATGTCTGGGCAGGTAGACCCAAGTTTGCCTATACAACCGAGTACAGCTGTATCAGAGAGCAGATGTTTCAAGTCACTCCGTTGCCTGGGCTGCCTAAAAAGAGAACAGAGATGATCCTTATGGCTGAGTGTTCAAAAATCTTTGGTTTCCCTGCCTTTTCCTATCATCAGCCAAAGCAAGGTGCTCTGTAATGCTTAGTGCTGCAGGCAAAAACACTAACTTGGATCTTTGTTACTTTTGTTGCCCACTGGAGACTTATTCTGTTCAGCACCCCTTTGCTTCTCTATAAACCTGCATCTCTCCCTCTTTTCACCATTTTCTCTATTCTACCTGGATGGCTTTGGATATTTCTCTAGACATGTTTGATTGAGAACATTTTATGGAACTCTCACATGTAACATATTATTTTAATAAGATTTCTAGTATATCTGAGTCTTGGTCAATTTAGAGATACCACACTCTTTTTTAGTTCCATTTTATTTTTCAATTCCCAAGTGAAACCAGCAGATACAGGCTGGTCTGAGAAAAATAGCCCTGAATCTTTTTTAACTTCAGAAGAGGTTTCTTGTTTCAGCTATGGAATGAGGAGACTTAACTGCAAATTTAATGCCTTTGTTACTACTATACAGTGTGAAAATTTTTATGACCAAAAGGAATAAATATATCAATGCTCTATTCAAATTCTGAATGAAGGCTGCTCTTTCCCATTCCCACATTTCATTAGGGGTATGATTCTGTATATGGAACCCTTCCCTGTAACTGAAAACTGCTTCATTTCAATGAATTCAGTGGGAGCCAAGGTCACTTATCACCTTCCAGAGAGTTCTGAAGATGTTATACACAGGATCTCTTAATTATACACAGGTGAACAGCCTAGGCAAGACAGCTGGCAAATCACAGGCATTCTCACACATGCTAACCCACACCCATGGTTCATGTAGTGAGGTTCAAGAACTCTGGAGAGAGATTGTCAGCTTGGTTTTGTCCTGGAACTGCTGCCTGCAGAGTATTCTGTACAATGTAATTACAAGTGACTGTAATAATAGGGCCTCTATATGTTCCATTGGAAGACAGTTTCACATCTCATCATTAAGAAATGTTTCTGGTGCTCAGCTAAAACAAAGCAATATCCTCTCATTAATCAGAACTGCAGTCTTTGCTTTAGTTTGTCATGTCATTCTATGTGACTCTGGTTCTTCTTTGGAGGATGCAAACCTGCAGTGATGTAGAATAACCCTGCGATAAGGAAAGTAGTACTGTACATGCTAGAAGAAATGAAGTACAGGGACCTGTAGTCATCACTGAAAACCTGCAGAAATGAGTAACTCCTGTAGATGACCGCAAAACCAGATATATTGACACAACAGTTCACTATCTTCTATTCCAGTACCTACTACACCTCTTTCCCCCTTACTGCCTCAGAAAGCCCTACTGCCTATGAAATCAGCCCCCTGGATCTGTTATGGAATTCCCTCTGATGCAAGGAGGACTTGCAGCTGAAGAGGTTTCACAAATCAGCTTCTCTGCATTGTGCTAGCTCACTGCAAATTTGATTTAGTAAAGTACAAGGATTTGATACTATGATACAGAAAATGAATGCAAGTTGTTCTTTGCAACAGATCCTTCCACAGAGGAAGTCTTAGGGTTAATCCTATATACCTAAGACAGTAGAACAATCATGTTTCAACTGACGGGCAGTATTTTCTGCTGCTGTGTAGAGGCAGCTTTTGGTAGGGGGCATTTTAAGGTTTTTTGTTTGATAAAGTCCAGAACAGTTCATTATGTAATTGAGTTCCAAAACATTTGCATGCATGATACCTCAAACAGGACAGTAGTATGCAATGCATGTGTAATCTTCTGCACCCCAAAACCTGGGTATCTCAACTTGTTTTCAAGGTCACCTACTTCACATATCTGTCTCCCTTGAGCACTGTGCACAGAAGTCTCTTAATCATAGAAGGGTTAATAATCATCTCTGGTCCACAGAAGCTCATCCAAACCAGTGGCTAGAACACTAAGTTTAATACCAATTTGCTTTCAAACTGCTCACCAGTACCACACAGGATTTTCATGTCTCAAACACCAGATTAAAAAGAAATGTTAAGTTCTACCCCACAATATTCTAAATCAGTGCTTTGGCTCAGGCACTGCACAGCACCTTTACCTCTTCCTGGGAGTGATATCAGTGATGCTGCTATGGCAGCTGCTGGCACATTATGGCATAATGCTAAACACAGGAAAGATGTTTGGAATTTCTAATGAGAGAATCTGTAAACCTTTTAGTGATTATCCACTGCACTACCCAATATCACTGATCAATGGGCAGTGAGTTATTCAATACAGAGCTTCAGGACAATGAGAACCCTAGGAAGAATTTTTCCATTTTCAGGATACTGCCACAATTACCTCTTGTGGTTTTGCTTTATTTCATTACAGCACACAGTACATGCTGATTTTAGTCCTATGAAATTATTTTATGAGGAATCACCTTGATTCTTCCCCCTCCCCCTCAGTTTCCATCTTTATTGTTGTCTGAATGCTCAAGTCTTTCCCTCACCAGTGAAGATGAGGCAGAACTCCCCACACCAGGAACAGAAACCAGGCCCTTTCATGGTGACAAAATTATGTGGATCACTCCACGCCGGAAGTGAGCTTAAAAAAGCCACAAAGCTGGTTTTGCTTTTTTGGGAAGGAATTGATCCCTATTCTTCTCCACTGGATAGCAATGGAGCTTTCAGTAAAGTTAACGCACTGTTGCTGGCTTCACCCACGAGTTGGGCCACTGATAGGGCACACTACTGATAGAGCCATCCTCATCTCCTAGCTGAGAATGACCCAGTATTATCCTTTTGCAGGATTCCAACACCATCAATCAAAAGAATGACACTTGGGATTTCCCATCTGCCACACACGAACATCAACACCACTTCTCCGGTTCCCTCCAGCCTGACCCCTCCTTCCCTCCCCTCATAGCGGCCTGCACGGAGCTGGGCACAAGGCTACACAGAAACAGAACAACTGCCCCTGGTGCAAGCCCCCCGCGGTATCCCTAGCATGGGAACGGGCAGAAGTAGTCTCGAGCCTGCCTTGAACTGCTCGGGTTTGCTCCTCTCGGCGGGGTCTGTCCTTTCCCTGCCGGAGTCGAGCCCGCCCGCACAGCATGAAGGCGGCTTAGGCGCTCCTGAGGCGCGAAGCTCCACGCGGAGGGCGGAGGGGCGGAGGGATACAGAGACCCTGAGACGCGGCGACGAGTGCCGAGCGCGGCATGGCACAGCGGAAGGAGCTGTGGCCGTGAGTGGAAAGGAAGGTGCTGCGGCGGTCCTGTGGACGAGGAATGGAGTTCTGTGAGTGAGGAATGGAGGACAAGCAGTGAGTTCAAAGCAAATGTGGCTTTTGTGCGTTTGTTGTCTGAGGTGTGTGTGACTGGTGACCTAAAGCTTTTGGTTGTGCTATCTTAGAATCAAAAAATAAGTAATTTAATGTCCGTTTCAATGAAAATCCTGGAGGCTTTTTTTTTTCCCCTCAGTCTATGTTTCCATATTATGTTTATTTTTCCTTGGATAGTATTCATCAGAATGCTGTTTTTCTCTTAAAATATATTCAGCAGATCCAAACCTTCAGGGTAAAGGTTGGACTTGATGATCTTAAAGGTCTTTTCCAACCTGGTTGATTCTTTAAGCCATATTTTCCTTCCCAATTCCCCTCTCTGTTATCTGCATCCTGGGACAAAATAACCTGAGGGCTGTAGCCTTTGGGGGCACGTGTCCACTGCTCTCGGGAAGCAGGGGGCATGCACAACCACGTATATATTATTAGTGCGGCTGTTTAACTCCATTATTCATAGGGTTGCACAGTGCTGCTCAAGGCTCTGAGGTCTGCGAGACCATGTTTGAAATGAATATTCCTGAAGATGAAACATTAAACAGTGGGAGGCAGATGAGAGGAGCGCGGCCCTGATGAGAAGATGGAGGGCTTGGTGAGACAGGTGTGACTGAACACTTTTATTTTATAGGAGAAGCCTCACACTCTTATCACATAATCTTTTTCAATCCCAGTTGAAGTAACATCATCCCTTCTATCTAAATTACCTCCCATTTCAACTGTAAATGAAGTTTGGGTGGGTGTTTATGCATTAACTACAAAGGATTTGCCACTATAAATAACCTAATACAATAGTAACACTGAATCTTCAGAGTGGAGCCATAGCTGCTGTTGTAAAAGAATCATGTGTCAGCATAGCTTATAAGGATTTCCTCCCAAGATAAACTGTGTAAGCAAATTGATGGTTGGTTGTTTTGGGGCTTTTTACTCTTATATTCATCTATATTAGGGTTGTTAGATAACTGCCTCTACACCTAACCAATGCCAGTATTCTCAAGCAACTTTTAAGTTTAGGCAATATCTCAGTTTTCAATCCTAAACTATGATTGTGTTCAGTGCTAGTTATGAAAGTGGTCAAAAGACATTGTTTTGGAAAGCTGAATCAACCTCCTTTTGATAGAAGTGGGAACTTTTGACTGAACTGTATGACAGTGCCATATCCAATTGCAAGCTGGAATGAAACCTGAAAGCCCAGTGTTTCTTGTGGTTTCATTATCAACTGGTTTTTGGTTAAGAGTTGTTACAAAAGAAACCAAAATTTATACATGGAAATCGTTACAGTTCTCTTTTTTGCCTTAATGTTTGGTAAGTATGTCTCTAAGTTGTTACATCAACTGAAATTCATTTAAATTCTGATTCAGGCATAGTTGCAAGCTGTGTGATTTGTTTTAAAGGAAGGCTTGAAAAGATGGTGGATGTGGGCCCAAATACTTGCTACTCTGTAACTAATATTCCTACTTTATTCTGATCCTGAAGGTGGGAAATATTGGGGAAAATAAATACATTAATAGTGTAGGTGTGAACAGTGTGAAGAGCAGCCCTTGTTTGGGTCCTGCGGACACCACTGGGAATCATTCCAAACAAAAGGATAACACAAATGGTTGACAAGGTTGGAATGGCATCTCCAAATGAAGGCCAACTCATCTGTCAACAGGGAAGCGCTTGCTGGTTTCAGCTTAGTCTATAGCTGAGCATGATGGCTGTGTTCTGGCAATCTCTCTGTAAGAGCTTGATGTTGACACAGGCTGGTGCCACATGGTTCTTGCTGTGAACCATGTGCCTGTCAACCCCAAGGCAGAGCTTTAGCAGTGTCTTACGCCGTATCTCACTCTTCCATGAGTGCCTCAGAGTAGAATAGGTCCTGTGTGCTCCTGAGCAGGCACTGCTGCTGTGCCGAGGCAATCACAGTGCCCTACAGAGACTTGCATGTTCTCCTGATTATCCAGCACACTTAAACTTGAGTTATAAGGGTGACCCCAGCCAGTTGGCTGAAAAAATATATTTGACATCATTGAAAATGTATGCTGCTGCTGAAGCATGGATTTTAATTTGAGGAAAACGTCGGCCATAATCTAGCATACATTAAAAAATATATCTTTTTATTTCCATATGGGTCACGTTAAGGAAAATATTAAAAAAAAAAAAAAAAAAAAAGAAAGCCAACCCTATTATATGAAGTCTCATTAAAACAGCCTGGAAAAGTTTAGCCAATTTACAGGCTATACATCTTAATCTCCCCAAATTACAGGAACGATAGAAAAACTAGTGGTTGAGAGGGAAAGCGGGACCAGCAGAACCTGGCTGGGGGCCAAACAATGGATCAAGTAGCCCGTGCTTTCACTTGGCTGCTACCCCTTGTTATTTAAAGAAAAGAAAGGATTTTCAAAGAAAGGCCTGGAAATGGCAAAGTATGGAAGGTACTTCCTTCTCTAGATGCAAAGTAAGCCCAAAGGTTGGTTATTTCAGCATGGCTTCTTGCCCCAGTTCTCTAATGTCCAGAAGAGATTTCTGAGAATTCCAGGGAGAAAAGGAAGTGTCTTCAATCCTGTTCTAGGCTAAAATTGGAGGGAAGAGAGAAGGGGGAGGTAGCCTGGCATGTGATGAGAATTGGATCCATGCATCGGTAATAAGCCGGAGAATCTCTTTCTTACAGCTGAAGGGGAGAAGGCAATAACTGCACTTTTTTTTTTTTTTTTTTTTCTGCTTTGGTGACTGGCTGCATTTTTTCTTCTATAGCTGTTAGCAGGCAGGTGTTTTAAGCACTCACTATAGCATCCTGACCAGTGTCTGCCAGGGGTGGAATGGATACCAGAGATGCTAAAGAATGTGGATACCAAATGGTCAGAGGCAAAAGGAAGGAAACAATCAGATATGAAATGGCAGAGGTAATTGTCATCACTAAATTCAGTGTTGAATGTGTGAAAAACTATCTGGTTAACTCCTTTTGCTGCTGATACACTGTGTTGCAGGGCTCGACTCCAGTGGCAAAACAGGCCGCGTGAAGGGAGCGTGGAAAAGTTGGGAAAAATCATTGTTGCCTCTTGCGTTGATCTAACAGAACAGGCACTGCAGAAAGCATTAGAAGAAGATGAAGTGTTCTGATGTGAATTAGTGAATGTGTTAAGAGCCAGCAAGGGGAGCAAACCTGATCAGCAGAAAGACAAGCAGAAAAACTACAAGATCTTGAGTGTTTGCAAATCTGTCTGCTCTTAACCAAAGCCAAGGCTGGCTTAATGTATTCATCTATGAAGAGAGTAGAGTAGGTAGAATATGACTACTGGAAAGATATTAGGTTTATCTAAAAGAAACATTTTGGTTTTGTAGTATTTTTATAGTGAATAAGAACTCGCTACTGCAGCTCGGACTAAAAATTTATGGCAGAAATCGGTGGTGGTTTCCCCTTGTAGGTCTGATGACAGTTGACCAACCTCATCTCCTAGAAAGCTTAGAAAGAACACTGACGCTGGCTGGCTGGCTACTGAGGTAGATGGAGGTGCTCACTGTTTTCCTTGCTGCCCTTTCAAGATGAATGTGTCTGTGCTGATATTACCCTGCTGTGCATTTATTTATTTACCAAATTACAGATGACTGGCAAAGCACTTCTGTACTTTTTGGGGAAGACTTTGTCTCACTGAACTGTTTTATGCTTTAGGTCAGGGTATTTCCTGCAGAGGAAGTTGCTGGAGATAAGTATTTTCTGTGCTCCAGTAGGCAGCCTTTCACTATCTTATTCCATGAGCTGGATCTTGAAATCTTCTGCTACTGCTTTCCTATTCATCAAGCCCTCTGGCCAGGTTTTGCCCCATTATCAATGTAGCGACCGAAGGGAGGGTTTATACTTTTTGTGTGGCCAGCTCTGGCTTGTTCCAGGAGTTTTCTGCATACTTGTTTGCCTGAGGAAACTTACAGCTTGGCAAATGGGTTGCACAGCCTGCTTTCTTGTGTATTTGAGAGTGTATTTTGCATGTGTGTGTGTCTGTTTGCCGTGCCCTACCTATTTCTTCTTTTGCATAGCACTTTGAAATGTTGCCCGTAGGGGCTAAGGCAGTTTGTGGGCCTTCGATGTGTAATGGGTCTTACAGTATGTGCATGTGGTAATGTTAATGTGAACGTATCTTGGAGGCAAGTTTATTAATACAAATAGAGATAATGGCCTTGGCAATATCTTGAAGCATCCTGCTTCATTAAATTATAGACTGTGTGGAGACAAAGAGATTAGGGAGAGCAAGGAAGATTATTTCTCAAAACAAAATATCATTGCAATTTGTTAGTCTTAAAAACACTGCAGAATTCAGGTGGGAAAAATTAAAGGTCTTTTATATGCTGAAGCTCCTACAGCTAGACTTGATGAATGACTAGCTCTGCCTTACTAGTTTTGTCCAAGAAGGCACAAAGCAATTTATATTTATACAATCCTATTGTTAAAAATATTTGTAAGGGCTTAGTGACACATTTGGGAAAACCCCACAATTCTTGGCTTTGTAGAGGTCTGCTAGGCTAAGTACTGATCAATTAATCAGGAAAAAATCACTTGTTTCCATCCCTGTTTTTGTCCATGGCTTGTCTGCAAACAGACCATAGAAATACCAACTATTCAACATCTGTGGATTCCTTTTATCATCTTAAATGCAAATTCTTTGAGACAGAGGCCATGACTTCTTATAATTTCCTACTGTGCTTGATACAGTGACATCTTAGTCTGGACTGAATTTGTTTGTCTGGGCAGTGCTTTTCCTGTATATAATAATTTATCTTCAGTAGAGAATTTTGGGCCACTTTATGTGTTCCTTGTGTAATCCATCATTTGAGCTTTTCTTTTGTTGGAGTAAATGTCTATGATTTTGCCAGTGTTAGCACTGGATTTTCATGACTTCTCTCAGTTCCTCCAGCTGTTCATATTCACATTACACAACCCTGCTATGGGCTTAGTGACTTTCATTTGAACCTAGCTCCTAACACCTCCTCTCAGGTAGACTCAGACATCATAGATTCCTACTGATGTAATTTGCTTTTAGTAGTTCATTTTACTTCTCATTTCCATTCCTCCAAATGTGTCTGAATATCTGACACATGCATATGTCTGGTCAAGGTCTTCTGACAGAAGGCAAAAACGTACTTGTTTCTTAACATCTGCACTTAAAAGCTAATGCTTCCGTGATGTATTTCTCTAAGCCACCAGGGAGAGGTGTGACGCTATTTATCTTCTACATGTTTTCTTCCATTTTAACTTTCTTTTGCTGCTTGGTTATTTTTTTGTTAGAAGCATTCCTAGACAGCCTGGATAGCTGGTTGAGAGAGATCCTAGGGAATAGAAAGCCCCTGAACTTCTCCACCGAAATACTGCAAGTCCACTCTCAGATATGGAGCTTCTGGGATGCAGCCTTCCTCCAGTGGTACATGACTGAGATAGTAAGATTGGTAGTACCAGTCCAGAGCTGCTGTTATCCAGGTTTGCAATCTCGATGAATGCAGATGTTTGAGGTGGCAGATGTCTCTGCTGTTTCAGAAGAAATTTGCATATAGGCTTCACTGTAGTATCTCAGGTATTTTATGCCAATGTTAGATCTTACACCTTTTTCCAATTACGACTTCTATCACTGATGTTTATCCTTCTTAATATTTGAGTAGTTAGGTACCAGAACTTGCTGATTTGCTGACTTCAAGGTGGGAAGGTGAGGCAGTACTTCCCCTGTCTGTGATGTCCCCTGGGTTTCAGGGAAAGTAGCTTTCCTGAGCATGAAAGATTCTCTACAGTGTGTGTGCCAGGATTTTACAGATAAGTCACAAAGACTGAAATGCTTGTCATCTACTGAAAATCAGTGCAAGCTGGATAGCTGTCATGCTGGTTTTTGGAAGGTTCTAGTCATGAGTCACATTAAGAGTCACATTAAGAAGTCACATTAAGGAAGAATCAGGACAATGCTATCTGCTCAGCATTCAGGGTTCTTGGAGGAACTGAAAAGTTCTTTACCTGTTTGCAGATTAGCTTTGGCTCTAAAGCATAGTCACAGGAGGAGGAAAGTGATGGAAGAAGAAAGAAGCACACGCACACACTAGGTGGAATTACATTAGTGGTTGTACATCAGCAGGTTTGAAGGGATGAATTCAAGCTTGCGAACTTAGGAAGTATGGTATCTGATCCTGCCTGGCCACCTGCTCATATGGCATGGAACAAATCCCTGTACTTTTTACTTTCCATTCTTCAAATACTAGAATAGATATACTTTCCAAAGCAATGTCTGATCATTCAAACAAAACAATAGATATCTCTTACATATTAGTTACATTCTTGTTACTTTAATCCTCCCATATTCCTTTTCAGAGGACCTGGGGCCTTTCAAGATCTTTGATTGTGTTGTGAAGCTCTTTTGGTGTGTATGAATCTCTGAAGAACAGCTTTTATTGTTAACCTTCTGCTTGTGTTCTTCTTTCACACTATGAATGTGTAATGGTGCACGTCTTGGAGCAGTTGGGTTTGTAAAAAAACAGAGACTAGCTACACCAGGGCATTTTAGTTTTTTAGTTTGTACTTCATTACTATAAATGGAAACTTTTATTACAGAACATTGGTTCCTACTAGTACAGTGCTCTCATTTTATCTTATTTGGAGCTCCTGAAATCTTCTGTCGTACTGATACTAACTACTCTTTTTCCCATATTAAATATCATAGCAAGATGTTCTAGACTACACTTACATTTGTGATTCTGCTGCTTGAATATTTAGGAAACAAGGCCTGTAAAAGCTGGTGTATATGTATGTGTATGTGCATACTATAAAAGGGGAAGTTTTGAAGTTTTAGAATTCTTTCTTGTATATGTTATATTAGCCTACTAAGTAGGGATAAATTTACTATGCATACTCTGCATGAAAGTCCAAATGCTGTTTAATGGGAATCTTGACTATTCTTTGAGACCAAAAGTTGAAAAGGGAAGGAATGCTTGTTTAACCTGCTGTTTGGATGCAGAGCCTTTTTCTTGGGGCAGCATTTTCCTGAGGAGGAAGTTTGAAGGATTTTACTGATTGACCAAAGTCTGAAGAAATGGCATGCTTTCGTAGAATCATGGAACAGGTTTGGTTGGAAGGGACCTTAGAGCTCATCTAGTTCCAGACCTCTGCCAAGGGCAGGAACAACTTCCGTAGATGAGGTTGCTCCGAGCCCCATCCAACCTAGCCTTACACACTGCCAAGGGGTAGGGCAACTTCTCCGGGCAACCTCTGCAAGTGCCTCACCAACCTCACAGGGAAGAACTTCCCCCTAAGATCTCCCCTCTGTCAGTTTAAAGCTACTCCCCTTATCTATCATTACTTGCTCTTATAAAATTCTCTTTTCCTCTTGTGTGGGAAGGAGGTTCATCAGTTCCCTGAGATGGGCCTGTGTCTTTAACAGTACAAATATGGGGAATAATAGCACAACATGGTTGGGCTTACATTCGATGTTGTTCTCCTCTACAATGGAGATGAACATACGTCATTCGGGTACAGCCCAGTAAACATATTCAGGCAGGCAGGAAGTACATAAACATTTGTTTTTCCTTCTATCTTTACCGTGATCTTAGAGAGACCACATGCAAGTGGAGTTTAAGGCTGGTAACTCAATAAAATCTGATCAAATTTCTGCTCTGCTTCTAATCCACATGTCTTCGTATGGTTCAGTCCTCGTGATTCTAGCTTTGCTGTTAGGTGAAAATGTGATTGCTGATCAATTGGGTCATCTTCTCTGTTTCTGTCTGACAAGGGTGAATGGCAGTCCCTGGGCCCTTTCTCCAGAAACTGATAATATGTGAAAATTCAAACGTAAAGTTTTAAAAGAGCCTCACCTTGAGAGATCTGAAGCTGCCCATCTTAGCAAATCATCTGTATTTCGCCTGGGGATTGTACTTCATGACTCATTTGACATCTCTGTTAGCACTTGGAGACGTGTGTGTAACAGAGATGTGTATTTGGCATTTTTTTGTCTATTATGCTTCTTACCAGCCTGCTTGTCTGTAATTGCTGCCCATCTGTTCTTTCTAGTCAAGAGGCATAGAAGAAAAGAATCCTGTTCTGAAAAATGCTGTATACTCTGCTCTAGGGAAGCCCCTTTGGTGCTAAGTATATGATGTGGTCAGTTTCAAGAAAAAGGAATTTCCTTCTCACACTTTCAGTTTTGTGGGTTTGGAGAACTTCTCTCTTTCACCAACAATTATTGCTTATTAACAATTATTAATAGGGTAAAAATTAAATTCAGAATTTAAGTATCAGTGGACTTCTGTATGCCTTTAACATGTGGACGCATGTTTGATCCTCTCGTTACATCCTAAGTCCTTCTCTGAACCTCTGTCTTGCTCCTCTGCAATGTAAAGCACTCCAGCGGCAGAAGCTACTGCATGTTTGCACAATGTCCACTGATACCAGGCACTCATCTTCAGAGCTGTTGGATTCTCCTATCATGTTGCTATACAGCACTCTCTGAACTGAACATTTGCAGGCTCTCTGAGATAACACTGCTTAGGCACTAGGTTTGTGCACAGCAAACATGTTCTTGGATACCATTCACCTCTGAAGCAGTTGGATAGGCCTTCCACTGTGCCTAAATTGGCAAAACTCCTAGGACCAGTGTTAAATGGAGACAAAAGCAACTCTATCTGTCATGTGGGATAATGGAATAACCTTAGCTACCACTGCAGGAAAGCAGGTAGAGAATGTCTTTGTGTTGTGTTAATGCTGTGAAGTTAGCAGGAGTCAGGCATACAGCTCCTGAGAGCTTCTGGAAAGCAAGAAGAGTGAGTTTGCTTTCTTTCCTTTTTCCTTTTTTGTCAAAGTTTAAGTTGATTCTCTCCCCTACTCTATTGCCCCCCTTCCCCCTCTGCTCCCTAAGCCTGCTTTTGATTTGGTTTTATTGGCTAGTGAAAGGAATCATTTACTAGTCAAGGGCCAAGCAGTGACAAAGGAATGCAGGTAAATTAGTTTCAGTTCCTATTTCTCCCCGTCTTCCTCCTTTGGAATTTGAGCTTTAGAAAATAAAGTCTTTACCAATACCACCCCTCCCTCACCAGCCTTTTTCTAAAAGCATTTCCACCCCCTCTTCCAAACCTCTCTTTCAAGAACTTCATTTTTGTAACTAAGAAAACCCCCATTACATACCTAAAATGTCAAGGTGTATGACACATTCGGCAAAATCAAACTGAAATGCATTTTTTTCCCCTTAAAAAACCCAAAAACTTTTTGCATGGAGCTTAAAAATGCGGGAATAAATTGTGAGTGCCATAAAGATTGTTTTAATGAATAACTATGTACACAGTGGGAAGTTTAACATGCACATATATCATGCTTCAAATGCTAAAATATAGTTAAAGTTTAAACATTTTGCTGAAGAAAATATGCAAAAGAACTTGCAGAGAATCAACATGGAGAAAACCTGTATGTTCAGTCTTTCGTCACTCAGTGTTATTGAAGTATTAAGCACTAAACTAATAGTAGCAGCATTCAAACTGTCCGGTTTTTCTTTTTGCTTTTTTCCCTCTGTAGCTTGCTTTCTTTTGGACAGAATGTTTCAGATGTACCTGGATGTTTCACTGACTGCACTCTTATGCAGAAGTCTTTAGAGAATTGAGGCTGCCTTTTTTTTGCGTTGCATTGGTGCTCTTGGTAAACTAATGTAACCCGAAATGCTATGTGATTTTGAATAGTGCAAGGCATTCATGACAGCAAATGGTTTGTTCCCCTTTGGTAGCTATTTCTGTTAGTTATTTCCACATTCTTTGCATGGAAATAAATCCATGGTTTGTCCTTTATGTTTTTTAACACACCTAAACTTTGCTTATTCAATCTTTTAGTTTTCTTCATAGTTAGATACAATTTGTGCACAACACAAACTCCGAACACAAAAGAACTCGGTTTTGCTGAAACAACAATAAGGTTTTGGACACCAGCTGGAAGAAGCCAGGAAATGTAAGTTAAGGCTGATATTCCCTACTTGCCTCGTGCTATTGTAAGTACATTTTGTGGGGGAAAAGCACAATCATGAGAGAGGTAAGAGCAGCGTCAGCCCTAACGCTGTCGTTTCCGGGCTTTTGTTGGTTTGTGTCACAGCCTTTATGAAATTGTCTTGAGTTTCCTCAAAAAGGGAGGAAAATAAGTTTTCCAGAATGTCATAGTATATACAAACATAATTTATGTGTGCAGGCAGAACATCAGCTATTGGGGAAGTGGAATGTGAGTTTGGGAGGGATTTCTTAGGAAAATCTCCTCCTGTATTTGGCCTGTGTTTAAGTGAAGCGACTTCAGTTTATAATTTCCAACTGGTATGTAAATGACTGATGGAGACCAAAGAATTCCTTCTCCCAGTATCATTGATTCAAACACATGCTAAAGGTGGTTTTTACAAATGCTACCTGGGGTTCAGCATCTTAGTGTGCTTCTACTCGGACGTAGAGCCACTGAGTGAGTTTCTTGTCTCATAGCAGATTTAGGAAGTACAGAACGTACTTGGAAATTGTGTAGTCAGGCAGCATGAATGAATCTGATCAGAATAGAATCTGTTGTCTCCTCACCTGAACAGTGATTAGGTTAGATCCAGACGCTGTTGTAGTCAGCTGAGGGTGTGTGTAAGAAATGGAGGTCTTATGCAAGAACTGAAGGACTGGATGAACAAGATGCTTGTTCCTTGCTTGATGTGAAAGAAAACTGTAGCTTGTACTCTCCAGGTGATTAACATTTGTGTATGTGCATACCTACGTGACTGACAAATAGGCAGTGGCTTTTATCTGACACAGCTGGCTTTTTTCCTTCTTCATGGTATTTGTACAGGCTCACATTCTGAGATGATATTATTATTAATATTATTGTTATTATCCAGGTGAGTTTGATACAATTATATAAGCATTTTGAAATACTATTAGATGTATAGAAGGAATTTTTAATTTTTCTCTAAGTGTATACAGAGGAGGAAAAAAATTATCAGAAATACCAAAATCACACAAAATATTCAAGTAACTTAAGAATTCTTGAGCCTGGTGTTCCCTTTCAATTGAAAACAAATAGATGTGTGCTAGGAATCTAAAGCTTTGAGCAGCGATGTTTCCTTCTGAAGTGAACTGTCTTGTTTTGCCTAAAAGGATGATTTGGGAAGGAAGAGTTCACGCAATATTAAGACAAACAGTGGAGGCAATAACAATGAAAATATAGAACAGCAAAAATTGTGGGGTATATTGTCCCAAATCTGTGATTAGTTATAAATCTTGAAGTGTTCAAACATCACAATGAAGTCTTTCTGCCCCTATAGCAATCTTTATCAGATGAACAGAAGACGATGTGAAGATCTGTTGCTCCTCAAAACCCCACGACTAGTTTTCTGGTTTGCATCCCCCAAGAAATCTTGCGTAGTGAATTTTGTCTTAATGAAACAATAGACTAGATCCTCACAGTCCGCCACACTCCAGGTAGTTTTATTATACAAAAAAAAGTAACTAAATTTCATTAACTTGAAAGCAAATAAAAATCTCATCGTGTAATAAAACTCAGTACGTGACTACCAGATTTTCACTTGGTGAATCTTAAAAATGATTGCATATAATATAAATTATTATCTCCAAATGCGGTAGACTTTTCTTTACATGCAGAACACTTTCCCCGCTGAAGTATGATACCATTAAACATAACAGTTAAAAAACTATGGGAAGCTTCTAATAAGGATGATTAAACTATCAGGAAAAAAGGTTTGTTCACGATGACTTTACATTATCTGAAGTGCGCACACGCCTCGGCCGTCTAGGCCTGTGGGAGATTAAAATCTCTTGGAAGTTAAGGCCAGACCCCAAATAAAGTGGGGCAAAGTGGGGAGTTTAACGTCCTGAGGCAACCAGGGCGTTATTTCTGCCCCTTCCCCTCCGCAGCCCCTGTCTGAGCCGCGGAGGTCCCGAAAGAGCTTGAAACCGCCGGTTCCCTCCGCGGGGCCGGCGCGCCTCCAGGGGGCGCTGTGACACCGCGAACCCCCCGAGCCGCCGCGGCTGCAGCCGCCTCGGAACAACAAGCGAATAATGGCACTTTGAAATCCTTTTTGTCTTCAGATGTTCCAAAGCAGTATTCCAGCAAAGGAAATGAAAAAGGGAAACCAAACGAGCTTCCCCCCGCTCTCTCTGGTTTCTATTTGTAATACTTTATTTCTACAACAAGCATAAACCACTAGAAAGGCAGAAAACAAAATGTGAATTTTTCCTTCTTTTCACTGGAGCCCTCGGTAAAAACTCTGTTGAAAAAATGAATTCCAGACTGTATTAGATGGCCTGGGTTTGGTTTCTTGTTAATTTTTAATTTTTATGCATTTTGTTTCTTCTCCTGCTCTGTTCACTGAGCTTTTTGCATGTGAATTTTGGAGGAAGAGGAGAAGAGGGAACAACGTATGGTAGAAAACACAAAGTCATTACCAGCCTGGACTACACTCGGGGCAGCAGTTAGTGGCATAAAATCGTTATGTTTCATGTCAAAATATTTCCAAACAGGGCAGAAAGTTGTACTGCATTTAGAAGTAAGAAGCAGCAGATATCAGAAATGATAGATTTCCAAAGAGGAAAAGTGTGGGATATTCTACAGAAAAAAAATGAAATTCCAAATATGATAAAGATTTCATTTTAAATCTCCATCAAACATTACCTTGGATTCTGAAAACAAGTAATAAACATCATAAAAGAACTATAGTTGATGGATACATTTAATTAGGGTTTATTTACCATGGGCTATATAAACACATTTGTTTCTATAAGGGGAAGGATTTGTATCTGCAAGTTCTGCCTTGAACATTTCAAGTTAAAAACAAATGTTTTAAGAAAAGAAACTAACATAAAACAGCCCAGTGTTGGCTTTTGTGTCTTTGTAAATGTCTGTGGCGGTTTCTCCTTGTCTGAGGGAAAGAGCCATTCATTAAATTAAAAGTGAACCAGTTAAACTGGACCTTTCATTGAAGAAAGTCTCCCAGTGATCCGTGCTTTATTTGGTGGATTGTCTTACAACACAAATAAACCAAGGGTTTTTTTTATCTTGGGATCTAAAAATACTAGAAAGAAAGGAAATCCAAGCAAGGCAGAAAATACTAGGAAATAATTTCCTATTAAACAGACCCTCTGCCTCCATATATCTCAAATCATGAAAGTACACAAGAGAGAAGGGCTCATATTCCTTTCTCTCTCAGGTTAAAAGCCAGTGACAGAGGAAATCAGATTCAAAGGTATCGTCAATGTTTGCAGTGTTCAAAAATAGATAGCAAGAAATACACACTAAAAATCCATCCCGACTGTTTGCTGGCAGCTAACTACTAAATGCAGATGATGTTGCTGCCTCTAAAAACAGTTGAAACAAGATAGGATCCTACATGCATAAATATGCTTTAAAAAGGCATAGATATGTAGGACAAATTCAGAATACTTTTTTTTTTAACCCTGAGCAATATACTTAAGCCTTTATTTAGATATTTGTTTTGCTGACTTAAAACAAATTCACACTTCAGTGTTCTCCTTTGCGTTAATGCATAACGTTACAAATCCTGCTTAGGAACTGTGTGTGATAATAGGCAACAAATAAACTAATGGAGTTTGGAAGAACAATTACTGTAAAAGAAGCCAAGCAGTCTGAAGAATATTGTTTTCCTATGTTTTTCTGCTACAGTTGAGCTCGTGGTGGGTTTATTTGTGTTTTTATTTTTGGGAGACATTTACATGGAGTATTTCCAGGCTGAAATTGTTTTTTATCATTGTATATTTAATGACAGACAAGCAGGGTAATGTACTCTGAAATGCAGGGCTGAAATTCAAAATAAAATGGAGTCTTATACTCTGAAATGGCATGAATGCAGAGCTGATTCAATTTGGGAAGGCCGCTGCTGGCTTCACATGATTTGTATTTTCGGGCAGTGAAACTCAGACACTATAAAGGACTCCAGAAAGGTCCGGAAAAGTCTCTTGATGTTCATGCTGATGAGCACCCAAAAGGCACTCATTTCTTCTCCATGTTGTACACAGGCACATACATTCATGTCCATGCACATTTTGCAATTTTATCTTCTCTGAGCACTAAAAATAGATTGATTTGCCTTTTATCTTTGCTTGTCAGCACTGCCCATCCATAAATATAGCACATCCCATAAAGTCTCTTTTGCGCCCGCAATGAGCCTCTAATTAATACTGCATATAATTCCATAACATTTATTATTAATAAGTATTAATACAACTTTTTAAAAATATAGAGCTGTTCTCAGGATTACGTCTCGGACTCGGCGTGTCTGGGGTGAGAGGATGTAAAGAGATAACCACATTTCTTGTTTTCCTGGCATTGAAATGGAACAAAACTAAATGAAATTAACCTAAATGGAACTAAATGAAATCTCCATCAAGTTGTTTTAATAACCATATTACTTTCCAGTGCATGTGATTCTTTTTTAGTGAAAGAGGCATAATTGTACTGACAGTGCTAAAAAAATTTGCTAATAAAATCTACTATTGTGAGTGGTGTGCTTAAGTTACAAAAACCCCCAAACCTGCATATATTCTTATGCACTTGTGATAGAAAGTATTTGCAAGTTTAACCCCTTGTAGTTTCATGGATCTTCCTCTCAGGCAATGCAAAAGGGAACCGGCCAGGACAGAAAGGGCTATCAGACAAGTGAGTGAGAAGGGAGCACAGTGGGCCTAGGAACAGTGTAAATCTGTGTATGTGAGAAGTTACTGATAAAAGCTACTGGGCACAGGTGGGGAAGAGGGAAAATCTCTGTTCTCTTTTTCTTACCTTCCCAGAACGCTGCTGGAATTCTGTGATGTTTAATGCTGGGAATTTTCTTGTACTGGTAGGTCTTCTCCGAATGAAAGGGGTATGGAACTCGGCAGCCTTGGGCTCACAGCTGCTCAGCCATCGTGGGAGTTGTTGCTTCCTGAGGGTTTCTCCCTGAGAAGGTACAGTAGTCACTCTGTATAGGATAGGGTTAAATAAGATACCTTCTGTCATTCACTACTAAAATGTAGCTACTTCTAGGATAAAACATGGAAGTTACCACTGAACTCAAGAATTCATAATAGTTCAAAGACTTCTCAGCCCTTACCTTTTATGGGGCTTGCAATGCAATTCAATGCTAAAAGTTGTAATGAAGTGGGAAAAGATAATCTCTAGAAATAATTTATAAAATGAGTTCATATTGAGGGCTTACCTCAAAAATTCTGGCCCAGTAAAAATTGGAAGCAAATCTAATACTAACTAGCCCTAAAGCAGAAGGATTTGTTCTGTTTTACACAAAAAACAACATGCATTTCTGACTGCCATCCAATATTAGGAGAGCAGATTTTCTGAAGGCTTCAGTTCTCACCTGGGCAAATAAATAAGGATTCCAAATATTTATTCCATCCAGGATGCATCAGGTGGGTTTAGCTCAATCTAGTGACTCGAGCCCCAGTGACAGCTCAGCCATCCTGAAAATCTGGCCACTTGTGCAAAATGGAGTAGAATGCAAGCAGGTTTACTTTTGACAAAACAATACACAACGACCACCTAGTCCTGGACTTCTCTTTTCAAAGGGGTGATCACTTATAATCTGTGATGTATAAGCATAGGCTACAAGTGTATGTCTGATTTGTCCAGAAATGTTGTTTATAAATAGAAAGGAAATTTGTGCTCTGCCTGTTTGCCCAGGATTTCCTGACATTCAGCAGCCCTGCTGGAATTTGAGTTTTGCTGTGGTTGCTGAATGCTTGCAGGTATCAGAAGCGCAGCTGCCGTGTTGTTCTCCATGTAGTATGTACTATACGGCACGCTTGATCCGGGCGGACATAGTAAGCCCAACGTGCAAGCACTGACTGCGCATGCTTGCAGTTGGTTGTGGAGGACATCCAGATTCCTCGCAGGGTCACTGTGCACAGAAGTCTAGCAGCCCTTTCTATCCAGCAGCCCTGACTGTGAGCAGTTTACGATGTTAGTAAGTGAAATTTTCCAAATCCTTTGCACACTTAAACTTCAGGCAGTTTCCTCATCCCAATTAAAGCTGGTGAGTGGGAGTGCACCAATCCCCTTCTGGCATACGAGTGTTATTTTCTGAGTGATACAGATGAGAGCAGTTTGGTGTAGCTTAATAATAGTTGTGCTTTGAAGAAATGTTTGGTTTATACAGTTAAAAAGGAAAAATTGTTTGGGGTTGTAGAGGCCTAAAGGGCATAATCTGTACTATCTGATCCATTTGCCTTACAAGCTGCTACGCTGAAGCACAAAACAGCCACTTGATTTCTTAAGCACCTGAAGAGGAGGAAAGGCAGGGAGCTTGAGGGTGGAGGAGAGGGGAGCAAACAAGCCTTGGCCAGAGTTTTCACAACAGAAGTCTTATTGTTTTAATTTAGGAACGGGCACATGTGTAAAAGTTGCAATTTTTTCCAGCATTTCCATTAGCACGTTTAAATTGTGGCTGTTGGAAATTGTGTTACAGAGAGGAAAGTGCTTTTCATAAGCTCTTGGAGAACAGTGAGGGAAGCAAAATAAGAAACAAAAAGCTTTTTCCTGATTTCCCCCCCCTCCTTCTGCAAAGTCACCTAAAAATGAGGGGATTAACTACTACGAATCAATAGGAGGCACTTTTGAAAGAGGAAACATTGCCATCCAGATTTAAGGGAAATGAAGTGTTTATTGGAACAAAAATATCCTCTTTGTTCAAATGTTACTTCATTGAATTGTGTATTCCCCTCTGAAGAGCATGAAAAGCAATTGAAGAAAATGTTTTATGCCACTCTTCCTTTCCTTGCCACTCATGTCTTTTTCTTTGCATCTTTCTGTTTCACCTTCTTTTCTGTATGTCCATCTTTCTCATGAAATAACTAATGCGTTTCTAATTAATGCCAGTTTAATTTCATGTTTAATGAAGCTGTGTCTGTGCGGGGCGTTTGATTTCTTTTTGTGATTCTGGCCTGACCATTGAGATCAGCAGCATCTGCACAAAGCTGCAAAGTCCCTTGGGGTACACAGCAAGCAGTTCCAACTCCTTTTTCACAAAAGGAAAGTGACTGGTACGTAGGATTAGTCGAAAGTATCCTCTTGTTAACGCGACTGTAAGTGTTTACCTGGCAACTTTCTGAATCAGTTGATATCTGTTCACTTTCTTCTAAATTATTAAAGAAGATGGAGTTAGGGACAATATTATTGTGCTATAGCTACAGATTGAGCTGGGAAAACTATTTTTAAGGCAATTGATGAGATGGTGCTGGCAGATTTTGTCTATATATATTCCATCAGCATTTATATAATTATACTTGTAATTGGGAAATACTAACAAATGCTGCATATGAATATACTACAGCTTTTGGGTTCTGGACACATAGTTTTCACACACTTTTTTTTCCTTGAGTACTCACAATTCTTTTATGCAGTTGGTCATGTAGATCCCATGAGTGTGTTTTGTTCTGTTTTGGTTACATAGCTCAGGTGTCAGGAAAGCCTTATCAGTAAGGCTACATGGACAAAACAGACTTGTTCTCTTACTATTATTTTTTATTTTATTATATATTATATGTGATATATTTTGCTATATGAAGAGCACAACTCCTCATATAATTTTCCTAACTCACAAGCCCAGTGTTTCTCGCAGAAAGTATGTTTGTGAGAATGGACTGCACTGGTAGTATTGACTGCTGAAATGGCTTTGTGGTCAGTTCTTTCCTGGGGATCAGCTTGTACTCGTGTTCCCCAAGAAGCTCTGCAGCTCAGAGTGGTCTTACAGACTGTTCATCCTGTTTTTCAGGAGCACTGAGGAAGCATAATATTCAGTTTAAGGTATCAGTGAAGAACATACTCTGTGAAATCTTGGGGCACGGATGTGAATTAGCCTCACAACAGCAGTGCTCTGCAAAGTCTCCCTGACCGGCATTAAGCAGCAGGCTGCAGCTTGTTCTCTGGGTGTCACAGAAGTGAAGGAGTGGTGGTTGGTTAGACAGGTTCTAAGTGTCAGCACTGAAACCATTGGCATTACCAGATCTATCCAGAGAAGCTAGGCTGCAGCAAGCCAATATCTGAAACAAGCAGGTAGCTTCTGCAAAGCAAATCCAAGCAGTCTCATGACAGCTAAAAAGAACATGGCACAGGCCTTGGTGCTGTCCTGTAAAAATGCAGTTACTGGTATGAGATAGACCTGGGTGTTAGTTGTTTCAAATCGTTGTATACCTTTCTTGTGTATTTGTTGTTAAAGTGGGATTGCAATGGCAGTGTCACTTCCAGATGTGTAATGAACTGTTGTCTGTCATAATCTAGCTCTTAATAACTTTCTGGCTCCTCCTGCCCTGCTATCCTTATGCTGTCTAGCTTATCCTCCGCTGGCACCCTCTTCTGTCATTTAGATGAAGACAGAACATTACTAAGGAGCATCGGTATAGTTTTCCTGAGAAACTATGCATTGAAGCAGAAAGTATTAAGGGGACAGTTTAATTCTGAGGTTTGCTTTTATTTCAGGAGAAATATTTGCAACATGAGTATGTCTTTTTACATGGTAACGTGCAAGAGGAGGATGCAGATTAGAGTGTTTAAGGGAAACTAAGAAAAAGTACATACTTTGAGACACATATATACTTCTTATATGACTCTTAACCATTGCTTCATGCAACCACTATTTACATTTGGAACTAGTAGTTTCTTAAATGCTCAGAGCCCACAATTGAGCCCAGATTTCCAAAAGTGCTTGGCACCCAGCAGTTCTCACTGAGACATTTTTATGGCCAGATAATCAAAATTGCTCAGCATGGTGGAAGCGAGGGGGTTTTGAAAATCTAGCCACTTATTTTAATGCCCAAATGGAGGCTGGGTTCTTCAGGAAAGCTGGTTCATATATTACAGTCCCAGTGACTGTGTATCAATCCTGTAAGTGCATTTTTTTCTCTTACAGGCATGCAGTCTATCGTATATGTGCCCTTCAAAAACTTTCCCACTCCTTCTTCCATATAAATTGTAATTACATTAGTTTCATTGAATTTGGAAAGTTGTTGGTACCATACAGAAGAATCAAAGTTCAAATGAAAATCAGATCCAGTAATTATAGGATTTTTCTATGAGCGTTTTTGTTTTCAGGCTTGACTTGGAAATGGAGAGACACCCGTTTCCAGGTTAGGAAACAAACAAAACCAAATTGAAAGGGGTGAGGGTTGCTTAGCTGAACTGCTTCTTATAAAGCAGTTTGACAGCTGCAAAGAAAAACATTGAGGTAACTTGTAAAGTGAATAAGCTCTTAGCTGTTACATTTGCAATTTTCCGCATATGTTGCCTATCCTACTGAGCAGAGAGACTTGGTAGTACATAGCACGCCAGTAATAATAGTCAGCATTTACTTTGTACTGTGAAGACATTAACTAACTAGCCTAACACCCCTGCAAGGTAAGGAAATAGCATGATTGCCACCTTGCCTCTGGCAGAGCAAACACCCAGCAGAGGTTAAAGTCAAGGTTTGCCAAGAGAGTTGCTGGTTGTGTTGTTCCTTTCTCATCTCTCCTAACAGTTGCAGAACCACTTCTTGGTGTCCCAGAAGACGTGTTTCCTCTGCATTGTTCCAAGAACCTGACCCTTTATGAACAAACACGCTGCACCATTTGTGGTAGTAAAGGATTATTGTGAGTGTTTCATGATGGTCAGGGTATTTCACATCTGCTCACGAAAGGTTTTGCTCAGGTAATTGTTTGACATGAATGGCAATTCCTGTGCTTCCTAGAATTTCAAGTAAGTGCAATTAATCGCAGTCTTTATGCCTCATAAAGTCATTTGGAAGTAGGCATAGGGGAGGTAAAAATGTCTCGTGCTGGAAGGTGGGGTATGTGGATGCAGAGTCAGCAGAAGCCATGACTGAGACAAAGAAAGGTGGGGGACCTTGGTTTTGGGAAACCCATATTATGTGACCCTCCTTATTCCTCATGCTGGCACTAGCTGTGAGAAGTACAGCAGACCCTGTGGGAGCTGGGCTGGCACCCAGGAGTCTTGTAATGTGCAGCTTCTGTTTCTGAGGGGCCTAATGTCAGACCTCTGAGGGTAAAGGAAAGCATTTCAAGGCCCGATTCTCCAGCTGAGGGAATTATTCCCTCTTCACTTGCTGCAGTAAATAGGCCATATTATCAGATTAGGTTATACCAGCAGAATGTCTTAGACTCTCCGAGTAAGAATCAACTTCCAGTGCATTCACCGATGGACTTTCAGTTCTATGTAACTCCTGCTGGAACCACATGGTTCCTTGCTAGCTACTGCCTAGAAACTGACCCTTTCTGAGCTAACGGTTGAGTAGGGCTGCATTTTCAAAAGCCCCTAAGTTATCTCTCCTAATGACTCCTCTGTGCCGTTACCGAGAGTGACACAGATACTTGTGTGTGAGTCTCATTAAAAGTCAGCAGATGGAACCCCAATTCTTTAAGTATAATCAGGTACCTATCTCTCACTGATTTCTGTAGAAACAGATTGATAAATATTCTTATATATTGGACTGTGGCATATCTGAATTAATGCAGAAGTTTTAAAGTTCCCCTCAGGCCCAGTTTTCCTCACCGTGTGCACTCTGCACTTCATAGCTTGACCACTAGCTTTTCTCTTAGAAAGCCCTGAAAACTCTCTGGAACTTCTTTTCACAAGGTTTTTGGTACATATTTTCCTAGAAACGAAATTACCTCGGGATCATCGAACTCCTCTTTGTTCTTACATGGTGAAACATGTTTGTCCACTTTCTCAATCGCTTGTAAGCAGTAAACTCATGACAAGATTGGGAGAGGTGGATTGTTTGCAAACCTATGCATATCTTAAAGGATTTGTTTTAGCTAATAGTAAGCAACAATGTGAGCAGCTTTAGGCAAAAGGTAGGTAAGAAATGGCTTGCATGGTGGGGGTTGGTAGATTCAAACCGAAGTTGTCTTTTGATTGCTTTGCTCTTTTTGAAAACGTATGCAGAAGTCTGTCCTTTAAACAAAAGGAACTCAAGCTCTTTGGACAAAGAGGTCTCCGAGTTACTTGAGGCGTTATGACACTAACTGGTTATGAGTCGTTCTGTTGTTGGATCAGCTTCCTTTAAACAGTCTTGTTAAAAACCTTTGCCAAAAATTGTGTTTGAGGCTGGCTTAACGTGGAGGTAAATGAACCCTTTCATCTGCTTTCTTCCAGAAACAAGTGCTAGCTTAAAAGTTAGGTACTGAAAAGGATGAAATAAGTGCTGGGTCTGTACACTTCTTTCTAATAGCGTTACTGGTAATGGCTGGCACCCCAATATGTTAAAATGCTTTGTACTGTATGCTATAAAATACACAAATGGTTTGAGAAATTTTTATGATGTAAGTATGTATTCCTCCTTTATTGGAGTGCTTATGAGTTCTCTGTCCCAGAGTAGGCTGTTTAAAGTCTAGTCCTTCTCCACTTGCTCTCTTTCCCACTAGGTTTGGGTATCCTGTTTGTGCTTGGAGTGGCTCTCACAAAATCTGGAAGCTCTGGTTGCACAGTTTCTCTTTCTAATACAGTTAAATTTCTAGAACTGGGGGGTATTTGTTACGCTCTTTAGGATTGCAGGCACATTCTTGTGACTGCTGATGGGACCAATTGTTTGCAAAGTGGCTCTGCTTGTCTTATTTCTCATACCAAGTGCTCCAGAAAAAGAGCAGGCACTGGGACGAAGCACGGACAGAAAGGATGTCTTTAGAAAGGATGGGTCCGTACAGTTCAGACATCTCAGGTGACTATGAAAAACAATGTATTTTTTCTTGCAACCGTATTAATTTTTCGCTCCTGTTAGGAATGCTTTCCTTCCAAAATTAAAGATTTTGCTGGTTGTCCTGCCCTCCCTTCTTGTTTGTTTATTTTCTTCCCCATTGAATCAGTCTATCTGATTACCTGGACTTTTTGTTGTTACTTTCCGTGAAAGATGAGGCTTTAAACTGAGCCACTTGATAGTAGATGAGTGTTGGAGACCCCAGATATGATTAGCAGACGGTAGGCAGTCCAGAAAACCAATGAAAAACATAGTAGTGTTTATTAGACAGGTAAACACACTTGTGAGCAAATACACTGCTTACTAGCAGTTGCTGTCTTTAAAAGAAGACCTCAAACAGTGGCCTCTTCCTTGGGGGTCATTAAAAATCCATTGGCAGCTGCATGCAGCTTGAATTTACCACTTGAGCTCTTGCGATCTGCCTCCTTTTGCGCTTGCAATTTCCACTGGAGAATTATTCACTTTCTTATCCAAGCTGTTTAATTCCCGTTGGTCTACAGTACAGACAGCAGTTCTTGGTGGAAAGGGTAGTACAGTAGTACTGTCTACCTTCATGCTCTTATTTCCAGCTCCCCTTGCACTGGTGTCCTGTTTTCTTTCTCCTTCTCCTACCAGTAGTTTAAGTGAGAAGCAGAAGACCGAGTTAGGTAACGAGATTGCTGCTGAAGCCCCAGGCTCAGATCTTTCAATATATGACTTTCATGTCATTTCAGTTGTGAATCTGTCTCGTGTATAAGTTTTATGCAGTGTTGAGTCTGCAGAATGAATTATTTAATTGTGCTACAGGGTATGCAGACCAAATATAATTAAGTCCACATGAGCTACTGCCATCTCCTCTGGCTTGACAAGAAAAGGTGATATTTGCATCTGCCTTAGTGTTATTAAATCTTTCAGTATTTGGGGTGTGTCATGTTCTGGAATTTCATTAAAGCCTTGTCATTAGCTAAAGGGCTAAATTTCTAGTCTTCATCATTTGACAGAATAGCCTGAAAGTGAGTGCCCTAAGCATGATAAAGGCTGAGAAAACAAGAAGACAAAGAAGCATAGTCCATGCTTTGTTCTTTTTGGAATCTGAAGTTACTGGTTCATGGAAGAAGCACGTGCCTGCTTTATAACCCTTCACACAGCACTCCGTTGTGCTGCTTGCAAGCCCAGCGTCAACCACTGTGAAATGAGTCCTTTCTACTGTAGAACGAACGTACCAGGGCCGCCTGATGTTTCACTTACCATGTAACATCACAGGCCGTGCTGCTCCAGCAGAGCCTACTTAAGCCTTTTGTTTCAGCAAAATACACACCTGCCAAAAATAACATGAAGGGTTTACCAGCCAGTAGTTCTCCCAACAGTGCTGCTGCCCTCCCACATCCCAACCAAAGAATGTTTCTGTGTCACTGCCAGTTGCTTCCAACGGATACAAGCAGCGGGGAATGCAGGAACTGCCGCTACAGTTTCCAGATCAACAACAGTATTTTGGCCAAAGAGAAATCCCTAATCCTTAAGAAACAAAGATTCCATTTTCATGGAAATCAGTCCAATGGGAAGGGAATGATGGGGAGTTGTAATTCAGATTCAATGGGATGTATATAAAGTAAGCCAAAACACTTTCTTAGCAGAAGGCAGGTCTGTGATGTTAGTCCCATTAGGGCACATCTGGAATGTTGCCAGTCACTGCATTGGAGTTGCTGTGGATTTACATGAGACTGACATCAGAATCTGGCTTACAGGAGCAGCTCATCTGGCTTTCCCTGCTGGTAGCTGAGGTTACTGCGTACCTCACTGAGAGCGCATCCAGGTTTTGAGATGAGGCGTGTTTCCAACCGCAGTGTCTCTTCCAAATTTTCTTTGGAGGGCAGTCAGCATCTGCTTTAAGGCCATTTAGCAACTTTCCAAGTAGAAGGAGTTCACAGGCAAGGCAGCAGTATGCTACAGTGCAAGCCACCAGCCGACTGGAAATTATACATCTGTTGAGGAGTGCAAAAGATTTTCGTGTTCCGGAACTCAGGAATTTCTTCACTGCTCGAGTAAGATCCTCAAGATAGAAACAACGTATAATGCAATTGCTACTTTCTCATTGATCCCACAAAGTCCAGATCTGTGGAGTGTATCTTGAGCTAGAGGGTTATTTTCTATTTAAGAATATTCTTCCTGTTATAGCTTCTGTACCCAGTAAAAAACATGAGGAGAAGGACATCCAGGATTTAAAACAGTTGGTGAGGGAACGACAGCCATGTGGTTGTTTTATTGTGTCTTACTCATTTTTCAAGCTACTGCATAATCTTTAGTGGAAACCCCAAATGAATTTGTTTGATTAATTAATGGATCTATTCCTTAGCAGGTACAATTTGTTGTTAATGGAGCTATAATAAGGCTGTGTTGATTTGTACCATGAATCCAACTCTTTGAGGTAAAGAACTATGAAGTATTTAGTATTCTCCGTGGGTATACAGAATTAAATACTGTGCATTGAGGGGGTATGGTATCCATAAGAGAGGATTTTTTGGGGGGGAAACCCCTAACCTTCTTCCTGGTTAAAAGGAGACATTCTGGAGAACTCCCTTCTTACTTTAAATATTCAGTAGTTCTTTCTGTGGTTTATAATGTATGGTGAGTATTGTGCTGGGTAAAAACCAGCCAGGTTTATGTCTTTTCTTTTTCAGAGTAATTTAAGATCTAAAGTTCTGGCCTGGCTCAACCTCTGGGTAAAAGCAATCCTGCAGTGTCTGTAGGCTTGTAACAAGCGAGTAGCTGAGGGCTTTTACCCATTACGTGAACTGACGCCTGAATTTAAAGCTCAGGAAAGGACCAGGAATGTGAATGCTGAGAAATACAAGGATGAATCACTGGGAATGGCACCCCCACTCCTTCCCAAATAGGTTTTAGGTTTTGAAACGCAGAATCAACTAGGTTGGAAAAGGCCTTTAAGATCATGAAGTCCAACCATTCCATTTCTGTCATTCCTGTTTGTTTCTCAGTGTGTTTTTTGAGTATCTCATTCTATATCGCCATCCTTCTCTGTATGTTCCGCATCGTGTGGTAGTATGGAGTTTTTACTTGTTATTGTTAAACAGCCTGCATTAGCCATGTGTGGTGAGGCCATCTGTAAGTCACGCAGACACTGCGGAAGAGCAGGCAGTGAACTCTGCGTATGTTTCACCTGCTCGCTCTAATAGCTGGGTTTTTCCTGCTTTAGTCTCCCTGTTTAAAGTTTTCAGAAACTTCTTGCTATTTGTGTGCTCATTTAGATGAAAAGGCAGAAGTAAGGACAGCATTGATGGGGCAAACCTTCGTGACATCCCTATTGCAACATAAGGTCAATTTATGTAATTGCTTGAAATACGTAACCTTTATCTGAGAAATGTAAAAGTTCATATTTAGGTATAGATGCACCCAGTGGATGGAGAGGGCGTAATTGTCCTTTAAAGATAATATTAATCCATGCAGCATTAGAAGTATATTCATATCGGGGGCTTCACCATCAAGTACTATTGTTTTATATGGCTGCATGTATTGTAAAGTTCAGTTACTGTGGCAAGTTGGATTTTTCTGACAGTGCTGTTTACTAATCTTTTTCATGTCAGAATCTCACTGGTTTTGTGAGTTGCCGTATGCATGACATTCCCAGCTGTCCAATCCTGTTGGATTTTGTGGATGGGCACTTTTCTATGGTGTAGACATTAAGCAAATCAAACAGAAGAGACTATTTTAGTTGGAAAGGACCTACAATGATCATCTAGTCCAACTGCCTGGCCACTTCAGAGCTGTCCAGGGCTGAATCTAAGTTAAAGCATGTCAAGGGCATTGTCCAGAAGCCTCTTTTACACTGTGGAAGCATACCCTCTCTGTAAAGAAATGCTTCCTAAAGTACTTATAAATGCTTGCAAAGTGCTTATTGCCTCTTCTGTTTCTGGCTTCTTTTTTTCTGTACACTCTTTATTTCTCTAGTGATTGAACAGATAATAGAGCTGCTTCCAAACCTCTAGTAAGAGTTTGCAACATAAAAACAAATGTCAGAACATCACTGGAGTATACTGAGAGCTCAAACAGAATTTTGGACCTTCTCTCTTTCAAACAAGCAGTCAGTCTGTGAACATCATGTTTCTTTTTAGTGTTTAAAAGAAATCTCTATCAGATAGAACTCAGAGGTTCTTCACATTTGGAGATAAAAGTTGATGGTCGTGTGCGGTCCTAATACCAATAGGACTCTATTTGTGCTTCTGCTTTGCTTAGACTCTGACATCTGCAACATTTTATAGCAAAATTATTTGAATCATCCTAATTTTTTAGAGCACACTAATCTGAGTAGTATCAGTTCGAAATAGGAGATTCAGTAGGTTTGAATAGTTCTGTAATTTTCATCTCTAGTAGGCAGTATAAACACAGCAATGCAATAAAATACTTAACTATCCTACAGGTATTACAGGAGAGTAATGGAGACTTTCAGCATTTAGAGGGGATCCATTGATAGTGTATTTGAAAACTTGAATGCAAGGATATGATGAAAATCAGGTAACGAGCAGAGGTACAGAACTGTGATACTTCATCCTTCACAATGCCATGAGCTCAGCTGAGTTTCACAACATTGACACTGCCCAGTAGAAGGTTTGGTAAACTGAATGTCAGGGAGATGGTTGTGCTACAGAAGTTCCTGTAGACTAGATGAGAATATCTTATAGTGGTTAACATGTACAGAAGTCACCTAACTTTAGCAAGAGTCCACAGCGTGACGAGTTCGGACGACTCCTGAACTGTGTAGTTCTTAACGTGTTTTTGTAACTAAATTAGAAGTAGCTTGACTAGACCTGGACAATTATTAGCTCCACTGTCCACATGAAAGGGATGGGAAATGAAGCAGACACTCAGATGTTTGCCCTCCTTAGAAAAGAGATTGGTGTTGGTATAAGCAGTAGAACGCTTGGCCTTCCCTCCCCCTGCAATCATGACCACTTTTCCTTTGCAAAGCTTTTATATAGAGCGCAAGGACCTATAAATAAAAAGGGAGCCTATAAATAAATACAGCTGTGAGCCGACAAAGGCTTCTGACAAATGATGTTTATTGAATTTCTCACGTGTGGTCCACTTTGAATCCAACCATGGGGCTTGCTAAGGTTTTGAAAGTATACTTTGTGCCCAAGCCTGGGATTCCCTCTGTTAGCAGAATAGGGAGCTCTCTGGCTAGCTGAGTAAAAGAGTAATGGGTAAAAGAGGATTTTTTTCAGTGAAGTTAAGCTTATAGCATTAACTTTAGACAAATCAGCCCAAGATCTACTGCCTGTTGTTTACATGAGAGGGTTTATGAGAGAAAACAATCGTATCTCTGCAAAGTGCTGGCTGAAACATGACGCCCCCAATAATTAATCCTCATGTCATTGGCCTATAAATGCAGTAATCCATATCTAGACTTAAGTGCATTTTATTGTAGCATTCAAAACCTGTAGCCAATAATGTAGGTGGGTATGGCCTGTTGTGGTAGGTGTTGGGTAGACAACAAAAGAGAAACCTCAGTCCTGAAGAGTTTGAAGTCTTCTACCTGAGCAGAAGTTCCAAGTCTGCAGGATGCAGAGTTGGTTGGATCTGACCCATAGCCACCGTGGGAGCTCTATTCAGGTAAATTGACAAAGCATTAATTACTTCAAAGAAGAGCTAATGAGGCAGTAAACCACAAGGGTGAAACTCTAATGTTTTATGGTACCATTAGTATACTGAAATGGAATTATAATTAGAGCAGGGCAAACGATTCATAGTCCACAATTTATCCAATGGATTTAGTGCTTGTTTCTGTTCATGAATTATGCACAAGTAGACATATTTTAGGAATGTATTCATTGTTCAAAATTGCTCTGCAACCATTTTATAGGGAGGCGTTTCTGCCAATAGGAGCAGCCTTGTACAGTGTGCATCTGGTTTCTCTTTGCTTGAGGACTTTGTGCATGTATCTGTGTTCTCTAGTGGGTCATTGAAATACTGTGGAGTTTCTCCATCCTGGAATTTTGTGGAAAAGAATGTTAATTGTTCTGGGATATGTAACAGTTACCTAAATTTGCTGGAGAAACCTTTCTTCATCTTCAGGGGTGAGTTGCTCTGCTTGAGGAGTGGTCCTTTTGCAAATAGCTCAGCAGTAGAGAAGGAACCTCAGCAATACTTGCTCAAACATCTGTCCAAAAAATGAATCAAACTTGTGTGTCCAAATAGAAGCTTGGCTCAGAAAGGATGATACAGGCTCAGGAGGGCTTTGTTCCACTGCTTTAGTTTTGACTTGACTTAGGAATAATTCAGAATAATTCAACCATGTGTTTGAATGACAGTCTTATCCCAAGCTTTGAGGCAGTGTGGGGTTGAGCTCATGAAATTCCTCTTGGAGTTCTTCCAGGTTGCATAAAATACTCGTATAATATAAGGGATGATCCTCTGTCATGGGCTATCTTTCCTGTCTCTGCTATGATTAACTTGGAATTATTTATACAGGGGGAAAATGTTGTTGGGAGGGGTCTAATGTTTGGAGATGACTCAGTGCACACTCTGATGCTCCTTGTCCCTGGATGATGTGGTTGTGTCCTTATCTTGCTGCACACACAGTAGTGTGTGGCAGGCTGTATTGATGACATCTGGCTCTCTTTCAGTCCAAAAAAATACAGGTAGTGCTTCTGAGTATGGAGTCCCTAAACTATCCATTAAGATGTTCTGGTGTGCCAGCCTCTCAGTTGAAATGTCTTGGGGCCACTCTTTTCCCATTACAATCCTGTTCTCTTCTATGCAGACCTCCTCAGAAGAGACAGAATTAAGCCACAAACCTTTATGTTCTTCTAAGCTGCCATACACACAAGCCTGTTCATCAGGCATTTCCTTGTGTATTTCTGAGGTGATTGACAAGCTTAGTTCCTTGGAGTGGAGGTGCTTTGTGCTGCCCAGTGGTTGCCTGGCTTCACGTTTGCCTTCCTGAATAAATCATGCATTCTCCTTTATGTATGACATGTTTAGTTCCATGATTTAAGAGCTTTAACATATAGCTCGTTTGTTCTTGCTTTTGTTAATAACTAATCATGAATTATCCATGAATGGGCTAATTAAGCATTAACCATATATTATATACCAACCAAAGAATCACATCTTCTGCAGACATGTGTGTAGGTAGTATCTTCTTGAAATATCCCACGGCTAGGAATGTCTGCATGTGTTAGTGAAGAACTTGCAAATTGTGGCCTGCAGGGTAGTCACAGCATAGCTCAAAAGTCAAAACAAGTCATACATGGAACATATGCCTTGTAGGGAAGAAAGGCAGGACCCAAATGATGGAAATGGTGAACTATGGATCAAGAATTTGGTAACGTATTATCCTTTCAGAAAGGGCAGTATTATTGGAACTGATTTTGGGGTTTAATGCTGAACTTTGAAGCTCAGGTAGAATGCAGTATGGACTAGAAAGACTGCCCATGTGCTGTGAGATTGTTTTGTGAGATTCCAGTACTATGGCTTCATTACAAAACAGGCAGAAACAGACTTCTTCGCAGTTTGGGGGGTTTATATTCTGGGTACCTGTTAGCACTATTGTGCCATGGTAGCTTAAGATTCCTGTATGAAGAGCAGCAATGTTGGGAAATCATCAGAGTGGAAATGAACAGAACCTCAAGGAAAGAGCCTTAGGTGTGGCCTACGTAAAGATTGAGCCAAATACCCGTGTTTGCAAGTACCACAGAACCAGGATTGGTGCTGGTGACAGAAATGTCAGTAACAGTCAGCAGGAATTCTTCGACATTCTTAAATGAACATGGTGCCAAGCTAATTCTGGTTCTGTTGCCTGGCCACAGTGAGCCTCGTATGGTTCTCTCCCAAGAAGTCGGCAGCATCTCTTCAGCCTGCCGTCCTCTTCAGACCTTTTCTTAGGTAGCTGATACCTGCTGGTATCTTGGTCCAGTTGTGCTTGTGAGTCTCAGAGGCTCCTAGCTGCTAAACTCCACCCCAAGAACAGTGCGTGCTCTATCCCCACTTCAGACCTTGTCTATCTTATTTTGTACATGACCCATCAAAACCCTGGTCCAACCCTGAGTCAGTGTACAAGAAAATAACAAAGTTGTCGTTTAGATGTTTGAATTAAAAAGGTTGTGGAGTCTGTTTCTACTAAATGACTTTTCCATCAAATATTAATAAGCTTGGCTGTTCTGTTGGGTTTTTTTCAGCATAAAAATACCAAGGGGCATAAATCTATATTAAGGACTAAGTGCCTACCAAATGGAACTTTATGCACATTCACTGTGGCTTCTCGCTTTCTTTTTACTCAAGTGTTGCAGAGGAAAGCCAACAAAACCCACAAAATTGTTATTTTCTCTCTTCCGTATTGTAGCATATCTAGCTTGAATGCTGCTCTCTTCTACAGTGCGCTTTTCTGGATGCCTGACTAAAGCACAGATGATGTGATACATGAGGAAAGCCAAAGGGTTAATCTTCTAGGGACTCAACACTAATGGCTCACTAATGCTCACCCAAAAGGGAATTGTTGTGGCTGTTTCAGATCTTAGGACTAGATGTCCTAGTCACTTTGTAATAATTTGGTGATTTCCACTAGAACTTTGGTGGCTGTAGGAGTAACTTCTAATAAAGGACAGCAGTGCTTAACGTTGGAGCACTGTCTTGGATTAAAACCTTGCTCCTACCTCTTCTTTTTGTGCTACTGCAATAATTGGCTCTAGATTTTTGCAATAGACCTCTGTGATCAGATTTTCAGTACAGTCCTTTCCACACATGTGTCTTTATTCCTTTTCATCTCTGAAATCGGGCTAGGGAATTTCAGTGCAACTTGTAGGCACTGACATTGAACAAAACACTGCCAACAGCACTGCTTCACGGCCCGTGTGCTGGTCTGTTTCTGCTGCAGCTCTACAGTCCCTGGCCCCAAGGCCCACTCCTTTTTAAGATTCACTTTCTTGTTTTCCACTGTTAATGTGGAAAGGGACTGAATTTCTCAGTCTCATGAAGAAAGGGTCCCCTCATATTAGGACCTGGGTTTAGGCACTAGCATGGCTGACTGCTCTTCAGTGAAGAATCCATAGCTGCTTTAGTTCTCTGCAGAGATGGCTGGGATACTCATCTGCTGTTGGAAATGAACCCATTATGGCCTTAGCTCCTGAAGCCTCCTGTTGCAGGTCTATAGGTGGCAGAAATTTGAAGAAATTCAGCCTTACATTTTCATTGAAGCCGCTTTTTGCAGCTCCCCCTTCTCTGCCCTGCTCATAAGAGGTGTATGAGAGAGCTCCTATTACTTTTGTAAGCATACATGTATGCGATACCTGGTGTAGATACAAATACATATGCACATGCATTCAGACAAGTCATAGAAAGGATGAATGTATGCTTCTGACTGTGATTTGCAAGCAGCACATAAGCGTGCGCATGGGAGAGTGTGCAGGTATGCATGTGGCATGTGGGTAAACATGTGTGTGTGTTGGATCCGTCACTCTGATTTTTGTTGCTGTGAGAATTCTGACTTACATCCAACTTGTCTTCTGCAAATGCTTTGGATTTGGGACTCCTCCCCTTGCTAATGTGCTCTACCAATTTCTCCCTTATGGGAAGAAAGAAGAAAGATGGAAGGCAGGAGAGAGAGCAGTGTAAAGGTCAACTAGCATTGCAGCCTGACGCAGAGATTTATAGCCCTCCAAATTCTCCCTCTCTCTGGCAGCATGTCTTTACAGACTCACATTATCTCTATTAATACCAGCCACAAGGTCATTACTCAGGCACTGAGCCTTCCTCCAGCATAAATATTTATACAAGGCTGACCTGCGGCTGCTGCGTTTGCCTTTTATTTGATTTCTGCCGCCTTTTGTGTCTGTCAGCTAATGTCTTTAGCTGCTCTGTCTGGGACAGTGGAGCTGAGAGAGGAGCCAGGGAGGGGTTAAGAAGGGAGTGAAAGAGAAGGGGGGAAGGGAAATTGAAAGAAGAAGAAAGAGGGGAGAGGGATGGATAGGAGGTTGACATTTTGTATGATCCCCATTGATAGAGGCATAGTAAACCCTTTATTTCACACCAGGGGAAAATGAGATTGAAAAATCCCTTTAATCTACTCAAGAAGACTGGAGTGCAGGAATCCTTTATGTATAAAGTGTTGCTTTTGCTGGAGATTAATGGGATATTAAAATCCTGAGAGAAGAATTTAAGGGTAACTTGCATGTGGACATGCAGAAGTGAATACATAAATATGCTATCTCTCAAATTTCTATTGACATGGCTTCATGGATATGCCCCTATATTCAACTTTACATGCTAATAGTACTCTGAAAACTTCTGTCAGTCAGGTGCAGATACCTCTCGTGGCTGAAAGAGAGTTGAGGTTGCTGTGTTCCTAGGGAGTACATGTCGTAAGCAACAGGGACAGGCTCTATATCTGTGCTGGGGCCTTGTGCTTGTGCTTTAGCAGAGCTTTATCCGACAGTGCTCAGGTATGGATTAGGGATTTGGGAATAGGAATGGAAAATGGAGAGAAGTGTGGCACATGATGATGATTGGCTGAAGTAAGTCTTTCAAGTGTGATGAAAACACAGAAGCCAAAGGGAAGAATCATGGGTTTAACTGTGTGCTAGAATGTATAATGGCACCACCTGCCTTAATTCTACAAGGACTGCACGTCTGATGGCACTTTCAACTGCTGACATGTCCCTGTCCTTCCCAAGCAGAAGGCATTAAGTGCAGTAGTAATAGAGATACCCATACTAAAACCAAGGAGCTTTACCGTAGCAGTGTATTTGCCCTGCTTTAGCATGAGCTCTTTCGATTCACTTGAAGCTTGTAATTTTACTCAATTCATGTTGCTTTTCTCTGTTTCCCTTACCTATTGGGTACTGCTAAAGGTCACAGGCTGCGTTTGGTAGACTATGGTTTGGACCTAGTATAGCAAGTGGTACACTCCACTGTGATGGGACTTTTGTTGTTGTTGAAGAAATACTCTTCAGTGTTTGCTCAGAATTTCCTCTAATGCCATTTAAAATCTCAGTCAAAAAAATAGGTAAAATTAGGCTCACTTACACATGGCTTCCAGATACTTTTTCTCTACTTTCTGATATACTCTTTCATTTCCTCTCTTCCTCCTTTGGAGGGTTTGAGAAGTGTAACTTGCCTGCAGATCCTACTCAGTGCTCTCATGTCAGTGATGACTGGAGAGGCTCACTGTGGAGGGACAGCGAGGATACTTTCTTAAACTAATGTGCTGTCTTTTGTCATTACTGCCAGCAAGGATTTTTGAGCTTGAATCCCGGGGAAACATCCCTTTGTGTGGTCTGGCTCTTCCAGCCTGACTGAGTTGACTGAACTAATCACCTGGCTGTATTTCTGGGAAACTTTTAGGTTTTATTGTGCTCTGCTGCCTGCACCCCCTTTGAATACAAAGCTCTTCAGGTCTTTGAGCTGTTTTGTCAATGATGTGGAAATGGCTTATTTCAAGATGCTCTTCTTTTCTTTACCCCACCTGGGGGTATTTTTCCTTCACACTATTGATTCCCCAGCACTGCCCGGGACCAAGGCTGCCTATTTTGTCTCTGAGTAGGTTATGATTCTAAAGTTAAAAGCCCCCAACCAAACAAGCACAAACCCCCAAATCTGCTCTTGCTTTTCTAGCTCGTTTTGTCTGTAGTAGAGCAGGAGGTTCATGAACATTTCTGGTGTTCAACCACACTGTATTCAGCCGATTCTCCACAAGTCAGTGTGCACAGCTTCTTGAGAGCAATGTGGATCCTGTCAGGTATTCCCACAGAGCCATTGGTCGGGACAAGTTGAGGGTGACTGGCTGCTTCAATCCTAAACCACGGAAAATATGGCAGGAGAGAATGATCAGCTGGAATCGGTTATTCCCTTTTCGGTACAGCTTCTTGCTTCTCATGCACTAGGTAAGCCTGAGTATATAACTGAAGCTTTAGACATGGTCTCAGAGGCAACCACATTCTGAAAGAACAGGAGAAACTGTGTTTCAAATAACAGTCTTTACATAAATATATATACTCATAATATATGAGAGAGATGCACACATGTGTATATGTAGTACGTAGAACAAAAATATCTGACTTGCACAGTGTTATCTTGAGACTTTTCAGCAGTTTCTGCCAATTGAATTCCTTACCTTGCTGCCCCAAGGAAGGAGAGGAAGTGAAAATAACTGCTTTGATTCTCCCTGTTGATGGTTATAAGCTGCCTAGAGTGGCAAAGTGAATGGCTAGGCTGGGTGTAGGGTGGGTTGTGAGGGAGAAGGGCAATTGGATTCTGAGGGTGATTAAGAGAATAGGCAGATTTCAAGATGCTTGCAGTGGCTTTCTGATCCATTACTGTCACTAGTGTTTACTTTCCATAGTTGATCTGATATTGGTGAGGAACCATTCCTGGCATCTTCATGCCCAGGTTCTGGCCTTCGCTAACACAAGTTTGCAGGCAACCATGTTCTGTGAGGTGAGTGAGAGCATGACACCTCATGTTCATGTCTTCCTGACCTGGCAAATGAAGCAGTGGGGAAAAGGATTCTGTAGTGAAGTGGGAGGTGGGGAGCTCTGTAGCAGTGCCACTGAGATAAGAGAAGGAGAAAGGGGCGGTGGGGAAATGTCTAATGTACACATTCAAGCCTGTCCCTTCTTACTGATTGTGATACTGAAACACTATTTCTCTTAAGCTGTCTTCACACTTTCCTTTTTTGGTTACTCCTGTCAAAACAAAAATCTACATCCTGAGTATGAAAACAGAAGTCTTGTTGAGAAGCTTCAGCTGGAGTTATGGGAACTCTGAAGCTGATACACCGCATGCATGTATTGTATATGTATGTGCAAGCGTATGCACACGCGCTGTAGTTCTTTGAGCTTTTTGAGCCAAAAATGCCATGGAAACATCCCCCCCTTGTTGTTGTTCTGGCTTGCCTTTTTGTGAAGATCCATACTGGTTTAGACTGAGGCATTGATAGTTTGGTTGAGTGTTTTTTTCCCTCTGGCTAGCTTTAAACCAGACTAATTCACTTATTTGGTCCACTGCCTTAACATGCATGCCAGGCTGGAAGAAGGCATTGTTAGGAGAGCAAGGCCAAGGTGATGCGGAAAGAAAGAAAAGGGTGGGCTGTTCGATTTTGGAATTTGCATAGAATTGTCAAAGTCTATACAAAAATGGCCACTCTGGCTGTGGGACACAAACTCAACAAAAGGTATTTGAGTAATGATCAGCAGTGAAACAATTCAAATAGCTGACATTTAAAGTAACCTCCCATGGCTCAAGGATTAAAACCAATTGGTTACTAAAGGATGGTTCCTCCCTGTCAGGAGTACTGCTGGGAAAGTGCTGCACCACTTTTACTTGGTTGAGATTTCAAATATAGCATTGCATGAAGCTTTCAAAATGTGATCTTTGAATTAGAAACACAGAACTGTGAGAGGAAGGCTCCATGCTAACCCCACAGATACATAATAGGGAATACATACTGTTCTGTGTACAGCTCAGCAGTCTTCCCACCAGTTGGCAGCTCTAGATGGGATTAGTGGTTCATTTTGATAGAGATATTCTGTCTTAAGAAAGATGGGAAAATCACATTTCCTGACCATTTCTGACCTTAGAACATTATAAAGCAAAGCTGTAAAAGGTGATTACAGTTTTTCCAGCGTAACAGTTCTTGTGTAACATTGCAGATCATCTGGTTGGAAGGAAGAAGTTTTAAACCTGTTAAAACTGATTCTTTCCCCATGTTCTTTTACTTCATCTGCTCAGCAAACCCAGGGTCCGGTGCTTCATAATGAAACTCCTTTAGCACCGAATGAAGCTTTGTTTTGCAGCTGTCATTAAAGCAGAATTTCCGGCTGATGATTTAACTCCTTTAATGGAATGTCTTTAGGGGTTATTTACTGGATTGCATTTTCTTCCACAATTTCAACTTTACCTATTTTGTTAGGATGGGGGAAAGAAGAAACCTGCCACTTTTTCTCAGTGCAGGAAGACATCTCTTTTGTAAGCCTCAGTATGTCAAATCCTTCCTTCCTTATGTTAACTGTTCAGGTTCACACAGGTGTAGTCTCAAACAGCTGCGTATGTGCTGTCAGGTAACGTGTCTCGGTACCAAGGAGGTGTAGGTAAACTGTTGAGTTTAGCTCGTGTACACTAATCTCTCTGCAGAGTATTGCACGTGCGCTCACACTCACATGTGTACACGTACATTTAGTTTGAGGGCCACTATCTGTTCTCACCTGTGCCTGTCCAGTGTGTCCAGCCTTTGCATTTGTCATCGTGGTCTTTAATTCCCTGTTTTCCTTATTATTATTTTTTCCCTGTTTTGTTTTGTACTTGAGTGCAAACCTGAAACTGCTTTTTCCAGGCCAGCCTGGTGCTCTGAAATGGTAGTAATTCATTCAGAAACTCTTTGCTCTGGTTTTCTTGTCTGCTTTTATTCTAGTGGTGTAAGCAAGTTACGGAAATCCTCTGTCCAATAGCATGTTAACAGACTCTTTTGCCAGAAGTAGAGAGCATTTGTCCCGTGTAACAGTTTAAAATGGGGAAAGCAGGTTTGTGTTTCTCACCCATATCACATGTTTAAATTGCACTGTGATCTGGATCTCTGGGTTAAACTCTGAGGTTAGGGGAGGATTCTGAAGACCTTGATGAGTAGCTGCATTTTGCAAGATCAGGTCTTTACAATAACTGGGCCCAGCTTTCTTGAAGTAAGTGTTGGAGCTGTGCACTGTCAGGTTACAGTTATAATGTTTTTCTCTGGCTTCACAGTGGCACAGTGTAAGTATGTGATTAAAGACAATGGTGTCTGAGGACCTGCACTCCAGAGCAACAGGTCTCATTTAAGAGGCAGTAAGGAACACAGTCCTGTCTTGCATTGTTAAATGTCATTTCCCAGGAGAGGTTAGCGTGACACGAACATGGAAGAATCTTTAGGTAACTTCATTCACCCAATTCTCACTCGATGATTCAGAGCTGCTTAATGACTCCCACTATCTCTACCCCCTAGTAAATCTGGGCCTTAACTCTCCATCGAAGGAGTCACACGGAATATGCTACCAGCGCTTTCTACTTGGACTTGAATGGCCTCATGGAGCTCTGCAGAGCCTGGGTATGATAAAAGGATTTCTTTAACTGCTTCTGTAGGAGGTGTTAATTTGCTGTAGCTCCCAGTCATTTTCCTTTCTCTTTCCTGCTCTGCTGAGATTCCTGGGTTTCAGGTAGTGTGTTTATTCCTGGGTTTCAGGTAATATGTTTCATTGTTGCTTTGGTTTCTTTAATATCAACAGTACAGAGGGTCTCAGCCTGTTGGTAACACAGAACTGGATAAATCTGTTGCTGATTTTTATTATGAAGAGTAAAGTCCATCTGAAACTGATCAGAACAGAATGAAGGTGGAGGAGAATAGCTATTGAATAGCTACTTAGTAGCCAGATAAGCTAGATACACTTCAAGTGCTCTGCAAATATTTTAACACTATTTGGATATTTTTACTATAAAGCTGTGCTTGTGAATTGTAGTGGTGGGCAGACACTAAAACCAGTTCAAAACACAAGCTTCAGTCCCAAATCTCAGTGCAATGAAGCAATTTTCAGTGCTGGTATGATGGGAACTAATAGTGACTTGTGAGCCAGGAAACAGGAGTTCTGAGCTTGCCTGTGATCATACAGCACATGGAATTCCCTCCTTGGTGTCTCAGTGTTTTCATATGGAGTGTGGTGCTAAGGATACTTCCCATGCTCTATGAAGCCCTTTCTGATCTGTACGTGTTTAACAATGTCAGGCCTGCACAACATAGTCTGTTTGTTCACTGTATTGCCTCTGTTTAATAACATAGAACACAGAGAAAAGGAAAAGGATTGAAATAGGAACACATGGAAAACCAGGATAGAAACTCTCGCTGTCTGGTGGGTAACTGAACACTGACATGTTGATGCTCAATGGCTTTACCAAGGAAATAATATTATCCATTTCTTATTAGTTTGTTTTTTCAACATGTGACAATTGCAGGTGAAATATTAAAGTAAATCCTTTGGAGACACCAAATGAAGCAAATTTGTTGCTCTAAACTCCAGTCTTGACTTCCCTGCGGTGTGAGCCACAATCAGTTGCTGATGCTTACGTGAGTGCAAGTTACGTGTTTAGAGGTGATACAAAGGATGATATAAAAGAAATACTCCTGCTAGGACTTGGACATCAGCATTTCCTTACTGTTTTACTCCCTTCTGCAATTATAGACCTAATATTTCTGAAAATTGATGTTCAAACGTGGTTTCACATGAGCTACAGAGGGCATTTCAGAGAGAAAACTTGCAGCCACTACTGAAAGTTCCCTCTAGTATGGTGATGTGAACCAAGCTATCGTCCTAGCATTTATGTAGTTGCCTTGACAGCAGATGAAGGGAAAAGTGTATTTGCAGGATTAAAGTGGGGTTAAGGAGTTGGATAGCAAACGCTGAGAGACCAGAGGAGAGATAACTGATAGGGGAGATGCTGGTACTGTAATAACTATTTTAGTTAAGTGATTGGGCGAAGGCCATGTGGGAGTGAGGGCTGAAGTACAAAAGGTCTGCATCTTCTGGGGAAGGCATGCATAGAAGCTCCTGTGTCAGGTCTGGAAATGGAATGCATTGATACAGCTGCCTACAGTGGTCCTTTCCCCTGCGTTGTGATTTCCACAAAGATTAGGTCTAAAACAGTGTAAGTACTTGGTGTTCCCTATGCTATGAAATACCATCTTTGCTCAATTACTGGAAAGTCACCCTCCCACAGGGAGCCACAAAGCCATAATGGAGTTGAACACAAACATTTGTTTTGTTTAAAAACCCTGGTGTAACATTGCTGTGCAACTTCTGAAATGTCAGTTCCTGTAAATGCTCTGAGCCTGAGACCAGCAGTGCAGAAAGCACTGGAAGAACCCGTTGTGGAAGCACGGTTTACCAACCTCTTCAATGTTTCATACTAGCTTCACAGTGATCTCTGTGGCTTCCTGCTTCTTCAATGGCTTCCAGCTTCCTGGTTGTGACATCTCTCCTGATGTGCTCAGACAGAGGGAATATGCAAAAGGACGGCTGCAGCTCCTTGTGCAGGAGATGTCATCTCCGATTGATGTCAGGCAGGGGAGCAGCAATTAAGGCTCCATCCAACTTTCTGCTCAAGCTCCGGGCACACTGGGGGAGGGGGAGAGAGGGAAAGAAGGTAGAAGGGGAAAGCAAGATGGTGGGAAGAGGAGGAGAGAGGGGAGAGAAAGGGAAACTGCAATGTGAAAGAATGGGAAATAAGAACAGCATGGGACAAGGCAGGAAGAAAATAGAGGGAAAAATGTGGGAATGTCTTAAATGCAAGACTGATGAAGAGAGGGGAAGCATGAAGGAAATAAAGGAATGAGCATATGACTGCATGAGAAGTGAAAGAGAGAGGAAGTGATAGAATGAAACAGGTGGCAAGGAAAACAATGAAAGCAGAAGGTTAAGTGCAACTTGCGTGTTTTCAGCTATTTGCTGCTGGCCGATGGGAAGAGAAGCATATTGTCCCAATCCAACTGTGGTGCTGGAGAATCCCTTTATTCCGGACTTCTAATGTGCCGCGAATGTTAATCAGCTGCTGTTCCACAATGGTGCATCAGGGGAAGAAAAACTTTACAGAACTGAGAGTTACATGGGCAGGAGAGATGGAGAAAGAAGGCATGGTTGTGCAGCGCTATCCCTGCAAGGCCAGAGGAAGCATCTCTGCAAGGCATAAATGCCTTCAGTGCCTTAAACCAAGCCACATCGCAGTGAGGACCAAGTGTGCATAAAGGACATTACATGTAAGTGGTGGACCAGATAAAAGCTTTGTGTATTCAACACAAGAGATGCTATTGGACAGGTGAAAGGTTTGCACAGGGCAGTAACACATAATACCTGTCATTCTCCTCTAGGGTCAAGGTGCAGCACAGTCACATAATTCAGCATATTTATGATATTAATTTCTTTCTGCTAAGATATGATGTAGTTTGTGCATTACAAAACATTCCCAGTATACCTTATGATGGTCTGTGTGGAGCACTCAAGTATTTTGGGTTGTAAGCCATTGGCTTCTTTATAATTCACAGACAATCATTGGATTTCTTTAGAGAATAGTTAATCAGATGTGTCCAAGACCCGTGTTTTGCAGTGTCGGGCTCAGAATTAATATTTAAAACTCCGCCTTAGAAAGCTAGGCAGCATGTATCCCACCTGCTATGCCAGGAAAAACACCTTGAGTTACTAGAACAGACCTGGGATCAGTCCCTTGGGAAACTGAAGTCCCAAGAGATTCTGAGATTACAGCTGAATTAGGGGTTGAATCTGCTTTATGAACAGCAACTTAATAGCATCACTAGATCTCCTCTGTCTTTCCAGTTGTGTTGCTAGAATTCTAAGCAGATGTTAGGTATCTCTGTGGCTTTGTTTGGGGTTCTCCTGTCTTTCCCATGCTGCTCAGCATCACCATGATTCTTTTCAGTAAACTGTGATGACCTATCCTGTAGCTGTTCTGAACTTTTTCAGCACTGGAACTGAGTGTTAGATCTCCATTCCTTGTCTTCATCTGGTTTTAGACATTATTACACTCTTGAGGAGTGCAGTGTCTTTGTCCCATAATTCTGCTTCGGTAGCTGATTGAAGTACAGGTGAAAGGTGACGATTGTCATTGAGCCATCAGTGGCTCTTCCTTTGCCCATTCTGGATTCCTGACTGGTGGAAAGAAACCAACTTCTAAAAACACCCAACTTCTCAAAGACTTTTTCCAGAGTATTCTCAGTGCACCAGCTATTAAACCTTGAAATACAACGTGGGACATAACCTTTGATGGGATTATTACATCTACACGGTTTAGCTGCAGAGAACTAGGCTGTTGCCAAAGCTCCATGCTTTAGCTTATTAATAGCTACTAAATTGGGGTGAGAGCTGGAAGAGGGCAAGCAGAGCATGAGATGGAGAGAAGCACAACCCTTATGCATTCGCTGTCCTTTTTAGCCTTTCATTTTCCCCATCTGGATTTCCCCTGCTGAGCACCAGAATGGGCGCTCAGCCCTGCTGACAGTGCCAGACAGCTAACTAGGAGCAAGAAGCCGGCCCCTGATTATGTTTGGCATTGGTGGGCCTCTTTGTGCCAGTGGTTTAGTGCCAAGAGTAATTGTGATTTACACCCCTTTGCCCCTTTGGTGGCAAAATGGTTTTGATTAAGTGCATACCACATTTATTAAGTCTTGCACAACTGAGCACAGGGTCTTGGCTGGGACGCCGTAAAAGGCAGTGAGATTTACACATCTCACTGCAGGATTCATTTAATCTCTTGGGGATTTACTGACCTTCAATTAGAACTGTTAAGTACTGTTTACTTGGTACCTAAATCATGCAAGGCCCAGCTAGAGTTTCTTTTTTGTTTTCATTAGTAATGTTGTGATTAAATGCGGGAGGAGAAGGGAAAAGACCTAAACACAGTGAGACCCAGTGAATACGCGCCCTAAGGAGAAAGATTTTGAAGGCTTTAAATCAAAATACTGAGCAGCCCAAGCTAACTCATTTCTCCTTAATGACCTCTGGTATAGGAGGCAATTGGTTCAACTGAAAGACATAAAGTTACTTTACAGGAGTCGTGTACGCACTGAAGGACATCTTCTTCTGTGTCTTTGTGTTCACCTAACCTGATGTCTGTGGATTTAATGGAAGGATAATTTTTAACTTCAGAGAGCTTCCAAACAGGTGTTGAAAGACCTTCTTAGGTTGGACATGGAAAATTTATCTGCCTCACTGCCTAAGGCAACTGAAGTTATCTACAGTTGAGGTACTACTCTCAAGTTAGCCAAGTAAGAGCAGCCATACTGTGAAGTAGGATTCTTCTCATTCTGTGTTCCTAGAATGTGGTTAGGACTTAACCACTTCCGAAGGTCTCCTGTGAGTCTAAGGCAAAGTTCTTCATTGCCAAAGTCCTTCGTTGCCAAAAGACAGAATTTTGAGATGGCACAGAGGGCTCAAAATGGAAACTGAGCCTGAGTCCATATCACAGAGTTAAAATGGTTTAGGTCAAGGATGCCACTCATTGATGTGCCTCCCCAGTTGGTTAACGTTGTACTCACTGAACGGAAGTTAAAAGATCTTCTGTTTGTGAATGGAGCTCAGGTTAGTGGTGAGAATTTTCAAAACATTTCTCTTTATGAATAGCTCCTGGTCTTCCAGAACAGACTATTCTTAATGATTGGTTGGAAAATGCTGGCAAATGTGAATCTTCAAAGTTCAGAAGTGAACTGATCTTGTCTACTTTTTGTTGGGTAGTTTGGTCATGTAACATCTTTCTGTGCAGCACTGAGGACCAACAGCATGCTAGGATGAAACTTGAGTTTGACAATCTTAAAATTCTTTTTCAACAAGTTTTCTCTAAATGTTTCTTTAGAGCTTGATGATCATGGAGCTGCTGCAAGGGCTGGAGCAGCTCTGCTTTGGAGCCAGGCTGAGAGAGCTGGGCTGGGGCAGCCTGGAGAAGAGAAGGCTCCTGAAGGGGAGACCTCAGAGCAGCTCCAGTGCCTAAAGGGGCTGCAGGAAACCTGGAGAGGGGCTTGGGACAAGGGATGCAGGGACAGGACAGGGAATGGCTTTAACCTGCCAGAGGGGAGACTGAGATGAGCTCTTGGGCAGAAGTTCTTCCCTGTGAGGGTGCTGAGGCGCTGGCACAGGGTGCCCAGAGAAGCTGTGGCTGCCCCGTGTCTGGCAGTGCTCAAGGCCAGGTTGGACACAGGGGCTTGGAGCAAGCTGCTTTAGTGGAAGGGGTCCCTGCTCATGGCAGGGGATAGGAACTGGATGAGCTTTAGGGTTCCTTCCAACCCAAACCAGTCTGTGACACTATTAACTTGGCTGCTTCTGAGATTTTTTCCTGCTAAGAAACAGGTTGGCTGGGTTGTTCATGGAAGGCAAAGCCCAAAGGAACATGAACACAGGCAGAATGAATTCATAGGTTGGACAGGCATAGAAAATGTCAGGCGTTTGATCAGCTCTCATTAGCAGCTTGGACTCCTTGCTTCCTCCCAGCTACTCAACCTTGTGCTTTCTCTGGCGTTATGTCAAGAGTAAGGGAATGAGGTGTGCAGGGGTTCAAGGAAACAGTGAAATTGTACAAGCCCTTTTAATTCAAGTTGTATGAAGTTCACTTGAGTCCTCAATCAGAAATTGAACTCAAGTCTCCAGTCACAACCAGGGTTACATAGTGTCTGAACCAGAATGCATGAAGATGTACCTTAGGTTTTGGTCATTGAGCCAAGTTAAATGGAAGTCCACTTATTTCAGGGCGCATTAGCTAACCTATGTGTGAATTTTGGATTCTGATTTTTACACAATCTCATCTGAGTAATGACTGTTTAGGGACTTGTGTACATGCTCAGCGGTAGCTGACTGAATGAAAAGGTGCTTTGAAATGTTTTCCACCTTGGTGGCAATAGGCAGCCCAAACTAGTGTGAAAGTAAAAGGCAAAGAAGAGAGGAGTGGGAAGCTGGGTGTCAGCAGCTGACTCTCTAGTTAAAAAAGAAAGAGGAAAAAAAGTCTGCATTTTCTCTTCCCATAACTGCACCACCTCCTCTTTGGATGACTTTGGTTAGGAAAACAGAGGCATTCATCTTAGAGCTCTGATTGTAATGAGCCTTGTCAAACCTGGGCTAGATTTGCAAGTGCCATATGTAAACCAAGTGGCAAGTGGTGGTTTATGAAGGATTCAGTGGGGAACAACAGGGTGCTCTCAGGGTAGAACATTGGGAATTGTACTTGGAATAAAAGTATAATTGGCAGTGTAGTGTGTGCAAGAAACTCGGCAGTTTCTACTACTCTGGGTGCCTCATTTAGTGTCCTAAGTGAGAAATGTGACATGGTTCTGTTTGCATGCTTTCATTGTGTAGGAATTTTTTCTATTGATATAAGCTGCACATACAAAGGGGGTAATATCTCTAGTGGAAAGTTGCTGGTATGTCTGAAGTTGCGAAAGGTTCAAGCATGCACAACTATAAACTCTGTAGGTCCTATAGTCTGTTTGGTGACAGTATCTGCAATGAGACAGTCGGTGCTAGGAATTCTTGCAGTCTGGTTATCTCACGCTCACAGAATGATGTGATGAGGGATTCCACATCCGTTAATCGTATCAGTTGACATGAAGTTCTTATACCTCTAAACCAGGAGTAAGGAATGGTAGGGAACCAGCTACATCCCTCTGCTTTGTTTCAGTTGGTTCACAGGCATGTCTTCTGCACTACTTTCTGGTAACAGAAAGGTTAATTTGTAGTGACAGGGTTTAGTGGCAGACGTGGCAGTCCTGGGGTAATGGCAGACTCCATGATCTGAAAGGTCTTTTCCAACCTGGTTGATTCTATGTTTCTGTGAATACTGCACCCCACTGCCATGACTATCGTGATTTTGTTTCTAGACTGGGACCTTTAAAAGCCCAACTCACAGGTCGACAGGGTCTTTCTGGAGTTGAAGATCCAGCATGGTCTTAATGCACATATCATGGTGATTTTTGACCAAGCTTCAAGTCATCCCTAGATCCATAATAGGCCAGAACAAATACCCAGGTCCAAATGTGTTTGAGTACTTCGGTGATTGTGGCTGTCTCTATTTTTTGTTGTCGTTGTTACTGTTGTATTGCTCCTAGGCTTGAAGAAAGGGAAACGCAATAGGTGGATGAAGTCTGCTGCACTGTTGGTGAAGCTGATAGACATGATTAACACAAGCTTGGTGATAAAGTAGGGAATTACTTGCCAAAGCAGGAACAACAGTGTGGCAGCGATTTCAACAGCTCTCCTCTCTCTCCTGTTTTGCTTTACACACACTCAAGCTGCAAAAAGGCGAACTATAGTGTGTGACCGTGCCAGCTGCTGGGAGGGGTGGTGAGAACATTGATCCCACGATGACAGCAGGGCAGGCATTCCCTTTGCATTGCTGCTTGAGATACATCAGCCAGTCCTACAGCCCCTGAAAAGCTTCTTCCTCCGTGTCGCAGTAGGGCCGGGCTGGCTGCTGCTCCTTGATGAATAGGAGGTGCTAATCTCTTTCTTCCTAAGAGACCTCTTTGTCCAGAAGTGTCAGGATTTAATTAGCTTGTTCACACTTGCTCCAGCAGACTCTGACTTCTAACACTTCCTTCACACCCCACCCCCTGCTCTTTGGTTCGGGGTGTCAACAGGGCTGGAAGTGTTTTAATTCCTTTACAGACAGTCCTCCTCCACACAGCGCACAACCGGGTGCACTGTTGGGATTTAGCATGCTGCAGGCTGTTAATCCTAAAGGGCTAGTTTTTGACTTCTTTTTTTTTTCTGTCTGAAAGGATTTAGTCCGTTGCACTTGAATGCTTGCAGGAGTGAAGCATTTCTGTGAGCAAAACATTCATTCGTGACTGGGGCTGGAACAAAAGCAATTGAATTGTAGTAAATCCATATTTTTTTCGCTTACATTTGGTCAAATCTATTATATCCTTATTCGTCTTTACATATAACTGTTATAATAGCACTTACCGCTGCCATTGAAAGATTCAGACTCCACTGTGCTAAGCGGTGGGCACAAACCTGATGAAAACAAGGCTTCTTTTCTATGAAGATTTTTTCCTCTGCTAAAGGTTGTTAGAGAAACTGTGTTACACAGAGATTTAAATGTCCTTTTTGTTCTTGTGTATTGGGCAGCATTATTAATGCACTACCCCAAGAGCTTCAGAGGCTGTGCAGTCACTGTACTAACCAGAAGCATCAGCAAAGCAACTTCTCTTCTGGGATCAGCCTTTGCTGATATAGGTCTGGACCGAATCACTTTTACTTTTATTTCCTCCACCTTGTCTTTACAGCCTTTGAGCTTCCTGGGACAGAAACTGTAATTTTCTAGCTGTTTGCCCAATGCTTACTATAAGGCACACTCAAGCTTTCTTGATGCCACTGAACAATAAAAACCAGTAACAAAACTGTCAAATTCTTGGTGCAAGAAATCAGGGGGAACTGAGAGATGAAACAGCACTGTAGCGTTAGACAGGACCTGTTCATTTCCTGGTGCTATTCTTTTGGATGACATATTCTCTCTCTCTCTGTTCCATCTTCCTTTGCGATGATTCTTACAGTGTTGCTAAGCAGGCATTACAGAAAGGTCCTCAGTGGTGGGACCAGAAATGGAAGTGGATATTGTGGCTAGGTTAATATCAAGGGCCGAGAAGAGAAAAGAGTTTGGAGAACACGTTTATGAAAATTAAGCTGTATCCTCAGGTAGGGCCAGAACAAAATCAGGGCATTTGTCTGGGGAGAGGAACCTAGACAGATGTGGCAGATACAGTCATTAAGCATATAGAATCGTAAAGGACCAGAAAGCCAACCAGTGAAGAACCAGGTAGCCATAGTGTTGGTCAAAGCTACTGAACAGATTTACCTCTATAACTGCCTGTGGAACAGTCACTAATCAGATCAGAGGTGCTGATGCCTGCAGTGAGCTTCAGGACTGGCGGTGTGTCTGTGTATGTGGTCCTTACACCCTCAGTGTGGCAAGTACCGCCCTTCCATTTCTGGAGCTGAGAGCCAAGGCTGTTGAGCAGCCTCTGCAAAGTCTGTGTCACTGTTAAGTAATTGTTCCAAAGAAAGTAGGGGGTTGCTTTTTCTTTTTGTTTTGGTTGGTTGAGTCATAGCCAACGAATAGAAAAATCATTCCATGGTTATCTGAAAGACGATGTCATATACAATGGCAATTAGAAAGAGTTCCAAAATTAAACCTCCAAAGGAGGAAGTGAATTACAATGCAAGCAACCTTTGACCCTAGAGAATCATAATGGCTTCCTGGATTTGGAGATATTATGAGCTAAAACCAGAGAGGTTCTGCTGCTGGGTCATAAGAAGTGTTAAAATTAGAACACAATGTGGTAACCTTGGGTGTGTCTTTCTGATCTGAATTCTCCTCCCACCCACACCTCTGTTTAATGATGATGTGTTTTGAAAGGCTTGTGTCTGGCTGCCTCAATGTCTAGGCATTCACAGCGAGTGCATCAGCTTTGGTAGTTACCACCACCAGACAGTGTGGGCCACAGGCCAGAAAAGTACAGAAGTACTTGTTTACATGTGAAGTATGGGAAGATTCTGACAAAGTGGGGCTGGGGTCTGAGGAAACCAGACACGGGTGTACATAAGCTCCCTGAGTCTGAGAAAGCTTCATCTCAGTTTTTGTGGTGTTTGTTTCGTTGGTGTGGTGCCTAGGCATAGACCTGAATGCCCATCCTGTCGGGTAACCGGGAGCTTATTGCCATATACCCCTGCAGCATAGGCTTATTATTGCTAGGGCAGGACCCAGAGTGGGCTGGTCTCATTGTACCAGGCTTTGTGCAAACACACAGTAAAAGAGAGCTCTGGCCTGAAAAAATAACAATAATAACAATAAAACAAATTTACAGCCTCAACAGCCAAGGCAGACAGTAGGTCTCTCCTGGGGAGAGCGACAGAGAGATAAGCTGGCCTAGGAAATGTTAGGACATTTAAAATCTTTTCCTGTTCTCTCTCACAGAAGAAAGAACATTATATTTGGCCACATACATGAATCCAGATTTAAAAATAGCTGGTTCCTTCCTGACTGAGGGAGAAAGACAGAAATGAGCCAGATTTATTAGCCACCCAGCAAGTTTGCAGTGAATGTTTGCTTGTCAGGACTCCCCCAAGTCATTGTGTTTCTATATACAAGTTGGTTGGGGGAGTGTTTCATGAGCAAATGCCTTGATTTATGCGTTTCTATCTGTATGTGCAAGAGAAAAACAAGTCAAATGTTTGCGTGAGCTAATTCCAGCCACAGCAACGTTTCAGAAGAGAAGTGAAGCCAAGGGGGCAGAATTGTCATTAGACTGATTTGGGAGCCGGATTTAGTTGAAGGGCAACATTTTAAAAGCACCTAAGTGACATGGGAGCCTCAGGGCAAGTCTTCACCAGGTGGGGCTTAGTAACAGGAGTGTGGTATCCTGCTAATGTGGCTGGGCTGCTCCAGGATCTGCACGACACCCAGGCAGCCTGTGGTGCTGTGCGGTGGATTTAGCAGCTTAGGGACCTCTGCCCCGTGCGGTGCTGTGTGCTATTGACTTTCGCTGTGTACCATTTTCAGAAGTGATTCAGGCATGAGCACTGGATTTACTAAAGTATTAAGGTGCTGATCTTGCACTGAAGGCAGTGAAGGCTGGAAGCTTTAAATACCTTTTTGGAGGGTCTGAGCCTCAGGGCCAGATTTACAAAGCTATATAGCTATCTGAAATGCCTGGTGATCTTTACAAAAGCACCAAATGAGTTAGACCTGTCTCCTCTTGACTTCAAAGTGACTTGTAGAGATAAGAAGGTTGGTCCAAGATTTGCGTCTTAAGCTGCCTGTATAGCTTTGTGGAGTTGATCTCTAGGAGAGCACATCTTACCTTGGAACCCAACTCAGTCTCACTGAAGGTGAGAGGGTTGTGGGTATTGCCTGCCAAGATTAGGAGTGAACTTCAAGACAGACAGAAGGGGTTTGCTGTGGTGAAACCACTGACTTGTTTGAAATCCAGCATGCTCTGCCTACGCTTTACTTCGGTTATGCAATAACGAAGCTGAATGGGAAAGAAGAGGATGGTGTTTCTGTGTTTCCCCTTGGAGTACTGGGTTTAGAGATGAGGACAAATGGGAAAAAGCAAAATGAGTGATGTGTTTGAGGAGAGAGTGTAAAGGGAGCATCAGCTAATGGAGTGGGGGGAAGCAAAAGACAGGGCAGAAGTCTGGCCCAAATGGACTTCTGTGCCCAAGTAGCTGAAGCAGTTTGTGCGAGGGACTCCTTGTCTTTGTAACTGAAGGCTTGAGGAAAGGAAGAATGTTCCTCTTGCTTTTAAAGCTGTGTAAGAAGTCCCGGTCTGTGCTGCAGGGTGTGGGCATTTTTTACCAGCAGGCTTCATGGCTAGATATACCATGGAGCAAGGGAAGGTCCAGCACTACCACTGCAAGTCATGTGAGCAGCCAAACCACTGACTTTGGTTTTGCCCATTGCTGTTGCCATCACAGTCATAGCTGGCCCTGGAGGTTTTCTCGTGAGATAATGCTCTGCTATTCTAAAAGCATGTTAACAAGAATGGATTTGCTATTCTGGCTGACAGAAGGGGAAAGGAAAGTAAGACCTTTTTAGCAGGCTTTATTCATGTCCAGTTGTAAAGATTCAGCTCTTTGTCTTGCCCCTGTGGCCTGGCTATCACAGATCTGATTGCTAGAGAACTGTTGCAACAGATCCTCATCTAGCATGGAAAATCTTTTCTCCCAGTAGGACTGCTGAGGGGTTAAAACCAAACAGGACAATGATCTGTGAAGCATGTCACACAAAATACCCCATCATGCAGTGAAGCAGTGACAAGGGTATGCTTTAAACCGAAATGGCTGTGGGTAAGACTTAGACTGGTCTCCTCCCCTAAGGTGGCTCTGTGATGGGGGAGAGTGTGGGCTGATTAGCTACAAGGGTCCCTTTATTCCTCTGAGGCTACACTGCAGTCAGAAGCATTAAGGGTAGGGAGCATGGCAGGGAGGAGGGGAAGGCATGTCCCTGCTGACCCATTGGAAGCCATCATGATCTGACAGCCCTTCTAGAGCTGCCACTGTCTGGCTGACAGCAGGCTAGTGACAGCCCTGTGCGTTGTATGCTTGCTCCTGCCTGCCTGGAGGCAGCTGCCTGGAGTGGCTTCCTTACACGTTCTGCTCTTTTCAATGCCAGCCAGAGCATCTGAGTGAAAGAGAGCACAGCAGACAGGCACTGAGTGACAGGTGCCAGTCATGTTGGCTGCAGGGGCTTCGGAGGAAAGGAAAACAACTCTTTCCTCCCTCTCCAACCTCCCTCCAGTGTCCCCAGCTAGAGAGCCACCCCCAGGCTTGCCCTCTGATGCAAGCAGCCGCTCAGTACATTCTCTTCCTTTCAAGTCCCTTCTCAACACAAACCTGTTTTGCTCCTGATTCCCACTTTAGCTGCTTGCTTACAATGTCTGCATTATTATTTCTCAGTTGAGCCTCGAAACATTCCTCCTGCAAGTGCTCGCAGGCTCATTTCCACACAATAAGGTCAGTTAGCAATTTCTTCCCATCCCCATCTGCTACCTGCCTGCTGTGGGGAACCCAGTGAATAGCGAGAGGCAATTTTGCTTGATGCTTCTGACAATTTCTATAAAGGAAAGCTGAGAGCGTATCAATTAAATAAATATATTATGTAGACACAGGCAGCCTTTAGGATTTGCTTCTATTTTCTGCAGTCTCCTTCATGTCATGCCTTGAAGACATTTTACCTCCGGTAGCAGCAGCTGCCAGCAGGAGAGCTGTTTTGGGTCAAGGGAGTCTCAGTTCCTGAGAGAGGATGAGCCAAACTGATAGAAGAAGGAAAGTGGCAGAGAAAGATCCCCCTTGGGTAGTCCGTAACAGATATTGGCTCAGACTTGGGAAACAGCATATCAGAACCAGGCTAAATTTAAACAGATAAAGAGGCAGATAAAAGGAAACCAAGCAAAGCGTTAAGGCTTCTGATGCTAAAACCCAAGCTAATCTGTAGCAACTGAAAGCATTTCCCCATCATTTCCAAGCAGGCTGGACAAAGCACCAGAGAAAGCGCACTCTGGGCTGCCCTTGTGGGCTCTTCTGGCCAATGTGAGTGAGTGAGCCAAGAGGAAGCTTTAGGGAGATTCTTGTGTTGTGTAGAGGGGGCATGAGTTCAGATGCTTGAAGCACTCATCTGTGAGAGTAGGCAGTGAGGTTGAATTGGTAAAGCTGTCAGTCTCAGATTCTTCAGAGAAGGCGCACTGAGCTCCTCCTTTGAGTTATGAAAGCCAGTTAATGGTGTGATAGCAAGCCTGGACAAGGAGACAGAGGAGCAGGCTAACGTGAGAGCTGCCTATAACCTTGAGTGCTGCCTCAGGTGGGAGGAAAGGGTACAACAGTGAAGTACCGAGGGCTGGAATTGCAGAGATGCTCGGCTGAGATCAGGTGTCTGATTGAAAATCACCCTGGCAAGGTGGAGCCTCTGTGAATAGCAGAACTTGTTTTCTTAGGCTAATTCTGCGATATCGAGCCTGAAACGATGAGGCAACAACTTCAGACAGCTTGACTCCTGGAGGTCTTGGCAACCCACTGAGAGAGGCCTGCAGGATTGGCATGTCAGGAGGTTTGCTTCTGCTGCAGCTGCAGACAACAAGGAATCATCATCTTTTCCATCCCGCTTAGTTCACTGGTGGAAAACCTTGCAGGTTGCAGTCTGCAACCTCACCTAGTCAGTGTGAAGAGGTGGGGAAGCTTTTTGCCTGGGGGCTCTGGAAGGCACTATTAGAAGGATCAACATTCAATCAGTATAAAAAGGGGGATATGCAGGCTCATTGCTCCTTCCCTGAAAGACAACTGCTACTTTCCTAGGTTGTGATAGAAGCAGAGGTATGAAGAGGCACAACCTACAGTACGATGAGCCCAGACCTAGGAATCGTATCTGATTGTTTTTGGGCCACAAGTGAAGATACTTATCTGACATCTGCAACTTAAAAGCTTAGGGTCATCCCATAGCCTTCTTAAATTCTGGACTCTCAGATGATAGCAGAGACAAGTAATGCCTTTCCCCTAACAGCTAGCCCAGAGGCTTTACCTCTTTCTCTTTGTTGTGGACCTGCTCGCTGTGGTATGCAGCCCTGGTTAACCTCAGGACTAGTATGCAGAAATGTACTTCAGCTTTTCAGAAGAGGTTTGATTGCAATTCAAATAGCACACTGCAGGTTTGGATGAAGGAAAAGGTAGGGAACTAGTGTTTGAGAATACTAAATACTGCATATTTCTGGTGCTCTGTGCCAGCTGCCTCATCCTTTCTGAATACAGCACAAGCGATACGGTCTGATTCAATGTCCCCCATGGGATCAGAGCAGGTATGTGAGTAGTTTCTCTGCATTTGTGTTTCACCGAGGTATTTATAAGTGAGGGCTTTTATTGCCTCAGTTCTGGAGGTTTATCTTTCCAGATGGAGCAGACAGGCTTACGCAGATGCACGATCACAGTTGTTGGGGCCAGCTCCATCCTGTGAGATAGCAGAACCTGTGCGTACTGATAAGAGGTATCCTTTTTGTGCTCAACACTCTTCTAGTTCAAGAAAGTGATATGTTGTGGTCAAAGAGAAATGAAAGTATTTGACCCGGTGGTAGCTGAGCTTCATTAAATTTTTAAGTATCATAAAGTTCATCACAATATGTTAATATGAACACAGATGCACTCGCTTTGTGCCCCAGATCTGTATATAAGTTATCCAGATTATTTATGTGATGTCTGCTATTATAATACTGGATATCTTTTCTCCCTGCATGTCTCCCATCAGGTTGCGTCCTATCAGGTAGATGGATTCAGTGATGTTTTTAGCAAGTTTGGTCTTTCACAAGTTTCTTCAAAGGGATTAAAAAATAAAAACCTGAACGGATTAGGCAAGTAAGAGCCATGAATGGGGATAGAAGGGGAAAACTCATAAACTTAAAGTAGTTTTACAGGTTGCATCTTTGCCTTTGGGATCTTAGTTTTTATTGCCCAAGGTAGTACAGAGGAAGAGCAAAGAAATGTTTGTTTCACTCAAGGCAAGGAGAGGTTTGCACGGTTCTTTGTGCTTTCTTTGCGTTGGTACTAAAGGCCAGGGTTTTCTTGGATGCAGTTTTCTTTCAAACTGTGGGGAAAAAGGAAAGTTGTTCTCCTCCTGCCCCTGCTGCTCCATCCTTTTCCCTCCTTCCCCCTCCTTTCCTCTGGGGTTCCTTGCCTTTCATGTCTTTGTTTGACATCTAGGAAAGAATCATGAGGTGCTGAATATTATTAACTTCTAAACACCTAAGAAATCAGTAGGAAATCGCAAACATTTTGGCCCCCTGACAGTCTCCGTGTAAATGACCTGTCCAAAATCCCTCCCCTTTCGAGATGAAAAGAGGGAGCCAGGCAGAATGGAGCAGAGAATGGGGAGAGCCTGGGGACTGAGAGGGATACACAAAATAAATGAGAAATATGATTAACTTACTTCCTTGGCTGGGTCTACAGCTGGTTCTGGGTATTTAATAAACAGGTTGACACTCCAGGTTCCCCTCATTAGGTGATCACTAAGGTCTGGGCTGTCATAAATCAAAGAGCCAGGTTATCAAGGCCTGTGATCTTTAACTGTACAGGGGCGCCCAACTGTCTGCCATAACGAGGGCTAAGAGGTGCAAGCTGTAAAGAATTAGCCGGCTGCGGCGCTTTAGTACACGCTCAGAGGCATGAACACTGTGCCCTCTGCGGAGTGATTGCCCAGGTATGGCTGGACTGACAGCAGCTCCTGTCTTGAACACGAGCATGTGAGGTGGTGGAAGAAGGTCAATGTAATGGAGTGCAAATCTGCCTGAGCCAGACAGTTACTGGCTGTTCCTGGGGAGAATGTGAAGGAGTGCTCTCAGCTGATGGGTTTTGAAAGGGAGAGGGATTGTTTAATTCCTGGGAAACCAGAGGAGGCAATTCTCTTCTGCTTTAGGGCACACAGCCTGGCCCAGTTTGCTTCTGTTTGTGTTACTCAAGTACTGGGCTATGCATCACTAAAGCAGTGTATGTTATGCAGTTTAAGGGAGTTACTGCTCTGTAAGGCATGCTGCTTTACTGGGACAGCTTGCTCCTGCACTGTCCTCTGTGAAGGAAGATGGGGCCTGCGGAGCACATTTTAAATTGCAGGTAAGGCAGAAACTTGATGAAAGTTGGGCTGCCTGAAGCCTACGGCTTGAGATTTCAGAACGAATCTGGCACATGGGTAAGCTCTATGAACACTTGAGTAAGGCAGAGCATCAAACCACACAAGTTCTGGCGCAAATAGTACAAGCTCTGAGTAAGACCTAAGAATGGACTTACAGAGGGGGAAGAAAGCGCAGTCAATCTCAGTCCCAGTTTTGTGAGAATATGAGATAATTCTTAGATGCTGGGAATGTTCTGCAGTTCTTGGTTTTCCCCGGTTTTCAATAGCCATTGTCACCCACAAAACCAGGAAAGCCTTGGGAGGAGCTGCTGGGCTGATTTTGCAGGACAAGATGCTTGCTGACACAAGCACCAGCGGTGAGAAACCATTTCACTTTGTGTTGCTCTCGTAACTGCTCAGTGTGCTAGGAATTGCAATGAGGAATTGAGGAAAAGGGAAGTAAGAGGACCTCCCAAAGGAGATGTGTACTCCTGTACCTTAACCAGTGTATGGGAAGTGCTGCATTCCACAAGCCATGTTGTTACTAACTTTTGGAAGAGCAAGAGTGGAGCCCAGGAGCTGAGGGTTGGCAAACCTTGTGTTCTCCTGACAACCAGCAGGACAAGCCAAACTGCCACATGCAGCTGCAGGACGGCACAGCTCTGTGTGGGTGGGAATCTGCGCAGCTCCAGGAGGAGGCAGTATCTATAGAGGTTAGCAGAGCCCTGCACCAGGTGGTCGTGGCATCTCCCTAAGCCATCCTCACAGAGCGAGATAGATGCTGTTAGTCCATCCTAGGCTGCTCATGTGGACTGGGGACACTTTCAGTGGTACACATGTGAGGAAACACGTGGGTTGGCCAGGAAGAAGCTCTGAATTATGCTCATTTCCAAAATGATCTCCTAAGCTGGGCCTTAGCTACTGCTTCCTCCCTTGGACAAAGGGAGGATCTGTTGTGGAAGACAGACTATGGGAAGTCAGATAGCACAGCGATGACTGTTGTTTTCTAGGACTGAAAGCCCCTAAAGCCTCATCCCAGCAAACATGGATTCGCTGAAGCAGCTGTACACCTTGTCACATCTTGTGTGAAGGCCCACATCTACCTGTCTACTAGATATTCAGCTGATAGGATAAGTGATGTCCCCAGAGTGAAGCCACAGCTGAAATTCCTTGAGGGGCTCCGAGAGTGCAGTTCCAGCTCTGCTGCAGTCACTCCAGGGCATTCCATGACTATTCATAATGGTGTATGTGGGTTTACTACTTTACAGATTGTAACGCAACTCACTGCTGGAGGGGAGAACAATGCAACAGTAAAGCATGACACACTGCCCCTTGGACATCCAACCATGTGGTTTATGTCAGGCTGTGAGGTGGAAGCATCTGGTTCACAACAGTGAGTTCAGGGTGTTTGCCTGGCTCTTTCTCCTCCTGTTTTCCTCAGCTGTAGCACATACCAGCCACATATTCTGTCTTTAAACACAGAAACATCTCTCTTGTGAAAAATCAGCTAAAGCTGTGCTCATAAAGGGAATGAATCTTGAATGACTCTATTAATCCAAATGCATGGGGGCTTTTTTAAACATTCCCCCCTCTGATTTCAGTCTCTAATACACAGATTTTGGAGGTCAGAGTCAGGTCTTTAATGTTTGCATGATAAAATGTTTTCAGCTTGGCCAGCGCACATTTTGGCAACAGAATGAGGTGCCTGAATTTCCAGGAGAGCTCAGCACCTAAGCTGCACCTCAGGTTAGTCTGTGCTTTGGAAAGCTAGCTGTGTGCTTCTTGATAACCATGAGGACTTACCCTGCAGCCAGGGGCTCGCAATAGAATGTTTGCGAGTGCTTATGTAGTTTTGGATTTATACGGAGAGGTTTTACAAATGGCAAAGAGAGAGCTTACTGCCTCCTTGAGGAAGCTGATGGGAGTAGGATGGTTGCTTAAATGCCCTCTCTGCCTCCAAAAATCATTCCATAGGCCCTGAATCATCGATCCCATTTAAAAGTCTTTGCTCGGCTCTTGCACTTGCACACAACTCTCATTGACTGAGTGGCAGCTTTTCTTGAGCAGAGTCCATTTTCTAAGACTCTTCTCCAATATCAAGCTTTCCAGTAGCGTCATGAAACCAAAGACCTGTCTGAAAAGCATTTAGGTTGCACCTAATGTAGGTGTTTGATGAACTTGGTCCAGTATATTTCACATCCATCTATATTACTAATCACTGGATTGTGTGTCAAGGCTTTCGGTTCTTGAATTTAAACCTAAGGATGTGAGTTACCAACCCAACCAAGCAAGTGAAAATATCCTAAATTATTGCAGGAAATTGCCATCACTCCCAATTTGTAAGGAGTTGCCTGTGTTCTTGTTAACCAGTTCCTTTCTGTGCCACGGATTAAGGGAAAACACAAGATATGTTTGTGCAGTGATTGCTGTCTCATCAAAATCAGCACTGTCAAAGCGGGGCTGGCGTGGTCATGTCAAGGTACATCACCTTGGAGAAAGATTTCCTACCTTTAGAGGGTAGGAAACAACTACTTAGCTTGTCCTATTGCACACGTAGGGAATGTGAAGACAGTTTGGATGTGAGTGTAAGTGCTTGCTGTGGAATCATAAGTTATAGTTGAGAATTTATTGGGAGTCTGCGTGTTTTCTGTTCACTGAGCCACCGAAACTTCCTGGGAAAACATCATCTCAGACCACACTGTTTTTTCTAGGCTGTCACTGTCTCAGTCAGGAGCTGCTGCAACAGTTTAAGTTCATTTTGTTTTCCAGGATTTTATGGGAATAACATTCCTTTTTTCTTATAAAAGCATGTCGTGGAGAGCGTTTCTCATTGTCTGTCTGACTTAGTAGAGCAAAGATGATCTGAGGCTGCAGAGCTCCCTCTCTGAGCAGGTAGGAATAGTCCTTTGAAGTAGACTGAGTGACAAAGTTCAGCCCAGATTGAATCTGTGGAAAGACATGAGCTTTCTCTGGACATTGTCAGCCTGCTTGCTTCAGGCATCCTACAGTTCCTTACCAGCTCCAAGGCAGGATTGTGCCCATTTAGTGCAGCTGAACTCAGAGCCTGGAAACCATGGCTTAAAACTTGGGGAGTTCTTGCTAAAATACATACAGCAATGGGGCAAAACCCATAGCTGCTGACATCATCCCCTGCTCTGTCACTCATCTGTAGGCTCAAAGAAGTCAAATGCAGCAGCTCCCTGTATCACTCCAAAAAGAAGAGTCAATTTTTGGCACGGTATGACTCTTCCTTCTAGTGAAAACAACAACTAAACCCCCCAAAATGAAACACACCAGGTAACTAACATACTTGCATAGCACATTGGGTACTGCTACAGAAAAGACATTATCTTCTGATGTCCTGGATGGAGTCCCAGCCTTGCTCAGTTGTATATTGTATAGGTGTATTGGTTCATACACTGATCTTACCACTTGCAAAACAGCAACCTGCTTGGTTGAAATCTGCTTGTTCTGGTGTACAATGAAGCATCCACTTAAGGGAGAAGCAGAGGTGGGTTTGCCTCAGGACTGGCTTAGAAACAGCTGAGCTGTTTCACAGGAAGGAATATGTGGTTTGGCTGAAACAGAAGGCAGGCCAAGCTGCAACTGGGAGAGTTCTGTAATTCTAAATGAGGGAAACTAGGAAAGAAAGGGAGAAAAGGAGTTGTAGGGCTACAGAAGACATGGTTTCTGATTTGCAGTACAATACAGTACTGACAGAGCTCTAGTTTCCCAGCTTCTGCCCCTTGTAGGCATGACTGCTTGCTTTCTCACCTTTTTCTTACTTTCTCAGTGTCCCATTCCCTGATGATTCTAAAAACCTCTGGATTCTGTTGAATGGCTTTGTAATAGTGTGAGCTGAATGTCTGGGGCACAGTTTAATCCTTTGTTTCTGTAGGGCACTAATGAGCTGTTCCCAAAGCCTCTGGTGCCACTGGAGAGTCAGTTCTTGGCAACTTTTCTGCTGAAAGACAGAGCTCGGGGTTTCACATGTGATATAATCAACACCAGGTTAAGTGCTACTCAAGCACCTGGTATTGCTTATATGCTTCTGAGTTATGCAGACTTTAATGTTAATTTTGCCATGAGTAAGCAGATGTCATCATCGTATTAGACTAACATACCTCACTGCAAGAAGATCCCTAAATCTACCTTCTTTAGATGATTTTGTTCCTGTTACCTGTAGGACTTGGTTGTTCTGCCTTAGTTAAGGTCAGAACTGATGAAGTTTTCATTTCAGCTGTAGCTGTTACTGCTATTTCAGTCCTTAAAATGGTTTAGAGATGGCTGAATGCAAGCAAATGAATACAGATTTGAGGCTTAGAATAAGCACTGAGGAATATGTGTCATTTAACATCATCTACACCAGTCTGGATGAAGCTTCCTGCTCGAGTTTTCCTCCTCTTTAGAGATGTTATTAGATGCGGTGTCAGAAATACTTTTAAATAATGTCTGTTCTTTCTTATACTGACTTTGTTTTTCAATGGAACTCACTTGTGCAGTTCAGCTGGCTTTAAAGGTGTTCTTTGTGGGACTGGCATCTTGCTGGGGAAGCTGGATGACCACAGTGCTGTGGTCCATGATGCCAGGCAGTTTTGCAACCCACTGAGCTGTGGGTCCTGCCAAGTCTTGTGTGTAAGGGCTCTGTGAAGGGCTACACACCTGAAAAGGGGCAGGGAGGGACAGGGTGGAAAAGGGAAGTTGAGGGGTAGGATACTGTGGTTATTTAATAACTTGAAAGTATTTCATGCACCTTGTGATGATTCACCTGGAGACTGTTCTAAGGTCAGTATTCGTTCAAGTTAGAGAACAAGTGAAAAAGAAATGAAGAGCAAACCAGAAAACTTTTCCAACATATTTAACGTGTTACTAGTTTCTTGAGGTCTCTCCTGGAAAGGAAATGGGGGAAACCTTGGAAACCCAAGCTTTTTTAGCTGCTGTTAAGTTAGGAGCACCCTGGTGAATTATTTTTCCCTTCTCCAGTCAGAACCGTGGCCTGAAGTGCAGATCAAAGAAGAGCAGCGCTTTGGTTAATCTGGCATAAAAATCTACTTTACCCCAAAGAGACAAGAAGAAAAAGAAATTGGGGCCCAGGCTCCATGGCAACTGTGAGCTGGATTGTTCACATGGTTGGTAACTGTAACACGCTTTGAAAGAAAGTGCTTGGAAAGATATATTGCTACCATATTGGAAAGGACATTGCATCCCAAGCCAGGCTTGCTTCCCTCTGTTACAGGGAGCATTCGTAACAGAGCATAGGTGGGATTCTGGCCTGTTTAACTCAAACTGCTATAGAAGAATAAAGGTGACCAGCTGATACAACTTCTGGTCTGCTTCAGAAAATGTGTGCTGAAGATGCAAGCACCGCTTTTCCTCTTTGAATCTGTTCTACATCACATGTGAAATTTATGACCATCAAAGCAGGGAAATCTGACATGGCAGGTCACCATTTGTTGTGGGTTTGACCACATACCAGACAGTGCTTGCTTATGACTTGAAGATATAATGCTGTGTTTAGAGAAAATCCTTCACTGTGACCTTGTATGGTGCTGTTGGGTCCAATGCTGCCAGATGAAAAACTTGCTGGATGCTTTGATGGGGGACTTGAAAGCTGACTCAGGATTCCTGATTCTCTGTTGCTGGTGAACCTCACAAATCTACAGCCCACTAATCAGACCCAAATCCTAAATGCCTGCCTGCTGCTGGGTCATCCGGGCTTGGTGGTGTTCTGGTTCAGGCCAGGTACAGTACTCACCACCGTGGCAACCAGGAGTCTAGGTCTCTGTGGCTAGAACACACCCACAGCAATCAGGAGGAGCAGACAGCATGTTCTTATTACTCTTGCATCTTTGCCACAAAGGGGGTTTTACCTGCATATGCAGTCAGAGGGATCACACGGGCCTTGCTCAGCTTTATCTGCTTATTTGACCATCAACCTAAGTCCCCAGATACCAAGCCGGTCCTTTTCAGAGCTGGACAAACATTTTCAGGTGGGTAGAAATCTCCATAGTGAATTTATGGTCAGTAGTTTGGGTGTTATCTTACTCATGCCTGTGAGTGCATGTTCATGTTATCCCTGAGACAAATTGGTCTGAAGCCTCTCTTTGATGGGAATTCTGTCTCCTGCTTATGTAGCTGGATTGTTCTATTGCTTAACTGGTTTACTAGGAAATTAGGGACACTTAGGTTAATATCAAAGCCAAATATTCTTGCTGGCGCAGCAAAGCTGGTTACATTTTGTTGTACCAAAGAGCCAGAGAAGTGAAATGAACGTCAGTCTGTCATAACTACCTACTACAAAAGAATAATCATATCCTCTTCTCTCTTTTGGAAGGAAAATGTATACAGTTTTTTTCCACCATCAATGCTTTAGAGCCTCCTTCTCATTCATGATGGTCTCTTGGCTGTCTACAGCTGCCTTGCAGTGAGTTGGATACCTTGGCTGAACTTGAGGTGTTCCTCACACCTACAGGGAAAATGATACTCTGTCCCTGTATCTTTGCACCTTTGTACTATCTGTACCTCTGTACCTTTGGGGATGACATGTCTTCCTCCTCCTTTTCCCTTCCCCTTCCTTAGTGACATCAACTTGTTGATCAAAATTCGGTTTGCAGTGTACTGTAGGTTAAAGACCCTTCTCTGAATATTGCTCCTACATGTTGGTATCAGTTTGAATTTGTTTCTTAAAGGTAGAACATTTTGTACTTGTCTATTTTGTTCCATCTGGATACAGTCAGTCTTTGTTTTCCCAATTTTTTGAGATTGTGGATGGCTGATGCCTAATGATACCTTCCAAAATGGTTGCTGTGTATCTCTAAGGGCTGTCTATGCTAATGACTGATGGAACTGGAGCTGGTGTTCAGAACTACACGAAGAGTGTCCTGTCAGTTTGACAGCAAATTGCTGGTGATTTAAGAGACTTTTCTAGGTAGCTGTGCACCCAAATTGGGGGGGGTTCAATCTGCATTTTATTTCACTTCTATGCTTTGAAAACATGAGGTGAGCAAGGATTAAAAGCATTGCTTTTCTAACTCCACTTTTCAAAGTAAATCACCTCAGTTCTTCCCCCCTAATCCCTGGGACTGTTCCTCCATTAGATGGAACATAATAAATGGAGCATGATTGTCTCCTGACCATTCTCTATTGACAGGTTTCATCATCCTGTGACTTCGAAGCTGATTATTTAAATTGTGCTTGTGTTTTTCTAGGCAGTGCTGTTCAGTAGTTTGTAATAAGTAATCTGGAGTTTACTGAGCTGGACTTTTAAAGATGGCTCTGCTGACTTCTGTTTCTCCAGAGCCTTCCTTGTCCTCCAGAATTACATCAGGATTAATACCATTTATTCACAGGGTTGTTTTGCAGTTGTCCCTGATTTGGTTTTTACTCTCGTATGCTCTTCCTTGATATTAACTATTACTCATGTGTTATTATTTCCATATTAGTGTTTAATTAAAAAAGTTAAGATCAGAGACATTCCATTTCCCTTCTGTCAATTTGCTGCTGTGCTCGTATAGTCTGTTCCAGTAAGTTCCAGCTTTATTCTACATTGCTTCCCACTGGAAGTCTTTCTAAGAAGCCAATTCCCCCTGCTTGCTGGCATTTCCTCTTTTGTAGTCCTGTGTCTCTTTTCCACTGAGAGCAGAATATTAGAGGTCATGATTCTCTTTCATCCAAGTTATCTTCTGGCAGTAGCTTTCAGACAGTTCATTCCTGTTAGTAGGAATCTAAGACACCTGATGATATTGTTCAACTCCTCCACCTTCTGAGACACGCTGTTCCTAACACACTTGCAGAAGGATAAGCAGTCTGCGACTGGCAGTATTGATTTTCCAGTGGCTAACTAGCTGATTTTCTACGGATGACTCCGGTTTTTGTTGTGTGGAAGTTTCTAACCATACTGTAATGCCTTTTTCCTCCCTAGGAAAACATATACTACTTCAGATTCCCAGTTAAATTAAAGCTCAATCTGATTTGATGGTGGAAACTATATTTACCAACAAAAAAACCCCAAAATATAAATACAGATTTGAATTGCAAAGTGCTGGTTTGATTCATCCATGTTCTTGTCATTTGCTGTTAGTGAACAAACTTGATGCCCCTGGATTTTCATTTGCAGAAAACCACAGGGAATGCTGTGTTTGATCTGAGCATCTTAGTCACAGGAGAACAAGGAGATTTGGTATGTGAACAAAACCGTTCACTATTCTCTTGGGTAAAGGGCTTTGGCTATCCAGTCAGAGAGCAGAAACAACAGCATATGACTTACGTGCCCAATTACACACTGTGTATAACTGAAGAGCTGAACTGAACAGTTCACAAATGCTCTATAGTCTGGAAACAGCCAGTTAAAATCCCCAGCAAAAGACAGCATTCAGGGAAATCAGGCTGCTCTTAATGCTTTGTGGCAACAAAAAAAGAGCTAAATTTGCAGCTATCCCTGAGGAATTATCTGTGAGCACTATCTGCAGATAATGATTTAATCAGCTTATTTGGCTGCCCACGGTCACCAACCTGTAATTGATTAAAAATGATCCTTTTTGTAACAAAATAAGGCTGCAGACTAAAAATGGCATTCTGAGGTGATTCTAATGTGCCCTGCTCTGGCAATATGATAAGGAGCAATTCTGTCCAAGCAAAGAATCTCAGAGCAGAAGGTTTGGGGACTGTTACAGAGAGGTCTTTTTCAGACTTCAGGCTGGTTTAGATGAATTTGGATGGACTTCTTGTTTTCTTTGTTATTTTACAGTGTGGTCGTGTTTCCTAGGGACCTGGATGGGGGAGAAGGACTTCTTTCAAAGGCCACATGGCCCGCTTCCAATTCTGATAAAGTCAACCTGCTTGGCCCCACTGACAGGAAATAGGATGCTGCCCCTTTAAGCGGACTGTAAGGAGTATGGAATTACGGCTAACTTGGTTTGGAGCCTTTGTGTAAGGCTTTCAGGAAGAGATAAACCATTAATCATGCACAATTACTCTGACCTTGCATGAACTAAAGCCTCTCTGAACACATAAGATTACTGTCTCTGGGGACCTTGAGATACTGACACGATCAGCTCAGTGTTAGGGCACTGGAAACTGCTGCACAAAATGGCTGAAAGCTTGGCCTTTATTTTCTTTGCTCAAACTGGAGGCTTGCCTTCCACCCAGGGTAGCTATTGCTCTTTCTAACATGCTTGCAGTGTAAACTAAGAAGTTATTTCCCCTGAGCTGGGATCTGAGTTCACAGAATGCGGATGGGAAACGGTAGCAGTGCTGAAGAGAATGAATTGCATTTGGGTTTTGATCAAATACTTGCTTACACTTCCGAGGTGGAGCTCTTCACACTTATTTCTGCTGTCTTCCCATGGGGAAAGCTCTTTTCTCTGGGGTTAGCGCAGCTCTTAGCACACGTAGTACGGCCAGTGGCATCGATTCTCAGGTGGTTCTGCAGTGTGAGTTGGTTTGGGTGGCATTACTGCTTCCCCAGCATCATCCTCACCTGCTTCAACGCCATTTTACATGGTGATTTGCAGGATCAGTTTGCATACCCTCCATTACTCTTGTTTAGCATTTCTCTCGCCTCTTAAACTCCTTAAACAAACATCTTGCACGCATGCTATGATACACTTTCCTCTATCTCTTCTTTTCCAGCCTCCTGGCACTAACAGTAATATATAAAATAATAACATCAGATAGTCAATAAAGTATTTACTCATTAAGTAACTATTGATTTCAACTTGTCATTTGTCCAAATTAGGTGAGCTAAACCCACATATGAGCAGTTGCAGAAGCTCAGCTAACTTGGGAACATGCAGTATCTTGCTTATATTGGGTCCTTCATCATGGGTTTGACCCCTACACTTACACTTGCTACCACTAGAAATATTTCACCAACAGCTGTGATCTTTTTACACTGTTATTTACTGAAGTACAACATCCAATTTGAAGATAATTTTACGTTGATGGAATTCTCTTTTCTCCCTTTGGCAAAGGAGTAATTAAATGTGTATATTTGGATCTGCATCAGGAAGCTTGTACTGCTTTGACTTACAGTTAGTACGTTACAGTGGTTAGTGAATAGCACTTAGGTGAGTAGTAGAAGGTTGGTGTGTGGAGAAGCCCTGCAGAGCACTTATCTTCCCGACCCTGGTTTATATCTTCAGAAGATTAAATACCTCTTGAAATACATGGGGTTTGGCTTTGAAAAGCTGCATATGGGTTATTTTAGGGCCTTGGTTTTACTCTGTCCATGACTATTGGGCTGCAGCTGTGGAGGATCTGACTAGAAGACATCCAGGTTTCTTGCTGGATGCTTTTGGTCATCTGTAGTTTTCAAACCCTCAACCAGCTGCCATCAAGTCATCTCCATGCCAAGGAGGGTCGACATGAACATGAATTCTGCTATTTAATGTTTCTGCAAGAAGATTTGTGTTTGAAACCAAACCTTTCCTTGTGTACCTCTCGGGAATACTTCATTGGAATTGGCACAGAGCGGTGCCCCTTCCTTCGCTCTACATGTGACTTGGGAAAGCTGTAATCTTGCATAGACTTTGATTTATCAGTGTTTTAAGGTTCCAGTGATTAATGTTCTCTCCACTGAAGTAGCAAATTTGTAGTTTTTCAGAGATGTGGTTTTGAGAAAGCAGATTTGGCTCATCATGCCTTGGAGAACTGGCCGATGGGATCCAAACTGCAGCACACGTCCAACTCTGACCAGTGCCTCTGCGCTGCGTGCTTTGTAAGAGGATGGGTAAGTCCAAAAGAAATAACTATGCTCCTCATATAGTGAACGATGCAAGAAAGTGTATTAGGAACTTCTTAAGTGATGTAGAAAGCAGGCACAATGAAAACACCACAAGTACAGTGGGAAGGCATTGTTCTAACAGGTAAGATGTGGCAGGAATATCAAATCTGTTGCTTCAGGACAGCACTCACTCTCTAACCACTGCATGTAAGTGAGGAGAAATTCTGTCATGTGGAAGGTTTCTCTAGGCTGCTCACTGCAAGCTTTCTGCACAGTGTTCCTGAGCCACTTCATAGTCACTGGTAATAGCAGACTGCTGGATTTGGTAGAAGCTCAATCTATGCTTTATATTAGATGGGTATTAGAAGGCTCCCTGTACCACAGGCATTGAGAAGGAGAGCCTGGTTTGAGGAGCTGTCCAGTACTAGCTGGAGAAGACACATTCCAGGCTTGCTCTTCTCCCTGGATATTTCTTAAAGTTCTTTTCCCCCTCTCTTTTACGTTTTCCACTAATGCATTCTAAAGGCACTGCCAGTGGCTAAAGGGCTGTTGATTCTGAAAAATACTCTATAGAAAGTAAACTCATTGAAAAAACATAACCCCCACAGGCTTATGGAATTAATGCAATATATAGTGAGGACCATAGAAATTATGGGAAGGAAGGGAGTATCTAAAAGGAAAAATACCATTGAGATGCCATCAGCCAAAATATAACAGTCTGTAAGGGCAAGCTGATTTTGTCAGTATCACTAAAGCAAGATGTTTCTGAACACTGAGCTTGCTTGTATTCATGACAAAGAGGTACTGGGAATAGCAAAGCAGGGTGTTAGCTTTGTGGGTTAAAGCACCATTGGAATAGGTTGCCTTAGGACGTGGCTGATTCATCACCACATGGAGTGTGCAGACTGAGACTGCATGTCTGTCTTAAACTGCTCTTCACCCATGAGGTACTGCTCCTAGTAATGCTGAGTTTATGTAGTGGGGAAGGAGGATAATTCCTTTCGCTGCAGGAGTTTTGGATAGTCCATGTTTTTGCAGGATTTCAGGCAGCGTGGCATTATTGCTTCCTTCTGGTGTTAAATACGTGACTCAATGAAATTTCCTTTGGCTGCAGGGTGGTGCTAAGGCACAGGCTTCATTTGCGGTGCTGTGCGGCCACAACTGTTCATGGCGCTCCTGGGCAACATTGACACAATGCAGATTTTCAGAGAAGCATGGAGTAAAAACCCTGCTCCTCTTTTGGGAAAGGGGCTGCAGAAGAGATGAGGATTGGTGTGAGTGGGAAAAGGCAGAAGTTTGGTGGTAGGAAGAGGTGAGGAGAGTTTGTGCTGAAGCATACGCTTCACTGCATGGGCTGTAAGGGGCAAAATCACAGAAAGGTAGATTCTTGTCTTCTGTAGCCCAGCTTCACTCAGAAGTTCATCAGCTGAAGTCAGTGGCAGAGTTGCGCCAAAATAAAGCTTGAAGTGAGCAGCATTGGGCCCACATTGTTTTGCTGTTTTGTTTTGAATCCTGTTGCATCTCATTGTAACCAAAGACATGGAAAGAGCCATTTTAAGAGGTTTTAAAATGGAACAGTTTACCGTTTGAAGGGGAAAGGACAACCCACTGCTTTCTGGTTGCGGTTGAGGTGTTTACCCTGTATCTATACTGCCGTGCTATCAGTACTGTTCCTGAGACATCTAATGATGGCTTCATTGCTGTTTGCGTTGCCAGAACCATCATATACTCCATGTGGGCCGATAGGCTGATCTTCTCAAACCAGTATATTAGACTCTGCATCTCCCTCTTGCTATGCTGCTAGGAGTACTGATGCTTACCACCTTAAAACTAGCTCAGCCACGTATATCCAAGCTATTCATGCTTTGGACTGGAAGCGTGGGTATTTTCTTTAGTTTTAGGTTTGATTTTACAAAATCTAAAACCTGATCAGGCAGATTCTGCAAGTCCTGAACCTGTCCTGGTTTTGCCATTCTCTATTTGTAATCTGAAAGCCTTTGTGTGGGTCAGAGGGAGAAAAACTGGGACACACACACTCAGGCAGTATAGATCTGTGCAGATTCTCTGAGCTGACAGTTCAGGTAACTCAGTTAAACCAGTGGAATAGTTGGCTGAGGGACTGCTCCACACTAATAGGAAAGAGAGAACTCCAGGGGTTAAAGGCAAGAGCATCCTTTTTATAATTAGGACAGATCAGAAGTGGAGCAAAATGTTCTTGCAGCTGAATCAGCTGCCCTCTAACCAGCCTGGAGTCTGGAGCTGGGGCTGACGGACACTTGTGCAGAATGCAATTTAATCTGTAATGGCTGAAGAGGACTCCTCAAAGTCTGCAGCAAATGGCAATTATTGTCCCTTTTTGTCACATCTCTCCCCACCAAAACAGGAAAAAAAAAGAAGGAAATGAATGAAAACAACAACAGGGAAGGCTCCCAACCAGCATGCCCTGGCTCCCCCTTTCTGCTTGAACATCCTCTGCAGCCCAGTGACTGAAATGAGCTGCCCAGTGTAATAAAATCTCTGGAGCACCAATGTGAAACCAGAATTCCTCCCCCCGCCATGGATACACACCCCTTCTCCTTAATGAGCAGGGAGACGCCAGCTCAGGGGCTGCAGCCAGTGTTAGATTAGCAGGGAGGGCCATCCGAAGTGGGCTGACTCCAGCTTAAACTGCCTTAAGTGTCTGTTTATTAAATCACACCACCGCTTAGAGTCTGCCCTGCTGCCACATCAGAGCTGTCTGCATACAGACAAATCCTGGCCAGTCCCAGGGGAATGGGGTCCAACTGGATACTGGTAGTAATAAAGGCGGGGGGAGGAGAGAGCAACCCGCCACAAACAGGCCCCTTGTTAGACTCCATCGTGCATTATTCTTGAAGAGCAGAAAAGGCTTTATCTGAGGTTACAAAGCAGGGAATGTGGGTGTCTTGAAACTGTAAATTTTTTTTCTTCTCTCCATTTTACACAGTGTAAGTCATGGCAAGCATTTCCTTGCTAAACTGGCTTGTATAAGCCTTGGAGCAAGAGTTTTCCTCTATCAGTCCTAACTGGGAAAGGTGGCTTTCAATTTCAGCTCTGCTTGGGCTACAGTGTGAGCAGATTGTTAAAAAGCGTGATTTTTAAAGAGAATTCACCGATGTCAGTCTGTCTAAGGCTTTGGAAATAGAAAATCTACAGTTCAAACCTGAAGCCAGCATGTTAAAGCAGGGGAAAATTGAAATGCTTCTGTATATTCGCACGGTGTGAAGTACAATGAGGGTTTGATTCTGGATGGGGTTTCTACGCACACCTGCAGAACAGCAATACTACATTCTGCACATTTAAGGCAGACAGGAGAGATAAATCCAAGCTGTAAATCTTGTCCTGTTGGTCAGGAGGCATCACTTCTTTTTCTGCTCGTTCTGGGAGAAATTGTTTAGCAAGAGCCCTTCTATATTCCCTTCTTTCCCAATACAATTGGAACCAGAGCTGTTGGTTTGTGACTCCTGCTGCTTATGTTACATATTGGACTGTTTTGGTCCCTTCTCTGCATTTCCAAGATAGTTCTTTTCTGCATAAATCCCTGGGGGGTAATCTTGGGGATAACAGTCTCATCCCAGCATCTCATAGGAAGCCTAGGATAAAGCTTTGGAAAAGTCTCTGAGAGTCAAAGTTTGTTCTTATGAATTGCAAGGGTTTGCTGAACAGCTCTCACGTTTGCCTTTTCCACTTAGCACAGCTCTTCTCTTTAATATGATTTTCAAGCTTCAAACAAGTTTTGTCCATGTGGTGTCAGTCAGGAAATGGAATATACAGCAGCAGCTCCATTTGTGTTGGTCCTAACAAACTGGTGGATGCTTCTGTACATGTGTCCCCTCCTCTGCCTGCTATTTCATCTCTTCCATGAGGGGTTTTTGCTGTACATATGCTTCCAGAGGCTCCACTGCAGCCCAGATGGCCATCTTCTGTGATAGCAGATTAGGAGTCATGGCCAAGCCACCTTTTTTGAGGTGGCTCATTGACACCGTGGAAGAGCAGCCGTTGTTGAGCTGATTTGTATGAGGCAGAAGCTATGCAGAGTTCAACATGAAGCTGGTTTAGTTGGCAGAAGGGAGGGGTGGGCTGGTTTCCATTTCCCTTCCGAATGTCAAACACTAATAGTTTCTTCCGATGATCCCGAGATTGCCAAATAATTGACTCCTGCCTACAGCAAAACCCTCCCTGATCGCCAGAGCAGGAAACTGGTGACAGCAATTGCCTGAACGTGTCCAAATTAGTCAACCCCTTGCAACCCCAGCAGGGTCAACAGTGGCAGCCCAGAGGTCGTGGGGCAGCAGGAGATGGAGGTTGAAGATTGCCCTGCTTCCTCTGCCCCCTCATGCCTCCAGGACATAGCTCAGGAGATGAGGCACTCACAGCTGGAGCAGCCAGCACCTGAACTGTGTGTCCAACAGAGATGTGTTTATTCAGAAGATCTGTGCTTCAGCCAAAGCCCAGGGTCAGGGGAAGAAAGGAGGAAGTGCCTGTCTTTGTGAGTGGCAGGAGAGCAGTTGTGTTCTGTGTGGGGCTGACCCAGTGTCAGGCTGCTCCTTGCATGTTTTCTCTTTAAGTCCTCCAGGGTTTGCTTGCTTTGCTACATGGAACTGACATATTTACAGCAAGCCGGTGTCTATCCCATTGCTGGATTATTTTTTCTGGGCCTTTGTTTGTTCTTCCACAGCTGTGCAAGTGACTGCAGAAATAACGTGAGCATGTGAATGTTGCCTTGGAGTAGCCCAGTAGCACTTGTGCACATAGAGTAGTTAGGAATACACATACAGCCCAGGACCTCAGCGAGAAGCCAGACACCCACCACCCATTTCATGGGTGCCTCATCAGCACATCCCCTTAGGTGTGCGGGGCTGTTCAATTTTGTAAAGTGGTGGAAGTAAAGGAGCAAAGAATCCCTGGCCCTGTCCCCTCTGTCTCATCTTCGAAAGGATTCCAGGTGTGTCTGAGAAGGAAAATCCAGCATCTGAGGGTTGTGGCATTTTCATAAGACTATTTTAGGACTCAGAGATAGGACAGAGGAAGAGAGAGAAGTGTTGTCACAGAGCTTCCAAGCAATACCATTCTGTTACAGGTAGAATGAGAAAGTTTTAAGAGCAGGCTCTATGTCTGCCTGCCTGTATTCTCATCTGCATTTCCTAAAGCAGAGGAGCTGGAGATGGGGAGCCTGCCCCGACATCTCTCTGAGTGCACTGCTGCAGGTCAGGACCTCTGCCCACAGAAGGAGCACTGCCCGTAGGCCTCCCATGTCTCCTCACGGAAAGCTGAGCTGGATGCTCTGTCACACTCTGACAAAGGTCACTTTTACATCCCGTCTTCTAAAAGGTCACAGCATGACCCCAGGTGCAGGAGGAGAGGAGGAGGGAGAAGGTGGCATCCTCTCATCTTATTTCCTTTCCTTTTAATGTGCTACCACCACTGGAAAGAATACACTGTGCCTTTGCTCTTGCACTGACCCCCCTCTCTCGACCCACACTGTCACCTTCTGTTCCTAAACACTATACTATAAGAGTTCCCCTTGCTTAGCTGGCTGCCTACTGGGTTTTCTTCTCTTGCTCCACTTGGTTCTGAATTAACTGTAGCTGTCCTATTGATACTCCTTCAAATTAGTAAGGAAACACTTCCAGCTTTCCTGGGCCCCCTGATGAGAAGCTGTGTGAGCGCAGCTCTTCACCAGTTTTTGTAAGGCACATGAGCACGTGCATAAAGGCAGTTTTTCCCCTGAGGGCTGGGTGGGGGGAAAGTAACAGTCCTGACTCCCTGCTGTACTGTGGTAAGTGGATACACCTCCTGAAAGGAAAGCTACTTTCTCTTGCTCCTTAGTGTCAGCGTTTACACGTGTCAAGGAGGGGCGGGTGAGAGTAAAAGCCAAATCCTCAGGTGTCACATGCTGTGCACTGTTGTTTCCCAAGCTAGGATTTACTGAACCAGCTGAAGGATGAAAAAAAGTTCTTTTTCTTGACTTAAAGAAGGCCCAGTGGTTACCAAGACATTTATGTTCAAAGCCTACATTGGCTTCAGTTCAGGACTAATGTCCTGAAATGCTGGATCATCCTTCCAGGGTTATTTGAAGTTCTTTGTCATGGAATTTGCAGCAGCCATAGAATTTCTTTCTGTATTTCAGATACTGATGAAAAGGAAAAAATACAGGAAGTTTCTCTGTGTGTACTCATTTTAATCAGTATTTTGCTTAAAGGCTGGACTGTGTTACAAAGGACAAAGGTACTGGACTTGATTCTCTTTGTGGGATGCTGCAGTGACCTGTTACAGGTGGTAGTTGTAGAAGTGGCTGATGAAGTTTTAAGACACAATTGACTTTGTGAGGACGAAAACCTGCCACAAGCTATTTTATCGGCAGTATTCATTCTTCAGAAGGAGTTCCCTTAGGATGTTTAAGTAGAGATACAAAGAGATGGAGAGAGAAAAGTGGAGGAGTTGCTTTGCAGGGAGCTCATTACAACTTCTTTATAGGAAGTTGTCTCCCCCAGGTAGTCCTTGAAAATAGATAGTCAAGATTTCACTTCTATAGCAAAAGGTATTAATGTACAGCTATCTTAGATAGCTGTAAGGGCTCTTATAACTCACTTATCTCTGTTGTATCTCACAATACGTTTTAAGATAGAAGTCCGTGCTGTTAGGCCAAAGGAATTAAATAACTAAAGACCCGTTTGCTTTCAACTGCAGGAGTACCTTAAAAAAATCCATGCCTGATTCCTCAGATCTCAAAGGAAGTTTATGCCGCTTGCAGCCTACCCATGAGGTCAGTTGCCTGCTCCTGACCATCATCTGACCAGACGGACAGAATTCCTGTGCATTGCCCAAAATCTGTGGAGAAGCAGTAACTTGTATAAGGTAAAAATCCAGCACATGGTTGAGCTGGGAATACCAATGAACCAGGCTACCTGCTGAGCAGAAAACAGAGGGAATAGCCACAATGCGGAATACCCAAAGGTGGTTTTCCATCTTCCCAGTCAGAATGGAGACTGTTCCACTAATTGGGCCTTAAAAGGTCTTTTCTGTTGAAATTCTTCTAATGTGCCCCGAGATATGAGGGTGTCTGTCTAAGGATGTCTCTCTTTTCATTCTTTTCAGCTGTGTTTATTTTCCTCTCTCCCCTTCCCCATTCTTTGCAAGTTCATGAAGAGCATTCAGGCCCCATGAGGGGGTCTCTACAGATCCTCTAAGAAGATTAAGCTCTCTGAATATTTCATGCCCCTGATTGACAGCTCTTGAGGACCTCTTGTAAGCCTGGCGCCCGTATTCTTGCTTAGAAAAAAAGAAAGAGAGGCAGAGACAAGAAAATCACATCCACAGAAAAAAAATTGATCCTATGGGCCCGACCTCTGCTGACAGAAGGCACTAGACGGAGGCAGTTCCTCCCGGACATCTCCCCCTCCTTTTGCCTCCCCACCAGTCTCTACTGTGAAATAAAAGGAAGGTAATGGGATTTTAAGAGGCAAGGAATAGCGAGGGGAGGCCATGCTTGCTGCCTCCTCCCCCTCCCCCGAGCACCAGTGCTTAGGCTTATGGCCCCTCAAGAGCTATTGTCAGGCTCCAGCCCTGACTCCCAGCCTGGTCCTTCCTAACAAGCTGAGCCCATGGCCCCTCATTAGAGGCTGGACTGAAGAGTGTGCCCTGTGGTCTCCTGCAGCCGCTTCACCCCATTAAGGGTTGCCCCCTGGTTGACAGCAGGGAAAGGGAGCCGGCGACCTGTAAACTCTCATCAGACTGCTTTAGAATCTCCCTTCCCTCCTAATCATCCCGCAATAGGCAGCTGAGAAGTTTCACCGTTATTTAGAGAGGCAGGGCCAAGGGGATCTCCTCCCACGCTGGGTTTAGGAGACATTCCTTGATGGAAGCAGGAGGATGAGGATGAGGGGGGAGAAAGGCAGAAAGAAACAGCTCCTTGTCCTTCTCATAACTGGAGTGCAGTGGGCTCAGCTGCTGCACTTGCTATAGGTACCAGTGTTAAAGACAGCAAGAGTTTGTTTGCTTCTTACCTGATGCTAAAGGAGTAAGTGCATTGCACAGACTCCGTTCTTGTTGCCAGATAGCATTTTGTGTAGGAACTGTTAAGCTTGTCTGAGAACTGTAAATCTTACTATGAATAGTAACTGTAATTACAGCAGCACTAACAATGAAAGGCTCTGATCCTTCCACTTGCTGCTTATTGAGTTCAGAGGCTCGCTTGGGATTCTCAGGATCATGCCTCTCCTGGCTAATGCATTTTGGGGCTTGCTTGAGATACAGGTGTAAACTTCTTGTGTGGCTGAGCCGAACTTGGCCTTGTTGGCCTTTGCTTCAGGTTGTTTTCAGACCAAAGGGGAGCAAGTTACCGGAGCGAGCTGCTGGGGCATGTTTCAGTTCTAACAAGTGTGTGGTGAGAGGGAGAGGACATGGAGGAGCTCATTCCTTCTCAGAGTGAAAGCTCTGGAAGCAGTCATGGGGTTGACTTCCTGTGTTTCCTGGATGTAAATGAAGATGAAACTTTGAAGCTTTGTTTTGAGCTGTCACTGGGGTGGAACAGGCTGGGAAGGGTGAGGAAGCCTGGTCAGTACTGAGCATAATCATAATCCCCCATCAATGCTAGATGAGAGCGAGTATCTTCTCATGGCTTGATAACACATCATGTCTGCACCTCACACTTCGAGTACTTTGTCCCTTCTTTGGACTCTAAAACGGTTGAGGTTAATGGTCTCTTACTCCAGATTTAAAGTTTATATTTTGAGATGTTGTTCATAAGATGTTTTGCAGCCCAGAGCACATAGAGAGAGGGAAGGACATGTGTGCTGCTCTGAAGCTGGTATCTGTTGGCTCTTACTGTGAAGGAAACATTAACCTATGAGAGCACTGAGTTTGCCCTGGATCCCCATTTCATTTATCTCTTGATGGGCTTGTTCAAGTTTGGAATTAACCAAAGAGCAGGAGTATCAGTCATCTCAGATCAATGGCAGACTTTATTTAAGCAGACATGACATGCTTAAATACCTTATGGAATTTTAACTAGGCATTTTGGGCAGAGAGCAGTTGAGTTCAGGCCAGAGCAAGTCAGCCTCGTACTTCTGGTTTATTCCTTACTGTGGTTAGTAAGGAATCTGTGAAGTCCTAGTGCCCTATGCAGTGGTCTTCACTGGTACGGAAAAGGTAGTTGCTGAAGGGGGGAATAAGTGAACCAGAAGGCAGAAGGTCCTAGCAGTATTTGTTCTGGACTCACCTTATTCAGGATAAGGACAGCTGGGGAGGAAGAATAGCAAAAGGGAATCAGACAAGTTCGAGGCCTCTGCAGCATGCACAGAAATTGACACAGCTTCCTGATGGGAAGTTTAAGGGCATCATCCATGGGTGGTGGGTACTTGGTGCAAGGGGATTACAACCATACAGGTAGATAGCATGGTCATGGCTGAGTAATTAGGAGGCTCTATCAGCTTTTGCAGTACTGTAATCTTTCCCTTGCTCAAGAATCCAGAGTTGCTGGATTCAGTTTAAAGTCTCCTCTTTGACGGTAAGCTTGCCTTCTCAGCATGACTGATCTGCAGTGGAACACAAATCTCCACTGAGCTCCAAAATCCGTTCTACATAGAGTCAGTATCTTGTGTGAGCGATGGCTGAACACTCCAGTAGGATTTGGATCTTTTGAATAGTGGGCTCAAGCACATGTAGGATGTTACGTGTAGAAGGTATAAGGACTTCTATAAAGCATCCGTTGAGCCAATAAGTTACCCACTAACATCACCTTTGTAAATTCAGTTTTTATTTTAACAACCAATTGCTGTCCCATTTACTTGCAGTAGCAATCATGGTGGAATGCCAGCGCCATTCCTCAGTAGTGCTTATCCTGCCCATGTGTTCTGGATGGGAGTGCAGCTGACATCGCCTGTGGCTACAGCTCACTGTTTTGGTTGGAGGGGAAGAGAAGAGCATTGGGGTGTTTATAACCATCATGGGAAAGATTTGTGTACAAACAGAACCTTTTACTAAGTTTTTGCCACAGTCTGTAGGCAAAATCCTTTGCTTAAGGTCAGTGAAACCTTTTTAATCCAGTTCTGTTCTTTGACTTAGAGCAATTGTATAAAGAATTTCTGTTTGATTCCTGAAAGTCTTTACTCAGCTGCTTTGTCAGGCCGAGCAGAAGAGCTGAGAATGGCAGAGCCTGGAGACAGAGCTACCCTTTAATCATTCCCAGCTTCTTACATGGTTTGCCCAATCTCTCTCATAGACACAGAGAAGGAGCTCTTCAGAAGTAACTGAATGCCTACCATGGTCACATCAGTCCTTTTCAATTTTAGATGAGCAGCAGATAAAGCAGGAAGACCTAAGGTCATTTTTCTTGACGGGAATTGCATGTCAGCCTCTGCCTACTTGCAGGTTTTTGCTTTTCATCACACTATTTCATCTGTAATTAAGCAGGAGACGGGTTTACTGGAACAAATCTGCTGATGGTTGGGACTGATGGCATATTTTCACTACCCAGCTTTTAGGTATCTACCTGCACTAAGATGAAGAGACTAACTGCACATGCTATGCTCCTGCTCTGAATGCTCTACAGAAACCTACCTGCCTCCTTCTTCTGTCTGCACAGAGACTTTAGGGAGAAGTCCTTTCCCTAACTTAGATAACTGAGGTATAAAAAGGCAGGCAGTAAAAATATCCATGAGCACTACAAGTCCCTTTGCTTAGGGAGAACTATGAAGATCCTTGTGCTCTGGTGTGCTGCAGTGGTCAGGAAGGTTTTGTGGTTGGTTGTTTGGGTTTTGTGGTTGGTTGTTTGGGGTTTTCTTTCCCCAGGAGCAATTTCTGTCCCTTATTTTATACGAAGTGTGGTAGAGTATACAGCTTACCAATAATATCACATTTTTCTGGTCTAGTTGCACATAGGGAGATATTTACAAAGACATGCCTCATCTTCTAATTTTAGACACCTGGTACAGGATAAACATATTGCTCTTCAAAGCAGTCCTCATCTCTCTACAGAACTGTGGAGTAACTCAAGTTGGATGGGACTATTGGAAGTGCTGTGATCCAAGCACCACTCAAACAGAGGGGGCCAGCAGGTCAGGATCCTGTCAGCCATGATTACTCCTATGCAATAGAGAACCGGCCCTTCCCAGGATGGTTTTCAAGAGCCAGCACTACTGCAGACCTGCCAGCGCTCCCTGCTATGGTTTATCTGTGGTTGCTGGGGCAAAAGGGAACTGCCTGACCTCTGAATGAGAGTGGAGCGGCACTGGGTTGCTGTGGGTGTCTCAAAGTTGCAAATGTATTTCAGGCACCCAAGTGGAAAACTGCATTGCTATGGTGCTGTATATGTTAAACAGTAGCTACCACAGTAATAATAGGATGAGAAAACTAAGGGGTTTCATTAGGAATAGAAGAATGGTAATGGAAAATCTGGGTTCCCTGTTGCAATGGTTATCCATGTTGAAAACCAGAGTGGGATTTGGTTTTCAGGGTTCTGAAATTTCTGGATCATTTTTTCCATTTTAATTTGTGGTTAGGAATGCAGTCAGATGGACCGAGGCCCCTCCCAGACGGACCAAGGCACCCCCCAGACGGACCAAGGCACCCCCCAGACGGACCAGGGCACCTCCCAGACGGACCAAGGCACCTCCCAGACGGACCAAGGCACCTCCCAGACGGACCAAGGCACCTCCCAGACAGACCAAGGCACCTCACTGTTTCTGTACAAATGTCCTAGAAATCACACACACAAAAGAATTTTCTCAAAGGTTTCCTCAAAACCATTTGTTTGGAGCCCAGTTTTGCAGAGGTTTGCTTCAGTCTCCAGTTAGACAACAGTCAGGAGGGCTTACGTGGGTCAAACAAATGGCCGGGGTTTGCAAAGAGCTCTGGGTGAGTGGGGCCCTGAAAAGGCAGGATTGGGGTCTTGAAGATCTTCCCCTCCTCAGGTTGTACTTGTTGCTCTATGGAGTCCAAGGCAGGGTGGGAGAATCATTACTTTTGCCTTCCCTCATAAGAGAAGAGAGATTTCCACTGAATCTTATCATAGGTCTTGAGAACGTCCCTTCAGTTCTGAGGGGGTGAAGCTATCACCAAAGAAAAACACTGGCCTTCTCATGCACACCTGAGCTTGCCTACGAGAAACGGGTCATGGTGGTGTTTGCAGAGGCTGGGTTTTGCCTTCAACAAGCTCGCTAAAATCTGGAGCTGAAATCCACAAAGTCTTTTCATTTGGCTTAAGCAAGATTTTTTTTAAACCAACGTTGCCAGTAGTGAGAGCTGTAGATGTAATATGGTGTAAAGCACTGTCAGTGGGAGGTGTCTGAAAGCAGACGGGGAGGAAGGAGTTAAGGATTGTGCTCCAGGAGCCATCCACAGCAGGGAATGACCCAGTTTAAAAGGGTTAACAGTATTTGGTTTTTCAGAACTATTTGTTATATCAAGTTAGTGCAGCAGAGGTCACACAGGTCACTGTGCCCCCCCTTCCCTTGCCATCCTGGCCCCTGCTCCGGTCCTTGTTTCTGCTCTAATCTGATGACCCCAGACACAGCTCTTTCCTTATGATGTTCTTGACAGCATCTTCAGACAATATGCTGCTCGACGCCAGTTGTCTTTCTCTTTTGCTCCTGTCCCTCAGGAGAAAACCTTGGATGCTAAAAGGCACTTTGTGCAGTGGGGAAAAGCCTCAGCAATTTGTTCTGTGGTTTTCGGACAAGAGTAGCTCGGAAAAGAGTTTTCGGTGTATGTGCGCTCCTTGCATGACTGTCTTTCCTCCCTGGTTTGTTATTTTTGTTCCATTGGTTTGGATTTTCTTGTTTTTGTTGTGTGTGTGATTAAAAGCCTCCTGTAAATCCCCATTTGTCAGCAGTACCTGTGGGTCTCTCTCTTCACGGTGTTGCTGAGGGTGTCTTGCTGATGGAATGAGCAAATGCTTTTTGGGGAGTGCAAGTTAATATGTTACTAATTGCAAATGGTAATGGGAAATTGTGGTTGGAATTTGTGCGTGGGGTTAGTTACCAAACCAGGTCAGATTTGCTATTGTAACCGTGAGAGTTAAGTACAGAAAATGCTGTGGAGACAGTTCTCATCCTCGTCCCTCCCCTCTGACCTTCTCCCAATGGAAGCTTGTCTTAGGTGTGTGCCAGTGTATTTTTGTGGCCTACTTTCAAAGGTACTGACGATCCACAGAAAGCAGAGTCTTGGAAGTGAAGGAAAACTTCAGGTGCTTGGTGTCTCCTGTGAATCAGGCGATCACCATCATGCTTGTGCATCTCTTTTTCATCTTACTGTGGTCTCTGTGTTAACTTTCTGTCACGCCATCAACGAGGAGCAGAATACAAACCAGCCTGCCCGAGCTGACATCAGGAAAGGTCCCATTGTCCTCGTGCCTCAGCTGTATGTATTTTACTGTGTTTCTCATTCTTCTACACCTGTGTCTCTTTGGACAGTGTTTTAAGAGTGTTCCTTGCTTCTCACTGCAGTCTGCTGCTCATTATGCGGCCAGAGGGAGGGGAGTTACACAGCGTGGTAGGGGTAGTTAGCAAGAGTGTGATGGACCAACTTCCCTCCTTTGCTATGGGTTGACCTGGTTTCTGAGGAGCGTGCCTTGCTTTCTTTAGAGGGATGAGCCAGTGTAGTCCTGGATGCCCCTCATCTCCTGAGGGAAATGACTGGCCACCAGCAAGCTGCTGCTGGTAATGCTGAAGCTGTTGCTTGCAGCCTTCGCTCCGGGTAGCTGCCAGACCTCAGCACTGAGGGATCAGTGAGACAAAATGCCTGTGCCTATATGCTTGAATTCAAAAGCAGATTGCAACTCGAGTGTGATTGTATGGCTTGCATTTACTTCTTGGTCATGTTCAAGTGCTTATGGTGTGAATATTAATTATAAAGCAAAGTTGAAGGCTGTGTCTTTCATTAGGGCTTTTTTATACTATGCTCCAAGAAAATCGATGCTTTTAGTTCGGTCACACAAATGCTGTATCTGGAGAGCAGGCCTTTGTATTCCAAGTTCCATATAACTGGCAAAAGTTGAAAGGAATGTCTCATTGTCAGTTTTTTCAGCCCACAACTTGCTTCTCTTGATAAACTACAAGGTCTGTTTCCCAGTAGCACGTCCAGCTGACACTGGGTAGCAACCACAATGGTTGTTTGGAGTTGCTTTGGATAAATCGGAACAAATGGCAATGTTTTGCACATGATGTGTGTGGTAAGCTGCTTATTTGACTCTAATACTGAGCGTCAGGCCTGGATGCAGGTCCCAAGTGTCTGACAGCAAGCATGGTACCTGAGAACACTTGGTGTTTGTCCCAAAAGCTGGTGAGGTGTAACACATGCAGTGTGAGAGGGCTCTGTGTTCAGGTAATTCTGAGCTCTACCTTCAGCTTTGAGATGAACGCTGCCTTTAAACAAGTTAGCTTGCACTTCTGCCTCAGTTTCCCCAGGAGTGAGTTGGGGATTGTACAGTGTACGCACCAACCTCACAGAAACACTTTCTTTTTCTACTCTAGCAATGGATGAACGTTTGGTGGCCAACCACAGCAAAAAGGGCTTGAAGCTGTGGCTTGAAGTTTGGCTGATGGACCTCTTCAGCAGAGTAACTCTTGAACATGTTGGAAGAAAACGTGTTTTATCTTCTTGAATCTTAGGTGGACCACTCCTGATGATTCACGTTACCCAGGATAGGTGTTGAATCCAGTACCTGTATGTTCCGGATCTTTGTTCTAGCTTCCCTGGGCAGGTTTTGGATCTTGGCTCCAGGGTCTGCCCAGGAGTTCAGGTTAGATATAAGGAAGAAGTTCTTTACTGTGAGGGTGGTGAGGCCCTGGCACAGATTGCCCAGAGAAGTGGTAAATGCTCCATCCCTGGCAGTGTTCAAGGCCAGGCTGGACAGAGCCCTGGGCTTCATGGTCTAGTGTGAGGCATCTCAGGGGGCTAGAACTGGATGAGCTTAAGGTCTATTCCAACCCAAACCATTCTATGATTCTATTCTATTCTTCTATGTTTGATGTTTCTAGAGAGCCATGGAGTTGCTGTGTTGTTTGTTATGCAGCTTTCTTTGCACCTCACCATTGGCCTTAGGGCTGCAGGTTTTTGGAAGCACAAATGTGGCAGAGAAAGGGAATATCTGGAGGAATGAAACCCCTCCCAGTTTTCTTTGGGGAGAAGAGGGGTTATTGGGCGCTTTTTTTTCTCTTAAAGAAAAAGCAAAAGGCTCTTTTGTCACTGCATCATTCTTCTTACCCACCAAGCCATCTAGCTCGAAGAATGGTACCCTGACAAGGAAATCTCGGATAGCAGGAAGACGCATTACAGTCTCTGTAGCAAGGAGGAAAGCATCAAAACGGGAATGGAAATTGGCAGGAGGAGCTTTGCAAGGCCAAAAGTTTCCAGCTCAGAAAGACAGTGAGAGAGGAAGTCAGTGAGTGCAAAAGGATTCCCTCTCTCCCCAGCTCTCGGCCCCCACCCTCTGCCCTTCCTCCACACCCCACCCAGGGAGATGGAGAAGAAACTTGGCAAGCCATCGTGTCGCCAATCAATCTGTGGTGTAACAATTAGCACTTAAGCAGCACTCACGCTAAACACAGCCTCAGAAAACACTTAAAAGGGAAAAGGGAAGAAAAAATAAACCCCCCCGAACCCCACCACAACAACAGGGGAAAGCTGGAACAGATCAATGCCACGCCGAACAGGAGGCACCTAATACCCCATTATTGACGGGGACGATAGGGCTTTAAGTGTGCGCTCTCCATGCTGAGCAATTAGCCAGCAGGCCGGCTGCCGTGAAGGCAACTCCAGCCCACAATACGCCCTCCCCCTGCTGCCCGCCACTTCCCCCAAGAGGTGTTTGATGACAGCTTCATTTGTTAGCGTGATTCCAATAGCTGCCGGCGCCGGCATCCTTTCCATTACGGAGGAGAGTGCGAGGGGAGGCTGGGCACTAGGTCTTCTCCCCCCACCGCCCCGCTCCCCCTGGCCTGTGGTAACAGAATACAGTAGACACGGAGTCTGTCTGTGCACTGCCTAAATTGATTGTAATGGGTTTCTTAACGTGGTGAAAGAGCCGACTGTTTTCTCGCCTCTAAGAAAGGCTGGAGGAAGGAGGAAGTGACTCCAGCGGCTGCTGCACAGTGCATGAAAGTAAACTTTTGTTTAGTAAAGCCCAGCCGACTGCAGACTGTCTCTGGCCTTTCAGCCAGCTCTCAGCAACACTGGTCTTTAGAAGAAAGGAGAGAGGGTAGAAAACAAACTGTCAGCTTCCTGCCTTGGCTCTTGCTCTCATAATAACCCCGCTGTCTGGCTGCACTTCCCAGAAGCATGCTGGAAACCTCTTAATGGCATGGAGTCTGTTTTCAGAAGGTGCCTATGGGCTAAGGCTTTCCGAGGGAATTCATGCACATGTAGAGCAGGGCATATGTGCTTTTAAATGCTTGGCTAGGCTGAAGCTCACCTCTAAAAGGTGTGCCTAGCTCCTGTAACAGGAGAAGCTGGGGCCAAGGCTAGAGAGGAGATGGCCTTCTGAAGGGTATCCGAACAGCATCTGCTGTTGATAAACTGGTGTTTGTCTGGAAGCCCGAGAGCCACCCTGAGACCTCCCAGGTGGAGAGGCTTGTCCCAGGTTAGTCTGTGTCTGCCCAGTCAGATAAAGCAGATCAAGCAGTCAGTCATACCGGTTTGTCACCGCAGGCACAGCAGGTGCCACTCAGGGACCTCAGATGCACACTGCTATTCTCATTCTGCTCAAGCCTGTCTTGCTAATCTTTACTGTGTTGCTGCCTAAACTGGCTGGGATCTGCCTAAGGGAAACAGCATTGGGAGCTGCCTGGAGTAACCTGGAGAATCATTGCATCGGATCTGAGCAGCCTTTGTCAACATGACAGATGACACACAGATGTTCAAGCTTTTCTGGAAGTACTATGTGTTGTAACAGCTCTGTACAGAAACCTGTATGTGGGGCAGTCCCCACACCAGCACGTAGTGTTGGAATAGCAGAGGCTGATCTCTTCAGTTGCTCTACAGGTATGCTTAGGTTCACTCTTCTCTTCCTATAGAAAGAGTCTCTCAGGGTACCACAGACTGCCAGGTACCACAAATGATGGGGTGACCCGGACACCTGGGGTGTGGGCGCTGATGTGTTGGTAGGGAGGAGGAAAAGATTTTCAGTTCAGCATCACTGTGGTGTCAACCAGGCTGCAGGTGATTACACACCTCCAAACCCTGCCTGCTTCACAGCATATGTTTATCCTCAAAGTTAGATCTTGTGATTAAAGGGGGCTGAAAAGTGCAACTTCCTGTGCCACTGTAACCAGAAGCTGCTGTTTGCTTCTAACCAGGAGGCTTTAAGATGATGCCAGATGGGGCCATCAGAGCTGTGCAAACAATAAGGAGCACATAGGGGAGGCTGTTAATGGGTTTCTTTTGGAAGCATCAGCTGGAGCCGCTGAATGGGGCACATGACCTATTAAAAAAAGCCACTTGAGAAATCTGTGTGCCTGCTGAAATGATGGGATGTTTCTACCCTCCCTGTTTATGCCAACCCACTAAGGATCTGACATGCTAGATGCTCACACACTTGTGTTTGCAGCTCTGCTCACTTGCCAATGCACTTTATGGCTTGTGCTATAAGGCAGAGATCAATGGGCTGGATGAAGCTTCGCAGCAATATCATTCTGAGCAGAGAGAGGAAGCCATGTTTAAGGGCATGGCTCCCATAGAAATGTTGTTTGGTTACTGCTTCTGGGAAGGGGGAGCCCACTTCTAGTGCAGATTCTTTCTGTGGTTACAAAGCCATGTTTTGCATGGAAAGCAAGCAGCGCAGTGAGAGATGGCTTGTGAGTGCCTGTTCTTAGGCCTAGAGATCTGGTGGGGGACTTCCGTAATGCAGTGATTGCAGTAGAGCCTGGCAAAGCTATGAGTTTCAGCTCACACGAGGATCAGCTACTGACTCCCTTTGTGCCATATGAAGGGAAATCCCTTTACCTGCAGTGGCCAAAGAAAAATGATGTGATGGAGAAGTGATAAAAGAAAATACAGATATTCAACTTAGTGGATCCAGGTCTTAAATTGCTCCATATTGTGAAGGTATTTTCAGTGTCTCTTGTTTGGCAGAATATTTCAACATGCTGGCTTGAATTTGCACACAGGGAAGCTGTATTCAATATCTCAAAGAGTTAGCTGAAGAGTGTACATGACAACTGTATTCAGCAATTTCAGTGGAGAACTGTTCCTTTTCCACAGCAGAAATCATGTCTCCAGAAGCTATGTTGTAGTAGTTGTGGTCACTCTTGTTCAGTTCGCTCATATGGCTGCACACTCCTGTGTCAGTTCCTGCATGGAAGGACTGTAGAGCTGTCCTCTGTGTCCCAGCCACTGGAGACTTCATGGCTGGCAGGGCTTTCCAAGTGGACTATGAAAGCCTTACCCCCACAGGGTGCTCACTGTACGTAGGTAATGCAAGCTCAGGGGTGCAGGGCAAAATCAATTCCGTGATGTACACTGTGTGGTACTTCATTGGCTTGGGTTTGAAAGAGGAGAATTTTCATTTCTTGATTGAAATTTGACTCAGTCTTGATTCTTTACTATTTGAAGCAGAGTCTTGTGATTTTACTATGGGCAGGTCAGTCATCTTACAGTGCAGCCCATCACCTTCCAAACAAGGTGGAAACTGCACTAGAGTCGTTGAGTCTTCATTCTCTACAAGGATGCAAGACTTGTTCTCTTCAAGTGATTCCCACCTGAATGATGTGCTCCTGTTTATTTCATAAAGAGTACAATGTAAAGGTATTAAACTCTTGCTGAGATAAAGGAAATGAAAATAGAACAGGCCTTGGAGAACACCTTTAGGAAAAGCATGAAATGAAACATTACATTTATGTTTGTGTGCGCTAAGAGTGAATAATAATAAAATAACCGTCGGAAAGGGTGGGTGTGGGTTATCTGAGGTCAGTGAGAGCAGAGCTGTTCCACAGGGGAAAATTAGCTGGGAGCTGAGGGTGGCCACAGAACAGGCAGGGACAGTGGCCTCATTGACCAGGGTGCAGGCTTACAGCACTAACAGCAGGGTTGGTGACGCTAACACCTTCTATTCGCAGTCTGATTTGCAGTGTGGAACAAATGCAAGATGATGCATCATGTCTGAGGTCAAACCAGGAAGTCCAGCCAGTGAATCAGGTTCAGCGAAGGATAGGACAACAGGTCGTTGTGTTCACGGCTCAGGCAAGAACAGGACCTGGGCTTAAATGGAGCTTCAGAGGTGGCTGGGTAGAGTTCCCCAATGAGGCTGTCTGGGGCTGTGGAGGCCTGTCAGTATAGGCAGTGCTTGAAGATGGGTGTCTGCATCTTTGCAGTGATGCCTTAGCTCACTTCTGCACTAAAAGAGCTGAAGACCAGCTTTTCAGTTTGACACAAAGTCCCCTTGAAATCGCATGAGATTCTCAACCAGTTTGCTGGGGGCACGAAAGGGAGAATGCTGTTTCTATCAGGAGAGTGTTTTGTCATGTTCTCAGGAAGGCAGTGACAGAGCATTAGGTTTAACTTAACGTATTTCACATGGCAAGATCAAATCTCCAACCACTTCAAAGTTTTACACTGGCATGACAACGAGAAGGGTTCATGATGCCAGAATGTCCTGGAACATGGATTTGCCTCGCTTCAGAGAAGGGGTTTTCTTGAGTTGTAGGAGCAGCAGTGCAGAACCGGTAAGGGAACTTTTCCTATCTCATCATTTCTCCTTGCCTTTGCTGTGTGCCTGTAGCTGAAAGAGGTAAGAATCTGGCAATATGGTCACTGCCACAATAGTTCCTAAATCTCCAAAAGCCTGAGTGTGCGGTTCTGCAAATCCTTCCCCTCCCGTGCCTGTGCTGGGGAGCCTTTCCCACCTGACAGGAAGCATCTCCTGAAGGAAAATCAACCTGAAGTGTTTCCTCTCCCATTTGCCACCTTCCAACTTTGGTTGCTGAGAAAAGAAGAGAAAGGCTTTTAACACCATCCAGTGACCCAGCCCTAAGTAGAGTCTCCTGGATTTGATCTAGCTGGGGAGACAGGAGGTCAGCTCCAGGGGCCAGGAGAAGTGAGAGAAACCATGTCAACAGGCTGCTCCCGCCGTGGCTGAGTGGTGAATGATGAGCGTGTGACACGGCAGAAGGAGCGAGGGTGCTCACCTGGAAAATGTTGCAGGAAGCCTGTCATGGATGTTTAAGTGCTGACAAGATGTGTCTGAGATACCCTTGCAGTGCATTTAGGATAAGAGTAATCTTTCTCGTGGTTCCTGATTCGGAAGGAAGGTTGCTGCCCTGGTTCATATAGTAGGAGAATGAGCTGCAGGTTTACAGCTTGATGAGGGGAGTGAAATCATTTTTCAATACGGAATAATGCTGCTTTACTCATATAAGGACTAAAAGGGCAGCTGAAGGTGGGGATATAATTCTGCCAGCTTGCCTTGATCCATGGTTCTGATCCCAAATCAACTGAAATGGGCAAAACCTCATTTTGCCTGAACAGGTTTTTGAAGCAGGGTCCATTCCAGGAACATCTCCAGATCAGTGAATCCTTTGGTCCAACATGTGACTTCTTTCTAATAGAAAGAATATTTCTAATAGAAAGAATATTTCTAATAGAAAGAATATTTCTAATAGAATATTTCTGGAGGGAAATACCCATGGGATGAATCAGGTGCCTTAAATGTGTGTCTTTCAGTGGTCAAGTGTTCCCCTCCAGGAGTGTTGCAAATCAGGTTGGAGATGGCATTGGCCAAATCTGATACCCAAAGACTTGTAAGTAGTCCTGCTACAGCAGTTAGTGTCCTAAAATGTAAAGGAAAAATCAGATGAGCTCAGTGTTTTATAATCCAAGATTATATGTGCCTCTGGTCACTGCAGCATTGCCTGTGAAGCAGTGAAGGTTCATCTAAACTGTACTACATCTGTCTTGAGAAATGGGTGTGATGTAGCAGTGGTGTCATGAACACAGTGCAAAGCGATTTGGCCCTTCCTCTGGTATCCCAGTTGGCTTCTTCAAAGGTAGCTGGGTTATCTCTGCACTGCACTCAGCTCTGCTTTGGAAATGACCAGCAATTGGTAGGGGGGTTCTTTGCTCAGTAGACCCCTGAGATGCTGTCTGCCAGTTAAGAACCGGAGTCATGTTAGAAGTTTCTAGCAGTGTGAAGGGAAGGAACTTACTTTTGGAACTAGCTTTTCTATCGTAAATTGTCTTAAGAAATAATGACTCGGTGGGGTTTAGCATGCGCCTCTCAATGCCTCATCAGGAAACACACATGCACTATGGAGCCAAAAATGTCTTTTTAAAGGGGGTGACCTGTCTCATTCTGATGTCAGTTTAAATGGATGAAATGCATCTTCCTTGCAGTTTTCCTGCATACAACGTGATAAGCAGGAACAGAACCAGATCCTGATCTGCAGCAGATCCTTTTCATTGATCTATTTGTGAAATCAAGGTAAAAAATAGGAGTTTTCTACTGCTTATAAGAGAGCAGAAACTTGAATCTGTTTCTGTTTCTCTTCCTTTGTTTGTTGCTCACACTCTTAATTGCTTGACTCCTGTCATTCTGTACCAGTCAGCTGGGAGAGCTTTGTAATGTTTAGCCCTTGAGCCTGACCTTCCAATCCCCACAAAGTCCAAAGGAGAGGAAAGAGTTTTAACTGAATTTAATTGGGGTCGTCTTTGCCCATCAGCCTCTTCGTACTCACCACCTGGGGGGGGTTGAGCTGGGGCCCTACTAACTGGTGGAGACGGAAGGGTGGAGAGGAGAAGATGTCTCCACGTCAGGGCTGTGCAGCTGTCACTGTGGGTTACGGAGCAGACAGGAGATGGTGCCTGCAGGAAACAAAGATAGTTCCCACCTGTCCAGAGCTAATGAGGATGTTTCTGATGTCAATAAATGTTTCCTGATCACAGCAAAAAGCCAGTAATCTCCCCAACCCTCTCATGAACAATAGGCAAGTAGAAAAGGTGGAAGAGAGAAGGCAAAGAATCGGGGAATAGAATGTGGTGAGAGATGGAAGAATTGGAAGAAAAGGGAGAGAGATTTTGAAGGAGGAGGAAAAAAATCAGGGAAAGAGCAAAAGAAAGAAAAGAAAAAATATATGGCAAAAGAATGAAAACAAGGACGAAGCCGCAAGGAAACAGAAATAGTTGGAAGGGCCTGAGAGGAGAAATACGGAAAGCACCTTGGAAATGGACCAGAACAAAAAGAGCTCTAGGAGTAACAGAGGACAGCACTACCAGGTGTAGGGAAGTGATTAACCTACCATAGCCCAGAGCTATGAAGGATGGGATCTTTGGTGTAGAGGGTCAAAGGGGAAAAAATGTGAGAAAGTGCTTCTGACATTAGTATAAGACTTTAAATCTTACTCCTGAAGTAGTCTATTGACTGAAGAGAAAAAATGAGACATCTACTTCAAGTTAGAAGATGGGAAAAGAAGTATGAAGAGTCAGGAAGCCTGAACTAGGGCTTGTGCGGTGTATAATGCTGGTGGGCATCTTGTGCTCAAAGACTACAGTGTGGGTGTGCTCTAAACACATCCTGGGAGTGGGGTGGGAATGAGAGTCAGGCAGCACTTGGGCTGTTGGAAATGGAACGGGGGGGCTTGCAGTATAGATGATAAATAGACTTGGCCTTGGATGTTCATTATCATGCATGTCCTCTCTCTGAAATCTGGCAATATGTTTCCAAGAGAAGCTTGGAAGTACCGGAGCAGTGTTGAAAATCTGCCTGTGAGCTGCAATTGCTCATCAGTTTGTAGAAATGGAGCCACTGTTTGCCTTCCTTCATACTGCTTGGGTCATGTGCAGGTGATTCTGCTCTTAGTAGAGGACGCCACTAAAATGAAGGGAATTTTACATATATATATCTATATATATATAAAAAATATATTATATGATGTATGTGTATTATATGAGGTATGTGTATTGAAGAGTACATAATGTAGAATAGCTCTGAAAAATAACATTTGACTTCATATAACTAAGTAGAGCATTGTATATTCAGCCATATAGTTCAATTTCAGCCCCTGACCAAACCCACGTACATCATTAGGTTGTGAAGTAACAAACCAAAATGAAACTTGAAGCATCTTCTGCTAATATAGCATGGGATATAGTTTCAAGTGATATTTTTAAACCAATCTTGGGCTGAAGTTGGTGCAATGCTATCAAACTGATTATATCAGTAGAACCTTTCAAAACAATCTAGCTCAAGAAAGAAACCCTTTGAGAGATGGAACTACTCTGTGTACCTGCTTAAGCCAAAACCATTCTTTCCTAAGAGACTTAACTAATTGGTGCTTGCACTACTAAGCTCTGCTTTGCTTGTCCACGGCAGAAATGTGAAGACCAGAAATGTCTATTAGGCTAATGTAAGCTGACCAAAAAATGTAACATGGGGCAGGAACTTCCCTCAGGAATTCTACGTCAATCCTATAATTTCCTTTTTGCCAGCATCTTGAGGAAAATCTTCGATCTTGACATAAAGCAAAAGAGAATCCTTTTTAGGTATGGCACGAACTATGAACATGGACTAACAAGTTCCCTTCTAGTGTAGCAACTCTCATCTGTGACTTACCCAGAAGCAGCAGACAGCTGATGGAAGAGGTTTGTCCAGTAATGTATAAGACTTGTTCACCTATGGCAGGAGGAAAACCATTGCTTTATACCCCTTGAGAATGTGCTTCATCCTCCCAGCAACCCCCTCCTCCCTTCTCCTTTCCCTGTGATGTATTTGATACGGAAGCACCAATTGGTCCTGCTCATACATTTTTACCAAAATTGCGCTTCTGTTTTCGGTTTGGGTTTTTTTCCTCCCAAGAATAATGTATTTTATTATCAAAGTATGCCGATATTTCTTTAAATCCTGTGAAAAATCTTACTTTGGAAAATTAATTCTTCCCCTTCCTAATATCGGATACGTTTAGGATTTAATATGTGTTTCCCATGTTTCTGTTGCTTTTAAATTGCACCACAATAACAGTCTTGGAGCAATTGTTGTATTGAGGGTGGGATTTATCTCATTTGGTCTAATTGCTTGATGACCTTTCACCACAGCTCTTCTGTAGTCAGTATGAGAAGATCAGCAGCCCCAGAACACAACTCAACTCCTCTTAAAATAGGTATCAAAGTAGAAATGAATCCTACTGGGATTCAGACTGTCCTCTTAAAAACAGGAAGACACTTGGATCTACACAAGAAGGACAAAGATTTGTGTTAATTGCGAAGTAGAAGTTGTCCTTCATGAGCTGAAAAATAAAATGAAAGCAAAGAGTATTCCTTCAGAGTACATCCAGTCAGGTCTTCCAGTTATCCTCCTCATTGCCACTGGCCAAGAGCAGGAATGGGAAACCACCAGCTCCTTTCACTCAGAGCTAAACTTGACTGTTATTAGTGTTTCATTCCCACAGGGATGTCAGGCGCTCCCCTGACAAATGCCAAGTGAGTTGGGTTGCCAACGAGGCTGGTTACTGGAGCTGTGCTGCTCTGTCCCTGTTTGAAGCTCGGCCATGTGACAGTCATCGTGAACAATCGCAGTTGAATGCTGGGGAGGCCAAAGCCACACAGCCCTGGAATGTCGGGCTCAAGGAAAACTTGAAGACATTGGGGTCTTTCTCTCTCATCCCACACACCCCCCTCCCATCCCCACTCCTCTTTGCTGCCCTCCCTTCTTTTCCCTTTGAAGAAGAGTGTGTTGATGTAAGTGGACAACACAGGGAGTCAATAAAGGGGGTATCGGAGAGCCTAGGGGGAGATTGCCTGCAGCAACAGAGAAGGCACAATTACTGCAACGACTGTCCAACCAACCACAGCCAGGAGACTCCACTTAATCTAATTGAGTGTGAAGGCAGGCTGGAGACACAGGACCCGCTTCTCCATCCCCCCCTCCCGGAGTATAGACACTATTGGCTGCTAATTGGCGCCAGTGGGCTGGTGCTAATTGTGCTGATGTCTTGGTCTGAGGACAGGCATGTGAAGGATGAAGGGGTCTGCTGGGAATAGGAGGAGGGGAGAGTGAGGGAGACAGTGGTCATAAAAGTTGGAATAGGGCTTTAATTTCATATCAAATATTTAAGTAAGTGAGTGGAAGATCTGTGAACTCTCTTTGTGGTAACCCACAAAAGGCCTTGGAGAATACCAGCCCCCTGCTGCAGCCCCAGCCATGAGCTATCTGAAGTGCCTTATTCCTCTTCCTCCTTAGCTTTGTTTAATTAATTGTGAGAATTGCTAACGATGCTTTATTCCTCTTTGTACTTTCTCTGCTTTCTGCTTATTGCTACTTCATTCTTTATTTCAAAGATCCAGCTTTTCCAGCTCTAGGGCTGTCAGGTGGATACTGGCCTTCGTTGCATGACAATTTTGGCTGAGGAGAACGGCAGCTAAGGCTGTGATCGTGTTCATTACCCTGAAACTGGATAAGGTCTGATTTGTACCTGCAAGGCCAGGATGAGCGCTGGAGCAGGTGCATGGTGCTGTTCCCTATGAAGCTCTGATCACACTTGGTGGTGGAGGTTTTACATGTATCTGGTGTTAGTAAGACTTGTTCACATGGAAAGTGTTTATGTACTAAATGTGCAGATACACATGGCAGTCAAAACAGCTATTTGTACTCCTAGTATGGACATAATCATATCTGTATGGTTATATGGGAGTCGCATATTTCACACATCATGCCTTTTTCTTTCTTGAACAGAATATACTCTATCTGCATATTCAAATACTTCTCTGCTCAACTGTGTTGTAGGCAGACACGTGCTCTGTGGCTATACAGTGTCTATGGAACAGGTTACTGTATCCTGACTCTCTTCTGGCTCATCCCCACAACACATGCTGGAGATGAATGCTGTCTTGGATCTGCCTGCAGAGATGCTTTTGTGAGTGCTCTCCAAGCTGTGTCAGTAAAAATCAAAGTGGTCATTTGGGTAGTAAGCTCCTAAAGGGGGGATTATCAAGGGGGAATGGGCAGAAAGCTGGGATTGGAGGTGCTGAGCATTCCCACCTTACAGCTGGATTTGGCAAAATGTCCTCTGTTGTTTCTGTGACTAAGTTGCTATAACAAGATAGATAAAAGGTCATGCTTTTGCTCTACAAAAATACAAGTTTCACTTCATCCTAAGTTTGAAACGTTGCAGTGTGCTGCACTGCTATAGGAGCAGGTCTGCTGTTGACAGTGGCGTCTTTGAAATGTCTATGACAAAGCCCAGAGCTGTGTTTGCAGGAGGTAGGTTGTTAACATTGGTAGTTTGGCTATTTGATGTAGGCTGGTCAGATTCCATGTGTATAAGTTCTCTTGCTGACTATGTTGAAGTTCTGAGCCTTCATCTGTGCAGGTCCTGAAGAGCAGCTGTTTGTTCCAGCACAACTTGCTGTAGAATCATAGAATCATAGAATAGTTAGGGTTGTAAAGGACCTTAAGATCATCTAGTTCCAACCCCCTTGCCATGGGCAGGGACACCTCACACTAAACCATGCCATCCAAGGCTCTGTCCAACCTGGCCTTGAACACCGCCAGCGATGGAGCATTCACAGCTTCCCTGGGTAACCCATTCCAGTGCATCACCACCCTTACAGTAACGAGCTTCTTCCTTATATCCAATCTAAACTTCCCCTGCTTAAGTTTGAACCCCTTACCCCTTGTCCTATCACTACAGTCCCTAATGAAGAGTCCCTCCCCAGCATCACTATAGGCCCCCTTCAGATACCAGAAGGCTGCTCTGAGGTCTCCATGCAGCCTTCTCTTCTCCAGGCTGAACAGCCCCTAACTTTCTCATCCTATCTTCATACGGGAGGTACGGAACTCTTTGTTGTTTGAATACTTTCATCCCAAAAATCCTTTGTTCTCTTTGTGCTTCCAAAGAATTCTACTACCATATAGTTTGCTTTTCTAGAATGCAGATTGCAAAGGGCAGGAAGTAATATCCTACAATACATCTGCTGTCTATTATAAATAAATTGTCATTTTAAAATACATATATCAGGCTTTTGCACTGTATAGGCCAAATCTGCACTAGTGACACACCTTAAATCTCAGCCTTCCTCCTCAGGGAAACCCCAGCTCCCTCACCGGCTTTTTCTAATATGTATATGAACGATGATTTGTGCTAGGACCCCTGATTCAGATCAGGATTGAAGCTGAGAATTGTATCTGCATGCTGTCTTGTTCTAAGATTTGAGTCTCTATATAGGCAGGGAAAATCCAAATAAACTTAGGATGGAAGCAGAGCTCCTGTGAGAAGTGACATGCCTATCACCTAGCTATGGTGGTGTGCTGGAGAAAGGTGGGAATTTGGTATATGGTATAATATTCAGCCAAAGTGAATAACTTTACCAGTGACGATAGGGTATACCAGCCTTTAATAGACCCTTGGAAGAAGCTGGCAATCTGGGAACCCTGCTGTGTATTCTGGATGCTACCATTTGGTTAGAAAATCCAAGGACTGATGTTTTAGGCTTTTCCGCCCTCAGTGTTTTAAGCTCAAAGTGTTTCAGGTACCTGTATTTTGTTTGTGAAGGACCCACCAACCTTGTGATGCAGTTTGGTGCCTGACTTAAGACAGCGTGGTTGTGTGAAGCAGGGCAGTGCATGCACTACAGTCTCCTTTCTGGCTGGATGTTTCTGTCATCTCCTTTGAATAACCTCAAATAATTACACGATTGTCACCTGGATTTGAAAACAAATCTCCTGATTCCGTTGAAAGCAATTTACTTCCTTATTTTGCCATTAGTTTTCAATGGGATCATGGAGTTAACATGGATCCTTCTTTCCCAAAGGAGTGGGAGCGGGAGGTGTGATCAGGAGAGAAAGCCATGATCAGTATCTTACTGTTATTAGTAACCACAAGATGTTCATATCCCTAGTTCTTCCTGAACCAGACCTTAAGTGTGAAAGACACTTGGGCCTTGCAGTGCTGCCCAAGACAATGCAGAAACAACTTTGAAGCTCTCATCCTTGAGCTGTTGTAATTCTCTTACATGCGAGTGGTGTGTAACACAATGTTAACTTGTTTGGCCTCGAGGCACTCCTGCTATGAAACGTTCAATATTAAATAATAATTGCAGAAAGTACTTTAACAGGATCTCTTGGTAGGATGTTCTGAATCCACAGATATGTTACAGGCCACTGAATTCAGGTAACAGTTTCAATCTACAATGAAATTTTCATGTCCTGATATCTCGGCAATTTTAAGTTTTTATAAATTATCCCAATGTGCAGATTCTGGGGTGGAAGGCTTAAACATCCAAAGTTCTCTGCCTCTTTCTTCCTCTCCAAGTGGAAGCCCAGAGCTGATGTATGAGGCCTTTAAACTCATTTGACAGCACGTCACTTTTACTAAGTAAGGCAGAAAGTGAGTGAAAGCTCTGGAGTGATTTGTTGCGAAACCTAAGTTCCAAATCCCAAGCTCATGAACAATCAGGTCTGTCTAACAATCAGAATATGCTCATCTCTTCCATGCAGATACAAACTCCTAGCATATGGCATCCTTAAGAGAACCTGTGTGCTTGGTAGAAAAGCAAAGCATTGCAGATCAGGGATATATTGGGCCAGACTCGTACCAAGGACAAAACAATGCTGTATATGGCTTTTCTTTCTCAGTTCAGTCTTCTCTTCAAAGGAGTTAATGACTTGTGCAGGTTCCTCCCACCCTTTCCTTGGACGAGGTAGAATTTACTCTAGAGCTACTGGTGGATCTTACAGGGTGTACAAAATACCTTTAGCACCAGAGCTTGAATGCTGCTTATTAAATGGCTTGTTTTCCTTGTCACTCTGGATATAGCTCTGCAGTGCAGTGCTGGTCTGAGATACCCAGGCCAGCTCATAGCCAGCTGACAAAAAATGCAGTTGCGTGGTTGGTGTAAGCTCTTCTAAGGCTGTGCTTACGTTCTCTTCTTTCCTTCCTTTTCCTGCCTTCTAATGTGAGTTCTCATGCTTTCCCTTGAGTCAACACTGTTGATCTTACGCACATGGTGAATCAGCTCGCTGATACCCCCGTCTTTCTATTATTCCTCTAGTTTTGCTCTGCTACTTTGTAAATCAAAAAGCTGACTTGGCTCGTTGGGTGGTGGCAGGGTCACTAGCGCTAATGGAAAGAAAGCAACAGGAACACGCGCTTAGGAGCATAGAGACTGTCCCTTTGTGGTCTTAGTTGGGTTTAATCCAGCTCTAAACTTAATCTAACCAATGCAGTTTGGTTCAGTCCAAATACCCCCGCTTGGCCACGTTGTGGAAGTCATATCACAGAGGGCTCAATTCACTGAGTTCATTGAATGGGTTAAATAGATCTCTCCTGTAATCTGTTGTGGAACTGAGATTGTGTCACTAAAAAGAGCATCTCTTCCTAATGTAGCAGGAGGGATCTCCTTGCTCTATAGCTTCTGGATCTGAATCAACGAAGTGGAATGGAGTCAGTGGAGTGATGGCTCAGGTGCTCGCAGGTGGGCATGCACTTCGGTGCTTCACTGAGTAGGAATGGACATACTGGTATGTTTAAACTGAACATGAAGTGAAATGCCTAGAGCCAGGATCTTGGGCAGGACCTCTGTTGCACCTCTGTCCTCTATCAGCTTCCGAGTATACAGTGCGAGAGACTAAGTCCAGATCCTGTAAATGATAATTCACATCTTTGAGCCTGAAACTCCCCTTTGGCATCATGCTGAGCCTCTCACGAACCTTTGAATCTATCCAGCTGTGCTCTGAGAATGGAGAATATCCAAAGAGCTTTCCCTTGGTTCAGCCTAGGGATGTGTGCAGGGGTTACTTCAGTGAAAAAATAGATGATTTGTTGTTCTCTGAATTGGGAAAACAAGAAAAGCTGCTCTTCTAATGGAATCCAAGTAACAGGAGACTGCTGTTATTATTAACCCTTCTAATGGGTTAATACCCCAGAACAAAACTAATCCAGAATCTCCACTCACTTGGAGCCAGGGCTTTCAGCAGAGGACAGGCTGGTTTCTTCTCTATGTATTAGCTTCAATAGGTCAGTGCCAAATGTGGGAAACTGAAGAACTGAGTCAATGGGTCTTAGTGTTCTTCCTTCAGGGGATTTCTACATTTTATGTTGCAGTGCTGCTTTGAAAGGCAACTGTGACCAAAGAATAAAGGGAAGAACCCAATTCCACTGGCTTAAATTGCAGAATAATTTTTCCTTAAAGCTGTTCCCTCCATCCCATGCCTTTCCTCTGCACATGCATTTTAAGTAAATGCATTGGTGCTGAAAAAGATTGGTTTGACAGGTCTGATGACTCACACCTTCTGTTCAGCTTCCTACTTAAACCAGTCCAGGCTGGAAAAGGAGAGATCGACTGCTTTTATGTAGGGCTGTGATTACTGTATTTCTGACTAGGGTAGAAGCAGGAAGTATCTGAACCCAAGACCTCACTTTCCCATTAACTAGTGGAAGAATTTGCTCCCTCAGTGTTTTGTTGTGCGTGATACAGGTAAGACACTAAATGTAGACCTCTAAAACATGTTCTGAACTCACCCCTGGCTTCTTTTCTAGACAAGCAAGTTCTTACTGAGCTGCTCAAACTGCATAGGTGATCTAGTGGTATCACTGCTCTGAAGGTTCACGTGCCAGCATGTGGCAAGAAGGTAATTTTTACATGGTTAATAGCTATTCATTAGTGCTGCTTTAATGTTAGTGCATGAGAACGCTCTGGTTGAAAGCTGGGGCTTAGTACATAGCTAGCTAAATAGTGTGTGCATAGTAAAGATCAAGGAGTTCATGATCTACACTTGTCTATAGAGAGAAGTACAGAGGTTTTCTGAGTGTCTTTACAACCCACTAAAATGACAACGCATCTTTGTACTCGGAGCAAGAAATGACACAGCCAACGCAAATGTACATGCAAGCCCATTCACCCAGCTGGCTGCCACACAGTCCCTCATGACCGTGGCAGAACATTTGCCCTTCTCAAGATACAGACACAAATGTCTGAGTTCTCTCACTGAACATTTGTGTTTTCCCTCTGGATGTAGAAATGTGACTTCAGAGATGTCAGCGTTTGTCTGTGTGCACCAGGTAACACTTAGATGTATCCATCCCTGTGCTTGCAAACAGACACTGTCGCAGCACACCCACTTTTGCCTTTCTTTGTCCGAATAAATATCCCATTGATTTTTACTTTTCATGCTTCCGTTACCAGCTCCAGCTAACAATTGCCACTGCTGTTTCCTATCAATATTTGATGAGTAGGGTGAGGTGGAATGGAGAAACCCTGTGAGTTTCTCCTTCTAATGGTCTCTGTGAGGGTTGAGGTTTTTGTGGCTTGTTTATTGTCTCAGTCTGTTTTACTTGGTCCTCAAGGTGTCTTCTGCTGAAAGATAGGATAGAAAATAGGACACCTCTCCCCCACCCTTCCCTTTTTATGCATTTTCATGCCTTCATCTCTCTATTTGCACTCTTGAGTATGCTCATGGATGATTTTGTGGGGTTTTTTGTTTCTAGATGCTTGTGAGCATGAAATACTCATGGAGATGAAATACATGTGAAATTCATGAGCAGCGGAAGGTCAAACAATTTGCTGCTACGTACAGACAAGTATGTCAGCTACATACTTATCTACATGCCGTGCTTCTCATATTGTGGCTGACATAACTTCTCCTTAACTGATGTTTCCCAAGCTCTGAGCAGCTGAGTGCTCCCAGGAAATGAACTCTCGGTTTTGAAATGATCTTTCAAATCACAGACTTCATGACCACCCTCAGTGTTTCCTGTAGCTGCACAAAACCCCCATAGGACATATCTTTGAGTTATAATTCTACATTTAGTCTTCACTTGCAGTAAAAACGAAGTGCCCATAGTACCTAAGAGAGAGTCATCTTTTTTTCCCCGGGGCTTAAGCAGCTAATGCAGCTTACTTTGTGGATGCGAGCTTATGTCAAAATAAGGTCAAAGGCCCACTCATTACTGAAATGAGAATTTGGTACTTTGCGAACCCTTTTCACACTAAAGAGCTAGTTTAAGTTTCCAACAATGGGGTCCTAGAGGGCAGTACATGAAACATGACAGTCATCATTGCCAGGAGCTCTATGGTAAGTGAGAATATCTGAGAAGCAAACAGGGCAACGCTTAGAAATAGCAGCAGAGAGTGCTGGAAGCTTGGCATGTTGGAAATGCTAGGCCAAAAACACAGGAGGAGAAGACTGCCAGCTCTCCAACTCCTGCATTTGCCACCTTGTTTCTAGATTAGTGTCCAGAGGCAGTTGAGGTGTCAGCTGCAATAGAACCCCAGCAACTGGGATAACAGGAAGTGTGCGAAGGGCATAGCATAAAATGAGAGACCAGCCAACAAACACAGGCTACCCACAAAGCAAGGAATTGGGTATCATTTGGGAGTGCTAACATGAAGAAATACCCACTGACTGTGCCATACAAAACTGCCAATCTCTTTGCAGTGTATCAGGCTGTCCTTGTGATGGAGCAGGAAAGGAAACAACCCCTGTCATCCCTCTCTGGGGTTTAGGCTGCAAGGACTCATTGCAAGGGGATGGACGCTTATCAGTTAGGTTCAAGGTAGGCATCAGTCTCATCTGTACTTTATAAGATTGCAACAAGGCAACTGCTAAAGAAGGAGCCTGCAAGTCTAGAAAAAACTGTTCTTGCATTTACTGTAGCCATCAATGGCCTCACAGGAGTGACTGGTGGGCAGCTGAAAGGTCTTTGCAGGATTCACATTCACATGAGGCAAAAAATAGTAGGGAGAGCATACTTCCTTTTTCTTTTCCCCTTTCCATAATTGCTGTAGTGGACATGGATGTTTTGTTCCTGAAGGCGTCAGAGTTCCCTTCTAACTTGGAGTTGTATATTATGTTTAAATAAAATGCAAGCTGGAAATGGGGAAGACATGGATAAGAAGAGGCCAGATGAGCTTTTCTCATCGGTCCCTGGGATATATTGTTTGCTCTTACAGATTAGCCAATTCTACAAAGAAACTGGAAGGTGAAACTGAAAGGTGATCAAACAAAAGGAAACTGCTTCTCCATATTCCATTCTTCCTCCTCTTCTTCTTGATCTCATATCCCGGTCGGATGCTGCTGTTAGTAGTCATCATTCCTGGATTTCCAATGACCCTTCACCTCTCAGGGCTGCAGGAGCATGTGCCTGCAGGATGCAGAGGTATCTCCTGGGTCACTGCCTGGCTCTGGGGCTTGAGTCAGGCCAGCTCCACTCTTGTCAGCATTAAAGCTGCAGCTTGGAGGAGAGGCAGCGAGGCGGCAGGCAGCCGCTGCTGCTTGCAGGCATCCAGAGAGGCCTTGAGTCTTGGGTCACTAAAATCGCTAAGCCCAAAGGCTGTGCAACTGGTGTGGCAAAGGCCTTTGGGTTCCGGCTCCAAAGCAGGATTGCTTCCAGTGGTGGCTTCCCTTTCAGTCTGTGCTTGAATGTAGGAATCTCATTTTTGCTGGAGATGAAAGGTGAGTGTCTTACTGTACCTTACCCGCATGTACCCCCGAATCTTCTGTAGAGCTCGAGAATGCTGCTTTTTCTGATGAAGAGGAGAACTTTACATCATTCTTCTGAGGCCCAGTAGATTATAGTTCAAGGGTTTATTTAGTTATTTCCCTCCCCCCATTTCATGTCATGTCAGTAGTGTAGAAGGCAGAAAATGGTATCAGTTTCTGTGGAGGTGACCCACAATCCATCTATTCCCTCAGAGGCAAGGGTTTAGATTATTACTTAAGGAAATGGAATGAACAACATCCACCAGCTACTCAAAAGAGCTCAGTGCCCAAACACTGCAGCAAAACAAGATGGTAAGTTTGGTTATATTTGGTTTTGCTCTTCCCTCCCCAGATGAGCTTCCTGTGTCAGGTGCTGCACTTCTGAAACTTGCTCCTTGGCTGCTGAGCTCCTGGCAAACCCAGTGAGCTCTCTTGAAAATCATGGCCCCCTTCGGTCCAAATGACCAATCCCAAGGTTCTGTGAAATGTGGGAAAGGAAGCATGACAGGTCCCATGTCCAGATGGGATCAGTCACACTGTGTAATTTTAAGGAGAATTGGTTTTGTCATCTCTAACATGCATCTTTCCCTGTTTCTGGAACCCAAAGTCTGTTTTGGATAGATACACCAGGTCATTTTTCTCCTTAGTCTTGCATCTAAAAGCTCTTCCAAGCACTACAGCTATTAGGCAGCACATTAACAGGTTATTCTGGGCCCTGCAGAAATCTCTGCTCTGGTTCTTCTCCTGGGCATTGTACCCTGAGCCCATTCCAGGTGATGCAGCAATCCAGCTCAGGTTCTCTTCTGTCTTCCAAATGATTTAGCAAACCACATCCTTTCTGTAAGAGAAAAATGATCTCTTTTCATTTGTAATATCTTTCCTAAAATGTGCTGTACAATCATGTCTCTGAAATATATGAGGCGATAGAGCAAATATATTGAAAAATAGCACATACTTGGCCAGTTTTACTAATAAGTAATATATACAGGTCTGTATATGACAACTCTATGTGTTGAAATATATTGAAAACATATTTGGATCATTCCAGATTGGCTGAAATATTGAAAACCAGCCAAATCTGTAAAAAATTTAAGGCTCTGTTGTATATATTATATATTTGAAAATCATTTTCACAAATAGATAGCAAAGCAACTCGCCATGAAGATGTAGGAAATATGAACCAGGCTTTATTTTTTCCTGATGGAAACCAGTGATCATGGATGCTGGAGCATTAGAGGCACTGCAGGAATAGTTAACGTGGCTCCTAGCTAATAATCTGTGTCCTGGGCCCAGCACAGGGGTTCATTGATCTTAATAGAGACCACTCAATAACAGTGAACTTGAACAGTAACGGCTCCCTTGGCATTGCTGGTGCTGATTTAAGTCCTCGCATTTCTTCCTCTGCAGTCTCTTTGGATTAGCCTGGGAATGACGGGGGAGTGGGAGTGAGAGTGCTTGTGACAGCGCTTAGGTGGAGGAGCGTGCAAGTGCCTGCAGTTTCCAGAGCCCTGAGAAGTTGCTGGAGAATGAGGATTCAGACAGGGAGTTTTAAAAGAAGGGATGTGACCCCTTAGAGAGTGCGGTTGTCCTGGCCTTTGCATGAAAACAAGTATCGCCATTTGCTGGCATTCACAAGCATTCCCTGGACAAGCCTGAAGATGTTTGGATGCCTGAGATCCTCCAGGAATTGCCCTTTTGCAGTATGACACATAACCTGCCAGAGTCACCTATGATTAGAGCAGAGCTGTAGGCACAATGCAAGCAGGATTCCCACATGCTTTGTGTTTACTGTGATACCCTGCTCAGAATGTCTCAGTAAACATGGGATAGCTGTGAATGATGAATGTAACCTTCCAAATGAGCACTACCGTACTGCATCGCTAAAAGTCAGCAATTGCCTCTTTTTGGAAGGCTGTCAGGGTCTAAATGATCCTTTCGAGTTTTGAAAGGCATGGGACTGGAGAGCCCACTTTTTGCCATGGAGGATCCAGGGCTTTCTCTTAACTTCCCCTGCATGTTCCAGCAGCAGCTAAATCCCCAGTGAAGATGAAAGCTCCATGTACATGTTGTGTACATAGCACATTGTGTGTATGTTTCTGGTTAAGGTTGGGATGGTCTACTTTGCTGATGGACCTATTCTGTGTTGCCAAGGAAACTAGTTATGGTGGTGGCACTTGAAAACAAAGTCCTCAGGTTCTCGTGATGAGTGTTCTAGAAACAGTAAAAAGATGTATGGGCAGTTTGAAGACTTGCCAGGAGAGCAGGTGCTGTTTGAGAGTTGGGTGGTAAAAACCAGCAAGGGCCTGGTTTCCTCATCCAGGTTAGGATAGGTTAGCAGCTGAGGGAGATCTCCTGCAGAGAGCAACTGTTAAAGGAAGAGCAGTTCCCCCAGGATGACATGGCTGCCTGGTCTGAAGGTGAACAGAATTTTCTTCAGTTCTTTGAATTGTCCTATCCCTTTGTTAGGAAAAGCATGAAGGACGATTTGGGGTCCTAAATCTGGCTCACTGTGTAAATCACTGTCATCGTGTCTCAAACAGGAGTCATAAATCCTGTGATACTGTTGAGCAGGTGAATGCATTTCTGTCTAGTGTGCAATACAAAGTGTGTGCAGACATTTACTTCCATGCGTGGAGAAAGACCAGCTCTAGCCAGAACTGAATGTCAGGTGTATTGGGGATCCTGTCATGAGCTGATCAATGAGAGTTAAGAGTGTCAGGATGAGAGTCATCACTGGTTTACTCTTCTGAGATCCCTTCTGCTCTGGAGATGAGCTGCTTTGAGTGCTGCCCATGGTGGTTATTCTTGTTCTGCAAAGCATCAGCGTGGAACACCTCAACATCTCACAGCCCTAATGAAAACAATCCAGGAGCAAACCAGAGTTCTTCTGGAAACTAAACAAGGCCACGTTCCTGACCTCGGCTTGACCTGCCAACGAGGTGCTAATTACTAGAGGATTAGCACCTCTTCTGTGTCACAATGGACCCAGCCACGGAGCAGGAGGTGACAATGCTCTGCACCCAATGCAAATCCTGAAGCATTTACTCCAAGGGCAATAGACAAGTGCCAAAGTTAAGAACAGAGAAACCTTCTCAATTGTGAGTTCAACCTGGTGTCTAAAATGAAAGTGCAGAACTAATGGCTTTTGGAGGAGTTAGGCAGGGATGGAATCCTTTGTTTCAGGACAGGCAGATAGCAGTTTTCCTTGATTTTCCTTCACAGCTCAATAGAAAGCCTTTCTTTAGTGTGGCTGCAGTGACAGCAATATCAGAAAAGCTCATTAAAAATTAACTGCACCAGCACAAGTATCTTTACGTATCTGTGTTGAAATATAGCCACCACACTACATCCACTGCTACACTGATAAGCTGGAATGTGAACTGTATGAATTAGTACTTGCAAAGGAAGCCCTAGCAGAGATATGTGTGATCTGTGAGCTATCTTCTGTCAGGCAGACACACCATGAGTTTGGAAGCTGTGTAAGATGGTCTTGTATGGTTCAGTGGCTGCATTGATTATGATGGGGCAGTTGAATGTTTTTGCAATGTGCTCTGCTTGGTTTCTGCTTAGGCATTAAGAGCACAACAAAATCACTAGAAATCACCTCTCCTCTGTGGTTGCCTGGTCAGCCACACACTCTCTTGTCCTTTTCAACCTCTATGAAAGCTGAGCAGGGAAGGTTCTCACTTGCTTTGGATTGCCTCCTGCAGTAGAACGTGTTCCTCAGGGTGCTTGTGGTACTGCTGAGAACTGAGATACCTGATTGACAAAATCCCCATACCCATGGGAGCTGATCTTTGGAAGTATTAGAAACCCAGAAGCTCTCATGGGAGCTCTTTGGTTCACTGGCAGTTCTTGGCTGCTTCTGAAAATCAGCCCATGGATCTCCAACACAAGGATTGTGTCATTGTCTTAGAAATCTGCCTTGTTCTGCAGGTTGTGTGATGGTTAAGATGATAAAGTCTTTATGTTGCAGCTACTGCTGTCCCTGCAGTGGGGGTTTTCATCTCTTTGGTCCTGTGTGGGATGGGAAATGAAACACTCTGGTATAAGGCATCTTCACATTTGCATCAGGCTTTGTATTGGTGTTTAAATTTGGTAGAAAGCATTGATTTAATGAAAATTTCAATGTCAGAAATAACTTTAATGATAAATCAGATTTTCAGGAGCTGACTTAAAACCTGGTCTTTGCCTGAAGCCAGGTCTACTTACAACCTTTTGCCAGCAACGGTATGAAGAAGTGAGATCCCTGGCATGCAACAAGTGCCAGCAGTGCTGCTGGTGGTGTATCAGCAAATCAGTATTGCAGTATCTGCTGTATGTTCCATTTGTAAGTGATGATCCTCAGCCTGGGAACTTTGATTATACATATGTGAAGTGTGGCTTTTCCACTTCAAGCTCCATGTCATGATCTGCATGGGGATGAAGAGGCTGGGTTTGCCTGCGTGGCAGTGCTCTGGGTCTCCTGCTTGGAGGGCTGCTGTGGAGAGCTCCAGGTACCCTCTTGTGATTTAGGGCAGTTCCATCTGGGAAGTCTCTGGTGTGGGGCAAGGGCTGACACTCACTGCACATCCATGGAGTTTCTGCCTTCATGTGCCCCCATTTTGTTCTCCATAGGATGTTCTGGTTTGTTTGTGAAGTCGTTTGGGAGCTATTGGTGGAAAACACTGTAGTAAGAGTTAAAGTTAATGATTATAATTGGTTTTGTTTAAACATCAGTGGGGGCTGATGAAAGCTCTCACCATATGCTCCTCTGTAACTGCATTTTCCATACGGTATTGTTGTGCTTGCAGTGCATGTTTGAAGAAAAGACTCTCTTCTTTAATCTGTTACCTGTCTTCATTCAGTCCCCCAATTACTTCTCTACACAAGAGGTGGTTCAATTTTCCTTGGTATAATTATATTAGTATCTCTTAATTTGTATGGGCAGTCTTATTGTAAAGGGAGAGTGACTTAATCTGTTTCCAGATACCCTTTTGGTATTGTCCTAGGGTTAGGAAAGACACAAGTAGACTGGAACAGCCCAAAGTCTGGTGGCCAAGATGGACACATGGAAGGTGAGAGAGCAAAGGTGGGTGAGATTTGCAGATGGGCAAAAGCCTCCTTGGGAGCAAACTGTCCCCCAGAACAGATAACAGAGCAGTGCTCTGCTGGGGAAAGGAAGAGAAGCCATAAACTTGAGTCTCCTGAACCTCAAGGACCTCTCCCAGTCAGTGACTTATTAGCTGTTCTGGGGTTCTCTAACCTGAGAATGCTGTTCCCACTAGTTTTTCAGTGCTGCTACATTCCTGGGGGGGGGAAGTTTCTGGTTGGGATAATTGACGTTTCCAAAAGAAGATCTTGTCATCAATGAATTCCTGACCACCACTCCACTGACCAGCTGCTTTACCTTTACTGACTCTCCCAGCTTTCTTAGGTGTGAACATGAGCTGCTTACACCACAGTCCAGGAGAACTCCCTTTGGGTGAAATACATCCTCTTCCCTGGTTAAGCCATCTCAAGACAGTTTTCAGAGCCGTTCCTGCCTTGTTCATGGCAGTTTGTCTTTTGCACTTCTCTTCCATGGATGTGAATCTCGGTTGACTCCAGCAATGCTGCCTAAGCTTCCTCAAGCAGATGAGCTGTAATTGTAACTACTTGGCTGCACAATGCAGCCCCATTAGTGACTGTGGCAGACACAGTGTGTAATGTGATTTCCTGTTTTGAGAGCTGCCTCCCAGATTTTCATATGGTCCAAGAGACTTCTGTCTACATTGTTCTTCTGCAAAGGATATGTGCGGTGTGGGGCCAAGGTGACACAATCAGGATCTCCTCAGTGTAGTGTCTGAGTGGGGCCTCTGAATAATAACCAGATGACTATCTCCACCTTACCCTAAACATGCCTGCCTCCTTCTACGCTTTTTGTTGCAGAGTATTGTCGCCAGGATGGATTTATGCTGGGCCATTTCCCACTCCAGCTGCGTCATCACAATCATTGTCAGGAGAACACAAAAGCACAGACTGAATGCCTTCTGCCTTCCGAAAAGTATATTTGTCCCATTGCCCTGTTGTGACCTCTGGAGAAGCATGTGGCTTCATCTGCTGGTGGCTACTAAAATGGAACACTTCCTGATGCTTGATTAGCGGGGATCCTCAAAGGCCACAGGGACTCCTTGTTGTCTGACATGAGCTCGTGTGAATATGGAAAGCAGAACTGCCAAGCGAAGAGCAGTTCCTAGAGGACGGGAGTCAAGACAAATGCCTGCAGCAGTTCAGACCTAGATAGATACCGTTTTGTTCTCTCACAGCCTCATGCCTACCCCTTTTCCCGTGCGTTAAGTGTTAGCTATCCACTAGAAGGCACTGTTGTACAGACAGTCTGGGGGGTAGGGTCAGTAGACTCTTGAGCGACATCAGGGAGAGTCCCTTCCCCTTCGAGTGCCTCAGTTTCCCCATCCGCCAAACAGTTAATAGTTGAGAACTGTTGACCAATGTGGCATAGAGCATTTGGATATTGTTAAACCACCAAAGGGGGGAGTCAAACTATATCCTTGCTTCAGGAAACCAAGATCAGACCAGATACCTTCAGGCTCCTCTGCATGACACAGAGCCACAGAAGGTGACAGGGCTGTTTCTTCATTCTTCCATTGGTTTCCCATTGCTTTGTGCCCTGCTCTCATCTCCAGCCTCCTATAACATTTTGCCATGGGGCTTAAAAGAAAACAACCACTCATTCAAAGGGGCATGTGCTAATTTTACAAGCTTACATGGCTCCGGCATACAGCAGTGAGGTCAGTACAGAGCCCTTCCCCACTGAGCTTCCTCAGATACAATCTAGAAGAGGAGTCTGCATCGCCTAAACCCATCAGTTATTTGGATACCAGGCAGAGACCCCTTTTTAGGGTGAGATATGCTGCTGATTGTGTGTGGTGGACCTAATAGCAATGAGGTTTCCTCCATCAGTGTGCTGACACTGAGACAGGGGGTGCTTCTGTAGGTTTGAAAAGGCAGCAGCCTATCTGGGGAGATGCATAGATTTGGTTTGTTTGTAAAGCTCTGTGTAGTAGAAACTGGTTTTCCCTGCTGTTCATAGAATATTCTGAAGAAACTATGTAGGAAGAGTCACAGTTCCTACTGGAGCTCTCTGCTTTGCAGGAAGACCATGTGTTTTCCCATCCATCCATCTGCCTGCCTGCAGCCTTAGTGCTGTCTGTTAATGAAGATGTAGGGCTATGGGCTTCCACCTGCCTGTCCCTTTGGAGGTGTTCTGAAAGCAGGGAAAGCCACCCTTGGTTACCACTGCCATTGTGTCCAGGGTGAGCTGGGATGAAGGTGTATTCATCTCTGTGTGTAATCTCAGAAAGGAGAAAAGCTTCTAAAGCCTCCAGATCACTTCTCTCCTGTTGTTCATCAGCCTAAAGTGCAGTCTACCACTGATCCATCTTCATGCTGGATGAACAGGAGGCTGTGGCACATTTTCCTCTCTCCCCAGGGCTGCACGCAGGGCTGGGGAGTACAGACCTTATCTTCTGGGCTGCATACCCACACCAGCAACTCCATGCATCCCTGCGCTACAGGATTCCTTGTCTTACTCCTGACCTCTTCCTTGTGCTGCGCTAGGTGTGTTTCTCTCCCTTTTCCCTCATTGTCTTGTCTTTCCAGCCTCCTCATTTCTAACTTTCTTCCAACATAGATCTCCTAAAACCCCCACCTGAATAAACGGTTGAAGAGGCCTGGCCCAGGCCTTGCGTCTAGTACGAAACCAGTCAAGTGAGAAAGAAGTTCTTGCATGAGAAGTTATTTCGGATCTAGAATCCACTTGGAGACTCAAATCAAGGAACAAGCTTTCTGCTCCCTGTCTTCTGTGCAGTCATGCAATGAGCAGGCACAATCTGGTACTTCATGCTTATCCCCTCTTGTGATTCGTGACTGTCAGCTGCTGCTTGTTGTCAGTATCATATGGAGCAGAACCAATGATTTCAGCAATGATGTGAGCACAAAATACTCCCTTCACATCACCATCTCCACCAGTCTCATCTCTTCCTTCCAGCCCTCGGGTACATTAAATGTTTTGGCCTAATGAAGCTCTCTGATCTTAAAGTCACTCCAATCTCAATGACCTCCTGTGACAGCGGGTAATATTTAAAAGCCTTCTGTGCCTGCAGAGGCTCCTTGTCTCTCTTTTGGGTTAATAGTTAAAAATTCATGGTTGTTTTTCAAAACCTAAATTACTTTACTCTCTGCAAATGATTCCCCTTTCAATTCAAAATCAAACCTTTGTCTAGACTCAGCAGACTCCTGGCTAATAGCTCTGGCAGGCGTGGAGGATCCCACCCCTTTATCAAGATGCTCCCTTTCTACCCCAGGCTCACTCCTCTCCATTACATGGGGTGGTTTTTGTTCTCTCTTATTCAGCAGCAGCAGAGTGTTTAGCTAATTGGGTTAAGGAGCCTTAGATGTTACTTGGCTCTCCACAGAGTGTTTCTTTTTTAGCAGTGCCAATTTCCTTAACAAATGTATTTCATTGTGTGGCGCATTTGATCCTCATATCCGGAACTGTATGTGAATCCTGAACCACCCCAGAGTCGTCTTTGTAGCTGCCATGTTACTGACTGCAATGCTGCAGAAGGCTCCGTTGACTTAGGAAATGCTCCTCGAAATTCAGACACTCACTTCCAAATGAAATGAGAATGTGAAGAACGATACAGCAGTGCATCTTCTTCAGGTCTAGGCATGTATTCCCCTGTATTTAGCTGCTCATGTGGTGAAGTAGCCACCACCTGTGGTGGGAATGCGCAGAGGTTTCGATGAAGTCTTCTCTAGAGTCTTTTGACAGTGTCTTTAGAGAACCACCTTCCCCTTTACACAGGGTTCAGAGATTTCCAAGCTTCCGTGTTCAAAATATCAGCTGCATTTGCATGGGAGCTTGGGAATCACATACAGGTGCCAAGCTAGGAGTTTGGAAGCCCAGCTGCATATGTCAGTGTTATTAGGCCTAGGCAGAAAATGTTTCTTATGTACAGGACCTTAAGTAGAAGTAATTTATTAAAAGAATAACTTTATTCTGAGGTTTCGCGTCTAGTTTTAGGGGCTTTGGTGAGTAAAGGCAAACCATTTGTTACCTAAAGGTAGCCTTACAGGACCTCGCAGGGCAAGCTCAGTTCCAGGGAGCAGCCAGCTTTAAAGCCTTTTATTTTTGCATCTCCTCTAAAGACTGACTGTGAACTAGGCAAAAGTGCAGAGTCCAATTTGCCTTACAACTAAAATCCTGGTACAAGGAGCACCAGAGAGACTTGAAGGACTGTATACATTTGAAATCTCTTTTCTAACTGCTAGAATGGTGTAAAGGGGCCTTAGTGTCAATGTGGAACCAGGCTTTAGTAATAGGTTGTATCAAGGCAGTGATTGCATAGTGTGGTGTTCTCATTGCTACATAGAGTTAATCCTGACCCAGCTGCTAGTAGTACTGTAGTAGTAAAGGAAATGATGCTTGGCACATATAAGTATTTTATTTGCATACTGAAATATCCTAAACCTGTATTTCCCAGCCCACCCAACCTGAAAATAAATGCTGGTTTTAAATGGGGAAAGGAGGTGGGGAGAGGGAGAATCGTTCTGGATCACAAAGCATTTCAGAGACGAGACAGAGCTGAGACTAGAGTTTGAGACTGCTGTAGGGCTTAATGGCAGTGGTTTATTCCAGGAAACCGTAGATATGAACATTGTTACTGTCATATGAAAAAGAGGGGAAAAGAGGACTGTCTCCTGGTAGAACAACTACTTTCTGTTATGTTATTTCAGGATTAGCATGGGCAACTTTCTCATGATTACTGATAATGAATTACGGCTTAAAATAGTCATATGTTAAATATGCAATCAGAAGGCAAATGGGAACAGACATGGCATATGGAATTTTCTGGTGGTTTGTGATTGGAATAAGATCAAGTGTTAAATACACATGCCAAGTATTGCCTTATGGTGAGCATTCATTTTATGTTGTGTTAAAAGCACAACATAAACATCATTCTGAAGCGGGAAAACAGCACACATGCTGGACTGCAGAGTGACCACTTCCAGTATGGACACATGGTCCCAGCACCAAACTGAGCCCAGCCTACCAGGGGAACAGAGCTGCAGAAACTCAGCTAGCTTGGACCCACAAGCATTCAGAGGGCCATTTTGGCATTTCAGCTTTAGAGCATTGAAAACCACAAGCCTTTGAAAACATGAGTCAGGCCCCTGGAAATGGAGGCTGGCTTAAAACTGCCGAGATTAGAACAGAAAAGAAATCATATGTTGTTGTTACCTTTGCCTTCTGATTTTTGCTTCTCCTGGGTCTTTTGTCTCAATCTGCCCCCTGAAACCATGACAATTAGAAACTCTTCTTTTTCCTGAGGAGATTTGACAATCCTGTGTACTCACATGACTCCAGACACCAATACTGTGGGAAGGAGAAGCTTGCAACCCAATTCTGAGAGCTGTCTCCACTGGCACCGACTTGTTCAACTGACTGTTGAATCAAGGCTATGGAGTTTTGAAGCTTTGGGATTTGCTGGTTTCTAATGTAAGCAAGCTAAATGTGTAAATGGTCATAAAAATGAAATGAGTAGGACTTGTCACTGGGAGTGAAATTAGTCTTCAAAGCGCTTTCTGCACATATACATGTGTTGTGAGTTACATAAGGAAGATATGTTCCTGTGTTGCCTGCTTGGGTGCCCTACTGAGCGGGACAAGTTTACATTTTGTTCAGAGTAGTGGCCAGTAAGGTTCTGCCGTACAAGTCCTGTCTCCAACTATAGGGAATGGAAACTGCCAGAATGGGAGAAGAACCGACAGTGAACTGAGGTAGAAAGTTGTGTAATTCAGCTCTTCAGAGTGTTCTTTCTTGGTTTTACTCTCCTCCAGTCCCAAATAATGCCTTCTCTTACTCTTCCCACTTGGGGAGTAGGTAAGCCTGGGGTGGGAAGAACCATGGCTGCAGGGAAGTAGCGTTCTTCCGGACTTCTCATGTTCAAACTTTGGGGAAAATCAATGCAAGTTAATGTGCTTGAGGTTCCCTATGCCTCTCTGTGTACTTGAGGGAGGATTTCAGGTGGCAGTCCATAGCACAGATTTAAGTTGCAGGGAACAAGCAGCATACTGCTGATGCCTCTAGTACCTCCTTTCACCATGTGCACAGAGCTTTCACAGCTGAACAGAGCCAGGACTAGGAGGAAACTCATGGTGGGGCACTTGAGATTGCTCCTGCTGTGAACTAAAGCAGCACTCAGTGCAAGAAGAGCAGATGGCAAAGATGAATTTGTCCCATCTTCACTTTCCTCTGCCCAGGCATTTACTCATCACTAAATACAGAATTGCTTCTTTTCAATCTGCAAGGAGGTATATGTGATGTGGAGGTGAGCTTATGGATTCAGTACAAGCCAAGTGTTACCTTTTCAGGAGGACTTTCCAACAGGCCATCTAAATGCAGCTAAGAACTGTCATGTATCATAGAGGAAGGTGAGGAGGAGGGTATTGGGCCTGGGGTCAGACCTGATAGACCTCCAAAGGCTTGTCTTCAGGATTAGCTCATAGCTTGTGTATTGCCCCCCAGCACGTGGGCCACTCCCACAAAAGAACTCTCCACTCAGCTGTAGCAGTGCTGTTAATTCAAACGGTTTGACCCAAGAGGAGATGCTGGTGTTAACGCATCTTGCCAGCCACTAACACAGCCACTTTAACCTGGACTCGAGGTGACTCCATTTGAGCCCTTTCACAGCTCCTCTTCGGGTATGATAGGAAATTCTCCTACAGGTGTCTGGGGAAGGATCAGTGGAGAGGATCAGCAGGGCAAAGAGATATGGTGTTTGTCATGCAAGCAAATTTCAGATTCAGTATCTGGAATTAGGTGATGTAATTGCTCATCCTTGTGGCTCAGGAGTAGGGCTTTGAGGGCAAATTACTTCACTATGCTGAGGTATCCCTTTAAAAGTCTTATTTGAACTAAGGAGTGATGCCCAGTGGAAGCCTCACAGCTCTTTTGAAAGGCATATTCCTGTTCTGTGGAGGATCTGAAAATTCAGTGTCATTGGCCTTGGACAAGGAAGACTTTCTCGATAGAAAAGCTCTGTAAGGTGTCTAAGGTTAGCTTATTCTATATTATAATATAGGTATATTAGGCATCTTAGATGTCTATGGCTAGCTTTTCAAGCGCTCTAAGGGTATCATCCACATCTCATTCCTGGGTCGGAGTTTAACTCCTCAAGTAATTCAGTGTGAAGAATCTTGCTGTGAAAAGTGTGCAGTGGAGGAGGCGGGTGTCCCAGGGTGGAGATGCTGCTAACACCCAGCAATAACCGGTTCCCCTGCTTGGCAACCCCCTTGCTGGTCTAGGTAATGGAAATGACTTCATTATTTGTTTGTCCCTTGTCCTAGTGCCTTTTATTTTTAAGCCTGCATAACGCAAACCCCAGCCCCCTGGGAGCTGAACGAGGGTCTAAGTGGCACCACCGTTCCCTGCTAACAATGGCCTTTTGTTGTTCACACTTTCCCTATCAGAGTGTCCCGGAGGAACGTCCTTGCTTAGGAGACTATATTGTGATGTTATGACCTCAGAGAGGGGTGGGAGAGGAAGGGAGGTTTCAGGTGTATCTTTAACTTACTTGAATAACTTTCTTCTAGTTGTGTTTTCTTCCCACCAGGATCTTTAATAACCCCTCGGAGGGGGCAGGCGCTGTGCTATAAATACAGACGCATTATCACTCGGCTGCATTGTGTGCAAGCGCGAAGTTTCTATTGCTGGGTTTGAACTTGTTGACTTTTGCAGTCGCTCTCAGGAAATGTTGGGTGGGAAAGGATTAAAGAGGCTATTGATGTGACTCGGAATCGCGGGCCAGGAAGACTGCTTGTATCATCTTAGATCTAGAGACTCTGGTGTTGATATCCAGCTTTGGCTTTTTGTATAGAGTCACTTTAGGCAGGTCCCTGTTTCTCCCTCCCACCTCCCCCAGCGCAAGCACACTGACTCCGGCTCTCTAGGCCGGAGTCTCCAAGGAGGAAGTAGACCCTGTAGGCGAATTTCCTGGTATTATACCATTTTAACAACCTCTCTCTTGATTTAGGTGTTGCAGGCTGGCTAAGAATATTCCTTGACACTTGAAAGGGACCTTTATTGTTTTCTTAATTTGTGAAGAATTGCTTTTTTTTTTCCTTCTTCTCTCCAAACTTTTCTTTGTAGGGTCAGACTGGAGCCATGTTATTGTTGTTAAATTTAGATCTGAGACTATATTAAGTCCTCTGGCAGTCTGCCCCAAGCGCTTTCACTTCTTAAAACAGGAAGGCAGGCCTTGGCCTACTTGTGCTCGTGTACTTAAAACGGGTGAGAAGATGACTTCTTACACTGCTGGGAAATAAATACAAAACCCCACAGTGTATATACAACTGTCCCACTGGAGCCAAGAAGGAATTTCAAAGGTATCAAAGTCTCATAGTTCTTCAGCAGGAATTAGGCACTTAAGTGCCTTTTTGGAACCTCTATCCCCAAAATAATGCAGTCGCACAAAACCTCTTGTGCTATGTGGGAGAGCTGATTCAGCAGTTTAGGCTGAGCTTTGTAAAGCCGTAGGTATGTAACAGAGCAAGCATCGTAAAGGTTGGAGTGATTGATGGAGTATAGCATGTTTACCAGGGGTATCAGCTCCTTCCCAAGGTGCTGTATGCATTGGGGGTAAGAGTTCTCTTTCAAAGTTCTGTGGAGGGTCTCATTAGGAAGGTGGTGACCATGACAAACAGGTGAAACAATTCCAGACTAAATTGAATATATATATATATACAAAGAAAAGTCAGCATTTGGGGAAGGAAGGCATTGTTCTATCTCTTGACATTGCTAGTGACTTCATGTGTGACTTGGAAAAATGACTTAAGATTTGTCTCTGCCCATCTGATTGCGATGTTTGGCCCAAATCTGAACACCTTACATCTACCCTTACATCTTAACATCCAGCTAGAAACACAGCGCTCACAGTGCTGTTTCTATGTTCTTCCTTACGTGTCAGGAAGAATATCCCATCATTCTGCTTGACAAACTGCATTAACATTCTTTTCCTGGTCAATGGGGAGCAGCTGTGGGAAGGCATCAGAGGACTATCAGCACCTGAATGGTCTTTTCTTCAATCTCAAACCAAAGTACTCTCCTCCTCTGGTGAGTGAAAACATTGCTGAGCTTCTAAAGAATTCTCCCTCAGCTAGGTAAGCTGGTCCAGACAGAAAGCACCTCCAAACCAGAGGATGTGTGATACAGATAGTAAATTCTGTGCCACATGCAGCTGACACTCTTTACCCTGAGGAGAGTGTGACCTTTGGGAGTGTGTGCTTCTACTTGCTCCTGGCTGTAAGGATGAGGAGGAGCCTGGTTCAGCTTCTCTTCCTCAGGACTGTGTTCTCAGGTAACATAATTTGCTGTGCATCCTGTTACATGCACGCTGAAGCTAGCTGCTTCTCCCACTTCATTTAGGAGTATCTCCTTGGAGCTACCTTTCTTTATGCGACTTAGTGGATGTGGGATAAAAAGCAGAGAAAGGTTTGGCTGAAGGAGAGAGATGTTGGACTCGCTTTGGCTGCAACAAAAATGGAAGTGGCTTTCTCTGATTCTCTTTCACTGTATTTTAGGCCAATAAAACTACAGATACCTGTACAGGAGGTGCAAATAATCACCAGATTAAGCAAGTGGTCAGGATGAAATCCTGCTAGTGATCCTTGCATTGTACTTGAGTCCAGGGCACTCATCAGACCTGGCATTTGGATCCTCCTTGTAGGCAGCCTTGACTCAGAATTCAGGAGATAGTTACAGGATTCAGGATGCACCCAGTTTGCTGACACAGCACTGGGAAGTCCTCCTAGAAAGGACTCCAGGCCACCTTGTTGTTTACCTATGGGCAGAAAGAATAGGCTGGCTGATTGAGCAGCGTGTTTGGTGTCAAAGCAGCTGTTTTCCCTTCTGGTTACTGCTTGTCCTTTCATGCTCCTGTTCTCTCTGAATTCAGTTTTATTTCTAGCTTTTGGTTAGTGGAATCACCAGATTCCTTAGCCAAGAAGTTGCTCAGCTCAAGATAGCATTTTGAAGACACAGAAACAGAAGGAAGGTAGATTTAGGCGATGGTGAGGAGGTTAGTGGGGGATTTGTAGCTCATTTCCCTTTTAGGAAGCAATTTTGCAACATGGCTGCTCTTGATGAGAGATAGGAGATTGAAGGCTGAATGAGAAACATAACGAGAAACTTACTGCATGGCAGAAGCATTGATAGGTCTTAAGATTCCATTTCAAATCTAATGCTATTTGGTGTCATCTCGTTTGTTGCTTGTTTTTAACGTGCCTCCCAGCTCCTCCATTGATCTGGTTACGCATGCACCAATGTTGGTGTCTAAAGTAGAACCTCCCGGATCATTTTTGTGCATCTTAAAGAGAGTAACCTGGCTTCTAAGATTCCCAAGATTCCCATGGAAGGCAGTAATGGGGAAATGCTCAGCACTTCAGGAATAAGGACTAACTCGGATTACAAAGCCCAGCTTTGTAATGTCTGGCCTCCGGGTCTGAAAACTCTGCCTCGAAGCACCTAGTGTGAAAACAGACTGAAATATCTGTGTGTGGAAAGAACAACTTGAAAACACAGTCCCTGCACCAGAACACGGTGGGAAAGGCAGAAAGCCTGAAAACTTGGGCTGCTTTATTTTCCCCTCTCAGTATTTCTGAGCACAGTTGACTCTTGCCTTTCACAAGGGGCAGCACAGCCAGAGTGAAAGGCAATATTGCAGCACCTGCATTTATTCTTTTATGGAGCGGTGGCTGAATGTGAACAAATTGCCTGGGTGGGCAGGAGCTCTGTGCTCCCCTCCAGTTTTGACTCTTTCCCTGTGCCATTTGTGTAGCTAATCCTCCCTATCAGCAGACAGCTAGGAGCCAGCAGCCCTTTGAAAAGGGAACTAGGCTGAGGACAGGCTGCTGAGAGGGGGATAAAAACTGTTCCTTCGAGAACTCTATAGATTTGTATTGTTTTTTCCCTGTGTAAAAGCATTCTTGCTCTGATATATGTGGTGGGGGTGGGGGCCACAAACTGCAATAAAAATACCCCTGTGCTTCACCCAGGCTCTTTCTACCTTTTCATAATTCAGGAGTCTGTCAATCACAGCCAAACAAGAGCGGCTGACAAAGGAGCGTGTGAGGATGTGTATGGGGAGGGCAGGGGGCAGGCAGGGGCAGCAGAATGTGCTGTCCTCCAGACTGCTGACACTCCTCATTCTCAGGGTACCACTGGAACTGGGTACACGGTAGCAAGGGACCCCTGCTCTGTGGGTGTAATAACAGTGAGTTCATGTTAGGAGCAGGCTGGTGCTGGGAGAGCTCAGGTTCGGTCTGGAGAAGGACAGGTCTGCGGGTACCAATTCCAGTGCATGGGCTGTGCACTCTATGTTCATTGACACACTCGTGTGTGGTGCAGAGCCGAATAGTTTGGGCTGTCTTGAGAAGTGGTCAGTGTGAGCTTTGACACTGAATGGAAAGAGAAAGCTCAGGGGAGACTGCAGAGCAGCTCCCAGTGCCTAAAGGGGCTGCAGAAAACCTGGAGAGGGGCTTTGGACAAGGGCCTGTAGGGACAGGACAGGGGAATGGCTTTAACCTGCCAGAGGGGAGACTGAGATGAGCTCGTAAACAGAAGCTGTTCCCTGTGAGGGTGCTGAGGCACTGGCACAGGGTGCCCAGAGAAGCTGTGGCTGCCCCATCCCTGGCAGTGTTCAAGGCCAGGTTAGACACAGGGGCTTGGAGCAAGCTGCTCCAGTGGAAGGTGTCCCTGCCTGTGGCAGGGGTTGGAACTGGACGAGCTTTAAGGTCCCTTCCAACCTAAGCCAGGCTGGGATTCTATGAAGAACTTGCTCGGATAAGGCTTGTCTTCTTGCTGCCTTTCTTTGAAGCTGGATGTGCCACACTGGAAGTTCCCAAGTCCCTCCTCTTTAATAGTATTTCAGCTCTTTACATTTTATGCCAGATGAAACATAGAAGAGGAGAAATTCACAGGGTTGGGCAATCGTTTCAGAACACCCAGAATATTCAGTTCAAGAGAAGGGATGGTAGGAGCAAGGCTTAGTAAGGAGGTATCAGGGTCTGGAAGGCTGGTAGAATTCTTCATTAACCTTTGAAGAACAAGGTATTGAGGGCTTGGGCCATTCGGTCTCTTCTAGGAAGGCTTTTATAGCAGGGGAGAAAGGAAAGATGGCATTAAAATAATGTTATCTTCTCCAAAGGAAAACATTGTAACATGTCTGAATCTGGGTTGTTTGATGTTTTGTTGCTTTTTTCTCCTTTCAAACCCACTCAGCATTCCTTAGTTTCAAGCATTTCTTTGCCCAAAAGGAAAACTTCAGTAACAGAGCTGAGGGTCTTTCCACTGGGACCAGTCCTCCTGCTCTTATCTTCTTGCTCCTGCAGCAGAGCCAGTGATAAGGCAGGGACTCAGAATTGTTTCGTTTGCACAACCTCCCTGACAAACACTCAGATGAGCAACAAGAATCCCTGAAAGAGTGTAAAAGGCTCAAGTTTCTGGTCCTCTGCATCTCCAGATAGATTCAGGATTGTTTTATCTGAGCTGACTTTGGAAGCCTTTACTCAGGGCTCTTGGGGAGGTGAGTAGGTGGAAAGGTTATTTCTGTATGCAGGATCTAAAGTTCCCCAGATCCATTCTCTAAGATTTTTACCCCTTTATCTTTAGTTTCTACTGGCCCTAAATTCCCCCACTGCCTAACCGGCTGCTGCCTTCTGTCTTGGCACCAGGGGATGCTCTGGAATGACATGCAGCCAGCATTACTGTCCTTATCTTAGCCTGAAGTTTGCAGGGCAGAAGAGTCAGTTATTTAGTGCCTTCCAGAGACAGAAGATGTGGAATCTGTGATCTGGTTTTCCTACTGCCTCTGGCATACTTTAAACCTGGTGCCTTTTTATTTGCCTTCTGGCCCCGTTTCTGTGCTGTCTGACCAGATAGCAAAAACATCACAGTGGTGGTCGTCTCTCCCTTTGCATGTAACTCTGAGCACAGCAGTGCATCCTCAGTGTGGGTTTTTTACCTCTTGATCCCTTTGCTGTTTACCAGCATGTCCTCCCCAGCAGACCAGGTCAGTGGCATGTTGTTGCAGCATGCTGAGTGAGGTGTTGCAATTCCATGATTGTACTGGTTTCCAAACAGACTATAAATCAATTGCTTTTAGAGCCTGGCCCATGGATGTTGCCTGAGCAAACAGGCTGTGACTCCCATCTACTAGAGCACACCTGTCTCCTCAAACACAGAGGTTTGCTGTCTGTGGAGCTCCAGCCCCTTATCCGTGGCCCTTCCCAGGAAGAGACAGGTGTCTGCTGGCTGCGAAGCCTTTACAGCCCCCCCAGTCCATCCCGCTCCAGTTATCAGGCACTGGGTGGACTGGCTCATTAAGCAGGGGGTGTGCTGGGAGCAGAGGAAGGAAGGTAAGAGTCGGAGATATTGAGCCACAGTTGAAAAGCCCAGATCAGCGGACAAGATGTCTGAGGCGTATGATGCTTATCTGCTGGAGTGGGTGGAGGAGGAAAGGGCATCCCTTATCTATTCTCTAGTTCCCAGCCCGCTCTGGCTGCTTAAGGAGGCTCGCTGGAGTCTTCCCACATTCCTGTACGTTCGGGTTCCTGCTCGACAGGAAACGGCTGCTGCTCCACCACCCATTACATCTCAGCTGGTAGTGTCATTTACAGTTAGATTCCCAGCATCCCCCCGGGTTTGCGGTGGAGTTGGGGGGAGCAGAGGGGTGGAGGAGACGGCGATGCTTGTGCAGTGACCCCCGTGTGAAAATACCTCCCTGGGAACAGAGCAGGAACACTGAAACGCTGATTTCTGGAGCCGTTGGTGAGCCTGGCCTGCAAGATTTAGGCACTTTAAGGGAATCAAGCTGACCCTTTGGAAAGATGAGGGAAGTTGCGCCGTGTGTTAGCTTGTAGTGAATAGACCCCTTCAAAAACCCAAAATAAAACTCCCAAAGGCACCAAAAACCTGGCCTGCAGCTGTGTCAACAGTAGCTTGTTAGGAGGGCGCACAAAGCTTCTCAGGGTTGTTCCTCATTAGCAGGACGCTGGTCAAGAAAAAGCCGCAGGAATTGCTTTATTGTGGGCAGATTCCAGGGGGATGTCACCTTCCACTCCCAGTTAGTGCTTGTGAGGAAGGCTGGTGCTGCCAGCTACCTGGGAGAGAAGGCAAGTGGACCCCCTGCTGCATCCCACCACTTCTAGTTCTGGTGTCCCAGCATGGTGACCATCGGGGGCATGTGCCAGAGAGCCTGGATCTTCCAGAAAGCAGGATTTCTGTGGTCCTCGCTAACAGTAACCAGCCTCTCCTAACTGCTGGTTCCCATTTCTGTTTGCAGAGGCATCCACGCTCCCTGCAGGGAGCAAATATGTGTTTGTGACCCTGGTGTGTGCATGATTCAACAGCAGCTGTTGCTGTTGCTGCCCCAAGTTTTCTTCTGGGCTTTGGCAGTGTTAAAGTCTCTCACTTCCATTGCATAGTTCAGAAAGGTGATTGCTGTGCAACATTACAGGATGGGCCTGACCATTCAAGTCTTAGCCTGTGTCTGCAAGGATCCAGGTAATACTGCGTTTATAGGTAAGATTTCTCCTTGTGCAGATGCTCTAGTGAATTCCTTTGGTTACAAGTGTGGAAAGGTGCTGAAGGCCACAGAACGAATAGAAACAGAGATGCAGGTGCCACTTACAGGGAGACATCCCAACTCCTGCTGCTAAACGTGGTGGAAATGTTATAGAAGCATTCATGAATTAAGACGTATCTTTCATGGTTTGTTTAGGTCAGTTGAATGTTTGCTGCTGAAGGCAATACCAGTGCCATGCTATGATGGTAATTGTTCAGTGTTCTGATTTAGGCAACCTCCTGGAACATGTATCACAGTCACCTGTTAACAGGGTAAAAATAGATTTATTCTTTCTTTACCCCCCCAGAGTTCTTGGTTCTCTCCATTTCCACCCATGCTCCATTTAAGACTCTATTCTTTAAAGTATATTACCTATTATTTCTGATCAACTCTTCCAGGTGCTTACAGGAAGTTTCACCTTTCACACATGAAACATTCAGCATTCGCACTGTGGTTATCAGAAAAGAAAGCTCTTCAAAAGGCCTAGAAGACAGATTCTTCAACCTTTGTGTCATTGTCTCATCCCTTGCATCACTAATTTCATTTGGATTGCTAATTTTGCTGATAAGAAGAGTATCAGCTGTGCTAAGATGAACCTATGGCATGTGCAAAACTGAGCTGGAAGCTCCATTATCTTGTTCTGGTATTATTCATTGTATTGCTCACTGCTGCTCAGCCCGTCTCCATGGCTTTTGGGTCGTGTGTGCTCACAAGCAGTCTGAGCTGGCAGAGCCACGAGGTGATAACTTGTTTTGAGATCATTATCGCATAGTTTCAATGTAGTTTCTCTTGAATGAGAACGCATGAAGACCCTCCCACAACTTGCGCAGCAGGAGCCGTTGCCTTTTGCAACCCAAACCTGCCAGGGATTGACCTAACGTCAAGCCAACATTAGTGCTCAGGTTTCCCATCTCTACAGCTACAATCCCACTGAGGTATTCCAGCTGAGTGAACATGGGTTACAAGCTGTCCAGCATGATGTCATGCTGGGACAGGGTGTCCATCTCAGCAGGTGATCTTCCATGAACATTACACTTCTGTTCCCCTTTCCGTTTGTGGCCTTTGCACCTCACTGTGGGCTTGTGTAACACCCAGTACATGAAGTTTTGACATCAGGTGGATGTTCAAGGTGCCTGTGATATATAGATCAATACTGACAGTGACTCCCTCAAAACTGAATCTGTTGCAGAGAAAGAGTGTTGCCTGGAGGCTGAAAGTTACTGTGCATGAAGCGACTTCTGTTACCTGCCCAGAAATCCATCTTCTTCCCAATCCCTAGAAATGCTGCTTTTAGGATTCTGCCCCTTAGAAAACAGACCTGGGAGTCTGCAGGCAGAGAGAACGCCAGCAAACGTTCCTAAATGGAGCTTTGTGTTGGAGGGTTGTGGTACCTTAACGCTGTCACTTGCAACGAGTTGTGACCAGTGGCCTGCAAATGGAGAACAGGCAGCAGCTGTAACATCGAGTGTCATCTGCCTCCCACTGCAGATGATGCAGGGTAAAAGCCTGTTTAAAGACATAACTGTGGGGATTTGAAACTGTATTCTCCCAGCAGGTGTACTGTGTTCTGCTGTCAGGCTCTCCAGTAACACAGGAGAGCTTCAGTGAGCAGGCCAACTGGAATGCATAGCTTTGGTAAGCGCAGAAATGTGTGCTGCGAACAGATCTGCTTTGTCTTTCTTATTTCAATTGCAATTTTATTCTTCAGACAGATGAAATCCTTTATCAAGTCCTGAGCAAAGAGTTCCCTGGTGTATCTCTGCAGATATGGTGCAATGCCACATGCTTTGGAGTTTCTCATTTCTCTTGTGAGTTTTAATCCTTTAGGATGGACTATTTCAAATTGCATTCGCTGTTTTAATGGTTGCTGCCTTTTTTTGCCCCAGTCTTTGAAATCAATTCCACGTTGGGATAGGAATTTCAGATGAGTTTTGCTAGACCTTTTCACCACGGGATTTAATATACTTGCAGATGCATTGCAGTCTTCCATGGTCATTGCTTACTTCTCAGCCTGCTTGAAGCCCATGTGAATGGAATCAGAGCTTAGGTGCTTATCTGCCCACTCCTCCTAAGTAACAACTCCTGGTATCCTGGGTCCTGTGTTCAACTGATCATTTGTGATGGCTGTATCTGTGTGCAGGTACACATCTGGCCTGTGCTTTTTTCTTTTAAGGACCAAAATCCGTTCTGAAATGTGGTAGAACTTCCAAACTGGCCTTTGTCACGCGCAGCTCGGGAATCCTGTTGGAAAGCATTTGGGTAATTGTGGCGCTAGAAGATCTTGAAGGCAAAACATTGGTAATGTGGAGAAGGTCAAATAGATCCCGAATATTTGCTCCTTTTATGGAACAGTTTAATTTTAGTTTCCATGATAAGTGCTAAAAAAAAGATGTGGAGGGAGCCATGAATTGCAAATCCTGCGAACTGGAATTGTGGAATTGGGTTCCTGTTTCTGTGTGTATCAGGGCAAATCTTGACTATCTCTGTGGAGGAGCTTGGCAGCTCTGTATTGTTCATCATGCACGTGGATATAATTAACATTATATTGCATTTTTGCCCTCCTCCTGACCTTGGTGAGTTTCCATTTATGGAATCGCTTGTCTATTGTCTGACATTGTCTTCCATCTCCAAATACGTTCTTCCTTCCTGTGATAAGGAGAGAACTCCTGAGGCCAAGTGTATGGCTCCTCCTATGCTAATTGGAATCTTGGTCTTCGTGGAAAGTCTGAAGTGACCTAAATTCATTTTCCAGGCTCTCTTTTAACTACTTTAGTTCTTTGATACATTTAAATTGCTGACCTTTCTCACATCAACCTTCTGTCTCATCCACTGCTCGATTCACACCTTTGTCGGAACATGGTTTGACCGCAGTCACACTTCCCTCAGCGTTGGGTAATCCTGGATTGAGGTACTTGTGGCACTTAAAGGGTTCAAAAGCTTTTCAGAAGGAGGTTGCATGTAAACAAGCCCAACCCCTCTGGCTGCAGGGGTTTCAATAGGGAGGGCTCTTCAGAAGAGTATATTTCCTACTTTCCTGTGCATATGCACTTTCTATCTTTAGAGAGAAGTGGAGGGAGTTGCAGAGGAGTTGTTGGCAAGCAGGTGGGAGAATAAGTGAAGAAGGAAAGCCTGTATTCACTTCTGTCTGTATTGGTAATATTGTGACTTGAATATTCCAGACTGCAATGTCCTGCAGTTGCAGTGCCTGCGTGTATTGAAAGTGCCTGCCTGGTTGAAAAAACTCCTACCAAAATCACCCTCACAGGAAGATAATTTCATTTGAATTTGAAATGAACATTTTTCTAGAAGGCATTTCCTTCCTTCAAATGGAATCAGTTTCAGTAGACATAAGGCAGAAGCTCTTCCCTGTGAGGGTGCTGAGGCGCTGGCACAGGGTGCCCAGAGAAGCTGTGGCTGCCCCATCCCTGGCAGTGCTCAAGGCCAGGTTGGACACAGGGGCTTGGAGCAAGCTGCTCCAGTGGAAGGTGTCCCTGCCTGTGGCAGGCAGTTGGAACTGGATGAGCTTTAAGGTCCCTTCCAGCACAAACCACTCTGATTCCATGACTCTATGAAGGCTACTTTTAAAGCTCTAAGTAAAATCTGTGAGCGCTTGAAGTAATGGCTCTGCTGCAGAGCTTCTCTGATGAGGAAGGGTTGTGCTGTAGTCTTTCCAAAGGAGGAATCTTCCCTTGCTGCTTGTTTGCATGAAATTTGGAGGAACTGAGTGTTATGGGGGTCCTGTACTTCTCTGTTGAAACAGGCATTGAACTGTCACAATGGATTGAGAGTCGTTGGAGAGACGAACAGAATCACATGTGGTGAATTCAGATGGGACTGAATGAATGGGTTGGGATATACCCTTGCTGAACATCTCACATGTCACTCCTAAGGCTTTTTAATCTTAAAAAGCAACATTTCATTCTACTTGACAAGATCTCAATGGATCTCAATCCAAACCAGAAGCAGGGCATTCAGTAGAGTGAAAACGCAGGACTCTCATACATGATCAGAGGGGCTGGACATTACTCGTCTGGATACAATACCAAATTTACCGTATGTTTCTTCTGTGAAATGTTTGTAATGATGTATCACAAATATTTAAATATTGGAAAATTGGCAAATTTCCATGGTATTTAAAATGCATTATGTTGTACCATATAAGCTAAATTATTGTAAGGAAACCAGCCAATTGTCTGTATTATTTTGAAGATCTTCAGTGCATTTTGATGTACACATACAATAGTATGTCTAATAAATAGATATTTATGCAATATGATTAGGGAAATATATACAACTGAATGTGTGTGTATATATGTATATATGAACGGAATATATACTGACTATCATTCTAAGTTCCTTTATTTCTTCACACACAGATGCACCTCCAGATGCACGCCAGAAATTCAATGTTGTGTGGCCCTTAATGATGTTCTTCATAATCTGAGTCAAACCCCCCTGCATTTTTAAACCAGAAGTCACTGCTGATGTGGTCTTGAAGCAGCAGAGCTCTACCTGTGCGTGCACTGAGGTGTGGGGATTGCTTGTCACTTCCTGACTGTCTTTAATATGGTTTCTGGAGGCTGATCTGATCCTGCTGCCACGTGGGCTTTTGTTAACTGACTGCTTTGTAATTTAAGCTGTTATAATGGAGATTAGAGTTAGCTTTGATTTGGTGGATAGGGATTTTTCATGCTGGTGGCCTGTGTAGCACCCTATTGGTTTTACTCTGCGCATTCTTTCGAGTTCTATTGAGCCACTGTGAGGAAAGAAGTGGATTCAGTTACACCCAAAAGAAAAGGTGGGACAGATTTCCAAGCTGTAAAATGTGCTCTTGCTCTGTCTTGGCTTTCTGTACAAGCAGGTGTATATTGGAAGGACAGGAGTGAAGGTGGGAGACTTGGGAGGTATTTTACACTCATGAAGAAAAGGTGGTGAGCAGAAGTGTCAGTGTGGTTGTGTAGGTGTTTGTGAGACAAATGGCTGTTACGGTCCTCTTGTAACTGATGTGTAAAGGGTCTTCTGTTAAACTTCTAGGGGGGTTCCAGATGCTGCTTAAGGACAACATGTGTCCTTAAATTCCCCCTCCAACCCATTCCTTTTGACTCGTTAATCCATAGTGACTTAGATTTATGTTTTGTGCCTTCCAGAATGACTTTCTGCCTCTCTTCCCAGAGCATCTCTTGCAGTCTGCCATGTGAAATGTCCCTGCTCGGTTCCGTTTGGTGAAACCTTCCTGTTCCTGTTGTCTTCCCCACCCAGTATAAAGCAACCTGCCCCAGCAGCACAGGCTGCAGCATGTTTTTATGTGTCTACTGTTTAATTCCTCCCTGGAAGAAGCCAGCAAGCTTCAGTTCTGTGGCATTGCTCCGGTAGCGTGTTGGCAGGCACATGAAGCAGATTCTTCAGTCACCCTTAACGCCAACAATGAGATTTATTATCTGCATTGCTCTTAGGGAAATTAGCCTAGGGAATTAGTTTATGGTGTTTTGAAATGCTGTTGTCTTATCGAGTGATTGCTTGCTTACACCCAAACTCCCTCTTACCTTTGGTCACAGGGATTACGTGTTTAATGTGTGCTTTAATGGGGGCAATTAAAAGGGCACAAGCGAAACACAGTCACACTCAGGGCCATTTATGGCATTTGACCCTTGTACGGCAGGAATGACCCCCTCCAGCTCACCTTCTCTCTCAACATTGTATCTGGGAGGAGAGATAAATTCACAGTTAATAAAGATAAGACTGGAAAACTCTCTTTGTGAACTTGTGAATAACTCCCAAGTTGCAGTTCAGTTTCTATCAGCAGGATGCAGCATATCTCATGATTCTGTGGGCCATGAGGAAGCGCTGTTGAGGGAACAGGAATTGGGGAGTCTGAATACCTGGGTTTGACTGGACTGGACAGAAAGATTTAAAGGGTTAAATTCCTCTGCATTAGCATACTATTGATAAAGCCCTGCAACCTCTTTGTGATTCTTCAGCATTTCTGTATGTAATGGTGCTCTTGGCAGGGATGATTTCTGTGGGCACATTGCTTATCCAAGCATCCGCGATGGTGTTGAAGATGGAGTAGTGACTCTTGCCCTTCTGTCTCCTGCATTATTCATATTTGTATTATCATTAATTAATGATTTATAGAACCATTTTGCAAACCACAGACCCATTTACAGCAGGATAAAGCAGCGTGCATGTAAAACATGCACGCAGGTGCTTACCCTGTGCAGAAAGGCAGTCACATTGGAGATGGAAAGTGGCAATAGCTGCATAAAATGTACAAAAACTATTTAGGCAGAAAGCAGAGTTCTGTGTCCCAAGGAGTCGGAGGAGGATCATAAGTAGAATGTAATTACTCTGTATTGTATTTGAATGTCAGCTTTCTCCTGCACTACGGTGCCTGTTACATGGTTTGACTCAGAGCCTTTACTGAGCAAAATGGCATAACATCAAGTGGATATTCCCCCTGCAGGGAGTTTCATCTCCAGTACCTGGCCAGGATGTTGAGAGGGTTATTTCCTCATGGTAATGGAGATATATGTGCAAGATACAGTGATCTTCTAATACGAAATTAGACACCCACAGTTAAACAGCTACCTTGGGGTTTAGTATCAAACCACACATCTAGAGGTCCCCAAAGGGCTTGTTTTCCCAGAGTCTCTGCACTGCCTGCAATGCCTCTCCCAGTGTTTTTCTCCTTTCATCCCGACTCACACCTACAGCTCATTTTCTTGGAAAGGTGCTCCAGGAGCTCTAGTTGAACTTCCTTTTTCTTTTAACTGTAACTCATAGCCACTTTATCTCTGTAAGGTTTTGCTGTATTACATATCAATGCACACATTAAGCACAGTTACATTAAAAATCCAGCTGATGCTAGAAATCTGTGGTGTGAGAGGTGCTGAAGGGGTGATGTTGGCCACTTCTTCACACAGACAGGTTGTATCCCTATCATTTTAGAGCTGGACATAATGTCCTGGTCAGCCTTTTCATCACAAACAATAGTTCTGAGCTCTTCATGTATTGGGGTCTAAGGATAAGCATCCTCTCCTATATTTAAACCTACATCTTCCTCTCTGAATCAGATAACACGGTGACAATTCCATGTGGGGTTTCTGTTTGTTTATCCTGTGGCATGGAGCACTCATACTCTGTTACCTTAGGATGGAATAGCTCAATCACGGGCATATCACATGCAGGTTACATCAGCGCAGCTGAAAGCTCTCTCTGTAGTTATGCCACACAGGTTTACCTCCATGCCCATAAAAACCACATCCACCAGGGACCTCATCAATGCAAATACACTCAAGAGCAGCTAATGAGGATTTTAATTTAGCTTTAAATGCCTTTGGTGCTGGGGAGGCCTTTACGGCACCAGGCGGGGAAACCTCCGAAGCTCTGGCGGCTTTCACCATAAATGTCACTGCGCCGTATTTATTATTTGGTTTAGCTGCATTTCTAATGACCAAAAAAGCTCATTTCTCAGGTTACAGCAATGCTGTGTGTTACTTCCCAGCACCTTGGCTTGTTTAAAACACGCTGCAAAATGCAGGAGCTGGCCAGGAATAATTTTCCCTTCGAGGTGGCAGTGGGAAAGGACTGACAAGCATCTTTGGGAAGGTTGGGAGGGAGTCCCTAGGAAGGACCTGGCTTTACTGGGTGACAGGATTTTGCGGAGGTGTGGGCTGAGTTGTAGCAGGTGCCTGTGATCCTCTATCAGCATGGATGCTTTGGAGGACTCTCCCAGGGTTACTTGGTAAAGAACCTTTTGCTGTCTGTAGCTGAGCCAGTGCTGTGAGATGAAGGTTTGTCTTGCCAGTGTTTTATAACTGCCCAGACATTTGCAGCCAATGATTACTTATTAATGTTGCTGTTATATTGAGTGTCACCTTTCGTTCCAATTCCCTCAATCCTAAGTGAGTCATTATGTACTTCAGAGCTGACTTCAACCTTCCTCAAAACTTGTGTTTGCCAGACCCTATCAATGGGAGATTTACTGCCCTGAGGTGGTGTTTTCCAGCCTTGGTCCAGGACTGGTCTATTTTATGGCAGGATAAGGACAGACTTTTCATAGGTTCACATATCAGTGCTTGTTTGAGGTCTGAGACACCTGTCTTAGGGTGCTGTGTGCTCCCATTACAAGATAATGCTGGTGCTGCTCCTCTTCTTTTCTTTTCCTTTCCTTTTCTGTTCCCTCTTTCCCTTTCAGATTCCCCTTTGCACCATCTTTTCCACTTGATCTTCTACCCTTGGAGTTCTCAGAAATTCCAGCTTCTCTTCACCTTTTCTCCATCTGCAGTCCCCCCCTTCCACAATCTCTGTCTCTTCACCATTTTTGACAGTCCCAGGTTTCTCTAACCCAGTTTGTCCCTCATGGAAGAATTACATCTGGCCATGCTCTGGGAGCTAGCAAAAAGTAATCTTCCAGTCACCAGCAGGCTGTGGTTTAAGGCTACAGTGTCTTAGGTGATGGATAACTTCTTTTAACCAGAAGGAGAAAACCAAGATACCCAAAGTCCTTTTGTCCAGACACTGAGATGCTGATCTGTCCCATCCCATGGCAGCACTAAGTCCTGCAGTAACAGGTATCCTTTCATGGCTCAGATGGTGTGTGGAGCAGGGATTCAACATCCCTTCATGGCTCAGGTGCCTTGCGAAGCAAAGGGGCCTGATGGATTGCTGGGATAATAGTTCTTTGCTCTATTTCCCCTACTGCTTTGGGATTCATAGTGCAAGCTCCTAGGAGTTTGTTTGCACAGCTGGAAAGCTGCATTAGCCAACGTGATTCCTCCATTTATAATGTAGTACTGACTGACAGGACTTGGTGAGGTGCCTCTCAGATCTTAGCCCAGTGCCTGGCCATTGCTGTCAGAAACTCACCATCCCTTCACCTTTGTGGCCAGCCTCAACACAGGCCAAGGCTTAGCCTGTTCCTTTGAATGAGCTTTATGTGCGGACAAAATGAGGTGAAAATCCTCCTTATGGCTTTTCTTACTGGAGTTTGCAGCGCGTGCCTTCCCCAGGTGACAGCGCTGAGTGTCCAGTAAATGTGAGGAATACCCTTCTGTGTGCGTGCATTCAGCAGCTATTGAAAGCCCACTAAGAGCTCAGGATCGCAGCTTTCTCATCTGATTAATGCCTGGCTCCTGACCCAAGATGTTTTACCACTTGAGAGCTGTTCTGTGGCCTGGATACAAAATAAGTCAGAAATCTCAATTTGATCATTACAGGACTTGCAACCACATCACAGAATCCCCTCTCATCATTTGACAGCCTGTAGGGAGATGAGGCACTGGAATGGGCTGCCCAGGGAAGTTGTGAATGCTCCATCGCTGGCGGTGTTCAAGGCCGGGTTGGACATAGCCTTGGGTGGCATGGTTTAGTGGGAGGTGTCCCTGCCCATGGCAGAGGGTTGGAACTGGATGATCTTAAGGTCCTTTCCAACCCAAACCATTCTATGATTCTATGCTGTAGATCTGGAGTCAGCTGAATTCCTTTTGGAGTTGTAGAAACGTCAATGCCAGGCAGAGGTGGAGAACAAGAGTCTTGGCCGGGAAAGCCTTCACTTCCCAGGTGTGTGTGTTCTGTTTGAGGACTGAAGTTTTTCCAGCCCTTTAAAACCTGAAGAAATCCCTACCCCTGTCCCACCTTCCACCATGGAACAGTTTCCTTCCTCACTCCTGTTTCAGTCCAACACAGAAGCCTGTGTGTTGACCTGTCCAGAGAGACCCCATGGGCTGGCAGGAGCCACCTCCTGATACCTCAGCAGTTAACACCTCAGCTCTCAGTGAAAGCAGCTGGTTTGCTCCATGCCTCATAAAACCCTGAGCAAACTTCTACACGTTTGTGCTGAGAGGAGGGATAGATATTCCTTATCCACTCCCCTGCTGCTCTGCAGCACACCCAGCAGTTACAGTCAGGTCTCACCTTATCAGGTGAGCAATAAGAAAGAGTGTGAATGGACATAGGTGATGGGATGGGCACTGTGGCAACGAACATCTTATTGCACATTTACTGGCGCCGTCAAGTCTGTATCGGCTCTTTTCACTGGCTGCGCTGGAGCAGAGGGAGGCAGGCACCATGCTGCCCTGTGCTGAATCAGATGCCTCTCTCATCTGCATGCAGGGATGAGTAAACAGCATACAATGTGCACATTGATTTCCAGCCCTCACTGTCTCCTGCCCTCATTTATGGTGGGGAGATGAACTTTCACCTTTCATTCGTTTCCTGTGTCTCCCTGTTCTCTTTGCCCTCTCAAACCCCACGGCAAGTTAAGAGTTGCTCAGCCAGTGTTGTAGTCTTCCTCCTCAGCCTGCGTGTCCTCTTCCAAATCTTTCATGTGATGGTATCCAGGCAGTTCAGGAGCATCCATTTATGTGTTGCTCTTAGAAAAGTCTGTATAGAAGCGCGGTCTGTCACGCAAGAGCCCAGTGCTCAACTGAAAATCAGAGCCTGTGTTACCAGATGTGTAAAGAGAGAGAGAATTCAGCTTGAATTTGAAGCCTGAGACTGTCTTTGCGAATCTAGCCATTGGAACTGTGTTAGTCAGGAATCTCCACAGCGAGATGAGAAACATCCTACGGGAACTTAGTATATCAAGATTTAGAATCTAATGACTAGAAAAGAATGGAGTCTCTTCCAGCAGGAATTAGGTGAGAGATGCTCCAACTATGAGACTGTGTAGGTATGATCCGAAACCCTGGAAAAGCAAAACCTGCTTGTGACATCTGGGGAAGTCTGACTCTAATTCTGATCAGTGTGCGGTAGATCCAGGTTTATTACGCTGAGTATTACTCCCAGGAGTATCACTATGTGAAGTAATATCCAATGTTGTGAAGATGGAAATAGCAGGTGCTTCAAAAGGAAAAGAAATGCTGAACACAGAAATAAATTGCCTTTCCCTGTGTCATAAGAAATGCTTTACTGACTGGTTTCTAAATCTACATTCTGATTTCTTTGTAGCCTCCAGATAATCTTTGTTCTCAGGTATTCTGAATAGATCTGACTACTGAGTTCTGACAGTCCTTAGTAACTAGAAATGCTCCATTAGCTAACTGCTCAGTGACAGTGACCTTTCTGGGTAAGTCCCCGTGATAGCCACATAAATGCCACCTTAGTGCTTCCTGATTAACTTTAGAAGTCATTTGCTGTATAACTGTAGTCCTCAAATAACAGCAATTTTGGTTTCATAGGACTTTGGGTATCACAGCTGGTCTTGTAGACAGGTTTGCTTGTTTGGAGTCAACAAGTAATGTCAGCCTCCAGTGTAGTATACAAGAGGATTTTCTTCAGGAAACCAAATCTACACCACAGTGACCACTGCTCCAGCCATGCCATGGTGTGTTCCTTAACTTTACAAGGGAAGGGACACCCTGCTCACGACTGTCAGTGGAGTAGACTGTTACATATGTAGAGATGAGATAAAGTGATGAGCAGTAGAGGAAATACAAGATGGACTGACCTGCATTGGCCAGAGTACAGAGAGTATGCAAGAATACAGAGGTGGCTGGCAGTCTGCAAGCTGTGCTTCTCCCTCTACTGCAAGTATATCCAAGGCTCAGTATATTTGACCGTCATGTATAGAGGCAGGCATTGCAGTAGGAGGTTCTTACTTGGCTGCAGGACTCCAGGTTCTCATCCTCTCTGCATCTGTGTGCATATGCCTTTAGTGCATCAATGTGGATTACGCTCCTAAGGATTGCCTTAAGGTTAGTCCTAAGGCCTGTCTAGCCTCATGTGCAATAGTAGATCTCTTAGGAGAGGATATAAAGAATCATATAAAGAAAGAATAATTATAACTGATCCATCTCAGCTTCCTGAAGTTGGTAGTCAAGGTATCAGAAGAGTTCTAAGGCCTGTGCTGAAATGCACATACCAATGACCTAAGTAATGGAAAATAAATTTAATGAAACAAGGCCTTGTTGGGAGGGTGGTTGATGCTCCAGGTCTTCTAAGAGTTTTCCCTCTTCTTTAAGCCATTGTGTTTCCTTTTTAACAGTGTCTAGAATAAACCACTCTTATTTTTCCATTTTCTTACTGTTTTCAACTTGGCTATGCCTGGAACTCCGCTGAAGTGTATGCCCAGCTGGTTTATACCTAGGCCAAGTACGTAAGCTGTGGGATAGCAGCTATCCAAGGTTTGCTATCCTTCCCTCCTTTAGTTAAGACATGGGGCAATGTTGTGGAGTCATGATTTAACCCACCAGCTCTGGGTGGGACTTTAAGCACCATTTAGGGCTTCAGCCCTTCGCTTCTGATCTGAAGATAACTGGGAGGTTAAAGAACTGGAGCCAATCTGGATAGAGATCAGAACCAGGCTTGCGCGGGTGCGGCCCATAAACTTTTATGATGGCTTTAGATACTGGAGGATTGAGGCTATCTTGTCTTGGATCTTCAGGGATCTGCTTTCGAAGGGGGAGACAGTGACAAGTGGTTGTGTTGCAAAAGACCCTTATAGTCCTGGGTTTCTGCGGAGGATTTATGCTGGCCGCAGGCTTTGCTGCTCTATCTGTTGAGGTTTCAGGAGGAGCGGGAGAAAAATGAACGCTGACACTCTTCGAAGTAGGAAAAATCCTCTCTGTTTCTGGTACCACACTGTGCTAGTTACCACATTGGTTGTGATGGTCTGCTCCTTGCTTATGGCCCCCAAAACATTCATCTTCAGTGTGACAAAACTGAAGGAAGAACTCGGCATGCAGGACGCAAAGCCTAAGGGAAGTCCAGCTCAGCAAACACTGAATCAGATTTAAGCTAAAGAGAGTGGGGAAAAGAGAGGGTCATCAAGATTCGTTGCTGAGGAAAACAGAGGTCAGTTTAACTGAGCAAGTTTCCTGTTGTTTCTCTTGCTGTCTTCCACTTCAGCTGGGTTTTAGGACCATTCCCTAGTCCAGTGTTGTTCAGGCTCCTGCAAAGAGCGGTTTTGTCTCCCCAGTGTGAAGCATGGTTTAAATCCTGATGACCAGATTTCTAACAGTGCTTAATTAGATGTTTCCTTCTCACCCTCGGGCAAAGTTTCTGGTGCCATCGTAAAGGCTGGTCAGGAGTAAATGTCATCCCAGTGACAAGAGGGCTGTTGTGGTCATACTGTTTTCTTCTAGCTTTTGCGTGTGTCTTGTGTCAGGCATTCACGTAAACGGGAGGCTGCCTCAATAGATTGGCTATGCCTATGTTTCCTTACACGGGTGTGCAGTGTTGCTCCACACTCATCACTCAGAGTTGTTTTAACTTCGGTGATGGTTGATTTATGGTGAAATCTGTAATGGTATAACCAAAAGTAGTGAAGGCTCTGGGATATAAGCCCAGTGCTGTTTCCTCTGAAGTTAGTAATAATAATCCTGATAACTGGTTGGAAAAAAGCAGTTCTACCACCCCAAGGCCTTTTCCTTCCACCAAGGTATCTGCAGACTTCAGTGCAGAAAACCCATGCTCTCTGTCTCTTTGCCTGTTTTTTTAACTCATGGGTTCTTCCTCTTTTACTTCCTATGCCTCATTTGTTCCACTGTTCAGAATCATAAACAGTTCTGGTAGTAAAACACATCTACCAGGGGGATGTATGGGCTATTCTTGCAGCTCTTGTTCCTTTGATGTATTCTTTGAATCCATTACATCTTCCTCTGAGCCTGAAGAGATGTGAAAAGACAAGTGATACAACGGGTAAATATTTTAGCACACCACTCCAAGCACTTGAGAGCAATATCCTTTGTGTCATTTCCACCTACATAATGCAATGTCTTCTGTGCTTAAAAGGATCTGAACTCTTCAATAGCAACTCCGATTTTGGATGATGAATACTTAAATCTCTGTCTCTGCCCTTGTTTGAAGGTCTGGTCCTGGAGTCCAGCCTTGCTGGGCTGCTGCCTGGGTTTCAAATGCTGCTGAGAGAAGTGAAAACCAATGTTGCTGTGTTGCCCTGCCCAGATGGTCCAGGTTTTTTGTCACAGCTTGTGAAGCCTTACACTTGATGGGTTTTAGATAGGATACAGTGTGTTGTGGGGCTCCCATTCTGCGGCAGCCTCTGCTGCAGAAACTTAGATCTCAGTCACTCAATTCTGGCGCAGTGATGCTTAACATCTCACTGGACTTTACCCATGATTTTCAGACTCATACGCGTTGCCCGCGGTGTTGGAAGAACCTGCAGCCTCTCCCGGTATGCAGTTCTTGGGGTAGGATGGACCTGCAGTGATGACGTTAGTGATGGCCAGTGGTGGTTCTGGTTCTGTCACTGAACCAGAACAGTGTGTTTCTATCAGTACTGTCAGATGCACTGAATGATGCACTACACAGAAGGATAGTGGAGACCAGACTTACCTGAGCCTGATCTTCTGCTAGCGTAAAGGCATCACAGCTTAACTTCACTGGCGACATGCCTTGGCTGAAGCTTACAGCAGACATTTAGTGGACTTCTACAGTATTCAGAAGCATTTCCATAGGATTTCATGTGAATGAAATGAGTTAGCTTTTCAGTTGAAAATTGACAGATAAGTACATAAATGACCTAGAGAAACAAATGGACAGTGTTCTTCCCTCTCAACTTTTAAAAATCCCCCTGTAGAATAATTTAACAAGAACATAAATAAGATATAAAGGACAGGAACATGAATTCATACTGTAGTTTTTGCACTTGACAAGTTTATGCCTTGTTCTTGTTTCTGTATGTCTTTTCTGCTGCTCTACTTAGCAATGCTGATTGGAATAGTGCAATGATCCCATAGCCATTATTGTCACTGTTCTTAAGTTGCAGCTGTCAGTGCTGAGCTGGCAAAGGGATGTGTATGTTTAGAGTGTATACTGACCTTTGCAAAGTTCTGTGTTGAGTGCAGCCATCAGCTGTCCACACACACTTGGGGTAAGTCTGAGCCCTGAGTCTCTTCATTATCTTAAGCCACACTACAATAATAAGTCAGTACAATAGCAACTAGAAGCCACAGCTGAAGTCCCTGCTAAGCGTACCCAGAATGAATGGTGGTCTCAAAAATGCAAAAATCATGTTTTAAAAAGACAAAGCTAAGCTTCTTACTGCCATTTCATAGATAGGAAGACTGAGAAACCGTCAGTTGCATGCTGGATGTCGCAGGTTGTGGGACAGAGCTGAAATTTGTATATCCAGTTTAGGCTTTCTCCTCTTGCATTGTTGTTCCTTCTCAAAACACGCAGTGTCTCACATACCCCTCCAGCTTAGTGCAGGCTGTCTCTTACTTGGCTCTGACAGGATACTGTGTGCTACTTCTAAAAGCCTCCCGCGCTTGGAGCCTTGACATCCCTCCTGGAGGCTGGCAGTGACAGATCTGCTGGTTCAAATGGCACTGCTGAAGCATTGCAAAGGGGTGTGAACAGGGTGTAACTGCTCTGAGGTGAGGGCACCTATGTGCAATTTAAATGGTGGGGCCCAGAAGGGAACAGAAGAAAGGGGCTGGAGCTGGTATTCCCACTCAGTTGCGTCTCCCGCTCCCTGCCTTTCTTCTGTCACCGCTGCTCACTTATTGAGATGTAATGTCCACAGCAATTCATGACAGATTTTTTCCTCGGGGCAGGAAAGGTTTTGTAGGAAAGGTGTGGAATTTTCAGCTTCTGGACTGAAAAATAATACAGAAAAAACCAAATAGCCAAAGAAATCCTACCTGAGTGACTAAGACAAGAAAATCTGGTTAGAGAAAGCACACTTGGGGCTGGGGAGATGCTTCATGTGCCTCTGCAATCGGATTTCCTTGGAGACTGTGGCAGACACTGTGACATTGAATTACATTTTCCTTTACATTTGTATACCAAAAATAAACCCTGCCTAAGTTATTCAGTGTCTTCTTGATGGTTTAGAAGCAGTCAGGATGACAACAGCTGCTGGTCAGAATTGTCAGAACCAAGCCTCATTATCACAGCTTGCAGTACTTGACCTGGTGCCCTGGCCAGGAGGAGACATTCAGTAGGGTGCCAAATTCCTTTTGAATTAGGATCTTGCGTATAGAATTCATGCTTCATAGAGAGATGCTCTTCCTCCTCATACATATTACCAGAGTAATACTGGTACTGAGGAAAACCCAATGATGAGTTGGAAACTGCCAGATCCCTACTCCAACCGCAGGAAAGGGTAGTAAGGATTACAGACTATCTTCATTCCTCTGTTAGAGAGGGTTCAGATGAGTAAGAGGGAGTATGGCTGTCAGTACTATGAATGTCTGAGACAGTGAGTTTTGTAGAGCCCTCCTTTGAGAGCAGGTTTGTTGAGAAGCTCCATTCTTGTATTTTTACACATAGACAAAAGCTGGATTTCCAGTAGGGCCTATCTGTAGTTTTAACAATATGGATGCATATCCATGTTCTAAATGAAGATTTAACACACTTTCAAACTGGACTAAGCTTCATGGTTAGTGGCCAAGGACAGGAAACAGAGGAGTACATTTAACAGTAAATGGCAGCAATCCCCCAAGTAAGGTAGAACTGAAATGGGAAATCCTTGCAGATAGAGCCAGAGGTAACCAACCTTTAGAGAAATGCAGAGATACTTAGTCCCATATGCAAATCGGAGGTAAACGTTAAGACAGATTTTAACAGGTGTTCAGGTGGCTCTTTCTTCCTGGATTCGATGAAAGCGAAACACGTGGAAGCTCGTGAAAACCTCATGGACCGATAAATTCTGCTGTCCAGCCTCAGTACCCATCATATGCTGTTGGTATCCAGAAAATGGTTTGTGCTCTGTTACTAGGACCAGCCCCTCAAGGATGCTGAGAGCCTGGGCAGCTTGCGCCTTCCTTGCTTGCTTGCTTGCTTCCTTTCTTTCATCCCGTCTTCCTAAATCTGATCAAGACCAGAGCGATCACCTTGGTATATGTTTTCTCTAAGCTGTCTGTCCATTTTTTTTTCCATTGAAATCAGATTTGTTATAAAGTTCTTAGTTAAAACTAGAGCTTATCCTTCAGATGTGCTCAGTCCTCTAAATGAGAGTGAAATGCTTGGAAGTACTGGCAGGAAACAGGGCAGATGGGTGGCATAGAACTGTAGGACCTTCATAGAGAAATCTTTCCTCAAGATCTTCAGACGTCGTCACATCATGGGGTTTGAGTATCCCGAATACTTCTGTGGGGGAAGTCCTAGTTTTACTATGTAGGTGAGGTTTCCATCAGCCCAAAAATAAGCTAGAAATAAGTGGCTTTGAAAATACTGGTGGCATATCCAGCTTTCTATCCAATCCCCATAAAAAGAAGTGGGTTTGGCCTAAGAACTGTGTACAAAGGAAATAAATCTTACATTGGTGCACAGCTCATAAAAAATGAATTATTTTTAGCCAAATATACAAATAGCTGCTGTTTTATTTGTTATGGCTTTGTTTTGGCTTGGGTTTTTACATCGAAAATAAACCCTAGACAGAGCATGGGAAGCAATAAATCTGGGTGTGTCATCAGATAGTGCCCTAACGAGTTCACATTGCGGAGTGGCATGAAATTCCTCTGGGAACATATGTATGTACATGTCAGAGGTCTAAAAATGGGTTACTAGAATAAGTGTTAGAAAAGAGGCGAAGGGGGTCCAGATTGTTTTGTTGTTCTGGTATGAAATGAAGAATTGTAATCTGAATGGGAAAAGGGTTTTGTTAAGAAAAAGTCACAGAAAGCAGGAGGTTAGCCTGGATCTAATGAAACCAATGAACCGTGGGGCTGATCTATAAAGACGTTTCTGGAAATGGCTGGAAGTCCTTCCATTAGCTGTAGCCAGAGTTGTGTCTCCAACCCAGAAGTCCTGAGGGGCACTTGGTGGTGGGTTTCCGTCCTGAGTAGGCAGGAGATGATGTGTTGTGGCCTGGTTTGGTATCTTCTCTGCCAGCACTGCCTGGATGGCTGTTCCTTGAAGGATGAGGTAGGATCTGAACTTGCAGTGAGATAATGTGAGCTTGACACTTTCTGTCACTGGTGTTCAGAGCAGTCGCCGAGTGGTGCAAGTGATGCTGTGCCCCCAGCCCAGAGACGGAGCGCTGAGATACACAAGACTAGAAGCACTGTGCTACTGTGACAGCAGACAAGGCCCAGTCTCCAACTGTTAGCCATGGGTGAAGGTGTTGACCACATTCAGGTCTGTCAGCTCCACTCAGGAGCCCTGGCACAAGGTCACGTCCCGCAGGGAGGCTTCTGCAGTCTAAGCCTCCCTTCTCGCTTTGCTACCCACTGCGCGCAGCTCGTGTGGGATGTCCCCTACGTGCATGTGCTGAAGTTGCTATCCCCAGGGCAGTGTCTTTGAAGCACGACTGCTGGGATGGGATTTGGGCAAGGGGACAGGAGTTTCTTGCACTAGTTCTAGTGGAAAACAGGAAACGGGCAGGGTGGTGCCTCCTGTCCATGCCAAACTTAGGGCAAGCGGTTCCTTTATTCACGCTATTGCTAAGCTTGCCTTTGATATTTATGTTTCCTTGAGGTGGAGCAGTGTTATGAGGTTCCATTTGAAAAGAAGTTATGTTGAGGGGCTGAATACACGTAAGCACACATGGGGGCACATGCACTGTCGCTCATGGACAGGCCACCCTCACTAAAGTCAGGAGAAATAGCTAGTCTGAAACCTCTGTACCTCTGAAAACCTGCTCTGTATCAACTGTGGGTGAATGGAAGAGGGGTTTTGAAGGAGAATGTCTGTCTTATTTATAATAGTTTAATCAGGCAGATCAAGAGAGCCTTTTAACTTGTGTTCTCTAATCAGAACATACCACAAAGTCTGTTTGCTTATCTCTTAAACCTCTGCTGTCCAAACAGAACATACGGTATCCTTGCAATGGCAAAGGTGAATTAAAGTCCTCAACTCCTGTCATCAGAGAAAGAGCTCAGGAAGATTTAGAAAATAATGGTGTCATTCTGCAGCAGTCCATCAAGTGGAAGTGCTGGAGCCGCCCATGTGCTTGAAAGTGGAGCTGGCACCTCTCTTAGCACCGTCATGCAGGCTGGAGGCGAGGGGTGTGCGGTGGCGGATGCCCATTAGCTCATGATGGATAGCGTGTTAGCAAGTTACACCAAAGCAGCCTTTTGTAACCCCAGATACAGTAGGGAATGTTCAGCTCAGAAAGAGGAAGAAAGCCGCTGACTCCACCAAGGCCGGAGCTTCCATTTGTCTCAGCTTTTTGTTTCTGCTGTCACGGGTGGAGTCAGCTCTCCCCCATTTTGTGCTCAGAGGTCTCCTCGCTGCCTGTTCCGGTGCCTAACCTGCCTTTCAAGAAACGGGACTGGAATGGGCCAGCTGTTTTGTTAAGAAACAGACAGACTCGATTTGTGTGAGTGAGTGAAGAAGAGGCAAGTATGTACTTAATTACCTTTCAGTTATACCCATCATATCTCTCTCGTGTACAAATAGAATGAAGAGTTAAGCCTCCTTAGTCTTTCTCCTTCTTCAGTTCTGCAGTGACTGAGTGATGACTGCGGTGACTCCCCTCGAACAAACACCTCTCCCCCTCCACCCCTGCGCAGGGATTCTTCTCCTTCCCTTTCTTTTTTTGCCAAGATAAACTGTGTGTGTGAGTTGGATGAGCACTGAGTACATTAAGAGGGGGAGGGACAAAAATGAGACCCTAAGTAATAGTTTTGTTACTAGGGGAATGAGAGAAGCAAAATCAGAGGAAGAACAAGAGCAGCTTTTCAATCTGGTACTTGGTGTGTGTTTGTGCATGTAGTTGTACACGAAAATAATTCCAGCTGTCCTTCCCTCTTTTAATAATGGTTCATTGCTTTCCTGTTGTGGGGCCATATTTGGACAAACATTAACCAGATCAAAGCCTAATGGATAGCTATGATGGCTCTGATTCAGCAAAGCACTTAAGCACAGTGTTTCTTTGTAACTTCAGTGGGACACGCTTTGACTTCAGCAAGATACAAGCATTGCTTCAACCAGTGACAGGAGGAATGACTGTATGACTTGGCGGGGCGGTGTGTGCTGTGCTTAAAACCCAAAGGTAAAGTGAGTTCTCATTCCCAAGAGTGATAATTGATTGTTCTTCCTGCCAGGTATTGCTGTTGGGCTGAGCACTCCTTTGCCTTCCTTGAGCTAGGCCGTACCTATCGTGCAGTGTTTTAGTAGCTGGAGTGCTAGAGTCAGAAGAGGTGATGGAAATTGTGGGATTCCAGTCAAAGGGTAGAAGGATGGAGGAAGAATGGGAATGTGCCCATGAACCAGGTTCTCAGACCTGATCGCATGACAGCAAAGATCCGTATCTCCCCAGAAGCTGTCTCTGACAGTGCCTTAGAGCAGGTGCTTAGAGAAACAGGGTAGGAAATAGAAAAGTAGACTGCATCCTTTGGGACAAACACCTGGGAGGTGGGAGGCAGTGGCCTGTCTCTTCAGACCCAGGGGATTCAATCCTGATGCTGGAATGATTTTGTAGGGCAGAAAGTGTCCCTGTTCAGCTGGACATGAGGAGAAGAGGCTGGACAGATTTTTGCTGAACTCCCTCTGTTGATTCCTTCCCTGTTGATGACATAAAATCTTAGAAAACCATTTTCTTGTCTCATCCAGGCCATTAAAGTGTAATAAAGTGTGGCAGCTCCTTGGTTTTAAAATACTTTCTTTTTAGTGGATGGGCTGCACAGCCTTGGAAACCCTTGGAATTCCCCTTTGTGATTAGGGGTGAGTTATTTATAGTAAGTCCCTATTCGGATGGCAGAATCTGCATCCCACTTCGAGTGCTGCTGAAGGTGGGTGTGTAGTTTCATTTAGCAGTTTTACTCACTATGTTTTGCCATTTCATGTTCCTGTGTTTTAAACTGCTGCCGTGAGTGAACAGGAGCACTCTGCGGGAATGCTGCCACTGTTGCACAAGACAGTCTTGCTTAGCTTTAAGCACTCCCTCTGGAACTACTTTCTGATTCAAACATCATTATCATCGTTATAATCCCATATATTGTGCCTGTGATGGGCCGTATCTGTCCTTAGGTACAGGAGTGGAAGCCTGGAGAAAATGGAGACATCAGAGGAGGAGAGGGAGGGGAATTTAATTTCCTTTCCCTTGACATTGATGTTGTTGTAAAGTCTCTAAAATGGCACCTTCTGGCTCAGAATTAAGCAGCCACAATGACATGTCTCAGTTTGTCCAGACTGGTTTTCTTGTCCCGTTAAGTAGAAGAGTCTTATGCCTTTAAAGCTTCCTGGCTCCCAGGAGGAAAATGCCAAACTTGTCAGAGAAAACAAACAGTGGCTTTCCTAGCCTGTGTGTGTTCTGATTAACGAATCTATTAGGCTATAAAACCTGGGACCCCCTTTCCCAGAGAAAGAGCATACATTAGGAAGCTGTTGACAGTTCCTAAGTCTGACCCCTTGCACAATGCTGGAGACCTATCAGCAGCTCGGAGGCAGCAGCCGGGGCCTGTTTGTTCTAGGAGGTCTCGGAGAAGTATTTGACGCTCGGTAAATGCCAGATGCTCTGTTGTTTTAATCTGAGATGTGGGAGGCCAGAGGGAGAAAAAAGGAGGAGCCGCCGCGCGGCTGAGTGGGTTTGTTCTTCTGCTCTAATCAAGAACGGGTCTGGAGGAATATTACCTTGGGCTTGGGCATTGCTGGCTGCTGCAAACTCATCAGGGCTGGTTTAGCAGGAGGTTCCTAGATGGATTTGTTGTGTTGGTACAGTGAGAAACCAGAGTATTCCAATTGATGGCATTCTGGGCTTTTGGATAAAAGGGAAGCGCTTGCCAGTGCTGGATTTAGCAAGGGCTGTGCTGATCTAAGCATTAATTCCCAAGGAGATGCAAAACCAGGGTTCTGACATCTGAGGACGTACCAAACCCATTTTACAAGAGGAGAGGTGTTAAGCCCTATATTCTTGGCATGTTCCAGTGACAGCAGTTGCATTCTTCTTATTTCCCCCAGTTCGTTCCACTTCTGCTGATGCGTATTAGGGGCGCAGCAGTTTTTTCAGGCAGTATGGCATTTGCCAAGCAAAAATGTAAATTCCTGCATTCCATCGTACCCTGCTCAATGGGGGTTTTCACATTTGGACTGCTATGAATATTTCATTGGGTTTCAGCTCACTGCTGTGTTCTCGGGTTGGTAGTACCTGATGCTTTCCCTGTCCTGTCGCAGATAGCACTGGCTGAAGAGGCAGGTTCAGAGCAGCAGGCTTTCATTGCAGTTCATTCCCACCAGCTGCCAGCCACCCAGCAATGCAAGGCCGGGAAAACCAATGGTCTCTCCAACCCATCTTGTGAGTCACTCCACTTTCTAATTAGTAATTAAGACAGCAAATATACGTCAGTGAATAATGCTGAATGTATTGAAGAGTTACCCATACGTGACCTAACACGTTTTAGACAAATTGCTGCAGTATAATGAGCTTATTTCTTACTTTGTCAAACTGCGGAGCAGTGGAGAAGCACCTCTGCGGTTTCAGCCCAATTCCAGCCTGGTCCCAGCCTCTCTCATTCTGTCGGACATGCTCCTTTGTCAAAGGTGGGTCTTGGTGGGTTAGAGCCCAGCTTTGTGTAGCAGGTGGCTTTCACTCTTGATATAGCACACACCACCGAGGTCAACCCCTGGGAGACCTCCAAGCAGGAATACCGAAATCCACTGTAGCCCATATTAATCTGCTGGATGAGATCTGTGTCTCCCAAACACAAGACTTGTTGTGAATCACAGCAGGATATTCTCCTAAAGAGCCCAGCAAAATGCTGCTGACTGTCACAGAGCAATGCTAATCCGACATCACATTGGTCATGGCTCCTCAGGTTACCGTCCGGCTCTGTAGCAGAGGAGGGCCGTTACTGTGGGAATGAAGGACCTCGTGCTGGAGGAACACACTCAGGGCATTAGAAGGAAGAAAATCTATCCTATTCCCATCACTTCCTGAAGGGTATGTGTCAGAATGACGCACGTAGCCTTGGCTTTATTTGATGTGGGGGCTGGAGAGGGAGCGAGAAAGGAATGAGATGGTCTCAGGGGACACACGATTTGGCTTCATAGGGTCATGATGCTCTAAATGGTGATTCTGAATTGCTGAAACTGAAGGAGTGGAGAACAGTCGTTGCTGGATACACATTTGTCATCTTCGTGACTCAGGAGGGCTCTTGTGGATATTTTAGACAGACCATGGTTTATGGTGGGCTGCTTGATAGCTTTTCTCAGCCTCATAAACAGGCCTCAAGAATCAGACAGGAGGGTCCAAGTGATGGGGGAATATACTGTGACCAAGTACATTCTCCCATGATGCTCATAGTTGAATGAATCAGAGGAGAAAAGACACCAGGAGGACAAGCATCCCTTAACACACATTCAATCCTGCCCTCATGTTCAGGCTCAATTCCAGTGCTTCATTTCAGTGTAGGTCTCAGTGTCCACTCCAGTTTGACTTACTATTGACACAAGAAAAGGAGCTTTTATCTTTTGATGAGATCTCATATTCTCTGGGTTTCCTTGCTCTTAGGGAATGGTACCGTCTTGGAATGGAATGCTCTTGGGAGATGGGGGACCTAATGATGAGGAAACTTCAGGTGTAGCTTGCGAGGTTCCCTGCCAGCAAAACTGCTACCACCCTGTACCACCCCCCTGGAAGAACATCTCTTACAGGACAGCAGGCAGGTCCAGGCATCAGGGGCAGCCCAGAAAGCTCTTTGCTTCGTAGCAATATAAGTAGACTATGAATGTGCATTTAGTTTCCTGGGGAGAGAGGGTCTTCGGAATGTCACTGTGCTTGTGCTTTCCAGTGTAGTAAACTGGCTGTGTCAGGAGTGAGGAAGTAGTGAGGAAGACAAGTGCAACCTGCACTGACCAAAGCCGAGTCACTTGTTGGCCAGAATCTCCTCTTCTCTGTTCTTTTCCTCCTCACGAAATACAGATTTGGGTCAAATGAAGTACGTCACAAATAGGTGTTGAAATACATTGCTTAAAGCAGAGACCATGTGCCCGTCAAAACTCTTGGACACCGGGCGAAGAAAGGGAATGAGTTTCAAATGAGAAACTCAGAAATGAATTTCCATGTTATTCTTGAAGTTTCTTTTTCCTTGGGTCAAATGGAATGTTTTGTTTGAGACCAATCTGTTGCTTATTCCTGGTTTTCAGTTCACTGAAGAAAATATGTTTATTTTGGGTTGCTGCCCAACTTAATCTCTTTTCCTTCATTTCTCTATAATGGGAGCAAAATGCAAAACCAGTTGTTTATGCATCTCAGGCTTGAAACTCCTGTTTAACCATCCATCACATTAACAGACACCACAGCGTGGTAGCAGTTTTTCTTCTTCAGATGTGCTGCTGTGTTTCTGTTCTCTGATGGCCTGTGAATGAGGGTTACGTAGGGAAGGAAGAAAGTGAAATCAATGAGATCCTGGATTCTGTTTGCAGAGCTGTTGAGTGATTCCCTAACTGAATGGAAAGCCTGGTTGAATGAAGGTGTTAGCCTTGATCTTAATACCTATGTCCCCCTTGCCATTTGAGAAGTCAACAAATGATTTGCTTTGACTCTGGAATGATGGTTTAGTCTGGGTGCTTGCTTCTCATAATAAACCTCATGTGAGAACAAATGGCAAGGAGGCCATTGGCTTCCAAAAGAAAGGATTTGTTTAAAGTGGGAAGGGGAGAACTGAATTAAAATACAAGAGGATCACATAATCGGCTGCCTTCTGCAACCTCATCTGGTGGCTTAACCTTTGATACTCACTTTATTTTTCTTCATTTCTGTTACCATCCTCAGAATTCTCCCTGTTTTCCCTATGGCTTGAGGGAAAGCTGTGCCGTGGAGCCTTAACTGGTCTGCAAGGGACTTCTCCTGAAGCACTGGAGCAATGTAAACCAAGCCTCATCCCTAATAGCTTTTGTTTGATACGGGGTGATTGTTTCACTTTGTAGCTTAATTTTTGGTGCCTTTTTATCAGAAACAACTCCCATGGTGATGCCACTCCTCATCAAGGTGGGGTTTGGGCTGTTGTGCCGAGGTGTGAATGCAGACTCAGATTTATAACAACTAGTTTCTGCTCCTCACCTCATTTGCACACCACCGTTTGGTCTCGGTAAATCAGTTTAGCTCTATGTGCCTCTTTGCTTGCCTGAACTCCTTACCGCAAAGGGGTTTGGGAAGAGCCAGTTCCTCGCTTGGCTGATGTACAGTACCTTACACAACAGGTCTGCAGTTTCAGCGGGTGCCTCTAGGTGCTACCACAATACAAACAATAATCAATCACTGACCAACACCTTCAAGGCTCTTAGTGAAACCAAACACAATAAAAAAGGCTCCCCAGGGGCCAAATCCACTAGGCTATATAAACGGTTTCCTAGTGAAAGTGGTAGAAACCCTATCTCTTGGGACACTTAAAACTACCCTGCAGAAAGCACCAGCAGTCAGTGTATTGGGGAATAACTGGATGTTGGCAGAAGGATCAAATGAAGAGGAGTTCATTATTCCGGACTGCCTGTCCAGCATATATCACTCTAAGCACAGGCGCAATGACTTAATAAATGTCTTTCAGCTTCTGACTGCTGCTGTCCTTCACTCTAGGTTCTCACAAGCAGTAAAGAAAGCGAAGCAAGCCTCAGCCAAAATGCAACATTGCTTTTTAATCTTGCAGAGAAACTTGGATCTTTTGCTCGAATAGTTTTAGGTCAAAGTCTGAATTCCTTTGTTTAGGTTTTTTGCTGCAACAAAACGCTGGGTAAAAGTGTGCATTAGGAGAAATATTATCTCCCCATAATTAGTTAATAAGTGCATTAAATCAGAAGCAAAACAGAATGTGAAAGTCCTGGGGAAGAACTGTATCTTGGTGCAGAGGGAAATGAAGGTAGCTGCAGGTAGGAGAGGGGTCCACAGTATTTGTATGTAAGCTGTGTCACTGTGGTTTTGATTATCATCTGCATTTGGGGGTTTTTTTTAGGTTCCTCCGTACAATAGAGTATGAATTTCCCAGGTAGGTGAGCCCAGGCGGGAACGGAGTGAAGCATCCCAAGGAATGAGACAGGATCATTCCATAGTCCATTTTCTGTTCTTGCTCACCAGGCTAATTAGATGTTGCAGAGCTGCTCTATCTTGGATAGGAACAGTGACTCCTGACTTCCACAACGGTGCTAATCCGTACAGCAGGCATCTTTTCAAGCTAGCCCTGCAGGTGGCACAGCGAGCCTTGTGTTTCCAGCTATGTGAACAGTACGCTGTCTCCCCTTCCTATCATCCTACCGTACAAAAGCAGCTGTGATGGGAAAGGCTTGTGGTATGGAAAAAAAAGACAAGTGTGCTATGCTGGCTACCAAAGCATCAGGTCTTATCTCGGGCTGTTTCCACGGCTTAGCTTTAGACAGGTACAGAGAAACCGTATCATTTCCTTTTGGCTGCATCACGGTGTTTTGGATGCTCTTACACGACTTCCAAGCTCAAGTCGAGAAAGCCAGCCTCCTAAAAATCAAGGTAACTTTTGTAAGTCTTAGTGGCATATTCTTCCTGCATTGTGTCAGGCAGGTCTCCTATCGGAAAATCTCTTCCAAAGCCACTGGAGTCAAGTGGAAGTGATTTGGGAATTGTGGAAAAGATGCAGAGAAAAGGACTCTGTAGCCCGCAGGGCTGCTGGGAATTCCTGCTCATTAGTCCTTGTGCTCTAACTTCTCTTCATGGCCTTGGGCAAGTCACTTAACTTCGTAATCTCTGGCTCAGTTTCTCTGCCTGTAAAATAAGATAACTATGACTATCGCATACCTACCCAACAGGATTTTCTCCCTTAGTAATAATTAACATTTGTAAAATACTCTTTGACTATGTTTATTTTCATTATAGCACTTCTAGATTATATTACAATACTGAGGCTGTTGCTGTTGCAGATTTGAGCTCCTGTACAAGATTACACCAGAAATTAAGTCATTTTTCTAATGAGATATAAACCAACTTGTGGTCGGTGTGGTTAAGCTGAATTTAAAGCTGCTTTGCAGCATGACAACAGTGTGAAGTAGTTGAAGCATTCCAGTGAATCTAACCCCATATCTGTGACAAAGTGAACTGCCTGCACAGAAGATTGTTCCTGATCTGATCTTAACTCTAACAGAAAGGTTAGTTGTTTGATAAGTACAGCTGAAGGTTTGAGGTTTTCTTTCCCTTACCACATTACCAAAAGGTGTAAAGTGCACATCTTGACTCTTGTCAGGTCACGTCTTCATGCACATTTATATCCAGGGTGCTCCTTGGTCCAACAGTATGAAGAGCTGAACTGAGGGTTTCTATGGTTTTGAGAACATCTGTGAGCCTAATGAATCTTCCTTCGCATTTCTCTTTTTAATAGAGTTATTACAGAATCATAGAGTGCTTTGGGTGGGAAGGGACCTTAAAGTTCATCTAATTCCTCAAGTGAGAGTTGCCTAGAAATAGCATGTTTGGCTTTATGAATGAACCTAATGTAGCTCCAGTAACAAGTCAGCAAGAACTGAAGTCTGATTTTTGGGTAGGGATGCTGTGGTTCCAACTGCTTTGTCTCTGTCCCTGGAAAGCTTTAAACATTGACTCCTGCATTTTTTCCAGTCTTGTCTGTATCCAGCTTTTGATGTCTGTCATACCCTGTGGCACTGAGGCCCATCATTAACAGAGGTCTGTGTAAAGAAGTACTGCCTTTGGTATTCTGAACCTGACACCTGCTACCTCCATTTGATACCCTCAAATTATTAAGGAAAAGTATTAGGCAAAACAATGGATGCTTGTTCTCTATCATAGCCAAGATTCTTGTGAACTCTATCACAGGCTGCTCAGATGGTTCTTTTCTAGAGATGAGGAATGAGAGTGATTATACACGTGAGGAGCTAAAGAAAGTGAAGATGAAGAGGGCTGGAGTTTTGCTGCTTGTTTTTTCTCCCATCCTGACATGGGTTGACACTAGACTAGAAGAGCAAATGATGTGGATATTTTGCAAGCAAAATCCTTTCAAGATGCACAATGCTCAAGGTTAGATTACGATGTCTGCCCCCACCTTTTCCAGATCAAAATGTGTTGGTTGGTTTGAATTAATCTGGGAGAGAAAGCATGTCTTTACAATTCGGATACCTCTGAGGTGGTGCTGGGGGTGGTTACTCTGTATTTACACAGAGTAAAGATTCTTGAATCTTCCTGCAGAGCATCTGCTACCAGCCGGTGTTGGACAGAAAGTGGATGGGCAGAATTCCATTTTGACCCAGTGTGGCCATTATGGTGAAGGATGAGGCTGTTTGGGCCTGTTCTGAGCCAAGGGGGTGCTTGTCTTTGCTGAGTACTTGAAGACGACCAAAGAAAGGTGTAAAGCCTTTCAATCTGAAGTACAACACATTTGTCCATGTCCGAGGTGGGAAGAGATGGAGTGGAAAGGCGATGCAGCCTTAAATAGCATCTCCTCTGCTTGCTGTGCTCTTTAGCACCCGCACGTGTAACTGTCTAAATAACAATAAGGAAAGCATAAACTAAGCAGGAATCGAATGCAGAGGCAGAAAATCAAAAGACTCCTTTAACCTGATGAAGAGGAAATTGGTGACAAGGTCCAGGCTTGGCTGAGCAAAACACAGCAGAAATACCTGTGTTTTTCTTTTTCTCTTGTTTCCTAACCCATCTTCTCCCAGCTTCCCGCCCTCTGCTCCCCTGGAGAGAAGGCTGGATGTAACACTGCTGCTAGGACCAGGCCTATGATTAAGTTCTGTTTTTCAAAGGTGATCCCAGCATGATTAAAACCAGGTGGCCCCCATGGCGCGCAGCAAGGGAGCCAGATGTGCTCTGCAACTGGATTGCCATTTCCTAGCCCAGCTGCAAACATTTGATTGTCCACTCGCTCTGGGTATTACAGCCGTGACCTTCTCTCTTCCTTACCTCCCCCGTCTCCTGTCTACTTCCCCCGGTGACATTTGAGAGGAGAGAAGTCCCTTTAGACTTGTTTGTCACTGTTACAACCATCCCTTTCTCCCTTCACCTCCCCGCTCCCAGCCTTGGTTCCGCACTTCCATTATTCACAGATGTTAGAGGGTAGGAGCTGACAGCTTTTGCTTTTACCTCTCTTTTGCCTTGATTTTGATTTTTTTCCCCTTTCCATGTTCCGGCGTGTGTGCACTGACCCCAAAGCACTCCCAAGTCAACTGGCAGCGTCTGAATCCACTTAAAGGTGAAGGGATAAAGCAATTTTCTTCAAGATGTGGCATAAACTGTTTAGGTTTTGCTGTCTCCAAAGGCCTATAATGAGAGGGTGGCCCTGTCCCAGAACAAGCCCTGTCTCACCCTGCTCTATAAAATTCAGAATAGGTTAATCTTTTCCCACAGCACTGGCCTGTCAGCCCTTTTTTGCTGAATTAGGGCTCTAATGCATGGATGGTGTCAATAATTGCCTAGTAAGCCATACTTAAAAAAAGAGTCACAATCAATCGTCCCAACATTAGGATGTCATAATGCATCAGTCCTGCATTAGGAAGTTGTAATCCATCAACTTGACATCAGAAGGGACAGTGGATGGTGGGAGCTTGGTTCAGGCTTAGGAGAAGCTGGAACCACTCCATAGGCTTTATATCAGCTCTGCATTTGGTCTCAAAGGGTTGTTTTGTTTTGCTTTCCCACCTACCCTTTGCAATTTGATAGTGAGTTCAATGAGTATTGAATTCTCTGGGAAGAGAAGGGCAGGTGATGCTAGTTTGAAGAGGTCTGGGGCAACAGAGAGTTTTTCATCTCCTCCTGTCTAGCAAAGTATCTTTTTCCTTGCCCGTACATTCTCCTCCTCCTGTGTTTGTTGATACATGAATGAAGGCATCCGTAGTTATTCCTGGCTGGACTGTTTCTACTTTCTCTGGGAATGCCTATTTGGGCTAGTTTGCAGGTCACACCTTGCTCTATTCCAGTGTAAGATTCAGCTTCTTCAAACCAACCTTGCAGCTCCTTTGCTTTAAATCTGCAAAGCTTTCTCTTTTCTGTTCTGCAACAGTTGTCTTGTTCAGGGCAAAACCACTCAGCTGAGTTGGGTGTTGTCTCAGCTTTGTGGAACAAGCCTGAGGATGTCAGTTGATGCTCAAACCAAAGGCTGAACTCGGCTCCATGGAGGGAGGCTGCAGAGTTCCCTTGGTACATCACCTATGTGCAGCCTTCAGCTTTAGAAACATACATCCAGCTTTACCTGTTCCATCAGCTCTCAGGTGGCCAGTTCCAGCCGAGGCACTGAGTGCCTGAAGATCTCACTTCCTTCAGCAGGCATGGTAGTTGAGCTAATTCATGTTTTAGTCTTACAAGTTTTGGATGTTAGAGAGGGCCTTCAGCTTATGGACTGAAAAAAAACAAGAAACAGATGAGCTACAAGGAGTTAGAACAGATCTTATGCAGAGGCTCTTTGCAGGCAGCTGCAGCTAGCCTAGCCCAGCCCTCTTCTTGATAAGTCAGTGCTTGTGGGGAGCCAGCTCTGGGGATATTGCTCCATCTCCTGTTGTCTACTTAGAGATCCTGAGGTGACAACTAAGGTGAAAGTGCAAGCTGTTCCTAACAGCAAATCAGTAATTACTCTTGCATTATACTTCCTTAGGTGAGGATGCAGCGTGAGGAGCTGGGTTCGGGGTGAAAGGATTAATGGGACATGGTGCAAAAGGTGGCAGTGTCTTTCCCCACACCAAGGTTGAAGGCTCTGAAGAAGCAGCTGTCTTCTAGTATACAAACCTAGCCATTCCAGTGGGCAGGCATCAGCATGGCCAACGGAGCCTTTAGTCTTTCTCAAAGATGTTGTCATAGGCTCTGATACAATATCTTTGGGACACAGGTGCTGCTAACCAACTTGCCTGGCACACGTGTTGCTGTGGCAGCAGCTGCAGCCGTGTGTCCTGCTGCTTGGTAAGGTCTGTAGGGCTTGGTAAGGCTGTGTGCTGGGAAATGGTCAAAATCCAGAAGAAAGGCATCACTTGTCCTCCTGAGCCGGAAAATGGAGAGAGTTCACTGAAGATGAAGACTTCTGGAGTAATAATTTGATTAAAACTGTGATGTCCTGTCTTTTTGGTGATGAGGAGCAATTAGGATGGAAACAGGAGTGCAGTGAAAGGCCATGTTTTGGTCAGCGGCGCAAGGAATGACAGCAGGGCTAAATCCAGACCACAGGAGATCACCCCAGGTACAGGTGTTTGACAGCACTGCTGTAGTTGGTTACTTTTTGAAGTGTGTTCCTTAGGTTTTGGTTTGTGTGGCTTCTTGTGTGAGCCCAAAGGTTTGTCACAGGAATCTTTACCTTTTCTTGGCTTGAATTTAGTCATTACCGGCTTTGTGTAGAGCAATTGCCGTGCATAAATGATAAACTGAATAAATATCGATGGTGGGTTTTTTTAAGTGAGGGATGGCTTTTAATGTGCTGAGCTGTTTAAGTATCGGCTCTTAACTGAGATTCTCAAAGCTGCCTTTAGCCAATTGAAATGGGCGTCCACCCCCCCAGAAAGATTGAAAATCCTTTACCTTGAGTGCCCTGAAATATGGCTGAGATTGGCAGAACAGACAAGAATAATCATTTACCCCAGTACATTCTGTGCAATTACCTTGCTTTCAGCCCTACATTGATGAAGGACTCTCTGTCACCATGACTGAAAACACTCCTCTAGTTGGCTAAAATGGTCGGTAACATCCGAGCAGTCACTCAGTGCCAAGGGTCTAGTATTGCACCTTAGAGAAATGGATGGATGGATGGATGGATGGATGGATGGATGGATGGATGGATGGATTCTGGTATTTCCTCTCTTCTCCTGCTGTCATCGCTCTTCCCTCCTCTGTGTAGAGCCCTGAGCTGCCCTCAAGAGAGAAATGCAGCAGCTTTTGCTCCTGAAAGGACCCCACTGACAAGACTGCAGCTTAAAGCATGAGGCCTAGGGGCAGTTTTAAGATTAGCCTCTGGCTTTGGCTGACTCAGTTAATCCTTTGAGGAGGATTTGAGCCACGCATGATCCCGTACCAAGGGTGACCACTAAAACCCCACTGAAAGCCTGGCTTTCTTGGCTGAATGATCTCTGATGCCACAGGAACACCACTCCGGAGTGACCTTCGTAGTTGATCTGGTTCTAATTATAATCCGAGGAGTTTCAAACATTCATTTAAATGTCTTCTTAATTGCAACCTAATTTCTCCAAGTGTAGCCCATTCATCAGCTGTTAATCATTTTTTAATTGTGTGGAAAGTTTGAAGGGTTGGTAACAAGTCATTTGTTAGCTAGAGGTCAGGGAAGGGGTTCTAAAAATTGCTTGGCTAATTTTCAATAGTAAATTAACAAACGGGGGGACTCCCAAACTCTCAGGGATTTCAGTATTTGCTCATGTGAATAAGTGTTACAAGGCAGGAAAGAGCAATTCTATTCCTGGTACAAATAGGGATGCTATGAGGGAAACGCGTGTTGCTCCTGCTGCTCAGGAAAATAGAGAATGGCAAAATGAACGTTTTTAATGATGTTTTAATTCGAGTCGGATGGAAATGACTGAGGAGATTCTGGTTGCAGTCTTTGAAAGACAGGCACCTTGTGTGGAAGAAACAAAGAAACAACCCAGTGTCTTTTTCAAGCTATTTGCTTAGTAAATGAAATCTCTTGGCTGTTTCTAATAAGAGCAGCTGTGACCAGGAGCCAGGGAACAAGAAAGGATGTGAAGCTGAAATGAAACAGTCTTTAAGATCCCATTTGTCACATCCTCGGGTTCTGATCTTGGACTTCAGTTTGTTGCTTGGCTTTGTCTCGTTTATAGGGAATTCTTTATTCTTTGCTTTGGGCTTATTGTAGCAGTGAAGGTGGTGACTGCGAGCTCTTAGGAGTTTTCTTTCATAGACAATAAGAGACTCTCTGCCTCTTGCTAGTGTTAAGGATGAGATTCAAGGTGATACAAAACTCAGGTTGGACTTCATGTCTCACCAGTACTGTATCATGAGAAAGCTTTGCTAAAAGTTGTGTCATGTAAAAAGCACAGGGATTCCTCACTCTTCCTTCTCTCTTAATCATTTCCATTCCGCAAATCACGGCACTTCCATAAATTGATGGTTTTGTATGGATAAAATTCCTTTTACTTCCTTAGTCATCCTCCTTTGTCTTACTTCTCAGCTTAATACTTTGTAACTGCTATTCGTAATGAGGAAGGCCACCTTCCTCTCCTCTTCCGGCTGCATGAGAGATGTCTGCCCTGTGATTTACTGCCGAGCTGGGGAACAATTTGTATCAGAAGGTCCCTCCATGCAGCTGTAATTTAGAGTCATTACTTAAAATTCCCTTGAAAGGGAACTCCTGTGAGCTCCCCCCACTTTGTACCCAACCCAGGAAATAGATATGCATCAGCTTCAGAATAGATTCCAATCAACATGTGGGCAAAAGTGAGCACAGTGATTGGAAATTGCCATATATCAAGAAGGTATTCAGGATATATTGTCTGTCTTTATGGGATGTGAAGGGAGCTACAGGCAAAACTCACGTATGGAGCACTCTCACCGGAAGGAACAGATTATCAGAGGAAAAAATCCTTTAGACAATGCCTATAGTGGAGCAGCCCAAATGTGTTCTGTTCTGTTGGGGCTTTATAACCCCAGTGAACTAGAATCTTACCCTTTCTTTCCTGTTTTTCCTCTCCCTATGTACACCACTGAGACTGGCAGCACTGAGAATTTTTTCCCCTCTCTCCAAAGAGAGAAGAGGAAAAGAAGAAGAGGGAAGGAAAAGAAGCCCCAAACAAAAAAGGAATAAGGTCCTGTTTTCCTTACCTGATAGCTCACCCAGATCACACTATGGGGCTGTCGTACACTCGCACGTGCAGAGGTCTCTACATTATATGGCAGCTGAAGGCAAAATCCAATGCGACCTGGATCCAGCTAAAATCCAAACCACTTCACAGTTTAAGATGATCATTTTGTTGTTTTGAGTATATTTTATATCTTGCTTAGTACTCCCCAGCATGAAACACTTGTTTTTCCTCCCTTCTCATTTGAAGGTGCAGAGAAGGTGATGTTCAAATGAGAACCCTTTTCACTGCTCTGGGATGTTGCCTCCATCCTCTGCAGAGGAGGGGGGTTATAGCTATAATCCAGGATGAGTTTGGTGCTTGGTACAGGAAAAGAGGAGCTTTGTTATGGTGACTTTGTGCAGCCAGCCAAGGAGCAGACGTGTGGTTGAAGATGACTTGTAAAAGACTTCCCTCTCTTTTCTGTGTCTGTTTGTTGAGGTTGGCCTTAGTTTGTTTCTGTAGAATGAAAGTCTCTGAGGAGTCTCTGTTTGTATGTTTGCTTTCTATTTAAAACTCCCATATATTGCTTGTGTTTTACCAATACCAGGAATGCCAAGTTGTCTCCGTTTTCCTGGAAGACTGCGTGTGTTTGCCAGAGATCCTGTATGCTCTGCTCTAGAATCTGAACTGAAGAGACAAGGGAATTTTTAAGGAGTTATGTATGTCGGATACAGTAATATGAATACTGTTAAGCATTGTCAAAAAGCCCCCAAAAGCCTGAGGACAGCACACAGTTTATTGCCAAATTCCTCCTCAAGTTCTTCCAGCCTTTTGCGTCCCTCAATGTCACCATTTCAGTGGCAGTCAGCGAAGTCTGCTCGTATCACCTGCTTGTGGTAAGAAGAAACACCCCACAATAGAGGTCAAGGCGAGGGAGCTCTCTGCTCATACGTGTTGGTGAGCAAAGGGAACTTATGAGTAGTTTCTGCTTCATTTGCATTTCAGCCAAACACCATTTGGAGCACGTTGGACCATATTTTCCTTTGTATGTTTTCCTTCAGTGTGAGGGGTTTTTTCTTCATCTGACAAAATATAAAGCTAGATGAAGTTCTCGAGATTTCTCTGCTCTATTCTCATCAAGGTACCATAGCAGCTGGCAATGAAATGAACTCACTCTTTTGGAAAAGCTCTTCACTTCTTCTTGCCGTGTCGCTGAGGCTTGTCCTTGGCTCCCTGTCTAAATCTGGGGGTTCTAACCCATCAACTTGTCCTCTGTTGCCTGTATCCAGCCTGCCCACAGGGCTTGTGTTTGTAGTTTTGAAACTGAGCCTTCAAAGTAGCCTTGGAGTAGGCTCCAGTGAGACTGTTGTTACTTCTTCCCCCCACTCTTTGCAGTTGCAGCTACTGGGAATGCCACTGTGCCAGCACTAAGAAGAATGGCTTTAAGATTCTGGCTTTAGCCTGACTGATGTGCTTGAAAAGAGTGAGAAAACATAATGAAAGGGAGAAAGGATGAGTGATTCCAGATCACGTCTTGGGCAGAATTGATTTCCTACAGTTGCTGAGTTAATGTAATCAGTAACCAGGGTCTGTAACAGACAGAAAACATCCAGAGGGATTAGATGGGTAGTGAACAGTGTTCTTACCTAAGGAACCCTTTTGTAAGGGAGAACTGTATCAAAATCTCTTAACTGTCAGGGAGTGCAGGGAGTGGAAACACGAGCATCAGCAATATCCCAAAGACAGCTCTCCATGGCCCTCTGCTTGGGGATTATGATCATTAAAGATTTTGGGCCTTTAAGTAAGGTATGCCCTGGTCACACCAGTGTTTCTTTTGGCTGTGTCTATTCAAAGTGCTTGTTATCAGTGGGAACAGTGTGAGTGGTATGCTTCTGCCATGTGAAGGTGTACTGTGACCCAAGGGCTCCCTAGAAAAGGAGCATGTGGTGAAATATTGCATCCTGGCTGCATTCTCTTTTTCCTCCAGGAATCTCCAGGCATCTTTAGACAGTAGTGCTGCTGGCAGGGAAAAAAAAACCCTCTTGCTTTCAGAGGCAGTAAATGCTAAACAGACCAAGTGGTGATCCAGCCCCTTTCTCCCCTGAGCCTTTCCAGGGGAAGTTTTCTGTGAATGACTTTAACAGAACCTCTTGAAGAGTCATGAAATACACAGCGATGAGATCACAAGGACTCCATTTAATAGGATTTCTTTTTTGGGGTCCCAAGAGTAATGTCATGCCAATAATTCACCCCTGCAGCTCCCTTTCTGTTTCTTAACAGCACTGAAGAGCCCTAAACAGCTTCCTTCTGACAAAACAGCATGCCTGCAGTTCAAGGGCCTGGTCCAAAAGGCACAGCAGTCAGTAAACACTAATTTCAGTAATCTTCATACAAATGTGATTCCAAACCTCTTTGACACCAGTAGGTCTCAGATTTAGGTCTGGTTCAGCTTTCAGTGTGTTTCAGCCATGTCAGAAACCAGAAACAACCTGAAAAGAACTCCAATCCAGAAAGCAGCAAAGAAAATGATGTTTTGAAGGATGGACTCGGGCCAGACCAGGAAACGTTGAGTTATCCCATCAAATTCATTAAAGTAAACATATTTAAAAATAGAGCCATACTGGGCTCTGGCTTTGCGTGGAGAATTCACCTGGTAAATGAGGAAAAGAGAAGCATTGTCCAAAGCAGCAAACATTTCCAGAACTCTGGGGGAGAAATGAAATCCCAGGGAGATGTAAGCTCTGGAGCCAGGTCTTGCAGATCATTTGAAGGGGATGTGAGTAAGGCGAGTGTTTTCCAGATTCCAGGCTTGAGGAAGGACCTGTCCTGAGGGGTTTATGGTTGGAGCATTTCAGCTGGACCCTGCTGCAGTTTCTCCCAAGTCCCAAGTTTAAATGGGATACTTCCTGTAGCTCTCAGGTCTTTGAATCACACCCAAATGAGAATGTGATCTTTCTCAGGGAAAGTATCTTGGCTACGTGTCTGTGTTGTAGGTGGATTTTCTTGGTAAAATGGGTGCTTCAGCCTTGAGTTTTTAATGTGTATTTGAAGCAAGCAGTTGGGAAAAGTGAGGTGAAGTGATTTTTTGACACAACTCTGCCTTTTCTGCCTCTAAGCATGGATCAGACAGTGCACAACTCAGAGGATGTTTCTTGTAGCATTTGGGTATCACTGGATGGTTTCGTTTGAATAGTCTTGTTCTCTTAACGCTGGTATTTGGGAGGGCAGGCCAAAGCAATGAGAATTAAATCTATATAGCGATTTTGGGATGCCTGAGCTACCAGACTATTATGCTAAGTATAACTGGTGAATAGGATGACACTTCCCTTTCAGTGCCCAGAGACACTGTCTTTCAGCAACCCCCTGAAGCCTCTGTCTTGTCTGTCATCTCTTCAGACAGATCATAGCCATCTCCCCCAATCCATTCTTCTCTTAAAAGGGATGTTAAGCAGGAACACAAGATTAAAGAAAGTGAAGTTTGCTTGCAGCTGCTATGTCCTGTCTGTTCCACTTAGCATCAGTGGTATTAAATGCCTTCTTTTGGGTGTCAGGTTCTGTATGTGCCTAGCACCAAACTGCCAGCAAAATCCAATGCGCCGAGCACTCTCCTGTCCCTGATTGGTTCCACCTTTGGGTCTGTTTCCTACCCACTGACTGGTGTCAGCAGCCTATTTGATGTTGAGTGAATTAGCACCAAAGAAATGACTGATAAAAAATGCACATTACCACCAAGCAAACTACAAAGAAGGAGTTGGCTTCCTGAAGCGCGCGTTCAGCAGGCACCTGGGAACACTCCGTGTCAAGGAACAAACCACATTTGGCCACAAATATTTTAGCTTGATTAAAAATTTCTCCCAAAGGAAAGACCCTTTTCCAAGACACAAATAGGATTTTGTGCTGAGGCCCTCAAAATTTAGGCTTTCCATCATGTCAGTTGTCTTCCCATCTGAATGGTCCTTGTGTACTTGGTACACCTCTTATCCGTGTAAGGAGGAAACCTCTGAGTACATGGATGTTGACAGGGCAGGGAATATGCTTGTCCCAAGCTAATCTTTGGAGAGAAGCATGCAAATAAAAGCAGTGATAATAATGAGAATGGGCAGCTCGTGTCTATGAGCTTTTTGGGAACCAACACAATCCTGGCTGCTGTGGTGGACTGCAGCCAGAGAAATCTCTCTTTTTTGGGGTCATTTGTGGTGCATCCCGAGTGTTGTTTCTGAAGCAGTGGAACTTTCTGGGAAATCTTTCAGAAGAGTTTTCGTCTGTAATTTGCTGTCGGACTGCTGCGGAGCCTGGCTCTGCTATCCAGCACTGCTCCTGTGTACCTTGCCTTGTGTTACAGCCTTTTGTTCATGTCTCACCCCTAACCTTAGCGAAATTACCCCATTAGGGAATTCAGTCCACTCCTGTGCTTGAGACAGAGCTCAAGGGGTCTCACCCGAACAGGTATGTGACACTTCTATAGGAGAGTTCCATTACCTCCAGAGGGAAAAAGCAGCTCATTGAGGAACCCAATGGCTATTTTGCTTGGTTTCAGATACCGAATTCCAAGCTTTAAGAATTCCCAGGGCACCAAGCGGCGCTGTCAGCTCTGGATGTACTGAAATCTGTGGCAGATAAATGGAGACATTTTTCCTGGAGAAGATATACTTCATCTACTGAACATATTCCCTTAAAACCCAACTATTCCTCTTCCCAACGCGTGACCTGTGGGGTCAGGTGTCTCATAACATGGATTCTGGCATGGCCAGAGCACTGTGTTTTGTGCTGCTGCCGTGTTAAAGCCCCTCAACCTTGCCTCGCTGATATCTTTATCAAGTTCTTGTTGAAACATGTTTTTCCAAACCCACACATGCACACCCCAGCAGTGAAAGCTCCAACTTAACGCCTCATGTTCTTCTCAGATTTCCAAAGCACTGAGGCCTGCAGAATATGTTTCCAATATCCTCTCATCTCTCTCTGTTAGTGTTTTACTCAGCTCCATGCTGTGGAGGTCCTGACCCCTGCAATCTCCAGGGGAAAGGGGTGGGAAGGGGGGTCAGGCCATGTTAGAAAGCTGCAGGCCACAGCCTGTGAAATAAGCCTGCTTTCCTCGACTCCTTTAATACATTTAACCTGGAAGAGGCCGTTGCTGGCCAAAGATTAGATTACCAATGTTGGCATGTTTGGCCTAACAAATGGCAAATGGATGACGTGCCAGGCAACAGCTAATCACTGTTGACACAGATCTATTGCGAGGCCTTTTAGAGGAGGGGATAGTTCATGTCTGCAATGAAGTTTTGTCTTGACGACTGAAAAGGGAGTTGAGAAGGCCACTGGAATACCTGTCTCTTTGAATATGAGGGCTCCCAAACTGTGTGTCATCTTTTAAAGGTCTCACTGGCCCTCTCAGAGGACGATCTAAATGTCCCGGCCTCCTCCAGGCGATAGGATGTGCGAGCTTGAACCTTTCTCATAGCAAACCTGCTCTCTGCGTGCGTGGGTTGCTATATATACACCTATCTCTTGACTGTCACTAATTCCTGGGCAAAACAGACCTGTTTGTGCAGTGTTGATTTGAAAGGATAGTGGGGTCATCCAGCCTTACTTCAAGAAATGTTTTTCTAAATGCCTTTCCATGGTCGTGGCTTTGAAAGTGTTTTCTGGCTCCTTTTCTGTGAGGTGTCTCTCACAAAAGGGTAGAAGTGGGAGGCAATGGCTGAGATGCCGATGCTCTCTCTGGCTGAGCAAGGCTGCTTCGCAATTCTTGAGCTTCACTTCAGCTTGTGTCTTCTTTGGACCCTCTAATGTCTATATGTCTGAGCTGCTCCTTTCTTTTGCACGCTGCTGAGAACTTTCACCTCCCTTCTTCCTGCACTGAAGAACAAAGGGATTAATTCTTATTGCAGGCACCACGTTTTGGGAGTTCCACTTCCAGGTTTATGCTATATTTTTGGAGAGTGGAATGGATAAGGTCTTAGACTGTGGTGACAAAGCTCTTCATAAGCAATAGGTTGTCATTACTATTAGTGCATTGCATCCAGAATGTTCTTTACGTCATTTATGTGGGCCAGCCAAAAAGATCCTTCTCTGAGTGTAATCAACCTGAACCTTGAAAGGAAGAATTGACTAAGAGGTAAAACTATCAGTCACAAGACCTCAGTTCCATTCTGAGCTGCTATCTCATATAGCCTCAGTCAGACTAATTGTCTTTCAGCTTTGCAGTTCTTCAAATCTAAAATTAGATTGCAGTGTCTTACTGAATAAGTGAGCTCTGAAGGCTTACCAGGGCACCAAGGAGGAGGAGCAAGATCACTCTGAGCCACTTCATACTCTCAACAAGGTCAGAGGAAGGAGGCTGCAGAGAGGTCCTGTTTGAGAGCTCTCTTGTTTGGGATAGCACCAGTCTATATAGAACCCTCTGTGCAAAATGAAAGAGCATTTTGATGAGGTATCTGTAAGGAGGCACCTATGCTGTGTTTTGCACAAGGAGAGATGACTAGATAGGCCATAGAAGCAGCGGGTGATGGAAATGATGAAAAGGGAGAGGAAAAATACTTTAGCAAAGTGGAAAATGTAACATACTGGGGCTTGACATCTAGTAAACAGCAGAACAGGCTGAGATTCAACTAAGAGGGCATATGTTTTGTTTGCCTCATTGAACTGATGACATTAGATCCATAGACTTTCTGCTTTCCTGTTAGTATTTAGAGCTCATATGCTTGATGGCAGAATATCATTCTGGTACCTTTCTTGAGAAGGCATCTGTACAACTGTGTTTGATGCTGTTGACAGCCTGGTCGGCTGCCAGTCAACTTTATCTCCAGTGTCTGAATTCAGTTATAAGAATTTCTGTTGCAGATCAATCTCATGCACCTAGATGCTTCAGATCTTCATAAACCTTGTCAGGCTTGGATACATCATGTCTAATTTTCCCTTGGTCCAGAACTCATCTTACCTAGTTTTAGACATGTAACTTTCATCAAGTCAAAGTGAGCTGTCTGTATGACTAATGTAATCACTGAAGAAGAATAGGCTGTTCTGCAGGGAGTATTCAGTCCCTCTTGAAATGGAAGATGTGTGATTTAAATCAAGGAAACCCTTTGGAAGCACCCTCTTTGTCTTCTGCAGATAGGGGAATGTAGGTGGCTAATCTAGATCTGGAAAGCTCTTAGGCATGGGAAATGAGTGCCAGCATTTGAGGGGAAATCCTTGCTAGAAGTTGAAGACTGAGACCTATATAAGATCTCCAGGTGTCTTCAATACCATTGCCAGAGAAGGCCTGCTAAATCTACTACATACTGTAGCAGGAGTAGCTAGTGCTGTTTGAAATCACTGTTCTTCCTTCATGTGTGTTCCCAGATTTTGGACAGTGACTCATTACTTTCTCCAGTGCTTTGCCTTGGCTTCTTTCCTGTTCCTGGTTATTGGGATGGCTGGTGCTTTATTACATTTGTAATGACAAGATGTATTACTCTGTGTGTTTTCCAGCAGGGCTATCCAGCACCAAAAGCAGTGTGAGGTTTGTCTTTCTGGACACAGTCACTGAGGGAAGAGCACTGATCTTTTTGCAGGACTATTTATATCCTGGGTTTGGAGTATTGTTTGTATATCCACAGACTCAGAATGGTTTGGGTTAGCAGGTGCCTTCAAGGGTTAGCTAGTCCAAGGCTAGCTTGGTTAGGGGTTAGTTGGTTAGTCCTACCTTGGACGAGGGTTAGCTAGTCCAAGGCTAGCATCTTCAACTAGATCAGGTTGCTCAGAGCCACATCTAGCCTGGCCTTACATTGTTCTGTTCTCCTTCAATCACTGGAGGAATTAATGAGTCTCTTTATCTCATAGGCATGTGCCAGTAGGGTGTCTGTAGAGGATGAGTCTCTCTTGCCAAGGTGGGCTTGATTTTCTTCCTAGAATGGTGGTGGACCTGCAGGAGGAAGAAGGCAAGAGATTGTAGTTGTAGACACATTGTGGTTAATACGCAGCGTTGCCATTGAAACACGTAAATATACCTCTAATTAATACACAGGTGAAAAGGTACTGCAAAATACAACCATGAACGGTAATCTTGAGTTTGCATTTAAGTGTGTGCTTGTGTCTTTGGTCACATGTACTGGGACTGTGTGTCCTCAGCTTGCTTGCGTGTGCCCCATGCTCCTGTGCGTACAAATGTGCATAGTCATAGGACCTGTGTTCCCCGTCAGATTTGAAATGCCAACCATCCAAGTGAAGACAAGGGAGGGAAATGAACAAAGAAAACAATTTTGCCAGGAGATATGTTTGATGCTTTTTTTTTTTTGTTTTCCTCAGAAATAAAGGGAAAAATGAGGGTGAGGAGGCAAAGTGGGTGAATGTGTGTGTGTGTGTGTGGAGGCTGGAGTTGGGAAAGACAGAGACAGTTTTGCTCCATAGCTCACAGAAGTCTCATCAACCTCTGCCTCGGATGCTGAAAGCTGCTCCTTGGTCATGCGTGCGAAGGCTGTGAGACGGAGGCAGAGCAGGACCTGAGGGAAGGAAGAGAAGAGAGCGAAGATGTTGAAGGGGGTGGGGAAGACGTGGAAAAACCAAAACAGTTGCAGGGCAGGGGAGGGTTTAGTTTAATTAGGAGGGAACATGAGGGAGAGCTGGAGCAGCGCACGCACCCACACGCATGCACACACCCTCTGCTCCACACCCTCACCCCCCAGTGAAGAGAAAAGTCATCACACCGATTGTTTCATGCTCTGGCAGTCAAGTGATAAACTCAGGAGCCGAGGGTCCCGCTCTCCTTTCCCGCAGTCACTCTGCCCAAGTGCACCACGTCTGAAATAATGAAGCAGATCTGATGAAATTTTCACTGGCTGCAGCAGCCACGCTAATTTGGAGATGGGCTCATTAGTTTAATGACCGATCCGAATAATCACAATTCATTAGCATTAGTGCCACTATTGTCAGCTCAACATTAGCCCTGGGCTCCCCTTACACAAAGATGCGGAGTTATATATTTAGAGAGAGGCTGTATTTATACGCAGGGAAAGAGAGCGGGAGAAAGCGAAAGGAAAACTAGGCATTTGCATTTTATACTCTTATTCTTAGACTTTACTGTGTATCTTTGTTCACTAGTGGTCTACTGAAAGGGGAATCACATACGAATGAGGCTTTGAGAGAATGTCAGTGTGGGTCAGCCATGGGAATCCATCCCCCCCACCTCCTGGGAGGTGACCCTGGGGACCCGATTTGCGCATAAAGGCGGTTTGGGTTTTCTTCGTGGAAGATGCTGTTGACTTTGGTTATTTCTTTTATCCAGAGATGCTGGGGAAGTGCTTAGGGTTTGGAACTGGAAGAAGCTCCAAGAGAAGCCCAGAGGTTTTAAGGTATTTAAACTGCTTCTCTCAAAGCCCATTTGAAATTGGCTCTCTGTCAATGGGTGAAAGTCTCCTGGAAAGACTTTGGGTCTCATTTTGTGTCATGGTGAAGATATGATCTGGTGGCTCTACCAAAACCAATGAAGCTTGTAGAGGGGTGGCTTAAATGAAATGAGATTCAGTTCCCAAAGCTCTGATGGTGGTGGCAACTTAACTGTCAGCTCCAACTACTGCTCAGTTCAATGCAATAAAACAAGATTAATTTAACGTTAAGGCTGTACAAAATGTCAAACCCCACAAATTATGAGCCATGATGTTTTCTCAGGCTGGCTGCATGTCACGTCTGTCTTCTGATACACGTCTTTTCATGTAGAGAATACTTGATTCAGTCCTGCACTTGTAGAAAATGCAGGAATGTGTAAGACTGCTCACACTGTAGGAAAGAATGAATGTGATAGTTAAGAGTAGGATTTCCATTTCCTTGCATTGTGATCTTTAAAGATAGTTACATTGTGTCACTATTTCTGTTGCTTTTTTGTTTTGTTGGGGTTTTTAATCTGATATTCTTGTTTAGACAGCATATTTTATTATACCTAGGTCAGGATGTATGTATGCCTTCATTTCCCATAGGATTTTTCCAGGTACCGGCTTCTCTAGAAGTTGGGAAGACTACTTTTATTTGTCTAGATTTTATTTCCCACTGAAACACAGCCCAGTCCCTGTTCCTGTGCCTCATTTGCCATGCCTGAGTCGTGTGTCAGAGACATGTGGTGGGAGAGCGGGGCCTGATAGATGGTGTGTCTACATCCAGTTAACTACTGTTGAAACACAGGTGTTCCTTAGGCAGTATCTAACACATCTTGCTTGTTTGCTTTTCCTCCTTTCTTTGCTGCTTTGAATAGAGGCGCTTTTCTTTTCAGCTTTACAACTCACCTGAAGGGGCATTCCATCACAATTATATTGACAAAGTAAGATATATTAAAATAATATCTCTGAGACTGGGAATAAATCACTAATATTTGGGGAAGCTTTGTAACGCCCATCTGTCCATGACCTGACTTTATATATTGATGCATTGAGGAGAGCACAAAGCACCAGAGTCAGGTGCGGAATAGCAAAGTCAAAAGCATTTAGAAACCTAAGGATGATTGACTACAGAGGGTTTCTCCACCTAATTTATTTAAACGCTTCTGAAAGTTCTATGCTGTGGGAAGATACATTCATTTGGACTTTGGACCTTCAACTTAGATCTCCAAAATGGGGGGTTTGGCCCTTTGACCTTCTCTGCAGTTGGAATCTTGTGAGAACAGCAGGAAAGTCCATTCATGAATCACTAAGTCCATTGTCTGGGAGAAGTACGTCTTTTGGAGAAAGGCCTTTTGCTACAAATGGATAGTTCAGTTCCTTTCACATAACCATTGGCATCAGTTGCATTACTGAAGTATGGAGAATGGGAAAACATTCCTATTTGCCTTTACTACCTTCACCTCCTTGATGACGACACCTCTTGGGATGCTTTCTTTCACCATGCATGGCATCACTGGGTTGTCTTCTTCATCTTGTAACTTCTGGGTTGCCTGCTCTGCTGAGCAGTTTACTGTGCCACATTAGTAGGAAATAGCTGTAGTTGGGGGAAAAGTACTGTGGTATTGAGGACATGAATCTAAACTAAAAGTAGTCCAAATCTGTTGGTTTTCATGCAGAGATAAAGGGGCTGTTACAGCCAACCAGGCTGTCTTCTACTGGACAGGTACTTGGTGGAGCGAGTTGCATGAAGCCAGATATTTGCTTTTTGTTTGGAGAAAGGACCTGAGTCTCTCCGAAGGAGGAGCAGTTTCAAAGGGAGAAAAGGAACAGGGAAGAACCCTCAGTGAATAGGGGATGTTTGTGCTCTTCTTATTTGTTGTTAATCAAAGATCAGCTTCTTCAGATTTCTTCTGTCCCTTGTGTGTGAGTAAACTGGAGTTAATGCCTGTAGAATCAGGAAAAGGGACTGGGAGATGAAGTGAGGTATATGAGGTTAGGAGTGGGCTTCAAATGCCAGCAACATGGGAGCGGTGAGCATCCAGAACTGAGGCCATAAGCTGTTTCCTTGTGTTTTCAGGAGTATCAGAAAAAGAAGACTTCAGTACTGGTGTTAGGGGTCACTTCTCCACTTGTTTTCACTGGGTGCAGTTTACCAAGTGTTCTTTTTGCATTCCTTTGATTAATGCCATCATTGCATCACTGTGATTCTTGTCACTGGTCTGGTTATTTCTTTGGTATCTCTTCATGACTGCTGATGTGGGAGTGGGATCTTCTTCAAGTCCTTATTGCTGTTGTTTAGCTATTTGGATAACTGAATGACTTTTATGACTGCTTAGTTTGCCAGTGTCTGACCTGTTTTGGAACTCTGCCCTTCTTTAAGGGATTCAATAGATGTAAGTTCTTTGAAATCAGGTGCTGATTTGATGGTTTTGAGTGCTTTAAGAATCTGCCTCTCAGCTCATTCAATAGTCTGACTCCATGTCTCAATTTTGGATATAGTTCAGAGTGATAGTCGTTAACCTTGAATTGCTTTTTGGTGTCTCAGTTCATGCACTATTGGGCGTTGGAGGCATCGATCCTGGTTTTTGCTTTGTTATTAACTTGTTATGCAGAGGAGTCATTTATTTTTCCCTGTGATCTATTGTCCTCTGAGCTTGGGAGTCTGATAGTGTCCACTTGTACATTGGGTTTTATACCACTTTGTATCCAGAACCAAGCAACTGAAATTGGAAGCAGCCTGTGATCATTTTGCTTTTCCTGTCTGCTCTTCCTTTTCCTTCCCACCTAACAACAGTGATGTCAGAATATGATTGCTATTTACATGGGAATCACCATACTGGATTCAATCAACAGCCTCTGCAAATGAAATCAATACCAGATGCTGTAGATGAAAGTGTGCAAGTTCCACTGAATGAAGAACTTTGCAATTATGGGCCCATAGATAGATTCATTTTTTAGCTCAAGTTCTAGCCCCAGATGTACCGAAGCGGGAAGTTACTGTCTGGGGACCCCTGCTTTCGAACTCCTTCCAGGGAAACAGGCAGTAAATGTTAGAGGTACCTCTTCTTCTTTGCACTTCCTGTACTCTTCTCCTTGTGGCAGGAAATTCTGGCCATAAGACGTCATATTGTAAGATGAACTTTGATTCTGCCTTTATTGCACCCATTTGCTGTATAAAAGACAGATCTTAGCAGAATGTCAGGCACTTAACAGCTCCAGAGCTGTAGTGGTATGTCCTAGCCCTGGCCATGAAGAATGGTCCCAAAGAACACCGTTGGTCTTTCTCATGCCCTCAGCCTTGTTTTCTGTCTCAAATGTTACCCATGCAAAAGAGTGCCTGCAGCACAGCTGGCACGCAGGCAACTTCAAGATACTGGGAAGCATGCATGGGTGGTGAATCTTGTGGCCGAACACTTTTATAGTGTAGGATTGTATTTGCTTTGCTAGACTAATTTTAGTTGGAAGGGAGACTATTACAAGCTAGGTGTGCAAAGGCATGTTTGTACTGGGAGATTTTATGTCAGTTGAAAAAACCCAAAGGTATCTTTGGCAATATGGATCATGCTGGAACTCTCTCCTGTTCTGACCTGGGAGATTTTGCAGCCTCTAGTTACATTGGTAAAACACTGTCAAATCTGACCCACCGCTGAGTTGTTTGCTTTCGTTTACTGCTTGCTTCATTACAACAGGACTTAACAACACGCATACTGTCATTCTAACAAACAGCAAGTGACATTCATTTCACTTGAAGTAGATGTGGAGTGCATATAAATTGACCATCAGGAAGTTTTGCAAGCCATACACAACAAGCCTTTCTTTCTTCCATTCATTTTAGCTGGTATTCCTGAGCACTAATATTTAAACTAGGATTTGTTTCTACAGGCGCTGAATTGATCCAGCTGGGTCTGCATTGGCTCCAGCTTCTCTCTGTCACCACTGAGGTTTTTCTGCTGTCTTAGGTGGCAGAGGGGGGGTGTGTGCATGAGGACAGTTTGGGCACTTGTTTCCTCTTTGGCTGTATACCTGCATACGCTTGCTTGTTCATTAGCTGGTTGTTAAGAATCTGATACAGAAAAATATGCACTGAGGGTGTTCCCTGCATAGTTCAAATGAGTGCTGGCAGCTGGCCCACCTTCCTGTGGGATCAGGTTCTCTCTCTTCCTAGCACTCTGTTGAAGACACAGCTAGCATAAGACTGGCATTGTCAAAAGCAGCCAGAAGGTCCAAATGACCTTCAAGTGGCCACTGATGGGAATGTCCTTGGCTAAGGTACCCATGGAGATTTTAAAGGGGCAGAAGCACTTCTGTCATGAATCAAATGGAGAAGGAAGCTTGAGAGGCCTCTACTTGAGAATTGGGGCAGTCTAGAGATAATGCAGAGTGGTGTCAGGAAATATTATGTATGCAGGCACTTGTTCAGGGGTCAGGACATTGCAGGAAAATGAGTCTTCCACAACAGGATAGCTTCTAAATCATGTGCCGCAAGAAACCAGGGCTTCCAGAAATATGAAAGGATCCCTGTAGTGTACTTAATTACAGGGATGAGAAACCACTTTTGTTGCAGTAGAGGTAAAGCAAAGTTTAAGCTCGGTGTAGGATGTCTGCATGTCAGTTCTGTTGACTGCCTCACTGCTGGGAATGAGTCAGCTGGAGCTGACCAGTAATGTCTTTCGCCAAGCCATGCCAGCTCTAGTCTGGGCAGATCAAGAACCTGTCAGCTTGATGGTAGGAGGATGAGTAAGTCTGCAACACCTAAAGGCTGGCACGAGAGCAGTACACTGCAATTTCCTCCCCAGCTGGCATGTTTCTGCGGCCAGCAGGCCTGCTGGGAGCCAAGAGCAGAACTGAGTGACAGCCTGGGTTAGAGCTGGGTGTTAAAGGGCAAGGTTTTCACACAGGATCCTGTCAGAGGTGAATGGTCTCTGCAGCCCCATAGGAAGAACTTGGAAACCATGGAATACCTACAAATAACCACCTGGTTTGTTGCCTTACACACCAGACCTTCTGCATGTGGGCTAAAGAAGGTAAGAGCAGCAGAAGCAGGCATGTGTGGCACCCTGTGTGATCACTGCTCGCAGCAGCCTGGCACCCAGATGTGGTATCAGCCCAGCTTTGTCTCGTCTAAACAGTTTGTAGAGCAGCAGATCCCTGTGGCCTGTGCTGGCGAGCTGGCCTGGAAGGGCAGCTGCGGAGAGCGGCTTTGGAAGGAGCTCTGCCAGGCTCCTCCGTTTCTAGGTTGAGTGGTTTTCACTTCTTGCTTCGGAATGGTCTTTGTTCTTTTCAGTAATCCCTCATTTTCATACTCTTCATATTTTCCTGTAATTCCTGAGAGAATTTATTTCCAAGGAATCGCGCCAGTCATTAAATAACAACAATTTCTGGCTTAGCCCTTTGCAGGCTCTGGATTTACCTCGTGGTGGGTTTTGATTCACTAGGAAAAAAGTACTCTGCTGCATAAAGATCATACGTGTATAACAATATATAACAATAGGATATTGCTTCCTAGAGCAAGGTGTGAGCGTCACCATCTGCAGAAATTGATGAGCTTTCATTGGAATTCAAATGCACATTGTGTAAACTAGAGACACTTGAATTTAAAAAACACCCCTTTTTGGAGGCTGGAAACCAGCGTGTTGCATTGCGTCCCTCCCTGGGAGCACGAGGCGGCCTTTCCCATTGGAAACACCAGTAAAGGTGCCTTGGATGTGTGATTCCTGCCTGTGGCTTCACAGCGCCGCGCAGGGGAAGCAAAGCAGATACTCCCCTGGGGTAGGGCTCTGCCCTGACGTTACCTGCAGCCCCTCAGCTACAGAACGCAACTGTTAATCTTCTCGTGGCCCACACAGCACCTCCCTCAGCCATCCACACCTGAAGGCGCTAAGGGAGTCATAAACCAAGCTGCTTGCTTGGGTTGCTAGGGAGTGGCGGCACGAAAGCTCCCTTTGGAGTGGGATTATGGGATATAAGCCATGTACCCATGCAATCCTTGGCATTTAATTTCCCTGATTTATTAGCATGAGCTTCTTGCACCTTCAGGGATGGTGAATTATCTTCTCTTCGTAAAAGGGAAATACCCGTCGTGCCATCCTCCCTTTGCTGACTGGCAGCCAGAGCCAAAGCGGTGGCTGTGGCGGGTTAAGCTGTGGGTTGGTTGCAGAGCTTTGGAAATGAGATTGAATTGCAGTGGAGTTGCTGCTCCTTTCAGACTTCCTAGTGGAAAGGTGCTGTTGGATACACTGGGGAGTTAGAGCCCTTAAAGCCCCTGATTGTTCCACAACAGAGAGAAATTTCCAAGAGGAGCCTTAATCCAATGGCTGGGACTTCCATGCTTCCCGTTCTGCAGGGATGCTCGGAGGAAGCTCTGCCTGTGGGGTTTGAAGCTCTCTGTCTCCTTACAGGGGAGGTGCTCTGGATGAGGCTCCAGCACCTGTGACAGCTTCTGCTTCTGTTTCACTTGGGCAAAAAGGGAGAAGGGAAATGCCCTGCAAATCCTTTGACTACGATTCTGCTCCTGACTGCTGGTCATTTGCAGCAGGTCAGCACAAATCATTCTCGTGGGCGACCACTGACAGCTGCAATGTGTTTCTGAGAGGCTGGTTAAGAAAACGATAAAGTGAGAGGGAATTAGCTGCTGCCCGTTCGTCAGCCGGTTTCAGTGGTGCAAAATGCAGCTTTGCTATTTCTCCATGGCTGTCCCAGTTTCCATGTCCAAGAAAAAAAGATTCCTTTCACTAAAGAGGCTCCCGACAGGCAATTATTGTGCTGCTGGCACGGATTTTCCCTTCTCAAAATTAGCTCTCTTAAGTGAGCCAAGATGACAACACTTTTTGGAATCTCTTAGTCAGAGGAATGGAGCTGGCTTTCTTGGAAGTTTTCTAGCTCTCCTTGGCTGGGGACAGGGTAGGGATGCCAAAAGGTAGAGGTGTAAAAACCTCCCCCTTTGAAGCTAATCAAATAATTTGGACATTTCTCACCTCTACCTTCAGACCATTGGGATTAATCCAGTGGCATATGGTAACCTTGAAAGCCCTCCAGCCCACAGATCAGAGTTGTCTCTCTGCTTTTCATATGTGTGAATTCTCCCCTGCAATCTCATTCCTGATGATGTTAACAAATCACTCTACAGCTCTGGAGATCTCTAGAGGTTCCCCAAAGCAGCAGCAGCCGTGGCCACCTAAAGAGTGCTGAAAGGTTGGGGCACTGTGTGTGGACTCTCAAACCTATGCATTTGCAGGGTGAGAGGAAGGCTTGAGCAGGGATCCTGAGATGGAACACTTGGGTTCACATATAAAATGTGAAGTTTCTTTCTTTATTTGCAGCCATTCTTACTCTTCGTAGACTTGCTATTTACATGCAAGGGAGAAAAAGTTTAAGTCACTCTGAAAGCGCCCTAGGGAGAAATGCAAAGGAGGGGTTTTGGAACTCTTGAGCTGCAAGACATGGAGCTGTCCTTCTGAGGAGGCCCTGTTGGGAGCAGTTTAAAAGCAGTAGACATGGTAGAGCTGGATGGTTCAGTGTTGGGGTGCAAACCTAGGAACTGACGGATTTATGACCAAGTCGTTGGCACTGCTTTGCCACAGACTTTCTATGGGATCCCAGGTTAATTCTGTGACCAGGTTGGTGAGATTCGAACTATGGATTGTAAAAAGACCATTAAAGAACCAAAACCCACCATGTGGGAGCAGATCAGTCTGTTTATACTTGCACAGAAACCTGAGGAGCAACTGGTTTGTCCGTGGTTAAGCTTGCAAGACTTTCTGGTCCTAACCTCAGGAACAGGACTAATTGCTTCTCATCACCTGACAACAAGTGTTGAGAGGATGGAAAGTTGTGAAGTTGCCTTTAGATTCAAGTGTGGGGAGAGTGAAGTTACAGAGAAACTGGATGTATCACACTGAATTAGGATCTGAAGGCCGTTCCTTCATCTGTATTCTCCCACCTTGGTGCAAGACAATGAATGTAAGCCAAAGGAAGGGAAGAGTAGCAGGCCATAAGCAGCATCTGAATTACTGCTTTTTATCCAAACGAACTGTTAAGTCTGTAAGATTTTAAAGGAAAGACCTTTGAGGTCAGCTTGGTCCAACACTGGATTATTGGGATCAGAAGACGCAGAGATCTCGGACACTTGGCCGTGCTTTGCCACCTAAAGAAGGAGGGGTTTTTGCTTTTGAGGTAGAAAGAGTTACCCACTGAACCCCTGGAGCAGCAAGATGAGAAAATCAAACCAGCAGTGATGAACAGAGAAGTTAACGTAAAAGAAGAACAGATGCAAGCCTTTGTCTAAGAACTAATAGTTGATACAGATGACTAAGATCGATAACTAAGAATTGATACAGAACTTAGGTTTCTCCTTCCCCTGAACTTGAAAACCAACTGTAGTCATTGTCATTGTTCCTTATGGGTTTTTGGTGGTTGGGTGGATCCAGAATGAGAAAGTTCTGAAGCTCTTCAGGAAGGCTCCTTGTGATAGCAGCCACCCAGTCATCCAGATTACAGTTGCAGTTAAATTCAGATAAGAATCTGTACTTGCTTTGATTCAGCAAAGCAATTAAGCATGTGCTTTAGATCCACTTGGGATTTGAGTGTAACCTTAAAGTTAAGCATGTACTTAACATTTTGCTGAGCTGGGGCCTGAGTCTTTAACCCTTGCTAGAATATAAACTCCTCCCTACTGAGTACTGGTGTATAATAGGCCTCTTTCTCAATAGTGCTTGAGTTTTTGCAACCTGAAAGTCTGTCTTTCAGCTTCAGTGGGCTTTGGATCAGGGCCCAAGAATGCAATCCAGAAATAATAATTTACCATATTTACATTGCATGTAAATTATATATGAAGAAATGAAACAGCATAATGAATCAACCACAGGGGCTTTTCTTCCCCTCTGATACCAGAAGAGAAAAAGCCTGTAGGCAGCTCACAACTTTTCTTACTAATACTCTTGAGCCTTTCTCTTATTAAGTCTTCTGTTTTCTCTGGCAAAGCCTCCCCTAATGTTACCCTCAGTACAACCTTCTTAGTCCGTAAATGAGATTTTGATTCTGCCCTTATTAAAATGTACCATTGAGCAAAGGGTTTACTGGTGGGAAAATCCCATTAAGCATTTCTGAAATACCCTTCAACTGCTTGATTTTGAAGCTGATAGGCAAAACATGACACTCCTCACAATTATATATACAATAGCTAATAGTTGCGTTCACCACTCCAGTGATAGGAGGGTAAGAAAGTAGATATCCTGTCTTGTGTTTTAATGCCTTTGCTCTCTGAAGGGTGCGCAGGGCCCTAATGTTGATGGAACCGGGTGCTTGCGGAGGTTTTGAACCTGTCCTGCCTGTGAGAATACAGCTCAGTGGTTTTCCTCATTTGCTGTTGTCCTCTAAGGTGGCTGATCCAGGTTCCTGCTAACTGAGTTCAGGGAGTCTCTGAATACTTTTACCCTGAACTAATGCTTTGGATCTAGTTGCCCGGGGTGGGTTTGACCTAAGCCTTTGGTTCAAAATCTGTTCCTTGGGCTAGGTAAAAAGTGGCTGCAAAATGCATAGCGCTTCTTTTGCAAGTTGTTATTATTCCATTTGGTGAAACATTAGAGTAAGAGTATAATCATAAATAAATTTAAAAGGATTAATGTATGATGAATAGACTGTGTAAGCATATTACAGGCATGGTTATTACGTGATATAGGTGATCATAAGTCATGGTTAAATGCAACCTATTGACCAGCTGGACCCTATAAAAGTCTGTAACAAGACATTAGCCACTTGTTAACAGAGCTAGTAATCATTTATTGATCTTCCATGCAGTATTCATACATCCGCCACCCTAGAAAGTGTGGAATTCAATTCCAGGATCTACTTTCAAGTCCTACTTACTATAATGGGTGACACAAATCTCTCACTTCTCTATGTTTAACTGTCAGATATTGTCAGGACCGGCAATAGGTGAATGCTGTCCTCAGGTACATCAGATCCTTGGGCTGTAAGACCGTAAGCAGTATGAATACTGTGTCGGAGCAATGCAGAAGGAAGTAGCTCAGGTTTTATGAAGCTTGGTGATAGTTTTACATTTGGGTTTGTTCAGATTAGAAATGAAATACCCAGATTTTGAAACTATTCTCTTAACAGGCATTGAAACCATCACCAGGAGCAGTCCAAGTGTTGGGCTTCCTGTGAGACAAGGACTAGAAGTCTTCAGGTCCTCAGTTCTGCAGAAGTCCAAGTAGGTTGGTCTCCCAAGGCTCAAACACACCTCAAAGCTTATGTGAGAAGTGAGGTAGGCCAACCCAGCTCTGCTGGAGCTTTCTGTTGGAAAGAACAAGTCATTTCCAAATGAAGGTTTGTGCCCCTTTTCTTAGTCCTATCGAAACACAAGTGAGAAAATTGAGTGAACTAACCATCCAGTGAGATAAAAGGCCCCGTAATCCCAACGTCAAAATGGTAGAAATCCAGTGGCCAGAGATTTGGTTATGATCTCCCTTTAACAAATAGGTAACTGATGCGAAGAGGGGGTCAGAGTGCATCAACAATGAGAAGAAATAAAAAGGTGAAAGGTGCAGGGAAATGAAAAGGACAGGAAGAGAGAAATGAGGAGTGGGGCAAGGGACAGAGCTGAAGGAATGGCCCTTGTTGCAGTAAGGCAGTGCAATAATAAATACCTCTGAAACCCCAGAGTGCAGTCCTGCAGTGTAGAATGCCATTCTGAAGAGGCCTGCATTTCTCTCCTCTTCCTCCTATCACTGCCAGGGATGGGGCAGGCCACAGCTTCTCTGGGCACCCTGTGCCAGCGCCTAACTGCCCTCACAGGGAAGAACCTCATAGTGAAGAATGACCACAAATACGCTTCACTGCTGTCATTAATGATCTTTCTGAATATATATTCATTAAATGCACATTAATATCTTAAAAAGCGATTTCTGTTGTTCTGCTCTTTCCAGGAAGAAGTTCAGAAGTTCCAGGTGCTGTGTTGCAATGCACTACAAACTTTGCTCATGGCAGCAAATCTGTTTGTTTCTAGTGTTGCCCTTTTTTGCTTGAAAGCAACTTTTCCTTGCCCCTTAAATTGTAGGCATCAGGCCAGAGAACAAGAAGAACAGATCTGAACTTTCCCTAGTAGGAGGAAGTCGTGATTTTATCACAAGAGCGAGCAAAAAATGATGGAGTGGCACATCCATGCAGTGATATAGTGAGGAAACGAAGGCGCACAGCCCGGAGGCAGGCTGAGGATGGCCCTTAGCTCTCTGTCTCTCTGTGTTTCTCTGGCTCTGGGACTGGGAGAACACACAGCCCATCTGATTTAATAAAGGCAGGAAGCAAAGAGGGACGGAGCCATGAGAGACTGCAGATAGGGGTTGAAGAAGGGTCAAACTCATTAGTCATATGATGGGATGTAGTGTGTGGGGAGGGGGAGATGCTTTGAGGGTTAAGAGGAGTAGAAATGGCTGCAGCACTCAAAGAAAAGTGATATTAACATAGCTGATCTGAGTGCTGCGCTGCAGCGTGACTGTTAGGGGTAAGGACAGCATCCTGGCCTTCATTCTTTCTGTTTGCTCACTTTGGGTCATGATTTCAGAGTTTCATTTATTACATTCCTTTTCAGTATTACTAAGAGAAGGCTATATTTAGTGTTTGCAGCACACGGGGACTCCAAACAGGGGTCTCTGCAGGGTTGTGGCTGCTTCAGGGTCAAAAGATCTGTCCTTCTTCCAAAACTGGTGCTTCGTGCTAGTTGTAGCAGTGGCTAAGCATTCATTTCTTAAACTGAGTATCCCTCATTCAGCAAGACTTGAAATGAACCTTTCATTCACATGCAAAGGTCCTTCAGAGTATACTTGTTGACCAGGGCAAGTCAGTTAATACCTGGTAAGAGGGTACCTTACTTAATGCCTGTGCAACAAAGAGCTGAAGAATCATAGAATCATTATAGAATCCCAGCCTGATTTGTGTTGGAAGGAGCCTTGAAGCTCCACCAGCTCCACCAGCTCCAACCCTCTGCCATGGGCAGGGACACCTTCCACTGGAGCAGCTTGCTCCAAGCCCCGATGTCCAACCTGGCCTTGAACACTGCCAGGGATAGGGCAGCCACAGCTTCTCTGGGCACCCTGTGCCAGCGCCTAACTGCCCTCACAGGGAAGAACCTCATAGTGAAGAATGACCACAAATACGCTTCACTGCTGTCATTAATGATCTTTCTGAATATATATTCATTAAATGCACATTAATATCTTAAAAAGTGATTTCTGTTGTTCTGCTCTTTCCAGGAAGAAGTTCAGAAGTTCCAGGTGCTGTGTTGCAGTGCACTACAAACTTTGCTCATGGCAGCAAATCTGTTTATTTCTAGTGTTGCCCTTTTTTGCTTGAAAGCAACTTTTCCTTGCCCCTTAAATTACAGGCATCAGGCCAGAGAACAAGAAGAACAGATCTGAGCTTTCCCTCAGAGATATTTATTGAAGTTCAAGGGGGTTTTATCATTCCCCTTTTCTTACTGTGGAAGGAAATCCTAAAATAGCACAGTCAAAACTTTTCTCTCAGCATGATTCTGGTTCAGGAGGGAGCTACAGGCTTTGTGTCAGGAAAGGGGGGAAGATGCAGCTTTTAAGTGAAAATATTTTCCTTATTGTCCTCCTTCCAAATTTTCCTGAAGTTTGGAAGATACCTGGAAAATCCAATATCTTACGTACAACCAGAGCAGGGCACGCGGCCTGAGGGCTCCGTTCCTTTCCTCAGTTAAATAAGTGCATTTAATTTGGCAAAAACTCAGCCTGGATTAAACATTTTAAACTAACCAGTGCTAAAGATAATCTTTCATTCTTCAGTGCCTCCTGCATCACTGTTGTCTCCAATAAATGGGCCGATGCGTAAGAAGCATGTGGCCGTTGTCTGATATCAGATTAGTAAAGCTATTGAGATTGACACCATTGGAATAACTCATCCTCAGTTTATCACGGCATCTATAGTTTAATGTGGCACCTTTTGTAGAGTCTTCTCTCAGGGCTACCTCATCAGAGGTAGAAAGTGGCAAAATGCTTTCTGTGGCCCTTTCAGGAACTGGAAAACTCACTTCAGGCTTCAAGCGCTGGCTCTGCCTAGAGGAGGTTAGAGGTGGGACTGACAAGATATATATTAGGCTGACTAATATATGAGTAATTCATACTTAAGCAATGGCTACAAGTGCTAGTGATAAATGGTGAATTAATGCTTATTAGATACACCGAATGGTACAGAGCTGCAGATGAAATTCTGGGAAGGCAGGTATTATCAATTGATGGATTTGTTATAATCTCATAACTATAGGTATGGCTGTTTGAAATGCAACATTTGGAATAGATTTTGTTGCTTGTTTGGCATAGTGTGTATTCAAATACACCAAAGGTATCAAAACAACACGCCTGCAGTTGCAGCAGCAATGACATAGCTACGGATATAGGTTCTGGCTTTCTCCATGCTCCAATGTCTGGCTCCTACCTCAGGTATGAAGTCTATAGTTAGGATTATGACAGTGTGGAGTGAACACTAAGCCTGGTTTGCTTTGGGTACCATGATGGTTTGTCATCATGATGCTTGTGATGTACAGGTCAAATAGAATCATAGAATAGTTGGGGTTGGAAAGGACCTTAAGATCATCCAGTTCCAACCCCCTGCCATGGGCAGGGACACCTCCCACTAAACCATGCCACCCAAGGCTATGTCCAACCCGGCCTTGAACACCGCCAGTGATAGAGCATTCACAGCTTCCCTGGGCAACCCATTCCAGTGCCTCACCACCCTCACAGTAAAGAACTTCTTCCTCATATCCAATCAAATAGCCATAAACCATCACACCATTTAGCATGTTTTTTCCTTATCATCTTGTAGTCTGCTGCATTTACCTCAGTTTTCCTCTGTTGACAGTGGCAAAACCATACTAGTCTCTTCATATTGTTTTAGTATATTGTTATTTTACTTCCACTTTGGTATGGCACCTGCAGCACTCTGGGAACAGACACAGCTCCATTGAACAGGAATGATTAGTGAGGTGCACCGTCTCCTGTGTTGTAATTAGAGTTTTCTCCCTTCCTCCTTCAACCCGCTGCACTCCTGTGTCCTCTTTGCCGCCTTCACTAAGTCAGGCAAACGTGTTTCTTGGAAGGTCAGTGTAACCTGTAGGAAATTCCTTCTGTCTCTGAGCTGGCTCATTCATCACTAGTCATAACCATTTTGGAATGTGAACTCGTAGTCTGTTATCTGGCTACTGCTAGTGATGATGCCTGGAGATGACAGCTTGGTTTTCAAAAGCTGGGTTGACCCTGAGGGGCGAGGAAAACTTGTTTTGACAGAGCAAACATGACATGGAAGCAGCATAAGTGCCAATATGTGCAGGAACAAGGTGTTATTTTCTCAAGGTGGATTTTTTTCCCCCCCCTACCTGGGGAAAGCACAATAAGGTATGGGGAACAAAATAGTCTGTGGGCTTTTTCCTTCCCCACAAAAGCAGTTAAAGCAGAAAGGCTCTCTGTGTGTATTTTGACTGACGGAGAAAAGGATGAAACAGGTTCATCTGCTAACAGAGCATGTATGTCTTCCTCTCATACAGCTGCCCTGGAATGGCAGCGGACTGGGTGAACGGTGCAGTGGTTAATGAGTGACTGGTCCTGAGGCATAGCTGGTGTTCTGCCTTGCTACTCGATTCACCTTCCCCACTTTGGGAATATGATCTCCCAGTATGGTATCTCATGCAGGGAGCCTCATGTCCTGGGTGCTGCTTCTTGCTCTACAGTGCTATGCAGAATGACAGCAATCTCAGCTCTTCACTCTGGTGCGATTATTGTTCCTACATGTTCTGCTTCCCTCAAAGCCGCAACAAAGCAGATGGTGGTGTATATTTTAAGATGTCGGGCTGATATCATGGCATTAATATCATTAAAGCCAAACATTGCCTGTTAATTCACTTTGCTTTCTGCTCTCTTAGTGTCTTGCATTCCTTGTTTGTGGTGCTCAAAGTCATGTGGCTCCGTGACACCCTTGATCCTACTTAGTTTCCATATGTTCTAAATTTGAACAGCCAGATGCGTCTTCCTTCGCTTGTGCATGGTCTATCCTGTGTCTGGGACCCGAGGCTGTCTCCGAGTGTGTCAGAAGGAAATGTCTCTCCTGCTAGAGCCACGCTGCAGTACCTTTCTTCTTTGAGTGTTTCCTTGTGGGAATCATGATTGTCACTGGACTGTGAAGGAAGAAGCAAATTGCTGAGGCAAAGCACCCCACAGGTAAGAATAATGTATCTGTTTCTTTGTGCTCTGACACACTCGGTGGACCTAGATGATGTTCTGAAATATGAGTCATTAAAAAAGATCTTGAGTTGTTCTAGCAGCAGCTTAGGTCTTACAGAAATCTGTTTTTAATGACAGAACATACTTAGAGAAGCAAGCAAGTTAGATGTAGATAGAGCAGTCCCTTTCATAGCCCCTCTAAACTACTATAGAAGTCCAAGGACACGTTTCATTACTTCAGTGTGAAGTTGAAAACCACTTGCTAAAGACTTAACAACATGCTGGGACTGTGATAAGTTACAATGGTTTATGTTTTAATGCTGACAACTCGCTTCCTTTTCATGCTAGGACCAACAATGACCTCCAAGTGGTGTCAAGGCGAGAAGCAGCCTCTTTTTAGGATTGGTGGGAGAGGAGCAGTGGGAAAGTAGAGTCATGGACTGTCCCATGCAGGATGCTCCTCTGTGTAACTCAGCAGTGTCCTCTAAGGTTAATTCCACTGCACAGCTGCACTGCTTGGGGCGATAAGGATGCATGAAATGAAAAGGGATTTCCCTCTTTGGGAATCAAATTAGAGCAGTCCAGATCAGGCCAGTGCTTTTATCTCTTTCTCACCCCAACAGGAAGTTTAGACACAAGTCCCCAGAGGTCCTTTTCTCATCAGAAACATCTGCAAGGGACTGAAGGAAAGGGGTGTAGGGACAGTGCTAATCACCTTACTGTTAACAGTTAAGAAGATAGAAATGGAGTAGTGATATCTGGTGAGAAAAATGAGGTTAAACACACAGACACTAGAGATTTCTCAGAGTAATCCCCGACGTTAATGGCAGCATCATTCCTCGGGAGGAGACCTGCCACCAGTAGTACTGTCATTGCAGTAGTATGTTTCTCCAGCACATGGAAAACCCCCAATCTTTGACCTCTCTGCAAAAACCTCAAGATTAGGAAGGAAAAGAAAGGGTACGGCTGAAACCAAACATATCTCTCTTGCACAGTTTACTATCTGAGCATGGGTCAGACACGGTGTGTTCAAGAAAGTCCTCTGATTCAGTCTTATTCCACAGAGAAGGAGCAAAAAGAACTCCCTCAGAAGCTGAAAACACAATGGCTGTTGGGTTACTGGGTGGGATTTTTCATCCCAGGCCTAATTCCCAATAAAAGCAAATGAATGTTGATGTGTAACTTGAATGAAAGCAGTTGGTGGTCTCAGTCCAATCCTAATTAGATCAGAATTCCCAACATTAAAAAATATACAGTGACCTGGCTCCTGTTTGTCAGTGGAGTTGTAGCAGCTGATGGGGAATGAACTCCCCTGATGCAGAACTGAACTGCTGCTCTGTAAGCCAGGCCACGAGGCTTTAGCTTCCTGGAGAAGTCTGCTTCCATCATACCAACAAAGCAGCTGTACAGCATTCCTTGTACTGGCATATCACTTCTTGATGTTTGCTGGCATCAAGACCTGTAAGACTTTGTTCTTTTCCCTGTATCAGGCGTATGAAACCCTCCAGGGACTATCTGTACAACTGTCTGGTAGCTGATGTAGCAGAACCTCACTCCAGTAAGTGGCATAAAAAGTAGCAGTGATGAGGCACCTCTCTCGTGTTTGTCTCTGTGTGCACTAAAACCACCTTTTAAAATTGGTTCTGCTGAAGATCACTTGCATATGGCCAGTGCTATAGAAACCTCTAATGCTTTTTGCAACAATAATATCTTCATTGGCTATGCAGCTAAATTGCAAAGAGTAGAAATCCAGATGTTTGTCTGCAGGAGAGACCATATCAAAGCATTATTTACCTTACAACTCAGAGCAGAGATGCTCCGACAGCAGCGCGTTTATCGCAGCTTTGGCATTAATCCCACAGAAACAATAGAGCATATTCATCACTGCTAAAACTCCATTGTTTTAGTGGAGTTGCACAAGCAGAGGTGTTGCCCAGCATGGTCATACCCCTCTTGTTGGAAAGGGTGGAAAAAGATTTTGTCTCCTTTGATACCATCCCAACTGGTCTGATCTCAACTGACACACATGAACAATTATCAGCTTTTCAAAACCAGTACATCCATACCAAGACAGTACTCCTGCAGTTGCCAAGTGACATCCTTAGATCATTTCCACAGTCTTTTGTTGTCTCTTTTTGGCCTGAATTCCTTGGGTCTCATTGATGTTGCTCTCTGTGCATCCCGTCATTTATTCTCTTCGACAGCCAGCGTCATACACTGAGAAATCCAGCAAAGAAAGGCAGAGGTCAGACTTGTGACATCTTTTGAGCTATGTATGTTTATGTAACCCAGCAGGGTTCATTTCCATCAGAGATGGAAATAGCATGTATCGCTGCTGCTGGGAGTTCCGATGGGAGCATGGCTGAAAGGGTTGGGAAGAGCTGTTGAGGAGGCAGCTCTCTGCTGTGTCTTGTCTCGCTGGTTTCTTATGGGGGCCCATTCGATTTATGTATTGCTTGTTAGAAGCGTATCTGCTGAATAAATAATGTGGGAAAGGAAGAGTGAAAACCTGTAGCAACCCGGTGCGAAGAACTAGTACTTCCCAGTGAGTATTATGGTAGCACTTCTATAATTGCAGCAGCAGAGGGAAAGGAGGAAAAGCAACGAGAGCATGTTGGGCACACATTGGAGAACTCATGGATCTGTTGGGCTTTGTATGCGTGTGGAAGAACTTTAAAAGCCTGGTCCTGCTTTTCTTCGCAAACCTGGCAACTCTTTGATGCAGAGCCATGGCAGAGGGACCTGTCTTGGCTTCCAGTTGAGAGCAAATTGTTCTTCTCCTCTCCTAGCTCCTTAGTTTTATGAGCGAAGCACAGCCTCTGTTCTGCCCAGAGGACCTGGTGCTTGTCCCCTGGGGAAGTGTGGACTTGTGGCTAGGAGCAGCAGCAACAGTTCTCTTTCTCTTGGCGTTTTATTGATGGAACTTTCTGGCCCTTTCTCTGCAAGAGTTACTCAGGAAGCTTTTCTGGCCTGTGATGTGCAGGAGGTCAGGTTAAACTGAGATAATTGTCCCCCTGAGTTCCTAAGTTAAGGTCTGGTATTACCTGCTTCTGATTTGGCTAAGACCAGTGCGGTGCCTCCTGATCTTAATCCTGATTTCCATGCACATGCTATGACACTTTCAATTAAATACACGTGCTGGAAACCAAGATGAAACTGATTTATGGAGGTGTTAGGAATGTGTATTGTGAATGCTTGAAATGAGCTTTGAGACCAGTGTGTGGAAGCTGCCAGATTTATTCATCAAACCAAAACCACCACAATGAATAACTTGAAAACATAGATACTTCTGCTATTAATCTTGTATTCTCCTTGTTATTATCAGCAGGAACAAGGATCTATGTGTGCTGCCATCGTGGGAAACCAGCACCACCAGCAAAACTGGACGCAAACAATTAATCTCCTGGATTTTGCTGTTCCTTCTCAGGGCCATAAATGGGGGAGGAAGCTGGAGGTTGTCTTTGAAGACAGGAATTCACAGGTGACTGAAATACTGCTTCCTTATTTATTCAGCTAGTAAGGTACTTAAGGTTTGCTGTCTGTGCTCCTGATCTAGTCAGACTCCAGCACATGAGCTAATGGTCTCTGTGTGAAGTCAGGTCAGAACATGTTCTCTCTACCAGAACCTCCCTTGCAGATAGTAAATCACTGTCCCAAACAGGTTGAAGACAGCCTGGTTAGATAAGAGTTCCTTGCAGTAGATGGTAACTCCCGGTCCCTACCACGATGAAGTCTGGCTGCTGAGTAAACATTCAGGGAAACATTTTTCTTGTCCTACAGAGCTTGCAATCCCAAGAGAAAAGAAGCAAAGGGGGAGTCTGAGGCAAAACAGAAGCTAAGTGGCTCAGCCAACCGTGTTCATCAAGTCTGTGGTGGAGCTTGGACTCGAAAGCAGGTTACCTGACTTCCAGTGAAGTGTCTTCATGTCTAGGTACAGTATTGCTCTTACTGATTATTTCTTCACTCTAGCAGACCTGTGGAGACCTGAGTGCAGCTCTGATTTAAGGTCACACAGGTAAATAGGTCTGAGGGCCTTGCATGAAGATAAAAAGTGGGTCTATCAGGAAAAAGGATTGAGATGAAACAGCTTTGACATGAACTGGACATGACCAGGAGAGCAGGACCCATTTCACATGCAGAATGACTCCAGACGGATCACTGGCATTAGCTGGGCTATTTTCACAGCATTTCACCTGGCCCAAGAGCCCTGTTGCTCTTTCATAAACATTCTCCTTCATTCCAAAGTGATTCTGAAAACTATGAAAACCTCTTTTTGGTGTAGAACTATTTCTCTGAGCACATACAGTGGTCGGAGAGCTGGTTAAGACAGTCTGAGCATCCAGTTGCACAGCCATGGCTGCTTTCCTGCAACTGGAATTAAGAATCCAGATGATGTGTTCAAGATTTATGGTTTCCACTGGGGTTTATGCTGCTGATGTTCATTGTGCTTCACACAACATATTACATCCCATTATGAACTCTGTCAGGAGAAGAAAAAATGAAGCCATTGTCTCCTGAAAACCCTGCCTATGCAGTTACCCTTCAGTGGAAGATGTAACTGTGTAGATATTCCAGTGTGATGAATATTCCAATAGCTGGAGGCTATTGAGGCTGGTTTTGGAGAAAGGAGGAGGGACTTGGGGTGTGCCAGTAAGAGAAGGAGAAGATGTAATACAGTTGGAGGTTACTCACAAACCCAGGCTTTGGCCTGTAACTGAGGCAGGATTGTGAACAGACCCCTGGATCTCTTGATATCATTGATGAGTGATACACCGATCCCTTGCCACCATGGAGTTTTTCCTGGGTATCTCAGGCTTTGTCATGCTGGGATGGGTCCCTGTGGTTGTGTGGGAATCAGAGTAAGTGATGGCTCAGAATTTTACCTGAAGAGTGTGTGCACTTAGAAAAGCATTGCTCTAAGTAGAGCTGAGGGAAGTTGGAGATTGGAAACATTAAAATACCGCAGTAAAGGCTGCTCTTGCAGTATTTATGATCAGAGTGAAAGCAGAATGAACCAGAAAGCTTCTGCTGGTGTCTCTTAACTCTTCTCAAGAGGTTTCCCATCCTTCATCCTCGAGAGCCTGGGATAATTTGGGTAGACTTCAACCATGCACCTAAACTTCATGTGGTTATCTGTACTGAACATCTGACCCCTTTTTGAGGTTCGGACACCTTTGGGCAAATGGAATCTAACAAAGATAGCATCAGACTTTCTTTTTCATGCCTGAGCTTCAAAAGTGCCTATTTTGGTTAATGAAGCTGTGGCATGCCCATGGGGCTCTGTGTGCCTCTCTAAGAGTGGCCAAGTCTGTCGCTAAGAATAGTGCCGGTTGCCAGCATGCTGCCCATTATTTGTTCACAGATCCATTGCTTCTATTCAGTTAGAAATATGCTTTTTGCTTATGTTTCCTGGCTGCCTCAATGGACTGAATTTTAGCCGATGGTGGTGTTTGCAAACTCGTGATTCAGACCTTTTCAGTTACTTGTCCATTTGTATTTGTGCTGTGGAGTTTATTACCTCTCACAGAAAAAGCAGCAACTCAGTTGCTGTTAAAGATTCTATCTCCAAAAGCCTTGATTAAGTTATGAGAAATTATCCTAGCTGAGGATTTAGATACTCAGCAGGGGTTTTTTATTCCCCAATTTAAATTGAATAAGTGAAACAGTTAAAGGAGAGTGATAAATGACCATTAGTGAGCAGTGAGAAATTGCTTTTATGATTCTTTCACATCCTTTGTTTGTCATGCCAAAGGTCCTAAAACTTTGCTGGATATTCTTATAAATCATCTCAGTATTTGCAAAATGAAATTGCTTCTTGAATTACACCAAAGCAAATTCACTGGGATTGATGGGCCTTTGACCTACAAATTGCAGAGCTATTTATTCCAGAGCAAAAGTGGAGGTGAAATCAGACCTTCTTGAGCTGGCAACAGTTTTGCCTCCACTTTGAACTGATTTTACTGGAGGGAATACAGTATCTGAAGGGGGCCTACAAGGATGCTGGAGAGGGATTCTCCATCAGGAACTAGAGTGATAGGACAAGGGATGATGGGTTCAAACTGAAACAGGGGAAGTTCAGGTTTGATATAAGCAAGAAGTTCTTTACTGTAAGGGAGGTGAGGCACTGGAATGGGTTGCCCAGGGAAGTTGTGAATGCTCCATCACTGACAGTGTTCAAGGCCAGGTTAGACATAGCCTTGGATGGCATGGTTTAGTGGGAGGTGTCCTTGCCCATGGCAGGGGGTTGGAACTGGATGATCTCAAGGTCCTTTCCAAGCCTATGGAATCCCAAGTGATTCTATGATTCTAGGAAAGGACCAGGCAAGATATTGTATGTGGCATATCATTCAGTGGACCCTTGCCTCTTCCTCTGTGTGTCTGCTGTTGTAGTAATGCCAATGGCTCAAAAGCCTCTGTACTCTGAGCAGATGGGGGTAAGAAGAAAACGGTTTGTCTTGGGGCATAGTTTTCTCCTTGCTTCCACCACTGCAACTCAGTGAACCCCACGGAGCCACTCTGGAGTAAAAAGGGTGAGACATGAGAATCCTTTCTGCATGTCCTAGTGCTTACAGATCCCTCAATGTGGAGTGCATTGTATGAACAGCTCACGGACAGGACACGTGGCAGAGAGGAGGTGGAGGGAGCAAACAGAGAGACTGACAGACACTGAGATCCATAGACAGCCAGACAACAATTATAAATAGCACCCTTTTGAGGGCTGTTTGATGTGTTGCCCAAGGCCAGGTGGAAAATCTTTCCGTTGCTGCCTCTTCAACTAATCGCTTTCCCCTCATTTTTCAATAAAGATTCCAAGTTTGGTCACTTCTTTGGCACATTTGTTTCCCATTAGAATACTTTGTGCTATTTCACTGTGTTATGCTAGATAATTGCTCTAATAACAAACCAAGGAAAAGCTTTTGAACATTTTAGGAAGCAATTTTTTCCCTTCTGAAAATTCAGCGGACGCTGACAGAGAGCTGGGGAATAGCTGAGAAAGTCAAAGGGAGAGAAAGGGGAAAAGGAATGTATTGACATTTATTGATGGTATTTCTGCACTTACAAGTAAACCATATGCCAAAAATTTAATTGCAATCCAACTGAATATTTCTAGAGCGCTTTATCATCTTCAAAGCTTTTTTAGAAGTATTATTTAAGCGAACCTCACGGTGTCCTGTGATCAGGGACACAAGGTTATTGTCTTCTACTGCTGCTGGAGATGCTGAAACAAAGTCTTGTTTGAATAGCGAAAGGCAAAGATAGGAATTCAAGAGGTCCTGCTGTTGCTGAACTTCATCACTTTCTATATATTAAGGGTGAGATTGTTTGAAGAGCCTCAGTAATAGTCTGAGGCAGAGTGAGTTTTAGCAGAGTAGTGTAGGAGAAAACAATTAGAACATGTTTAGTACTTTCAGTAAACTCTCCCTCTGTGTTTGCATGCTGCCAAGATGCCTTTAAGAATTGACTGTGGTCAAGGGGATAGGGAGATAAATAATACAAACTGAGCAGAGGAGGCTTCAGGCTGATTTACTGAAGCCTCTTAGCTAAATTCTTTCCACTCATAATCTGAGAGAGGTGGAGCTCTTTGTCTGCAGTGTCTGTGCATTTCCTATCTAACAGAGAAAGCTCCAAGTGCACTCAGTGCTCAAAATGAATCCTGGGGTAGAGGTGTTTGAGGTAAGGGACCGTGGATGACGGTGCAGGACACAGGCTGCCTGGGCCTGGCCTGCCATTAGGCACTGGGTGTGTTTGTGAGCGCTTCCTCCCAGCACTTGGAGCTTTGGTTCCCCTGTTCCACAAAGAAGGAGTGATGGCACTTTGCAGAGTGTTTTTAAATCTAGGCTTGAAAACACTGTGTAAGAGCTGGGTTCAGAGCTTGTGGCTCCTCCCAGAGCTAACCTCTGCTCTGGCCTTAAAGCAGGATTTTCATTTCTTCATTGTCTTCCTTTTTTTCTAAGCCGTCCTGATATTTGTGGTGGGAGGCGAGAGGAAATAAGTACAATTTGGCAGAAGATGCTTTTCTTAACTTGACCTCTGGATTTGCTGCACATGGCCCAGCTCAGATGCCTCTGTTGTGGTCCATATCGATTGCATAGCCTTAGGTGTGGCCTGTCTAGATCCTGGCTTTCCCTGTGAGTTGTGCTGGAGTCATCCTTCCACTGAGGCAGTCCTGCTGAATCCTGAGCACCAGCACTCTATTGCTTCTGCTGATCACATCACCGCTACTTTCCCCAGGGCTTTGTTGAGGTCTGGTTTTGCTTTGCCTCTCTCTGTTGGCATTGAGCTTTCCTTAGTACGGCAGCTGCTAGATTACGCACGCTTGATCGTGGTCTAGTAGAAGGAAGGGGGAGAAGTAATAAAAGTCGTGTGTGTCTCCCTCTTTTTTTCCCCCCTCCTTTCTGGGAAGCTGTTTGGATGTTGCAGGGACGCATGGTAGGAAATGCACATGCTGAATGCATGGGCAAAAGGGACATTGCAGGCTTTCAGCCACTTTGCTCTTCTGCAAATTCCTCACTGTGCAAGCTCTGCTTGAGCAGCTGACAGTGCTTTGATGACAGCCCCAGAGAGTTAATGAACTAAAAGGGCTATGGGTTATCTATTCCCAGAGATTGGGGAGCGTGAATTAAATGGTCTTTTGGAAGATGGGAAATAATTATTCTTCTGCTTCAAAGCCATGTCCAATTGAATGATGTGGCCAGCACGAATCAGCAATCACAATCACTGATGAAGACCTATTAAACAGATTGGGCTGAGTGATGCACAGGAAAAAATGTCAGGAGCATTTTTAATTCTGAGTCTCTCAACCCTACAAAGTTGGGGTTTTTTTCTTTTTAAAAGAAACTAAAGTGCTTAGAGCTTTTCTATGTCAGCACTTTAAAGCTGGAAATAGCTAGGAATGCGTTTCTGCACCATCCCTTGTAGAAAGGCAAGGATGGAGTAGCTCAGTTTCCTGGCTATTGTCTGGGATATCTGAAGGGTATTGTTTAGGCTGTGTGAAGTAAAGAAACCTTTTGGGAAAAGGTTTGGGCAAGATAAGGTGGGAGTTCCTCCACTTCCAGTCATGGGATACTGCTCTGTATGGCCCTTCCTTCTGGCAGTGCTGGGGCAGGGGTGAGCTTCCCCAGGGCCAGCGCTTCTGTGCACTCTAAGAGAAGGGCGAGTGTTGAGTGATCCTTACTGAAAGAAAGACACATTCTTCTGTAGTTCAGCTATTGCAAAAGTGACATAATGAAGTCAAACATTAGGCATGATCATTAAGGGAATTCATTAGAAATGCTTGGCTGTACAATGAATTCAGTTGGAAGTTCTGAACTAAACTCTTTAGTGTTACCAAAGGGAGGCAGATCTTAATACAGTCGTTTGCTTTTTAACCATATGAGCTGAAACTTCAGGGGAGTTGTACCAAAGGGGAACCTTGCCACTTTGCTCACGTGCCAGAGAAACAGATCAATAGGTTGGGCAACAGGTAAATTGGCTGGGTAAAGTCCAGCATCACCTCCAGTGGACAGTGGGTTACACAGACGATACAAGGAGAAATGAGAAAGGCCCATATTTAGGAAGGAGTAGTCACTGTGATTAGACCCAGGGTCTGCCTAGTCCACTAGCGTGAATCTTGCTAGTTAGCTGTAGTATAATCTGCCTCCCTGCTGTACCTTATCTTAATCCCTAATGAGTCAAACTTGTTGTATCACAACATTCACAAAACAAATACAGGAAGGAGCAATGGCACAAGAGGTTTGCAGGGATGTATTGAAAGGCTGATATTGTCTTAGGGCTGTACTAAGTAACAGTCCTGGACTGGTTTTGAGGATGATGCTCTAGGTTATGTGAGGATGCTGAGGAGTGATAGCAGCTCAGTCTGGAGCACCAGCAGCCTCTGAGCCTCAGCACCTAGCTGGGTTTCAGCTGCCCAGACTTGGGCAGCAGCAGTGCAGGTGTCTGCATCTGGGCTGACTTCACTGGCTAGGGGGAAAAAGACATTTCTGAGGCAATTTATCTTAAAGGCACCATCCAAACCAGGTCAGATAAGTATGGTCTGGAAATTCCAGTTTCTTTTCATTTATGGTAAGATGGAAACGGAAGACGTCTGACCTCTAATCTCAGTGCAACATTCCAGTTTTCATTTTCCTTCCCTCCTGCAGATACCTGTAGACTTCCGACTGTCACAGAGCTGAAGACAAGGTTGAAAATATGGCCTGGGTGGCATTTGCCTGATTCTGCAGCCTATCGACACAAAAGCTTCAACAAATGCAAACTGTTCCCCTTCCACCAAAGGTAACGGAGACGTGCGTGGGATCACCATGTAGGTTTTCTCTGGAACTTTGTTTTGCCAAAATCTATTTAATGAAGAAACAAAACCTACTGATGACCCTCCTGTCAGTGGATCAGCCTCTCAGATGTCCTGCTTAGCGTTGCTTCTGAGATGCTGCAGGGTGGGCCCCACAAAGGCTTCACAACAGCAATGTATATAATCTCTGATCAAAAACTACCAGGAGAGCACAGAAATTGTTGGAGGACTTTTATTCTGCATTGGCATACTCTGGTGCTGTCGATTGATATACCCGTTGGACCAAAGCTCTATTCTCCTCTATTGGATTTGATATATATTGGTAGTCCTGGTGTCCTCCACCCGGATGTGGGTACGTTCCAGCTCAATAGCAAGGGCATTTGTACAAGCAGGATGGCAAACAATGCCTGCTTGTTTTGACTGCAGGTTGTTAAAGCGCTACTTTGGAGCTTGTGTCACGGTGTTGGAATGTGAATTCAGTATGAAAGACACAGAAGCGTTTTAAAGAGGTATCGTGCAGATCCCTGCTCAGCTGCGTAAGGATGAGTGAAGGGCTGCAGGGCATTGCTCTCATGTTCCGTGTGAGCACTGCAGAAACAGAGGTCTTTCACCCTCTCTTTGTAGGCTTTACTTTCTAAAGGTTTTTAGCATTTCTTTTGCTCTCTTGTGGGGTTTACCCACTTTCCTCTACCTTTCCACTGAAAAGCTGTATCTGAAACCTAAATGCTGTGGTCAGCTGGGGAATCACTTGTGCCGGAAAGAAATCCTTCCATGACCTCCATTGAGTGCGATGCTCCTGGTAATATACTGTGAGACTCTGTAAGAATCAGACAAAAGCCAGAGGGTTAAAAACAAATTCCCAGGAAAAAGCTCTTTTGAGGGCAGTTCAATCCAAAGGTGCCTCTTCTGCCTCTGAGAACTGAAGTGCCAATTGTTGGAGGTTGGAGGAGCATCCTGCAGCAGAAACACTGTGTGCTTGTCCTGCCCTGAAAGTCTTTCCTAGATATTGACAGTAACTGGTTGGTACAGGACCCTGAGCTGAACTCTGGCCTGCCCAGAAACAACTTTTCATATGATTGGAGAAATAAAGGAGACAGAGACACTAAGGAACAAGTGCCTGGTTTACTGCTGGTATGTTGGGCAGCAGCTTTGTCCTGTGGCTTTCCTACAGTGAGGAACCATAGAGAGTTTGGACAAATACGTCCACCATTCATGCTGGAGAGCTGTGTGTAGCTGGGCTGACATTCAGTTACCAGGGTGCGTTCATGACTATGGTTGGATAGAAGTTTGGAGATGCTTGGAAATTGTCTTGTGCCAGATTGGAGTGAAAATCCTGAAAAACGCTGACGGAGGAAAGGGGAAAACTGTGGAGTTGCACTTGGTTGGAAAGTTCTGTTTTGGCATCTCTGGGAAAGGCTGAGAAATAGAAAATAATCAGAATTGAACGTTTCAAATTGGAATTAAACTGCGCTGAAAGTTCTTTTGAACAGAAAGAAATGGCTCCAGTGAGTCTTCAAGCAGCATTTTTTGATTAGTTCAGAACTCCCCCTCCTCCCAATCTTTTCTTTTCCCTGTTTTCCCTCCTCCTCCATGGCTCTGGCAATGTGATGCCACCAAACCATTCCTAGAAAAAAGGGTTTGGTTTGGATGAATCCAAGTTTTTCAATAACATGGTATTTTGTGAGAAAATTCCCTGCTGCTTCTGCTCATCAATAAAGTTGATGAATTTAACCAGGCTCACGGCTGGCTAGGGAAAAAAAGCTCCCCCCATTCGAGAAGTGGATAAATAACTTGGCACAAAGTCCTTCTCTGTTGACTCAGTTTACTTTGTGGACCCGGGCACGATTGTCATAATAAATTAAAGCATGAACATTCCCATTTGTCACTTCACCACTTCCTTTTGCTGCCTTCCAACATGTGGTAAACCCATTAGTTTTAACACAGAGAGAAAAGACCAGATGAGGGGAGGAAAATAATGCTGGAATTAAGGGGAGAGAGGAGAAAGGGGAAGCAAAGCGAAGGCAACGCTGAAGCACCAGTTTGCATATTTACAGGGGCATAGTTGTATTAATGTCATTTGGGTTTTTCATCTTTCTCTGCAGGAAAAAAGGTGATGATTCTTCTTGGAGTCACTAATAACCACCCTCCAAATACTTAGGGTAGCCTAAAACCTATGGGTAGAGAAAGACTCCTCTCAGTCCCAGGGTTTTAATTAGTTATGCACTGAACTGCTCATGTGTAAGATGTTCCTTGCTCTCTCTTCAGTTCTGCACAGCATCTTTTCATTGCTCCTTGCCGTCATCTGGAGCAATTTCCTAAAGCTAAAGGAGGATGTGTTCAGATCAGGCCCCTTGTTGACAAGGTGTGAACAGATTAATGGCCATCCCATCCCACCTGGCTTCACAGGAATAGACTCAACCTGAGCGGGCTTTCCAGGAATCCCCCACTGAACCTGAGCCCCTGCAGAAACAGAGGCTTTCAGCTTTGAACAAGAGCAGAGGTCAAATTCAGACACAGAGAGGGTGGGTCTGTGGATGTATGTGTGATGGGAAGCTCAGAAGAATGTAAGTTTGGGATGTGAAAGCATCACACTCCTGAATTATGATTATTTATTGTCATGATAGTGCCCGGAGGCCCCAGCCTCATTGTGCTAAGGACTCTACAGACACATAAAGAAGAGACAGTCCCTGCTCTGAAGATGAATGAGGAAAACCCCCGATGGGGCTGGGAACAGCTGTGGCATATATCCATCAAGCTGATGGAGCGTGTTTACAAGGTGGGTATGTGAGCCTATGTGAGTGTAAGAGAGACAGCGAGAGAAGGAGAAAGTTGGATGTCAGTTTGCCTCTCCCTGGCTCTAAAGAAGGGGTTTTACTTTTATGACTATTACCTTTATTCTCACCTCTCTCCTCCGGTACTGGTTACCCACAGGTAAGATAAGAATTAACAGAAAAGCTTTAGTGATTTTTGCTAAAAATCTGGATGCCGAATGATGTGATTCAGTAATTCATTCTGTATCTTTAAGCAAGTCACTTTTGCTTAGACTTTTTAAAGGCAATTTGGTACTTACCACCCCCAGTGTCTCTTTAAAAACCTAGCTTTTCTATCTTTTAGTGCTTTAGCTTTACCAAGTCTAAGTATATAAGAATGAAATGAATAAGGAAATCAGTTTTTGCATGAGCAGTGGATTTAATGAAGCCTGGTTTTCCCATGGACTTGTATCTATGATTCTATGACCTCTGTCCTTGCTGTGCCCTCACCACACTGGTGCTGAGCAAGACAGAAAACATATTGTTTGGAGCTTTTGGGTAGGGAGCTGCTGCTTGTGCCAGGGGAGCTGTGGAGTTTTAGTGCCTTCCCTTCACCTGGAAAATTCATTTGAAATCCCTGTCCCCTGGTCAGATTTGCCCAGGATTGGACCCTGGGCCCAAAAGCTGTGTGATTAGGAGGGAGATAAGCAAATGTACTGGCAACACTGTCACAGAAGATGTGATTTGGGGGGGGGGATTTGGTCACCTACTTGTAGCAACTTCCTAGAAACCTAGTAGTAAGAGTTGCTAAGTATGAGGAGTGCTGTGCTTGGTAAGGGTTAATGAAATATCTGCTCTGAAGCTCCTAGAAGAGAGGGGAACAGAGCATTCTGCATATCAGTGGGACATGGTGGTTCTTGAGTACTTTGGGGAGAAAAAGGAGCAGGAGAGAGATGTATAAATTCTTTCTTTTAGTTCTTAGAACAATCACCAACAAGAAGAAACTTAGCTATTCTTAGGAGCATCTAGGGGCTACGCGTAAGCTTTCCTGCTGAATTATGGAATATGATAGCTTTTATTAAATCCATTACAATTACAGCCTCTCTGCTGCACAGGTTTAGAATATGGAATAAGTAGGGTGCATAATTTCAAATAAATATTTAAGGTTTTGATGCGTGATACAGTTTTAGACTCTTAGGAAATAGAATTATATTTAGTTAGAGCAGTTTTCATTCACACAAACTTTCCTATCCGGATACTTTGTGAGTCTGGATAGTTTTCTTTGAAGAAGTCTTCGTAATGGGCAAAAGATTGTGGCTTCTGCAGGTCTGCCTAAGGTTTTATATGTGTTGGTGCCTTGGGTCTTCTCTAAAGTAGATGGGTATAGAAAGTCAGAATTTATTTGCAGGTCAGAACTAATCTTAGGATAGCATGAAACCTGAAAAAATGTTGAGAAAAATTATGTCCAAAAAATAGGAAATTTGGACAAATTATTCCAGATTTTGGACTGTGTCTCTTTGCAGGGGTACAGGAGCAATAGGAAACAGGCAATGTGCACGTGGTGGCTGCCCTGGATCCTCAGCTCGCTGCTGCTGTTGGGTTCTACATGGTCATGGACATCCTCCTCTGCATTGCTGCCAGCAGCAGTCATCTAGATGAGTGCAAAAGGGGTACCTTAGTACAGGTAAGTAGGAGCTCCTTTCCTTGGCTTTGCTTCATCCCTACCTGGGTAGATACTGTCTTCAGCCATGTAAGAGGTGATGCCCCCTAAGCAGCACTGGACTGAGCCTGTCTGTGTGTTGTTAACGACTTCAACACAGACAGTTGTTGTTGGCTACTCAACAGCTTCTGAGTAGTCTCATTTCAGTATCTCACTGAGACTTACTCATGGAAGTGCCATTGGCATGGGAGGTTACAAGCATCCTGCTCCTAGCCTTGGGGTAGTTGCTTCACAGAACCCACTAATAACAGGAATACTTGATCCCTAAAGGAGCAAGGACAATGAAGGCAGTGTCAGAAAGCGCTGGAGGAAACAGGCAGGGACAGCTCACCATTTCCCTTGTGGGCTGCCCAGACAAGGGACAGTGCAGCTCTTGGAAGAGCAGCTAAACCTCTTTGTGAAGCAGGTATGGAAATCTCTGAGCGTGAGACCAAGAGGGGAAACCCCCTCTGGATGATTCTGTATTCTTCCTTTGTCTTCCCCACACCTGCTCCCTTTCCTCTTCCGTTCTCCCCACCCACCCTTCAAGAAGATGCTCTAGGTGTTGGCTTGGACTTGGCTGCCAATACTCTGCGGAGATGTGTTAATGATGACTGGCAGCTTTTAAAAGCACTGTTTCAACACCTTGCTGTCACCACACCTCATACTTCAGCAGCTTAGCACATGTTCCAAGGTGTTTAAAGAGCTTCCTGTGCAGTCCTTTTCCAGGCACTAACCTCTTGCCAGGAGCAGTAGCAGCTCCTGACCGCACTTTTCTGGCTGCAACCTTGTTAGTATTTGCCTACGACATGTAAATGAGCAGCGCAGTCGTTAACTACTGAAATGTGTAATGTTTTCCATTGTGTGGAAGGCTTAGAGCTGACAAGACCAGAGCTTGTGTTCCAAAGTCTAAAGCAGTTGGCAGGTTTCTCAGTACCAGTTTTTTATGCCCCCAAGTGGGTTATGGAGCGGAAAAGGGGGTGGAGAGGAAAGGAGAGGGAGGAATGTGTGTGGATGTATGGTGGGGGGAGAGTTAGCGGGAGAGAAGGGCCATTTGCAAGCCACCAGCTTTGAATGTAACTCACATGGGCCTTGTGGTGGTGCTGAAGGGCCTGTTGTGCTCATTTGATTGACTCTGGGCTTGATGCTGCTTGCCACTTACCAGCACTTGTCTTTGCTCATTAGCAGGGGGATTGTGGGCAAATATTTAGATATTCAAGAGTGGAAATGTTAATCTTTGCAGTGTTCACTGAATATTTAAATGAGGTAGCAGGCAGTTCTGCTCTGTGTTTGACCTAGACTTACAATGCTGAGGAAATACTTGAGTCTTGGGCTGAATTAATAGCCTTGCACCTCCTTAATATTAGGGTTCAGGTCATGCAGTGAAGTTCAGACCTCCAGAAAAGGCAGTGCGATCAGTCCAAGCCAAGCCCTACTGAACACAAATGGTGAGGAAGCTTTGGTCTGCACCAGAAGTGCAACCCTCATGAAGTTAGAATGATATTGGCTGTGTTGTAGACCCTCTGGTCTGTGTGTAGGAGATGGTCTTGCTGTGAAAGTTGAAGGTAATGATGACTGATGGTTGCTGGTAGACTGGACTCTTAGGGTGCTCCTTTTGGTAGAAGATGAGAAAAGTAGAGTCATTCCTTTTGAGGCTTGGACAGATGGATCTTCCAAGACAAAGTGCAAATTAGGAACTTAATGTGCTTAGAGGTGAACGTGGTGTTTGTGCTTGTGTTCTGATGACCCCCATGTTGAGCTGGTGGATGATAGATAGAGTACCTATCTGCCTGGAGTGTAAAATAGACTCAGGTGGGGTTAGTCTGCGCTGGCAAACTTGAAGCAGGTAATGAGAAATGTCTTGCATTGCATGTTATTACCCAGAAGCTTTCTTTAATTGTACTTAATTTGAGTTTATGTCCCTTTTCATTGCTACCTCCTAGCATTATTCTAGACAACAAACATGGAAGCAGCGAAAGATGATTTGAAAATGTGGGAGGGGAATATTGAATTAGCAGGTCCTAACATCTGCGCACGAATCTTGATTATTTTGTATCAGGATCAGATTAGGAATACTCTGTGTAGGATGTATATCCTGTTTGAATTTTGCATATTTAATATCTACCTTAGTTCCTTAGGGAAAAGTGCTAGACAAGGAATTACTGATGGGAATAATATTGTTGGATAAGGTTAAAAGACAAGTTTATCTGTATATATCACAACAGATGAAGGGCCAAGAGGATTGAATCTGTTGGCTGCTTGTTTAATCCATGTTTTAAGGGAGCATAACCTCAAACGAACATGGTACTAGCTTTAACAAGGTAAAGGAGTAGGTTGGTTCAAGCCAGATCCTGCCAGGTGCTGAGCATCTACCCTGACCCAGTTGCATTTCTGTGGATCAGAGCCCTTATGGTTAAGGCAATTCGGTTAACCTGAAATTATTCTCTTTTCATTTGATTAATTTGCAGCAGAATCACCTGGGAAATGATTTGCTTATTCCTAAGTACAGTCACTGGCTACATCCTGACAGGATGGAGTGAAAAACATTTATATGGATTTTATTATTGATGGAGTTCCTAAACACAGTTTCTTTATGTTTCTGTCTCTCGTATTCCAGTAGCTGCTAGTCAATTAAATATTTCTCCAGTAAATTTGAGGCTTAGAGAATCCCTTGGGAGTTGTAGAACTCCTTTTAGTGGGAAGTAAAAGCTGGTTACTGTAGGTTTAGGCACATCTGACAGTTCCACCCCACGTGCGGTGCCTCCGTTCGCGGCTGTGCCCTCCTACCTGGGATCGTTTCCTGATTTTCCGTTGGAGTTTTTCCTTTTTGCCTTTATTTGTCTTTTTCTTTGCATCATATTGCTGCTTCGGGGAATTCTGAGAGGACAGCTTGTTCTTGTTCCACTCTCCACTTGACCTTCACTCAAGGCAGAGGGTCAGCAATGCAAACCATGGCTCCACACCGCACGAGCCAGCTATCCACTGGCAATACAAAGCAGCAGATAGGCTCACTGAAGCCAGCTTGTGAGGCAACAGATAGCAGTGACTTTAGTCACAGCCACAGCAACAGCCTTTAATCATGGCTCCGGATTCCAGTTGGCAAGCTGGTGGCAATAGGCATGAGATCCCGTGTTTATATCGTCCGGTTTCACTAGTCTTGCCTTTTTTAGAGTGTCAGTGCCAGACTGGCAGAGCTTTTCAGTGTGTGCAGTAAATGGCTGCGTGTCTTTAGTTTTTAAAATGCCCTCTCTGAGTCTGCTTCTCATTGTCAGGCGTTTTTGTTGTTGTTCTTCCTGACTAACCCTGGCATTGTGTGCAGAAAACCCTGGCTCGTAGCTCTCCACAGATATAGGGCACTTGCCGCTCTAGGGAGTAACACAGTAATGGGAGAGAGCATCAGAGAGTCTCCTGCAGTTAGATTTGTCAGCTGCACTGGAGTGCATCACACCCAGCAGAATAAAATTCCTGGTACCGCTTCTTCCACTGATACTCCCTTGTCAGAGCTTCTCCTCCTTCTCCATTACCTCTGCCTGGAGCCCAGCATTAGGAGTGGTGGGAGTGGGGAGCAATGTTAAAATAAACCTAGAAATGCCTAACAGCAAACAAATTCCCACCTGTAGAGTGCAGACCCTCTGCAGAAGGCATCCCTGTCTTTGCACTATCTGAGGGTTGTTCTTCAGCTGCTCTTTTAAACCATCCGATCTTGAAATGATGTTAGGTGTAGGAAAACAAAAGCATGTTTAACTGGGGCTGGCGCCAAAGGCGCAGTGTAATAGATCTCTAGGTGGAAACAGGTTCCGTGTCTCCATCCATCACCTCTTCCTCTGGAGCTTCTGTCTTGGCAGGTATCTGCAGAATAGATGACAAACTGTAGTGGCTTTTGCTCAAAGAAGTTCAAAAGCAACAGCAGTAATCCTGGTAACAGGGCAAGTCAGAGGGCTGCAGGATTTCATAAAGAAAGGCTAATGGGGATTTGAATTTAAACCTTGTACCTCTTTTCTGCTCTCTTCCCTACAGCTTAAGGTGTGTATTCCAGTTGCTGGAGCCAGACTGAAAAGCTCAGTTCAAACACAGCTGGGCCTCCACCCGTTCATGGGGCAGACCGCAGGAACGTTCATCGCTGTCAGTGTTCCATTCTGCCTGGGATGATTCAAAGGTAACAGTCATTCTCTAACAGGTTTTAGAAGCTGGTGTGAAACAGAGCCACAGGTTTCATTCCTGACACCTGAAGAAGCTTGTCTGTGTCACTGTTGTTGATTTGGATGGGCAGTAACCTGCACTAGGGCAGACCCAACAGAAGGGCCAGTGCCACTTTGGCTTGAATACTTATTCACAGAGGCAGGGATGTTTTCTGTGCTCCGTGCAGCTACTCTCTTCACAACTGAATTTGCACCATGTAGAATAGAAGCAATTCCTTATGCTCTCTTCATCCCTCACTGGTGACCGCCCAGAATGAGTTCTTATGCTGACTTCCATGCAGTGGAAGGCAGGCTCCTGTCCCCAGGCTTGTTCCTCTCTTATTCTTTCACTGCATTATGCTGTTGTTGGTTCATTGATTTTTGCTTTTGTTATTGTTGCTTTGGATTTGTTATTCTGCAAAGAAGAAAACTGCAATAATTAAACCCCAAACCTTCCCTTTGTGCCCAACCAAACCCAGAACCCAGAGAGCAAGCAGGCAGGGTGTGATTCCTGGTTGCATGTGGCAGGAGGAAAATATTTGATTCATTTTCCAGTGTGAGCCATTGTGAACTTGAAAGGGACGTTGTCAAGTAATTGGGTTTTCCCACAAAGTGTTGCAACCTATCGAGGAGAGTATCTTTTTGGTGCGGTAGATGCCAAGCTCCAGAAAGGAAAATGCTACTGAAGCAGTGCCAGCTGGCTGCGATCCCAAGCTCCATTTCCAAAGCCAAGGTAATGGCATCAGCAAGGCTGGCATGAAAGTGGAAATAAAACAGTCTCTGTCTTGACTACAGACTCCCTTTGGAATTGCTTCCATGTGAGGGAGAAGAAGAGAGGGCAGGGGCGAAGGGAAGGTGGGCGAAGAAAATGTTTGCCCAAGTAGAAAGTGTTAAAGTCCAATGATGCGAATTGTTGAAGTGTGCAGTCCTGTGGAAATCCAAAGAGTCTCAGTGAGGGTTTGCAGCAGGAAAACCCCAAATCCTTGATTTTTACAAGTAGCAAAATGGGAAACGTTGACAGTGTTGAAACCTGATATTTTGGTAATAATTCCATTTCAGGTTTTTAGGACATGATAAATGTCTAATTCTGAGATCCACATATTTCACTCTATGTCCCGTATTTATTATTAAGTCAAAATTAAATCCAATAAAAACATAACTATTGATATGAGAACAAAGCCTTTAAACTCTACCAAACAAGCTGTCGTTCCCCCCAGGACTGTTGGATTTGGGTAATTCTGAAGTCTCAGTTTCATGCTCTCATTCAGTGCAGTGAAGGAGCTTGATTACGACAATTCCTACAGAAACTGCTTCTAGACCAGGTTTAATCAAGGTGTTCATCACAGTTTTAATCTAGGTGTTAATGACAGCTTTATCTTTCAGAGCATTTTAGAACAATAAGAGGACCTACATGGTATTACATATAAACCCCTTAGGCTTTACCTGTACCTGAATGGATGTTCCCTGCGGAGCAATGGGGCACCTTAGCTGGGCTACAGCCCTTCTTGGGTAATGTCTGAAGGATTTTCTGGTACCAGGAAAGGTTTTCGTCCTGGCAGTGAGGATTGTAGGTGAAATTAGCTCACAGCTATCTTCATCCATCTGTCCAGGACTGGTTTGCCATTATTTATCTGTATTCTGCTTGCATCAAAGAAATAAAAGGTAGGTAGAACTGGAGCACTCTGTACATTGCCATCTCTCTGAGCAGTGAAAGACCAGTAGAGAGCACAACAGAGAGACTCATTTAGATCCACCACTCTCTTCAGCCACTCTGTTTTCTGTCAGTCCCAGCAATGACAGATGAGTCTTATCCTTTGTTATGTATTATGAGTTACTGCATCACGTATTATGAGGTTTAGCTTTTACCATGTGGTGTTGGGCAGAAACCAGGAGGTTGATGCATGCTGGAACATCATCCACAGCATGACACTGCACAGCAAGTGTTGAATTTGGGCACTGGTAGATACTGGTTTTATTCCTGACCCACCCATGGACTCAGTTTTGTACCTCTCTTTTTCTTCTCTATGCTATGCCCTAGGACAATTGGGTAGTGGTGACTTCTTGCTTTGTAGGGCATTGCAACTCATTTGATGTGTGTTCATGAAATGTCTCTCGAATGTCAGACATCTATAGAAGTTCAAAGGGGTGCATTGTGCACTCTGTCCCCTTTCATTTGCCCTGGTGGACATTAACTGGATATAGAAAAGTTGGTATTTTGCTGCAACTGGAAACTGTTGAGGCAGTGGAATGGCTCCCAGCTGGTACAGGGCAAAGAACTTGTGAAAGGTTTTCCCCTCATAAAGTCTGTCTTGCAGCCTGGGCAGTGCTAATGCATGGCTGTTGCAGGATTCCCTGCTGAGATGGTCCCTAAGACCACTGCTGTTTAGTTGCACTACTGAGCGGCCAGTAACACTTCAGAAACTGGTGTAAGTGATGATTATAGCATTGAGCATCCCACTTCAGTCAAGTCTTGTATGACATTCCCATTGAGAAAGGGACTTCAATACAGCCTGATGCTGTACAGCTAATGTTGTTCAGGTGATAAAGGTGGGGCACTTGGGTGTCAAAAAGAGGCAGAATGAATGGATTAAATGGATCATATCCAAGAGCTCTGGAGGAATAACAGGTCCAAGGTGTGTCTTAAACAAACATCCTCCATGGCTCCATGGGCTTTACTTAGTTTTCTTCCAGCTCTTCAACTGATATTCAAAATTGATATTTCTGCATGTTGTTTTGAGGCTGTTTGGGTTTTTTTTTCCATTTCTGGCTAACTTTTTGCAACAAGAGCAGGCAGGGTTGAGATCACGGCCCCCCTCAGCTGTACAAGTGAGCGCTGAATGTTGTCTCTGGAATCACTGATTCCTGGGCTGTATTTCAGTACCTGGTAACTAAAACTGGCTTTGTGGTCAGAAAGCCATTGATGTTTGCTTCAGAGGGAGCAGCTATTGGCAGATGCCCAATAAAAGGCAGAACTATTTTATCATCTGTCAAGGAGACAGGATGATGGGTTTCAGGACTACTGCCTCACTTTATAATGTAAATGCCCATGTCTGTTAATTCTACCCTCAATTAGCTGTATCAGGTTGGGTTTGAGGCCGGGTTTTATCTGCTATTGACTATTTACTCTGATGTTTTGGAAAGCAATAGATGTAAGGGCAGCTCTTGGAGTCAGTCTTTATTGACTGCCCATGCAGTTCCTGGTTACCCTGGCCCATGTCAAGAGACTGTGACCAGGCAATTATTAGTCTGTCCCAAGAACTGTTGTGTGAATCTGCTGATCACACAGATACCCCACAGCAGCTTATTTTGCTCTCAAGGGAGCTGAGCAGAGAGAAGAAACAAACAGGCTTCTTCTACTTCTTTTCTTGCTGCTCTTAGGCCACACAGATCTGTTCTTGCTGTGAAAACAGAGCCTAGTGTTTAATTTCTGCTGAGATTTTGTGTAGGATCAGATGTGCACTGGTCCCCTGCTTAAGAAAGAGCACATGCAGAAGGACACATTCGTGGTCTGTTTCCTCCTTTGATGTTAGTGATTTGAGCAGAGTTGGGCCTGATCCATGTGTAGGGTAAGGACACTCCAGCCTTTCTACCTTGGCAGCTAAAGGGGAATGCCTCTTAGTACGAATGGCTCCCTGGCCCAGGTCATACTGAGTGCTGAGATTGAGGTGTGGTGTTTCTCACCCGTGTGTCACTACTATTTAAACCCATGGAGTGATGCAACCTCTTGCAACGTTCAGGTCTTAGCAGATATTATCAGGACAAACTAAAACCTTACAACTCAGGCCCCAACAGGCAGGTAGCAATCCTGATCATCTCCTGCAATGCAGGTAATTGTGTGCCTGCAAACACACCCTGCTAATGGCTACGTAGTCTCTAAAACTTCAACTTTAACAAATACTTGCAAATTGACCCTGGAATGTCTCTGAGCCCAATTAAAGATGACCTTGGGTCTCTGATTCATGAACTGTTCATAGCTGGGAGTGGATCCACCTACGGGTTTCAGTGGAAAAATGTCAGGTCTCCCAAGATCCAAGCCGGCAATATTAATAACTGTCACAAGAAGCAGTGCTGGCTTTTTGTTTCTTTCCCTTGATGTTTTTACCCTACTTTTGTGAGTCTCACTGAACTTGTTAGGAGGATCCTAATCCCGAGTAAATCCCATGAAGAGAGCAGCAACTGGAGTGCTGTTGGCAGAGAATGGAGTGAGCTCTGGCGTTGCCTAAGAACTGCTGGACTGGATGATCTTTAAGGTCCCTTCCAACCCAAACCATTCTGTGACTGTGATTCTGTGAGTAGCCTTGCTTAGCACAGCATCTGGCACAGCTGTCTTGCTCATGTATAGAGCTGAACTGCTGTATAGGTCAGGACATGTTTGGCCAGGCCTGTGACTGTCTTCCGGACATTCACCAGCCCTGGCTCCATTTATCCCTGTGTTACCACATTCCTTTCTCTTTTTATGCTAAGATCTTCCTGTGTCTGTCTGTCTCTCCCTAGTCTCAGACTTCTGGATCTGTCTGTCTATTCCAGACATCACTACAGTGTGTGCCTTATTCCCACATATGACTTATTCTGATAATTCCTTCTCAGAAACTTCTTTTCTGCTTTCCTTCTCCCTCCCCACTTGTCATCATGCCCCTTCCCTGCTTTCCTTTATCAATCCAGTTCTCCTTTTCCCTGCCTCTCTCATGATCTGAGCACATTACTCCCGTTAAAGCTAATGGCTTTTACCTGCTAATGGGAGAACTGTTCTCTTCTGTCCTTTGCTCTTTGGCAGCTCCTGAACTTTGCTATTTCCTGTGATGTTTGCTAAGTCTGGAAAGTCCTTTGGCAAGCACCCAAGCAGCCCAGGACTCCAGCCTGCATTGTGTGTTTGAGTGGATAGTCATAGGTCCGCTTTTGATCCCAACACCTACACGCTTTCACAGTGAAGTCCTGTAAGCCTTGCAGAGTTTTTACTAAGCATCTAGCTCCAAAGGGAATTTTATGAGCCCTATTATGGGTATGAAGCAGCTTTTATTAGGGAGGAATGTGTCGGGGGAAGCTCTGCAGTTAAGATTTCCCAGCTGCCTGATGTTGCTGTAAGAATGCACGCTGCATCCTATTTTCAATGGACATAAGATACAGCTCTCAGCACCCAGCCTAACTTTACTCCATGTTTAATGGGGAAGGCTGTGTTACCACCATCAATCTGTACCCTGCATCACAAGTTCCTGCTTTTGTAACTGCCCCCTCTGTAATAGGGCAGTGTTCTGTTTTCATCAGAGCTTTCCATCAGTTTGTAAGTGGTACATCAGGCTGGCAGACACATAATAAAACTCACTGTAAGCAGTCCTGGCCACATGGCAGCTTTGGCATGGGTTTTCAAAAGGCTTCTTCTTGCGCTAAAGAATCAGACAGCTTGGAGGAGATGTCTAAAGCCTGGGCTATGAGGCAAAGAGGCACTGTGATTACCACCCTGGGAGGAAGGGGCATTCCAGGCTATGCTTGACGAACCACTGTAGGAAGCAGGCAAGTTGTAACATGTCATTTTACAGCAAGGCCAGTAAATAAAGTCCAGTGGGTAAGAACTAGCCCAACATGTGGAGGATGCAGGCTCTGTCTGTGAGTCTGCCAGTAAACTGCTGCATGATGTTGACTTTACCCTTCCATGCTGTGTTTTGGCATGCTTAATAATATCTTCAAGACAGTTGTGATTTCCTAGTATAGAAACACAGAATGGTTTGGATTGGAAAGGACCTTAAGATCATCCAGTTCCACCCCCCTGCCATGGGCAGGGACACCTCCCGCTAAACCATGCCACCCAAGGCTATGTCCAACCCGGCCTTGAACACCGCCAGCGATGGAGCATTCACAACTTCCCTGGGCAACCCATTCCAGTGCCTCACCACCCTTACAGGAAAGAATTTCTTCCTCATAATCAATCTAAACTTCTCCTGCTAAAGTTTGAACCCATTACCCCTTGTCCTATCACTACAGTCCCTAATGAAGAGTCCCTCCCCAGCATCCCTATAGGCCCCCTTCAGATACGTATGTATGTGTGTCTGCCAGGCTGAGCACAGGACTCTTGTTGGAGCAGTTTCTCACTGTAGTTGTGCATCCATCAGCCCTCTACAATAAGAGGACCATGTAATCTGAGAAACCGTACAAGAGCTAAAGCTGGGAAGGTGGATGCTCAACCTGTCTTTTAATTCTTCTTTATCCTCTGCAACTTCCAGCTTCTTGAAATAATTTTGACGGCACATTGCTATCCAGCGTATTTTTTTTGGAGGAAAAACATACATGATCCTTCTGCTTCCCCTCTCTGTGCATCTTAGGAAAGCTGAGCAAGTTTTGCATGCATTCTTGAAGAAGAAGCCCTCGTGGGGCAGCGCGCACTAGTGCTGGTTGATGGAAAGTAGGTGGTGTTACCTCCAGAAACAACAAATCAGGCAGGTGCTGCATGATCATCATGTGCTGTGTGTGTGGCTTCTGATTGTAGCCTCCAATGAGAGGAAGGGAAAAGGGAAAAAGCAGCTCCATTTCCTAACTGCATTTAAATTCAAAAGGCAGCAAAAGGGTTTAGTTTGCGAAAAACAGGAGGCCAGCTGTAACAATGCTTTAACAATGCTTCTGAATGTGCGAATATGTTTCTGTGTTGATTTTTTGTATATCTCTTATGTGATCTATTTTAATGGAGTTTGGGCTTCCTTTATTTACATATATTCTAACGTCCCTACCGAGTAAACAAGAGATGCCCAGCTAAGCAAATAAGCCCGAGGGTGATGGGAGAGGGAGAGAGAAAGGAGAAGAATAGCGGGAGGGAGAGGAACAGAGAGGTGGCAATAGGCAAAGGGTAAACAGACAAGCACTAATTAAGGCCTTCATCACAAGCAGGGAGATGTGCGAGGCTGACAGTCAGTCAAGCAGATAAGGGGAGATGAGTTAAAATCTAGCCCCAGGTTTTGAAGGCCCCGGGGCCCTGGCAGACAAGAGCACAGTGAACCAACAGGAAGCCACTGAAAGGTCATTTGCATGAAATGATGTTCAGGATCTTTTGCTTTTGTTGTTGCCCTGATGGCTTTAACCCCTTCCTGGCCCAGGGAACGCACAAAGCTGAGACATTTGCAGCCAGGCTCTGTACATGGCTTGAAGGCTTCTTTTCGTGGCCTTTAAGGGAGTAGTCCTCCCTCTTGGTGGAGGGAGAGGGCTTGTATCTCTCACGGAAAGTAGGGGGAGCTGAAATTCCTTGGCATCTTGGATCACTCTCTAGCAGGGTGTAAGATGGAGAAGTCATCACAGTGGGAGACTCCAGGCATGAAGTGAGCCACACGCTTGCCAAGGTGGAGGAAGATACAGTGACCTGCATTGGCCAAAGACATTCAGGTGTTCTGAACTTGGAGTTTTGTTCGTTTTTCCAAGAGCTATGGTCACGGATGTTAGGAGTTTCCATTATGGAGCAGTGTCAGAATCTATCATCCTTGCCTTTGCTGTAGTGTCACACACATAATCACTATTGGGAATGTTGTGCAGGTGGCTTCTGTCTGCCCCTTCAGCTGGAATTGAAAATCCATCCTAATTTTTAGTGCTTATAAAGGAATGGGCAAATTGTAGATGCAATCTCCTCTCCCTCAGCGACTTCAGGAAATAAGATCTTGCTCAGATCTCCAAGGGAATTCCGACACTCTAATCATTATTATAAGTTCTCAATGAGCTTAGGCATATAGGCAGATTGTAATTCTTAGTGACAAGGCAAGAGAAATGCATGCAGAAGTGCTCACCATTTTGTAATAGACTTTTTATTTCCCCCGCTTGTGTTTAGCCATTTGGTAAGTCACAGTCGTTACTCTTCTGCTTTTCCTTCTGAAACATAAGAACTGGTTAGAGGGAAGGTTAGTAGATTAAATGGGGGTCTGGGCTATTGGGCTTCTGGGTTCTCCTCCAAACCACTGCCACTTCATTACTGTTTGGCCTTCTCCATCTCATGTAACTCCTTGTGAGAAATGTACCTGCCACAGAAGGCCAATAAGTTTTACGTGCCTCCAAGAAAGGGGATGGTTGGAATTATTACCTCTGAGATTGGTGGAGCACTCTCAGATCCTTGGGTGAAAGAGCTGTTGAAGGTAGAGCAGTGGTTACCAGTAGAGCAGTGCTCTGGAGTGGGTGGTAAGGCTGGATGTTGAAGCTACAGGCTGAATGCCAATCCATGGTGGGAATACAGTGAGGTCTTGAGAGATGCCAGCCTGTTACAATGTCAAGTCTCACTGGAGATTTCCAGGGACTCTGATTTCCAGGGACTCTGATTTCCAGGGACTCTGATTTCCAGGGATTCTGAATGGTCGGATTTGGTTCAGATCACTTCCAGGTATCAACCCCTTTCTGTTCCATATTGAAGCCAGAAAATTTGAATCTGAAGTCTATCTTAGGCTGTGTCTGAACAGATATCAGCTGTTACAGTTGGTGAGCTCTTGGGTTTTCCCACAGGAATCGGTGCTGTCCAAACCAATGCGCTCCCAGTTCCGGTAGGAAACCTCCTGCTCAAGGCCAGCTATAGCAGATAATCTTGTTCAGTGCTGTGGTTTAGTGCTAAGGTGCTGGTTCTCAGTGGCATTTGTTGTAACTCCATTTGTAATGTTGTAGCTCCATGTTGTAAATCCATTTCTGGGCTTTTAGGGCACATAATAGAGACATTTTCTCCTTAAAAGACAAGACAACAAAACAAGTTCCCGAACTTCCCTTCCATTTCACTTTCCCCATGCTTTGCACTGCATTCCAGTGCAGGCTGGTATTACAGCCTGCTAGAATCCCATTTAGATAAATATTGTTAAAAGCCACTGTATGCAACCAGTAGAGATGATGGTGTGTAGGATTACAGGGAATTGTTCTCTGTTATGAATACAGTGAATGTATTGTGAATGGACTTTGCTAAAGCAGGAGCTATAAGCACATGTACCAGTAGTAAATATCGATAGCCTTTGGCTAACTGCTTCTTGTTTCTGCTCTCTGTTGAGTTTTAACAGGCCACTGTCATCAAGTAATTTTTTCTTCTACTTCACTATACATAATAGCATCTTTAAAAGCCTGGAAATGATTTTATTTGCCCTTTTATTCTGGACAAACAGCAGTTTCTTTTTCTTGGCCTAACTTTCCATTGAGAAGACAAACCCGAGCCCTGTTCAGTGTGTTTTTGCTTTAAATTCCATACAATTATCGTTGCTAGCATCAGACCAAAAGAAAGAGGTCTCAAAGTGTGATTAATCTGTTCAACATATGACCTCGAAAGCTGAGCAAGTGGAAAGGAAATATTGATTGTTAAAGGTGAAGCCTATGGTTTGGAAAGAAACTTTGTTGGTGTAGTAGGAGAGCTCAGTGACTTCGTATGTTGAGGGAAAGCATTTGTATGAAAGAAGAGCCCTTGTGCTCATATAAGGAGGAAATATGTGTCGTTCCATTCTGTGTTTTATGAGGACATGCTGCTGTTGAAAGACAACCCTGTAAAAGTCCTACATTGTAATATCCTAAATTCATCCTGTACCTCAGGGTGAAACACAACCTGGAGTTGCAGATTTCCCCTCATGCTAATAATAGAGATGGCTGGGACAGAAGATGCTGCATAGACTCCATAAAGCAAGTGGAAGAAGTGTTGTCCTGCTTCTTGTCAGCCAGTGAATTTGGTTGTCTGGTGGAAAAGTGGTTCTCCAGGATGGCAGCAGCCCTTGGCTCTAGTGTGCCAACCTTCACCCTCCCCTGCAGTGGTCTCTTAGTGCTCCAGAGGCCATGTTGCCCTTACTACAAAGACCAGCCAAGGCACCCAGCGCAGCTTGCTAAGGGAGCAGCAGGGTAATTCCTGCTTCCAGCAGGATCGTTCTTCACTGTGAAGCTCTTCCCTGTGAGGGTGCTGAGGCGCTGGCACAGGGTGCCCAGAGAAGCTGTGGCTGCCCCATCGCTGGCAGTGTTCAAGGCCAGGTTGGACACAGGGGCTTGGAGCAAGCTGCTCCAGTGGAAGGTGTCCCTGCCCGTGGCAGGGGTTGGAACTGGATCAGCTTTAAGGCCCCTTCCAACACAAACCAGGCTGGGATTCTGTTATTCCACATTTGTTCACTTCAGAGGGTAGAATAGACCACGGCTGTGTTAAAAAATACCCAGAGATTTCAGACTCTACATCTTTATTTCTCATTTCAAGACCAGGCCAGCTGTGCCACACCAGTGTAGTGTGATACATGCCCAACAGTGTGGTGTGATACGTGCCTAACAGTGTGGCACAGGGTCAGAGAGGTTTGCTCACTGCAGGGAGCAGCCTGTGATTTCCCAAAGCCCAAGCAGGCGATTTTTCTCTTTCTCTCTTTTTTCCCCCTTTTCCGCCTGGGAAGGATGCAGCAGCATCACAGACCTTGTCACCCCGAGCTTAGAGGACAGCAACCATATGCCTTCCGACCTGCCCTTGCTTTTCTAGGAAAGATTCAGCCTGCTGGGCATTTTCTATCAGAAGCATTAAGAGACAGCGGTGGGGATGTGGCCTGGGCTGGCGTTCCTCTGGTGCTGTGCAGGGGGAGGGCGAGAAGGGGAGCATGGAGCGGGAGGAGGGTGAGGAGACTGGGCTGCCAAAGAGGAGGAGGAGGGATGGAAGAGAGGCGAGATTGGCATCTTCTTGTGCATGAGGCTGGCCAGCGTCAGGACAGCTTGATGAGCCCCCAGGCTGCTATCTCTCACGGTTGCTCTGATTGCAGTGATGGGCTTGTCTGGTGGCTTGGACACCAGCTTTCATTAGCAGCATTGGCAGTGGCGGGGAAAGAAGGGAATGGAGGAGGTAAAGAAGCCCTGGAGTCACACTCACACACACATGCATGCACGCACACAAATCGGAGACAGGAAAGGCAGAGAAACAGCTTTGGCTCCAGGCTATTGATTTTGTTTCGTGACACTTGCTCATTTCCACTTAGTGAGCTTGTACCTTCCCGGTACGGCTACAGCAGCTCACCATAGGAGAACAGTGAACCCAGAGTGGAAGGGTTGGTGACTGATGGGGTGAGCCACTGATTGGAAGCCATTTCAGAACAGTTCCATCTGTGTGCTTGCAACAGCACACGAACACTCCAATGTGTCTCCACACTCACCGAGGGCACACACTCCCACGTGCCTTTCACACAGGTATGCACATACATCTTCATCTGCCTGTACATAAGCTCCTTGCATGGTCTTCTAAATACTGAGCCTCAGCCTCTCTAGTATCTTGTCTCATGTTCAAGGTAAAAGACTCTGGAGGCAGGTATCAGAAATGTCTTTCTAGAAAAGTGATGCTTTTTGGTGGCATGGCTGCCAGTGTTGCACTATAGGCAAACCTGGGCCAACAACATTGTACAGGCAGCATCACATTGTGCTTGTTTCTTCGTACATCAGTTGTAACTTTACTCCCAGTGAACTGACCATTGCTGCCTGAGTCACACATGGCAGTGGTGGCAACAGCAGTTTTCATCTTGGCCACATTTGGTTTTCAAACGTAACCAGCTGCCTGACCCCAGGGAAGGGGAGGAAGCTGCTGGTGGAATGGGAGCTGAGTGAACCAGGGCTGTCACTGAGCATCACAAGACACTGTGGTAAAGTTGTGTGATGCTCTGTGGCTGCCCATACTTCATATCTGCTGAGAATCTCAGGGGTTATCAGACAGTTGCCTTCACACCAGCACCAGGAAGTTTGGGGGCATAGAGGAGATCTGCTGAGTAGTTGATGATCCTTTGCTGTTAGTATCATGTAGCTGCTTCTGCTACAGCTTCTACACTCCTCCGCTGGGGAGAGTAGTTTGGCTGTGAGAGTAAAAGGGACTTCTGTGTCTAATTCCTTTGTTACTTTCTCCCTTTCTGGCCTAAACATATTCATGTCAACATGCCTGTACACACATACACACACTCTTTGTCACACACACATGAACAGTTCTTCCCAGCTTTGCATCAGGGGATGTTGCAGTGCCATGGCTGGCAGGAGTTACTAACTGGATTTGCTGGTAAATCCATCTGGAGCCCCAGTGGGAGGCATGGACAGATTCAAGATGAATAATGGCTTGTCTGAAGCAGCAGCATGGATTACTTTCTGAAAAAGAAGGGGAGATACCCTTTTTCTCCATGAAGACTTCTACCTGAAATGGAGGTGGAGGACTGAAGGGTTTCAAGCAGGTAAGGAAAGAGAAGATTGTTATGAAGAGGAAATGATTTTCATCGTGTTGCTGAATACGGTTTTCCATCCTTTTCCAGTACATTTATTGCATCTTGTCTTCCTATTACACTGTTCCTTTATTTCCTATAGCTTCATTATGAATGTGAGACCGTAAGGGGCGAGGCAGCTCCTCCTCAGGTTTCTTAGTGACAAGATGAGAGAAAATATTTGTTGTTCCTCCTTGTCCTTCTTTCATCATGCGAGATGTAAGCCGCTTCCAAAATATGCCTTGGGGCTGCCCCTCGGGACATGGCCAGCGTGTTGGGGCTGAAGCCACTGGGTTTCACAGTGTACTTTGCTGTCCAGCTCTTGGGTGAGATTTGGCATTGACTGATGGAGTGAAAACAGTCACTTGTTTACCAAGAGCAGGGCTGAGATCAGACAGCTTCATCTGGGACTCAGCAACAGGCACACTTCGGCTGTACCTGTGCAAAGGAAGCAAGGCAGCAGAGACTCAAATGTTGGTGAGAAGGAGAAGCCTCTTTGTGAGTATTGATAGACTGGAACGAAGCTGCATGTGCTGATGTGTTGCTTGAATAAGTGGCTGAGGAAATAAAAATAAAGCTTTTTCTCCCCCTGCCCTCATCTATTGCATAATGTTGCCTATAGAAAGCCAAATACACTGGAATGAGAAGGAAGAGCCTTTCCTGTTTCCTTCTGGTTGTCTTACCCATCCACAGTGTTGCCAGCTGTGTTGCAGGCCTGCACAATGTGTAGTGTGTGTGTGTGCTCCGCGGTGAAGGTCCAGCCTCTGGAAGCACTTTGTCATTGGAGAGACTCTGAGTCTCTGGTTCTTTTTGGGGGGTCTTTAATTGGGTTTCTCTATGTTTGTTTGGGGTTTCTTTAATTAAACTTTTTTAAAGCAGAGCCCATCCTCAAGCCCAAATCTCATAGTAGATTTCAGATATAAAAGTAGGTTAATGACTTCCAAGGCTCTGCTTTGGGATCAGTGTTGTTAGGATGAGCACACATAGCATCAGGGTTCCACTTCTGGTTCTGCTTCAGTTTTTGTAGTCTTGCATAAAGCTCTTTGTTGGCCTTGAACCTCAATTCTGCTGTTTCTAACATGCAGAAAAATAACATCTAGTTTATGTGTCATGCTTAAAAATAACACAAGACGAGTGGCATTTATTAGGTTCACCTCAATCTTTAGTGAAGTAACATGAGCTGCTGTAACTTCAGCTTATCCCTCTTTACTGTGAGCTTTTTGTCTGGTTCTTCTTTTGCCAAGTGGTGGTGCTGGGCTGGGATGGGATGGAAACAAAGAATCTGACTCCAAAATAGGAACAAATGCAAAGACAAGATCTTTGCCAAGTGCGTTCATTGTCCTTTGGGTGCACCTGCTAATAGCTTTTGGCTGTTAAGAAGTGAGACTGTTCCTAGAACTGAGTGATCCCATCAGTGCCCTTGCTTTCTGCAGCCTCCTCCAGCCACTGCTGCTGGAGCCTGAGCAATAGCAAGACCCTTTCTTCCTCCCAACCCCACTGTTCTTCATACTTGTGCCTTGTAGATTGGGTCAGTGATGGGATTTCCCCCTTCAGCCTATATCCTCGGAGCATATAAGTAGTATAGGAAAAGACAATTGCATACATACTTTGTATGTAGGTTGTGAGGTTTGAGGCTGCCATGAGAGAAATCCTATGGGATAGGGTTGCTAGCCAGCCTGAAAAACACAAGCAAATTATCAGGGCCTGACTGGGGGAGTCTTTAGCATCGTTTGGAAACCACTGTACTGACGAGTCTTCTCCCATCTCATTTTATGACTGCATTCTGCCTTGACATCAGTCTTGGCCACAGCCTCCCCTCCTGTTACACACGATGCTGTCACCTCCAGACCTTAAGGTTGGAGCTTTGTTTTTCATCTCAATGTGTTAATGACACAGTGTCCAGAAAGAAACCATCTTTAAGAGAAAGTAGTGCAACACCCAGCAGTTCAGGGCTAAGATTCCTCCAGTGGCAGTAGTGTTGTAAGAGGGGTTAAGGAGTGCAGGGGTGAGGTCCTGGGGGTTGGCCCTTTCCTTTGATGCCGGCCTGGGAGCATGTTGGGCTCTACACAAAGCACAGCTCACAGAGGAGACCTCTGGCCAGAAGTGTGAGTGCTCACGTGCAGTATCTGGCATTAAGGAGCCTATGTTCTTTAGAGATTTTAGGACCAAGGGTAAGAGCTGTAATTAATAACAGAAATAACAACAGCAACAATAATAAAAATGATTCTGGTGCTATTAAGTGGTGACCTAAATAACAGAACAGCTGATGAGAAGCCCTGGGTCTGATCTTTCCCCCTCCTACTCCTTTTCCTCCACCCACGTCTCTGTGCTTCTTTCTCTCTTTATTATTTTTCTTTCTAATACTTTTTTCTCCTCTGGACATATCCTTGAATCCCGGCCATTCCCCCAGCTCATGGGATTCCCATTATACACGCTTGATATTTAACAGCTTTGGCGTCTTCCATAGCTGGGAGTGAAAAAGAGAAAAAACAGCTCAGAAACATAATGGAGAAAAATCTGCATACGGAGCCCTGGTTCCATGTCCCTTTACACTGTTTACTTAGATCTTAAAAGCTACGAGCTGTGGCATCTACTCAGACTTCATCAGCCCATCCTGCCCTGATGCTGGCCTTGGAGACACTGCCAGCTCTGAGTTCCCTCCTGCAGCCACCGCGTCAGACGCAGCAGCCTCCCCATTCCTTTCCGAGTCTCTCCTCCAGCCAGTTTTCCCACAGAGCAATCATGGGGCTGCTTGTGCGTTCATGGGGGCAGAATGTATTCTCTTTAATCAGAAATCCTGATTATGCCCAGGAGCTAAGTTTATCCCCCCATGAATATCTGCTTTATTTGCTCAGTAAGCTGTCTTGTGTCTTCACCACGGTGCAAGTTGTTGGTGTCCTCTGCGCTATGCAGATGGGATAAGGCGGTGATCCTTCTCCCAGAAGATCCTAATCACTCACTCTGTTTAGAGCCATGATTACGTGCCTGGTTTAAAATTATCGTCATCATCTTCATATGAAAGAGAACATTGTGCCACGAGTGAGTGGAGCGGTTTGGTATGAAGTAAGCCCGTTAGAAGAATAGGTGAAATACCTAATCTGAAATCCATGCCAGCCTAGTGCTGCTGCATTAAGGAATCCCTGTAAATCCTCATATATCTGAGCTTTTCCTGGTGAAAAAGGATTGGGTTTATGTGGACCTTAGTGTCATAAGCAAAGCAGCAGCCATCCCCAGCATTCTCTCTCACTACCTGTGGTTTGGGGTTTCATTTTCTGTCTCTTTTCTTCTTTATTCCCGTTTTTCTTCTTTTTCCCAGCACATGTGAGTTTTCTGGGCAACAGAAGAGGACCACGGTGTTCACTGTGACCTGTCTGTTGTGCTAGAACTGGAGAAGTATCTTAAGAGTATTTAGACAGTCAGCCCGATCTCCTTCCCTTGCCTGTCCAAATGTGGAAGTCAAAGTCTGAGCATTGTGGTGTGAGAACAATCGCATTCTTCCAGAGGGCACTTCACAGGCCTGGTCTTAGATGTTTAATAAGGTAAATTGCTCATTTACCAAGGCTATAAAGAAAATACATGGGAATTAGCTTCAGTTTTTAGTCTAAGCTAGCTCTGACTCATTCCATGCTTTAATTCCCACTTTCCTTAGCAGCTGTGAAAGTCTTACCAGAAACTTCTCCTGACAAAGCACCTTCTTTTAAGGTTTCCAGTGGTTGTCTTTCCTGTTCCCGTCTTTCACACCTGAGATAAGTCGCTTGTTTCTTTTTGCAGTGCAAGAGCCAAAAGATTTTCACTGAAGTTAAGGGTGACGCACTTAAAGCTCATGAAAGCAAAGGCGATTTTGAACCCAGTGCTTGGTTACTGGTTTACAAGAAGTTATCAGGGAGACTTTGATTTTTGTAGTACGAAAGGTTTTATATGGCTTGTGACAGCGTCCAGTTTTATTATGCAGATTAGAAGTGCATTAGCATCGAGATGTGAGACAGATGTGAACTGACGGGCATTAATGAGAAAATTCCCTTGGAATTGCCCATGGTTGAGCATGCGGAGGTGTTCTTGATTCTTCGAGTATCCTTTGTGGTCCTTTCCTCTTGCACTGAGGGAGAAGTTCTGGCTGAAGCCCTGCTCATCTGGGAAGGAACTTCTCTGCAGTGCTGTTGTCTTTAGATCCTTCTGAGCTGCAGACCAGACCTTTTGGGTTTATTTCATGCCCTGCCCAAGAGTTGTGGCCCTAGGAAAAGCTTGCTTCCCTCATGCTGGGACTCATCTCCTTGAAAAGCTGTTGTAGACCATATCTATCAAGACTAGAAGATCAGGAGGGCTGAAGTTAACACTCTTGTCTCACACGACAGCTGAGCATCAGCCCGTGTGAGTGATGCACTGGTTGAATCTCCTCTTTTATGACACCATGAAAAAGCAGCAGCAAATATGTACTGAGGCTCTTTCACACAAGCTGCTGCCAGGCACCACAGTCAACCAGAACTGGAGAACCCCTACGTAACTCAGGTGAATACTGACTTCCATACTGGAAGTAGGGTGACAACTGGGCTCACTGGGTTAACCCTGTTTCCTTAGGTGCACCTTTTGGTTTGGTAGATGTTCCCATATTTGTTACTCTGTGTAGAAGCAGGTCAGCAGATTCTTCAAGGGCCATTATCCTGCTGCTCCCTACAGCACTAGGTACACAGCAGGGAGTTGCATCAAGGAAATGCATTAAGAGGAATCAGCAAGAGAGAAGGGTACCTCTGGGCCAGCTCCCTGCTTCTCAATTATTTATACTTCATAATTTCCAGCAAATCACTGGCTGTTTATTGGTGCTCATCTATAATAGAAGAGTTTCCTAGATCACTGCCCAGCTTTGCTTAAGTTGTAGCTGGCCGTGCTTTTGAAAGCTGTTAGGAAAACCCTGGAGGGAAAGGCAGGGTCTCAGGAGTGGCTGGTCATCCATTGAGGATACACCCTTTTAATTTTTGGCTTTTGTGGGCACCTGGGACTGGTAGGTTTCCAACATGTGGTTTACCATCTCCATTTGACCGCACCACATCACGTAGGGACTGCGTGCTACAGTACCAACATGACCCTGACCGAGAAGTATCTCAAGGATCCTGCCTTTCCAAGCCCTTGCTCATACAGTGTGCTGCTTGTTCTGCCAAAATATCAATAATACAAAGGTTTGGATGGTCCTGAAGTTCTTGAAGAGGCTGTGAAAAAGGGAGCTACTGTTCTGAACCAGGATGAAACTTTTAAGAGCTTGAAAACTAAAGTGCATACTTCTGCAGGGCTGGAGATGGCTTTGCTTTGGATGGCTCCTCCATCAGGCCCGGCTGGTCTTTCTCCAGTAACATTTTGACTTCATTTTTCTCTTTTCATTTCCAAGCCAAATGATTTGGCCCGTTGAACTTTTCTCTTTCGAAACACTAGAATGGGCCACTTTGAGCATAATCCTTTACTTTGTGGTGTTTGAAAGAAAAAGATTCGTTGGAAGCAGCCATCTCCGTGTGAACAACTTCACATTTGAGCAAGTAGGAAATTTGAATGAAAAAATGTTTTGTTGAAATAGTTCCCAACCAGCTCTATCCATCACTTCCTTTCACTACTACCCAATAAAAATAGCTCCCACATACCACTGCAGTCAGGAGTGCCATGTTACAGAAGACGAAATAACTAAGCCAACAAAATGACTCACATTCCAAAGATAATATATAAGGTAGGGCCTGGCCAACTGGTTAGATTCAAATTAGAACCAGCCTCAGCCTTCCTGCCTGAAACAAAATGATCACAAAATATGATCTGTTGTTATTTTTTGATGTTTGCCCGGTTTAGTTTCGCACACTTCTAGTCATGATTCCACTTCAGGCTCGGTAGAAGTGGGCATGGTTTTAATGCTGTAGAAGTTGTTATTTCTCCTTGGCTTTAGCCTGACTAAAAGCAGGAAGCAGTAGGACTGTGGCAAGAGGGTTTGTTGTTGTGAAGTGATTTTTTAGCTCTGTTTGCCGGCTTGGAGTTTGGATACTCGGGTTCAAGTCTGCACGAGGACCTAGGCCCCTGCACCGTTGACGTTTTACACTACCCAGTTTCTCTTTTTGAAGTGATCTATTTTGAAGCAGCCAGAATTGCAGCCCTCAGAAATGACCTGATAGAATTCAGTGGGATGTGTTAGGCATCAGCGCACAGAAGTGGACCCCTGTGGTCCCGTATGTCCTTAGTAACCCTTCATAGTTTTAAACATAGAAATCAAAGACATAAACCTTCTGATTTTATTGTTGTTCTCAGGTACTGAACTAATACCCTGCAGTTTTTAGCTCATTAATTCTGTTGATCTTCACTCAAGCACTCGTTCCAGCAGAATGAGTCCTTCATGTACATACAACGTTTCAGCCAGGTTGGTAGTGCTTTTAGGAGCCGCTCATGGTTTAGGGTGAATGCATTTTAAAGCAATCTATAAATCTTTATGATCTTTGTTTTTCTTGCTCTTGCATGCATACTTGGCAATGATTTCCAGTTTGCATCACTGCAAATTTGATTCACCTATGTACAATGGGTGAGATTTGTCCACATCTGAAAAGCCACCATCAAGCCCTTTGCACCTTTTAAATCTTCCAAATAGGACTGAAGCAGGACATTATGGTTTGCCAAACTCTTGCACTGCCTTCCCCTGAAGCTGAGCTGAATTTCAGCCAGGCAGAATGAAGGGGCTGATGGTGTGGAGTGAATTACTGTGACCTTGCAATGTGCGATGGAAGAAAAAAGTAATTTGGGGGCTGCAGGACTGATTTTTGCTTTCTTTTCTCCATGGCTTTTTCGGTGCTTTCGATAACAGCTTGGATTATTGCATCCTATTTTGGGCAGCCTCTTATCAAATATTTGGAAGCTTAGAAGAAAGTAAATAAATGTTAAAGCTCTACAGAGACCAACTTATCAGGAAAGGGGTTGAGTTCAGTAGATGTAGTTTAGATGAGCAATATGCAGCAAGGAGAGGCCAGCACTTGATGGGCATAGACGCAAAGTAGACACAAGAGTAATGAAGAGTGTGGAAAGGAAAGATTTTTCTGGGGATGGATTTGTGTGCTAGAGGAGTCAGTGTATGAGTTGGGAACTTCCAAACGAAGACAGAGCAAAATCCAGGATGGTGTGATGGGCATGGCCACAAGGTCACAGTGTACAGGAGAAACACGTATTCTTTGTCTCTGGCTTAGTTTTGTGAAATCTTATATAAAGAATTGGGATAACTGAAGCTTTGGGCATCTGGTAAAGACCTCTGCTGTACTGCGGTGCCAGTCAATGTGTGTGTTAGGGCAGCGTTGCCCTGGCAGGGTCCCTGCAGCAGGCATTGCTGTGGCAGGGTGGGGGAGCTCCTGCCCCAACAAGGGTACAGAGCAGGCCAGCATTATCTAGCTGTCTGCTCTCCATCTGAGTTTCCCCTTGATGTCTTTCCATCTGACCTCTTCCCCTTTTCTCAGAATAGAAAGGAAACCTCTGTTTCACACAGGCCGTGATTGAGCAAATGCCTTCTGTCCACAGCCAGCTCCCAGCCTGGAGCTACCATCATCCATTCTGAAGGAAAGAATGGGAAGAGAAAACAGCCCTGTAAATGCTTGAAGGTTATTGTGTTTGAGGGAGCGGCCGGAGTCCTGAGGTTCTGCCTTGTATGTGTGACGAGTGAGGAGGACAGAGGAGCGGTGCAGGTGAGGAAGGGACAGCCTGAAACTGGGACTGGACCCTTTGCACTGGGTCTGAATAAATAAATGCAGACAGGGTGAGGATACGGGAGAGTCATCAAAAGGTTCTTGTGCCATGTACCTTCGAGTCCTGCTAGCATTGAATCAAACCTGGAACTTCCAGGGTTTACAGCTGAGTACAAGGGGTTCTTGGTGGTGTTTAAGGCTTGGTTGTTATTAAGCATCTTCACTACATGTCAAGTTAGTGGCTCCTGAGGACTGTCAGGACAGTTGAGGTAAGCAAGCTGGAAGCTGGACATTAAAGTGGATGCTGGGAGTGCTGAAAAGTGGCCCTAGTTTGTTCTAGTTGAGTTCCTTTTCCAAGCTCTGTACCCCAGTGACTGTCCAAAGCCTGTGCAAGTCCCAGAAGGAGCAGGATGCTTATGAGGTGCACTAACTCTTCCCAGAGTGCCCGGCAGCGTTTTCCTTTGCCCAGGTACAAGGGGGCTCCTTAACACATGTCAAACATCCCTGGCAAATGCACTGATTATGGAGATGATTTGCACTAGGAAATAAATAAATAAAAGACAAAAGAACAGAAAATGCACCCTCCCAAGATAGCTTTTATGTAGCTAGAAAAGTGAGGTGGTTTCCTGTTCTAAATATTTAACATGATGTTTATGATATGTCCTCTGGGGGAAGAGATGCTTGAAAGCTAATGTTTATGAAGTAAGTCTGGAGGGATGGAAAGGGGAGGGAGGGCACACTAACTAGGGAAAACAACTGGGAGAATAAAAAAAAACCAGAACCTCAGGAGATGTCCTGATTTATGGCTTTATTTGCTGGAGAAAAATCTCTGTTTTGTTAAAAAGGCTGCAAGTGAATGAAAGCAACTTCAGCCCAGCTCCTTTTGAAACCAGAAACCTGTTCCTTCAGTCCAGACAGGATCTGAGTCTGGGCCAGCAGGAATCTTTTACTAGCTGCTGCCTTTGTGCTTTGGAGCACTGCAGAAGGCGTATATGTCTACACGTCACGTGAGGGTTGGAATGATGGTCTGATGTGTATGAAGCCGAGCTACGTTTCAGAAAGGAGGGGTGAGTTCAGTTTCCTACTCTGCCAAACGCTTCTAGTGTGATATTTGGGTGTTTAATCTTCCTTTGTCTCTGTTCCCTGTCTGGGAATAGCAACAATTTCCTGATTCACTGGGAGATTGAAAATAAATCACTTTATTGTTATATACTTAAGAAATAAAGGCCTGGATTGCCATGACTTCAGGAGGGATGACTGAGCTCCTTGTGAAGCACACTCTGAATGGATGGTATTTTTCAACCCAGTTTATTAAAAGGAAACCCATGCTTGGTTTGTTTTACCTTAGTAATTCTCTATGTAAACTGCAGCAACTCAGGACCAGCTTTGTGTCTGGCTTTGCCATTCCCACCCCAGGATGAAAATCTTGTTGAGGGAAAGCTGTGGGTCAGAGAGGTGGAAACTTCAAGTGATCCCCCTCCTCTGATCTTCAGTAGTGCAAGTTACAGCAATTTTATATGCCAGCTATGGCTGCTATAGGGTATAGAACCACAGAGGCTGCGTTTGGAAGAAGGTTAGTGCAACTCCTGCGTGTTTCACCGTAATATCTTCTGGGTCCTCAGCAGAGCCTGTGGTGGCTCCTTTGGCGCGTGCTTGCCTTAGATCTTGGGACTGAGGAGGCTGGAAGGGAAACATTAGGAATTTCAAACCTAATCTTGTCTAAGATAAAACTCCCTGTGGCTTTAGCACTGGACTTTGAAAGTTTCAAAGGAGTCAGAGGCCAGGTAGAAAAATCCCATGTCTTAATCAATACTTCAGGTTTCTTCAGTGCCTCGTGCTCAGCCTGGCTGAAAGTCAGGCCATTTGTTTCAATTATTAAATACAGATTTATGACCTGTTGTTTTTCTTGGAAATAGAACCAGGCTTGGGACCAGTTTTCTCCTTGCAAAGAACAGTGTTTGGCTGTATTCATTCCGTGCAGGTAGAGATGTGTCAGTCACATTTATAAACATCCAGTTTTCTACTCCCTTTTCTCTCTATCCTTGTGACTCTGACCTTTCTCATCAAAGCATAACAGTTACACATCCCTTTTTCTGGCCTTACCGCGTCTGCATTTGATGGCTTTTATTTGGCATGCTACCAGCAAGCTCTTAAATCATTTTCCAGCAGGGAGAATCACTGGGCTGTGACAGTGCATCACTGGCCAATCCTGGGTTGGTCACAGGCTGGTCCCATTGGTCCAGTGAGGGCAGATTTCAACTAGTGTTGATAATATTGGTGTACTTTCTCTCTTGATTAGCTGGTCTGCTCCAACAGCTGTATTCATCCAGTTATAAGCGTGGAAATTTTCGTTTTCCTTAGATATTTACGTATGATGGTTATTGAACAAAATAATTTTGATCATAGGTGAAACAGTGATGGTTGAAAAGGCATTTGAGCTTGGGCAGAGTTCATATGTTTCGGGTAAAATGTATCTAACAGTGGAAGTTGATAACGTGTGCTCCGTGTGCATCATGTGTAACTGTAGTAACACATTACACAAGCTGAGCAGGGATGCAGTAGCCCACTACTCTTCCAGCTAATCAGTGGAGCTGCAGGAGGAGGTGTGAAGGTCCCTTCTTTAAACCTTGTTGGTAATAGACAGAAAAGACTCTTGTGTATGTGGAGCATTTAATGTTTTTAATACTCCCCTTTGCCCAAAAGTTGTCAATCTCTTCAATTCCAACAGGAGAAACTACTAAACCTAAGCAGAGCAGCAAACCCTTCCCCTCCTCACAACCCTGCCATACACACACCTCCAAACGTCCCATGTTACCTGAGCATCTGGAGCATTGAGGGGAACATGGATTTTAAAGGGGTTTTCTTAAACAAAAAAAAACTCCCTAACTCTAATCTACAACCCCCTTCAGACTTGCCCCTAGGGAGAAACCCACCAATTACTATTTACTTTACCAACCTCGAGTGATTTGTGGATGTAGGGAAGAATTATTTATGGTTTCATGCAGGAAAAACTTTCAGCTCCCTATTTGCCCTTGTAAGTAATGAGTTGCCTCAGGGGATCAAAGGTCAGATTTTGGTTTTAATGCCCACCTCCTTTTAAAAAATAAATAAAACAATCTATGTGAAAAGAAGAAGGGAAAAAAAAAAAAAGCCCTCAACAGTCTGAAAAGGCTCTGCCTCCTGCTCTGCTTTGATGTTTTAGGTCTGGAAGGGATCATAAATTTGCTGGTGTGAGATAGAGTGATAATAAATGTAGCTTTTAACTGCTGGGGTTTTAGCTCACACAGCATCCATTATCACTGGCAAAGGGAATGCACTTTTTTTTCCCTGTTGCTCTTTAGAAAGATAAATATTCACCCCACTATTTCCTGATGTCCCAAAAGCTCAAATGCAGCCTCTCCTCGTGATCATTCCCCACCAACTTTCGTTCTTGGTCAGGATGATTCAGTGGTGGCGATAAGAGTCTGGAGGGGTTAGCTTTCTGCTTAATTCAGCAGTCACCATTTCAGCTCCTCTTTGGAAGGATATTTTTCCAGTAGTTTGAGGTGTGGTGAGCAGGGAATAGCCAAGGAACAATTTGAAACAGAAGCTATGTTTGGGGTTCCAAGTTTGAGAGCTCGTGAGGTTCCCAAAAGAGCTGGAAGCAGAACTACTGCTTGGGTTTAGGAGGACTTTTCCATCTATGTTGTCCGGCTTCCTGGGAAACTCATACCCTGGAGTTTCTTCTCCTTCTTATTTCTTACTGACAAAGAGCTAAAGGCACTGCCAGGCACGGAGATGCTGCCTGTGTGCCGAGTCAGCACCCTTCCATGCCATCCCCAGCACTGTATCAAGCTCAGACAAGATGCGCTATTGGAAATTACTTTGAAATCTGACAGATACTTTGTGCTGGTATGGAGCAGTGCTTCCAATGCAACCGACTTAGTCATGTCATAGCATTTTTAAACTCTCTTGTTAAATGATTTTAACTGCTTCGATGTCTATTAATGTCTTTTTACTGAATGCCAGCAGCCTCATGTTCCAACAATTTCCACAAGGACTTATTGATCAGGTATAGATTTGGAATGAATTTTGCCAAATCAGTTTATCAGCCCTATATATCTCTTTCTATCTGCTTTGCTGTGCGGAGTGAACACTTCAGCTATTGTTTTTCTTTTCTCTAGATCAGCAATTAAGTCATTATTACTCAGTCTGCATCCATCATGGATCACTTCTGGTTGTAGCATCATTAAGTATTGTATTTGTAAGTTCAACCATAGATTTCTTTCTTTGGTCTGCTGCAAAACCTAATGATTTTCCATATATTCTTTTCAGGCCTCCAACCTAAATGAGAATGTCATCTACTCTAAATTCATTGCTTGGAGAGCTTTTAGAAGCTGTTAGAAAACTCTGGGATCAGAACAAATACTGGACAGCGCTTACTGAAATAAATAATATTTAAGGAGTGTATGAAAACACACTGACTTGGTCTTTACTTGCAACTTCCATGCAGTTAATACTGGCCATGTTTTAATTTACGAGTGGTCTTGTTCTTGTTTCCTTGAAGCGTTGTAGGCAGGTTTTTATGTCTTTATTGAAATTGCATATATCAGAGGATACCTTTTCTTACTTGGCTTTTCTAGTCCAGCCATGGAAATCAGCCTCCTTTCACAGACTCACAAAACATGAGGTCAAAGGGATGTCTCTTATAGTCTGAGTTATTCTGCAAAGGAAGCCAGTCTGTTTGAATCCATTTAGTTCTAAGCGGCTCACACCTCTTCCAGAAGTAAGCCACGTTCAACATTTCCTACTGGTTTGTTGTAACAGTTACTTACCATGACCTTTGAGCATGTAACTGCTAATTTGAATGTGTCTGGCTGTGGTTTCTGATTAGTCTAATCCACCCATGGTTTTAGTTTAAGCTACATTAGTCCAGCTTTCCATGTTACCAGCTTTGCTTCCAACTTTACCTTTGGGCCAGAACAGTCTCTTAATGGGTGCATCATGTTGGTTTTGCATGGAGCCTGTGCCTTTGGAGACCTCTGAGAACTAAGTCTGAATGTTGTCTGTGTTCGTCACAGGGACTTTGGCTGCTTACTTTGACTGCACTTGTTGCTTCTTTCCGGGTCCATGCAGATGCCCATACCTGTTACCCTGAGGTGATGTCTGCCATATGCTAGTTAGAAGGTGAAGCCATTTCATTTCCCAAAAGGTGCCTGGAACAGATGGGCTGTAGTTCTGGTGTCCTCAACATAAAAAGGACATGGAGCTGTTGAAACAAGTCCAGAGGAGGCCACGAGGATGATGAGGGGACTGGAGCACCTCCCATATGAAGATAGGCTGAGAAAGTTGGGGCTGTTCAGCCTGGAGAAGAGAAGGCTGCGTGGAGACCTCATAGCAGCGTTCCAGTATCTGAAGGGGGCCTCTAGGGATGCTGGGGAGGGACTCTTCATTAGGGACTGTAGTGAGAGGACAATGGGTAACGGGTTCAAACTGAAACAGGGGAAGTTTATATTGGATATGAGGAAGAAATTCTTTCCTGTGAGGGTGGTGAGGCACTGGAATGGGTTGCCCAGGGAAGTTGTGAATGCTCCATCGCTGGCGGTGTTCAAGGCCAGGTTGGACAGAGCCTTGGGTGGCATGGTTTAGTGGGAGGTGCCTCTGCCCATGGCAGTGGGGCTGGAACTGGATGATCTTAAGGTCCTTTCCAATCTTAACTATTCTATGATTCTATGATTATCCCAGTGAGATGCCTGTAGCATTGGCTCAGCAAAGAGCCTGGAGTATTGTCTATGTTATAGACCTTATTTGCTGATTACTAAAATCAAGTGAGATGAATCCTGCTCAGCTGCACACAGTTACCCAATTTCTATAATGTTTTTCTTTAATGGAAAATTCTATCTTAGCCATCTGATTTTATTGAAAAAAATCTTACTTCTGTAAATTGGCCTTTTTTATCAGCTCATTCTCAGTTCTGCTTTCTGATTGTCTGTCTACTAAGACTAACCTAAGTGTCTGGGATACCAAGTAGGAAAGTTCGGATGAATGTCAAACAAGAGCAAATGCATCGTGCATTCTGAGAGTAATCCCATAGTAAAAAGGAGACCAACATTTCAGTGACCACCTGGAACTGAGTTTGGGAATATATCTTAGCATAATGTAAACTTGAGCAGGACTCCAGCAGCTGTGAAGGCTGGGCTCTAGATAAAGTCCATTCTATGACTGAAAACATCTGCTGCCCTTGACTGGATCTTATCCATACTCCTTGGAATAGAACAAGCACTCATGGGGAGATGTTAGCCAAGTTCTGGATGCAGCTCTTGCTGTAAAACCTCTCAGGAAGCTCCTGCTGTTCTTCCTCTGCATGTGCTGGAACTGAAATACTTTGGGAAGATGCGTACACTGATCTTTAGAGCTGCTGTTTCAGATTCAGTACCATGAGCTGGCAATGCTGAATGTTGAGGTGGGATCAAGTGGTGATGACTGTGTTGAAATGACATTTCAATGATTGTGATTAGGCAGTGAAATACAAGGAATATGAGGAAGTGGAAATGGGTATCCTCAGCTGTAATCTGCAGCTGCATTTTGAAAGGCAGTTGTATACACATCGTAGGTTGTAGAAGCTGGAAAACACTCTCACATTCTGCTCAAGAGAAGACTGCACATGTGAAGTGAACACAAGTGAACACAATGTGAACACATGTGAACACAATGAAAGGATTCTTATTGTTGTAGCCACGATGGATTTAGGAGAAGCAGATTTTGTGGGAAGAAGGTATTTCTTTTTCTTATATTAAAGCAAGAGAAATATTTAGTAAAGCACTCACGGTTTGGGGCACATCTCCCTTTAAGTCATTTCCTGTTTTGGGCAGGCTAGCCAAAGCTGGATACCTGAATGCATACATACACTGGTCCAAAAACGTTTGGAAAACAATTCCAAAGAATTCCTGCTTGGCCTTAGGAATGAATGCCACATTAACATGCTGTTTCCCTTTTGTTATCAGTGACTAATACCTGTTCTCTCCATGAACAAAATAATCACTGTCGGGGTGTTGGATTGTTTTTAACTGGGGAACAGGGATAAGAAAATCTGAACATCAAAGCAGTTGTGAAAGGGCATATCTATGGGGCAAAGGTGGAAGGAACATACACCAGTGCACTTCAGAGAGTTAACTTCAAGGTCTGCTAATCTGCATCTCTCTAAGATGCTTTTGGACTTCAGCAAAGGGACAGATAGAAAAAACCCTGAAACATTTAGCTAATCAGGATTACACCCAGCTAATGGAGAGAGGTTGTTTCCCCCCCCTTCCCTATCATCCCGGTCGATTCAAATTGATCATGGTTCTGCTGAGCGAGAGCAGTCCTTCAAAGTTTATTCTGGTGTCAATTTTTATAGTTCCCCCGCTGATCAATAGAATGCATAATCATTAAGGCAAAGTTTGCGAAAGCTAATCCTTCAATACGAGTTTTATGAATGGCTCAGAGTCATGGCTCTAACCATTTGGATGTAAGTGGAACCTTTAATCAGGTGAGTGACAGGAGACAGTCAATAAGATTTGCTGAGATTGGATTCTGATTTTCTCTACAGTTCTGCAGAGTGAGCAGGGGAGAGGGGAGTGGGGATGGCCGCAGGAACAGACAGAGGCTAAACTGGAAATTTCTCCTCTTTTATTATTTATAAACTGTGGTTCCAGTATTTTTAAAAACCACTTTGCACTTGCAGAGCATTTTTCACCTCGAGAGCTCAAATGGGGACATTTGCTGATTAAACACTACATCATCTCTTTGTGAAGTTGAATAACAATTAGTCTTTATTAACTGGGCATTCCCTTTAATGATTATAAACCTATTTATGAAACAGGTTTTCATTTTGGGTGATTGGGCGAAGTTGTCTTGAACTTAATGGGCCGAGGACATGGCACAACATCTACCTGTGGGCTGATGGGGTAGATCTGGGATAGCGCTATGCCAGGGCACTCTGTACAATAAGCTTGGTGCAAGTTATGGTCCTCATCTTCTGACACTGCTGCATTGGGTAGTTGGTAGAAATAGGACATTTTGCATTAGTTGAATGTGTGCTTTGTTGCTCTTTCATGATCCACAGAGCATTTCATTGTTGTGAGTAGGTGGACGGTAAGAAATAGAGAAACTCTGCTTATGCCAGTGTCTTCCAAAATTCAGAGAGGTCAGACCTATGTGGGAAATGTATCAGCACTGCCTTAGAAATGATCTCCAAATAAATAGATCATGCCATGATAAACTCAGGGACTGTTTATCAAGGGGATATTGGCTCCATGCATTGGCATTGACCTGAATTTATGGACTCAATGCTGTCACATTTACTGGTGCAGGTGCAGCCCCAGTGCAGGCATGGTTATGAAGGCTATAATGGGGCAGCACCTCCACTTCCTTATGATAAGGTCTCGAGGGTGTCCTGGGAAGTGTGTGATGGGTGAAAACCCCATTGCACATAGGACCCCCCGCTTGCCTCATAGAACAGTTACTACCCGGTGACTGTTAGTAGTTTCACACTTAGATCTAGATCTGAACTTTGTTTCTTGACCCCAGTGCTAAAGGATTGGGTTCTGGCATTTTCTGTGATGTGCTTGCGCGCCTCTGCTGTGCATTTCTTTTGAGTGACAAAGAAAGATATGGGGGCAGCTCCAAACTTGGAAATTATTAGTTGCTGAGATGTATTTCAAAGCTTTTGGTCTGGCAAGAGCTAACCTTTGATGTGGTAAATGAGAACTTTACCCAATAGAAGCGAGGAAAGGGGAGGGTTGACAAATAGGGGAAGGGTAGGATGAATCGGGAAAGATCAGTGGAAGCTGAAAGCTGAGTTTGTTGGTTCAAGCTCAGGTGGAAGGAGAGACTGAGGAGAAGGGTAATATGTCCTCTGTGGTGTCAGGAAAATACAAACAAGTGAGCTTGTAGACTACTTCAACCTTAGTCCTTTCCCATTCCCTTCTCCACCTTCTCCTGAGTGCCCTGATCTGCTTTGCTATGGCAACTGGGTAGCAGACACCAGCACTTGGGGATGAGGTGGTGGGAAGTGTTGGCCCACTCAGTGGCTGCCCTTGGGGCACATCAGACTGTGGGGCACGTCAAACTGTGGAGCACATCAAACTGTGAGGCGCATCAAACTGTGGGGCACATCAAACTGTGGGGCGCGTCAGACTGTGGGGCGCATCAAACTGTGGGGCACAAACACGTGTCTTACGGGAAGCTGTTTCTGGAGAGGTTTCACTTTCAGAGCAGATGGTGGCTGAGGTTAGGCATTTGGGAAGCTCACTGGACCTTGTTCCCATATGAACCTCGAGCGTAGCCTTGCTGCAACGGAGTTCAGGGAGCCAGTGAGAGTCAGAGGGCAAAGGCAGCTTGAGTTCAAACTGGCCTTGGCAGGACACAGCATCAAAGGTGCTTTCCAGGGGTTATTTATCCGAGAAGTCTGGGGTTTACAGGAATCTGAGCTCACTCAAAACTGAAAGAGGCTGTGTTTGTCACACATCAGTTTTAACTTCTTTTTGGTCACTGCTTTCCTTCTTCTCATGGCTTAATGCTGACCAAATACTTTTCCTGATACATCAAATGCTTCATTTCCTATGGGCCCTTCCACAGGCTGACGGTGCTGCTCATAAGCACTGCTGAGATGCCTCTGTGACTGATGACCCTGTTCCCAGTCTTTCACCGCACACACCCCCCTACCTTTCACTCTGGTAAATATTTTAGTACTCATTGGAATCAATTGAGCCTCATCAATTGGAAATAGAGTGTAAATCACTGGGACTTTCGCATTCGCCCCAGAAATCAATTTTCACACATTAGGGCTATTAGCTTATTGAGAACTGTGTGATGAATGACTGCGGGCCCTCGTGGAGCCACACCTGCCAGCATTCTGCATCGCAAACAGGCTCGGAAGGGTGGGGAGGCCAAGGGAAGGAAGATCTCAGGTGGGTGGAGCAGTGTAAGGTTGGAGACACAAGGACTGTGCAGCCAGACAATCTGTGCCTGGAGATCAATAACATCTACCGAGCGCTAACTCATCCTCGCAGGGGCTGGAGACAGAAGGCGGCTCTGAGCCAAAGCTGTGGTCAGACATCTCAGGTTTTTTCTCTCTCCTAAAGATGAACATAATTTGGGGAGGAAAGGTGAAATCTCAATGATGAACATTTAATAAAACTAATGCAGTCATTTAAGAAAGCAGCTTTTCCGTGGGTAAATGTCTGTCTTTCACACAGTAGCTGCAGATAGGGTGTAGAAATGCCGCCTCCTTCTGCCATCCCAGTGCTCCAGGTAAAGAGGATGTACAGTTTATCACAGGCTGTGATATGAAGAGAGCTGGGGGTTCTGCTCTCATTCTCTAATTCCTTCCTATCCTCTTGAATTCTAGCCGTGGCAGCTTCTTGCTGAGCAAGCCTGGGAGAGGTGAGGGATCTGGTGGCCTAGCTGGATGGAGGGGACAGTACCCAGCAAGTCATTCTGTGGTCATCAGGAAGACCGTGGTGTCTGTTTCTAAGATAGGATGTAATTCATTCCTCCCAGTTACTACTGACGATCAAAACTGTGGGTGACTCCAGGGATTTGGATGCTCTCCAGTGGTGTAGTCTGTGTTTATGTGCTTTGTAGCTTGGTGGTTTATGCTTATAAGCCACCCCTGGAGCTGAAGCAGTCTTTTTGGCCAGAGTTCTGATCTCACCTCTGTCATTCTCCTAAAAACTTGTGTACAACATATGTTTCCCAATATTTGTCTGTACAGTAGGAACAAAAGGGGAAACTGGAACAACCAGATAGCTTGTGCAATGTAAGTAGCAATTGTTTTTCTTGCTGTGAAATGAGTATTATGCACATATACCTCTTGTTCTAGGAATAGAAACCAGAGCTACTTTAATAGACAGAGAAGATCTGTGTCATCAAAGGTTCTTTCTCAAGGTGAGTGATGAGAGCTTAGAGGCAAAGTTCCTTCCTGTAGGGGTCTGGAAGAGAGTGACTCAGATGCTTCTTGGTCTGTAAGTTGGATGAGGAAGCTCAGGACAAGGTATAACAGGAGGTGTTTCCCTGCTCAGACACTACAGAGACCAGTCATGGCTTGGTCATTTTCAGTGTCAGTGCTGTTGAATGGACTGGAATTGCATTAGGAGAGCATCCCAAGAGCAACAGGCAGCCAGGAGAGCCAGCACAGAAAACAAAGATGCCCAGTAGTGAGGGGCTTGGCTAACACTTGGAGGCAGCTTTGACCCACTCCTTGGGGCTGGCTGTTGTGATGTTGATGCTTCATCCCCCTGTGTGCCTGTTTCCTCCTTGCTCCTTTGCTTTGAAAGACCAAACTGAAGGCCTGAGAGTCCTGCCTCACTTTCAGATAATCTTCCCAGGCCAGCTGGAAGCAGGAGGCAATGACCTGCTCCCCAAAGAGTGCCAGCATGGTTTGGCAGCTCTCACCGCAGCAGACAGCTGGCTTTAGAATGTTCGCACCTAAAAGCTCCTGTGCTTCATTCAGCTGCATTTCTGGAACGTTTTGCTGTCGCTCCATCCAAGATGTTGCCTTTCTTCTTCCTGACGAGTTTCCTATCTAGCAGCACACCCCGTGCTGCACAGCCCTGCCGGCTAACTGATTCCCAGTATCTGGAGTTGCAGGCCGGCCGGCTGCGATCAAGGCTCCTGGGCTGGGGCTGCGTTACTTCTCTGACAGTCTTGGGCTCTCACCCTCAGCTAATTACTTTGATCCTTTACACTTTGTAAAAGTTCTTACAACACAAAATAAGTCCCCCCTGGCTTTAACCTTGTGACCTGACTGGCCCTTGTAAAAGGGAGGGAGAAAACACACAGTCCTGCACGCCCCAACACACGCACTCATGCATATGCCTATATACACATCCCCACAAACTGCCTAAAGCCTCTTGCTTTAATAGCTTCCTCCCAGGACTCCCACAAAAAGGCAAATAAAACCCCTTTTACAAGATAGCAGGGCAGCACGAAGGATCAACTTCACCAACAACAAGCTCTTTCTTCAGTTCATTTGTTTTAAACATGCTTTTCCTCCAGATTTTGATCCTCCAAAAAGTGCTTCTCCCTCCTCTTGCCTTCCCTTTTGAGGCTTCTAGCATTGTTCCTCTTGCCCGCTCAGCTGCCAACAGCTTCATGGCTACACCAAGCAATGTCTTCTTTTCAGGATCTGCTCATTTACAGGGAATAGTGTTCCCTTTCAATGAACAGGGAATGTTTCTTCTTTACAGAACCCAGCTAAGAAAAGAAATCCAGAGGAGAGGGAAAACCATCATATTTATTTAGAGCAACTAAATGGACCAGGGATCTTCAGTCTGCAAGGTAGCTGAGGGGCGATACAACAGAGGTCTATAAAACCCGAAGGGGCCTGGAAAAATGAATAGGTTGTTACTCTTCTACCTCAGTTACTACAAAAAGCAAATTCAGTTCTTCACACAATGTACGTGTCCCTTTCTCTGGGGGAAGCGTTTTAGAGGGTGGTAACTTGGTGAACAGCATAAAGAAATAGAACTTTATGTATGGTTTAGATTAAGCATGGGGAAACCAAATTTGTATCTTGCTCCTTTACTGGCTGATCTGTGTTTATGGAACTTGCAGACACGCGATAATCCTGAGCCTTCTTTCTCTCTGACATATTTGGTTAAGAATGCTCAATGTTTTCTGAAGTTACCATAAACCAAAAAGCAGTGCAAGATGCATACACATCCTGATTCACAAGCCTTGCCTCTTTAGGAAAATAGGGGGAAAAAACCCTTTAATTTGCCAATAAAAGCCACATTTGGATGCTTTTACCATTTCCTCAGTTAAGCCAAACCCAAACTGTTTGAAAGCTTTTAAGCTTTAATTTATTTCTCCCTTCTTTCTAGTATTTTCTGTTTCCCATGCTTGAATTAGAACTGGTAAAAGAAGGAGTTTGGGAATAAACCCCTGCATAGTCTGTCCTTCCTAACAGATCACCTGGATATGGTAATCACAGACATTTCTCAACTGCGGTGAAACCAAAGGTGTCATCTCATGTTTTCTGGGAGCTAAGAAATGGATTCTGGGATCACTGTTTGAGGGGAAAAGCACCCTACCCTTCTGTTGAAAGGTCTGCAGTGCTGCTTTGCTTTGCTAGACATCAAGATCTTGGATCCAAGACTCAAGGTAGTGAACGAAGTTTTCACAGCATTGCTGCAGTTTGATGGTGTCTACGTCATACTCGTACAGAAACATACTATAAATGTTCTTTAATGAGAAAAACCAACGTATATTGTGAATGTGGTCAGTTTTTACATGTCCATTTGACTATTCTAATCCTGAGAAAAGAACACAGGCTCCTGGTAGCTCTCCATGTGAAGTCCCCATGCATCTTTTCTCCCCTTCGCACCGCTCAGGGTGGGGCACAGGACAGCCACAGTGTCGAACTAAGATCTGTGGAAGCCAGTTCAACAGGTAGTGACATGATTAGGAAATGCTTGAAGCCAAAGTGGGTTTTGCTGTTTGCTTGGACATTAAGGCTTTGGGCTCAGAATTGTGACCAAGAGACCGTGAAAGACCAAGGAGAACTCTTGGTAGGACTTCTGTACTCACCCCTCTTGCCCTTTGAAGAGGGTAGTTGTTTAAGCAGGGAGCTACCTGGCCTGGGATCTCACTGTTTTATCCTTGTTTGTATGGTACTTAGTGTGAGGCTGCCCTTAGGAATCTTCGGGAATCCCTCACTGTAGTTATAGGACAAGAGGTAATGGGTTCAAACTTAAGCAGGGGAAGTTTAGATTGGATATGAGGAAGAAATTCTTTACTGTGAGGGTGGTGAGGCACTGGAATGGGTTGCCCAGGGAAGTTGTGAATGCTCCATTGCTGGCGGTGTTCAAGGCCGGGTTGGACAGAGCATGGGTGGCATGGTTTAGTGGGAGGTGTCCCTGCCCATGGCAGGGGGATTGGAACTGGATGAGCTTAAGGTCCTTTCCAACCCCAGCTATTCTATGATTCTATGATTCTTGAACATAAAAAATCCATTCTTGAACACTGTTTTGGCAATGCGCGGGGAAGAAACTATTCATGTTACAGAAATACAAACAACATCTTCCCCAGCGCCCCTTCCCCTCTGAGAGATTCTTTGTGGGGTTTCTCATACCCTTGAGGCTCCTGAGCATGATTTTAGCCCATGTCAAGGGACATTTGAACTTCCCAGTGCTGAGGTTTGTCTCCATCTTTGTCCAGGTCAACTTCCCACATGCATGCGTCTGAGCGGAGCCATTCCAAGGCTCAGTCTCCATAGGGTGCTGCCCGTGCCAAAGCTCTGACCACAGCCAAGTTCTACTAGAGGGCTCTGAGATTGTCTTTCTTTCCCCAGGTAGCCTGCTTGTACTAAATACTGGGCAGCTCTCTAAAATACTGAAGGAACAAAGCATGCAAGGCAGTAAAATGAAGCAATTAAACCTATAAACCAAGGGTTTACAAGGGAATTTATAGTGTCAGAGGCTTTTTATAGCTTTTTTAGATTAGTTTAAATAAAAAAGGGGGAGAGAGAAAGAGAGAGGGAGAAAAAGAGGACCTGAAACTTGAGGAGACTTAAAAGTTTGGAGAGAGGCTTTTAGGCAGCACAGGGGTAATAATTAGAGGCACATTTTCCATTTCACTGTCTTTGCACATTGAAATGAAAGGAGGAGAAGAAAAAGCATGCCCAGAACAACAGGCAGTTTATGTTGCTCCCACTTCTTCCTAGTAGCATTTGATTTCTCTATTGCTCTCCTTTAGTTTTCTGGCCAGGTGTAAGCATCCTGTGATGTGGGCAAAGGGGCTAAAGTGAAAGAGGAAGCTCAGGTAAGGTGAAACTTAGGTTTGGTATTTTTTCCTCTCTGCTGTTTTTGCTTGCTGGTAAAGTTCATTGCATGCTTGCAAAGCTGAGAGCTTGTGTTCAAGAGGTGAAATGGAGCCAGCACCTGATTAAGGCAAATTTGGTCAGGTAAGACAATAGACCCTGTGTTTTAAAGGGTATGTTGCATTTCACTCATTCCTCCAACTGCCTTTCACACTGCACATTCACAACATACACACACTAGGCCTGAGCTTACCTTTGGTGTGCCTAATTAAATCCCTTCTTGGCTTTTGTCTGCTTCTGTGTGGAACAAAGAAAAGGTGATACACATTTCAAATCCTGCATCCTTCTCTGTGGAAGCATCTCCTTGATTCAGGCCTGATTTCCTCACAGTGCTTTTAAAGAGTGTTTCTCCTTTGCTCCGTCCATACAATCACAGAATAGTTGAATTGGAAGGGACTGCTGGAGATCTTCTAGTCTGCTGCTCAGAGCAGGGTCAGCTAGATCAGGATGCTCAGGGCTTACCAGGAATGACTGAGGTGAAGAAGGCATGGAGTAACTTGGTCTTTCCCGGGTCCTTTTTCACCATATCCCTGCCTCACTTATCATTGTCCTGGATCTTCATCTTGCTGCTGGTGTACCTGCAGAATCCCTTCCACGTTGCCCACCATATTCAGCTCTAGACCGGCTTTGACTTTACTGACACAAGCCCAGCATGTTCAGATAGTGTTTCTGTATTCCTTCTGGGTCATCTGACCTGATTCTTCTACCTCTTGTATTCTTCCTCTGTACCAATTTTGTCAGGAGCTCCATGTTCATCCATGCGGACTTCCTGCTTCCTTTGCTTGATCTCCTGCTTGTCAGGACGAGCCATTCTGGAGATTGGAGAAGGGGATCCCTCCAAATCAACCAAGCTTTTCTAGATCCCTCTTTTCTCCAGGACCGTATCCCATGCAATTCTTTCAAGCAGATCCTTGAAAAGGCTAAAGTCTGCTGTCCTGAACTCCAAGGTTGTGATTCTGCTTTGATTTTGCTTTGTTGTCCTATAATAATGTTAGTGCCTTTAGAAATGACCCCAAAGTCTGTGCTCTGTGATAGCATGGACAATAGTCTTGCCTTATACGTGTGGCAACTTCTTCCTCGCATGAAGGGAGAATGTCTGCTGGCAGTCTTGTTGTCATCACTATCTTATCTGCATTTATGCCATGAGTAAAGTTACCCTTTCCATGGTGTTTCTGAGGCCTTGCCCACTGCAGTGCTGTTGGGGAGCTTGGAATGCTATCTTTGGGAAAGCGCAGATGCCGTGTTTAGTGTGGTAGAGTATAGATCCTGCAGGGTTGCTGGAATACGCAATTAGTAAATTACTAATTAACCACAGCAATTCATCATCCTTCTGCTGTGTAGCTTTTTTCCATAAACCTACCTGTTCTCTAAGGCAATATAAATAAAGGGCCTATCCTTCAAAAAATAAACTTACAACAAAGTAGAGAACGGCAGCCTGCCCTGCAGAGCAGCTTCAACAGCGTACGTGGAACGTCTTTGCTAATGGAGAAGGCGCCACGAGAGATGTATTCCACTACCCTTGGGTTTTTCAGTAGAAGGGAAGGTTGCTCGTGTTAATCTTTGGCTCACCTGAACTGATACATCCCTCCTGTAGCAAATGCAAAGTACGAGGTGAAGGGTAAGCAGCACAAACAAAACCCAAAATGAGTGTGTATGTGTGATGGAGAGAGATAAGGTGAAGGTAGATAAAGAGGGGTAAGTTTAGGTCTGGTACAGGCACATGCAGCACTACAAAGTTTCTCTGGCCAGCTTGCAAAAGGTATGAACAGTTCTGAACTGTATCTGCACCCAAATTCCCATCTGAAAGAAGGTGACCAGAGCAGGGCAATGAGTCAAAATTACCTGTTTCTGATTACATTTCCATTGGGATAATTATCTTCATTGGAAATGTATAATTTTACAATGAGATTATAGTCAAGCCCATCGGTTTTGAAGTTGAGCTTTAGTTTTTAAAGTCTGCAAATGTTGCAGTCACATGAGAAATAGTTCTGAAATCAATATAGAAAGCTATTAAAAGTGTGGTTTTGTCTCTGTCTGGTATGGTACATTAAGATACATGTATCACTGTACACTCTCTTTCCCTCTCTGTATACGTATGTATGGACGGAAATTCTGATAGTACTCAACATTGGTCCAACTGTCCCCAGTGGAAAATACAACATTGACCTCAAATAGCATCACATTTTAGGTCAGTGATGAGTGATTTTGAAAATGCTACCCTTAAGTATATATTTAAAGGGTAATAACTAGAGTAAGAGCGAGTCTTTAACTTCCCTGATCTGAAAGATGTGCTTGAGAGATGGTGATGAGAGGGAGAAGATGGCCAGGCAGAGTCACCATCTCATTCACCCCAGCTCAGAACTGCTGTGGTGCTGCTGCTGTGATTTCCCAGTGGAGATTTTCTTCCATTTTTGCAATCCAAAGTGCTGTTCAAGAAAGAGTGAGCCTGCAGTGACTGGTTTACATCTTCCTTGTTCCTGAATACATCAAGAAACAAAAAGCTGGCTGCATGAAGCTTTCAAAAGAGTAGGAGGAAAAAGCTTCTCATTTGCTAGTTGCTAAATACAACTTTTGGTAAGCACTGAAGTCAAACAAACAACTTTTACGAGTGAGAAGATCCATCTGCTATCACTAATCTTATAGATTGTTCTGTTCTCTGATACTCCAGGATTTTAAATAACATCTAATGGGCCAGCAATCAATGTTACTCAAGCTCTGCAGTCATCAGCTGCAGGTGTATGCTGTCCTAGCACAGTAGGCTTGGAGCCAGAGCCTCAGCTCATTTAAATCAATGTCAGCAGTTTACAACATGCTCAGAACCTGGCCCTGTATCCTTCCAAGAGAAAAGAAAATTCTTGGCCAGCAAATAGTCTTGGTCTGTTCTAAAAACAGATCCTTCATTGATACCATCAGGATGCAGAGCCACGAGGCAAACATCATTATGCTACTTCAGTGCTTAGACACAAGAGTGCTCAAACTCTTTAAAACCTGAGCCCGCTCTCTGTGGGGTTCATCAGAGCTTAGGAGAGAGGTGACCCTGCTCTGTCTAACAGAGCAAAAAGGATTTAGCAAAGAAAGTGATGCCTGTACTTCATACGTGTTCATTCTTCTCTTTATGCTTTGCAACACCAGTGCTCCCAGAGACCTTTGTTGGGAATCCAGATTCCCCTGGCAGGCTGTGAGGGTTCAGAACCGTGCTGAGCCATGCAGTCCCACAGGCAGCATTGATCTAGAGTAGGACTCCCAGCAGAAGACACATACCTGGCTGTGCTGAATGCCTGGCAGCCTGTCCCTCCTGTGCACTGGGGCAGCTGTTCCCAATCTTGGCTGCAGACTGGTGGTGGCCAGGAGAGTATGTGGTTGGCCTGAGAGCCTGACGGTCTGTCTCTGCCTCTCCCTCCCTCTCTTTCATTTTGTTGGCTCCATATATTATATCAAATAACTTTATAAAGAGCACAGTTTGAATGATGGAGCTTATAATTCCATCTCGGGAGTTCTGATGACTCGAGCTTGGTTCTTGTGGTTTATGATGTCACCGGGACCCATCGATGGAGTCGTAGCCCCATAATTCACTGTTGCCCTGTTATTTATTCTGTGCAATAAATGGCTGCAGTTTAATCACCACAGTAAATTGCTGAAGCATCTTTGTGGAAACTGTAATGTGACTGTAGCAGTATCTATGGCAACAGTGATTCAGTAGTGGAACCAAGTAACACTTAGCCCTGAGCTCCCAACAAGAAAGGCCTATGTACCAGCCTGAAGAGTATATAAAAGTATGTACTTTCTGAAGAATTGAGAAGAATCCATGAATTGCTATATAGATACATGCATTGGATATCATATTTAGTCTGTGAAGCTAGGATGTGGATCCAGACTTTACCAAACTTCCCAGACTTGTGGCATTGATTATATGCAGTGACCGTAAGTAAAACTCAGACTCCTCTATAGAGATGTAAAGCAAACCTGTCTTTTGTGCAGAGTACTCTTTTTCTCTCCCCTTTTCCAGTTCAGGTAGAAAAAAGAACTGAGGGACTTGAAACAAATGGTTCTGAATTTCATACGCCTACAGCTTGTGTCTGGGTTTAAGTATGGGCAAGAGAAGCAGGAGATTTCTTGGTTTATCTGAACTGTCTCAGTTCTTCTTCCCTGTTATGTCCTTGTATGTCTTGCAGGGTCTTATATTTTAGTGCTGGTGGGATATAATGGTTTTTGAGGCTAAAAATTAAACACTTCTTTTTGGCAAAATACATTTGCCAACCTGTTTAACATCATCCAAAGATGCCTAGTTGTTGTGGATCTGCAGTTGGCATGTGAACACGCATAGGGCTGTCATGTAGTTATCATGTAGAGCACCGTTATTGTCAAAATGTTCCAAGGTTTTACTTCCTAAATCTTCATTTTCCATTCAAGCCCCAGATTTTCTGGGTTCTCTTTTACTTTTTGTCCTTCCTTCTCCAAAAATAAACTCTTCTAAGCACTAACTGAAACCTTTGTATTGGCTGAATGTGAGGAGAAAACAAGACACTTTCCAAACCTCTCTCCCCCTCCCTTCTCCTTTACTCCTCCCCGCTTTCTATATTCAGTAATTTTCTCTTTGGGAAAGAAATCAGGAGGAAACCCCCATTCTCTGTTCATCCTCTTTCAATTCCCTGTGAGTGCTTGAACTGTTCAGCTCTTTTTTCCTCATTTCCTCTGCTGAGCAGCCCCAGAGAAGTATTGCAGCACGTGGTATCTGTGCCCTGACAATCTGCTGCTTATGGTAAATGTCATTTGACAATGTAACTTCTTTTTTATGAAGTAGAGGTTTATGGTTTGCTACAAGGATCCATTGTTTTAAGCCACACAACCAACATGTGTTTCTTGAGATATCACTTACCTTTTAAGCAAGTAGCAGTTGAGTTTCGGGCATCAGATTTGGCTGTCTCTGGATTCGTACAGTTGTTCTGTTCTGGTAACCTGATACTGCACGAGGAGGTAAGAACAGAAAGAAAAGCCTTTGGATTTATAGCGGGTCTCAGTTCTAATCATGTAGTTGCTTAGATTTTGGCTTTATTGTGAATCATTTTTAAAGACAGTTGAAGAGAAAGGAGTTGAAAGGCAAATCTTACCTTTCTCATCACTGACAGCTTTTCATAACTTAAATCTGACTTTTTTATGGCATAGCTTTGCAGTATGGGCTTTATGCAAATGGAGGGCTAAACTGAAGGGCAGGAGCTGTTTTCTTTCCAGCACAAGGTGTATCTTTGCAACAGCAATTTCAGAGCTGTCTTTAAACTGAGAGCAGTTCTTCAGCTTGTGGATTTGTAGACATTATCCATGAAGTCCTTCATAGGAAGCTTGTGCTTCCTCACAGGGAGCTTGACTTTCTTGGTCACCTTTCAGAAGGCCCTTAGGATTTCTCCAGGAACATTGCTTGTGTGTGGGCCAAAGGGGGAAAACCGTGAAAGCTGATGGCGAAAGCCCTCATGAACATTTAATGTAGCCAGAATGTCATGCCTTCCCTCCGGTGTGCCTGGTGACATCTGCATGTGAGGAGAGCTCAGTCAATGGGTTTGTGGGGCTCCAGTTAGTCATTTGCTTTGGGGTACCTGCTGCTGGTGGCACTTAGCAAAGACAATTGCTGGTTTGGCATCAGCTTGCGAAGAGACCTGGTTAAAGTGGTCCTCCGTATTTAGCAGAGCCAAGGGCTCTGCATTCAATGGTCAAAAAGTAGTGAGTGAAGACGCTGTTGGGGTTGCTGTTGTGGTGCCCAATGGAGTTCATAGAAAAGATGCTCTTGTTGCAACTGGAAAGTAGTTGGATACTGGCAGTATCCTGCAATGCATCTACATGGCAGGTTCCCATCAGCACTAATGTGGCTTTCAAAAAGCTAATCTCATTTCCAGGCATGGCCATGCCACTCCTTGGAGCTGTTGTTAACTCCCCCATCTTTTGTGTGCTTGGCCTGTCAGGTCGTCAAGGTGCTGGATTCTCAATGTGCTCGTACTGGCCTTGGCAAGACCCTGCTTCAGGTTGAAGGTTTTCAGTGCTCCTGTTGAAACAAACCCCACCCATTTCTTGGACCCTAGGGGAGCACTGAGATGCCCTGCATGGTATGTATGCCTCCCACATCACCGTGGACTTTGGTTTCTGCCGTTCTTGCGTTTCCTCCGGGACCTCCAACTCTTCCCTGTTTGGAGACATGTTTCCAACTTAGGTTGGCTACATGCTATGTTCTTTGTAACGCATTTTGACAAACTCAGTTTGATTTTGCCCTGGAGGTCTTTCCAGACTTAATTTTATGATTGTGGAAGGTCATATAAAGGGTAGTGCTATTTAAAGACCAAACTGTGTCACATTTACTCATGGGGCTAGTACGGTTCTTCTGGAAGATGTCCACTCATTTAAATCGAACTGCGCATGGGGTAAATGGCATCCATTGTAAACAGAGGCACTGGGGCCTGCCTTACTCATCTCACTGGACTACTCAGAGAGTAAAAGTCAAGTCCTTGTCCTTAACACTGATTTTTCCAGCCCCTGTTGTTTCAAGGTGGCTTTCTTGCCCCCTCTAGTGACTGCCCATATGGAGTTTTATGAGTAAGGTACAACCTTCTTGCAATCAGAAACGGCCATTTTCACTCCAACAGCAGAAGACTTGTGGCATTTCAAATACTGACATACTGAATTTGCTCACAGCCGTCTCAGAAGCATCATGTTTCTGACTTGGTGGGACTTCTTATGGAGTTGGAAATGGTTCACAGTGGTTGAGGGTGAAACAGTCTGATACCAACGTGGTGGCATGGCCCCATTAGCCCAAAGGTTCATGTTCATTAAGGGAAACTGGGCATTTTTGTCATTGCAGCTACATTACCAATAAAACAGCCATGACTTGAAAGGGATATCAAAAAGGACCGAAGTGTGAATGAAGATGGATAATCTTCTGTTGAATGAATTACAGTGAAATCTGGACAGAGAATTGGGGTTTATATCGAAGAGGCGTTTTCAAAAGCTTTTCTTTTTCTTGTTCTTTTCATACTGCTGGAACTGCAACAGGGAATCTTATTTAAAATATGAAATAGCAATTTTATCCTTCTTATGGCTCTGTGTTCTTGAGAAGCAAATGCTCATCAATGCCTGTTTCCGTGAGGGAGCATGAGCTTTTGGAACAGGTATTTTACTTTTTGGCTAATGAGGATCAGGACAATTATTTACTCCAAGAAGCTGGAGCAAGGTTGGCAGACTGGGGGTAGATCTCAAAGTGCCATAACACTTCAGGCTTTAGATGCTCTGAGATCCTATAGACACAACTGCCTTGATCTTTTAGTGCCCTGGTAAATCGTTTATTCTGATCTCCACCTTACAAGTTCCCCCTCAGCCACCCTATCAGATGAAATGAGCTGGGTGTACAGCTCCCTGGCTTGTGTACTGCTTGGAGTATAGCGCATGAACTGCAACACAGAGCTTCAGCAGGGCTTGGTAAACCAACTCGGTCAGGAGCAGCATCAGGTAAGGCAGAGCTGAAAGTCAAAGCTGGAGACTGGAGATTTTGGATGGGATTTTCCCCTCTCCTGCTACTGTGCCTTGCAGGCTGCAATCAGGATGCTGCTGAACACACCGTGATCCCCCTGCTCTCCCTCCTCCGGCAGTGTGCCTTCTGCTCTTTGGCAGTCTGTTTCAATTCTCCTGCACTTCAGCATGACCAGGGTCCCCCGGGTTACCCAGTGATTCATCTCTGTGGAATTTGGGAGTGCAGCTTCTCTGCTCCTACCCAGGTTGGCAAGAGGGTTATTAAAGCATCAGAGATTAACCAGAACCTCCTTTGGTGAATATTTAGGCTAAGAGCACTCGATGCCAAACATATTACTTCACATTTGTATTCTGACACCACATTTTAATACTGCACCTCGCATACCTCTGTATTCATGGTTTTAAACACCTTTTCTAACTATGATCATATTAGAGGATCCCTGACACTTTGGGGATGTACATGGGGAATGCCTTCAAGTGGAAGCGTGTTTGGATTGTCCTATTTCTGTTTCTGAAGCCCTCTCAAGGAAGCTCGCTCTCTCTTCTCACCCCATCGCTTCCAATGGGACCAAGTCGTTGCACTCAGTGTGCGCACAATGACACCTCAGAGAGACTTGGACTGTTCTCTTGTCTCACTTCCACTCTCTTCCAGGCTGGATGCACACCCTGGAGGTATGTGGTTTGTCTCAAGATATAAGACTTCCCCCCTCACAAACTGCATTACTTCAACAAGCCACAAAGGGCTGGCAAGAGGGAGAAGGATGCTCTTGTTAGTGCTGAGATCTTTTCTGCGATGCAGCTGGAAACATACTCTCCTCCTGAGCTCCCGTGTGTGCACATACACATGTTCCCTCATGCAGCAATGTCACTGTTGTGTAAGTACACATACACTTGCTTGCAAATGCATGAATACTTTTCATTTGCTGTTCTTATGCATACATATAGAGGCAGAAAATCTCTTGTTTGAGTGTGTGCAATCACACCCATACACACTCCAACCTGTTCCTTTAGACATGCATATACTGCCCCAGTACACAGGTGCCCTCTGTCTTACAAACACGCATGCATGGATGCAGACACATTTACACACCTTGAAAAGAATTTGGAAGGAGAGGTGAGTACATTGGGCCTGAAGGGACCTCCTGAGGTTTAGTCCAAGCAGGCTCAACACTGAGTTCAGAAAAGGGTGATGCAAGGTTTGCCCAGTCAGATGTTTAAAGCCTCCTGGCTCAGAGATGTGATAGCTTCGTTTTTCTTTTCCTTATATCCAGGCAGAACCTCACTCCTTCAATTTTTGCCCTTTCTTTTGACCTTTAATGTATGCCTTTTACTCCCCTGCCACACACCTGAGCAAAGAGCCCGAGTCTTTCTTTTATACCTGCAGTGTTATCAAGAAGGCTGCCCCCTAAGACATGTATGAAGTAGACAAACTCCCTTCCCTCAGCTCATCCTCATAGGTCCTGTGCTTTGGCCCCTGGCTGTCATGGTGGCTCTCTGTTGGATTTCAAGTTTATCAGCACCTTCCTTGTGCTTGCAGGCTCACAACCAGGTCTGGCCCAGATGGGGTCTAACAACTTAGAGAGGAATGATTGTCCTGTGCTCCTGTTAGCGCTGGTTGCTGACAGGTACTTAGGTCAGCTAGTTGTCCATAAGTTCTTGGCTGGGGCTGGGCTGATGACAATATAGTAAGTCAGAAAACCAAACCCTGAGCTCTTCTTCTTACCAGTCTGGGCTAAAACGTAGTGGATCTGAGATCTCAAGCAGTTCCATGGCTTTAGTCAGGAGGTCAAAAAAGCTGATCCAGCTTTGGGAGAGCAAGGTGGATTCAATGACCTACCAGATCTCTTTTATAATTCTTTGATTGTGACCATCTTTGCTCTTCTTTTTGGCCTCAGAGATCTACTGAATGTTTTTCCTTCCCCATTTTGGGAGGGATTCAGCCATTTGAAATTTCCTCCTTTTCCCAGTGGCCAGTATCCATACTGGTCACAGCCATAGCTGCTTTGTCCAAGTCCTGTATTTCAGAAGGAATATGAGACAGACATCCACTGATGATGTGCCCAAGGACAAACGATGCTCTCAGTGCTTTTATCAGCGCCAGTGCTCCTGCAGTAACATGGTCCCCAGTGGAGGGAATAGCTGAGCACTTAGAGGCTGAGCTGTGTGATTCATCTCCATCATCCACAAATCACAGGTTTAAAACCTCATAGTACTTAATGTGTGAAAGAACTTCAGACTCTGCAGGGACTCCTACCTGCCTATCGTCTTGCAAGGCACGCACTGAAAGGAAAGGGTATCTTTTTCAGCACATTTTCAGACCTTACTTGGGAGAATTCCTGTTTGTACACTTCTCAGCTTCAAGCAAAGAGGAATCCTGAGCACAGCCCCTCAGGTGAGTGGGAAAACAGAAGAAACAACTGCAAGGGTTCATTTAAAGAAAAAAAATCTAAAGGAAACTGACCTTTTGCAGCTTTTTCCCATTTTTTTGCATTCAAAAGCTTTTGCTGAACTCTGGGATAATCCAGGTCTGGATAATGCAGTCTTCAAGTGACTAAAATATTCCGCTAAAAAATCCCCCCAGCATCAAATTCGGTTCTGTTTCTGATGATGTTTTAACATAACACTTGCTTTGGTAAAGTGCCCACCTGTAAGGAGGTCATTAGGTGATGTGACGTTGTGGTTGTCACAATTGGTTCAGTTTCAAACCAGGAGAAAATCTGGAGCAGAGCATAGGTTTCAATGTGATGTTTCTTACGGGGATTCTTCCTGATTTAGTTCTTTACTATGTAGATGGGGATCATGCTAAAGACTCAGGAACTGGCTGTTTCTCTCAGCCAACTATTTCTGTGCCCGTAAGGTCAGCCTGCATGGGAGATGAGGCCAGGTTGCATGGGGCTTGGAGCAAGCAGCTCTAGTGGAAGGTGTCCCTGCCTGTGGCAGGTGGCTGGAGCTGGATGAGCTTTAAGGTCCCTCCCAACCCAAACCATTCCATGATTCTATGATTTATCCATAAACTCTCCACTGATGCTGAAGGAGCTGAAGGTTTAAGACTTCCATCTGTCCCAACAAGATATGAAGCGCAGGCTTTGGTTTCTTTACTCCTCACAGTGCAAGGGCCGCTGGTGCGTAGGAGTACATGTGATACTGGTGGTTAACCAGAGGTTGATAGAAGGGTGACCTGTGAAAGCTTTCAAACAAGGATGTCAGACATATTTATATACATCTTTGGTTTTTAGCTACCTGTGGCTCAGTGTCAGGGAGGCTGCACTCTGGTACTAAATAGAGATTTGCTCAAGAGCAGAATTTGATGAAATGGCTTAAGACTGATAGCATCTTATCTAAAAATAGCTCTTGACATCTGTTATATGTTTCCACATATGTTTACTTTTAAGACTTTAGTAACAATTATCTGTGAGCTATCTTTAAATATACACAAACGTGAACATCCATCTCTGTATGTCTTCCTGTGTGTACCCTCAGTGGGCATGTGTATGAAGACATCGTGTGCATTTGAAAAGGTATTTCTTGTTTGGTGTGTACGTCCTTCCACCCAGCAAGTCCTGTGGAGATGTTCCTGTCAGCACATGCCTCTGTCATTGTCCAAACTTTGGCATGTGTGCACTTCAGTACAGAATGAATGCTGGTTAATTTGGGAAGTGACATAAGCTTTACACTCAGGAGCCAGGTCCTGATTATTCCTGTGAAGCCATAAGTGTAAGCAGCAAGATTCCTGCTGAGCCTATTGCCTCTGACTGACAGCTTGGATGCAGGGGGTGGCTGTGTTTGGCTTTGCTCTTTATTGCTCTGAAAAGAGCAGTTGTTGCCCTTGACTAGCAAGTGATGCCAAATGCAGCATGTGTGATAGTGGCCAGAGGCCTGGTCATTCATCTCAGCCAAGCCTCCATGCCTTCATTTCTAGCCATTATCAATGAGACTGCTTCAGAAACAAGCTTGTTTATGATATCTGTATTGCTGCTCTGTAGAGGCTCAAGGCTTGAGTCTCTCATCTGTCTCAGATGAAGTATAGAGCACAGAGTAAATGGCAATCCTGGGATGTCTGCAGGTTCATGTGTTGCTGTGTTTGTGGATGTGGATCTCGGGGTACAGTCAGGGTGGTTTTATGCTTATCCTGCCTCTTAGTGTGTGTGTGTAGCTGGGCTCAGTCTGAGAGTGTTTTTGTGTCAGTGCATCCATATGCGTGTTTCAGAGCTGTTTGGGAGGAGGGAAGGTGCATGCAGCACCACAGAGGTGTGTTATTCTCACATCCTTGCTAGCAGCAAACAATGTCATGTCCTTACCTGCTCTGCAATGCGACATACACCTTGAAACCAACAGCAACGACAAGCTACAGAGCCACAGGAGAAGGCAGAGCTGCTCTTTTGATCATCAATGAGGAAATCCTGTCAACCCCAGCAGAGCATGCTGGGATCCAAACTGGCTTTTGGATTGCGACTCAGAGAGTGAAAGAGAAGCTGTAATTCGTTTGCCATTGCCTTCAAGCCAGGAAATCCAAACCCCAAGCATTTCCCAGGCCACAGCACATTCGAGTCCAAAGAGAGTATCAGCGAATCACTCCCATGTCCAGGCAGAAATGCACACATGTACACACACACACACACACACACACGCGTGTGCATGCACATGGGGACAACATGAGAAGAATTGTTCCGGCACCACTGCGGTTAAGATGCTGAGACAACCTCGAGTTTTCAGGCCATAGCTGTCAGGATGCTTTGCTATATTCATCACCCCCCACTCCATGGTGATAAAAATTTACACAGCCAACGAAACGAAGATTAATTTCATGTGAAAAGCTGACAGAATGGCCCATGTCATTGCTTTATTTGTGCCAGCACTCAGTAACTCGGTGCAAGTTCCATTGAGGTGGCAGACACCCCGTCCCCTTGAGCCATCTCTTCTCCTCCCTAATGATGGCACCGTTTTGACAAAACCAAGCAACGCAGCCGGTATGTGGGAATTTGGAATTAATTTTCTTCAGAAAGGTCAAGTATGTTAATGAGCTTTTGGCTGCCTGCGTTTCCTTTCTTGTGTTTTCCCTCTGTTAAAGGGGAAAGATGGGGAAAAGGAGGAAGGGGGTGAACTAATTGCAGAAATGAAAAGGAAGGAAGGAAATAAAGAAAGGAACTGCGAACAGCATTTTGAAGAGGCAGGATTCAGGGTAGTTTTTCATGGCTCCTCCTTTTCCAGGACTGAGGCAGACTGATTGTATCAGTGCAGCCTGCTGGAAGCTGTTGAGCGAGGCCAGGCATGACATGGATAGCAGAGTTGGTGTAACCTGGCATGGAGGGGGTGACTTGCACCTCTTTTGCACTCGGGGATTGACGGCATCCCAGCGTGTTGACAGCTTTGTTTCCCAGCACAGAATGGCTGAGCTGTGTTCACCACAGGTCTGCGTGTGCTGGGGAGCAGAGAACAAGCGAAGGTGAAGGAGGAGAAGGGTTCATGGGCTCAAGCTCTTGTGCCCATTAGTGAGAGGAAGCCGGGAAGAGCGCTCAGCTGGGAGAAGTGCCAGGACCTGCTAATTCATGCAGCTTAGAGATATGACAAATAGGCTGTTTAAAGAGAAGTTGTCACCTCCTCATGCAACCGGCTGAGATGTTTGAAGTAACTGCGATGCCAACCAGCTCTCATCCCTGTGTTCCCCAGATTCCTGCCTTTATTCCTGCAAGTTAGAATTTGCCACTTTCTGGCATCCTCGTGTCAGGAGTTGCCTTGATTTCTCAAGAGCTTGGGTGATGATCAATGTGAATAAAGATGGCAGAAGCAGGAGATGTTTTGCCAGGGCACGAGGGAGTGAAGCTGCACTCCTGGCTCTGTTGCTTTTGCCAGGGTAGGACATTAAGGGTAAGACTCCTCTCTCCTAATTTTAGGCTTGTTAAGCAAAGTATCCAGACTAAACTAATTGTCTAGGTTTCCTTTCTTGTTAACAGAGAACAGCAAGGAGGAACACGTATCCCACCTAATTTAAGATGAGAGAAATTCCATTCTGGCAAGGAGTTTCTTTCTCCACTGCGTGTAAAGTGAACTTAAACAATTACCTTGGAATGAATACCTACCTTTTAGAAGCTTAAAATTATGGGGCGTGATTTCCCCTCATTTTCTTCTCCCTGCTCCCATTCTGGCTCTTATTTCTATACATAATCTAATCCAACAGGCAGAGGAAGTTCAGCAGGTCTCACGGATGCTGTATTGGCACTACAGAGTCAATATCTGTCACTCCAGCTTGCCCAGGCTGGCTCCATGCTCATCCACTGTTGTGGCAATACAGCCTTTGGCTGTGATCTGGTCGTTTCTCCCTTGCTTTGCTGGAGTAAGCCCAACATATGGATTCTTGGGCATTGTCCAAAAGCCTTTGTTGACTTTGGAGGGTACGTGTTTTGCCATCCTGGCTGCAGCACAAGGAGAAATGATGTGGAATGTACCAGTGCCAGTGTCACATGTGACCTATTTAAGGGTGTCCTTCATTAGACTTCTTCCTTTGGCTTGCACCTCACGCAGCTGGTTCAGTTGTGCAGGTCCTCTTGCATGTATGATCCTTGGATGCTCACCACATGAGTCATTGGGAGCAGGCCTGCCTTGCACTCATGGCTGGGGCATGGATTTCAAAAGCACTCCAGTGACCAAACTTAATGATTTTCAGCTGACTCCAAGGATTGTCCTAAACATGGAATTCCTACCCAGAAACCACCGTGCTGCCCACGCTCTCCCCCCTCTTTCCCAGGCTCTGTGGTGTGCATGGAGGCACGTTCTTTTCTGCTGACCATGCTCCAAGGTAGAGTGCGCAGGCAGACAGGTGGGGCAGAAGGGTTCATCAGAGGAGCTGGTGGGATGTCTGTCTCCCACGTGCTTGCACATACTGTCTTGGAACCTTCGTGAGTATCATCAACACTTGTATATGCATTTTCCAGCCTAGAAGTTGTGTTTTTAAGTGGTTACTTTATTCCTCCTCAGAGGTGGATGCATTTCTGTGATGGAAGGAAACATTTGCTTAGCTCGGCTAAAGTCTCTGCATGGATTTAACTATAAATAATCATTTGTGCCCAGGACAAAGGGGCTAAAAGAGACATTAAAAATATTTCAGTGTCAAATTAGATTTTGAGTGCTCAGTTCTAGCAACAGAATGAATATGTGAAGTGTATGCAAAGAGGTTGCCTCTTTCATGGACACCGTGGAGTAGGGCATCCCCCCTGTTCCCTCTGTCCTACTGTTGCCTGGGATGTCAGGCAGGACAAGCTTTATAAGAACTTGAGTTCTTGGGGAACTTCTCACCCAGCAGCTCCCTGGGGCTTTAGCCGAACTGTGGGATACTCAGTGTTTCCCAACTTCTGTGTCGAGGACCGTCTCCTCTCTTCCCAGCTATGAGATGTGGCTTTGCACCATTCCCTGTTCCTCCCCTCCCACGCTCTGGTTTCCGTAGGAAGGAATCCTGGGCATGTGAGTCAGGGAGCTGCAGCACGCTCTGGTCGTGTCACCAGCCTGAATGATTCAGGGCTGAGCCTGCACAGCACCTACCCCATGGTTTGCATACAGCCCTTGGGACACTCCAAGCCACAGTTTCTCAGTGTGCCAAGGTCCTGAGAAAATGCAACCGCTTGTTTTGGTGCTTCAATAGAAACTTAACTCTTAGGAGCAGGAATCTATGAGGTGCATCGGGGAAGTGAGTTTGCTTCCCCCTCCTGGTGCTCCCCCTATGGTTATAGACATCATTATCAGGTGACAGGAGCATCCATCCCTGTGTTGCAGTGATATTTGCACCAGTTTGCTTTCAGCTTCTGTTTCTTTCTCTCCTTCTGTTTGTTTCCCCTGTGTGAGAGCACTGGCGCCTATGATGGAAGGTCACCAGTGAGGTTAGTCAACTGGCTCCAAGTATTAAGACTTCCTTCTGTGCTACAAAGAGCTGCCAAGTCCCCCCTCCCCGCTGCTTACCACAAACCCCAGTGTTTGTTTGTCTCCCTCTCTCCCCCTCTCATCCTTCCTCCCTCCCAAGAAATGTCTTTCCTGCAGACAGAGTGGGAGGATGAGGCACCCGAGCTACCTTCAGTTGCAGTTTGCTGGAGTACCAAAAACAGTGTGGCCACAGGGCGATGTTGTTGATGCCACTTATCAATGTGCTTATCCATGTTGCCAGAAGGTGAGTTAACCCCATCTGCAATAGAGATAATCCTCCAGCCTGTGCCAGGTTCCCGTGGGGATCTGACCCTGTAGTTGGGCAGACAAAAGGCTTTTATTTGCACTGGAAAATGTCATCCAAGTGTTTCTACCGTTAGGCTGAGGGGATCCATGAGTGACTGGGAAGGGGTTCATGAAAAGAAACTAAGGAGAACATGATCTTTTGTCAGTAGATGTGAACCGGCTGCACCAGGGCCTGTAGCTTCCTTCCAAAAGTGGTATGGGGTTGCAGATGGGGAAGCATTAAAAATCTCTGCTCTAGGCATGAACCTGGGGATAGATAAGAGATCTCCTGTCCCAACCAAAGTGAAATGGCATCCCCAAGGCTGCCGTTGTCCCCAAGGGCAGTGTGGTGATGGGTGCTCAGCTACAGAGCTTCTATAGAGATATAAAGCCAAAGGGACCATCTTTGATGGGTCTGCATCTGAGGGTGTGGGCAGGGAGCACAATACAGGGAGAGCTTTATATACAGGAACAGAGCATGAATCAGAAAAGGACAGAGATAGACCAGGATAGTGTGAGGAGAAGAGATTGTTTCTCTCATTGGAATGGGGGGAAGATGGGAAGCAGGAGAGGGGACTACAGCTCCAAAAAGCACCACAGAGATTAACCCCATTCAAGTGAAAACATGATTTTCTTTAAGAATAATATAAAAGCCCTACCTCCTAATCGTTCATCAGGATGAGGGAAAACTGCTTGCTCCACCCTAGTCTGTGCTGAGGTAAGGTTAAAACCACAGCTCCTCGGGCAGGAGGCTGCCAGCGTTGCACACATAGCACTGGGCTCCCCCACCAAGACACATACACGTGGGGTACACTTGAGTTTGCATGAATCAACCTGGAACAGAAGCAGCTCCTTTGGAGAACTGATTTGAGTCCCTGCAGCCATGTTTGAGTCTCTTCAGCTCCTTCTCTTTGCTCAGAACTCCTTTTCTTAAGGATGACATAGGAGACATCCAACTGGTGAGCAGGGCTGCTTGGGACACCAGCCACAAGCTCCTTGTCTTCTTCCCAGGGACTTCGAGGCTGCGCTAAACATACCTTGAAGAGTTCTTGGTGAGCATCGCATCTGAACTTGCTCCACTCTTTATCAGTTGAGACCACAGAGACCTCATTTAATTACTCCGTGTGTGTAGGTGTAAAGCTATTTGAGTTCTCCATAAACATGGGTATTTATTCATTTAGATTTTATTTTCTTTATGATGAATTCATTGCCGGTGAGAAAGCCAAAGCCTCACTATGAAAAAATCCAAGTCTGGTTTTTGGTTTTGCTTTTTTAGGAAATGAAACAAGTCTTAAATTAACTGATTCCTAATTACGGTCTGAGCATTGGTCCTTCAGGGTGCCACTAGTGGCGTGTTAGCAGATCTGCCTTCCTTTCCAGACATAGCCAAGGAAAAGATGAGGAGAGCACTGAATCAGAAGGATGGGGGGGACAGACAGCTCTTGCCTTATTTCATGGCACTCTGTGTTAGCTGCTCCTTTGGTTGTTTGGGCTATCACTTTCCAGGATGCATTGCTGGGGTTAAGGGGTAGAGTGAGACAAATGAGAGGGACAGAGGTTACATACGTGAGCTACAAGGATGTCCCTGGTTTTATGCGGTGTAGAAAATCAGATGGAGTGTATTTGCTCCTGCCCTGAGGCTAAAAGCAACAAAGGAAAAGAGCAGGGGATTTATCTAGCTACAGTCTAATACTCCTTTGGCTGCAGCAAAGGCTGCAGCACTTCCCGACTATGGGCTGGTGCTTTCACTCACACACATCTGTGATTGATGGGCAGAGAGTATAAACACCTCATTAGTGCTATAATTCACTGGTTAGGGCTCAGACTGTGTTGTGGGAGGGAGGGAGGGGAGAAAAAAAAGAGTTGAGAAAGTTTAATAAAGGAAGAAAAAAATGGAAGAAGGAGAAGAACGGATGTAAAGGCCACACAAATCATTGCAGGGAGTTCTCTGACCTGCTTTGAAAACTTTAATTGCTGATAATGGACAACCTGTTGGGTGGTATTTTATTAACACTAATAGATTTTTACGGGATATTTCTCACATTGCTCTCCGAGAGCCTGAAGATTACATTAAATATTAAAAGTTAATGCTCTTGGTTGCTGTTTCAAGGATGCCCCACTGATAACGAGCTTTCCCGCAAGTTCCGAACCAGGAGCTGCTTTTGCCACTTACGGCCTCTGCAATAATGATGAAGGCAAATGCTTGTATCTTGCGTGCACCTTACAGCTGAGGTTCTTAAAGTCTGGCCTAAATGCTCAGTAACAGCAGGATGGGAGGTATATCTGATCATCATGGATGTGCAGGAGCTTCCCGAGTTTCACGCTGAAAGCAAATGCTTCTAACCCCTGTTTGCTACTTTACATTTCAGTTATTCAAAGCAGAGGCCTGAACTGACAACTCGTACCTGTTTCCCAAGGCAACTTATGTCTGAAATGGATGTGCTATGATCTATTTCTTTAAGATGGCTGAGGGTTCTATGAAAGTCCTTTCCACACTACTTTGTTACAGAAATGACCCAGCTACCTGGAACAGAAACACAAGTGCCCCAGGAAGCAGCTGCAGAGGAGGTGGGCAGCAAAGGGGTTTCTGCAGGATGCTCTTGGCATGCCAAAGTCCGTCCTGCACACAGCAGAGAACATTCCGAGTATGGAAAGATAAGTCAGTTCTGTACTTTAAAGAGAGAAATTCAAGCAGCCAAAGAAGGCAAAGAAGTTAATACCAACATAAGGAAGTTTGCTGGAGGAAAAGTAAATCCCTGCTTACGCAGTAACCAGCTTATGTGGTGAGTCAGTGAGATCTTGCATTGAATTGGGAAGTCATAATACACATTTCTGCTCACGAGTGAAACCTGGGCTTCCTCTTCAGAGCATCCTTTGGACACACCAGCCCTGTCAGCAGTCATGGCCTGCACCTAGAAAGGAAACCTAAGCTTGCTATGTCCTGCCTCAGGTAGTTGTCTGAGGCGGCCTGTCTCTTGTCTCATGCCATTTTCACTTTGTGGCTTCAGTGCTCTTGGTTTTGGATCTCATTCTGACCACTGTTTATGCAGCCACCTTCTTGTGCCAAACCAAGCTGGACTGGATGGCCACATCCATACTCTCTGGAAGAGCTCTGGTACGCTCCTGGTGAGTAACACTACTTTCCAAGCCTGCTTGGCCAGAGAGCAGCTTCCCAGGCTTTTTTGTGCAGGCAGCCAGCTAGAGCTTCCTCGAAGCGTGTGTTCCAGCTACCAGACCTATCTGTAGGCAGTCTATGAGAAGATGGATTTCTGTAGTTACTTTCTGTGTTTGTAGTCATGCCATGAACACTTTCAGCTGGATTATCTTCTGTTTCTCAACCTTCTTGCTATTTCGTATTTCCATACAAGGAGTAAAAGCTGTCAAATTTAGCTACTTATCTTTGGCAGCCTTTCCCACCTTCGTTGCTAAAACAGGACACTTTTTCCTCTGTAATTCTTGCCCTATTTCTGTTGGAGTTTTGCGCGTTATGCAAAGGATTCAGCTGCTTTAGGATGATGCAGGCAGAAGAGGAGAGACTCCAGTTCAATCTCCTAAATCCGGCTTTGATCTCATCTTGGCATCTTGAACATGAGCTACTAGACCCAGTTTGGAAGAAGTAGGGATTGGTCACAGAGACCAGTTGTCTTCTCTTATATACAGGCCTGGCTTGGGTCAGAAATGTGCATCGAAGGTTTCAGACCTGGCTAGGGAGCATTTCGCTAACCCTGTCTACACCAGACAGTGTTATCCTTTGAGGGGTGAACATAACATAATCTATGTCAGTAGGTTTAGATGCCAGAATTTTTTCCCTAGAACACTCCACAAGGAATCTTACAGCTTAAATATAAATACATAGATGGTTGCTATGCAGGAGGATTGTGTCTTACAGTAAATGACATCATAGCAACCACAAGGTAGGTGTAAGTAAAACTGGGAACTTCTGGAAGGCCTCACCTTTCAAGTTGGACAGGGTGCTGAAGCCATGGTGCAGGATGCTTTTGACACAGGGCCCTCAGATTGCTTCAGCTGAACTCGGCTCAGGTGATTTAAGTCTTTTCAGTTGTGGATCTTCTGTCTCTGAAAGAAGGATTGGAGTCTGGATCCTCTCTGAATCTGGAAGGAGGTTGATAGAGGTGAAGAAAGGACAGGATACTTCTTTCCAAAGGGGCAGATCCTTTGGCTCACATGCTCCAGGATGTGCTTTGTTGCTAGACTGCTGTTCAGCAATAAAACAGCCTTAGTTACTTAACAGGAATTGACTGCTTGGTCACTTCTCCTCTCCCTGCCAGCCCGGCCGTTCTCCGCTCTACCCTCCCACCCAGTAATGAGAGCTTTTCCTGATTGACCCCGCAGGCTTACAAGAACCCTTTTTACTTAAACGTGTATTGACCTCAGTCTTGCTGCCCAGTGAATTATGTCACCGCTGGCAGCCTGAAAGTCATAAATCAGGCCTCGGACCTGCGGAGCTGTCTCCTGATGATACGGATCTGAGCCTTTATCGATGAAGGTTGTACCAGGTGCCTTCATGTCTCTGACAACTCCTACCCTTTCCATGTTTTTTTCTACTGTCATTCCATAGACCCTCGGATTTTTTCCTTTCCTTTGATTTTTTCTTTCTTTCCTTTGCCTGTCTGTCTTCGCTGTGTATAAAATTTCATTACTTGCCTTGACCTGTCCTTTAAAGGTTAAGAAAAGGAAACTGTCAAACTTAACATCTTGGGTAATCTTTATTCTTAGGTGCTGTTAATTTTACCAGGCTTTCCTTCTTCTCTTCCTATTCAATCTTGTGTTGAGTTTTTGTTGTCGTTTTCCTTGATGTGATTCTTACTATCTGGACAAATGCCCTGGACAAATGAGAAATTTAATGATACTGGAAATATTTCTCCCTTATTTTGTAATGCAAAATAATTCCAATTGATTTCCCTTACATTCATCATCTTTTCCCCCACGACTTGGGATGTACTTGCTTGTTGTCACTTTTGTGGATGAGGGATGAGGAATAGTCCATGAAATATAAACTAAATATGTCACCATATAAACTAAATCAACCCTTGTGTCCTTGTACAAGTATTGATTGAGCAGGAAGGAGGGAACTCGCTCCATTACATAGTTTGTAAAGGAATATGTGTGTTGTGCTTGACTTAAATGGTAAAATTCCATGAGTTTCCATGATTCACTGCTCTTCTGGGGAAAAAGGGAGGCATAGCTCGATCTTCCTCTTCTAACAGACAAGAGCAAGGCTGAAGTACCTGTGCATCTTGCATGAGTGGCATATCCAGTAAAGGAGGGATATTTGCTTTTCTTCATCTCCACACAATTTCTGTCTTTATTCTGTCTATGCAGGAATATTCTGATAACAAAGCTGGGAAAGCTAAAGAGCTTCTTTTAGTTCTTCTAGAGTTAGTGGAAATATGAGTTTGGTTAAAGACCCATCTCTTGTTTGAGATCTTGTAAACCTCATTTCATACCTGTGGTACATTCCTTCAGTCTGCCATGAAAATTCCTCAACTCAGGAGCCATTCTATGTCTCGTGTTCAGGATATGATGCCTCTTTCTCTGTGTCCTGACTACCTGTAGTAAATGCAGGAAGATCATTTTGGTGATAGCTGCCAACAGTATCCCTGACACCGGGGCCAGACCTGGCACAGATGAAATTAGTTCAGGGCTGAGGAGCATTCTTGGCTCCAAATGTCACCAGTGAAGTTGTGAGGGCCCTCAGCACCTCGGTGGTGTTCAGTGCAATGGATGGAGATCAGGCCCTAAGACAGCAAGGTGATGAAAAGCCCTTTCAGCAATAGTGACAGGTAGATAGAAGAAGATGCAGTGATAGAGTGTAGAAATAAATCCTTCTCATTCTGCTTTTGATCTTCTCAGTTCATTTAATGTGAGAATTTTTCTTAATATAAGTATCTTAAATCATCAGTGAGCTTATGCCCTGCACTTTAAACAGCCCTTGTAAAATGATACTAAAAGAAACAGACTCATGCATTTATTTCAAAGACACTGGAATGGGCATTATCTTTATTTAGATTAAAATACTGGCCTGTGATGTTTGTGATACAGTGTTAGTGGTACTGGCATGTGCAGCACTGCCCAGATTGTGAAACTGCCTGCAAACTCCATCTGCTTTTACCCTGGAGAGGATGTAAATGTGAATGACACCAAGGTTGGACTGGTGGGAGAAAAACTAGTAGATGGTGGATTATATTTCTCTTTTCCTAATGTAAATTGCAGGCACAATAATGATGTTTGTGAGTTTGATACTAGCTTTTAAGGTAGATTGTGTCCCTTCAAAGAAAATACTCATAAAGATACTCTGCAAGATTAGAGGTACTGAGGTGCAATGAGGCCATGGCTCAGGGTTTATGGCATCCATCAAGACATAGTGTATGAGCCGTTCTGTGACCTGGCTTTTATAAAGATCAAAAGGCTTAGAACTGTGGAGAATAAGATTTTCAAATCAGCCAGGGGAGGCACCAAGTTGTCAGATGGGAGGAGGCTCTTTGAAGTGTGCAGATAAGAACCTTTCTAACCCTCAGTCATGTATAAAGCCATTTCCAGCCAGCACAGAGACGTGTTGTCCAGTTGCGCTCGTGGTGTTGAAGTAACCCATAGGAGCAGACCAGCTGAGTGGATTCAGGGAATGAGCTGGCTGTAAATGGGACCAGAACTGAATGTCTGAAGAGGATTGAAAGGACTGGGACAATTTAAAAATTAATGTACTGGGGGAGGTGGGAATTCTACATGTGAACGTCTCCCCGTGCTACAGGAGCAACAAAGCAAAGCACCTACTCTGGGGAGCTGGAAATAAGAAGTGTGCTCCTCCAGATATTATCTCAACCTTATATCCGAGCATGGAGGAGCAGGTGGGAATGCTTATAAAGAGCTTCTGGGTGGGAAAAGGGTTAAGAGAGACAGAAGACAGCAACATACCTCTGCTTTCTGGCCAAGAAGCTGAGCCAGTGCAGGCACAGGAGGGAGGAAGCAATTCGCTGCTGCTGTAGGCCAGGAATAGCTTGCCACTGGTAGGAAAATAGCTGTAGAAGAAACACTGTGTGGGGAAGCTCCTACTAAAGGCAGGGCAGCTGCACAGCACCACTTTTCAGACTGTTTCAGAGTTCACCATCTAGCATGAGCACTTACATGTTTGTTCATTCCCTTCTCAGATTCCTCAGACTGGTTGATGCTGGCAGCTGAGTTATCACGAGGCTTCGAGAAAGGACTTCTGCAGTGTTCTTCATATAAGCAAAAGCTGTTGGCGCTGAAAATCTTCCCCAACATGGATTCTCCTGAGCTGGTAAGAAGGATTTCTGGTCACATTTATAGGAGTCTAAATGGTATTCAAACAAGATAAATATCCTTCATGTCTTGTCATCTTTGTGCTGATGAACTAAGGATACATTTACTTGCAGGAAATGACTTTTTAAGAGAAAACATCTAAACAAGTCAGAATAAGAATCAAGTTTCATGGCAGATGCTGTCAGATACATATGTTTCCTTTATAAGAAGCTTGGTCTTTTGGCTAACAATAATGTAGTTATCGTCTTTAGCCAACAGCTTGAAAGCTGAAGGTGAAAGCACAGAGGTAGGAATCACGTGGTCTTATACTCCATGTCCAACCATTGAATGCGCTCACAGCAACATAATTCTTTCTTAAACCTTGTCCTAGTTATGGCAGTTCACACAGATGCTCTCTAGTAACTGTGGTGCACAGGTTTGGTCAGAAATACTTTGATAGTCTCCCACTGGAAAATGTCAGTTTGGCAAAACTCAAATTGTTGAGGAAACCATGATGATTTGGCCCTTTTTTTGTCTTCAGAGGAATGACAGAGGAGGGCCTGATTGAGTTGGAGACATGGGTTATATTTAGGTGTTCTTTTTCTTTTCAAATGACTTTTTGCTTGTTGCTTCTTCTCCTAGTAGTGCTTAGCTGTATATAAGACATTTCCAATGTATTTTAGTGGGTCCAAAATAAAATTGTGGAGGGAATAGTGAGAATTTGGGGGTTTTCTCCAAAGCAAAACATAAGTAGCTAATAAAAGTACAAACCTATGCACCAGGTGGAACTTCCTTCCTTTTCCTCACCCCAACAGTGCAGTTACACGCAGAGGTTGAGCTGTTCATAGCATGCAAATATGCTAGAAGTAGTACTGCAGAAGGAGTTCCCTGTTTCTCTCAACGAGGTTTTCTTTATTTACTCTGGGCTATTCAGGTTTCCTTTGCCATCCTTCTTCAAGCAGCAATTTCCCAAATACCAGAGCAGAGACAACTATGTTGTCAACTATCCACTCACCAGCGTAATGAATAGGATCCTGCATTGATGGGCCCACAGGTCTGATTCAGCAAGGAAATCACTGTGTCCCTGTATCCTTGCAATTGCAGGCTTTAAAACCAAAGCATGGAGACACACATAAATTATTACGTTGTCATTTAATGTGGAGTCAGTCCAGTGTGAACCTTGAACACCCGGAGCTGGTCCAGGTGAGTGGCAGGAACAAGGCTGAGGGTCCTAGTAAACACCACATCATTTCTGGTATTTGCAGGGCATCTGTTTTGCCTGCCTTTGCAGTACCTTTGTCTGGTCTGGAGAAGATCCTGAGTGACTGGTGATTGTATTACAGGCTGGCACATTTGAGGGTACGCCATTCAGCTTGTCAGCATGCTCCCAGGAGAAAAGCTGCAGTGAAAAAAGACTTGCTGTGGGCTTTGAAATCTGAACTGCAGCCAATTCCAGCTGAGGGATGTGCCCATCGCCTTTTTGCTGTGAAGTTGCCATCTGAACAATGACATTGTTGTGTGGTTTGAGCAGGCAACAAGCAATGAAAAGGAGAAGTGTCTGTCATATGCGTGACTGGGTAGATATCAGTTAGAAAGCAATCCAGGCCCTCAGCTTTTCCTTTAATGCTGCACCTCAAAATCCACATTTAGAGTTGTTTTGAGGGGGCACAAATGCATCCCAAGTTTCCTTTTTTATTAGCAAACCCTACACCATCTGGCCATGCTTCTCCTTTGAAAGCACTTCCTAAATAGTGCTGGGAACACAAGAAGGAAAGTGTCAGGAGAACAGGGAGGAGGATTTCCAAGAGATGTGTTTGTCCATAATGAAATAAGAGCCTAAGAGGAGCTCACAGCTTGTACCAACCAGTGAGATTCTGCTGCTAATATTCACTGCAAAACTTGTTTTCGCAGGACCACGCTTCCCAACCCAGAATCCAGCTGTGTCGTGCATTGCTGCACAGCTCTCTTCAAGTCAAGTGGGCCACAGCACGGGGTGTTACTCTATATTCATCCAAATTAGGACATCTCATCTTTTGTTCTCCATTTGTTGGGACAAACATCTCCTCTTGTTATTTCTTATTTACCACTCCTACAGGACCCAGATGAAGTCGTTTCACTGAGGTCTTAGCTAGTTCGTTCTGTGAAGTGCTTGAATAAAGACAGTGAATGGCGAAAGGAGGAGAGGGAGAGACTTGTAGGGCTGTGTCCGTTTTGCAGATGGGGACCTTTTCTCCATTCAAGACAGTAAACAACCTTCTTGGCCGTTATATTCTGTCACCAAATACCTGAAGTTTGGCTGAGAAATGGTTGGTTTAAAGATCAGTAATATTTATGAAAGAAGTCCTGCTGTGTTTGGTTTTGCTCCTGCATAGCCATATTGCGGGGGGAGAATTTTTGTTTTCCCACCCAGAAATGTCAGTGCACCTCAGACATCTCAGATTTGCTGTTTGAGTGGGTTTTGCTTGGACTCTTCATGCAGGCCCACCCACAGATACTGCTCCAACAAGCTGAAATGCTGAGAGAGTGCCTGAAGCATTGAAATCCCATGAGGACAAAAGTATGGGCCAGACAAAGAGAGCATATCCAGGCATGCCAAAGACAGATAAAGCTCCAACAGAATTAGATGGTTATCCAAACTTTCAGCCGCAGATTTAGAGTAACCCTGCCTTTTGGGCACCCCACCTGAGAGGCATGAGGGCTGGTATTCGGGATTCCCATGGCAGCTGGGCATCTAAGGCTTTTGGGGTCTGGATGTTGTGAAACTTGTGGCTTTATAGTGGGTACTGTATTGTTGTCATGTGTGAAAAGCAAGTTGACTAACAAACTTCAGGAATTTACATAAAATATGATGATGCCCAAGCCAAGGATATAAAGCCCAACAGTCCTTTGAGTTTATCTAAGTAATGGGCCTTACATGGAGAGTGAGAAATCCACAGTTAGGTTTGTGTTCCAATAAGGAATAGAAAACCTTTAAATCTGGGGCCAGGGAAGTGTAATTAATGAAATGAGTTGCATTACTCTAGAGCCGAGTCAGGTTAAAGCAAAACTACCACCAAGGGGCTGCTTACATTTCCCTATGGGCTTAGATTTGGGATGAAGTGAACCAGCACCCTGCTTGGGGTGACAGCTTGGTGTAGCCCATTGGTGACCAGCAGGTAGAAATAGAGCAAAAGTAGTAGCTTGTGTTTTCCCAAAAGAATAAGAAAACGTTCCGATAAATAAGTGTGTAACCCCATAAAGGAAGACACCAGTTTCTCCTCTTCACTCTGCTGTCCATCTCTTGCATGGATGTGGCAAGCCTCTTTTCTAATGCTCTGATACAGGCCACAGATATTTCCATCTGTCCACCGCCGTAGTGTTGTAAGAAGCAATACAAATGCTATTTGCTATTTACTAGTAAGGAGTGCAGTGAAAAAGCTAGTGTTGCAAGATGAAGCATCCCTGTCAAGGCTACACCTCTTTCCAAGAGGCTGTCCATACCATTTCCCCTGGGTTAGGAGTGTGCTATTGCAATTCTTCATGAGATCTTTCTTACACAAGCTACAAACCTTGTAACATCTTTCACTCCCTTTGTCCAGACTAAGAGCAGATGTTGGGAGAGGATCCAGGCCTATGTATTACACGTAGAAGAAGCCATATGTATAAATCCCCCTTCTTTCTACAGCTGTAATATACAGTGTATGCACCTTATTATCTGAGAGAGATCCAGAGAACAGGGAAAAGTATAGGATAACCAGAATAATACAGGGTCTTGGGAGATCTTCCCCTGTCCAGAAAAGCTGGAAGAGTTTTATGTGGAAAACCAGACTTGGGAGGAAAAGAGCAGGGGTAAGGTGGAACCACTTTAAGTATAAAAATATCTGAAGGGAATAGGGAAGTGAGAGGTTTCAAGGCTATATGAGCTAGTGTCATATGCAAGGATAAGAGAGCCTTGATTTAGGCTAGAGACAAGCCAGCAGGCCAGGAATTTGCTCCAGACAGAGTCCTTCATAGATCCTGCATGCTACTATAGCTAAGAATCATGTCAGTAGGGTTTAAAAGGTGCTTCAGAGGAACCGGGAAGCAAAGACAAATAAGGTGGGTGGCTGAGGGAGGAATGGAAAGTCCAGTGGTTACTGAGTGAGGCTTGAGTGTGATGAAAATCCTGGCTGTGCTCCAGTACAAGATTTCCTATCACATTAATTATATTGCAACAGGCTCCAGGGCTTTCTGTGATACAGACTTTGTATATCAAAAACGCAGCACAGACATCGGTGGTGGGGGTAATAAGATAAGTTTGCTGTGCTGTGTCCAAGCCTTCCACTAGGATGCCTTCAAAGATGAAACCTGCAACTCTTTGGTGCTGTTGCCTTTGTGCACGTACCAGAAAACGAATGATTTATGGGGAAAAAGGAATAATCAGCCCTTGGAAATGTCATGTTTCTCCCCAAAATTAACTCCATCTCCTTCTGTTGCAATACAGATCCTCTTGGATGGCATTTTTGTGACACTAAAAGTCATTATTTGAAAAGAGGTCGTTTTGAAAATATGATTGGCTAAACCTAGATGAAGATATTGGGAATGTTGTGACACTATCGCTGTTTAGGGTGGGCAGAACTCCTGGCAGGTATCTCATGGAATTGTATCTTTTCAAAGCCATAAAAGGACAGGTGCCACTAATGATCACAGTTTACTACCACCTGGAGCCCCAAAACCTAAAAAGAGTGAAATGGCAGTCATCCATCAGATTTAATCCTTAGCCCTGATTTGCATTGAACCCCAGGTACCTGCTGTGTTCATTTCTTCTGTCCCAGCCACAAGGATTGGCCTGAAACTGTCACCAGCTGGCCTCTGTATTCTTGTGGACTTTGTTTTCCTTGTTGGGTAGTGATATCAGCTGGTCTGAGGGATGCTGATATAAATTGAAATAGCAGCCTTCACTCCTTGCTTTTGCGATGGCTAACTTGCTCTTTTCAGTTCTCCTAGCACGGGAATGGGGCTGAAGTGAAGACTCTCTTTTTCCCCGCCAACAAAGAAGTTTTTCCCCTCCAACTGGGTGCACTGGATGGCAAATGCCCTTGCAACCACTGAAGGGTAGAAAATCAGCATGAAAGAAGTACAGTCTGTGAAGAAGAAGTAGCAGCAGATCTAATACCATCCTAATAGCCACCCTACTCTAGAAAAGGGTTTAATTCAATGTATGTAAGCCAGGGTTGCTTTAAACCTAGAAAGTGAAGACGGTAATGTCTGTTGTTACTAAGATGTAGCAATGACGTTGGGTTTTAAGGCTCATTTATCACTAAAGTGTGGAGGTATAAGTTGAGGAGGACAGAAAACCACTGGGGGAGATCCGTTTGTTGCAGCCACACCACTGTCATTCTCCTATGTGCTACAGGCAAAGACTAAAGCTTTGTGCTGGCCAAGGAATTCCTTAAATAGACTCAGGAGGCCAATTCCAGATACTGTTTTCTAACCAAAAGTGTATAAAGGAGACAAGAATTGGGTTCATTCTGGAGCACCCACCTGCCCCTCCCAGCCTTGCAGCACATTGGCTATAAAGATATGGACTATCCTCTACTTCAACCTCCTTTGGTATGGCCAGAGCAGAGTTAAGCCTCCTTTTCCCTTTCTCCCCTCCAAAAGCTGCATTATGGGATTCACTTTTCTGCCTCTCCCTCCTCTCTCCTGAGCTGTGTGTTTGAAATGATATCTATTTCTCTTTGCGACAGCACACTGTGACTGCTGCCTTGACATTCTCCCAAGCTGACATCCCGACCGGTATGACACTGATGCCTTTGGGCAGAAATCAGAGCCGGTTTGCTACATGCCTCTGCGTCCCTACGATGCCTGTAGTGCCTCTGAGAGCCCCCAGTGCCCTGCTGGGGAAATAGAGCGAGCACGTGGGCCCCAGATGAACTCCGAGAAGAGAGCAGGCATTAGCTGCAATGATCCTGCTACCCATTCTCAGGTTTAAGTGTTCACATCGACATGGATTTTTCCTCCTTTTTGTCATTTATTCTTTCCTTTCCCTTCTACCCTTGGTTGGTTTCCTGTTACTTCCCTGGTTGCAGAGTCCTTGGGGAGCTGGGTTTTCGTGAGCTGGAAAAGGAGCGCACAAGCGTCTGATCAGCCCTTATTAGTGTTGAGAAGGATCTAATAGTTCCTGGCTTCTGGAACCATTACCTGTCATTTAGTTTTATTAAGTCAGTGATGAGAAAGTTTAAAATTAAAGGCTTTGTAAATTGGATTCCAGTTTGAAAGGGAGGTACCTACCGGGAAGTTAATGCCAAAGCTTGCAGATGGGCCACTGGGAACAATACCAGACTTGAGCTGCTTTGACAAAGATCCTGTGCCGAGGTGTGGAAGGGAGGTAGTTTGTGGCAGAGCCTCGGGGTATCCAGAGATCTTCAGCTATGTGAACCATTTAATCCCTTGCCAGGCTCCTCCATTTGAATCTCCACTCACTGTTTGAGAGGAGGGTGGTCTGCTGGTTGAGTCATTACCCAGTGCTGTGAGTTCTGATTCAGCTGGAATGACACCAGGCAAGTCATTTCACCTCCTCATGGTTCATTTCCTGATTTATAAGGAGGAGGAGTCAGTGTTGGTGTTACCTGTCACCTTTTTTAGGTAGTCAGCCCTCTGGGACGGGAACTCCTTGACTCTTGTGCTTACAACAAAAGCTCCAACTCATTTGAGTATTCAAGGCATAAATAAAGACCTTAGTTTAGTCTGGAACAGAAAGCAAGCAAAATGGATGAGGCACCTAGTTAAGAGAAACATCTCATTCTTAGGGCTTGTGATATTGTAGTATTCTCTGCTTTTGAGACTTATCTTTGACTTAGCCATCAAAATGCACTTGCAAATGAAATACCCCAACTGTAATAGAGCAATCCAGCTAATTACGATGTGACAAGGGAAGCTTAGGGGCCAATCCCAACAAAAGCTCCTGTCACTTCTGTTACCTCAGTTGAATAAAAGTCTCATGGTGACATTGCTCGATGAGAAGCAGCCTGAACCAGTGATTATGAGCACAGTCAGAATTCTTGGTTCTTGTGTCTCAATTTGTCTTTGACTGGAGAAGTCACCTGAGGTCAGAATTTTAAGCTTGCCTCCTGCCCATCCTTGCATTGTTAAATGCACAAATTGTGCTTGCACGGCTTTACATGGAGATTTAAGGTTCACACTTTGTCTCTGAAAGGCAGAGTACAGTACTCCACCAAAGCACAGGGCTTAGCCAGCTAATAATGGATTGCGAAACTACACGTCTCCCGAAGGCAGAACGTGCAAGGATGAAACAGAGATTCCCCTTAAAGTAATGGTTTCTTGGAAAAGTTTACCTCGGGTTCTCCCCATGTAGCTTGGCGTTTCCATTTCCCTGTGCTTTGCCGTTTTCCTCTGGGTTTAAAAGAGGTGAGATATGTGAACCCTTTAGGCTGGAAGGGACCATCCACTGTAACCATCTAGCCAAGCTTCAGATGTGAACCCTCTCATTAAGGAAGGTTCACCTCTAAAAAGAACCAGGTCTGGGAGCAAAATCTCACACCAAACACACAGCAAAAGATGGGTGTTTCTGCTTCTTTCCCCAAAGACCTTCCAAACCACACAGGCAGGAGGTGGGATAATAAACCCAGAGGAAACTGAGACATAGAGGGGTAGATAAGGAGGGGCAATACTCATGCACTGCAGGCAACCTTGGACGCAGAATTCCTGGGATGGGAGATTAAGCATGCATTAGCTCCAGGCCGTTCTTCCTGCATCTCCATAGGCATAGCAGTTCCTTCAGCTAATTGCCACATTCCCTTGAAGGAGGAGTGATGCCTCTCCCAAGTTTCTCTGCTAGCATCATGAGAGAACTGATCTATGAGCTACTCAGTGGTTACTCACATTGCTCCTGTGTTTCCAGCTGTGTGACTTGACAACAAGGCTTTCAGAAGGTAACCTGGGGAGATGTGATCCAATGTAAAACGTTCCTAGATATTCCTGGAGCCACGATGTAATGAACCAAGGGTTTGTTCTTTAAATTCCTCTTTGCTGGAAAACCACAGGCCCCAAAATATTGTCCCAGAGAAGCTGAGGAGTTCTAAGAAGGAGGCTCAAGATCTTGTGCTGGGCTGAGCCAGTCCATGTTGTGGTGCTAAGGTTTCTGACTAAGTCCTGTGTCGCTTAGTAAAGTCTGGAGTGAACCTCTGATGTTGTCATGGGACATTAAACCACGACAGATGTGGACAATAGTCTCTTCGTGGCATCCACTCCTTTGCTCCTGCTGCTGTGATGGGAGGTGTTGCCAAAGGAAAAGGCAGCACAACCAGGCCTGTGTTGTACTTCACTACTCCAAGTTTATTGTCTGTTTGGAGCTTTGCTGTTTGTTGCAATTGTGGCTCTTCCCTTTTTTTGTGAAGACCAAAATCTTGTCTCGAAACCCCCCCCCCCGAAACATAGTTCCACATGGAACAGTGTTTTCCTAGTGTCATCTGTGCTGGAGCTGAGAACGCAGTTTGCAGTATCTCTGCGCTTTGAAAGACTTTTAAAACCATGTTTAGAGGGACAGTGATTCCCGAGTCATGTGTCTGTGAAAGTCATCCTGGCATATTTATATCTGCCAGACCAGGATGAGACTGTCCACGCTTTGATGCTTTGGATTTCAGTACCTGTTGAAATCCCCTGAACAAATGGTGCTATTAATTATGGGGCCTGGCTTTGATGAATGATGCATAGGGGACAACGTTTCATTTTGTCTAGGGGGAGGTAAGTGGGATGGAGCATTTCTGAGTGTTCAGTGATGCAGGAGAGGTCCTGGGTGTTGTCTGATCAAGGGGAAGTTGCTTCCTCTCTCTAGAGTGCTGTAAAGTCAGTGTCAAGTCACTGTGGCATCTGGGTTATGTCACCTTCTGATGGGGCTACCTCTTTATACATCAGATTTGCTCAGACAAAAACCAATTCAGCTCTTTACCTAAAAAGCTCTTAGAATTACTCTAGTCCTAAATGGCTTTTTCCTGCCTGTGGGACTGTCCCGGGCCATTTTAACACCAGAGCAATGAATCTGGGGTTCAGATTCTTATTCAGATAGGTGAGGTGGGGTGTCCTCAGAGAAAGCCCCACAATGTTGCCATTTCTTTCCCCACATCCTTTTGAAAGGGCAGAGAGGAGTCTTACAAAAGCTGCTTATATGACAGGATTATAAGAAATACTTGTTCCTGAAATGGTGAATAAAACCTTTCTCCACAGCTTTGATATAGTTGTGGGAAGTTGATTTCTTATTTGTGTGTGTCATTAAGTTTCTGTGCTGGGAGGTTGTGCCTGTGCCATAAAGCTGAATTAATATTTGGGGTACCTGAGTGGCTTGTCTGTACAAACAGCACTACTTGTCACTTCAGTCATCTGGGAACATCTCTAGCTGGTTTCACAAAGGGGCTCAGTAGCAGGACGACAGGGTAGTAGGTTTGTGGGATACCAGCTGGTGTAACTGGTGGGAAACAAGCCCATTCAAAAGGAACAGGAAAAGAAGGAATGTCATAAGACAAAGCTATTGAAACTAAGGATAATGGAAAGAAAGTATTCATTCATTTTAAAGCACCCAAAGTGACAAGAAACAAATTGGGTTGCGTGATGTTCTCCTGTGGCCAAGAGAAGACTTAAAAACCAATAATCACACCTTCTGTCTTTGCTAAGTGAAAGTATTTACACTGTAGATGGTGACATGATTTAGTCTCCATATTCCAGTTTAGTGATTCACTTCAAGATAATCTGAATCACACCTTAGAAATTGCTATTTCTTATTATGACTGTAAAGGCTTCCTAATGATAGTGGCTCAGATTAAGAGATCTATACTGTATCCGTCCTACATTGTCAGAATTAGACCCAAGGTGTCAGGGAAAGAGAGTGTCAGGATTCAAGTGCAGGAGATCTCACCAGTGATAGGGCAAAGCTTGTTCAATGGTTATGGAGGCACAGGGAAGAAGTAAGTTTGGGGAAGGCAGGGTAGATGGCAGCTGGAGAAGCAAAGGCATATTCGGGGATGTAGAAGTTAAAGAGTGAAGGTCAAGTGAACAGGAAGTGCACATAGGAGAGTAGAACTAGGAAAGGGTTTTCATATCTGTTCTAGTTTAGAACAAGCACATGGCTATTCTAAACCAGAATAAGACGTTCAGTCACCTCAGAATAAGCTAGTGCTGATGGCATGTGGCTGTGAGATGTGAAACCAAAGCTGAAGTCTACCTGATTCAGATCATGGACTGGAACCAGAGTCTTCCATGCTGGGTCTGAGTGTACTAACTCAGACACAATGGATGGCATCTGTAGCTTGCCTTTTTGGAAGCATTTGATTTTGTACACTTCATTAAATACTTGCACATAGTGGGAAACTCCAGGTACCCCACATTACACATGGTAACACCAAAACCAGGACCTGGAGTGCAGTGGCAGAAGAAATTCCTTGCAGGTCCTGAGAACATACTCTTTTGGGAACTTATATTCTTCTTATGAGAAATTTGAGTTTAACTTAATTGACCTTTCCCAATGAAATTGCACTGAAAAATTCCCTGAACAGCTCTCATTAGGAGGCGTTGGAGTCAGGAGGACCAGAAGAATCGGTCAGGTAATAAGTTTAAGACAAATAAAAGGAAATAAGTTGTGACATGAGTGGCTAAACTGATTGCAGAAATCATTGAAAAGGAATATAATAGCCAAAGGCGCAAATATGTTCAGAGAACACTTAGAGGTGTAAATGGAGGGTGACTCCATCAGTGGCAAAAATGACAGCTAGGTGTAACCGGGATGTCATAGGAGGACCTGGGGTTTCTCTTCTCCATTAAGCAGCCTGCCCATGCCTTCTGGGAGAGATCAGGTACTGAGCTAGATTGCCTTTTGACCAGTATGGCATTTTTATTCTTGTTCTAAGTCCTTCTGCTTCTTGCCCTTGTGACAGGTTTTGGTCAGTCTAGTGTGTATGCCTGCTTTTGTGCCCTGTGTGCAGACATCGACCTGTAGGGTATGTCAGATACAACTATGTGTTATGGTCAAACACCATTTCTACATGCACGTAAGATAAAGAGGGTATTACCCCTGTGCCTTTGTGTCACAGAGCATGCAATGGCCCAAACCAGACAGTCTTGCTTTTGTTAGTGCTTCCCAGATTCCCAAAATCCGGGCATAAACTCCAGAAGGGTGTTTTCCAAATACCCTACAAAGCTGAGAACTAAAGACAAGTGTGAAACCTCTTCCAGCTCCCTCTGTCATCTGGGCATGCTCGTGCCACGTGTCAGTACAGACTGTTGAGACATCTGGAATGGGCTCATGTGAGTCCGTGGGGTCTGGATCACCTCGCGTGGGAAATCCCTCAGTACTCTGCTCACTTCACTGACAGGCAGCTCATGCTTCCACATGACAAACTAGAGACAGACCCTTTGCAAGGCATGATGGAGAAGGATGTTCTGATCCTGATCCAAAATTGTTCTCACAATGACCTCATCTGACTGGTTTAGCCCTCCAGATGGGACAGGCTCTTACATCCAGTGCAGGGATATGATGTGCAAACATCTAGAAACCACTTTATTGTTTGTTCAAGGCAAAACCGGCTCCCATCCTCCTCAGTTTTACATGTGTTTCATTCCAGTGATCCAGTTTCTGCGTGGCATTAACCATCACCACACTTGAGTCTTCCTGGATGAGGAGCTATTTTATACCTTCCAGCTGAAAGACACTCGACTTTGGTGAGTACACACCTGCAGTCTCAGCCTGAGCAAGGCACTTAAAGATATTCCTGGCTTAAACTGGACCTAAGAGTGGGTGAAACTTGGCACTGAGGTGGCACATGAAGTGAATGCCCTGTGAGAACGTGTTTTAAAAATAGAGAGGGTATAAACTTGGAGCTACATTTTTATGTGGTTATAGGGCAGCTCTCTGACCTCCTCACCTAATTTGCACGTAATCTTGTCAGGGCGAAGAGTCCATGCTAAGCCTGTGCTGTGGAGACTAGGTGTTTATCAGGACCTGCACTAGTGAACTTCAAGGTAGTTCTGGTATCTCTGTCATATAGAGGAGTCACTGTGGTGCTGACTGCACTGCAGAGATACGCTTTTGTATTAACCAAAATACACACCAAAACCCCTCTTCTACAGAAACCTGGAATTAATGGTCTTCCTAGCTGGTTTCTTTCAGGCCATTTGTGCTACAGGGGTGAGTGTTGAAAATAAAGATTGAATCTGCAGCTCTGAACACCATGAATTGCTTAATTCATCTTTCTTAATAGAGGTATTCACTCTGAACCTGAAAAGCTTTTAGCTGAGATTTAGCCTGTGGTTTGCTATTACAAATTGCTTGGTGGTAACATTGGTTTAAGACATTGTTGTCTTCTGGCCTCTTGTACTTGCTGCTATCCTGGCACAACTGCTCCTGTGGCTGGGAACCAGATGGGAGGAGCCATCCAGCTTGAGGGGCGAAAGGTTTAGTGTGTGTTTGTGTGTTTAAAGCAGGAGAAGTTTCTCTGTCTGGTTCAGCACCTGGTCACACCGAGTTTTCCTGGCACAAATGAGTGGAAAGAGCACTTTGGCATGGAGGGAAATGAATGACAGAGGGTGAAAGGTGAGCACAGTTCCTGATTCTGGGGATGCCACGGTGTACTTTTTTATCTCACCATGATTTAGAACTGATCTCAGTATGTGATAAATGCTCAAATACCCTTAAAATTGTTTGTCTTAGTCTTTGCTTTTAGGTGTCTTGGCAGACACTTTCAATCTATGTCCTTATCTCCCAGTCTCCAGCCATCTTCAAAGGTCTTCCAGCCTCCCATGTTTTGAAAGTGGGCCCTGCAGCCCATTGGTATTGAAAATGCATGAATGAATAAAATCACTGGAGTTGAATGACAGTGTAAGTATCAGTTGTCACTGCAAGGAATGTTTACTTCATTTCCATAATGAGTTCATTGAGAAAGAACCCCTTTTAATATAAAGGAAAGCAGGGTTTCTGCAGAGATATTCTCCTATTGAGCAGGTCTCATCATTTAAATCCATTATGGAACGTAAAGATCATTTGCTATATACCTCATCAAACCACCTGAATCCAGAGTTACCATGAAGAGTATGGTGAGATGCCTGGGAAAACAGGCAAAATCCATAAAAAGAACAGACTTTCAAGGCACTAGAAAGTGGGAAATTAATCCCATTGAAAGTTTGCCACCCCAGCAATGGAGTTGTCTGATAAAGAAATTCCCTGCAAACATCAAAAAACCCAAGCAAACCCAAAGCAGTGGAATACCCAAATGATTAAAGAAATTCTTGCTTTGTTAAGGAATTATGGTGCTTTCGATGAAGTTTCCATTTGCAAACTTGAGTTGTACTTGACAGGATAAAATTTGTATCTCCAAAACCTCTCTGCATCCACTGAACAAAACTCATATACTTTCTAAACACAGCCTACCATAGCTGAAAGCGAAACTTAACAAAGTCTGCTTGGCTATAAATAGCCATATATCCAAATATTCTAGTGACACAAGTTGAAATCTCAGATCTGGCCATTGATTAACACGGCTCATTAATGGAACTGCTAGGCCCAAAGTGTGGAGTTTGCTACAGGGTTCACTGGGCAACTCACGCTCGTAGCCTGCGTGTGACAGGTTGGGAATCGCTTTTCGCTCTCCATCCTTTTATTGCATTCCCCAATCCTGTAAAAAATAAAGAGAGGGAGAGGGGAATTTCTGCTTGGATTTCTTTGTAGCGACATGCAGACAGAAGCAGCTCAAGGGAATCCTGCACATCAGAGGTTAATGTGACCCACATATAATTGTGTGAAAAGATGCCACTCTGAGCCTTTGTCAAAGAGGCTTCTTGTTACAACCCAAGCTCTCTCGTCCCCAGCCCCTTCAGCAAAGCACAGTATTCTTGCATTAAATCACCACTGCCCTCTTGCCAGCTGCTTAGAGTTTGCACATTATACAGAGGAGATAGAGAATAGATATTTATATATTTTAAAATGTGACAGATTGTCTTGTAACATATGCAGGAGTGCCTTGAAATGAACTACGTGCATGTGATGGCCGAGCCAGCAGACCCTGTATGTGTGTGTGCTTTGTGTTTTATTCCTTCTGTTGGAAATCTGAGAGGCCAAGGCATTCAAGCTTTCATGTTGCTTCTCTCTGAAATATTCATGACGAGTTGGCGACCTTGATTCTTTGATACCTGCCATTTATTTATGTGCCACTGACGATAACTGCTGCTAAGTACATATGTCAGTGACATGGTTGAGTGAGTTGGATGATAAGGGGAAGGAGGGCATCTGAGGGATGTGTGTGCTGGAATAAGATTACTTTATAAACTCCGAGGGCATTTTAGGAGAGTGCCATGCCATCTTATTCATCCCACTTTGGTTTTCTGACTACAGCCTGCTTTCGTTGCTTCTTCTCCAGCCTTTTCTTCCAACTTGGAAATCTGCTATTTCACTGCTGTTTTTCTTAAAGATGATCACTGGCTCATTACCAAGTGAATTGCTAATGAATTAGTTATGCTTACATTAAAGGAAAAGGGAGGCGAGTCTGAGGAGACCCAAGGAATTCTTCTCAAGTGAGAAACAGCTCCTCTTTGAAATGGATTCCAGGGAGTTGGTTAGATGATATGGGGCATTTTGATACTCTGGAAAGGCAAGGAAAGATGAGGATAGAGCAAAGGAAAATGAAAACAAGAGTATTTAAGCAGGAAAGCACTAGTATCACCTTGTAAATGTGAAATTTAAGCAGGCAAATCTCATTGCTTTTGAGTAATACCATTATCTGGAAGAATGCGGTCACCTGCAAGGCACCAGGCATAAGGTATTGAAGGTGAGAGTAAATACGTTGACAGAAGGGGATACAGAAGCAATGAAGTAATAGAATGTATGAGGAAAGAGCTCCTCAGTGAAATTAAATGAAGTCCAGCACGAACCAGTTTTTGCTGTGGTTGTCAAAATGTAAAGACATAGAGAATTAAAAAGAAACTGCTGGATCAAATGTGGTTCCTTTTGGCTGCAAGTTATTCCATAGGCTTTTGGAGATATAACTGGTGTCAGGACGTGGGTTCAACCTACTTTAGCTAAAGTTTTGTAGTGGAAGGATGTGACCAGGAGCACCATTATCCTGGCTAACTTGCTGTAGGTGCCTGTGCTTTCTGCAGTGGTGATCTAGAAAGTGAATGGTGGTGCTTTCCTGACTCGAATACCCTAGTTTAAGGTCCGTTCTAACCCAAACAATTCTGTGAGTGTATGAGTTCAAGCTGGACTTTGGATGGGAATTGGAAAGATCAGATGAGGAGACTGTTGGTCCCCTAGTGCTGAATGCTGAAGAAAGGACTCTAATGGTAGATATATTGACAGAGTCTGTCTTCACCTAAACTGTGAAGTGAGGGAAGCCAGAGCAAGAGAGACGATGGAGCAGAACCTTTCCCATGGATTCTCTTTTCACTGTATTTCATACAGAAAATTGCAGCACTGTCTCTTTTTGGGGGTTGTCATTGCTCCCTTTTGGAAGTCACACTGAGCAATGTACATTCTGCTGAAGAGAAGCTTCCTTCTCTGTAAGCAAATGTAGGGAAAAGGAAGAGGTCACAAGGGTGGAATTAAAAAGGCCTAAGAGGCTTCTGCATATGCTTCTTGAACCACAGCCGTTCTAGAGAGGCAGGAGATAAGGTGGCTTAGGGAATGCAGCTGAGTCCAGAGAGGCATTTATTTAAGATTGATATCAAACCTTGGGATTGTGAGTGGGAGGTTTTTTGAGGAAGGAACAGGATGTTGCCAGGAGGGAGGGAGGCTGATTTATTAGGAGAGGTCAGTAGCAGGAAGTCACTGGAGATACGCAGTGGTCTAAAACACAGGCCAAGGAACCCGAGCGAGGACACTGGTTTATGCTTTGAGATTCTGGCTCCTCAAAATAAGGCCAACAAAGTGGCTGGGTGGTCTAATTAAGGGTCATCCTTGGTGGTCTTGCATAGATGTGTTTTGGTCGGCTTTCTTGTCCGTGTGTGTGTCTGTGCATAAGGACCGGTCCTGCTCTGGGGGCTGTTAGGCAGGCTTGTACCATTAAAAAGAAAATCACTGCACGTGGAAGAGAGATTTCAGACCTTTCTTATGGCAAGAAGTCATTTGGTGTTTACACAGATAATTAGGCACATGGGGGCATGAAGTAGTCCTATTTATCATTAGGCTCCCCTCCCTGTGATAGGAAAATTCCCCAGGACACAGGAAATGAAAAGACTGGCAAGAGAAGAGCAGCCTACGGCCAGGAATGACCTTTCAGGCCATAAACAGGATTGGAAAGTTCAGCTGGATGGAAAGCTTTAACTAGCTGTCAATCTGCAATCTGCAGCTCCACGTCAATGTAATGGCCCATTTATCTTGAGGAGGACTACTGCAGGCATCAGTGCTTTTTGATACTGATGACTATAAATAAATTCTTGATTATTAGGCACAGCCACCTTCTGTCTAACCCACTTCTGAGTGTCATTTGTGTGTATTTTGCTGTCCTGTCTTCTGAGCCAGTCAAAAACAGGTCAGGAACAGTTGTCCTTCCTGAGAAGGAAGATGCTGTCACAGACAGCCCTCAAGGCAAGCAGGCAGGAGTGTGGAAGAAGGGGTTTAGGCTCCCTGGGAAATGCAGCTTTGGGGTGAATGGGAGGATGCCTTCAGATGGCCTTAAATGACTTGCCAAAGGTCACACAGATAAGTTTTTGCTTGGGTGCAGGACTAAGTTCGTATCTTACTTCGAAGGGACTGAGTATCTCAACAGTGCTCCAATATCCCTGTTCAGCTTCCCATTATTGCAGACTTGGCTGTGTTGTGGTTTTATTCCGTGCATTTAAACCCTGCTGCTGTGCTTTTGTTTTTCTGCAGCTATTCTGGCTGTCCCTGCTGATAATTGCCCAGATTAGATCTACACAAGAGGGTAACATCTGAGCTTTTAATGCTGTCCTTTTATCTAATGTCCTCCAGCTCCTGGTCCCGTTGTCCCTGCACAGCTTGGTATGTGGTGATGTTCACCCTCCTGCTTACGCTCAGTGTAATGATTTATCATGTGTTATCAGGAGGACTCTGTACAGTGTCCAGGGACAATGTTTTCTTCCATCTGGTTCCAAGCTGGTGGAACACCCTTCCATATGGTTTTCACATGTGCTTCTTCTAGTACCTCCTCTCTATTTTCCCCCCCTGCATTCATCATTATGCAGTTCGTCTTACAAGTACACTTTGTTTCACTTTATAAATTAGTCACATGCATGAATTAAAACTTCAGCAAATGTGGATATTTCTTAAATGACAGATTCACAGCTGGGTGAATCAGTCTTCTGAAAGAAATATCCAGTCCCACTGCTGCAGTGTTTCACACCACTTTTCAAGCAGATATTAGCCTTATGGCTTGTTCTGGAAGAATCTTATCTTCTAACATGTGCACAAGTCTTTTGGTTCTATTCTGTGTTATGAAGATGCTGATAGCAGTTATAGGTTCATGCCATGGGCAGAACAGAACAGAGCATAAACTCCAGAAGTGTATTTTCCAAATAGACTACAAAAGACCATGAGAACATGGGTTTATGTAAATCATCTCGAGACACAGTGATTCACAATGGCTTGATATTGGGCACTCAAGAGACAAACAACTTCATCATCTGCTGAGGCCCTGGAGCAGGTTGCCCAAAGAAGCGGTGAATGATCCGTCCCTGGCAGTGTTCAAGGCCAGGTTGGGAGGAGCCTTGGGTGGCATGGTTTAGTGTGGGGTGTCCCTGCCCGTGGCAGAGGGATTGGAACTGGATGATCTTAAGGTCCCTTCCAACTCAAACCATTCTATAAATCTATGATCTCAGCAGTCTTCTGAGTGATCCAGCCTGCAAAAAGGCTCCTCTGTCAGAATCACTTGCTGCTGGATTTGCTGGTCTTTGCAGATAACTTTTCCTCTGTGGTCTCTGTTGATTTTATGTTGTTAGACCTGGTAACACACTTCTATCTTATCTGGCTTTTTCTCTTCTTTGCTCTCCATGGTGTTTGCTATTCCAGAATAAACATGCCGACCGCCTGCCCCTGGAGGCCAGTGCACTGGGTTCCTCCTCCCGGAGCAAGCAAATATTTGCACCACAGCAGGCTCTGAGCCCCGAGACGTGAGCAGCGACACGGGGAGGTGCAACAGAGGGCAGGGGTGGAAGGCTGGAGGGTGTTAAACTCGCACACAGCAGCCGGGGCAGTTGGCTTGAAGCATTAGCAGCAAGCAGTCACCTTCAGAGCAACAGGGAAAAGAGGACTTGACTTTGGAGGTGTAGATGGAAATGAGCACAGCTCTGAGTAGTGAGGTCTGTGTGTGACACTGACTTCAGTCAGTGAATGTACACATGTAGCAGGTTCTCAGGAACCTGTTAGGTGCTGTTTTCTGTCTTTATCCATCTTGCTTTCAGGCTCCTGTGTTTCAAAATAGCACATACACCATGTGTGTACACATTTGTGTTTCTATGTGTGTAGTGTGTGCGAACATTTTGGTGTACGGGGATGGATATGCTATAAGTGTGAATTGGCATAACACTTTGTCTTGAGTTTTGTGCCCTCGCAGATGCGCCTTGTGCCTGTTGAGGATTTTAACCTTATCCCTTTACAGTAGCATAGAACCACAGGCTGGTTTGGTTTGGAAGGGACCTTAAAGGTCATCCAGTTCCAACCCCCTGCCACAGGCAGCGACACTTTCCACTAGAACAGGTTGCTCCAAGCCCCATCCAACCTGGTGTCATCCCTGGTTGGGATGATGGAGGAGCTCTTGTTGGGATGATGATCCCTTGAAAGGATTATTTGCCACAAGAATACTCAAGGTGGGTAGTGTCTTTAAGTCTTTCTGTCCCATTTAGTTTCCCAGTGATTAAGAATCAGGCTTTCCTTAGTGTTGCAAGAGGACATTCTTCATATGAATCCTTTTCCCCGCCACCTGCTGTGTGTTTCAGAAAACCCCGCATCTGAAGTGACTGGTGTCTTAGAGCTGGTTCTCATTGAAGAGTTATGTAAAATATCACCCCTACTTTATGCTCCATTTATAGACAGAAGATCTTAGGCAGCTTGTGGTGATGGTGTATGTCCAAAGAGAAGTCATTGCTAGAGCTAGTGCAGACGTCACAACATGGGCATGTTAAGGAGTAGTTTTGTAAACTGTAGAGGCCAACATAAGCCAGCATTCTCACTAAAAACAGATATTTTTTCCTTTTACCCCTTTCTTTAGCTGCTTCTTTTCCATGCTTTCTCCTCCCTTGATAGCACAAATGTTCTTACAGCCTCATGATGGAAGCCACCAACAACCTCAGAAAGGAATTATGGTTGGGTTTACCGTAGATCTATTCCCTAATTCACTTCATCATGGAAAGCACATTTGTGCAACTCTGCTGTTCCTTGTGGTGGTGTCACTCCTCACCCGTGGGGATATGCAGGAGGAGAAACAGGAGAAACAGGAGGGTAGGTACTACCCTTAAGGGCACCTCTCACCGTCTCCCTTGTTGACTTCCCTCATGTCCTCCCACCTCTCTCACCTCACTTGTCTGCTTTGATTTGGAGCCACCACTGGGTTAGCCAAGTGGGGTTCTTTCTGTTGGTTTTGGGGGTTTCTTGTTTGCTCACCACTGCCTTTTTCCAGTTTGAAGTTTGCCGCCTTCTGGCCTCTAGGCCGGTGACCCTTCTGTGAGCTGTCGGGCCGCGCAGTGCACACTGTGTTATCATCAGCGGGGCTCTTTCATTTCCAGCTGGGGCTTTTGGTCTGGATTGGATCCATCGTGCCAGCAGCTCTGATTGATGGCCTTATTGACAATCAGGTTGACCCTTGTTCAGCAGGCTGACATGCTCCGTATTTCACGGGCCAGCGTTTGATGTCTATCAAAGAGGTGGTCAGGTCATCAGAACAGCCAATTAAAACGATAAAGAGGGAGGAGTGGAAGATGAGGCTTTAACTCTTTCCAGCCCATCATACACATCTTTATAAAGCGAAGGGCTTTTTTCCTGTCAAAACGAGGGCTGGGATGGAGGGAAAAACCAAGACTCATCTAAGATTTATCTGTGGGAACTCTTTAAAAATTCAGTAAGCAGAGCTCAGGAAACAATTCACCGTCTATCTAGTTATCAGTTACTTAGAGTCTGGATCAATTGCCTTTCTTTCAGTGTTTTCTTCCGTTCTTTTTCGGAACAGCATCATCTAAAGGGGACTGTGAAATTCAGCATAGCTTAATGAATATATAAGGACACATCTTGAACTCAAACACTGCTTAGAAGACAAGAATTTTGTATCATCCTTGTTGTTACCTGAAAAAGAGAAAGATGCTACCATTACAGTTGCTGGTAGCTGACAGCTGGCAGAAGGTAATACATTTAGGAGTTACTTAGCATCAGCTTCTGAATACTGGTATCAGAAGAACATGCTCTTCACATGAGGAACCTAATGAGGGAGAAGGAATTAAGAGGACCACTGGGATCAGGGATAATAAAAGGTCTATCATTTGTCAGTAGCTGGTGTTCGTACCAGTGCAGGGTCACTCACAGTTGCTTCAATGTTAATTTGGGGGCTGTGTTTTAAGATAATGCAGCTTTTCCTAAGATGCCAGGAAAAACACACTAGATCCCAGACATTTTTCCTGCTGAGCTTTAATCCGCATTTGCACTGAAGTTTCCAGGTATCAGTTTTAGTGGAAATGCTATCAAAATAAAGCTTGGATCAGGGTTAAGGTAAGGTTACTTTTTGAACAGTTCACCAGATTGAGACACAAAATTTCAGGGTGGCTTTATCTGTGTTGTACTCCACTTTCCAGCCTGTAAAAGGGGGCAGAACTACCTTCTTTTCCCAAATACGTTAAAATCTAGGAAGCACAGTAATGCTAAGAGCTCTTTTGGTGTCTGAATAAGAGAAGAAAATCTCCCTGTCCCCTACAGAAGATACCATGCTATACTTGCAGCGCAGCAAAAGATCTCAAGCATCTTCCTTCACCTGCTTGTACTTGTTCAGTTTTTGCTTGAATAATCTAACTAATGCAAAGGCATCGAATCCATTTTCTGACTGTTGGGTAAATGATGGTTAAGTGTCAGGAGATTTATTTAATTGTCTGGCTATTAAAGAAGAAAGTAAAGGTAGGTCTGCTGGGTGAAAGCTTTTATGCTTTTAAATGAGGTATTGCTGTGATTAGAGTTTAAACAGCAATGATTTCCTCAAAAATGCCTTGGCAATCATCACTGGCTTGTTTGATTGTCCACATAACTGTACCACCCTCGCTGCCAAGAAACTCATCTGAACCACCAATGATAATAATAGCTATTTTTTCCATTAAGTGTGCAGCAGATGTAATATTCAGGGACAGGAACATCTTCATTAGGCAGTACGGAAAGTGAACACATTGTTCACAAACCAGCCTCAGAAATAATGGACTAGAGAGATTTGAGAGGTGAGGGATGGAGGTTGTGGGGGTGGGAAAGGGGTTTAAAGCTTCATGAACCACATACAGAGAGGATTTTAGTGGGATATGGGCAATTGACTCCCTTAAGTGTCTTTGAAGAGGCTGGTCTAGAGGTGGAGAAACTCTAGATGACTCACTACAATACTGCTTAGTCTCATCACAGTGTCTCAGTGATCATTTTACTCTTTTCTGTTTCTTTAATTAAAAAAAGCCAAGAATACAAAGCTAATTCATCTGGCATAATGAGAACAACAGCCCAATGATGACAGGTTTCTGAGGGGAGTTGGTGCAGGTGAGAAAACAGCTGTCCTTCACAGTACCTGCATGCCTCAGAGGCTGCACAAAATCCGAGACAATTCCAAAATGCAAACACGCCAAACCTTTTCTTTATGATTTTTTTCCCATGGGAAATCTATTTCCCAAGTGAACGCCTCTTTCCCGCTAGCTCTTGTCCCAGAAATCTGTCCGGTGCTGGAAGTGCAGCTCAAGGTGAGTCTTTGCCAGGGCATCTGTTCCTTGGGGGCCTCTAGAAGAACACCAGTACCAAGGACAAAAAGAGGCATTCCTCTGTGTCCTTCTTTATGCCTTTCTTAATTTCACATTCGCTAATACATTTAGGCACCAGGAGCCACTGGTTCCAGGTGTCATGCATCTGTAGGATTAAGGCTGACACTTGCCCTGAGACTCAAGCAGGAATATTAGTTTCCCGTTTCTCATTGCCACCCCCTGCCTGGGAAATCACAGGCAGAGCAAGGAAGGAGATCCAGTTTGTGTCTCTGCCAACACACTACACCAGCAAGAGGGCTTTCTGTGAGCAAGGCTAAGCTGCTTTTTCCTCCTCCCTGCCCTCATCAGTCCTAAGTGCCATTTAGCAATGTTAGCTGCCTGCTCCTCTCAGTTGGACACCGATTACTCCCTGTTGGAGAGCTGTCAGTAAGGGGAAAGCCATACATCGGGGTGGGAAGTAATCTCACCCAGCAGGAGGGCACCTCTTTCCAGCCAAAACAACGTGACTTTGACAGCCTTGATGTATTGATTATCTTCTTGGTGCAGAAATGCTGCCACAGCAGGGCTGGTGGGAGGATGCTACTGGTGACTTGGAAGAGAAAGCAGGGAGTACAAAGTGCCAAGGAACTGTCTGCAGACAACTGATGCCAGGGTGCGGGAATGCGTACAGAGAAAGATGGGTATGAAGGAAAGGAAAAGACTGTTGTAAAAAGACAATTCCTTTTATTCATGTGCTTCACTCGTCTCCTGGACTCAAGGGCTAAGAAAAAAAGCAAGTGAAAAAATAGCCTACAACCCAGATGGGCCATGGTATCCCTGCCAGGCTGTGCCATCTGAAGGGTGGGTTTAGAGATCTATGACCTTGGCAAGGAACATGAATCACAGGCTCTTGTGCTCCTTGCCCTTCTGGACTTTCTCCCCTTTGGGTTTACACTGTGAGCAGGGAGGGTTTCACACAAGTGCTGTCTGTCAGGTGGGTTTTACCAGCCCCAGCCTGGGTCCAGGAAGCGTGAAGAGACATTTTGACTGTAAGAGACAGTAGTCAGGATCTTTCAGGGCCAGAATTATGTGCCAGTCCATAGGCTTCATCCAACTGAAGCTCAGCATAGTTCCTTGGTTTGAACTCCTGGGTAGCAATGAGGGTTGATCAGGAGCCTATGATAGCCAACTATTCTGGCTGTTGAGGGACTGGCAACCCATTTCTTCTTGAAACGGCTGTTTCAAGAGTAAAATCCACTTAAAGAGTTCTAGTAACCTCTCTAAAGTCCCCTGGCCATGTGCAGGTGTCTTCTCCTGGCAGCAATTGAGTAAAACTTGCCAGAACCTGTGTGAACCAATCGAGCCAATAAGACCTTATTGCCCTGACCAGCCCCACCTGGGTCCCCCAGCCTCTGCTCATTGGTCCAGGAGCTGGTTTTAAGCTCAGTCCCTCAGTTTTGGGGTTTTTTTATAAACATGATTCTAGCTTTGTTTTTTCCGTTTGTGTCTGTGGGGAGGATCCAAGTTGAGTAGTTTTATGCTGGAGATCACGCCCTATGGTTCTGCAACTGGGGTGTGTTATCTGGTGTCTGGATTGGTTTGAGAAGAGGAAAAGAAGCCAACCTGTGCTGATAAGGGAACTCTTTATTGTTCTCAGTCTCTATGTAACATCACAAGTGGGAAGGGTACAGGTGACTTCAGAGACTCCTTAAAGGATGAGAAAAGCTTTTCCTGTGTCATGAGGAAAACCTACTGTGGGGTGAGGTTGACTTTACAGAGGTCTCTTAATTGGCTGAAATAAACTGGCTGCTCAAAGCCCCCTTTGCCACAAGGATCCAAGAGAAACGGCAGTGACCAAAAGAGATGGGAGGAAAGGCACCATCTGCTCCTAACGGTGAGTAAGCGAACTTTACGTGCAGTTGGGAACACGGTGTGCAGAGACTGAATAAGAAGAAATGTGTGTAGTGAGTAGCAGGGTTGCAGAACGGTGCCTCATCGGAGAGGTGTTGGTGCTTCTCTGCTGGCTTGGGTGGTGGACGAGTTAAGAGTCAGAGTGTTAAGCTGGCTCTTTGAGAACATTCTCTCCAGAAGAATGTTGAAGCTTGGTAGCTTGTAAGTATTGAGAGATGCAGACCTGATTCTGTTGGATTGTGGCTGAAGAGAGGGTGCACAGGGAGCTGTTTTGTCTATGTTGAGCTTTGATTTTTGTTGCATTGAACTTGGCTGTTTCCTTCGCCTTCTGGCCAAACGTGGGGTGTGGACCAAGTGGTTTTTTGGCTGAAGAGAGGCCGAATATGCTGATGTCTGCGTGTAGTATTTCTCAAATACTACTTTAAAGTGATGAGGTTCTTTTGGTGGTTCACCACACATGTTCAGGTGGAGAGCTGATTATGATGCTTAGACTGAATAGCAATAATTGTGCTAATTGTGGTACAGCAAACAACCAGTTTCATGCTTTCTTTGCCTCTAGTTCTTTCTCCTTAACTAAGCGTATCAGTTTTAGTGCTGGGATCTCTATGACAATAAAACAATTACTATTATTGTTACAGCTTTTGATACAGGCTGTTTAATAAATGTTATTGTTCTGTGTGATGTGGCATGAGCATGTGGATTGTTACAGTGCCACCAAGGGCCCTTCATGCAAGTGAACTTTGATGTGGAAGAGGCTGTCTGTGTTGCTAAGGGCTTTCTAGATGCTTTGCTGCAGTTGATTTCCTGTGCATCATGAGCATTGTCCGCGCACACTGTGTAAGACCTCCTGTAGCTCTTCCTTAACACCTTCTTCCTCCACACATTTTCGTGTATGCTTACGTCCTTACTAATGCACTGTGTGTGGCAGAAGGATCTTGTGCTGCTTTCTTCCTTCTGCGTGACCCAAGTTTCTATACAAGCACTAAGGGGCTTCCCCAGTTATTGATTATTCCAGCTATAATGGCATGCTTTTGACAGCTGAAGTCTGGCAGGTCACAGTACTCAGATGCATTTGTAGTATAAACTCTGCAACCCCCTGCAAAGTACCTCCTCCTCGTCTGTTTCAATCCTTACAGGGGGCACACTGAGCTGTGCTGTCCATCCTGGGGCTTTGTATCGTCTGTGGAAGTTAACTGTTTGGCAGCAGCATTTTGTTCCTTCTGAGATTTCTTTAATTATTCAACTGTTATTTTAAGGGGGTAAAAACTGTAGTAAGGGTAAAGTGTGATACTGGGATAGCTTATTAAAAATGCTTGGCTTTTAATTAAGTTGATGCTGAATATTGGAAAGGAGTAGATAACGCTGTGCTTTGCATTAAGAGGGGGCATCTGCATAAACTTCCTGCTCATAATAAAATAGCCTTCAGGAGGAGGAAAGCTTTGCCTGTGTCCTCAGGGTGGTGAGGTGCTGGCTCGTTGTGCTAGCCACCTCTGGAAGGCTGCTCCACAGCCAGATTGTTTTCACTGGAAACACTTTGTCGCTGTTGTGATCCATGCTGGGCTTTGTGACCCTTGGAAAAGCATCTGCATTGGCAGAGCTCTTGGTGAAGGAGGCAGGACTGCTTCAGCCTAACTGTGACTTCACCAGTTCCCATCGCCTTGGTTATGGCAGAGAGGCACAAGTTCAGGTAGGAAATATGCTGTGGTTTACTCCTGTAGCTGTTACATCCATAAATTAAGGGTTTGTTTCCCTCTCACAGCCCTTTTAAGCTGCCAGCTCAGTACCTTCGTAACCTCTGAAGTCAGCCAAATGTAAGGAGTAACTCCTTGCTAAGCACAGGTTTTCCTGTGCGTGTCCAACCTTGACCCAAGTGTTGGCTTTGTGCTGCTCTGATTTGCTCCTTCTCTGATGTGATCAAGTGTAAGCATGCCCTTCCTAACGCACCCCTGTGGGCCTCTGTGCTCCAGGCAGCTGCGCCATGTGCTGCTGTTAATAGCTTGTCCAGTCCTGCAGCTCTGTGAGCGTGCACACAGTGCTCCCAAGTCCATGCTGTTGGTTTCCTGTCGTATTTCATGGCTCTTGATGGCAGCCCAGCTGAGGAGTTATGAAATTCATATCCTCTCTCCCTAGGAGAAAATGGCAAGTGGAAGATTTAATATCCCAGAGGGTTAGTGTAGGAAGTTGTACCAGAGGGAAGAAGGTAGGGGTTAAAGCTTCAGGTCCTTCACAAATCTATGCAAGTCAAGGTTGCCAAAGGTTGGAAAGCTGTGAATTGAACCAGCTGAATTGCATGCGTGGCACAGTGTTGTAGCACTTTTCCTGAATTCCCTTTCCCATCAGTAATTATAGGACTTAATTTGGGAGGAAATGGCCTTCTTTCAGTTGGTGAAGGATTTCACTTAACAATATGGAACACTTTGCGATCGGGAAAAACAGTCCTATGCTGAAATCTGTCATTGATTCATCTGTATTGCTTTGGGGCCATGAGGATGATCAGGGGATTAGAACACCTCCCATATGAAGATAGGATGAGAAAGTTGGGGCTGTTCAGCCTGGAGAAGGGAAGGCTGCATGGAGACCTCATAGCAGCCTTCTAGTATCTGAAGGGGGCTATAGGGATGCTGGGGAGGGACTCTTCATTAGGGACTGTAGTGATAGGACAAGGGGTAATGGGTTCAAACTGAAACAGGGGAAGTTTAGCTTGGATATGAGGAAGGAATTATTCCCTGTGAGGGTGGTGAGGCACTGGAATGGGTTGCCCAGGGAAGTTGTGAATACTCCATTGCTGGCGGTGTTCAAGGCTGGGTTGGACATAGCCTTGGGTGGCATGTTTTAGTGGGAGGTGTCCCTGCCCATGGCAAGGGGGTTGGAACTGGATGATCTTAAGGTCCTTTCCAACCCTGACTATTCTATGATTCTATGATTAGGATCAGGTCTTGGTATCTACAGCAAGCATTGCATATTGGGATTGGGGGGGCTGCATTTAACCCCTCTATACGTGCCTTGGATGAAAGACTGCGCTCTGTGTTGGCTGATGACATAAGGAGATCTCCAGGTCCTTCAAAGACGTCTCTGTGCTCAAGCTATTCCTTACAGTGGAAGGGACTAAGGGCATGGCTGAAGACCTGATGCAAACTTCTAGCCTGTGCTCAAAAGGCAGCAAATGCAGCAGAAGTCACATACCAGTATCAATTTGTATCAGTAGCAAAGTACATTACCAGGACTGCCTAGGCACCCTAGCATGGTTTGCATCCCAATGGAAATCACTAGTCTGTGTTTAAGCAAGGTGTGAGGCAGGAGTAACACAGAGTGGAGGAAAATCAGGACTTAAGGATGCCTTTAATCTTTGAGCCTAGAGCAATGGAGCAACTTTTGCAGCAGGTCATCTTGAGGCATGCTGGCAAGAAGCCTCCTTAGGTCAAGCAGGAAAAGTACTGGAAAAGATGGAGTGGTACTACTGTTTCAAGGCCAGGTTGGAGAGAGCCTTAGGCAACATGGTCTAGTGTGAGGTGTCCCTGCCCGTGGCAGGGGGTTGGAACTGGATGATCTTAAGGTCCTTTCCAAGCCAAACCATTCTATGATTCTATGAAGGTGTTGACCTGCCCCAGGGAGGGAGGCAGGAGCGCTGGGCTGGGAGTTCCCAGGGAGCAGATGAACTTGTAGAGGTGAGGCCCCAGCCCTGGTTGTCCATGTGTGGAGGCGAGTGGTGTGTGTTAGTGGCATGCTGTGGCTGGTCTCTAAGCAATAAGTGTCTCTCTTCTCTTCAGGCAGTCTTTAAGGAGGAGAAAGGTTGGTTGTGGTTTGATGTTTTGTGTTAGGTGGGTTTTCTCCATTCAATTTTACTGCCCCTCTGAAAATAAAACTTCACCATTTACATGGCCAAAATCCCAGAGCTGCAGCCTGGCTTTGTGTGGCAGCAGTTGTGGTGAAGCCAAATGTCAAGCAAAGAGGAACTTTCATTTAGTCACATTTTACTGATGGTTTTCCTTTAAAAAAAGGAAAATTTTTATTCATTATTATAATGAGCAATCATGAAACAGTAGCTTAAAAAGAAGATTCTTTTCTTCCTTTAACGAGTAAAAGCTCCAAACTCACCCAAAATATTTCAGCACCAAATGCCTTGGAAATCCATGAAAATAGAGAGAGAATTGAAGAGATGGTGGAAAAAGACCCAAAACACTGCCTAGATGGAAGATTCCATGCAATGAATGAAAGCAGTTTAGTGAAAGCCAGCAGAACTCCAAAACCAAAGCAAAAGAAATGCTACTGTTCAATGAGTAAAAGAGTAACAGTTGTTTTCTGGCTCTTGGAAACTTTATTTTCTTCCTTTTCATCCCTTGTGGATGTGTCTGATAAGGGGCTACCAGATTCTTTTTAGAGAAGCTTTTTGTTTCTGCCACTTGGTCCTCTTCCATGTGCCCTTTCTGACATGAGACATCAGCAGTGGGAGCAGAACCTATTCAGTCATAGTGACAGAACTTCCAGTTTTGGATGGTAAAATGTTCTGTTGGTTTCATATCTGCAATCTCATGTTTGTCCCTTGCTTGCATCCAGTGCATTTGATGAAATGAAGCATGAAGGGTTGTTCTGTGAGATTCCTGCCCTATCCTGTAGGGCTTAAAGGAAAGGATCCACATCCCTGAGAGCTTATTCTGGTTGGTGAGCAAGCAAGGAGTATGTAACTTGTTGGGAGACATTAGGGATTGTTGTAAACTGTTGTTGTAAACTGTTGTGGTAAACCCATCAAGTAGATGATTGAGCAAATCGAAGTGGTGCTATCTACAGATACTCCAAAAGCATTGCAAGTTTGACTTAGGAACATGATGATGCCCTGGTTGGGGGTGTGAAGGACCTGAACCTTGCTATCTGGGCTTGATTTCCAGATCAGGCACTGGTCTGCATAGTGGTCTCAGCCAAGTCACTTCACTGCTTTGTGCTGGATTCCTCTGACTGCAAAATGGGGATGATAGCCGGTTCAACTGATGACAAGTGTGAAAGGAAAATAAGCATTCTCATTTGATGTTTGTCAGGATGCAGGATGCTGACCTAGATCTGCACAATCAAACTGCATGTAAGCTGCAGAGTGTAGTTGCATAGGACAGCAGCTAGGCATATTTACACTGGCTGGCAATTCACTGCCATCCACGAAGGTTACAAGCATCAGTATAAGGCAAACAGACTGTTTGATACTCCCTGTGTGAAAGGGAATACATGTGACACCTCAGGTAGTAAATTCCCTGGAAGAATAAAAGGGAACTTGTAAGGTCCAGGTATATTGGTGGTGCTATGTGGCTTCATTTACATTCATCATAGGGTTGTAATGGACTGTTTTCCTTCTTCAGTACCATTTAAATGTCTTTCACTATGTTGGCAAAGGGTCATTGCATTAGAGCCTTGAAATACCGATGTACATGTAAAGTCCAATACACTTATCCTGTGTCATTAAAATACTGTAAGGTCCTGTGTTTCTGTGGAGCAGCTTGATCCCTGCCCTGGCTCAACTCAGAACAAGTTGCTTGTGTCTGCTTTGGGGTGTTACAGGCTTCTTACTCCTTTGACTTGATCTCTGGGCTTTTCCTCTTCTTCCTCCTCTGCCCCAGGTTAAGAGGACTGCTAGTCCCCTGCATAGGGACAAGAGATCTTATAAGGGTCTTTCATAAGGATCCCATCACCCTGAGCTCTCCGGTAGCAACACTGCTGCTGCGTCTGCATTGTGCGGACCGGTCTCTGAGTGCTGACATCCAACTTCTCCAGGAGGCGGGTGAAATCCAAGTGGCAGGGCAGGCACCTCTGAGGAGATAGCTCCTAACTGTTCCCACAGAGCTTGAAGAAAAAGATGTGACGGGTTCACAGAGGAAAATGGCTGAGAAGGGATTGATAAACACACAGAGAGATCTAACTAGTGTGTCCCATCACTCTGAATAGCTGATCATAGCGAAAGTGCTTCAGGGCAGTGTCGGGAAGGATTTGTTGATGTGAACTCGTGTCTCCCTGAGAGAATCAGGCTGTTTCGGGGAAGGGACCATCCAGAGAAGGTTGTCGTGATGAAGAATGAAACAGCAGTGGGGTAAGCATCTGTGTTAGGAGGAGTTGGGAGATGATCACCAGGGCTTTCTGAAGGGAGGGCTGTGAGGATGCCAGCTAGGACTTGATACCTGAGCTTCCTCGCAGCACCAACAGCAATGCAAACTTCCTCTCAGAGCAGGCATGCACAACAATAAGGTCTCAGTGCTACCTGGGATCCCAGGCACTGCAAATTCCATGCTGCAGTTGGGAATTTCCTGTACCTCCCATGCTTAGGGCTACCTTAACATGACCATCTGCACAACAGTCAGCCGTGTAAACAGGCTGAACTGTTGTAAGCTACTTCACATAGTCCCTCAGTGCTGACAGGAGCTCAGAAAAGGAGAGCAAACATGCTTTCTTCAGTAACTTCTTCAAAGGTCCATCTGCTGTTGTCACAAGCAGTCAGAAAGGCTTGGACAACTCTTGCTGGAAGATCTCAGGATGATGTCCATCGCTGTGTATGAACAGTTTAAGAAGGACCATTGTATCACAAACACCCAATGTTTGAAAACTTGATGGGCTAAAGTGGGGAGGCAATCTAAAGTCCAAGTGGGAGCATTTGAATGGGAGTTGTATTGGGTGTATCCTGCCAAAGTGCATAAATGGGCCGAACTGCAGGAAATGTTCCCTAAAATGCTGCTTGTTGCAGTTCACATGAACCATTGAATGGAACCAGGGAGGCTTTTTGCTAGAATTGGTCTACAAGGAAAACTGTGGCCAAAACAACTGAATGTCCGCTTGAGAAATCTTCCCATGTGTGGCATATACGTCTGTCAAGGGAGTTGCATAATCCTTTAATGTTGAGTTTCACCTTGACTGAGATGCTTGCTTGGGAGCTTCCCCCATCCCTGGCAGTGTTCAACGCCAGGTTGGAGGGGGCTTGGAGCAACGTGGTCTAGTGGAACGTGTCCCTTCCCTTGGCAGGGGGTTGGAACTGCATAAGGTCCTTTCCAACCCAAACCAAGCTGAGATTCTATGATTTTAATGGGTTGAATATGTATGTTCTCAGCAGGACACACTGTTTCAAGGGGTGTTTCAAAGATTCTGTTAGTAGGTATCATATGCTTACTCTTTTATGTGTGTGTGCATATATATACACATATATAAGCTTTGCATTCAGCTGTTCTGCATGAGAGTGATCATCAGAGTTAATACTTACTGGTTGTCAGTAAAGGAAAAGATCCAAAGTTGCCATGCTGGTCAAAGCATCCAGATGAATACGATGAATACTTGTACCATACTTTGAATATGGAAGTGCAAGAGAAAATAAGGTATATCAAGACTCTGAAGCTTTCACAAGTGTTAATAGTTGCTTTAGGAGAGAGGTGTGTCAAGCTCTTTGAGAGTGTTCTAAAACCCAGCTCAGCTGAGCTTGCACAGTATTGCCAGTGACACCTGTGTGCACCAAAGGAATGCTCTAATTGCCTAACCGTTCCATGAAGGGGATGGCAGGTAGTGTGGTCACTGCATCCCTTAGCTTTGGAAGGCTGAAGTGAGTTCATGCTTTGTAACGATGTTTTCATCCCCTTTTGTAAAGAAGATGCGTGCGTGTGTGTCTCTTAGCCTTTAAGTAAGGCTAACAAATTGAGATGAGTTGCAGCAGCTCTGTGAAGGCTGGGACACATACGCAAGGGCCTGAGTTGATTTATCTTGATGTTTGGTTGAATTCTTTGCATTTTGGGTCCCTTCTGTAACCTTTTCACCTCGTTCTTTTTTAAGGTGGCTGCCTGGCTGTTACAATTTATCATGAACGCATCTCACTTCACTTTTGGCTCCTCTGACGGAAGGAACAGCCGGTCTCCGGGAGGTCAAAGACATTATTTTCCCCTCGTCTTTCTCAGTTTCCAGTGCATATTTGTCACTTTGAAAAAGCATGAATTCTGGATTTGATGCACTTTAATTGATTTCACCCTCAACAAGTTCAACTGTCCATCAACCTTTCCTTTTTCTTTCCTCTCCCCCTTCCCTGTATTTCTTTCTTTCCTCTGTCCCTTTACTTTGAGAGTGATGTTTTCACTTGCCCACATGTTGAAGCTGTTGCAAAGCTCATGACCCTGTCAAGGCTTACTGTCACTAGCCATTTCTCTCGTTTTCTTTATCCTCCAAGTTGAACTTTGGATGCTGAGTGAGAATGAAGCCGCCTTATAGGAGCGCTGGTCTTGTAGTATCTTAGTGATGTGCTCCTTGTCAAAGTAAAGGTGACTGCTGATAGCTGAACTTGGCTCATGGTCTGCTTGGTTTAAGGCAGCTGTGTGGAACTGGAAATGTGAGGGAATTAATATTCTTGATATACAGGCATAGGTACTTAAAAGCATTTGCAGTACTATGGCAGAGATACATTCCTTTCCTCTTGGGAAGAAGAGTATATCCAGTGTTGTATACATCCAGTGTAGCGTGGTAGTAAATTCAGTTGTGTAAAATGGCATCGGCACCTCACAAAATGACATGCTGTTACTCTGTCTCTTGCTTGCTTGGTGAATTTGTGTGGCATGAGTGGACATATGGAGTAAATAGAGTATGTAGGTGGATAACAAATTGGGCTTTGCACAAGAATTCCTTCAAATGTGTCTTGGAAGCCAGAGGCCACTTAATAGAGGAAGCTGAAAGAGTGGTTCATAGGTGTTCTTCTGCTACCATTACATCCTAGTTATTATCAGGACATAGACAGGGGAACGGGCTTCTGTTTACAACAGTTCTCTTCACTGTTTCAAGGTGCTCATCCGTACCTGCAAGAGACAATGGCATTCCTTGGATTAATGTGCCCTCACTGAAGAACCCCAGCACTTGGGATGAGTGGAATCGGGTCATGATACTTCATGTTTTCAACTTGTATTCCATGGTAACTAAGCAAACCAAGCCTCTGGCTGAAATCTGTGCTGCCCTTCTCCCACTGTCGGGAAGAGCAGGATTGCTGTGTGTCCCAATCTCGCAGGGGGAAGTGCTGTCCATGGTCCTGGGTGGCCACAGGTGGAGGGCTGGGGGCAGCTTCCTCGCTCCCCCTTATGCCAACCAGTGCAAGTCAGCTCTGCAAACCAAGTCCAGTATTTGCATGGGTAGGGAGCTGAGTGCTCTTTAAGGAGTTAGAAAGGGCCCCCACTCATCCCAGTGGGCCTTGTAGTAACCTTCTCCTTCCACTGTTTGCTGCTGAGGGCTGCTGTAGCCTTGTGAAGACTCTTGTCCAGCGAGAGTGGCCTGTCAGACTGGTTCATCTTCTCAATGTTATATGAATTTTGGGAGGAGAAAATTGTGGACCATTATTATCAGAGGTAGATGGGGTTCCTCACTGGCAAACCTCCTGCAGTCTAATTCTGAGGTTAGGTATTTCTAGCACAGGGATTCTTGCTTAAAACACTACTCTGAGGCAAACCTCGCTGGGTTTTAGTTTATAGATTGATTTGCTCCCCATATCCTTTGGAATTCTTGTTATTGTGTGGTGATGATTTTTTTTTTTCCCACTAGGCCTCTCAGGAAAACACAGCAGCTTTCTAGTGGCCAGAGCTATGATGTGGGAAGAGCTAAACAGTGCTCTGTGCTTGTGTAAATGGCTATTAGCAGCTCCTTGCAATGCTGGGGACCCAAAGGCTCAGAACAAAATGCAATTAATATGACACTAGAATGTTTCAAAGGACATAGAAGGATTTCTTTTCTTTTTGTGACTGGGTACTATCCATTCCTCTTAAATGCAGTTCTATGCCTGGGGGAAGAACCCGTGGAGAACTCTGAACAGAGTCCGTTAAGCTGTTATAGGCACTATACTGAACAGGAGGAACAGATAACCTAGTGAGGTGAGGTGAACTGCTGCCATATTGCATTCCTCAGAGTCTTTTCTGTGGCCTTGGATTCCAGCTGAGATGCTGATGTGACATGGGAGGTATTCATACCACCTATTTTTCATAGATAGTCAAATGGAAAGAGGAGACTGAGGGAGGTGATGAAAAGGAGATGTAGGACAATTGCATTAGGCAGTTGATAATTTCAGTCTGAAGAGCTCTGAATTCCTCTCCGAAATGTTCTCCTGGGAGTCTTAGTTCTGAAGTTAAATGACTAATTAGAGGATGTTCACACCACAGATCAGCCCAGCAAGGAAAGTGCGTAAGAGCTAATGTTACTTGCTCCCAGTGAAAGCTGAAGATCTCGGGAGCTTGCAGAGGTGTTTGTCCTCCTGGAAATCTGTACCTGTTACCAGGACATTGGAGAATTTGGGAGAGGGAGGTGGCAGCAATGAAACGCCTCTCTGACAAGGCAGGGCCTGTGTCAGTCCCTCTCTCAAGCCTGTTTCTTTGCCTTGTTCCTTCTGTGCTCCAACATCTTTAGTGAGTTAAAAATTGGAAACTAAGTGCCCCAAGCTGAGAGATGCGCAGCACCCAGCAGGACCCTGACCTTCCTTATAGGTAACAAATTGCATAGCATGTAGACTGAAGATGCCTGATGAGGAAGGAGGGAGGGGGGTGGCTTGAAGGGGGGTTAAAGTTACAAAGCCAACATCTGTTACTGTGGGTATGGGCTGCAGTGCTCTGCTGTTCCCCTTGGCAAGTGGGGCTGGCTTCAGGAAGGCACAAGGGAATGGCCTTTGGGCACCCAGAGGAAAAAGGTAGGAATGGACACAGTGGTGCAAATACATAGAATCGATCCTGAGGTGGTGATTGCAGAGGGGTATAAGGTGGAGAATAAGCCTTCAGCAGGAGGAATGGTATCTTCATCTGTGCAATATACAAAATCAGAGTTTGGTTTTCTTAGGGCCTCCCCAGGGATTAGTCATTTCTGAGTAATGGAAGGAAGGGCAGCTATTATTCAGCTCCCTCCTAGTTACTAGAAGTCCCTGCTCTGATCACTTCCTATGTTCATATCCTCTTTGATCGGTCTCTACCTTCAGTCTTCCTTGCTATTTACCACTATGAGCCACTGCAGAAGAAATGAGCACTGGCAGTCAGAAATCATCTGCAGAGATGTTGTTGGTCCCAGCTCCCATGGACGAACAAGAAAGCCTGGGCAATGGCATCTCCTGCGTTCAGCTGGGAGATTTTACCCCAAATACCTTCTGTCATCTCAGCAGACCCCATCCTTTTTGCTTTAATTGATTCTGTCTGCTTTTAATGTGATGTGCGAATAGACCTCCCACTGTGTGAGCACTCCAGGAGTCTGGTTTGTGCATGGGCAGTTGGAAGCTGGGTGTAGCTGTGATCAGAGGCAGGGTTATGTTATTGGAATAGGGAGAACAAGGGTAGTTTTCGGAGGTCCACTGAATTCTGTAAACCCAGTAACAATTAAAATGGGGCCTTTCACTTCCATCATGGGTTTGTGGGAAGTGCTTGTACAAAACTTGCAAGCAACAAACTGCGATAATAACTTTTCATCACAGCCATAGAAGGCTTCCTAAAGAAGTCTACAGTCCTGTTGTGCTGGCTCTGTGCAAGCACGCACTGGGAGGCAATTGGCCATCTGCATGTGTGAGACGGGGATTCAGGGGCAAGAAGGGAGTAGATTTGGCTGTGGTCACCTAATTGCACGATGGCAGGGATGAGAATAAATAGGGAAGTTGAAAAGGAAACTTGCATTGTGAGGCTGATCAGCCAAAGTCTAAACAGCTGCTGAGTTTGTTTTATCAAATCCAAACATTTAGTTCAGGGGTGTGTTCACGGGAGTCAGTGGTTGTCTGAGCTGACACAGTGCTGTAAAAACAGTCAGGTTTGAGGGTTCTGTATCCCCTGCCACTGCAGGGGTCAGAGCTCTGCTGTCTCTCCTAAGGCATAGGAGCAAGCGGGGTGTAGCTTACTCTGGATGAGAGCATCCTATTTCCGATGGCTTACTTTTAGAGCCTTGAGATATTTTAAGGTCTCTTCAAAGCTGCTCTACGGCCCTGTTTGGTCTGATTAAGTGTGCTGGTGCTTGGACCACAAATGAGGGTTTTAAGTCAAATGGGAAGAGTTTTGAGGGGGGAAAATAGATGAGTAAGTATTCAGAGTGAATTATCTGCACATTCCTGAAGTGGTTTGAGTAATAAAATATAGATATGTACACATTTCTTCAGATCATGCCATTAGTGGTCTGTGCTTCTGGGTCAGGTGGTAGTGTGCTGGGAAAGGTTGCAAGGCATGGAAGTAGATACTCCAGAATACAAGAGTATACACTAAAGGCTCAGGTCTTTGAAGATATGATCTAGTTGAGGTGTTCCAGAAGTATCTTGCCCCAAAACATCAGGGATGTGGTGAGGTGCTAAGAGCTAAACAAGGAAAGAAGATGAGGTTAGGCTAGAGCAGATCCCATGTAAGCAGCTCCTATATAGCTCCCAGCCTCCCCCACGTCTCTCCCAGACCCAATTCCTCATGGTAGCTGAGTCCTCATTGTTCTCCTGCAGATTTGTTCCTATCTGATGGTTTCTACAGTTTCCATCAAATTCTAAACAAAACTAATACCACGTAGTTGCTTTTGCTTGAGATATTTCTTCCTTTCCTTCCCTGTACCAGCAGTTTTCCCATTTTTGTCACCTTATGTTTAGCCATTCCACCTGATCCTTCGATATTTCCATATTTCAAGGCGACTTAGCCAAATGGCATGTTTCCATGGCTGATATGCAGGAATAATGCAGGGTTAATACCTAATTAGTTCCTAGGGACATTGAGCTTTTCATGGATATTCAGTAACAAAAGCAACAACAAACAAGCTGAATTCCTAGGTCTTAATTCAACAGGGGGGAGGAAATAGGAGCCTAAAAATGCCGGAATTATGCAGTGCGGTATGAAAGCTTAGTTCTTTCTCCCATGAAGCTCAGAGGATGCTATAGCAGCTGACAGGGAAAATAGAACCTCCTCCTCCTGCTTCCCTCCCTCCCTTCGGGGGGCCTGTGTATGTGTCTGTGTTTGCAGCCCTGACATCTCCAAACAGGAACATTCCCAGTTCTGCAGCACACTTGAAATAGCTCCTTGCCACAATCCCCAGTCAACCGGACCCCGTGTTTCTGACATACAGCCATACCTGATCAGTTGTATCCTGAGCAGCTGGATGTGATCAGAGCTGGCCTTCCACCTTGCAGGATGGCGAGCATATGGGCCCGCGGGCTCCAGCCATTACGTTCCGGAGCACAGAGCTTGGCTGCCTGTGGCTACAGAGGGTTTTTTTTTTTCCCCCTCTCAAGCAATTGCAAATAAACCTTTCTGATAAGTAACAGGAAAACAAACAGGCCCTTTGGCTCTGTAGGCAGTGAGAAGGAGAGAGGAAAAACAGCGAGCCCAGTAACAGAATCTTTGCTGTGTTTAGGCAGCACACAGAAGGCTTCAGAGTGCCTTCAAGAAGGAGGAACTGTGTCCTCAGCCAGAGACAGAGCTTTTCTTGAGGCAGGAAATGGCTTATTTTGGGATGATTGGCCCTCAGAGCTTTTCAGCCACCCCTGGTGTGGGAGCTCAAGGGGATGGAGGAGGTTTGACTCAGGAGAATGCCCTGGAGATCACCTAGAGCAACAAAAGGGAGGCTTTGAGCTGGCCAGCATGGGCAATCTGGTATCAGCTTTGAAGCCATAAGGGATTGAATGCTGAAAGTGGCTGTTGTGGAAACGATCAGGCTCCATCAGAAAGGAAAGAGCAGGGAGGGAGTTCGGGGCAGCTGGGGGAAGAGGCTGGAACGATCCCAAACAGCCTCTTTGTGTCTTCTGCCGCTTCCAAGAAGGGTCTTGGGTTCTGAAAGGAGTCATAGGAGGTCTCTGGCACTTTTCACTGTCCATGAAGGAAGCCAAGCCGGGTGTAATGGGCCAAAACAAAACCGCCATGTCCTGTGAGTTCACTGTAGCACTGAGAGAGCTGAGGAGGGGTCCCTGCGTACCCTCTCCACCTCAGTATGACCTGACCTTGATCACTGCGGAAAGCTTGGGTCAACCAGTGAGATTTCTTGCAAAGAATATGTTACAGGTCTTAGCTTCCTTGAATTTTCCTGTCCTACCTGCCAAGGAAATAAGGCTTCAAACTTTCCACACAACCCTGGCTTCCCAAAGCTATGTAGCCAACAGCAGTTAGAGGCGCACACCAAGGCATCCAGGTGGGACCTGGCAGTGCCTTAGAATTGTGGTCTAAACTGAAGGATGGAAAAGAAAACCAACTCATTTTGCCCTCCGTTAAACCTGTCAATACAATACACAGGCTATTGCTCTCCCATGTGAATATGGTACTTGAATGCAGTAGGGTCACAAAGAAACCTTTAGACATGCAGACTGGGAGGTTGAAGTTTGCTCTGAGTTGTTTAAGAAACGAGATTAAAGCTGCTGGGTTCTGCTGACTGCACAGGCTGGGAGATAGCTACCAACACCACAGAGGCATGCTGCCACGCCAAGCGATGAGTTGCTGGTACAACACCTTTTAGGACAGGGGTCTGCATTCTGGGTATCTCAATGCTCTCAGGGTGCCTTTGGGGGGTTTAGCCCTTCAAGTGCACATCCAGCTGGTTCCCTAAGTCAGAAAATGATGGACTTTTCGACTTGGAAGTCAGAGCCATGAGGAGCCTTTGAAACCTTTGCCTCTGCAGATATGGCCAAGGTTATCATCCTGGCACGTCTACAGTGAACTCGGGTGCTATCTTGAAATCTGCCAGTCTGCAGCGTGCTTGTGTTGAAATGCTGAAACCACATGAAGGGCCCCATGCCCTCGTCACCTCAGCCTTCTCCTGGCTGAAAGGAGCCAGAGCACTAAGGTCACCACAGAGTTACTACAGATGGTACCAGGTACGAGTTGTATTGCTGCCAATCCATCTTCTCTGAGGTCTTCAGTGGGAATTGCTCCTAGAGAGCGATGTAGTTCTGTGGTTGTAGATACTTGAACTGTGGAGAGGAGTAGGAAATTCATGTGGGAAATCCATTCAGAGAGGGAAAATGAGAGCATAAGCCACGGGATCAGCACCAAGTGGGCCAAACATTGCTGTCAATTACTTCCCAAGCAACTCCATTGAAGCAAACAGCATTAATTGTAGATTTATGCCAGCACTTCTGAGAGTCACCCCTGGGACAGAGCCAGTTCTGGTAGAGGATTAATCTTGCTGGAAAACTCCCTCTTGTTCCTTGCTTGGTCTCTGACACTTGCACATGCACACAAACAAATCTTAGTGACCCTCCGACAACCCAGTTAGCTAGCAGGGAATTAAAGGATGTGAAACCTTAGCTTCCCCTTCAGCACAGCCCAGCATCTGCCACATCCCATTCGGAAGGCAGGACTAGCCACCTGCTAGTTGTTTTGCTCGAGGAGAAAACGCCTGTTAGACATATAGGAAACAACTAATCCAGTCCCTTGGGAAGGACAAGCCATTTGTCATTCTCAGTCTCCAGCACAGGTACTCAGCACCTTCCAGGAGTGGGGCACTATTGACACGTGGCCATCTACCTCAGGACAGTGAAAAATACAGTATGCCCTATTCCCACGCGTGTATCCCTGCTCAGCTTAGAAATGAAGAGGGGAAGCCATCTATTGCTTGTACTGGATGCAGGTCTCCTTTCTGCATGCACACGTGCTTTCTGATGAGGACTGGTCAGTGGCGTCTTCTCACCATTAATTCCACAGCATCACTGTCCTCAATACACCACTGAAGTGTGGTGAGGTTGTTTTCTGATCCAAACTTGCCAGCGCACTTGAAGTGCAACAGATGCTTCCCTGGAGCTTGTCTCCGCAGCAGAAAGGATAGTTTAATGGGCTCTAGAAGCAGGCTAGGAATACCTCCATTCCTCAGGAACAGCGGGCTCAGCTCCACACGCTCTGCTCAGCCTTTCCTCCTTCAGAGGGCAATAAATCCAACAACATTCAGCTTACTGCCTGCCCGCAAGCTTCAAGTGAAAAGGGGGAGAGAAAAACCCCAAAGCCAGCCAGTCAGTGGGTGCAAATCAGTATGCCTTTGCTAGCTTACCCCAGCTTTAAGAGCTGGCCCCAAGGTTTTGTGCTCACATTATCCTGAGGCTCATATTGCAAGAATGTAGGGTTGGCCAGATGTGCTAGCTACAGCATCCCCTTCCCTCCTGAAGTGACAGGGTACCAGCTGCCACTCCTTGCCCTCAATGCTGTCTGCCTGAAGCTTGGAAGGTGCTGTGGGGTCCTTGGGAAGGGCTGCAGCAGGGATAGGGATACACTATCCCTATTCCAGGACACAACAGTGAAAGGGTAAGAGCAGCCAGAGGAAGTTTTTTCCCCTTGGAAGTGATGTTCATCTCCTCCCCCAACCCAGCATATGGAATTCTGGATCACATTTCTCTCTCTTGCCAATAAATATTGCAGATTTATTGCTCTATACCTGGTGGGTAGTAAATTGCATTCCACCTCTGTTATAAGGCTCTTTGCTATGACACAGTCTTGCAGCTCCATTAAACCTTAATTACAGCAACACTTCATTGGGTTGCTGTGATGGTCTGAGTGCCATTGCAGTAAGGGAGGATGTATGGCCAAAACAGGCTGATGCAGAGAGGCTTTATTTTGTTTTGCTTCCTCCCTTTTTAAGGATTATGGAGAGTTGAGCCCAGCAAGGGGAATAGATGGAGACTCAGCCTCTTGCTCTCTGCTCATTTTCCACAACAGCTGGCTTCACCTGCCACAGCAGCTCTTCTGCTCCCTGATGAAGTGCTCAGCAAACAGTGTTCAAAGTTGTCTCTATTAAAGGACCTGTTTGCATTCGTACTTATGAGATGCATCCCAGATCCAGCATTATCTCTGGGTTTGAGAGTGTGAGGAGCGTGGGGTTTAGTCTCATAGAACGCTAGGAGCAAATGAGAGCTTGGATTTCTTCAGAGTGTAGCAAGACAGATCAGAAAGGCAATTGCACTGGTACACACGCCGTCAGTCCAAGCTCATCCTTCAGCAGGCAGATTCTGTGTCAGCTCAAGGCACTGGTTCTGGTGCCCTCCCCGCCAGCCTGCCACTGTCCTTCCCTGCAGCCTGTGGGAAGGAATGAGCCTTCACTTCAGCAGCTCCTTGGAGGTCAATGTGGTCTGATGGTTTCACCATGCTTCTCTATCCTCTGCTGCCTGAGGATTGACTGAGGCCACAGCGGAGGCTGGAGGTCTCAGTGCCTGTGGATGTTGGATGTGTGGATAGATGGTTCTCGCTTCCCCCTCCAGCCAGGCATGGAGGAAGCACAGATTAGAGCTCCAGTCACTCTGCTCCCTCCAGACTGAGTGTGTTCTGCTTGGCCTTATTGCTTTTGTTTTGGAGATCACTCCTGGTCTGGGATGAGTCCCCCAGCCCCTCGTGCAGACTTGATTCAGTACTAGCATGCATTGCACAGGTCTTCTGCGGTACAATGAGCTAACCAGAAAGCACTAATGGCTACACCAGCCACTTGGATTCGTTGCACTGTTTCATAGGTGTCATCAGATCTGCTCAGGAGAAGGGTTGCTTCATTCCCAGTTTGGAACTGATTTTCCTCAGCCTTACTGGTGTGATAGCAGTGCTACCCACAGTGTAGCTATAGCAGTAACTGAAACTGCTGTCGATTACCCTCAGGATTATCTTCTATCAGCATGATGCCCACGCTTCAGTAATGGTTTTGACTGTTGTGGTCACTTTGTTTAATGCTCATCATCCTTGTAAGTGCACTCATATGAGTGAGGTTGTTTGTATTTTACCACATCTGTAACTTTATCTAGTCAAACATCTATATAGTGTGTACTCAGATATCCACAGGTACTTGTAGATAGGCAGCACAGAAACCCTCTACACCTCTGCTATTGCAAAAAGCAGCTACCAGAAAGCAACTAAAATCTTTGCAGACATTTGCTTGCAGAGCACTTTAACGAATAACTAACACATGGCAAATACTTTCCTTTGGAGAGCCTCTTAGCCCGATTTGTCCTTATTCTCCCCTCTTGCAGTAACCTTGAGATGTCAGATGTAGGAAATGTGGCCACAGCTGTTTATGCACTTAGAGGGATTTTTTCCAAGGCCACATCCTTCCATTCTCCCTTAGATGCCTTGAAAAGATGCTGCAGGGACTCCAGAAAGCCAAGGTCTATGTGCCACGTGCAGGTGTTGCCAGGAGATTGACCTTCTGAACATTCGAAAACTATCAGAGAACTCATTTGGTGGTGGGCTTTTTTATTTCCTCTCCTCCTTCCTTCCCTCTTGAACTCTGCATTAGGAGCCTCTTGCTGTACATTGATATTCCTAACAGAGCCCCATTATTCAGGCAATAGTCAAACACGATAGCACGCAGCAGGACGAAGACAGGTACCTTGTCATTTGCTGTGAGTCAAAGCAAACAGCGTTCAGCTTCTCTGGACCCTGGGATGAGTTGTCATTTGCCAAAGCCCTGTCCAGTCCTTGACTTATCTTCCTCTATAGGGTAGTTAAGTCATGCCAGCCCTAAATGGTTCAGAAAACACCACTGGACTGGTTTCTTCTAAGGAAATGTCATCACCTGGATGAAAACTGATTATTTTTCTATGTGCAAATGGGATGCATTTTCAGGAATCTTTGTTTTAAGTCATTTCAGAGGGAAATAATGTCAGAGGTTTGAGTGGTTGCAAACCAAAGGAGTTTATTCTTGGGGAGGGAAGTTTTAATTTCCAAAATGCAGTTGATATTTAGAGAAATTAAAGCTGTGTAAAATGAAATGGGAATGTTTTGAAGGGACTGAAAATAAATGTTTTGATTAACTCGAATGATCTTAAAAATAAATCACGGGGTGAATGAAATGTTGGTGGGTGCTTTTGCTTTTTTGGTTCTCATTTGGAATGAAAAATAATTTGCAATCTTGACGCTTCCCATGGAATGAAAAGTCCATTTGCTGATTAAGGCCCGGATTCATCCTGGCTAATTTCAGGCGCTATTGAACTGCTTCGTGCCAAAGGGCACTTTAATCCACCTGAGATTTAAATTGCCCTCTGGAGGTACCTATTTCTTTCGTGGATGAGACAGGGGCAATGTGACTTCTAATATGTGTGTCTGAGAGAAGTGCCTGAAGCTGGGTGACATGCAACAGCGTGCAGTGCTCTCCCTGTTCTCATCTGGTCTCTCTACTTGTGGCTTTTGTGTTCATGTGCCCTTCCATCTCCGCCCCAAAAGTAACAGGTGTTGGTTTGGGGTTGGGTATTTCTCTGAAGGAGATTTCTACTAAAACGGAATTTAATCTACTTGTTTCCTAGTGGTGAAAAAGAATTCTGGAGGACCATTATATCCTAGGAGAAGCAAAGAAACAAGATTTGTAGCTAAGATTGAGGGGGTCTTTAGCCAGGTTGTTTGTTCTCTTTTAATCGCCACGTACCACGGCTTTCAGTTCTCAACATCTGGTTGGCAGAAGGCAGGTCCTCTTCAACAGCTCCTCCACAATGTGCTGAACACTCTACTCCATCTTTAGTACTCCTTGACCGAGAGCAAAAGTGAAAATACTTGGCATGCCAGAAAAGGTTAACAAAGGAAGTGATGCACAGCCTTTTCCTCACCGTGAGATCACTTCCATGTGAGAGAACAATCTTCATGTCACACCTGACAATTTGGTGACAGTAAAGGGATATACCTGCTACAAGTCATTTCCCATGCTGTTGTCCTACAACACTGTCTTGCCTGGCTTTGAGTTTTCCACACCCCTCCAGGTTGAGGATGTAGGGTGCAGAAGTCAGATCCGTCTCGCTTTATGCCGCAGTCCCAACTGATGTCATTGTGACATACTTGTGAGGGCTTAGGGCTTTGGTCATGTGTCCAGTCAGCCAGATGGATTTGCTTTAGGTAGCTGGACATTTGGGAAGTATTATTTCTTCTAAATATGTAGCCTGCACTGTTCTTATTTTGGGCTCATAAAACATAACGAGATATGGGTCAACATTTAAGTCCTGTGGAAAATTACATCCTGGAAGACTTTGTGGAGCCGAAGGCTTAGCTGGTATTAACTCTAATTATACCCCATTGAACTGTACAGCAGCAACTGGCCTTTGACTATGACCTTATTCCCTTTGCTCACCATTCCTGTTGCATCTAAGCAGTGGGATACATGTTGGGACACAAACCTGTGCCAGTGAACATCATTCCTTCTCTGCCATGTTCCAGTGGGGAATGGAGCATCTCACTCCTTGCTTGTCAATGGTGGAGCATTTTATTCACCTTTTAAGCTTCCAGCAACTGTTGCAAGCTCCTTGCAGCAGCTACTTGGCAGAGGATGTAGGATATGTCCGAGTGCTTTAGCCTGAAGTGAGCGTGTGCTTTTGGAGGCAAGCAGGCAGCACAAGAGGGTGGGGGAAGGAGATTAAAATACAGTTGTTGGCCAATACGAAAAACCCCTAAAAACTGAAATAAACCACAAATTACAAAAAAAAGGAGAAAAATCCTGTGAGAAAGAAAGAAAGTAACAAGTCTGTGGAGGATGGATGTTTGGAACTGTTCAGCCTAATGCATGCCAGATTCCTTCTCTCTTCTCTCCCCCCCAACCCCCTCCCACTGCCTTCCCCTTACCAAATGCTGTCTGCTCAACTTCTGAAACACCCTTTGCCTTTTTGACCCTTCAACTCATCTTGAACTTAGGAAAAATTGGGGAGGCGGGAAGGAATCATTGCCTATATAGCGCATGTGGCTGCGCCGGGGTGGGGGGGGCTGACATGGCTTTGTGTGGTTGATGCTCCCCTGAAAACAATTTGTATCCTGTTAATAGAATTAGTAAATATTTGTAGCTCCCTTTGAAGCCTGTGTCCCCGGGGGAAGTATGGGAAGGGGGGGGCAGAGAAATTAAAGAGACAAGTTACTGCTTTAGTCATCCCGTCCCCTTCCCCCAGCCTCTTTCTTTCATTATCTACCTCCTTTATGAAGACACTAAACAGACAAATTGGAGGTTTGAAGCCAGGCTTGTGCTGCTGCGTGCGGAAGTGACAGGGGTGGTACATGGGCTGGGGGGGCGGGGGTTGGGGGGAGTGGAGGAGCAGGCCTGATAGCTGCTAATGCAAAAACCATTCACATATAATGAGCCCATTTTGGAGCCAAGTTCCTGAGTGGTGATGGGGTCTGGCTGGGTGCCCTGGGGTAGTGGTAGGGGCCTTCAGCCAGGGCACTGCCCCATGGTGGCTCCAGCCAGTGCGGTTTGGCTTGTGTGGCTGATAGAATAAGGGTCTTTCAGCTCCATCACCCACCAAGTGACCATAAAGTATGAATACAGAGAACCTCCCATCTTCAAATCCCTCTTTCTTCTTCCCAGTGTAGTGTTATAAACTGGTAAAGGACAAAGGATGAAGAAAGTGATCTCAGATCGGAAAACTGAGTCATGTAGGGCTGAGACATCTCATTTCCCGTTATTATTTGTGATTCACTTCTTCACAGATGCACAGACTGAGGTTAGATCACCTGCAAGTTTTTAGGTGGTGGCCATGTTCCAGCTCTTTGCCTCCAACAGCTGGCAGTTGAAGTGCACGTGAGTGATGAGGGCCACCCAAAAGGAGGATCAAGTTTGAAACGGTAGAAATTCAAAGAGCTGTTAGGATCTCCAGGCATGGCATTATTACTTGGGAGTGATTTTGATGGGCACTGGGGAGGAAGTTTGTATGAGTTGCATTGCTTTCAAGTTCAGAAGGAGCCCAAGTTGGGCTGTTGTTTCTAGAAGCATGCTCTCGCTCACCTGCCAAGCCTACCCAACTCCGTGGTCCTCTGATCACGCAAAGCTCTTAGCACAACAGCTGAGCTCTTACAGGTGAACTGACTCCTAAAAACATACATCTGAAGCAAGCTTTTGCCTTATACATGAACTGTAAACAAACTGTTGGGTGAGGGGATTGAAGAGAGGGCACCGCGTTTCCTGGAGATCACTGGGGCCGGGTTAGAAGTGCTAAGCTTGCACAAAAGGAGTTGCTGTGCTCCAGATGTAGTAGAATCTGATAACCTGGATCTTGTTGATGCATTGCCAAATTAAACCGGTTGGACTTGCATGCCCATATTTTGTGGGATCCCTGTTTGTAATATTAATGCTTTCTATGAAGCCACATTAACACTGACTGAGAAGGAGAGCATGGATCCCTGCTTCAGCCCAACAAGCATGAAGCATGCAGCACTTCACTTGGATAAGGTGAAGTTCTGGTGCTCTTTGAGGGTCAATTTGATCCTTAAAGCAACAAGCAATCTTAATTGGTGGTGTGACAGCCTGCTGGGTGAAACCAGGCTATGATGGCATCTCCTGCAGCTGATAGCATGGGGGAGATTTATGGAGTGACTCCTCCAGACTGGGTTTATGAGGTTGGAAATTTGCCTTCTGAGTTTTTGGGGGCTGTGGAAAGAAGGGAAGAAACCCCTCATGGGTATTTTCTGTCTCGAGGTAAAGAAAGAACAAGGCAGGCTCTTCAGCTGTTGAATATTGAGTTGTCTATGTGCCAGGAGTGTTTAATGGGATTGACAGGCTTCAATTCCCTAGTAGTTGACAGCTAAGTGTCACCCAGCCAATGTCATCTCCCATAAGTGCCAATGGAGAGAAGAAGGTGGCTCAGGAGGGCAATTCCTCTGCATGTGTCTTGAGTGGTCCATTTCTCTCCATGAGCTACCAAGCTGAACAGGGCTACTAGCTCACATATGTGGCCTAAGGATAGATCAATCCAGTTTTCAGCTGTGATTTTGGTACCTTGGAAGGTTGCAGCCCAGATAAACTTGTTCATTCATTCATACTTGGTTGAAGGTTGGTGTTCAAAGTTTACTCATCTAAAGAAGGAAAACCTTTAAAAAGACCCTGACCATCGGTCAAAACCAAAATCTATGTAAGAAATGAAACCATAAATTGTTCAAAGCTTTTGATTTTTCCTTTCTCGAGGTTTAGAAAGAGAGAAACAACTGCAGCATCCCTCTTAAGTCTTGTTGGGTTGGGTTTCTTTTTGGGAAAAGGCAGCAACAGAAATGTTCACAAGTCTTCACAGAAGACAACTTGAAGGAAAAGAGTTCCCAAACACACTGAGTCTGCTTCAAGCAGCTGGATTTTCTGGCAGCTCCAGTGAAATCTAAACAAGGAAAATGATTGTCTCTTTTTTTTCTGTTGTGTTTTGCAAGGTTTTTGTTAGCCAGACTGGACAGTACAAAGCACATCCTCTGTGGGAAGGTGTCGCAGGCTGCAGATGAGATAAAGTTCCCTGTGATTATATGGGGTGTTTCTCAATTGAGAGTCAGCACATGTGGAGGGCCGAGCCTTTTAATGCAAACGTACAGGGGGGAAAAGAGAGGAAGTGGAGTCCATTAAGGAGAATAGTAAAACCAGGAGTCAAGTAATGAATGAGCGACTGCTCCAGGACCATCGTGTGAGCACCTTTCGCTCCCACTGCTTGCCGGAGGTATTGCACAGTTCTGGAGGGCTCAGCCCCAGATGAGTGAGCAAGGGCCTCTTTTGCAATTCTATATGTCTGCTCTACCTTTTCCAGACATGCATCTCTGGTTTTATTAAGCACACGGTTTGCTGTGATCCTTAAGTTCCCAGCACTCCCGTTCCCACCCAGAGCTGAGAGACCTATTACCAGGTAATGATGTGTCAAGCAACAGGCAACGTAGGGAAAATCACTGAAGGAAAATGCTGATGTAGCAGTGGAAGCATCTATATTATTTTTTATCCTCCTTCACGATCTGGTTTTCTATACCCAAAGCTTTTGACTTGCTGATGTTTCCCCTTAGGTGGATGAGAGGGCTTGGGGACTGACAGAACAACAGCAGATCTGGTCTAAGAAGTGTTGAAATGCGTCTCATCCTAAAGTGAATCATGTCTTCAAATCCCCAGGCCTGGAAAAGTTACTTAGTAGTGAGTTTTAACCTCTCCTGGGTCTGTATAGTGACAGGACCAGGTAAGTTAGTGTTACTTTTGTGTTTATCTGGAAACCATAGGTGGTTTTCTTTGGTGGGCCAGGTCTTCTTCCAGAACTGAGTCCAGCGGAATTCCAAACTCCCCCTAATGGTGTTTGGGCTGACCTGGCCAAGGATAAATGACTGTTCTAACTGTCCTCAGGGAGCCGACTTCAGTGCTAGCAGACTGACAAGGACTGGAAGCATCTCAAATCAAGGTGTTGTAGAAAGCTTTGCAGTACCAAACCTCATCATATGCGTGGCTAAAATCGACCTGTCATCCAATGCCCAGCTGGAGGTTGCACCTTTTAATAGTCCTCATCTCCACCTAAACCAAGGGCAAATCTTGCCCAGATTCTTGCTTTATCATGGACCATTGTAATGGTTTCCCATCTGTTAAATATTTCCTCAGTAAGTGGGAAATCCCGTGTTTCTAGTGAACGTGATATTTAATAAAGCCATTATGAAATTATTTCTGGATAGCGGAGCCTGCAAGAGTTCAGAAACTACTCCTTTTTTTCCATGTAATGCTGTGTTATGTTCTGAGATTCCCTGCAAAGGCTCAAGCCCAGATTGTAAAATGTACTTTGAAATTTAATTTCCATCAATTTTCAATGTGGAAAAGATTAAAATGTGCAACTCCACACGGAGAAGGATTTTCCTCAGTAACAAAACAAATTGCAGTGGGAGCTGGTGACAGATTTCATCAGAAAGATTTCCAAAGCTGTCATTTCAGCTTGTTTCTGCTTTACAGGGTTTGAAAACGCTCTAAAAGCAAGATCCACTTTTAATCTCTTTAGTGAACTCATTTCCCAAATCAGCCACTGTAGCTTTGATTACAGCGAGCTTTGCTTTCTGAAAACAGCAGCTGTGGGAAGGGGGCAAGCAGACGTTTGTGGTTTGCAAACAGTGTGAGGAAGTTCAATGAAAATATTGATAAATTATTCTGCAAGGACCCAACCAACTTTGCGAAAGGCTGATGGCAAAGGGAAAAACCTGGCTAAAAATTTGGGGCTTGAAAAGGAAAGGTCTGGTTTCAACATAAAACACTTCTCGTGCCAAGAATTGAAGCCAGCTGTCATTGTCTTTTGTATCCATACACGAAAGCTTTGGTCTCCCTAACAAATCTCAACTGAGCAAAATGAGAATGGGGAAAGCAAGGGCTGGCGGGCTGCAGTGCGTGTGCCATCCACAGCCAGTGTGATGCGGACATGGGGCTGTTCCTATGAAGTCCTTGGAGTGGATGGAGGGAGAGCAGCCCAAGGCTCAGCGTCCACACTGCTGGTGAGGGCATCTGGGAGTAGAAGTCAATCCCCATCCATAAAACCCAGGAGGAGAGGAGATGGAACAGGGTGATGGGTGTTTTAAGCCTGGTGAGACCATACCATAGCAGGTTCATTTGCAATAGCTGTGCTGTAGCACTCACTTGGGGAGGATAATGAGTAGTGTAATGTGTAAGCAGAGCTTTTAGCACCTTGTTGGAACTTCTCAACAGCTGCAAACCAGGAGAGTTTTGCTCCTTGACCTCTTTGGTCCATATTACTTTTCTTTCTTTCCCTCTTTCAGCCTGAGCCCCAACTGATGGCATCCCTGGAATGTGGGGGGCAGTATCCCCCCCATATTCTTTCTTGCAGTGTTGGCACCAAAGCCTTGGAAATGCGCATGGGGATTTTAAGTAGTGCTTATGCAACTTGCTTGCTCTCCCAGCCTACACTGCCCAGTGATGACGGCCACATCAGATTGCTCTTTATTCTGTCCCCGTACACTTGTGGATACCCTGTAAGCTGGTTATCATTCAGGCAGTGTGAAAGAAGGTATTCCTTGTTTCTCTGATGGTAATTAGGGATTTCAGCTGAAGTCATTCAGGCTCTTTGTACCTCTTGTGAGGACTAAGGCTTTGCAGAAAGCAAGCCTTTGGGTGAGATGTCACAGAAGTTTTCCATCCCTTTTTGCAGCATTTCAAAGGCAACAATTGTCTTTGAGATAATTTTGTGTGCTCTCATCTAACTAATAGCCCGGGCTCATAAAGAAAGGAAGTGTTTTCCTAAAAGGAATTGTTTAATGAGCAAATTAAGCCTGAATTGCTGTGATTTTCTTTTTTTCCCACCTTGTAGAATTCTCTGTTGGCTGTGAAGAGTTTGGGTTTTCCTACTTTTGGACTGCTATAGGAATGCTTTTCCGCCTGGCTTCCTTGTAGTACAATGCTTGTGTGAGCTATGCAAGGAAGACCTTTTGTCTGTTGGAAATGTTAGTATTTCAACTAAATAAAGATGTGTGACTCGAAGATGATGAGGTAACTGTGGGTGGACAGGCTCTGATCACACCAGTCTTGTCTCCATAGGAATCCAGGCAAAAAGAAGCTTACATCATTTCTGAGTCTTCTGCCTCTGTTTAGCTTCAAGTTGTTGGTGAAGGTTAAACAGAGATGTTCACCAGATGGTTCATCTTACAAACTGCCTCTCCTAAGGTTGTTTCTTTCACTCTTTCTTCCGTGCTCAGCTTTGGACTGTTTGATCAATAGGAACTGTTTTCATTTCTTCTACCATGAATATATCCCTGTGACTCCATCTCAGTTCAGGGAATTGTTGGGCAGACCTGCCCGAGTGACAGCTGATGCATGGACCAGGTTAGATCTGAAATGTAGAGTCTGCCAGCCATATACAACGTACATGTGTTAAACACTAACGCAAACAGTAGACTCTACCATTCTCTTTGGAGTCAAATGCAAGGTCAGGGGAACATAAGGTGCTCAGCTGCACTTCATTCACACATGAAAGATCTGCATGAGAAGTCACTTAGGATGCACTTGTGTTTGTGTAGGCTCCAGTCTGGATCAACTGGACTGCTCATCCCTCAGCACAGAAACTCTGTGGACCTCTCTGAGCTGATCCAACATCTGCCTTTGCTGTGCAGAAGAGATGCTGCAAACACACAACAGTGTCACCGAGTTGGAAGATCGAAGCTGGGCAGAACACAAGTGGAGTAAAAAACCTCCCCGTGTAATTAATCCAGTCTTATTACTCCAGCTTTCAGCGTTGTTTGTATTTAAACTGGCCTGGCCTGCAAAACCCAGGTCTCAATTAATACTATTATCCTGGGGATGACATTTCCTCAGTCTGTCGTCGGTTAGTTTTTAATTCTCTAATTTGTTCTAATATGAGCATTGCCTGCACATCAAGTCAGCCATGAAGACGCTGCATTTCCAGGTTCCTTCCTCTCCATCCTCCCAAAGAAATTAAAGCAAGGAGGCTGCGGGACCACAAGTGCAGGAAATAGAATTAGGGAACATATTAATTGGGGCATCAAGTAGGATTTTGTTCCAGGCGGTTTCCTTCCGTGAGCCACTTTGATGCTTCCCCTTCGCAGCTCTGTTTCTCATTAAAAGTATCCCTTAATGGCAAATGTTGTTTATTCATGTTGCAATTATGTCATGCTGTAACCCCTATGCTGGCAGGCTTGGCTGATTGGCGAGGAGGAGGTCAGTTGTAGGGAGGCATCGGTGCAGAGGAACAAGGGGGGAGGATGTGGGGCGGGAGATAAACAGCACACAAATAGTTTCAGCTCTGTGGTTGAAGGCAATGGCTGCTCGGAACCTCTCCCTGTGTTCAGCCAGGCTGGATGCCTGCGTGAGAGCCAAGGCTTGTCGCTCCCTTTTACAGTTGGGTTTTATTCCTCCTGCTATTTACTGGCTTTGGGGTTTGCAGCGCTGCCAGGGAAAATGGTCCTGTAATGTTAAAGCTCTGCTTTTCAAAGTGAAACCTGGGTTCCCTTTTGCTACTGTTTGATTTAAGAGAAATAAGATGTGAGTTTGGTTTGGGGGGGAAGGGGGAGTTTCATCTGCATCAGTTGTGCCTTTTCACTATCCTCCATGGCTCTTGCGCATCGTAGCCCAGGCGTGGCTGCAAAGGAGTCGTCTTCAAGGTATTAAGATTTGCTCTGATCTCCTCAGACCCATTGCTTTCAGTGAAGCTGCTCCTAGGTGGCTTTTGCCAGCACTAATTCAAGGCTGTGAGAATGGCTCATTTGTGGGAGGGTATTTGTTTTTCCATCCAAGCAGCCAAAACCTCCCGCTTCCCCTCTCCCTCACTTGCTTACTGGGAGCGCAGAGGCTTCATTCTGCTCTTGATGTCTGAGCTTTTGTGATCAGCTCAAGATCCTGGTGCTGAATTGAACTTTTCCTCCTGTTTTTTGATCACTTCTACTGTAAAATGGATTTGCCCCCATGTCTCGATTTCAAAAGCAAACAATCAACAGCCATAATGAAAGAAAACAGCTCATGTATGCAGGGAGAGCAAGCCAAGCCATGTCCATGCCCAAGCAAGTTCAGAGGCCAATATAAATACCACTGTTGTGTTTTGGAAAGTGCTGGCCTCTCTGGATTTTGGGAGCCAACACACAGTGACTGAAGCTGATGGCAAAAGCAGTGAGCAAAAACCTCAACGCCATAAAAACCAGAATGTAAAACAAATCTAAGGAGGGGAAAAAGAAACCTCTGCCTCCTTCCTTCCTAGCTAATATCCTAGCTAAAGTGATTGGAGCAGGCAAACGTGGCGAGGAAACCACAGGAGCTTGGGCTGGTGAATGAGGGGAAGCAGACAAGTGTAGGAGTCACAGAGGAGAAGTCACTCAGTGCCTAGAGCCAGAGGTGCTGTGAAATGACTCATTTTCACTTTGCATGTATGATATTTGCATGCAAAACACATTCTGTGAGCCGTCACATGAGCATTCTGCTCATGGGGCTTGATCCGGGATGAAATTTCACCCTTTCCTCCAGCAAAGTCATTTATCTTTCAGGGAGGAGGGAGGAAGTGGGAGGGAACTGCAGGAAAAGAGAGAGAAATTGTCCTTCAGGCATAAAACCCAGGGATTTATCCCTCAAAAGGGTCACTTGGCTGTTTCCTAATGTAGGGACAGAGATGGGAAAGGCTGGTAAGAGCAGAAAGTCAGGGCAGACATGGTTCTTGGCTCTGCTGCCTCCACCCCACCACTAGGCTGAGCTGGAGCATCCTAGGGCAGTTCATTGGCTTGGAGCCTTTGTGCTGCTTTGCCTTAAATCCTTACCCAGCTAAAAATCTCTGGAATCAAAAGAAAACTCCAGAATTAGACCTGTGGCATGTTCTGGGAGTCTCAAGAGGTCCAGGGATGTCCGCCAGCCAGGAGAGAAGATCCACTTTGACTTTGATCTACCCCTTGAGAAAGATTGGCAGCATTTTGCTTGGTCATCCTTTGCAGATCGTTCAGTCTGGGGACCTGATGTTTTCCACTAGGTGAGGTTCTCCTGCACTGATGGGTATGGTGTGAGAGCAGTGTGTCATAGCTCCTGCTTGGGAACCTGCATGTGCATCCTCCTCCCTGACCACAGGAGGGGAAAATCAGTCTTTAGAAGTTCTTGAGGGGATGAACCCACCTAATCCTGTCCTTAGGCTGAGCCTTACACCAGGGGATGCTGATCCCCCAAGCTTATTCTGGCATCAGCCTTCACTTGGCCTTCTATTCCTGTATTGTCTTTACTTTCTCCGAGCCTTATCCCAGGGATGGTTTGAAGGGGTTTACCCATTGGGGGTCTCTGCAGGCAGATGTAGTTCATGTCCTCTTCAGTGGAAGAGGACTTTGTGCTTGTTCTCTCCACTGTTGTCTGTGTGGAGCCCAGGAGGAAAATTACTCTCTGTAAGCAACCTTCCCTGCAGTCCCAGTGTTGGAACCCGCTGTCCCTGATGGAAGAGCAGCCCCTGAACCATTGAGGGCCTTTTCATGCTTGCTGTTGAGTGTTCCTGGTGTTGAAAGCTGCTTATGATGACAGCTTGCCAAGTAACATGCTCTTGAGCCAACTTGCTTTTAGGGAGCTTCTAGGTCACTCCTAAAGAGCAATCTGTGATAGCACACATGCTCGGCAGTGTCTTGGATGCTGCTGAGCCCAGCTTGGAGCAAGATAAAACCAAGGTAATCCTGGCTCTCAGCTTTTTGAGGTGTTTTTTTGTATGCTTGTGCCTCCCTCTGCACTGAAGGGACTGGGCTTCCCAAGCAAAGGATTGCATTAATGCAGTCTGTTAACCTCGCAATTTTCTCTGCTGTTGCCTGTTTCCAAATCCTTACAATGCCGTATGTATCCTATGGGAAAGGCAAACCTTTGGTGTGCTGGTAGTGTAGGCAAGTTAGCTGGGATTGTGAGTAGCTGCTGTTTGCCCTTCCCGGGCTTCCTAAGCAAAAGGAGCAAATCCAGAAGCTGGAGCCTGCCATTTATGATGGCAGGAGGTGTGCCATTTTCACCAGACCCCTGTATTGAGGGTTGAGAGCTCTTTAACTGTTCAGCATCTTACACATACGGAATAGTTTCTCTGGCATAGCTCCTCTGTAGAGAGAGATCCTGCTGGTTTTGGCATGGCACTGGGGAGAGGCATGGTATGAATGCAGACAGCCTGCCACCAAGGGCATTGGCTTATGCTGCTTGTGCTTCTGCCTCCATCCAACAGCACCAGTTGCTCAGTTGGAAGAGCTGGGGCAGGAGGGCAGCGTGTCAGGCACAGCAGGCCCTGTGCCTTGCTCATGTGGATGCAGTTGGGTATAGATGGCCATGGTCCTAAGAGGTGAGGTTTGGATTTGGTCTTCAAGGTATTACTTAGGAGTGATTCAAGTGGAGGGCTCACCCACGTAAGCCTGGTTCTAAGCATCAGATGATGAAGCTGAAGAAGCTGTGAGGGTGGGTAAGGATCTACCTTGCAGTTATCACCCATGTTCAGGCCATTTGCCTGCATTAAATAATATCTCTGGGGGTGTGTCACAGAGTTACATCTGTCCAGTCACTCTCAGGATACACCTGCACTTAATACTGTGTGCAGATCCAAACCTGTGCTCAGATCAAACTTGCTGTGTTCTAAGCATGGACTGCTCCCCTCAACAGAGGGATGATGAGCTTTGGGGTACCCAGGCAAAGGGGAAAACCTTGAGATCACCCTTAGCCTAAGCTCAGTTGCATTGGCAGTTAAAGAAGCTGTTCCCAGGCTGCGTGAGGGTTGCTGCTTTTAATGACATGAACCAGCACGGCCATAGTGGAGTATACCCAAACATCTGGAGAAACAGGGCATCCTGTAGTCCAAAATGCTTTGAAATTACCTATTTCAGTGCCAAGGTAGAGGAAAGACATCCCAGAACAAGTCCATCTTGTAAACAGAGGTAGGAGAACTGCCTCTGGCATCTTTCTCTGAGCCCATGACTTTTACAAGGTCTTCTACCATTTCCCATCTGTTAGGGGCTGTTGAATCCTGAGTTGGAGGGTCACATGGGCAATGGAGTGAAGCTGCAGTGAATCAGTTCAGTTCTTCTCCTGTTTACACGTAGTTTTCTCAGAAGCTTAAGGAAGGAGGGAGCATCACCTGGTAAACAAGCTTAAATGAAAGCTAATTTGCTGGAAATGTTGATACCTTATTCCTGAAAAAGACACGAATCATACTGATAGCGTAGTACAGAGTTCAGCTTGTGCAACAGCGAGTGTGTGTCTGGAAGAGTCTGTGTGTGGGTTTGCAAGATACATCCTTCCCTGAAAGTGAGTTTGGAAACCAGCTGCCAGCAGGTGAATTCCCATGTTAGGATTTCCTGAAATATCCTGATCCATCTGCACTAAGTCACTGGGAACAGCAGTGATAAACCCCAGTGCTTGTGTATATCTGCCTGGCTTTCCTGACACTATCATATGGGCAGTTGTGTAGGGGGGTGTGCATGGTAAATGCAATTAAGATGCACTGGCTCTATTGGAGGTGCAGCACGTGTGTCCTGGATCTGGCATGTGCCAGAGGATGGATCTCGATGGCGCTGTGGTATTTCCAGATATCTGGGTCTTTAGTTAGAGCCGCTGCACGAACCAATATCCTGATACCTCTGTCTTTGCTGAGATTGATTTTAATCGCTGGTTAAAAGAGGACGTGCAAGGACGTCTGTGGTGTGGTGACCTTAATTCAACTCCTGATCCAGGGCTGGAGAAGTATCAGAAAGGCCAGGGCAAAGTCCCTCATTTGATAGGAATATTTTAATCAGATAATCCCATGAACCCTTGATGAGAGCTTTTTGGCTTGTCCTTTCCATCGTGCCGTAACACTAGGGAGAAATGCTGCTGTTAAACAATGCCACAGTGAGGCCTCAGGATGCTCATGAGGAAATAACACAGAGGCAGCACCACTCCTTTGCATCTGTGCCAGGTCCTTGGTCTTGGATGTAAAATGAATATGTTTCAAAGAACTGGAAATGTAAATTGGGCTGAAATTAACGCACTTGCAATCTGACTAGTCCCAGTGAGCCATGCAATTTCCTGCCTTGCTTTTGTCCCCTAAATCTCTATTGCCCCCACTTACACATACAGAACAACACCCTTTATATGCCCTCAAAATCACATGTGTTCCCATGTTCTGCTCGTAGACACCAAACTCCTCTGTCCCTGCGGTGCTGGAAATGCCTTCAAATGCAAGATTTTCCTATGAAAATTCCTCTGTAATTTAGCCTGCTTATGAAAACGAAGTGGAAACGCCTCAAGTCAACAAAACAGCTTGCAACTTGGGTGGCCAAGGGGTAGCAGGTGGGGGTGCCCTGGTAAAACAAACCCCAGCTTAATTACAGCAACCTCTGTCAAAGAGGTTTTCTCTTTCTCACACGTACGTACATGCGTGCCCTCCTTTCCTGCCTTGCCTTTCCTCAAGGATCATGAAGAGCAGCATGAGCTGTAACACACAAGTTCTTCTTGTTGCCACAAACCATTTTGCTGACTCAGTCCTAGGAATCCTGGCTGTGATGCCAAATTGCACTCGTGTTGCTCTGCATTCTGGCTGCTGAGTGTTGGAAAAGATCTATAGGAAGCCACTCCTAGCAGAGGGCTGAGAACCTGAGCCTCAACCTTCTACCTATTGCATTTGCTTTGTGAAGTTCTCAGTGCACCTGCTTGCTTAGGGAAGGCACCTCGGGAAACACTCCCCGTGTGAGCCTCCTCTGATGAGCAGGAATAACGCAACTGAGTCAACAGCATCATCCAAATTCCAAAGTGTGGGTGGAAGAAAAGAATCACCCTTTGTTGCCGATTCGAAAATCCCGAAGCTTTCTTTGCCCTGTAATGTGTTGGTGTCAGCAGATTTGGGGTTGTTTTACTGCCAGCAGTCAGATTGAACTGCCTTGAAGTTGCAACATCAGGAGGGTTAATGATGTACAAAGTGCTGGCCGGTGCTGAAGTCTGGCATGCAGAGGTCCAGCTGTGCTGGAGAGATGATCCAGTGGTTGATTGTCATGGCCAATGTTTGTGTGTTCCTGGGGACTCTGGGCTGCTTGCGTTCTTAGGATGGGATTGGGGAGAGCAGGAAAACTCTGGAAGAGAGGCTTTCCTTTCTGCAAAAAGTCCTGGTTCAAAGGGAATCATATTAGTGCATGGAGGATTAATATTCCCAAGAATGGAGCTGTAACCCTCCTGGGTTTTATCTGGTTCCTTTTCAACCCTTTTTAGGGTGGAAAATGCAATTTTCTGTACAGAATTTTTCTTTTAAAATTAAAATTAAACCCATAAAGTCTGGGGGGGGGGTGTTAAGATGCTTTTTCATGGATTTTTATGAATGGATGGTGACTTTACAACTCCTTTACTGTTAGTGAATAACTGATGAATTGTATGCAGCTGAAGCGCGTGCAGATTTCTCTCTAAGGCATGGGGTGAACTTGGTGTTGAGGAGATCCTCCCTCAGGACTTCTGCAGTCAATTCCAGGCCTTCCAAAGAGGAAAAGAGTCTGTTCTGCTCTTTCCAAACAACCTGCAACGCTGCCAAATCTCCGTCCTCCCCCTTCCAGCAGCACTTAAAATACAGTTTGTGGATTTCCCAATATTTGTAACCTCGTCAGTCAGGGCTTATCTCCCTGATAACTCAAAGGACACAAAGCACACAGAGGCCTTATCAGAGAGCTAACAGAGGGCTCACCTTACCTCGCTGAAGGCGCAGACACGGGAAGCGTTCTGTCAACAATTTAACCAGGGCAATTAAAACCGCTATCGATTCCTTCCTCACTTGCACTAGGTTCGCATCAGTTTTGCTGCCGAAGCCACTTATGACACCCAGCTTGGCCAAGATGATGCTGTTGGTTCTTAAAGCATTTGGTTTTCCTCTCCTCTTTGCCCTGGCATCTGGCAAAGCCCAAGAGGACCCCAGCCACTTAATGTGCCAGCTCGCTTCTTGATAGCTTTCTGTTTAAGGTTCTTCACCCTCATCATAGAATGGTTTGGGTTGGAAAGAACCTTAAATCTCATCCAGTTCCAATCCCCTGCCATGGGCGGGGACACCTTCCACTAGAGCAGGTTGCTCCAAGCCCCGTTCAACCTGGCCTTGAACACTGCCATGGATGAAGCATTAACAGATTCCTTGGGCAGGCTGTTCCAGTGTTCAGTGTTCCAGTGCCTCGTCACCCTCACAGTAAAGAATTTCTTCTTTATATCTAACCTAAATCTCTCCTGTTGAAGTTTGAACCCATTGCCCCTTGTCCTATCAACGTCCAAATGTTATTCTCCTTTGCCTGATGCAGGACACTGCAGTGTCCCCACTTTGTATTTGAATACCATTTTTACTTCATTATGACACAATTCAGTTACAACAGCAGCAGACTGACTGATGCCTTTAGTGCTTGGCTGTCCTTTGTCTGCCCTAGGTCAGATGTCACAGCTGCCAAATGTCAGCATTGCCAAACAGGGAAGGGGATGGGACTTAAATACAATTTAAAGCAACTTTTTTTTTCCCTTTTTGAAGCAAATTGGCCCTTTTCCTGTATGCTACAACACTATCAGAGTCCTCTACCCACCGTTCTCCTGTTAGAATTACCCCACAAGGGAAAGCACAGTTGTTTGTACAACCAGTGGGTGATTTTAAACAGTAGTTGAGTTTGACTCTGTTCCTGGCTTAGCTATGTGCAGTGCAACCGTCTTGTGTCTTCCTCACTCTGAACTAAATGGCTGTTTAATCTCCATCCCATGAAAAAAACCCAAGTCAGGACATGCTGGTCCCCTGAGATGGGCTTTTTAATTGCTCTACTTTGACACTCCAACTTCATGTCCTCATGGCCACTGATTGATTTCAATTAACATTCCCATGCTCCAGGCACTATAAATAACCCTTGTCTGGCTGGCTGCTTCTCCACTGCCAGCTCAACCTTTCTCCTTTAGCTGCTGCTGCTGCTCATCTCGCTTCTTGGCTTGGCCTCAGGCTCAGTCTATAATTCTTTCCAAACTTCCCTGTATAAAATAATCATGTACATGAAGTAAAACAGGAGTCTCATATACACACTTAATAACTCTTGTGTACTGTATGAGTGGGAATTCCACTTTATAACCCCCAGAGCTTTCAAATGGTTCTCATTTTCGGCAGCATTCCTCCTGCGAGATCTAAAACTTCCCATTTTAGCCCAAGCTGGTTCTTTCCCTTTCAACCTTTTGATTTCTCCTTTAGATTTGGGGGGGACAGACGGCTTCATCTTTCCTTTGGGCTGTGGTTTCAGCAGCGAGGTGGCTGGGAGCTGATAGCGCAGCTCTTAAGCCAAATGTCAGGGTTCTCTTCCCAATGCCACATTTTCCGAATTAAAGCTTCAGCTCACTTGCTATTCAGAGCAAAAGACTCCAAGTCAAGATTTAGGCTCAACTGATAAGATAAGCTTATGGGGACCCGGAGCTAATATTCTGCATGTGTTGGCCTGTCTGCCTGCCTGTTATCTCTTTCCCAGTAAAAAAGAGAAGAAAGAATATCGTGTGGATTTAGACACATGCTGTGACAGATACATGGGTATATGTGTTGATGCAGGAGCAGGACTTAGAGGCAGATAAGTAAGAGGTAGCAATCCACTGACTTGTAAGGCCTGAAGGGACGGTTTCACCAAAGGCATGTAGAACTGGAGGGTGACAATTTGGGAGAGGGGGTTATTTCGATGATATTTGGAAAGCCAGGGGAAAACAGACCCCTCTTTGATAAAATGCACGTGGATTTTGCTGTTTTTCTGCCAGCTGCAGATAAGGTTGAAGTTTCCCAATCTTGGAGTTTAAAAAAAGTAATTCATGATTTGTCTCTATTGTGTCTGTCTCTTTATCTTACTTTTCCTCCACCCAGCAACATGTCCAGTGGAAATTCGCTAAGCACCCTCATCCAGTATCATTTTAAATTGGGAAGATTTGTATTGACTTGGGATGAAGGAGGTGAACCTGCCCCTCTACTCTGCTCTCGTGAGACCTCACTTGGAGTGTTGTGTGCCATTCTGGTGTCCTCAACATAAAAAGGACATGGAACTGTTGGAACAAGTCCAGAGGAGGACCACAAGGACGATCAGGGACTGGAGCACCTCCCGTATGAAGATAGGCTGAGGAAGTTGGGGCTGTTCAGCCTGGAGAAGAGAAGGCTGCGTGGAGACCTCATAGCAGCCTTCCAGTATCTGAAGGGGGCCTATAGGGATGCTGGGGAGGGACTCTTCATGAGGGACTGTAGTGATAGGACAAGGGGTAATGGGTTCAAACTTAAACAGAAGTTTAGATTGGATATGAGGAAGAAGTTCTTTACTGTGAGGGTGGTGAGGCACTGGAATGGGTTGCCCAGGGAAGTTGTGAATGCTCCATCCCTGGCAGTGTTCAAGGCCAGGTTTGACATAGCCTTGGGTGGCATGTTTTAGTGGGAGGTGTCCCTGCCCCTGGCAGGGGGGTTGGAACTGGATGAGCTTAAGGTCCTTTCCAACCCTAACTATTCTTTGATTCTAACTAAAGAGAGTGAAAGGCACTGTCCTCAGAACCCAGGAACCTCTTGCTTCAGAAATTCCTGATTCCCTTTAGAAAGGGGCAAGACTGAGACTAAAGGTAGGAACATCCCCGTGTCATACAGTTGGTAGAGGTGGATGTGCAGAAACACGTGCAAGTGGTGAATTCCAAGAGAGCAGGGAAAGGTTGTGCATATGAGGAGGTCCCGACCAGCTTTCTGCCCATTCCTACCTCACTGGTGACTTGCACCCTTTGCCACACTGGTGGTTGTGACTTGGATCTTCCTCCATGTGCCGTAGTCACAGCTGCGTGTGGAGCCCATGTGCTCTGTGCATGTCATGCAGTTGCTGGTTAGCTGTGCTAATTGAAACAGCATTGCCGATGGTACATTCTTCGGCTTCCCCTTCCCTATTTCCACATTTGGAGCCTGGCCTTGGTCCCTCTGTTGTGTCCCTGACTTACTTTGCTGAGCTCTGTGTTGGTGCTGTGTATTTCTGTGATGGTCAGTATTTGGCCAAACGAAAGGCTGCAAAAGCTGGATCCCCTCCACCTGCTGCCTCCTTACTGATAGGATCACCTGCCAGGTTTACTTCTTGTGGGGCTGAGGTGATTAATCAGTTCAGCTCATTTATATATAAAGGGTAAGATGCTGTTCCATGTTCCTAATTAACTTTCATTTTTCTACCTGTTCTTTAGAAAGCATGGAGTTTTGGGGGATGGGTTCAAACTTAAATAGGGGAGATTTAGGTTGGATATAAGGCAGAAGCTCTTCCCTGTGAGGGTGCTGAGGCGCTGGCACAGGGTGCCCAGAGAAGCAGTGGCTGCCCCATCCCTGGCAGTGTTCAAGGCCAGGTTGGACACAGGGGCTTGGAGCAAGCTGCTCCAGTGGAAGGTGTCCCTGCCTATGGTAGGGGGTTGGACCTGGATGAGCTTTAAGGTTCCTTTATCCCAAACCAGTGTGGGATTCTAAGAATGCCTTCAGCTTCTGTTTTGTATCTGGTGTTGGGCAGCACCAAACAAAAAATTAAAAGCCTGTATAAAATAATTAAATATATTGGCAATGAAAAGAGAAAATTCAACAGTGATTGTTTCGGAATGAAAGTTAAAAACATCCCCAAAGAGAAGTGAATTTTCCTTTGTGTCTGGTACAGCGGCAATAATGTTGACATTTTAATGCCATTTAATGCTATTGAAGGGCAACAAAATACAAAGGAGTCTTTTCAAATAGAAATTATAATTCTACAAGTGTTGAAATTTGCCAATGTGATGGTTTGGGATTTAGCCGAGAGTAAGAATCTAAAGCCCCTGAGTTAGCGCTATCAGCATGCATTTGGGATATGCTGCAGTCCCAAAAGACTTCTCTTTTCCACAAAAAGCAGAGCAAAAAAAGCCCGCCTAGATCTAATCACCCCATCTCCCAAAGCTATTAGTGGAGATACTCATAGATAAACAAGAAACAAAACATCCTGAGAGCAGCGGGAGAAATAAATAGGTTTTCTGGAAGGGCAGTGAGTGTGAGAGCGAGGGGAGGACCGGGGCAGATGTGTGTGAGTTTGAAAACTGGTTTTTGCATTACAGGATGTCATTTATTTAGGTTGCAAAAACATGTTTTTACAGCATTATTCTGGGCCTTTTGGAGTTCTCAGGCTCTTGGAAGCCAGCTCTGACTCCCTTGTCAATAGGCACTTGGGGACTCTGAGACCTGAGTTATATGACTATCAAATGCTGTTACCAAGTCACTGGAAATCGCTGGGGTTTACCCTTTTTTAAATAGAATTATATTGTTTTTTACTCCAAGATGCCCAGAACAATCATTTGTCTTCTAAAGCTGCAAGTGGCAGGAGGACAGCTAAAACCAGCACATTCCAAAGAGCTCAGATACAAATACTGGAAGAGAGGTTTTCCCTTATTCATATTCTGCACCCTTATTTAACCTGATAAAACACCCCCAACGAGGCAAAATAAGAGAAGTCCCATGGAATCCTATGCTATACATGCCATAATCATGTCATTGTGTCAAATCATAAGGAGACAAGTAGTTGTCTGTGCTGCTGGCATTTTCCAGGGGAGGAAAATCCAACTGCTGTTATCCACAGCAGGCTTTTGATGGATTTGTTTCTGAAGGTTCTTAATCCTGGCATTTCTACTGGAATTTGGAGGTGGGATGAGCTCTGACCTTAAACTGAAGCATCTTCCCAGACCTCTGGTTTTGCCAGTTCACTGAGATCTCTTCCCGAGGTCTTGGGAAATGTGGCCTAACCAGATTACAGAGGTGTGGAGATGTGTCTAAATCCCAACACACACACACTGGTTTTCCTGATATGAATGACTTCTGTTACAAGACCTACACAAATCTAGTTAAATAATTGAGCCTCTTCTACCACCTGGAAATCTCATTCAGAAGGAAAAGAATTTGACCTTTTGTGTCTCAATCTGGACTTCAGCATCCCAAGCTTCAGTATGGCCATATAAAGCAGTATCAAGAGGCATTGCTCACTTCATGCCACACTTCGTTTATAAGCCTGGATTATGGTTTTGTCCCAGACAGCTTGCCCTACCCTAAAATACTGGCAGTTTAGGTGAGAGGAAAGTCAGATTAACTGTTCCTTATAGCAAGAGAGCTGAGACCTGGTGCAGGGAGCAGCTTCAACTTAGAGCAGACACCGCTGCCAAGCCGGCAGCTGAATACAAGCATCCGGAGCCAGCACTGCTGTTGTGTGAGCTCATCTCCCGTCCCTGCCAGTGCTGCACCACTGATTGCTCCAAGCTTGTTCTGGGGGGGTTTGGCTGGCATCAATAGCCGGGAACCCCATAAAACCAGAGGTCATAAAGGAAATGTTTAACAAATGTTTAGCTCTAGTAGTGAGGCTGCTGTAAAAGGAGCTTGCGTGCATGTTAAGCCTGTCCCTTGCCTGCTTTAAGCTACGTATGACTTTGGGGAGTTAACTACTGTCTGCAGAACAAGGGAGCTGAGAGCATCCTCTGAACATTCTCAGTGGGACCAGTGCATTCCCCTACAAGATACAACCTGTGGAGTGCCATGGCATTTCCTTTAGCTGTGTATGAGCTACTGCTATGGGAAGACCAGATTCAGCTGCTGAGGCTGCATGTGATGATCTCCAGTAGAAGAGAGTCCCTGTGGTGATGGAGGGGAACTTCCAGCAAGTGTTCTGGTCAGTACAGTGAAGCTGGAGACCTGACTGCCAGGGTCATGTTGGGACCCTGGGATCAGTCTGTGAACCTTTGGGAAATGCTGAACCCTTTCAAGACACCCTCTTTGTGGTCTCTCTCGATGCTGACATGAGTCACATTCCTTCTTGTAGACAGAGCATCTGCAGCAAGAGGAAGAAAATGAGAAAACTTAGGTGCAGTTAGAAAATACAAGGAGAATAAGGACATGGAGTGTTGGAAAGGGGGAGCCCAGCCCACCATTGCTACCCTTTGTGTAGCGTCATCCCTCCCAGCCCCAAAGGGAGGAAATGAGGCAGTCACACTCTGCTTTGCTCTCCTGGCTTGGTGCAGGGTGAGCTCTTGGTTTGTGATGTCAGGGACTTGTCTTTGACTGAACCCAGGGAAGAAAGGTTTGTACAGGTTACTGGACCATTTTGACCTTTCGCCTGCTTTATCAAAGGCCAGAGAAAAGATTCTGTACTTTATGTGGGGCCAGAGACTGACTGGCCGTACATGTTCATGGCTTTGATAAAAGCCCAAGTCCTACCTGAGGCATTAATCTAATGCCGACAGCTTAGGTACATGTTGCTCTTCTCGTTCAATAGCCAGGGAAGTGATTTTTCCAGCAGGTAACCAGTGGCAAAGGGAGGGTTTGGGAAGGTCTGATGCTGTGCCCAAGCACGAGCCACTGGGGCATGCCACCTCCACCATGCAGCAGGACAGGGCCATGTTGTGGAGCAGGATTAGCAAGGCTTTGCAGGTCTCCTGACATGGGTGCAGTCTGCACACCACAGTTAAAGCACACTGTAATTCAAAAAGCCTTTCTCGTATGCTGTTCTGTTCTTTGAGGGGGGAGGAGAGACAAGCTTTCTTGTGAGCTTTGGATGCCTTGGTGGTACCTCCTGTGCATGATAAGCAGCCCTGTTCTCTCACTGCCCAGACTAAGTAAATACAAAATGATCTTGACTACTTTTATTCCTCCATTTTGTTTTATCACCACATTATCATTCTAAGAGTGCCCAAAGATTCCCCCTTTCCCTGTGTATTACCCTTAAAGTTCTGTGACCATGCATGCACCTAAACTACTCAGCACACACACTCCGTGCTTTGACTCAACCCCTGCCCTCTTGCAGGGAACCATATTGCATTCTCTTGATTGTCAGCTTCTCCCCAGTTACCTGTGAGCTTTCTTTGTCAGTCCCAGTTGATGCTAATTTGAAGTCTTCTGCATGCATGACCAGTGAGCCTTGCTGTATCTGGTCATCCTTCTGGGCTTCTGGAGGTGGTCTCCATATTTATCTGTAGGGTTTTTTCCTTTGTTCAGGAGTTTCCCCACTGATCATGTCTCCCAGCTCTCCTCAGAACCCAAAGGCGCGTAGACAGAAAACAAGGCGCATCTCTTCATTTACTACCGGTGTGTCCTTAATTTCCCAGGCAGGCCAGGAAATGTGTTTGATCACATGAAGTGCTCTGTTATCATAGGCCATATGGTTTTCCCTTTTCATAGGATAACAGTTGTAAACATCTTGGATTCTTACTTTAATTCTCATGTAACAGAGTGATTTCTTGGCTGCTCATATGAAATGACCTTCTGGGAGTGTTTTGCGCTGGGAAGTGATGTGGATTTGGCTGACAGTGCCTTACGTGCCTGTCAATGATTGTGATGCAGGCTGTAGCCATCTTTTCTGCTTGTAATGTGCGGTGTTGGGTTTGTTCTTGTGCTTGTTTTGTCTTTGGCTGCTTGTTTGTTGTGGTCATTGTGTTTTCATGTTCTGATTTTCGGTTATCATGTAGCCATGGAGACCACCACTGTGCTCTGCCTCCCGTTGTTGTGGCTTCCTGCTAACCAGTGTTTGTTGTGGGAGATAATATGTGGTGGTGTTTTTCGGCTTGTTCCTTTGCTCTGGCTGCTTGATGTTTGTGTTGTAGCCGTGGATTTCCGTGGTAAACCCTCGGAGCTTGGGGAAAAAAAGAACAAACAAGCTTTCCCTTTCTAGTCATTTGGGAAACTCGAACATGATCCTTGTTCAGCACGACCACGAAAACTTGGAGATCAAACTGAGTAAATTGAAAGTGTCCCACAACACAGAAATTCCCTTCTTCCGCCTTTCCACTCTTGTCTCTCCACAACCAGACTCCTCCTGCCAGTTCCAAGCAGAAGGGAGATTTGCCTACTGCTAAGAGGGCTGCTTGTGCTCCTGCAGAGCGGGGTTGGGATAGTGATGATGGAGTGTCAGAGCAGAGCTATGTCTTTGGTAGGAGAAGACTTCAGGCCCTAAAATGTGGATTGATGCCTTTGTCAGCCTTATGACTCCATAAATCCAGTATTTTTATCATAGAAGAATAAGATTTGTGTCAGGGGAATGGAGAGGAGGGGTTGGGGGAACAGAGGAATACATTTATATCAAGCTTTTCCATGCAAAGAAATAGGTACTTTCTGAAAGGTTCCATTTTGGGATGGTTTGTCTACAAACTTTGCTCCATTCCTCTTGCTTCCCACACTGCTCCAGTGCCAAACATCTCCCTCTACCCATACAGATTCATGTGGTGGGTTGTCAGGGTTTTAGGAACCCAGTGTTTTTTCCCTAGAGATAAACCCCCTGGATAATAAAGATAATTGCAAGATACTTAAACCCGAGACATTTGAAAGGTCCTTGTGAGAACTTTCCTCCAAGTCTTTTATACTTGTTCGAAAGCTCCTTTTTCCCTCCCCCAAACATGATCAACACCACTGAAATTCCGACAGTTGTAATCAGCTCTAATAGGAGCAGCAAAGCCAAGTGCCACGCGTTGTTATGCCTCAGCCCCTGTAGTGCCGGTATCCGGAACCTCACTTGCGCTGGGATAACAGTAAACAGATGTGAGGGCAATGGTTGCAATACTGAGTTACCCTTTAAAACTCTAGCTTTTCCCATGGTTTTTTACAGTTCTTGTTAAAAGCCCTTCTTACTGAATGCTTTTTCTTTCCCCCTTTCTTTCCTTCTCCTGTTCCGCAAGGTTGTTTTCCTTCTTGCAGGATCAGCTCCCCTGACTGATTCACCGTGTGGCTCCATAAATAGTTGGATTGGCATAATTGAGGGGTGAATGGGATTTGGGAGTGAGTGGCTGGTGATTGAGAAAGGAGGGGGAGTGTGATGGGATAAGCTGGGCTTACCACTGAGAGAAATGTTTGTGGAGCCATGGCTTTTCCACAAGGAGCCACAAGTCTATCGGAGAAGCAGGGAAATGCTGTGACCACTGGAGGAGTGAAATTCTGTTCTCCGGGCCAGAGACTGATGATATATGTTGCTTTAAGAGTATTGTCTTTGGCTTTGGCCTCGTGCGGGCGTACATGCCTGTAGCTTAACACGCTGAGCAGTCACTTTTGAATGGGAATAGGCGCAAGAGTCCTGTTGAAGGCTGTAGGGTGATGCTGCTTAAGGCAGAGAACTACTTTGGCTGCTTTGGTGCTGAGTTAGGTCTGACAGTTATGTTAAATATCTGCCTAAAGCATTCTGGAGTTGTGACTCTACCTCAAGCCTATGGAGTTTTGAAGAGGAATAACCCTTTTGTTGGTGGGCTCAGTTCCGGAGATCCTTGGTCTGTTGAGTGCTGATGCCAACAGAAGGAAGGGGGTACACAAGCAGTGCTAAGAGGAGGAACAAGGGGTGGAAGCACAGACTTTACACTGCTTTCAGCTAGTTGTGAGATATCACCCCAAGGATTCAGTTTCCCATAACATGCAACTGGGGAGCTATGGGCAGCTGCCCTGCCCTTGGCCCTACCATACACTTCCACTGCCTCCCTTGTGCTGTTCTCACTGCCACAGGGTGAGCTGCACCATGGAAAAAGAGCCCACTGGTGAAGAAGAAACGTTTTCCTGATTTGATCCATTCTGCACCTTCATTGCTGCCTGATCTGACCCTGGAAAAGGCAAGGGAATATAGGCAGAGCAATAGGAGGGTGAGTGAGCAGGCAGTGGTGTGCTCTTCCCACAGAATCATTAGGGTTGGAAGGGACCTCTGGAGATCATCTAGTCCAGCCCCCCTGCAAGGCAGGGCCACTCAGACAGGAGGTTACACAGGAACACATCCAGGTAGGTTTGGGATGCCTCCAGAGAGGACTCCACAACCCCCCGGGCAGCCTGTCCCACTGTTCCGACACCCTCAACGTCAAGAAGCTCTTCCTCATGTTTGCTGAAACTCAACATGAGTTCCCGAGCAGCGGTAGGTTACAGGAGGGTGCTACAGGCATGGAAGAGGGAGTCTGGCCTTTTCTAGTGACAAGCCCAGCAGCCGCCCTCCCAACACTTGGTTCTTGGCAGCTTCAGTTCAACACTGTCATCAGCTCTGCCCACTTGTTTGTGGGCATCCGAAAACGTTGTAATTTGTAGGTGTAGCATTTTTAACCATGACATTGGTGTCTTTAGACACTCCATGACCACAGAATGGCTTTCAAAAGAGGGCTATGGACAAAAGCAATGGCTTTGGTTTGGTTCGGGAGTGCTACTGAGGGGCTTTCTCCCTGGAGAAGAGGGTTCCTGTCCTAGAGCTCACACTCCTGTTCTCGCAGCTGTGAGTCCTCAGGGAGAAGCTGTGGAGCTGAGGATGTGTGTGTGGATGTGGGCAATGACACATTACCAGGGCATGTGCAGAATTCCCACAAATGACCACAGCACTTTGCCGAACAACTATTGGAAGTTTTCTCACCCTTCCACAAGGGAGGATGCTGTGCTTCCAAAAAAGCCTCCCAATGGATATAACCATATTCATCCAGCTCTGTTACAACCGTTGCTCTTCCTGTGGCAGTTTTGCTCTTCATTATCTCCCTGGGAAGAGGTTGTTCTCTTAAGCAACAATATCCCCAAACCAGTTTGGTTTCTGCAGTGTCCATATTTAGTGGGACTGTTTCTGATTTAGAAGCAGCCTTTGCATGGGTGTGAAGATGCTCTGCATCATGTGAGTGATGTTAAATGGGCTTTGCCCCCTGGTCTGTAGCTGGAGAAAATGTGTGTGAGATTTCCCTGCTGCTAATAAGCATTGTGTTTGCCTTCCTCTTTGGGGGTGGGATAGATTTGGGGAAAGAACTAAAAAAGGCCTTCCAGTGGGACATGAATGTTTCTGCTTGTGTTCCCACATTGTTCCCAGCCTTCTGCCGGAGCTCAGCTGTATGACACAGGCCTCCAAAATGTAAGCGAGATTCCCCAATGGATGACGCACGCAGTCACAGCTCGGTGCTTGCGTGGACAAGGCAACAGCCGTCTGCTGGGTGGTAGAGAACGTTTGCTGCGGGGGAAGAGGGTGCTGAGGGCAGCTTGGCCTTAACCCACAGCATGAGTTGGACCCTGGGCTTCTGCAGATGTGGGACCTAGACTCTTCTGTAGCCCTGAGTGTTTGTAGAAAAAGGCTTTAACTTCTTGACAGTCCTTTGAGAAGGGTTTGCTCCTCTATAGGTAACTAACAGGGGTCATCACACGCTGACAAGTGCCCAGGGGTTCCTGGAGAGAAAACCAGCGAAGCGTTGGGTTCCCAGGAGGTGGGAGCAGAGGAGCAGTCTCCAGTGGCAGCAGCAAAGAGTCTTTGCTGCTAACAGGAGGGAATTGGAGGAAATGCTTGGATAGGAATAAGTAGAGCTGGCAACAAATGTGCATTTCATTTCATGAACATTTCATGGTGAAACTTAAAACTTCCACAAAATTTGGGGGACTGGATAGCTCAGGGGATTAGTAATGGGATACGGAGCCTTTCATCTCACCAGTGCCTTTTCAACTGCAGCTCGAGTCAATCCCAGCGACTGAAAGTTGTTACCATCTGATGGCTTATGTGCAATGAGTTGATGGTCTCACTCAGTTTCCTGGTAGTCAGGTATCTGTGGCTGATGCACACAAACACACCAACACACCATAGAGCCTGGCTGCTGGCCAGCCTTGTTGGCAGCTTCTGCCAACGACTGGATGAGTCCAAGAGTGAAATATCCCACTTGCTTCTAGCTGGGAGCTTTATCAGGTAGTACCCTGGCATGTGCAGTGTGTGAGAAACTTGTTAGGTGGGAAAGCAGTGGGCCGGTTTCGAGCAGTGGGTTTATGTAGACATCTTCCATCTGTGCTGAGGTCTACAACGAATAAGGTTTTGTTGCAAGGACCTCCTTTTTGGATGCTCGCCCCTGAGCAAAGCTGTGATGTGTGTGAGATTTATGTGTTGCAAACAGCAAAGTCATTATGGCACAGGGCTTTCTGGTTAAAATAATGTCATGGCTTTTCTCCCCCTGCCCAAAGTGGTTCTAAGTGGAACCTGGAGCACATTTTAGAAGCATTTGTTATTAATGCATCCGTGACTGTTGCACAGGGCTGCACCATCATCCCCATTGCCAGCTGGGGAAACTGAGGTAGGGAGAAACCAAATGAAGGAGCAAATATTCCAAGATGAAAAATTCAGGAGTCTGTGGGTGCTGGCCCCGTGCTGAATCTGATAATGGATTTAGACCATTGGTGTACTCTCTGCTTCTCCCTCAGTTAGGACATCTGCCCTTGCTCTTTCCATTGTGGGTCTAAAAAGGACCCTCAGATGAAGCCTGAGGAAAAGGCTCTTGCCTGGGGGATGTGTTCTTTACCATTGTGTGCTCCAAAGACCTCATAGTTAGGACGTAGTTTGGAACAGGGTGATTCCTACTGAAGGTGTCCCTGCATAGATTTTGTTGGTTCTGCTCAAAGTCATGGTGAGGGGTGGTGATGGGGTGAAGAACCAGTTGGAGATGACTGAGCCATGGGGCTGGTTGTAGTCCACAAATGAGATCACTCACCATGAGGCAGCGATCCATGGAGGATGCTAATCCCCCGATGAAGCATGCAAGACTGAGCATCCCTCAGTAGCCCCCACATTTGGGGCATTTCTAATCCAGTGTCTAACAGGAGGATCCCCTGGCCCTGCCCACAGGGAATGGGTACAGTCCAATGCAAGAATCTATGGACCAAAGTGGTGGTGGGGTGAGGCCCCGTGTGCCCCACTGGCTTTTCCATGATTATACAGAGCCAGGCACAAGCAGGCCATCAGAAAACAAGTGATGTCAGCTCCCACTGGCATTATTTTTAAGCGCTTTGTATATACTTCTTGTCTGTATGTATCTCTGGCCTGTTCTTTCTCCCCCTCCCGCTGCCTCTCAATTATCTTTTGGTTAAAACCAACATCTGTAGATGTTGTTCTTAACAAAAATAAAGCCATCCATCTCCTTTGGCCTGCCCTTCTGTCATGTAAGCTCAGGAAAACTGGCTCGGTCAAGGTTTACAGTAGCTGTCGCAGCCTGCAGTGGGAAAGGCACTTATCTGTAGAGGGTTAGCAGTTCTCAAGAATGCATCCTTCCCTTGGACTGAGGGGGTGGCTTTTGTTTATCCTCTGGCACACAATGAAATGATGGGAAAACATGCTTGGATGCACTGCAGTAGTAAGGTGGGGCAGGGCAGCGGTTAAAAATGGAACGGAGCCTTTGATCCCCAGCCAGAGCAGATGACTCCCAGGGTTTGGGTTTTAGGGTGGACATCATGTTCTTTCTCTCCAACTCTGTGTACAGATCGAAGAGTTCCCCCTCCTACCTAGTGAGCAGAACAAAGCCTCCCAGGCAGCCTTGGGGGAAGTGAGGGGTTGCAAGTGAGGTTGGAAGTAAGGAGCCAGGGTTTGGGAATGGGAACTGACCCCCACATCGTGCCTGGCTCAAGGAGGGGAGCCCACAGTGCATCCCATGATCTCGAAGCATGGCAGCAAAGAGCACGCAGCTGAGCCTCTGGGCTGTTGTTGCCTTGGTGGGGGATGAGGGGCCAAGCAGTGAGTCATGACAGCGGCTGGGGTTTGTGACAATGTTTTTCCTGTTAATCTCCCCTGCCATCTCCCCCAGAAAACACAATGGAAAACTCGGTAATCCAGGAGATAGCCTGGGGCATACCACAACTCCAGAGGGTCCTCGCAGGGAGGCTCTGTGTCCTCCCCAGATTTCCCAGCAGCCAGACCAGGTAGTAAATAACAGTACAAGTCCAAAAGATCGAAGGGGAGTGATAGAAGTATTACGTGCTTGTGCTTAGTCCTGCTCTATCCCGGATCCGGAGTGGGACGCTCAAAGACTCCGGAGGGCTGACTCCTTGGAGCCAGAGTATATCATCTGTTAAGTCTCTGGCACGACAGACTTGCTTTAGAGTGAGCAAATTGAAGGGTCGTCTCTCAAACTCTGGTTAATGCCACATGCCAAAGTAGACAGAGGGAGAAACAGAGGGATGATAGATCCTCAGATGTATAGATCAATCTATGGCTCGAGGCATGTTTGTTTCTTACTCAGGTTTGTTTCTGTAGCCTAGGTATATTGTTTTATTATTTATAGTGTTGGGAGGAGTAATCCTGTGTGTTTGAATTTATTTGCTGTGCTGTGCGGCTGATTTGGAACACGTCCTCTTGTGGGTTTTCTTGTTATTCTTTTTGCTAAGGAGCTCAGCAATCACTTGGCACTGAGTATGGGGGGGGGGAGGAGGGAAGATCCCAAGGTTTCATTTAACCATTTACCTTTTCAGCACTTAGCCACTGCACACAGATCAGAGATGGCTGAGGAACCCTGCGTGGCCTTCATTCAACCAGTCTTGCTTGGGATTTAAGCACATTCCTCAAGCTAAAACTGCCTTGCCAAGCAGTGGGCATGGTGAGGACGGCTTCACCCAAGGCAGCAGCAGCACTGCCCCGGAGATGGAGGGGAGCAGCTGGTGAGCAGCAGCACTAGGAGCCTCAGCCAGCGCCACGCAGGGAGCCAGGAGGGAAAGAGGATCCGTTACATTGCAAGTTAGCTTCAAACTCATTTCAGTGTTTTAACATGAATCATTCATTCCACTAGTGAAATGGCTGAGGAGTCTGGGGGGAAAAAGTCCAAAACGGAGGAATGCTAGAGAGGAACATCTAAAGGGAGCTGGGGAGGGGAGAACTTGGACTAAGGACTTCAGCAGCTCAGATGCACCCTTCAGATGCTTAAGCAGAAGTCTGGTTTTTCCCTTTTGTTGATTAAGAAACTCAGCATTCTGGGCTTGTTTTCTATTCACAATAGTGTGTGTTTGCATCTCTGTGGCTAGGCAGAAAGGGCCTGTAACAATGCCGTGGGGCTTTGCTTCTGAGCTGAGCTGCAGCTCTCCTGCATGGATCAGGCTCCACATCTGCAGCAGCTCTTGTCTGGGAGATTGGGAAGTCCCAGGAGGAGAGAAGGCAGTGGCACGGTAAGGAGGGAGGCTCCTTGGGTGTGAATTGTTCTACTCTGGGTACCAAAAGCAGAGGGAGCTGCTTTTGTAGCCTTCTGAGCAGGGTTTTGAAGGTCCCAGTGCAGGTGTTAACCTTGTCATTGTCCATTTGGTCACAGAGCTGAACCTGAGTCAAGAGACTCTGGAGCCCAACATGTGTAAGTCTACAGCTAGAGCAGGAACATGTCTCTTCTGCAAGACTGCCCTAAGAAACTGGGACTCCCAAGGCACTGAGCGTTGAGTTGTGTGGCCCTGCACACAGTACAGGGGTCATCCTTAAGCCTTAGAGCACCTCAGCAGTTCTGTTCTCCAGTGAATTCTTCCTCGCATGATGCCCTGTGTCAGGGAAATCCCTGACACATCTCCCTCTGCAACAGCTCAGGCTGTGCAGCCGAACTGGCCACATGTCCTCTGAGCACAGGGAACAGTTGTGGCCTGTTACATTTGCAAAAGTAGTCTAAATGCGACATTAAGGCCAAGAAACCCAACCCGCATAGCCTGGACGCTTCACATTGTAAGCAGGCTGAGGCATCATTAATTCAGCTGCTTTGCTCGCCCATGGCATTAACTACGCTTGTTTTCCTCCTGATGTGTAAACTTGACACTTTGCTATTTCTGACTATTGAATCTGTACTGAACTTGAGCCCCAACCTGCTCCAACACAGCTTAGCTGAGTAGACACTTCAGTAGAAACTTGAGCTTGGGGAATTGTCCACCTTAGTGCGATTTCTTCCACTTAACCTGGACTTTAGGGATTTATCATGACTGGGCATGCAGGGTAGAGATATTGCTGCTGGTTCCTTCTTTCTCTCTTGTATTATCTCATTTCCAAGATGTTGGAGGGGAAGGAATGCTTGGGTTTAGAAATGTGCAGCATTGCTCTTTCTGATGAGTTTTGAGATGTGTGGGGCTGTCAGCACCAACATGAATATTTGGATTATTCTCCCAGACTGACTGTTGGAAGTCTAGAAATTCCTATTGCTTTGGTTCCTAATGATTCCATTACTGTTGTACAAATAAAATATGTCCATGTAGGCTGATACAAGGAGACAAAAGGTGGCCACGGCCCACTCCAGACTGCTTGGAAGGGAGCTAGCTTAGGCATGGACAGAGGAACTTGGGTCTTCGCACCCGTATCTCCTTTTGGAGGTACCCATGTTTCTATGGTGAAATTCAGGACAGTAAGCAGGGTCATGGGGCTCTGTTGAGCATGTTCCCATTAAAACTGTCCTCTCTACTCTGTGTAACAGGTTACACTGAAAAGAAAAACCAGATTTTGGCTAAAATCAAAACGTTTTCCAAGACTGTCAGCTTCAGCTACGTTTTCCAGCAGATGAAGCTGGCATGACTTCCTTTAGCTTTCATGTTTTGTTTGGATGACATCAAAGGCTCTTGTTTCAATGGGCTAGGATCTTGTAATTTCAGCACTAGCCTTTCACTTCATCTTGGTTTCTCTGTAATAGTAAATAAACTTTTTGGTGTTGCAGTGAGCAAGGGGGTTGGTGACATGAGGTGTAGAAGGAAGAGTGATGCCTGGATACTTCTTTCAAAAGGAACTCATAGACCATGGCTTTGTAGGGTGACTGGAGGGTGAGGTAGGACTTCTCACCATGGTGACTTCCAGAGAGGGAGCGTGGAGGAGGAGCTGGTTGCCTTTATGGTCATATTCAGCACTAAACTGTTGCTGGGTTGCTCTCATCCATGGGAAGGCTTTACTTTTACTGTAGCAGACAATAGGTGGTTTTTTTTCTAATGGAAAAATTTGGGACTTTTTATTTTGTAGAAAGCTTCAAAATCTTGGCTGGTTTTTCTCCAAATGGGAATCTTAAGTGAGTTTTCTTCTCTGGAACTGGAAGTTGTGACAGTTCAGGGACGTTGTGCTCTGCCTGCAGTGCCTAAGAGCAGCCAGTGTTGAAAACCTTGACATGCTCCTCAGGAAAGATGCCTTTGACTACAGCAAATGGTGTTTGTTCAGCTTTTGATCCACAAGGATGTGTTTGAAACAAAGATACTTTCAAGGCTTTTGAGACCATGACTCCCCCAGGTTGGGGGCTGTTGAGTGTGTCCCATGGGTAATGCTGATGATCTGTTTTTTTCATCCTAATGCTCTGCTGCAAGGGGTTTATTTCAAATTATATTGGTTTAAATACATGAAGTTTACCTGGGAGGATAAAGAAAGATTCTTTCCCTATGTACTTGATGGGGAAAAAAAGGCAGACTAAGCTATGAAGGGTCATTACATCAAGGTGGGATGAGTTGTCATTGCTCACTGTGTGGTTTCCAAGGCCATTGGTATTTCCATACGGAAGCACAGAGGATGATTTTCCCATTGGTGAAGCTGAATTACATGTCCATGTTCCTAATCCTTGTCTTGGTTTGCTTCTAAGCTAACAATGAATCTCAGCAGGTACTGTTGATAAAACCACAGACCTATGCAAGCACAGACAGTTCTTCAGAGACACATTATCTCCCCTGTAGTTGCTGGTGGGGAAGGGGAACTCTGCTGCTTTCTTTCCTGGCTTTGGTTACAATCTGTTCTCATGGCTGTGGGCCATTAAGCAGGGCATGCTGCCTTCCCTCGGTGCCTGTGCTAGAGGCTGGGTTTTACTCAATCCAAAGATATGTGGTTGCATTTTGAATGAAAACTACATCTGAAACCAGTTTTATCAGTTTCCTGGAAGATGACAGGCAGAAAATATGTGAAAAATGTCTTTTCACCACTGTTGGGTTGGGGCTTTTTTCATTCTTTGTTGCCCATTGCATCAAGCTTCCTTATCATTTGACCCTGAGAAAATGCTTTCACCCAATAGAACAGAGGCCAAACCCTCATGGTTTCATTAAGGGGCGACTGGTGTGACCGGAGATACCTGATCTGGAGTGTGAGAGGAGCGTCAGCTCCAGGACCTGTACTTTAGTCCAGCATTTATTTGCTTCCTAGTGATGTTTTGGGACAGGGGGAGAGAGATACATTGCTCCTGCTTAAACCAGCTACAGTGGAGTGAACTTGTTTGCTGTGGGTTAGCTCAGCTTTGCTTGCAGGTGAGAGCAGCAGCCAAGTGCCTTGCTGAGCTCCTCCTTTCCTGCATCCCTTGGACAGGAATGAGCAGCAAGTCTCACCTCTCCTTGGCTGCGCTGATGCTCCCAGTATGAGCAGCCATGCAAAGGAATAAGGGCTGTTTGATAACCCATAACTATCTTGCACAGAAACAGGGCAAGAAACGTTCTCACTTGCAGCGACTTCCCTACTAGGCAATATGTTTTTCCCATTTCTCCCAGTGGATGCAGCTTTCCTAGCTGCGTACCAACGTATTAGTTTGGTCACCTCACAGCTATGAGGCTTGTGTGGATTCCCTCCCTTCTAGGAATTCTGCCGATGAATCATCAACACTTAAAGCTGTAGTTTGATGTCTATTCACACTTAATGCTAGTACTTGGATGCAAAAGTAATCCTGTGGAATTCAATGGGACTAGCTGTGGAGTTATATGCTAGTAAATCTTTGGCCTTTTAAGAGAGTAATGTGCTATAGCCAGACCTGTGAACAAAACTGAAACACAGTCCTGGCTTTCGGAGGGGTTTAGGAGTAGTACAGTGCAGAATGTTTCATAATGAAACCTAGACCCATGTGAAAATTCCCTGCTAGCTGGCTTCCTTGTAAACCCTGGGATGTGATCCTCTGGGGAAAAGCGGTCAGACCCACCTGGCCTTGCTTCTCAGAGCAACCACTGGAGCTGGGAACAAATTACACCCCAGCTTGGGGCTTTTGTCAGCCTATTTTATTATACTTTCCCCCATTTGTTCACTATTGTTGTAATGAAGATGCTTCAGAGCATAATAAATAATTGTCTTGATAGAATTATAGCTTTTAAGGCTGGATGCATCAGGTTGTTCTGCCTTTGTCCTGGGTACCATGGGCTGTTGGGAGATGCAGGCATGGGAGACACAGTCCTGCTTTGCAAGAGGGGATTTTGGGTGTTATATTGATGCTGTTTATTTGTAGGAGAGCATTGTTCAGGCCTCCACTCAGTTTCTAGGTGGGTTTGCTGGACTTTTCTGAAGACAATGTGCAGGCTTCAGTCTGGCTTCCTTGGAGGGTGGGTGAGTGAGTACCATTAACCTCATTTTCCTCTATGTGATGGGGAAAGAAAAATAGTTGTTTGCAAAAGCAGCAGCATTATCATTGGTCTCAACAGTATCTTGTTACATAGTGCTTGAACTTCAGGTGCAATGCTAATTGAGACTGGGAATGCTGGATCAAGAGCTTCAGGGGAAGGAAACACCCTTGGGTTAGGCCTTATAAAAGTGGGGATGCAGCTTGCGACAGACACTCGGTTGTGTCCGGCTGATGTGCTTTTCTGTGTGTCAAAGGACCAAAAAGCATCAGAGGCAACTGATGAAAACATGCCCACCTTTGGGGTTGTTCTGTGCCATCTGCAGCCCTGCCGTGGGATGGGGGGCAACAGTGCTCCCAGCTACATCCCATAAGAGCAAGGGAGGATCAGCCAGTTCCTTTCTGCACTGATGAGGCTGTAACCAGCGTTGACATTGCAAAAAGAAAAAGGGATCCAGAGCTGGTGAATGATGATGTTCCACAGTGTCATTTAAGAAAACAAAACTAAGCAGTCGTGGGTCAGAAAACCTTCATTCAGTGGAGTCAACCTCAACCGCAGGGCTGCACCCCAGTGATGGAGAGGATGATGTCATTCCTCAAGCCCTGGTGCAACGAAGTCCTATCCAGCCCCACTCAGCTGGGAGCAAAGAGCAGCTCCTCAAGTGCAGCCGTGCCCTGGGTGCCATGCCAGCCCTTTTTAATGCGCCCAAGACCAGAACCACCACCAAACAGCAAAGACGCTCCAGTGCAGCTGCATAAAATTACACTGCAGGGGAGGAGGCTGGGGAAATGAAGAACAGCCATACATCCTCCCTTGGACAGGGCTTGGTTTACACTGCTCCAGCGGAGGTTTGTTTTCTTTATACTACATTGGATTGTGGCAATGGGGGCTGGACATGAAAACATGACCCAGTGCTGCAGCTCTGTGGCATTGCTGGTCCACTTGCCTGAGCTCCTGCAAGGACCTGACACGGGAGCCTTTAAAGTCTTTAGCTTCTGCCTCTCCCTTCCCCCTCTTTCCCCTCCCAAGGTGCTTTTAATCCCTTTGGTTAATGTGAAATTAAGATAATGAGTCAAAGAGAAGAGAGGACCAGGAAGGGGACAACAAAGGGGGTGGAAAGGGGAAAAGAAAAGAAAATAGAAAGAAGAGAGATTCTTCTGACAGATAATTAGGGAGATTGGTTTACCAGCCAGGGACTAATGCTGGCTTCCCAGCTCCAGCAGTCCCTCGTGACTCATTTTGTGCCTTTAATTTCTATGGGGTTCCTTAAGCAGGTGCCCTCTGACAGGTAGTCAATAGAGGACTTCTGGCTGAGCACCAGCGCCTCTTTGGAGAGGTCAGATTGGGAGGTCAGAGAGCAAGGCCAGGGAGGTTGGCAGGTCAGGAGCCATCATGGTGACAGATGAACCTAAACGTGTTCTCTCTCCCGGGCTCTCCCTCGCAGAGCAGCAGCACTGGCATCCCTTGAGACCATCCCTCTCTTTACTCCTGTTCATCTCCTGCTCGCACCTCTCAACTGCTCTTCATTAGTCAGAGGATAGTGCTTGTTCACAGCCCTCGATCCCATGGTGAGAGGGTGCTGTCTCCATACCTCTCAACTGGTCCTCATTAGGTAGAACAGTCCCCTTTTGTCCTTCATGAAGCCCCCTTTGTTTCTGTGCCACAGCAGGGCTGCAAGAGCAGAACCTGATACAAAACAATGCAGCATTATTTAGCCAGAGCCTAAAGTCAAAGAGAGAGCAGCATTTGGGGAAGATTTTGCTGCTTTAGTGTGTGGATGTGTAAGCACCCACAGCTTCTCTCTCTCCATCTTTCTGTCCTCCCTGCTCTGAGCTTGGTTATTCTTGCTGATGCTTCTAGCTGGAGTTCACCTTCCACTGAGCAATGATGCAGGACTCCTCTGGGAATGTATTTCTAAGGTGGTGTAGCTACGAGGAAGACCTTCCTTCAATTTTTGCTGTCCAGGAGCAGCTTTTATTCTGTTTCTGTGTGTTCTGAGGTGGGGGGAACGACGTACTTTAGTGCTCCCTGTTTTTCCTGAAGCAGTTTGCAAGGGGGGCCCCTGCTTGGGGGGGATCTGTGACTATTTTGCTTTGCTTTCACCCCTCCTGGGCTGCCTCCCTGCTGCCAGCAGCTGAGGTTGTGTTGGCTGGAGCCTGATTACTCATTCTGCCCGAGATTTCTTTCCGATTGAGGATAATGATGGGCAAAGAAGAAATTAATTTTCCTTATAATTGGATTCCAGCTTTTCCCTGAAGAGCTGATGTCTTTAAAAAGCAATGTCTATCACTTCCAGGTTGGTGGCTGTGATGCTGCTGTAAAGTGGTATTGCCACAGGAGTGTCTGGTAGGTTATAAATCGGGTGGCAGAATTAAATGCTTACATGCCTGGAATGCCAAGGTCGGGTCTCTGATCCCATTAGCCACTTCTTTCACCTAGAAACAGCTGGAGCAGAGCTAAGCATCAGCTGCAAAATACCTCCCTCGGTCAAGTAGAAACTGCAGAGGCCAACTGAAAAGGAATGAGTACTAATGTGCTTTTGGGTCCCATCCGCCTGCAAAGAAGTGAGAGGACTGGGATTAAACAGGATCAACCCCCCGGGAAAGAAAACAAAGCCTGATGTTTTGGAGCAACTGGGGACGCAAAATGCTGCTTGCACTGAAGAGTGTTTGCAAAATTAAGGTCATCTTTAAGTTTAGGGAAAACGAGAAAACCCAATGTGGATCAAGGTACAGCAGAGCTTCATAGAAGCAGGAGTGAGGACAAGGAGCTCATTGTCCATGTGCCAGTGATCCAGAGAGAGGAATTTCTCTGTCCAGTGCATGAGTCTGAATATGAAAGTCCTCTATAAATCCAACCTGATCTGTGAGTTAATTGGAGTGGGGAAACCAGGCCAGTGGTATGGATGGAATGGGGCTTTGTGGGTTTCCTGGTACACCTCTCCCAGAGAGATCCTCATCCTTTTGGGTAATGTTTCTGTGGCCTGTGGGGCAAGCGCTTACACCAACATCTCTGTGCCAAGACTCTTGCATCATACTGGTCAAGGTTTGTTTTGATACAATCGCCGACGGCGTCATGTGTTGCACAACAACCGAACCGATCCTTCAGCCACCTTGGGGTGACCTTGAGCCCCACCACCGAGCACGACAGGCACTATGGGAACTGATGGCTGCAGTTCTGCATCTATAGTCTATAGTTGGGTGCTGGATGTTCCCTCCCTATTGTACACTTTAATTCTATGCAACCCATGCAGAGAAACTGGTATAGGCCTCCCGTGTGACTCAAAGCAGTGACACACGCAGGATTGGGTGTCTCTGGCGAGCAGATGTTTTGGTAGGCAGCAAAGTGGGAGGATGGTTGGTGTTTTTCCTGTAGAAATCTCCAGCGTTGTTTGCTGAAGCACTGGAAGTTCTGCCAAGTAGCTTCAGCAAGGGTCATATCCAGTGGTTTGGTTGCAGGCTGGTGCCTCGCTTTCGTTTCAAGCTCCTGCTGTGCCACCTTGCTGCCAGTGGCTTTTTTGGCACCACCAAAGCAGCTTGTGTCGGATGCCCATAGCTTGCTGCACCTGCAATGGGATGGTCAGCCCAAGAGGACCGGCTCTGTGTGGCAAATTGGGAGCCATTTGCACTTGGAGCATGGATTTGCTTTGTGGCCAAGGTGGGTGACCACCACAGCCAGGATGGGGGTCCCGCACAGAGCTGGGCTTCAGGACTGCTCCCTGTTTATGCCTCTTTCAGTGTGCAGATGCCATAGCAGGGTGGGACTTTGCGTCTTGTAGCTGAAGGGTTTATGTTTTGTTTTGAACTGTAAATATAACACAATTGTGTTTATAGAATGCAATTATGTGAGATGCTGCAAATGGGCTTTAAATAGCACAGGGGTTAAATTTAGCCTCTTCATTTTTTTTTCCTCCCATTGATTTTGCAGAGATAGATTTGTGTTTGAAAGACTTCTCACCCTTGAGTTTACCGGACTCCGTATTGCATGATCTCATTGCTAGGATCTCCCTCTTTCCCCACCCTTCCCTCCCGTTGTTTGCTCTTCTGACTGAAGATGAGACATGAAAAGTTAAACAAACCTTTTAAAGACAGGGAACGCATCATCCTATGTGTTTATGCAGTCTTAAACACAACAAGATCAGTATCTGAAGACACTGGCGACCAGATTCACATTGGATGTAAATGAGCAAAGTTCCCATCAAGTACATGATTTACACCAGCGCAGAGTTTGGCGCCAGGGTGGATAAGATGAGCAAGAAAAAAAGCAGTTCCCTTTTGCAGCCTTGTTCTTTTTTAAGGATGGAAGCACTTCTTATCTTCCAATTCAAAAGTGGAAAAAATGATTGGAAAAAGAAAAATAAATAGGCTGATCATAATCACAAGAGCAAACGTTCAAATTGTGAATGCAACTGTGCTTTTAAACCTGACTTGGTTCTTTTCTAGCCAACAGCAAAGTGATGAACCCAACAATTAGGTCTGAATTGCCCCATTTCTTGGAGGTCAGCACTTGGAATTACCTCCTAAAATGAACTGAAATGATATCTAGGATTTGGAGTCAATAGACAGTGATGCAGGGGGGGTTGCAGATTGTGCTGGATTTCTCATATGGAATGTTAGGAGAAGCTTTTCTCCAGCTTCAGCCTCTGATGAGGTTAATTTGATGTTTCCATTGTCATGCACAGGTCCTGGGACCCCTGCAATAGATGACTGCTCAAAGAAGTGGTAAATATGCCATCCCTGTCAGTGTTCAAGGCCAGGCTGGACGGAGTCTTGAGTGACATGGTCTAGGGTGAGGCATCCCTGCCCATGGCAAGAAGTTGGAACTGGATAATCTTAAGGTCCTTTCCAACCCAAACTGTTCTATGATCCTATGATCCTATCTCCCTTATTTAATAGGTTAAACTAGAGGTACTTTGGAGGATGAGGAGGGATGGCTCAACCTGGTGCCAGTCCCTGTGCACATGACCTGGTGTGTCTCATGTGCTACTGCTCAGGTTGTGCTAATGCAGAGGGGAACAGCAGAGTATTGTGTCCCATCAGCTATGCTCATACTTTTGTGCCTGCAGGGTGATGGACTGTGGGGATGCAGGAGCACTGCTGAGCCAGAACACTGCTGAGCTTTCCTTACACTGTCCTAAGTGACTTAAATGAGAATAGTTTGATGGAAGATTGGGAATATCCTGATTTCTCAAGGGTTAAGAGCCTAAATACTTATTTCTCACTTTGAATAATTAATATCTTCAGTGCTGAAAACATTAATAAAGACATTAACAACTTCTTTAGCTTACTAAATCTGCTTTCCAATTAAAAATCAAGGCAAAGCGAAGGGGTTTGGGAAGCTGATAGGGCTTTCTGCAAACAAATAAAAAGCACAATCATAAATGTTGTGTTTATTCTCTTAGGAAGGAAAATGAAATATCTGAAAGGGACACTTCTGGAGGAAAAATGGATGGATCAGCCTGATTTTTGCTCATATCTTATCCACAATTCACTACAGGCTGTTGTCTTCCAGCTTGACGCAGGTCTGTCATTCATATTTGTGAACTACATACAAGTATGAACTTCTCCCAACTCTAACAATGATGAGATGTATGTGAGGAATCCAAGCAGGCAACAAGCAGAAATAGCTCTTTTCTAATAAAGATCCAAGGCTTAAAATAATCTATCCACCCTGAGTACCTCTCCGTTATCTTGCTGTTCCTTCAGGACAGAATTGGCTTTGCTTCCTGGCACCAGGGATGTGATGCACAAAGGAAATCTGAATAATTTCCCATGATGTGAGCGGTTGTCTCCCAGTCATGTGAGGTTTAAATTGGTGGATGGACTGGCTCTCGCATTGTACTCTAGGCCTACTGGTCATGTACCAAGTGTACGTGACATTCATTGGTTTCAAGCTTGGCCTAAGATGGGTTTGAAGCCTGGGTTTGTTTTTGAAGGTGAGATGATGCTGTGGTTGAATGGAACATAAGTGGAATGCCCATTTTTGGAGTGCCCATGGTCTCTTCCATTGTGCCTTTCCAGGATTCCCTAACTCCATGCTAATTGGATGCTGGCTCCAGGCTTTCTATTTTAATGCTGTTTGATGATAATCATCATTCCTGCAGGATGAATGGTTGCGAACAAAGACAGGAAGCGTCCCCCTGATTAGATAGAGGCAGGGGAGCCATTGGAGGAAAACAACAAATGACAAAAATGACAAATGAGGGTCCTGTAACTTCTGCCATCCTCCTGGGGCATGTGGAAGGGCCTGGAAGGATACATGAATAAGACCATAATTTACTGATTTGGCAAACTATATGTTGGAAGTCTTCAAGTATCATCCCCATCTGCAAACAAAGGGCAGCAGGGGAGATAAGGCCAGGCATCTACCAGAGCTGAGCCATTTTGGACATTGTTACGCAAACCCTCCTTCATTCCAATCATATTGAAAACAACGGTGACCTTTTCCTATTGCATTAGTGCTACTAATGGGTAAGAGAAGATGAGACAACTCTCAGCTGTAGCTTTAGGCGATGAGCAAGAGATGAGCTGCATCTACAACTTACTCTGAGCGCTAGTTAGAGTCTGACCTTGTTTCATGCTGACTTGTGTAGATGTAAGGTCATGCTCAGGCTAAGCTTGGTGAGCTCCTTGGGAAACACTAGAGAAGATTAATGGGCCATGTTATTCCTCAGCAGTGCCCCAAATGCACGTGTTTCTGCAGAGTAGATGTATGTGGTCTATCTGGCTTTTCAATTTCTGGGTTAATCTGTCTTTACAGTATTAGCAAAGTTTTCCAGGCTTGTAAAAGGACTTGTCTCTTGCTGCAAGGGCACAAAGGTTCTGCAGGAGCCTGCTTTGAGCTTTAGGTGTTAAACCACATGTAGAAACGTGAGCGCATGAAGCTTGGACCAGGTAGTGCTCAACCCTATGTCCTGGGGAGGTACCAGCAGGTGCTGTTAGGATGTAGTTTTACTTGGGCTTTATTCTTTCTCCAAATACAGAAATTCTCTGTATTCAAGGGACAGTCCGGTATTTCTTGGGGGAAATAATCAACAAAAGCAAAGTCTTTGATTTTAGTCAAATTTTTGTCAGAATGTTGTAGCTTCTTAAAAATGGGAAGGTTTTCATTTTCAGTGCTTGAAAACTGAGTGGGAGCTGGGAGTACAGGGGACCTGGTTCTGATTAGCCCCGAGTCCCCACATGCTGTTGTGCATTTTGGTTGTATTTTTGTTTGTTAAACTGTTTCAACTAATTCTCATCAGTGCTAACGTTCAAAGCATTGCCTTCGATTTGGTTATGACCATTGCACACTGGGGCTATGAACAGAATATGAGCATCCCTGTGAAGCCCCCAAAACTGGGGAGTTTGGGCTCTAGTTTGGCACTTCCATGGCTTGGTAAAACCTCCAAAAGGTTTTCTGAGGCTGAATGAAACATAAAGGCCTAACTCCTTCTTTTATCATTGTTCTGACTAATAGAGGCAAAAACCTGACCCTGGTGAACAGCATTATATCTTGTTATCTTTGGTGTCTCTTGGCCTGCTCCTTACAAGACCCTATTAATAAAGGGTTACTGTGGTTCTCGGTGGCTGCTAGATTTGAAGCGGATAGAAATCAGCTGAAAATCAATGGAAATATTCTGACTTGGATACCTTTAACTTCAGCCCTTAAGGGATAAAATACATTTCCTAATGCTAGAAGGTTTTTGTCGATGGCATTTTTGAAGGAAAAAACAACTTTCTAGGTGTGCTCCTACAGAAACAACTCTTCCACCTTTGCTTAGTGAGAATTTATAACTGCTTTCTTAGACCTCTGTTGGGAAATTCATTAGGGACACGCCTGGAAAATACTGCCTTGGCTTAAACGTGCTGCAGAGCCTTCTTAGTTTCTTTCCTCCTGCATTTTTAAATTAAACAAATGTGATGATTTAAGGCGTTTGATCTCTGAATGTTGCAATTTTCATTAGCATTTGTTTCCAGTTGTATGTTTTCCCAGGAATGGGTTTATGGAACCTTTCACCTTAAGCTCTCTACCTCCAGTGTCACGTGCATTGCTCAGGTCCAGCCATCTGGCTCTTCTCTCCCACCACTGAAGGCATAAGGGAGAACAACAAATGCTTCTGCAACTGTTGCTACTTGGCAGCTCTGTTGCACGGCCTCAGTGGGGTCAAGGGCTGAAAAACTGCGGAGTGACCTACTGGTCCCTTTCCAGATAGGGTATTTCAGCCCAGGACTGAGATATGTATTAAGTTGCAGGAAGTTCTGCCAAGCAAATCAACCTAGCGTGTGATTCCAGCTCTGAATCAGATATTTCTCTCTTCCCCTCCTCCTCTGGAGGGTCTAGTGCATCAAGATGTGGCATCAAACCACTTGTTTCACAATGGGGTAGCTCTGTCTTCCCTAACTTGTCTGTCAGGAGTCTCTAATGTTCACAGGCAACAGTTGAACAATTGGCCTAGAGCAATACTGTATGAAGAGAGGGTCTAACTTCAAGTAGGAGGTTTGCAAAAGGTCACTGAGGTTTAGAAATCTCTTAATTATTTATTCTTATCCTTTATTTCCAGTAGGAAGACCTCCAAAAACTTTCCTATGTCACTCCCATTCCCTCATGCCTTCGTATGTGTATGAGAATCATAAAGTCATAGAATAGTTAGGGTTGGAAAGGACCTTAAGACCATCTAGTTCCAACCCCTCTGCCATGGGCAGGGGCACCTCACACTAGATCGGGTTGCCCAAGGCTCAAGGCTCCATCCAACTTGGCCTGGAACTGTGCCAGGGATGGAGCATTCACCAGTTCTTTGGGCAACCTGTTCCAGGGCTTCGCCATCCTCACAGTAAAGAACTTCTTCCTTATATCTAACCTGAACTTCCCCTATGTATGTTGTTGTTAAGTCACTCCTTGTCCTATTGCTACAGTCCCTGATGAAGAGTCCCTCTCCATCCTTGTAGGCTCCCTTCAGATACTGGAAGCTGCTCAGAGGTCTCCACACAGCTTCTGTTCTCCAGACTGAACACCCCCAACTTTCTCAGCCTGTCTTCATACTGAATTCCAGAAGACCACACTGCTTCAGTCACTCCTGGATGCTCCAGATCTTCCTGTGAAGAGCCTGCTTTGCCCGGAATGCTATCCTGTTAGCCCTGGTGTATCCCAGATGAGCTTCCACTCCAGCAAAGTGCCATTCCCTTTGTGAAAAGGGAAAAGCTATAATTTGGTTTAAGCAGACACAGCTCTGGGGCTTGGATTGCTCTCTGAAAGCAGTCCATGGCTCTGTGACCTTCAGTAGGCTCTGTAACATGTCGTTCCAACCTCTGTGTGTGCGCGCGCGTTAACTGTTTCCATGTTTTTGACAGATGGCTTGGTGTACCTCACAGAGAAGCCAACATCCTGTTGAACAAACAATGAGGAAAGAGGAGGGAGGAAGAATGGGGTGTGGGAGAGAACACAGGATGCCATTTATATTTTTATTTATGCAAATGTTGGATTTTTTATTTCTTTCTTTTTTTTTTTTAATATTGTGTATGCAAGACTGAGAATTGGGGAGAAAATATAACTTTGAGGCTTCGTCTTCAAAGAGGAAGACTTCTAAACCTCCCTCCAGAGACCTTGAGACTTGTCTTTACTCTTATGTGTACTGACATCATGGGGAGCCATGCTGTTGAATGGATGGAGTTCCTGTGTTGTAAGTTCATCAGGCCCTGGCAGTGGTGCTTCTCTGGGAGACAAGTCCTTTCAAGGTTCAGGCTGTTCAATGTATTGCACTGAAGATTTTATGTGCACATCTGAAATACCAGAAGCCCTCATCAGGCTTTATCTTTCAGTGAATTGCTTTGCTAATGGCCAGAGTTGCCACCCATGGTCCAACATGCTCATGAACAAGAGTGATCTGTTTCATGCAAGATAGGAGTGATGTTTCCTTTTGGTCAGAGCGCAGTGCTGGGACTCGGTCTTAGGTCTGTGGTGTGAACTTGGAGCAGATAGGACAGAGTCGTGTTGATCTGTAGTGTAAACAGGAATATTTGACTGCTGTTACAAAGCGTTTTGGGGATCTAGTGCTACAGCATGCTATAGGCTTGGAAACACCTCCAGATAGCTGCTAGCTATCTGTTATTGCAATGGCCAGTAGGAAACTTTCTCGGTCCTGCAGGCAAGCTCTGTCGGTGGCATTGGTGCCCAATCTTGGCAGAGGAATAATCCCAGGTTGGCCAAAGAGTGAGACCCAAGTGATGGAAACTTCTCGGGTGGATGGCTGGCGCAGCAGCTTCTCTACTAGTGTTGAAGTCCTTATGAGGCTGTAGCTCCTGCTCAGACTCTCCATAGCAGAGCATGTGGCCATTTCCAGTGGTTTCTGACGGCTGTTGTAGGAGCAGGTTCTGTCTCAGGTATCACTTCTGAACAGCAAGGGGTGTTCTTGCAGGACTTGAGCACTGGCTGGCATCAGCCTTTGCTGGTCAGTGTGACTGATTTAGGTGAACACAGAGTTGAGCTGATCCCAGCTTCTCAAAGGAAAGCCTAGTCTTTATATCTCCTTCTTTCATCCATGCCTCAGTCTACACATTGCTTTGCTTTGTCTGCTGTGACCCAGCTCTTCTGTTTTGTTGGATCAGGTTTTTTTCTTCCCTCCTGTGTAGCCATGTGTAAATTTAATATCATTCTCTCTTATACTACTGCACCCTCCCTCCTGTGATCTTGTCCTAGTTTACAACAGGGCTCTCTACCTGGTCAGATGCTGTGCAAGTGTGTCACTGGTTGAAGTAAATTCCTCCCATTTGGGATTTTCCTGCCACAGAACAAACCAGATTTGGCTCCTGAGTCAACCTGGTGTAAATCCCTGCTAGCTTCTCAGCATGCTGCTTCATGACAGAGCATGCCAGTTCCGCTACCCCTCTGCTTCCATGCTTGCTCTTTAGCAGCTCTAGTTAACTCTGTGATTCCTTCTGTGATGCAGTGAGGGCTTGCAGAACCAGGCCATCAAGGTGATGCCAGAGGCATTGGGACAACAGCATTCTGCTGCTGGTATATTAAGGTACGCTTTCTGAATTTTTGCTGACCACCTTACCCCAAGGAAATACCCATTATCCCAAGAGCAGGATATATAGATGTTATAGCACCCTTCAGACCTCATTGCAGCCTTTCAGTATCAGAAGGGGGCCCACAAGGATGCTGGAGAGGGTCTCTTCACAGGATCTGTAGTGATAGGACAAGGGGTGATGGGCTGAAACTGAAACAGGGTGAGTTCAGGTTAGATATAAGGCAGAAGTTCTTCCCTGTGAGGGTGCTGAGGGGCTGGCACAGGGTGCCCAGAGAAGCTGTGGCTGCCCCATCCCTGGCAGTGCTCAAGGCCAGGTTGGGTGGTGCTTGGAGCAAGCTGCTCTAGTGGAAGGTCTCCCTGTCCATGGCTGGAACTGGATGAGCTTCAAGGTCCTTTCCGACCCAAACCATTCTATGAGTCTATATCAATACTTTCCACCAAAAAGCTGATGGTTTCAAGCCCGAGAAGCAGCCATGAAACTCTCCAGCTCTGCCAGAGGCATTTGCACTGATCCCAAGCAGCTCCTTGTCCCTGAAATAGCATGGCCCCTTAAACACTACCAGCTGAAGCAAACCCACGCACCATGGCAGGCGGTTTGAGAGGCATCCCTATGCCAAGTCCCCATTTGCAATACATCATCCCCCTTTCCACAAGTTTCCCAGGCGATGGGAATGTTTTTCCATCCTTCTCTGCTAGTAATGAAGCAAAGTATAAAGTGAGTTATAAAGATGTTTAAAGGAGCTTTTGCCCTGGCCTGGCCTGGAAGATCTGAGGTCATTCACAGTGCACATTAGTAAATATGTGTAGGGCCTTTGGAGCTTTCTTCCAGAGCAACAGCTAATAAAGCTAGCTGCCTGTGTTTGTTGTTCATGCCAAGACACATTCCAGCATCTGATTATTTTATGTCATTACTTTAATGTGGAAAGAAAGAGAGAAGCATTAATTTTTCCAGGTGGATTGGCCTGTTTTGGGGAGGTCACAGCTTACAGGAGGTGGATTGGATTAAAACTGACCCCAACTACTCCATCAGTAATAAGCTTAGTGGAACTCAGCTTTACATGTTAGTGTAACTAAAGCTGAAGAAGGAAGGGTATGGCAGCTGAGTTGCAACTTCTATTCTGAAACATTTCTACATTAGCAGATTTGACATGGAATTGAGAAGGGAAAGAGACAATAGCACTGTAATTGCTTAAGTGTCTCGAACTCCAAAGGAAGCGTTAGAAACTCATGACAAAGACGTCCTTGTAGCCATATGTAGTACAGAAGGTACCATGGAGGAATTTTTGCTCCCTCAGAAATCCTGTACTCTGAGAGACAGAAAGGGATTGTTTCCGATTGGAATAAAATGCCGAATTATGTGTTCTTCAGGCTTACTTAAAAAAATGGATTTAACATTACCAAAACACTTATACATGGGTTTTGGCCACTTAAACTTTTTTATTGTAGTAAATAATGCAGAAATGTAACAAAAGTTCTGACTTTTCCGTGAAAAAAGTCGTCCAAATCAATACCCCTCTTTAGATCTCTGCTCTTTTAAAGGAATTGCTCTGTTTCAACACATTCACAGTAGCTGCGCTCTCAGTCTGAGGTCTTGGTCCTTAGATATGTGACCAGTCTTTACTCGTGGGTATAGGGACCAATGAATTTTGTGAAACTGGATACGTAAGTATGGACTGTCTGCATCAGAAAGAGTCATTGGTCCATGTTCTGTAGGTCTGCTTTATTTTTTCCCTTTGGTGTCACTTCATTGGCATTTCTCTTAATTCTCCCTAACATAGCCAGAATTGGAAACAACACATCCAAGTCTGGGAATTTGTAGCCAGCTTCTTATCTCTCATTGGCTTTCCACTACTGGAACTTCAATGAGTGATCATCTTTTTTTGTTTAAATATTCTGGTGTGAGAGAAATGAAGACCAAAGGACTTTGGATAGTTTATGATGGGTTGCTGGATAGAAGTGGAGAACTAGAAGCGATCCGTATCCAGTCTGTTCAGCTCTGTTATCCATTTAATCATTGCAATTCCAGGCACTGTGCATTTCTACATGTTATTTGTAAATGAAGTGGCTCCTTACAACTGATGTTGCTAATCCTTGTGCTGGCAGCACTTCCATTGCTGAAATGACATAATTTGTGACTCGCTGTGATCGATAGTGCTGTACGAAGGTTAAAGCTAAACCCCAGTTTTCAATGGGGTTGCTCCTATCTTGCAACACTGTCGTTAACTACTACATGGGGCCGTTATGTTTGACGTTGGATGGCAGAGAAGTGAAAATAAATATTTCAATCCTGTTTATGTGTGGTCCTGCCAAACAGAATGGAGATAGCAGGCTGGTGTCCAATGCTCTTAACTGGAACTATATGGCTGTTGGTTCTAACTGAATGTGGAAATTCCTGGGTTACAATATGCATTAGGAGGGCTTTCTGGCTTGGAAAGGGTATTATAAAGACAGTAGTCATTAATTTTCCGAGTCTGAGCATAGACAGGAACTAATAGGTCTCATTTTTGTGATACTAGGAAAGCTTTTGTCTATAAGCAGCAGATTGGCTGTTCCCAACAGCTGTCTAAGTCTGGTCTGAATGGCAGTATAGGATTCCTGTCCTGAAGTGATCTCTGAGTGAGTTTTCACCAAGAATTCTTAGAGATCCCATATTCAACTTGTCTTGGAGATAGCTTTCTAACTGTAGCTGCCGAAGGTCATGGGCAGCTCTTGACCAGCTTGGTTTCATGAGTAGAAAATACCTTTATGTACCTCAGCCCATTTTCAAACATAGTGTCTAAAATGTAGATTAATTTATTTGAAACCTGAATTGGAGTGTATTGCGTATCAGCATTTGGTGGAATGTTGCGGGATGAGCCCAAGGAGGTATATGCTTTGGATCCTGATCAAAGCTTATAAAGTGAAAAAAACTGATCTTGGGTGACATGGTTTAGTGTGAGGCATCCCTTCACATGGCAGGGGGGTTGGAACTGGATGATCTTAAGGTCCTTTCCTACCCAAACCATTCTGTGGTTCTACGATCTGTTCCAATCCTGAAACCCTGGGTCTAGGGCAGAAGGTGGAACGTCATTGCTCATGTGTTGGTAGGCTCAGGTTATTTAATCCCACTTGTTAGCACCTTCTTCCAAGGTGGTGGTTAGTACAGCTCTCATCTCTCTTATTCACGTTTTTGCTTCTGTTCTGCCTTTGTGCAAGTTTCTTATCAAAAGGAAGAATTTCAAAGACTGTTTGTAGGGTTAGAAATGGAAACTAAAAATAGCGGCAAGGTAAAAGAGAAATCTCAGGTTGGTTGCTCAGCTTTCTTAAACTGCTGAAGTTTAAACACAGCCTTGCTCCTTCAGCCCAGCTTCTCTTTCTTCCTGGCTTCAGCTGTGGAAAAAACAACAATGAAACTTTTTATTGTAATGCAGAATGTAATGTTCACAATGTCAAGATTCATTGCATTCACCCATCACAAGAAAAACATGACCGTGGTCTAGATCTTGGGTGGGCTCCAGGGGTTGGATATCTGCAAACCCTGTGGGTCTGTTTGGAGGGTTTTTTTGTTGCAAAGAACTCAAGTCTGCAACAAAGCAGCATTTTCAATGTCTCAAACTGCTTCACACCCATCACGAAGCTGTAAGCACTGTGGCAAATGGACAGAGCAGACACAATAGTGGGACAGAGCAGAAAATCATGAATGACCTACAGTGATTTCTTTGCTGGGCAGAAAAAGCAGTTGATCAAGGCTCAGAGATATGCAGTACATTATACTGTGCATCTTGGAAACCCTTCAAACCCTCCAGGGTCGCACGTGCCTCCAGATACTGGTGAAATTATTACAACTGTATACTGGGCTGGATCAAAAGGAGCGTGACCAGCAGGTCAAAGGAGGTGATCCTGCCCCTTTACTTTGCTCACAGGAGATCCCACTTAGAGTATTGTTTACAGTTCTGGTGTCCTCAATGTAAGATGGACATGAGGCTGTTGGGGCAAATCCTAAAGAGGCCATGAGGACGCTCAGTGGCTGAAACACCTCCGTTATGAGGACAGGCTGAGAAAGTTGGGGCTGTTCAGCCTGGAGAATAGAAGCTGCGTGGAGACCTCAGAGCAGCCTTCAGTGTCTGAAGGGGGCTATGAGGATGCTGGAGAGGGGCTCTTCATCAGGGACTGTAGTGGTAGGACAGGGGCTGATGGGTTCAGACTGGAACAGGGAAAGTTCAGGTTGGAGATAAGGAAGAAGTTTGCTACTGTGAGGCACTGGAACAGCTTGCCCAAAAAAGTGTTAAATGCCACATCCCTGGCAGCATTTAAGGCCAGGCTGGACAGAGCCTTGAGCAACATGGTCTAGTGTGAAGTGTCCCTGCCCATGGTGGGGGGTTGGAACTGGATGATCTTAAGGTCTTTTCCAACCCAAACCATTCTTTGATTCTATGAAAGTGAGGAAGGATGGAAATACAGCCTTGGACTTGCTTTATATTGTTTCAGTGGTATTTTCTTGAATTGTCCTGAATATCTTGGGAATTAGGGGAGAACAAAACTTGCAAAACTTCTGATTTCAGGAATATAGAGCTTTTTGATAATGATGTTGGTAGAAATTGAGTTTATTCAAAGGAATCAACTTGCTCTTTTTGTAGCCATGAGCCACTTTTGAGTTACTCTTTCAAAAGCAACAACAGATTCTTCCACCCTCCACATTTTTCCCATAGCTCAAAGCGAAAGCCACCTTCTTACGAATGTGCTCACATCTAGTGTGGCATTTACCTCTCAAGAGGAATAGACATTTGACCTAAGTGCTTTCACCAAACTTCTCCTCTGTAGCTGTTTATGTGAGCAGGGGAAGCCGGGATGGAGGGAAACTTCATTTTCCTTATTTCCATACACATGAAGTTCTTAGAATAGTTTATTTCCTGGGGAAATTACCTTTGGAGGCTTGTTGGGCACTGATAGATGGTACATGCAAAGTGCTGAGGAGTTCAGTGAGAACGTGTATCATGGTGCTTGGGCAGCATTTGCTGGGCACCGTAAGAGATTTTGCTTCTTATTTGGAATGCGTGTGAAACACTTGCAATGAAGAAACAAACAAAAAGCAACAAAGCAGTTTCTTTTCCCTTGGTTTTCTGATGATTATTTATATTGTTGCCGAACTTGTGTTGTGTTCTGAACTCCTTCAAATGCTCCCCCTAGCTCTGTATCCACCTCCAAAGTTGCCTTGAGTCCAGGCAGTTCATCATGGAGGAAGCTGAGGCACTGTAGAGCCCCAGGGTTGACGTGGTGCTTAGACGTTCTCTGCGAGAGATGCTCTGGACTAAGGCTGGGGACACAGGACTCTGGTTGCAGGACAATCTACCTTTCACAGAGTCCTAAATCCCGCTGGGATGTGGGAACCCGAATGTTGGTCTTGCTCAGCAGTGGGCTGAATAAACTGCCTGATAATGCAGCAGATTTCCATTGGGAACCCACATAGTTTATGTCAGGAATTTGTTGCGACCAGCATTCCTCTAAGGGAGAGCTCGGTATTTGACACATTTGGACTCTGCAGTTTTCTGACATGATTTCTGGCACTGTTTGGATCATGGTTACGTGCCTTTGGTGAAGCTGTAGCAATGAGAGTGTGTGTCATGAGAAGAAAGGATCTTATATCCACTCAGATCAGCCGCACTGAAGTTTGTCCAGATGGACAGATGACCTCCAGAGGTCCCTTCCAGCCTAAATTATTCAGTGACTCTGTCTCTGGCATTCCAGAGGGAGTGTTAGGTGAAACTGGGACCATCCCATATGGAGAAGAGGGTAGAGTCCTCTATCTTGACCCTATCCTCTGCCCTGGCCATCCATCACTGGGCACTGGTATTTTATTCTACCAGGATGTCAATCACCCTTTCAATTAGTGAGTGGGAGGAGAGAGTGTGGGTGATAGCACCCCATCTTCCATTTGATTTAGGATGAATCACACTTAAAAGGGCATCTGAGGTTAAAGAACACAAGAACCTGGACACATGTATAAATCAACAGGCTTGAGGTTTTCATTATTCACCTTCTAGCGTATGAAGTGATATGACTCATTGGATCATAAAAGAGATGAAATAGCTTTGTTGCTAATAATTCTTTCCTTGACCCATTCCCTGGCACATAAGGTTTGTAAACAGAGTTTTAATGGCATCCCTTGGAAGTAATAACATCACGCCTTTATAGCACCTTGGCCGACTGCATGCTCCTGGCTATAACTGTGCTTGGGTTTAATCCTTAGCTGTTTGTGGGAACTAATGCACTTTCATATCTGAAGTTTTCAGTTACTGCCTCTTTCAGATTGACCATCTACAGTTACTCTGCCTCCCGTCCTCCTTTTCCACAGATGACATTTGAACCCTCCCAGGAGCCCACAGCTTAGCTTTCCCCAAATGATAAGCTCTCCCTGTAATATTCTGCTGGAGATAACATGCTTGAACTTCAGTGTGTTGTTAATGTCTAATGAGCTCATGGCACCATTTATTGTTTTATGGCTAAATCACGATTGTTCATTAACAAAAGTAGCACTAACAGCATGTGCCAACTTTGGACAGAGGAAAAGGTGAAGCAAAGGGGTATGATGGAGGGTAGTAAGAGTGTGGTACCTATGATGGCAAGGACAGCAAACTTCCTGCTGGTTCCTGTGCTGGTTCTGTCCAGTTGCTGCTGCGGAGAAGCCTCAACTGGAGAGAGAGCATCTCTCCAGTACAGGGCTCTGGTGCTGAGAATGATGAAGTGCCAGGGCTGCCACATGCTGTGGCTTTAAAGGCACATGGCATCAAACAGCCCTCAAACTATTATGCTTTGATACTATAGTGATTTTTGTCCTGCTGTGCATCACCCTTTGCTGTCTACTCTGTGTTGCTTCATTTGCCTGTGTCTGCCTTCTTTTTTGCCACCTGCTAGAGTGGTGTTCCCTGCACTACACCACCTTCACTCTGCCTGCCCAGGCTGCAAGGAGGACTTGCATATGGGGTCTCAGGGTGGAAAATCACTTTTTCCAATGGTAGAGATGGGAAAAAGTAGGACCTAGTCCCCATTAGAGGGTTGAATCTCTTTAAACTTGTCCCAGCCCTTCTTATGAGATCAGATTGATGGGAGAACATCTGGTGATGGAGAGCTATGACCTGTCTGGTTTACTGCCCAGAAGAGGATCCTGTCATGTGAATCCCTGTGATGGGGTGGTTCTGGGATTGGTGATGAGAAAGGTTCAGGTAATATTTACAGATTGCAGCCTTCAGGACCTGGGTCTTGATCCAGGTAGCTGTGGATGGAGAAAGCATGTAGAGCAAAATGTAATAGATAAGATCTGGAGATGACTGAGAAGTGTTGCCTGTCCTGCTTGAGGCTGCTGCGAGTCTCTATGTATCTTTTTTGCCTGTTACTGGCTTGGGAGCTTGTGGGACCTCAGTTACATCTAACAGAGGAATTTAAAAATGGTCAATTCAGGCTGTAGCTAAATCTAAGGCTTTTTATCCACCTTTCCCACCTTCCAGAGGTTTATTCAGATACCAGAAACACGCAGACCTGGAGGGAAGGAGTGGAGTTCCAAAAACAGCAGAGAACTCTGTAACCATGATCACTGCAAGAGAAGGGTTTAGCTGCACTGCAGTTGAAAGTCTCTATTTCTAGCCTAGAATCTGAACTGTCATAAGTGTATGGACTATGGAGCTTAAGAGTACTAGAGGGAGAAAACAGTGTGAAGGATGAGCAGTGAGTAGGTGTCCGGGAATATTGGGGTGCCTCCACCTCATTTGAAGGACATTGTTATCACTGTTTTGGTCAGGTTCCATAGTTCATGCACAAGTTCTTGCACTGAAGGAAACCTAACAAAAGACTCCTCAGGGCTTGAATATAAATAGCTTTTGGGTTGCCTTGTATTTTTATATATATATATATATATGTTGGTTAAGCAAACTTACATGAATAAACAAAGCAAAATAATGACCTTGATATAGATACTGCTCTGTACATGTAACAGAAAGGTCTGATATATTTATTCCAGCTTGTAAACCATGTGTATTTAGAACAGGATGTGTACTCTTCATCATTTACAGTTGTTTAAATGGAGGCTTTTGTGGTGGTGCTGTCGTGCAAGAAAATACTAGAAGCCCAGGGCAAAAAGTATTAGGTGCTGGGGGGTAGATGTATTAAGCAGGAGATTTAATTAAAAGGTTATATTCAGTTAAAGATTGATTACAGCTGAATCACCATCCGAGATCCATGAAAATCCTTTGGGTGGAGGCTAGGATACTTAGATACTCAGTACCTATTGGATTTTGTAGAACTGGGGGTATTTAACTCCCATTAAAGTCTCTGGAGGGGTTAGGAATGACCTGAAGGCTGAATGCATCCTCAATCTTGTCAAATCACTGCTCTTTGCCAGGAGTGGACTTGGCTGAGGGAGGGAAAAGCTGCTCACTTATGTGGACTGGAAAGCAAGCACTGAATTGGGGATGCACACTGAGCTCCTGCCAACTCTGCTCTGGAGGAGTATGGCCCAGAATGCAGCAGTGAGCAGCCCTTGCAGGATTAACAGGGGTAAGGTAGGGACTTTTGCCCCAAGCCTTGTAAAACTCTGGAAAAGCCAGATTGTTTCTGCCCTTCCCATGAGTTTAGATGGGAATTGCAAAACCATCTCCACTATTTAGGAGCATGGAAGCCTTGTGTGTGAGGACAGATGATGAACTTGTTTATGCCAAGGGATTTCCCTCATGGGTGGTTTATCCTAGCACATCCACATGCAGCCTGATCAGTAAAGCCCAACTCTTCCCAGCCACTGGACACAAGCTCTTCCCAGAGGAGTAGTTGCCTCCCAGTTTCCACATGAGAGAAACCAAAGCAGAGTAAAGCAGCTGATTTTCCTAGGTCAGAAGTTTAACATGAAGCCCCAGGACCCATCCAGGGGTAGGGGATGGTAGTATTCTCCTTCAGCAGCTGTTAGCTTGCGTGAACCTCAGGTCTGCTCTGGTAAGGTCATCTCTGAACCTTGGAGCTGCTGTTTGCTCAGCCAGCAGCACTTTGGTGCCTGCGTGGTGTTTGCTGAGAACACACTGCCTTCGTTTTCTGAACTTACATCCAGCTCCAGGAGGTTTCTCCGTCCAGTTTGTGTCTTCCCTCCTCTTGGGCTCTTTGTGCACTGCCTAGAACAACTGGCTCCACAACTGAGACCAGAAAGGCCTATTACAGCATTATTAGCCTCTTCTTTTGTATCCCATGGAGTGAAAGCTGTTGCTGAGCCCACTTTGCCTTCAAATGTTTAACAGCTTGGCCCACATCTCGTTTGTGCTGCTGTGTTTACAGAAGGTGGAGGACAGAGGGAAAGGGGGGTTGCGGCTCGAGGGACGAGGGCACGGAGAAGAAAGAAATGACTAACCCTCCATCAAAGAGCTGCTTTCCTCCTTGTGGTTTCAGAATGCTTCCTCCTTCCCCAGCTATCCTGTAATCACTCTCCAACATTCACCAGAGCAGTGTTTACGTCCAGCCCTATTACTGGCAGGGGAGACAGGAGAAATTAAGGGCTCCCATGCCCCATTATCTCCCCCTCTTCCCCCTCCTCATCCCCTCCCATAAGCAGACACACTTCTCTCCCGTTACCCCTTTTCATCAAACGCCTCCAATTCATGAAGGAGTAAAAGCCCTTTAATGGGATTCTGGAGATCTAAAAATCCAGGTGGTTTGTTTAAAAACAAAAAGGGAAAGAAGGGAAGGGGGTGGAAAACTTGGAGGAAAAATAGCACCAGCTCACTCTTTTTGGCTTCTTTGTTCCTTTTCCACGTTGTCTTGAACCCTTTTCTCCTCCGCAACTCTGCTTGGCAGCCGGGGTGAACTGGAGTTTGACTTGGATGGCTAGTGAGACCACACAGAGTTCACCCTGGCTGGGATTAATTTCCGATGTACAGCTGAAGAATCCCATGCGCGCACACAAACACAGCGAGCCCTTGCGTTTCCTTTTGATTTCCTTCTCCTGCTTCCTTCCCCAGATACCCCTTTTTTATCAGAAGCAGAACGAGCTGCAGTCGCCACCACAGCCGCTGTCAAGGCAAGAGGCTCTGCCGCAGCGTGGCAGCAGAGCTGGGGGAAGGCGGAGGCTCTTAGATGTTGGGCAGGCGAGGAGACGTGTGAAAAATGGCAAATGTTGGACAACAATAAATGTGGATTATGACTTCTTTTTAATGAAGGGTAAAAAAAGGATAGTCATCTGGTCCTGGCACTTGACGGGGACTTGAGGTCTGATTCCAATTCCTTGTTTAACCACAGATTTCCTCTAAATAATTCTCGTAATCTCTTGATTCCCTAGCTGAGGTCAGGGGCCCATTGTTCCACACCCTGTAACAACACAATGGGACACAGTTCCTGCCCCAAAGAGCGTACAGTGAAAACAATCAAAGAATGAAAAAGAAACCCAGGCTTGCCTGAAGTTACACCCTGGTGTTAAATTGAAGATTAGAACCAGACCTCCTGACTCTCTAGGTTTTGAGTCTTCTGCAATTGGAACTTTTTCTGGCTCCTATCTTTAGATTCGCTCTTGCAGTGTTAAAGACCATCAAAATAGGAAGTACTGAATCTATTACTCCTTGGAGTAGAGGAGTGGGAGCTTCATTTATGATGGGCAGCTATGCTTCTGTAGGAAGAACAGCCTATGTGTTATGCTGGTTGTTGGTTGTACTTCACGCTACTGGCAGATGTGGAGAGGTTGGGAAGTTTGGGGAAGTGGTTAACCTTTGAGGTTACTAGATTTAGTATGAACCACGGTGACAGACCAGTATGGCAACAGGTTTGGTGATGGGTAAAGGATTGCATCAGGCTGTATTGAAGTCCCTTCCTCAATGGGAAGGGAGATGTCTCTGCGTGTCTAGGGATATTTAAGTGGACAATATTCAATCCCACGTGTAGAAGTTGTTAGAATAGCTGTGTGCCTGGAACTCCGTCCCCTCCCAGGGCATGGATATATTGAATGTATGTGGCACCACACGCACGTGAACTTCTCCCAAGTCCTCTTAGTACTGGCACAAGCACTCACACTGCAGGGAATATTCCTATCACAACGGTTCTGGTGAAAGATGCCAGGCTTGAATGAGGTTCTGGGTGTACTGGCAATGCTCTGAAGCCTTGACATGCTCTGACTGAAAGAGTAGAATTAAAGCAGGCTTGGCAAATACCACCCTTGGTATTGCTCAGTAAAATGAGGGTCTCACTGTAAGTGTTGCTGGAAACCTTGCAGTGTTTCTGCTTTTATTAAAGTCTCAGCATCTGGAGTGGCCCAATAAGACATCAAGTATATATATATGTATATACACACGTATATACACACGTATAGAGAATATACAAACACACACACATACTAAGTTTTCATTTGGTTTTGATACATGACTTTCTACCTCCAGATTATTTCAAAGGCACTACTTGAGCTTTGTGTATTGACTATTATTAGCAAGGGCAGACACGGGTGCTAATCATGGGTTTTCCTTTTCCTACTTGTTAGTTTATATGAAACCTGTAATAGTCACTTTGAGATCCTTAATTTCATCCAAGTTCAGCAATAGAGCAGGTATTAGTTTCCAAGCTTATCAGAGAGATGGATACATGCACATCTCAAAGGTACACAAGATTCATCATCCCTAACTTCGAGCATCATAGGAGATGTCTTCTCCATGTACTTGAGAACAGGGATTACACCTTAAATGTGCTGTACATCTAGTTAAAAATGTAGAGATTTACATTTAGCCTATCAAGGAAAACACCTACTTTTAAGGCCTGATTCACCTGCTTTATTTCAAATAGCTTTATTAGGATGAGAAGAATCATACAGATGAATAGCCTGTATCCTCTGACTGAAAATGGGATTGATTTAATGGCATAAAAGGAGACAGATACAGCGTGCTACTGACTCACCCCATACTTGTGTGGGTCACCAGGGCTGCTCGGCAGTTAGTGGTCCCATGTGGCCACTATCCTCTTGGATGTGCAGACCTTGATCTAAGATCCTGATGGAGAAGGCTTGTGTAGAAGAGCACGTAATTACCACTGGGAGATTTGGTCTTTGTTCAGCACTGTGTCTAAGCTGTTAGTAAGATTTTGTTCTTCAAGCTTAGAAATGACACGTTTGACCGTACATTAAAATCAGCTTTTTCCTCCTGATGCTTTTAAATTTATTTCCTTTGTTTCAGAAAAATGTGGCGAAATCACTGGATTTCCAAACATACCTTCCAAAGGCAACTGCACTTTAGACCTCAATTCCTATAGAAGTACTGGCAAAGGGAGAAAAGAGGAGGAGGGAAATGATCTGAAGGGTCATAATCAGATTCAGTGGTGGTTTCTGCTAACGTGAAATGCTCCAGAAACAGGCGATTGGTGTCAAAAGCTACTAAGGTAGAATACATAAGAAGTCTATTTATTTGACTTCTGGATTTTGTGCATTTGGGTTGTACTTGGGTCATACTTCCAAGCTTTTCCTTGGAGCAGCAAGGATACTGGCTTCGTTGAATTTACATTTTTCTTCGAATGAGAGCCGAGACTCTCATGTAATTGCTTGTTTCCTGGACTTGAGGCCTTTAAGTAAATCTCGAATATCCAGAGGTCTGTGTTAAAGTCATGAGTTGGCAATTCTGTTTGGTTTTTACTGAAGAGAAGACTTCATTTGTGTACAAGACCTCGATAGCTTTGAAAGTGCCATGGAAAGAGAATTATCATTGGTGTTTGTTAGTTCTACTAATAGCTGCTGTAGTAGTTGAGGGTTTGTTTTTTTTTTCCTGTGAGAATTGGTTTTACTGGAAAAAATATGGAACATACCAAAATGTTTCTTTTAGGAGGAGATGAAAAGCTGCTTCTTGCCTGAATTCTGCCTTTCATTATACTACACATTACTTATAATTCAAAGGACAAAAGAGCTGAGCCCCATTTGAAATGCTGAAGTGGAAATTAGTTCCTATTGCAAAGAATGGGGGAGAGTGTCACAACAAATGATTTTCACGAGTTTTCATCTCCCCCAGAGTCTGGTTTGGGCTTTTCATGCCAATTTGAAACGTAGATATCTCAAGAAATAGTTGCCGTTCAAGCATTCAACTTCTGACCAGCCTTTTCTCTTACTTCAGGTTAAGATTATAATAGAAACACCATGATACAATTTATTTGGTAATAAATGTACATCTTACTTTCTGGTCCTCTGTTTTTCACTTTTATTGGTGACCTAATTCAAAAGCAGTTGCTGCAGGCCAATGGAGAGCATACCTTGATGCAACATTAATAAGGACAAAGAGGCTTAAATTAGAGAAATAGCTGTTTAAGTCACACTTTAGTAGTTTCACTCTCCATTTGGCAGATATATGGGGGATAAAATAGTGTGTGAAGGGACGAAGGGGGACAGACTTGGATAAGAGTGGGAGTATCTGATCCAGGATAATGAAGAAGACAGACCCATGCAGGGATTTATTTTATTTGCTTCTGGCAATTAATATTAGCCATACTGTATCTGTGAAGCTGGAACTGCCGCAGATAATGACATGACTGCTTTTGAGGTGGTTTATCTGGCTCAAAGAACAAGGGCTCAAATCAACAGGGACTGTGGGGACTCAGCACCTCTGGAGGTGCTCTCATCTGTGCTTGTAATCAAATACACTTTTAGCTGTCCAAGGTAAGGAGCCCAGGGCAAGGAAAGTTTGCTTTCATGCTGTAAGGTGAAAACAGACCTGCTTAGACTGTTTCACAGCTGCATTGCTCAATGTGTCTGTGCCTACATGGGACCTCCAAATCAAATCACATGTTGCTGGTGAAATACCAACTTGCCTGTCATTGCCTCTTGCCTTCATTACCTTCCTCTGTGAGCCAGTAATTGGGACAGGATCCTGTGGCACCAGCCGGTTGTGACCAGTCCCTGGTTTTGCTTTTGAGCTGAATTGGCCAGGAATTGCTTGTGAACTGAAAACCTTTGGCAGTTAAAACAGCTGCTCATTCCCAAGCGCCTGTTTGCCTGCCTGCTTTGCATGGGGTTGGTGGAAAGGACCTCACTGTTTCTGTTGCTTCAATTCCCAGCTCAGGTTCAAAGTTCCCGCCTGCTGGACGTGCTGATGGGTGACCTCATGGTCTGCTCTTCCAACCCCTCATGAGAGGGAAGAGGAGTACGGTGTCTTAAATCTCTTAAAGCATAATCTTGCAACAGCTTGAATGTGAACTGAGATGGTTTATCTTGTGCTTGTCCTAAATATCTATCACTTTATACAATATATTTATACGAGGTTCTCACACGAACAGGGTTTGGTATATTTGTTACCGTGGATTAGCTGAGACATGGTAGCTGACAACACTCTGGGCTATACTGGTCCATTTTTACCCCACTACACAATCTCACTGGTTCTTGCTTTGATCCGAGATGCAGAACTTGCTCCTGGTCTTCCTGAAATTCAATCAGTTCTGATGTAAATTCACTGGCTGTCAGCGAGCTGCTCTCATTTGACATAATGCAAATGACACAAGAGACGGGTTTGAAAGGTAGAAATAGCCTAATGGATGATGTTTGACCAGTGATGTTTGGGAGCTGTCTGGCTTTGACTCAGCCTGTTGCAGCTGAGGTAAAAACCCACCAAGGCTGGTATGCTCACATGGTGTTCTGTGCATTTCACAGTGCTTTACAAGTTGTAACAGCCCTGGTGATAACAGAAGGATAGCAAAGCGTTTCTCGCTGCTTTTTCAGATGAACCAAGTGAGAGGCAGGAGATTGGTGATGCCCTGAGAAGAGAAACCAAGGGTTTCCCCATCTCCTTGTGTTGCAGCTCCTAAATACACCACCCTGAAACCCTGCCAAGGCAGCAGAGAGCCGGAAGGTGCCTTTGTCCCCTGAGCTAAAACGCGAGCAGTTGGCTGATTTCAGAGCAGCAAACTTGGGTTGCAAGTTTGAGCTCGTGTGCAGTGGCATGTGTAGTGCTGCCAGCCAGTGCCTCATGGCACTAGTGACACAGAGCACCCCAGGCGGCTGTACCATCAAGCATATATGGCAGAGAAGCTGTTGTCACCCATGCCTGGGAAGGTGACCGTGTGGGAGAGCTGAGCAAGATCCTTAAGCCCAGGGGAATGTAAAATCTTTTCCTTTCTTGTCTGGGCTCTTTTTCAGTGTCTGGGAAGGAGAAGGAAGTTTGTGTTGCTACCTCCTTAGGAAGGTTTAGGGGAGCTGGGAGCCAGGGTCTCGCACGCCCCATTCTGTCGCAACATCCCAGCATCAACACCCTCTGATCGATGGTATCCTGAGAGTTTGCAGCTCTTGTGTAGAGATGGAGTATGAATAAAGGCCCCCCAGTGTATTGGGAATTGGGCCTGTGGGTCTCCCGTGTCAAGTGAGTCATAATGTATTAGATCCGAGGACTTCCCCCACGGGTGTTTAGTCTCAACAAACCCAGCTAATTCAGATTTAACTTAGCTCTTAATATGCTACATTGCTGAGTCTTCTAATTAATGCCACATGTTGCAGTCAGCTGTCATACTGAATAAATGTTTACAAAGCTATTAATGTGCTGTATTTGTAAACCAGAGCAGCTCCTTTTTGGAAATCATGTGGTATGTGTTTTCCCCTCAAAGATGAAAAAAGTTTCTTAGCAAGAACGGATACTTTACTTTTGCAGCAACAGCCACTTCCCAAGAACTCGTTGCTAACTTTTTTGGGCTGCAGCCATTATCCTGGGGAAGGAACATGGGGAAAAGCACTTTAAATGGAGACGCTCTGCTTCTCAGCAGTCTTGCCATGGTGGGCCAAGGCACTGGTCAGGACCAACAAGCCCCGCACTGGGTGGTGATGCCAGGGAGGAGGCCAAGTCCATATGTGAGTTGGCAGCTCTCCTGGCCCCAGCTGCTGTGGTCCCCTGTGCACGCAAGGACCAGGCGCTCTCCCTCCCCTCTGCTGCCACGTGAGAGGGGACACCCGGCCACAACTGAGAGATGGGGATGGAGACGTGTCGCCAAGCAGTCTGCAGGCCATCTGCCTCCTGCTCAGGGCCCTCTCAAAGCTGGGACACAGGCTGGCCACCGCTGTTCCCACATGGACAGCGCTTGCCTGTTATGGGGCTGAGGTTCATAGGGGTGGGAGATCCTGTCTTCTCCCTTGGAGGTGCTACCAAATGGCTTGCTCTGTGCAAGTTCACATTTTCAGTTTTCTGAAGGAATTTTGTTTAATTCCGTCTTGGGATTCCAAGGAAACAGCTTTCTTCTGTTGGGAATTGTGCGCTTCTGTTTCATCTCTAATCTGCTGCAGAAACTATAGGGGTTGCCAAAGCATTTTGGAAGCTTAAGGAGAGTAAGCCTGGGATGTGCGCGCATTGCCACTAGCTCCTTGTGTCTATGCAAGGCATCTGGCTCTGGGATTTAGGCATGTTGTCCTGTGGGAAGTAAGTATCTAACCCTGAGCTGGGACTTCCTAAAAGATACTGAAGTAGCACTCTTTGCATCTCCAGTCTCTAAAACAGGGCTAATGGCAGAACCTCTGTCACAGGGGCTGTGAGGGTAATAGCTCAGGATGGTGTAGTGGAGCAGGACATCTATGATAGACGTGCGCTGTTGCAGTAGGAATCCTGCCCCTTGGAGCATGGCTGAAGATGCCAAGCCCATACAGGGAGATGGCCAGGATAGCTGTGGGCCCTCAGCTTGTTTCATCTGTAAGTGGTTTGGAGATAAAGGCTTTCCATCAGCTTAAGGTGAAATGGGAGTATGAAATGGGAGCTGGGATTTGGTATCTCCAAGGAGCTGAAATTCCACTAAAGAGTGAGGTATTTTTTTCTTACCCTAGTGACTATGCAACTACAAAACCCAAACAAAACCCAACCAGCTCTCTGCTCTTCTTCCTTGCCCTTTGCATATGAAGTTCTTCAGTCTAAACTCAATAAGCAGGCAAACGACTGATGTTCCCAATGCCTTGAGAAGAAGGTGAACACCCCTCAGAGAGCCTATTGAGAAAGCTCTAATCCCAGCAATAAATAAGTAAATACAAACAGTGTTTTCTCTGTGCTTAACCAGCTGCAATGTAGGTTAACACACTGCGTGCTCTGGTAGAATTAATAGTGAAGCCCATTCAGGTAAAGTGAAGCAAAGCAGTGACATGATTTCATTAGTGGGAATCGACCTCTTGCTACACTGGTGACTTCCCCAACACAGGGATTACCTGCAGACCTGCACATCTAAGATGGGCACATCCAACCTTCTCCTAATCTCTGTGCCTGGTCAAAAAGCTTAGTGCAATCACAGCAGAAGAATTAGTCTAGAAAAAGGAAAAATATTCTTTCTTAGGTACTTTGTTCATCCTCTCTGTGTGCCAAGGAGTGTGTCCTGCAGCCACCTAATAATACTGAGCTACAGCCTGAGTGTGGACTGTGTTTTCCACCCTGAAGGGGAAAGGTGGTCTTTGCAGCTAGAAAACGTTTGAGTGCTTTATCAGGGAACGAAGTGTAGGTTAAGAACTGCATCTTGCATCCTCCTGTTTTCTTCATGGCTAAAGCATGGCCAAGGGGGTGGGAGATCTTTGCTTTCCCGGTGGAAGGCCCTACTGTAACACAACATCCACATGCTCTGTGCCGGTGTGAGCTCACTTTGTGCTCCACGAGGCATTGAATGTGCAGTCAGAAATCACCAAATAACAGGACTAAATATACTTCATTGTAAGAACTGCATTATAGGAAATGGCTTTTACACTTCACATGAGTGCCCACAGGTATCTCTATGGAGATGGCTTGCATCCTTTCAAATCCCCTTCTGTAAAATCTCCAGTCCTGAGTTTCCCCTTGCCTGATGCTTGTCTTACATGATGTGATTTCTTTTCCATTTACCCCGCAATATCGCTCTGATTCCTTCATCTGCAGCCCAGATCCATGGGCTATGCCTGCAGAGCAGATGGATGGAGTCCATGGAGTATGCCACCATCCTGGTGCCCAGCCACTGGGAAGAAGGAACCTGCTGGTTCTCCCCATGCCTGCATACATGATGGAAAGGAGAGGTTTGGGGTGGAGGATGCAGCATCCCCACAGCTAGGGTGCACAGCCAGGCTGCGGATCCTGCTTTCTGGTACGGTGGCCATCAGTGCAGACTCAGCTTGTGTGTAGTGAAACAAGAACTGAAATGGTTTTGGTATTACCTCTCCTTGGGAGCAATATCACTGGTAGTGGAGTTAGCACTGTGTGCCAAGGTGCTAGCTATTTCCTAGCTTGGTGTCCCAATAGAGGCAGCAAGGGGCTGATGATGGCTGATCTGGCACAGCCACCTCTGAGCCCTATGCTTGCAGGGAGAAGTGGGAAGCAAAGAAGGCTGGCTTTTAACTTAGGATGATGGCTTCAGTCTCGGTTCCCTTCAGGACCATGTTTTGAGCTGCTACGCCGAGTTACAAACCTCAGAACATCTTGCCCTCACTCAGTCATCATGGGGCTTGCCTGCACACACCTGCTCTTGCCATAGAGCCGCGTCTTCCGTGTCTTTAATCCCCTTCTACCCGGCCTGCCTCACCAGTGGGGAAGTGTGCGCACAATGTTAAACTTCCCTCATTAGGCAGAACATTCCTCTTTTTAACCTCTTTAACCTGCAGCATTCCCATTGGGAGGACCCTGTCTCCATACTTCTCAACTGCTCTTAATTAGATTGGGCATTTCTTGCCTCCACTGTATATTTACAATTTAGGAACAGGAAAAAATACAGCCTGCACTTAAGGGCTTTCTTCCCTTCATTTGCTTCCCGTGCTTGATATGTTGGACAGCAGGAGGTGGAAATTTTAAAGCCCAGAGGAGCTGAACTTGTCTGGGAGGGGAATCTGAGGCGATTTAGATCCTTCTTTAAGCAAGGCTGATTTCATCTCTTGATGGATTTTTACATCAGCTCCCACTTTATTTCCCTCCTCGTATGCGCGCATGTGTATGTACGCACACACAACCCTATTGTCTGTCTTTTGCTCTTATTCTGCCATCAGCCTTTTATTATTGTTGATGTCTTTTCATTCCTGATGCCAAACTTGATTTGGAGATCACAGCACTGAGGGTTTCATTTTGAGCACTGTAGATGGAAAACTGAAGTCCTAAGTGACTGGAGCCCTCGGCCAATCTAATTGTTATTGACATTTGTGTCTGATTGTTCGTCAAGGGGGATTTGACTCGCAGGCCAAATCATTCTATTACCGGGGTTCCTTTCAGCCTTTAACAAAAAAACCCCACCCCAGTCAGCAGCAGAAGAATCAATGGCAATATCTCTAGATGTCCATCTAGCTGGGCAAGAGAGGGGGGAAGCGAGGATGGAGGAGATCATGTATGTCCCGTTCAAAATGGGCGAGCAAAAGAGTGGAGAACCAGTGGTATTGTGTTACAGGGAGAAAAAGGAGCTCATTAAAAGACTACCGTTTTCAAGGCAAGGTGAAGGAGGCAGAGGAAGGAGGGGCTGGCAGGGCTAATTATATTAAGGTCATTTCACCTGTCAAAACTTTCCCTTTACTGGTGTCCCTAGTGCCCTGGGATAACATCCAGATTTGTCCTGAATAGTGTCTCTGTTCCTGCTTAGGAGCCTTGACCGGTGGATTGTGAAGCGAGATGCATGAAAGGAGCCCTGAAGGCACCCTTTTGCCTTCTTTTCACCTCCTGCTCTCCTTTGATTTTGCTTTTTTCCCCCCTCTTGAGTTTCACAGCCGGTAATGACGAAGCCCTGCTGTGCTGCTCACCCGGAATCCTGCTTTCCCCAGGAAGCCACCAAGGCAGCCAAACACCCCAAGCCCTGAAGCTCTTATTCAGTTGTCTCTGTGCATTTCAAACCCATTTACACCCTGCTGCAATGCCAATTTATCCCCCTTACAAACTCTCCTTGGGAGCAAGAGGGATGGAGCAAGGCTGATTTTGCTCATCTCATGGTGAAAACCAGAATGATGCAGATGCAGGGATCAAAACCGAAACAAGAGAAACATTCTGTTTACTCCTTTGAAAGAGGCAGGGGTGAGGAGGTGGCAGGTAAACCACAGCGTCCTCATCCCAGTGATGAACCCTAGAATTGCCTGTGCTCCTTCAGGCGGTTATTCCGAGTCATTGAGCAGTTTCATTTTCCAGGTTCTGAAGAGGGGAGGGAGGAAGGCAAACTTCTGCAGTTAATCTTTCTCTCAAGGTAGGTGGAAGCTGTGCAGATGGCCTCGCTTTGCTAACATTAGCAGGTAGAAAGTAGTTAGGGGAAGAAGGTGATGGGAGGAACACAATAGGGTTTATTCATGATCACAAGGGTTATGTTTGTTGCCACAGAAACGGAGCAGGAATTTCAGAGATCAAAGGGTTCTCCACCAAGAGTTGCTACCTGAAAGCATTGGGTAGAATGAGAGAGAACTGCAGATGAGGAGAAAGTGCACCATATTCATGTGGCCTACAGCAAGCAGCTCAGTGAGTCACATTTATCCTGCTGAAGTAGCATCATTGGAGTTAGAGAGATGAATTCGGCTTCACATGCCCTGCCTTTGAGAGATACTTAGGAGTAGCAGTGAGTCATGGGTAGTTGTGACATACAGTAGAATTCAATGAGTTTCTCCAAATTGAGGCATATTTGGATCCTGGGATTGGCTTTTGAGTGGGAAAATAAGCAGAACCATAGTGAGCTTTTGAACTAATTATTTCATTGGAGACATAAGCAAGAGGCATTGACCTGTGGATGCAGAGTGAAGATGCTTGATGGGAGCTGCTGTTAAGGTTGAACTGTTGGACATCTGTATCGGGTCCTGTCAAATGTGTTAAACGGCCCTTAGGGTTAAAAAGGATTCTTAGGAGGGGAAAAAAAAAGGTGCAGTTTGTTGTTCTGAGAGCACCAGAGGGATCTGTTCAACCTGTGTGATAGTGTCACTATCTGTCACACCAACCTCTGCCCTTCTGGGGTCTTCCTATAGCTTCTAGCATATCAACAGCTACTGCATTAGCAGCCTGACTCCTGTTTCTGTTTGGTGAATTGCTCTTCTTCTGCCCTCCTGTCTACTGAGCCAGCTGAATTCGGCAGGAAGATAACTGACCACTCTTTTGGGAGGTAGTTGTCCAGAAGGACTGCGTTCTACTTTGGAGAAGCAGACTGGGGTTTAGAGGTACCAGATGATGCCTGGGCCCTAAAGAAAGAGGGAAAACACCCAAATGATGAGGGTGCCCTTGGTAAAATACAGCCTTGAGGCCAGCCCAGGTTGCAGACTTGCAGAAAGCTTTGGGGTTATCTTCCTTCTTCATAGCATGATTTGCAACTTTGGCCTTGGGGAGGCTGAATGAATGGTTTAAAATGCTATTGCTCTTTTAGAAAAGGGCATGCAAGAGTTTTGATCATATCAAGGGCAACAGGAAGCAAAAATATGTGTTAAGGCTGGCACTTGAGTATCCACCCTCAGTCTCACTGAGGGGTCCCTTCCATCCCGGTGGAACAGGGCTGGATGCAAGCCTCTGGAGGCAGAGGCATTCCCAGTGCCGTAACCTGAATCATTTTAAAGAGCAGGAATCGGAGACAAAGCCCAGTATTGTCAGCAGCAAAGGTTGAGTAAGAAGACCCTTGGGAGCCCCGCCACTTCTCCCTTTAATCTGATCAGCAAGCAGCATTCCTGTAATTCCCTCCAGGTCACTCTGAATTCCTGCAGTTTCTCAGCCAGGTTGAAGCCTTCACCTTTGATATTAAATAATCTGCAGGCTTAGAGAAAACAACAGAGCAGGGGCAATGTAACACTTAGCTTGTATTAGAAGCCAGCAGGACACTGCTGCATCCTTCTCCCAACACCTCTAAGCCTGGGTTATTTGAGTTCCCTTGCATCATGCTCTCTGCTTTTAGGCACTTTGCAAGGTCACTCTGAGAGGATGTGTTGTGTTTTTATCGTACCAGACGCTGAGTGCAGTGCCTTTATGATATATTTGTTAATTTCAGTTGTTCCTGGCTTACTTCAGGTGAAGCAACAGTTCCAGTTGTTACTCGGAGATGCGGGACTGCTCTCTTTTCCAAAGGAATGGGAATTACACAGACTGAGGCAGAGCCAGAACAGTGCTCAGGTAGCTCAGTGACCACAGCTACAACTCCACCTTCACCCAAAGCTTCAGTGCAGGCTCGTGTGGGTGTATTTGAGTGTCTCCTGTGTAAATGAGTCTACCTCTCTTTCACCAAGCTGAGCTGTTACTGCCTGGTGTATGTGCTATTCCATGTGGAAAGGCAAGCTGCTGTGCAGTTTGCTCTGCCTGTGCCCTCACAGGTCTGACAGAACCTGTATTTGATGAGTGAAGGTCAAGCTACAAAGCATATTTGCTCTCTCAGGAAGCAGGCAATGCTTTTAATGGCTGGGACAGTGGATGACAGTGCAGGGAATGGGATGGTAGACTCCTTACTCTAATGACACCAAGGCTGGCTTGGTTCCCATCTGATCTCTGTTGCATTTTGGGTGTACAATAGAACTTCAAGACACCGAATGAAGCAGGAAGATGAATCAAGAGAATTAAAACTATGTTTCCATCCCTCAATGGGGAAATAATGGTGTTGCCATAATGCTATGTTCTGCTCCAGCCGCTCCAGGAAGACACTTATATTGACTTCAGTGGTTGGTAACTCCAGCCTGATGTGAAACTCTGAAGATTTGAAGTTATGCTGAAGAGATGAGAGCATTTTGAGAGCTGTTACAATTCTTCAGAGAACTTTATGCAGAAAAAGAAACTTTTCTTCTAAAATACACCAAAGAAATATTCTCGCCATGGAAATGCATCGCCTGAAAACTCAAATGACATGAGGTCACTGGCTTCCTTTTATCAATAACTTTGAAGTCTTGTCCTAGTTTTCTAATACAGATTCTTGTGATAAGAGGTTCTCAGTAAGCCTGAACAGAAGCCAAGACCTTTTCCCTCTAATGGGTTGGGAACACAACTACCAATAGCAGTTCCAGTTTTGAAGATGGGCCAGGTCTCAAAAGCAGCTGCAGGGACTCTGCAGAGATAAACTCTGAGGCTTTGGACTGCTTGAATTTTCAGCCAGCTCTTGGAACCAAATGCAGGAGCCACACATTGGGTTTGGGCTTTCAAAGCATGGTTGCTGCACTCCTGGGCTCTGCCTTACTAGCATGAATAGCGTGCACAAGGCAGGTTTCACTGTGACTTGCAGAGCTCTCTCTGTACTTACCCTTTAAATCTCCTTCTGCTGTGATATGGTCAGGTACCAGTTCCCACCTCATCTGCTCACAAAAGCTTGGCCAAGTTTCCAATAGTAAGCTGGAGAATCAGTGAACAGCTTACAGTTCAACTTATTACAGTGCAGATGCCCTTGGGATTGAACCAGCTCTGGGCAGACCCCAACCTGAGGCTCATCTGAGTCCAAATGACATGGATGGCTGTGGCAGTGAATGGAAAACCGCACACTTCAAGAGGAGACAGTGATTGATTTCTATCTGTGCTGTAATCCAACTCTTCCTACCACCCCCGAGAATACTAGGCAGTCCTGAAGAAGGTGGCTTAGGTACTACATACACCATAGTGTTGTGGGATGCTCTGGGACACGAGAGCCCTTTCTCTGCTCTGAGGACCAAGGGAGGCTGCCAGCTGAGCACAGCTCATCCACAAAGTTTGCCAGATGTTTCAGCAAGAAGAAATCCTTGCATTCAGGGGAGCTCTGTCATACCCTCAGCCATCCCACTGGTCACTGCAGGAGTATTGAACATCTGAGTTTGCCCTGGAGAATGAAGGTGCTGGGTCATTTGTTCTGGTGCCACAGCCCCAAGAGCAGGATGGTGCCGAGCTGAATGAGCCATGTGCCTGAGTTATCCATCTCCTCTCTCACAGTGTGTGCAGAGCAGGAGGACCTGAGCCCCCAAAGCTACATTTCATTTAGTAATTAATTAGTGATTCTTGACCCCAGGCAGCTTCAACCCACTGACAATAACAAGATTGCAGCCTGTGTATAAGCTAGCCTCCATGCCCTTACCGCTTTCATTACATTAGCTGAAATCCCTTGCAACAGAGGTACAGGCTGCCTGGCAGGGGAGGGATAAAAACCCATTTCTCTTCGTGGCTTGGGTCTGTTTCCCTGCAGACGTAGCACTTAGGAGTTGTCTTCATGTCAGGGCATTGCCCCCAAAGGCCACTGGAGCACCAAGAGGGCATCTCACCTGAATTGTCTGCCCAGCTGAGACATGAGTTACTTGGGAATTATCCACTGCCTTCCCACTATGGCCTTTGTAGGCTGTGGAGGAATAGAGCACCAGGCTCCTTTTGCAAGGGGGGAAGCAGGGCAAGGCTGGGGCTGCAGTGGGATAATGCTGTATGGGATCCAGAAGCTGATGAGGACTCAGCCATGGCTACTTGGCCACACTGGGTGCACCACAGCAGCAGTATCGGCTGTGCCAACTGCCTGAGGGAGCTCTGCAGCCAGGAAGGTAAGGTGGGAGCTGCAGTAAGTTTTATGTCTCATTCAGGGGTGCTTTTCACACTCAGAATGGTTTTAATTATTTGGTGGAGGATTCTGAGAGCTCCTAGGGTAATGGAGAAGCCTCAAACAGTGTTTCCTAGCTAAAGGCATCTATGGATGTGAGTTCTCTTGCCTTAGTCATAGCTGAACCTTACATCAAGAGCAGAGCTTGTGCCAAGTGCCTGGGTGGTTCCTTGGTGACTCTGGTAGCAGATCTCAGTGCCTGGCAGCTCCAGGCGTGTTGGAGTTTGCACCGAGCGCTATGGAATTTGTACAGAAGTAGCTGTTTCTCCTAAATTACCACTTAATATTTTACCTGACACCAGTGCAGAGCCCTTAACCTCAAAGGGCAGGGAGAAAACCTCATTTGTGGGAGGAGTGAAGTGGCTTTAAGAAAGAGGGGCTTTGGCTTGCTGAGGTGAGTCAGTGGCTGTAGCTCCAGCGCTGCACTGTTCCTTGTTACGCTATGCAATTCCTGATTCTCAGAACCCGTTCAGTATCAATACTTGAGCAGGGAATGAGCCTCCACTGTTTCTCTTTTCCTGGAAGAAAATATCAGCAGATGCCCAACAAACAAAGTTACGCTTCCAAGTAGGAAAAATGAGAAGAAAGAGATGCATTTCCCTGCCTGGCCTCAGCCTTAGTCTCATCTGGGCAAACTGTGTACAGAGCTAGTCCAGAATTGGTTTAATACTGTAACTGCCTCTAGGATTTGTAAAATCATCATTGTGTGAGAGGTGTGAAGAGGCTTCAAAGATGAATGGCCTGGGGGTGATAGTTCTGGCTGAGTTAGTATCTGGCTGAGGGGATAGTTCGGGAGTTCTCAACCGCAGTGTGGCCCATGGGTTCCAGCTGAGCAGGATGCTGCACAACTGCCTGTTGCACAGCATCACCACAACATAACTCATGTATATATCATGAGGCTTTGGTGTTCAGGTCTGAGATTCTCTGTCCCTATGACCCACAAGCATGTTACTGGAGACTCCATGCAACATCTCCTAAAGCTGTGACACCGTTGTCTTCCTCACTGGTGCTACGCAGGGAGGGAGCATGGAGGAGTATCGCGTGGTGCAGTCTGGTACAGCACAGAAGGAGAATACAATAGAGTGAGGCCAGATGTTGCCACATCAGTAGGGAAACAGAGTGGCCAAGAGCTGTTGCCAGGACAAATATAATGTTGCTGTATTAGTCCTCTCCCCTGCTCTCTGCAGCTGCCTTTCCACCATCAAACCACTTTCATCCCTTCCTTGTCCTCTCTCACCCATTCCTTACATTCTCTGCAAGAGACTGAAGGGGCTGCAACCAGGCTAATATTTCTCCCATTAATCTCTGCTATTTCTATTTCTCCCAACCCTCATGAATATTATATGGGGAATGGAATTAGGTGGCTTGGAGTACATGTGAACAATGCTGATGAGCTCTGCTTCTCTTCCCTCATTCCCATCCCACAAATCTATCCGCCTTGCAGTGGGGTACTTTCTGAAAGCATATGATGCGATCCGATCCTGTACTATACTTGATGATCTGATCTGATCCCGTACTATCCTTAAGGAAGAAGAAATATATACAGAGTAATTTCTTTTGTGTTAAGCAGTGTAATTGGGAAGGAAAACATGCCCTCTTCTAGTGGCTTTTCTTTTATTGTCATGTTTAGGAAGTTTTTTTGCATGTCGTAACATTTTGCCTGCTTTTACTGCAATCCTTCCATGAAAGAATGATTGTTTGCACAAACAGACTGACATGTTGATACAGGCTGACAACTGTATGGCTAAGCCCAAAATAAAATGTAAAGTAAACACCTTTGCATAAGTTTATAATATGACCCAGTTCTTATGAAGCAGAGGAAATGGGGAGATGTGAATCTAAGCAGCTTATCTTGCATCTCCCCTTTCTGCTGTGCCCTTCGTTCTTAACCTCTGCTCCATGAGTGCCATGGGAGAGTTGTCTGATTTTTCCATTCAGACTTGAAACAACAGGTCCCTCTTGTAGTTTGCTTCTGGTTTTGTTTTGCTTAGAAGGGAAGGCAAAGAGGAGGGAGCATTCCCAGTGTTCCCTTCATGTGAAACTGGTTGTTTTTTCCATCTTTTAAATGGCTTCTGTCAATGTATTTTCCATCACTTTAAAATTGCATCGACATCCTGCTGCTTTGTCATAACTATGTAGCATCATAAAATGCTGATTTGGTTGGTGTTACTTCTTTAGCTGCTTGCGGTGTGATTTCCTTATGGATTTTGAGATTGTTGCCCCATCTTCCAGATGAGGAAGCCAGAGCATAGAGCAGTGATTCCCTTTGGATATCCGTCAGCTCTGTGGTAGAGCCAAAGGCAGGAACTAGATCATAGGATCCCTTTGGGTTGGAAAGGACCTTAAAGCTCATCCAGTCCCAATCCGCTGTCATGGGCACAGGTTGCTGCAATCCCTGTCCAACCTGGCCTTTTAAGGGTCTCCTCTGAACCTGGCTAGCCCAGAGGGAGCCAAAGGAGACCTTATAATCACAACTGCAATGAATCTATGCTCATAGTTGGAGAGAAGGAACAAAGGAGGTCTTATGAAAATGATGTTAAGTCCTTGTAGCAGAAAGATGCTTAAACCCAAATGTCAGATGGTAAAGGGGAACTCCAGGTCCACACCTTCAGATTTTATTTTACTGACTTGAGTAATTTCTGCCTATGGTTAAGCAGCTTCTTGGCTGTTGGTTTCCTGTAGCCAACTGATGGTGGATGAACTGCTGCACTCAACGCAGTGATGTCATCTGACCCTCAAAGTCCCTCAGCCCTCAGGAAGCCTGTCCCATCTGGTGTCCATGGCCCTGACCTTTCAAGTTGACAGTAGAGGGGCAAAGTTAACTTTCCTAGGAGCTCTGAACATAGCCACTTTCTTTTTGATAAGAAGGAGCCAATTAGTGCCAAATTATCTGACTAACAGTGCCCTTATGAGCAATCCTTGCTATGGATGGAACAGAATAATAGTTTCCAAGATTCCTGGTCTCTTAGGACATGAGCAATGCATATCACCATCATTTGGTGGGTGAATTTCTGGAGGATAGTGTGGTTTATGTGAATATTTATCTCTGAGTTTCCTTTTGCCTATTTTAGGCAGTTTCTAGCTTGGATTTAAGCATCTGTGCCTTGCTTGGATGCTCGTTATTTTAGGAGCTGACGTCCAGTCCTTGGAGCTGTGAGGTCTCACAGTGACCTTCATGTCACCCCCCTTTGAGGGTCCAGCTCTCCATCCCACAGGCCTGAAGCAACCCCTACAGCTTGCTCAGCAGCCCCATCTCCCTCTGGAGCTGAGGAGCCGGCAGGGAAAGCAGCTGTTTTCCTGCCATCCCCTCTAGCTCTGGGTATCTACTGAAGGGAACTGGAGGGTCAGAGCTCAGTTTGTTATACAGCTGACCTCGTGGTCATCAGGGTGGACTTTGCTAATGCCATTACAAATGAGTAGAGTGGCACAAAGGTGTTTTGTCATGGCAACATCATCCTGGAACAGCTCTGTGGAGCATTATTTAGGGTGGGTTTTTTCTATGTTGCTACATACGTTGGTAAGAGTCTAACAAGAAAAACGTGTTTATGAGACTCCTAGGCACAGTGTCCCCACAGCCAGACCCTTCCTGCATCTTTACTTGGTTGGATTTTGGGTATGTCTCTCTTTTTACGGGAATCATGTGCCCAACCTTCAAGAGCATCAGAATATTCAGGATTGCAAGCCCTAATTTTGATTTCCAAAAGGGAGCAATGGAACTGTGACATCCAAATGATTCATGCAGTGTGCTCGTCCTACGGCTACTTTTGGATCTTCTGAAATCATAAAATCATAGAACAGTTTGGGTTGGAGAGGACCTTAAGATCATTCAGTTCCAACCCCCTGCCATAGGCAGGGACACCTCTGACACCTCATACTAGACCAGGTTGCTCAAGGCTCTGTCCAGCCTGGCCTTGAACACTGCCAGGGATGGGGAATTTACCACTTCTTCGGGCAAGCCGTGCCAGGCCCTCACTGCCCTCACAGTAAAGAACTTCTGCATTATATCTAACCTGAACTTCCCCTGTTTCAGTTTGAAGCCATCACCCCTTGTCCTATTGCTACAGTCCCTGATGAAGAGCCCCTCCCCAGCATCCTTGTAGCCCTCTTCAAACACTGAAAGCTGCTCTGAGGTCTCCACGCAGCTTCTCTTCTTCAGGCTGAACAGCCCCAATGTTCTCAGCCTGTCTTCATATCAGAGGTGCTCCAGTCCTTCCTCATCCTCATTGCCTACTCTGGACTTTCTCCAACAGCCTCATGTCCTTCTTATGTTGAGGACATCATAACCGTACGCAGTGCTCCAAGTGGGGTCTCACAAGAGACACTTGGTGGGGTTGGAATAAACAGCCCAGAATACTTAAGGGAAAAAATATTGGGTTTGGAGGGGAAAGGATAGGTAAGAAGGGGTTGATTTGCATCTGTGTTTTGTCATTGTGGGTTTTTTTATGGAACACACATCCACTTTAGAACACCAGTGATACTTTCGGATCTCTGCCGTGGTATGTTGCAGGTTTTGTTTTAGGCTTTCTTAGAAGGGCTAGGAAGAGTTTTGGTGTACGTGGGGAAAAATACATGGCAGTGATCACTGCACCTGGGTTTGTGAACATGCGATGTATCCCAGCAGATGTGTTTCTGTGGCCAGGATGTTCAAACAGGAGCAGAGGTGAGTATGGCTCCTGTGATTTTTAACCATGCTCTCCCATATTCACCAGTGAGAGCTTCATCTTAATCAAAATGGGAAGCCTAAGTATGTACTTAGAGTTTTCATAGGTGATTTGGACTGGAAGGGAAAACGTCGTGGCTAGAGCTGAACTAGTTTATGGAAGCACCAAATTCTCTTCCTGGACTTGCTACAAGTTTTCTGAGAAACTGTAGACCAGTCACATATTTCTCTCCTATGCCTTGGTATTATTGTTTGGGAGTTGGGAATAATTAGCTGCTTTTTTGACTGTTGCATCTGTTCAGACGACAAATAACTGGAACTTGACTTGAAACTATGTGGCCAGACGCAACAGCAAGACGTTGGTCTGAACATTTGGCCTGCCTGATAATTTTCATAGCTAATGTATTAGATAAAATTGAGCGTAAGATGAACATGTCTCATTCCTGACTCTAGTATAAGCGGTAGCTTGACAGTCATGTATTTCTGTCCCAGTGGAACTTCGTTTTAAAGCCAATGGAATTGTTCTGCTGCACATGTGGGTGGCACTGATTTTGGAATGGAGATGTTAATAGCTCAAACATTATGTAGGAATTCAAGAGCAAAGAACATGAAAGCTTGAATCCCAGATAAGAAGCAGGAGATAAGGGTATTATTTGAGTCCTCTGGATATCATCTGATATATATCAGATCATCTGAGTCCTAGCTTTCAAAGCTTACTTGTTCGTGCTGGTAAATAAAAAGATATTAGAGATGTGTGCCTCTTCTTCAAAATCCCTGCTTACTACTCTGTGTCTCACGGGTCAACTGCACTGGTTTTTCATGTCATTGTGCTGGGGAGGAAGACAGGATCCTGAGCTGTCATCTTTTGTAGGGAATTGCTAGGAAGCATCACCCTGATCACGCTCACGCTTCAGACTGTTTACACAAGCTTTGTAAATCCAGTGTTTTGGGAATATGGTTGTCCTTGCCGGGCTATGCTAGAATAAACTAAGCCTGCTGCTTCCATGAAGTGTGGGAGCAATGAGTCACATTGCCCAGATTGGCTTACGTAGAAAAACTCCCTGCTAGGTGTCAGAAGAGAATGTGTTTTATGCCTGTAGCCTCTGCGGTTGGGCAACACATGGTGTAAAAATGTTCTGGATGTGCAGCAAACCAGCCGGAGCTGGGGGCCCTGACCAGATCGCAGGAGCACACAAATCCTGCACAAATGTCCCAAAGCTTTTCAGTAAGAAGATGCAAAGTAGACTTCTGGCAGCGTTTGACAGGGCTCCGATCTGTCCCTTGGGAAGAGCACATTTGTTAGATACACCCTGATGCGCGTTTGTCACACTGCGGGCTCGGATGGAGTTGCTGCCGCTTGTGGCAGGACATCTGAGATCACCAGCTTCCTCCTTCCCCATTCCCATTGCAGGAACCTTTGAGGAAGAGAATAACCTAATACTGAAGTTGTCTGTAAGCTTGTTAGATCAGGATCCCAAAACTGCTGCAAAGGCTGTGGGATAATCATAGAATCATAGAATAATTAGGGTTGGAAAGGACCTTAAGATCATATGTGTATAATTCTTTTTTTAGGGCTTTTTATGAAAAAGGAAGTCAGGCCTGGGCTGCTGAGGCTGAAAGAGCAGGGAGTGGATTGGCTGTCAAGGGTCAGCCTCCCAATAGCCCTGTGATCAAAGGCTGCTCTCAGCAGCATGAGTTTATAGGCAGCCAAGACAAACAATGAGCAACTTTATCTCCTTTCAGGAAAAAAAAAAGACTTAAGTTCCAGGAAACCATTTCTGGAGCAGAGAAATTTTGGTTGTTATTCCTTCCCTCTCCCATAATGCAGCTATTTTGAGATGAAGGATGATAGCAAGGGGACAGCAGAGCAAAGCCCAAACATAAACGAGGTTGTGCCACCTTCTTAGGTGGTGTAAACTGGCACAGACCCAAGGAAGGCAAAGCAGCACTGACCAATTTATTCCCACTGAGAATCTGGCCCTCACCACCAGCTGTCACTGGAAAAGCAGCAGGGAAGCTCGGAATTGAATCGTGGCCATTTCCCCAAGTTCGATCCCTTCTCCGAAGGTGTTGCCTCATTTGTTTGCAGCTGGAATGTTGCCTGTTTGGCTGTTCCAGCTGTGGCCTCCAGTGTCAGCTGGTCAGATCACAGCTGGCCAGTTTGAAACATGCTGGTTTCAGTGTTGGCTTGCAACATAAAGTGAAGGGGGGGGGGAATATTTTGGGCTCCTGTGTACTTGATTATTTGCTTGGGAGAAGAGGAAGAGATGAGAAGAAAGCCTCTTATTCCTAAAATGGAAAAAGTTGCAAAACTTTTAGTTGGGTTTGGATTTGAGGGAGAGGAATCTTCTCAAAATGCGGAGTGTTCTTGATTTAGGATTTCCTGTTGGATGCATTTCAGGAAACTATTTAAGTCGTAAGTGGCCAGATTCTCAGCTAAAATAAATCTGTAAAGCCCCACTGATACAAATCAATATAGCACATTGACCCCAGCTGACAACCTTGGCCTGAAGTCTGGTGGTGGATTGCAAGGATCTATCCTTGTTCATGGGTTCGGAGCAAGACTAACTCAAAGTGGTGGATGCAAGGTTTGGAGCTGTGTGCGGGTGTTAAATCCCCCTGCAATGTGGACACCCTCAGTGGTTTGAAGGTTAGACTCTTCTTAGAAGATGTGTCTTAACTCAGCATGGGCTGTAAGTTTTGGTTAGGTGCTTATACTATACGGGCTTGGTCAAATCAGCCTGGGGAGAGGCAGGAAGCCCCTCAACCTTACAACCAAAGAGCCTTGAGGACACTTGTAGACATCCCTGCTCTCTGTACTACATATTTCTACCCTTCTACACACTGAACATGGAAAATATTGTGAGAAAAGCTTTCTGAGCCAGGATTTAGTGCTGAGAATAGAGGCAAAATGCCCTGAGGGTTCAAAAGAGCCTATTTCCATAGTCTTTCCAGATGTCCCTACAAAAAAGTAGTGGAGAGTTGGAAGAGCATGGCCAGTTCCAGTGATGGGCGCTCCTCAAATGGCAACAGGGATTGTTACCTTGAGGTATAGGAACAGAGCCATGGGACTGGAAAGGAAGGATGAAGTATGCGGGACTGTTTCACCTTCTCTTCTTCCCATTCACCCTAGTGGCCTCAAAGAGATAACTCTTCTGTTAGGAGGGGGAAGAGGAAGGAAAAGTTAGGTCCTAGTCTGCACATTGAGGTTCATGGCATAATCAATAGCAAGACAGATCTTCTGTCCTGGGGTCTCGCTACCTGAAATTAATAAAGCTGTGAAAATGCAACCAGCCCAGGGAGGAAAGGCATTCGTAAATGCTTACTGTGCCCTAGCACAAAGGCTTTAGCTGAAGCAGAGAGGCTTGTTAATGCTGTGGGTTTGTTCTCACTACCTTTTAATTCTGTTTTTAATCACTTACCCTTCATCCCACCATGGGAAGAAGCAGCTGCTGAAGATCTGTACATGAGGAGATTTCCAGGGCTGGGACAGGAGGTCCTAGATCTTTCCCTGACTGGCACTGCTGCCCCAGGAAATATTCCCAAATCCCTGACCTTCATTTCACACCCGTCAGCAAGGGCTGGGCTGTGTCCACTGCTGCCATCTCCCCTTGATGTCTCATTCTCTCTGTTCACTTTCTGTTCCTCTTCCTTTCTCCCACCCTTCAGAGTCAACACTGCAGCAGCCTGTGAGTGACAGCAAAAAATGAGAGGCTTTATTTTGTTGAACTTTATTGACTTACAGGCCTTTGTTTTAAGTCCAAAGCATTCAGTTTGCTGCTCCTGCCTCACAGGAGCCATCGAACTCCAGAAGCACAGGAGCTGACAGTCTGATACTAGTGTGCCTAGCACCTTCAGAAGGTCTAAGGGAATTAGGTACTCACTTCCCCAAGGATTTTAGTGAAGTTCAACACTCCAGTTCCTAGAAGGTGCCTATGACTCCCCTAGCCAAAACACACTGCATTTCCATAATGTGTTTCATTATTTATATAGTATTTCTGCATAATTACCAGGCTTGCATGAAGGTCTCGAGGTGCTTTGCGGATGCCAAGGGATGACCTCATCTGTGGCTAATGAAACCCTGGTGACCGATAGACCTGTGACTTGCTCAGAGCGCAAAGCACTGGGCAACGTGAGCCAGCTCCGTACCTCCGCCCTGATGAGTTACCCCCTTTCTGCTACTACAGAGAAGCTGGAAATCCAGTTTAACCATCTGCTTGGGAATTCCCCTGTAGCTGGAGGGGATTGAGCATTCTCACACCCCAGCATCAAGGGTGTGGTTAAGATGAAGGACGCATGCGTGCAATTTGTGTATGCTGCCAAAGCCAGACTGACCCCCAAAGATGGCCCTTTGGAATTGGGACAACTGGTCAAAGCCCAGCATGGCACTTTGACTGCCTACTGTATCCAGGGGTTGGATAACGTGTCTTCAGCATGCTCAAACTCAGTGACTGAGTTTGACTTTGCTGGGTTGTAGCAGTAGCATCCAATGTGTGGATATGAGGAGTCTTCCCCATCTTGCTGGGTTAGATGACCTGCAGAAACCTGGGTTTTATTTGCTCTGAAAGCATGTGACAGCTCCTGAATGCAATGCAGACTTTATGGGGGGAATACTTTCAAGAAGGGCAAGAGCTCCCCCTGCAAGTAAGGGTCTTTCTAAAGATCTGTAAGAACCCTCAGACAGTTCACAAAGGGTCTGCAGGATGCCCTATTAGGATCTTGTTCTCCAGACCCATACTGGAAGTCATGTCATCTTCCACCAACAAGTTGGAAAGCCCCAGTTGTTGAGCCACATGTGGCAGCAGCGTGTGCTCTGAAGTCAGGGAGAAACCCCTAATGCTGTGACTTCAAGCCCCAGTCTGGACCATTGTTGGTCTGCAAGGTTGGTGGAGGGTGTTTAGCAACTAGGATTGGATTTCTTCACATAAGGATTTGTTAAGTCCATTATTTGTTGACGGAAGAACTTGTGGCTCACAGTTGGCTGTGAGCTGTGACAGACCAGGGGAGCTGGTGGTGCTCAGTAGTCACTGGTGGCACAATGTGAGCTGAGAACATCACCTGGAGAGAGATGACTTATTCTGCGGTATAAGGTGCAAAGATGGTTTATTCTGTTGCCAAAACATGTAGATTATTACACCAGAGGTCTTTGGGAGGCCAACAGTGAGGTTCTATATTGCAGAAAGGGGGGTTTATTTATTTCTCTGATAAAGCTACCACTGAGAGCTGCTGCATCTCAGTGGGACGTTGCCATACAGAGAGGGCAGCAGCTGGCAACTTGCTCTGTGCTGGGTGTGAAGGCTGTTCTTCTGACCCGGTGGTCAATACATTGGATAAATCTGTATCCCACAGTCAAGCTCAATTGAATTAGAATTGCCCAATGACCTATTAGTGCAATGTGCTTTTTTAGTTTCCTGGCATGCTTGGATTTTCCTCTACCCTGAAAGTTCATTAGTGTGTGTTTTAATCCAGTTGGGAAAATGTGATGCCTTCATTTTCTGCATGGGGGAAAATATCTTCATTTTCTGCAGGTTTTTTAAGTTTAATTAAAACAGAGAAAAAAAATGCTTTCAGATTCTGGGTTTCAACAGTCAAAACATAAACCGTCGGGTTTGGTTTGGGGTTTTTAATGGCTGGATTTGGGGAAAGAAGGGCTAGGAGAATGAATATTACCTGCTTTTCTGGAATGGGTGAAAACAAACATTTTAATGAAAATTGACTGACTTGACAGTATTTTTTTACGGGGAGGAGGGAGGATTAAGGGGAAAGAGCAGGAAGAATAGCTCTAGTTAAAACTCCTTTTGGCAAGTAAATGCATATCAGCACACTCAACGAAATTCCACCCTGCCTCTGCTCTCGCTGGATTTACTCCGATGCCGTCAAGCTCCCAACTGCAGCTCCTTTTGCAAATATGCTTTTCATTTTGCATCTTTTGCTGCTGTTTCGGACTTTATCAGTTCCTCGCTTGATGAGAGATGCTTCTGCTTTGTCTTCTTGGATGTATTTGCCTTCCACAGCCAAAGTTGAGCATTTTCCATTGTTGTCAGGCTGTTTCATTGCAAACAAACCACTTTTCTTCTCTCTGATCCCCCCCCTTCCCCTGCTGTTGAGCTCCACAGTGGGGAGTGTGGAGGAAGGCAAATATAGAGCTCATTTATTTTTAAGTAACTGTAACTAATGGCTTGATCAGCTAACGTAGTGGAAAATATGCAAACTGCTTGGAGGAGAGTGGATGTTAAAAATGTAACTTCAACATTATTGAGACATCTTTCAGCTCTAATGACAGACTGAATAACAAACACGTCAGAAACTTTGTTGCTTCTCTAAGCAAAGCCGAATAATTGAATTTATTTTCAGTGATGGTTTTGCCTTTTACATATTCAGCTCCTCATCCATTTTGCTGTAGCTCTTGTCAGATCTCTTTGTATAAACAGATTGTTTTCTTCAATGGTAGGGTAAATGGGTAACAGGATTTCTTGATACCTCTCTCTTCTCTGCCACATACCTCTTTTGGCTTATCATAAGATTAATACTTGTGTTATGGCTCCAGCAGGTGCAAATGTTGGTTCTAGTACTCTAGTGCTCTTTGGGCACATCCTTGGCTGATGTGACCTGGTACCAATTTATTAACTTCTCAGCACTGATGTTACCTTGCATCAGCTGATGGTCTGGTTCCCATAGTCTGGACCTGTGAAACATCTTGCCCAAGCCTTCTTATAAATTAGGGGCTGCTCATTCTGCTAAAGGTGGTGTCCCTGGCCTCATCTCTGCAAGTCTTCTGTAATGCCAAGGGCTGCAAATAATGCAGTAGGTTCTATGATGAGATCCTTTTTCACAGCTCTCAAAGGAAACAGGGGAGTAAAGTCCATTTGTCTAATGGGACCAACACTTAAGGAGCATGTATTCTTTTTCAAGGTATCCTCCCACTGCCTGTGTAAGGCAGGTTAATTCAATTTACATCCTTTCCCAGTGGAGGGGCTGAGGAGGACCTTCATGGCCCTGTGCCACGCTGCGCCTGCCAGCCCCTGCAGCTCTCTATTCCAAATTGCTCCTTGCCCTTCTTGGCACAAAGAGCTAAATCTGCATCTCTCCCTTTCTGGAATGGAAAATAGACCACGGAGCTGGCCTGCAGCTTTGTTCATGCTGCAGTGGGGACACGGCAGCTCAGACACATGGTTTTTGCATGTGTGTTTCTTTTTAATTGAACGCAGAGCTGCAGCAAACCATTCCACCCACAGGTGAGATCTTTGGAAAATGAGCTGCCCAAAGCTCTGAAGCTTTCAGCCTTCACGCTAACGCACGGGCCCAGCTGGCTGGAGATTAAAGAGCGCAGTCGAAAACCAAAAAGCATTTGAAATTGCACCACTAAGCTGGCAGGAAATTCCAGCTTTCTGTAGATGTCGGAGGCGTTGGAACGGCGAGGAACCAGAAGGTAATATTCAGAGGTGAATCGCATCATCAGCGTTTCAGTGGGGAGGATCACCCCACCCCTAGCACAGCCTTGTATATGGGTTGTGCATGGAGGGGACCATCCCCTGCCCTTCCAGGGAAAAGGGGAAGAAGAGCATCTTGGCTTGCAGCCTGGCTCACGCTTCAGCTATCTTTTTCTGCAGAAGAGGCCTCTTAGGTTTGGTGTGAATCCCAGCGCGGTGCTCAGCACTTGCTTTGTGGATGGAGTTTCCTGCCCTGTCGACTTCAGCAAGCCCCAGGCGTGCCAGAGATCTCCAGGGCAGATTGGACATTTTTGTAGTGCCCAAGATAAACACTCCCTTGGCTTCTAAGGCTGAATTGCTCATAGTCTTGGAAGATAACTCACAAATTAGCGGGGTTTTTAACTCCTCTGAAAGGAGTCAGTGTTTTGTGTGGATTGATCATGGATAAGATTTGCCTGGAAGGAACAAGGATAGGTGACCAAGAGGACTAGATGGTTTTCTGGACCTTTATCCTTTATTAGTGCAAAAGTGTGTGGCCTGAAATGAGACCAATGGTGAACATTGAATCTGTAATTGTATTGAAAACTCAGTGTGACCGCCCATTCCCTTCCTCTCCTAAATGGGCTGCCAAAGATTATCACTCCAGCAACAATGCTAAGCGGCATCTGAAGAACTTGAGGCCTCCTGTGAAGCCATTGACACCAATGGGAGATTTCTGCTTCCTCTTCTCTCGTCCCCTTTCCTCCACCCCCCACGGAGGGCGACAGATCTCGGATCAAGCCCTGCCAACACGAGCAGTGGAGAACAGAATCTGCATTGACGACAGATGGAACAAATGTTATGGATGCATCCCAGCCCCTGAGCTGTTGCGCCACATAAATCAGTAGTACAACTTTGCCAACTTGGAATGCTTCACAGGACTAGACTTTCAGCCAGCTTAATGTCTGGCTTTGCAACCCCAAAATTGTATGGTTAAAAGAAATAGTGAATGTGCATGCCCTCACTTGAACTTCCAGCCAGTAGAGCTGGTTTTGGTCCAGCTCATGGAGATGAATGTGTCTCTGTGATAAGTCACTTCTAAAAGATAATTTATTGTTTGGAATCCTTGCACTGTACCAATGGACCGTGGACACCGCAGATGAAGTGTGAGGTTCCAGGCTGCAGATGCTATTGGAGCTGCATGGGTGGCTGGATGCGTGCGATGTGGCCAACCCCCAACCATCAACTGTGATTAGATACTGGATAATCAGGGGACTGAAAATCCTTCATCTTGCTCCCTTTGTGCTTGTGTGCTGGTCACTGCACTGCTCCTTCGCAGAGAAAAGCTGAAACCATACAAACATCGCGTGTGAAAACTCGCTCCCGTCAGGAAAGCTGCTTCCCATACACTGCATAAATCCCAAGTGCTTGGGATTTAAGACAAAAAAAAAGGCAAATAAAAAGATTTGTTGTTAAAATTATGACTTGGCAGCTCCGTATATGTGCGTGGGGGGGGGGAAGTGCCTGCAACCTTTTTAGAGGCATACTTGCCCTTTGGAAAATGAACTTCCATTAAAGTAAAAAGGCTTCACCCTTCTCGGTGGGTTTTTTGGCAGCGCAAGGGGGAGAGGAAAGGCTGAACTGATCCCTTCAGCTTTCTCACTCCATTTCAACAATGATAAAATGAAACATTTGAAGGCAGCACTTTAGATCTCCGACAGCTGTGGTAGCCTCATGTTTACAAAAGACATCCTGTTGTTCAAGGGAGACACTTCTGCCTTGCTGAAATGAATTTTTATTCCACCCCCCCACCCACCCTCCCAACTGCTGTTTGATGCAATTCCCACTCCAAGAGGCCGTTACAGCGGGGACTCTGCAAAATCTGGAGTTTGGAACAGAGGCTTCTCCATTCAAAAACCAGCTCCAGCTCACGGGAAAACTGCCCCAGCACCCACAAGGGGCTGGGTATCACCTGGAAGGGGAGAAAAAGCAAACGATGGTCATGGAAACTCTTGCAGCAGTGTTCAGGCCAGCACGTGAGTGTATCCTTCTGGTATTAACATCCCAGCCCTCGCGCCTGCGGCAAAGTGGGATGAATCATAAGGAAATGCCACCCCAGGGAACAAATTGGTCATTGTTTGAAAGAGCTGATGGCTCTTAGACAAGCACTGGGCTAAGTATGAAAGCGTCTGCAGGGAGGGAGGCTGCATCCAGCTCGCTGCATGCACGGCAGTGCTGCGCAAACACGCGAGCGAGGCCGGGCATGCTTTGCTGCCTTACCAGGAGAAGAGCGATTTGTGTATGGTTTTGGTTCCTTGATCTTTCTAAAGAAACAGTCTCTTTGTACTGAGACAGAAAAAAAAAACAAACCCAAACTTGCAGCTGTTGCTGTGCAGCAAAGCTTTTTCGATGGAAGAATGGGCATGGTGGGGACCTCCACCTGCAGGGAGCTCCTTTTTGGGGCTCTTCAAGGGCTGTTGGAGTCTTCCTCCTCTGAGCAAGGGTGATGGACATCTTAGGTCTGAGCCTGAAATAGCTTTTTCGGCTTTGGATCACCCAGCCTGCTGCACAATAGGATTTTCCTCAGCTTCATGGAGGTTTGTGGCTTTGCTTAGCTGTTGCTTTGCTTCTGGAAAGGGTCACGGGGACTCGATAGGAAACAGAGCACTGGGCAAATTAGCGGCAGAGCCAGAATTAGTAGCTCACATGTGCCATGGAGGAGCTGGAGAAAGGTAGATATTGGTGGTTTGATACTGTTTTGCTTAGCAAAGTGCTTGAGAGCAGAATTAAAGCCTGGTTTCCCTCTATGGGGTCTGATAGTTGGAAAGGAGGTCAAGATCCTGGGTCTTTCTACAGGAAGACACCAAATAAGAAACCCTATGAACAGCCTGCCTCTGGCCCCTGACACCTCTGTACTGCGTTGACTTGGTAGTCCTGGGGTAAAGGTTGAACTTAATGTTCTTCATGGTCTTCTCCAGTTGATTCTATGAGATCATGGAGCTGTGACCTCAGAAGCCTGTGATGCCACTAAGGAGAAATCTATGCAGATGCTGGGGCTGATGCTCGTGTGCATTCAGCTGGGTTTGTTGGAGCAAATGGCGAGGTGAGGTCCACAGGCTGATGGATATCTCACCTCCAGCTGCCAGTTTAAAGGGAGACATGTCGCCATCCTCCTATCTCCCTGCAAAAGGCCTTAGATGGAAGAAATTGAGAGATCTTATGAGATCTCTGTCAGTGGACTTGCTTTCAAGTGGCAGCCACATTTTAATCCGGGGAAATCTCTCTCTCTCTATTGATGCCCTACAATAAAAGCAAAAGTAAAGGGAGAGAAGAATTAAGAACGAGGAGCCTTGTTTTTAAAAGGCTTATAAAAATACATATAAAGCGAGAGATGAAGAGAACAAAGGGGTAATGGAAGCCGACAGACAGTTCTCATGCCATTAAAACTGCATCTCCACAAAAAAGAAACAAAAACTCTAAGTTAAAAAAAAAGCTAATCGTTGGGGGGGGGGGGAAGTGTTTTTATTGTGAACATGTGCAAATGGAGGCTTCAGCCATATAAAACCCATGCCCACAATAAGTATATTTGTGTAGCAATTAATGTGAGATCACAGGCTCGGCTTTTGCCAAATAGTCATGTCAGCATGGGGTATATTATGTGTGTCAAGAATCCTGTTTCCAAATGTGGAAGACATCGGGCTAGTCGTAATTAAATGTTTTGTCATCGCAGGGCAAAGCCGCGTGCGCTTCAGCTGAGCAGAGCGAGCTGCACCTCAAACACCATCTCCCCGAGTTGGCTTTTTTGGCAGCTCTTGAAGGAAACTCTATGCAGAAGGAATTTCAAGACACTTGTAATTAGATCTCAGCCCCCCCCCCCCTTTTTTATTCTTCCTCCGCCCCCCCTGCAATGCAAAGGGCAATTTTTCTCTCTCAAGTCAAGGAAACCTAGTTGAAATCTCTTTGTTGTCGCAGGGCTTATCTCTTGGTTTGCTGTGTTGATAATCATTTCCATTAGGTTTCTGTTAGGGATTTCTAGTAACACTTCTGTGAATCCAATACTTTCTGGGAAGTTTATTACAGCAGCTGCTAAAGGCAAGGCAGAGGCGTCCAAATAACGCAGGAACACACATTTACCACACTTACAACGCCAACAGATTTAGTTACAAGAACTGCTGTGATTTTTCTTTCTCTTTTTGCTTTCCCCCCCTCCTCCTTCTTTTTTTTTTTTCTTTTCCTATTCCTTGCGGTCTTATTAAGACTCAGCAAAGGCTGTGGTCCCTGGTACTGTCTCTGAATTAATCTTCAGTAAGGCAGAGGCTGGAAGGGAGTGTGGGAAGGTTCTTGGCATAGATGGACTTGGCTGAAGGTTTCAGAAAAGACACATTTAAGGGAAGGGAGGGGAAGATGAGTGCATGTGTGTATATGGGGGGGCAAGATCTTTCTACACTCTCTCTGTACAAAAAGCTATCTACAGACCTATCAGGCTTTCATCACCCCAGTCTGATCCAAGGGTGTTCAGAAAGTGAAACACGTCATAAATCTGGAAAGCTGGCTGGAACTTGGAAAGGTTTTAAAAAGCCTTTGGGGGTGGGAGCATCCCGGTGGGGATGGGCAGTGCAGCCTGTAGCAGGGAAAACACCTTTCCATGGCTAGGTCCATCTTGGTCAGGGTTTTATCTTCATGCTAAGTGGATATCCCAATTATTCCCCCTCTGCCCTCTTCCAGGGAGATGAAAACAGATGTACCCCACTGCAGGAATGTTGACCAGATGAGGAAGAAGCTTGAGGGTTTATAGTGATTTTAATTCCTTAATGGTTTTCTCAGTGGTAATCTGAACATGGCTTTAGAATGAAGAGTGCAGCAGAATTTTTCACCTTCCCCAGTGGTGCTTCTTCAAGTGGTTTTCCACTTGATAAGAATCAGAGGGACAGTGTAAAAGATGAATAACAGAGGGTGTGGTGGTGTTCCCCACCCTCAGTGCCTCTTCTGCATAAATTAAGCTTTAAGAAGTGAGTTAGGCTTAAATGAGCAGTGCTGAATTTTGGGGCTGCCTTCTTCGCTCTCCACTGTGTGCTCCTCGATCCCTGGTGAAATCAGAAGTGACGTCTTTGCTGCTCCACAACTGCAGTGATTCCCTGTTTTGCAGATCCCATGTGGTGGGCTGGTGTGGATGGCTAGCCTTGTACCAAAGCTTATTTCAGAACTTCTAAATACTGTTTTCAGGCCTCACACTTTTCAAGTGTGGTAGGAATATGTGCTTAGTGATGGGGACATAATTTGAATGATTGAAATACTCTTGTTTCCTTTTTGTTGCCTTTAACCACAACTTAAAGAAAGGACCACAAATATAACATCAGCAGGATTAACTTTGGGAGATGGTGCTTCTTAAAGACACTTGCTGATTTGTGGCAGCAAATATCTTAGCTAGGCACTAAATGAGAGGGGTTCCCACCTCCTAAGCAGGGTTTTATGAGCCGGGTAGGGTGCAATCGCACAGCAAGCCGAGCTCACGGATGGTTTGGTCTGTCTGTTTGTCTTGTAGGTGTTGCAGCGAGATGTAAATTCTTTTTATTATTAAAAAAAAATCCCCCTCTTTGCAAATGATTCATCGAGCACCTCGTCCTCATTGCATGTAACATCTTGTTGATCCTGGAAGCGCTCGCTGCTCAGCGCTTGCACCGCGGGGAAGGCGCTGAGTTCGATGGGAGCCGGTGCGCTCGCATGAGGAGCCTTTGCTCAGTCTGTGCTTGCCTCCGATGGCTGCTTCGTGAAGAAGCCGTCTGGAGGGGTAGAGGCCAAGAGGGGTTGGTTTCAACTTGTTTGGAAGAGGCGAAACCCTGGTTTCCTCTAGATCTCACCAGTGATGCCTGGTTTTCCCACGTTCCATGCAAAAGCAGCACAAACTTTGGTCCTGCTTGGGAAGTCCACTGAAAGAAACCAAAGTAAACCAGGCAGTCCTCTTCCCAAGAGGGAGGCAAGTGATTTGGAACGAGTGGTGGGGTCAGTCCTATTAGAACTTCTCCTGGAAGGCAAAATCTCAATGAATAGTTCCACAGAAATCTCAAGTATTGACAAAGAAGCCGGAGGGAGGAGGGGAGAAAGCATCAGTGGCGACTTTGACTGTTGCACTATTCAGTGTGTTGCTGGTGAGAGTAGGGCTGCCTTTCCCATCCCTGCTGAAAGGGCTTAGAAGTTCTTCTGTACAGTATTGTGTTTTCTATTCACATATCTGAAATAGCCTTTCTAAATCAAAGGGATAAGGGTGGTAGTGCTGCAGGTGTGCAGCACCCTAAAAAGCAAACCTCTGGGGTGGGGGATACCCACTGTGGTTCTGAGACTCACCTGGGGTTAAGATGGCACTGAGCATCTGTGCAGGAGGTGTTCATGTCCCATCTCCTCTGCAGACTGTCATCTTCAAATTCACAAACCCTATTGTGACACCAAATGGGCTTTTGGAGCTGGGGTCATTTCCAGCATGTCACTTGAGGGCATTGTGCAGCACCCAGGGCCACACTTGGGGGTTGAGATGGGGTAATTGCACCCAGGCAGCCAAAGTGGTGGCATCTACAGACCTGCACAGTTTGCATACTCCATGCATTATCGAGGGCAGGAAAATCCCCCCTACCAAGAAGCAGGATATAAAGCTGCATGTGGTTTCTCCAGGTTGATGGAGTTACTCTGTAATGGGGAGAGGTTGTCTGAGTCTCTTCTCCAAAGATAGATGAAGGATCCTGAGCCACACTGAGAGGTGGGTGCTCGCTTTGCAGTCAGGGAGGTTATCACAGTGGTTTCATCTGTCCATCCCAGAAGTGGCAGTGTTCTTTTCTCTCATACTACTTTCTGCACCCCCCCAAAAGTCCCTTTGGACCAGTGGGATTACTGTAAGGGCTGCTTGGAGCAGCCCAGCAAGAGACATCACCTTTTCCTTCACTCGCTACCAAGACAAAGCTCCCGCTGTTGAGCTGGCAGCCAGGCTCCATCCTCACCCCCAAATGTTGGGGGTGTGAACTATGGCTCAGTAACACCTGGGCAGACCTTTTTGGCAGGAACCCTGACCGGCACTTCCTGCAAGCAAGAGGATTTTCCCCCTGCCCTTCCCCTTGCTCGTGGTTACTCTCTCCCTGCGGAAACCCTGGCTCTTTGCTTCCAAGCTGAACTCTTGAACCTTTCTCTTCCAACCCCGGTCAGGTCATTACTTTTGACACTCGTTACCCGACTTATTGCACAGCTGAAAAAGGGACAGCCAGCTCCGTGCTAGCCTGGCGATGGCTCTAGCAGAGCTGGCTCTTCCCCGGCACAGAACGCTCCCTGCCAGCCCCTGGCACCCATTCAGGTGAGCTCAGGGTGGCGCAGGACTTGTGACAGTGCGATGGACAAGTGCCATCGGGGAGGGAAGCAGCCTGCCGTCTGGTCTTCCTACTTGAATAGCTTTAGTTGAGCATATTTTTCTTGCTCTGGATCCTGCATTTATTGTTTCCCAGAGTATTTCGCTACGCCAATGTCACGCTTCCGTCTGCTTGGCTTGCCCTGAGTTGAGCAGAGGTATTTATGAGTGGGGTTTTTTGCGCATATTTTTCACCTTGTTGAAATGCTTGGCACTGTTCTGGGTACTGGAACAAATCCCTCCTGTTGGAAATACAGAATGAAGTTAGTCTGGTCGGGGATCGGAGGGAAAAGCTGTGGTTTACCTACTCAGCTCTGACTTAGCGATGCTAAAAGCGATGTAGAGCCCTGTACTCCTGCAGAGATGGATGTCGCCAGTGCAGAAGTGAGGTCTCTTTGCTCAGGCTGGTGTAATTCAGGAGTAACTACGTGAAGTTAGAAAAAGCCACATCCTTCCCAAAAGGAGCATCAGGAAAGCTTGGCTTTCCAATGCTGCGGAGTCAGGTGCCAGGGCTGGGTGGGAGCCCGGGGCTTTGACTGCAGCAGGATTGCTGGGCTCTTTCTTCCTTTTCTCCCCAGCACACACAGGTTTCCTCTGCTTTTCCCCATGCATGAGACTTATTGCAGCGTATGTCAGTATGTATGACAGTCTCTGAACCAGGTTCAGACACACGATCAAGTTACTGGAGCTCAGCTGCTGCGCATTAACCAGCCACGGGGGTATTCCTGGCCTATGACAAATACAAGGTAAAACCTGTTGGTTTAAGCATCTTTCACAGAGGTTTAAGCCAACCGTCGTTTACCCTGTGTACACATGCGTGCAGTTAGGGGGTTTGGCAGTACTTTGGTTTGACTTGGTTAACTCAGATGGGTTAAAGAAACCCCAAGCTCTGTGAGCTCTGATGCTGCTGCTCGTTTTGGTTTGGTCCAGGATGATTTCAGAGAAGCATTCCAAGTTTAGTTGGAGCCAAGCAGAAACATGCTAACCTTGAACCTAAAGAAAGAGCCTTTGTTAAGGAGTTTGCTTAGTTCGTCTAACTCAATAGACTTTGAACTCTGTCTCTGGTGGGACTTTCTGGCATGGACTGGTCCCGAGCCTTGTCTATGCTAGCAGAGTTCAGCCTGTTTGAAAGTGGGTCTCAAATCATAGAATCATAGATTATTTTGGGTTGGAAGGGGCCTTCAAAGATCATCTAGTCCAACCCCCCTACTATGAGTGGGAGTATCTTTAAGTGTCCACATCATTATGAATCTCCCAAAACTTATATTCTGTAGTCAAACAACCGAGTGGATATTTGAGTTTTCATAATACTGGGAGCAAGGGGGAGGAGGTTATTTCCTGTGGCTAAGAACCAGCAACTGAAAATAGTATGATCCCAAAATGAATAAAACTTACAGAAGCAGTTGAAAGAACCATTAAAAATCCCCCAATGTAAAGGACCCAGGTAGTCCTGAGCCGAAAAATCCCTTTGTGTCCTGTTTCCCAAAGTAAGCAGTGAGGTTAAGGGGGAAAGGGGTGTTAATTTTATTGGATTTGTACACCTTGTCCACATGCTGACATCCCTCTCAGGGCTGGTGGGGAGAAGCTAGGCTGGTGGCTGTAATCAGAGCTGCAGTACATGGACCAGACCGGCATGTCTATGCCAACTTGTGTCCACTGCTGGCATCCCCACACCGCAGTGTTCAGCACTGCCGTGTCCTCACTGTCACCAGGCCAGGAGTAGCTGGATGAAAGCAAGCTCTGATATATCCATGGGAGAGGGAGAGAACAAGAGCCACAGCGGAAAATTTAGCATGAAGGATTGCAGACGTGGCACGTTGCCGACGGTGAGGGAACAAGCGGTGTCCCCTTGCTGTGGCATGGGTGAAGGCATTCCTAGGCTTGCCTTCTGTAGGGAATCTTTGAAGAGAAGCTGCTGGCAAGGATTAGCCAGACCCAGCGCTGGCAGCAGCCTGGGCCAGGGATGGGACATGCGCTGGCCCCTTGACCTGCCCAATCATTCCAGCTCTTCCCAAAGCGGCACAGTGGGATGTGCTGCAGGACAGACCAGTTGCCTGTCCTTTCAACACCCCATTACTGCCTTGAACTGGGGTTGCTGGGCTGTAGCAGTGCCTTTTGGGTGAGATGTGAGAGCAGGGCTGTGAGCATTCCCAGTTAGGGAGGATTCCGTGGCACCCATCCCAACGGAGAAATATCAGCCCTTGCAGCTTGGCCATACTCCAGTCATAATGGACTTATGGCTTATTTAACCCTTCCTGCCTCCCTTACCCCCTCGTGCCATTTCCACCAGCCCTGTGAGCAGCAGCAGCTCCTTGCAGTGGTATTTATTCACTTGCATGTCACAACAATAGCAGGCTTTGCACACAGGAGTGCAGCTAGGTGTTGTTATGCATGGCCCAGCTGAATGTGTAGGTATCTTGCAGCCTCTCCTTGGAGGTCAGCAGATTCGTTTCCCCTTGAAGGGAGTGAGTTTCAGACCCAAGTAAGCTCTTATTTCAGCTCCAGCAGGAACAGGAGGTTGATGGTGAGCATCAGTCAAGCTTCACATTCCCAATTTTATTTGGAACATGAAAGAAGGTACAGTGGTTCCCCCAGGAGAGGTATCCCCTCGTTTGCATCTTGGAGGGGTTGGATGCTGTGTTGGAGGTGAGAACGTAACACAGAGCACTGGGTGTGCAATGTTTATTGGCTGCAAATTTTAAGTGCAAATTTTGGGTGCTAATTTCAAGGCTCAAAAATGAATCAAGAAGTAGGAAAAAAAGCTCCTGAGACCTACAAAGTGTAATTGAAGAACCCCTCTCCCTTGGGAAGTTTCCAAGCTGCCTGTCAATCACAGCCCTCAACTGCCCATAATCCCAGTGCATCAGGGGCCTGACTCTGCCCAGGTGGTGGCACAACTGCTTTCAAGGCCTGTTGCAACTCTTCAGCTAAACAGGAGCTTAACTGTGTCCCACTGCAGGCCAAGAGCTTTAGATCTGGCATAGCAAAACATGACTTGAAGGTGATTAAGCATCTGCCTACGCTGTCTATTATTGGAGCTGCATCGTAGCTGAGGCTGGGGAACCATTTTCTGAGCAGCCTTCTCGGCTTCCTGAAATCAATGATGAAAGTAAGCAAAACAACATGTTACCTTCCTCTGTGCTGAAAGCTGAGGAGCTTCTCAGGTACCACCTCAGAGTTTCTCTTCTTTCTTTTCCTGTATCCTCTAAAACACAGAAGAAACCCAAAGGCATCATTTTCACTCTTACTTGGGGGCATTTCCTTCGATTTTGCAGAATTTCATAGCTGGTGGCAAGCAAACATCAAAACCCCAGTTCTCGTGTGATTTTTTGACTGGAATACTTGCCTTTTCCCATCATTTTGGGGCATGATTTTGACTGGAATACTTGCTTTTCCCTGTGATTTTGGGGGCTTTGTTTCTTCTATTAATCTACTTTTTTATATACTGTATAGAAAGAAAAATCCTAATTTATAGTAAAGAGAAAGTTCTGGTTTGGTGTTTGGCAACCAAGTACCTTAGCTAAAAACCTTAATTTTCTGCCTATTCAGACACTTTAGAATTGGCAGGCTTCAGCTATGAGCCTTCAGACCAGAGGCTTAGCTCGGACCAGGAGCTATTTTCTACTTGAGGGAAAGCAAAGTTAAATCTTAAGTACAAGGGATAAAACTTTGCAGGTTGAGATTTACAATTGTAGGGACTTTATTGCTTAGGTACATTTCTACAGTGGATTCATGAGCATTTGTTTCTTTTATGCTTTGTTTAATTGTATTCTTTAGAGCTCTGCTGCTGTAGCTGATTTCCTCCATCCATATGAAACCGCAGCTTCATCTGATAGAATAAGCTGCAGCAAAGATCTATTTAGACATATTATTTTCCAGTAACTGCCCATAACATCAGCAATTGAAGAAGTGCCATACGGCAGCATGCAGACCTCATCTCTCGCTAGCTGGCATAAATCACAAGTAAGAAGCTCACCAAAAATCAGGCAGAACAGCTACAACAGGACAGTGTTGTAAATGGGAATGGCTGCAAATCCCATAGGGATGTCCTATAGAGATCCCCTGCACCAGGAGGAGGTACCTCCAGTCCTCCCCATGACAGGTGTTCCCCAAGGGGATGTTAATTCCTTCTTTTGCCTGTTTCTGAGCCATAATAATGTCACACTCTACAGAGCAGCTGAGCAGGGCTTCAGTGTCCAGCCACGGCCTCCACAGTAAATAAGAATTTCATTCTTCATTTGAAGAGGGGCAAGAAAGCTGATGTGTGCAAGCAAATTTGGGAGTGATCTAGAAGCCGCTCTCTGATGCTTGTGCTCCAGTGTATTTGGTGATGTTTCCCAATGAGTGATACTCGAAATACAGATGCTGGCTTTGCCTTTCATGTTTCCTGGGTAAATGAATAAATATTTATCAGTAAACAAAGTAGATTTGTTTCTAAAATGGAGTTGGCTGGGTTTGTGCATAGTTCTTGGAGAGGGGTTTTTAGGAGGGGTGGTCCCCGGGACTGATCTGTGCAAAGAGAGGAAATGCAACAGAATTGGGTTTCATCAGAAAACGCTATTTAGATAGAACCAGGTTTTCCTGGTTATTATAAAATGTCACTGCTGATGGCAAACCTTTGTGTAATTAAAGTAAATCAGTAAGAAATTGCACCTCCCCCTGAAAAACCCATTGGGAATAGGGAGTTTCTTCGCAAAATGTAGTATTTAGGTGTTTTCAGACTGAAAAAAGCTAGGATCTTGCATTTTATTTTGTAATTCATTACAGGGAGGAATCCACAGAGAAATAATTGAACAAAGAGACTCCAAAACCAGATGAAGGAGTTTGCCCTTACTGAAATGAAACATTTTGTTGACGTTGAAAGTATTTCTGCCCTTGGAAAGCAGCTCATGGTGGGGGTCTTACGCGGGGTTTGGTTTGGTGCTCCACAGAATACTTTTAGGATTTATGAGACCTGATGGTGACTTGGAAGACAGAAAAGTGCCTTTTCTGAAGCAGCTGCAGCCGTTCATGTCCTGTGTGGGCACAGAAGAGTTATTAAAGCAGAAAATAAATGGCAGGGTTTGGTGGGAGAGGAGCATGTCTCCCTGCATCCCGCATCCAGTTGAAGAAGGATTTAAACACAGAGCAGTGAGGAAGGTGATGGGGTTAACTCATTTCCATCGTCTGCATTATGCCATTTGGAGGAGGGTGCCCTGATTCCTTGATCCCATTTTAACCTCCCCTTGTCGGGTATTATCCTTCCCCGTGCAAAGCCAGTTTGCAGCTGGTAAGCAGCAGGACTTTACAGCCCCAGCAAGCTGGGCCGCTGCCTGCACTCCCTAGGCTTGGAGGCTCCCCCTGAGTATTCCTTATCCTCTTAAAATAGCCATGTTCCCCTAGGAATACAGAGCAAAGGAGGAAAGAAGTCAGGCCCTCATACACCTCACACATATATCACATACTGGCTGTGTCCTTACCCTCTGGGGAAAGCTCCCCTTCAAACAGGATGCCCACAAATCCCCTTATCAGTAAAAGATGAATGTCCCTTCTCCCCCTTTCCAGAGCAGGTATTAGGGCTGGGATTGCTTTTGGTGTAGAGCCCATGAGAAAGTGATGCACCCTCAAATCGTGTCTTGAGGGAAGGGAGGGCACTAGGGCAATGCAAGGCACAGTATTTATAGTGTGATGCTTGATACTCTGTCCGAGGAACAGGGCAGGATTTAGCTAGATTGAATGATTAAACCGAAGTTAGTGATGACTCTGGAAAAGGAAGGAGCACACCATGCCCTCCCACTTTCCAAACTCTGGGGTTTGTGTTGCAGGCAGAGCTGGAGAAGCATGGCAGGCTAATGCGTGAGCAAGGAGGATGGAGGAAATAAATACCTGCTTTTACGGGAGCGTTTACCTTGGAGCGCTTGCGTGCACGGCTGCCGTTCAAAAGACACATTTGTCTCTGCATTGATTTATACATTCAAACCACAGGGGCCGGATGGATAAATACTGAGACCCAGGGGCTGGCTTGTGTTTGTGTGTTTAAGGCAAAGGGGTTTCCACCTCCTTAAAGGAAAGTGTTGGGCTGAAAATGTTGAAGAAATCTAATATTTCCGCTTCTGTTAGTGCTGCAGAGAATGACAAAGAGAAAAACGTTTGGAGGAGAGGCTGAGACTTGAAATTCTTTGCCTTGGCATTAGGCAATTAAGTAAGCATGGGAATAGAAGGGGGCTTGCATCCAAATTGTTGTATGTGATGACAGGGACATAGTCCTGTCCCTTCCCTCTGTCCCTGGGGAATGGGAGGTCCCCAAAGCTCATGGCAAGTTTTTGCCAGGGTGAGCAAGCACCATTGCCACTGCCTGGTAAATCTGGAGGGGTGGGTGGAAAGCATGTGACCTGGGGTTCACAGCACTGATGGTGATGATCAGAAGGACCCTCTCTGACCCTGGGAGACCAGGCTTTCACATAGCACCCATCCAACACAAACAGAAGCATTCAAACTACTGGATTAGGAGTTGGTGTGGCTTCCATTAACCCAAAGGTTTTGCTGAGTTAACTCCTGGAAGAGCCATGTATCAAATGCAATGAATCAGGAGGGAATCCCATACATCAGACGAGCCCGATGACCTCTGGAATTAGCATTACTGGCAATCAGCATGTAGGGGAAAGGGAGGAATGGCAGAGAAAACCGGACTGGCCTCATATTTATTAGCATCTTTCAAGTCTTGGTGCACTTTCAGGTCCATACTTGTTAATTTTCCCTAGTTGAGTTGCCCAATATATAAATATGGTTTTGTCAGTGCTGATGGCTGGGGTCTGAGTGTCTGCAGGTATTAAGAAAAGCAGCCGGGGAAGAAACGCTGCCTGGTGAGCAGTGGAGATTTTACTGTGTTACAACCAAATAGAATGCTGAGCCCTTCCAGGGAATTCAACTGCTCCGTGTTTTCTCTTTACATGCTGCAAATATATCAAAATATTGATGCATTCCTCAAGCATCCACCTAAGCCTGGACATGCATTAGGGAGCCCAAAAGCAATCCGTGTGCACACGCACGTGTGTAAAGAGGTGGTGTTACACTGAGACTTGTGAGGCAGAATCTTTCCTCAGTGGAACCAGGTTAGTTTTGTACACTGATTGAGTTCATTCACTGGCCAAGCATCTATGTGAACTACTGGAGGCATTTCTCTTTTTTAACCTTAAAAAAGGGGGAAATCCCTGAACTAGCTCCAGCAATAGTGAGGTGAGCCCCTTGCCAGCTCGGATGTGCGTGCACATACAGACACACAATAACTTTGGCCATTGCTGTCATAAAACTGAAGGCACGTATATGAGGGTGAGAGGTCAGGGGAGGCCTTGATTTAATAACAGGGGAAACATTATTTTTCTGTTATTAATTACACGTTATCCGTAGTACATTTGCTGCACTCACTTTAGATAAGGTTACATCTATATTTTTGTTAGGGGGAACTTCTCGGATCACGTAGGGGAAGTTGGCTGGAAGGCCGGGAAAAGAAATCTGCTTTAAAAAGCTGGGGGAAATGCTGTGTAGCTGTACAGCCTCCCCCTTCTCGAGCTGCTCTTCTGGGGTCTGATCCTTGCACATTCCTGGAATAGTTCACTTGGTGAACGTTAAATGAATTGAGGCTCAGAAGAAACTTGGGGCAGCACCAGCTTGGAGTTCCCAGAAAGTCCAGATGGGTGGATACATCCTTATATTATGCATTCTTTCTCTCTAGCTTATGGCTACTGGATCAGTCAAATTCAAAGTGAAAAGTTATGCTTAGCGAGAGGGAGACTTAAAAGTTCAAATCCAGGTCTGGTTCAGTGCATTCCTTCTCTCATTTCCTCGCCTTCAGCTGCTTTGGAGGAGAATCTACTGTGAGTACTTATCCCATTCCTGCCAGGGGGAGAATCGCAGCCTATAGAGACAATGGACAGTGGGTATCATTACAGGGGGAAACATGAGGGTCAGCTCCAGGAACTGGCCCAGAGAAGCACAGGTGCTGCTGTATTCCCTTCCCAGCACAGATTAGGAGATAACGGCATTGTTCTCAGGGATGCATCCATCTCCAGTTTCCCATCTGAGACTTTACGTAAGAGCTCGGGGGGAAGGGACCAGGCAGCTGATGTGAACGAAGGAAAAAGGTGTGAGAGAAAATAAACAACCCTCAAGGAATCCACTCCACGCAGATGGATGGTTTGTGTTACAGAGGGATGAAGAACCTCTTCATGTGGAGTCAGCACTTGGGAAATCTTTATGAGTAGAGTCTGGGGGCTAAAAAAGAAGGGTTTGTTTTTTCAGCATAATAAGCCTCAGTATTGGGATTTATCCACTCAGCACCTGAGACCTCCATCCCTGGGAGCGCAAAGGGCTGAGGAAAATGCTTGCTTCTTCTCTGGGAGAGTAGACCGTTCTCCAGGCATTTAATCCCACAGGAAAGGGCTGCTGCTTTTCTGTGACCCTGTGACACCTTCATTCAGGTTTCAAGGTCAGTGCTGGGCTGCCTGGTACAATCCTGCAGGGACTCTCTCCTGTGGGTGATGGACAATTTGGTCTTTAATATCATGTCACCAGCTTTGACTCCCAGAAATGGGAACCAGCAACTGAGTGGCTTTTTGCTGTTCATGGCCCCTGCCTCCTTACTCCTGCTAGTCTGGATGTGAAGGCGGAAATGTGAATCTCCAATTGTTTTTTCTGTTCGAAGTTCATCTCAAATTATGATGTTTCTTGTCTCAACTCCCTTAGGACATAAGGGGATGCTGCTCTTGGTCTGCCGAGCAAGAAAGAAAAGACCATCTGCTATTTTGGGCTATATATAGTAAATGCCCGGGGGGGGGGGGGGGGCGGGGGCTGTACATTTTAGCAATAGCTCCTTTTTGATGGTCTTTTACATATTCCAGCATTACTCATGTCAGTAGTAGCCACTGTCTGATGTCAGGGAGGGACCTCTGCTGGGTTTCACCCTTGAGGTGCAATCATGGGATGTCCTATAGGTCTCATACAAATTCAGCGGTGGAGACTGTCTGCCTCTGCTCTGGATGAGCTGGAAGTCACCTGGCCTGAAAATCAAAAGTTGTCCATCTTTGTGTACTCATCTATTTATTCCACTGCTTTCAAATTAGGTACCTGTGAAGTGCATTTGTCCCAGTGGCTTAGACCTGTGAAAGAGGAAATGGCTTTTTTAGATGTGAAAGCCAAAGACAGCAAAACTCTGGTGGTTCTGCTTCAGTGACTGACAGGTAAAACACACGTGGACCTGAGAAGTGTCTGAACAACAGCTTCTGTTCTTTGGCCGAATCATTGGGTATCATGAAACCTGAAGCCAGCGCTGTGACTTGCTTAATTAATTTGCTTGGTTAATTATGTGAACACAGTGATGACTGCCTACTCCAGAGTCCCAGCCCCAAAGCTGAACATCATTTGGTTGTCCCTTTGGAGTGTTTGCTGCCTTCTCCCATCATCACTTATGCTTTTCCAGTAGTGTACTTCATGTTACCATTTATTTGGGGCTTGTTTTATTCCCCACTGCACTGTTTATAGTGGTAGGGTCAGTCAAAACCAGAAATAAGCCTGGTTTTGAACCAAGAAAGCAAAATACAGCTCAAGGTGACATACTTGGGTCAGCGGTGTGAGTGTTCAGTGCTCTCAAGGGCAATGTGATCCCCAGAACTCAGCCTAGCAAGGCTCTGCTGTGTTGTATGTGTTTTGTTCTGGGATATCCGTATGTATTATGTGAAATTCATGGATCTCTTTTCATTGCTGGCGTACTTGTAGCAGGACAGTTTGTGCAGATAAAGCTTTAAAGTAAATTTGCCTTAAAACTCATCTAAAAATCTGATTGTGGACTTTCTCTGCTTGAAAATACTCACGCTTTAAGTCAGGGGATTGATTTAAGCACAGTTCTTAGGCTGTCCTTGCTATAAGGAGCATCCATACAACGTTCATCTCAACCTCTGCAACCAGAGTCTTCAAGTTTCCTTAAGAAGTAAATAGATAACAAAAAGGCAAGAAATCCCTGAGCTAAATACAAGGATATCGTTTCCATGCAAAGTGGAAAGATTACAAAAAAGAAGGATGCTTTTGTTGTAAGTGTAGAACCAGTCATAATAGGCACAACAGGGAAGTACTTAATAGAGTTTCAGCTTGCAAAACAGTAATTAGAGATGATATTCCTCTGATTGCTCAAGGCTGCATTTGCGATAGGTCATTCCTCAATTGGGGCTGAATAGATGTGATGTGGAGGCCCATATTTGCAACATTACAAGGCAGGCATGCTTTTCTTTAATCATTATTATTTCAGTTACAACCCAGATGAGTGATCCCAGCTGCTAGATAAGAATCAAACACACACAAATATGGCTCATCTTTCCTAACATATGGAAACCTGAAGTGCAGAAGTAGTCTGCATCTCAAACCCTGCTTACCCCCTGCATGCCCAGATGGTGTTTCTCTCCTGGTTTAGCTGTAGTTAAGTGATAAGCAGCTATCTAACCCAAGTGGAACTACTTTTTGGGTGTAGGGGCAAGGATAACTTTGTTTATAAGGGCCTGGAGTCCTGCCTGGCTCTTCCTTTCTCCTGAACTCAAGATCCTGGCCAACTCAGAAACACAGTTTTCTGTCTGCTCCTCCTTGATAACAGCTTCATGCCCCAACTCTTGGGTATCCAAAGAGTTTTTCTTTAACTCCAGGGGAAAGTAGGTCATGCTTTTATGAGCTATTTCGTATACATGTTTTAGAGGGAATTTGCTTTTGTTTAAGTGGGTTACCTGACTGGTCAGAGCAGAGACAGGATGGGCTCAAGGCATGAATGCTTCTTGCATATGTTGAAATACTTTGTCCTTCCTATTAAAGAGTAGAGGGGGTAGAAAAATCCCTGATGAAGGGAAAGGGGGTAACAGTGTCTAATCACTGCAGAACCATCTTGAGCTAATTGAGTTTGTCTAAAATTCGTCCAGCCTTTAAGGTTTAATAGAAGATGATGGTCTTAATGCATCACATGCCTTGGAGTAAATGGATACTCTCTTTTAAAGGCCCTGTTGATGTTATGTGAAGGGGAACAACAGTTGTTATGATTCTGAAACTCAGATTGAACCCAATTAATCAATGCTGAGATGATTTGAATCATGTGGCATGCATGGTCACCTCTCTGATATTCTATCCTTATCCCTCCCTAGACTGAGACATGATTGATGTCAACTGTACACCGAATTTTCAGGGGGAAGGCTGAGCCAAGTCATTTGGACAGAGAAACAAATTAGATCAAAAGTGTGATCCAGGGAAAGGGAGATCGGTTTCAGAGCAGAAGCTTCAATTTCTTTTTATACCTTGGGTCCTCTGTCGGGGTACACATGCCTTGGGGATTGCAATGAGCACTGTGGCCACGCATGTGTGTGTGCGAACACCATCTCAGGGGCAGGACTTGGAGCAGGAGATGACTCCACAACATGCCTCAGTCAAAACCCAAAGTGCAAAACTCATCGGAAGGCACGTTTGCATCTTCAGGCAGCCCTTCATGGAAAAATAATCTCCGAGCCATCCCCAGTTCTTAGGTTACAGCCAGCCATGGGTACCTTGTGACTTTGCCTGGACAAAACGGAGCTTGAGGAGGGAAAGGGAGGGGGAGCACAGGGATTAGGCACCCAGTGGGGGAGAAGGGGAGGCAGCACTCCTGACCCCTGCTCTGTGCTTCACGCCCACTCCGTTTCACACCCGCTGCCCACCTTCTGCTCCCGGGTTTTATGCCTCTGCAGCCAGCCCAGCCTTGGCTGAGAGTTAATGGGGGGGGGGGGGGTTGGGGGGGGGGGAGGAGGGTTGTTATTAATATTTTGGATCGCGCCTTTTATTTCCTTGGGCTTCTCTTGGATTACAGAGAGCCGGGGGAGGGCTGGGGCTGGGAGTTTCTCAGGACTGGGGGTTGCCTTTTGTTTCTCTACTTTTTGTTTTGTTTCTTTTTTTTTTTCTTTACCCGCTATTTTTTTTCCATTTTATCCCTTTTTTATCCCTTTTTTCCTTTTTATCCCTTATTTTCCACCTTGTTTTTTCCTCCCTTATTTTTCCTCCCATATATTTCCTCCTTATTTTTCCCACTTTTCTCCTTTTTTCCCCCCCTTCTTTTCCCCTCTTATTTTTCTCACTTTCTCCCTTTTTTTCCACCTTTTCCTCTTTTTTTTCTATCTTCCCCTCTTGTTTCTGTTTAATTTGGGTCCTCCCACACACACCTTGTTTTCCAGAAAAGGTTTTCCGCTTCTGCCCCCGCTCCCTAAATCCCACATAACCACTTTGCGGGTGCCAGTCACGCGTGGGCACCCGGGTTTGCTCCAGACGAGGGCTCCCCTGTTCCTCCTGGGGGAACGGGGGGGTCCTGGCGGCTGCGGGACCCGAGTCTGCTTTATCCCTACTACAGCGGTCTAATACAAACTCCACTGTTACCCTATGTGCGGCGCAGCCCAGGTCTACCGCTGTCTCCCCTGACAGCTTCACAGAAATGAGGGGTCTGAACAAAACTTGCCCAAACCGCTGTGATCTGAACCAGGGGTCGGGGGGTTGTGGTCCTGGTCCCTTCCAGAGGGATGTGCTGCTGACATGTCTCTCCAGGGTGTTGTGGTCCAGGCTACTCCCTTATCTTGTCCGAGTCCCATGTGCGGCGGTATGTCAGATTTATTTCCTACCAGGAGTTAAAATCACTTTCGCTTCTTCCGATGGGGGAAACGGGCTGAGACCGGGGTGTCACCTCCCCGGGGGACTGGGACCGGGCGGAGGCTCCGGAGCCTGTGGAAAGTGGAAGCGAAGAAACCCCTCGGTCCCCAGCGTGCTCTTACTAAAGGGGGATTTAAAGCCTTTGTGTCCGCAGGGTTTTCGGTGTCTGTCTCCAGCTCTTGGCTGGAGCAAAGCGGGTTGGTAGCGCTGAAGTTTGCTGATGCTAGGAACTAATGAGCGGGGTTTGTATAAAGAAAATGGGAACTTTCCTTAATTATTGTATTAAGCGATTCCGTCTAATTTTGATTAAAGCGAGCCTTGCAACAGTTCAATACAGCCTCGTCTCATCTCTTTAATAGCTTTCAGAGCGTCTGCGGGGGAAAGATACCTTAAGGAAGTTAAATGATGTCAAGATTATTTTTCATTACTGCAGTTTTGTGTCGTTAGAAAAGCAACAAATACTGTTAATCTGGTTCAGTGAGGGGGCAAAGCCTTTAACTACAGATATATTCTTTTACTCATTAAGTTCATTTGCGCGAACCCTCTTGTAAGGTAATTGCTTGTTTCTACTACCTTTGCTCGTTTTCCTTTTTCTTTTTAGCCCCCCCGATCGAAACAAAATGACTGCTGCTGAAAAGCGCTGATTATCCTGATAGGGTTTTCCCCCCCGGTGGAAACGGTGATGAGTTGAAGCACAGGGAATAGGAAATTCTGACGGGAGATCTATTGTTTTTAAGAAAGATCCGAACAATAAATGTCATGTCAGGCTCTGCGCGTGTAGATGTGTTAATTAGAGGCTGTTTAAATAAGCGCCCGTATGTATAGCAGTGGTTTCCAGAACGGGGCTATAGATCACACTGGAAACAAAAGAAAACGGGGCCGGTTTTTAATCACAGCGCATAAAACCTTCTTACTTTTCTTAGCACCGACCTTCCTGTCCCTCCCTCATCCCCCAAAAACAAAAAACGGGGAAAAGTCGGGATAAGCGTTGCCTGGAGAGTTTGGATCGTTTTAATTCCTCGCCGCTTCCTCGACAGCCGAAATTCCCGCTCCGGTGCCAGGAGCCCTCCGCACAGCAGCGGGGAGAAGGGACAGGGCAAAGCCCTTCCCTTAATTCCTAGGAAAGGAGGTGGGGGAGTCTTGGCCAAGAGGGGGTTGGAAGAGTTGGATTTGGGGCTGCCAGGGCGGCACTTTTTCCTCTTTGCCTTCCCTACCCCGTGTCCCCGGCTGCGGTGGGGGCTCTTCCCTCCCCGTCCCGTTTCCCCAGCGCTGTCCCGCTGCCCCTTCGCACCAAGAAAGGCTGGGTTTGTCTTCAAACCTAAGCCGCTTGCTTCAGCCCCCCCCCCCAGCCCCAGCCCTGGGGTGCGGGAGCCTCCGCAGCCGCTCTCCCCGCCTCCCGCCCTGGGTTTAACATCAATTTCATTCCTTGCTCAGAGTCTCCTACAAAATCGCATTTGCTGGGGTGTTTTTCCCCTGCGCTGCCTGCGTATTGTCACTCAGCGGCAGGACTCCCTCCGTCCTCCCTCCTTTCGTGTCCTTCCAGCCCTTCTGCCTAATTGTATTCCCAATTGCATTTGCTTTGATGGATTTACTTCCTTTTGTAATTTCCCAGTTATGGACCCTGGTTTTGCCTTCCCAACACTTAATGTGGAACAAAAAACATCCCTTCTGTGCTCAACTTGTGGAGAAATAGATTGCTTTGAAGATCTCTGCTAGGATGTTTTAGGGGGGGGTCCCCCTTTTGTCGGGCCTTGATACGTTTTCCCTCTTTTCAGCTGTTCTGTTGTGTGTCCCCTTTCCCTTGCTGGTGTTCTTTACTCAGATATAAGTCCTTCAAAAGACAGGCAGAGAGCAAAAGCTGTGAAAGCCTTAAGGAGGATGAGGAGAGGGAACGGGGGAGGCTCAGGGCACAGGCAGGAGTCAATGCAGGCAGAGCATGGCACAACCGGAGTGACCTGCCGTTCGGGTGCTCCTTGTGGCTGCACGGGCAGCTCGCTGCAGCGCTTGATGTAGACAGCACATTGTAATGCCGAGTGATGGAGATGAGGGGGTGCGCGCTCGCACTGGGCGCTTAGAGGATGCGGAGACGCTGATGGAGATGGACCGAGTTTAGGCAGCGAACGGGCAGCTGGGACTTGCTAGGCCGGGAGTCGGGGGGCGGCCACGGGCCGGGGGCTGCCCCTGCTCTTCCCCCGAGAGGAGAGAAGGGACTTGTCCGGAGACGGGCGCCCTTCCCGGGCCTTGCCGGCCAGCGCCGGGCTGCCTGCGGAGAGGAGGCAGAGCCGGGGCCGCCCAACGCGGGGGTTACGCTGCGCTCCGCGCGAGAGGAGCAGACGGGGGGGCGGGGGGAGCTTTCAGGCCGTTGAAAGCACTTGTGCGGCTTCTGTGGACAGCCCTCGGCCCTGTAACGAGAAAGAGGAGCTCTTGGCTCCCTAGCGCCCGGCTGCGGGGCTGCCTGCCCGCGGGTAGGAGGTCCGGGGGACCGGACCCGCAGCCTGGGGTATTGGGTGAGCAGGGGTCAACCCCTTTGTGAAGGTGCCAAGGGAAGCCAAACCTTTATTCATCAGGGAGGGCCGTAGATGAAGGGGGGGAAATTCCGAGGGAAGGAGCCCCGATTATGTGGGAACAACTGGGGCCGGGAGGCAGAGCCCCGTGGAAGACCCCGGGCCCAGGCGGCGCCGGGCGGGGAAAACGCTCCTCTCACTGCCTCGGAAGGAGCGATTTCGTTTACGTCCCTTGAAAATAAGAGGTGCGATGCTCCCTCATCAGGAGACAGCGGTTCTTCTGCTGATGCCCTCCTATACCGGATAGGAAGATGGGGAGAAGCGAAGGAGGGGACCCCAGGAACACCCTCACCATGGGGAGGGAGGGGGGTTCTGTGCTGGTGCCTCCTCAGAGCTGCTGCTTTTTCTCTGCTTTTGGGAAGATGCTGCTTCCCCACATCATCTTCTGCCCGAGCGCGGTACCGAGCCCGGGGGAAGCCCTCTTCATCCCCCACCAACCCAGCCGTGGCAGCGGCCCGGGCTGGACGTGAAGGAGCGGTAGATACGTGGGGGATGCGCGGAAGCAACAAGGGTGATGATGGGCAGGTGGATGCTGGACTGGGACCTAAAAGCGGCAGAGACAACAAAAACAGTGGAGCTGGGGGGGCAAGAAAGGGAGATGCGGCCGCTCCGCGGGTATCTCAACAGGTTCGACGAACACGCCACCTCCGCGGGCGCGGAGCGGCTCCCCGCGGAGTGGGGGACCTGCGGCTTCGCCTACCGGCGGCAGCGAAACGAGCCAAGTGTCTCCTTTTATCTTTCCCTTCTTTTCTCCCGTATCCCCTGCGCTGAGCGGGGCTGATTTGGGGCGCGGAACGAGGTGCACCGTTGCGCGGGGGCTGAGCCCTTTACCCGCTCTGTGCGTGTCTTCCCCCCGCCTCGGTTTCACGAGTTCATTCATAGGCAGATTAATGATGAATATCCGATGCGATGGCTTGATAAAAACGTCAAACCCACCCTCTCAGCGCCGTTTTTCCCGGCTTCTCTCCCTGTTTCCCGGGTGAGCAGCTCCGACGGTGACCAACCCACCCCCGGCGAGCTCGTAAGGGAGTCGGGCAAAGCGGGGGGGGGGGGGGCAAAAGGTTATTGAGGCAGGAAATAAATCTCAACACCCTTTCCCCCCATGTCCTTTCTCTCGCCCTGTGTATCAACACGAACACCAACAGCCGGGCTGACACTGTAGCCGTTTGGGGGAACAATCCTTTTAATCGGGGTATAATCCACAGGACACTTTAAAGAAAAGCTGGAGCATTAACCCTGTGCCCCAGTATAATTCTTCCAAGAAGCATCTGGTACTTGTATCACAACATGGGATTAGCTTTCTCCTTGCAAGATCAAAGGGGTTTTCTCGCGCTCGGCGGGGACCTTTGCGAGGTGTCCCCGCTCCTCCGCCTTGCCCGTGGCAGGCGACATCCCCCCGAGCCGCAGGACATGCGCGGGTCTCTACCGCGTCTCTGTTAGGAACAAACATTGATGATGGGCCCAGCTGAGCCTTCTGCCGGGGCAGGAAGGGAGGTTCAGGGCTTGCCTGGGTGTGGAATATCTTAGGGCTTATCTCAGTCCCTTCTGTGCCGCCGAATCTCTCATGGGCATCACGACCCCAGATTTCGCGGCTCTCCAGCCCGGTGTGGATCGGGGTATGGACGGAGGATGGGACCAGAGCAAGAGCTGCCCGTCCAGTCCCCTGTCCTCACTCCCTTGCTCATCCTGCTTCGACTCCTCCAGTTTAGGCCTCACTGGTGTTCCTGGGCTGGGTCGTAAAAAGATTTACAAGACACTGTTAAACCAGCAATAAAAACAATTAACTTTAATGGCACCTTGGTTGGGTTTTCCTCTCTTCTCCTTTTCCCCCAGAGCCTGCAGCAGGCCAGAGCAGTGCATGTGGGACCTACCTGGGGACAGCACCCTGCTTTGGGTGCCTGGAGGACATCAGGGCTTTGGGGTGCCTTGTCCCCCCCAGCAACCCTAGAGGAGCTGCTGAAGCGGAGCTCCCTGCGCCCTGGGGCAGTGCCACAGGGCAGGGATGGATGGAGGGGGACAAATCAGCTTCTCCACCCGGGGCTCTGCCTGCAGCGGAGCTGCCACCGCTCTCATCCCGCATCCCTGGGGGATGCTTTATTGACCCTTTTCAGTTGAGGCTCATCAAGTACCCTCTGTTCCTGGGCTCCCTTCACATCCAGTCAGGGTATTTTTCTTTCTTTAAAATCAGGGAATTAATTTCTAAGAAACTGAAGCTGTCAATAGCAGATATAAATCAGAACTGGACAGAGGATGAACATTACCCAAAGTAAAGCAATTTAGTAAAATCACCTCTTTCCTTCCATCTCCCCACTCCTGCTCCAATGAAAATTGAATTATTAGCTCAGCAGTATAAATGACGGTGGGGCCCCGGTTGGAGATGCTGGTTGGGGTGAGTTCATTAGATAGATGGCAGAGAGAAAGACGTACAAAAATACCAATAAAAATTGATGTTCACTTCTGCTGATCACCAAAGGGGGTTATCTGTTAATAATGTGATAGCAAATATATTGCCTGTAATGACAGAAAAGGGGGCCTCCTTTTCTTGGAATACCTCTGTATTGTCATTTGAGTATCTAGACAGATTGTACCAAACATTCTCTGCAAGAAAGAGCACTGCTCTGTTGAACTCAGAGGTTATTGAAAAGGAAAGAGCTGGCAACAGAAATTAATCACAAAATACATTTGGATTTCATGTGAAATTTCTGCCCTCCGTTTGCAGAAGGTGAGGGATCCCAACCAAGTCAGGCTATGGAAAAATCCAAGTCAGCAATCCAAAGATTTTGCATCTTCCTAAATAATCCACTTCTCCAAAAGTTTTGCTGATGGAGAGAAAACCTGTTTGTAAAAATAAATCCCTCCTGGGCAGGAGCCTGGCTCAAACAGCGCTGCTGTAGCTAGTGTTCCTGTGCCAAAGCCTTGCTCTTATATCTAAGACCTCCACGTCAAAAGGCTCCAGCCATGGGTTCTCCTGCAGGTGGTGGGTAGGGAATGCCTTGACAGGTTAACTCAGGTTGAAAGCCTTCCTTAGCAGGAACATCCATAGCCCTGGGATGAGAGACGTTTGTCATCCGTTCATCCTCCTGCTTTTTAAAGCCCAGCCAGCTTATTTCTCACGCTCCCAAACACAGAGGCACCTTATTAGCACCCGGATGCCACCATGCAATTTGCTTTAGGTTTCTGCCTCGAGCTTTAGCTCTGTGCAAATGTCCAGAGAAAGAGAGAGAAGTGTAATTATCCGGCTACAGCTCTGCTGACACAGGGCAGGGCCACGCCAACAAGCCACAGCCTGCCAGCTACTTGGCACTAACTGTCTGTGGGGCTGCTCTTACCCATCCCAAATGGGAAGTCACCCGGAGCAGAGCCTCCTCCTTCCCTTTTCACCCCACCTAACTTCTGCCTTCCTCCTTTCCCTGAAAATCTTTGTCGTGCTTCCAAATTCCTTTGAAAGCATTGCAGTTTGCAGGCTCAAAGTAGCCAGAGCACAGGTTTTTTGTCCAGAATGGGCAAACCCTCCATCTAGGGTGGTTCTAAAAATGTAGAAACTTTACTCTGAAGCGGGCACATGAATTGCTCGCTCCTTTATTTCTCGATGCCTTGTGCTGGGTGTAGAGAGATGGCTGCTGCAATCCCATCAGCACTGACTCAAAGCACTCATCACACCCTGGGAATAAAAGCCCAGACAGGTAGTTGCATGCAATTAAACACTATGAGTTACCACTTATCAGTGGGGCTGTATTACCCAGCAGAGTGTGTGCTTTTGGTGTGCTCTAGGCCCAGTGATTTCTCTCTCTTCTTCTTTAATGCTTTCCTTTACTCCCATCCTTGAGTTAGTTGTTTAACCCTGGTGACAAGTGGTTTGTTTTCCAGTTACCTTTGCGAACCTCTTAGCAAAACCAGCTTTAGACTCTGAAAAACGCTGACCTAGCCTATTCCTGATCCAAATTAAATGAGTTTGCCCCGACTATCCATAGGGAGCACGCAGGCAGGCAGTTAATGCAGTTCAGCTAACGAGCAGTAACTCGTTAAGTTTCAGTGACTTAGTCCTTTATGTTCGCCTGTCTATAAGGGAGACCACACAGAAGCAGAAAGAGCAGCCGGCTCTGTGGCCCCGCTAGCCAGAGTCAAGGGGGAGGTGATAATTATTTGTTTGGGCTCTCCTGTGTTAGGAGAGTCCCCGTTTGTTTGTTTTTCAACTGATCAGGAGTGGAACCCTGTTTGCTTTGTGCCTTTTAAGCCGGGTTAGAGGAGAGCAGAAGCATCGAGGCTGCGGGTGGCCTTTGAGCAGGATGGAGGGGCACAGAGCGTGAGGATGCAGGGGATGTGGGGATGGGACCGATCATCTGGGAATCTTGGCTAATGATAATTGTGTCTTGGAGGTGTCACATGAAGGGTTAGGAGACAGGCACTCCTGACAACTTTGTCTCTAGTGGGAGGGGATTAAGGGATGGTTTTATACATGGCATTTAAGCATCTTCCTCCTCCAGATTTCACAACAGATAGCTAAAGGGAAAAAGTATTCTGTTTCTTGCTCTTCCTAGAGCTCTCAGCCAAAGGGAGACAAAACCCAGGCTTATCTCCAGTGTTTTCAACAGCTTTGCTTAGCTCTCTGCCTCCTCTAATTCCAGTTGTAGGCCCCCTAGTTCTCCTCCAGTGTTGGAGGAGCTGGAGATGAGGCTGAGCATTTGCAGGACCCCCACACCAAGAGACCCCACAGCTTGACTCATGTCCCCATTTCCCACTCTGAAGCAGGGATGTATGGAGCTGCACACAGCTGGTCAGGGGAAAGCTGAGTGTTAGAGCTGTGGACTGTGGATCAGGCATGCAGCTGCTCCTGGCTCACAGGATCCTAAAGGTTCGCTGTCACCAGCCCAGTGTTTCTGCTGGTAACATGAGCCCAAACTCTCTTATCACCTCCCATGGGAAGGCAATAGCAGCATCATGCATAACTCCTTGGGGCAGGAGAGCAACAACAACACTGAACTGCTGCTTTCCAAAGCCCTTTGCAGATAGGCTTTTCTGCTTTCCCTTTGCTGGTTATACAAGCTCTACTTAGGAAAAGAAAAAAACCCAAACAGTGGAGACAGACTTGAAACAACTGCACTCTGCTGGAAGAGCGTGCGTGTGAGATATGGAGTAGATTACAGCTTGACATGGCACGTAAAAACACTCTTTCCTTTTAACACCTTTATTGCGAGTTTTAAAGGGTAATCAAAATATGTTCTTAGCTGTTTGCTCCTATGCTATAAAAGGACACTCATACCTGTGAAATCCTATGACCTACAAATAGTAAAAAAGGTGTATTTTTTGCACAAGTGACCTTTTGCGTGAGGCTACAGAAAGAAAACGGGAGCGAAGTGTCAGAGGTGTGTTGTATAACAGGAGGACAGTGGAAATTGTGCTGTTTTCCACCAAAGTGAGTGGAAAAAGAAGTGTTGTGAGCATTTGCTTAAGGGAAATTAATCCAGTCCCGAGGTAGTGTGGTTTGTCTGGAGTCAGTGGAACGATGCCAGTGTGCGTTGGGCCTCGGAGAAATGCACAATCCTGCTTGGAGGAAGGCACCTGTGCATGCTTTTAGATCCTTCCCTGCCTCTCAAATCCCTGTCCCATGGTTGTCCTTGCTGCTTTTTCTCTGGGAGGTCTGGGTAAATGGATTCAGATCTGATGGGCTTAGAAAGGAGTAAAGAATAGGTAAAAAATGATAAAGTATTGATAAAAAAACCCAGTGGCTGCTACTAAAGCTGCTGCCACCATGGTCCCTTGGCTGCAGCCAAAGGGAGGGTCCATGTAGCACTGAGCTGCAAGCACCCCCCTGTGCCCATCCCTGCTTCCCCTCAGTGCCCTGTGGAGCCCCTGCTACCGATCTTCCTGGGATAGGCATGATCCTGCCTGTGAGCCTTGCCATGGCACACAGTGACAGCTCTCAGTGCCTCTGCCACTGGGTCTCCAGTAGCCATAGCTCCAGGCAGGATGGAAGGGCAGAGAGATTTCCCTCCCTGCAAACTCTGTTCCCTTTGGTATTATTTTTATTTCTGCTGCTTTATGGTTTGGGTTTTTTTTCTCCCTGAGTCAAACTCGATGAAAGTCTGAGAATGAAGTCAAACAAGTGAATTTTCTGGCCTTGCCTACACAAGGTCATGAGATTTTGCAAGAGACCAGGGACTGGAATGCCTTGAGCTCTTGAGAGCAGCACCGTGCTTTGATTCCTCAGACACACTGCAGCTCTGGAGGGTGGTTTTTAGTAAACAGGGCTCATACAGGTACCTGGCCCTGCTTTGACGTGGTGTTAGGAGAAAGGTGCGGGAGCGGTGGTAGCACTGGTTCAGCCAGATGGAGTCTGACTCCATCCCTCTGTCTGGAAATGAAGCAAATGCCTCTGCCCCCACTATCAGCTCTGTGCATCATATGATTCATGCTCGAGGAGTCCCAGAATTACAGCTGTAAGGCACATTGTGTTTAGGCTTACTAAAATCATTCTGTCATAAAAGGGCTGGCGTTGTGGGCGAAAGAAGAAACAGAAAGACTCACAGAGATGAGGCAGGCAACCAGCCATCTTGTGCAACCAATACTCCTGCAACTGCTTCTTTATTCAGAGCCCAGTCCTTTCAAAATGCCAAGCACCTTCTTGTTCAGAGCAGCTGCCTTGCTCTTCCCCCGGGACACCGGGAGGGCACGGACCCACCATGAACATCCATCCATGCTGCCTTTCATGCCCATGCAGCAGCCGCATCCAGCCTTTCCCTTCTTGCCTTCCGCATGCCTAACATATATCAATTTTCATTGGTTTCCAAATGATTTTGAGACCACGTGCCTTGATTAAAGGCTGGTTGAAACATACAGTGCAATCTGGTTCATCTCCACACTGCTCTTTTTTTCCATGGATATGGTGTGAAGGTTCTTTTCCAAGCCTCTGTCTTGGAGCAGCGCTGCTGAAGTGGAGGGCAGCCAGCATGCAGGAAGCATACCAGGTAGTTGATGTTTTCCCGTGTTTGGGAAGTGGGAAAAGGAAAAGGGCTTTTCACTGTCATCTTTTCTAGACCTGTTTTGAGAAAAGATGCCACAGCAGTCCTGGTGTTTGTCCATGTACCCTGTGCCACATACGGCACCTACAGCATGCAAGAGAATCGCTTTGCTGCCAAGTAGATCCCCATCCTCACTCCTTGCAGAGCATCTTTCAGCCCCGGATGGCCCCTTGCACAAGCCATGGGGTGCCCCTGGTTATCTGAGCAGGCAGGGGCTTGTTGGGGCTTCCCAGGGGCAGCAGAAGCAGGTCTCAAGTGGCACTGGTGGCAGAACCGCTTCTCTCTCATCCCTCTCAAACCCAGGGGACTGACTGAGGAAGAACTAGCTCAGGCTTATACCTACCTGCTGCTCAGTTTTATTTGCTGGTATCCCACCCTTCTGTATAACACTCTTGGATTCCCCTGGTATTTGCAAGGATTCTCACCTAGGCTTGGCTTAACTGGTTTGTAGCTGCTACAGAAGCACAATGCTTGCTTTCTGCCCTGGGTGTTTCTCAGCCAGTGGTCCCAGCTGTATGAGCTCAGGAAAGGCAGTTGGTGAAGGGAGGGAGAAGTGAGGGGGTGGGAATCACTGAAAACTTTATTGCAGTTGAAAGCCAAAGAAGAATCCTGCTCCTCCACTTTCCCAGTGCCAGGTATTCGTTCTCAGTGTGCTCTGGGAATGGCTGCCCATGGAAGGAGCATGGGGACAGAGAGGTGGCATTGAAACGTTTCTGTTCTTTCTTTTATGGGCAGTGAATGAGAATAAACAACACTTTTGTTGTTGTTGTTTTATCCCTGAAGTAACCAAAAGAAGACTGATGTGTTCTGCTAGATCAGACTCTTCTGTGCAGCACATGCAGGCAATGGGTACAGGCTCAACGTTGTTAGTATGCTTCTGTTTATTATTCTACCAGTCTAATTGCTATTAGTCATACAGTCATACTACAGTTAACCACTTTCCAAATTCATCCTGGGGACACCTCTCCTAAATTATTTCCATGCTGGTCATTTGCCATTTATTTCCTTCTCCTCTGTTTTCTGTCTCAACAAGTTTTTAATCTATGACAGCACTTTATCTCCCAACCCCATGATTATAAAATTTCCTTCAGAGACTCTACTGAAGGGCTTTATCAAAAGCCCTTTGAACCTCTCCATAAATTAGAATCTCTGTTCTCCTTTTCCTACTATTTTGTTAACTCTTTCAGGGGTTCATAGGGATAAAGAAGGTTTCCTTCACCTTTACCAGGACTCTTTCTTTTACTCAAGGTAGTTAACTTACATCACTATTTTGATGCTATTTTCTCCTTTTATCACCCTTCTCTCTCCCTGCTCAGCACATCCAGGTCACTGGCTTGGGACCACATGCTGGTGCTCTCCTAATTGGGGTATGGCCTTGACTGAGCTCACGGCTCCCCCGTATTCTACCACTAGTGATTGATAGTGTGGAGCAGATCCTGCTGATGCTTAATGAGCAGAGCCCTGGCAGGCTGATTACTCCAGCCCACATGTGACACCATCATTTTTTTGCTGGCAACAGACACTTTCTTCTCACAAGATTTTGGCATCCTCAGATGTTCCCCTCTTGGTATTTCTCCGTGCGCTGCTCTTTGGCTGCTGCCTAGCTTCTGATTTTGATAGAAGGTGGCCCTTGCTCCTTGGTGTTATGAGCAGATCAAAGGGGTAGGTAGGAACAACCTTGTCCGAAGGACAGAGTGTTGGACTGGCACTCTGGAGCCTTGGATTCTTTCTCTCTGCCTCTGTTCTTGACCAGATAAGTAACCCTGGGTGAGTCAGTTCAATTCTCCTTCACTCTCCTGTTTTCCCTCCCACACTCTTTCTCTCTTCAGCTTAGATTTTAATATATCTAGTGCAGGAAATTGTCTCTCACTGTGTGTTTGCACAGTGTCTATTGCAATAAGATTGTGGAGGAAAAATCATAAGTCAGCTTGGAAATCTCTTCCTTGAATATCTGAATCTCCTTTCCCTCCATGATGGATTCTTTCCTGTAACTTCTCTGCCTGCAAGTGGATAATACACAGTTATTCCTTTTTCTTCAGGCAGTTGCTAGGAAGAGGAGGCTTAAGTAGCTTCGCCTTTCCCCTCCATCCCCTTCCCCTACTACCTTTTGAATGCAAAAGTTGGTTTCAGTCAAAGTTGATCAAAGGGTGAAAGTTTCCTAAAACTTTCATTTCAGTGGGATAAGTGGAGCAGATAGAGGGATAGAGGAGGGATAGAGAAATAGTGGGATAGAGGAGGCCATCAGTGATTCCCACTAAAGCAGTGGGTGTTGTAGCAAGCATTCACTTCTGGACCTGAGGATCTCCACTGGGAGCAGTTGCTTGGAGCCCAGAGTAGGTGATATAGCTGTCAGCAGTGTCTACACATCAGTGGACACTGGAGAAACCACTCAACAGAGGGTCCATCCCTTGCGCAGAATCCTTGGGGACAAACAAGGGATGATGAGTTCATACCTCAGCCTTAGTGTAACTGAAAGTGGGCAATGGGCACAGACGTGTTGAAAACCAGGGCATGTTTGTTCTCTTCTGGTGCTCATGGCCCTACGTGCTTCTTGCAACAGCGGTGTCTCCTGGCAAGCACAGGCACTGAGCCTCATGTGAAGCTGTTTGGAAAATACCTCCCTTCCTCCCACCCTTTGCCCACACACTGAGCTCTCGGGCAGAAGAGGGGGAAGATATTACCTGTTTTCCTATTTTCCCCTCTAGAGATCTCTACCATGAAAGTGCAGAAAGGTTGAGATTTGGGGCTCATTAATAACACACCCTATTATCAGCTGAGTGTAGCAAACCACCAGTTTTGGATGCCCTGATTTCTTTCTGAGTGGGTGGTTTGGAAGATGATGGAGTTGACTTTCTGGAGCACTGCAAAATCCTCCTGCCAAGTATTTGGCTGCTCAGCAGCCCTGAATACTGAAGCCTTGAGGGCATTTCTGAGTTGGGAGTGTGGAAAAGGAGGAACCCTGAATGAACAGACTCGTGAAAATTAGAGGTTCCTCTCTGCTGTGCCTCAGTTTACTCATAAGTAAATTGGGCAAAGTAATCCTCGGGCTTTTGCCTCAGGGGCTGCCTAGTCAAAATCCTTCATGCTTCAAAGTCCTTGAAGGCACTTGAATGAAAGACTCTGGACCCAGTAATTACAGAGCGTTGTGCTTGCATGAGGCTATGAGATAGGGAAACCTTTGCCAGGCAAGGTTTGGAGAAGAAAATCAACATCACATTGCCAAACCCTCTGAGGGGAAAGTGGAAGATTTACTGTTGCTAGCATCAAAATCAGCTGTTGTCATTTAAGGCCATTGCAAATGGATTTGTGGCAAGACTGTATTTGCACAAACCTGGCTACCAGGAGGCAAGTGAGACTGTTGGTGGTGGGATTTGCATAGGAGCAGGTTAGGAGGCAGCGCCTGCCTGGCCAAAGTCAGCTCAACCTTTCCAACCCAGCCAAGCTCTGCTCATTTCCCTAAGCTGAATTTTTGGCGTCTTTCCTTGAAAAACATCTCCTCAGATTGAGAGAGAAGGAGAGAAAGGAGGTCAGCTGTGTCAGAGGATGTTTTGCCTGTCTCCCTTAGGACTCAGTTATGGATTTAACATGAGATTTTCTTAAAGCCCTGGGAAAAAGGCAGGCTGCAAATTGTAGGTCAAAGCTGTGATTCACCCCTTTGCTTCTGCTTTGCTTTGGGAGGAAGGGGAAGTAACTTGGGTCAGTTTTGCCCTGTGCAAGGGGCATCTCCGCACCGTGCTGGCTCCATTGTGGTTGCAGGAGATGGGAAAGAGGTGGGAGCAGGGCTCTTCTGCCCACACTGCTGTGTCTTATCCGTTTTGCTCTTGCTGAAGAGGGAGATGCAGGCCTTTGGAGGTCAGTTTTCATTCTCCAATGCTCTGCCTGGCATTGGAGATAGATTGGAAAGAGGAGTATATGGGGTGTCTGATATTGTCCCTCTTTCGTGCACAAAGGCGTAAAAAACACGCCTCAGGTCTTCCTTTTGCTTAACTACAGGAAGGGCTACAAGACCCCTCACGGCTCATTTTGCTGAAGTCTCTTTTAGAAGTGCCATTCAGGAGCTTTCAGCATCAAGGAAGATGTCAGTGCAAGTTGATAAATGATGAGGTGCCTGCATTATTGCTAAGGGCTCATTTAAAACGAGACAACTTTGAATTGATAAGGTAATAACAGGCACAGGGTATGGATTATTGCTCTCTTTTTTCAGCAGAGAAATGACAAATGTTCCTGCAGAAAGAAGTGCCACACCCCCCTCAAACAAGACACCCTTCCCTTTCCCATCAAAATTCCTATGTCAAAGGAAAGGATTTGATTTCACTGTTAACACTCAGCCAGGAGAAATATGTGCTAGGTGCGAAAGCCACCTGTTCTGGGCGCAAAGCTGGCAGGGGAGATGTGCAAAGAGGCTGCAAGGCAATTTGGCTGTCACTCATCTTCTCAGGAGCTTAGGAGTGATGTGTGTGTGTGTGCAAGGCATGCACAGGCCCCTAGGAAAACTTATCACTTGTGGTGAAAAGTGCAAACAATTTCTTTCACCATCTCCTTTAAAAGAAACAGCAAAATCAAGAGTTGCCTCGTTGGAAATAAAAGGGAATTAAGAAATCTTGGGTCAATAATTTTTTTGCCCATCTATTTGCAAGGGGCCGAGTGTGACTCTTGGAAATCCCACTGCTGATGACTTTGCTCAATGCTAATCTCCAGGTCTTTTGATCTTTATACATTTAGGGCTTGACCTGAAGTCTGGAGAAATTAATGGGAGCCTTTCTTTCTCTCAGTGGGTATTCGCTGAGGGACTGATTAATTGATTTTTAGGTTTGTTGACTGTGCCTGTATCATGGACTCAAAGTACGCCATGAAAGTTTAATGCAATATTAAAATGGGATATTTGTTGACGAGAGTGACCCTGTGTGTCATGCAAGAAAAACTGCACATTCGGAAGTGTCTTCTGGATGTCCTTAATTTCCTCCAAATCTGATGTTTCTCAGCCATGTGCTCCATCTTCAGGGTTTCTTTGGCTGGGCAAACTGTCTGATTGTGGCAGGTCTTGAGTAGGCTTAGAGGTCTGAGGTTTCTGAGCACACCCTTTTCCATGCCTGGAAATTACGTCTCGGCTGAACACACACAGACTTCCCAGACATGGTCGTGCAGATAGGCTCTGTCTCAGAGAGATGCCACAAACCCAACGCTTCCAGGGTGCTTGGGATGTGTTGTGTATGCTCTGCAGAAGGGGAGCAGTAATAGGAAGGAGATCCATCGTGTTTGGAACCTGACAGGGCAGCAGGGCAGAACATGCATGCTTTCCCATCCGGGATATCCTTGTTGGAAAAAAATGTGGATCTCCCCCAGGAGGTAACCACATCCAGGCTTTGGTAAATGGAGGTGAGAAGCAGGTTGTCTTGCAAAGGGCCTCTCATTGAGCAAAGCCTGCTGTCAGCACTCCTTCCTTCACAAACTCCTCCTGGTATAAACTCCAGTGCCTTCAGTGATCCCAGAGTACAGGAGGGGAAATGGTTTCTCTGAGAGGCAAAGTCCAGATCATTTAAAACAATGAGGACAAGACCTTGAACTTGACTTTGCGGTTGATATGAGGTCACCAAATGCAGATGTAATGCATCCTCTGTCTGAAATTCTGGCCAGCAACAGCTGAGTAAGTTCCTCCATGGAGGAGATGCGTTGCAGTGTGCAACCCTGCGTGGTCATGCACCTGGATTGATGCCTCCCTTTAAAGGTCACCCTCTCAACTCAAGTGGCTGGGAAAGAGGCTGTTCGAAATAATATTGTATTCCATCCTCTCCTTCCCCTTGCCAATCCCAAAGAGCATCTCTGCCTCTTCCCTGAAAGGCATTTACTGTACAGAGTAGTCACATGAAAATTGCTGAGCTGAAGTATCCACATTCAGATGAGAAAACAGGCACATCCCTGCTCTGTGCTGCTCTACTGCCGCTGTTATCAGGGCATTGACTCTTGCATTGGTTGCGCTCATTGTAACTAGCCTGCAAAAATGGTATCCAAAAACATGGAATGGAAAAGCAAAAATCAACCAAAACCTTTCATTTCTTAAGTTTCCAAAGGATATCCTAGGCCTCATTGCTTCCTGCAATATTTGCATTGCAGAATCGTCCCAGTAAGCCTCAGCCTCCAAAGGGGAATGCAGTAGGGGGAGGCACCCCTGCTCCTTCCAGGCAATAAAGGGTTTAACTCTCCACTCCGTACCCCTTTGTGATATCCTTATCCATCTTCTTCCCTGTGGTGAAGCATGGCAGATACTCATCTCATGATTACTATGCAATCATAGGGGTGCATCATAGGTGAAGTGGTGAGTTATTAATCTTAATTATCATAGAGAAGGCACTCTGAAGTTGCACAGCCTATTTTTCTGGCCAAAGACTTTGAAACTCAGCTATTAAGAGGAAGCAAGCTGTGAAATCTATCTCCAGGCATCTGAAGAAGCCTTAAGAGATTGTCAAAAGTGCCGAACCCTTAGATGTTCCCAATGATGTTAGAGGAATCTCGAGTGCTTGCCTCTGGCTATAACCCCAGCCCAGGGCTTAGGGCTGTCTCCATGAGCAGAGGGACCTGTTTGCAAATCCCCATGCTTGCTTCATTTGAGTCAGGTTCTCTATACTTTCCTAGCCCCAGGGAGGCAAGAGTCCTTCTGTGAGGCATTCCCACTCTTTTCTGTTGAAACCATTTAACTTCATGTCATTGGGAAATCATCACTGGAATGAGCCCAAGAATAGGCATGAGGAGATGAAGCACCTTTCCTGGGTTTTTTGTGAGAAGGGTTGACTTAGGCTCCATTGCTTATTGCAGGGAAAGGACTGAAGCTAGAGATCCCAGGCAGAATGCATCACCTATCAAACTTCAGACGAAGGCATTCAGAGCAGCTTAGGACCTAGTGTTTCTTCTGTGCATGGCATTCTGTGTCCTGTGCATCCTATGTCTGGGCACTTTGCTGCCGAGAAGCTCTGTTCTGCGAATGTGGGCTTCTGACATGGGCATGTGAGATCCATCAGGAGACCTCAGTTACATGCTGCCACGTCATGTGGCTTTTCTACTTGGCTGTTTGAATATAACTTAAGAACCCATGGTGGAAGAAAGCATCCAAAGGTCCTGTTAATTGGTATTTGCATAAGGTTGGGTGATGAGATGTTGGGCTGCACTGCTTGCTCAGATGATGTTTTTGGCTAGGAAAACATCTTGTGAGCGAACAAAACTCATTCCACCCCTCTCTACAGAGGGGACGGGACCCTCAGCAACACCCCCCGTGCCCTCAGCCTGAATGGCTGCAGCCAGACCTTTGTCCAGGAGTGCTAAATGCGGGGCTTGAGTGGTCCTGGCTCCACTAGACGCCACACTTGAGAGCTGGCTTTGAGGAGGGCTTTCAGCAGGCACTAGGAGGTGGCAACAGGCTCTTGGGTTGGGAGATGGGGAATGCAGCCTTCATCTTCTCCACAGATGAAGATGGCAGCCGGGTCCAGCCAGATTCCAGAGGCATCTGGACAGCCTCTGTCATCATGTGGGATGGTTGGGGGGAGGCAGGACATACAGGGGGTTATCTCTCCTCTGCCTTCTTGGCTCAGAGGGGATGGCTGAGAATTGGAGGCCAGTGATATAGCAGGAGGCTGTTGTGCAGTGGCTGCAGAGCTTGGGGACCCTGCACAACCAAGGAGGTGTCTGTGGGGTTGGCTGTGATATTTGTCTTGCTGAGGCAGAAGGTGGCTGGGGGGAGCTTATCAGTGGAGTGATCTCTCTGTGGTTCATGTCATGCCATAAGAAAAAGAAGGAAGGGAGTAAGAAGTGTGGGGGGTGTGGACAGAGAGAAACAACACAAAAAAGGCAGAGTGAACCTGCTGGCTTCCCCAGACTACCTGGCACCACTGGTCATTTCTGTAGGCTACAGGGGTTGTCAGAGTAAGCTGGAAGGACAGGTGTAAATCTGTCCTGTCATTCCACCCTTCCAGCATCTTCTCACCTGAAGGGCTCTCATTTACTACAGAAAGCAAGCAAATAAACCCAGCCATCGTTGTGACTCGCAAAGGGCATGAAAAGACACCCCATGCCGCCGGGTAACCACGTCCTCTGCCTTGCCCCTCCCGTGCAGGGCTTTTACAGCCAGCTTGAAAGTAAACACTTCCCCCCCCCCCACCCCCAGGTATTTGTTAAAGCAAAGCAAATAAGAGCCATTGCAGCCCAGACCAAAATCCACTTGTTTGCAGTCTGATTTTTAACTGCCATTCGCAGCAGAGAGAGGGCAGGGGGAGGGCTGGAGGCTGGCCCCAGCCCAGGGCAAGAGGGGCCATTTGTCTGCCAGGAGGAGAGGGGTTTCAGCAGCTTCCAGGGTGCTCTGGGGCAGGCAGGGGGGATGCTACAGGCCTTTCTGAATCAAGGGAACATCTGCGAAATGACCCCAAAGTGCGTGTCGGGTGGGGACGTGACCTCTGGATGCGGTTTCCCTGCTCGGCCAGGCGAGGCAGGTCCCTTCACCCAACTCCTTCCTCTCCTTCTCTTCTTCTCCCTGCAAACTGTGTTGTTGGCTGTTTGTCCTCGAACCTGGAGCGAGGCCTTTCTCTCCCTCTTTAAGACGCCATCCCCAGCATCAGTCTCCTCATGGTTTTCATTAAGGAGGGGATGGTGTGTTTCCCATCAAGAACAACTTTAATCTTGACTGAGTTCTGAAAGCTAAAGGCTTGCAGTTTTCTTCGGCCACCTTTGATTATTACTTCTTCTTGTTTTCCAACTCAATATTATAGATCCTCCCTCCCAGCTGAAGTCCTTAATGGCCCGGTCCATCCCCACTCCCCCAAGTACCCATTCTGTGGATGTAGCAAACTCTAATTAATTATAACTTATCTCATGACTTGTCAGCATCACATGTTTGATCCTGTTTAGAAACCATATTCCCAGGGGACGAAAAGACTCGGGAGTAGGTTGATGCTGCTCAACAGTGATTTAATGGACGCATTAATGCCGAGACAGATAACTATGTAGCCATGTTAAGTAATACATCAAGAATCTTTCCAGAGAGGCAACTTTACAGGTCACTGCAGAACTGCTAACTGATATTAACCCGCTTTGCATTGTGCAGTGCATACGGGCGCTGGGAGTTCACACACTTTCTTTTGTTTGTGTTTTTTTTCGAGCAGCCTCTTCCCGTTCCCCCCTGGAAGCGATGGGGATATTAGACGCCTAATGACAATGTTTCACACGCGGGGGTGGGGTGAAGAGGACAACGGGCTTGTTAGCAGGGTTGATCTTGAGCGCGCCCGCTTGCTGGCCGGAAGATGTTCCGGCCTGGGCTGGGTTGTCGGCGGGTCCGCGGGTGGCTCCGCGCCGCCTCCCGCGGGAGGTGTGAGGAGTGAAGGGATGCGCTCTTTTTGCGGAGCATCCTCTCCCAGCCATTTTCCCCTTCATCCACCCCGAGAGGGGTTTCTTTCTGCCCCTGTACCGGCGGGGAAATGCCCGGCGCAGCCCCCCGGCGAGCTGCCACCCGTTTCTGTCCGGCTCAGTCCCGGGATAGCGGGACGACGGAGGCTTGGCCCGGGAGGCCTGTTTGCTGGCCAGGAGGACGGTAGCAGTGCCCGGAAGCTGCTGCCCCGGCCCCGGCGGGTGGTTCGCTTCCCCGGGGCCCATTGCTGCTCAGCTCCTGAGGAGGGGTGTGGCGTGCCTGTGGGACGGGGATCGCTGTCTGGTCCCGTCGCTAACTGCAGCACCGGGGTGCAGCGGATTATACCGATGGGAATGGTATGGGTCCGTCCCTCGGACTCTCCCAACCCCGGGAGATGATGGGGTACCGGGCCCCCCTGTCCTCCCATAACCATTTCCTCCCTGCCCGCCGGACCCCTGCTCTTCGGTGCCTCCCAGCCCCGTCCCGCTAGGTAGCCGGAGCCTGTGACATGGACCGACCCGCCGATAGATCCTCTTAGAGACCCCTCACTTTGTGTTCCCCGAGCTGGGAGCACACAGAGCGGCTTGGGATGGGGAGAATACAAGGGGGCCCCCCCGGTCCCAGCTGTGAATTCCTGCGGGCTGAGGGCTCCCCCTCTCTGCTCCATTCCGGACGGGCTCTCGGGTAGAACCGGGGGACTCCGGCGTGTGGCTGCCGCCCCCCGAGACCCCGTGCTCAGGGTACCGGCACGGCGAGGATTAACATTTGCTTTCATTGCCGAAGGTTTTTGCCCCCATAAAGAGTCCTCTCCGGCTACTGGAGGGAAGGTGCTGCCGGATCCCTCTCTGCTTCCCATCTCCTTTTTTACTTCTCCCCGCTTCCTGCCAGCCGGATCCTTCAGGGCAGACGGCAGAGGGAGGGAAGGAAGAAAGAGTGCCTGAGAAACTCCCTTCCTCCAGCCGGGTGATAGCCTGGCAGGACTCCGCACTCCTGGGCCTTGGGGGCTCGGTGCCTGCCCACCCTGCCCGGCCCGGGGAGCCCCGCTCCTGGCCGCGGGGACTGAGAAGAAAGTCTTCTTCCCTAAAGAAAACAGGCCGGGCAAGAGGAGAAACCAGACGGCGGTGCCGGACTTGCGGCGGGGCGGGCTGCGAGCGGCGGCCGAGGCTGCTCGACGGGTGGGCAGCGGGGAGCGCTCCGTCCAGCTCTGCGGGAAGAAATCCCTCCAGACTCGGGCCCGGCTCCTTCCCTGCCCTTTAGGGAATGGCAGAGCCCGAGGAAGCCTTTGGGGAGACCCGGCCTTTCAAACACAGGCACGGGTGAAGCCCCACGTGTCCTACGGGGGACCCACCGCGCTTCGGGCAGCCCCTGCTCGCGGGACTCCTATGGTTCCGGGGGGGGGCCGGGGTCTCCGCCGCCGCCTCCCATCTCATAGGACAGTTTCACCCACTCGGAAAAGGGTGGGGGGTCTCTCATTATTTCTCTCTCTCTTTCGGGCTGGCGTCTGCAGGGCGGAGTGAAGGGAAGGTGCTGTGGTTTGCCCAGGTTGCGAGGGGAGGATTGTGTGCCACTGTTGATTAAACGCTCTCCCCGAAAGATGGTATCCGACATGAGATAATGAGGCTCTGTGACCGGCTCCAGGTTCCCTTTAAGTTTTCCCATGGACTCGAGCTGTCGCCAGTTCACAAAACGACAGTGTAAGACAGCACCACGCTACTCAGATCCAATTTACGGCGCACAAAAGCTGATCCCCAAATCCCCACTAACAAACCGGGACCCGCAGACAATTCCGATAATGTTTAGTTTTCATTCATTTCTCGACTAATTAACTGGAATCCCACCTCCTCTTCCCCCCTCTTGACAGTGCCCAATTAATCCGCAATGTATGTCAAAGGTCTGGAACCCACTGTAAACTGCTAAACCTTTGCAAAGATTTGTGTGCTCTATATTGATCTGATTAGGACCTGGATGCTTTTGCCTCGCTATTACTGCATGCAAAATACAAATGTCGCGCTCTTTTTGTCCCAAAAAAAGCGCTTTACGGAAAGTGAAGCAGGGGAAACCTGCTCTAATAGGATTTCTCCAAGGCACCTTCAACCCTCCCTGGGTGCTCATGAAGAGACTTGGGGGGTTTATCAGGGGCTCCAAGGGGAATCAAGTGAAATTAAGTTATCTGCGAGATAGGAGGGGGGCTGTGATATGGGGACAGACTAAATCTGGATTCACTGCGAAATGTTTCATCTTGAAAGGAGCGGGGAGGGATAGGAGTGGGATAAACCTTTTATTTGGAGGATAAATCTCGGGGGTTTTGGGAGGGCAGAGGCTGGGGTGGTGCAAGGTTGGGAGCGGGACTCCCCCGTTGGAGGAGTGATCCGATCCCGGACGGCCGAGGCTGCCACCCCTCTCCGCTCCGCTCCACTGCGCCGTGGCTGGGGCTGGGGGAGCTCGTTTCCAGCCTTCGGAGGGAGCGAATATAAAAGAGGAATTTATTAGCTTTCAGGCCATCAGAGGAATAAACATTGATTTTATTGACCTAATTATGGGCCAAATGACTCCTTCCATCGATCACGTAAAATACTTCATTTGCAGAAAAACAGGCGCGGGCGCCCGGAGGCGGGGAGGAGAGCGGGTGGATGTGCTGCAAAAGGGAAAGAAAAACAAAAGCTAGAAAATGTATGGAGGGGTTTTAATGCAGTTAACGTGCCCGTCGCGCTGGAGCTCAAGCCCTGTCTCCCAGACGTTACAGTGCGGATGTTTTGCAAACTAAAGCTTTTATGTCGAATTCCAATCCGGCCAGTCAATTTGGCTAAAATAGCATTAAACAAATGGACAGCGGTTTATTTATATTCCCCCCCCCTTACCCCTCTGTATTTTATAGACAAAGAAGAATTACTTGAAATGCATTTTACAAGCATAGGACAACGCGTCGTTTCAGCCCGAGAGCAGCGTTTTCTCGTAATTAGAGTAGGCTCGACACTAATAAAGAAGCAGACAGGCTCTTTTCTGTACTTGAACCCAGCTACTGTCCTCAGCGCTTTGCTGCGGGGTGGGATTTGGGGCTTTGTGGCGAGGGAAGGGGCACCTGCCCGGGGAAGGAGCTCCGGGGCCACCGGTTCCTTCCCGAGTACTACCAGGATGAGCAAGACTCATGAAAAGCGATTTATTTCCCACCCTCACCCCCTTTGCTGGAGGGTGACAGCGAGACCCGACTTCGGATTTATTTCCTTGAGGGTTTGGAGGGTCTTTTTGGAGGATGTCACTGTATTTCGGGGGAGAAGGCGCTGCGGGACAAGAGGCGCTTTTGGCAGGGTGCTTGCTCCCTTCTTGTGTCACCTGAAATATTAGATCTCGCACAGCTTCCCCCAGCCTTAAGTGTAACAGGGGTGGTAGTGGATATTTTCAGCCCAGCTGGTTTATAAGACTGGGTATTTCCCTTCCCGCTCCTTAAGCTCGGTTTAGCGCTTCTCTCGCCTCGCCGCGTTATTCCTGTCTCCTGGTCAGCTTTGCTCGCCTCCAGCGCTCCTAATTCCGACGGCCAAACTCCCACAGTCTGGATCTCATCTCCCCCGGTCTCGTTCGCCCCCCCTTTCCCCACCACCCACCCCCGGGACCGGTTACTCTGCGCCACCCGCGGTTCACGGGTGGAGGAGGCAGGGATGCTCTCCGCCGTGGCACGCATTGTCTCTCAGCCCATAAACGCTTGGCTGTCACTTCTAATAGCTCTTTTATTGCCGTTCGTGGCGATGAGCGGTGCCGCTGCTCCACTCCGGGCACCCGAGGCCTTCCCCCCCTCCACATCCCAAGGGTAGAGCCGGGCTGGGGCCGCCCCGGGAGAGCCGGGGGGAGCGGGGCCGCTCAGGTGAGCTCTGCTCCGGCAGGTGAGAGCCGGCGCCATCCCGTGGCCGGAGCCCGCGGAGCGCTCCGCGGGGTGAGCCCGGCCCTCCGCGGGGACCCCCCTGACTCACCCGGCGTCTGCTCCCTCTCTCCCTCCCTTCTCTCGTTAAGATACGGCTTTATGCAGAACATCTGTAAGGGAAGGCAAAATAAATGACAACACTTTTACACCACTTCCTACTTAACTTCTCTTTTTATGTGGCTGCTCTGGATTTTCCGACGCTTTGTCCTGCTCCAATCTTGTTTGGATGTTTGTACATGTAATACTCTGCCTACTTCAGCTCTTGGGACGGGCTTGTCTTGTATTTTCTTTCCTATTTTTTCCCACTTATTCCCCTCTCCCACCCCCGTCTTTCACAATATGCTCTGCTCACTTCGCTGTCGGGGGGAAGAGCAACAGGATTTGCGCTGCCTCTGCAGCCCGCGCCAGGACAGAGGCAAACGGCTCCACAAGTGGTGGGCATTAATCACGCCTTGTCTTTACAGAAGGTGAGCTCCATGCACGGTGCACCCACTTATTCGCTCTTAAGCTCTCCCCTTCTCCTTCCAGCCCGTCGCCTTCCTGTCTCCACTGAACAGCATTTTCCCCTGGCCTGGGATCCGGACAATTGTCCTAATGGTGTTTTAAGAAAACACGGATTAAACGTTCATTAATGCTTTTCTCCCTTATTTAGACTGTAACCTCAGAAACCCTGAGCGTGTGTCAAGCCCCACTTTAACGAGGAAAAAGTTGTTTGGGTGGGGTGGCTCTCAGGACCCCCGAGATGATTTGGAAGCCTGAATACTCTTGATGAACGGGGAATCACTTTCCCGGCTGCATTTAAGCCCCCAAACCACCCAGGAACTGGTCCCAAAGTGGGGAGAAAGTGTCTCTGCTTGGCGGGAGCGCATTCCTCTTCTTATCCAAAGGATCAAGAAGTGATGCCCCGGCTCCCCGTCTACTTTGTCCCAGACACCCATCTTCCTTCTAACTGAAATAATTTCCTCCGCCGCTTTTCCGAGCCCGCTTGTGGGTTTTTTTAGCTCCTCTTTCAGCCCATGCCATTAAAGAAGCGGCTGCAGCTACAGGTGAGCAGGGATATATCAGGGGTCGGCGGTAGGCTACCGGTGGCTCCGGGGGGGTGGGAGGCACCGAGCCGCCCAGGCGCGCATCGACCGCGGGGAAGGATGCTCCGCTCTGCATCGCAGAGCCCGGCGTCGGGCGGGGGCAAGCCCGTCAGTTCTCCAGCAAACCCCCAAACCTTTCCCCTCTGTTCGCCGTCACAGGAGGGGGAAGGATCCCCCCCCCCATGAAGCGAAGCGAGAGCTGCACAAATATTGTTTACACCTGCGAGGCGAAGCTTGGCTCTATTCTGCTCCGCTCGGTTTTAATTGGAAATCTTTTCCGTCTGCCCCAACTCCCGCATCATCTGGGTTTAATAAATTCTCACAACACTCCTGCTGCTCCAGAAAAACGCTGTGGCAGAAGTCGGCTCTGCCCGGATTTCTGAATCCCAGCAGAAGAGTAATTACCGCAGGAGCAAGAGTGGCCTGGGACTTGGTTTTGGTCCAGGAGAAAAGGGTTGGGAAGGACGGGGAGAGAGAAACCTGGCTATGAAAGTGGGAGCTGGAAAGCTTATGGATGTGTGTACACACACGTACATACGTATAGAAAAGCGAGGAGCAAGTGCAAGATCGAAAGCAGAGCCTGTCTTTTCTGCAGCCACGTGTGCCATTAAAAGCAAATAATTCAAAGTACTTTTAAACTATAAAAACATGGAATCTTTCTCCTTCTCTTACTCTTATTTTTTTTTTGGGGGGGGGGGGAAGAATACAGATCCCGTCTCCCCTTCTCAGGTGACCTCGGAGGACCGGTTTTTTCACTTTCCCATGTGTGCTCGTTTGCGCTTTCCGGAAATCAATCTGAAGTTTGTTCAAAATACTAAACTAAAATCAAACAGCGCTGCAGAAACCTCCCGCGCCCTAAAGACAGAGAAGAGCCCCCCACACTTCCCCCCCTTCTTTATTTATTTATTATTAATATATTCATATTGTTGTGCTCCCCACGGGAATGATCTCCGAGGGATTTGCTGGATCTTGTGTGGATGTAGAGAAGGAAAGGATTTGGTGCTGCTCAGCGGATTGCTGGTGCCCCGACGTGCTGGGGGCTGTCGGTGGGGCTGACCGGAGCCCCCAAAGCCACGGGGACCGCCTACCCCCCTCCCGGGCAAGCCGCCGCGGGGAGCTGTCCCCTTGCAACAGGGAGAGCTGAGGAGCGATAGGAAAGGAGAGGGTTTTCTCCTTCCAACATCGTCTTCTGAAGTGCCTCTCGCATGGAGCCCGCAGCCTCATGCCCTGCACGTCGGGTGTCACCTTCAGGCTGGCCGAAGCGGCCAACTTCTTCAGCGTAACCCGAAAGTTTCCCAGGGCGGAGGGGGCACATTTCGGCTGCCTTTTGCAGCCCCCATGTGAGGGCAGGGTGGATGAAACCCTTCCCTCGCCCTGTGCAGGCAGATGCCAGAGGTCAAATATACAGAGGAGGGCTGCAGAGGAGGGGAAAAAAACCTCACGGTCCCAGCCGCTCCTAAACCTCCTAACTGAGGCATTGGGGAAAACAAAGAGCTTCCCTCCTCCCGTATAAAATCGGTGGGGTTTTTAGATTTCCTTTTTTTTTTTTTTTTTTTTTTTGCGCCGGGAATAGTTTGGGCTCTGTTTCAGAGGCCAAAGAGTGAAATGAAATTACTGGGGACACGGTCACCCTGTGGGTCCCCCACGGCTGTGCCCGGGAGCTCCTCGCTGCCCAAACGCGACGGGAAACATCGACTTTTAGCGGGTTTTGAAGTCCAATAGACATAGAAGCTGCAGAGGAGGGGGCGATGCCGGCGGAGCCCCGGCCACCCCATGGGGACACGGCTCGGTTCGGCCCTGCCCGGCTCGGCAGCGGTATTCTGCTTGGGCATGTCGAGAGCTTGGGGCTGGGAGCAAACATCGCGTCCAGGCAGCAGTTGTCCTTTGCCTCTTCTTCTCTTTCATGTATCTCCTGCCTTGGGGTGTGCGTGTGGGGGTTATGGCTCTGTTTAATTGAAACCTAGTAAGGAAAATAGTAATGGATACCAGGCTGCGATGGAGAATACGTGTCCGCGGCTACATGATGAGTGTTAGTTCAGCAGGCTTTAAGAAGCCGATTCTTCTTCTCTGTCATTTCTCTATTGACAGCAGCCCCTATTAGATTTACCATGTCCTTTTGCAACAGCTGGTGTGCCCCCCCTCCCCAGCTCCCCCGGGCCGAGGTATCAATCGATGGCCGGGTGACTTGGTGGCATCTCGAAGAAAACGGGAGTAAAGTGCGTGTCAGCGGCGGTGCCAGGGGCTCTCGGATCCCCTCCTTGCTCTGATGCAACCCAGCGTCTACTGTGAGCCGGTGACATCGTTGTGACCGGTGGTACCGTGAGCCCGGCGGTGCTCAGCACCGCCCCAGCTCTAGCACCACTCCGCAGCCCCGGGGGACGCAGAGCAGACCCCGGGAGGCGGGGATGGAGATGGAAAAGGCTTTGGTTTAGGGCTGTTTAAAAACACGGTTGATGGTCAAAGCAGGTAAAAGCGGTTTCTTTGCCAGGTGCTCTCCGGTGCCTTGTTCGACGGGGTCTGCGGGGAAGCAGGGGGGGGAATGTGGCATCCAGAGGGCTGCTGCGGGAGGACCCGTCCCTCCTCGGTCCTGATGGTGTGGTGCGTGTGTTTAAATAATCGAATAAACGTACCCACTCCTTCCCTCTTTCTCCCTCTTATGCAGACACACAAAGACAGCATTGAAAAGATAGATGTTTGACTATAGGAAATGACAATTAGTGCTACTTCCTGAGCAGCAAACTGTATGTATATGCCTGGCTATTAAAAAGAAAATCAAACTCTTATCCAAATAGTGAACTCTATTTACAATTTCTGCTCGGCCAACACTGGTAGAAGCATAAAAATGGGTGTAAAGAGGGGAAGGGAGGGAGCTTTCATTTCACCTCTCCCAGCCACACACTGGTGAGAACGAGAAGACCGGGGGGTTGAAAGGGCTGCTGGGGCTGCTGGTGATGCTTTGTGGCAAGGAAAAGCAGAGTAGTGCAAAAACAGCTCGAAAAGGGTAAAAGAGATGCAAACTGCAGGGGGAAGACCAGCTCCACAGCTCACTGTGCCCTGAAGTGTTAGGGGCAGTGAGGCAGGGCCTGACTGGGAGGTGAAAGGGAAGCTGTGGGAACTGGCTCTAGGTGCTCCTTTATTTTCTTTGCCCATTGGTGGGAGCAACTGAATAGCATCAGAGCTGGCTGGGGACAGGGACAAGGTGACCACAGGTCTTGTGAGGAGGGGAGCAACCAGGGCAGGGCCAGTGATCCAAGCATGAGTGATGTTTGGTGAAGGAGGCAAAATATCATAATCTTAATCTTGGAGCCCTGGCTCCCACCAGGAGCTGGCCAGACCAGGGAGGCTCAGGAGGAGCGAGGGACCAGGGGCTGAGGTTACTCTGGCCTAGTGGAACAGCGCTGCCTGACCCCACAGCAGCTCTGCCATGGCCAGTGCCACCCTGCTCATACTGAGCTGGGCCATGCTGGACACATAAGCAGCCTTTCATTATATCCCAGTGAGGGCCAGAGGGTGAGAAACTTCTTCAGTGGCTGCTTTCCTCTCTTTTTTTCACCAGTGCTCCAGCAAGGCATGTGCAAGGCATGTCCTGGGCTTCCCCTGGTCCTCCCCTGGTCCTGCAGAGCCCTGAGCTCAGCTGCACTGGGTAGAGTATCTGACCCTCCCTGTTCCCCCTACTTCTAGTCGGAGAGATGGGAACAGCCCCTTTGACTGTGGTTGGACACAGCGGGGCCCAGCCTGCTCAGAGAGAGATGTGAGGTTCCTTGTTCTCGCTATTTCTAATGCTTTTTTGGACTCGGGCAGGTTATTTTGCAGTTTTCAGGCCACACTTTCTGTGAGATTCGACTGTCAATTGGAGGAAGGGCTCTGCCAAAGGGAAAGGCAAAGAACTGCAGTAGTGAGCCCCCCCCGTCCATTACAGTTTATACAGTGCAAGTATATAGACTCACTCCCTAAAGGACCTGCTTCATTATATTTGTGGCCTGCAGTGCCACTCTGGGATGGAGCTGTGTCAACACGGCCCGCATTTACTGACACCTTTTGCTGGGCTGGGGAAGGGCCTGCTCAGGGCGGGGAAGTTTCCATCAGAAGAAGTATGTAATCGCCGCTCACCAGATGCCCCCCATGCTGCAGCCGGTATTTACTGCAAACCTGCCAAAGTAAACCAGCCCGCTGCGTTTTACTTCGGATAAACACAGCGCGGCCACGGTGGGGTGTTGCCTTCCGAAAGGCTGGAGCCGGAGCGGAGGCTGCGTCGCCGGGGGAAAGGGAGGGAGGAGAGGGATGAATCCTGCAGGGTATGGGGCGGCTGGCAGGAAGGATGGGTCTGGGCCCCTAGGGATGCTGGGGACAGGCAGCGTGATGAGGAAATGCAGAAGCAGGATGCAAAACCCCACTTACGTTGTGCGCGTTGGCCCTGCTTACCACGCACCAGGACTTCTCTCAGGTAGGGCGCCCAGCACACGCAGTGGGTGCAAGGGACACCTCGGGGTTTGCTGTCGGAACAGGGAATTGCGGTGCTCCCCAAGGCATGAATCCTCCCCGGTCGTACACCCCACACACAAACATCTCCACGTACACACACACAGAGGCCGTGGAGCGCTCCCACAGGCCCTCCACCTATGCACACATGCCTCGGAGCTGCTCCCGCAGGCCTGGGAGAGGACGTGTGGGCCCCGAAAGCTGGGCTGCCTTTATTTTCCTCTTGCCTCCTTTTCCTCCAGCTGGCTCTTCAGGCCACCGGGAGAGAGCCAGAGCCTCTCTCCTCCCACACCTCCAACACACACACACGGGGCAGGCTCGCTGCACGCCCCGAGCTCTCGTGTAAACGCTAAAAGTTGCTTAGGAGGGTGAAATCTGAGCGAGCGGGGCTCTCCCAGCCGCTCCACCACCAAAGGCCCATGGTCTGGCCAACTCCGCTTTCCCTCCGGCCTGGACTGAACCAGGGGAAAACCCAGCGAGGTGCTGGCGACAGCGGAGCTGGGGAAGGTGGGGGCCTCCCCTCCCCTCTCCCCGCCTTTAGCTCTTGTGCTCCGAGATTACAGAGCTCCGGCCGCTCTCCGGGGAGACAGCGGAGACCTTTCATGCCTCTTTGAAGAGCCAAGATAGCGTCGGCCTTGGTGCAAGCCCAGCCTGCAGACGGGCCGGGAGGCGCGGGGCAGCCGGCTATCTCAGTGTGCTATCACCCGGCCTCCTCCGCGACCAGCCCCATTCCCACCTCCGCCCCGCTCCCGGCCCTTTGCCATCGGCAGCACTGATCTTTCTTATTTTCATTTATTTTTATCTTTTTTCCTTTATCCCCCCTTACCACTTCTCTTCACCATCTATTTCTGCTGACCTCCTTATTTATTTATTTATTTCTCTGCCTCGCTTCTTTATTTCTGGCGAAGAGGCGGCTAACAAGTAGCTGGAAGCACTGGCCAATATTTAACTAAGATGGCTGGCCATCAGGTCCCTTTTGTTTGCTTGCAAATTAATCATCCAGCGCGCAGTCGGCGCCAGGCTAGATTTATCACACACAGAAGGGGGAATGAGGCGGCCGAAGGGAGACAAAGACTGTTCGCACCTTCCCGCTTTTGATCTTAGATTAGTGCAGCCTCCCTTCATAATACGAGTCTCCAGGGGGCTTCGCCGGGGAGGTCACTTGGAACTGGCGGAAGTTTGCACGCCATTAGCCAGACGCTGAAATTGGAAATCATAAGCGGCAAAACACTTTATTTTCCTCCGCGGGTGGGTGCCGAGCGCGGCGCAAGGTGCGCGGAAGAGACGCGGAGGGCGGCAACGACTCCGGCCTCTGCCGCGGCGCCGAGAGAGCGCACCGGCGGGGCGGGCGAAGGGGTAAGGGCGCGGCGGGGCTGGGAGCGGCTGCGACTGTCCTGCGGGAGCCCGCGGGCACCGCCGGGTCCCCGGGGCCCGGTAGAGCCAAATTGCGGCGAAGTTCTGGAAGCCGCCGGGCGTTTGTTGCGGGCTCCGTTGCAGGGAAGGGATAAGGGTTTCGGGGGGTCCTACCGAGCCCGAGAACCGGTTCCGAGCAGAGGCTGGAAAGACTCGCTGCTTTGCTTGATAGCTAGCTGCACAGCGCAGCCGAGCGCCACGCGGGTAGCCAAGCTCCTGGCTTCGAGAAACACATCAGATTTCCCCCCCACACTATCCTCTTTGAACGCATTACTCCCGCTTCCTTTCCTCCCTCCTCCTCTTTTCTCCATCCACCCCCACCCTCGACCAAAGGGGAGATATTTTGGTGAATGCAAAGCGATCCTAGACGCTGGTTACTACAGGGACTTCACCAAGCTGGCGCCAAGCGCTCTTAACCATGTGCGTCAAAAATACAATGTTAGAAGAGCTAATCACTTTAGAGGTTCCGCTCCCATCTGCGCGCAGCCAGCGCCGGGCCCCCGCGCTCCGCCGCTCCCTTCCCGGAGGATTAGCTTCCCTTCTTTAAAGCAGGATGGGGGTGTCGGGAGATCCCACAGCTACCCCCAGAGAGGCAGGGAAGGTGATGGGGAGATGACTCGGCACCTCCCAGCGCTGGGATATCCCGCCTGACACCCGTGGACACCCCGTGCCCTCCATGGCCACGGCTCCCACGACACGCACCCACCCATCCGCAATTCCCCTCTGCACTGTCCTCACCACCCCACCACCCCCCCCCCATAAACTTCCCAAGCGGATCCTGGCTCTTTCTTCCCTTTCCGGGGAGCCGGCGCAGCCCCACGCGTGATGCCTTCCCAGGGGGGTGGCTGGCTCCAGGAGGGCCCGGGCACGGGGGCAACCCGCGGATGGGCCCCCCCGCCCGGCTCTGCCCTGGCCCTGCCCCGGCCCGGGCGCAGGGAAAGCCGCACTTCCCGTCTCCTCCCCGCGCACCTCATGGAAGAGGAGGGGTGTGGGAGCGTAACCCTCTCGGCGCCGGTGCCAGCCGAGTGGCCTTAATCATCAGCGCCAAAGAAAGGAAGGAAAAAACGGGATAATACAAAAAGAAAGAAATAAAATCCCGTTCTCCAGCTGTTCCCCCTCAACCTTCCCTATGGATCAGCAGCAGCAGGGCCCGGGGCTGAGCCGAGCTGCGGCCCCTGCTCTCCTCGCTGCAGCCGCTCACAACAATAATAACGGCGGCCGCGGCCGCTGGGGCAGTCGGAGCAGAGCCGCGAGACGGGGGGGGGGGACCCGCAGAGCCATCCCCCGGGCCGGCTCCCAACCCCGCGGAGCTCACCCCCAGATTCGTGGGGGGAAGGTAAAGCTCCGGGGCCCCGGCCTAGAGGTCCTGTCTCATTTAAAGAAACCAACTCTCCCGTTGGAGAGGGGGTCAAGGGGAGTTGGGGGGATGACGAACACCAACCCCGGTGGCTGCGGGGACCGGCGGCAGTCGCGACGCGGCGGGGATGGGCGTGCAGCGCAGTGGGCCCTGTGGCCGGCCGAGGTGGGTCCGGAGCTCCGGGGCGGGGGGAGCGCACCGTGCGTCCCCCTCCATCTACTGGCCGCGACAGAGCTGGGGTACGCTGCGGCAGAGGAGGGGGGCACCCAGAGCAGGACTCCCACCACCATGCATGGAGCCCCCTCCTCCCCAACTCCCGGCGTGCCCTCGCCGCTTCTCCAGCGCTGCCAGCAGCCGCTGCTTGGGAAGCTCCTACCGGGGCAGGCGGGCGGAGGAGAGCGAGCTGGAAATACCAGGGCCGTCCATCGCGGGGAGCCGGGGCTGGGGGGGAGGCGGCCCCCAAGCGCCCCCCCCCCCGAGAGGCGGGTGCTGCCGGCCGCCCTCCCCGGCGCTGCCTGCGCCCTCCCCTCTGATCATGTTGACATATTCACACGGCCCGGAGTACTAGTGATGCTTTGCTGCAGCGTTACAGTTTCCGACACCTTCTTTTTATAACTCGGCTCTGTCCCCCTTCCACTCGACCTGTCAAAACCACGCCTATGGAGCCTCACAATTGGTCCGAAAGCGTCAAAGAGCCAATCAAGGAGGCTCCAGCTCCCTTGTAACCCACAACACATCCATACAATCTGGTGCACGCAGAGCACAGACTCACAGGGAATTCTCAGAGCTGAGGAGGCTCCTTCTCCCTCTCTCTCTCTTTCTCTTTTCCTCTCTTTCTCTCCTCCCCCCCCCCTCCTTCCTTTCTCTTTCCCCCTCTTTCTCCCTCTCTCCTTTGCTGGAGCGCTGCTGGAGAGGAGACAAGAGTACAATTATTCCAGATTTTTTTTTATTTTTAAGGTAGAGTGAAAGAGAAAGAGAAGGGGAAAAAAATAAAGGAAAAGGAAGAGGGTGAAAGAAAGAAGAGATCCTGATGGAAATCAGGGCACCCTGACCAGCTCCTTCTTGGAGAGGGGGGAAGGCGAGGCAAAACAGAGATTTCCCTACAAGTTTTTTTCTGCTGAAGGTTGCCCAGGAGCCTTCCTCGGCCTGGCGAGGGGGGGGTGGGTTTGTTTCCTTCTCTCTGCTTTCCCTCCCTTCCCAGCCTCTGCTCTGCAGCCTGACCGTACGGAGGAAAGGTGGAGGGGTGGGGGGGAGGGGGGGGGAAGAGCCAGCCACCCAAAAAGAAAACCCAGCTTCGAGCCGTCACCCTCCGCCACGAAAGAAGAGACGGGGGATTGAGACTAACAGAAAGAAGAAGAAGAAGAAGAAAAAGGGGATCTCAGCTTGTCCAGCCCTTCGGCGGCAACAGGAGCAGACAGCGAACCCGGTGGATTCCCTCCCCCCCCCACCTCCCTTCTTCGGCGTTTCTTTTCCAGCGCAAGGACTTCCACTCAGGACACACACTCGCAAAAAAAGGCAAACCGCAGAGACCGAAGACAAAAAAAAATCAAGACTAATAATGAACAATCCTGTTAATCCGCTGTCCCAAGGGCTGGGGATGTGCCCCGGCTTGGGAAGTTGTAGGCTGTAGAAGTTCTGCCTCTCCCCCATGTACTGTGCTGTCTAGAGCTTGTTTCCCCCCACCCTATATATATATATATATTTTTTTTTTTGGTGCTTTCTTGCTGTTATTGTTATTATCTTAATTTTTCTTCTTCATGATGTGCTGTTAGAAACCACTCCGGGACTACTCCAGCAGTAGGAAGACCGAGGAGTGGAGTGGATGAATATACCGATGAGAGATCCAGTAATCCCTGGGACAAGCATGGCTTATCATCCTTTTTTACCGCACCGGGCACCGGACTTTGCCATGAGCGCTGTGTTGGGACATCAGCCTCCCTTCTTCCCGGCTCTGGCTTTGCCTCCCAACGGGGCGGCCGCTCTCTCCCTTCCCGGGGCTCTGGCTAAACCCATCATGGATCAGTTAGTGGGGGCTGCAGAGACTGGTATCCCCTTTTCTTCCCTGGGTCACCAGGCAGCAGCCCATCTGAGGCCTTTAAAAACTCTGGAGCCAGAAGAAGAGGTGGAAGATGATCCAAAAGTGCATCTGGAAGCCAAAGAGCTTTGGGAGCAATTCCATAAAAGAGGCACGGAGATGGTGATTACCAAATCGGGAAGGTAGGTCTGGGTCGGGGGTTTGCCTCTTTCTTCTGTTTCCACCCCTCACCCCCTCAGTCCCTGAGCACCTCACCAGGCTGCTCCAGAGCAAGGCTCTTTCACCGGTGGCTTTCTCCTTAAAGCTCCTTTCACCTGGAATTGTGTGAAGTTTTAGGCAGCCAGAGATCCGAGCCCAACTCGGGCAGCAACACCGCGGGGAAAGGCTCCGCCACGAACCGGCCCTGCTCAGCAAAGGGGGTCCATTCGTGCTTCAGTAGCTTAATGCTACTTGGGGGAAACTGGGAGCAGAAAGAAAATCACTTGGGGTTGGAAAAGGAGCCGGCCTGATTTCAGCCCTGCTGCACGTAGGTTTTCTTCCTTCAGGAAAAAGAAGGGGGAATGAAGGAAAAATCCTCCGGGGCGGCGGCTCGCTGCTGGCGAGGCAGGAGCTGCAGGAGGGCAGATAGGTTCAGCTTATCGGTCGCTTCGCTTATGCTTCTCTCTGCTGGGATCCAGGCGTGCATTTGTGCTGACTAATTCTAGCTGGAAAAGCACAAAAAGCTGCCAAAGCCACGCAGCGGTCCCGGCCCCGTAGCTCTTGTCCCTACGCTCGTGAAACCTTCTCCCGGGAATGAATGAACCCACCCGGCTCGTTAGAGCTCCGCGCTTCTGCCTTATAGAGCTTTACCCACCTGAAATCCCTCTCTCTATTGACATCTGCTCTCTTACAACTTTACCTATAGCTGGGATGACACAGAGGGGGGAAAACCCCCTTTGCGCCCCAGTGTTTTTCTAAGGGACTTTATTAGAAACCTCCTAAACAATTCGCGTGTAATTTGCCAGGAAAATGACTCGAGGAAGCCACTCCTGAAAGGTCTTCTTAGATGGCCTTCTGCTGCCTTGCCGGAGTTTCACCTACTTGCAGGGCACCAGTTGCAGGCTCAGGGGAAAGACAAAATAAACTAAGAGCAGCAAGGAGGGAAAGAACAAAACCCCCCTCGCCCATTTTGCTGCTTTCCCGAAGTTTTCCTGTGTTAATTATGGCCCAAAAGTTTTTGCGCGAAAGCCTCGGCCGGTGTTAAGCGCTCTTACATGTTGCAAAGTCATGTGTTTCCTTTTAAGTTGAGATTGCCGAATGCCAACCGCTCGATATAATAAACAGCAAATTTGTGGTATCCTGTTGCACCTCGGAGCCTGGCCGAGCAGCGCGATGCGGGGAACCCCCCGCACACCATGGGCTGTCCCCGGCATGGGGGAGCCCAGCGGCCTCAACCTTGTTCGCCTCAACCAAAGGGGCTGCTTAATTTTTCCTCCTCTTCTGTAAAGTGAAAACATTCTCTTTCCAATTCCCCACCGGTGGTTTGGGTCAGAATCATGCGGAATAGTTATTTTATCGAGATGCGAGCTGTTGGCATTTCTTTGTTTAGCAGGAAAATAAAGGGAGAGCTGAGAGCCCCAGCTGAGGCTCTGCGGGTTCAGGAGTGGCAGAGGGAAGGCGCCTGCAGATTCCTAAGGAACACGGACCTCTCCCCCTCTGCTTCCCATCCCAGGGAGCATTTTCTCCTGAAACTTTGAGGTGTTTGAGCAACCGTTTTGCTGTGGGCGGAGGAGGGGGGAGGCTTTTTGCTGGGATACACGCATGATTTTTCTGCTGCTTCTAGCTGAAGCAATTGCTTGGTAGAAGCGCTACCGAGAATCAGGAGCTTCTTTAAACGCTGTGATTAACTATATTTTATTTTCGTCTTCTCTTTTCTTTGCACACTACCACCATCCTCCCAACCCCTTCCCTCTCTGCCCATAGGAGAATGTTTCCTCCGTTTAAAGTGAGATGCACTGGACTGGATAAAAAGGCCAAGTACATTTTATTGATGGATATTGTGGCGGCAGATGATTGTAGGTACAAATTCCATAATTCCCGGTGGATGGTAGCCGGGAAAGCTGACCCTGAAATGCCAAAGAGAATGTACATCCACCCGGACAGCCCGGCCACCGGCGAACAATGGATGTCCAAAGTCGTCACCTTTCACAAGCTGAAGCTCACTAACAACATCTCTGACAAGCACGGGTTTGTGAGTATCTTTTCCCCTTTCCTTTGCCCCCTCCTTAGCTCCGGACCTACTGCTCCAGCCAGACCTGGGCCCGCAGCTCCCGTGGCAGGGAAATAGGGAAGAAGCCCTCTCCCTGCACACGGAGGATGCGCTTCGGCCTGGTTTACAGCATTCCCTGATTTTTAGTGCTCCTGAGATCAGGATGAAATGCTCGAGTTTATTCTATAACCTCTCCATGCCACTCAGCATTAACTTTAGAGAGGTATGTTCCCAGCATAGCGCAACTGGGTATTTGTTAGAGCTGTGGTGACTTTCTATATCTATTTTATTTTCTTTAATAAAGTCGATCATGCTTTTTAAGCATAGGAAAATGGTATGTGTGTGTGTATAAAGGGCTTAAAGGCCTAAGTATGCAAACATTTAAATATATATTAATCTAGATAATGTAAAGCAAGCCGGAGTGAAAATAAACAGGGACCAAAATCAGAGGTCAAGTTGCCCATTCATGTCTATCCACTCCTTTACATTTACTGGGTGTGCAGAGATAAAAACTTACCCTAAGAGTGAAATCAAACAAACTTGCTGATAAGTGCTCTGACGATCCTTGCCATTTCTTTCTGTTCCTGGGCAAGCCTCCACGTCGGAGCCGGGGGTTGCTGGTGGTGACCGCGGTCGGGGGATCTCTAATGTGCCGAAGATTGCATTTGCTGGCTGTGATTTGATTAGACAATACATTTTTGCCTTTCGCAGAAGGCCTTAAGTGGATTGGGGCTAGCAATTAGACCTAGCCAAGGCTCTCGTGGTTGTGTTGCTGTTGTAGCTGCTTCTGCTTTTTTACTGGGGTTTCATTTTTATTTCGTTTTTAGTTTCTTTCACTTTGAAATTAAAGCATTTTGCGTCCGTAGCCGAGGTAGTGTCTCCCCCTCTCCTAGGAGAGCTATGCTGGGATTTACCCTCCCTTTTCCCCTCCGAAAGGGCCAGCGGATGAGCCTAACCCCGGCGAGCTGGAGCTGTCAGTGCTTTTTGTTGGCTGCTGCAAGGCGTGTGCGTGTGTTTGGAGTGTGCTCGGCGGGGAGGAGGAGTGAGCGGAGGAAGGAGAGGGAAGGCAAATTAGGAGGAGAAAGTGCCGGTGGCTGGGGGGAAGTGCGAGGCGGGGGTGTTTGCTCCTGATGACCGTCTTCTTCCCCCCCCCTCCGCTCTCTGCTGTTGGCCGCTGCTCCCCCACCCCCAGACCATATTAAACTCCATGCACAAGTACCAGCCCCGGTTCCACATCGTCCGAGCCAACGATATTCTCAAGCTTCCCTATAGCACGTTCAGGACCTATGTTTTCCCGGAGACTGAATTCATCGCGGTGACCGCATACCAGAATGATAAGGTAAGGAGATTAAGAATGGATTTGTTCTACGTGTTTTGGCTTTTAAGAGAACTTTTACTCTGCATTGTTCCCTTAAAAATCACGAAGCCCATCCCGCTCTTCTCTTCCCCCCTCCCTCCCCATCCTCGCCTCGTCTTTTCCCCCCAAATCTCCTTGATCCAACTTCGGGAAGGCGCCGGGGGTGGGGATCGGGCACCCTCCTAGTACTGACCTCAGGGAAGATAATTAAAAGGGAGGTCTGGGGGGGTTGGGGAGGCCGTTTAGGGCTCTTAACCTTTTTATTTCACTGGTACCGTTTCCCGGTATGTGGAAATAGGTAGGATGGGGCGGGGGATCGCGATCGTTGTCTCGGTGTGAATTTAATCTAAGATGCATCAGAAAAGGAGAAAAAGAGGGGGACAAGAAAAAAAAAAAGAGAATCAGCTCCGTGTGTCGAAAGACAGAGGGGGAGAGCAGCGGGTCTGGAGATTTTGTAATTCTTCCTGGCCTTTGTGCTGTTTTAGCTCCTTTAACAGCAATTGGCAATGAGGCTGGAGCGCACGTCTGGTTCCTATTATTATTATATTATGATTTTTTTTTTCTTGCATCCTGCAGTGTTTTATTATTTTTTGTGGTGCAGAAATATGCTCTGATCGGAGAGGGCTATCTCGCTCGAATTTAGCTGCGAGGTCTGAAAGAGCCGGTGTGAGAAAGTTTTTCAGCGTTGCAGACGCTGCCTTCCCGTTTCTGCTGGTTTATTGTCGCTTGCGACCAAGGTGGTATATTTGGGAGAGTGGCAAATGGTGAATTTATGATAATTAAGTCAAATAGGAGGAAGCGAAAGAGCCAAAAAAGGGGCTTTGATTTTTTTTTTTCCCCCCTCTCTATAAATTAGAACTTTGCACGTGCATGCATTAAGTGAGGAGGGTCTGGATGTGCAGCGCCCACTCGCTGCAGCTTCCCGTCCCTCTCTCTGCCCCTTCACATCCTTCACTATTAAGGGGTGAAGAGAGGGGACTCTGTCCCTTCTACCCTCGGTTTCCAAAAAGCCACTTCTCCCTCGGGGCTTCGGGTTGTTTTCCTCTATTTCTGCGGCCGGGCGCTTGCAAGGAAATGGACAGAAAATGTGTATACAGAGAGTAGACTTTGCTTTGGGACTTATCAGCAGGGCTGTTCGCCCCTGTCTGTCAGCTGGGGCCGGCTTGGTTGAAGGACCGAAATGAGCATAGTTGTTTGATTGCCATGAAATCGCCTGGAAAGCGGCGTGCGGGAGTGGCGGGAGCCCTCGCCGGCCGGTCGGAAGGCACGGCCGGGATCACCTGGATTAAAAATCCTGCTGGGTTTTAGCAGCGGGTTTTCCTGCTCTTTGCTGATCCGGGTGGAAGAGGGGAGGGGTGGGGGGGGGGGTGGTGTGTGTAACGCAGTGGCCGGTGCCGGTCCTCCCCAGTGCTCAGCTGTGGATAGGGATTTGCTTTTCGCCGTCCTGCTCTGCCCTCAAACTGGGGGGACTGCAGCACTTCCAGCCTGGTCCGGGAAAGGGAGTGGAGCATCTCGGCTCCCGTTGTCCTTATCCCATTATAGCCACGGGAGCCCCGGCTGGGCTTTGAATCAGCTTCCGCTCATTGTATGCGGGGGCATGGAGTGTCCTGCACCCCCCCAATCCCTCCAACCCATGAAGAAGAAGTCGTTCCCTGAATCCCGAGGAAACCCCCAAGCATCCACCAGAAAACTTATGCACTACCAACCCCCTGCCCCCCAAAATCAACTGGCTCCTGGCACCCCCAGCGCCCCAACGCACACGCGGAGCATAATGCGATTATATAAAGTATTTTATTATAGCAAGGGGGATGGGGTGGGCATGATTCCTTTGCGGTTTAATTATGGTATTTAAAGAGTTTTAAGCACAGGCATAACTTGCATGGATCGCATTGCATGGGTCAATTAATTCCGAGGCGGTGGCAGCAACACGGGGCTCTTTCATTGCCACCGCAGCCTAGGGTCACTGGCGAGCCCTGACAGGGGGTTTGGGATGAGCTGCATCCAAACTAGCTCGGGAAAAGAGAGTTTCACACCAAAACCAGGGATCTCTACCCCTACCTGTTCTGCTCCTGCTGGGATCCAGCAGGCACTGGGGAAACTGGGGAAAGAGATCTTTTTGCTGCTGTTTTTTTAACACAAAATCTCCTTATTTCTGTCCCAACTCCCTATCTATTTGTTTTTATTTCTCTCCATCCTATAGATCACTCAATTGAAAATTGACAACAACCCCTTTGCCAAAGGTTTTCGGGACACCGGGAATGGAAGGAGGGAAAAAAGGTGAGTCTGGATAGATTCTATAGAGGCGCCTCACTGGGGTTTTGTGGGTAAAGCTCAGAACTCGAGCAGAGGTCAAAATCACCTTGCCTTGCCTCCAAACCACACGCTCCCCCGCCAAAATTCATAAGGATCTTGGCATTAATCATGCCAAGCTGATTGCATGGGAATTCTGTCCTGCTTTCCATGGGTTTTTTGTTTTCATGGCACAGGGAATGGCTTGCCAAAGGGCTGGTGGTATATTAAGCAGATATCACTGGAGAAAGAAGTTTTCCTTAAATTTCTGAGAGGGAACATTACATTATAGTATGTGGGACTGGGAAAGAGGGAGAAGTGAGGGCAGAGCTGATCGCTGGTTCAGTCTCTGCTGTTTTCCCGGGGACTGTATCAGAAAGACTAATACATGGAGGAGAAACATGTAAATAAACTGTTGTGACAGAGGTACCTCGTGAATATGGAAGTAATTAATGATGGAAGAATCTCTGGTTTTTACTGAAAGCAGCAGGATGCAGTTTGTGCCTCAGGTAGACAGATGGACATGACTCGTTTTAATGGGCTCAAGAATGAAATCTTTAATTATGGAAAAAATAGAGATAGGGATTATTTTTGTTTTCTTTGATGGGGGATATGTCTTTATTTTGGTTTTATTTTAGCCATTTGCACTCGAAGTTTAGATAATGAATAAATCTGTTCATTCCTCTTTTTTAACCACCACCACCACCACCACCATCCCCCCCCCCCCAAAAAAAAAGGGGGAAGTCGGAAATGTAATGTAAAACAAGAGGCCTTTCTCTCTACCTAGCCCTGAGCCCCGTGCACACACACACACATGCCAGCTCCTTGTGTCCGCCAGTGTGAAAATAAAGCCAAGGCTGGAGCCACAGGACGGAAATGATTTCTAATTTCTCTCTAAATATAAATAGACTTTTACTCCGGGTTAATTGTTGGTGAAAAGATTACATAAAGTGCCTAACAAAATAACCACTTCCTAGCAATCTTAGCAACCATTAAGATGGCTCATATCTCTGGAACATCCTCGCCTTTTAAAAGCTAATCTCCAGGGAATGCTTCCCTCTCCCCTCGGCCTCTTGCCTTTAATATCTGCCTTTGCTGAGGAGCTGCTCACTGCTTCCAAGAAATCACCTCTCATTAGCAGCCAAGGCATTCCCCCCTCTAGGGGACCTTGGCCCTTCTTTCCCCTAGTCATCCCCAAATCGGAACTCAAGAGGGATTGGGCAAGGGATGGGGGTCCCGGAGGGGGTCCCGGGGTCCGCTCACCCAGTGGGTGCATGTGCCCATAGGAAGCAGCTCACCCTGCAGTCCATGCGGGTGTATGACGAGAGGCAGAAGAAGGAAAACCCCACCTCGGATGAGTCCTCCAACGAGCAGACGGCCTTCAAGTGCTTCGCCCAGTCTTCCTGCCCTGCCGTGCCTGCTGTCGGCACCTCCAGCCTCAAAGGTGAGAGATGCGGCTCCCGGCGGCCCTTCCCGAGGAGAGCCTGGGCCCTGGCTCTGGTGGGGGGGGACAGACTCCAGCCTGTACCGCTGCTCTCCAGCACCCACGTTCCTTTGTTCCTTCTTTCCTTTATCTTTCATTCTTCTCTGGTTTCGCTCTTTACTGTCTTCTCTTTCTTCTAGCTTCTTTCTCTTTTTGACCCCTTTTCTTTTCCCCTCTCTGTCCATCTTGCTCTTTCCTTCTTCTTTCTTTCTCCTTCTTTCCTTTTCCTTCTTTTCTTCTTTTCGTTTCATCTTTCTCTTTCCCCCTCTTTTCCTCTCTCATTCTCTCTCCCCTGCTGTTTCTTTCCCTCTCTCTCTCCCCCGGCCTCCCTCTCCCACTGCTGCACGTTCATTCCTCCCCTCCTTGGTTCAGAAAGGAGCCAGCTCCGAGTCAAGGGAGCAAAGACAGACCACGGGGCAAAAGTTCAAAACTGGAGTCACTCCATTAATATTCCTCTCTGAATCTGTTATTAGAGGAAGGATCTTTCCCCTGGATACAGTCCCGAACTTTGTTATAGAAAAGTCACCCTCTATTCCTCCCCATGCAGGGTTGGGAGCTGTCTGCAGCGCTCTCCTATGTATTAATCCATCGGGGGGGGGGGGGCAGGGGGAGGAGGAAACAACCTCTTTTTTGTTATTGCTTTACTCGTTTGTTTAAAGTCCTGCCGAGAGAAGGGGAGGGGAGCTGGGAGGGAACCCGAAAAGCAAACCAGAGCTTCGCACCTGGGGCGCTGAAACTAGGAGATGAAGTGCAGAGGAATCCAGTGAGGCCGTGCATGAGTTTAGGGAGGAGGAGGAGGAGGAAGGGGGTGATGAAGGCTGCTGTCTCTGTGTGTGTGCGCCTGTGTTCAAAGCCTGTTAAAAAGGCTGAAAACTTGGGAAAAGTTCTTGGAAGAGGCATTCCCGACCCCCCCAGCCCTGCCGGGGGGACGGCGCCAGCCCTGCCGCTTCTCTGCCCCTCCAGCAGCCAGGAGGCTCCAGGGCTGGAGGGGTGCCGATGCCCCAGGCAGCCATGCCCCCCCTCCCCAGACCCTCGGCCTAAGGGGGCCCTCTTTAGGGCCGCTACTTTGTTTCGCAGCCAGTTTTGCTGCGCTGGGTAAAACTCGGGCTTGGCTTAGACAGGGCGGGCGGTGGGAGCAGGGGGTGTATTTATTTATTTATAGAATAATCATAATAAAAGGGAGTATTTACGCCTCAATCTCTGGCCGGCTAGGAAGCCTCTCTGCCCCCCTCCCCAGCCCGACGAGGATTTAGGGACGTGCAGCGCCGGATCCCAGCCCCGGGCTCCCTTTGTCTTGCAGATCTCTGTCCCAGCGAGGGAGACAGCGATGCAGACAGCAAAGACGATCCCTTGCTAGAAGCCAACGAGACGAGCAAGATCAGCACGACCACAGCCACCACCCCAGCGCCCGCCAGCTCCGCCGCGGCAGCGGGAGACGATCCCCGGGAGAAGGGAGGCAGCCCCTCTAAAAGCCACTTCTTCCCCAGTGACTCAGCGGGGAGTCGGAACAGAGAGAGGACGGAGAAAGCCCCTCCGGACTCCCGGCACAGCCCGGCTACGATCTCTTCCAGCACCCGGGGGGGAAGCCTGAGCGGCGAGGAACTGAAAAGCCCCCTCAGGGATGGTCCCAAAGTAGATGAGAACCGGCTGCTGGGCAAAGAGCCCTTCGCCCCCCTCACGGTCCAGACCGACAGCACGGCCCATCTGAGCCAGGGACACTTGCAGAACCTCGGCTTTCCCCCTGCCCTGGCCGGCCAGCAGTTCTTCAATCCGCTGGGGAACGGGCATCCGCTGCTGCTGCACCCTGGGCAGTTCGCCATGGGGGGGGCTTTCTCCGGCATGGCCGCCGGGATGGGCCCCCTGCTCGCCACCGTCTCCGGGGCATCCGCCGGTGTCTCGGGACTGGACAACACTGTCATGGCCACGGCAGCGGCCCAGGGACTCTCGGGGGCATCGGCGGCTGCTTTGCCTTTCCATCTGCAGCAGCACGTCCTGGCTTCTCAGGTACCGCACCCCCACCCCGGAGGAGGGGGGCTCCGTCCCGGGGGAAAGGAGGCAGCAGGGCACCAACGTGAACTCCCGGAGCTCTTCCATTCACACACTCCCCCCGTTGTCCTCTAGTTCTGTGACACTGCACCGGGGCCGAGCATTTTACCCTCACTCCCTTGTCTTGGCAGCCCCCCACCCGGCCCAGCACGCAGCTCTAGGGAGTGAGGCCGTCCCATTGGGGGAAGGGTGGGGTGTGTATGATTGTACCCGTGGGGCCAGAGCGTTTCACCCAGTGAAAGAAAATCTCCCTGCAGAGAAGGAGATGGGGGGAGACAGCATGTCCCTTGTCTCGTTTTGCCCCTATTGGGCCAAGACCTCCCCGCGGAAGGGAGTAAGGGGAAGCTAGTGGGGTGGAAGCCGTGCAGGGCAGGGTCTGCCTCGGGGATCCGGATGGGTTTGGCCTCGGCACTGGGAGGATGGGTCTGCATCCCCTCCCGTGGGCAGCAGCTTGGCCACTGTCAGCTGTCCCAGTGGCGTGTGTGTGGCGGGGATGCCGGCGTGGGGGTGCCGTGGAGCATCCCCCGAAGGGGAGAAGGGCAGTCTCATAACCCTTTCCCTTCTCTTTCCTCCCCCAGTCCCGCAGGGCCTGGCCATGTCTCCTTTCGGAAGCCTCTTCCCCTATCCCTACACCTACATGGCAGCGGCGGCCGCCGCCTCCAGCGCCGCCTCCAGCTCGGTGCACCGGCACCCGTTCCTCAGCGCCGTGCGGCCGCGGCTCCGCTACAGCCCCTACCCGCTGCCCGTACCCCTGCCCGACGGCAGCAGCCTCCTCACCACCGCCCTGCCCGGCCTGGCCGCCGGTTCCGGCGAGGGTAAAGCGGCGGGGCTGGCCGCCAGCCCCGGCTCCGTGCCCCTGGACTCCGCCTCAGACCTCACCAGCCGCTCGTCCACCCTCTCCTCCGGCTCCGTGTCCCTCTCCCCGAAACTGGGCGCGGACAAGGAGGCGGCCACCAGCGAACTGCAGAATATCCAGCGCTTGGTCAGCGGGCTCGACCCCAAGCAGGACAGATCCCGCAGCGGCTCCCCGTAACCCCCCCCACCCCACCTCCGCCTCCGGGAGCTCATTTCAAATCAGTCTCGCAGTGCACTTTGTTTGAAAGAAACCACATCCTCCACCCCGCGAGTGTTTGGGTTTTGTTTCGTTGGGGTTTTTTACCCCCTCCCCTTTATTTTGTCTTTTTCTTCACCTTTATGGTTTTTTAATATAAAATCCCCCGGTGTCGTGTGAGAGTTTATCAACTAAGAGGTATCTGGTGAAGCAGGGGAAGGGGGTGAGCCGGGGGGGGGGGGGGGGAGAGGGTTAAGAATGGGAGAGTGGAGCTGGGGTGGGAGAGCTGGGTCAGGAGGCTGCTCGCAGGGAGCGGCCTGGCTGGGCCGGGTCACCGGCGGGGTTGTGGCATCCTCTTTTCTTTCTTTTATTTTTTTTTTTTTAATTTTGATTTTTTAAACTGTGTAAAAACAATCCCGAAACGAACCAAAAACCGGGAAAAAAAAAAAGAAAAAAAAAACAGGAAAAAAAACCCTTACAGCAAAAATGAAGAAAAAAAAAATCAAAACAAAAGTATAGTAAAAAAAAATAAGCAAGAGAAGTGATTTGTTTTTTTCTTTCCAAAAGAAAAGTGTGTAAGTAACTCGCATATCGGTTCTTCAACAGTTGTTTCCTGGGCGGGTTGTGAACGACAACCCCCTTAGTCAATATTAAGGGAAGCTGTGTGTTTCAAATATCATTGTGATGCCTGAGAGCCAGTCGGTGGCTGGTTTTGCATGTTCCATAGTAGTCTGCTTTTTCTTTGGGAGGGGGGGTGGTGTATTATTTTTGATTTCGGCGGTGTTTTGTTTCTTTTTGAATGCTCGTTTCAAATCCCAGGGAAAAAAAAATATTAATAATAATAATAGTAATAAAAAACCAACAAAAATAAGACCTACCTTAAACCATTCTCCCTGTAGCAACAACAGTAAGAAGTGTAGTTGGAAAGAGAAAAAGAAGTGACTTTATTTTATCTCCAACCCTCTAGCTTGACTGTAGGTTTATCACAGCTTTCCCTCTTTAATTGTATATGCAATAACAAGGTTTAAACGTACTGAGAAGAAGAAAAGAGCGGACACTATTATTAAAACAAAGTATTTATGTAATTATTTGATAACTCTTGTAAATACGTGGAATATGAATACTCGAAATTAAACTTTAATTTATTGACATTGTACATATCTCTGTAAATACGACTACAGCCGTCTTCTTTTGTTCCTCTTCTGGTTTTATTTTTAGTCGTTTTCATTTCAAGTTTGTAATTCCTTCAAACATACACCCCGACCCAGAGGAGAAATCCCCCCGTTTCTGAGGGCTCACGTTTTCAGTCGGAGTTCACCCCAGAGAACCTGACCTCGTCCTATTGTAAAGGAGCCGAACGCAAAAAGCAAAGCAGAAACAAGCAGAATTAATCAAAGACCTTTAAAAAAGAAGAAGGAAAGATTAAAAGGAAAGGCTATGTGCCATGATAGCTTTTAATCCTCGATTTCTTCAGTGTTCAAAGTGCTACTTTCCGTATAGGATATCGACAGTCAGAAAGTTATACGCACGACAACAGGCTTCTCCAGCGGCTTGAGAGAAAGGAAAAGATGAAGATTCTGAGAGCGTCTTTACTTTGTATTATTTTTTTCCCCCATTTCCTTGGTGTGTCTCAAAAGAAAACCCCCAACCAACCCCGCGATGGAGTTTTACTACTGTGCTTATTGTTGTCTTTGTATGAGTGAGTGCATATTTTCTTGGCTTGAAAGTCAGGTGCTCAGAGCTGGTTCAAAGGAAAAACCAAAACTAATGAAGGTATATTTTGTGTTATATAAATGTTGAGAAGTTCTTGCTTTCTATTTTTTTTTCTGTATTTTCCCCCCTTTTAAAAGTCACAGAAGTTTCAATAAATTTTTATTGAAATGTCTTGGGCGTACTGTGAAATGCCTTCACCCCAACCCTCCCCAACGTGCCTGGGAGGATGGAGGGGTTGAAAGATATATATCCCTCGCCTGCCTTTCTCCTCCATCCCCCATCCCAATATTAAGCTATTTCTCCTGGAAGGAGCTAGTACAAACCAGTCGGGATGGTGTCGTTTGAATTGTTGGTGGGAAAGCACGAGTTTTAAGCAAGCTGTTTAATGTACCTTTTTCTTCCTCATCCCTCTCGCTTTTAAAGTCGATCCAGAGGCTACTCAGTCACCTCTTTTAATGGAACAATATTAAGTGGCATTTGAAAAGTTAATGAGAAAGGCTCAGCTATGCTTTTATCTGTCATAAATTAATAACGCAAAAGTGAAGAATTAGAGAATCGATCGGTTAAATTTTAATGCAGAGCCCTCCTCCAAAGTTTCCAGGTAAAGTGCTCAGGAGCTGCTGGGCTCGTTTTCCCTCCCGTCCGGGCAGAGGAATTGGCTTTTCCAGTCAGTTATCACCTGGAAATCCAGGAGTTTGTTGTTTTTTTCCTCCCTTGGCTTCTCCCCTTCTCGCCCTTGGGCGAGATATGTTGAGATTAAGTAGAAAATAGCTGGAACGGGGGCAGGCATCCAGGCTGGACCAGTGGCCTGGGAGGTCACTAAGAAGAGTGAGACCTGGCAGCTCCTGCCTGTACCTTTGCCAGCCCATGAGCACATCCTTTAGCACAACATATATATTCCTCTCGGCTAAACAGATTCCCCCCCTCGGCTCCCGTCAACAGTTACTGGCCCTTATATTGGAAAGTGATTCATCCTTCGCCAGTAATAAATATTATAAGGATGTACTTCCAGCCTGTATCCTGTTTGATATTCGGCCCTCGGCCCCCGGCTCCTGCACCGACGAGATAAAGGGAGCTTCAGTGGGGGAAAATGGAGAGAAAACTCCGATTTTTCACAGGTCCTCAAGCGCCCCCCCCCCCCTCAAATTCAGCTCAAGCCCACTTCATGAGGGGACGGGGCCCTTCCCATCTCAGCTTGGTGGGTGCACATATGTTAAACCCAAGGTACTTGCAGCGGGGGAAAGGTTTGGGCTGAGCGGGTGGCCCATGGTGATGGCTGCTAGAAGCACCACTAGTGCTGCTGCAGCTGACGCTCTGGGCCAGGTGGGGTTTTAGGGATAGAGTCCAGCAGAAGAAATAACTCCCTTCTCGATCCAACGCAGCCAGCCTTCGGCCTGCCCCGCACAAGCCGGTTTCCACAGAACCTGCGCCCCCCCGCTGGGCTGTACAACCCTCCTCGCTTCGCCTTCAGCCTCCTCCTCCTCTCAGCTCTGGCCGCAGGGGCAGCGTAGCGGCATCTTTTCCAATGTCACGGCCCTTTCCAGCTCTTCGCTGCCATTCGTTTGGCTTCAGGAGTGATGGGGGAACCCCTATTCTCTCCCCGCCCCCCAGCTGCTGCCCCCCCAAATCTCTCTTACACAGGGAGAGTGGTGGTGGTGTTTGCAGTTGACAGGGAAATTCCCTTCTGGTGTTCAGAGGAAAGCAAACAACACCCCCCCCCCCCCGAACACCCCCTTCCTCGTCGCCTGTCCCGCCGGTAACGGAGCCCGGTAGCCGCTCCGCAGCCCCGAGGCGCCGCAAACCCGGAGTTTACGATTTATTTCCCTTTATCATTATATTTTTAAAGGCTGAGGCTGCAGCTTGATTGATTTAACCCCCTCCCTCGGGCCTAACGCTGACCTCCCCCTACCCATGCCCTTGCAAGAAATCCGTGTACCGCAGGTGTAACTCTGACTTGCAAACGGCTTTATCTCTTGTGTATCTTATTTGTATATAGTAACGTTAATGAGTAACTCTTGTGGCGCTTGTGGATGGAGGTAAACAGCGAGCAATCTCTCTGGATTATCCTGTCTATTACTCACCTGGCGCCTGTCTTGATATCCTCAATGGTTTTATGGCTGATGCAGGCGACCCGGCGCTGGTTGGAGGGGGGGGTGTCCGGCCGCCGGGGGGGCTGCGCGGCGCCGGCGCCACCTCTCGGGCAGCCCGGGCAGTGCGGAGCGGACCTGGGGCACCCACCGGTAGCTTCGAGGATAGGGGGGTGGGGGGGGTGGGAAGATGAACCTGTCCGTCCCCCCCCCACACCTCAGACCCCCGGTGAGGCTCTCTTTGCTGGGAACGGAGCTGGGTTTTAACGCACGGGAGGTTTAGCCCCGAGTCCAAAGTCTCTGGGAAAGCAGGAGAGGAGCGCAGGGCTGGGACCGCAGCCACCCGGGACGCGGACACCGATACCAAGCCCCCCGCGGGGCCCGGCCGTGCGGTCACCAGCCACCGTCCTGCCGGGCCACGCTCCGCTATTAGTTAATTATTGATTGATTACAAGTGAAAATTTATGAGGTGTGTCCCGTCCCCGTCCCCCCCCCCCGCCGTGCTCCCGGCCCCCTCACACGCACACACGCTCCTGCCCTCTGCAAACACTCCGAGGGTAGGCGGGTTGTTGGTTTTGGCCTCGACAGCTTCCAGGAATATGAAATATTGAAGCCTTTTGGTCGCTCTCCCGTACCCTGGACGCACTTTTTTTCTTCCCCCCTCTTTTCCTTTGTCTTCCCCTTTCTATTTCTTGTCCCAGCTCGAGGGGTGGGGGTCCCATTGTAGCCGGGCCCCCTCCCCGCACCCAGCCAGCTTGCGGGCTCGCAGAGCGCCAGGCCTCACAGATCAAAGGGACCTCTCCAGCTTCCTCACAAGGGGGGGGGGGGGGAGAAATTATAAAGGGTTGATTTCTTTAACGACTGGGGTTTTTTTTGTAGAAGTCTTGGAAGCTGGGAGCATCCCGCCTCCCCCCTCTCCCCGGGCTGCAGGATTGCCCCGGGAGAAGGTTTTGGGAAGGCAGAGAGGGAGGCTCAGGAGAAGAGAAGAAGGGAGGAGGGAATCAGAGGAGTTGCTTGAAATTTAGCAGCCGTGTGTCTGCCGGAGCACATCATCCCATCCCATCCCATCCCGGGTGGGAGAGGGGTCTGCGCTGCCCAGGTAGGCAGCGGGGCCCGGGCCGTGCACCCCACAAAATGCCGTCACAAAAGCGGGGTCAAGGTGAACCCGCAGCGTCTTGGGGGGGACTTCGGGGAAGCGCAAATGACGCACCCCCTATTTGCGCAGCCCGGCGCGAAGCGGTGACCGGTGCGCGCTGCTCCGCGCACGGACACGCAGTGCCCTGGCTGAGGCGCGGACGGACGGACGGACGGACGGACGGGCGGATCGGTTGTTTGTTGTCTTGAGAGGGTGAATGGTCTGATGTGGCGATTGCCTTGAGGCGCTGGTGCTTGACGGGGCGGCGACGAGCGGCCGCGCACCCTGCGGGGACAGCCCGCTCCTCCCCGGTCCCTGTCGCCCCGGCCCGGGGGGGGAACGACGACAGCGGGGGCACCCGGCCGGGCGGATCCGTGCTGGAGGCGCCGGCACGGCGGGGCCGGGGTGAGCTTGGGAGGGGGGGGAAACGGGGCGGGAAAAACACCTCCCTTCTTCTGCACCTACAGCACAGTAAACCCCCATCCCTTGGAGCACCCCAGAGCCCTCATCCCCCCACAGGCTTTGCAGGCACATAGAAGGGAACAAACAGCCCCACGCGGAGACATTCCAGCTCGGGTAGCAGCGCGTTATAGGCCTGATCCTCAGAGCTGCCCGCAGCCAGCCCCGCAATGCCCCATCAGAGCACCTGAGCCCCTCGGACTGCGAGCGGGGAGAAAGAGCCACCGGCTCCAGGGAGCCAATTAGGGGGGTAATGCATGGGGTTGGTTTGGGGGTTTTCTTCTCTTCCTTTTCCTTTTTTCCCAGCCTCAAACTTCCCACGTGCTTCTCCCCAAACCCCGCATTATTAGTGAACAATTAAGGCGTGTAAAAACACGGCGAGGCGAAGCCCTTAGCTTGAAGTGGCCGTTCAAGGCGTTATTTATTGTGACTCTTGGCTCCAGCTCCTCGAACCGACTCGGGGTGGGGGGGGGGCTGAAGCAGGTCCTGCCCGCCTGAGGCCGAGCCAGCTGCGGGGCTCGGGAGCTGCCTTCCCCTCTCCCGCTGTTTCTCCGGAGCTCAGCCCGCAGCCTCTCCGCACACGCCATCTTTGGGTTTTCCCTTTACCGATGCACTTTTTTGCCTTTTATTTACTTTTTTTTTCCGTATTTTTAAAATGATTTTAAAATTATTTGATTATTCTGGAGAAAATGCCCCTTTTTTTAAAGCTCTCAGCCAAAGCAGGTTCCAACCTCCAGCGCAGGTAACCGCAGCCATAATTCCTGCTGCGTTTCACGTTGGTCTCACTAAACTCAGCTTCCCCCTCACTCCTTCTAAATAAAGCCCTTAATAGACGAGCACTGAAAAAAGAAAACCATAGCGGGCTGGGCTATGCGGAGCCGGACCCGACCCCCTCCCAGGGCAGCCCCCTCTGCCCTCCTTTCTCCAGTCCTTTCAAGCTTTATTTCCTTGCAAGACGCCAAAGCGCCGCAGACAAAAATTACGTTAACAAGGGAATTAACTGGGCAGAAAAAGCCAGGGATGCTTCCCCGCTCCAGACCTGCTCCCTCCTCTGAAGGTACGAGCGGAAGGGGGACGCCGGCAGAGGAGACTGGGGAACCGCGCTGGAGCATCCCACCGGCTGGACTGAGGGCTCGCTGGGATAAGGAGCCTTCTTTAGGGCAGGAGGAGGCAGCAGGGAGGGAACTGGAAGGATTTGCCACAAGTTGTCTTGTAAAGCGCGAAGGAACATCCCTGGTTTCTCCGTGGGGGGGGGGGTCCCGCCGCCCCCCCCCCCCCCCCCCCCATGCTGCGTGTTCCCTGGGAAACACCGGGATCTTCAGGCAGGATAATTTCCCTTCTGCCGGGAAACTTTTCCTAGGCGCTCTCGCCTCTATTTTCCACAGGTTTCTCGAAAAATAATCCCCCCCCCCCCCAGCTTTCCTTTGCTGCCCATTCATGGCCTTCCTCTTAGAGTTTTGAGGGGCTCTTTTTAGCTCCTCAGCTCTTCTGAGTCTTATTTCAGCCGGTTTCCATTTTCCCCGACTCCGAGCGAAAAAACAAACGGGGAGACAAAAAAGCCCCAAACCTTGAATACAAACATAATCCGGGTCAGGAAGCTCCCCCGCTTCTCTGGCTGGAGCGAGTGGGGGTAGGGGCTGCCCCGAGGAAAAGTGAAAAGCTTGTTTTAATGGGCGGTCATTGCTAAATCTCACCTTAGGGCCAAAACGACTCGCGACCCATTGCCCTCCTTACGATGTATTTATTTGTCTCAGTGGCACCAGCCGTCAGTCATTAGTGGGGGGGTTAAGCCTGCAGCCGCACCACGGTGGCGGTGGTGGTCCTGTGGTTCTTTGGTTTGTTTTAAATATGATTTCTCAACAGGAATCTATTCAGAAGCGATGGAATAACCTGTCCCGGGAGAGCTCCCGGGTGAACCACGGAGGATGAAAACAAGCGTGGGGGAGCGCAGCGAGCGACGACCCTTCCGAAAACGCGGCTGTTTCGGTCTGAAAGAAAGGGGTGTTGGTTTGCGCCCCGAAATGATTCCTCCTGGGAAAAGCGGCTGCTTGGGCCAGCAGGGACTTTATTTACCGCACCAATATTCCAACGTTCTTAGCAGTGACCGAGGGGAACAAAATAACCCCCCAAAACCCAGCTGCAGCCGCGGCCACCCGAGCCCGCGGTGGAGCGGCCGCCGACCAGGGCCCGAAGCAGCCCCGGTCTCCCCCAGCTCTACCGGCTGCGTTCGCGACGGCGCATTTCTCCGGTTATAGAACCACTTGCAGAACCCAGAACTCCTCCGTAGCTGCTCATGGCTTTAGTTAGCTATAGCTCTGTCCGTGCGTAATGTGTATAAAGCGCTAAGCAGCTTTATATATTTCAAATATTTATATATCTCAACTGCGTATATGTACGCGTCGTTATATAAAGGTAATGCAAAGAGATGAGGCTCTGCGCGCATTCTTTACACTTTGCGCAAGACGTGTGAGGTGTGAGACACCGGGCACGGTGTTTCCCGGGCCCCGAACCCGCTCACAACCCTTCCCGGCTCTGGGCCAGGCTTTGTCGGGGTCTGTCCCGCCTGGCCGAGCCCAGGCACACTCAGGCTGGGGCCGGGAGGCTCGAACTGGTGTGTTTGATCTCTGTGTCCCTATTAGCTTTGCATTTTCTTGGCTATCGGGGGTCCTGAGTAAGTTCATCTCTGAACGCAGCAGCTCGACGAGCAGACCCGGGCTACCTCGTCACTCCCGGGGCAGCTCTGCTGGTCCTTTGCTGCCCATCGCAGCTCCAGGAAACGGGAAGTATATTGGACCCCATTCCCAGCTCCACTGCCACCCCGGTGCTTTTCCAGCGGGCTTCCTGCGTCGTTCCCTCTGCCAAACATTTACCCGGGGGGAGGGTGAGGAAGAGAGACAAAACATAAATTTCATCCTTAAATTTCATCTTTCTCTTCCCCCCCTCCTCTCAACCTTATCCCAGCTCGGCATCCCGCTACTCCCAGATGCTTCCAGGAGGAGGGACCAGCGGAGAGGGAGCTCTTTCCAGCTCTGCCTGGCTGACCCCGGACCTTGGGCAGGGCGACGAGGGGGGGCTCCGGCCTCGCTCCGTGCCTCCTGCCGCCCTGAAATCCCGAAATAATGAAATGAGGGAATCATGAACCCATGGCAGGACAGGGATGCACTTTGCCGGCAGCCCGCAGGTAGAGGAGGAGGAGGAAGAGGACGGCGCCTTGGTGCTGGGGACGTCCCCTGCGGAGGGGGTCGCTGGGGCCGCTGCCGTTCCCGGTGGCGCCTTTAAGCCGCTCCTGGAGCGCCACCTGGTGGGAGAGGTTTGGCAGCACGGACAGGGCTCTGCTCTTGGGGTCCCTGCAGCCACTGCCCCCCGAGAAGCGTCTCCCTAAGGCTTGGAAGGGGAGCGGGGTTGTGCGGAGCATCCCCAAGGGCCTGGCAATGAGAAGCGCAGAGGATGTAAGGTGCAGCATTAAAAAATGCGAATTGGAAGTGTTTCTTCTTCAGCTCCTTGTCTGGAAAACCCACGTTCCCACCCTCCTCCTGCTCACTAACAGCAGGGAGGGGGCTGAGAGTGTGTGTCCGAGATTACAGTCAACTCCGGCACGGCGGCGCCTGGTGGTTTCAGTGGCCTCCCAGCGCAAACCCTGGTGCTGGGTGTTTGAAGGGAAGCAGCGTTAGGCCGGGCATTTTAGTAGGAAACCTCCCAGAGTTTTACAGGTGCGTGCGGAGCTGTGCTCAGAGAGCAGGAGAGCTCTTAAAATGAGCCATCACCCTCCTGGGGATGCACTGGTGGGTTTGTTTGCTTGGCACAAACCTGCCCTTGCTTTGTCTCTGTTGCACTCCCTCACATATCCGCATGTGCTGAGCTATTTTGCTTCCCTGTTTTCGGCTTTTCCCATGTGCTGGACTCACCACGTGCTCACCCATACACATTTACAGCTGTGTGCAAGCACAAAATGGATCTTTTCCTATTTTGTTTCCTAGTTGTATTCATACTCTTCCAGCTTGTCTTACACTTTCTGCCCTTTTACACACACAGAGAGCTATTCTTCATAAGCACATTGTCCTATTATATCCTTCTTCCTCTTTTCTACCTTCTCCCTCATTACAAATCTATTCTACCCCAGAAACTGCCCTTTCGCATGAAACACTTCTCTCCAGGCCAGAGATCAACTTGATTTGGAGGAACTGGGGGACACTAAAATGTGAGAACAAGGATGTAAAAGCAGGAAGACATGCATCAAACTTCAGGGTAAACAATGGGAATGATACTGATTGCCTTTTAATGTGCAGTGGTCACACAAAGGGGAAGACAGCCTTTCCAGGAAAGGAGGAAAAGACACTCGCCCCGCTTAAGAAACTGGTGGCAGACACATATGCGTCAGTGATGAAACTTCTGGACCAGCGCAGAGGGGACCTTATCCCTGGGTTCCTGGAGGGAAGCGGCTTTCCAGGTCTAGCAGAGCTTCCAAAGAAAGCGCTGTCCTACTTTCTGTCTCTGATGAATGATGAGGAATGCCCATTGTCTGTGCCCAGGCTGGTGCACGCTCTCATTAAGGCTCCTGAATTGTGTGTGTGCATTCCTGCAGCCGAGCTGTTTGGCAGGGAAGAACAGGCAATTCCCAGGTTCCAGCAGCCTGAAAAGCTTCTGAAGGACCTTGGAGTTCCCAGTGCTTCCAGGAGCGGTGGTGGGTAGGGAAGGCAGGAGGATGGTCTGAGAGCTGTTTCGTGAAGCTGTGTGAACAGAGCTCTGGGCAACACCACAGCTGCAAGGGCAGTGATTTCACAGGATTAATTTGAGATGTATCAAAGTAACCCCACTCTGCTCTTTGGGTGTCAAGTTCTGATCTGAATTGACAGGGGTTAGGTAAGCTGGAAACCAGCCATCCTGCCTTTCCTTAATGAGTTATCTCAAGTTCAAATCACTTCATTTTCAGTAAGGAAGGGTGTAAGGCACAAGGAAAAGTGTCAGGAAACGTGAAGGCACAGCTGCCCTTTCCACTTGGGTAGCTGCGATCAGTTTGAATAATGGCTATTCTGTTCAGCGCCTTTGAGAGGAACTTTGGGTCTCCAGCTCCTTGCTAGGAGGAGGCACACTGATTTATCATTTATTTATGGAATTATAACCCTGTTCTACAGGTAATCAATTGCTGCTTTTTTCAACTTCCTCTTAAATCACATCACCCTGGTGCATTCAGGGGGTGAGACCACTCCAAGTGCACAGAGGTTTCCCTTCAGAAAGTATTTCCATCAGTGTTAGGTGTTAATGTGAGTAACTGATGGAGAAAAAACAGCCAAGATCTGGTTTGACCATGTACTCTGGGGCTGAGAGAGCACCCTTATGCCCATGCCCTAGGGACATAGCGATGGAGGGTGATGTTTTCCAATCTGCTTTCATTGCAGGGACCATGGCTTTGGGCACTGTGCACCAATGCCCTCTTGCACTGAAATGAGCTGTGGTAGAAACAACACCCATTCTGGGGCTAAACTGGTTTTCCTACAAAAATAGAGGAGGGAGATGCTCTGTAAGCTCAGATACCAAGGGGCTTTGAAGGCTGCTCTTTATTCCTAGCACATCACTTGAACGATCCCTCTCAAATACCTTCCCACCCTTGAGCAGGACCTGACATGTCTCCAGACTCTCGCTGCCTTCTTTGGCAACGGGGCTTCCCCTCATGCTGTAGACCTTGGGCTTTGCACTGGTGCAAGCCATTACACAGCAGGAGCAAAGGGAACCAGCTGTGATTAAGTTAAAATTAAGGTGTGAACTTGCTGCAGGGAGGAAGAGGGCCCTGAGCCATTATGAGCTTGGTTCAGGCCATAAAAGGGTCTATTTCTGGATGGCTGCAGTGTCAAAGGAACTGTAAGAGGCTGTTGAGGAGCTCTGCATTCACTCTGGAGGTAGGAGGCTGTGTCGGAAGCAGTGGGGATGTGGTGTGGGCACAGCGCTGGAAACAGTCACTGTGTGGTTTCTTTGCTGCCTTTAAGAGCTGTGAGGAGGGTGTTTTGCTGTGTTAGATGCATCTTCCTCGTGGCTCAGAGGACACCAGGGCCTTGTTGCTCTGGTTTCTGCTACTGTGGGGACTGGTGTGATGAGCAGAGACTCAAGCAATGTGATTTACATGGAATTGAAGTGTGAAGGAGAAAGATGCTCTGTGCAAATCTGCAATGTCTGTGTGTGAAAACCTGGGGGGCAGGAGGTGTTTGGGCCTGGTAGAAGCTTCTTATAGTACTGCTTCTCCTCCCTGGAATGCTGGATTGCCTGGGCCCTTCAGCTGATCCTGTGTTTGCTGTTTCCATCGCGTTGCTGTAGGTGCTAGTAAGATGAAGCATTAAAGAATCCAGGGGTCCAGGTTTTTCCATGGTGCCTATGCAGTTATCCAGCTGGTTTCCTCCCCTGCTGAGGCTCTTCCAGACTTACCCTCTCTTGTCTGTGGGACTAGAGCTAAGCCAACCTGAATTTTGGTCCCCATGTGCCAATATGTCCTTGAGGAGAGCTTGTAGCCAATCTGTTCTGCACCTGAAAGGGGATGTGGAATGATTTGAGTTATATACGGGGTCTTGTGGTATCAGTCTCTTGTGCTCTTTGATTTTTGGAGTTCCTTGGCTGGAGAACAAAGGCACTGGCCTGGATTTGGGGAGGATGTTGAAACTCGGGGATGAGTGTGGCAAAGATTCTGTTCCAGAGTCAGGAGCCTAGCTGGAAGGGAAGGAACTTGATAAACAAGTGACATTCTGCCTCGAGCTGGCCTGGCAGCCTTTTATCATCCTGCATTCATCTGCCAGCCTGGCTGGTCCATTCAACACCTGCTTTCTTATGTGAGAAGTCCCCAAACTACCTATGGTGTTTCCTATTTCTAAGGACCTCAGTCAGGTAAAGCACCAGTGTGTAATTTTCCCTCCTTGGCAAGGCACATCACAGTGAAACTGGGACAATCTGATAGTGAGTGCCACTTGGGGCTGTGGGTGTGCTGGGACATGTACTGTCAGTAACCAGCATGCAGGAATAGAGTAGTAGTTGTGATGAGCTTCTGGGGTTACCCAAAGCTATTGTTTTGTTTGGTCTGAAGAGGAGTAGAAATACATATTGTTTTTAAGAAACTACACCCATGGAACTGCAATGGTTTTGCTTTAAAATAATCTGAGATTCAATGAAAAACACCTTGAAAAGGTGTGGAGGGAATGACTGGATGGAGCCACCTTATTTTCTGGTGTCTGCTCTTGTTATCTGCTCTTAGCTATCCCTTCAGAGCTTGAAGCTTTGGCTGAATACCATTATTTGCCTCTCAATAGGTGAATGTCTCTATGCCCAGCTTGGCCAGCCCATTACCCTTTCTATGATGGGAGGTCTAACTGCAAAATGGGCTGTAAACTGGGTCAGTGACTTGCATTGTGCTTGAGTAGAGACCTGAATGAAGGTCTTCAAAGTTGGATAGAAACCTGGGTTACTCAGTTTAGATTTTCACTATGCTGGTGGTTGGTGTGCTTGAATAGCATCAGCTCCTCTCCTGGTGGGCTCAGTGGCCTGCAAAACTGAGTTGGGGCAGTTCAGCTCCATGTCCTAACTCTGAAGGACATGGGAGAATAACCATGAGACCTTCCGCTAAACAGGGCTTTCAATCAGTAAGACCTGCTTGTTTTACCAAAAATAAGCCTTATTCCTGCACTATTTCTGAGGTCTACCTTTTCCTGAATATAATACATTTGGAGTTGGGTTTATCTGCAGTTTGTGGTGAACAGCCTGTTTGCCCTGGAATCTGTGCTACGATGGAAGGAGATGCACTCCTGAGAGGAGGGTTCAGGGTGTTCATGTTCCTCCATGCTCCTTGACTCTTCTATGCTCGTTGGACAGTGGGGTTACTCCCCTGTGGATACACAGGGGAGGGATCTGAAATTTATGGGGTGAATTTGAGCCTGTATTCTTGTGGGAAGGGTTTTTCCTTTTCTAGCACTGCAGAGGATCAGTGGTGTAAGCATGAAAAATGCAGTTTAAATGAGTGAGAGTTCACCAAAGAATGGTACAAAGGCTTTACCTGAGGGCCTCTTTGCAGGTCTTGAGGGTGATCAGCCTTTAAAGGGTCCAAGATGAACAGAAAGAATAGAATCTTGTGTGTGGCCTTGTGCCATGTCTCCTTGGCTGTCTATGTCCGAAAGAGCTCCAAGACAAGGGTATGTCATGTTCTTTAGGCTCTCTGTCATACAGACTGCTCCTTGAGGTGGAGAAGGTGATGAAGATAATACTGGTTGAAGAATGTGAAGCTTATTCTGCCTGGATAATCCAGTTCAGGCAGGTCAGACCCAACTTATGTTATGTGGGATTAGGAGACTGTCTGCTCAAAAGCAAGGAGAATGATCTGGATGCTGACCCCAGCTTCATCCAGTTAACCTGCTGGAAAATAGTGGGGAAAATCAACCTGATCTAAAGTAGGGAACCTTCAGATTTCAGCAGTATGAAACTGGTAGGTGGGTACATGCATGATGCTTGCTGTAGCTCTTGTGATCGCTCACATTAGCTCCTTGGATACAGAGCAATGGGAAGGGGTCAAAACCACAGCCCTGTCTCTTCTTGGGCTCACTGTCTGCTCTGTTGTGCCCAGAGAAATGGTGTTGCTTCCCTGTTGAGCTGTAACCTGTGTGCAGGTGCAGTGCTGCCCTCATCCTCCTGTTTCATGCTGCATTAGGGATCCAAATATCTTTGGGGCCAGGGTCTGCAGACATCAGTACTTTGCTCCACTGCTCTATGGAGGGAGATCATCGGTATTTCACTGATACTGGTGTAGCCTTGATAGTTGGGGGATGCTTTTGAAGCAGGAAAAAAAAGCCCTTAGAATTAGTAGTCCTGATTCTTCTGACTTGGCTGTGAGGTTCCAGGCTTAATGACCCAGGTGGTTTCTCACTATTAGCCTGCTGTCTTTGTGAAAGCATCCTTTAGGATTAAGAAACCTTATATGCTTTTTACATAAAGATAGTAAATAGAGGGGAAAAGCACATGCTGCTCCTGGTCTGCAGGGGAAGGGCTTGGGGAGCTGCTGCAGGAGGAGATGGCTGTGCTGGAGGTCCTGGTTTGTGTTTGGAAGCAGGAAGGATGCGCACCAAGCTCTGGGCGAGCCATGTTTGCATAAACCCCAGGTGAGCGTGCCTGTGTTTGAAGGAACTATATTAACATATGCCACTAGATGGCCCCAGGGAGAAGGCGGTGCCGGGGAGGACCAGCCTCCAGCAGGCACCTGGCCTGACCCCGCAGGGCTCCTCGCCTCTGGGCAGCCCAGCTGCTGCAGCACCGCTGGTGGGAACGGACAACGGGAGCACTCGCGGCTCCCACACAGCCTCATCTCTCACAGCACCTTGTGATGGCTCTTGTGCCATGGGAGCGTGCTCTGGGGTGCAGGGGAGCATGAGGTGTGGTGTCTCCTCTGGGGAACGGTGTGAGCTGCTTGTTGTAGTGTTGTGCCCCTATCTCAGCACCCTTCAGTGAGGTGGGTGGCAGCCCAGCAATCCTGGCACATGCAGGTGGCTCTTTAGCCTGCATAGGTCATGGATCTGAGTGCTGCAGTCCTGATTGGGTTGGAGAACTAGCCAGGATTCTTGGAGCCCTGGGTAACCCACAAGAAGAGCCCTCCTAAAACCAAACTAACAACTGAAGTTGCAAATTAGAGTGCCTGAAGTTGCACTTTAGGGTCAATGACACATAGAGCCCTGTGATGAGTAAACCCCTGCTGTCTGAACAGTGGGACTTAGACTCAGGGCTGATCTTCAGGGGACTGTCTTGTAGCTGGGATGCTGAAGCAAGATGTCTTTCCTTTCTACCACTCCACAAGGGAACCTTAAAGGCTGACGTTGCAAGGGGACACCAAGTGTCTTGTTCTGGTTATAGTTGCTACTTCAATTAGAAGTAAGATCTCAGCTAGATATTTAGGTCCTAGTGCAACTCCAGGTCATCAAGATGGAAAAGTGGTGTACATATGCTTATTTCTGAGGGACCAAATGGTCTTATCCCAGGGTTAGGAGGGGAGTGTAAAGCCTGCAGTGTGCTTCAAACCTGAGCCTTTGGGAACCAGGAGGGATGTGAAGCTGCGCGTAGTAAAGAGAGGAGCAACACTTCTCTCTGGGGTGCTGATGAGCTCCTGTGGAGGCTTTAATGAATGGAGCTACACTGATGGATGAGATAGGAAAAATCACTAACCTGGAGAAGTATAAAACGGTGCTGCACCATAGGGTGAGCCTGACCTGGTGGTCCTTCAAGAGGAGCTGGCTGCTTCATAAGCCAGTTACAAGGGGAAACATAGGCAGGGAAGGAGCTGTCTGGAGATGCCACAAAGTCTGCTTTCCAGGACGTGCTGGCACAAAAGTCTGCACTGAAATGAGGTCTTGGAGGCTTTATTGCCGCGGGCTGGTGTGAGCGCTGCCAGGGCAGGCTGTGGTGCAGGCTCCCCTTGGGCTGTGAGGCTGTTTCCCTGCCTCACACCTTGCTGCCAGCTGGGGAAGTACCTGCTCTCCTGCAGACAGGGAAGTTGTGTCCCTCTTCCCTCTGATACGGACTTCTCATGCAGCCTGAGGCGAGCGGCTGCTGCTCTTCCAAGCCAAGCTTTGCTCCTGAGGCAAACTGGTATGGGTCCAAGGGTTTGTCTGGTTTCCTTCCTAGGTTTTCTCCCGTTTAGTGGGTTTAATAACACCTGAGGGTGTCAGAGTTACTCACTGGGTTTCAAGTGCTCTGAAAAGCCCTGTGCAATCTATTGTGTGAATTTACAAGATGAGGCTGCCGCCACCTGTCTCCCAGAGAAATGATGGATGTTGAAGGACTGAGGTCCCTTGGATGGCTTTGCTTTTTTGAAGGGCACAAGCTGAGGCTCTCCAATGACCCTCAGAGCTGTGTGTCATGACTGCTGACACCAGCAGGAACTGATGGTGCACAAGAGGGAATCACTCTGTTCTTAAGAGCGGTTCAATTTAGGAGCTGGTCAAAGACAAAAGGTAAGGGCACAAGATCCCTTGCTCAAAAGAGGAATCCAACCTTCAGAGGGAAGCCGCAGTTTTGTATGTGGCCATCACTTTTGGATGAAGGATGCAGTTTTCATCCTACGAAACCCATCCACGTGCCTGAACTGAACTTAGTTTGGGGCATTTTATCCAGATTTTAGCCATAGAACAAGTATCCTTTTTCTTAAGGTCTTACTATAGCCAGTATGAGTTGAAATAACATCTGCTGGAAAAAGATGCCCTGAGCTGCCATAGATAGATCCAGGCAAGTGTGGCTCAGAAAGGGATTGAGAAGCCTGAGACACCTTGTCTCTGTAGCCAGGAGCTTCTCCACTGCAAAGCTTCATCCTACCCCAGCCCATGCCTGAACATCAATTCAGAACCTTTCTTTTTCAGGGGCTGCAGTGACAGGACAAGGGGTGATGGGTTCAAACTGAAACAGGAGAAGTTCAGGTTGGATATAAGGAAGAAGTTCTTTATGGTGAGAGTGGTGAGGTGCTCTGGTAGAGGCTGCCCAAAGAAGTGGTAAATGCTCCACCCTTGGCAGTGTTCAAGGCCAGGTTGGGCAGAGCCTTGGGTGACATGGTCTAGTGGAAAGTGTCCCTGCCCATGGCAGGCGGTTGGAACTGGATGATCTTAAGGTCCTTTCCAACCCAAATTGTTCTATGATTCTATGATTTTCCTCCCTGCACTGTTTCTAGAGAGCATCCTGGAAAAACAGCTGTTCACTGACTAAATTCCTCCTGACAGATAAACTGAAACCTGCTATTGAGCGCTTTTGGGCTGGGGATTCAGTGAAGCTGCAGTGCATTGGGTTTTGTTTCTCTCTGTCAAGGGAGGTTTAGTTCCAGCTGAACCGTAGCAAGTACCTGCTGAGTCAATCTGTCTCACTGCTGCTGTGTGTGATGGGAAGTGAAATGCACTCCCTGAAGGTCTCAGCCAGCATTTTACTTGTGGGAGGAAGGATTTCTGGAAAGAGAAATGCAGAAGAGAGTAGGAATGATTCCCAAGCGTTTGAAGCCAAGGTGAACCTGTTGTGTGGGGTGCAGGTTCTGCTGTAAAGCTTGAACAAATACTCAGTTTTGTGGGATTAAGCAAGTGAACCCAACACATCACTGCGAGGATTTGACTCCCAGATTTTGTTAGTCTGGTTGTTGCTGAGTTTATTAGGTGGCAGCAGGCAGCACAAGGTTGCATCCCTTGGATCTAGGCGCTATGGGGGATGTGTGATACGAATTCACCCAGCTAATTGCATAATGCATTGTGAGGCTTTTGGTGTCTTGAATTTCAGGCCTTTTAGCAATGTGGGGAATTAAGGAGTGTTTTGTGGTGTGCATGGTGAATGTGGGAGGGGGAAGTGGGCATTCAGTGGGCCCTCTGGGATGGAGAACAGCATGGATAGCTGTGCTTGGAGGAAATTGAGGTGCTGTTGCCTCAAATGGCTCTTTTTGGCCTTATATTGTTATTCCCATCCTAGACTACCAACCTGACATCCAGTGTTCAACTCTTTACTGCCATATTCATGGGAACCCTTGGAAATATTACTGCAAGGTGGGGAAGAAACTCTTGGGATGATGGAAAAAAAGACCTTTAAATACTAATAGGGCTGCATCAAAGGTCCCTGATGCATGGTTGGTTGTGCATAATGCTAGGGTTTCTGGCTTGGCCCACTGGGGTGTGGAGGTCTGGGGCAGGAGAGGAAAAGGGTGTGCTTGCCCTGTGTAGCTGTGCCATGCCTGGGATGGAAAAGGGAAAGCCAGTCCCTGCCAACAGTGCTGCTGGTGCTGTGGTTTCCTAAGCAGAGCTGTTCCCATCACTGGTTATGCTGCTTTTGGAGGAGCTTTGGAAGAAAGTTGGTTGCTTCCCATCCCCTGCTTGACTGAGGATGGTTTTGTCTAGGGGCAATCCCAACTGATGGGTTCTACCTATCCCTTTGCAGCCTGCTTTGGGTGGGACACAACCTCCATGAAATACCACACATCCCTGTGCTCCCAAACCGCAGCCTGGGGTCAGAGTAGGGGAAGAGGGGGTCTTGCCTTGCCCCTTCTCTCCTGAAATGGGTGTAGAAGGCTGGTCCATGAGCTGGTTGTAAATCAGAATGCAGGAGGAAGGCAATTTTCTGCAAGTAAAACCTGCCCTAATGGAGCCCTGGGGGAGGGAGGAGAACTGCAAGTGTCAAGGTGAGACGGAAGAGCAACAGAACGAGATTTAATTTCCTTCCCAATAATTTTCTCAAGCTGTATAAACTTTCCTTATTTAAAATAAATACTCCCTGAAAACACATTCTGTGTCAGTGGCCCTGTGAAAACACCCCCAGTCACAACCTGTGCCTGTCCTTTCGCTTGCAGCCTCAGCCAAAAGCCAGCAGTTTTACATTCTGCTCTATTAACTTGAGCTGTAAATTTCCTTGTGCAAAGTCTCCCAGGCTGTGGAATGAATTTAAGTAAACAGGGCGTACAATAATAGACTTGTGTTAGGGCAGGTTTTTCAAGTGGCCTGTAACTCTAAGAGTAAGTTCTTCTAAATCTCTCCCTGTTATGGTGCATGGTGTGTGAGCTTGTCCAGAAGATGGAGGAAGTCATAGGAAAGATGTGGCTGGTAACATGGGATGCTGTCTGTGGTCCAGAGAAGAGCACCCAGTGTTTGATAAGCAAAGCATTCATGTGATACAGCCTCTTGCCTGGCATTTCACCATGCTTTTTGGTTCAAGACCCCCATAGTAAGGTTTTTCTCAGTGACAACATCTGTGTGAGATGCTTATAAGGATTCTGACGGCGTTTTTCCCCTTGTCCTACAACATGCTGAATGCAGACTCTAAAACCAGTTTTCAGAAGGGGTTTCAAACTTAACTGCTATATAAGGCAACCAAAATTGTTTGTCTGGCTGGGAGGCTACAGGATTAGTTCCTTCTTGGAATTACACTCTAGGGAAAAAAGGCAGGAGGGGTTTCTTCAGTAAGGTGGATGGAAAACAATGTTCTGCTTCAGGTTTGTGGACATCATTGTTCTAAGACTTCTGAATTCTGCCTCCTTGGTGTACAGAGGTGCTGCATGTGTTTGTGCCTCATTGCCAAGGAATCTCAAGGAGTCCTTGAGGTGTTCATGCTTCCTGCTAGGCCAGGAAAGCATCTCTACTACAACCTACTTAGATCACTGTCCAATCTTCAGCTCAAAACAGGCTCAAGATCATGGAATCATAGAATAGTTAGGGTAGGATGAACACAATCTAGATGGTTATGAGTGAGGAAAAACTGATTCCACTTTGCAAGCTCAGCAGTTTTCCTACCTGATGCTTCTGCAGATGATTACTGTTTTTCCCGTGAACTTGCAGGTATAATGTCCATCTGGTTGGTGTCTTTGAGTTGTCTTGTAGAAGAGTATTTGATCATTAGATAAAGAGGAAAGGGACTTCTGGCTTATAGACAGCCCTTTCCTGAAAAACAGAAGGTTGGAAGCAATAACTTGGCATAAAAGTCCCCAAGTAGGGGTTTCTGTAGACTCCCCTGGGTTTGGCTGTGTTGTCTGGTTATCTAACCTTTCACCAGCTGGCTCTTGTAAAACTGCAAAGTGGTTCTGACTTCTGCTAAGCTGTGGGGGCAAAAAAGGCAAGAAAACATCTTTAAAGCCTTTATCCAGAACTCAGTAAAACCAATGGAAAAGCTCTGTGAGTCCGGGGGATATTGGATCACTTCCAAGGTGTTGAGGGCACTGGAGAAAGGTTGAGCCCAGCTTGTGTTAGATCTAGAAGCCAAGGGAAATTCTCTGCTTCTGGGAGTGGAAAAAAGTCTTGGCAAAGTCGGGATCTCAAGGCTGGAGCAAGTCATGGACCCAAAATGGCAGAAGCTGGGATTTTTGGGATAGGAGTATAATGCCTCTTTGGAGTACTTGAGCAGCTCATGAGCTGGGCATATCCTCTTGGTCTTTTATTATAATCTCTATTTGGTATAACCTCTAACAGATAAAAGGAGAGTGATGCTTCATGACTGCTGCTGGCTTGGCCTCTGCTGCATCTCTGTTGCTTCTCTTTGGACTCAAAATTCCCACTTTCCTTCCAATAGGAAAGCGATACTGCAACAAGGCTTAACTCAGGTGGTTTTGTAGCAGCTGAACCCAAAAGAGGTTGAGGGAAGTTCCTGTGGGACTGAGTGGTCCTGGACCTGCAGTGTAACTGGCAGCATAAGATCACATTTGCCCAGCAGAATGCAAAGGCTTTTAGATAAAAGAAAGTGTTTGCTTTGGCATTCAGAAGCATGGAGATGCCACAGATGGAGAGCTGCCAGTTGGCTCATCACCAGCCACTGACTCATAACGTAAAAGTGTATTGTGAGTCCCTGTTTTTTTCTCCTTAAACTTTATAACTGGCATTTTTTGTTGTTTTTGAGAGGAGGAGGGAATTCTCATGGTTTTAAGCAAATCACAACTGACTCAGCCTAAGCCCAAGGGTAGAATGGAGAAGGTTTGATGGATTAAGTGTCCTGGAACAACTGGCTACACAGCTCTTTCTTGTTTTCTGGCTGTAAGGATCATCCTTTTGATCAGATTCTTTTCCCTACCACTTTCCGGGTTGTAAATCCAGATTAGTCATGGTAGGGTGGCAAACAATTAATGGAGTAGGAGGTTGAGCCCTGGGAGTGAGAGTGGTGGCCTCTGTGGAGTGAATACACCCTGGCTACCAGGTAGAGAAGCAAGGACATCTTAAGGCCATCTGCCCATGAATTTGTTGTTTGGAAGGGTTGAAAGCCTGATTCTGTAATCTGCTCAGATATGTCTCTAGGTGTCTTGCAGCTGGGGGAGGAAGGTGTAGCTTGGCCATTTACCATCTTTCCTATGTATTTGACCTTCATTTCTTCCTGCCTGTACTTTCTAGGCTATCATTACCCTCAGGATCCACTGGTTAACTGGTCTTTAAGAGCATTAGTCAACTGCTGCTCAACTCCTCTTGTGGTACTGATGATCCCTACTGCCAGCTGACTTTCCTGCTTTGCTGGTCATACAAAGGTGCAGGAAACTGGGGTGTTTTTATAGGCCTCTGAACCTGGAAGACAACACTTGTCAGGTCTTTAGTGATCATGAGGAAGTGTGTAGCCAACAGCAACATAAGAAGGCAAAGGCTTAAAATACAGGGGACAAAGTGTCCTGATTCCAAGTCAGCTGCACTGAGGGATGAGTAGTGGTGTGCACAGGAATACCACAACTCTGCTTGTCTTTGGTTTAAAGCCTTTACCAGCTGCCATAGTAGCATGTTGAACTGACAGGCTTGTTTTGAAGGCCAGTGAGGGTTATACTTCCCCAAACATCATCTGCTGTGCCTTCAAATACAACTGCTATTACAAAATGATCTATGCCCAAAGGTGATGTCCCAGCAAAGGATGAGATGACCATGCACGAATGTGGTTGCCTATTGCATGTCCAAGTCTACATAAAATGTTATTATAAGGCAGTACTTGAAAGCAGTAAACCTGTGACATAATCTGGGTGGGATCCTGAACCTGTGTAGCTCTCTGCTGGAGCTAGCAAGTGGTGCTGTGTGAATCTGCAGGCTTATTTGCAATTAACTTATTTGCCTAATTAAGGTGGCTTATGAACACAGCTGCTGCTTGGTGCATGGCTTTTGACATCAGTAGTGTTATACCAGGGGTGAAATTGGCCTTCCCTACATTGTTGCCAGTTGCAAGAATTTATCATCCACCTGTGCTCTGATTTACGTGTGTGTAAATCCTGAGTAACTCCATTAACATCAATAAAGCTGCTTGAATAGATCTCTATCTGAATTGCCTGCTGAAGACTTCTCATGTTGCTGCTAGCTATGCAGGTGCAGGGATGTGGTTGGGCTCAGCTGGGAAACATGATGCCATCCAAGAGTGTTTAGCATGCAAACAAGAAGAAAATGCTGAGCTGAAACCACAGTGCTCATTTAAAGTGATGCTATGGAACTTTCAAGAGAAGATTTCTCTTTGCCATTCTAAAATATTTGAGCAGACAGGAATCTCTGAAATGTGTTTCCATGGCCACTTGGAAGGGGAAATGATGTCCTCCTGCTTTGTGGTAAAAGAGATGGGTTTGTCCCAGAGCAGTTTTGATGATGAAGTTGGGGAGAAAATTGAAATCATAGAATGGTTTGGGTTGGACAGGACCTTAAGATCATCCAGTTCCAACCCTCCTGCCATGCGCAGGGATGCCTTGCGCTAGACCGTGTCACCCAAGGCTCTGTCCAACCTGGCTTTAAACACTGCCAAGGATGGAGCATTTACCACTTCTCTGGATAACCTGTTGCAGGGCCCCACCACCCTCACAGTAAAGAACTTCTTCCTTGTATCTAACCTGAACTTCCTCTGTTTCAGTTTGAACCCATCACCCCTTGTTTTATTGCTACAGTCCCTAATGAAGAGCCCCACTCCAGCATCCTTGTAGGCTCCTTCAGATACTGGAAGGCTGTAATGTGGTCTCCACACAGCTTCTCTTCAGGCAGTGGAGAACTGAAAAATGGGTTTCTATTCCTCATTTATCTCCACCTTCACTGTACCTGTACCTAACTGTATGCAAGGACAACAAACAGCAGCTTGCTGCTTAGCAAGCATTTACTTTGTGGGCTTTTGCACAAATTGTGGAAGCTTAGAAACACAGGGAGCCATGGTAAGGACGATGGGTAGAGCAGTGCCACCTTGCACTGTTGCATGTATTAATTTGTCCTGTTGTGACAGCAGCAGCAATGAAGTCACCTGGAAAAACCTGGCACAGGGAGACGAGATACCTTAGCCCTTGGATAAACTCTCCTCTGAGCTGGTGGCTGTCAACCCAAAGCATGTGGGGCTGAGAGCTCTTCTGAAGCACTTGTGATGTTACTGGAAACTCTCCCAGACAAGACGTCTATGAATTCTGAACCTCTCTTCCTAAGGAGACTTCGGGATTTTAGGGTCACTTGGCAACTTCATGGGTGAAGGTGCAAAACACTATCAGTTTGGATTGTCTTTGGGAGTGTGCAATGCAGCTTTTTTTGCTCTGGTGGAATTTCTCCTGATTGGAAAATATAGAATTCAAGGTGGTTCATTTTTGGAAGCATGTGTTTTTGGGGGACTCCATCGCTTAGCTACCATTTGGTATATGCTGGGGAGAGCAAAAGAGGATAACTGAAAAGCTTGTTATAAGTTATTGTTTCAGGAGATGAAGATAGTTGGCTCCTTGGAGTGAGAGGTGGCATCTCGCTTAAGGAAGAGTCTTGTAGCATCCTACTCTTTTCCATTGCTGGTCAGCTGGAGGGACGTTTGCTACATGCTCTCAGCTGGTGACGGTCTGGATAGGAGGAAGCGGATGCCAGACTCAGATGCTGGGGAGATCAGGTATCTTGCTGCGAGGCTGACTCATGATCATCTCTGCTCTGTGTATAGATGCTGTGTCCTACAGGCCTCCCCTTTGGCCAACTTCTTATTATATTCAGCTATCTGAAACTGGTCAGTGGTGGGATGGAGAACCTGGCTCCATTTTTTACTACCATTTTGGTTTGATGGTAAGGTATCCCTCTGAGCTGGAAGCAAAGCAAGACAAAAAAATAGAGCCAAGCACTTTAACCCCCAAACCATATCCTTTCCCTTTCCCATTCCCTGCAATGTTGCCTTAGGCATGAGCAAAGTGCGTGCTTTTTAAGTTGTAACCTTTGGAGCTGGTGGTTCTTTAACATGAAGAAGTGTTAGAAAATGTCAGTTTGGATCTGATACTCATCTACCTCCCAAGGCCCCTGAAGCAACTGGTGTGGTAGTTGCAGTTCAGGTGTCTCATGTGCCTATTTTTCATGAGCAGGTTTCCCACCTGGTTGGTGTCTCACATAGCAGACCATAGCTGTAGGTCTCCATTGGGTATTCTGGCTGTTTTTCCCACAGGCTAATGCAAACTACAGCAGGAGATGGGAAGTGGGCAGGAGTCTGCCTTACAGAGGGAAACAGGGGCCTGACTAGAAGCTTGTCTGCATCTACATCTGGACAGGCATTTTAGTAGCAATGCCTTTTGTCCATGGTGCATCTCGTGGGGAGAATGTGCTGCAGATAATTTTCCTTAAGGGTAGAGAGGCTGGAGCGGCTCTTGCAGAAATGCTACCTGTAAAGGTGTGAGGAAGGGGACCATTAAATGAATAATTCCTCTCCAGCCTTAGTGCTGTCCTAGGTGTACACAGGCTTTCTAAAAATAGGCTCCTTATGCTGCCTGAAAATGGGATGCCCCAGGCATTTGACTCAGTGCAGCTCCCCTCCTTCTTTCCCTGCTTTTGAAGTTGAATGCTTATGGATGTTTTCTAGCTTATCGCAAACGCATCACAACTGGCACTGCTCCACTGTTCCAGGGTTGAGGGTTTTCTTTCTCAGCCTCCACCCATGCATGTACTTCTCGGGAAAAGATCACGTGAAAATCCTTGCCTGCCTCAGAGAGAAGATTGTCACTTCTCCATGCCTTAAAGAGCATGCTTAGCATTTATTTCACTGAGATTTTCCCACCTAAGGGACCTCAGACACTGGCTATGCCCTTGATCTCAGCAGCTCCTTCCATGTGACAGCCTAGTTCTTGCAGCCTTTAGTCTCTGCACTGAACCCTTAAGCTTGTTCTAAGGGGTTGGATCGGCCTGTGAAGGTATTTCTAGGAATCCTTCTGGTTTAAGCATTTCTCTTCCAGACATCACAGGGAGAAGAAAACTTGCTGTTGATACCTGCTGAGATTTAAGGAGTTGCCGCACCTTCAGCGGCTGAAGGTGTCCCATATTGACCTTGGTGGCTGTGGGGCACATTAGGGGACAAATCTGGCTGGGGAATAACCTGCTAGAATGAAAGGACATTTAGGAAATGTGATTTGGGCCAAACCATGTCCCCACAAGGGTGAGGCTGGCACAGAAGCTGCTAGGCACAATGAGGTGGACAGTGATCCAGCTGGTGTTTCCACTAAGGAAACGTAGAAAGAATAACTGGGTGACTTTAGCAGATCTGGGCTGAAATGTCTGGGTTGGATGTGCATGTGTGCACTGAAAGACTCTATTCACAGACAGCTGAAGGCTGAGAAAACACAGTGAGAAACAGAGTCCCACTATTATACTTGCCCCATTATACCTGCCAGGTGTGGGCTATGGGCCTAGCCAGTCAGGATGCTTTTCTGACCCTGGGTCTGGCTCTTAGAGCTGGGCTGTTTTATAAGCTCTATTTCAAGGAGTTGAGGGAACAGGTTTCTGCACAGGTGTGTGCTTCCAAGTGGGTTATAGCTGAGGCCTGAAGAGGTGTGTAGCCTCTCATCTGGTGCTGTGTATGGCTTCATGGGTGGAAGCTGTGTGCAGAAGCTGAGACATGTGGACTGACCACAGCTGGAATGATGTGTTGGAAATGGTTATACTTGCCCTGCCATTAATCATTAGCTGGTGCCCAAAGTCTGACTCAATCCTCATTTGTGTGATGAAGCAGACAGGAAAAAGCACCCCAGGTGGACAGCATGATCACGGTGGTGTGCCTTATGAAGCCAATATTGCTGAACAAGGCCATGTGGATAGTGGGCTGCTGCTTCACCAAGCACCTTGCATGGCAGCACAGGTTAACTGTCCTAGCTGCTAGATAAGAGGCCCCTCTCTGGAGAGGGGAATGGGATGTTCCCACAATTGACATTCTGATTCAAGTGTTCAGGCACAAGCCTCTGCACACAAAGGCATACAAGGAATCCCTGCCACATCCTAGCATATTTTGGTCATGGGAATGTTGGAGGAGGAGGAGAGATGGGCAAGAGAGGCGTGGAGATTTACGTGAGGTGGTTTGTGTGCTTGCTTATAGGTGAAAGGTGCTTTGTCTTCTCCTTGAATCCAGTCAAATGCTCTTGTATTTGAGTTGATTCAAATGTGTTTGGCTTTGATTTCCACCTTGTGGAAAAGGAAAAGCAGTGGAGCAAGAAAGCTATTAATTTCAAGGAGAAATCACAGATGCTGAGTTTCTTTCACATGTAAGAGGATATGTGCAGCAGGAGATGGACCCAAATCTAGCCACATTTCCATGCTTTGTGACTGTCCCTATTGCTTTAGGTGGGCGTCCATGGACTGTATCTGGCTTGGATGGGTGTGCCAGAGCTCATTACTGTGTCCATGTGCCTCATGTAGCTGTGGAGATGGGTGATGTTTGTGGTGTGAGGCTTCTTTGCTGTTCAGGGGAGCTGTGGTAACTGCCTTTCCAGGGGTGTCATCGATGTTAGCTCTTAACAAGACAGTGTAATTCACAAGTCTGCTTTGAAACGGCTTGTCTTCCTAAAAGCCTTGCTCCCTAGGTCAGGCTCACAGATAACATCAGAGTCTATGCTAAGGGAAGAATGTATTTTTGTGGATGGTGTGCTGCAAACAAGACAAATAATAGCAATCCATGTAGACAGAGGTAATTAAAGTGACAGCCACACTGACAAATAGCTAAGTAAATGGATAAGGAAATTTCCTAATGAAATGAGTATAAATGGATATATGGACATGCAAGATGGGGAAAATGACAGAAATATGAATTTGGCATATTCCCAAAAGGCGGTCTCAGGGCTGCTGTGATGATTGTTATCAAGCAAGGCTTCGTGTCCTAAATCATAAAGCTGTTACAGATTGCAAAGACCTTTTTTCCCCCTGGCTAGATGCAGGATTGATCCATAACTGGGGGGAGAGTGTAAATTCCTGCCTCTCCAGGCAGCAGGTGGCAAAACCAGCCAGCTAATCCCAGTACTGCGCCAGTGACTATAGGCCAAAGAGCTAAAGGCATTCAAGGCAAGGGAATAGGTAAGTAATGTGAGGAAAAGTCTAGGATATGCATCTCCTGTGCTTTTTACTCTTGTACCTAGTCATGGTGTGAGTGTGAGGGGAAGCTTGGAAGTGTAGAAGTAGGTTGAAGTCAAAGTGAGAGGAAACAGGGCTAGGATGACCTAAAGGCTATGTTGTTCTGCTGCCTACGGGTCCCAAAATGATGAAGTGCAAGGATAGTACTTAAGGTGCTGTAACCACCTATTTGAGGTGGCGAATCTGATTACGTATTAGCCTCTCCAGACCACAAGTAAGGGTAACTTAAGCTGCTTTCCTTCTGGGACCAGGGCAAGAGTGGTTTAAACTCATTTAGACAAGTGAGAGTTTCAGATCTTTGGTTATGTACAGCCTGACTGATAATTACATTGCCTGTCTTGGGGTTTTTTTTTTTGTCCTCCATTCCATAAGCTGAGAAATATGAGGTTTTTTGGCAATATTATCATAGAATCATAGAATAGTCAGGGTTGGAAAGGACCTTAAGATCATCCAGTTCCAACCCTCTGCCATGGGCAGGGACACCTCACACTAAACCATGCCACCCAAGGCTCTGTCCAACCTGGCCTTGAACACCGCCAGCGATGGAGCATTCACAGCTTCCCTGGGCAGCCCATTCCAGTGCCTCACCACCCTCACAGTAAAGAATTTCTTCCTCGTATCCAATCTAAACTTCCCCTGTTTAAGTTTGAACCCATTACCCCTTGTCCTCTCACTACAGTTCCTAAGGAAGAGTCCCTCCCCAGCATCCTTATAGGCCCCTTCAGATGCTGGAAGGCTGCTCTGAGGTCTCCACACAGCCTTCTCTTCTCCAGGCTGAACAGCCCCAACTTTCTCAGCCTGTCTTCATACAGGAGGTGCTCCAGTCCCCTGATCATCCTCGTGGCTTCCTCTGGACTTGTTCCAACAGTTCAAATATTCCAAATATTGGCCAGTTTGAAGCAGAATCTGAATGCCCAGCTCATGATCATCAACAAAATGCTGTGGAAGACAAACATCAGCCTCTCAGTTGCTGTATGTTCAAGCCATCTAATGCTATATGAAGCATTATCCTTACATTTGCAGCCTCTTAATGCCCTATACATATGGCTACCTGATGGTGCCTAGAGCAGTCTTGCACATGCAGGTGGTTTTGAGGGGAAAAAACGGGAAAAAAAACAGTTGTGCTCCTTCGTAAGTGGGGCTTGGGGTGATTTCTATGACTTAATGGAAGAGGCACACAGTGCTGTCTAAGCAGTAATTGAACTTCCTGTGCTTAGAGTGGGGGAAAATGATCCTTTAATACTACAAAGAGGTGATGTTTCTTTTCCAGAAGCAGCATATGGTGCATGTTTGGAGGGTACACATTAGTCTTCATTAAACAGGTGTCCTGGAAGTTGGGGTGAAGAGAGGTGCAGAAGGGGAGGTACTGGAAGTGGGAGGAGGTGGGGCAGCGTTGAACTCTGGCTCAGAAGCACATGTACCCTGCTGCTTTGTGCAGCTCAGAACATTAAAAGTGGTGCCTGTTAGGACTTGAACTTGAGCTTTATGAAGGGGTAAGATGGAGGAGGCAGGAGAAGTAGGCAAGGTAACTTCCCCGGAGGCAGCATTTCTGCTTAGAGGCTGCTTTGTTTTAGTGTGCTCTTCCCTCCTTAAGATTAATTTGCAATGGCAGGGGGAAGCTTTTGAAGGCTGTGTAATGCCACAAGCCGCATGTCATTCTGTGTCCCGCAGGAAAGGCAGATAAAACAAATAGCATGTCAAATTGTTCTGAAGATGGAGACCTGCCTCCCAGCCGCTGTGGTTCTTTGCATTGCCAGAGAGGGAAACAGCAGGTGTAAAGCATCCTCTCCTTGCTGCAGAGCTTTCAAACAGCTGCTCCTCTGTGGAGGTGGGCTATGTTGTGCACTGCGAGAAGGCTTGTTCTGGAACATAGGCATAGTACTCATTTCCCAGCTGTGTTTGAGTCCAGCCCTGGTCATGATGTTGTCTCAGCTAACCTATGCTCTTGCCTGCCATATGAGCAGCAAGTACTGTATACTACCATTTGCAAAGAATGAAGCAAGTGTCTTCCACCTTCTTCTGAGAAGCTTGCTTTGATTGCATGCTGCTTGCGCTGAGAAGAAATTGGATGTGGAGGTTTCCTCAGGTCAGGAGCGCCTCTGGCTTCCACTCAGCCTATGCAGGGTGCACTCCCTCTTCTTGGTGTTTCTGCTCAGCTCATATCCCCCATCTGAGGCTTTGTACAAATTGACAGTAGCTTACAAATGTTTTTCTCCATCAGTTTTGCTCTGTTGATTCCCATCTGGACCAAGCTCTAGGTGTTCAGCATGCCAGACAGACTAGGTTCAAGGGCCAGTGACTTCTGGCCAGAAGTTCATGACTTCTAAAGGATTTTTCTCATGTAGCTGTTCAGACCAGATTGTCAACAAAGCCCATTCTGGATGCCTTGAAAACACTTCTGCCAGCTACTATCTGTTTATTGTGATTTTGCTCACTTGAGATAGCATAAAGCTTTTCCTGCTTCATTGTTCAAACATAGAGTCAGGTGAATGCTATTGCTTGTTAATCTCTAGAATGTGATAGTATTTGTCTTGAAATGGCAAGCAAAAACTGAAGCTGCAGTAGTATTTTTCAGCCCACAGCTTGTACTGGAAGATTGGATGTGTGGCTAGAACAGTCAAACCCTCACTTTGCCTACAGCAGCTGGATCTCCTCTGGATCTCTGCATTACTGTGTAATAGCATGTTATGGTTTGCTTTCTCTTGGTGCCTCTTCTAAATTCCTGTTCATAGAATCATAGCATCCTAGGTTGGAAGGGACCTCCAGGATCATCTGCTCTGATCTTTCTTGGCAAAGCATGGCCTAGACTAGATGTTTCAGCACCCTGTCTGACACTGGACAGTCCACCATTTCTCTTGGGAGATTATTCCAATGGTTGACTGCTGTCACTGTAAGAAACTTTCTTCTAGTGTCCAATTGGAATCTCCCCAGGAGTAACTTGTACCCATACTCATGCTGGAGTATAAAGTATGTGGTTGGAGGTATATGTATGCACCACAAGTAATGCAAGGCTTGCTAAGTCTAAGCATAGAATTTAGGAGTCTAAACCTTATGCAAGGTGCTGTGCAATAATCCATTCCGATTACAAACCAGACTGGTGTGCACATGCTTCTTTGTGAGTTTAGGTGAAGTCTGCCTGCTGGGTTGGCTCAGGCCACTTCATTCCTGAGTAGTGGTGGTAGTAACAGCAGCAAATCTGTGCTTCTCATTCGATTTGATTGTAAAGCAAGTGTTAAACAATCCAGGATGCAAATTTTACCTTCAGCGATTCTTCGGGCCCCTGAAATGGATCTGATGCAAGTAGCCTGTCCTGGCCTCTTGGTCTTATTATATTTCTCATGCTATTCAAGGGTGGAGGTTTTTGTGCCAGGCAGTGTAAAAGCATGACCTATGCCTGAAATCCCAGTGCTTTCATGTCAGCACAGTAAATGTTTGCAGATCTTGATGCCCAAGTAAATTAATGATGCCTATTAAACTCCTGTCATCTGTGCTTTGTAGTGAGAATGAAGTTGCTTATCCCTCTTCCCTCTTACCCAAGCTTATTTAGGTGCAACATGTTCCCACAAAAAGAATTTCTCCTGGTATAATACCTTTATGTACAGAACAAGTTATGTAGCGTTTCACCTCTGTCATGTATATAATACTCTGATGGTTTAGGATATAGTTCCTTTCTCTAGAGAGCTCACACCCCTGCTTAATGGTGCAGAACTTGCCTGTCGTGGCAGACTCTTGTCCCTAAGAGGCATCGCAGGGCCATAAATGATACACCCTCCTCCTTTCACTCATGGGGCTTCCTATCATGTGGAAGGGCTGAGTTGCAGAGCTGGTGTAAGTGTGGTGCAGAGGCTATGGGTTGCTGTCTATAGTTGAGCTGCAGTGCAGTGGGCAAGTACCTGGAAGATGCAGGGGGAAATGAGCTGTCAGGTCGATTGCTGCCAAAATACTCTAGGCCTGTCCCAGGCACTGCTAACAGGCTGCTGGCTTTTTGGCAGGGGCTTGTTTTGAATCCTCAGTGGTTTCACATCAATCCACATCAGCATCTTGGCTGCAGGTGCTGGGAGGCCTCAACAGTGCTAATATAACCCCAAGATCGGAGGGGGAAAAGGGATCAGGAGCGTAAATGACAGAGCAAATCAGCAGCAAATTTAGTATCTCATTGTATTTTCCTTAGAGCTAAAGCAATTAGCTCAGATGTGGAGCCTCGGATGAGCTGAAATTCTCTTTAAGGCTGTTAAGCTACTTTGAAGGCTTTGGCAAAACCTGGGCTCAGGTGACATCCAAGCCTTTCTGTAGGCTGGTGTAACAACCTCCGTGCCTGGACTCTTTCAGCTTGAAGGGAGCAGCTTCTCAGAGTACTGAGTTGAAATGTCATAGTGTTGTCACTGGAGCTTCACCAGTGAGGTGTGGGTGTGTTCCCCACCAGTGACAGCTTGTTACTGGTTTGATGTCTGAAATGAGGGTGGGTAACTGTTGAGGAAGTGATAAGGCTTAGCAAAAATCCAGTAGTTGCAGTTTTCTTTTGGGAGAAACACCTATGAACCTCTCTTCAAGGCTGGTTTCATTTCAACATACAGAATGCATGGCACTACTTAGCTTTAGCATGCTCCATTGGCTTTGAAATGCCTTCCGTGTTGGGCAGCATACTATGATGTGAGATGATGTGGTTTTGTGGTGCTCCCCGCTACTCCTGTGTGCTTCAGAGGAAGGAAAGGAGCTCAGCTGGTCATGTTCCACTTACCAGCAGCTATTTAAATATCCTCCTCTGGGTGATGAGGAAACATATGGTTAAGACCTGAGGCCTCACTCTGCCAGTTATATTGTGTCCATTTATCTTCCATAAAATGTTTTTGAGTTCAGTCTCTCAGTTCCTCTTCATAACGCACATCACTCCTTGCAAAACTACATTTAGTAGATAACGGAATACAAAGGAGTGCTCTGTACCAAAGTGACTTCTAGATGCATGATGCTGGGGCTTATTATTCCTGTTTTGCAAATAAGTCATCATAAAACAAGAGCTCTGTGCATTTAGCACTCACCTGGAGACTGCTGGACTCCAACCTCATTTGTGATGCTCTTGGTTCTTTTGGTGTTTGCTGGCACTATAATATGCCTGGGAAGTGCACAAAGATTGACAGAACCATCTTCAGGAATATATAAAACCAGGTGACACTTTCAGCTTGTTTAGTAATGTAAGGGGGCAAAACGTCAAGGAGAAATAGCTGTGCCTTGACAGAACTGGTTGTACTGTTATTGTTTTGAAGCTATCTTCAATATCTAGCTAGAGAGCTGGGATGGGATCCATTTTCCAGGAATTCTGTGCACAGTTTCAAGAGTTCAACAGATGGTACAGCTTACAACAAGATGCTGGAAGTGAAGATCCGTGCAATGTTAGGGGGAGCTTTAAGCTTTGAGAAGCTCCTAACGTTGACTCCTGCCTTAATGATGTGGAAACCTCAAGTCACATTTGAGGTGGCACCAGTGTTAACTCTCAGTAACAGTACCATCTTATGTTAAGTAGGGCCTCATTTGTGGGAGGAGGGAAAGCTCTTTCAGCCTGCTTATGCCCTCCAATGTGCTGTTGGGAAGCAGCGATCCTCACTTTGCCTAGGTTTCCTCATCTGCGAAGCACTTGCAGCTCATTTAGAGGAATTGGGAGATAGAATTAGTGTTTATGCAACACTTGGGGATTGTGTATAACAAATCATAAAGAGAAGGAGCTGTGCCAGGGACGCTGGCTATTTACACAACATCTGAAGGCTGCCTGTGTTGGACTTTGTCACAAGGAAATACGTGTGGGTGCCAGAACTTAAGCAACTGTTAAATGCATTCTTCTGGCTCAGCATTGCCATCCATGAATCCTATGGAAATGCTCAGTCCTCAAAGCTTAAACATGATGTTCTTGCTGGTTGTCATCCAAAGTTTTCTGAAAGGGGCGATCACCTTACTGCTGCTTGTCTGGAAGAGGGATGATGGACCCTCAGGGATGCAAAACTATCTGAGGATTGCAGAAGTGGTTTAAATTCACAAGCCCTTTTTTGCCTTGTTCTCAGTTTTCTGCTTTCCCTCTTCTGCACTGTTGTGTTTTGGGTGGCGAAGGTTTAAACCCTTTGCTGAAACAAACTCAAGTGACTTGATTAGCAAGGAGATGGTGTTGTTCTCCTTCTAGGTGGCATCCCAGTTATCTGGGAGGTGGCTGTATCTTCCTCTGAAGTGTTTGAAGTCTGAACAGTAAAGGCCTTCATCTAAAAGCTGAGTTTGAAAGACCTGATAGTTAGCTCTGATATTTTGTTGGTATCCTGCATTCCTGCCTGTCAAGATGAGGCCTTGGATTTGGCATCCTCATGGTGCAACAGGGCATCTGATGCCCCACTTAAGTGTTGTGTGGTGTGTGATGAGGCACATCCCAAACTCTTTTCAGAAGGATGCTTTCTGGACTCATAACAAACTCAGCCCCTTGGCTTTGAAACATCATTCTTCACTTTGATTTTCTTGAGAACTGAAGAGTGCTTTTTGCTGCAGATAACCTTTATCTTGCTGGAGGATTTCCCCTTATGATGGGGCCTATATTGCAGGATCACCTTTGGTGCTGAGAAGGTGTTTTTCCAGGAAGAATGGATGGCGGCGTGTTAGAATTTTTAGGGGAAAAGCAGCCACTGTGGATATGTGCCACTTGTTTTTTATGCTCAAACTGACCAGATTAAATCTTCTTTTACCATTCTTGTGCTCAGTGCTTCTTGCCTTGATCTGATGCTCAGTTGTCTGCTCTGATGCTCAGTTGTCTGCTTTGCATTACTTGATTAACTATCAGTGACTCCTTTTCTCCACCCAGTTGTGTATCCAGGGTGCCTTTCAGATGTGTACTGGCTGTCAGCCATGTAAGCATGACATATCTCTGCCTTTCAATAGTATTTATGGGATCAAGACACATCCTTTTCAGCCTGGCATGCTCTTGTGCAAATACCAGCAGGTCAGCAGCAGAGTGTCTTTCCCAAATGAAAGACAAGTAGTCTCTGCACTTCTGAAAGCTGGATTTTGAGGCTTGTCAAGGGCCACAGGGTATGTTGGCAAGGAAGAAAAGGGCTGGTGCTTGCAAATTCCTCTGGTCTTTCAGCTCACTCATATGATTTAAACGTAAGAATATGGTTTGGTTTAGCTGGGAGAGAGATTTATGGCCTTTGTAGGAGATAGGCTAAGCAGATAGATCTGAAAACCCTTTTGAATTTCAGACAAACAAATGCTGCACATATCATGCTTTATAATCTTTTAATTGAAGAGTTTCCTATGTCTCCCATAGGCTGTAGGTGAGCACTTGGAATATTCTGTTTCAAAACTTCTGGGTTACATTGATCATGGGGGTAAATCATAAGAGACATGCAAGGAGCCAAATTCATTCCTTCTGTATGTTTTGGTATAGTCCTTAAGAATGAGGAAGCTTTCCCTGGAATTTCAAATGCCTTTGGATGTTTGATCTGATCCCATGTGAGGCCAAGTGGGATTTTTTGGCTCTGCATTAGTTTCTTTTTGTCTTTTTTGATGCTGTTAGAGAAGCACAAAGTCCTGGCAAAAAGTGGATGTCTTTATGTCCTTCTTATTGCTGAAACTTACCTCTGGATTCCCAGCTTTTAGTAGAAACAAAACTGATGTCTGTTTTCAACGAAAAAGAGAAGTTGGACTAAAGCAGTTCTTCCCACTCTTCTGCGTGGGGGGTGGGAGGGAATTGAGAGGGAAAGGCAAATCCATGCTCTGATTTTCTTATTCTGAGTTAGTAAAGACATCCTCAGAGAGGCTGAGGCCAGATGTAGATGCTCCAGGGAATTCAGAGCCCTCTTTCTGAAAGCTGGAATGAATCGGATGTAAGCACACATCAGAAGAATTGCACTGGGCATGTAATGGCAATGCAGGTTGGCAGCAGGAACTATCAGTAGATAGGGCTTAAATGGACTTGAGCAATCTTTCACCCATAGCTGGATGACTCTGAAAAATACCAGAGCCTTGAGTGACAACTAAAATCTACTTTTTATATTGCACACGAAAAGCAGCAAGGTTTAAGCAGAATAAACCTTGGAATGCTTCTTGGTTTGAGGCAGGATTTGCTGTTAAAGGGGTGCTGGCTTAGAACTTGTTGCCTTTGTCTTTTCTAGAAGCTCACTGACTTCAACGGGAATGAAGGACAGAGCAAGGTGGGCAGCTCCCCACCAAACTCTGTGAAGCTCAGTGACTGCAGCTCTATGCAGTTAGGTATTTCTCTCAGAAAGGAATTAGATTTGGGTCCCCCATGCACTGGATGAGTATTTTAGCCACTACGTATGATACCAAAGTGGTTCCGGTAGCTACGGTGTGTGGAATGCCTAGCTCACCAGTATACGCTGGGATTTCAGGGCTAGGTTCTCTGGAGCACATTTGTGCTCTTCTGTAGTAGCTGGCTCTTGAATGGGCCTGGGCTGCTGTACAGAAGCAGTTCTGCTTCTGAAAACACTCCTGGAAGTATTTCCAGCTGCATAAGGGAGTGTATCATGAGCTCCTGTGGCAGCTGAGCAGTTGGATCACAGCTTTGGGTTTGACTGTTCAGGTTTAACCCAGGTCTCTTCCCCAGAAACACTGGGACAGCATTTCTTGGTTAAAAAGTGAAGATTCTCATTGTGTGCTCTTAGACTCTCAGTTGCCCACCAACGGAACTCCCATGTCTTCCTGTCAGGAGCTGACTCAGGGGCTCAGAGTGGGTAGAGTTTGTCAGCTTAGTGATTTGGACTAGATGACCTCCAGAGATCCCTTCCAACCCTAACAACTCTGATTCTTGTATTGCTGGTTTGGCAGATGGGATGGTTTTCTCCATTTCTAGGCTTCTGCTCTTCTCCCCACCTCTCATTACCTTAGGGGGTGGTGGGATTCAAACCAAAGGGACATAATCATGCAGCTTTACAGCAGAAAATACATCTGAGGTACTGAATGCAACTTGGTGGTGCCCCTTAGACCATGGGTTCCAACACAGAACATATTACAGTGAGTGGCATTTCTTAACAAGGACTGAGATACAAATGGCTGGAAATGAACACGCAGCAGTTCTGTTAGCTGAGAAATGGATTTAATTCTGCATGAAGTCCTCTGAAATATGAAGACAGGGTTTCTGAGCTGGTGGTTCTTGGAGAAGTGAAAGGTGAACCTGGGCTCCATGCTTCAGTCAGAACTGATGCTTCAGTTTCTTGACTCCAGAATATACCATGTACTTAGATATTTACTGTCTCTGAAGAGGCTGTAGCAATTTCCACACTTCGGGCTGACAATCTGCTCTTGGTTCATTGAACACTTTTGGTTTCAATTGGATGGAATCTTCATTTTCTATCTTACAAGGCTGGCACCTACAACAGCTCAAGCAGTTGCTTCATCGTAGCTGGTGCTGTATAGTAGAGACAAGACAGTAGAGGTGCTGTCTTCTGCCCTGCCTGGGTAATTGCTTTTCAACAATCCATACAGACTCTTAAATCCCTTAATACACTTCACAGCTTTGCTGTACTTAACACACCTGTAGTTAAGTCTCTAGGTGTCTATAATGATCTCCTTTCCTATACCATGTTCATTATTATTTATTAGGATCATGTCAGGAGGGTATTGGTGCTCTCTAGGTGTTACCCAAGCTCTCAGCCCTGCAGGCCATGTTCTGATCTCCTGACTTAGAGCAAGAAGTCTTTGTCTTGCAGGAGTAAAAAGGCTTAATTGTGAAATGAGTTCTGGTTGGTGAGATTAGTGTTCTGCTTGGAAATTACTTGGGATGAAAGCTGCTTAAAGATCAGTTCAGGAGCTGGGTTACATGGAACAAGAATCTGATAACGTGAGCTAATCGCTAGTTGATTTTCAGATATAAGGCCAGACTACTGGCTATTAAGATGGAGCTGAAGTAGTAGCAACAAATCCTTGTAGTACCAGCAGTGTTACAACTTTATGACAAGGTTAACTAGGCTCCCTATGAGTTTCTACATGGTTGGGGGAAAGTCAGAGCTAATTATAGAGGTGCTTCCCAGCTGCCCTTCCAGAGGTTGCTGGGTTGCAGTCCAGCTTTGCCTCAGAGAAGCTCATGGGGCAGAGCAATCTCTTCAGTAGTTTATAGTAGCTGAGAAAATATTCCTGTGGCTATGATGGAGAGGGAGAGCATCTCTGTACAGAGGAGAGACTTCTCCTGTGGATATGCTCTGTTGCTCATCTTTGTTGAGCAGGTAGACTCAATGAAGCCAGAGGTTGCAGCGATGCTATTGCCGGCAATGGAGGAGAGGACTGGCCTGGATGCACTGAAAGCTGCGCTCTCAGAGCAAGTGTGGGGCATGATCTCCGAGATATAACTGCTCACCAGGAGCTTCCCTGCTCACAGGCTGTTAAGCGATTCCCTCTTCCTTTCTGAAATGAAGATGACACATTAAGGAAGTCATTGGCTCTGACCCAGAGGAACATTTCCATTAAGTTGCAGTATCTGGCTGTGTATCCATATCCCTAGAGAAGCAGATGTTTGCCTGCCTCCTCTCCCATGGTCTGGAGAACGAAGAGCTGCTTTCCTGAAGCAAATGCCACTGCCTGAACCAGGTGTGTATCACTGTGCAAGGCTTTGCCTCTGCAGAGGAAGCAGGTTAACACTCAGTGGGCTCTCATGAAGATCTGTACCCACACCAAGGCATCCTTTTTGTTACCTGACTGTAATTTTCTTGCACCTTTCAAAGCTGCCAGGGGAAAGACCAGATGCTCCCTGTTTGTACATGCTTTCCTGAAGTGTTCCTTTTTGTTCAGAGTATCCTCTTTGAAGCTTAAAATGAAAATATCTTTGATTTCTGCCTCTTAGCTCAGTTTGAAGCAGTGTGGTTAGGAGAAAATGCCCAAGGTTGTAGTCAACGAGCCAGACATCATCTCTATCTGGGAAGCTGCAGGACATGGGAATGTGCCATGGGTGAGGGCATGCGTGGATGTTCTTCTTGGGTATCCTCTGGTAAAGCATCATGTTGTTGGGGACACCAACAAGGAACTTTTAGACCCTTGATAGCTGAATTTGCTCATGCGACTTGAGTCACCAGCAGAGCCTCGAGGAGTTTAATGCCAGCTTCACCAAAGCCACCCCTTTAAGGGAGACATCTCCCTGTGTTTGCATCTTTGCCATGCAGCTGAGTGATCTGTGCTTCCCCTGTGGTGTATACCTGGAGGTCTGATATGGGGGGGTGTTACCTCCAGCTCCAGCAATCATGGAAATCCCTGGTCTGCTTAGTAGTTGAAGCCATGAGTCACAGCATGGTGTGGGGAGAATAATATAGAAAAACCTGTAATTAAAAGCCAGGGATGTTCAAAGGAGCCTCAAACAACCAGGTATGCGAGCCCAATTGCAATGTCTTGACAGCTGTACACCTTGTGTTATATCCATGACTAACTTCCTCTTCCATGGATGCAGCTTATTGCTGAGACTATCCCTTTGTCACCATCATGTATTCAGTCTGCAGGGAGTGCAATAGCCACAGCAGCAAATTACCTCTGCCAGAAAGCAGCTAGTGTTTGTAGTGTAGATTGCAATCAGGACACTTGTACTGGAGAGAAGCCAGGTGAGCAGTGATTTCCTGGAACAAGGGCAGAGGAGAGGATGGTGGCATGTCTGCTCTCAAGGCTCTTGCTAAAGCCCCTCTATTTCAATACAAAGCCCTTTTTGGGAGCTGTTTTCACAGGACTTGAATTCCAAGCTGGTTTATGGCATCTGCTTTTCATCTCTCACCTGGGAAGTCTCTGCTGGCAGGGGAGATGGAAGAGCTGTGGGTGAGCTCTGTATGCCTGCCCGGGGCTCCGCACTGCCTGCAAGGAAGTGTCTGGTCTCTTCCAGCTTTGGGTGGAGTAAGAGGAAAGCACCTTGGCCTCTTCGTGCCAGCACCAAGTCTGGCAGGCTGAGAGCCATCAGGGCTGTGCTCTACATGTGGTACCACAGAGCTCATCTGCTCCACATCACGCTTCACTCCCTGCTACCAGGCAGCTAAAGGGTTCCTCTCCTGCAAATGCTCTTCGTGCAGTTTGTTTGCAAAGCCCTGATGCTACCGTGTGGCTATACCTAAGAAGTGGTACCAAGTCTGTTGTGCTCAGCACTGGCATGCCCAATCTCTGTCCTGAAGGCTTTAGTCTGTTTTCACCCTCTGCTTCTTGTGCGCTTGGTGACACAGCAGGGACTTGTCTGAGGTCACGTAGCTGGCTTTGTGGCTGAGGAGGGTGAACCTGTGTGGAGGGCCAACAGTTCTGCCAGGAGCTGGGAGGCAGGGCTGCGAATAAAGCATCTTTATTCCTCCTGCCCCCAGCGTCGCACTGGCAGGGCAATGACTTAAAGCAGCGCCCAGGAGCACTTTGTCTCCTCCCTATTTGTTTTGCATGGCTGGAAAAGGCCCAGAGAACGTGGCAGTTTGGTGACAAGCAGGGTTGTTTGGAGCTGCGTTTCCCTGGGCATGTCCTCTTATTCCACCTCCAGCCTTCACCAAGGAGGAACTTGGGAACAAAGCATGTTTTCTGCCATTTCCAAGGCTCTGCCTTACACAAGAACAAGCTTGCAGGAACCTATGCTTCTGGCAAGGGCTGAGAAATGGGTGGGACAGCACAAACAGGCTGGAGACAGAGAAATCCAACCTCAGAAAGAAACTTTCACTCCATCCTGTGATGCCTCAGGCAGGGATTTGGGTCTGAGGAGTAGATCCTTCATCAAAGTTTGGAAGAAATGCATAAAACTAGGATGTTCGGAGAGTAGTGAGAGTGTAGCCTCAGGCTCAGCTCTGTGCATAGGTGCTGTATAACTGGCATTACAGGTCTGTCTTGCAAAGCACTTGCTTGCTCTAACTTCTTGCTCCTCCCAGGTGGATTTATTGCTGGCTGCGAACAGGCTCGTGTCAGAGAGTGTTTGCCTCCCACCTACATCGCTCACAAGCAAACCTGTATTTGGGTCTTGGGCTTCCATGGATCTCCAGACCTGGCTGATGGCAAAAAGCCTGGATTTTCCCCGCACTTTGGTTCCAAGTCCTGTCCTGTCTGGTATTTGGGTCAGATGGAACAAGGTCATCACCCAACCGTGCCTACCAGCAACTGGGAATAACCTGTTTCAGGCTAAATGTGGAGGATTTTGGGGTGCTGAGGTAGTGCCAGCTGAAGTAAAAGGTGTGATCCTTTGCCCTCTTCCTTGCTTTGAGACAAGGTTAAAGGAGAGAGAAGCTAAAAACAGTCCTTAAAATAGTAAAAAGCTGGAGATTCACTCCTTCCCGCAGCCTTGCTGGATCAGAGCATGAGATGGCAGCACAAACCCAAACCCTGGTCCCTTGTTCCTGCTTTCCCTTGTGCAGAAGTAGTCCTTCCTGTTCAGTAGGACCCAAGGCAAAGTTGACTTTCACCATGCTGTCAAATACTTGTGTGTGCAGAGGAGGACGGGAGGAAGGTGCAATAGAACTGAATTCACCCTGACCCTTTCTAAAGGAGTCAATAATGGGGGTGACCAAACAGAGGTTTTTTGACCTTCCTTAGTGTGTCCTTTTGTCTTTGGAGAGCTGTAGAGCAAACCAGCTTTGCCTGGGGGGGCTCCCCAATCTTCCTGCCATTCCTAGTCCATTGGCCTTAATGTGGAAAGGAGGGGGGGCACATGACACCTAGCCTCTTTGTTTTCCTCTTGTCCTGGTAAATCAGCTGTACAAGGGCAATACCATCTCCTTGGCTGACAGTGTGTAACAGGAATCTTATTTTCCCTCTCCAAGTGAATGATAATTTTAAATAAAAGTAGTATTTTTCCCCTTAAAATGTGCGTGGCAGGGAGAGGCGAAGGGGATCACAGAAAACACTTCTTAAAACCAGAAGCACATCCAGACTGAAAGCACTCAAGGTGGGGTCCTGCTCCCTATAGAAATCCCAAGCCCATCTGGAATTTTGTTGTATCCTCTAAATAGAGAACACTGTAAGAGATCTTTTTCTTGCAGAGCTATTCATACTTTGTTTTTCATGGGAAGCTTAATGAGGCGACTGCCACTTTAACAGTGTTGGGAGGAGAAGTGTTAGCGTGCTGGTTAAGGTGAAACTCTTAGGTGCATTAATGGGCAGTTGAACTTGTACCAGAGAGCATCCTTCTCATAAATTCCTGTACTATTTGTGAGTTACAGCTGATTTTGAAGAGTAATCTGCAGTTGTCATGAATGCAAAGAATATCTGAGAATATAACACTTGAACTGCAGAGAGAAATTGATTTGCAAATGTATGGAAAAGCCATGTCCACAACGGATTGTATGGGATGGATTTTGTCCTGTTAGGTTACGACATGGGTTTGTTCTTCCTGAGAGTAACTCTTGAGTCATGCACCACAAACAGAATGGGATTAGGTTTGTATTTAGTCTGGAGTTCCTGTGCTATGAATCTGGAGGAACAAAGCTCTTTGAACAAAAAGGATCATATAGAGATCTGTGGGGACCACATAATGCTGATGCTATTAGAACTAGGTAGCAATTCAAAGACAGGGTACCTTTTCAGGCCTGTCTGCTGTGGAAATAGAGCAAGTCATCAAAATAGGCTGGAAGAATAGGCCAAAACATGCACAGTGCCAGGAAGGCTTTGAATGCTGCTATTCTCCCTTGGGAAGGGACTGGGTCATGCTAGTAAGCCAGCAGTCAAGGTGTTGACAACTGAGCAACCTGTACTCACATCACTGTTTGAACATGGTATAATGGTGAAGGGGTCTTCAGGTCTTACAGGATGTCCTGCTGTAGAGGAAGCAGGTTCTCAGTGTCCTTCCTGCCATCTTTCTGCCCAGGACAAATATATTTCTAGTTGCTCATGACTTCATCTCGTATGTACAAGCTGTGCTTCTTACCAAGCCATCAGATCTGGCAGGCCTGCAGGGAGACTTTCACCACTGGCTCCCATCCTAAGCCTCTCCCTTTAGCCAAGGCAGCACCTGGCTGTGGTTAGAATGCCTCTTGTGCTTGTGGTCCTCCTCCGCTGGCTGCCCTGGAGAGGCCACAACATGCTGAGGGAAGAGGCAGGAATCCTTGCTCTATGCATGTGAAGGCATATTCCCATTCTGAAACATCACGCATTCCTGCTGCTCCGATGGACACCTGATGCTCCTTCATATGCGGTCCCTGTTGTGGCACTATGTGGCAAGCCTGAAAGGACACAGCCCAGGGGTGATGTCCTCAAAGAGGATAGCTTGTTTTACCTGCAGTGGCCCAGTGGAGGGTCCTGTTATATGCCCGGTGTTGTGTAGTGTGAGATGGAAGAAGCTGTTCAGGAAGGGATTAAAGTAAGAGGTTCAGCTCCTTGGTGGCTCTGTCAAGAAAGCAGGTGGAAAAGAGGCTTTTTAATGTGTGATTTAATGAGGTGGTGAAAGTCACTGCTACAGGAGGTGAAGACCCAAGTTAGCCTTGAAAAGAGATTATACCTTCTTAGAGAGGAGAAACTGTCCTAATGACTTGAATACAGCCCCGCATCTTGCTGTCCCTAAGCAACACGTAGAGGTCCTGCCAGCATCCCTGGGAAAATCATTCTCCTTATCCCTCTCCGGCGATGTTCCTGCCCTAGGGCCACCAGCGGGGGCCGGGCCGGCTGCAGCGGGGAGCGGTGGCCACGAGAGGGCACTGAAATGATGCGGATTTGGGGGCGATGCTGCCGCTGTCCCACGCAGTCCAACTGCTCTGTTCACCAGGAAAGAGATTCCCCTCCTTTTCCCTTCCCTTTTAATCAGAAATCAGCACACCAGAGCTTAGAATAAGGTCAGAATGGCACCCCCTGTGTCACTGCCTAGTTCTGATTTTACTTTGGCACAGGGATATATTTATTCCAATGGCTTTCACAGGCCGGTTGGGTTTTCCTCATCTTCTTCCAGGGCATCAGGGAGTCCTATTAACCTGTAGCAGCAGGTCTTCAAGGGGACATCTTGGTTTCTGTATGCTGAATGCTGGAGATGAGACCCTTAACTAAGACAAAGGGGATACAGAGGAGACAAACTCGCCAGGATGGCTTTATCTTCTCCAGCTACATTATTTAGGTGTATTTCTGTTGTGGTTCTGAGGCTGCAACTCTGATTTCTCTGAATTTATTTTGGGCAGGAGATATTTGGTTTCTTGGTCCAAATTGGAGACAGGGAGAAGATTCCCTAATAAGTAGCTGTCTTGCGGAGGAAGGTGCTGTGGGAACAGGTCCTACTTCAACTGAGGAAATTCAGAAATTCCAGAGGAAATTCCAAAACAGTTTGAAATTGAAACATTTATTTTCCCCTTGTTTTTCTTCTGACTCAATTTTGGTTCTGATTTTTGGACCACACATTAAAGCAAAACGAAAATCCATCTTGGAATATTTCAGAATTTCCATTCTGGAAAATATTTTAGGATCTTGACTTTGATTTTTGCTTTCAACCTGAAATCGGGAGCAAATGGCATCTCTTTTTGAGACAAAAGTCCTGTTTTCTGATCTCTTCTGGACTTTGATTTTGCTGGAGTGTTGAACTGGGCCCATGGCTCTGCTGCGCTGGAACCCACTCACAAGTAGCCTGGCATTTAGGGCTCAGGCCAAGGCAAACCTGGATGCAGGTTTGAATCCACACTGAACACTGATCCTCACTGAGTTCTGCAGATGGGAAGACTCTCTGGAAACAATATTACATCTGGCTTTTTCCTTTCGTGCTAAAAGAACCCATGAGCTGGGGATAGAGCAAGGATGCTGCTGGGAATTTACAAGTACAGAAAAGGAATAATTTTGACCCCTGTAGGTATAAAGTTTATTGTGAGCTGCCGCAAAAACGGGGAATCCTTCAAACAAAATAGCAGCTTAGGCATTGCTCAGAGGTAAAAGCAGACTCGTGGCGGTGCATGCAGAGTCCCAGCTCGGTCCCCAGCAGTTCTCCTCCTTCCCCTGCTGATGGCAGTGCGCTGCTCCGACCCCCTCTGCGCAGAGGGACCCCGGCTGCAGCCCAGTAGAGGAGTGACCAGTACAGCTTGAGGATTCAGGTATGGTCCAGGATAAACCAGGATGTTTTGTCTTAAAAGTAGGGGTTTTCCATAAGAGTTTGAAGCTGAGAGGTGGTGTGCTGGCAGATGGAGCTTTAGTGGGGTCAGAACTGCTGTTTGCAGCCTTGTGCTGACAAGCTCTTCTCTTCCTCACTTCTCCACCCACAGCTGAGGGCTTCATTGCTGGATGCTGGCTGGCATGAATCCAGCATCCAGCCCAGAGATTCCTCTTGTTGATCAGCTTGATCCTCAGCTCTTCCAGATGAAAACTCCCCCAAATCAGCAAACCACAGGAGAGCACTGGGTCCTGCAGGGAAGTGAGTCCATGCAGTATGTGCTCTCCCATCTTCCTAACGTGACCTGAGGAGGAAAAGGTGCCCTGGGAGAGAAATGACTTGATGAGTTGGCTGTCCCGTTATTCATCTTTAAATGAGATTAGTTTATTCTGGTAATAATATGGCACTTGGGTTGGAGAAGTTTCTTCAACTTCATTCTTCAATAAGAAGTGTAAAACTCCAAGGACAGGTATGCTCTGAAGAGAGCTCTTATTCCAAAGCATCAATCTTGGGTTACCGCTGTGCAATTTCTCTCTCTTTGATATTGTCTTTTATCAAGTAGTGTAACATAAAAGCAACCCTTTCCTCAACTAATAAACCAAGAAATGGGAATACCACTTGCAAAATAAGGATCTCTGAATCACAGATAATTTAATAACACTAAAAAAGGATTTTATTCCAGTTGGCAAAATCCCGTAGTCTGCAAAATGGCAAATGAGCAATGGAAGGCAAGACAGTCAGCTTTGAGCTGTGAGGTTTAAATCAAAACATGAACCCTTTAAAAGTATATCTCTGGGGGTTAAGAGGCCCTGAGGAGAAGGAAGGGCAACTCATCTGCCTTGGGTTTAAGCTGGTGGCTTGGGTTGTTCAAAGAGATAGCATGTGTGTGGGAATACTTCCCCTGGTAAATGAAGATACTCACTCATCAAAGCGAGAACCTGCCGAATGTGTGTTGCATAAAGGGGGAAATTCCAGGCATTCTTGGGGAAATTGCAACTTTGAGACTGCAGAATCGAGCCCATACCAGGTGAAAAGCTTGGAGACCATCATGGGAGGCTGTGTCCGGTGCATGAAAGCAAGCTTGAATGAGCAACAAGAACGTGATAGTGGGTTGTAGTACTCCTGTGTGAGGAGGGAAAGAGGCATTTTCTGTTCCTTATGGACTGGGAATTTCTTCCCAGCACAACATTGCAGTCATACTGATAACCACAGCTCCATCTGGCCATCAATTATTCATATACACCCCAACACCACTGGGAGTCTGCACATACAAGAAGCAGCAGTGTTCTAGCTGTTAATTGGATGGGTAAGTTCCCTTCTCCTGAGGGCCAAGATGAACTTCCCATTGACCCCAAAACTGGTTTCTGGTGGCTGGAACGGAGCCCAGGGTGCTTAGGGCAGGTGGCTCTGACCAGCCTGTGTTGCACTTGCTCTGCAGAGCTGGTGGGCTGTGGTTGCTTCCAGGCTTTTCAGAGGCATTTGGGGAGAGAAGGAAGAACCAGCTCCCAGCCTTGCTGAAATTAGTGGCGTCCTGACTCCCATGGGATCAACTAATGCTTTGGTGTAGTAGTGAGCTTCTCCTTCCCATAATAACCTTTTAATCCTCCACTTTGTGGGAAGGGGAGGGTGTTTGTAAAAGCAGTATTGGGCAGCTTTTGTCTTCTGCTTGCTCTGCTTCAGGCCATTGCTGACTCTTTGACTTATTCCCACAGCCACCTGCATCATCCTGACTCTTGGCTGGCAGAGATACATGGAACTTAAAATAGCCTCTTATTTTACACTGAAACCACACAAAAAAAACCCAGCTTGTCATATGCAGATGCAACTGGACAAACAGCCCCTGAAGGAAGGGAGCTGTTTCATAGTACTGTGGGAATGGATAGCAAAGGGGACAATTAGGCTGACGTGTCCTGAGCAGGTGCCCAGTGATGCTGGAGATGGGCTTGTAGGGTTGGGAGCAAGTCAGGGCTGTACCCTGTTGTGGCACCATATGGTTGTCATCTAAAGCTCCACAGCTATTTTATCACAGTGGTTTTCTTTAGAAACAAGGGGAAACCTTTGAGGTGGATTGTCTTTGTCTTTGGACACTCTTGGTCCTGTGTATATGATGGTAGCAAAAGCAGATGCTTTTGTGCAGTACCCATGTGGCACTGCGCTAAGGGAGCCTCGTGCCCACTCGTGTTGAGTGTTGTGCCAATTTGGCAAGATATTGGAACTCAACCAGGGACAGCTGTCAGATAGGACTTAACATAGATCAGATCCATGTCCTCCATCTCCTCTGAGGCCTCTCTGCTCTTACAGGACTCCTTTTTTAAAGTCTTCAGTACTTGAGGATCTCTGAGCAGCCAAAGCTCCAAGTGTCTAGAACTAGAGAGCAGCTCACTAACATGCCTCAAGAGAAGAGTAGTGTCCCTCTTTGCCTGTTCAGTGCAGAAATACTCCCCTGCCTTCCTTGCCATCATCCATCCAGTAGCCCTAAGTGCCTTTCCAAATGTGTTTATCTGAAATTCTTTACATTTTTACCCTCTGCGCCCGTGCATGGGAAGTGGCTGGGCTCTCGGATGCCCGGCACTGAAATCAGTGCTTCATGTACATCTGGTTGCTAGCCTGGTGCGGAGTTATCTAAAGGAGATGATCCTGTTAAAGGAAGAAGGGTATGGAAATCGAGCCAGTGCCCCCAGTGAAAATGCAGGTGATAAATATACCCCTGTGATTACATTCTTCTGTGTGCCTCTGCGTAGCCAACTAATTCCTCCTAGAAAGAAGGTGAAGGAAGCAGGGAACTGTAAATTACAGCTCAGTTTAATTGGCTGGTGTGACTTTGCTGTGAGGCCAGGCTGGGAATACACAACATATCTTTATGTAAAAGAAGTAGTTATTAACAGGAGATGCAATGAAATGGGGGCTCAACCGGTTGGTGTCTTGTGGTTGGATCCTCTAGTGTCTAAGAAGGTGCAAACTCCAACTGAAGCTTTTCCTGCAGTTGGGGCATTCTTAATATTTCTCTCTCCCCTGTGGATTCTCCAGTGTCTAATAATATTACTAATAAGCTGCAACGTGAGCTCAACAATTTCTTTCAGTGTGGGCATTAATAGGTCTCGGGATACAGGAGAGGGCCCTATTTTCATAAAACTTAGAGGAACCGTAAGACCTCTGCCCCCTCCACCAAGCTGGGTTGGAACTGGCCAACAAATTTGGAAGTTATTGGAGACGGGGGAGATGAGTATGTTTATTTTATTTATATTTTATACATGTATCCCATGTGCAGGCTGATTGCAGAAACCTCATTTCTTAAGAGAGTGAGCTTAAACCTTATGTTTGCCTCTCTATTGTAATAAACTTTGTCTCCTTTTATTTACCCACCTGTAGGATTTGATGATTTCCCCTTTTCCCCCCACTTCTCAATTTCCCCATATCCTGTTCCCGAAAGAGCTGGGGCCCTTCCCGAGGGATCATTTCATGCTGTTTCCCAGGAGGTCTGCCTTGAAGGATGCTGATATGTAGGTGCACATGTGTTCTGCTTGTATTATTTGCTCAGCAGTGAGAGGGGAAAAGTATATGCAGAGATAGTCTGCTCTGGTTTTTCCCAAAGGCGGCTTAGATTTGTGTGGTTTCTTTTGTATCTGTCAAAGGCACCTCTATCCCCACAGGAGGAAAATAAGAGGGGGAAACCAACCCCTAAAGCCCTGCAAACCTGAAACAATGCAAAATAGGAGTGACATGAGAATTTTGAATGTATTTAGTCCAGAGGATCACTTTTATTGACATGGAGAGGATCGTCCTTTTGGGGACTGATATTTTTTGATGACACCTGAAAATCCAGCAATGCTGTTTCAGAACTCACATCCGTGAGTCAATATGCTCTTAATGCTCCTTCAACACGTGTGCGCCCAAATTACCCCCTCACACACGCAACGTTATGTCCATGTTTCCCTCTCCCAGCATTCCAGCCTGCTTGGGTTGACCTTGTCTCTCTCAGTGATTTAGGTTTTAGAGAAGGAATGGGTAAGGATTTGCTTTGACATTTAAAGGCAATCCAGGTAATTGATAGCACTGGCAGCGTCCATCTCTCCCTCCATATATCTGCACAACAGTATCTATTTTTGACGTAGCTGACACACCATTTCCTTTGGCAGCCCAAGGGCGACTCATCTTTAAATTAAACTCGTCTCCGACCCTTCCAATCTGTGAGCTGTACAGAGGCAGACACTGGTGGGGTTATATCATCTGGAGACTGTGCAGGCATATTTGAGCAGGGTGATGTATTATCAAAAGGGCTCTGCATTACTGCTAGCTGGAACCAAAACAAGCTCTAAAGTATTAACTAATGACATGGGAAGTCCCTTAGGTATCTAATCACCTTTAATGTGCAGATTTAGAAGACAACTTTAAAGGAAGAAAAAGAGATTAGCGGGTCAGGTCAGAGCACCCCTTCCCCCCTCCCTCCGCCCCCAAAATACAATTGGCTTTTTAAAGTCAAAACCAGATTCATATTTCACCTCATCAGTAAATACACCATTAAAAACCTAGAGCTTGGATCTTGGAGTAAAACTTTGCTGATGAAGTTTGGAGGGGTTTGAACCTTTGGCTTGTAGCAGAAGCTATGATGGGTTTGGGTGTCTAAAAGCCTAGGGTTTGAGATGAAGTTTGATGTTGTTTGGCTATAGGAATGGGAAACCTCTGCAAAACTTCAGCTAGAGATCCCCAGGTTTTCATGTATGTAGACTGCGTGGTCTCTAAACTGTGTTGTACTAATCCCCGCAGTATGTTTACCTTGTGCCACAGCTCCCTACGTGGACAGAGGTGCTAAAGGACAATGTTAGTCTCATATGGGAAGTCAGTGCAGGGGGGAAGGAAAGACTGCTTTGGCCTCTCAAAATTCGCTGCAGCATGTGGCCTGCAGAACTGGCTCTGTGGACTGAAAAAATCCCTCCCAAGAAAAGCAAAGCTGTTGTCGGTAAATTCACTTTTCCTCCATTGATGTGGACCCAGCTGTATTCTTTTGACTTGGAGCTCTGCAAAGCTTGGGGCAAAGGCTTTCATTCTACACTTTACCCAGCGGGCCAATACCTGCCTCCCACACCAGTCTCTCTCCAGCTTTACAGGAGAAAGGGTTTAGGTTTCAGTTTCCACTTGGGGATGTTGCTGCTGTTTATGGCAGGAGAAGGTCTGCACGTGGAGCACAGTGAAGAAACCCCAGAGCTGCTATGCCAACCTGGCATGGTGTCCTGTGGAAACACCAGCTGGGAGTCAAGCAAGAGGAAAGGCTTTATACATTTGGCACAGATCTTCCCTGGGATAATTACACAGTTGGTTGCTCAGCAATTGTCCCTCTTGCACCTTAGCTGTGGGTAATAAACTTGAACCTTCAGTGTTGTGATGGGGAGAAGCTGCTAACAGGGCTGGGGGTGACCTTGGGAGGCTGTTCAGGTCCATCCTTGGACCACAGGCATCACACTTGGCTCACATGGTGCTAGAATGCACTGACTTGAGATGGTTTGCTGCATCGGTTTTGCAGGCCTCCTCCCTCACCAGAGCAGGCTCCCTTCCAGGGCTGGTTCCAGTTTAGTTACCCAGCTTAGGACTGGGATTTCCAAAACTGAATAAGTTTTGGCATCCCAAATCCTGCTGAACTTTCCTGCAATGTGGATGTTTGTGCTGTTCTGAGACCTTCTGACAGTAGTATGTAATACCTTAGCATTAGCCACATATCTCACCATGTTTAGATGCAAATGTTAAGTTTGCAGGAATCAAAGTGATTTCAAAGCCTGAATCCCACTGATTTCTTTTTCCTTCAGTAGTGCTTCAGCATCTAAGTCACAGACTTGGGCTTTTTGGAAACTGTTCCTTCAACCCTTGATTATTTTTTTTTAAGGGTGGCCTTTTAAGTGTTTCTAGAAAATGGACGGAACCTGAAGATGCTCAGCATCCCTCCCAAATAGGTTCAAATAAAATATGGGGTTAACATAAAATCCAATTTCTTTCCCTTCTCCCACTTCAACCTTCTTCAAAAGCTGCTGAGGAACAAACCCAAAGAGTTTGTCATGTCCTCGTCTATCCTTAAGTTTTCAGCCAACTTTATTTACCTAGTTTAAATCGCTACTCTTTTCTTTTGAGGGTGTAGTCTGTATTAGGATAAGACTTGATAGCTCTGAAACAGAGAAGACAGTAAATATGGGAGCTGGCCTCAGGTAGGAGTGCAAGGAGAGAAATAAGATTCAAGTCTTTTATTCTTTATTTCAGATTGAAAAGCCACTCCCCAACAAAATAAAGCTGTGGAATTGTATCCAAGGGGGGGTACATCCATCCAGGGCTTGTGATGACATCATAAGTCATTGGAGCTCTGTTCTCATCTCATTTGTTATGATGTCACCTCTCCAGACATATTTATAAGTTTGCAATTTGTGGTTCCCAATCATTTGTTCTTGTTAGATAAATACACGGACCAGGGGCTTCGGTGACATCATGGTAAACCATGGGAGTGAAGCCTGAGTGCTTTCTGATTGTGCGGCTGAGCTGGAGCCTGGCAGCTTTCCCTCGCTTGTGTGGTCACCCATGTTGACTGATGCTGGTGGGAGGTTGCCCTAGAACAAGGAAGGGCAAGTACTTGTGTTTCCCTCTTTCCTGTTGGCACCTATAGTTGTGGTACCAGCTGGTAGTTGGTTCACCTGAAGGGTCTCCTTGCAAGGAGCTGGAGGTTTCCTTGGAGGATAACCAAGGATTATGGAAGTCGGCACACAGCACCAACCTGCTTTGGAGCACTGTGAATCCAAGCTCAGAAGAGGCAGCTGAGCAATTGTGCTGCCTTGGGGCTTTTCTGGTTTCATGTGTGTCCAGGCACACAGACAGAAAGGACACTTCAGCTGTCCATTTTGTAGATCAAGCAGGTAAAGTCAGCTTCTTAAATGGGTAAAAGTAAGTGAAAACCTCTTTATAGGCAAAAGTCAGGTTATCATTTTGGCAAGATGCTGGGGGAATTATATGGGAGATAAAAGCACCACAAGCTGGGATCCATGTTGGGTGGCTGACATTGAGCCAATCCATCACTCACTTGTGCTCCCTGTCCCTCTTTTGAGAGCAGAAGATGAAATGAGGCACTGAAAGCAAGTTGGCACAGCTGCTGCCTTCATGCTTGGCTGGAGCTCAGCCTACTTCCTACTTTCATGTTTCACTTCTGATTATTGAAGTCCAAATTGTAATGGGAGATGATTTGAGTGGCAGATAGCTGATGGTGCTCACCTACATGAAAGGCAGCATTGGGATCCTCTACAAAAGCTGGGTGGGCAATGGATCTGATTCACTCCCAGTGTGATAAGTAGTGATTTCCTATGGAAAGGGAAGGAATGGGCAGATGCTAAGTCAGTAGAGACTCTGAGGAAGGACTTTAGGCAGCTTCCCAGCTACGTTTGCCAGTGACCCACCAGTTGTTGCTTTTCTTTGAGCATGATGCTGTTTGGGGGTCTTGGAACATAACCCAGGCAATAACATGGTCTCAACTCTACCCCTGCTTTGCTAAATGGACCCAGGAGAATGTGGGCCATTCTAGTGTGAAGGCATCGAGTTTCCTTGGGGTCTTCTTAGAGTTATCCTGGACACGTCTAGGAAGAATTTGTCCGCTCCTGAAGAAGTCAGTGGCATGGGAAAAACTAGTGGCTCCATCAGCTAGTGCCCTGAATGATGCCGTGTTAGCATCACTGCTTGAGCTCTTGGAGGACTAATGCTAGAGTATCACATGCTCTCCCTGCATCTCCAGAGAGCTCTGTGAAAACCACAATGCTCATGGCAGAAATATTCTTAGTATTTGAAGAAGCAGAAGTATTTTCTGCATATTTATGCCAAAACCAACAAGGGTGGTTGAGGGCTCTTTTCAACTGCCACCTCCTTGCTCCAGCATAAAGCTGTGGTTCCTAAATAGGGCCTTACTGTACCATTACTGTGGTTTGTATTGCTTGCCTTTCTCTATTCTTTATCTGCCAGCGAGCAAGATTCAACCGCATCACTGATCTGGGGGGTACCCAATGCATTTGTTCTTCTGTCATGTATCTGGGCATGTACTCTCTGCTAAGCAAGGCTGGTGAAGGAAAGGATGACAAGGGACCACTTACTCTGCTTAGGTAGATCTGCCTGGATGTTTTAGATGCTGAATGGAGGTATAGAAATCTCTTAAGCTCCCTGTGTGGAAGATTGCGCTGGTTGTACAATCAGTGCCAAAAGGGGATACTTGTCAGCCGCTTTCTTCCCCATCTCTTCTTCAATTGAGAGAAACCCAGCTGCTGCTTTGGCTTCCAGCAATTTACTTGGATGGATTTGGGAAAGGTTACAACAGGATCCAGAGGAACCAGTGCAGGTTTTCTGGTCTCACGGCAGTGCATATGCAACACAGAGCTCTTGGGAAACAGCACGAGGCAATAGTGGAGATGGATGAGACTCAGTGAGAATGTTGTAAGGTTCAGATAAAACCTGCAGTTCTCAGGGCAGGGTCTCTGTGTGGTGGTGTTGAGGGTAAATGGAGTTTACCCACTTGGAACGTGAGTGACATGATGTTTATCCATTTCTCATCTACACCAGGCAATGGAAATAACTCCTTCTAACATCCCATCTTGACACAGGGAGGGAGAGAGGAGTCACCCCACTGGGGGCTGAGGAGCAGGTGCATGGGGGGGTTCAGGAATGCTGTTATTCCCATGACATCAGAAGGGGCTGTGGGCTTGCTGGAAAGACTGGGGGGGGGGGGCGTAGAGGGAGAGCTTTTCACCCCCAATTTATACAAGAGTGTAGTGCTAAGGAGAGGTCTGAACCCCTCTGAGTTATGTTGTGTACTGTGCAGAGAGCACCCTCACTTGTGTTCTCTCTCTGCTGGCATCTTCTCTCATAATCATTCATCCTCTCTATAAACAGATTTCCCAGTAATGGTTTTCATTTTCTTTGAAGTGTCCCATTCATTCTGCTGCTCTGCCCATTCATGTGCTCAGGGTTCCTTGAAAGGAAGACAGACACAAACATCCAAAGTGCTTGAAATATGCTGGCAGGGGGAGGGGGTAGGCAGAGGCTTTTCTTTTACAATATATCTATTTGAGGAGACTTGCATCCTTTTTACTTTTTCACCCTTTTTTAAACTGCGTTTTTTCACCTGAATCCTCCTTCTTTTTGATTTTGGGACTGCTTTCCCCCATAGAGATCCCAGCACAGGATGGGGTTTAAATTCCGCCCCCTGCAATTTGTCCCTGCTCCTTTAAACTATTCATAAATTGAAAGCATGTTCTGGAGGCCGATTTAATCCAGCCCCAAAGTTAAGCAGGTGCTGAAGTGGTTTGTTGATGGGGTACATTGCTGAATTGGGGCCTTCCAGGCTAAGACACAACTGTCATCAGGGCTCAGTGGCTGGGCCCCCATGAATAGAAAGGACTATTTGGCCCTGAAAATTGGGGATTGTATCCATTCCCTGTGAGGGCAGGGAATTGTAAGGAAGGAGCTGCTCTCTTTCTTGAGGGCAGGCAGAAACCCAAAGTGATGGTTGGCTGTGGCATGCCATGCCCTGTAATGCTCCACCTTTGTTAAGATCCCTTTCTGCTACAGTAATAACCCAGAGTTAAGGTTGAATCAGTGCCAAATGCTGCTTTGTTTTGTCCTGATGTCCTTTGTCATTCCTCTGTGGTGTCGGAGCCTCCCTGTGCTTCCTCATGGGCCTGATCTCCAGCAGTCCTCCTCCCTTGGTGGAAGAAGGACCTTGCTCTAGCCTGGAGAATCATGTCAACCAAACCTACTTCATTTCAATGGTGATGGCTTGCAATTGGCTCTAATTACACACGGGGACTTCTCCCAGTGTAAGAGGAGACCTTGCCATTCTGATTAAAATTAGACTTTAAAATGCAGGCTTTCCAGAGAAAGTGAGTTTAGGTTTAGAGCAAAGACCAGACCTTATTGTAGGTGAAATGGCTGCTTCAGCCCTCGGTAACAATCCTGTTACCATCTGCAGTAGCAATTGCCCCAAGCAAGTTCCCAACTGTACCTTTTGTCTTGGCACTTGGCACTTCAGTCCACACTTTTAAGATTGCACATGGCATTAGGGACTGTATTTGTAGCCAGCTTGGGGTTCTTTTTAATTAATATGTAGTTATGGGCTTGGGGTATGGCAGTGAGAATGGGTTTGCTGTTTCCCCACCAGATTTTTGCATTGGGTTATTTTTTATGAGGACATGTTTGGCTTTGATTTCAGATTTATATGTTGTTCTGTTCTATCAGGCTCCAATAGGCTTTTTGAATCCAGGCCCCTATATAAATGGAGAATTATGATTCTAACATTATGCCTAGTAGCAATAAGAATAAAGAACTGGAGGTTCATATTCATATGAGCTGCAAGCCCAAATCCTCTTTCAAGAGGAAGCCCAAATTCTATTCTCAAGCCTCTGCATGCCTGCAGACCAGGAGGACACTCTATTTCAGGAGGTGGAAGGTTTGTGCCCATACAATTAAGGGTGGTGGGGTCTGGGCCAGCTTTGGGTGAAGAACAGAACTGGGAGAAGGAGGGAGGAACAAGCCAGCCCTTAGCATACCACAAATGTGGTTTATATTGTAATATCAAACATTGGCTTATTCTGTGTTTTCTGTTAAAACAAGTCATAAAAGAACTACTTAAAGGGGACTCCATTCCTATATTTTATATATACCCACAGAGAACATGTGGAGCGCAGATAATGGTGACCAACCTTCCCCAGCCGCTTCGCTCCTTCTCCCCTTCTCCCCCCACCGCCCCATTCATCTCCTCAACCTAATAAGAAAAAGAACAGAGCTGGTGTTAACACAGGAGGGGTTGTTAATCTATTCAGAAATGGATTTTCGGGTCCAGGCATCCTATTTTTTTCCCTTTTAATTTTTCTTTGGCTTCGGGGGGGGGGGGGGGGGACCGGGGATGTTCTGTGATTCCATGATCCATCTCGCTCCCCGGGGCTGGTGGAGGTGCTCGGTGGAGGACGGGAGGGGTGGTTAGCTTAGGGTGGGATGTAATTGATAGCAGGGAAGTGCTGTCACAATAGTAGGATAGGAAACCGGCTATCCGGGACAGAGCCAGCTTTTAAAAGCCCCTAATCTGCCAGTCTAGGTATTAAAGGGCTGATTTGGGGGGAGGACACGGGGGGGGGCAGAGAGGAGGCCTGACTCCTGTTAGCTCCTTCTAATGAGGCAGTTGAATGGCATTTAAAAGGGCTCCTGGCCTGGCATGAAATCTCACAAAGGAACCTCCTTATTTTAATGCACGCAACTGACTTTGCTTTACAAACACTTTTATAGTGTCCAGACACTTACAAATCGACCTTCAGTGATTCTTGAGTTAATACGAAGTCTTGGGAAACATTAATGCGCTATTAAAAAGGAAGGTCTCTCAATAGATCTTTCTAGTCTTACAAACACGCTCTGAGTCCTTGAGTACTCAACTCCGGGTATAAAAATGTAAAGTCGTTTAAGGCTATTAATGGGGGGAGGGAGCCGATCCTGCATTCCTTGCCCGAGCCTCTCATTTGAGCTATTAACCTCCCGCTTGTAGGGTTTGTTTTATTTCCCCGAGTAAAAAGCAACAGATTTTGGCTTTGAGCAAACATATTTAAACCTCGAAGAAGGGCTTGTGTGTCGGCGAGTTTATCTCCCCCCTCCCTCGATATGTCAGTCCGTCTAATAAAAAAATCCCTTATTACCTCTCCCTCCAGACCTCGGCTCTCTAATTACTGAACAATGCGGGGAAAGAATCTTAGGGGTCCCATCCTGCCAAGCGAGAAACTGGAGGGGATGGGAGCCGCGCGATGGGGTCCTGTCTGCGAGCAGTGTGGAAAATGCCCCTTTCCCTGAAAATAAAGAGATTAATATCTAAAAATCCAGGCAGCAGAAGGGCTGCTTAAACCAGAAGGTTTAAATTGGCAAGCGAGATTAATGAGGGATGTAGAAAGAGTGAAGTAAAGCATAGTGGACTAGCTCAGCGCGGCAGGAAGTGTGTGTGTGGGGGGGGGGGGGGGGTGTTATATGTAGTGGGGGGATGTATAGAACCTGGATATAGGCATATAATATGTATAGGATATGTATCGCTTGCTCTGATTCTATGAGAGGTGCTGGAGCCGCTCTTGGGGAGCCGGGGTTCCAGGGGGTTTGTCCCGCAGCCACGGGAAGGGCCGGGAAACGAGGGAAAGGGTTGTCGTGGTGCGGATGGGGCCAGGGCCGCGGGGGGTCTTTGGGGACGGGTTTTAAGGGGGAGGAGGTCGCTTTCCCCGGCCCCCTCCTGACGCGGCTCCCCGGCAGACCCTGCCGTTTCTAACGGTGAAAATTCGTTTCTCGTGTATTAGTTTTTGGGGTTTCTCCCCCCAGCTTGGCGGCGGCTCTTCCGTCGGGCTCACGGGGGGAGCGGCGGCAGGAACCCGTCTGTGGGGCTGCGACGGGGGGACACAAAACCCAAATCCACCACTCTCACGGTCCAAATTATCTCCCCTTCGAGCCAGGCTCCGATAAGGCCGGGAGCTGCAGCCGGGGTGGGGGGGAGCGGACCCCCCGCTCCTCTTTTGTCTCGTTCCCCCGCCTTATTTCCCGGGCCTCAGTTGTTTTTTTTTCTCTGTATTTCAGAGCACTTCAGGAAACAAAGAAACGATTTAAACCTTTCTCTAGGGGAAGCGGTCCCGTCCCAATGGCGGAGCGTCGTTTGCACAGAGCCGCGTAGCTCTGCGCAGGCTGAGCGCGGAGGCTCCGCTCCAGCGGAATGGGGGGGGGGGGGGGGGGAGCTAAGAGGAGCAAGGAAAATAAACAATGCTCTGCTTTATCTCTTTGCTTCCCCCTCTTCAGTTAAATTCGAGGGAGGGGAGTGGATTTGAGCATACGAACAGCTGCTTAAAATCTAATATAGACAAATAGACATCTTGTATAACATTAAGTTTTAGTAGGCAACTCATTTATTTTGAAGTGCTCTTGCGAATAGTTTGGCAAAGAGCTTTTTCTCCCTCCTGTTCCTGGAAAGTAGCTGGAGCGTTTGCTGGGGCAGAAGGAAAAGGGCGTTGAGCTCGCCCACCTCAGCGCTCCGGGCTGGGGCTGCGGCTGCTTCCCCTTCACCCATCCGAAAAACTAATAAGAACCCCCCAAAATAGACGCAAAAGACAACAATGAGGATAAAACATCTATTTATTATTTGGGTAATTTAGCGCTTCTGCAAACAGCTTTGGAGAATTTTAACGCTTTCAGCATTTGAAATGCGAAACTCTGGGACATTCCCAGGCTTGTGCGATATTAAACCAAAAATATCCTGCTCCAGGGGTATCTTTCGTTTGGAAATTCCTCGGTAAAAGCGGATTCCGCCGTGGGGAGCTGCCGGCGATGGGGCAGGGTGCAACTGCCTCGGCGGCCGCTCCGTGCCTTATCTCGGATTACGGAGAGTAATAAATTGGGGTCCGTATTTGATAGGAACGACGGAGCTAAGAGGGCACCGGGCTGAAAGCAAACCTGTGTGCAGCCAAAAGTGAGGAGAGCGGCTCCAAACGAGAGAACGAAAAGGAAATACGCTAAACTAAGTGAAAAATAAAGATTTAAGTCGCGGGACTGGGTCTGGAATCTCCTCTCCGGGTGAAGGAACTTGTTCTGCCCTTCCCGAGCGGGCGTCGTATCCAGAGGGCTGGATATGGGGGGGGGGGAAAGGAAAATTACAATTGTTTGAGAGCTCCTGGGCATACCAGGTCTCTCCGCTTGAGCTGTTGCTCTCTCCTGCCTTTCGCATTTAGTTGTAGAGACAAAAAGAAGTTGCCTTAAATGTTTAATTCGTTATGTGTGTATACATATGTTTCTGCCTCGTATTAAGACGATCTGGTGAATTACTCGATGGGAATCAGCCTGGTGCCCAGGATAAAGTGTTCTGCCCGTTGAGGGGTTTGTTTTTCGGGTTTTTTTTCCCCGCAGAAACCGATTTCTTAAGCTCCCGTTGCGGCTGCCGCGAGTGAGCAGCACTCTGTGCTTTGCTGCTCGGGGAAAGAAGCGATCCAGGGGTTAAAATATGGCTGGTTTTAATGCTGGGATCCTTCGCATATTTATCGTTTCATTTTTATTCTCTGCTGTTAAAAAAATTGCCCAATTTAGGAGGGAGAATAAAATGTAGAAATGCGGAGCGTGATTGGAAACCGGGTTTTTTGTAGGAAGAAGGGAAAGCAGAAAGGCGAGAGCTGGAGGGAAAGTATTAAATCCTCGTTCCCTGCAGCTGCACGGGGCTGTTAAAACTCCCTTAAGCGGAGTGGGAATGGGATGAAGCGGAGCTCCGGCCCGGAGAGCAGCCGTGCCCTGGCCAGGCGGACCCGCGGAGCGGCCGGGCCGGGGCTGGAGGTGATTTATTGTGTGTTTGTTTGAGATCGTTCCCCCAAAGCAGAAACAAACCATTGATCTCTCTGAAAGGCGAAAAAAAAACCCGGTTCTGCGGCGAGAGGCTTTGCTCCCGAAGGCGGAGAGGAGCCGGTCCGTGGACGTGGAGGGGGACTGCGGGAGCTCCTCTTCCGAGCAGCCGATACACAGGGTGATGGGGTGTTTTCTCTTGCTGCTCGGAGCCAGGGGATAGATAATTTTTCGCTCAAAACCTGTTCCCCGCAGGAGGAACCCGCTCTTTGCTCTCGCTTTAGGTCGCAACTTAATTTTCCCGCTTATGGAAGGGATTGAGCCGGCCCTAGCTCCGGCGGCGGCTGGACGGGACTGTTAGCCCTCAATTATAACTCCATTAATATCTTGTGCTCATGGTCAGCAGCGCCTCCCCGGAGCAGGAGATCGCCCTGCCTGCACGCCGGGCGGCGGAGGCAAAGCGCGCAGCTAGTGCCAGGTATTCTCGTTATTATTTATTATTCTTATATCGCTGGTGTCCGCGCATCCCAGCTCCCTCCCCAGCGCTGGGAACCGCACCAACCCCGAGGTGTTAACGAGTGGGACTAAAGGCCGAGGCTGGGCAGTGGGGAGCGGAGCGGGCGCGGAGCCCCGCGGAGGGGAGCCGAGTGGCCGGGCCCGCACCACCGGTAGTGCCGGAGGAAACGCCTTGGGTTTTCCTTACGGGCTCATTTTCTCAGAGGAGGATTTTACTGCATGCGTAAAGAATTTTGAAAAGCAGTGGTAAATATTTTCTCTTCTGGCAAGTTATTTATTGGCATGAAAAGAGGATTCTCCCCCCCCCCCCCCCCTTCCCCCTTTATAAAGCTACATGTGGTGACCATATAGGACCAGAAATAATGTGGCCTTTCTGGTTTTGAAGAACTGCTAATGTCATTAAAGGTCTTCCTAACACGCCAGCTAGGAGTTCAAAAAGCCTCGCCTTTTATCCTGGGCATATATTTGGTTGTTTATAAAGTGCAGACTTCCTTACGCTTCAAGTGCATCAGGAGGATTTCTTAACTCCGTAGCAGGATCTGTTTCCAACTATATTCTTCTTTGGAAATTGGACTGGTTAACTAGTGTCTTTCACACTCTTTTCTGGCTGCTATTTTTATACATTCAACCACAGAAGAGCTTCCCGCACACAGAAGCAAACAAAGAATTTTTCCCTTCTGCTTCGTATTACAGCAAAATATCTGCGCCGGCCACTAATTGTCCATTACTGCTAATAAGTGGCTAAAACAATATTAGACGATAACCCGAGCAACCTGTCTTCTTTATTTTCATTTGACTTACTGAAGTCGGGAAGGGTTTTGACGAGGACCCGACTAGACGTGGCCAGGGAATCTGTGTACTAAACTTTTGGACTGTTGATTTTGAGGGTCACTTATCTAAGCTAAGTTCAAAGTGTCACCTGCTTTAATCCTTTCTCTGTCATGCTCGGAGAGACTCCACACAGCCCATAGTCCACTTCTCAGAGTGCCTGGAAAAAAAAAATCCCTCTGTCTCGTTGTTCCCCTTATTTCCCTTCACAAATGCATTAGGAATTTCTCCCCTCGATTCTAGGCTCTTAGGAAAAACTCATTTCAGTTCAATTACTAATATTTTCCGAGCATGTCGTTTGTAATGTATTAGGATGAGTTATATGTGTTTTTAAAGAAAGGGGGGGGGGGAAGAGAAGAACACGGAGAAAAAGGCCTTTTCTATTAAATAGAAACAAGATGTTCAAATATAGAATGCATGAATTTGAAATCTGGTGTTTTCCACTCTTGGATGTTGATGGCATTGTAAAAAAAAGTCCAATTTGCTGCTTCTGCAATTTAAATCCTTATGTCGAAACATAAATTATCTACCGGGATATTATTTTTAATTAAAATTCTCTTTCCTGAAGGAGGTGGGTTTAACTTCTATTTTCCTGAAGATTTTTTTTCTTTTCCCTCGGATTTAAAGTTTTCCTTAATTGAGGGATTTTTCAAGCCGTGTCTTGTAAGCGGCTCGGGGGCTTTTTGCCACTTTGACAGAAAACAGCCCGCTTGTTTTGGTTTGGTTTGGGTGAAAACGCATAGTTTTGAAACAACTCCGAGGGAGTGGAAAACTTGGAGCTCCTCAGACATGTCAATGAACAGTGTTCACACACACACAAAAAAAAACTCCCATGTTTTTTCAATGAGCTCTTGAATGTCAAGCTCAGCACTAAGGCTTTGGAGGGGCAAACCTAAATTTATGCATCTCCAGGCGGTTTTAGGCACCTAAATAGAAACGCAGCCCTTCTCAGAAGTGCTGAACCCTCACAAATCTGAGTGAAGACAGGGAAGACAACTCTGGTTCATCGCCCCTAAAATCTAGTCCCTTTTCTCTTGCTGCTCACATGTGACTGGAGGCACTTGGACTGGTTGTTGAGTTCAGCTGCCTTTATCATTTCCTCTTAGAGAAGACCAGGGGAAGCACGGAAAAGTACTTCTGTATTCAGCAAAGTAAGGAACTTCAAGCACTTGGTGAGCTTCAAAAGGTTTGAGAGCAGTAGGGCAACACACCTGCTTTATGTTAGATGTATTGATGGTCTGAGAGGAACCACCTTGGCCACTCAGCCCTGCATTCCCGAGCAATCCCATAACGGGCCCCAGAAGGGTTCCCATAGCATCTGCACCACAAAACACCTCCCACCACCAGGGAACAAACGCTTGGGGACTGGTAGGAGAGACAAACAGGCTGCCAAGTGGTGGAGGACCCCAGGACCAGAGTGGAGACCTTGAGGGCTCACAGTGTTGCCCAGTCTCAGATTGAGCTGTTCTGAGCACACTCAGGTTATTCTGTATTTTGGTTCAGTGCCTTGTCTGTCAGAAGTCTCCCCTCCTGTCATTTCATGCTAAAAGAGGCCACAAAACACAAAGAGGAGAGGGGGAGTGTGAAATTTCTAGCAAAAATGAGAAAAAAGTGAGGAAAATCATCATCTTTGTGCCCACTGGGAAACCTGGGAAAAAAAAAAAAAAGAGGGATTTTTCTGTTAGTTGGAGCTGGCAAGTATCAAGGCAGCGTATGTCATGATTTCTCTTGGGTGTTTCTAGGTTTTAGTGGGTTCTCTAGAAATGCTGGGGTCCTGGCGCATCAGCTGAAGCTCTGCTGACCTGTTCATTCTCCTCTCTCTTTTGGCACTCATGTCCCTAAATATGTGCCCTGTGTCCCACCAAATAAGGAAGGCAAATAGGAACAGAGGACACAGGATTATTGGGGCAGGTACATCTGCTAATATGTCTTAGTGGTTTCATTGACTTTTTTCCCCTCCTTTTCCTGTAATTTCTGAATCAATCATTCTGCTATCAGCTAGCTCTAGAGATGGATGAGTAACACTAGTGAGATAAAAGAGGCAAGCCTCCCTTTCCTGTGATTTGGCTGCTTTTTGTTAACAGTGCTGAGTGCCATTATTTCCCATAAAAGACATCTGGAAAATCTTCAATGTGTAGTGGAGAAAGTGGCTCTTCTCTGCTTTGTACTCCCCTTTGATCCAACATTGAGCACAAGTCACTGCCTCCTGAGATCAATAGCTCCCATCCTGGGACATTTTTCATTCACGTATGCTGTGGGTGATTTGAACCACTTTAGGAAAATAGGAACGTCAAGTCCTTTTTGCCTTAGAATGTGTTTATTTATGGAGTTGTGACAGCAAGGCCAATGCCAAGAAGAGAATGGCATGGACCAGCTGGATATCCCCACTGAGTACAACCAGTTGAGTTGTTCCTCTGAGTTTGGTTGGTTCACCTTTGTAATACCACCCGACTATAGATTCACAGAAGCATGGGTGGCCATGACTCTGTTGTACAGCCTTATGGCGATCAAAGCAGAGACTTCCAGAGCCACAAGTGTCAGCTGCTATACTTTGACTTTAAGCTGCCTACCTGGAGTAGTGATAGGTTCAATGCCTCCTCAGACTGGGGGGCTGAAAAGAGAAAGGTTTTGCGTGCCCTCAGGTTCAGCATAAGTACAAAGTTGTGTTCTGGTCTTTTTAACCAAGAGTAGCCAAGCTGTGATTTGTGAGCTTTGTGCAGCTCTCTGGTACTTTGGATGTGGCTCCTGTGCCAGGGCTTTGTCTTGGTGAGGCAATGGTGGGTTGAGGCTACCACTGGTAAGCATGGTCTGGGCAGGAGTTAGAGCTTTAAGGGGTGGTATTAGACCCAGTCTTGCATTCAGCACAGCCTCATTCAAGAATGGTTCTGTGGGATTTCAAATACCATGCCGTAGCAGTGACCAGCGCCCAGTCTTACCCATTCCTGGCCTATGATTCCTCAGTAAAGAGATATCTGCCTGGGTGAGAGTCACTGTGTTATTATGCCTTTCCTTAAGAAAGTAGCTGTTGGATATGCAAAAAGGTCTGACTGTACTGAACAGGAACTTATGTATTTAACGAATGGCTCAGTCGGATGGACTTTGAGCTGTTTGTCTGCTCAATGCCTCTGCTTTCCAGCACTAAATCCTGTAGTACTCGACCTGAAAGGTCCTGCTAATATGAGTAGGATCAAGCACAGGACTACAAAGAGCAAGGGAGGTCATTATTTTCACAGGAACTGAAAGTCGGACCCTAAATCTTAGGAAGAGAGCGGTGCCTAGAAACCAGCTGTCTAATATATCTGCAGTGCTAAACTGGTAGCAGGGAGGGGAGCATAAAAATGTGTTTTGCAGTATAATATTGCTTTGTGCCTCCAAAAAAGCTTCTAATTTTATGTTTCAAAGGCAAACATTACAGCTAATTGAAGAGCAGAGAGGAAAAATGGATCTCCTTTTCTAAGCGCCAATAAGACTGGGTTCTGGGCCAGTGGTTCTGTGAGAGGTCTCCATTTACTACCTGTCCTAAACCTCAGGTATTTTAGAAGGAAAATGCCTGCCATATATTAGAGAGAAAAGTCATTAAATGGATGTCAAGGAAAAAAAAAAAGAGGAGGACAGAGAAAACCCATATGACTGAATTTATGGCTTGCTTAAGAAGCACAAGGTAGCACTGAGAAAACATGAATGAGAACAAGGGGGTATCCACGCAATGGAAAAAGCATTTACCACTTGCAGCCTTCCCAGTAGTGACCTCGGAAGAGGTCCACCAGGTTGGCAATGTCACTGTCCCATCCCTGCATCTCAGACCCTCCTCCTGCTTTTCCACCCAGCATTCCCCCCTTGAACAGAACAACCTTTCCTCTGCCTCACTGGGAGTTGGATTAGGCCCCGTGCCCAGAATGTTGCTCAGTTTTTATTGCTACAGTGAATGCACCCATTTGCCTCTGGAGGAAATGGGGCTGAGCTCGAGCAGTCCTGAGCCAGCAGGAAATTCAAGGCTTTGTGGGCATCGAGGCAGGAGCCAAGCTAAATGAGCAAGAGGCAGAGCAAATGCTCTCAGGGACAGCGGATCCATGGCAGAGGCTCAGCTTTGGGTAGGAGGATGCAGGAAGAGGGCAATGTGGAATTTAGCCATGAGCTGGATGGAAGCAGGGTGTTCAAAGCACATGGTGATGCACTAGGGCTCAGGATGGTGACCCAGCTGAGGGCTGTGAGTAGCTTAGGAGATCTACCTGCAGGAAGAGTTGTTCTGTTTACCCAGGTGCTGTCATAGGAGTATGGGTAGTGCTAGGAGCAAGAGGGTTCCCTCTAATGCAATGGGTGGGAGTAAAATGTGGGCGGGAGGCACGCAGAGACCGCGGGTCTAGCATTGCTGTGAGCTCCTGTTGGACTCCAGGCTCTCCTTTTGTGGGTGGTCAGGAGCTAACTTAAAGAAATATAAATCCCATCCTAGAGGGCATCATCTGTCTTTCGTGGCCCATCTCCTTCCTGTCTCTGGTTTTAGTAATGAGACACTGCAGTCCCTGATTCAGGGTGATGACTCTTCCCAGTTCTGCATATGCTGTCTTGCAGGGATCTGCATACTTGATCTTACAGCAGATGCTGCATGGTGCTGTTGCTCCATGTATCTACCTCCCTATATGCCAGTATACAAATCATCACAAGATTTAAGGGTTTTGGGGAGACAGAAATTGGAAAATACCAGTGAGGAGCAGTGACTCCCCTTCCACTCCCCACTCACTTCCCTGTGAATAGAACAGTTGAATGAAACTTGGTTCATTGTTTTTTCTTGTTAGTTTTGTGCCTGATTGGATGTCCTAGCTCAGCTCTAGCGTCAGCCAGCTGCTGTGGAGAGGGATAGGTTAATCCCTGCCTCTTCTTGCCTCCATCTCCCTAGTTGCTGTCTCCTCCTGTACTCCTTGCACCAGACCTTGCAGGCACTGGCTATGGGGTGGACAGGTTCAGCTGGCTGAGCTGACAGCTGATTAACACCATCCAAAACATAGCAAAGGGACTGGATTTTGTGTCAGATCAGGTACTGAGCTGACCACCTTATGGCCAGATCCTCTTCGCCTTGGAGCATCTTTGGGATGATCAAGCCAAAGGAGGCTGCTGCAAATACTTTCTTTAACCACGTTCCTAAAGGACTGTGGAGGGGAAAATGGGAAACAGGCTCAGTGGGAACCCTGCTCTGAACTTGGAGGGGTTCAAAGAGCTTGGGAGAAAGCATCCATTTTCTCCTCTGCTACTAGCATGCCCCATGGCCTCAGGCACCACCTAATCCTTCTGTGCATGCCTTGTCCCATCCTTCTGCCCCACGAATCCAGAGTGGCAGGACTGGCCTCTCCCCGAGCGCTTGTAGGATGCTTCACACGGTGGTGTCTGTCACACCATGGCCTCTGGACTCTATCACAGCCCTACTACTATTAATAATCCAGAGGATTAGAAAGATAAGCCAGTTACAGCAAGACTCGGGCTTGTCAGTGCTGTCCACTGACTTGTGGTATCTCATAGGTGGAGGAACTGCTCGGGTCTGTTTATTTACAGTCTATAACTTTGCAAATGGTATAAGAGCGGCTCAAGTTTTATTTCTTTGCAAGCTCCTCAGCGTAGGAGACATCTGTGCTGACAGAATTATCTGTTTCTTTTTTTCCCCTTTCCTACAATGGTGCCTTTAACAAGAGCTGAGCTTTAATTGGTAGCTCAGATGGATTCCTCCCCCTCAGCTTGGGGAAGATGCTTGACAAGGAGTATAGAAGTAATATATGGGAAGAGTGAATACATGTATCTCAGCTATGAAGCACACTATGTCATATATTTTATCCCAAAGTATTAGTGCAATTATTTTATATATGTAGGTGAAGCACAATAACTTTGCCCCTTTTCCACATCCTTATTTCAGCTAAAGGGAGCAGCTGCTCTGCAGTTCAGGTGTGCGACCCATAAGTTCTGGCTGCCTGATCACCTCTTGTAAGTGGGGGGCTCCAGGTTTCCCTGGCTCCATGTGGGAATGCTGGTGGCTTTGCCATGTAGGCGGGCTGAAGGATTCCCTGGGGTCACAGCAAGGTGAAAGTTGTTTATTCATGGTGGAAGATCTAATCGAGGCAGAGGCGTAGGGACAACCCCGTGCTGACTGATCTCCCTCTAGGGGCACTTTTCCTTTTTTGATGCAATACTAAGTGGTTTTTGTCTCCTGGCTGATAGGAGAGGCTTTTTCCCATAGGAAGAGTCATGGTGTTCCTTTTGCAGATGAGGAAAATGAGGCATAGAAAAGCAAAGGATGGGGATGGGGGGTTTTGAGAGCCAACTTTTTTGCTCTGTCTGTGTTCCTGTGCACCACCTTCACATGCAAAGCCAGGTGGTAGCCCTAGCTGATGCTCATACAGGCACAGATCAGCTCCTGGTCCTTCCTACTGCACATGTAGAGTGTCCCAGGGATGAGGCTGGAATGAAGGCAAGAAGAGAGTTGCTATCCTCAAGAATCTAAGGATTTATGAGATGATCCAGTTGCAGGAGGACCTGATTTAGCCCTACCCAGCAGCCGAACCGTAACTCAGCCACACATCTCTGTTTTTTTTCTTTCCTGCTCTTGTATTAGCACAAGGGGGATTTATGAGAGGTGCTTTGTGCGTCGAAGAAGGGGTGAAGTGGATGTAGTGACTTTTATACGTGTGACAGGTATTACCTGGGGAGCAGCACAGCCAGAGTGGGTCTGAGGCTTTTCAGTGCTGCAGGGCAAACTAAACTTGAGAGGCTGTTATTGGGCTGCTTGTGCCATGGATAGTAGGAAGAGGAGGAGCTGGAAAGTCCACCAGGTCTTGGCTCACTGCTGCTGCTGGAGGATTTGAGCTTTTCTGCTGGGGGAGCATTTCAGCATGACATGGCAGCTCTTTGCCCTCCACAGCAGCAGCCAAGCTGGCTCCTTGGGATGCTGGCATAGATGACAGCTCTTTGATTGCATGGCAGTCTGCTGCCAAGGCATCTGCTAAATCATGTATGCCTGCAGCCAACCCTCTGTGTTACACATGATGGTTCCCCCCACCACTGCAGTTGTGCTGCATAAGGTGTTACCCCATAGCTTGACTTGTGGTGCCTTTCTGACAAGCAGAAAGACTGTTGTCAGGATGGGCAATGGTGGCTCAGCCTTTCCATAGCATGACTCCCCTCTCCATAGTGATCTCTGCAGTAGGAGATCTTAAAAGCATGTTTGGAATGGGCAAATGAGTAACAAGACTGAAGAAACTTGGTGGCAAATCATTGTTAAACACGGATTTTCTGGTGTCCAGTGAACTTATTGCTGTGTGTGTAGGTTTTCTAATGATGCTTTGTGGGTTCTCTGATGTCCAATAGTGTGGCTAAAGTCACACATCTGTCTCTGTGAGGGCATTGACTCTTTCCTCTTCCATGTTGCATAGGAACTTGGTTTCTATCAGATTAACAGCTGGCTGCTAAACATAGTGGAAATTGGACCAAACACCCAATAAGTATGAACACAGACAAGAGATATGAACAGAGGCAGGTAGAGCTCATCTTCTTTCCTTATGGAGGTAGTCCAAGCACTGAGGGATCACACCAAGCTGGAGTCCTTGGGAATAACCCTAGGTCCTATGACCTGCAGCACTGGCTGCTGTCACACTAAGCACATCCCTAAAAGGGAAAGCTTTTCACCCACAACATAGATCCAAGAAGACTTTATTTAGACCCTTATTCTGTCAGTTTGCTCCAGGGTGGAGCCCAACACCACAGCTTTGGAAGAGCAGAGCCTCAAGTACCTGCTTTGCTGGCAGATGATGGGGAAGCACTGCCCAAGCCATGTCTACTCCCCACTGTGCCTGTTGTCTCGAGGTGATGCTGGGGGCTCCAGAGGGTAAGAGTGGGGCTGGGGGCTCCAGAGGGTAAGAGTGGGGCTGTGAACCTGTATTTTAGAGATCTTATGGACACTTTTTATTGGAATTTCCTTAGACTTGACTTTTCTTCATCCCATGGACTTTCCTTTTCCCCAGTGTCTTCTCCCCACTTTGATAGCACTGGCCCAAGTTCATAGAGGCTCAATGACACCCCATCTTACCCTTCCTGTAGCATGAAGGGACAGTGGCTGGAAGGGGAGTTCTCCCCATTGGGAGCCATGTGTAGGACTTAGTGATAAGAGCAGTGTTTACCTGAGGCAGGGGAGGCATTGGGGCTTTTGCACTGGGATTTGGGAATGTTCCCCCTACCCTGCTCCTCCTGAGTAGTTGGTCAGAACTGTTTATCAAAGGCTAGAAAGGAAACCTGTGTGTATAATACCCCAGACCAGAAAGCCAGAAAACATCTCAATGAAACCACAGGGTCAGCCTGGCAGATTTGCAGCACTCATTTACTGCTGGCTTAAACAAACAGAGGCAGGTTTGAACTCCTACCTTCTCCTGTGCCATCCCACAACGTGCTTCAGAGGGCAGCCAGGGTAGGAGCCACCTTTGCTATGGGATCACGGGAGCTCTGCCCTTGGCTATGCACGGTGGGGCTGTGCTCCTGGATGGTCCTTCGGATGTGTTGTAAGGCAGCAGTGATTTCTGGTGTCCATCCTTTCCTTCCCCTCCCTCTGAAGGAAAAGGGCACTGAAGATGTAGACTCCTCATCAAGCTGCTGAGTTAATTGTCCCCATCCACACTCTCAGCCTACAGTCAAGGCAGGAGAACACTGCTTAACTCTGACCCCGTTTCCTTTCTGGTGACATTAATTCTCTTGACCTTGTGTTTGCTGATCCAGTGTTCCCTTCCAGCTGACAGGTGGGTGTGAAGGAGGCAGGAGGCTCGGGAAAGGCAGAGCACGTGGTCCTGCTCTCCTGCTGCTTGCGGAGCATGCAGGAAATCAATGCTGGGCTCCAGAGCAGAAGCAGCAGGTTGTTGAGCCATGCAGAGGGATCTGTTGTTCAGATATGAATTTCAAAGTGGGAATTCTGATCCCACATTCCCTTTTGCTGTGCTGAAAGGTGTGTGTGGATGCTGTGTCTCCTGGGAATTTATGTTTTAGCCTCATCTGTGGCACAGTCACCTCTGGGTCTAACACGGGCAGAGGGAATTTGCTGCTATAGGGTAGCTGTGAGAGCTTAATGCTTAACTTGAGTTTATACTGATACTTCTGAAAGCTTCCCAGCTGGGTGTTTGTCTCTTCAGGGTCATAAAACATGGCTCCTCTTGTTTCCTTGGACATCATTTCCCTATCTAGTGTTCCTCACTTGCATGATACAAAGATGAGTGTGTGAAGGATGAGGAGAAACTCAGATATTTAAATACATGGTGTGTGTGGATGAATTGATGATGTCAGTGGCCAACCTTGAGCTGCTCACAAGGCTGCGGCATGTAGAGTCTCTCCTGGTCAAAACTCCTAATCCTGACTCTGCCATTGGGAAGTGATGCTGTGGCTTTGTCAGTTATGCCAGTCAAACAATGACTGTTTCCTCTTGGAAAACTAGCAAGTCCTGTGGACACAGCTCCATTGGTATGGATGGATGTGTTGCATCTCACAGGGCGACAACAGATCAATCCTGATGGAGCTGGAGCTGAAAGCAGCATTGTCATTGCTTATATTGGGAGGTGTTGACAGCCCACAGTACCTTGGGAAGCTCCCATAGGTAGGAGAGGGTATGTGCGTCAGCTCCAAGCTCTGGGAGAAAGTGATTTTGGTGCCCAGGCTTATGATGCTTCTCAACCTCCAAGTTACATTGCAAGAACTACAGGTCTGTGCCCAGATTATGTTAGCAGCCCACTGTAATCTCCTAGAAACCCAAATAAAAGTGTGTCTTAGCTTGACTTTCCAGCAGAAAAGAGGAGCATCTTTGTTCTCCTTTTGTCTTTCATTTCTTTTTATGTCCTTTGAATTACAGCCCTTTCCACCCTGAAAGGTGCTGTCACCAATCCCCCTTTCCCAATCCTCAGTCTCAAGAATCTGATAAACCTGAGCTGATTTTCCCGAACGACTTGAACTGGTGTCAGGGCCATCTGCTCTCCAGGTCATTATAAGAATTTACACCCTAAAGCTTTGCCATGTGTTCCCTGCAGATTACATACACCTTTGGCTGTGCTCTTGTTGTTAGCTGCTCATTATTGGTTGGGTTGAAAAGCTTTCCTTATAAATGCCCTATGTCCTAACCACACGTGTTGTATCAGTGGGTTTTATAATGACCCATTTGGAATTATTTAGCTAGGGAACCTTGCAGTTTTTCCTTTCAATGTGTCCTTATAAGATGCCCAACTTACAGTTAGTCTATGAATGTACCCACACTATTAGATCCACTTGTTTATAATAGCAACCAAATGTCTTCAAATATTCAAGCCTCCTTTTATTTTTTACAGCACTGGCAATAAGCCTTTACATGTTAACTCTTGGCCTCTCTGGGTAACCTCTTATTTAAAAGCAACTTAATTGACTTTACCAGGCCTGTGCTATTTTTCATTTCTTCCTAGAGGACTCATTACTGGAGATGGATGTTTATAAACTGGATCTGGATCCTTCTCTCTCTCACACACCAACCCCAACACGATTTTACCCCTTCCTGCCTGTTTACATTAGCAGGCCATAATCATATTCATGGCTTCACGTAGCTGGTTTGTAGTGGTGAGCCAGTGTGAAAAAGAGAAAAGCAAACAAACAGCAAGTGCTGAAAGGGAAAGAGAAAATGTTAAAAGACTCAGGATTTTAGGGGTTTGTATCACCATGAAATGGTCTGGGTTAGAGGAGACATTTGGTTCTTCAAAACAAGTAGGGTTTATAGCAGTATGATGATTTTTCCTTTGTTGTGTGTGTCTGTGTGATGTAAAGCAGGTGCAATGCAATGGGAAACGGGGTCCAGTGTTCGATTTTCTTTTACTTGCCTTTTGGAAGTAGTGGGCTCATTAGTATTTAGGAAAAAGAAGAGAACAACTGGAAGCAGATTTTAATCAAGCTGCAGTCTTTGGCATATCAGGTCACCTAAAGCTGAGTGTCCAATGGCCTGTAAAAGCTTAGGGCATGAATACTTCGTCCATATAAGCCTGTTTCTGTAAGCAGGACACACACTTAAATCCACAGCCTTTGAGTATCTCACGCATCAGATCCTCAGCCCATCCTATGTTGCTAGAGGTTTCCTTTGGATCCATTCTGATTTCCATTGGTGGAACATCTGGTACTTTGCAGTCATGTCCCTGTTTAAATCCATGGACTCTGTTCTGACAGAGGGGCTCTAAACACCTGGTGCATTTGTTTGGTGTCTAAGATTTTCTGCTAGCATGTGTGTAACTGCTCGAAAGCCTGTGTTGCTTCTTGCTTTGCATCTGTCTAGCATCCCAAAGTGGCCATCAGAGGTGAGAGAAGTAGAAACACCACGGGCCCATGTTGTTCATCCTCTTTTTGTCCCCATTTCCACAATGTACCTGATCAATTCACTTGCTCATGAGCTTCTGAACCATTTTAAGTCTCTGGTCAGCAGGGAGGTGCAACAACTTCCACTCTTCTCAGGGCAGCGGCTTGTGGGGAGGATTTTCCTGTTTATTCATCTGAAATATGCCCGTGCTTATTGTATCTTCTCATCTTTCCTGGGCAGGTTACTGCCAGGCTCCCGTTTGTCCCACAGGACGGAGCAGTGGGATGTATGCTTAGGTCCCATCAGCACCCTGTCACTGCTGTGGAGAGTGAGCCAAGGGCTGGGCAACAGTCCTGATCCCAGATATTCCATAAGGGAGAGCAAGCGCTGCTTCTCTGCATGCATCACCATTACGCTCATCTTCACAGACCTCTCATGGCTGGGGACTGTTATTTTCAGATGCTTCACAAGATAGAAAGATGGGCAGACAAGGTCTAAGCTTAGCATCCTCTATCCTACCTACTATGATCTGGCATCTCCTGCATCACTGTCACAAGCCAAACTACAAGTGATCCAGCTGTAACAGATCCGCTTGATGAGACTTGGCAGAAGCACAGTGGAAGCCCAAAAGATGGGGGTGCTTCTCTGCAGCAGCTGTGTGTGGCAGCTGATGATTCCTGCCCTCAAAACTGAGGGTCCTTTCTGCCCTTTTCAGCATGAACATTTCTTTATGATGTTCTTAAACTTCCTCTGTGTTTTTTGGGCCATTGGCCAGCAATAGGGTACATGTCCCTTATAGCCCAGCTCTGTGTGTGAGCAGAGCTCCTGCTGCAGTACCTGCCCTCCCAGCACTCCTTACTGCAAACTTGAGGCTAACCTTCTGCCCCACGCTCTCCCTGGGACTAATAACTTATTTTTACTGGATTTTGGATAAAACCACAATTGAAGAATCTGGATTTTGAATAATCCTCCAGCCACCTTTCCCTGAATTTAATCCTCACAAATAATTTGTGCTTTCTCTCTATATATCCTTTCTTCCTGCTTTTCTCTATCCTCTTCTCTATCCTCTTTCCCCCCCTCCTTTTTAATCCTTCTTTGCCTTTGAAGAGCTCCCTTCACTGGGTAGCATCTGCCAATTTTATTAATGGGCTGTGTAATCCATTTATAGGGTCATTAATGAAAATATTAAATAAGGCCAGACCTAACAAAAGATCCTTGGAGTACTATGCAAGATACCTCCCACAAGTGTAATACTTGGCTTACTGCCTTTCTGGCAGGTTTGAATCCACAAAGCAACCTTCATATTATTATTATTATTATTATTGTTATTATTATTGGCTCTAGGTGATAACTGGAAATCCTAGCCAAGCTCTTGGTTTTGTGGTGATAGGCATGGTGCACATATGCTCTGGTTATTTATTAGAAAACAGCAGAGCCTTAGTGTGATGGGGGTTCTGGTTTTGTCCAAGAGCTACATGCAGCAGAGGCAGTTACCGGTCCCAGGGTAGTTACAGTATGTAAAGAGTGACCTAAATGAAGGATGGGAAGGATGACAGTGAAATCAAGGGCACTGCCAAAGGCTTTGCCCTCTGACAGTAGCCATGCAATAGTCCACACTGCTTCTCAGTCAGATAGCACTTGTGTCCATCTGCTTGATTTTTACCTTCCCCATTAAAGTATGCGACCACTGGGTACCTCATGCTCAGCTTCCACTGCCCAAATCTGCTATTTCTGTGCAATAACAAAATTCAGTGCCTTAAGGGGTGAAAATAATTATTTATACATATGTATGTATATGCACATATATGTGTATGTGTATATATATGTGCACAGGTAGATATAAACCAGCCTGTACCTTGTGGACTGCTGCTGCTTGGTAGACAAGTGCAGTGCCTGATATAAAACACAAGCAAAGAGGATTCAACTGACCCACCAGCACTGGGTTCTGCTGTCTTGGTACTTGAATGAATACCCTGATTGCAAGATTTCCAGGTAGATCTCCAGTTGCTGCTCAAAGAAGGGGATGAAGAGGCAAGCACAGCATGCAGCAGATGGTAGCACAAAGCCATAGGTAACCTGGAGAAGGAGCAGAGGGGGAGGATAGCAAAATACCCCATGAAAAATGTCCTGGTGGGTGATTTTCTGCAAGAAAAGTCTGAGTTTCCAGGTGCTTACAGCAGTGGGATACCCAGCTCCCCATCAAAATCCCACATTTCAGGCTTTTAAGAGCTAAAGCTAATGAAGATAAATGTCTGTGTATGTATAGTGTGTATCATATGCGTGAAGAGGTATTTGTGTGCACACACAGATGTTTAGCACGGGTTATTTTCATATCGGCACATATATCAAGCCTCCCAGATGCTGCAGATTTAAGGCCTTCAGTTGCATTTTGGGAGACCTATCCTGGTGCCTGTGTCTGAGATACTTTTATAGAGTCTCCTTTCCAGGTGTGTTTTCCACAATGTGTATGCATATTCCAGAACCCCTACATGACTGTATAGGGGAAACAAAGCCTTTTTGTTACTTTGCAGCTCCATCTGAGCAGCTTTCAGGACTCCCAACCTTGCAGACTCTTAAGTCCAAGCTAAAAACCAAACAGGGTTAGAGGTTGGGGTGAGGGGATGAAGGAGACGTTTCTATTGAAAAGAAGAAATTTCTGACCATGGTAGTTTTATTGGCCTGGAGGAACCCTATAGATTAACAACCAGCAGCACCCCCCCCCCCCCAACACATACACACACTCCTTCACTGCCACCCACCCCCACTCCAACCCAGAGACCTTAAACAATCCGGTAGAAGGTGTGACTTCAAACTTGGTGGTAGGGATAAAGAGAAAGGAAGCCGGAATGTAAGCACTTGTGTGATGTGATTATTCCCAGAAATGCCTCGACATCTCCCTGCTGTCCCGGCACGGCTGCAAGTGGTGCCGTGGAACTCCGAGCTAAGGTGCTGACCGCCGACTGCAGAGACACTGTGATACCTTATCGAGGAGAGGCATTGGGTCCCCTCGTAGTTACAAGCGGAAATAGGGCCGGTAGCCAGCTGAGCCTGCTGCCAGGGGCACTGCGGCCTTGGCATCCATGAGACCTCTGCTGAGCCCCTGCCTGCTGCCAAGGTAAAGGGGCTCCCCTAGGCCCCCCTGCCTGCCCCTGCCTGGGGTCTCAAACTTCAGCTCCCCTGGGCTGGGCTTGCAGGGACATGCCTGGGGTTGGCATCCATGGGGTGGACATGAGTGGGTCAGCCGTGACGGGGATGCATGAGTGGGGTTGGCCTGATGTGCATGGGGTGAACCTGTGCTGGCTATGGCAGGGGGTGCTGGGGCCCCATCCCTGAGTCTGGAGGCTTTGGGGTGTGCTGGCTGGGACTATGAGGGTTTGATGGTTGCCTCTGTGCTGGTTGCCCTCAGACAGAGTATCTGTACCTGGGAGTGGAGTTTGGGGGTAGGTCTGGGGCTGCCTCTGCCGGTGTTTTGATGTGAACATGCCTAAAGATACTCTGGTAGAACTTGCCTGGTCTCTTCCCAAATGCTTTATTATTCACTTATTCACCTGAAATGGTGCCTGCTTCTCCAGCTCTGATCCCATATGTCAGGGAAGAAAAACAATGTGCTTATTCTCTCTTATATTTTTTATTTCTCTTTTCTTCTTTTTCTTCCTTAAATGTAAATGATTTCATTTACAGGAGAGGTGGAAGTGGGAGAGGGCTAATGTATAACAGGTGTTTTGATTTCATCTTACTCTTTGAAAAGCAAATCTCACCATTTGGACCCTTTATTCACCCTTGGTTGGCAAAGAAAGTAATAATAGGAATTGTTTAGGAATTCATCAAAGAAAAAACCCACCCCTTTTCCCCGCCTCCCCTTTCCTGCGCCGTCGGTGGGATCCAGCATCTCCTGATTGTGGATGGCACAAAGGTTTAGATTTGGGATGGGGGGGTGGGATTATAATATGTTTTGGTATGTTTTGGCGTTGTTTGTGCATTGGCAGCTTGTCAAGGCGGGTTGAGGGGCTGGTTCGTCCCTCCCGGTGGCTCCGCGGGAGCAGGGGACAGCTTCCCCGCATGGGGAAGGGCCGAAGCGCGGAGCGGGGGGGACCTGGCATGTGTGTGAAAGCCGGTCCCGAGCAGCTCAGGGCTCCATCCAGCACCTCTGCTGCTGCTCCTGCCCAAGAAGTAGCTCAACATAAACATATATATACATATATATATATTCCTTTCCTATTTCTGCCTCCACAAAATGGGCAGGGGGGGAACGGGGTCCGAGGGGCAGCCTCCGGCTCCTAAAAACAACCCCGGGGCCACGGGGACGAATAAAGGGCTTTTTATTATTCTTGTTTTCCCTAATTTTAGTAAAGGTATGATCATCAGGAAAGCGCCTTTCGATGGTTTTCTTGATGCCGCAAAGCTCGAAGGTGCCTTCCTGCCCGTTCACAAATGAGTCAAAACTAAAAGCAACGGTAGGGCTGAGGTAGGTCGTTACGGGGGAGGAAATAATATCCTTACACTGGGATGATTTGGAGTAAAAACGGTGATTGGAGAAGGAACATCGAGTTGGTAATGCGACGGTAACGATTCTGTCACGCCGGCGTTTTCGGGGCTGGTTTTAAGACGAGATTTTAAATGCGCCTAAAATGGGAGTAACTTCTGGATTATATTCGCCAATGTCAGCATAAAATGGGCTTCAGGATCCTAAATGATGTCCGCTCCCAATCCCAACCAAACGAACTAAGTATCTGGCATGTCAGGAGCCCGATCCTGCAGCCGGTTCCATGGCTCCCGTTGCGAAATACGCCGAGAAACCCGTCTCTGTGCCCAGCTCTTCGCAGAAAGTTATTTGTCCCGCCTGATCCCGCTGTAGGTGCTTGTGCATAACCAAACTCCGTGCTGCCATTACTGCCTGCTCCAAGGAAATATATTTTTCCTGGAGCCCAGGACAATTTTTCCCATCTTTCTCTTGGCGAGGCTGCTCCGTCCTGCAGAAACCCCGGCTCATTTCTCCGGATAATCTTAATATTCACCACGAAGCCAAAGGAATGAATTGGCCCATTCCTCCTCTGGCTTTAAAGGTTAATTCAAAGCTTTGAGTGAAGAGGAGTGGGAGAGGGGTCCCTGTTCCCCTTTGGAAGAAGCAGGGAGGAAACCGGGAACGAAACATGTTCCCTCCGAGCTGGAGGAAAGCCCTGCGGAAACTCTTCAGACACTCACACCGCCCCGGAGCTCTCCCTGCAAAAGGCACGGTCGTGTTTTCTTGAGCAAGTGCATTGCGAGAGTTCTCCGGAGCAAGAGATATTCGTGTTTTAAATTATGGGGGAAGGAGAAGTGTTTTCTGCCTGGAAAACCGGGAATTCGCCTCTTTTTCCAAAGGGAAAAGGGGGGGGGGGAAGAATGCTTTTTGCTCCTTTGTTGAAGCGGTTGTAATATGTCAGTCGAGTGGCTCCGACTTCGTAGCGATAGCGATAATAGTTTTTAATCCCGAGCCTAACAGTAACCGAGCTTTGCCTCGCAGCCCAGCCCAGCATCTGCCAAGAAATGGGTGCCTCGTTAATATCACCTACAAACCACTTTATTTTCCCCCACAAAATACCCCACCCAAAGGTTCCCAAATTCTCTTTATTGCTCCTCCGAAATTCCACATCAAACTCAACCCAGCGCCACCGTTAAACCTGGATTTACCGGGAGTCATTTCGGGCGCGATTTTGGGGAATTTTCTCCTTCTTTTTTACATCTTTTGGGAGGAAATCCTTTTCTCTCCCGTTAGACACACAGAAACACCCCTGCATTTCTCCCACCCCCCCGGATTGCCTGGGGAGCTCGGTGTAACCCCAGAGCCGCCGGCTACAGCCCGAGCAATGGGAGCCGTAAGCCGAGATTACAAGAAAGCTGTCGGCAGCGACGTAGGAACCGCAAACACATTTCCCCCCCCTAACCATACAATGTGGAAACTCTTAAAGGGCGCTATCTGTAGACATCTTGCAATCACTGGTCTTCCTTGTCATCTGAAGGAGAAAGGGGAAAATATATTAAGTGAAGACACACTTTAAAATTACTTATACATTTTAAACATGCTGGCAAAGGGAACTGCCTGATAAACTCTTGCCCAGATTTCCTTTTTCTGGGGTAAATTATTTCAAGTTGTTACACAAATATCTCCCTCCTCTCTCCTTTTCTCTTCCCCCCCTCCCCGGATTTAATTCTAAACGAAAACAAGCTCTTGCAGCCCCACAACCAGCCCCGGGTTTGGGGCAATAGCAGGGCTGGTCCTGCAGCCCTTAGTGGGTGCAAACCCCCACCTCAGGTGGTTTTAGAAGGGGGGAAGAGGAATAGGAACCGTGATTTAAATTGGTTAAAATGCTTACTAACAAGCCGGCACGCCGTCTGGTTTGCAGCCAGGTGGGAGCGGAGCTGGTCCCAGCTTTGCTTGGGCCGGTTCCCCTGAACCAAAATCCCCCCAAATTAGCCGGGGCGGCAAATTATTTCCCTCCTAACGAATTCCTGCGCCCGGATTCCTGCGCCTGGTGGGAAGAGTTTCAGCCAAGAGCACGTTGCTGCCTTGTAAAGCCGCCAGCTCCGAACAAGTCAAGCGGCGGAGGTTTTGGCTCCGCAATACGAGGTGCAACTTTCCCACCCTGCTAACGCGCTCCCTGGCTTTGGGAATGGGATTTATCCGGGGGAGAAGGGAGATGTTAAAAAGGAAGGGAAGCTCTGAGGAGTTATTTCCTTCTCTCTCCTCCCCCCGCTTCATTTACCTGGGGTAATATCATGGCGTTACTTTTGTTTGGTTAGGTTTATTGGTCGCTTGTTAATAAAATTTGGGGAAGTCCCGGGATTTGGTTACGGGATGCGCTGCCCGCTCGGCGATATCCCTCTATGGAAGGGTGAAATGCCCTCGTAGAGGGGGGAACATCGAGCAACGGGGGATGGAGGACGGTGCTGCGGCTCCTCGCAGGCGGCGGGAGGAAGGATCCTGCCCTGCTCCGCGTCTCGGAGCTCTGGGGTGGGGGGAAACGGAGGGGAGACCACAGCCCGGCCACACGCTCCGGGGAGGTGTGTATAGGGATGGATGGAGGCTCGGATCTGCTCTGCGTCTAAAGCGATGAGGCAGGATAGGGCCCTCCTTTATCGGCGGGGATCTCCCGCGGTCCCCACCGCGCTGCCAGCGCCTTCAAACGGCTGCCGGAGGGTAATGTGGGGCGGAGGGGAAAAGGGGGGCTTTTTTCTTCTCTCTCTCCCCCCCCCCCCCCCAAGTCTCTTTCAAGCTGAATTTATGTTTGTGTGATGAAATGCCCCTCTGTGTTTAACATTCCCAATGATCATTTGTTTCCTTAGCTCCATTACTGCTTTATGAGAGCGCCTTTCGCCCGGGCATGTTTAATCATAACCGCTTACGCAATATTTTCTTTGGGATAGATTCACTCAGCCTTATTACATATCAATTATTTCCTTACAACTTCGTTCCACACCAGCTGCTTTGTTATCTGGGCCTGCCACCCTTTACCCCCCCGGTGTGTGGTGGGAAGGGAGGGAGACGTTTGTTTTTCCTAGGATAAAATACTGCTAATAATAATGCAGATTGAGTGGAAGGAGAAGGGGGGAAGCGGTGGGGGGGAGGAGAAGCCCCGCAGCCGGCTGGGCTGGGGATGCGGTGTGCCCGGGGATGCTTCGCGATGCCGGGGCTCTGTGGCCTTCCTACGGGCGGGACCGCTGCGGGTCGGGGTCCCCTTCTTCTCCCCGCAGTGGGGTTTAGAGAGGGGGGTCCCCCCTTTTCCCTGTCCTCCGAGACGCTGTGCTTTTGCGCCCTATTTTGGAGCTGCTCCACCGTGTCTGCACCTCCCAGGCTTTGTGCTGGCGCAGAGGAGAGACTTGCTGCTTCAAAGTTCCCCGAGGGACCTTCACCACGCACCCAGCCTCCCGCCGTCTTCTCTGGCACTCACCCGCCTGGAAAGGACATTTCGAGTCAATTCGAGCCTCCCCCTTCCCTCCCCTCCCTGGCTTGGGGTTGAAATAATTTCAGTGTAAGTTTTATCGTGATTTTTACATCGTAAACGCGCTGCCAGACTTGGCTTTTCCCTTGCTCCTCTTCCCGATGCTTGGCTTCCCTGGGGTGTCCCGGGATGAGGTGTCCTCCCCGCACCCAAAGGACAGGCAGAGGCGCTGCCGGGGGGCTTGGGATCCCAGAAGATCATGCAGCTTTATTTGCCCACCCTTTTCCCTCTGCTTTTTACCCTTTTTGCCCCAAAACTCGAGCAACAACATTTTTGTTTCCCATTTGGGGAGTCCACATCCGAGCGCAGATTTCTCTTTTTTGCTTATTTATTTAGTTATTTACTTTGAATTCCCTCTGATGCTAAAGAACCCGAGATCCTTTGCCTAAGCCATGTCTTTATAGGGGAAATATATATATTCCTTTATGTGGGCTATAAAGCCTCACTGGGGAAGGGAGAGAAGCCGACTTTTGTTGTGGTCCCTGTTCACGCACAGTCGTGTCTTGCTGTCACAGGGACCCTGAACCGCACCATCACCAAGACACAAGCCAAGTGGGGGGGACGCACAGGTTTGGTGATTGTCATAAGTCCAGATGGAATATATTGGGGAATTGCAGGGAAGGGTTCATGCTGAATTTCCTGGCTCTGGCAAGCTGGTCTCTCCATCATCTTTACGCGTGCACACATACATGTGAACAGATGACTTGGCACCAGCGAAAAAACACTTAAAATAATGCCTCTGCCTCTGGCCAGGCCTGTGTAAATATCTCACTCTCCCACATGCCCGCCTAGCTCTTCCTGATGCTGTGTTACTTGATCACAAATACATAATTTGCACGAGTGTGTGTATACACAGCGCTGCTTTGATCTCGGCGCAGAAATGCCCCCCCTCGCCTTTGGAGGGGCTGCAGCCCCGAGAACAAAAGCAGAGAATAAAAATGGTCAAATAACACATTTTCAAATGGGAAGCGTGTGGCGGCTTCCTTGAGTGGTTCTGGCACTTGGAAGGGGGTGAAGGGGAGGGGGAAGAGGAGGGAAGAGACTTTATTGAACGTATAAATTTAAACTTAGTTACCGCTAACAGTTGCCTTATAAAAGGGGTCCATATAACCCACATCAATTTATTGTTTCTTTTCCTGGAGTCCCCAGGCGCGTTTCCCAGTGCACCCGGTCTCTTGGCAGCGTTGGCCTGCGAGGAGCAGGGCTGGCTGCAGGCTTTTTGCAAGGGGGAGATGTTTATTTTTCAGTCATTGTTGGCTCCCTCCCCTGGATTATTTTACTGCTGCAGATTTAAGCCTTCTACTTATTGCTTGATTCTCTGGCAGCGCTTCCCGCGAGCGGCTCCCAGCTCTGCGCTTTCTCCCTTCGCCGCGTCTTGGGGTGGTGAAATTACAGGGTATGAGGGAAATGTGTAAATTATAGGGTTTATTAAAACGTAGGCGAGCGCTGCTCTCCAGGCGAAACAGATGCAGGAGGACTTGAAGTCAGCCGGCCTGACAAACTGCAGAGCAGGGAGGCAGGGGAATCATTAGAGGGGCATTTCCCGCAGGGAGAGAGGAAGCAGCTCAGGGTAGCGGGGGAGCTTTTCCCTCTAGGAGTCCCTCAAAAGCAGGGCAGATTCCCCCTAGGTAGCACCAGGGAGATTGATCCCAACAAGCTGGAAGACGCCTCAGTACTCAGCCCTCTGCACACCGCATCCCTTGGCTCCCACCCCCCGGGGGGTCCTAGGGCTTCCCACCCGGCCTCGAAGGCGATGATTTATTTAGGCTAAAGTGTAATTCTCAGTTTATAGCTTGTCTTCTCTGATATTAACCTCAGCTGCTTTTATGTTAATCTTAGCAATGATGAAGGGACTTTCTGTGGCAGGAGAAAACTCTCAGAAGGACCTTGGGGTTTGGCCACTGAAACTCCCCTATTCCCCTTTCCCTCCCAGCAGGGAAGAGCAAACGGGCAAGAAAGGGGGCTGTGATGCACATACAAAGCAAAGAGGGGGAGAAAAGCCCTGGACAAGGTGGTCTTGGTGCTTCCCCAGCACCCCAGCAGTGCACCCTGCAGCAGGGGCTCACAGCCCCAACAATGCATGGGAGATTGAGGTGGGTAAAGAAGGTTGAGATGCTACCAGGAAGGTGAGGCCTCATGGCAGGAGCCTTTCCAGCTTTCCCTGAGGTCATGTGGAGATCTGGTGTCTTCTCATGAGGGCAGAAACACACCATGCACTCAGCACACTGCTGCGCTCTCAGGAGCTGTTGTCATCTTGCAAGAGGACAGGCAATATCCAGCAGTCCCTTCTCTTATTGCATGACATAGGAGCTGGTCCATGCTTATACTGTCACCCTTTTGACCATTCTTCTTGCCGCTGCTTGTCCACAGACCAGCAATTTAATGGGGAAGATTGTTTTGAAGACTACTTCTCAGCCATGAGTCACCTTGGACACCACCTCCTTCCATGCCAGAGGCCATGTTGTCCCTGTAGCAGTATTTGTTGTCACAGAAAGATGTTTGGAACGCAGGCTATGCTGCTTTAGCTGCCTAGATTATACAGCTCAGCTTACAACAGCAAGGCTTAAAACAAGGTAGCAAGCCAGGCAGCTCTGCTCAGGCTACTAGGATGTCTTCTGTGGATCCCAAATGGTCAAAGGTAAATAGTCTGAGCACTGCTAGCAGCAGTGCCCTCAGTCCCTTTGAGGGTTTTATCAGCCCTGTAATACTGCAAGAAGCAGGGCATCACCCTTGAGCTGCAGAAAACCCTACAGAATCACACATGGAAAGATCATGCAACTCAGCCCCACAATATCACCATAAAAGATCCTGTAATGGGAATTCTGGGGATGTTCTCTCCTATCCATCAAGCTAACAGGAGTCAGCTTTTTTGCACCGCTCTTGTTTCAACACCTTGTGGAGCTGACAAAGGCTTTATTTATTCATGTATTTTCTGTTTGGTTTGGAGGGACTCAGATCTTGGCAGAGCAGCAAAGAGGAGGCAGAAAGGTTAACAAAGGAAAGTGTTATTTAGTAATCCCTTTGCACACCCCATTTGAGGTAACCAAAGCACGGTAATAAAAAGAGTAATTAAGAAGGGTACTGAAGTATTTATTCAAGTGTTGTCTTCAAGAGCCTGGTTGGGGAATCTTAACCAGCCTATGCTTACCATGACCTAACCATCATCCCCTCCTGCTCCTTGGTCTGTGAATTGGTGAGAAAGGCTGCCCTCTTCTCCCTCAGCCTTTCTTTGTTTTACAGCATTGGTTTTCAGTCTTTGCTCTCAGTTTATGGCCTGAAAGCTCCTCTATAAGCCCATCTGCCATTCTTCCTCCCCCTTTTGTTTTGTTTCTAGCTACTACATTAATTTAAGAGGAACACATGGAATAGGAAATGGTCCTTATGCAGCTCTGGGAGAAGTTCTCTGTGAGTGGAAGAGGAGACAGGTCTGGGTAGTAGAGACTGGAAAAGCAGCTGGATTTTAAATAATAAGGATGTGGAAGAGCTCAGGATGAATAGTGGGAAAGGGAAAAGAGGGCATGTCAGTGGGGAACAGGAGGAGAGAGCCTCCTTGACAAGCTCAGTTTCTCCTCTGGGGATGTCCTTGCTTTAGACAGATGCAGGAATTGGTGAGAGCTTTGTTTTCCCATTCGGTGAAGTTTTCTAGCTGAAATGCCTTTGAAAGACAAGCAGATTTGCAAATAAAGGACTGTCAAAACCAGCTCCTCAGTTCAGCTTTCTCTCCTTTTCAAAATAGGAATGGGAGTCGAAAGAGGCTAGTGGCTGAATGGAAATGTGCCTAACGCAACGTGGAGAGAGCTTATGCACTCAACAGTTGTATTCTCAGTGCAGATAGGGGGCTTTTGTGCTGTTTGATATTTCAGCAAAAGCTGAAGAGGAAATGAAGCAAACCAGTCTGCATTTCCAGAGGGATTTCTGCAGTGTGCAAGCTAGATGTATCTCCCTCTTTTCCCTTGGACTTCGTGGCTATTTTTATGTTACCTTAGATCATGATCCTGGGTTCCTCGATTGCTATTTCTGGGGTGCTATTATTGTTCCTAATAGTATTTGCTTCCTATTTTTGACTGTTGACTGCTTTTCCTTGTTTTAATGGTATTTTTGAGACAACAAGGTTGCCTCCTTTGCTGCTGGCTCAGCCTGGGGGGAAGGAGACCTTTACACAGATGCCTATGCTTTGCCTCTACACTTATCTCAACCATACATAACTCCCTCAGTGCTCTACTGATTTCTGAGACACACACGACACGGCGAGTGCAATGTTAAATCTTTTATATAGAGAAGACCAGGGGAGTGGGTTCATGTGTTTGGAAACATCAGGACAGGCAGTAGCTATCAAATGTGAGGGTGATGAACTGAATGGAGGCCTGTAGGTTGGAGCAGCAGAAGTTCCAGGCTGTAAAGATGGAAGAAGGAAGGCAGGTGTCAAGTGTTGGCTCCCAGCTGCACACAGACCTTGTGTTATTCCATGATCTAATGCCCAGGCCAGTCACGCCCTAGTACTAAGCTTAGACGTTCCCCAACTAATGAACTAAACAAAGCAAAGGTGCCAACTGAAGAGTTTCGGGTTAAAATTGCCCTTTTAGAGCTTTGATTGTGCTTGTAGGATGTGTAGGCAACATTCCTGACTGATGTAACTGTCGAGCAAAGGGTGCAAAAAGAGACTTGTATGCAGCAGGCAGTGATAAAACACACTGCATTCAGAAGGAGGGACATCCTGCCTTGCTACCGAGCAGGTCTGAGCCTCTACTGCTGAAGTCAACTGGCTTGGACAGTTGGTTGTGCTCTCTGCTTCCCTGGGCTACTCCTCCTACTGCAGATGGATCCAACAGGCTTTGACGCTATTTCTTTTGCCCAGCCTTGCTCAGCCATGTCACATTCCAGAAGAAGGAAGAAGTCACCTTACCCACTCATGGTTTTTCGCTTGTGCTGTCTGTGAACTTACTGCATTTTGATCATCAAGTCCGCTTTTGCTGCAGTGGTTTGTGGGTTCAGAGTGTCTCAGCAGCAGATCTGTTGTCGCAACCAGTTGCTTCCAGAGGCAGCTGTCTGGGGTAGCTGAGGTGGGCCTGGAGGGATGTGAGCTTTGCTATCTCAGAACAAAGCCAGTGTGAGACCTGAAATGTGCATTGGACAGGCATGAGGACTGTGTTTACAAGTGTGCATCTGCCAATATGGGTTTTGCCATGTACTTTCCACCTAAACCCACCTTAGTCCGTTGTGCTGATCCTTGTTGAAACAAGCAGTGTGCCTCTCCTGTCTACTGCTGTGCCTTCAGTTCCTCTTATGGCCGCTTGGGACTCGACATCTATTTTATACGCAAAGACAGAAAAAAACTGAAGGATTTTATTATGCGATACAGGGAGGATGGATTGAGATGGGAGACCTGAGAATTCCCAGCCAAGGCTTGGCGAGGCGCAAATGAAGCAAAACTGAAGCAGGCTCTTTGGGGGGATGGCTTGCTGCTGGTGGGATAACAGCAACAGTGGTACTGGCTTTCCCATTTGAAAGGAAGAGCAAGGATGTGGGAAGGGAAGAGGTATATGAGCCCACTGTGGGAGAGCAGAGGCTGAAAGGAGGCCCCTGCATGAATTCTTCCCTTCCCACTAACTTAGAGCGTTTTCTCTATTCTGCACAGAACGTGATACTCTCTTAGGAGTGACCCCGCTGACCTCCCGCCTCCTGATAGGATGGCGAGTAAGTGAGTGCAAAATAAATGGCACCAAATAGGCCTTTTCAAAGAGAAGGAGGGAAATAAATCAGGTTATTCTGGTGCGGCATTGACAGCATGTCAAAACAACTCCCCAAAGCGTGAAACTTGGCTGGGGAATGGTAATTCCACTGCCATGATACTTACATGCCAGATGTATGGCTTATCATCATGTCTGTCTGTCTGTCTACCTGTCTGCCTACCTGCTGTTACTGTAGTATCCATTCTTTAAGCACACACAGACTATTTGTGATCTTATCTCCAGATCTGGAGCAGGAAGTGGGATCTGAATGTGTGATAATTACTCAGGGAGGAAAGTCTGCTTGATCGGAATAGCTGGTGACCCAACATAGCAAAATGCTCTGCTAGTCAATACTGTATTAGATTGATGGTTATATTTTACTTACTGTAGAAGCTGTTGCTGAGATTCATAGATGTTGATGCAGGTAGGTGATAGAAGAACCTAACGGATGATGCAAACTCAAGCTGGTACTCAAGGTTGGTGTTACCCAGATCACCTTTCTAAGGAACAGTGACAAACAGATCTAGAGCTTGTCCTGCCAGAAAACTGCATTGCATCGTATTCTGCTGAGACCAAGCCCTTCACAATGTACACAGAAAATCACTGCTCAGTAACGCCACCAGGAAACTGAGAAATGAAATCCAAACACGATGAACACCTCCAAAGCCCTCAACATTGATCTGTGCTGATCAGTAAGAGCTGATGAACGAGGTGTAAGAAACCAGGCTAGAGAGCTCCACACCCTCTCCCTTATGTGGTTCTTTGGACACACATCGCTGAACTTGCTGTGTACAGGAGTCTTTGAGAGGGAATGCTTTTGTGGATTTCATGCCTCTGAGCTTCATGGTTACCCCAGTACGAGCAGAATAAAGAAGGCTTAGAAATGCTGATGAAGTTAGCTAGTATACTGAAACGTTCCTGTAGATTTCTATAAGTTCAGAAGAACTGTAGAAAATTATGTTCCCTGGTAATTACTGAAGCCTGAGCTCACTTCCAGTAGTGCAGCTGCTGTAAATTTATACTGATTAGCAGTAGCCTGAGTAATTTGGGGAGTAGTTAATGTTTTGGCATTTGTGTGCTTGCTTGTTTTTCCTCTTTGAAGGATTAGGAGGAATATATCTGTGCTGCACATTGGATCTGGTAGCAGGAGGGGGTGTTTCTGTTGCCAGTTCTGGACCAGATTTCCCAGCTGTGCAGAACGTGTTTGTAGAAATGGAGCTCAGGACATGGCCAGGGACTTGAGCACAGAGAATCCTTTGATCTTGAGTGAGACCTATGGCTTTGCACCAGCAATTCTGTCCATCGGGTGTTTTGTGTTACTAGAGGAGATCTTGAAGCTGCCTGCGCTATAGAATCATAGAATGGTTAGGGTTGGAAAGGATCTTCAGATCATCCAGTGTCCTCTCTAGGTGGGAAAGCGTAGGGATATAGGGATATAAAGGAGCACGGTGTGCTTGAAACAAAGTCATTGCTGTTCTTGAGAGGTGGATGAGATGCAAATAGCAGAAGAACTCAGATCAAGCTGGTCTGAGCTTCAGGGTGATGCCTCATCCATAAAGTATTCCTCATCCACAGGCATCTTGTTTGCCCAGGCTGAAATTTAGCAATTGACTGAGTTACTATGCAGGATGTCTCTTTTTTTTCTGTTAGCTTTTGCACTTGAAAATAACCAGCAAGGCAACAGCAGCATCTGTCCTTCTCTGTCTGCATGGAGAACTTAAGAACATAACCAGGGATGAAACATATACCAAACACATACTCCTGTGTTACAGAGTGGGAGCCATTGTGCTGTAGCACTTCATGCCTTGTTTGGTTTCAAAGGTCTTGTATTTAATACTGATGAATCTGTCCTGCTCTGTAGGAGGCTTAGCTGAGTTCAGACTTCCAGTGCTAAGCTCTTCACATGTATTCATCAGAGCTATGAGAACTAAAAAGTAGATACTTCATTTAAGCTGGTTGTTGAGGTTTTCTTTGTTATCAGCAGATGGGTAGGGGGAAATCACCCCTGCTGTTGCGGGGAGGTATAGAGACTAGATAAAACACCTTTCTTTTGACTTTAGGGGGAGCCCGGGGCAACCAGAATGGTCTAACTGTCTAATTGAGAGAGTGTGAACAAGGGAAGGATCCCACGCAGTTGGTTAGTAGCAAGACAGGAGCAGAACCTGGGGTTCGTAATTTCCCAGTCCTGGGACTTCCACCTTGTTTATTATCCTAATATCCCCTATCACCTTGGTTTATATGCATCAGACTTCAAATGAGAGCAAGGGGAGACATCATGTGTGACTACACTGGGGGTGTAATTGCCTTGTAGTTGGATGTCAGAGCCCTGCTACTGGAAGATAAGGGAGGGGACCACCTGCCTCATCGTGTACAGGCACTCACAATTACAGGTGACCGTGTAATAGCTGCTTAATCCAGAGGAGTCCCCAGAACATCCACCACATACACTGCAGGCCATAAAACACTTCCCAACACCCTATAACAAATTTAAGACCGTTAGTACAAAAGACCAAAAGCCACAGAAACTTGAACATGCAGGAGAGATCAAGGGCATTGCCAGTGTCCCAGGTCCCAGCAGTAGCAGGGAAATTGTTAGGTGAAAATGTCCAGATGATCTTAGGAAGTGGACCATGGCCCACCCTACAGAGGAAAGCAAGAAAACCTTACCACTCCCTGCCAAATCTGACCCGAGGGGAAATTCTTTCCTGAATACAGGCCAAAACCCAAAGTAATTGCACATGTACTCTTTAAAAATGGATTTTATTTAGGAGAAACATATTGTCATCATCATCCTGTAAACTGCACCAAATGTGTGCTAAGGACTTCCCGTAGAAGGAGAAATGGAAAGGCTATAGTTTTGCGCAGAAATGCTGCGATGAGTGAGGTACCTCCATCCCATCACAACCTGACTGGTACTACGTGGAGGACTCACTGTAGATAGCCCAGGCTTCTTGAGGAAAGAGGCATTACTTAGGTGGAGCTGCTGTTCTTTCCTCACCACTCTCCAAACAGCTGTGGTATATTGGATTTATATCTTATAATCTATCTCAGTCTTTTGCAAATAATACAAAGCTTTTTGGAGGGTTTACTCGAGGTCCTGGCTTGAGAAACCTTGCCCAGGGTTGGTGCATCCGTCATGGCTGATTTAGCACAAAGCAGCTACTCTCTGTCTCTCATTAAACTCTCTCTGATGCACAGGGCTTGTAAAAGTCCTAAGTATCACTTAAATCCAACTAACAGATACTGAAGGCCTTGTTCTCAAGGCAAATTTGCTTCTGTTTCCTGCAGTTCCCCGTTCCTCTATTTTCCATCTCTGTTCCCTTTGATTTGACTTTCTGTTCTGGGTTATGGCAGCAATTGCAGTGAGAATTATCTAGGTTGCAGTTTAACCATGTCTGTAGAAGCAGATGGATTTTAGAGCATTTGCCAGTGAGACTTACCCAAATTAGAGGGATGCTGAGTTTCCAGACTTATAATGTAGCCAGGTCTATGCTCTGGATGGAATTAAGAGAGGGGCTGGGAGGGAATGAATAGAGGCTCACTTGTTCTCTTACATCCTTTTGCAAAGTTGTGTGATGCTGAAGTGCCCTATTTCCACCGTGGATGAGCCCACCACAGGATCTCAGAGTACTTGTCCTACCAAAGACCTTAGTACTAGGTAATGACATCATGAAAGACATCAAACTACTCCACCATTTTACAGATAGATCCACAGTTGTTCAACAAATGGCCCAAAATTGGGGGTCTTGGACTTTTTCCATGCTCCTGGTGTTTGAGATCCTGAAATAATGCCTTTACTGGGAGGGTGGGATCAGGGCTGACATGATGGGAGTCCCCAGGGTAGTGCCCTGAAACCGTCTGCCAGCGTGGAATGTGTTGAGACTGCATGGTGTAATAAGGACACTTATGCACTAGGGACTGCACAGACACCACCAAACCAGCTCAGAAGGTACTGACCAGGATGAGCAACAGCTCTTACTAACAGGGTTTCAAAAAGCTGTCAGAAATGTAAGCATTTGCATCCACTGAAATTGAAGTGGTCACCTCACTCTCTTGATCTTGTCCTATGATTGTGTTGTGACAACAGTGATACATGCAAGGAACTAGTATTTCCAGTTCCATGGGTGCTGCAGAGCAGGGAGGACACCAGTGAGGGACTTCTTAACCCTCTATGGCGTTGGCCATGGGTGGACCCGTCCTCCCTGCTCCATCCCAGTAACTTGTTCTCTGTTCTGGCTGCACTGAGGAGCTTCTCCAGCTCATGGCTCACAACCATCTGGGCAGTGGCTGCTGTTTAGAACCCAAACTCCTGATGCTTCTCTGAAATTGGGTTGCAGAAAGGCTTTGGCAGAGGGAGTGCAGTGAGCAGCAGCGGTGTTTCCAGCATGACCAGCACTGATGAGGCAGGGCAATCAGTTCAAGCAGCTACAGCTTCATGGTTCTTCCTGGCCCTGAATCTGCTCTGGGTGGCCAGGAGGAGTGCGGTTCATGCACTGGTGCCAGCCCTCCCAGCCAGCAGCCCCCTACCCAGCCTGTGCTTCCCACACAAGCCTTTACTCATCCAGTTGTTGCAGAAAATGAAATAACAAGGTTTAATGACAGCCAAGATGTTGGAGTTGAAGAGCCAAGTGTAGCTGAGAGAGTGTTGGCACCTTCTTTTAATAGGAGGATTGTATTTATATATATATTTGGAAAGAGCAGGTTAAAAGCAGAAGTCAATGTTAAAGCATGCATGAAAGAAATAAAAATAGCCCAGGTTGGACTAGGCGGGGAGAAGAGGAGGTTACACTATTTCCATTAAAAATGACATTTAAATGGAGGGTGGGCTTGAAGCTTTGATAGGAGCACGTACATCCCCTTTGGGGGCTGCTCCTGCAGAGCCAGTGATGATCCTGATGATTTGGGTGAGGGAAAAGTTCACTGAAAAGAGGGTATTTTCTGAAATACTCATATCAAAACCAGCTCCTACAGACAAACTGCTTTCCTGCTGGTGAGTTGATCTGGGACCTAACTGATGTGTTCTTCTTTGTTTCTCTCCATGAAGGAAAGAAGGTATTCAACATGCTCAGATGCCATTCTTTTTTCCAAAGATGCCATGAGGCATTTGTTTGGACTTTAATAAAGCTTGGCTCCTCTATGCTTCAGCATCTGCTGAGCCTCGGGGCCAGGTCTGAGGCACATTAGCTCTAATGCGGGTCCCAAATCACTGCATGGAGCCCATTAGATAGGATGTAGGTCCCAGATGACTGCATGGTGGGGCTGGGAGTTTGCCTGTTCCCATGGGGCTTGGCCTTGTCCTGCTCTGCTGGCTGCAGAGGGTCTGATAAGATGTGAAACATCTTCTTCCAAAACCAATCAGGGAAATTATTCCCAAAAAGTCATGTAAAGGCAAAAGACATGACCACGAGGGAAAAACAACCAAACAACAAAACCACAAATGAAAACAGACACCCCCACCACCCCCACTCACCCCAAGAAAACTTCCACCTCCCTTCCTCTTGTCCATGATTTTGAGTGGGTGGTTTAAAGCCTTGAGACCTGTTTTCACTCAACCAAGCATGACCATTGTGCTGGTCTTGCCGTAGCAAGGCAGAGCCAGGTCCATCCCCACAAGCCCTGCACCCCAGGGTGGTTGAGGTGGCTGTAACCCCAACCTGATGGGCTCAGCCAGGCTGCACAGAGCCCTCCAGAGGCATTAATAACCCAGGGGAAGGTTCATGCTGCTCTGGCCAGAACAGGCCTCACTGCTTACTGAGCCCCGAGCCAGTTGTAGAGGTCAAGCTAATGCTGACACTGGGGCCTTTGATTGCTGTTTGATTCATGTGCATCCACCACTGGTAGGTCAGATGGGCCGTTAATCCACAAGTCCCTTCCCCCTTCCCCAGGAAAAGAAAGAAGGAAAATGAGAAATAAGTGTAGTGGGTGACTTCCCAGCTTGCTTCAAGGCTTGTGATGCAAGCTGGCTGCAAGGGTTGACTGTTCAGACATGCATTTCCTCTGTGCTTTGGGTTTTTTTTTGGTAACCTGGTGACTAAAATGTATTGGAGAGGAGAAAAAATCCCAGCTGGTGCATGGAACTGAGATGGAGCTGGTTGTGAGATGGTTGTAGCTTGTGATAGAGGGACTTGAGCTCCCTGGGAAGCCATGGGAGAAAGGGTGACCGCACTTCGCTGTTTGTATTTAATCCCAGGGATTAAATGCCCATTTAATCTCAGCACCCAGCGAGTTGGAGGTGGCGCTGGTGCAGAACTCCGTGTGTCTCCACTCATCCATCTATATCAGAGAGTTTTCACCTGACTTAAACCTGCATTTGTGTGTGATGGGGAAGGTGTTTCCAAGTATTAAAATACATTTGGCGTCAAAAAAGACCTAATGCGCAGTTTATGGGCGCTCTCAGCCAACACATGGAGGGTGATGAGCCCTCCCCGGTGGGCAGTCCCTTGGGATTGATTCCTGCAGGGGAGATGCGGCTGGGAATCGCGCCCCCGAGGCCGATTTAGGTGGAGGATCCCCCCGGGTTGCAAAGGGGGCTGTGGCAGAGCCCTTGGTAAGTGATGGGGGTGCCTCCCCATCCACCCCATCCTCAGTGTATGCGGGTGAACGGGCAGGAGGAGAAGCGCTCTTGGGCTCTCTGAAGATGTGGGAAGAGCCCGGGGAGCAGCAGACGAGCGGGGAGCCGGTGGTGCGACACCCCCTTTGGAGACTGAAAATAGCGTCCACCGGACCCTGGTCTGGGGATGCTGCTGTGGGCAAATGACCAATTAGGGAATCTTTGTCAGATTCGGGGAAGCCGAGATAAGTCCTCTTTTATCAGCCTATAAAAATACCACTTTCACTTATCTGGAGCTACCTAAGCCGCCCAGCTGCGGGAGCCGGGACGGGGGGAGCGGAGCCGCTCCGTAGACAGAGGAGGAGTGACGGATGTGCTTTACAGCGAGAGGGGGGTGTTCGAAAACCATTTTCTGCTGGAAAACCTCCCCCGGAGCCACCCGTTCCCCTTGCAGCTACCCCCCTCCACCCGCTCCTTCCCCAAATCTTGCCTTTCCTTCTCCTTTTCCACCATTTTCCCTAGCATCACGGCGGGGGGGGGGGGGGAGCTCAGCCAGGCGGCGGCGAAGCCTATGAGTTATTAGGGCTGAGTGGGGAAGGAGCACCCACGTGCACTGGTGGGTGCTGTACGCATGGGTTTGCTAGCATCACCCCAGGGGCTGCAGCCAAATACACCGATGTGAGGGGGTACAAATTAGTTCTATGCCCATTCCTGCATGTATCTCCCAGCGTTTGCATCGAAACGCTCAGCTCCAGGCAGGCATTCCTCACCCCGAGGCCGTGCGCTGCCCACGTCCATAGGTCCGGGGGGTTTGTGGACACCCAAAAGCCTTCTTGCATCTGTGCATCTGCCTCTGGAGGCATCCCCGCATGGATACCCACACGCCAACAGAGGATCGAGACGGGGAGAGAGTGCTAACATGCATTCCTACTGTGGGAAAACATGCTGCACTTTGATTATTTTCTCTGTGGTTTCCAGTCTGTTTGGGCTGTAGGAAAACGATCAGGAGGGAAAAGGAACCCATCAGGCAACCCAAATCAAATCAGTGCTTTCGAGGGTTTTGAGGGGGTGTTGGTGGAGAGAAAAATGCGGCGGAAAGAAATACGGTTTTCGTTAAAATGTCCCAAGCAGGTTCGCTCAGGTGGGAGGAGGCAGAGAACAGCGACTCTCCTTCGTCTCCCAGGCCCACAGGAAACCCCCCGGCTATGTGTTTTTTAAGACAAAACAAGCAAATCTGGCTGGCACAAAATTAGAGCCTCTTCAGGAACCTTTAACCCATTGGGGGGGGGCACTTTTGCTAAACCCCGGCTATCGTGCATGGGGAGAGAGCGGGGTGAGGTTGTTTCTGCTGGGGCAGGCAGAGGTGTTCCCTTGCGCCCTTTATCTGTCCAGGAATAAACACGCGGCTGGGCGGCCCCGAAACACAGGGTGGCCCAGGGAGGAAAGGGGGGTCGGGGAAGAGGCACCCCCCGGGGGCTGCCCGTCCCTTCGGGCACGTACCTTTCGCACAGATTTGCTGGAAGGGCTTCCAAATTCTTTTCCAAATATAGCCCCGGGGCGGCCGCCGGCCTCCCGCCTCCCCCGTGTGTCCTTCACGGCTCCAAGCTACAGATGAGGGACAACTGAGAGCACCCCCTCCACAAGCCGTGCCCGGCAGCTGGGGGGAAACCCGGGGGGGTTGTCCCATGGAAAACACGCGCGGAAGCTGCGCGGCCGAGCCCCTCAGCTTTCCCCGCGTTTCAGGCAGGCTTTTTCGGGCAGGGAATGGGATGGTTTGGTCCTTTCTCCCATGTGGTCCCCTCCGGTCCCTTCGAGGAGGAGGGGACCTGTTCCACGGCCCTGTCCCGGAGGCAGAGAGAAGGATCAAGGGACTCCTCCAACCTAGATGGCCTTACCCGAACCTGGCCATTCCCCCCCAATACCCCCTGACAGAAGGCAGAGGCACTGCTGGTGGGTCGGGAAGCGCTCAGCTCCCATAGTGCGAGGGGCACACACAGCTTTCGGGAGAGATATCCCCCAGCATTCCCGTCCTCGAGTGAAGCCTAGGCTGGAGGAAGGAGGCAAAGGCTGGGACCAGCATCTGGGGTGGAGGGACCCCTCAACGGGCCCTTACCCCTGGGAGCCTTCAAAGATCATTTTAACAGCGATAAATGCCATTCCTGCCCCCCCCCCTTTCCATTATAAAAGGCTCCGCCTGGGATATTTCTCCCCCATCACGTTTTTATAGCGAGATCAAGGACAAAGTTGTTGGGTTGTGATGAAGGGTCCTTGTTTGGGGTCTTCTTAGATTCCTTTTTTCAATGTTATTTGTTTTTTTTCCAATTGTTCTTCGGGATAAATCCCGGATAAAGCTGCAGCTCTCCCATTGTAATTAAGAGGGAGAAGGAGCGAGATCTTGATTGCTTCTGCTCGTTCTGATCGCTTCGGAGGTGGGGAAGGGCGGGGGGGGGGGGGGAAGCAACTGGCGGGAATTGATTTTAGATTTCTCTTTTATGTCGGGTCTGGTTTCTGGTGATTAAATTTCTCTCTTATGTGGACTGAACCTCGGGATAACTGATTAATAACATGCCACTTGGCGCCAACACGGGGTCTCAAGGCCTTTAATCGGCAAGATGCACAAGAGAACAGAGAGAAACACAGAGCAGGACAAAACTCCACCAACTATTTTAGCCCTGCTGGTCTCTGCCTCTGCGGACGGGGTTTTTTTTTCTTCATCTTTGCAGTATTTCCTGCTAAACTCGTAAACTTTATTTGATTTACAGCTATTCCATGAACCTGCTTAAACTAACATGTGTTCCGTCTTGTCCAACTGAATCATAAAAACCAATCTTGGATCCAAACGAGGTTTTTTTCTCAGAGAGAGAGAGAGAAACGAGTTATTAATGACAGAAAATAGACATTGTCTTGAACGGCGGCTGCTCCGGCCCCCGGAGCCGGGGAAGTTGGTGGCTCCTGCCCCCGGCCCAGGGGGAATGGATCCGGGCTCGGCCCCGCAGGTACCACTCGGACTCCGCCGAGGGACGGTTTTGCGCTGAGATTTGAGCGTTAATTCCCTAAGCCCCAGAATTATTCGTTGGAAATGAACGAATAAGCGCATAGTACCCAAAATGTGCTCGACCCCCAACCCCCCGCGCAGACATACATTGGTGCAGTGAAAGATGCGTGTCCATCTCTTCCCCCAAACCCCCCAAAACTGTTAGGTACGAAATGAGCTCTTAATATTTTCTTCCATTGCGTGAAAGCAGCATTTGCTGTGCCCAAAACCACTAGACCAAACGGACGAGCAGGTATGCAACACGGGCGCTCAATATGCGTGGAACAGATATAAATCTGTAGCGATTTATAGCACACGGGCTTATAAAAGTCGTGTTCACCAAACCGACTGCCAACACCAGCATCTCTTGGCATCCAAATCCCCAGCTCCTTTCTCCACCTCTGCGTGGAAGAACAGTGGGGGAAAGCTACCTGCAATCCTCAGGATCGGATTCCCGATCGGCAGGATAAGGCTGGGAAGCGCTCTTTGCAAAGAGCGTCGGTACTGCCCTGCACATACGTGGGGCTGTGCCCTCCGCTTTGGTTGCCGCGGAACTGTCCGCAGCCGCGCAGCTGGGCCGGATTTACAGCTTGTGGCCTAGCACCCCATGTAAGGGGGGAGATGCTCTTTTTTTGCCCACACCTTTTCTCTTTCTCCTGTAGATATTTCTTGCATTTAATTCCTGAAGAGAACAAAAAGAGTTTCTCAGGTGCTGTTTGGATGATTTTACAGAATCTGTGTTTTCCCTGCATGGATAAAAGATGGGGTTTGGGATGCCGTGGGGTAGCGTGGTTGTTTCCGTTCAACGGGGCCGCTCACGGCCTTCCTGAGAGCCTCTTGGGCTCTCGAAATTTGTGAGTATCCTGGTAATACAAAGGATAACGTGGTCGTAACGAATCGGCCGGGCTCGGCTGTGCTTTCGCTCTGCGTTAATTTAGGGCAGGGGATGGAAAGCGAATGGGGGGGAGAAAAGGGAGGAGAATCGAAAATAAAAAGGAAGAAAAAATAGGAAGTATAAAGAAGGGAAAATTGATTGTGAAGAAGGAAATAGAGAAATTAAAAATTAATTGGGAAGGAAGCTTTTGGAGTGAGGTCAGTGTGTGAATGCCCGAGTTGGTCGCTCCGGGAGAGCTGTGGCACAGCGGAGGCCGTTCCTGGTCCTTGTCCTGCTCCGGGAGGAAAAGGAGGGGAGGAAGGAACAATTACAGGTGTCGCTTGTGTGGCTTTTATTCAGGCACTGATTCAAACCCCTTCAGTCCGGGCTCCTCTCCCCACCCCCCTCTTCAAGGTCATTGCAAGATCACTTTCAGGGAAAGGCACAGGGCGCTGAAGACTTTCCCCCTCTTGCCCCCATTAGCTTTCTTCCCAGGGAGAGAGTGGAGGCCTTATCTGCCTTTATTTTCTCCTTTGGGCCGAGAAAACGCCCTGATTGACACCCTGTTTGGCAAGAGCAGATTAGCCCTTCCATTCCGGCATCGATAACGCGACCCTCTCCATCGGCGCATCCGTCATTGATAGGGGCGGGGATGGGAACCCGATGGGCACCCCGTGCCAAAATGTCACCCGGCCTGGATCTCTGAAAGGGGTGGGAAAGAGAAATGCAGCCTAATTCTCCCTTGTCCGAGCAGCACTGTGTGGCCACGGGAAAAGCGGGATAGGGGACCGAGCCCCGGCTCCCTCGGAAAGCGGTTAATTCCGGGGGAGATGCTTTTTGTAAGCAAACTAGGGCGAGAATATAGATCCCTTTTGCTCCAGGGATGCTCCTAGCTTGACTTTGAGACCTTCTCAACCTTTCCCCGCTTGTCATTTGGGAGAAAAAGGGACCTGCATCCCAAGAGTGGGAGGCTCCGAAGGGCAGTCCTGCGCGATTCTGCAGCTCTGACTCTGCCCGGCTGTTTATGCTGCGCTTTTTGGACACCTTTTTAAAGCCAGGACTTTGCCTGGGAAATGGGCTGAGGGGAGGGGGGAGCGGTTCTTAATTACAAAGTTCTTTCCTTTTAAGCAGTCAGAACGGCGGGGAAAAAAGGACCCGAAACCACAAACATGAAAAGAAAACTGTTGTTCACCTGTAGTTACAAAACCCCCAACTTAAAGCAAAAAGCTCGACCCCAGGTATCTACCCCAAAGGCTCCTCTGAGCGAGTTCTAGACTGCTAAACGCAGGGTTTTGTCATGGAAATATAGACGTGGGGAGAGCTGTTTCGGGGCTACAAAGAGATCAATGCAGGCGCTGCCCCTAAGGTAGGGGGGAAAAAAACAACCCCCCTCAAAACCTCCAAACCAACCAACAAAACACAAAGTGAGCGGAGTAAAAAGCTTCCAGAGAGGATGATTGTTTTAAATACTTGTTTTCTCCCAGGTGCGTATTTCGCCATAGCTGGTACACGGCCAACAAAAGGCAGATAGGAATAAAAGGAGAAATGGTCAAAAAGTAGAAGTAAATTGCCTAACAATGGAAAAGAGGTGTGGGGGTGTAATTCCTGCCGCGGAATCTCGGGGTGGGACGAGGGGAGAAAAGGGAATGAGCAAGCCGAAGCTGTCGGAGGCATGAGAACCGGTGTTGTACCGGCCGGGTTTGGGTGCCCGGGTCCCCGGGCGGCTGCCGAGGAGCCGCCGGCTTACGGGTGGATCGCAAAAGCCTGTTCGAGTTGGTTAAGCAGCCCCAAGAAGTGATTTTAAAGCACGGGGTGTGTTGGGGGAAGGTGGGGGGTGAGTTCATGCTCGGCACTATTTCTTACTGCTGACACCTCGACCCCACTGCAAGCCAGCACCCCGGCCACCCCCACCCCCCCCTTCCTCTCCCTCCACCTCTCCAGGGGAATAGCCGATAGGAGAAACCTCCAGGGCGAGGGACATTCTCCGAAGGTAGCAAAAGGGCAGAGGGGTCCGGCCATGCGGCCTCAAAAAGCGGGGGCTCTCCGCTGCCTGAGGCCTCGCGGGCGGGCCGCGGGGCCTGGGTCTGATCCTGCGTTTCTGACTGCGGCGGGGAGCTGAGCAAGGGAGATCGAGTGTGTGTGTATGTGCAAAAGGCTCGGGGGCCCCCCACTCAAGCACGCACCCCCACACCCAGGGAGGTAAGTGGGGAGGGGGTGTTGGATCTGTGGCTGCTGATGGACGCTCCGGTGTTTCTATGCATGCGGGAGCTTTTATATAGATATTTATGTCTACTTTATGTGTGTGTGTGTATATATATATATGAAATATGGAGTAGAGTGCATAGGCGGTGTGCACACATTTACACACACACACCCGCCTTTAGAGGGTATGTGTGTGTATATATATATATATATATATGGAGTAGGTTGCATAGGCGGTGTGCACACATTTACACACCCCGCCCGCCTTAGAGGGTGGACAGATTTGCACTGAGCTGCGCGGAGGGTGGGGGCAGAGTGTTGTTTGCGCACACCCAAAACCCCTGTGTGTAAACCGTAGGAGAAAGGTAAATATCTACATGTGCATGTGTGGAAGGGCCGAGGAACGGCTGGCTTTGCACTTGCGCCGTTGTGCGAGTGTGCAAAAGGTTGCATTGACGCCGATGCGCGCATATATGATTTTGTGATGTGTGTCCGTATATATATTCACAGACACGTATATAGACAAGTGTCTACACAGCTCTGCACTCAGTTGTTCATGTTGCACGTTCAATCTGAAGGTATAAAATGTATTACAGCACTTGAGCGGGGAGAAGGTGTCGCGTGTGGGTTTGTAGACCGCGTGTCCAGGCGTTGCACACATACCTATACCTCTATACTTGCATCTATAGGAGGAGGCTGGCGGGGGTTAGGGACTCGGGCCCGCAGGAGCCGGTTCTCGGTCTCCCGGCTGCAGCTTCCTTTGAGCGGCGGTTAATTTGGGTGGAGGTCGGGATGGGGGAAAAGGATTTTATTTCTCGGGGTACAGGGGGGCTTTTTTCCCCTTCCCCCTCCCCTTTTCTTTTTGCTGGTTTGGGGGTTTTTGGTGGCGGGTTTTTTTGCCTCGGTGCTGTCTGCGGAGGGCCTGGGTCCCGCCGGGATCTGCAGAGCAGGGGAGGGCGCTCAGCCTGGGGGAACCGGGTCAATCCAGGCATATTCTGTCGGCTGGGGAGGTTGGGGGGTGCTGCCTGCAGCCCCTCGGCAGGGTACACTCACCCTCCGCAGCGTCCAGGAGATCCTCGCTCCATAGGCGTTGCTTTTTAGTTTCTTTCTCCCTGTTTCTCCTCCTCTCTTTTTCTGCAGGAGAAAGCAGCGTTTTAGAACCTTTTTCTTTTTTTTTGGGGTAGGGAGAGTAGGGAGTGGAGGGGGGGTGTATGTGTAAAATCTTTCTGCAACGGCCTCGAGTGCATCCCAAATCGCTCCGATTTAAAGGAAAGATGGGACGCGGGGAAGCGCCGACGGCTCCTTCGCAGCTTTTGCCTGTACTCGGAGGCATTTGGTGTATTTTAGGGTGGCTCCTTGTTTTTTTCCCTTCCCTTGTCAATCTTATTTTGCAAATAATTGCCTCGATTTGCTACTTCTTTTTTCCTCCCCTTTTATTTATTTATTTTAAACCAGAGTAAATAATTGGTTCCCGAAACACACTTGCATCTGTGCAAATAACCGGGTTATCATTTACTATATATAGCCCAGTGTGCTGCCTTCCAGAAGCGCCTGAACGTTCATCTGACAAGTTTTCTGCTCTAAGAGCATTATTTAAAGAAAATACAATGAAATTACTAAATTAAGCTGAACAATGCCAATACCTTTGGATGAACTGGGCTGCTCCTGGTGAAGGGGAGCTCTGCTGCTGGTTTCCTCCTTTTCCATTCCAAGAAGGAGCGGGTTCTCCTGGAGTTTCCAGCGAATCCATGCCTGCTTGGGTGATACACACGCATATATCAGGTAGTGATATAAATACACATATATATAAGAGATACATATATATATGATCTATAAGGCCTCACACCCTCATATATACATAAGCGTTATATGTCTCGGCGTGTGAATATATGTATATTTATGTGTATATACACAGACATGCATCTATACAGGGAGATTGCACACTCACAGCCTCGTTGTGTTTTGCATTGCACTGAATGGATTTTTTTTGGGGGGGAGGAGAAGGGTGAAAAAAAAAAGCAGGAATCTCACTGATAGAGCCTTAAAAAGAGGAGAATAATACAAATTAACCTTCCATTACTGCTGCAGTCAACCATGACAGAACAGGCCAGTTGCGTGGTTGGTGACGTCTCCGTGTCCTATAGGAGCAAAGCTCGTGAGATAGCAGCTATCGCCTTGAACTCGCTTTATTTTATCGGAGTATGGCTGGTAATAAACAGTAATATTTAATTTGTCGGAGACCACAAATCGGCTTCTAGCTGGAAAGCTCTTTCGCCTTGACATTACGGTCTTGGAGAGCCTGGACTTGCCATTCTTTTCGCAGCTTCCCCCCCCCCCCTTCCTTTTTGCCCCCTTCCAACCTGCAGGCGGAAATAAATTCGATTTATTTGCATCGTTTTCAACTTGTCTTCAAGGTGTGTGAGCGCTAGTTTGGCACTGGAGAGGTGAGTGATTTCCCAGGCAGCGGCCGTGCTCGGGTTCGCTCTTCCAAACTTGAGGGATTTTCACTTTTTGCCTTTCTTTCCAGGGAGGGGAGGGAAGCTCGGGTTCCCCCTCGCTACCGGCTGCAAGAAACCTTTCTCCTCGCTGCTTTCGTTGGGAATTTTTAAGAGAAACCCCTCTTCTTTCGGGAGAACTGGGTACCTCGGGGGATGCTCACAGCATACGCTCGGGGCTGTTCCCACCGCGCTCCTTCCGCGGCTTTCCCCCAGCGCCGGCAGTTCCTCCTTGATATCTGTTTATTTCCCCCTTGTTTTTCCAACCCCTGGTTGTGCACCTTTCGGAGCGGTGCGGTGGGAGGGTTCGGCCGGGCCGCCCGCCCCAGGCCCCTGGGCTGCTCCGGCCGCCGCCGCCTCCTTCCCGGGGGAACAGTCGCCCGGTTCGTTCCCTCGTTTATTTGTCTTTGGAAAAGCTCCACGGCTCCTTTCCCTCTAAAAATAATGAAATATGGGACAAGCTTTGTTCTGTTTGTTTAAGTAGCATTCTTTGGCTTATTCTCTGTGGCTACAAGTGCAGCGATTTTATTATTCTTATTTGCAACAGTTTACTGTGGGCTGTTTCTTCTCAAGTAGCAGCTTGAACTCGGGCGAACATGGGAAAGGGTGCCCTCTCTACCCCACCACCCCTCCACCCCTCCCAAATAGTCGCTCACCCCCAGGTTTTCCCTTCCTCACCTCAAACTTTGAGGGGGCTCCGGCGTTATCGCGCCCTGCGGGAGCTGGGAGCAAGGGCGGGATTGCTGAAAACTTCCACGAAATGCAAAAGAAACAGAGCAAGAGGCAGAAAAGGGTGAGGGATTTATTTTATTGGGGGGGGACGGGGACGGCAGGGATGGGACACACTGATGAGAAGAAGGTGGGGGCAGGAGGAGGAGGAGGAGGGTGGGCAGAGCAGATCTAAACCATGCCGTTTATTCCGAGTCTTATCAAAAATCCGCCTCGCCAATCTGGTTCTCTTCAGCCCGCAGAATGCGACAGGGAGGCTGTTTACCCTGCGCTGACCTATTCAACTTTACCCTCCCAATAATACATTAAAAAAAGGGAGCGAAGGAAGATGCAGATAAAGCCACATCCCCGCTCCTCCCTGACGGGTTGATTATTTGAGCGCGGCAAAGAGCTCCGGAGGGCTGCGGCCCGCGGCCGGGCAGCTCTGCGCAGGGTGAGGAAGAGGACGGGGAAGGGCAGGAGAAGGAGCCTGGCTGCCTCCACAAGCGGGCAGAAGGGCCACAACCCCACTAGGGGTCCATCTTCGCGGGTTTTTTCAGTCCCACTCGGCCGCTTCTCATCCTTTCCCTCCTCCCCCCCCAGGTTATACCTAAGTGAGTCCATTTAGGGGGGGGTCCCTCTTACACCCCCCACCCCCCCCAATAAAAAGCCTCTGTGAGCATTAACAAATATAAAGCTGGGTTTAAATCCACACCTCTAGGCTGGCTTTGAGGAAAGGGGTGGTGGGGGGGTGGGGGTTTGCGAGGTTAGCGGAGCCAGCGATTTATTTAAAGGGGTGAGGGAGGGGAGGAAGAAGAGGGGGGATATTCCCAGGCGCTGAATTTTCTCTTTGGTTGGGAGAGATGGATGGAGGAGGGAGGGAGGGAGAGGAGAAGGAGGTGAAGGAGAGGGGGGAGGGATGCTGGGGAGTTTGATGATTGTCTTTGTGCCTTGTTCTTGTTTGCCGGCCAGAAAAATAGGCTGGAAAAGGAGGTTTGGGGGGGAGGGGGCGGGGAGGGCTGTGCGAGGGTGAGTCTCTCCGGAGCAGGATCCCAGCTGGTTGGGTAGTGGGTCCCGGCACTTGGCGGACGGAGCTGGACGAGCCCACGTCACCTCCGCGCTCCGCTCCGCGCCCGGCTCCGCGCAGCCACGGCGGCAGCGCCGCGAACCTGCCCGGAGGAGAGGCGGTCACCACCAGCCCGAAACTTTTCTTTTTCTCCTTCTTTTTGCGTTTTTATTTTCTTTTTTCTCCACGAGGGAACCGGTTTTCTTTTTGCTCTCTCGAGTCCTCTCCCTCTTTTTTAATTGCTACTTTTATTTTCTTTTTTTTTAATTATTATTTTTTTTTTTTAAGATAGAGAGTAGAAAGAGTGGGGTGGGGAAAACTGCATCTTCCAGATCAGGCTGAGGTGGGGGTGGGGGCTTTATCTTGGTCTCAGGATCCTTCCTAGTGCGTCTGACAACCTGGAAGTGTTTGGAGAGAGCAGGGGAGGGAGGGAAAGAGAGAGAGAGAGAGAGAGAGGAGCAAGCGAGCAGGCTTGCATTGGATAGATTTTTCTCTTTCAGGCTGGGTTTTCACATGCCGATCCGCAAATAAATAAATAAAAGGAAATATGCACACGCGAAGCCTGATCACATTGTAATTTCCATTGCAAAGGGGGAAAATAGACACACATATTATATGTACGGAGATGCATTGATTGCATGGAATTCAACGAGCAAGGTAACAGCTCTTCCATTGCCATGTATGTCCGTCGGTGTCTGTCATCCGTGTGCGCGTGGGGGTGACCGAGAGAGAGCGAAAGGGGCTGGCTGGGGGCTTTGTTGGGCACAGATTGTCGCTGCCGAGGAGCTGCGAGGCCTCGGGAGACGGGGGTGGGGGCAGCAGGGGAAAGGGAGGGCGGCCGCTCTCCCAGGGCTTCCGCGGCCGCGTGTGGGGTTGAGAGGAGCGGGGCGAGGGAAAAAAGCAAAGGGGGGGATTTTCTTTACCCGTTCCCCTTTCTTTTTTGCCCCTCCGCAAACCCACTTGGTGCTACTTTAGCAGCGCAAGATGAGTTCCTCCTACAGCCACCGCGGCCTGGTTCTGTCAAGCTCTATTTCTTCTCAGCAGCTCTTTAAAGGGGAAAAAAAAAAGAGAAGGCATGGATCCCCAATTGCTCTTGATTGCTGGATTATCTTTCTTTTTGCCGTTGTCCCCCTTTTTTGATGAATTAGTGTTTTTATATTTGCTTGATCATGTCTCGATGCAGAGGGCTCGCTGGGGCCGGGCTGCCCTGTGCTGCCATAGCTGGCTCCTTCTTTGTTTAATAAACGCTCTTTATTAATACTATTTATTTTTCTTCCCTCTCTCCTCTAATTTTGGCAGCTCAAGGGGGAATAATAGCACCAAACTGGAGGGAAATCTATTAAAAAATGGATAACGGGAACTTCCCAAGCTGCAGCAAAGGGAAAAATAGGGAAACAACAGTGCAAGGAGAGGGAAAAAAGAAGAGGAGGAGGAGGAGGGGAAGAGAAAAGCCTTAAATGGTCCCTGGAGCCCGCTGGCTGGGCCCGGGCCCGGGGCACCGGCTTCCACAGAGCTCTGCGTCCCTCTGAGCACTTTCCGCGCTCGGTAGCGCTTTTGCTTCGCCTTCAGCCCCTTAGTGCCAAGCTCTTGGCTGGTGTGCAGTGGGAAAAGAGCGTTTAGGAAGGAGGGAGGGAAAGAGAAGGAAGGAGGGGGGCCGGGCCGTTTTTGTGCGTGATCTTTAGCTCCAGAGGTGCAGACCTGGAATCCCTTCGCTTTTTGTCCTTTTAAATTATATATATGTACATATGTATATTATCCACCGCTTGCAGGGAAGATAATTTTCTCCCCCCTCTTTTCCCTAATTTTCCTCTGCATTTAAAGGAGATTTGCCGGTTGTCTTTTTTTCTCCCCCTCCCTTTTTAAGGCTTTTAAATATTGTTACAGGGAGAAGGAGAACTCATTTCAAAACATTCTCATGTCCTTAAAACCAATATTGCCTCCATATGGTTGGCTTTTCCAAAATGAATCCCCTTTGAAACATACGAGAGAGATTCCCCCCCCCCCCAAGCTACTAAAACTCTAAACTTCTTAAGAACAAGAACTAACAGATAATTCCATTGCTTTTATCTTTTATCTGTTTTTTGGGGGGCTGCTTTGAAACTTTTACCATTCCAGATAGAGCCTTTAAAGCCACGTCAAAATAGCGCTTTTAGAACTCGCTGTGGTTACCAGCGTCAGATAGAAACCGTATATTTTTGAAGCTCGTTTTCGGTGTATTTTGACTCTCAGTGTTATGGCTTAGCTCCCTTCAGCCCCAATGCCACCAGCCCGAGTGCGCATTACCTTGCACAGTGTCTCGGCCGATTGGTTTATTTGTACTTCTAGATTTTAACTATCCCGTCTATCCTTTGCTTTGCTCGCAACTGTGCGAGGAGGGGGAGAAAAGGTTTTTATTTTATATTTGGTTTTTGTATTTTATTTTATTTTTCTATTTTTTAATTCTATTTTTTCCAGTAGGGATGTCAGAAGTTGAATTTTCTTTGCGAATGGGCCAATATAAAGGGCCTTGCGTGTCGGTGGCATTTGCTTGGTTGCTACCGGAGTGGGGTGAAAGCTCCCGTTTCCCTGGGAGCAATGGAAGGGGCTCTCGGCCCTCTCGGCAGTAGCGAGCCCGGGGCAATTGGAGGAGTCTAAAGCTCGGGGAAGTCTCTTCCACCCCCCCCCACCTCGAACCCCAAACCTCCAGAGTCACTCCTGCGATGAGTTGGCCGGTCCACGGCCCCCCGGTGCCTTGCTCCCTGCGTCCTGCCAGGCAGACCTAAAATACGCTGTTTACCTTTACCAAAAGATGCATTCAATAATACCGCCTCCCCTTCCCCTCCCTCCCCGCACCCCCACCCCCCCCTCCCCCGCGCCTTTCCCCCCCCAAATCCTATCATCCCTTGCGGGCTGCGATAATAAATAAAAGTCTTTATTTCTCTCTCTCCCAAAGTTAAAGGGCCTCGTTCCCTCCCCGGGCAGCTGGAAGTGAGTTGCGGGCAACGCGCGTTTGTCGGGCAGCCCTGCCTAGGGCTCCGGTTGGCTTTCCCATCGCTAATGAATAGATAGCTCTATATTTTATTAAACGTCAGCATTGACTTCTGCGTCTCTTATCTCTGCTCTCTCCCCATGTGTGCCTGCAGTGGGGGATCCGGCGAAGGAAGCTCGTAACATGGCGGATAGCGAGGAAGGCTTCGGGCTTCCCACCACTCCGGCTGACTCGGAGGCCAAGGAGCTCCAGGCTGAAGCCAAGCAAGACACCCAGCTGGGGGCCACCAGCAAGTCCCCCACTTCACCCCAGGCAGCCTTCACGCAGCAGGTAAGGACCCACGCTCCTCTTTCTCTCGCTTTCATTTGTGTTTCCCCCCTTTTCTCTGCGCTTTCCCCCCAAATATCAGCTCAGAGGGGTGCCTGCTGCAGCTCTGGGCGGGATGAGTCGTTTCAGGCCCCTACGGGCTTGAGAAGTCCCACCTGCCTTTGGGCCTCATCCTGCTTTAGTGTTATTTGGGGCCGTGTTCAAGCGGGAAAGAAAGCACACGCGTGAATATTGGGGTGCGTGAGGCAAAGCACCCAAAATACCGGAGAAAGGAGTCTGCTGATGAAGGGATCCACGCGTGAGGGTACTAATGCACATGGAAGCTCATGCACAAACATGTATCTGCTATGCCTGTGCATCTTTGTGCAAGATATAAACATATATATATATATGTACACATATGCACACACAGGTACAGCCGCACTGGTGTACACGCAGCTCTGCCTCACCCAGGCAAAGGGCGCTGAGGGCAGACAAGGGAGTGTCACGCGTGGGCACCCCCAAAGCGAACCTGGGACCCCGCACTCCCTTGGGGTGCTCCTCATACCCTCCATCATTTCTCTCCCCGAGTGCTGTGTGAGGCCGGGACAGGGATGGGTTCCTACGGGGGACCCATTTGACCTCCGCGCTGCCGGGGGAGAACGGGCCGAGGCAGCAGCGGGCCAGGATCCCCCCTGCTCGGCATCCCTGCTCCCGGCGGGGCAGGGAGCCGTTCCCTGCCCCCGGCCCCGGGCAGCCCGGAGGAGGAGGAAGGGAAGGCCGAGAGAAGAGCTTTTCCACCGATGTCGCCTCGCCTTCAGCGGCTGCGGAGCCCCTCCTCAGAGCCCCGCTTACCCCCTGGCAGGTAGTCCCCTGGTACGAGCCCTTCGCCGGCTGTGTGTGCTGTCCACGGGAGTGCGGGTACCGGAATTAGCCCTGGGGCTCGGGGCTATTTGGAGATTGCTCCCCCTGTCCCTGAAGCTTTTGCTGGGGGCTTCGGTTCCATTTTCATTGACGGGGGAGTCCATTGTGCCTCCCACCCCACGGCGTAGGGATGCGTGGCCCCCACAGTGGCATCTGCGGTGCTGACCTTGGGGATCTCAGGGCCCCGCTGCGGGCGGCCCTTGCTTGGGGCTGGGGGTGAAAGGGATGAGCCGGGCTGGGGGATGGAGGGGACACCCCCACATCACTCCGGCCGGCAGAACCGGAGCTGGCGGGTGTAAGGCTCCTCTTGGAGCGCCTGGGCCAAAGCTTTGGGGTATTTCTCCTTCCCCGGAGCGGCCCGGAGCCGGTCCCGGTGCTCCCGGCCCTGCCTGCCCCACACTGGGGCCACAGTGTCCCGCACCGTCCTGTCTCAGTCCCACAGCCAGCACCCCCAGGCTTGAATTCCCGTTGTCCCCGGCTTTGCCAGGGAACGAGCTGCCGGAATTTCCTAGGAATGCTCCGAGCTCCGGCCCTCATCGTCCGGCCGCTTCCCTGAGCTTCTCGCGGCGGCCTCCCCCGTACCCAACCCGGGCTGACGGTCTGTGCCTTCTCCCTCCGCAGGGCATGGAGGGGATAAAGGTATTTTTGCACGAACGGGAGCTGTGGCTGAAATTCCACGAAGTGGGGACGGAGATGATCATAACAAAGGCCGGGAGGTAAGAAGCGGAGGGGGGGGCGCGTTCCCCTTCGTTTCTGGGCGGCTGAATCGGCCTTTTGTGTGCCTGTTTGCGGGGGGACGTTGCCTACAATGGGGAAACACACACGCGTGGATGCGGGTGGGTGTCCGCGGCTGTAGCTCCGCTCTGCCTGACATCGGTCCGGTCGCATCTCTGGTATCGAGAGCCCCCCCAGTCCGTGCCCGTGTGTCACGGCCCCGGGAGTGCGGGAAACCGTCCCTGCGAGGATCTAGTCAGAAGAAACTGTTTCTTCTGGCTTCTTTCTTAACCAGAACGTTGGATCGTTAATCCCAATTTCAGGCCTTTGGAAGCTTTCCAGGAGTACGCGAGCTGGGACCGCTTGGCCAGAAGCTAACTTTGGTTATAGCAGTTCGCTGGGCGGTTTATTATTATCATTACTATCAGTATTATTATAATATTCTTAATTAAAGGAGTAGCTCTGCCCATCTGCGATTTCGCAATGCGTTACGCTGTTTACAGACAGGACGTATTTATTTTGCTTACACGAAGGCGAACACACCCAGAGCACCCACCCACCCCATTTAAAACTCGATGTGGTCTAAAGCTACTGTTTATTTACGGATCGCGAAGCTGTTTAGATGCACAGATAGATGTGTCCGCAAATAAATAGCATGCGGCTCTAAGTGCGTCCAGACACACGCTTCTGGATGTGTGTGTTTGTGTGGGAGTGTAGGAAAATATACAGCCTCGCAAATCCAACTTTATTGGGATTCCGCAGTAATCGATTCCATGACCGGTTTAGTAAACGCGATCTGCAGATATTTCTGTGTGTATTTGAGTGCGTTTGGGGCGGTTTAACGTTATCTTTGATATTAATGTGTTGGAGGATTGTTAGATTCAAGGGTGCCTAAGGCAGCGAGATGCAGTAAAAGAGTCTCTCCAGTTCTACCGGTAAACTGGGGCAGCCCTAGAGAGGCTCTTTTCGTTACGAGTTTGAGTTAAAACCCTCGAGAAAGGGAAGGAAAAAAGCCCTCCCAAACCTTTTACATGTGTAGAAATGTAGTAGCTTTAGTTTGCAAGGGCACAATGAACAACGCGGAGTCAAACTTTCATTTTCCTCTGGCCTCTGGCGTTTGTTGTGATCTTCCAAAATTTGCTTGAAGTAGGAGGGGAAAAGTAAGTAAATGAAAATACAGAGGTGGTTGTATGAGGTTTTAGCAGATGGGCTTGTCTCATGGCTCGCCTTCGCCTTGAATCTGCTGCTGAAAAGTGAGGTTTAAAGAATGGGTTTGTGTCCAAGGGAAGGGGCTACAAAGAGGGAAGGGGGGATGTTGCTGGGGACAATCCGAACCTCACAACCCTGAGTGGGACAGGGGCTGGGGGAGCGGAGGGACCGCCCCAAACCCGAGTTTTAGGGGGGGGGTGGGGGGGGGAGGGGAGGGGGAAAGGGAAAAAAAAGGAAAGAAAAAGGGGGGGGGGAGAGAAAGGCAGCTCACGGAGGGAGACAGAAACCACCTTGCAGAAATTCCAACCGAAATAGCGCGGTGGACAGAAACCTCATCTGGAGAGCAATAAAATAGACATTTACAGGGCAGGGGCTGCCGGGGAGATAGGCAATCGGTTTCCTCATTTCTCTAATTCCCCGTGTTTATTGTTGGAGAAGGCCGTGTTCTCGCCGGTCAGGTGTTGTCAATAGAGTTACAGATCATTCTTCAGGTGAAATTTGGTTTCTTCTCCCTTATACGTTAAAGTAAATCCCGTTTTCCCCTCCCTCCCTTTCTTCCCCCCCCCCCCCCCGCCTTTTCCCCCTCCCGGCATTAAAACGCAGCCTAGCTGCCCTATGGCAGAGATAAGAACCCGAGGCTGGGGTAGGGGAGAGCGCGGTATTTTTAGAGGTGTGGGGGTTTTGTTTAGGCGTATTTTAAGTCCAGGGATACATTTTCATCGGCTTTATTTTTAAATATTTGGAAAGCGCAAACTAAAATAACACCGAGTGTTTTAAGTCCCTGCCTTGCAGTAATGGAAACTATTTCGAAAAGCCCCTGTTCCTCAGCGTGTATTCGAGTGGTTTCCAAGTCTTCGTCAGGTGTTGTTTGCTGATGTCCCCCGAGCACGGATTTGGTGGGACACCTGAGTATCTGTAGGTTGGGGTGCGCTTTCTTCACATCTACACATCCAACCGTTGATACACATAGAGGTGGTTGAAATATATGTATTTAAAATATATATTTTTATATATATATATTTCCTTGGCAAATCTCCCCTCCTGTTCCAGCCGTTTATGTGTAGATGGAAGTAACTCGCTTCCAAGCTTCTCATGGTCAGGTTTTGTTCAAAGGAGAGTCGAAACAAAGAATACAAATAGGAATAAACGAGCAAGCACACGAGTAGGTCAATATCAAGCTCACCAGCCTCCTGTTACAGTTCTGCCTTAATGAATCGCCTGGTTTGCCTCAGTTGGGGGCTGGAGGGGCACCCAGCAGCATCCAAACATCCCCACTAAGGGGAAGGAAGGGCGCAGCCCTCTCCTGGCCTTTCGGGAAGGGAGAATGTGGCTTTGCCCTTCTGTTAAAGGACCCCCCTGCAAACACCCACACGAAACCACCTTGGAAAACTTTCCCTTCTCCGCTTTTAACCTGTGTTTTTATTCGTTTTATTTCGGTTTTAATAGGCGCATGTTTCCCAGTTACAAAGTGAAGGTCACTGGACTTAATCCAAAAACGAAGTACATTCTGCTGATGGATATTGTACCAGCGGATGACCACAGATACAAATTTGCAGATAATAAATGGTAGGCATGCGTGGGGAAAGGAGCAGGTCTCTGTCGGGCTTTCTGGGCTAGGGATGCCCATGAATAAGGTGCTCAGCTCTGATTTTTTTCCCCCGGAGAGATGTTGGAAGCAGGGGCTTCACCTGAGCCTCTGGGGATGCTCCCACGGTCCTTGGGAAAGGAATCCATTAGCTAATGGTAACTGTAATCCTGTCTGACGATGATTTTATTGGCTATTGTGGAGCTGATAGTTTAATTGCAATAAGAAAGGGACTATCTCTGTCTTTGAGTATTGGGCGCCGGCAGTTGCGGGGTGGGGGGTGGGGTGGGGGGAATTATGGGGTTAAACGGGGAAACGGCGAGAGCCAGCTCTGGCGGGAGAGGTGCCAGAGAGCTCAATTAATTCCCGAGCAGCGTTTGCAAACGCTTTTCCTCCCCAGGACGACGCGGGGACACCCTGGTGTGTGTGTGTGGCACTCAAGGGAGAGGGTGTGTATGTGGATGGAGACCAGGAGCCCACGGGAGGGGATGGATGGGGAGCAGGAGCCCAAGGGAGGGGATCCTTTCCCGGCCGGAGCTCAGTGCCCGTGTTCCCCCTTCCTCAAAGGTCGGTGACGGGGAAGGCAGAGCCGGCCATGCCTGGGCGATTGTACGTGCACCCCGACTCCCCGGCCACCGGCGCCCACTGGATGAGGCAGTTGGTTTCCTTCCAGAAGCTCAAACTCACCAACAACCACCTCGATCCCTTCGGACATGTAAGTACGGGAGAAGGGGGGGAAAGGGGCACCGTCCCCCTTCCTCCCCCCCCCCCAAGCGTGCTCACAGTCCTCTCCCACAGTGTGTCCCGCACCAACGCGTGGTCCCCCCACCGCTGCCAGTGCTACCACTGTCATGGCAATGTCACCATCTCCGAATCCAGCGCGCTGGTGGGGTGTTATTCTCTTGACTGAGGGAGTGGGGCAAACCTCAATGAAGGATCCTCCCCGCGAAATGGAAGCCTAAACCTTAAAACCGGGCTATTTCGCAGCACTGCATGGGAATTGATTACAGATCCCAAGGGTTGGAATCCGCGAGTGGGAGAAGCTCGCCAGGTTTAGCTGAGTATTCAACTACCTGGTTTTAATCTCATGGGGACTCATGGAGCGTTAAAATCCGCTCCCTGCCTCCGTGAGTTTGCCCAACGAGTAAAATCAGTCAGGCACGATTATTCGAGAGAAATAGGACCTGAAACCATGCGGATCCCTCGATCCAAAGAAAATGCAACAATAATTAAAGACCATAATAATAATAATAATGAGAGAGTCATTGAAATCCCGCTTGAGCTTCTTGGACATTAAAAAGGGCTTTGCTGGACCCGTGGGGCCATGAAAGCTTGTGTGAATTCTGCAGCCAGAACTAGCCCTCCTTCGGAGCTCCCCATAGATGCTTGGTCCTCGGAACGAATATATATGCGCGTGTATGAATAATATATATTTCTCTATGAAATATATATATATATATAATGACTTAAACGGGTATGCGAGTCCAGATCCCGCCATCCCTTTCCAAGAGCATGTTTTCCTCCAGTCTCTTTTCAACATTTTAGTTTCATTTTTTATTCCAAGTTTTGGGTCTTTTTTTTCTTTCCTTTTTGTTTTTCCTTCGCTTTTAATGATAAATCTTGGGCTATTAAATCCTTGCCCATGTAATCGCCGAGAAGGGGGGGGGGGGCAGCTGTTGGAGAGAGCCCCCCCCCCAGACCACCCCACTGCTGAGCATCTTTTACGAGCTCCTTTTCACCTCTGCTGGGGAGGGGTCCATTTACCTTATTTTCCTTTTCTAATGTCAACTTTAGTTCATTTTTTGTCTTGAGCTGGGGACAAAGTGCTTTGCAAGAGCTGTTTTTCCAGGGCTCAGCACTTTTCCCACTCTTCCCCCAGGAAGAGGGAGGGGAGAGCGGGGACCCCGCAGCAGCGCAGCCGTAGGGTGGACCTCTCCTTCCCCTTCGGTGGGGTTTTGGGGGGCATTACTGGGGAGCGGGGCCGGGCATCCCCCTCTGCTCTGGAGAGAAGTCCCTCTAAAGAAAGAGAAGGAGCTGGGGAGACAATGAGGGACTTCAGAGGAGGAGCTGCACCAGGAGCCTCTCAATTAGAGTCGCTGTAATGAAATTAAAAGCCATTAGATCGTTCACCGTTGATGTCTACGACTTTCCTGGATGTCAAAGCAATTTGCTTAAACCCCCGGGAAGGGACGGGACGGGGAGGCGGCGGCGGGGCGCTCTGCGTCTCGCTGTCGCCAGGGTCCGGCAGTCATTATCGCGACCGGGCGGCCCCCCGCCACCTTCTCCCGAGATTAACCCGGTACCGAGCAGGGCCCGCGTTTTATCTTGAATTTAGCGCGGTCCCGGGCCTCCTCCTCTCCCGTCCTCTGCGGGGGCACACACGCTAAATCCCCCAGCCCTCCACTTCTTGTCGCTTTGCTCCCACCAGCAGCACGTTCAGGATGCCCACGGGTGTTTGGGGACCAGTTCCTCTTTTCCCCGGGGGGACACAGCAGCACAGGCCAGGGCTGGAGAGGGGGAGCAGCAGGGAATGAGCACCCCTTTCACAGCACCACCGGCCCTGATGGGCTGCTTGGTTGGGGTGGGGGATTCTGGAGTGATGGAGATTAGCCCTTGGGGGGGGGGGGGTAGGGGGAGGTGGGGGCTGAGGAGAGCGAAGGTATTGGGGAAAAGGGCGCCAGGACCTGCGGGCCCTTCTCCTCCTCTTCCTCCTCTCCCTCTCCCGGGCAGCTGCGCGCTGTGCCCCTCCATTCCCACGGGATGTCCTCTTTCTTCTTCCCAGATCATCCTGAACTCCATGCACAAATACCAGCCCCGGCTCCACATCGTGAAAGCGGACGAGAACAACGGTTTCGGCTCCAAGAATACCGCCTTTTGCACCCATGTCTTCTCCGAGACCGCCTTCATCGCAGTCACCTCCTACCAAAACCACAAGGTGAGGGGCTGGGCAGTGCCTCTCACCGGCGACGCTTCCCCCTCCTTCCCTCCTTTCTCCTTTTTCTTCTCCTCCATATTTTTCCTTTTCCTTCCTTCATTCTCCCTCCCTCTCTCCTTCTTCCTTTCCCTTTCCCTCCTTCTCCTTTCCCTTTCTCCCCTTTTCTCCTTTCCCTCCTTCTCCTTTCCCTTTCTCCCCTTTTCTCCTTTCCCTTTCCCCAGTCCTCCTTTCTTACCACTTTCTTTCCTCTTTTCTCCCTTCTTCTTCCGCCTCCCCTTCTTTCTCCCTTTCTCTTCTCCCTCTTCCCTCTCACCACCGCCCCGTCCCACCCCCTCTGTTATTCCTGGCCTCACAAAGCATCCACAGACAGGGCTCAGGGCGACCCGGGGAGGAATTAGCTCAACAGGATGGGTTGCTCCAAGAGGAGCCGACCAACCGAGGAAGTTGCCTTTATCTCCCCCCCCGCCGCCGGTCCCAGCTTGGTGATGATGGGGGGGGAGCCCGGCACTCTCCCCCCGCAAGCGGGGGCCGATAACGCTTCGGCCCTTGGCCCGGGAAAGGGCCCGGCCCCGGCCGGGGGCTGCTGGTGGCAGCGGGGGGGCCCTGCAAGGAAAGGGAGGTTCTGACCCTGAGATCAGATCCCCTGCCTGCCCGAACAAAACAAAGCAGAACAAACCAGAATGTAGCTGAAATAAGGGTTTTCTTGGCTTGGCTCCCCCTCGGAGGACCCTGCTTCTCTTCTTCTGGGCTTCCCCATCCCTCGAGGAAGAAGGAGGAGGAGGAGGAAGGCTCAGGGTGGGAGTTCTCAGCAGATGTATGTATCAGCAGATCACTGCTCCCCGCCGACCATCACTAGCGCAGAGCCCCGGGAAAAGCCAATTTTCCCATGGGGAAAAAAAGGCAAATTCCTCCCTCAATCGCATACAAAGCAATTTCTACAAGCTTTTAGTTGTACTTACGGGCAGGTAGGATAGTTCCTTTGCACTTGACAGAGTGAAATAATTGTTTTTCAACTGGAGAAAGGTCATTTAACACCCTGGCTAAATCCTAGATGCCCTTCTGGAGATGCAAGCAGGAGCTCCTAAACCAAGGCAAAATAACTGTGTTATCTCTGGCCATCAGTTGGCAAAGCAGTTGCAGAGAGCAGAGGTAGAGGGCTGGGGAAGAAAGAGTGTCTCACCGTAACTAAGGAGAAAAGAAAATACTTCCCTGCCCTTTAAAATAGGAGCTGTTGGCACGACCAGGACAAGCAAACTGAATCCAAACTGAATCCTCGCCAAATTATGCCTTAAATTATAACTCCGCTGTGGATGCTATAAAATCAAGTTTAACTTCTGCTTGATGGATTCAGAGAAAGAATATAATATTAATAGAACTGGGAGTTAATAAAACAGGACACACTGCTCGTTTTAAAGGCATTTCCCTCTGAGAAAACAGACCTGAATTTAACTGCTTTCCTTTGATGAAAAATAGGACTGGTTTATAGAGAAATGAATTATCATGCAAATAAAAGCAAAGCAGAAACATAGAAGTACAGTAGTTTGGGAAAAGTGCCATATTAGGAGGAGCAGGGCTATTTGATTGTAAATCAACAACATCTGTTTGATAAGAAATGACATCTGTGTATCCGTCTCTGTCAAAACATACGCACTGACAAACGCATGAATCCCTACAGACACACACGCTTGCATCCCACCAGACACATGCACCCACCACTACATATTTTACACACTCCCCTACACGTTTTACACACATTTACATCCCCCCTCTCCTCCCTAACACAAGCATTCCTCCTCTTGCTGCACTGAATCATTGGGGAAAATGAGTAAAGCGTGGCTGTAGCCCCAAGATAAAGCCCAATTGAGAAAGATAGAGCCATAAAAAGAAACCAGGGAATGAGCTACCCTAAATGGCATCTCCCTCCAGGGAAGGGAATGAAATCTGTAGCTTGCCCCAGTGCAGATGGAGGATAATAGTGGGGCTGAGGTGGTGTGCAGATTATGTTGCAGATGCTGGCTGGGTGAAAAGGGTGACATCCTTGGGTGGCAAGTGGGTCTTTACCACAAACGAACCCCCAAATTCAGCTTTCCCAGCTGAGATGTTGCTTGGCGAAACATCTTCCATGTTGCAATGCAGACTGTGTTTCCTGTTGCCATAAACGATGGTCACAGTCCCACTGGTCTGTGTGCATCTGTATTGAGCTCCCCAAGGGGAGTCTGCCTGTCCATCCCACCTCTCTTTGTCAAGGCACTTCCTATTTTTTCCCATTTACAGCTCCCATCCATCACCTGTAGCGCATCCTTCACGCAAACTTTCCTATCTGCACAATCACAGCTTGTGTTTGCCACCGTATTTTACACATTGCTTTATACACCCATGCATTATACACATATATGTACACAAATTCGTGTGTTTTAGGTTTCAAGAGCTTTGTTATAGGTGAGCTATATTATTAATTGTATGATTGGCCCGCAGTTTGAGCCTGTGCTTACAGAGCTTAGAGAAATACCCGAGTTCAGATCCCTCAATTTATTTCAATAGTACAGCTGCAATCTCAGTGTAGGGCTTGTGCTTATTTCCCCTGATATTTTAGGCAGCCTGAAAAGATATTTAAGCACACTGGGATCGCCCCCTCCCCAGCCTCACTGCCCAAAAGGAGGTTTAAGCTATGAAGAAAGTTTAGGTAAAGTTTTCAGTGTGGTTGTCAGCAGCTCGGTTGATCACCTCCCCCTTTCTCTGCAACCCCCAACCCCCCAAAATATTGAGGTGTTAAAATAGGTCACATGCACATTTCATTTCCTTGCCATTTACACAATGGGTGCTTGCAATCAGGTTGAGTCCCTAATATTAACTTTCCCCTGCAGTTAAGTCCTGTTTTGCTGTAGCTTAAATCATTGTGTTACTAGCTTGTATTTATTAGGTACTAGCTCAGTGCTTAGGACCAGGAAATGAACCCTAATAGACAGAAATAATTAAGGTTCTGCCCTCATGAGGGTTCTTTCCAAAGCAAGAATTCACAACAATTATTCTCATTAATTTTTACAACCTACTTTCCCCCTTAGCTGGACTTGGGCTTTATATTGCTTTTCCCTCTTCAGGATATCCAGGTTTATGCCAGTATTCGTCCCCTGTCCTGAAGTTATTTAACATTCTTGGTAGCCCAAATTCCTTTAAGGAAACATAATCCCAGCTGGGATGCTGTAGGCACCCAGAAATGCTATGTCCACCATAGCAAAGGTGGACAAAGGAAGGATCTAGCTGAAGATGAATTGGATGCACTCCCAAATGCCAGCGGGCATAGACAAATGTCCTGGGGGAGCTTTCTGAATGTGGAGGCTCATCCTACCCCCAGAAAGACCGCTGTGCTTAAAGAGCACTGTTAAGTTGGTGTCCCTCCTCTGAGCATGTGTTTTTTTTGTCACTCCATTGAGGTGCTTTGCAGGGCTTGGGATGCTTTGTCCTGAGAGCTCAGTTCTTGTCTTTGGCTGCAGTTCCTTCACTTCAGTAGAGGTCACCAATGTAGCGGCCCAGCTGACATTTCATGAAGTGCCTCTGTGCAGAGACTGGACCTTGTAAAGCGCTCGGAAACAACCCTGCACGGCTGTGCTCCTCCCCCTTCCCAGCCTGGAGCCATTGGCCCCATGTCTTTCCATATCCACGGCAAGAAGGGGGAGCCCCTTTCCTTACTCAGGACAGGCTCTTCTCCCAAGGCGGGTCCCCCAAGTGCTGAGAGAGGCAGGGCTCCCAAGAGTTAAGGGAGGTGGGATCATGCATCTCCTCTTCATTGCCAGGACTGGTGGCTTCTGCGCATCCCTCGGTTACTTCAGGATTGCAGTGAGCTCTTCCCTCACTGATCTTCCCCAGGGCTCCTCACATCTCTACTTTCAAATGTTTAGTCCCGTTCCAGGCTTCAGTGAGAGACTTAGTCAGTTCCAGGCTTCCTTCAAGAGGTCTTGCGTCCTTCACAACCTGAGACTGAACCAGTCCTTTCTCCCTCTGCACCTTTGTCCTCAGTCTTGACCCTGCCAACTATGGGACAGGGTTCTCACCCAGCCCTGAGCCCCTGACCCCTTTTGGTCCTCAATCTAGACCCTCTTCCAAGCTCTTCAAAGAAATCCTATCTCCCTCCAGCCTCACTCCTGCCTCTGACCCACCTCCTTCCCACCACCAATCCAACACTGTGCAAGGTCTGTCTCTTCTCATCCTCTGTTTTCTCCCAGTTCAGCCAATAGCCTCCTCAATGAGCTCTTGTGTCTCAGACCAGCACCTTTAACCAGCCATTGGTTCTCAGTCCCTCCTGTTTCTTTCACTGGCTTCTGGGTTCGTCATCTTCCTGTTGCCAGCAGCCCCCACCTTCCCCTGGCCTTTACCTTTGGCTCCGAGTCCCAGCTTCCCATCCAGCTCCTCTGTTTTGCCCAGCCAGCTGTAAGTAGTCTCAGCAGGCACCTTGTCTTCAGCTATTTCTTTCCGTCCCTCCTCTCTGGTTTGGCTTCCTCCTCCACACTGACTTGGTTTCCACTTGGGGTATATGAGAGTACAGAAGAGAAAGGCTTTGTGCTTTTGAGCCTGAAGCCCTGCCATGCTGAACAGGACCATGGTCACCTGCAGGGCAGGGACAACGTGTTATCCCAACAACATGGGGATGTCCATGTGTGCTAAGCTTGAGGGTAAACACCTCAACCTCTTCATCACTAAATGAGGTGACCAGAATGGTGACTTTTTTGCCACCCGCATTCACAAGAAAAGAGTTCAGAAGCTAAGGTTCCCCATCCCTTGCAGAACGTGAAGTCCCTTTTCTACAATACCCAGCCTTTAAGACAGTTTCAGAAGTGCCTCCAGAAGAGCCTGGGAGGGTCAAGGTAGTGTCTTTTCTCTTAGCTGAAGTGCTCCAAAGAAGTGGGACCAATTTGGTGGATAGCAAAGTAAGTAAATAAAATGGAGCTCAGGGCATACACCTGGTGTGGAATGTTTCAGTTTTGTAGAGTCTTACCTTGATGTAACTAGGTGCAAATTTTATCATGCTGGAGCTAAAGATGCCATTGGAAATGTCTCAGCAGAAGTGCTTTGTGGTCAGTTAGCCCAAAGAAAAGAGTGCAGAGGAGCAGTGCTGAGATTTCATTGGGAGCTGTCACTTCCTGTTAAAGTGAAGATGAACCCATGGGTCATACAAGCGCTGAAAAGCATCAGTCTAGGTGGCTTCATTCTGAAAAGCTCTCGTCTCACAAGGGTCTGCATCAGTGGTCAGCAGTGAGCTTTGCCATCAGTTTCTTTGAGTAACAAATACATAGACGTAGCCCTATGGTTTTATTCAATCAGTGCTATATAATTGAGCCCTGGGCACTCTGTCTTAATGACTTTGCAGGACGTTGTATTTTGGTTTATTTTTCATGATGTAATTGTCGTTTGAGTTTCTGACAGCTTTTTCTCCCCCCTCAATGAGTTATAGTCAATTAAACAGAGTTTCGCTATGGCAAAGCTGATCCAGAAGGAGGTTATTTCCACCCACTCGTTTGCTTTTCCACCTCTGAAATAGTTTGTAAGTCAGACAAAAACTGGCCAAACAAAATATCTTCCCCAGGCTGTTTTCTAAAGCAGGGATTCACCACCTCCTACTTGATTTTTTGTTTTGTTGTGTAGGGTTTTGTTAAATCTGGCATGGACTCTTCCTGCTTAGTGCTAGGGCTAACGCCTTGAGTTACCATCTAGGGAAACTTTGTTCAGAAAGCTTCTCCTAAAATCCATCTGAAGACCACCAAAATGCTGAGACCTAATTTAAAACCTTCTCTAGCTCCTGGTTTCTAGATGCCTTCAATCTAGCAGATCTCTAATTTTAAGGAGGCTAATGTTGGCTATGCTTCACTTGGGGCATTTTGCTATCGACACATATGTTAACACCTTTGCTTGTTAAGTGTGTTCATGATGCAGGTTAGGGACTTCTCTACTCATGAAGCAATGTATTGACAAGATTGAGGGCCCGTATGATATTTTCTCTGACATTTTGTGGGTGATATGGTCTAGTGTGAGGTGTCCCTGCTCATGGCAGGGGGTTGGAACTAGATGATCCTTTCCATCCAAGCCATTCTATGATTCTATGATATAAAGGCCTGATTCATCAGACACAGCGTTCACCTGAGGCCCTTAAATCAGGGGCTAGCGTGTTGGTGACTCCTTCTCCAGTGAATGGAGAGTGCTGGGGACCTGTGAAGGCAATGCTGCCCACCTCAGAGCCCCAGTGCCCCCTGGCAGTCCCCATCTCCCACCACTTATTCCAGCAGGAACACTGAAAGACGAAGTTCCCAGTGCAGGCGCCTTGGTTAAAATGCCTTCGGTTAGGTTGGGATGAATCTGGCCCTTTGTACATCTGTGTGCTTGTGCCAATGCTGTAAATCCTTGCTCAGTGAAGGACTTCACTTATGCTAGCAAATATTGCCACTGGGTTCAGTGAGGGAGGACAACTCGTACATTTAATGTGCTTCAGAATGCAAATTGCCTAGGAACAGTCAAAAACTTAAATAATGCCTATTATTCATTCCACAAGTACCGCCACCTCTGTAGTGGAAACCAGTAGGCAGTTTCTTTGCAAAATACTCAACTGGTTGTCTAATTATTAAAGACTTTTAATGATTAAATGTGCCCCCATTTTACTGCTAGGGAATGGCTCGAATGGCAAATTGGATCAACTGATTTGTTATTTACCCCTCTCTTTGAAATCTGAAATGTGTGACCAAAAAAAAGTAGTGCAATGCCCTGTTTAGGTGCTATATTAGGTCCTGATTTAATGGGAATGCCCATGGGGGCAAGCGTAGGGGTGACAGGGGTCTTTGTGTGAGTTTTGAAGCTGAATTAGGCAAAAATGGCAAGTGAACAAATAGCCTTTGGGAAGAAAACATGCTATAAGACAAGAAAACAGCAAAATAATCTGGTTGTGCAGACACCTGGCAGGGTTTGCTATTGACACTAGCCGAGCCAGGTTTCTCTCTTTGAATTTTGGCAAAGAGAAGGGTCCAGTTGTGTGTGCTTGACTTGGTGAACATGAACCTCTCTCTGTTCTCCCACCATTAATCTTGAGCTCTTTCCTTCCTGTTGGCCAACTTTCAATAGGAAGGAAAGACAGTGTTTCCATAAAATGCGGTGAGCACATGAAGTTCCTCCAATGGCAAACACAGGGTTCTCTCTCCTGGGCAAATGCAAGTGGTTTTCCCAACTCCTAGCTAAGGGCTTGGACTGCCAGGCAGTGATGGAGAAAGAGAAGAAGGGGAAATGTTGCCCCTTCTGCCTGAATATTAGGGCATTTCAGCTAGATCACATCTGATCCAGATTCAGTCCTGCTCTGCAAAGACCCCAAAGCATTTGCACCCCATTTGATATCCGGAAAGAGTTTGTATGATATCACTAGGCATTTGAGGGTGTTGCTGGTCCACAGTTACTATTGGCTTAAATGACAAACCCTGGCTTGAGAAAACCTACTCACCTAAGCCCACAGGAGGGGTGTGTGAAGGAGAGGACAGCACCTCAGTTGCTTTGGATAAGCGTATGTTCTCTAACATACTTAAATATTAGAAGAGGATCAAAGTTAGGAGTCTGAGGGGGATTAACCCCAACAAGCTTTAGATGCTGAAGGCAGCCAACCAAGTGAGCAAGCTAGTCCCTGTTAATTCCTTCTAGAATGAATGGGGGGACAAATATTCTTTCAAGACATGTGGTAAGAGATGGACCTGTCCTCCAGGTAAATTTGGAAGTTGGTCCATGCATTGCTTACAGGTGTGGGGCTAGTTGTGGAGGGATGTCAGATGTGGAGCACCTGGAGTACATTTAGTTGGTCTGAAATGCATAAAGGGTGAGAGCAGCCTGAATAGTGGGATACAGGGTTAGAAAGGTAAGGTTTTGGTCGTGGCTGTACACTGATGAGAAAGTATTTATTTGTGTTGGTGGGATTTTTTCAGGCAATGTGACTTTCATCCCTGGTCCTGCAGTCAGTGCAGCCTTTTGTGTCCCAGCAGCACAATGAAAGTAACTCTAAGAAAGCAGATTTTCTCCAGAGAGAAATCTCTGTGTGTGTGTGAAGTCCCATGTGTTAGTTATGGGGCAAGCCTAAGAGAAGAGAGAGGTTGTTGACAGGAGATATTTTTCCAGTGGAGCAATGTAGAGGAAGGCCCATCTGGAGTGGTCAGTTCCTGAGCCGGAGGATGACTTGAGTTCCTGAAAGCTGTGTTTTCCACTGTATCCCTATTGGCTTGGGTTTAATAAACAATATCCCCTCTCTCCCAGACAATGCCTTGGACTTTTGATGAACCGGTTGCATTTCTTCCCTTTCAGATCACCCAGTTAAAGATCGAGAACAACCCCTTTGCGAAAGGCTTCCGTGGCAGCGACGACATGGAGCTCCACAGGATGTCCAGGATGCAGAGGTAACTCATGCCTCTGACATGGGGATCTGCTCAGGACCATGGGAACTGCCTGGGCTTTGCTTTGCATGTCACCTTTGGCTTGAGCTAAGCCAGGACTTAGTGGCAGTCCCTTTTCTGGCATTTGTATGTGTGTTTCATGTCAAGCTCTTGAAATAGGATCAGGCCAAAATCCAGGACTTCCCACTCCGAGGTGAATGCTTTAACTTCTGGGTTACACAGGCAGGATCTCACCTGTGGTTTGTCCTCTTGGCCATAGGGATCTTGTACCCCTTTCTGACTTATTCCCATTCAGAACAACCTCTAGCTTTGATCTAAGCAGATATCTCTGAGGCTGTGTGTGAGCTTAAACCTGTTTAAAACAACAAGAGACTTAGGCTAGCTCTGAGAAGCTCTGGTCACCAGGCTACTGCAGAAGAGCTGTGGGGTATTTCTTTCCTCAGGTGGCAGTGCTTTAAAGACAAAGCTTATAGCCTTGTTCAGGTTTGTTAAAGATGCTCCAGATGCCTCTGGAGATCTTAGTGCAGAGACCTGTGTTGTGCTGGTTTCTGGCTTTCAGAGGGTCTTTGGCAAGAGGGGAGCGTTTTTGTGATCAGTTCAGGAAATGCGGAGGAGGAGTGCAGACATGATAGTTTCAGGTTGAAGAAGGGAGGCATTAGAAATGTTGGGATCTCCAGGGCCAGGTGGCTGAAGAGACCTTTCTGAATGTCAGTTTTGGATGTAAGTACTTAAGCTGAAAATCAAGCCTAAATCCTGTTTGAAGATCCTGTTTAAAGTCCTTTTCTAAATGTCAGGGCCCGCCAATAATTAACTTCATGCCTTTCACTTCACTTGGAGCTTCGTCCGTGTGTCAAGCTGCTTCCTGGTGCAAATGTTTCTCAGGAGCACCATATCCGTGGTTATACCTAAGGCAGATGGAGATGCTCAATATAGCGTTTTCCATCCAGGAGGGCAGGGCATGAGCGACTCAGATCCCTTATTCTCCAGGACCAGTAGAACTGGCTCTCAGTGGAGGGCTGTAGAGACCTGTGCTGTGACCTTCTGCTGGAAGGGCTTTCTCCACCACCCACCTGGGAGCTGCCTGTAGGTGATCTTTGAGGGCTGGAGTGCAGATGCTGGTGTAGATGCAGGTGTCTTTTCTGGTTGCCATAGATGGTGACCTGAGCATGGCTCTCCTTAGCCATGCATATCATGCTGGAGGGCAACAGATAATGCCTGAAATCCTGTGAGTACTTAGACCTGTTACCCTACTCAAATGGGCAGATGTGCTCCTGTGTACAAATATTTTTAGGCTCAGACCCAGAAAATCCAATATATATAATATATATGTATATCATATTTTTTACGTATATATATGTATATAAAATTTATATATGCAACAGTTACTCTTCTCCATCTAAATAATCTCTGTGGTCTTCTGAATGTGCCCTGTGTTCTCTGCCTGCCCTTTCCAACGACAGCACACATCCTGGCATAATATGTCAATATTTCTTTATTTATGGATGTACTACCACTTGAAACAGCTTTTCCCCCTCCCTTCCCTCCCATGCCAGCCTCCCAGCCTCTACTGGAACTTGAGTAACGATGTCCCCCACACATTTTTGCTGCAAAACTACCCTTTCATTATGGTCAATGGAAAGATTTGAAGGTTTACATTCATGGTGGGGGTTTTTTGGAGTGGGAGGGAGGAGGTAAAACAGTGAAGACTATTAGAAGGGCTTCATGCCATATGAAGAGCATGGCATCTAGCCATGCTGAGCTTGTGCTAAAAATTGCTTGGCATTTTTATGCGGGCCTGCGGTCATAGTTGATGATACAGTGAACAGAAACACTTGGAATCCATCAACACACCCACTCAGACCTGGCACAGTTGGAAGGGTTAAAATCCACAGCGTTGACTTTGCAGGATGATTTCTGATGCTCGCTTCCTTAGTAACTTATCCTCTGTACCGATAGCATAGAAATGACTGTGTAGCTTTACAAAGATGGCTTTTTTTTTTAAGGGAGAGCAGGATAAGATTATTATAGTGAAATAAAGGCCTATTCAAGGTTGGAAATATGTGCCCACCTTTGTGCCTTTTTATGTTTATCTGAATATACACAAAATTATATATAAATATATAGGAAAACGTGCATAAATCATATATATAAAATGTGTATTTAAGATAAAGAGCCATTCAGGGTTGAGTATGCTAGAGAAGTATGACTTACCTTTACGGCTTATATAGGTTTAACAGACACATATATATTAAAATATAATGAAATATACATTAACATATAATTAAATATAGTTAAATATATATTAAAATATATTTTAATATATAAATGTATGTGTGTGTGCCTATGTGTTGATGTTGTTTCCCAGTGATTTACCCGCTTCCCACCTGGCAGGTACATGTATGTCTGTCTTGGATTGAGAGGAGCAATGCCTATTTATGCCCTTGGAGAATAGGATAGGCTGTATTTATAGTGCTGTTGCTCCCCTGGAGGAAAAAAATATAGCTGGAAAAAGCACTTCTTACAACAGCCTTTTGTACCGAAAACTGGTGACCTGATATAAATTAGGTCACTGATCATCTCATTAAGGGGCATAGCCATGGAGGGAATGAATTTTGCATGCTCAGTGTTTTCTTTATTTAAACCTCCATGTTTTCTTTATTTAAATCTCAAATGTTTCTTAATTCCCTGCGTAGGGCTATTGCAGAGGCGCATCTCCAGCTGAAATCAGCCCTGGGAGGAGCAAACTCCAGCAGACAAAGTGCTGCCGCAGCCAGGTGTATGAGCTGGCTTGTGGCATCCCATTTTTGGGGAGGGCTGGCCCCAGCTATGGCCAAAACATGTCCCTACACTTGCACACCTTGGAGCAGCCTTAGAGGCATGAGCCCTGGTGAAGATGTGCTCCCAGCACTAAATGTTTTGGTCCTAATGTGTTGTGTGGGATTTGGATCGGATGGGAGTAGGTGTGTGGTGGTTGAAGATACTGCAAAGAAGAGGTGCCCCCAGGCTGAGCTGGTGTCTGGGCTCCTTCTGTGTTAAGCTGAGAGTGATGGGAGCTTCCAGAGAGCAAATCTGCTTTCTTTTGAGACCTCACTCCATGAGTGGGAGGGTGAGCGAAGAGCCCTCCCTCTGTTTTCTCATCTGCAGAGTCTGAACAATTTGCTTAACGTAGATACCTACCTTTTGAATACCTAAAATTACATGAGGTAAAGTCCATCCTGAATTACCATGTGGCCAGACCTGGTGGTCTCCTTGCACCTTTAGCTGTCAGACAATGGGAGGGAAATCAGTTTGCTGGTCAGCTCAGAGCAAGTCTTGCAATGGAGTAAATTAGAAGTAGGTTTAAGCGCTAGTGGAGACTTGGCCTGATGGTTCATCTATTGAATGTCTACCTCTGGCAAAAAGTAGGGACTTAGAGGAAAGAAGGTGAAGCAGAGAAGAAAGACAACTTCCAGTGCCAAGAGTGGGCTCAGAGCATGGTCTCGTGTGCCTTGTCAAGGACTCTCCCTCCATCTCTGCTTGCTTCTGTGTGCTCTGGCTATCTGGGTATATGGGGATGTCTTTGCAAGTCCATTTCTCTCCATGGTTTTCTCCTTCACAAGGTCTCTGTATTGGCTTTTCTCTCCTGTTTCCCAGAAGAAGAGCTAGTAAGTCTGTCCAGGTAGAAAACTTCATTCGGTAGCAATATTAAGCCTCTCAGCAGCAGATGATTTCACTCAAAAAGAATAGCCATAAGTTCCAAAGGAGATCCAAATTCCAGTGAATACTGATTTCTGATACATGTTAATTTTCTTCCTGCTGCCTTTCTCTCCTGAGACACACGGGATCGCTTTGGCAGGTTCTGTGACAGGATGAGTGTTGTGGGAGAACAGGCTTTTTAAAGTTTTCAAGTTTCTGAGCATGAGATAAAGTTTGTGATTTTCTTGGTTAAAAAAAGAAGAAAAAAGGAGAATACACTAGAGGAAAATATGCAGAGGGATGTGAGTTGCATGACATCTGTGTCCTGTGTTCATGCTGAAATTGAAAACATAAAGCAGGTAAAATGATGTAGTTGTGACACTGGGAATTTTAGGCAAAGTATTCCTTTTGGATCTCTGTGAAAATTCCTTTTGCTTCCTCTTAGAACTTCTACTGTTCCAAAGGAATTTGGCATGGATAGCAAGTGCAAAACATGCAGCAGAAATCCGCAGAGGGTGAAGCTGATGCAGAGAAATGATGAGATCTGCATGGCAGATGCTAGTGTAGGACTTTGCCCTTAAAATGCCCCATGTCAATGCAACTGTACTAATAAACCATAGCTATTGAGTGACCTGGAGGGTTGCGTGCAAGTTGTAGCTTAAATCTGCGACTGCCAAAACACAGTGGAGGAGAAGACTTTGTGGGTCTGGGGCTAGAGCGCTGTAGAAGAGTAATGCTGTTAGACCATTTAACCAAGTTTGGTTCACCATCTGCAACTCCCATTGTCTTCAGCAGCTATTATGGGTGCTGAAGAGCTGCTGAAAGTCTCAGGCCACTGTTACTGTTTGTTCAACTTAATGCCATTTAGTCTTTGAAGCTTCTCATTGGGAAAGCTTTTGAGAGGGAAGATGATTATGTGAAAGGGTGGATCTTGGCTCCCTTGAGGGTACCTTGAAACCTTTCAAAGTAAGGCAGAGACCCAGAACTATTCACTGGACAAAGGAGAGTGGCAGGGTAATTCGTTCGATGTTATGTACCCTGCTAACATCGTGTTTGACTGATAGGTCTGTTCGATGCAAGTAAGTCTCAGTCCACTGCAAATGACCTTTCTCTTCTTGAGTCTTCTCATTGCCTCTTTGCATTTGTGATCATTTCCCATGTTCTGCTCTGAAATCTCCCAAGAGCCACATGTTGTCTGAAACATTTTCAGTGTGAGAATTGGAGTTATAACATATGTTGGAGAGATGATGCTTTCCTCTAGAAATGTCCCTAAGAAAATTTTCCTGGTTAAAGTCCCAGTGAAAACTGTAGGCTTGAATTGTATTCTATAGAATTTGATGGAATCAAGACAAAATCCAAAATAAGGCTCTACAGGCTTCACTGGAGGGTATCAACAGCTCTTTTAAAGGAAGAAAATCAACTCAAGAAACACAGGGTAGCTGCAGTTTCCTCCATTGCCTCTTCTTTTGGGGATCTGCCCAGCAGGACCTCATCTGCAGAAGCTTGGCACAGCATGAAGGAATGATGATGCTCTCTCTGTTGGTCAACATCCATTCTCTGGCTCCCCTTGTGCTCATCCTAGTCCAACAGGAACAACGGCATTTGTCTGCAGGAATCCAGCTTTTGATCTGCCTGATAATGATAGATCTATATCTTTAGCTGGTTCTTTTCACTGCTGTTTCTTGGGTTTGTTACAGTGATCTCTTTGGGCTGCATTGCTCAGATGAAGCACTGGTTGTTAGTGTACCATGCATACACCCAAAACAGGGTTATTGGATCCCTTCACATTCTGGCAAAAAAAGCCAGGACGTTTGATATGTTGGTGGAGAATGCTGCGGTGAACACCCTCCCGTATTCCTCAATGAGCACTTTGACTTGATGTCCAGTCTAGGGTATTATTTTCTGTGGGCAGTCCACATGCAAAGAGAGCTCATTTTTGATCTGAGGGTAAGGTTGAAGGGAATACTCAGTAGTTTCTCTCCTACCAAGTCCTTTCCTGCTGTAGATTTTATCCACTTCAAAATCTCCAGTACAAAATCTCTCAAGTGCCTCATGAGAATATTTTGATTTTATTTCGTTATGCTGGAAATAAGCATTTCAGAATGCTCTTGACAATTGTTTTGTGGTTTGTTTCTTTATCCTGGGTGATGGTATACTTATTACAGTTACATTTTCTCTTCCTCTTTCTATATCTGTTATGGCTGGCTTCCATTTCTCTCCTACTCTCAAGTCTCAGCAGGAAGGACAACAATTGGTGGCCTGGGAAATATAAACCCAAAATGTCTTTGAGTTATATTTGCACATCTGGAGTTGGAGTCTGGTTCTGCACCCCTGTATCCACAGGTGCTGGGTGTGTGAAAGGGGACAGGACTGCTCGGACAGCAAGCATTTGTCCTTTCGTAGTGAGTGACCAAGGAGCAGTTAATTTTAAGATTTCTCCAGGCAATTTGGAAAGGGTGGAGGGAATTGCTGCAATTGGCCACTGATTGATCAGTTTTTAGATTAGGAATTGCCATTATGACCAAGATCTAGACAGTGACCAGCTTGGGGTCTTCAGAGGATGCAGCAACTAACCATGGGTTAATCCTCTTACATATCATGCCTTATCTTGACCTCAAACAGATATCATATGCTCCTTGGGACCTGACATTTAATAAGTCTTTTGGAGTCTTGTTATCATGAGCTGCAGCAGCTCTGGAAAGCCTTGGCATATAATGCTTTGTTGCAGAAATATCAGAAGCATCTTCTACAATAATTTGCTTAGGGTCAGCAGAGGTTGGATGCCTCAGTGCAGAAGCTTCTGATTATAAACTGTGGATCTTCAAAGAGATTTTGAACAAGTTTTCTGTCTGGCAGCTGCACTTACTTTGTATTGGCTGGTACATTAGGAAACTTCCAGTCTGACATGAAAAGACATTGACAATTATTACTGTTTTTCAACACAGTTATAAGCAAGAAAGTTGACTGGATGTCACGCTGTGAAGGTCTATATTTATACTTTTTCATAGTTTTTATCAGTTTGCAGGGGCCAACAAGGTTTCCAGTTCTGAAATTACAAAACCTTGAATTTACTCCTTTGATTTCTCTGCTAAATATGAATTTGTGGCATAAGTGATCAGACGGAGCTCTTGAGTGCATCATGGTGACAGCGCTAATTGCCCAGGGGGAAGATGTCATGAGAGAAAATGAGACAGAGGTCACTAGTTCCACCTGGCAGAGGTCTGATTTGGGTGTAGGTGCTGGAGAAGTGCAGGAAAGATTAATTTGTAAGACCTGATCTGCAGGGTCAGGGTTATTTGATGAACTCTAAAGAGGAATGCGTGTGTTTGTAGGAAATGGTTTTGCAGAACCAATGTTCAATTCTACAGGTCTGGGAAACATGTGGCCAGGTGGAAGTTAAGAATTGAGTCTGGGTTTTGTACTGAATGCCTTTTCTGTAGACTTGGACCTCATCCCTGATTTCTTCCTCCAAGGTTTAATGAAAATCCAAGTTATATTCTCTCCTGGTGGCCCTTCAGCTGGAAGCCTGATGGTGCAGAGACTGTACAGCACCTTGTGCAATGTGGATCCCCCTTTCCTTCCCGTCCCCTTCTGCTATTGTAATACACCACCTACAGTAACTGAATATTCATCATTAGCCTCCAATAGACTTTAAATAGACTAGTGACAGTTTCCTTCCTTGTAAATTCTTTCCCCCAACCAATTTCTTCTAATTTTACAATTTTTAATGCAAAAAAGAAAATGTGGTCCATTAACACCCCCATGTAAAACTGACATTCTGGCCCAGTCTCTTGCTGTGTGGACAATTTCCTATATTGCCTGTGTAAATCCAGCTTTAGGCTTTTTTATTTCCACCCTTCCTACTTAGCTACAGTTCTTTGGGATAGCAAAATTTCTGTACACAACAGCAATTTTTTGTGCTGGTGGTGAACAAAACCTTTCATTCCATTAAACTGGCTCAGGATTACAGCCAGCTATTTTGGGAATAGTGACTTTTAGGCGCTGCAAAAAAAAAATCCCTCCCCAAAACATTTTAAAAGACAGAAGGACAAACTCAAACGGTTTGTTCACTCCATATAGAGCGGGCTCAGGAAACAGTATAAATGTTTCAGGATGATATAAGGCGGTCTATAAGGATGCTGGGGAGGGACTCTTCAATAGGAACTATAGTGTTAGGACAAAGGGTAATGGGTTCAAACTTAAGCAGAGGAAGTTAAGATTGGATGTAAGGAAGAAGTTCTTTACTGTAAGGGTGGTGAGGCACTGGAATGGGTTGCCCAGGGAAGTTGTGAATGCTCCGTTGCTGGCGGCGCTCAAGGCCAGGTTGGACATAGCCTTGGGTGGCATGGTTTAGTGTGAGGTGACCCTGCCCATGGCAGGGGTTTGGAACTGGGTGATCCTAAGGTCCTTTCCAACCCAAGCTATTCTATGATTCTATGATGTTGCTTTACAGGGTACCAAAGATATCTCTTTATTAGAGCTCCTATAAGGAAGGAACAGGTAGGAATACAGAGATGACTGCCTTTGTGTACAGAAAAATAGCAAGCTGAAAGAGAGAGAATATTTGAGCTATTTGGTTAGAAAATACTTTCCTTCCTCTCCCTCCTCAAATAGTAGATTTTTTTGGCAAAAATAGCACCCAACATGTTTTGACTGAAATGGAGATATTTCAGTCTGGAGAGAAGTCATTGCGATACCTCCTGGGAACTGCTGTTTGGAAACTTGGTGTCTCCAACCTGTTCCCTCTCCTGTGTGACTCTCTGCTCCCACTGTGGCTCCTGCAGAACACCACAGTTCTCTAATAGCTATAGAGGCTGTTGTGTCCCCTGGGAAATGCAGTCTGAGAAGAATTAGGTCCCCAGAGCACAGTGGGAGTGTGAGAACCTGACATCACCTATGCTGGCACTCAGGGTAAAAATATTGCTGTTTCAGGCATACAGCTCATTTATGGAAAGGAAACTTTTATTATCAAGAAAAAACAATCAGGTTGTTGTTTTTATCATCCATCTCAGCTCAGAGAAAGTGTTGATTTAGGTGAGAAGTATTTGGGATGAGGATGGCTTCTTAGTGCTCATGTTGTGCTTCACACAGCGAGGGTCTGACACTGATAGGGTCCCTGTGAGCTACTGTGAGAATTTACTGTAAGAAGCCCCCATGCAGATCTAATCCCACATCCCAAAGAGACATCCAATTCTTCCCCCACTGATGCAGGGACAAACTGTGAAAACACTAATTTCTACATCCTCCAGAAAAGCCACTTAGAACATGGTGTGGCATCATGTCATGGTATTTTCCTCTTTCTCTTCCACTGTAGCTCAGAGGTACCCACTGAAAGTAATAATGAGGCTCTGTTGTTTCTTGGGGCATTTGGTGTTGGTGGTGTTGGAGCTGAGGAAGAAGGAACCAGTCAATCCATGCAGCAGCATGGGAAGAGAGATGAGGGAAAAGTCCATGTATCATCTCCCTGTGGATTGTCCCCTTAGAAAGGAAACATGGTGGGGATGCAGGTTTGGGGTGTAGTGCTGGTATTATTTCCATGAGCATTGCTGTGTGAAAGAGCAGGCAGCTCAAGAACATGATATGGTAGGGCTGGAAAATCCCCTAGAACCTAAAAGGTTTGAAGGTCATAGGAGTTTTGAAGGCCACAGCTATTGACCTTCCTGAAAAGCCACCAAAGCTGCCCTCCAGCAGCAAGAGCTCCTAGGGTGCAAATGCTAGTGTGGGGTGTCCACAGGCAAAGAGGTCCTCTGAAGCCCACCACATACCCTGTCATCCATCACTGTCTTGCGTATCTGAGGGATGTATGCTTCCTCCCAGTCCATCTCTTTTGTGTTCTTGTGCACAGTCTGGACTTCAGGAGAAAAAGATGCCTCTTCAGCCCATCCAAGTGGATGGAAAGCCATGCTCCTGTGGGGAGGAGCTGCTGTGCTTCCAGGGGAAGAAACCCCACCTTTGGAATAGGCTCTCTTTGGCAAGCCACCAGTGCCTGGGGTTTGGAAAGCTTTTGTGGCACAAGGAGAGAGACATTTGGGTTTGAGCTCCTGGGTGAGTTTCCCCTGCATTACAGCCTGATTGCTGATGTTTCTGGCATCCACCGCAGCAGTGGTTTGGATGGAAGCTCCCTGCTGTTGAGTAGATTTATGTAAATGCTATTGTTAAACTTTGTAAATAAGTTCTGAGTTGCTACAGTGATAGGTCCTCTCTGAAGGGTTTAATTGGAGATCCAGGGCTCCTCCTTCACATGGAAGGTGAGCCTGTTGGTGGGATTTAAGAATCTGTCCTTGCTCCAGCAGAATGATTTTGGGCAGGTGAGTAGGGTACTTCAGAGCCAGCTTGGTTTGATTGATGTAGCCTTGAAAAAGAAAGCTTGCATTGGAATCTTGGATCTGGGTCACGGCTGCAGTAGGCCTGGTGGTACTTTGTGAGGTTCTGCTATACTACCCGGTCTTGAGGCATTTTAGCAAGTGCTTGGGTTCAGGGAGCTCCCAGCAGTCATGAAGGCAGCTCAGGAGGAGGCTTGCACCTTGACTGAAGGCTCCGAGACCTTTCCGAGCTTCACTTCTCTCTCCTGCAGAGCAGAAATAATCTCGTCTGGCCACATTTCTGATGTGCTTGGAGAAATGTCTCCGAAACACACTATAGGGTCTTGCAGGAGAGGGGATTTCCAGCCAGTGTTGGCCAAGCATCCCTGCTTCAAACCAGATTTCGGAGCAAGGGAATGAACCAGACTTTCCATTAGTGCTCCCCCTCTTAGCCTGGCTCCGCTGAGGTGTGTGGCTCTGGTGTGCAGCGGGACTTGGTGATTTATTTCTTTCTCTTTCCTCAGTGCTCTGAAGTGGAGCTTGTTCTCTGGTCCAGGGATCCCCTGTCCAGGACAACCAGACTGGCAGACCTTGGGGAAATAAGTGGGGACAAAAGCCATAAGGGGGAAAAAGTAGACTTAAGTATTTAATCCATCTCAGAGACAGCTTGGCAGAAATGAGTTTTTTATGTGCACACGTGCTCATTCACATATACAATACAAATGGTATGCATTTTATAAATGCTACTAGAATATGTAAATATAAATCTTGTGTATTTTGATGTAACTACATATATCTGTTGTATGTAGGGATGTAAAAGTGCAGTTCTGGTGGAAGAGCTACAAATCTAAAGGAAAAGATACTAAAAGGAAAATGAAATGAAGAGTGTTGCATGGATGAAGTGTGACTGGGCTGCAGTCTCCTGGGAGGGATGTCTCTGCCTGAAAGTCTAAACAAACATCATGACACTAATGTGCTGCCTTTATTTATTAATCCACTGATCTATTTATTAATTGACTTTCTGATGTCTTGTTTCTTTCTTTGCTTTTAGTAAAGAGTACCCGGTTGTTCCCAGGAGCACAGTGAGACAAAAAGTGTCCTCGAATCACAGCCCCTTCAGTGGTGAGACCAGGGTCCTTTCTGCCTCCTCCAATCTGGGCTCCCAGTACCAGTGCGAGAATGGGGTGTCGAGCACCTCCCAGGACCTGCTCCCGCCTGCCAACCCCTACCCGATCTCCCAGGAGCACAGCCAGATCTACCACTGCACCAAGAGAAAAGGTCAGACCTTGGCTGCTCCCCAGTCAGTGCTTTGCTCTTCCTAACATGACTCTCGGCATTGTTTTCTCACGTTTCCTCTTGCCTGCAGGCTGGACAGCCCCAGCCTGCTTTATGGTGACACATGAGGAGAAGCAAGGGATGAGGGTTGTCCCGGTCCCCCAGGCTGGGCTGGGAAACTCCTCTCACCATAGCCTAAAACCCCATTTGTGCTGCTGGGCTAGGAGCGAGCTGTTTGGAGGGGTGGCAGTGCCTTTCACCCACATTGAATCCACATTCAGTAAGATAGCTGGTGCCAGAGATAATGATGACTTATCTGCCTCCATAGCCCCTCAGACAGGGTTAATCTCCAAGTGGAGATACCTTGACAGCTTGGCTTTTGCACAGTTTTCAACTGAGAGGCTCACAGTTGGGAGACAGTTGTTTGTAGAAAGCAATTCCACTTAAATGCTCGGTCTAATGAACGGTGCATGGGATTGACAATCATGATATCCATGTTTGTTCCCCTCTGGTGTGACTGACCTGCTTTGACAGAGCTTGAGGGATTAAACTGTGAGGGCTTTTCACTGACTGCTCAGCTCGTCCTGGCGTGAAGAGCCCCATCCTATCCATGGGATAATTGTCCTCATGTAGTAGTGAGCAGTTTGTGGTCTCTCCTTTCCTCTCCTAAAGTAATGGGAATGCTTAGATGCAAACACACTTTCAGGACTGACATAGCGAAAGCCTTAGATCAGCTCTACCCCAACCACTCAGAAGAAATATAGGGAGTTTCCAAGGTTGAATGCAACCCTATGGGGTGGGCAGGAGATAGGTGCAGCCTATCCTAGCTCCCCTTTCTCAGGATTTAGTCTACATGGCATGGGAAATCTAGCAGGAGTCAGCACGCACTGTGGCATTTGAATGCACCAAGAATTTCTCCAGCCTGGTAGCCTGTCCCCACAGCAGATCCCTTCCTTCTTCCCTGCACGGTCCTATCAGTCAGCCACATGTCATTATTTTTAGTAACATAACCCCTGGGGCACTGGGATGTGCAGTGTAGACACACAGGCTAAGGTAGAGGATGCCAGGAAGTGCTGGCAGATGAGGCAGGAGGGCAGTGGAAATCTCTCTCCCATCCTTGGTGAATCCTGTGGATGTTGTAACGTGTGTGTTGTGTACAAATGCAAATGCAAAAAAGTTGAGAAATCTTACTATTTTCCTGAGATCAAGCTAAACAGTGATGAATGGAGGCCTCATTTTCTGACCCCTCCAGCTGACCAGGTGACATAGCAAAGCTGTGGCTGGAAATGGTGATGCTAGACATCACCATTTTGTTTGGTGAGGAAGAAAGAGTTGCAGTGCATTTCCATTGCCCCTAAGGTCAGAGATAGGGTGCGTAGCCCTTGCTGAGGTGCTTTGACACAACTGGGTTGCTGCAGTTCCCCACTGCTGGTGATGGAGATGCTGATCCCATTCACCCTTGGTGTCCCTCAGCCTGTGATCCATCCTTGGTGCTCCTTTGCCCTGGGAGCTGAGTTTTTCCCAATCCTCTTCCCCTCAACAAAACCTTACCAAAACAAGCTGGCCCAAATAACAACAAACCCTTTGGACAATCTCTGACTGCTGCATGTCCCCGCACTGCAGAGCAATTCATCATTCTCCTCCACACTGTAATGTGATAAGAAATCAACAGAGGTTTCCTTCCAGTTTTGGGATTCCCGCTAAGTGGTGTCTCCATGGGTGGTTTCCCTCAATCCCCCAATTATCTCACTTCCTCTTATTGTCACAAAAGAGACGACTATCTGCCCTGTAAGAAGCTCCCTGGCCCCTTTTGGCCTGTGTGGCCCTTGCGAAAGTGCATCAGAACTGGCAAAGGGATTCCTTGTCTGTATGGCTGATGGCCCCTCATTATCTCTCCAATGGCTTGAGTGGCACAAGCAGTTAAGGGCCTTTTATCAAAGCCGCCAAATGCTTTAATCAAAGAGAAGCAGTGTCCTGTCCGATACCACTGGCTTCTTCCATGAAGCTGGATGTCCCAGGAGCCTGAGTCTGCTTTCCTCCCTGTGCCTTTTTCCCCCCTTCCCATGCATCCAGCAAATCGAAAACAGCCACCCGGGCTTAAAGAAAAGAAACACAAAGTTAATGGGAAACAGAGAGCCAACATAAGCTGCCAAGCAGCTCTTTGCAAAGTGAAATTAATTAAAAAAGGAGGAAAAAAGAGAAGTCACTAGAGATGAGAAATTGCGCGCATATAAATCAGAGTGTGATCCAACGTATCCTCTCAAACGCAGCCTGAGCGTGGCACTTTCTTCTAGCATCGAGCAAGGGTCTTTATTGAACTTGGGGAAAATAACCTTGCCTATAATATTCCTCTTTTTCTTCCTTTTCCAACCTCTCCTTCCTAGTGTAATATCAGCTTTTCTACTTTTCTGCACAACTTTCCAACAGGCATCACCATCTAAGAAAACATGAAAGCAAGAGTATGCTCACTGCTAATGCACCTCTGCCTGTTTTCTGGGCTGGAAGCTTTATTGATTGCGTTGGATCATCAAGTCCCCAAACACTGACTCCTCTTCAGTCAGTTTAGGATTTATCTTAAATGGCTTATTTCCTTTTTGCAAGGCTATAGGGATGGAGATGTACTTGCAGGGGCAGAGGGCAATTCAGCTGGATTTGAGACCAGCTGGTGTCTGTATCTGCTGTAGCAAATACCATTTCCAAGATAGTGTCTCAGATATGGCTCCTTCCAGCTTTGACATCTCATGATGTTTCTCTATATCCTTTTTAATCAGGAGGTCAAGTCTTGGTTTTGGCTCAGTTAAGAATAGGTCTCTATTCAAGCAACTTGAAGGCACCTTTTTCAAATTCTACTTCCTTGGTGACCTAAGACAAAGCTTTAGCTCTGTGGTTGACAGTGTTGTTCTTAGCTGTCGAGTGAAGATGGATTCACTCTGGAGATCTGATATGGAGTTACATCAGGGGAGAGCAGCAGGGCTGTGAGGGGATGTTATCTCTGAAGGCTCCTCTGTTTCAGGGAGGTGATGCTCTTCTGGGTTAGGAAGGAAGGAAGGACACATCCCAGAGCTCTGAATCTGCAATTCCTGCTGTCCAGGTGGGAGTGTGAGTTTGCAGGATTGGAAATAACCCCAGCGTGGTGCAATGGGGTAGCTGCTCCAGGCACCTTCCAAACATGCTGGATCCTGGGGAATGGAGGTCCTCAAGGCAAGAATCATCCTGCATTGTATCCCAGCTCCACACTGAGATTTCTCATGACATTTTGCAAGGTCGTTGGTCTTGAGAGAATGGATTGACTCCAATCCTGTATCCTACCAAGGAGTGGTCTCAGTTCATGATGTGGATTTTTAGGCTGCAACAAAGACCAGTTAGAGGTTTGCTTTTTTTCCCAGTTGCTCTCCACCTCTCCCTCTCTCATTGTTGTGCTTGGAGAAGCCCAAAAGTACTTACCAGCAGGCAGCTTGCTTTTCTGTCTTTCATTTTAGCCCCACGTCCCAATTAAGGCATTGGGGCTTGTTTTCCCTTGTGTTATCCACTCCCTCAGATTTCCTGTGAACTAAAAAGCCATCCCTCTAAACCTCTGCTCCCTCCCAGCCTTACACAATCTCAACCACTTGGCAGACTTCTGGGATGCTTGTGATGCTGAACAGGAGGCGACTGGATCAGCCTCTCCCTGGGGGGGTTATAAAAGTTGTCATGTTGGCACTCTTCTTGAGGGAGAAGAGGGACGTGGCAGGACCCACCGGCTCCAACCAGTGAGGACCGTATCCTTCAGCCACCTATCTTGGACATGACCATGGGGAAGAATGTATCTTTCATCTCCTTCCTGCTCTGATGAGGTTGGTGGAGATACAGCAATGCCTTTCCCCCTTCTCCTCAAGAGCAGACACTGTCAGGGTGGAGAGAGCTCTTTGTTGACTGAACTCATTTCTTTCTCACCCCACCCAGCTTTTCCTTCACTCAAAGAGTCTGTAGGATCAAAGTCAGGTGTGAGATCTCCTTTTGGAGGACATGCTGCTTGTCCTGCTGATGTTAGGAGATGCAATGAGTTGGCCAAGGCTTGAGCTATGCTATAGCCAGGGGTGTTTGCTGCTTAGGTAGATGCAGTGGAACCCAGAACAAGGTGGCTGCTGGGACACCAAGGGTGAAGAAGAGCGTGTCTGCATGGTGGGGAAATACCTGGGGACTGGTGTGCACTCAGCTCTTGCAGTGCAGCTGCGTTGTTTGTGGCACTCCAGTTTCAATGGCTCCATTTCAATGGCTTCATCCCATTCTCCCATTAGGAGGTGCTTCCTGCACCTCTGCAGGCAGTGCTGGCAACTCACTGCCTCTCTGGAAGAGGTTTCAGCTTTTGGTGTTGGATTGTCTCTGCCCCATAGCCCATTCTGTTGCGTTCCCATGCAATGCAATGCAGACATATGAAACTGTGTAATTGCTGAAATAACCAGGGTGTCTTAGGTTTCATGTCCTATGATGTAAGTCTCATTTTCCCTTTAGGGATGTTAATTTGGGTTGAATTTGCCTTTTTCATGTCTTCTCTGACAGCCCTTGTCAGTCTTGCACGCTGGTATTGGCTATTCAGGCTCATGTTAGATTCATACTAGAAACCAGACGAGTTAAAACAACAGTGTTAGTGATAATCACCCATTGTGTCTCCCTCACAAAGTTGGGATGAACCTACTGTCATGCCCTGGAAGTGTGGGTGAACTTTAAAAATCAAACCAGTTTGGTCCCATTCTTCATTGTCTTCTGTCCTGGGGAGTTGATTGTCATGAATTGGAAAGCGAGCTCTCTTGATTTACACCAGGGGAAGAGGTGGGCCCAGCGCACCCCCTAGTCCTGATATTTTACATGTTTGCATTTCTTTTTGGATGGAATTGGGAAAATTCCATTTAAAAAGCCATTTATGTGGTATTTACAACCCAGCTGGAAGTAGTAAATACCGGAAATCTTGGAACTGCTTATCCTCTCGCTCAAGCTCCTTCATTAGATAGATCATCAAATTCCTTGTGAGAGCGCCAGTTTCCATCCCATTCTGCAGGCTCCGTTTTCCTTGGATCCACTTTGGAGCAGCTTCTCCCAAGTGCTGGCAGCTTTTCCTGCTTGGCAGAACCTTTTGCTTTCTGAGGCTTACGCAGTATCGAGGGACTGGTCAGAAGAGCTGATCGCCACCCTTGTCTTCCAAGAATAGCAACAAAAGGAGAGGATGGCTAGCATCCCCCAGGATGGTCAGCATCCCCCAGAAGTGCCCAGCACCTCTGAGGGCTCAGTGGCAACAGGAAAAGGATAATGAAGTGCTATCAGGGAATCAGCATCAGGAATCAAACCCAGAGCAGACCAGTTATCTCCTATGTCCTACTCACTGACGCTGAGGAGGTGACAGGATCTTCAGGGAGAGGATTATGGCCTTTGGCACAGACTGTCCAGGCTCCAGAGCAGGTGGGGATGAACTTAAACAGCAGCCTTCAGCATTGTGAGAGAGCTCTGTTTGACTCGTGCTCTTTTTGCCGCCCTCTTCCTTGAATATGTCCCCTTTCCACTCCCAGATCTGTTTCATATACCATATGGAGGCGCTTTGCCTGCTGTGTGCTGACTCTGGTCTCCTCTGCAAGGAGTGGTGGGACAATATCAGATCAGACTTTGTATTTTCAGAGAGCCTGGACCAGTGTAAATGCATCTGCTGGCACCAGCTGAGCATCTCTGGTCTGTATCGTCCCATGTGATGATGGAGATGGACTGTTCTCCTCCTTATCCAACACTCTGAAGTTATGTAGATGGGAAATTCATCAGAAAGAGGGGCAAGAGGGCAAGCAGAAGCTGTTAGAATAGACTGTAATCCTTCATTAGTGACTGTCACTTTGGAGATGGGTATGGTGTCCTTACACATCTTGCAACCTGAAGTTGACGATGCCCTTTCCTGATACATCAGTGGGGCTGGCTCTAGAGAGGCCAGCAAAGCCATCACAACAACTTATGGAAGAAGAGAGGCACCTACAGGGTTTCCACTGCAATTTGGGTTGTTTTTGTTTTTCTCCCTTCACCTGCAATGAATCTTGGAAGCAGATCCTTAATGTGGCTCTGCCTGGCTGGGCTGGGGCCGGCAGTGGGATGTCTGGGCTCAGTGGAAAAATCAGCAACCTGAGGTTGTAAGTCAGGCACAGTTTTACACAACCGAAAACCAGAGTTTGACTGCTTTGTGTTGTAGATTTAAAAAAACAGAAATAAAATAAACAGTCAAACCCCAAGCCAATGATGTCTGATGCCAGCGGAGTAATGCGGTTTAATGCTGAAAACTTTATTAGCAGAACAATGCTTCATTTTACAAGACATTGTTTTTCCACCCTAGTGTTCTTATTACTCAGTGGTGGGACAGGGATCCAAAACTTTGAGGCTGTCTGTAAAAGCTTGGGCTCAGGCTATTCTTCCAGATGTACCTCCTGTGACAGATAAACTCGTGTTCCGGAGGGAGCTTAGACCTGTGCTTCCAGCTTTGGTCTTTCAGGGGATAGCATCCTCTCCATATCTCCTATATAAAATGACCCTGATGAAGGAGGATGATACAATTCTGCATCCATCTGCTTGCTGTTCCAGCTGTTTTAAAGGTATTATGGCATTGTTCACTTATCCCGTCCTACTTTCTGTCCCGATTTAAGCAAAGGCAGAGGAGGGAGATAACTTGATTATCAGGGCTCTGTGTCGCTGGGACTAAGAAACCAGGTTTTGCTGTTGTCAGGAAGAAAGCATGAAATGGGACCGTGCTTTTCCAGCTCAATTTATGGTCTATTTCAAAGTCAAAGGACACCAAGGAGAAGGTCCCTATGGTGTGTACCTCGGTACCTGATGTTTTCTGGTGTGATTGGGCCAAGAAGACTAACAGCAGTAGTTGTTCCAGCTGGGCTTGGCAGACAGCTGAGAGGGAATAATGGATTGTTTTACAAGCAGAATGGGTTCAGCTTCCAGAGAAAGCACATGGCTGTATTAGCAATAAGTATGTTGACAAGAAACAGGAGGTGTTCACACTGCACATCTAAAGGTGAGACATGGGCACTCGCCTTGGAGCAGCCGAGCACCTGTGTACCTGTGGTTTTGCAAGTGTTTCTCAGGAGGAAGATGCTTTCAGTCTTTTCTGTGGAGCTGATTTTGGGCTTTTTTTCTTCCCTTTGTATTTTCAGGGTGGAAAAAAAATTGCAGCTCAAAAGACGTTGGTTGAGAAAATGTGGAAAGGGTCATTTCATGTGGTTTTCTTTCAGTTTCCTCCCTGTTGAAAGGGTGCAGCCAAGAGGTCTCCAAGTGAAGTGGGATGGATGTGTTTCTGCCTGCTCCAGAAATCTTGTCCTTGAACCAGCAGCAAAGTTAATCTGGGTCTGAAGAGGCTCCCCTCTGCCTCACTGTCCTTAAAATCTCTTGGTGAAGTGCTTGTCCTTGGGAACTTTGCCATCCATTCCAGCAAAGCTGGGTTTCATTTGATGACCCTGCGAATGAATAAATAAGGGCATATTAATTTATTCAGTTTGCTTCACCCTAGAGATTTCACCTAAATTGTTTATCTCCTTCCCTCTTTTGCTCAGGGATGCTGCAGGGCTCGGCAAGCTGTGCTTTGTTGTTTCCAGCTGTGAAATTTACTTTTCTTTGCTGTTACACTTGGCTCCCTGCATGGGATTTGTGTGCCCAGCTCTCCTTGGCACAGCTAAAGACTGGGGCTGTAAAACTCCAAATCTGATTGTCTCAAAGGTGCCATCGCTGGTGCTCTCCAGGGGGGAATTTCCATTGTGATCTCCATTCCTGTCTCATTTGTTGTGAAAATAATCATTGCAAAGGCTTTCAGCAGCATCAGCTCTGAGCCTCTCGGATGTTACACCTCTGGTCAAAGTCCTGCAGTAAGAAGGAGATGAAGAGCTCAGGGGTGTGTACAGGGTATCATCAAGCAAGCTAAGCCTCAGGATCCCTCCAGGATCTTACTGCCTTGATTTTCCTCCCAGAGCTCCTAGTTAATCCTTCCCCACTCCAGCAGCGCAAGACTTGATTTCAGTGGGATTGATTCAAATGGATTCCAAAGAAGGGATCTGTATTTACACTGTCATAACTGAAAGACATGTTTGGATCAGCTCTGTGCAGGCTGTGTCCTTGGTAAAATGAGGACTGTGGAGAGGGAGGTTCAGCTGAGGGCATAGTATTGTTGTTTGCTACCAGGAGTTTTTATCTCCCAACAGATGAGGAATGTTCCACCACTGAGCATCCCTACAAGAAGCCCTACATGGAAACTTCTCCAGCAGACGAGGACCCTTTCTACAGGTCCAGTTACCCCCAGCAGCAGGGACTGAACACTTCATACAGGACTGAATCAGCCCAGCGCCAAGCATGTATGTATGCCAGCTCTGCTCCCCCCACGGACCCCGTGCCCAGCTTGGAGGACATCAGCTGTAACACATGGCCGAGTGTGCCATCCTACAGCAGTTGCACAGTGTCTGCCATGCAGCCAATGGACAGGTTACCCTACCAACATTTCTCTGCCCACTTCACCTCGGGGCCGCTGATGCCCCGGCTCAGTAGCGTGGCCAACCATACCTCCCCCCAAATAGGAGATACCCATAGCATGTTTCAGCACCAAACCTCTGTTTCTCACCAACCCATCGTGCGGCAGTGTGGACCTCAAACTGGCATCCAGTCCCCCCCCAGCAGCTTACAGCCCGCAGAGTTCCTGTATTCCCACGGCGTGCCTCGAACCCTTTCTCCCCACCAATACCACTCAGTCCATGGTGTGGGAATGGTACCAGAGTGGAGTGAGAACAGCTAACAAGGGGGTCAGGAAAGTGCAAGAGCATTAACCATGGAAAAAAAGTGAACAAGAAAAGGAAAATGGGAAAAGGAAAAAAAAAAAACCAAAAACCCCTGTTGATAATAAAAAGGAGAGTATTTTGCAAGACTCCTTTAACTGAATGTTCACCGATAGCACTCGAGAGGGACGGACACTGATTGAAGCCACAGATGAAACAGCCATTTCGGTGTGACTTATCCCCCTCCTCCACCCCTTTTTCTTTTGTTTCAAAGGAAAACCCAACAGGTTGGCACATGTCCCCCCCTGCCATCATCCCCACCCAGTTTGTGTTGCTGCCACAGCCAGCCCTGTGCCCCTGTCCTCTTCCCTGCCCTCCTGCTCTTTTTGTTCTCCAAGGGACACCAAACTCCTGCTGCCTTTCTCAACACGATCAGAATGCTTGAACGAAAACAACTAGGATGTTACTTTTATTTTGTGGTGTTGATGTTGACAATGTTATATAATAAATAATAATATATATATTTTTTCTTTCAATTTTCTCAAAAAAAAAAAAAAGGAAAAATAGACACCCATCCCTTTTTAACCAAGGGTGGATTTTGGAGTGGTGTTTCTTTATTCTTTTTCTGTTTTTTAGAACCAGTATTATTGTTGTTACTTTTCGACAAGAAAAGGTATTATAAACCCACAAATAAGCAAAGCAGGTACCTACCTTGCCCAGGCATTGTACCACGAGTGGAATCCCTCCCTGCTGGCTGCTGTGTTTCCTTATGAATGCCTCAAACACGTCTCTGCAGGAACCAGCCCCGTAAACACATCTTCTTTCCCACTTGTGCGTAATGCTCTCACTCTCCTTTCCTTCCTTCCCATCTCCTGGTCTTTCCCGGTCCATCAGCTGTCTCTGATGAAGAAACATTCACGACTTGTCTCCTGCTGGATTTCACCAGCATGTGAAAAGCAAGGCTCTGAGCCAGCTGCAATGATGGGAAAGGGGAGGGAGAGGATGCAGGCAGCGAAGGGAAGAAGTTTGCTCATGAAAATGCTGATGATGTTTGTTTGCAATCCCAGACTTTCATTTTATGGTGTGTTCTTTTCCTTCCTCTCATGAAGAAAACCCAACACTGGTCTGGGTGTGTTAAGTGAGTTATTCAGTAAATGTGTTTAAAAAGGAGCAGAAAGCAGTCATGAAATGCTGGGAGTGGGGGAGGCAAGAAGAGAAGCAACAGCAAATGTGTGTAAGTAAACATGTCTACTGCAGAGTGTTTCAGGTGTAAAAATTCCTGGTGCTATTTATTTATACATGGGAGCTCAAAGAACTCAGTCTGGCACAAAGCAGCTGATTCAAAGGGGTTACAGTTCTGATTGAAATGGAAGTTTGCTTTCTTCTCTTTTTCTTTTTTCCTCTCCAAGCTGTGCACACTCTATATAATTTACATATATTTTTAATTAAAAGTAATTCTAATGAACAAAAGAGGTATATCCATGTGTCAGCGATTGAGAACGGGGGTGGGAACATGTGGGAATGCCTCTATGTGCAGGGGAGGGATTGCAGGCAGGTATCCAAAGCCATGTAGCTAAGGAGAAAGCAATGGTCCCTACCCAGCTGTGCTTTCATACCCATGTGTGCCAATTTGTGTCTAATAAATACCAAACACAGTAAACAGCAAGGGATCTGCCCACCTTTTTTAAATTTCTTTATGTTTTGAGGTGGGCTTTTTTACTTCTTTCTGCTTGATACCCATACATCTGATTTCTTATCTATTTATGATGTGCTGCAGGAGGTGCAGCATCACAGCTGTCTAGCAGTGATGGGCTGGACTTCAGCCTGCTGTGCCTTGGGCTGTGTTTGTCCACTACAGAACTGCCTGGGTCCCCCAGGTCCTTCCTGCCCAACTTATCCCCAAGGGATATGCTCTCCTTGGGGTCACTTTCCCATCAAGGCAGACTTAGAAGCAACCATAGGAATGCAGATGGGTGCTGGGGTGGCATCAGGAAGCCCTTGTGGAGGCTGAGCTACCTCCCATTCCCATGCAGGGGTTGGTGGGGGATGTCTGGCCCTGAGGAAGGGTAAGGCTGTGTCCCAGCCTCAGCAAAGGAGGGGAGGATGCTGGTTGATACATGGATTGGAAATAAGATGGGAAAATCATCTCCAGAGAAATGAAGAGATTGCATCCAGCAGAAAGGTCTCCTTGGAGAGCCATGGCCACCCTAAGAAGTTGAGGGTGGGAATGAAATGAGGAGGTGTCTCCAGCCTGTCCGAGCAGCAGCAGCCTACCTGGCTGTGGCAGTAGCACTGCAATACGTGGCTTTGCATCACCTTCAGAGGTGATACTCCCACCTTGCTGTCCCATGGCTGGCAGGACCTGGGAGGTGGTGTCTGCTGGAAATATCCCAGTGCTGGCTGCAACACAGCTTTCATCGCTCAGCTGTCTCTGATTTTACTGTCTTCTGCTTGCAACAACTGAGTTTAATAAATGTTGGGTTAGACAGAGTCAAATATGATGCTGTGCTACCCTGGGAGCTCGCTCTGTGTATTGGCTACGTTTGCCAGCAGAAGGAGACATAGACATCATGCAACCCTTCTGTGGGCATGGCTGGGACCTCAAGTTATACCCCAAGCTGTTTGTCTTCATGGAGGCACCCCCAGGGAATTACTCAAGTGTTGCGTTGCTCAGTAAATCACATGCTGTGCCTCCCGAATATGCAGTTGACCAAGATGAATGAATGAGTAAATTGCATTTGGAGTTAAGGGATAAAAAATTACACTATATAGAGCTGTCAAATGCATTGTACTTCCCAGGCCCTGTTATCCCACTGCTGATCATGTAATCATCTTATCACTATATGGTCTATAATTAAATGGCCAGTGGTTACTCTGAAAGTAAAGAGGTCTTACCAGAAATGTGTGTCATGCATCTTAAAGGGTATTAAGGAAACTAAACTCACATGTTAAATCACTGCTCAAGCTTTGGAAGGCCTCAAGTTTTCAACTTGACTGATTTCCTCGCATTATTCTTTTGCCTCTTCAGGGGAATGTTGAGGCTCTTTGGTGGAGCTTGTGATGCCCTAATAGGCTCTAATGGCTGGGTTTTGGCTGCTGAAAAGCCAGGTAGAACCCCAAGATCAGCCTTGTGGAGCCATGATGGCATAAGGAACAAGGAGGCCATCAGTGGCAGGAGGATGGACCTGTCACACTAGCAAAATCTGGGATGAAGGCAAAGGTGGATGGGAAGATGCTATATAGCCTTCTCCTCCTCTTCTTAAAGAGTTTGTTACTGGCTACTGTTTCAATGTGTCATTCCTGGTCTTTAGTCTTGATGGAGCCCAGTTGTACTGTATGAGCACATCCTGCTCTTCCAATTGGATGAGCAGGACTGTGAGGAATCAGATAGGATGTGAAAGAAAAAGTGACTTGTTCAAAGGCCCATGGTGACTCCCAGCCTAGATGTGAACATGTCTGGTCTATGTTGAACCTTGAGAAACAGCTGTACTTCCTCCCAGCTGGTCCAAAACAATACTGGGAGCTGCCAAGGAGGGTGTTCTCTCCTTTTGGTTGTGATTTTCTGCTACAAACAGGCTGAAGTGATTTCCTTTATTTCTATTCTTACTGGCTTATTCCTTAGCAGAGTATGATAATGATGATGATGATAGTTAAAAGAAACAAATAATAGGGAAAAAATAGGTAGGACTTACTGTTATTGAAAGAACTGGACAAAAGAGGTTGCAAAATTCACCCTATTCAGAGCTAAATTCATCCATAAGAGGTCTTGAAACTTGAGGAAGACCATCCAAGCATGGTAAAAGGAACGTAGCACGGCCACTTCTTGCTTCCAAGTCCCAGGAGCCATAAAACAATCCTCAGTGTTTCCTGGTGGCTTCCCATAAACACCACTGGGGCTGCTGAGAACGGGCTGGACCTGGGGTGCTCTGCTGTGGGCCTGGGGAGAGGAATGGTGGAAGTAACCAGGAGAGCTGGACTTGCTGGGGAGCGAACCATGTCTGTGGGTGAGGAGGGAGCTGGGCTCCAAAGGGAATGCTGCAAAGCCAGTGGAGGAGTAGGGCTGGTGTGGCAGGCGAAGGCAATAGTGACATCTCCTCCTCCTCCTCACGAGCAGGGGACCTCTGTATCTCAAAACTCCCCCTTTTGGTGAGGAGCCTTGGAGCAAGCTTGCTGCTCGGGTGGCAAGTAGCCGTGAAACACCCTTAGGCAGAAGAAAAACAGGGCTTTATAGATGAACTGTAACAAATAAGTGCAGGCTGCACAGTTCCTTCAGGAGGAGAAGGAGAGAAAGAAATCCAACCTCTGCTAAAAACATCTCTTCAAGAGTGAACGCCAATTCCCGGGCTGTGGTCACAACATTGTTTTCTCAGCTGCCTTCCTGGGCTACAACACTCCCTGAATTACCACGGCTCGTACCTGGGGAGGCTGCAGATGCCCCGAGCAGCCTCACAGAGAGCTCTTTGTCCCTATCAGCTCACCTCCACCTTTCAAGTTTCAACAGCAAAGATGCTGCGTCTTTTGGGGAGGTGGCTTTTCCTCCCTGAGATCAGACCTGCATTGGTGATGTTTGTCCTAGAGACAAGGATGCTCAAGAGGGGCAAACTCACTCATTGCCTGCTCAGTGCTGCTCCAGGCTATGCTCCATCCCTAAAACTGCTTTTGTGCCCTAAGGGCTGAGGGAATAAACCATCCCAAAGCCTCAGGATTCCTGCTCATAAATTCAGGCCACAATATCATAGATTTTATGGTGCTGCCAACTCTGGCAATTTTATGATGGGTCTCATGTGATTTGGAAAAGCGTTTTTGGTTTTTTTCTTTAACCTTTTTTCCCTTCTCTCTTCAAGTTTCCAGTTCCTGGAGTCCTGTGATTATATGAGACTCTCAAGGGATTCTGAGTCCCCCCATTACTCCCCTCATCCTGTTTTTAGTTCTTCATTGGGTTTTAGGCCATATGATAGAATTGGAAAGTTTACTGGATAGGAAAGTCAGACAGAGAAAAGCAATGATTTGTCTGGAGGTGGGTCTAGAATTCGTCACCAGACAAAAACCCCACCTTGTTTTTTGAGTTCTCTCTGGAAAAGTGAATACTTGTGCTGCATTTTTTTGAGTAATAAAATTGTCAATGTTTGAAGTGAATGGAAATGTTCACAAAGTGCCTTGAAAAAATTCCCACTCTCAAAAAGCAGAAATATTTTGTTTATGTTTAGGAGATTTTGCTTTTTGAAATTTCAAGGGAAATTCGTCAACCTGCAGCCGTTTCTGAGTGAAATACTGACATGTTTCACTTGGAACACATCACACCCGGCTGCTCCGATGTCTTCTGCTTCCTTTGGTTGGATGAAACAAATCCTACAGCCTCCGTGGATGGGTCTGACTGTGCTTTGCTGTGGGTTTTGAAGGCTTTACCCGCACGTGGGAGGATACCCAAAGAAGCAGTAAATGCTCCATCCCTGGCAGTGTTCAAGGCCAGGTTGGACAGAGACTTGGGTGACATGGTCTAGGGTGAGATGTCCCTGCCCATGGCAAGGGGATTGGAACTAAATGATGTTAAGGTCCTTTCCAACCTAAACCATTCTATGATTCTATGATTCAGCTACTGTAAAGTACAGTTAAAAGTCAGCAAGTGTCTGTCATGGTTCTTCCATGAGATAAATAAAGGCATTTCGATGCACCAGCTCCTACTGTCAGTCAGAAGGGCTGATGGTGGGGCTATGATGCTTGTTTGAGCGCCCTGGCAGCCCCTCTCCTGGGAACGCCTAGGCAATGCTCATTGGGAATTTCATTGCCGTTGTTGTTTTCACTGTCATCACTGGTCTTTCACTGCCATTGAAAGACTTGTGGGATCTGCAGCTGCTCTGAGTTAGGCAGCAGCAGCTGGAGACACTCTCCAAGGCTTCTCACTAGCATCATTTCCACCTGGATGAATCCTCCCACCACAGGGATTAAAGGCGGAGAGAGGACTATGCTTGGGCTTTGTTGTGGAGGTTTTGTGTTGGCAGCTCTTAGTGGTACTGTAAGTTCAGTGTTGATGCTGCTGTTGGGAGCTCATTTAAGAACAAGTACGTAAAAAAACTGGGGATGTGATGAGGAGATGGAAAATGGTCCCTATGAATGAATGGGTTTCTATGTAACCTGTGCAATGCTCTTACTCAGAGGAGTGTAATGTGCTACAAGGCAGGAGGGGTCTGCTCTCTACTTCAGATCTCACAAATGACTTGTAATATGCTTCATGGTCAAAAATGTTGCTTGGATTATGAACAGAAAGTACAGCCCTAAATTATAGGGGGCAGAAACCTGCTGTAGTGCATAATGAGCCCTTTAATAGCAGGGGACTGTGGGCTCCAGTAGTACATCTATAAATGCTGGTGTTGAGATATTTCTGTTGCATAAAGCCAAACAAGTGTATTATAATTTTTATCATTGTGATGATAATAATCTACTGCTGCTCTTCCTCTACTTTGATCTGGCATGTGGAGATCTCCTGTGTGTCTGTATCAATGCAGGGCTTTGTGCTGTTGTGGTATCCCTATTACTAGCTCTAGGGATCCCAAAGTCATCAGTATTTCACTTCAGATTTTGCTTAGCCCTGGGCTGTAATGAACCAGAATTGTGGGGTTTGCTCTTGGGATTTTAGGGAAATGTTTTCATCAGAAGGTATTGAGATGGTCACGATGGAGCATTATTTCTCCCTTTCCTGCTCTCGCTATCTGGACGTCCAATACATCCTTTATGATCACACCCCTGGACCTACTGGCTTTGGTTCTGCTCATACAGCTTAGGGTGCAGCTGCTCTTTGCTGCAAGCCTGCATGGTTAGCTCCTGTTCAAGTTGTTACTCACCAGGACCCGTAGGTCCTTTGCTGTAAAGCAGTTTTCTAGCCCCTGCCTGTCCTGTTGGATGGGATTATCCACGCCAGAGGCAGGGCTTTGCCTTTGAGCTTGGTGAGGTTCCTGCTATGCCACTTCTCCAGCTTGTTGAGGTCTGTCTGAGTAGCAGCTCTGCCTTACAGTGTACTGGCTTCTCCCCCAGTTTGTTATCATCTGTGAACCTGGTGAGTGTGTGCTCTGTCCCATTATCCAGGTCTTTATTAAGATATTAAAAAGCATTGATGTCAGTAGTGACCCCTGAGGGATGCTGCTTGTAGCCAACAAACATCTGGATGTTTTGCGGTGGGTGATCACTCTTCACATCTGATGGTCCAGCCTTTTCCGCCCACCTTGTTGTCTACTTATCCAGTCCATACCTCACCAATTTGGACTTGGAGAACACTATAGGTAACTGTCAAAGGCAGTTGCAAGCCCTGATCTTCATCAGAAACTTAGCCTGGGGGGTGTCCCCCAATATTTTCCATCTCAAGATCACTGTAAACCTGGGGACATCTGCATGCACCTTCTTCATCAGAGTTTTTAATAGAAAACACTGCAGCCCACTAAAACTCAGGATGGTTTTTGTGGAGCATGTATCTGGGGAAAGAAAGCAAGTCTAGCTGAAGCCTGGTCGAAAAGCTAAGTTAGGATGATGTATTTGCTGCTGTTCAAGCAGCGTTGGCTATCCTGCCTGAGCTTGACATTCAGCGTTCCTAGGCAGGGAAGGAGAGGGAATTCCAGACTCTGAGAACTTTTAATTGAAGGCAAAGGGTCAATGGAGCACGGATGGTCCAGGATGTTGTAAGCAGTCTGGAGCTGGTCAGTGAGTTATGGGTGCGTGTGCCTGTACAGACACTTTTAACAGCCTCATTGAGTGACAGGCACCAGTATTGCTATTGGGTCAATGCCAGTCAAGGTGGTGATGACGAACCCAGCTTGGCAGTGACTGTAGCACTTGCCTACATGGGGAGCAAGTAATGAGGTTCTGTTTTGGTTCATGTCCAAGCGTCCTACACTGTGGCTGTGCAGTGAGGAGAGGAGGCAGCACTGCGTAGCCAGGGACATGGGCCACAGATGAGGCTGCTAGGTGACTTTCCAAGCCTCCAAAACCACTTTGCAAAGGAAACTATAACCACTGTTGGACCAGTGTGGGTAACTACTCTTTTTGGGTGTATTGAGCCAGCACCAAAATGCTGCTTAGGCTTAAAGGACATAATTTGCTTAGCTTACTAAGAAATAATCAGGGACTGTAGTAGGACAAGGGGTGATGGTTTTGAACCAAAACAGAGGAAGTTCAAGCTAATACAAGGAAGAAGTTCTTTACTGTGAGGGTGATGAGGCACTGGCACAGGCTGCCCAGAGAAGTGGTAAATGCTCCATCCTTCCCTGGCAGTGTTCAAGGCCAGGTTGGACAGAGTTTTGGGAGACATTGTCTAGTGTGAGGCATCCCCACCCATAGCATGGGGTTGGAATTGAATGGTCTTAAACTTTCCAATCCAAACTAGTCTGTTATTCTAATTGTACTTTTACCTCTCTTTTTAAGCAAATCACCTGAAACAATAAAGTGTATTCTATGCAAAGTGTCTCCTAGAATAGGAAACATCAGAGCTGTTACGCTTTGACAAAACACTGCTGTTAGGATGGGAGGTGAGGTAGATCTCATAGTGGTTGTTGGATCCTTTTGTAAGGGCAACTTGATGCAATCTTTTTTGTAGAAGAAAGACAGTTCTCACCTCACGCCACCCCAACATCCCAAAATGTTGCTCAGCTCTAATCAGTATTTAAAAGAAGAACAAAACATGGCAATGTCAGCACTAGGAACCAAAAGGGCCACCTCATTCCTAGCTGCACTATAGCATTAATACCCCATCAATCCAAAGAAAGCCTTAAATATTTTCTTAACGTCTGTCTTTCAGACACTGTGTTTCAGTCCATGCCAATATTTGAAGACTCTTGCCGGTAAGGAAGTGAGCTCTTGGTCTGAGCAGGATTATCTCCATATCCCAGAGTATTGCTGATCCTTATGTGGGATTATTTTTAATGTTGGTTTGGTTGGATTTTACTTGTATTTACACAGCTGTTAATAAAGTACAGGAAAGCTGTGTGTGAGATCTCTTTTTCTCATCTGATCGTGGCAGCTTTTAGGACAACTTTAACAACTTGATCACCAGCTGATGGATGGTGCAGGAACATCCTGGCTCTTTGGCTGCATCCATCTGTGGCTCTGTCTCCTATTCCTGGTTGGCAGACAGCTGTTGCTCTTTCCAGGAGGATTGACTTCCAAGAATAGGAGAGGCAGCCCTGTGTATGAGAGGTGCAGCTAGCTGAGATGGAACAGCAGCTATATATAACCTATATTAAGGCTTAATCTGAAGCCAAATCTGGAGGCTTTGTGAGCCAGGAGAAGTTTAACAGGTACTATTTAAAAAGTGAATGAGCTTGAAAAACTCTTCAAGCCCAATGTCTTCATACTGAGGACCCTTTACAATATTCAACCTGAAATCTTTAATTCTTTAGGTGCTTGGATTTTACTCATGAAGGTGAAAAATCCCCAAGAGGCAGCTGCATTGATTTGATTAGGATAATTTCTTTAGAAGATTAAGCTACAACGTACTCTTGGGCCCAGCTAGTCCCTAACCAAAAGGCTTTATCCATCAGTCTTGTCTGCAGTGGGGCTGCTATTGGGATTCCGGTAGGAGGATTCCTGTAGACAGGTTACGTATGTTCCCATGCAGGGTTAGGCTCAAAAAAAGGTCTTGTGGGTTTGGTTTTATTTTGAGTTGGAGCCGTCCTGATGAAGTTCAGTGTAGTGGAAATGCATTAATTGAATCCTGTGGTGTTGGGCGCCTGCCCTCCTGCGGGACAGATGGGTGGGATAACTGGGGGATGAGTTATTTGTGCATTAATGGTAATAGAACATGCAGACCTGGCTTGTGCAACTCATTGTCTGGATCACTTGGGATTCAATCAAGGACATGATGCTTGCCTGGAGAAGAGGATTAAATGATGGGATAAAAAGAGTAAAGTGGCAAACCCAGGACAGCTCTCCCCCCCCCCCCCATTCCCTTTTCTTGTGAAAAGACAAGCAAACACTGGTTTATCCTCACACTTAGATGTGATGCCAGCAGTGCCAGAGGGAGATGCTCTCTTGTGTCCCAACCTTTCCAAAGTGCTTGATGTGGCAAACACACAGCTTCTTGGTGACATAACCCTGAGCTGCCCCCTGCTCCCATTGCTCATACCAGTGCTGAAGGGCCTCTTTATCAGTGTCATTGATGACCATGACCTTTCCGTTCGGTCTATGCTAGAGTTCATGGTGTTCCTCCATGCTGGGGAGGAATCAGACAGAGAGACCTGGCCATGCTTCCTTCCCATCTACATCCTGCCTTTAGGTGGGATGGAAAACTCTTCAGGCTACCTGCCTCCATTTCTTGAAGCAAAGGAGATGAGGGGAAATGGAGGAAAACCCCTTATGTTGCTGTAATTTTTTGAGACATAAAAGCTTTTCTTTGAGAGCAAATCCAGGGTTTTTTTTCCTCCCTCCTCATGGCATTAGAGCTCAAGAAATTCCTTGGAAAATAATTTGTCAAGGCCCTGACTGATCAAAGACATATATAAAAGGACCCTTTTTTTGAAAGGGGAAAAAATCCCCCTCCGAGCTCAGAATGAATTGGCAATTCATTTACCAACTGTCAGATAAAGTAGCTCAATCCCTATCACGTCTTTAGCTGGAGCTGTGGCCAGAAGGAAGCAATTCTCAGCCCACTGTGCGTACATGTTTGGAGTATGTTAGTGATTAGAGTATTCCTGCCTGGGGGATGCAGAAAGATATGACTCAGATTCGCAAAAGAGCCATAAATCTCCCTCCTTTTATTCAAAATGTGTGTTTTATAGCCATTTCCTGGCCAATTTCTGCCTCGAATAAATATGTAACATATCTGTGTGTGTATAGTTTTTTAGGTCCAAGAGCTGGGTTCCCTCTCCGGAGTGACCTATCTGCTCAGAAAGTTTGAACATGGTTCTCTGCTCTTCTTTCATTCCCAGAAAAATCCCTCACTGAGCCATAACTGGATGAATGGGGTCCTTGTGGCACCTGCTTCTGTTCTTCGTCTGTGGTGGGGTGACCTGGAAAGGGACTGCATGGGAGATATGATCCAAAGGACCCCAAAAGGTTATCCAGGCCCCAAGCAAGGATCAGCTAGATTGAAAACTGGAATTCTTGGTCCAAAGGCTCAGGTAGGATTTTGGTAATCCTTGCTATGAGCCAGGCCTCACACAGCATTGCATTTGGATGTCAACAGCAAGTGAAGCTCAAAAGCTCTGTAGGTGTTCTGCTAATATGCCATGCCTACTGGGCTTATGCTCACCCAGGAGCTGGGATTGTTGTAGTGTTGGAGCCTCTGCAGCTGAAACCATGTCTAGTTCCCGATTTATAAGTGACAATATAACTCCACCCCATGGTACCTGTGGGACTGCCTTTTGCCATCTCAAGAACTGCAGCATCCATGCAACTCTCCCATCCTTATCCTCCCACCCCACATCTCTTCCAACCAGCTTGGTGTCTCCCAGTTTACTGCTCTCACACCCTCTTTTCCATCCCTGTTTCCTGAATATCAGCTCTGAATGATACAGAAAGGACAATGTAGAGCTGAAGGCAAAGGTGGGAGGAGATGGACAGCAGTGCAGGAAGACATAGAGGTAGGGCTATTTGCTTTTAAGTTAACATCATAGGCTGCACAAGTAGAAATGTCCCATATCTTTTCATTGTTTTCTCTTTGGACACTGATGGGTAATTCTTCATTGAAGTAGCGAAGATGCTCACCAGGAAAAGGCTGAATCATTTGCCCTTCTCTATGTTTAGCCAGGTGATGAGTTGCAGGAAAAGCAACAGGAACAACTCTGCTCTCAGAGAGTGATATCACAAAGTTTTCTGTTGGTGTCCTGCTCTTCCAAGTCATGCAGAAGTCTGACTCCCCTCAGTAAAACAACAGGAAAACCCATCCTCTTTGCAAGGAAAACATTAAATCTGGGGGTCTGGCATTGCTGATACTTTATTTTTAGCTCTTCCTTTTAATCCTTTAAGCTCATAGTTCCTTTGTTTCCTTTTCCCCTAAACCAAGAGCTGCAATCACTTGGCCCTGATTCAAAGTCTCAAAGCCAGCAGCAAACCTCCCAGATCCCATGCCAGGGAAGTCTGGTAGGGGCCTATGGTTTATCTCATAGAAGGCTTGATCTGAAAGCTGTTGAAACTGATGGGTACCTTACCACTAACACTGAGCCCTAAGCTTTTTTTACCATGCCCTTAAACCCTCCCTGCCTATCTGAGTGAGTTGTTTTAAACTAACGTGTGCTTGTAAGAAATGGTGTCAAAAAGTTTCCTGAACTTTGATCTACGGCTAGAATTGATCTCACATACACAACATGATACCTTGAATAAAGGGTAAACCAAGACAGACATAACAGATTAATGATTGGGTTTGAGGGCAATGTCATTCACTGGAAGGAACCAGATGATCTTAAGGTCCTTTCCAGCGGGAACTATTCTATCTGTATGTAGCTTTGCTTTGGGTGCTCTTCAGGGGACAGGCACTGTCAGGCTGCTCTTCACTGCTTCCCAATGATTTCTTTTGGATGAACATGGGCTTCTCATTGCAGGTTTAGACCCTTCCATGAATCCTTCCCAAAAAGTGAATAGCCCTGTGACTCCCAATGTTGGAAAACGTTTATTCCCCTGAATGACTTACCTCTTTCACTATTGCTACTACCTCTGCATCAGGCACTACTGTTACTGGTGTCATTTATTAGCAGAGGACATTACTTCTGGGTATCTCCCATGCGCTGGGGTTGATAATTCTGTACCTGGGGGGGGGGAGTTCAAATCAAGAAGCAGCAGATCTGAAACCCTCCACACAAGTGTCTTTTAGCAATGGCTGCAGCTTTAAGCTTGATTTCCCTGCTCCTCTCCCTCCCCTCCCTATGGTATCTCCATTTAGGCCCACTCATGTAAACATTTATAAGCATATGATGGTTTTAACAGTGATTCATCCTATTAAAGTCCAAGTGGCTACTCACAGGATGGTTTCCAGAACTAGGCAATAGATATAAAAAGGACCATGACTTTTCTGTGCTATCTCAAGTGGCTAACACTTTAGACACCACAGGCTCAGTTTTAGAGGAGCTGGTCTCCATTGGCTGTATATTAAAGCTGCTTAGAAACAGGAGTGGGTTTTTTTTTCCTCCTTTTTCTAGGCAATCCTTTGTGCACAAACATCCCAAATAGGTTCAGATTGTTGGGGCAGCACAAGGATTTTAGGCAGCTTCAGTGATGGTTCGAAGCAGGGGGCTCATAAATGGTCCTGGGAGGAGGAGAGTGGGATGCCGCTTTCCACACACGGCAAGAGTTTATTGGTGGGGGTGTGAAACAAGTTGGGAAGTACCAACTTTTCCTTTTTTGACCTGAAACAGAGGACTTCAGGGCAGCAATAGAGAGATCACTTTGAAAAGCTTTTCCCCCTCAGCTTGTGACACTTATTGTGCTTTCCCAGCCCAAAAGGGCTGCGGAGGGACACGATGATGCCAGCTCAGCACAGGCTTTTGGGAAACCACTCGTGTGCCTACCAGAAGCTCCTGGCTCCGCGTGGGGACCACGTGTGCTGCCCTGGAGAAGGCATTTAGCTCTCCAGGCCACATTCAAGTGCTTCAAATACCACTGTGAAGTGGCCTGTGTACCCAGAGCAGCTCCATGGCCCCTGGTCTGGGAACCCCTTTTCAGGCTGGGAGAGGCAGGTTAAACTGTGTGCTGCTGCAGACACACCAATAGTGATGTGCTTACATAGTGCTGTCACCCAGCACATCCCACCACTGCAAGGGTTCACCAGGGAACTGATGGGAGGTAGGGAGAAGTCAGGGAAGATGGAGAATCATGGAATAGTCAGGGCTGGGGAGGACCTTAAGATCATCTAGTTCCCCCTCCTGGACAATGGCAGGGACATCTCACACTATTACCCAAGGCTTTGTCCAACCTGGATTTAAAAACAGTGCCAGGAATGGAGCATTTATCATTTCTTTGGGCACCCTGTTCCCACTGCCTCACAACCCTTACAGTAAAGAAGTTCTTCTTTATATCTAACCTGAACTTCCCCTGTTGCAGTTTGAACCCATCACCCCTTGTCCTAACTCTACAGTCCCTGATGAAGAGTCCCTCTCCAGCATCCTTGTAGGCCCCTTTATATACTGGAAGCTCCTGTTTGTGAAAGATTATCAATACTATCTCAGGAATGGGCTGGGTTTGGGTTTTTTTCACACCACCTCGTGCATTTAAGCTGAGAAATCCCTCCTCAGAGGAATTTCAGGGGATGGCTATGTGGTCTTTTGCAAGCAGACATGACCTTTGCTGCCTATGCCCTCAGCTGCCTGGATGTCAGCCAGCTCCACACTGGAAGGCATGTAGCTTTGTCAGTGCGGTGCTAAGCCTGAGCTATTACCCAAAATAGGAGTTAAAAATGCATTCAATGCTTTCAAAAGTGATTTTTAAACTGAAAAGTAGGAGGGGGTTGGTAGCAAGCAGTGTTTTTCATGTGAGAGTTAGATAAAAGAACCCCCCCAGAGTTGTCCAAAATGGAACCTATGGTAAAATTCATCCTTTTCATTACAAGATGATTCAATGCAGGGAAATGTTTCACTCCTTTGCAATGGTTTATCAACTGTCTTTGAATACAGCAGGCAATTTCAGTTGAAAACCTATTCTACTGAAAACTTACTCTGTTGAGAAATTGCATTCTCTCTTCAGAAAACGTTTCAAGGGCATTTCTTGGGGTACCAGGGAAGGGCTCCTGGAGAAATGTAACTTCATTCTGTGTTGATAGGGAAAAGGGATGGAGAATGCTGATTTCATGTATTTTACATCCAAAATTTAATGGTTTAGATATATTTTATATGTAATATATATGATATATTGATATAGTATTTTTATACATTTCATATATAATATATAAATATATATTTATATATAATGTTATATTTATGTACTATACATATTTATATATGGGTATAAGTTTTATACCTATATGGTATATAGTCTATCAAATACATTTGTCTGATTGATGGACAACCAGACACTGAGGTAGAGGTGCTAACGTAGTATCTTTGCGGGATACAACCTCATGAGACATTTAAAGAAGGTCTCTATGAACCATTAAGATTTGTGCATGAAGAAAAACGGTAGCAGGGTGTCACTGTGGAGAACCCACAAAAGCCAAAGCCCCCGAGCATGGTCTGGCAGTTGCTTTAGGAAGAAAGAATGAAAATCAGAGTTGCCAGGAAAAGCCTGGAGATGATGGTGGTAAGGTTGAATGGGGGAACACCTGGGGAAGATTGATGAAGAGCCGGCCAATGTTTGTGTGTGATTTATGAGGAGTGGTCCTGGCTTTAGTAGGAGTTCTTTGGAGATATTGCTGCTATGGTGCAGGACAAAGAACTCCTGGATGCAATATAGTTACTGGATTGTCAAATATCACTCGATAAGGTTCCACAAGTGAGATTATTTAGCTTAGCGAGGGAGAAACAGAATATGAGGTCAAATAAGCTGTGGGGCAGAAACTGTAATTCTTTTTATGAATCCAACTCAATGTGTATATATATGGTTGTGTATATGTGTATATATGTGTATCTCTCCTTCTGCCTGCCTGTCCATCTACCTATTTACTCAGCCAACATCAGTCGTTCATGCTTCTCCCTCCTGGCAGCTGGGGGCAATTCAGTGGGGTGGAAGGATGGCTTCTTCAGCTGGGAGAAGGTTATTTCAGGGGCTTTCAGGATGTTTCTCAGGACTTGAGTTTTCTGGTACAAGCAGAAGGAATGTTCTGATGGAGCTGAAATCAGGCAGATGGTATTTGAAGATCCAGGAGCTGGTGAGTAGCCCTTTGGGTTGTGGGCATGTTGGCTGGGAATCATGCAGCAAAGTTGGATACAACCTGGGTGCCTATATCCCAGTAAGCATGAGTTCAATGACTCTCACCTCTAGTCTGCTGTGCTTTGCAGGTCTGACCTAGTGCCCATGCAGACTGGCTCCCCTTGGAGTAAATGTAATGGCAGAAATGAAAGTGAGTACAGCTGGGCTGTGCTCTCACCCCATCTCTGCTCCTCTGCATCTCCTCTGGGGCTTCCACCCCTTCTTTTTCTCTTCCACATTCTCATCCTCATTTTCTGTTCAGAGCCTTACCAATCCAGGGCTGAGTGTCAAACCCACTGGCACCAGCCTTTCCTTTGAATGTAAGCCACAGAACCCCCAGGGAACAATGGCCACAAGGAAAACCATGGCTGATAAATCCACCCCTCCTCTTTTAAGTGCTTACACTCTGTCCAAGGCACTGGAGCCTCCATTTTAAGATCTGATGTATAACTAGACCATGTTTGAAAGATGGCTAAATGAATACACAGCAGTTTTTCAGCTGGATAAAGACAGGGGAGCAGATAAGAGAAGTTGGATAACTTTGGCTTTTGGTGTGAGCAATGACCTCAAGCTACATCTTATTAATGTTCACAAAATGAAGGAGTCTGAGCATCCCTGGAGCCTGCAGTGCCCAAGGGTCTGGAGTATGCAGCCCTATGATATATATAACTGTCTTCCAATTGCATCAGGAGAGTTTTCTGTAATGTAATCTTTGGGTTTATTTGTTTTCATATCACTTGGAATTCTCTCAGGAATAACGACTGGGCTGTGTTCCCCTTCCTTTGATAAGTTTGTAGCTTTTGGAATTTCACATTTGGAGGTGAAGCATTGAAAGATGTGTCTAAAAGGGATTGAGGCAGAGAGGCAAGCAGCTTTGTAGACTTTGCTTCTGCTCTTACTCAAGACGAGGTACCAAGCTGCTGCTTTCTGTTCTGCTCTCCAGAGCCTAAATAACAAGATGTCTTTCATTCTTGTTCAATAATCACTCTTCTTGGCACAAAAAATGTGCACTTCTGAAACCATATGATGAGACATCAGAATGCTCTCAAGGTCATATTGGGAAGCCAGACTATTAGAGCAAAAAGAGAAAGGAGGAAGGCATAAAGCCATCTTGTAAATCAGAGAAATCTTTTGATGCCTTCAGCCCTAAAGCTACAATGGGGTAAACCCCACAGCTAGAAGAAGAATATGGGACACTGGGGTTCTCTGTATCAAGGAATCAGGGAACTTAGGGAGATAATAGTTATGGCATCACCTTGGCAGAATGACTATGCTCAAAAGAATGACTGCTTTTACTTGTAGTTGGAAGGAAGGATGTTACTGTCCTATGATACTGTCCTATGGGGCAATCAAGATGAGTCCTGAAGGGGCTGAGCAGGGTAAAAAACTCATACTGGTGTTGGGGAGGAGGTGCAAAGTCAGTGAGGCCATTAGTCAAAAGGGGATTCCAGGCAAAGCTCTTCCCTAACAGGCAGTAGAATGATGGTGTCATTTGCCAAGAAGGCCACAAAGGCCTTTGGTGCTTTTAAGACCCATCTAGATATTTGCATGGAAAAAAAGCTGGGTGTGGGAATCTTGGAGGGAAAGGAGTGAAGGTAAGTGTGGAGGGGATGGAATGCAACAAATGGGAACAGAGATGGAGTGAAGGTAAGTGTGGAGGGGATGGAATGCAATAAATGGGAACAGAGATGTGTTTTGGGGCTCCACAGCCCTTTTGGAGAACTGTCTGTCGGGCTGTCTCCTGTGATCTGTGTCCTGACCTCCCTAAACCTGAAAGAGGCTTTTCCAGGGCAGGATGGGATGGCTGGCAGTGTAACCAGTGTAACCCACATATGCTTTCCTTGAGAACTAACTGTATCCCAGCATAAAACCAGCACAAGGAGAAACCTCTACCTCCCAGAGAGATCAACTGCTCTTACAGTCAGGGCTGGGAGACTTCATCACCTAATTTTAGCTATTAAAAGTAAGCATCAAACCTAAGCTACCCATACAGGCTTTTCTTTAAGCAACATGCATGTCCTTTGGCTCCTAGAGACACTGCAGGTCAGTATCACAGCAGAAGTACAGATAAAATGCATGGTTGTAGGGATGCTCCAGCAGTGTGAGATGATGCACTGGCTTTGGGTGAGGACATGAAGTTGGCAGAGAGTCAGGTTTCTGTTCGGAGCCTCTTGTATGCCTAGACAGAAAGATAAACAGAAATGGGAAACAGTGGCTGCATCAACAGAAATGCAATTTCTGTTCTGCTCCTTGCTCTTGATGCTGGTTTACATGCTTTTAAAGCAGAGACAAAGTCAACAACACTACTATAATAATCACAGCAACAATAAAGAGATCCCGGCTAGGACTGTTTCCTAACTCATGCTTTGGCATGGCCTGTCTGCTGCTTGCTTCTTGTGTTAGGGCACTGTTTGGAAGTGATAAGAAGCACACAACCTCCTGTACTTTAAAGTGCACTAGAAATAGAAAGAGAGATACAGTGCTACAAAAGGAAACCGACTGGCTTTAGGCTTTCCCCAGGGCTGACCCTGTGGCTCAACACCCAGGATCCTGATGTAGCATTGCAAATCAAGAACAAATTTTCCATTCTCTTTGATGGACACTAGGTCAAACCCGTAGCCAAAAGTAAATCATCTCTGCTTCAACCAAATTTGCTGGAATGGAGGCATCAGTGAGGCACATATATCATTGACACAATCACGCTTTAGCTGAAGGCTTTTGGTTCAGGATCTCCTTTTCATTTTAAGTACAAGGCAGCTGTGGACATGCCAGTGTTAGCAAATGATAGATTCTTTGGCGGGAAGTTCCATGGATCACTTAGGGATGATGAAAATGAAGACAACCTTCTCCTCCTGTTTGGAAGGAAGGAGATTTGGGTGGCTTGTGGCTCATTGGATGCAGCCACTCTTTGGCTTCTATAGTTATTCACTGACTTTTCCCTATTCTTATTGTTTATCCTACTCATAGCAAATCCCTTCCAAGCCAATATCCACAGAGACTGGCAAGCATGCTAGGTGATGGAGTGGGGAACTTTGCCAGGAGATGTGGGCTTGGGCTTGCAAGACCATTGGCAAGTGCCAAACACTCTGGTTTCTCTGTACTTGGGAAGGTATGCATGAGAGGGAGAGAGCCTCTGTAAAGAACATTGAAGACCAGCCGTAGACCAGTAAACCCCAAAAAATTTAACATTAAACTTTTGTTTAAATCCCTTGACCTCAGGAGACCATCCAGCCTTTGGCCACAAGGTAAGTGAAGGTGAAGATGATGGTGTTTCTCGCAATACGATGCTTCAAACCATCGTTGGGCACATGTTGAGCTTGTACTACTGTGTCTTCAGCAGCTCTGTTCTTGTGCTTGATCTAGCACATGCTCATGGTGTGTTTTCATTTCTCAGCAGTGAATTTAGCTATGCATTTGCTCAACTGCTTTACAGAGGTGGACCCAGGAGATCGACAGCTGCATGAGGATACCTAATCCTCATTTTCCACCCCACTGACACATGTGTTCTTCTACCCTCCGAAGCAAACATTTCAGCTTGCAAGGAGATGAGGATTGCTTTTCATCAATGGCTCTGCTCTGTTCTTAAAGAGACCTGGGAAAATGTGTGGAAACTTTCTCGCTGGCCAAAGTGAGTTGAGAGAAAAAAAACCCATTGCTTTTGAGTCAAAAAGGGAAAAGCTTTTGGTGGTTCTTGTGTCCAGAGACGAACATGAAAGGCAATTCATGAGGGAAAAGGGAAGGTCTGGTTGTAGAAACCACAAGAGAAAGCTTTCTAGGACACGGCTTCCATCTTTCTGTGCTTGGATTAATCTGGTTTACAACCTGGATATCAACAAGGGTCATGCGTGATCAGCTCCTTTGCAAAATGGGCCATATACTGAGGGACAAGGGAAATTCAGGTCAACGAGTCACCAACCAACTGGTGTTTGATCAGAATTAGTTCAGTCTGGATCTGATCTTGCTTATCTCTACTAAAATCCTTGCTTCATCCTTCCTCTTGTGCTCCTCCCCAGCTCAAGGAGGGGAGAATAAACTAAAAGGAAGTGGTTAAAAAGGTCTTTAAAAAGGAATTCTTTTCTAATTCTAGGTCATGGCAGGGGCTTTGTGTTCTACCCAGGGAGATGACAGAACCTACCATGACTGGAAAAGACATTGGCCATTTTGAATCCAAGAATGAAAACTTCCTCCCATCTGGCCCCAAAAAGGGAAGAAAAAGAGAAGTGTTTTTGTGCATGGAAAGGGTGGCTCATTACATGAGAGGAGTCATGTCCTGGCTGCTTGGGGAGGCAGGATGTCAATCTTGGAAGGCCAAGCATTTACTTTGGAAAAGCCAGCTCCTAGTTTCTCATCTGCACATGGATGTGCTTCACCCGCTCTCCTCCTGAGCCCCTTCCTCCTTGGTGCCTTTCCCAGCCAGTGTTCCTGAGAGGAAGAGGAACTGTGCTTCCAGCCCTCCTGGTGGCCCTGTCCCCTTTGGGCACAGTGTCACTGTCACCTGGCAGAGGAGGGTGAAGCAGCAACCTGATTTCCTCTTCCCAAACCCATTGCGGTGCTGCCCTGCTAGGAAGCCTTGGCTTCTTTGGTTTCCCACACTTCAGCTCGCTTGTTCCTTCCATGAGTTTCCAAAGTGCTTTGCAAGAAGCCAAAACACCTGCTTTGTGAACTTGGATCCTTGGGGGAAGCTGGCAGAGATGCTCCTCCTGGACTGGTATGATTGTGTTTTAAGATTGCAGGTAGATAAGATTCCTTCTTTCTCTCCTGAAGCATCTGGCGCACCACTTTGTTAGTTATCTCTTCTTTCCTCCTTACAGGAGCATCTCTCCTTTCACTTCTTCCCTTACTGCATTTTAACTGCAGAAGTGGCAGTAGATTACCTGCATTGGATGTGTCAGTTTGAATCCTCTGTCCCGGCTCCATGAGTGTGCCATCTCAGAGCCAGCAGTCACGTCTCATCTCCAGGAGGTGCCTGCTGTCTACCAGCCAATGTCACTTACAGGGCTCTGCTTTTCCCACTGGATGAATAATAGCATTGCTTGGCTGCGCCAACTCTTAGCTCTGCCTAATGCAACTGTCTGAAGTCAGTCCAGGAGTCTGATCTTGAATTAGAGAATGACAGCGAGGACTTAATCTCGTGTACAATTAGTGGTCAAGACTCAGCTCTAGAGATACAAGCAAAGAGGCTCAGCTCCTGCTATTCTCTTTTTTTCCCAGCAACAGTCCAGTAATTCCCTAAATCCAAACTTTGAATTGCTTGACTATCCTTTTGGAAAGGGGAACAAAAATAACATAACTAAGCCCATTGCAGACCCTTGAAGTGGACGCAAATGGAAATAAAAGCCCTTTGTGGAGTGAGCTTTGGATTGATTTTGCATTTCATGTCCAAAAATTACTTGGAAGGACCATGTGGGCCAAAGGCCAGGGTCTAGTCTGCGTACCTGTGCTGCTGTCCAGATGGAGAAGAAAAAGAGCAGATGCATCGCGATGAAGAGAAGGATTTCAGAATGTGTTTTCAAAGCCTCCTGTTCACTGAAAGAACTGGAAAGCGATTTTGAAAACATATCTACGGTTTCCTTTGAACATAAGGAAAAAATGGACTTGGACAGTGCTAACATAGTGCCTTCCCAGGCTTACCGCGGTAGGGAAATGTCATTTGCCTGCTAGGAACTCAACCCAAAGCTCTCCTTTGGGTCAGCTGCCTCTCTGTACTGAACAGGCTGTTGTGGGAGGAGACAAGCTCCTGGGAAGTTGAATGAGACACTTAAAATGTTTGGCCTTCCTATAATGGAGGTTAAAGTCGGCAAATGGGTTGGTGTTCTTTTTCCTATGACTTTGCCCAAGTGTCCAAGGAGATCTGTGGTTGTAGTGCTCTTGCAGGTTCATTAGTGAGAAGGAAAAAGAAGCAAACTTCTTTGGCTACCCCAGATTTGGCTATTCATTGAGGTCTGAGGATCCCATCTAAACAGGGAAGCTGAGCAGTTACACCCACCTTAAGTGGTGCATGTGCCTTGTTGGCTGGTAGAAGTAGGTTCTACCTAGCTTTCTAGTCCTTCAAGGTGTCTACACCATCTCTACTCCAACCTTCCTCTGCCTGTAACCTCAGTGTCTTTGATCATGGGCAGATCTTCCACCTTCTACCCCAGAGGACATGGTTCTGCCTAGCTCCCTTGCCTCTGGATTCATGCAAACATGGATGGATAAATGAAAACTGTGCACCCGCTCTCCCACCTCATAGAAGGCAAGCAGGAGGTGCAGGGAGCCAGCACCTTCCCACTGTGGTTGCAGCATCAGGGTGGCTTCAGCTACTCCAGCCTTAGACCCTGGGTTTCGAAATCAGATTCCCTCATTTTCTCAGTCTTTCAGACATATTTGTTTTTCCACCACAAAGAGAGGAATGTTGAAAACCAGGGATTCACGTTTCTTTTTCCACTATGTTAACTGTAGGCACAGAAAAAGAAGGAAAGACTATAGTATCAGCAACGTTTTCCATGGAAACCAGAGGAGGGGTTTAACAACTCTTGGAGACTCGTGGTGATCTATGTTCATTAAAAGTGAAGTTCTGGCAGCTGGAGCTAATGCTGAAACCACTGGATTTAACATGGAAATCAATGTGGGACTAATGTTGAGCTTGTGGGAAAAACATGGTGCTTGCAGTGAAATGCTCTAAGGCCAGCCATAGAAATCAGGTAGAGCCAATATGGAAGAAAACATTAAACTTGACCAATAACAACCAAATGAAGGGCTAATATCCACTCTTGGATATATGGATACCAGCTTTCTGTTTATAACGTTGGTTTACAGCCTTCTGGCAGTATTCCTGAGCCTAAAAGTCATATTCAATTCCCTTCACACTGAAGGCCTATTGTGTTCCACCACTATGGACTAAGTTTCGGGATAACTGAGAACTAGTCTTAACATGTCCAGAAACCACATACAATGAGAAAAGCAGAATTGACAAGTGTAAAAGTCTATTTTTACAGAGTCCAATGATGTCTTTGACCCTCAGCAAGCTGTCAAATGCAACATGGACTGAATTGATCCAGACCCTAGCCTTTGTTGTGGGAAACTATGGAAGTTCCTTATCTCTTTGAAAGACACCTTGAAGAAGAGGCATTGAGGTCTAAGATCCAGGTCTTGCATCCTACTTAGTCTCTGTATTTTGCTGGGATTCTTTCTAAGTTAATATGTGCCCAAATCTGTTGAGGAAGCATCCATCACTGGTTTCATCCAAGAGTTTCTAGGCTTGAATGTCTAATGAGGAAAGACCTGCGCCTTGGGTATAGTGCTGGAAGAGACAAAAAATGGGACTGCTGTTTGGAGAGATAGCACAGGGGAAGAGCAGGAGAGATCTTACTCAGACTCCATGGCAGAGCTATGGATGTGTGAACTGAAGCTTGGGCAGCCTGATCTCTGCCCCACTGCTTGTTTTCTTACCATCTTCTGGACTTCCTAGGCTAGTGAGTGATGATCTTAGAGGACCATACCTGTATTGCACAGTGTAGAGAGCCTGGGTTTGCTGGGCTCACATTCCATTTTATCATGACTGTGCTAACTGGTAGCCTGTGCTAAAAAGAGGGTATGGAGCAAACCCTCAGTATGATGCATGACTTTACATGGAACAGATTGAAAATTCCTCAGCTAGATGCATAGCAGTGGAAGATCTGTGCCTGAAAAATTGTCTGTCTTCAGCTGTCGTCTAGTTTAATAAAGGCAGAGTGGAGAGGGAATAGCTTTTCTTACCTCTTTAGACCATTGCTGCTACAACAGCACTACAGCAAAACTGGATCAATATGCAGAAAGGGAGAAAAAAAATCATCTCTTTAGAGAGACAAGCAGACAGACAAATAGACAGCTAGCCAGATTCTTCTCTGTTATATGCATGTAACTCCAAAGCTATTAAAGGAACTATTTGTAACCAAGAACAGAATCAAACTGCTGGCGTAGTTCACTGTAAAAGATTTTCAGTTCAATCTTTGATGGCATTTTAATAGTAACAGCTACTCATCAGCAATGTCAGGGTTAAATGCTCCCAGCATGTGTGCAATTGCAGAAATACCCCAAGAAGAACCAAGGAAATATTTCCATCTTAAACTCCGATAAGGAGTGAAAACGTGCAACTCGTTCCATATGGTGGCTGAAAGCCCTGAGCCAAGCGGAAAGCCGCCGAGTCTGCCAATGCCTAAGAACTCACAAGCCTGATAAATGAGTGCGTTGCTTTGGGAAAGACAGAGACAAAGTCACACCAGAAAGAAGAAAACAGAAGAAAAGTGAGGAGTCTTTTCCTTTAAAAAAGAAGAAAAAAAAAAAAAGCCAAGTCTCACCCATTTGTCTTGTTGGATGGCAGCAAGAATTTCTGGGAATGTTTTACATGTCAAAGATTTAACCAAGCTGGGATGTTTGTGGACAAGCCGTTATGTAATGAATAAATAAATCAGGGGGGAATAAAAGCAAAGGGAAGAGTCTATCTTCTCTCCTGCTTTACAAAAATGAGCCTGAACTGAGACAGCTGCATTCTTATGGGATACTCGGCACAAGCCAGGATGAAAGAGCTCACAAACTGGAGATGGATCATTCCTGGATTTCTCTAGTATTGACATGGAATCACAGAATCACAGAATGGTTGGGCTGGAAAGGACCTTAAGATCATCCAGTTCCAACCCCCCTGCCATGGGCAGGGATGCCTCACACTAGATCGTGTTGCCCAAGGCTCTGACCAACCTGGCCTTGAACACTGCCAGGGATGGAGCATTTACCACTTCCTTGGTCAATTAGTGCCAGCGCCTCACCACCCTCACAAAAGACAATGCTTTGGTCATGCAGCAAAGACGGAAAGGGCACCAGGGGAGAGCCAGGGGACAGATGTGGTCAGAGAAGCATCTGAGCACTGGGTATCCTCCAGCAGCAAGATGCAGGCTCCCTACCACTCCCCAACACTGCAACCAGCCCCAGCACCAGGCATGGGTACTCGGCCAAACAGAAGTGGGGCTGTATCTGGCACCTGGGGTCAGGGAGCAGGGGAGAGCCAGGCTGTGCTGGAAGGGAGCAGAGGGTCAGAGCAGATTGCATGTCTCCTGCTCAGTGCCTGAGATTTGACAGGTCTGCATTCTTGGCTGAAGGGATCTGGCTGTGTACGATCGATTTCTGGAGAGCAATGGGTAAATGCACAGCTTGGCTGCTTGGAGCAGAGGCTGTGCCTTTGAAAGGGTGTTTCAGTGGTTAAGCAAGTCACCTTGTGCAACCTGAACACATTCCCATGTTAAATCAAATGAGAAATAGAGGAGGAAATCAGCCCTACGAACAAAATCAACTCCCCTTTTCTTTCTCCAAACAGGGATTTTTCACCCAGGAGTTACTTTGAAGCTGTGACTATAGAAGCACTTGTGTTCCTTGCAATGGACAGCAATAGGAAACCTTAGCCGGCTCATTTGCTTAAGCAAATTTATTGTAATGAAGTTGTCCTGCTATATAAGCGCTTCTACATGGGCAGAAAGCAGTTTGACCTGTGCCAGCTTGGTGACTTTACCCCAGCAAGGCAAACAAAGCCAACAGAGTTTTGTTAGGCTAAAAAGAGCAAACCCCACAGGTTGTAAATTGCTGGGCAAGGTGATAAATGGTACATGCATGGGCTAATATAATCTGCCTGGAAAGTTGAAAAGAACCCTGCCTTCTCATGAGCCTAACCATTCCTTTTTTCTAGAGTACCTTATTTTCCAGCTCTGTGCCATGTTCGATCACTTGCCAACACGTTTGTTCTCTGGTCTGTGCTTCTGTCTTGGAGCTGCTGATGGAACAGACCTCTCAATCTCCCTGGCACAAGGGAAATAAGAGTTTCCAGTATTTGGTGTGCTGTACTGGGGCAGCTGTGTCCTGTTGGTGGTGTCTGACCATCCAGGTTATGCCTGGGTTACCAATAAGAGCAGGTTATTTGCCCAAGTGTGCTGGAGAGGGTTAAGGCAGAAGGAGGAAGCTTTACTGGGATTGAGGGACTAATGTGGATCACTGCAGTGGGCTAGGGGTATCTTCATTGTGTAGGTATGCAACTAAGGTCAGGCTGGGGCAATGTCCTCAGCAGAGGAAAGATGCCTCAGCCCCACCTGGACACACAGAAGGTGACGACATGATGGAGTTACAGCAGTGAAGCAGGGAGGTGCAGGGATTTGGGAAACTATTTCCTATTTGAGGATGGTGTCTTGGACCATGTCGGGCTTCTCAGGTCTGTCCGTGTATTTGCCAGTGCCTTGAACCTGCTTGGGTCTCCTATGGGGCTGTGAAGTGCATGATTAAATCAACAGGCTGTGCCGAGACTTGCTGCTAAACCAGAGCAAGACATTAAACCAGCCTTTTCCTAAGCCTGTCCTATCCCCTTTGCCTTCCATCTGCAGCACTACTTGTGTGTTATTCCTCCCCACCCAAGTGCTGGCAAGATGCTTCTCTTTGGCCGTGCTGTTGTCCACCCTCCGACTCAGCCAGCTTGCCCTGCCTTTCAGTGCTGTGGCCTCTCCAGAGCTGTCACCTCCCCTTTAGTGTTGCCTAATGTGATGTGCATGCTCCCAGGCTTATGGCAGGGAGGTGCTGTGTAATCCCACCCCTCTGTGCCCACAAGCCTGGCATGTATTATATGCTAAGGCTTTCTTGAGCCAGCCCAAGACACTGCAGGGAAATCCTCTTTGGGCCTGGGCTGGCCAAACATTCAGTGGGTGGAAAATCTTCAGAGGCTGAACATTGAGACTTCTCAAGATTTGCTTTTGATTTCCATGTAAGAGCAAGTTAAAGAGCTAATTTTGGCTGTGCCATCTCTCTGTCCTTGCAAAATAACCCCCTGCTAAAGAGCAGAAGCCTGGATCTTGGGGCCAGATTTTTTCCTTCGTATTTTATTTTGCGCCATCATTAGCACCTCTGAAAAATGCCTGTAAATATGTTCAGTTTCGCCCTCTGTTCCCCTACACAACCTCTACGTGGCTGACCAGATCCTGTCAGAGTTCTTGGAGGCTTTTAAGCACCTAATTTTCACCAGTGGGAATTAGATGACCGAGCACTGTTAGGTTTGGACACAGCTTTCTTCACTTCAGCTCCTGATGTTATTACACAAACGAGTTTCTGTAGTGGCTGGAGAAATCCCTGACCTAAGGACTGGGAAATTCCAGATGTGCTGTTCTCCAGCTGCTGCTGAACGTTCAGCACTGGGTCTGCGCCATGCAGCGGAGGCAGCAAGAGATCTGTGCTACCTCCTGCACCAGTGTTAATGTTAATCCAAAGGTGAGTGTTGAGAAATCAGCCACGTTTTACAGCTGTTTGTTTCAAGAAGATGAAGTTCCAGGTTGCTCAGGTACATTTGAGTTCATTTTCTTTTACTTGTTTTAAAACCACTGTTGAGTGTGAATAAAGAGCTGGTTCCTCCAGGACAAAGACAGCTGCCAGCTCTGCCTAAATGCATGACCTTAGCATAAGTTGGATCTTCACCCCCTGCCACCCAACCCCAGCCTGATGTTACACCAAGGTTGGTCCCAGCAGGTTTCTAGCTGCTGCATGGATATATTGCTTTTGTGGGAATGTGAATCCATTTGAAATGGTGCTTCTTGCCCTATGAAAGTTTGATCTCTTCAGACATGAACCTATTTGATTTAATATAAGTATAATGAGCTACTGCTTCACTCCCAGAGCAACAATTGGACCTTTATCTTTGCCATCCCTTGCAGTGACTCTTTGCTCTCTGTGATCATGCTTTAGATCCCCTGCGATAGCAGGGGATTAGACTCCAGCACCTATCTGGCATTCCGTGCTCCTGAAAAACAACTCCAATTTCTGCCATGCCCTGGGAGTTTCCTTGTTAGGTCACTGATCACAAGAAAGCAGGTCTGAAGTTTTGCCCTGTTTAATGAACATCAAAGTGTCACTAACAGTGGACATGTTTTGAAATAGGTTATTTTAGAAGCAGCTCTTCAATGGGTATCAAAAAGCTTTGTTCCCTCGATTTATTCCTGGCTGCATCAATTTAGTGCAGCAAAGGGCTTGGCTGGATCATTCTTATAGTACTTGGATTGAAATGAAAGAGATTTTCCCCTAGTGTAATACTAAGTAGATGAGCAGCTCTGTCAAGTTGACATCTTCTGACACTGGGTTTGCTTGGGACAGCATAAAAGCACCACCACAAGGTAAGACCAAAGGTCCATTGAGTTTCCCCTTGAAGGGGAACTGCTTTGTGAATCCTGCAAATGCAGAGGGGACACAACTCACCTGAGAAGGTTGTTTCCTCAAGCTGAAGCTCATCTCTTGCACTTTGGCTATGCTGACTCTGGCCATCACCACAACTGTGGAAAACTCAGCTGCATGTTCTGTGATGTTGATGTTCTCCATGATATTTATTTAATTTAAAGCATTGCCAACTTGGGCAACCCGAAAACTGGAGCAAATGTTACAACATTTGTTTTTCAAGGTTTTCATCTCATTCATAGAAAATTCCTTTAATGAAAACTCAATTTTCAAGGACTTCTGGAGACTGAAGCTTGGAAGATGTGCCAATCTCCTGACCTGAGGTTCTGGCTCAGTGTTCTAGATACAGGAGAAGATACAGCTTTTAAGTCAGGTCTGTATCTTGTGGGCCTTAACCACAGCCTAGGCTTGTTCTGGCCTAGTGCCTTTTGGAACGAGTAGATCTGTTAGAGAGAGGTCTTGCTGTGTAGATATCAGAATGGATGTGCTGGCTTAGATCAAAGATGCATCTAGCCCCATATCCTGTCTCTAGTGGTGCCAGCAGCAGATGCTTAGGGCAAGATACAAGACCATGGCAAGCCTCTTGGTCATATTTCATATGGTCCTTCCAACTCATGCCAATTTGCAGCTGAAGGACTTCCTGAGCTATGGGTCATATCCGTATCTTTGTGTATAATCACCCTTGATGGAGCTTTCAGTGTGTTTAATTGTTATTTGAACCCATTTATGCTTTTGGCTTTTACAACATCCTATGACAATAAGTGATACTACTTAATTATGTGCTGCTTAAAACATAACCATAAATCATAATAGCCTTCAATTGTAATAAAAGCTTTGAATTTGGATAAGATTGCCAGCATGGATAATGTCTGCATAATTACATCCCTGTATTATGTCTAGAGCAATAAGAGCCTCCTACCAAAGTGTGGGGAATACATACGACTAGTTTATGGCAAGATCTTCAAGAGAGACTGGTAATTCAGGATCCCTCAGCTCTCAGCTGCCTGATGGCAAGTGATTTGGCACGGTCTGGTTTATACAGAGCTGTCCATCTGTTTTCTTTCCCCCAGTGCAGTTAGTAGGAAAGGTTTATCCATCTTTGCAGACTGTGGTTTAAGGAGAAATATCAGGGGAGTGGATGCTCTCTCTGTAATTTCTGCTTCCCCAGGAATCTGCAAAGGCCTGAGGGGCAATTCTGCTCTGTACTGCTGTTGTTTCAAACCTGGTTCCTGGTTTATGGCTCAGCCTGTAAGAGTTCCCTTGTGAAAACAAGAATAGCCTTGGGCTTCTTACTCATGGGCCATAGAGGAAAGCCTGTCAAGGCTCCCTGGTAAGGGAGAGCTTGTATCTGCTTTGGAGACCAACCTCACCCACCACCCCCAGCCACTCATTTGTCTCTGTGCAAAGCTGCGCTAACAACTGCTTGCTAGAAAAAGATTGCCCAGAGAGGCTGGGATCAGCCCATGGTCATTCAAGCTGAGGTACCCTAAGCATGAGAGATGGAGGTCTGCCACTGGTCCCACATCCTATAGATGGCTTCCAGGAAGGCTTCCCATCTATCAGAGCAACCTGCTCTGAAGCTTGGTTTTCATATGGTAGAGGGACGCGTCCTGTGCCCTCAAGGCCACTCTGAGAGCTAGATCTGATCTGCTTCTTGGCACTTTTACCTTTCCTTCCCAATAACTGATCTCTTTGGGGGTGGCAGAGGCAAAAACCCCATGTAATTCTGCAATGTTTTCCGATTGGAAACCCCCAACCTTTTGTTTTTCCTCAGGGTGCTGGTAACCTTGGTACCACCAGCTCCTCAGAGTTTCTCTGAGCAGTTTTCTGCTGTGAGTTTTGGGGGGAAGAAAGGGGGTCCAATTGTTTAATCCTTTCAGCTAAGTAAAATCATCTGCACTGGTAAATTCTCCAGGAGATGTACAGTTCACTGCTTGTCAAGCTAGGATATTAAATTAAGCAATTTTCATCAGATAACACATCTTCTGGTTCATGTAAAATGTCCAGCAAATCGCTGCACTCATAATTCAGCCTGATTGAAAGTGAGCTGCTAATCCATTTCACTTTGGAGATAGGCAAGAGCATGACAGAGGGGCCATCTCTGCAGGAGACTCCTGTTTGCAGCCATGCACATGAATGTGCTTCCCTTGGGCGCTCCCGTGCTGGTCTTTGCTGACCCTTTCAGTGCTACGTAGCATGGCCTGGATTAGCTGCTACATAGGGAATCCTTTTAAGCAATGAAACCATCAGTTGGGGAAATCATTCTGCTTCACTTCCCTCCTGGTAGATGTGGGTGGTGGAAACCTCGACTAAGGCTCATCTCTGGGTTTCTGGTCGCTTTTCTTAGTGGTCCTGAGCTCCTGCCCCATCCAGAGTTATATTTGCTTCCCATGAAGGTTTTGCCCAGCCCTCTGTGGCAGCCTGTCCTCCCACTGCAGCTGAACCAGGTACCCAATGTTAGAGTATGAATTCGAACATTCAAAGGCTGTAACTTGGGATGCATCATGAAAGGACCTGAAAATATTCTGGGTGTCATTAGCAATAATAATGAACATAGCAGTAGTAGGGGAACTTATCTGCTGGTGCTCTAAAGGTTCACATTGTTCCAGCCTTCCCAACCATCACTCTGGGAACCATTCCCCATTTCTTCTATTTTTCTTTCAATTAAAGCTGAGTTTCCCTGTAATTACATGACTCTAAAAGCTGGGGCTTGAGAAAACCCTAAAATGTCTCTTGTCATGAGGGACACAGGTCCTTTCCCAGGATCAGCCTCTCTCTGTCCTGGTAGACTAAAGACAAGTGATTTCAGCTATGTCAGGTGAATTGGGTGTTTTGCCTTCGTGGGCATCCATGGCCTGCTGGGGACTACTTGATGTACCACACCTTGTGAGTGGTTGTGTAATATAAATCATCTCATCCAATTCATTTCCCTTTAGCCAAGATGGAAAACACCCATCTTCTGATGAAGAGAAGTGAGCCAGGGGCAGCTCCGCACCTCTCCAACGCGATTAGCAAACCGGACATGAACCGCTTCATTAAAGCCAAACAACCATGAGCAACCACATCATTATAAAAGACCCAGGAAATCCTATCGCCAGGCAGAGCAGCAACGTCCCCCCTCCCCGTGTGAGTAGAGCCTTCCTCTTCAAAACCCGGTGACCTTATGCTCCCTTGCTCCCCAACTCCTGCTGCTTCGCTGCAAGGCAAAAGCCCTATGTGATGCATGGAGCGGTAGGGCTTTATTCCCTCCTTCCCCTCCACAGGGGGCCCATTTTCAAAGCCCAGCTCTCCATATCCAGCCCTGCCTGCTCGTAAAAGGGCTTGCAGCAAAATAAAATGAGACGTGAACAATCCCACACGACCGACTCCTGTCTGAATGGAAGGGCTGGGGCTCAGTGATGAACAGCCAGGACAGAGTAGGACAAGCAGTGGGAGGGAGCAGAGGATCAGCAGTGATGGGCTGCTGAGAATGAGACACAGTTAAGCTTGATATTTTTCTTTGGTATATATATTGCAGATAAAGGAGTCTATGTCTATACAAAGTCACTCTATTGTTATAGCACTGCAATAATGTTATCTCTATATAGATAGATTACCAAACTTTGACTGTTTCAGACATAATAATAGCGAAGGGGTTTCTTTCCTTACTCAATTCTGAGTGCGCCGTCAGCATTTTCAGCCGTTGCATCTTGGCTTCTTCCCACTCAGTCTCTCATTACGTCTCGCATCCCACCAGTGCATCCTTGCTCCTGCTGCCTGGTGCTGTGTGAGAATCCTGGCTTCATGCTCTGCCGCCTGGGAAAATCCTGTCCTGAGTCCTTTTTTGGGTCCCAGCTCCTTAAAACATTTTTTCAAATCCCACAAAATTTCATCTGTAAAAAAACTAGGAGTTTTGCCTTAATAGAGCTGGATTTAACCTGTTGTTGCCTTCATCAGCTGCTCTGGAAAGAAAATCAGGTTGAACAGTCAGGTGCTTGGCACATATTCCCTTTCTCTCCATATTTCAGCTCTAACATAGAAGACTTTCTGTCTGTTGGTTCAGCCCACATTAGCAGTGTGTGGATTTGCAAGCCACTATTAATTGCAGAGCAAATTAACCTTCTTCAGACCATATGTTGCTGCTATCATTTGTGCAAATGTGTTGTTAGTGACTGTAAAAAAACAGAAATAAAAGCACAGTTGGACTCATGTTGTTGCCAAGAGATTAAATGCCGATGCTTAAAAACTTGGCAGTGTTTCCACCTCGGGACTTTTGTCGTAGAACGTTGTATCTACTGGGATTATCCTTTGAAAAGCCTGGCAGTGTCCTCAGAAAATGCAGCCTCTACCTTCTGATTTTTCTTTTACCTTCTTTTTTGGCAGCCACTTGAAGAAATCCCTTTGCCATTTCCAGACTGGAGACCTTCTGTTCTTCTCCAGCAAAGTACCAGTTCTGTACACGACAGATTTCTCCACTCAGCGTCTTTGGGACACCCATCGATCAATGACAGGGAATTTGAGTAAGAGGAGGGGTGACTTGGAAAATAAACTCTTCACATTCAACTGACAAAGTGGGAAACATCCGCTGCTGGCCTGTCTACACCAGCTTTGATGGAGTTGTGCCAGCATGGAGTTTGGCCGGGCGTCCTTCAAGTCATTATTCTTTCATTGGTTATTTGCTGGAGTGTATTGAAAGCCTGAGTTTTACATCTGCTTCCTCACAGACTTTCTGTCTTTCAATGATGAACACTTTGTTTTCATATTTGGCTTTCACAAAGCCTGGGCTGCAAACATTGGTTTAATGGTGACCAGGTTTTATGGGGGGAATCACGGGCCATGTGCACGCACAGGTATAGATGAGGTTTGTTGTTCTACAGACACTCATTGGCAGTGAGGTATTTTTATGTAGCTGGAAAAAATTAAATGCAGAAAAAATTGTTCTGAAGGAAAACCAGCACATATGAAATCTTTCTCTTTTCTTCTTCAGTTTTAGTACAGTCCTATATTTAGAAGCAAAAACTAGTTGTAAAAGTGCAGACACCTTAAGCATGGTCTAGTCTGTCTGCAGTTTAGATAACTAGATACTCATCAGTTAGACATAAACAGTCAATGTTAAGGTAATTATAGAATCATGGAATGGGTTGGAAAGGACCCTAAGATCATCCAGTTCCAGTCCCCTGCTGTGGGTAGGGACACCCTATGCTAGACCATGTTGCCCAAGCACCATCCAATCTGGCTTTGAACAGTGACAGGGATAGAGCATTTACCACTTCTCTGGGCAACCTGTTCCAGTGCCTCACCACTTTCACAGTAAAGAACTTCTTTATATCTAACCTGATAATTAGATTATACCAGTATTATTATATTATTACTATAATTAACTTGGTTATAAGAGTGATTATAAGTAAGTCAACTGCTTTGATAACAATTAATTGTCTTGCTGCCCTCCTTAGGTCCCCATTTCCCAACAGCTCTTGAGGACCTGAAGCAGAACTCCCACCACTGCTGAGTTCACCCTCTCTGTGGGAAGAGGTGGGACTGCAAGAGCTCAGTGATGGCTTTTCAAACCTGAAGATGAAGCAAAGCTGCTGAAATGTAAGTAATAAAAAGCCTATAAAATTGCCTTTTGTCTAATTAAAAATTCCTATCAACATCTCAGGAACTAAAATTGTAGCTGGATGTTTGATGGCTGCCAGCCTATCAAAAGCAGAAGATGAATTTCATAGAATTATGGAATAGTTAGGGTTGGAAAGGACCTTAAGATCATCCAGTTCCAACCCCCTGCCATGGGCATGGACACCTCCCACTAAACCATGCCACCCAAAGCTCTGCCCAACCCAGCCTTGAACACCGCCAGCGATGGAGCATTCACAGCTTCCCTGGGCAACCCATTCCAGTGCCTCACCACCCTCACAGGAAAGAATTTCTTCCTCGTATCCAATCTAAACTTCCCCTGTTTAAGTTTGAACCCGTTACCCCTTGTCCTGTCACTACAGTTCCTCATGAAGAGTCCTTCCCCAGCATCCTTATAGCTCCCCTTCAGATACTGGAAGGCCGCTCTGAGGTCTCCATGCAGCCTTCTCTTCTCCAGGCTGAACAGCCCCAACTTTCTCAGCCTATCATCATATGGGAGGTGCTCCAGTCCCCTGATCATGCTCATGTCCTCCTATTTTAGGCATAAAATGCTTCCTGCTCAATAGTAAGATCCCAACAAAGCTACAGATCACATAGACATTTGGGTCGCAGCCATACTTAGTGTTTAGCACATGCAAAGAGGATCCCATAGTGATATCTGACATCCTCTATGGCTCCTGCAATGGGATGAGGCTACAGGATCTGAAAACACCCTAGCAGAAAGCGGTTTTGCAGTGTACAGGCAAAAGATGTTTGGCTATGGTCTTCCCAAAGAAGCAGCTTTGGAGAGAAAGGATTAAAACTGCCTTGTCAGCAGTATTCAGAAAGAGGTATGCTCACAGATAACCTAGATCATGTCAATGTGCTTTCCAAGAGGATGGCTGAGGATGTTGATCCACAAAGGGCAGAGCCATAGCCCCTTGCTGGAGAAGTTCTCCTAATGGCTTCCATGAAGAGCAAGCTCCAAAAGAGCCCTTGGTGGCCAGCAGTAAAGGTGATCCAAAGCCCCCTGATCCTCTGATAACAACAGTGGCTTGTAAGCACGTTTGGGGAGGGCTTATCCCCCCTTTGCAACAGGAGTGTGCATTTGGCTGTAAATTTCTTCCAGCTGGAAAGTCAGAGAAAACACTGATAAGCTACCTCTGTGTCCCCCCCACCCCCAGCTGGGAATGATGGATTTACCAGAGGTAACTCAATGTACCAGCTCCCTTCTCCTCCACAGTTGGAGCATATGGAATATATTGTGGTCTGAGGGAAATACATCTGAAGTATTTCTCCTGCGTCTCTTCAGGAGTGTTCCAGGGTGGATTACAGCAGGTGTCACACTCAAAGCAGGTTAAGTGACAAACCCTAGTCACCTCCATCCAAAGTCACAGCAGACCTCAGCACCAGGCTCCAAAAGGTTTGCTGTTGCTTGGGTTTGGGTAAGACTAGCAATGGAAGCTCCAAAGTATTGGAAGAGAAAGAGAGATTTTCCAATGAGAGGGGACAACAAGGAAATAGCTGAGATCTGCCTGGAAAAAACTGCACAGTGTCTGATCCTGGGCTATGATAAGCAATTTCCACGATGTGCTCTTTATTTTCTGCTGTTTGAGGAATAAAACTGAACCACCACTGTTGCTCCCCTGCAGGGATTGCCTGGGAGATGCAGTGGTAAATGTGAATTAAAGGAGGTCTTCAGTTCTCAAGTAAATTCTTCTTTGAAGTTAGTAGCAATTTAGGTATTGCCAGTGGTAATATTTCCAACCAAAAGCAATAGGCCACAGTTAGCCAGCACCAGAAGGGGCAGAGTCATTCCCACAGGATAAATTCACTCTGATTTTTCACTAGTGGCTACAATTCACTTTGGATAAAAAGCAGGATCAAGCAGAAACACCAGCAAAGGCACATCCATTACGAGCAGTCAGAGCTTAAGCTGCCAGGCTGATGGGAACTCAGACTTGAGATAAAATCTGTGCATTGACCCATGAGGCTGAATTATCCACTATATGGAAAACCCTTGACCTAATCGTCTTCCAGGAAAAGGCATGGTGTATTGGAAAGGATACAGAGAAGCTTGCGAAGAAAATTGGGAAAGACAGACCATTTCTGCCACTGGAAGATGGGACTTACTTGAGGTGGGTGTTTCCAAAGTGTTTTTGTATGTGGAAGAGTTTTCTCCAGTGAAGTTTTCAGCACAGCACTGAGCAGGCTCTGATTTACAGCTCTCAGAACATCCAGGATGCCACAATTGCATTTGGTTTCATGTCAACCCTGGATGAAAAGGCAGGACTTCATATAGGCTAGACTTGTGCTTCTCAGATTTTCCTTCTGCCTTGGTCCCTCCCTTCTGATCTGCATCATCTTCTGTTATTTCTGTTCCAGTCAAGTCTGTAACTGGGTTTGTTGGCGATTGGGTTTTGTCCATATCCTTCATTTTTTCTCTCTATTAAACTGCATCTTGGTGGAGCTTGAGGCTTATAGACATTTCTTCGGGATTTATGGACGTCTTGTCAGAGATAAAGGGTGAAGGTTTTTGGCCTGACAAATAATGTGAAGTCACATGTATGGAATCAGGGTATCACTGTAGTCTTGGTCAGAGCCTGATGGTGAAGAGGCAGGTTGGTCTGTAGCCTTTTTGTGCAGCGGTGTGTGTTAATAACCCCCCTAACTTGTGCTTGTAGTGAGGGCAGAGAGAGTCCAACTTTCTTGCATGGTGTCTTGGAAAAGGGACAATAACATCCCAGAGCACATGGGTAAGATGCAGGCACAGAAGTGGAGCCAGCTCTTCATGGAAGAAAATGTCTCTAAAAAAGCATCTGGGCAAATCAGTTCCTGTATTTCACTGAAAAGGACCTTCACTGGGACTTTGCTCCATAAGGAAAGGCTGTGACATGCAACCTTGATGTGTCCCTCGATATATTTTGATTGCCAAACTCTGAGAACACGTCTGGAGCCCATCACTGAGTCCTGTGAGGCCATCCATAGTCAGTGAAGGGACAGCAGCAGCCCAAGGGACCACCCTTTCAAACCAACTGCCTTTTTTAGGTGGGAAGAGACATCATCTGAGGTGTTGGTCCCTTCACTGCTATCTACAGATGTGTCTTGGGGACAGCCAACCTTTGATGGTCAAAGGTTGGGTAAATACCAGCTGCTATTAACCCCATTGAGTCAAGACACAGACTGGAAGATGTGCTTTCAAACTGGGCGACGCACAGACTCCTTTCATTTTGAGCTTTTTGTGAATTTGTGACTAAGATAAGAAAGTTTTAAAGCTGGGGAGATGTTGAATGCCTCCAGGAACAAGAGATGTCTAAGGATGTAACAAAGTGCAACTTGGATATCTTACACCTTACCAGTGAGCCATGCTTAATGGGTCAGGCAGCAGAGGTGTAATGAAATCAATAGAATTGGAGTGCAGATCTTTGCAGATCCAGTAACTGGGTGGCTTTGTTTTTTATATTCATATCGTTGTTGCTAGTTTCTTTTTAGTTCTCTTTTCTTCCCCCCTCGCCCCACTCTTCCCTCTGAGTTTTCTGTTCTCTAGTAAAACTTCCAGGTTTAACCCTTGGGAAGGCTAAGATTTGAAGGATAGCTGCAAGAGAATTGAGGTCTATTAGGACAGAAGGTATTTGGCATGATTTGTTCTAAGAAATATCTGTGAGAGCAGAAAATAGGAGCCGTCACCAATCCACCAGGGAAGGGGCTGAGCTTTGCAGACAGGGCTGGAGGCTCCAGCTCTAACCCTGGCCTGACAATTGATAGAGAAGAATCTTGTGCTTGTTGTATTACAGCACTAGGGAGGAACGCACGTTCTCATCTGATCAAAAGCCCCAAACACAGCGTGTTCCTCTCTGCTCTGCCTCTGATCTGCAAATACATCGCTGGTTTTTATCACTCAGTTTTGCTTTATCTGAGCAGAGCTGGTCTCAAGCGCTACAACCTGATTATCTCCGAGGAGGTTGCCAAAAGCATGTCAGGGATCGTTAAATGTAATAGTAAAGGAAGCAGGAGGAATCAAGTGGTTGGAGTAGGAAATCAGAGGGAATTCCTGGCTCAGGTTGCCAGTCCAGTGAAGGCTGGGACTTGCAACTTGCCATGGAACAGGAGGTCACAGCTCATCCTAGATGATCTTAAGGTCCTTTCCAATCCTAATCATTTTATGATTCTAAGCTTCCTCAAATCAGTGGTACATTAAATGGAAATGCCACGATGTGTCCTCTTCCCTAACCCTCATTAAGATCACATTTACACACATGCATATAACCTAGAGGAACAAGTAACGTTTAAACTGGAACTTCAAATCCATGCAAAAGAGTGTGTTAGACTTTGTTATTTAGCCTGTGGCTTTGGATTTGAGGACAGAAACTGTGTTGGTTCAGTTTGCAGGAGAATGAACAGCAGCACAGCTACAGCTTTTCTGTGTGAATTAGAAAACAAGAAGCAATATAAGCAATATTCTTGGGCCAAAAAAATCTTTAATTTGAAATGAATTGAATTTTACATTCAAGAAACATTGAGAACAATTTTTGAGGAAAACGGAAAGATATTTTTGACTACATGTGGTCTGTAATGAAACACTGTTGTAAAACAACAAATCAAAGTGGGTTTTCTGCATTATTGACTTTGCCAAAAGATTTGTGTTTAGAAAAATACAGAGTGGTTTGCTCTGACTGAATTTCCACTTATTTTGCTTCAAAATAGAACTCTGGCCAAAAATAAGTCTTGTAGGTGTAATCAAGATCAAATTAATCAAACCCCATTTGCTACTGGCTCAAAGCTACTGCTTTAGCAAAGGGGATCTTCTCCAGTTAGAGAAACTGGGTTTTAATAGGAATTCAAGGTTTTTTACTGGTCTTGTAATAACTTCCACAGAAATACAATAAAAGTAGAATAAAAAACCCAGTCTAGGCAAGAATTGTTATTAAATCCAAGCCATCCTTCAAGTAGGTAGAGTTTCTCAAAGGTTTTTATCTCCTCAGTCTCACTCAAGCGGACCTTGGCACCTATAATCCTCTCTAGCTCTGGGTGGAAATCCTCTTTGTTGTCTCTCTTCCTGTTTTACCGATGGTGTTTGCAGTCCCAAGCCCATCTCTGTTACACCAGGAGTCTCAGAAGTGCCTGCTCCAGGGGTCTCTGCTTTATGAAAGGTATTTTCTTGTATTTTACTTGCGTTTCTGGTGTTCTTTTCCTAGTTGAAGTTGATCTATGTGGAGTAGGACTTATGGAGCTTTGGTTTCCCATGGCTCTGTCATATGGCTGGATTATCACGTGCATAATAAGGTGTGAGCTCTGATCGAAACATTTCCTGAGGTTGGGGCCTTTCAAAGATCTCTTGTGCCTTTTCCAGCATCTAATGGCTGTGCTGAGCTCTAGCCACGGCTGGAGTTTTCCCTCTATCCAGGTGCCTATGGCCATCAAACCAAGCCAACTCCTAATGCTTTTGGGGCTTTTTCAGTCTGAGTTGAGTGAAATAGACCCATGGATTTCAAAAGTTATTGCTAGAGAGAGCTGAGTGGCACAGAGACGATGTGATTCCTTACAAATGACTGAAAAATTTGGTTCCGGATTGACATCAGACCTTGTGTGCTTCATCCCAGAGGGATGTTGGTTGGGAAAGCTCCCACATGGAGCACAGCCTGGAGGAAAGCAGTGCAGAGTTTCAACTCTAACAGGGTTTAACCCACCATATGGTAAACTTGGACTTATTAAGTGACTACTCAGGATCAGGACAGGAAAGGTGGAGCCACAGGAAGGTGACAGACCTACCTTAGGAGAAGTGTTGTGAACAGTGTGGCTCTGGGGACTGCCCTGGCAGATGTCTAGTCCAGAGGCTGGAGTGATGGAAAGGTTGTCTGAGCAATAGCACATGGGCTTTCACCATATAGGTGCACTGCAGCCCTGTGTAGCAGAGTGGGATTTGCTATATGGAGAAGGAATTGCCTTGCAGGACTGCTTTAAGATTCAGGCAAATGGTTTAATTTTAAGAGTTTCATGAGTCCTTAATTCCTGTGAGTAGTGATTTGAGACAGACTGTGGACATGAACTTGCCAATAGATTTATCCCTGCTGAGGCTGTGTGCATCCCATTTGACACACTGAGAAGTATCAGTTTTCTAACAAGGATGCCTTAGATCCCTCAGGATGTATCCAGGGTCTGGGTGTCTCTAGATCCAGGTTTAGGCAGGACCCATGTGTGGTGTGGTCCTGTCTCTATTGAAACAGTCAATGACTGGTTGAAGTTGTCATGGGGGTTTTGGGTACCTACTAAATATAAATCACTTAGGTGAAGACAGGTAACAAACTCCATCTGCATCATTTTCCCTGTATCCCTGTATATTTCCCTTTATTTTCCCTGTAATAAAAACATTACTGATCTCATGTTAGGATGCTAATGCTTACAAATAACCCCATAATGCAGAAGAGGAATGAGTAAGGCTCTTGCTCTTGAAATGCACAGTGTGACCCTAAAATCATTCCCCTTGTATGCATCCCACCGTGAACACGTTCCCTTAGGTGATGAGAAGGGCTGTCAGGATGGAGGCCAGGGCTCTCCCCTTTATGTCTCAAGGAAAGTGAGTCCTGAAGCCAGCATGTGGATGATAGTTACTTTTTCTTCTGCCTTTGCTAACTACAGGATCATTGCGCTCTTCAGCCGGGCTCTGTGGTGCTGCTGCGGGTTTTGGGGTGCTAGCGGGACAGCAGTGCAGGCAGGGGATGGCAGGCAGGCAGAGCCAGAGCGCTGTCAGCAGCTGCCTGCATTCCCATGGGGACAGTGGCACCTTGTGTGTTTTGACAGGGGACAGGCTGTTCTCCTGCTAATAGGCTGTTGGACATGGTGTTCTCTGCCTGGCGGGAGGAGAGGGTGGGAGCTTACAGACTCCAGGCACAGCTAAAGGTTAGGGATTCAGCGGTGGCACATCCATCCGGAGTGACAAGTGCGAGGATCGATATTCCCATGCATTATTGCTCCTGGGGGGGCTGGAGGTCGGCTCACACCATTCCGGCTGTGCAGGGCCGGTGCTGTCCTGCCATGGCACAGGGGAGATGGACTGGAAAATACAGAGTATGGAGATGTGAGGGTAGGGAGATGCAGTGTGGTTGGCATCAGGGAAGGAGAGAGCTGGCTTTTTAGGTTGCTTGCCATCAGTACAGATGCAATGTGGGGACTCTCTCCAAACCAGAAGCTACCACATTGGCTTCTGTGCCTGATCTGGGTTTGTTCCGGGAGAGTGAGTTGGCCTCTACCTCTTTTTGTTTCGGTTTCTTTCTTACATCTTTCCTGATCGGGCGAAGCAGAGGAGAAAAAAGGCTGAGTTGATTGTTTGGTTTTGCTGCACTACAGAGCTTGAACTCCTCCAGTTTATGAGCTAAATGAGAGGGGAAAACAATTATTAACACTTGTCAGCTTAACCACTCCGAAAATCCCAGCCGAAAATTGTCTCTGTGGCCTTCCTTGCATACACACAACAAGTTTTATATATACGTATATTATATACATGCATATACATATATATATAAATATATAGACATGTATAGACATATACATATATTAAGCTTTAATTAGGAGATTCCATCACATGGACAGTGCTTTTGTAACAGTGATCTCCAAGTGCTCGCAGGGAAATGTGTCCCCGAGTGCTTCATCCCAACTCCATCCCTGAAGGGAGCAGTTAGGCCAGGCTCTGAGACATCCCACAGAGGACCCATGGACCCAGACTGAGGGATGCAGAACCATTTCCATTAGGAAAGTCTGCGTAAGGTGTTGCAGTTGCCAAGCCTGTAAGCCCATTAAAATCCTTGCAAGTGGAACAGAAGAGCTTTGGTTTGCATGTGTCAACTCCAGGCTAAGATAAATAATAATAATGAGGACAATGAGTGATTTAGAGGATTTTCCCAGCAGAATTAATGCTGATTTATATCACAGGGTAGCAGAGGGACGGGCTGTGATAGAAGGAGTGGGTGAAGTTTCTGAATGAGACGGGGAAGGGGATGACAGTGGAGAGTGAAAAATGAAATGTGCTTGCTAAAAAAAGCCAAGTGGAGCTGGCTGGAGCACTGCATGGAGCAAAGCAGGTGACATAAATAAACCCAGCCCTTGGCTGACATAAATAAACCCAGCCATTGCCCTTAGCAGGGATCACTCACTCTGTCATTAGATGGAGTTATTAGTGTCTTCGGTTGCTATATGAGGGAATATAGGGATCTGTAAGAGAGCATAAGAATGTCTCTTCATCCTGTGGAGCCAATTAAATGGAAGTGATGGAGAAAATGAGCTTAGGTAAAAAAAATGACTGCATGAGTTATAGGTCTTTGAGGGTGGGCTTTGTAGGATCCAAATTAAAGCACCTAACCTCTGGCTAGAGAGCTTGTTCCACAGACCTTGATCCAGTCAGAAGCTCTGTTTGGAGAGCCTTGCCACCCACAGGGACCTGCTGGAATCCTCTCCGGTGTCCCAGGGGAGCAGAGCCCTGCAAATGCTTGCTTTTAGATGTCCCCAACTGTGAGCTCCTCATCCCAATGTCTCCCCCTTTACAGCACAGATGGCCCATCTGATCACATGAAGGGCTTTCTGGGTAGCTCCTTCTCAAGTGTAGCCATGGGATCTTAGCCATTGACTGTAGTGCATTGACTATGAATACAAGACGTTGGGGATCAGCATCAGCAATGACATGGTGCATACCAGAGAGGTGAAGCAAAGCTGTCACCCTGCTCATTGGGCTGTCAAGGAGAAGAAGATAGTTTCTTTGATATGGTGCCAATGCTTTGGAGCAGTGGAAGCTTCATCACATCTGCAAATAACAACTTTTTCTTTAATGTGAACTTCATCTGGCAGCAGCCCCATTACAGAAACAACAGGTCGGATCAATGCAGAGGGCTCTCCCAAACTCCCTCTGCTGGGAAAGAGGGCAGTCACAAATCGATGGGGAGCTCATTGGCCTGTGCAACTGCCTGCCTGGAAGTAATACCCGTAATGAGCTGCCCCCATTTCCTTGAGATGGATTGCAGCATGGCTTTGGGGACCCAGGATATCCCACCCCAGTGCGTAATGGCCTTCTGGCTCCCAGGCTCTGGCACCCTGCTTGTCTTTATCCTGCTCCCACACACAGCATCATCAGCCAGTGGCTTCTCTCACAGTGCTTCCCTCTCTCCCGCTGCTGCCATGCAAGTGGTGGCTTCAGAGGCTTCCTAATGCCTGCTGTGTATCCTCTAGGGTGCACAGCCTTGCTAGGGGATGCATAGACAGATAGTGCAACGAGACAGGTGCTTGTTCTTCCTCCACACCCCAGATAGCAACCAAGTCCTGACTCCAGGGTTCTTCTGGCTATTTAATAAGAGTAGACTTGAAGAGGTTCTCTGACTCTCAGGGACTCAGCTTGAAGAAGTGATGTAACTAAAATGCTCTGGGACCAGGGACATGTGCAGGACAAAGCTGGTTTGGGAGGTGGTAGGCTGGAAGGACATTAGGTACAAGAACAACAGCACAGCTTTGGGACTGCTAAAATATCGATTGCATTCTTCAAGCCAAGCATAACATGTCTTTCTCCTGCTGTGCTGCCCATGTTTAATGTCTTGATCCTCCCTCTACCTTTCTCTGCTAGCACTGGGCAGGATAAGTCCACGTCTGTTTGCATCCCTTGAAAGATGGAACAGTTCAGTATTTCAAAGTCTTTGCCTAGGAAAAGAGGAATTTTACCCCCCTGCAAGCTGATGGTTTGTAAGGAATTCTCTCTAACATGTTTTCCCAGGGTGGAATGAGACATTGTGTCTGCAAGCCCAGCGATTCCCTTTCACCACCTTCCTGCTCCTGCCCCAGATGCTGCACTTTGGTCCCTTCTGCACTGCAGGCAGGTAGCTGAAGGCACAGCAGACTCAGCATCCCCGCTCCTGGCCATGCCACCCTCCGTGTCTTCCATCATAGCCATGCACAATGATGCTGCAGAGGTGGCCGGTGGACCCACAGTCACACTGAGCAAGCTCCCCACCACTCCAGAGTGGCTGCGCTGGTCTTCCTCCCCCATCAAGGAGTCCAAAAAGCCACCATGACTCAGTCTTTTTCCACAGACAGAGTTGCCAACTCTTGCAATACTCGGTGTTTTTCTTAGAGTCCTGGCTCCTGAAGCTGTGTAATTACAGGAGCTTTCATTTTCTTTAAATAAAGTCCATTTCTAACACTCCTACTCAAAAAAATAGCCAGGAAATGTGACCTTTTATGAGCTCAGAAGGCACAGAGTGAAAACCTGACCTTTGTTCTTTCTTATTCTTTTTCTAGTTTTCTTTCATGTCATGGGTTTTACAGTCTTCTCTTGCAGACTATGGTTGCTCGAAGTCATCTTTCTCTACTCCTTGAGTCTTGTAATGTTGCAAATGAGTTTGTGCCTTGGTGGTGTTGACATCTCAGGTGCTTTGGCTTCAAGAATTTTGGTTTTGATGTTTTTCTGCCTTGTGATGTGCTGTTTTGTGCTATGGAAGTTAAGTGGAAAGGTAGCAAATCCCAACCTACACAACAACTGTTGCTGGTCTGACTTGTGTCTGCATGTCCTGGATCTGTTGGCTGTTTTGAATTCCATCAGAAAACCCGGAGTTTAAGGTGGTCAAATTTAACTGTCTGCCAGAAGAGCCTAAGGTCTTTACAAGCTCCGTTTTGCGGAGTGATGCTGCATTTCCTATGCTCAGGCAAACCACAATCCCACACTGCACCGGTCCCTATGCAGCGAAAGTTCTGGTTCCAACCCTGAAAGCTCTTGCACTCCCTGCTCCTTTTAGCCCCATAGCAAGGCTTAAGATGCCATTTCTTCCTGCCCACAGGTGCCATGAGGGTAAAAGTCACAAATAAACCTTGTGCTTTCTAGCCCACAAAACAGAACCAGGATGTCCTGGGTTCTGTGCAGCTATGGGCAGCTCAAGCTTGGCTCTGGACTTTGTGATGCAAGAGTGTGATGCGTATTTTAAGCTGGAATTTTAAGTTTAGAGGAGAAACAGAAGTGCTTTCCTTGGGTGACTCAGTCCATCCCAGCAGCAGCCATACCTTAAGTAGGAATGGATGAATGACGTGTTAGAAGAGCTGCCCTTTTCTTCCTGGTTTTAAAGGTGTCTGGAAAGCCAGTTGCTATCCCCTAGCTTTGAAGTTTAACAGTAGGTGAGATCGAAAAGCTCATTTGATGTTGCTGTGCTGGGATATGCAATGGAGAAGCAGCATCACCTGGTGACAAAGAAGGAACTGTGCCAGTCCCACCCATCAGCATCAGGAATACATGCAAAATGGAGGTGCTACACAATCATCCGGGCAATGCTCCGGTTGAAGTTTTTGGTTTATGGAACACCAGATATTGCAGCCATGACACACAAAAGTACAGAACATGGGCCTCTGCAGCTGAAGGAACAAAGCTGTGATTTCCTTGAGGTGTTCATGAAATCATTAACATTGAAGATCTGTCTTCTGCCCTCAACCACCACGAAGTGGCAGCCAGCACACAAGGGCACGGACCAGGGAATTGCTTTTTTGAAGTGATCCACTTATTTAACTACAAAACCCAATGATCTCCAGCAAGTGAGAAACTCACTATGAAAAGCAATCCAGAGACATTCCAAAACACATACTTTGTGGAGTGGGAAGGAGGAGCATGAATTTTTAGCAACATCAATCCATGCACTGGCCAAAGTCACACGAGACTGTGAAAAGGATGGAAAAGTTTAAACAAGCCTTGGAAGCAGCCCAGGATCCGGTCGTTCAGTCTGCAGATCCTTTTACGAATAACACTGTAACACAAGCCTGTAATAGAAGCACCAAGGTCCAGCCCATTGGTTTTCCAGTCTGAATTTCCCCTTCCAAGACGAATGACTTGGATTTTGGGGAGGAAAAGTAGCAGAACTTGTTTGTCTCCTGGCTGGGAGAGTTTGGCTTTGGAGAGCTCAGCTTGCAGAAGCAGGCAGCAGTGTGAACTTTCTCCACTTGAGGTTTCTCTTGGCCCGGATCTACTCTTTAGTCTCTATTTTTTACACCTCTATTACCTAGTCAAGAGGTTGCTTTCATTCTACTGCAGGAGATGCTCTGCTCCCTTTGATGGAGACCTGATTGCCATGTAGTAGCCAAAGCCTTGGAGATCCTGTAGACCTGTTTGATTTTCTTCTTCAGCTCTATCCTCTTTCTTCTCTCTCATATCCATGCTGACATCTGAAGTTTATCATTCTTGAGGCTGCAGAATGGAGGGAGAGGAGAAATTTGACTGCGAAGGCTACCAAAGTGCCATCCCCTTAGTGTAAGTGGCTTTTCTGTAGCTCTGTGACCCCACTTTTCCAACAGCAGCAGAAGACAGAGGGACTCACCATAGTGAGAGCTGCTCCCCTGCTTTTGATTAAAATTGACTTGCTCCAGATCTTCATAGGAAAACTCCCAGAGTATTCTCACTTCTCTTTTCCCTGTTCCCTAGCAGCAACCTTCAGCACAATCCCCTTTGCCGCTGCTAAGGGAAGGATGAAGAAATAGATCTGGGAGGTTGTGTTTCCCAACCATGTTATGAGTCAGAAGTTTCTGGAAGGGATGGGAGAGGATGGATGGGAAGCAGAAAGCACAGACAAGTGGGTATATTCCTGCCTTACAAAGTGCAATGGGCAGCCTTTGGCACAGCAAAACATTCTGCATCAAAACATCTCCCAGCTGGCATCTGGATGCTGCTTCATGGGGTCTCTTGATGGCCCCAGACATTGGGTCATATGCAGATGGTCCATCCTCTATTAGGGCAATGATGTAGCACATTAATGCGTCTTCCTTCTTGATGTTAGGAAAACCCATGAGGTGCTTTAATACAGATACACATTTTCTGACCTGTGATTCATGCTGAAGCAGTCAAGCACCTTTCACTTGGGTTTTTATGTGGTTTGAAATGGTTTTTTTGGAAGTATCTGTTTATTACCGCTCAATAAAGTTTTATTTAGCGAAAAGCCATGATTGATTTCCTCTGCTTTAAACAACAAGAAGCCAATCCCCCCAGCTAACACCAACTCCTCCATTCATAAAAACGTGTTAACAATTCATTTAAAATTCACATACAAGCCAAGCACAGTTTCCTCATGAAGTTACACAAATTAATACAAAGCAGCACACTGCCTAAGCCTGGCATCAAGTCAAAGCGTGCTCAGAAGGCCTCCCTCTGCTGTACAATACGTCAATGTGTTCTTGGAAGCTGCTTTCGGTTCTGCAAGCAGCAGATAGCATTTTGAGTTTCCCCTCCCCTGCCTGCTTCCCTCTGCACGCTTGATGGAAACACAATGCAGAGCAACAGTTGAAGTCTCAGGGTGTATAGGATTTGTGCACCTTGGAATCAGAATGGTTTGGGTTGGAAAAGAACTTAAGATCATCCAGTTCCAACCCCTGCCATGGACAGGGATGCCTCACACTAGACCATGTCACCCAAGGCTCTGTCCAACCTGGCCTTGAACACTGCCAGGGATAGAGCATTTATCACTTCTTAGGGCAACCTGTTCCAGTGCCTCACCACCCTCACAGTAAAGAATTTCTTCCTTATATCTAACCTGAACTTACCCTGTTTCAGTTTAAACCCATCACCCCTTGTCTTATCATTATAGTCCCTGATGAAGAGTCTTTCTCTGGCATCCAAAAACCTTCAAAGTCTGGTCATCCTCTAAGAGGTGCGTTTGAGAGTTGTCTTCCGCAAGCTATGGTGGTTGCTGTGTTTTTCCTTTCTGCTGCATAGATGCCCAGAACAGCATTGTGAGCTTAGGGAACAGAGGTGGTTTAATGGCCAGGGAAGCAACCAGCTTTAGGAGTCTATTGGTTGGGAAGGAAAGCTCCAAGGAAAGACCTCTGCTCTGATGATGGGTGCTCAGGCATTGAAACAGGCCTTTTTCTATGCTGTCGAGAGTAGAAAAGGCACATCAGACCCATCTGTCACCGTTCACCTAATCTGCCACATCAGCTCCTTCTGTTGGCTCCCCATCAGCCTGACTCACAGGCCTGGGCAAAAGGATGCTCTCAGGTCCTTGATGCTCTTGGAAGGTGTTCCCTCAGTGAGGTATCCTAACTCTGACCTAGGGACCCCCACCAGCCTCTCCCTGGCCACACCAGACACCACAGAAGAAGCAGCTGCAAGCTGCTTTTCTTGAGGCACTGACTGGCCTTGATTGACCTGAGCAGCCTCACTTGGGGTTTCCACCCATTCCTCTTCTTCCCATGGCCTTGGAGTTCTATTTAAGGGCAACACTGAGCTTTTGATCCTTCCCTGAGCTATGTGGTACATGTGCCTGGCCTCCTGAGTGGACTGTGGACGTATTCTGCAGGTAGCTTGTTTGATGTCCTGCCCTGGCTCTGGTGTGCACCTGAGGTATTTCTTCTCTACCCTATTTTCTGTGTGAACTTCAGACCTATATGTAGTTTGTCTCTTGTCCTGTCTAGACCTGATGCCTTTATTGTAGCAGTCTGTTTGTATCCCTGTCTTCTAGATAGATCTTTTGCCTCAAGTCATGTCCCTGGCTTTGTTTTCTGTTCTGAGTAGGCTCTGAACCTGATTCATCACTCACTTGGAGCCTGCCAATGGCTCTTCTGTGTTCAGACCCTGCAGAATAGCATCCTACTGGTGGGGGCATTCCTGTGCCAGGGTCACCCTCAGCTCCCAGCTCATTCCTCTTCATGGGGCAGCCCTGCTCCTGCTGCTCCTGGGACTGAGGTCACCTTTGCTGGGCTTTCAGGTGCCCACTGTGGCCCCTGGAGAAGGATGGGCAGCTGCAGAAGACTTGATAACACATCCAAAGTAAGGTGAGAAAGAAATATAGGAGCTCTGCTTCCTTTGGCAGTAAATGGAGGTTAACTTAATGTTAGCAACCCTGGGTTGCTATCCCTGCTGTGCTCTCCTTCATAGTGCCTCTGCTTCCATAGCTGCATGTCTACGTTTGCAGAAGAGTCTGGGTCCTGAGTCATGCAAAATGAATAGAATATTGGGAAACAGAGATCTCCACTCAAGAGCTTCCTTGTATTCAAGAAACCCAAAAACTACACATCCTTTCATTTGCATCATTGTTTTACTATTCAGCTGGCCAAAAGAAATGCTGCCGTTTTCCAGGGCTGCTACTGCGAAGGTCAGTTGGTCACACTGCTCTTAATGCAAAGCAAACACAAAATGTGGTTGGCCTTGCCTCTTCCTGCATCCTTGAGATGTTACCACACTTTCACAGAGGGTTTCCTGCAAGTTGGTGCCTGGGCATCACCGTCAACTGCCTTCCTTTCATTGAAAGCACTCAGTATGGCAACACAGCTCCCTGGCATCAGCTTTCCCTTCACAAGGGCTGGAATGATGCCATTTTAACATTACAACAGAGATGCTTTTGGGGGAAGAAAAGGATATAGTTAAATATTTTAACCATGTTTAGGGCTAGATCCTCCAGTAACATCCAGCATTGCTCTGCAGATCTGCAATCTTGACTGGTTTTTAGCAATGATTTGATCTACTGAGTAAGTGTGTGTGTTTAAATGACTATTCAGCTCCATTCCCCTTCTTTCTTCCTTTCCAGCAAGAGACACACTGAGAAAGCCAAATGCTAAAAGGCTGCTTTACACAGGAAGCCTGGGGTTTCTCTTCTTTACCCCCTTGCCAGCCCAGCATCTGCTCCTCTATCCCAGCAATGAGCTGCCTCATTCCTCAGTGAGGGGAGGGCAGGCTGGGACACATTGATTGTCGTCAATGAAGGAACCTGGAAGTGGCAGGAAGGAAAGTGCGAGGCCAGGTGGGACCTCAGAGAACATCCCTTGCTCCTACCACCTGTGTGTGGAGGGGAGCAGGGAGCACTGGGGTCCACAGAGCAGCTCAAGTGTTGCTTGATGCTATCAATAACTTGTCAGCCTGAATTTCCCTGCATTGCTGAGGGTCACTGGCCCCATGCTGGAAGCATCTTCCCTGGGGGAGGTGTGGAGCAGCCAGGGAGGAGGGTCCTGTATGTGTTGCATGGCCACCTGAGCAGAGTGTCACCTGTGCTGTCCAGAGAGACAGAGTTGTGGATGTTTGAGGCTCTCTGAACTCCAGCATCTTCCATAGGGACCCTGTGAGATTTGTGATTGACAGCATCAAATACCCAGCATGCTTCCTTCTTTTTCCCTTTCCTCTCTGCTGGCCTCTTATCTAAAGTGCTATCTCCTGCCTCCAGCAGCTAAGTTTCATCCCACAGGGGAGGTCCAGCAACCTGTAACCCCTTGGTAAAACCCACTGCTCCCAGAGCACATTGAGTTGGCCACAAAAAGATGCAGTTGCTTTTTGGCTCTAAGCTCAGAAATATTTTCTCCAGCCCTCAGAGCAGCTGAATTGCATTGTGATGCTGTTTCATGGTGCAGTTTTCCCAGGGCTACCAAGATGGGAGGGAAGGATCCTTTCTGAGGTAGTTGGTCTTGCCTGCGGTGACATACAGTTGGAGCTTGGCCCTAAGTCTGAATCAGCTGCAAACCCAAGGGAAATCCTTGGCACTGGCTTCAAAACCTCCTGCACTCCTGGGCAAGGCAGGACCTGAGCATGGCTTGGCTTTGCAGGCTTGCTTGTTTGCTGGAGAGCAGACCTGCACTGGAAAGTCCCTGTGGGAACATTTAGATAGTTTCAAGCAAGATAAATCTACTGCATGTGGGGAAGATGTGAGGCTGAGGAGGGAGACATTTCATCAGCTTCAGCTGAGTTAAAAATAGGGGTTTAGCTGGTTTCAGTCTCTTCCCAATATGCAGATTCTTTCCCCCCCTTCAAATTCTCCATGAGCCCTGCACAGGCATTATAAGCTCCTGGTTATAGACTTGCTTCCCCTAGGTATCTAGCAATGATCCCTATGGCTCTGTGAGGGTCTGATCACCATGGACTGAAAGCTTTGCTGTGCAGGATGGCATGGTAAAGGCCAATCCCTCTGCTCCACCTGAGCTGTGTTACTCTGTGGTTGCTGATGTGCACTTACAACCTTCAATGCCCGCAGTGTGTGTATCTAAAACAGCTGAAGTTGAGGCCATTGTGTTGAGGGCTGCTCTTTTTCCAGGCTCATTACAGAATCTGTTTGCAATGTCAGTGCTCAGTAACTGGGAGTTGCATTTGCCGAGGTCACACAAGAGTGTATTTGAGACCTTTTCATTCCTCTTTTACCTGCAAAGAAGCTGGGAAACACTGTGATGATGGAGCAGAGTCCCAGTTTCCTGTTTGCCAAAGCTGGCATGAGCCTGGAATTGCACTCCAAGGTAAAAAATGACATGCCATGTGTCTTTGCAAACTGTAGCTCTCTGTAAGATAGCTATGAGTGCCCTTTATAGAGCGATGTGGTGGGGATCCCTCTCCCTGTAGATCTACTGTCTGTTGTTGGCGGAGGACGGCCGCACAGTCAGCAGAGATGAGACAATTCACTGCAGATGGTTGAGCTCAAGCAAAATGCATCTCTATTACACTCTTTTGAGTTAAATCCTCAATTGTTTGGGGAACCTGTTGCAGAGAGGAAAAGGTAGATCATGTTTCACCAGACAATGCCTGAGCTGAAAAGCTGGGGCTGGTTTTGTAGAAGGCACACTTGACTTTTTCTCCCAACATTTGTTCTGGTTTTGCTTTTTCACAGGAGAGGGAAAGGGAAATCCTTGTGGATTAGAGTCCTTGTTGGAGAAAGGGAGTGGGGGTGAAGGCAGAACGTGAGAAGAGAGTCACTCCTATGGCTAGCAGCAGTAGGAGAGTACACCAAGGGCCGCTGCTGCTCCTGCCAGGCTAAGGGCCATAGGAGCCTTGGGAGAAAGGCTGGGAGTATGGGGATATCTCGTGATCTCCAGAGGAAACACTTCACATCTGCTGGATTCCAGCCGGAGATGTGGTACCCAAGTTGCTTTTGGTTTGGGGTTGGAACTGGATGATCATAAGGTCTTTTCCAACCCAAACCACTTTATGATTCTATGATTTCTGGGGGGTTTGGGACTGGGAGAGGAGAAGCAGGAAAGAAAGGCAGTGCTAGAGCTGGAAATTCAGGGAAAAGTTACACTGAAGATAAGCTCATCACTCTAGGATGAACAAGAAAAGAAAGAAATCCAGGTGAGAGTGCAGAGCCCTGGCTGGCATGAAGAATAAGTCTTGACTCACCAGAAAGAACTGAAGGGTTGTTTTTGTTTCTGATGCCATTCTGAACTGGGAAAAAGCCAGTATCCTAGGATTTCTGCATATTCCATTCCAAGAGGGGAAAACCCTCTGAGAGTAGTCAGTGAGCTCCACTTTGGTAGAAAAGTTGATCTGTTTTGAGCTGAATGTAGAAGATGAATGTCAAGGAAAAGTCATTTCGAAGCAAGAAAGTCCATCCTTTTCATTGGGGAAAATGTCAAAAGGGCACACTGACATTTACAGTTCTTTCCCTCTCCACGTTGTTCCCGAACAAAAATTTGCCAAAGCCAACAGGGTGTCGTTTTCTGATGGAAATCTGTTTTGACAACGATTTTCCAACCAGCTTCACTAGCGACGCACAAACATTTCCGCTCTTGATTCCAATCTAGATTTGGCAGGAAGTGGGGGTAAGGATGAAGAGGGGCTATTCTTTTCAGTACCTGTCAGTGATGTATTGCTCTGTCAAAGGATCCAATACTGCTTAAAGCATCCTGCTTCCAGGGAGATCTCGGACCCAGGTTTATGCTGGCTGGCTGGCCTGGGCAGGAATTAAAGCACTCCCTTCATGTGGAATGCTCACATGAGAGTTGAGTTAGGGCTAGATAGCTGCTGATCCAAAGTTAGGTCCTTGCTAGACTTCAGATGAGATGGGATCCCCATATTCTTTCTGCATCTATTTACTACTGCCCCTAGCAATAGAGGTATGTGTATCATAGAATCATAGAATAGTCAGGGTTGGAAAAGACCTTAAGATCATCCAGTTCCAACCCCCCTGCCATGGCAGGGACACCTCCCACTAAACCATGCCACCCAAGGCTCTGTCCAACCCGGCCTTGAACACTGCCAGCAATGGAGCATTCACAGCTTCCCTGGGCAACCCATTCCAGTGCCTCACCACCCTTACAGGAAAGAATTTCTTCCTCATATCCAATCTAAACTTCCCCTGTTTAAGTTTGAACCCATTACCCCTTGTCCTGTCACTACAGTCCCTAATGAAGAGTCCTTCCCCAGCATCCCTACAGGCCCCCTTCAGATACTGGATCATGCTTGGGACTGGTTTAGAAGTTCATCTAAGCTTCATTCAAGCTGCCATAAACGTCTTCTGTCTGACAAGATGGACTGGGATATCACTGGCAGGAAAGTCCTCAGGGCTTATTGCTCAGCTGGGGTGATGTGCAGTCGTGCTGAATGGGCCAACATAGGAAATACATGCTGCTTCTGCCTTTTGAGGGGTTGTTCCTCCAAGTTACAAGCCTGTCTTACAGGGTTTTTTGTGTGTCTGGTTTATTCTGTTGGATTTTCTGTTTGCTTTTCTCCTTTAAGATGTGGCTTCTGGATCACTGTAGGGATACCAAATGAAGACAGAAATCTTTCTGGCCCTAGATAAAGGCAAGGTAAGTGTCTGCTTCAGCTGTCTGTGCTTTGTTTGTACTTTCCTTTGCACCTCTAGAGCTGGCCAAGGAGGTGTAAAGACTGTTCTTGAGGAGTCTCAATCTTCTCATTACGGTTAGACTAAACTTTAGTTTAGACTAGACATCACTTTAGATTGCCAATGTGAAGTGGGAATAACTTCACTCCAGATAGCTTGAGAAAAGAAATTTATAGTAAATACAGAGGGTTGCACATGCATTTTGTTCTCCTGTGGTGGAGGAGACCAACACGTGGGAGGTGTGGGAAGGAGGGAACAGATTCATACAACTCTGCACTTCAGGGCAACATCATCAGCTTGTGTTTAAGGAGGGAAGCTCCTCAATGACCGCAGACTACAGATCATAGCCAGCTCCTACCTGCTGACAAGGTGCTGCTGAGATGTGTGACAACTGTAGATGGCTGTTGGCTCCAGGAGATGGCTTGTCCATGCTCTCCTGTCCCTTCATTTCCACGTGGCACCAAGGGAAACAGCAGGAACACCCCTGCCCAGGCCACAGAACCACTACCAGAAGTGCAAAGGGAGATTTTCACAATTCTTTTGTCTTTGTAGCTTTTATGAGCAGCTCAGGTGTGCAGTAGTTTTGATACTGCAGCACTTCCCCACTGGCTGAGCTCTTCCTTGGTGTTCTTCATTTGGCCAAAAGCACCAATGGCCAAGTTTAACTCTTCCTGCAGAGTGTGGCTTCTTCAACCTATCTACCCACCCTGATTTAAATATGCATCTGAGCTCCCATCACTCACTAACTTGAGGTTGTGATGCTGGTGCAATCCAGTTCACTGATTGCTCTCTTAGCCTGGATCATGCGTTTCTGTGCCACTGTGTCAGCTATTCCCCTGTGTGTGCAGGCCCTGAGATGCAGAGTAAGTTATGAGAAAACATCTCTTCACCCCAAAATCTACAGTGCCAATCAGTTCTGCTTCTCCTCTCCCTAGGGTAACACCTAGGCTGGAGGCAGGAGTTGATCATCTTCTTCATGTCATGGCTGCAGAAACATCCGAGATGTTTTAGTTTGTTCTCATATAGCTCTTATCATAGAATCATAGAATAATTAGGGTTGGAAAGGACCTTAAGATCATCCAGTTCCACCCCCCCGCCCCGCCATGGGCAGGGACACCTCATACTAAACCATGCCACCCAAGGCTCTGTCCAGCCTGGCCTTGAACACCGCCAGCGATGGAGCATTCACAGCTTCCCTGGGCAACCCATTCCAGTGCCTCACCACCCTCACAGGAAAGAATTTCCTCCTTATATCCAATCTAAACTTCCCCTGTTTAAGTTTGAACCCATTACCTCTTGCCCTATCACTACAGTCCCTCATGAAGAGTCCTTCCCCAGCATCCCTACAGGCCCCCTTCAGATACTGGAAGGTTACTATGAGGTCTCCATGCAGCTTTCTCTTCTCTAGGCTCAACAGCCCCAACTTTCTCATCCTGTCTTCATACAGGAGGTGCTCCAGGCCCCTGATTATCCTTGTGGCCTCCTCTGGACTTGTTCCAACAGTTCCATGTCCTTTTGATGTTGAGGACACCAGAACTGCACACAGTACTCCAGGTGAGGTCTCACGAGAGCAAAGTAGAGGGGCAGGATCACCTCCCTCGACCTGCTGGTCACGCTCCTTTGGATGCAGCCCAGGATACGGTTGGCTTTCTGGGCTGCGAGCACACACTGCAGCTGGCTCATGTTCATTTTCTCATTGACCAACACCCCCAAGTCCTTCTGCGCAGGGCTGCTCTGAATCTCTTCTCTGCCCAACCTGGAGCTGTGCCTGGGATTGCTCCGACCCAGGTGTGGGACCTTGCACTTGTTTTGGCATCCCAAATAATACTTGGTAGGTATGAGTGAGGTCCATATTTACAGACCCATATAACATCTAGTTCCAGTGCATGTGAAGGAAGAGGTTTGCAGGTCTCTCTCACCATTTTGTGGATTGGTGTCATAGACTCATAGAATAGTTTGGGTTGGAAGGGACCTTCAAAGCTCACCTAGCCCAACCCCCCTGCAATGAGCAGGGGTGTCTTCAACTGGACCATGTTGCTCTCAACCACATGCAGCCTGGCCTTGAATGCCTCCAAGGGTGGTGCATCCATCACCTCTCTGGAGGGAACCATCCTCTTGGGGTACCTCCTGCTGGTACCTTCTTTCCTGTGCTGGGCAGAAGGACAGATCACCTTGTACTTCAGCTCTGAACACAGGGGGCTTGCACAAAAACTGTCTTAGCACAAGTGCTTGGATGTTACCAGCAGGAAAAGAAAAGCCTCAGCGGCAATAAAATTAATTTCCTTCTCTAATATATACAAGACTTTCTCCCAGAGAATTATGACCCAAGCTGATCAAAGTCTGTAAGTGGTACTTATGCTATCAGTTTCACCCCCTTAATGCCCTCCTGTCAAAACAAAATCCCTTGGAAAGGCTTTGAGGAAAATCACATGAGCATAATGGCTTGCAAAAAACTGGTCCTAAGTACTCGGTAACATATACAGAGCAGACTATTAGATGGGCTGGTGTAATTGGACTTATATTCAAATGTAAACAGTCTTCTATGAGCAAGTTACTGCTTACCCCAGAGCAGAGCACAGGCTGAAAACACTGGGTTATCACAAGAACGAAGGGGAGGGGTTGGCAGCAGTGGGAACTTTGCCCTAAGACAGGATGGTGACTTTAGGCAGAATGAGATAAAAGGAGAAGGGAAAGGGTGGGGAAGGATGGGGCTTATTAAAGAACCATTTTCAGCCCTACAGAGAGAGGACGAAATTCAGGCTGGGTGCAATTCTGCTGCTGTGTTGCTCTCAGGTAGGAGGCAGAGGCATCAAACTATCTGATCCTTTATCTGTTGTAATGTGTTTGTTTGAACATGTTCTTGGATTTAGTGCTGCTCTGACAGCTCTGGGAACTGGAGTCCTCAGTGTGTTCCCAGAGTGAATGCACCAGGCAGTGCTGTGTCCAGAGCCAGGGGTGATGGGGGAGGCTCCATCTGCTCAGGCCAGGCCATGACCATTCCAGCCTGGTGAGTACGATGAAGGTATCATCTCAGATGCCCCATTTTCAGTACCATTTGCACGGGGAGGCAGTGCAGACACTCCCCATTTAGGAGCCACATCCCACCTTTTGAGGATTTGTTGCTACACCTCTAGGGAAGCACATATTTTGGTCCTCAGCATTGTCACAGGAGTACCCCATCGCCCCCTGGAGTGATAATAATCACAGTGCTACTCCATGTGCAGATCCTGTTGCTGCAGCCTTCTGATCTGGTGTTGAGCACTTTTAATATAAACTCTGGCCTTTTCCCATCACTGTTTAGGGATGTATTGGCTCTTTAGGTGTCCTTTACTATGAGCAGCAGTGCCCCAGATGTGTTCAATAGCTGGGAAAGGAGGAACAGCATCAGTAGGTTCAAAGTCTTAAATGGGTCTGTGTTTGGAGAGATACTGATGGCAGCAAAGCTGAGCATCATTGGTGGTTTGGATGCTTCTGAGTGGAAAAGCTGCTTCTGAGGGGTGATTCCATTTGTCTCACCCAGCAGAAACCAAAAGCAGACACAGAGTTCAGCGCTCATCAGGCCTGGCTTTTCCCTCTTCCTCCTCCCTTCTGTGCTGTTCCCCTTCTTTAGGCTGAGACCAAAAGGTCTTTCCCTAGTCTTCTATGTCTAATGCCGTCCTTCTATGGTCTGCATTCCTCCTTTCTCTTTCCCATGGTTTCAACCCTTTCTTCATGCCCTGCAGAACTTACCACTTCTTTGCCACATGATCTTTGCCCCTGGGGATACCAAAAAGCAGTATCAGGCCAGCTGGACAAAGGGATTTTTTGACAGAAGCCTGAAATATTTCAAAGGAAAATAAAAACTCCGACACAAACCAACAAAATAATACCAATAAATCCATTTCTGTTACTTTGCTTTTTCTGGTGAGTTGAAAATGAGTGTTCCCTGAAAATGAGTGCCCCAGCACTAGAGAAGGATGGTCAGGGAACAGAGACAAAGTCTGTTGGAGTCAATGAAAAGATATTCATAGATCAGGCTTGTCCAGATTCCTAACATCTCATAGAGGTATTTCCCTATCTGTCCCTCTTTCCTGGACTTACTGTCTTGCTCTCCCTTCAGAGGAAATTCCTTTCCTGGTGATAACCATGTCTCTAGCTCATATTTCCTCTTTCTTGTTGACAGTTTTAAACCAATAGATTTATGAACTTTGAAGCAATAGAAATACTTAGGACATACCTACTCTTTCCCTTATCTAGAACAGGCCAGGAACAGTCTTTTTTCTAGACACTGCACTTGTAAAGGGAAACATTTGCCTTATTACCCATCTTCTGGAAAGCCAGCCCTAGTTTATTTAATGAGGACTTTGGAAACCTGAGTTTCAGCCTGTAACGTATGAATAACCTCATTCAGAGGGATGTAGGCTGGATGGCGGAGTCAGAAGTAGCCCCAGCAGTGACGGGGCATGAAGATGCTCTCATATGACTACATCAGGTAAGGATGCCTGATTGCAGCTTATAGCCCATCCCCACTGTGCCTATCCTGCGGGGACAGCTCTTGCCTCACCAGTTCTCAGGGAGCTGTTCTAAGCATGCTGGAACATCGCTCTCCTTTTTATACCCAGAGCCTGTTGAGTGTAAATTCCTCCTTCAAGGACATCATGGATAGGGACAGACTTTCTTCATTTTTTTCCTTGTTCTCTCTGCTGGATGCCTAACGCATGAGAAAGGGTGGAGGGAGGAGGCCTTTCCTATAGAACATGGTTCTCTTGTACAGGAGATGGCTGGACAGGACAGAGCTACATCCAAGGCATGTTAACCCATGTGCTCATTTAATGCAGCAAATCCCACAGGAGACTGGAGTTAGGGGTAAGTACAGAGATAGCAGCAACTTCCCACATGAACATGAGTGCTGTGGCCTGAGGTGTGTGAAATTACTTGGCACTAATGACTGAAACCTCCCAGCATTCCCAATAGGCAGAGGAGGAATACCACAGGTAAGACAACTTCGGTGTTAAGTAAGATTTTGCATAGCTGCAGCCTCCAATGAGCATAACCTGGTGCCTGTGGCAAAAGTATCTCTAGGTATGGCTGGATTTAGGGGAGGTTGGACCTTAGTTCCAACAGCTCAAGTTCCCACTAATGATGCTGGAAAGATGGCTGTGGATAAAGCATCCCTGTGGTGTGCTGCTGTCAGGTCTGAGGGTTTGTCTTTTCATCCTGACACTGGAAAGCTTCTCCAGTGCCATTCTGAGACCATATATCCTGCTCCTTGACAGCAGTATCGAAGGCAGAAGAAGGTAGGATGGGAGATTGTGAGGAGACATTGGAGGTCCCTTGGGCCCTGCTAATGGGTGCTGCATGGTCTGTATTCCTCATGAAAGGGGAGAGTCAGCCTGACCCCAAACCAAGCTTTGCCTTGATGAAAGAGGATCAAAAGAGTTATCCTGAAGCATGGACCTGGATGATCTGAAGGTCCTTTTGAACCCAAACCATTCTATGATTCTATGTGGGGCAGCTTTGAGTGTCAGAAGGTGGCTGCAGGTTGTCTGCTGAGGAACCACCACCAGACTTTCTGGTATCTTTTTCCTGTGCTTTCAAGGGGGGTTCTCCAAAGGAGACCATTCTCATTCTGGTTATGGGATCAGTGTTTTAAATACAACTTGACTGATAATTCAATCGATTCATTTTATGGTTGCTTTGAAAATGGCTCTTTCAGGACTCTTACCAAACCTGTGATTTCCACAATCCCTTCTTCCCCTGCACTGCCCCATGACCGATGGCTCTCTTTAATCCAAGCCTATGTGAAGATGCTCAGTACTGGAAACAGAGCAGATTGGCTGGGCCCGTGCCCAAATTGACCCAGATCTGCACAAACAGCGTTTACCACCAGTGGATTTTGTGGTTTCTCTTTGAAGCATTTCTCCCCCTTCTGTATGGCTGGCGGCTGCGGGATGCAGGGATTGAGCCAGAGGCGGGACAGGGAAATCACACCCTGGCGTTTCCCCAGCTTTATCAGCTGTGGCCTTAAAACAATAAATCATTTCCCAAGGCTATAAATCCAGAACCTTTCACCAACTCGTACAGTAACTCGCATGTGTAGAACAACAGCAGGCTGTTTATCCAAACCAGCAAGCGCATCTCTAGTGGAGTTAATGATTTTGCAGCTTTCTGCTTACCCACTGGCTATGGGGCTGGGAGCTGTACTGCTGCCCCAGAGCATGGGAGGGGAAAGCAGAAGATTCAGGGTAAGAGAAACTACATTTCTTCTTCCAGAAACCAAGCTGGGATGTTTCTGAAGGGTATTTCTTTTTGTTTAGACCTCAACATGTTTCTTCCTGCTTTATTCCATGCTATTTCTTAGCTGTGATTTATCCAGGTCAGCCTTAGAAATTGGGACTGTAAGGGTTAACCTGATGTGCTGGGATATTCCTCTCTCCTCTTGATCCCCAGGTCTTGGCTCTGTTAAACATCTCCCCCTCTCTTTTACATTCAGATCCTCTTTTACAAGGCTGGGCTTGGGAATTTCAACTCAGCCAAGAGCCATCTTCCCATCCATTAAGGTTTCGTGACAGCAGGTAACAATATCACTTCAAAAAGACACAGTTGCACCATTTCCCCCTCCCCAAATTAAACTCTCTGACAACACCATCTGAGCAAAACATAGGAAGAAACAGCTGCCTTTTTTCTTTGGAAGACTTATCTGCATCCACACCCCAATGGGTCCATTTTGGGGCACAAAGGCAGAGCTGACCCAGTGGCTACTGATGCCTTTTGAGCACTGCAAGGCTGTTTGCTCAGAGACCTTTGCAGTCTCGTTTAGCTGCCTCACCCCCCAAGAGGAGCTGAAGATACTCTGCTTTATCAGCCTGCTGCTGACCTCTTACCCTGCATCAGGCCAGCAAAGGCTGGATCATGTCTTGGCTAATCACTGTGGCTGCAGAGCCCTAAAGGTCTGCATCTACCGTGGGATGCTGTGAGCTCACATTCTCAGCCTGCCTTGCTTCCAGTCCTTTAACCCTCCTTTCTTTTCTCCTCTCTGCTGCCTCAGTCTCGCGTTCTCACATCTTTATTTCCACGTCTCCTGCCACCTCTCACACATCTTCCCTATCTCCTGCCTCACAGGGCACAGGTTGCTCTGTGCTGCTGCTGTGCTCGTGTGTGGTCCTCCACCTGGGAGGAAAAGAGCCCATCAGTGTGACTTTGTCTCTCCTGTCTGGGTACTACTTAGTGATAACAATAATAGTCAGAGGAAGGGCTCTTGCGAGGGGAGATCAAACAGGAGGTGGAATGTTGGGTTGGACAGCGCTGGGAAGGCAGCCCAGGAGGTGCCAGCATGCTGCATGGGCAGGGAAGGAGAGGCTTTTTATTCCTTTCTTTCCAAATATCTTTTCTTTCTGCAGGAAATATGGAGAGAAATAAGAAACTCTGGTACCTTTTTAGGTTTTGATAAGCAGCTACATGAATACAAGTCTGCCAAACCAGGAGGTATGCACCCACAGAGGCTCCTAGTCCCTACCTACAATTCCTTTTTACTCCTTATTTCTCCCAGCAACATCACTGTAGTAAAACACTCTTCTTCCTAAGACTTCTTCTGCCAAACCCATCTAACTACAGAGCAAGCTTCAGCACCCTCACACAAACCCCTCACCTGGGTTAGGAGCTCACGTTGCTTTTGCTCTGGGTTTTGGATAGTGATGCGTCCCGATTTCCATTGAAATCTTCTTTTAGGTGACTACTGGAGGAGCTGCAGTCCTCCTGTGCCTCCCCAGAAGCCTTCAGCCAGCCTGGATAGGATGGGAATATCTCCTCTAAGGAGCTCGTAATGAGTTATAGTGTGATTGAACTTGCAGAGCGCCAGGTCACTATGTGGTGTGTTAATGCACATGGTTGTACGTGTATTGCAGCTCAGACCCGGGCTATGCCAGTGCTCTTATTGCACATAAGGGCCTGAGGTTGGTGCCTTGTCCTTTGGTTTGCAAATCAGCAGAAAACCAGTCCAAATGTCCAAGTCCTTCTCAAATCTCACTCTGAAGGGCAGGAAACTCTAATGCTAAGGCATGCAGGGGTACCTGTGGTTGTGCCACCAATCCATCTCCCTTCTGTGCCCCAGCCAGCTGCTGTGGACACATTGTGCCTTCTATCCCTGTGGTTTTTGGCCCTCCTGAAGTCCCCACATCCTAAAGGACACCCACTGGTGGGCACTGCTTGTGCAGAAATAGCTTCCTGCCTTGAAAGGCAGGGAGATTCTCTGGCTGTGAATGGCTTTTAATAAGTAAATACTTCCAGGTTTTTAAAGAGTGAAATAGATTTGGACCCGTGAGAGCCCTTGGGGGACTCTTCCACTCTCCCACCAGACTTTCTGATATCTTTTTTCCTGTGCTTTCAAGAGGGGTTGTCTAAAGGAGACCACTCTCATTCCAAGTTATGGGATCAGTGTTTTAGATACAACTTGATGGATAATTTGATCAATTGATTCACTTTATGGTTGCTTTGAAAATGGCTCTTTCAGGACTCTTACCAAACCTGTCATTTCCACAGTCGCCCCTGCCCCTGCACTGCTCCATGATGGATGGCTCTGCCTCAGCACTCAGACAAGCGTGGGGTGCAGGGAGCTGCTTTCCCTGCCCCAAATCCCTTCCCCAGCAAGTGTCAGACCCTTTTCACCCCACTGATCTTCAAACACACTGCATGGACAGTCAGTGTTAACATCCTCCCCCTGCGCCATGTTTTCAGGTGGGGAAACTGAGGCACTTTCAAACTGAGTGATGGGGCTGACCTCAGTGGGCAGTGAAACAATGCAGACAGAGGCAGAATACAGCCATTAAAATAATGAAAGGCTGTAGGGCACTCCTGCAACTTGTGCTTTTTTTTCCCTATCAACCTTTTAGGACCCTGGAGAAGACACAGGTCCACTGCAAGCACTGATGTGCACAAAATGAGTTTTTCCACTGAGCTCCTTGTGGCGTCAGCCTCTCCCCACGCTGCCCACCATGACAAACCCAACATTTTGCAATTAATCCCTCCACAGGTGAATGCTAAAAGAAATCCAAAACTCAGGTGAAATCAGGGCTTAGGTCCTAGCACTGACTGCTTTTGCACATGCCATGGGGCTGCTGCTATCCTTCTCCAGGCTGCCCGCACTGCAGCTGGGAGGGAGCATCCTGGTCCGTCCCTCCCCATCTCTCCATGGGCTGACAGAGATGGATGGCAGCACGACCAGGAACGTGCTGTCAGGCTCAGGCTTTCCTCCCAGGAGAAAGCTGCAGGCCTTTGAGAGAGCCCCGTGATGAAGATGTAAGAGCAGTGTTTGACACGGAGCTCCCTTGTTGGGGCAGTTGTGGCTCGCGTCAGCCGTCTGCCAGGCAGGTCCCCCACCTAAAAGGGTTGCTGTGCTTCATGGCTCCTTTTCTGGCTGCAAGAAATGGTTGAAGGGGTGTGGGGTGTGGAACAGGACACTGCAATGGGAGATCTGCTTGGGGAAAAGCTGTAAGAACCATTTTGGGGGTGGGGACAAAGTCACGAACTGAAGCAGGGGAGGTTCAGGTTGGATATAAGGAAGAAGTTCTTTACTGTAAGGGTGCTGAGGCCCTGGCACAGGGTGCCCAGAGAAGTGGTGAATGCTCCATCCCTGGCAGCGTTCAAGGCCAGGTTGGACAGAGCCTAGGGTAACACGGTCTAGTGTGAGGTGTCCCTGCCTGTTGTAGGGGGCTGGAACTGGATGATCTTAAGATCCTTTCCAACCCAAACCATTCTATGAAAACAACCAGGAAGAGTCACGGGGGGAAAGATGAGGGAAGAAATGCTCATTCCCCCTGCAGTGGGGAGAAAGATGAGCAAAGAGAGACAAACCCCTCCTGGGCAGAGCCCTGTGAGCCTGCACCCGAAGGAGTTAATTCCCCAACCAGTGCACTAAGTGGTCAGCAGCCCAATAAATTATGCCCTGGAAAGACAAACCACAATCATCATTAGTCACGGCTCATTGGCCTGTTAAGCCTCCTCAGTGAAGTTTATCTCTTCCCTCCTGTCCACCGGCAGCCATATTTCATGCTCCGAAAACAGATGACCCCGGGGGTCAGTGAAATGAAAGCCCCATTCAACAGGTCTGCGAAGGACTCGCCACGGAAAGAAACGGCCGAGGTCAAAATAACATTGAGATACGGGCAGCCCTTCAGCCGCTGCCCTCCCGGAGCAGACACACACCACACGCTCAAGTGACCAAGACATGTTAATCCGTTTCAGGATCAGGCAGGGTCAGGCTGGGGCTGGGAGGAACAGTGGCATAATTAGGTGAGGGTGACCTCCATAAAACAGTAATGGGCTTCCAGAGGCACGCCGGCGTGCTCTGCCCTGCTCTTCTCAAGATGGGAATGGCTAAGAGGGATGGAGGGAGTCCCAGATGTTGTCCTGCTCTTCGCCAAGATGGGAGCAGCTAAGAGGGGTGGAGGGAGTCATAGAATCATAGAATGGTTTGGGTTAGAAAGGACCTTAAGATCATCCAGTTCCAGCCCTCTGCCATGGGCAGGTACGCCTCACACCAGACCATGTCACCCAAGGCTCTATCCAACCTGGCCTTGAACACCGCCAGTGATGGAGCATTTATCACTTCCCTGGGCAGCCCGTTCCAGTGCCTCACCACCCTAAAAATCTTCTTCCTCATATCCAAGCTAAACTTCCCCTGTTTCAGTTTGAACTCATTACCCCTTGTCCTATCACTACAGTCCCTCATGAAGAGTCCCTCCTCAGCATCCCTGTAGCACCCCTTCAGATACTGGAAAGCTGCTATGAGGTCTCCACGCAGCCTTCTCTTCTCCAGGCTGAACAGCCCCAACTTTCTCATCCTATCTTCATACGGGAGGTGCTCCAGAACCCCTGATCATCCTCGTGGCCCTCCTCTGGCCTTGTTCCAACAGTTCCACGTCCTTTTTATGTTGAGGACACCAGAACTGTACACAATGCTCCAAGTGAGGTCTCACAAGGCCCAAGTATTGTCCTACTCTTTGCAAGATAGGAATGGCCAAGAGGGATGGAGTGAGGTCCCAAATATTGTAATGTACAGCCTGGCTTCTCTGGGTGATAACAGATATTTAGACTCTGGAAGACATGTACCCAGTACTATAATTTTCCTGATGCTGGAGGTAAAACTTGGGGCTGAACCCATTTTGACATCCATGTCTCTATAAACAAAGCGTTTTCAAACCGGCTCCCCTCATGCCTCTGAGCTGTGTTTTTGAGCACCATAAATCAGGAGGTGCTGGCTCAGGGCTTTTCCAGAGAGGGAAGCAGCAGAGGAGTGAGGAACAGGGGTAATTCTAGCTAACGCTCTGCTGAGATAACTTCTTTTCAAGACAGCTCGTGGAGATCACGTTTCGAAACAGCTATTTGTCTGCCTATTTGTTGCAGCATGCGTCATGGGATGGTTGAATACAAAGCAATAGAGATGATGTGATTTGGGACATTTAGTCTCCCTCCCTTGTTACAGCTGTGCCTGGGCACAGATAACGGCTCTGCTGCAGGTGCAGTGCATCCCAGGCCTGGATCTCTGCCATGGCTGCAGGAGGGATCTTATAAAGGGAAGGAATGATGAGCAAGGCTGTGTTTTCTCCCTTTACCTCATTGCTCATTGGAGGTTGAGCAGCTACTGCTGCTGTGCACTGTTTGCAGCCAGTGACTTGCAAAGGAGACCTGGAGGATTTGGGTAACCCAATGCAGGAGCCCTGCTTGTATGGTGGGAGCCCTGGCTGGTGGGGATGGAGAGGAAGGAGAGGTATCCTCCATCTCTGCAAGGCTGGTGTTGGGTCTGTCTCCACTAGCTCCCAGGGGTGCAGGATGGGGTCCCTGTCTCTGCCCATGGAGGCTGGGATGCTCTGCCTGAGGGATTTCAGGCAGCATGAGATGTGAGGGAGGTATTAGGGATCTGAGCAAGGGGTGCTTGCAGTGGAGCTGTGGAGTCTATCTTTGCCCTGGTATCTATCTAGGGTCCCCCAGCCCTTAACTCTTCTGCTGTGTAACTCAAATGACTAAAATACGCAGTGTCATCCCTCTTCTTTCATGTTAATCTGCCAGGAAAACTTCAGACTAACAAAACCATCTGTTCTAGATAAAAGTTGTGGGGGTTTTCACTGGATTCGGTTTTATTTTTCCAGTTGGAGATGGAAGTCTTTGCTGCAGAAACTCATGTTGGGAGAGTTTTCTGAAAGCCCGTATCCCACATGGAGCTTCAGCCTCTATCCCTATCTGCTGAGCCCTCATAGGACCCTTTTTCTCCTGTCTTAGGCTGTGGGGTGACACTGAGTCCTATGCAAGGAGTTGGGATGTTGCACTGCAAATGCCATTAGCGACCTCCCAACCTGCAGAAGGTCACAGCAGTTGCTTGTGGCAGTCCAGGGAATTGAGCCACGATATCCCACATCCCAAATGAGCATGCCAGCTTCCAGCCCGTGCTTCGTCTTCGCTGGCCACCAGCTACTTCAGATGACAGCACACAGTGAGGACAAGGTGTGAACTGACCTGGTATTGATTTGTTTCTAGACAAGGAAGATGAAAATAGATAGAAAAGTATGAGCATGAAGGATGTGGTGCTGACAGCAGGTAAGGTTTGTTATTCACATCCTTTTATTTACAAGCTGGTCAAAAGTAGACCCAGGTGAGCCTGGGAAGTTGGGACAGTATGTAATGCATATGGGGTTTTATGCTCCAGTAAATAATGAACCCATTAGTTAAGTTGTAATTAGCTTCTTATGGTGGTGTTCTGTGTGCTGCACACAAGCTGGGGATGAGTGCTGCCAGGCTTTTCTGTCTGCATGAGGCACAGCAGAGCCTGTTGTGTGTAGCAGTCATACCTCCCTTGAGTCACCTGCGCTTTGGCAAAAGCAAAGTCTATCCTATTTTTCACCTTTCCCTAAGTCACTTTCCCCTTGTCATTGAATTAAAGCGCATTGGATTGGCTCCTTTGAAATGCCTACATCAGCAAGGCAAAGGGGCAGCAGTGGTGGGACCAGGCAGAGCAGGGAGGAGATGAAGGAGGAAGGTCTGAGGAGGGCGACAGGCACAGTACTGGAGGAAAATTTACAGCCTCAGGCTTGGGCTCTGGGCCCCCTTTTTATTACATTTTACACTGAACAAGCCAGATTGAGTTACCATTGTGTTCTCATCTGCTCTATCAGGGCTGCGTTCAGATCCAAAGGCTGCAGGGATAGAAAGAGAGAGCCATGGAGATGTCGGTTCTGGCCGTCAGCAAATACGTCAGATGTATAAATAAAGAGCAGGCAATATTTCATAAGCTTAGAGTGGGATTTAGCTGTCCAGGGGAATCTGGAAGAAAAGGAGCGCAGCTACCATTTCCCCAGTCCCCAGGACTGTATAACTTAGATGAATCTCCACTTTCCTGTTGTCCCTGGATAATAGAGGCATTTGTAAACTGTTTGCTGGCTCCTCCCTCATCCTTGCCAGCTTTACCAGTGCAGAATGGCTTCTGACAAAGCTGGAAGTGTAAAAGCAAGCCTGGACAGTGAGATTTTGATAGCTGGTTTCCAGAATAACAAGCATGTTGTCCTGGAAAGCTCTGGAGTTTGGAATGAGTACTGATTTGGGAGCAGGATTTTATGTGGTGATGTACAAAAGAAGATGCAGAAGGGAAATGTGCCTGAGAGCTACTTGCAGATGGATATGACTCCTCCTGAGGTGTTCTGGGAGGATGAAATTGGGCATCAGTAGTTGTGTACATGTTTTAATGGCTTCTCACCTTCAAAAGGTTGAAGTTGGTGAATGCTGGTAGGCATGGACCCATCCCCACTGAATGAGGAAGTGTTGAGCTTCACCAGAGACTGTAGCAATAAGACAAGGGGTGATGGGCTCAAACTGAAACAGGGGAAGCTGAGGTTAGATATAAGAAATAAGCTCTTGCCTGTGAGGGTGCTGAGGCGCTGGCACAGGGTGCCCAGAGAAGCTGTGGCTGCCCCATTCCTGGCAGTGTTCAAGGCCAGGTTGGACACAGGGGCTTGGAGCAAGCTGCTCCAGTGGAAGGTGTCCCTGCCCATGGCAGGGGATTGGAACTGGATGGTCTTGATGTCTGTTTCAACCCAAACCAGGATCATTCTCTGATCTCAGTTTAGTTATGCCAAGGTAGAAACCAAGCCACCCCTTCACCCATTTGCTCCCTCCACAAGTCCTGTATTTAAACTTGAGCTTTCAGCTTTAAGTTGCAGTGTTTGCTTGAGCTGTAAGACCTCTACTCTGCCCTCACCAGCACATGGCACACGGTGGTAGCAGCTAGTTTAGCATAAGTACTGCAGCCCTTTTCTGACTGTTACTCCACTTCTACAGACAGGGCTGAGTTTGGCATCCTTGGTCACGTTTGATATTGCTTCTCCACATGTAATTTGTCATGGCCTTATTGGAACATCTGCATCATGGCCTCTTATTAAGCCCTTAGAAAAACAGAAGCATCTAATGCCTGAATAGTTTTAAATTTGGAAGCAGAGTGGGAGTAGATAGAAAATACATTCCCCTTCATGTAATCATCAGAGGAGGACAGTTCTGAACAATGACCAGATCGTCCTCACACTGATGATGACAGCAATTTCAGACTTATCGCACCCCAGCACTATATTAAGGCACTGAGATTACATTGTTCTTGAATAGCACAACATCTGCTGGAAATCAGCATGGAGAAGGCTGATGTAGGGTCTAAAAAGCTTTATAATGGGACAGAGAAAATACTCTCCCATGGGGAGAATAATATCTTTGCCCTCCTGGGTTCTGCTCTGTGCTGATGCTCTGTAGGAGCCACAAACTTGAGATGCAGCCACTTGCCTCAAGTTGGTGAGGACATCAGTCACTGATGTCAGCAGGTCCCAGGCCTGCCCAGCCATGTGTTTTGGAGTGAGTTTCTTCCCTTTTTCTTGCCTATTCCAAGTCTTTTGTGCATGAAGACAATCTGAGAAAGCTGGGGCTCTTCAGCCTGGAGAAGAGAAGCTGTGTGGGGACCTCAGAGCAGCTTTCAGTGTCTGCAGGGGAGTTACAGGGATGCTGCAGCAGGACTCTTCATCAGAGACTGTAGTTATAGGACAAGGGGTGATGAGTTCAACCTGAAACAGGGGAAGTTCAGGTTAGACATCAGGCAGAAGCTCTTCCCTGTGAGAGTGCTGAGGTGCTGGCACAGAGTGCCTAGAGAAGCTGTGGTTGCCCACCCCTGGCAGTGTTCAAGGCCAGGTTGGACAGAGCCTTGGGTGACGTGGTCTAGGGTGAGGTGTCCCTGTCCATGGCAGGGGATTGGAACTTGATTATCTTAAGGTCCTTTCCAACCCTAACTATTCTATGATTGTGGCCACAGCTCCTTGCAAGGCACACCAAGTTTAATGCATGTCACTTCTGTGCTTGTCATGATGCAGGACAAAGACCCCATTTCTTATATTAAAATATTCCCAAGCTGGCTAGACTCGTATCAAAGAGTATTCATAATCAAATACTTTGATACATTCATACCAAAATACTTTGATATATAATGAACCCAGACTAGGGTAGGAACTTTCTGCCCTTTATCCTGCTTTTTGACTGAGACCTACTCTGCCCTGGAAGAGCCTCAGTTTCCTGAGGAATAATGAACAGAACTTGCGGATAACTTTAGGAGTGACTCACTGACTTGGTTCCCTGCCTGGCCTGGTTAATACCTCATCTCCATGGCCCTCCTTGTAGCTGGGAAGAATATCTCTTTGCATTATATTTGCTGATTCTCATGTTGAGAAGTTGCAGCAGCATTAAGGAGTTTGTCAGAAGCACTGCTTTGATTTTTACAGGTCATTTAAGTTATCCAGGATACAGGAATAGTGAACACTGAGGCTGTGTGGGTATTCTGTGGTCTTGTAGCTAAAAATGCAGCAAAGGCTCTGAATTATGAAGATCTGGACCTGCAATGGTGGTGGATTTTCTTCTATCTGAAGTATGCAGTTCCAGAAGCTGTGCTGTGCATCTGAAGGTGATATCTGAGTCTTGCCAGTCATCACAGTCCGTGGCAGCCCATGATTTGATTTCATATGGCATATGGATGATCTGGGGGATGAGGAGCGTTATTGCCAGGCATTGTGTTGATGTGTGGCTCTGCACAATAGGTCAGAAATCCAGTTCAGCCTTCTTCAGGCTGCCCTGCTTCTCCTTAGGAATCACAGACGCTGATCTGCGGAACCTCAGCTCAAGGAGCTTTCAAAGGACCATTTTAGCAGCCAGTGCAAACCATCCATCAGTGCTCCTGTCTTCGCTCTAACTTGCTCCATTCTGGGTTGCCTTAATTCGGTTATGATGAAATTTAGAGGAACTGCTCCTGACAAATGAGACTTTCTCTAGTGGGTTTCTTCTTTAAACCATTAACACATGCTTAAATATTGTCAGGACTTGAAAAGAGAACATTTAAGTCCTCAGAGATCCTTCACTGTTGAAGGCAGCTTCTGGCATGTGGGGGATCATCGCTACCCAAGAGCGTATCAGCGTGAGAGTATCCTTGTGCTGTTCATCCACCCCAAACATGTCAAGAGAGTTACAGGACAAATGAAAAGCAGCTTGAGGTTATGATAGCAGGATAACTGTTTATAAGCAGCAGAACAGGAAAGCGATGGAGAGGTCGAGTGGATGATGCTGACTTAAGACTTCTCTGTGTTTTACATGGATCTCGAGGAGCTTTGGCTTTCAAGGAAAAGCCTTGCAATAACAACAAAGGTTTTATGCCACTCCTTCCAGATCAGACACCTGACAGCCATTGCAACTAAGCCTGTCCTCCAAAGAAAGAACCCCCAAGAGTTCTTTCTCCTCCTCCCAACCTTTCCAGCACCAGTTTCCACTGGTGCTGCTGTGACAAGTCTCTCTGGAGAGCACCAAGAACTCTGATGGCAAATACTTATTAATTGATTCACTGGGACCAAGGAAGCATCCGATCCAATTAGAGATACATAATTTATGCCATCGAACGCAGAGATTGGGTCACTATCGATCCAGGGCGAGAAAGGGGCTGACAGCTGTTCTGGTGTCAGGGTTATGGAACTTGAACTGAGATGATGATCCTTCAGCAGCAGCGGGGGGTGGCAGGGGACCACTCAGGTCCACCTGAGGTCTCCACACGCTGCAGGCACGACCATTTCTATTCTTTAATCTTGACCACACCAAGGGCTTTGAAATCCATAGAGCTCCTGAAGGTTTAGTGCTCTATGTGCTCAGGTACAGCACAGGTTTCAAGAGGTAGCAACCGAAGGCAACTTTTTACCATGGGACCTCACAGACCAACCACCTTAGTTTTCAAAAAGCCATTGGTCATCCTAGTAAGCCCATATCCTTAGAGTAGCGAAATGAAATACCTACTCCAGAAACACCAGAGAGGAACTTGGTTGTAGTAATAGGACAAGTTAAAAAACAGTTCTACTACAGTTTTGGGGCTTGGTGGCTTCAGAAAACATGAGAAGCAGCAAGAGGGAAAGTCTTACTGAGCATGCGGGTACGTGCCATATGTCAGCATATGGAAGTTTCAGGACAGACCACTGCACGCTGTGTGCATCCAATTCAAAGTGCCTTTGGAAGACAGAAAATCCTGGTGTTTCCTAATTTCGCTTTAATTCTCAACCTTTGCTCCTGATGGAGCAGCTGAGGGAGGAGGAGAGTGGTTTAGGGTATAAAAATCCTAATTTTACTTTAATTCTAAAACAAATATATCCTTATATCATTTAATCCTGAACAGAGGATGTTTTTATGAATAGGATTCTTATATCTTTTTGATTGTAAAGCAAATAGATCCTTCTAATCCTAAAGAAAATATAACCTTATATCCTTTAGTATGTAAGAATCCTAATTTTGCTTTCATTATCTACCTTTACTTCATGCGAAGGGCTTAGGGAGGAGGAGAGTGGTTTGGTTTTGGTATATGGAAAGGAAGGAACAGAAGGAGATGATGTAGCTCATGACATCAGGAAGCCACTGACATGGCCATACAAATAACTGTATATGACTATTACAGCAGCTGGGGGGGCTGTGACCTTAAAAGTGTCCTACTATGGGAGGAAGAGTGACTGAGGCCTCCTTCCCTGCGGATCACTCCCCTGTGTCCATTCCTAATGGAGGGACATTCTAGGGATTGGGTCTGAAACATGGGCAAAGAGTTTTCCAAGGAGGCCAGAAGAGTTAAGGCTCTACCACCCATCCTTTGGGGTATTTTAAGGGCAGGGGGATTGCTAATATGAGCCAGATGGAGACTTCCCACCCACTTTGGTGGAATTTGGAGCAGACCTAATGTGAGTGGATCCTCATTGAGGGGGACAAAAGGGGAAAGCTTTGCGAGGTCTAAGTGGTCCAGAGAAGCAAGGGTCGCTCAGCTGAGATCCCCCTGGAATGAGCACATGGTTATTACAGGCAAAGGCAATCTGTTATTTCCACTCCTGAACATTTATTTGGGTCAGGGTGGGAAAATCCGATTGCCTTGCCAAAATCCCACTGGGGTGGTAAAAATACAAATCCCACATATTATTATGTGTGTATTCTGAAAAGTGGTTAGTGACTGCGTTTATTGCATCTGGCCACTCGCAGGGAGTTATCCTCTCTCTGCCCCTTCCCCTAAATTCACATGCTTATACATGAATATGAGTCCTGCTGGGACCTATTAAACTGCTTTAGGGGGATGGAGCTGGAGTGATCCTATACCCAGCTCCTCACAGGGCTTCTAGCAGCACATCCTGCAGGGAGGAAACATCATTCAATGCTGTTTGCCCTACCTGGTGAGCCACTGCATGGATGTGGTGTGATGCTTTCCCCAAAGCTGCATCATCTGCTCAAGGACCTGTTTCATGGGCCAGATGGAAACACCAAGGATGTGAATTGTTTACAGCATCATCCCTGGACCCTTATCTCCGAGAGGAGCAAGCTGTGTATTTCATCCAAGTAACATTGAGTTTGACCTGTAATGGATCGAGGAAGGTGGAGGGCAAAGAAGATGAGTGTTAGGAAGATGGTGTTGCCTTTGCACTTCATTAGCAGTAAGATAGGTTGCTGATTTGTAAGGGTGGATGGAATAGGATTCTGAACATGATTTATGTGTGGCTACTGGGAAAATGAAGGGGAGCTTTACCAACTATGTGTGTGAAGCCACATAGCATCTTAAGTCATAGCAGCTATCAATCCATCCCAAAAGCCGAGCACTTTGTGCACATCACTGCTTCCAGACTCAGCTCTTGGCCCTCCCAGTCCTGGACAGGCAGAGGACAGCAAGAACCTATTGCAATTATGGCAGCCCTAGGAATGGTTCAGGTCCATGCTGCTCCAGCCCTAGAATCTCCATCTCCATCCAAAAACTCCAGCTGCCCACCCCAGCACTGCTCCTGGATGCATCTTTCCACTAGAGGAAACTTCAGCTGGAGACGACGGCCTTTCTAACCTTTGTATCCAACAATTACACCTTGGGTTCTGGGTGTAACATAGGACATACACAGCACATTCTGAGGCAGGGCCACTGTGGCTTTCAAAGTGAGATATGAATCTGTTCTGTGACTCATGTACCTTGATCTTATAGAGCGGGTTGGGATGTGTTTGCAGACAAAGTGGCCTCTGAGCTGGATGAAGAGTCCAAAATACCCTTTTTTGGCTACTCAGAACTGCCAGTGGATTGCTGCCTCACATCCAAATGGTGCTTTCCAGCCCTACATTCCCAGCTTTGGGCCAGAGCCCTTCACTGTTGGCTTCTCAAGCCCCACAACTGCCTTAGAAGCTACACTGGACCTTATTAATTTGAATCAGTTCCATCCCCTTCTCTCATTTCGCACTTACTGTAGGGAGATTGGGTTACGTGCGTCAGCATTGGGATGCTGTGAGCTCCTGCCTGATGTTGGCTGAACTCTGCTGCCTCTGCAGACTGGGACTGGCCTGGCACTTTTAAGGCAAGAGGAAGGTACCTCTGCTACTCTGGTGCTATCAGAAAGCATCAGCATTTGTGTCATAGCAACACCTCAGAGTCCTGCTGGGTTAAAACCACCAGCTTGAATGACTGTGAAGAACATGCAAGCTCCTGCTCCCTAGGAAGGTTATGTCTGTAGCCAGCCAAGTATTTACTCCCTAAAGCAGCCCAAGGCAATGAGCAGTTCCTCATGTCTTCTGCAACCACAGCAGCCCCATCTCTAGCAATGCCCAGCAATCCAAGGTGGAAGAGGTGCCAAGATACAGATAAAAGGTGACCTTTGCATCCATGCTTGTAGCATCCATCACAGACCGGTGCCTGCGTGCGAGCTGTTGGTGCCGAAACAAGACACAACCCCCCGCCACCCTTACCCACCTGCACTGATGGTGCTGCATTTAGCTCACGTTCAACATGCTCTGTGAAGCAAGCAAAGGCATAAAAGCAAAGGAAAGTCATCTCCCAGCCTGACCTTGGGCTCGCAGGACCCCATGGACTTGCCCCCTTTTCTTCGTGCAGCAAACGCTGGCATGCATGCTTCGGGATAACAGCTTTTACCAGGGAGAGCTGGAATCTTTAGGAGGAGCAGAGAGGTAGAAAAAGCAGGTGCTGTGCAAAGAAGGCAGCAGAGCCCACAGAAAGAGTTCCCTTGCAGGCAAATGGGAAATGCATCCTGCTAGAAGGCAAAGAGGACTGGGGGAGGTTATGGATCTCACTGATTTGCATAGCTTGGGACTTAGTGCACATCTCCATAGTGTTAGGTCAGGCACTTCCTTCCCCAGCCTCTGAGGAATCACTTGTTACTTGTATTGGCTCGTATGTTACTTGTGTTTGAGGCTAATTAAACGCTGAGCTCAACCCCCTGATTACAAGGACAGGGCTGAGCCCATGAGCAGACCACAGTGGAGGATGCCACAGCCCCCAGGCTGACCCCACACCACTGCAGACCCCACGTTTACAGTTAGGACATTATTTATTCTGATACCAGCAACGCTCTCTTGAAATATATCGAAGGAGAGATTGGGAAAATGAAGTGTATAAGATTTATCCTGCACTAGAGGATTTCAGCATCCAAGAAAGCCAGAGCATCCAGTCCTTCAGACTTAATAGAAACCTCCTGCTTTATTAATGTTGCCTTATTTATTATTTTTCCCCTTGTCCACATGTCCTGGGCAGAAAGTCAAAGCTGTGTTTGAGGAGCCTTCCTGGAGGTTTTCATTAATAACAAGGCCAGGGAATCCACTGCAAATGTAAAAATAATCGATTTGAGAGCCCTGAAAGGATGGAGAGTTACTCACTGTGGAAATATTAAGGGAGAAAGTGGGACTGGGAGGTTCCCATGGCTCAGTATTGCCTAGCTGTGAGCTTTGAAAGCTGCCTGAAGGCCAAGGAGATGAGGAGCAGGAGGTAAGGTTGCCTCCGAGCGGCATGGAAAGGCAGCTGCGGCTGCTCTGCTGAGCACTGATCTTCCACATCGGGATACGCCTGAGCTTAGGAGTGTGTCAGGGTCCTTCTAGGGCTAAAGAGAAAGGGAATAGGTGGACAGAGAGTTTTTGTCAAGCAGAAGATCTGCTCCTTGCTCACCCCTTGGAGATGAAGGTCCAGGGTAGTGCTCACAGAAGGATGCTGCTGATGCTGGACAACGCAAGGAGCGTCCGGTTCTTGTGGGGATGCTGAGACTATGTCACCTCTTTCCAAGTGACTCTGGCAGCAGAGCCAGTGCTGCTTCTGTGCTTCACAGTTATCGCCTGGCCCTGGTGTCACCTTCTCGTGCTGGTTTGCTGCACAGGAAGAAGATGCCACCATGTCTGGATCAGTCCCTGGTGCATCAGAATGGGAGGAAGAATAGGAGACTGTTTCCCACCTCAGCACAGATGTGTCAGCCCCAGAGCTTGAGCAGTTATAATCTTATCTATAACTCAGACTGCAGTGTGGGAGCCTCACAGAGGCCTCAGGTACCCCAGGCTCTGCAGGGGTACAGCCCCCTCTCCTTCCAGTGCATCCGTTTCTTCTGGCTTTTGTGGTACCAACTGCATGGATAGATTTTCCCATGGATTTTTGTCGTGCCAGCTCCACCTTGAAGCCATTTCTTGGCCCCAGCTCTGACACATGCCATACTGTACATCCTATGCTCTGCTGTACCCCTGTTCTTGCCTGCAATGACTGGATCTCATCCAGTCCCCTTTTACTGCAGCATCACTTCAGAACAAGACCATCCACCCCAGCACTGTCCTGTGGGGACCTGGATTCAACCCCTGACAAGGAGGAAGAAGAATCTATGGTGGCATTCAAAATGCTTCAGTTTGAATGGGCAAAGACTTCAGGGCAGGATCCTTCCTACAAGTGGGCCAGTCTCCATACACCAGGCATTTGGGAGAGGACAGGGCTGTTGTGGTGCCAAGTAATGCTCTTCTGATACCCTGCAAGGCTTCTTCAGAAGTTGATAAGCCTTATTTTGCAGAGCCAATATGAGAAACCCTGACAGCCATTCCCAAACTTGAATGTAGACAGATCACTTCCAACCCAAACCAGGCTGAAATTGGATTTAAGAGCCCCTTCAAGTTGCTTGAAGAGTTTGCACTCCCTGCTCCACATCAAGTTATAGGAATTGAGGAACAATCTGCTAAACTTCATTGTTTATACTGGTGGAAAATGGGTTTTAAATGGGTATAGATCATTGGGAAAGGAGAACCACAGCCTTTCACTTTTTGCAAGTCCTCCAGGTATGTCCTAAGAGAGGTTTGTATGGAAAGCAGAGCTCCTGCAAAAGAGCTAAAGCGCACAAGCAGTGGTCTTCCAGCCAGCCAGGACCTCTGGCCACCAGCACTGTGGAGACAGAAGGAGGAAGAAGTGGGTTTATACACCAGCTGGGAAAAGGCGGCAGTGAACATGGATGCAGATGGAGACTGACTGCAGGGTCGGATGCCAAACCAGCCTTGCTAGAGCTGCTGGCCAGACACAGGAGCAGCCCTGCAGCCTGTTGGAGAAGCACTTCAGCTCCTACACGGCTCCTCCTTCGGTGCTTTTCAACAGCTCTGCGGCCCCCCCCCAACCCCAGCCCACTGCGCTGGTGGGCCGAGGGGCTGGAGGCATTTTCCCAGCGCTCTAATCTAACAGCACCAGTGGGAATGTTTACAGCACGCTGCCACTTGAAGCCTTATCAGCCTCCTCCCCTATCTCCCACCGCCCCTGGCTGATAAACGGAGGGGCTGGTGGCACCCAGGGGAAGCACCCAGAGCAGGGGATGGAGCTGGGGACTGGCCAGGTACAAAGCCAACAGGGATGGGGTGCTCCTCCTGTGACCCCCTTTGTGGTGATGAGGATGTGGTGGAGGGGAAGCAGCAGAGCAGATCTCTTCCCAAAGGAACGCTGCAAGCAAAGGGTTGTACTTGGGAGCAACCAGTTTCCAGGCCTGGACAAAATGAACATCCCATGGGTGACAGGATACATTGTGGGAACAAGGAAACGCAGACCCATAGAAGTCAGAGGCACACCAGAGAAGGTGGCTCCAGTATTTCCAAGCAAAGTGGAAACCAACTGCTGACACCTGCATCTTGGGCAGGTTTTCCCTAAATCGGCCTAATGAGCAGAGGATAAAAGGCAGCTCACGTGAAGTTGTGCTCTCTGCTCTGTGCTGGAGCCATAGTTCTGAGATGGAAGACTATGGAGTGTCTGATGTCCTGAATGCTGCATGGATGCTAAAGCTGCCTTCAGCCCCTCCCTTTCCCCACTTGCGGTGCTTAAACAGAGCAGAAAAGTTGAAAGAGGCTCTCTCTCTTTCTCTCTATATATATTCAGGAAAGAAAGCTTCCCCGAAATGTCCATGTGGTTCCCCCCTCCTTGGGCAGCATCCCTCCCTTCCGATAGCATCCCCCGCAGCATCCCGCTGCCGCCGCTCCCGGCGTGGGACACTCCTCCATTGCCCTCTAGCGGCCCCCGACCCGGGAAGGGGCTGCTCCCCTCCTCCAGCATCCTTGTAGCTCGGGTCCGCTCCCCTTCGGTCCGTGTTCCCCACCCGGGCGCAGCTCACCCGCTCGGCAGCCCCGTGTCCGTGGTACCCTGTACGTCGGGTGGGCCGCGAGCAGCCGGGTTTGAGGTGTTTTGGGTTGATTTTCCTATGCTTTGGGGTGAAATAACAGTGGCTCACAGCCCCCGGGCATGGCTGATGTGCGCTGACACCTCCCGTGGGTTGTTTCCCAGTCTGGGAGATGTTTTCCCCCGAGCAGAGAATCTCAGATTTGAGATTTTTGGAGAATAATCGGGATAGGAAGTTTGCTCTGGAGTATTCCCTAGCTTTGCTGTAAATGCGTGTTCACAGAATCATTTGGGTTGGAAAAGACCTTTAAGATCATTGAGTCCAACCATTAACCCAGCACTGCCAAAGCCACCACTAACCCATGTCCCTGAGCACCACATCAACAAGTCTGTTAAATACCTTCAGGGACGGTGACTCCACCACTGCTCTATGCAGCCTGTTCCAATGCTTGCCAACCCTTTTGGTGAAGAAATGTCTCCTAATCTCCAGTCTAAACCTCCCCTGGTGCAACTTGAAGCTGTTTCCTCGTCCTATCACTTGTTACTTGGGAGAAGGGACCAACATCTTAACCTGTTCAAGATGAGATGCGCTGTGTTTTGATGGTGCACATCCCACATCTGAGAAACCTGGTGCTGCTTGTGACAGTGTGGCCAAGAGAGAGGTAGTGAGGCTGCATGGGAGCATCACTGTGTGAGCATTCCCCCAGCAGTGGTACAGAGGAAACTGAGAGGCAAGCTCAGGGAATGGAGGGATATTTGTAACAGGAATGGACTTCGTGTACCTTCTGGGATGGATTGAGGGCCCTCTGTCTGTGGAGGACCTCGTGAAATGCAGAAGAAAGAGAGGGGCTGGAGAATCATAGAATCCCAGCCTGGTTTGGGTTGGAAAAGACCTTAAAGCTCATCCAGTCCCAACCTCTGCCATGGGCAGGGACACTTTCCACTAGAGCAGGTTGCTCCAAGTCCGTTCCAACCTAGTTTGAATCACCATGTATTTTCAAGGGTGCTGGAAAAATGGTGCACAGAGCCTTTACCCACCTTCCCCCTTTATCTTAATACATAAGGACCTTTTGGAAACCAAAAATATCCTGCTCTTCCCAGTGCGTGCTCCCAAAGTGTCTTTCTGAAGTTAATCCATCCACTAGCAGAGCGCTGGGCTGGATGTTGCTATTCTGGTGCCTCAGTAACAGGAACTGTTTGTGTGACTTGTCAGGACCTGCTTCATCGCAGACATGAAATCACAGTCTCATTTCTCAGTTATGGATAAATGCATTCCTGCCAGGGCTGGAAACATGACGAAAGCATAAGTGAAGGCTTCCTGAGCCTGCTGACAGCCTGAAACACCATGTCCTTGGTGTGATCTGCTCATTGCAGTGGTCCCAAAACTCCAGGCAGGAGGAGGAGATGCTGCAGGAGAATGAAACATAGAATCATAGAATGGTTTGGGTTGGAAAGAACCTTACGATCATGCAGTTCCAACCCTCTACCATGGGCAGGGATATGTTGTCATCACCTCCTCTGCGGACCTGTCCAGGGGTGTTTGAGATCTTGGGCTCTTCCTCCAGTGCTGGTCTGCTTAGGACAGGAATGGGCAGTGGTGCCACTCTGCCATGCACTGAGACTATGGTCCCTGCGCATCCCTCTGTAGTGCCTGATGTCGGAGGAGAGAGGGCATCAGATAAGACTTTAAAGTGTGGGGGATTTTTAATATGAAAGCAGCGCTAAGGAAAACTGTAATTTTTCTTTATTCCTTAGAAAAACAGAGCAGGGGAGATGAAATGGGAACACATCAACTCACACAATCCACAGCCTAGACCGTGACACCATGCATAGACAGCACACACATAAGCCAGGTAAGAGGGAAATGAAACGTGAGCCATGGTTTGCACAGAAGAAACCACAAGTGCAGAAAAAGGAGGAAAAAAGACTAGGAAAAGGAAGTGATATAGCAAAGTCAGAGGCTAACAGAAAAAAAACCCAGAGAATCAGTGCAATAGTGGGGGAACCTGGGAGAAAGAAAGAGGAAGAGAAGCCCTTGCAAAGGATTTAGTGCTCTCATCTGGTTTGATTTGGCTATTTCTTTCTCCGTTACCTAAATCTGTCTGCAGGTGAGTTCAGGATTTCATTATCTGGTTGTGTGACCTCCAGAAGCAGGTGCTGCCCCTTAAGAACAGAATAGGGGACAGGAGCATCCCCTAAAGCTGATTTCAATTGCTGTCAGGAGTACTCTGGAGGCTCCAGTGGATTTTGCAACCCAGCAGCAATCCCTTTCCACAGGCAGAGCAGAGGGAATGGGGAGGTTTTGGTGATGTGATGAGGAGCTAGGTCCTGTCTATACCCTGTGCCTGCATCTCAACTTTTGCAACTCAGAGCGTAAAGGGCTGAGGAAGTCTCATCGTGGAGTCTGGTTTTCACCCCTCAGGAAAGGAACTTGGTGAGACTCAGGTCTGTACTTTATGCTTTTCAAAGAGAAATGCTGAGAGCCCACCTTCCCCTTCTGAGGCTCATCATTTATGCCCTGCTCCCACCTGCAAGCAGCATCCTCCCAGCATCCCAAGCCCTGGTACCCATGGGCTGCCCAAGCCTCTGCCCTGCAGACCCTCTCCTCCTTTCCAGCACTGGGGCTCAGTGTGGAGCCTTTGCCATCAGAGACCCAGTAGCAGCGGCTCCCTCTCAAAGCCCACTTTGATAGTGTGCCAGCCCTTGGATCATGGCTGAGGGCATCCCTCCTGCCTATGGGGCCAGGTGGGGCCTGTTAGCTGAGCCCTGCAGCACAAAAGGGGCTGTGTGGCTGCTGTTTGCCCTCTGGGAACTGGGAGGAAACTTGGCAAGGAGGAAAAGCCTTTAGAAGCTACTGGGAAGACCGTTACTTATGTTTAGCTGCTCTTGAGAGGAGAATAAAGGGAAACTTGAGTGTGAGCAGGTAATGCAGCAGTGATGCGGTCACTTCATTTGTTATCTGAGGATCGCAGCAAAGAGGCTTTGTCTCTGTGCATCAAAAGGAGCGTTTGATTGTGCGTAATTGTAGTTTATGTCTTAATAAGTTGCCTTTGTTGTCTGGGGGAGGCTGGTTCTGCCCAGCTGAGAAAGTACCTTTGGCTTCTGAGAGAGGAGGAGGAGGTTGTCTGGAAAACCCCCACTTTAGCCATGTGTTTTTAACCTCAATGTCTTTAGATTATGGAGAACAGTGAGGAAGATTAAAAAAGCCTCCAAACTCTGTGCATAAGGGGGCATGGTGCAAACATCTGCAACGTGCAGCAGCCTGGAGAACAAAAAGGCTGCTGTTTGGAAAAGGAGGCAGGAGTACAACGGGCTTAAAGGCACAGGACACAGAAAACCCGCTGTGAGCCCCATTGCTGGTGCTTCCCAGGGAAAGGGAGGCTCTGCCCCTGTTACGCTGTTCCAGGGCTCAGGTAAGATGGAATTCCCTGGGGATGAAAAGCCTTGCTGTGTATTCCCTGCTTGTGTTTCTCAAGAGCAAAGTCCTGGGTTCTTCCAGGCTTTGTGGGTCAGTGCAGGCTCTCTCCAGCCAAACAAGCAGGAAAATCTCCATCCTGAACTAGCTGAGCAGGGCTGAGCCTTGCGGTGGTCCTGGCTGGCTGGGCTGGAAGATCAGCCTGCAGTGGTGTTTGCCACCCATAGCACAGAGGTGCCATTCAGAGCTGAGGGGAGGGCTTGTACTGCAACAGAGCCTACCAGGCAGGCCATGAATCTCAGTTTAGCCCTAGGTAGTGCTCTTCCTGGTGGTCCAGCTCTCAGAGCCTTCTTGTGAGTGTTCCCAGCCTGAGAGAGGCATTTGCAGTGTATGGTAAAGGCTTAAGAGTGTTTTCTACAACACCTCATAACCAGCTTTTACAGTCAGATGCATAGGAGGGATTTCTCCTTGCTTATGTTGTCCCTTAGATCCACCAGCATCTCAAGAATCATAGAATCATTTAGGTTGGAAAAGATCCTTAAGATCATCAAGTCCAACCAAGCAAGGATTTGGGCCCCTCATAATGAAGGGCTATCTGCCCCACAGCTTTCTAGGGAGGTCCTCTATATCCTGCTATCTCTGCATAGCTGGTCTTCATCTTGACGTTGATTCTTTGGTGAGGTGGTAGGTCAGGAACCTCTGATCTGAAGAGCATTTCTGTGTTGGAGTTGCACAAAAGGTTGGACTTGATGACCTCAAAGCTCTTTTCCAACTTAGTTGATTCTATAACTCTAAAAGTACTCTTCATGTACTTGAGCTTCATCCTGTGCTCAGCTGGGTGCTGATGCTCTCCCAGCTGCTTACTGCAGGCAGCACTAACCTCAGCCTTGTGTGCTGCTGAGAAAAAGCATCAGAGCCTGTCCATTGATTCAGCCATTGGGAATGACTTAACTTCCCACTACCCTGAGGGCAGCAGAGTTCTGGGAGCTGGAGCTGCTGGGAATGACTGGATCCCCATGAACGGCCTCCTGTTTGAGTCCTTGCAAGCACCAGCCAAGAGCTCATAACCACCAGCCTTTCCTGGCCATGGTGCAACCAGCTCTTGTTAAAGCACCCTGGAGCACTGAGGGCTTTTTGTGAGGCCATTCTGAATGTGGGTCCTGCCCATCTCACCCAACCTTGTTGGCCAAGGACAATGTTACCTGCAGGTCACCTGCTGACTACCACTCTCCTGTCCCTTGGTAGCTGAGCAAAACCCATGGTGTGGACATGGGTCAAACCCTGGTTTTCAGACATTTGGCTTCCCGTGCCATGCACCCAGACTCTTGAAACTATAAAACTAACCCAGAATGACACCATTCCTTGGAAGAAAGCAGCTCATGCCCCAAGTTCTGTGTTCTCTCCTTTTTCCTCATCCATGCTCCAGGCTGTCTTGTGAATGGTTATTTACGTGGGTAGTAAAAGGTAGAAGGAGCCTGACTTGGGACTTGCTTCTTTGCAAGTCCTCAGGGGACTTTTGAGTCAGCCCAGGGCTGAGCTTGCCTGGAGAGTGTTTTTTAGTGGTGGGGTGAACCTTGCCAAGCTAAGGGGGGAAGCAGAGCAACATGAGGCCACTGAGTTTGTTCATGAATCTTCTGCAATGGTTCTGCGGGCAGAGTAAGAGCAAAACCAACCTGTATGAGCTCTGAGATTGAGGATGGGTCCAAGCTGAGCCAGCCCAGCTGCAGAGGAACTGCTTGCACAAGCTTTTGCCACCAAATGGCCAGTATAATTTTATGGCTCTGCTCTATCTATTGTGCCTATTAAATGGATGTATGACCCATATTTAATGAGATATGACAGGTTGTACATTTCTTGGCGATTATGGCATGTGTCATAAAGCAGAAAGCTGGAGGCAATAATCCCCTGGAAACACATTGCCCAGGGGTGTCTTGTTACTATTAGGAAATAAAATTCCAAATGAAAAAGTAATGAAAACATTGAAGAACTTGTTGCACTTTGAGCCATAGCTATGGTGGAACTGTCAGGGCAATCAAACCTCAAGCCTGAGCTGTGAGGATCATTTATATCCAGTCCAAACACCCACTCCACATGTGTTCCTGACAGCCTGGCCCTGGATTGCTGTTATTCCTGCAACCAGCACCCTGACAGGAGCAGCTTTCCTTGGTAGCTTGTGAGGTTCACCTGCACTCTGATCACCAAGAGCTCATCACCTGGGGCTAGTGTCCTCATTTCCAAGCCTTGGAAACAGTAAAGGGGCCTCCAATCCAAACTCCTTCAATAGAAAGCTTCATGTTTCTTTTTTCTTTGCATTTAGGATGAAGAACTCATAGAATCATAGAATGGTTTGTGTTGGAAAGGACCTTAAGATAATTCAGTTCCAACCCCCTGCCATGGGCAGGGACACCTTCCACTAGACCGTGTCACTCAAGGCTCTGTCCAACCTGGCTTTGAACACTGCCAGAGTTGGAGCATTCACCACTTCTAGTTGGGTTAATAATCTCTCTGTTGTTTTAATTAGGCTCGAGACAGAAGCTTCTGGTAGAGCCTAAGACAACCAATATCTGAGGATGGCATCCCTGGGAAGATGTCACTTGGGTTTCCTTTGGTTCTGGACTCCAGCACTTTAATGAAGCTCCTGCTTCTCCTGGCCTCCACTCATAGCATTTGGTGCTTGGTCTCCTTTTCCAGGTAGTAGCAAGTTTTATTTCCAGAGAAGATCATAGAATCACAGAATGGTTTGGGTTGGAATGGTTCATCTGGTTCCAACCCCCTGCCATGAGCAGGGATACCTCACAGTAGACCAAGATTGGGAACAACAACTAAGGGGGTTGCCTGAAAGCATAGAGATATGAATATGTATATATACATAAGCAATAATGTTAGGATATAACAATTCCTAGAGGTTCTCAGTGCTGTCTGAACACACAGCAATAGGTCTGTCCCAGAGGACAAGAGGTGTGTGATGAGGAACAGAAGCAGTAGTGGTGATGCCAGCATTAGTCAGCTGCTCAGTGGGAGAGGGCTGGGCTTTCCACAGCCAAGGTTTGGAGTCCACAAACAACATCACAAGTCTCGTTGTGGAATAGGGAGGCAAGGTCAGGACTTCAGCTGAGGGGCTGACAGAAGGGAGGGTGGCAATTGCTCTATCACAGCATTGGTCATCCCAGCATGACCCTGACTGCTATAAAGTCACCATAATGTTTATGGTGGTGCCATAAGCCCAACAGTCAATAACAGAGTAAGAAGTTCACTTGCATGCTGTCACTCCATCAGGGAATGCCTTGTAGTTCTGCTAGTGGGCGAGTAATGCAGGCAGACCAGGTTCATGCCAATAAAAACTTTGCTGTGTGCTCTGGATGAGACATATCGTATGAACTGACTTCATAGCGATGTTGGCAGAGGGTGAGGTGTGACCATGTCATCACATGTGTCCTTTGTTTTGTTTGGTGGCTGAATCAGTGACTGGGAAATACTGAAGCTGTCTAGACTGGGTGAAGGTATAGTGCTGTGGTAGGATCAGTTCTCCGTCCCAACAGAGATGCAGAGCATGGTGTCATGTAGTACGTGGTAGTCTTGGGATCTGACAATCCCAATCAGACCAAAGAACACACCAGAAAAAGATAATGCTAGTCATGAAGGAAAACCTTGTACTAATATGACCACATTGGGAAGAGACTGTAGCTTTTTGCTGGACAGAAGGCCTGGGAAGGTCACGGCATCTCCATCCCTGGAGATGTTCAAGGAACAACTGGACAAAGCCCAGAGCGACACAGTCTGAATTCAGTGTGGACCTTGGTTTAGCAGGAGGTTGGAGTAGAGACCTTCCAAACAGAGATGTTTTGTGATTCTAAATATTGAAATATTGTTCTAAATAGAATACTGTGCATTTTGGGGGTGTTGAGGAGCAACGCTTGCCTTTCATTTCTGTGAAATCTTATCCACAAGCAGGCTGCTCATGCTGGTACAAAGGAATAGCTGTTACTCTCCCTTTTTTATCTCTCAGCTTCATTTGCATGAGATAAGAGGATGAAACCAGCACTGTGACCTTGCAGCCAGAGGTTCATGGGAGGGCTTCCACCACCCCCATGCGCATTAATGCACATTTTTCCCCATGTGCAAGCTGTAACCCCACACTTGCCAAGCCACCAAGTTTGCGCAGATAGTTCACAACCATCTGTTACGAACTGAGGACTGTCACCTGCCTTCTGCCCTTTAGCTCCCACAGAAAGAGTCTTCATCAGGAGAGGATGCTGAGAAGCTGTAGCACAAGGACATTTCTTTCTTTCTCTTCTTTTCCCCAAGCTTAAAAAAAGAAGCAGCAAAAAGAATTTATCCTTTTCCCTTCCCACAGATAATGGCTTGGAATTGCCAAGTGAAGATGTTGCCAGTTGAAGACCAAGATGTTCCGTCTACAACAGCAGAAAGGTAAAATGCCTTTGATGTTCTATAGACTCTAGGGTGCATTTGCAACTTTCTGGCTTTTGAAGGGAAGTTTTAGTCACCAATTCTATTTTCTTGGCTTGCCACCAACTAAGTCTTTTCTATCAAACTGCCCCAAGTTTTTGCTCAACCAACAGCCTCAATATGCTGATGGATATGAGCATCTTTTCTTCCTCCTCTCCTGTCTGGGTCTAAGAATTTCCACTACCTTGAGAGCTGGTTGAGAATTGCACTTTTTAGTTCGTGAAGACTTCATTTTGTTGTTTTCCTTCCTTAAAGCAATCAGAAACCAGCATTTTTCATACAGTAAAATTGGACAAAAGCAAACAAATTTCTTGGAAGTCTCAAATGCTTCTTGACCGTGGTTGGCTTTTTTTAAGGCTCCATTTGTTTCAATAAAAACCTGCCTTTTTAATTTGTGAAAATATTTAGTTTGGGCTTTTGTCTACATATTTCAAATTTACCAGCACAAAATACCTTTGACATTTAATAGGTAATAGTTTGTCATGAAATAGTTTAATATGTTTTAAACAAAATGCTCCAACAAAGTAACTTCCAAAATGAAATGAAACATTCCAGCACTGCCTGTGGAAAGCTGAGGCAAACGCTCAAACCTTCTTCAAGAACCTCATAGAAACTGATGAGTTCTTGCAAAATGGTCTGATTTTGATCCAAATTTTGTTTTTGGAAGGAGGGCCTCCATCAAAAACTTTTTGACCAAGTGCTTTTGATCTTTGCCTTTCCAGTTCCACTTGGTACTCCAAAATGTTCTTTTTTTGGTCATTTTCTTAAATCGAATTATCTCAGCCCAGCAGAAGGAAAGGCAAAATCCTTCATTTATCTTCATTTTACTGACAAGGAAGCCAAGGGAGCTTGGCTAGGGAGGAGGGAGAGATGAAGAGGAAGCCAAGACTTAGGGGCCAACTCAGCGCTTCCCCAGAGTGTATCATACCCGGCTCCTCCAGGACCAAACAGAGCATGTGGTCTGCTCTAGCTGGGATGGATCTAGGAGGGACCGTGGGAAGTCAGCCCCTCCATATTAGACCTGCTCTGGTGTATGGTACTGTGCTGTATCCTAAATAGATGGAGGGCTTTTATGTGCTGCAGCTGGTACCTGTTTGTATCTTGGCTTGTTACTTCAATGTGTCCTGATTGCTCAGTCTAAATACGCTGCAAGAGGCTTCCACCACCAAGGTTGTGCTCAGTGTTTGCCAATGCTCAATTTCCTGGTTTTGGGATGTAAAACTGGAAGCAGGGACGGGCGAGGGTACGCACTTGGAGAGAACTCAGAGTTGAATGAAGGTTGTGTCCTGTGTGTCCTGTTTCCTGAGGCTCTGCTTGATCTTGATGTTAGAAGAAGCTTTCTGAAATAACATGACAATTGTCATTTGTCCCATCACAGTCAAGCTTTGTCCCATCAAGTTATCCTCATGGGCAGCGGGTTGGTTGTTAACCAGATTTCTGAGAGCTGAAGCATGTGTTTCTCTTTTAAAGTGCCTGGTTTTACCTGGAGGGGAATCTCTGTAGCACTTGGGAAGGCTAAAGAGTGACTGAATAATCTCTTTTTTTCTGAATATAGAAGTGGTAAAAGAGGTTTAAGCTGAAAGGGAACATTGGGAATGTGATTGTTCCCTTTTTTTCTTTCTCGCCCCCTTGGATTCCTATTGAAAACAGATAAATATCCTTACAGAATGGCAATGCAATATTTCTTTACTTGGAAAAGAAGCTTTTAATAACCAAAATATTGACGTATTAGTTCTATGCAAAAGCCATGTGCTAAAGAAACCTGTGCCTCTGGTGAACCAGCTTGAGCTTGAAATTGGTAACAACCATGATCTTCAGCAATGTCTGACTGCAGTCTCCTCTCCCAGTCCACTATTTACAGTCAATCACAGCAGCTTTAGCCTTGGTGCACAAGGTCCTTTGATATAAAACCTATGGTGAAATGAGCTTTCCAAGGGTTTAGGTGCCTGGAGCAGGACAAGGTGCCTAAGCTTCTGGAAGTGCCTGTTTCCCTCCTTGGAGGAGCTAACACATGGAGGTCTCCATAAGGTGAGGTGAATTTGTACATCTTCTCTGGTTTTTGTCCTATTCCAGTGCACCAAGCACCATTCCCACTGCTAGTTTTGCACTTCTGAGCTGTGTTGTCATTGCAGCAGCAGGTGGGAACCTGTATGTTCCCAAATCTTCATTAGCCCAATGACAGGCAGAGATACATCTGACACAACAGCTTCCAGGAATGTGTGGATCCAGGGTAGCTATGTGGTTTCACAGAGCAGTAATGATAACACAGTAATGAAAAAGTGACCCTCCAAAGAAATCCCTTATCTTTTCTGACAGTCACCCACAGGAAGAACATTCATTTCCAACCTGTTTCTAAACATACTGACAGTGGGTGAGTTGGGGAACGGGGGAAGCAACATATTGGGTTCTTGGCCATAAATGAGGAATTAATTGAACACTTTCTTTTAATTTCCCCCCTTTACCTGAGGCTGAACCAAACTTGCATCTTTTAGCTGACAATGTTCTTCCTGGTGGAGGGAAGGCTTGCAGTGATTCTTTTTCTCTGTGGGTTGGTGTTCCCATCACTTCCTGATTGATTTGGAGAGTTCTTTGTTCCTTTCACACCCACTCTTGCTTCTTGGTGCTCCTTTTCTATGTATGATAGAGCTAGGAGGAAGGTTTGGGCCCTGCAGTTAGTGGTCCATTCATGGTATCAGCAATGTTCAATCAATCAATGCTATTGTCTTGTTATCAGTTTTCTGTACCTTATGCAATACCTGGAGACCCTGGGCAGTAGAAGCCCTGATTTAGGAGTGCTGGCTTTCCCATTTCTTCCATCACATCCCTTCTCCCATCTCCTGGTCTGCACCTTGAGTGACTTCAGAGAGATGCTGTGATCCTTGAACTTGGCAGCCGGTAATTTACAAGATAAACTCCTTTCCCCAGAAGACGGGGCCAGCTACAGAACAGTACCTTCTGCTGTGGAAAAATGAGCTTTTTCTTACTTCTTCATGTCCCTGAGACTGGGAATCTCCAAGCAGCAGAGCCGTGCTCCCGGCTGGCTTTGCAGCATCTTTGTCACCTGCATACCAGGGAGAAAGCAAGCAGAAATAACCAACTTTAGGGAAAAGCTTTGAAAATTATGGGAAAAATTAGTATGATTCCAAGGAAAAATAGGAACATAGTGTGGTCAGCCCCCATTCCTTTCCCTTTTTCTCACAGTTTATTGGCAAAAAGGACTCACGGACACCTCTGGGTCTCCCTGTCCGGCTTAGATCCTTTTAGCTGAATTAGTGTCTTTGCCCTCAATACCGGGCTTTCCTGGTGTGACCTCAAGCACTTCTCCTGGAGCAGTGGGTACCACCCCTCAGCCTGAGCATTAGGGAGGATTTGCCCCTGCTTTTACCACTAAGGAGATCCATAGCCTGATGCTCAGCATGTTGATCCTGATTTTTGGGAGGCCGGATGTCCTGTGGTATATTCTGCAGCAGAATACAGATTTCGGGGTCTGCCTGTGTGCAACGATGGGAGATCTGGAGGTTTCCTTTCTCTTTTTGTCTCTCCCTCTCTTTCCCCAACCATTGCCCAGCCCCACTTACAGCCTGGATCCTCTCAGAGGAGATGAGCAGCACTTCAGACACAACAAAGCCCCGTTGCCAGCTTGACAAAGGCAACATCTCCTGCCCTAATGAGAGCAAATCTTTTGTCCAAACATTCAAAGTGAGGAGGTGCCTTCTTTTGCCACCCCCCACCAGGATGAATACTCTTATCCAGTTTGCTCTGGTTGGAAATGAAACCAAAGGCATTTGCTGCCTTTAATGAGAGGTGACAGTGGCTCCAGCACTTCAGAAGGGAATTAGAAAAGGAGGGATGGCTGCGGAGCCCGTCTCCACTGAGTCTTATCCAGCAGCCCGTCTGTCCGGGGCAGCATGTGGGATCAAAGGCCACCTACCTGCTGCTGAGCACAAAATCCCTTGGGAACCCCCCTCCAGCAGTCCTATCCATGCTTTAAAGGGCAGCGTAACACAGGGCTTTGATTCCCTGGGGAAGATGGGACAAGACAACAGAGATGACCCCATTGAGCTTCTGGGCATCAGCGCTGGATCTGCTTATGTGGGTTTTTTGGAGCACTACACGTGTCCAGGTTTTGGGTTAAGGCATTGGTGGAGGGGAGAAATGTTGGCATTCAGTGAAAGCTAGTTGGAAATGCAGCAACTGAAATGTTATGGAGAGAATTTATATATAGATAGATATCTTTATATATATATAATATTTATATATATAATATGTATATTTAATGAAACCTTTTGACTTTAGATAAGTGTTTCAGATAAGGTTATGGGGCTTTTTAGGAATTTAAAGGGAACACTTGTTAGAAATACCCACCAAAATCTCCCCATATCTGATGGTCTCACCACTGAAAAGCAGTGAGCAAAACCCACTCCTTGTATCTGTTTCGTGGTAAGTTTGCTTAAAAACATCAACAAAATCCAGGAGAAAAATGCATATTTTTAATTCCGTTTTAAAGAACCTTTGTCCATGTGTGAGCTTCTCTTTTGAAGCAAATCCATTTACAGGAATGCAGGGAAATGCTGGTGCTCTGGAGGAGGAGAGGGATGGTGGGGCGCAGACACTGAACCACATAACGCTGACCCCAGGGTGTGAAGATGGATTGAACAGGCTGATAGCAGTGATTACAATGAATTTCCTTGGTATTATATTTATGTGCTGGAATAGCTTGTAGCTGCCCCGTGAAAGGGATGGGGAGAGAAAATAACTCCCCCTACACAGATCATATAGTAGGATGCTTTTTGCACACCTCTGCTGTGGCTCATGGGCCTTGGATGTGTCTGCATGACTTCAGTAGCTGATGTACGATGAATTCACCCTCAATCCCACCCTATCGCATGGGATGGTGCCCTCCTTGGGGGGCATCTCAGCTTACAGGTCATGTTTTGGGTTTACAAGCAAAAATCCATTTGGGGAGACAGGATGTTTGCTGGAAGTGGATGGGAGAGAGCAGTCAAGGACTGTGTGGGTATTTCCTTTCCCAAAGAGCTGGGTCAGAGATGCTGTTGCTGGGGACCTGATGGTTATTACTGTCCCCGTGGTGGCACTGGGAGCTGAGGGACAGTCAATAACAGATTCAGGGCATTTACAGCAGCAGGAAAACAAGAACCAATGTGTCATAGCTAAGGATGCTGGGGGGAAAATCCCTTTCCCCCATTTCCACCCCAGAGGAAAATGCCTGCATTCTTTTCTCTTACTGGAAAATGTGTGCATTCCTAGGTTTCTGCATGAGAACTGTTCAGTTTTCAATGGGTGTGTGACACAGCTTAGGGAAAGCTGATACTTTAAGGGAGAAATCAGCCTATTTTGGTGCTTGGCTCTGGAGCATGGGCAGGACCACGCGTGAGCACTATTAACAACCTGAACCTGCTCGTCCATCTCCATCAGGGCTGGGGGCTGCCGACAGCACAAGTGGAAGCGGATGGAGCCTTCATCCTTGCTGAAGGCTAGGAGGGGGGAGCAGGGGAGCAACCCCTGGGGAGCAGAAACCTGCTCAATAAATAGCAAGCGATAAAACAGCCGTTTCCATCAGGAAATCAATTAGATGTGGGGCCTTTGGGTTGTGTTTCTTCCCCCCCTTCTTTTCTTCCTCTCTTCCCCTCCACTTTTCCATTTTTCAGGCAGATGTCTAAGGTGAGGCTTGTGGAATCAATTGCTTCTTGAGGCAGTTGCTCTTCTGTTCCCTCCATTCACAGCTAAAGTGCAGCGAAGCCCATCGCTCTGGGGCTTTGTGTTTCTTCATCTTCCCCCCCACATCCACGGGGAATTTGGGGGGAGAGAAGCTGGAGCTGGGGAGGTTGCTGGGGTCACACATTTGAGATGCTTGTAGCCTGGAGGAGATGCATCAGCCTTGGAGCCAGGCCCAGCCAGAGAGACCCAGAGTGAGGTGTAAGGGATTTTCAGGCTCGGGATGAAGGAGAGGAGGGTTTGGGAGTGTGAGCTGTGATGTATTTGCTTTGCGTTTGGCTGTTGAGCTTGCTCAGAGATGAGGAGGGACTGAAAAGGAGGTTAAATCCCTCTCTGGGCAGGGTGAAGCAGCAGGGTCAGCAATTCAAGGTCTTTGGCAATAAGAGACAGAGCGAGTGGTTCAGGTCAGATGTGCCAGTGACCTGGGAGATGCAGGTTTCCCCGTGTCCCTGAGCAGCACACAGCTTCCCCAGGGCTTTCCCTCACCTATCTCCAGCCGTTTGCAGCCATGGCTCTGCCAGGGGCTTCAGGACCTCAGTTCCCAGGCAAAGGTGATGCATACACACTTTAGCAGTGGTGCTATAACCCTGCTTCATACTCTGCCCTTCTCCCCTCCTCATCTTATATTTGCCCTCCCAGCCAGCACTGTGGTCTCCTTCATGCATTTACAGAGTCCACCAAAACTACTTGCTGTTCCCTGTCTGGTGCAGCGAGAGCCAACCAGACCCATGGGATGTGGGCTGGGGGAAACTGGGATTCTTCCTCATCCCTAAAATTTCCAGTCAGATTTTGTTCATCTACATATGAATATATGTATATGTATTGCATATGTATTCCATATGTATACAAATAGAGATTTTACAGGTAGCATGATGTGTCTGAAATAACTCACCTTTCTTTTGCAGGCAGTTACAGAAACCCTGAGTTCGTCACCCCTTGTGTCCTGGAGGAATCCATAATGATGGAAAAGAGGTATTTAAAGTCCTGCCTTGCTCCTTACACTTCTCTGATCTGTTCCTTATACTTCCCTGGCTTTACAAGAGTTGCGAGGAACTGTAACTTGTTGCAATAGTGATGGGTTAATTTATTAAGCAGGGTTAAGAAGGAGCTGGAGGTGCTGTTCCAGAGCAAGGCCTCCAGTGATAGAAATAAAACCCAGTCCATTGATGCGGATTAAATATTTCCATCTTATTTTTATTTCCTTGTCAGAATAGGAAAATCAAGGTGTTTGATGGGTCGGGCTTGGTGGATTCAGCAGGGCTGTGTGTATTTGGGAGCAGACCTAGCTTTTGGAACTGGAAGTTCAGATTGAAGAAGGTAGACTCAGTTTTGAGGCACTGGCTCTGAGACCAAACCTTTGGTTGTTGTGGTTGCAGCATCTTCTTTGTCACTTGTCGTCCTTGGTGGTTTATGGGTTTAGGAGCCTTGCTCCTCACATAACCCCAGGAGCTCAAAACTGCTCAACCTTTTCTCCTGTTGGTTGCAGAGAGACCTGAGCACATGAGGAAGAGAATGCATTGGCTTAGCCAAGGAGGGCCAGACTGCTTTGTTCTATGGAAAAATGGAGACAAATTTAAGAGATCGACCATCGCCATGTAATTTTATTTCCAAAAGCTTTCTGCTTTGAAAACATCAGAATATTTGGTGGTCTGGGCTTCAACGTTACGTTTTCATGAAGGAAAAACCATCTAAGTCATAATGTTAGCTCCTAAATAGCAACTTTGTTAACTCAATTATCAGCAAAAGCAGCAATTCAGCCTAAGAAGTCATCATGAAGGGAAAAGATAGAGCAGGGGCAAAGAGGAAGGCCACTTGTCTGTGGAAACAAAAGCATTTTGCTGTTGTTTGAAGGAAGCAGATTTCTCCTGGTGAAAATTTCGCTGACATTTGGGCAAAATATTGTGACTTGTGCAAATCTGCTTTTCCTTCTGCTCATCGGTGTCACAACGGGAGCAGCAGCCGCCTCCTGCTCCAGTGGAAAGCAAAGCAGGTTTTCCTAGAGAGCAGAAGCAGAGGATGCTGTCCTGATGGTGCAGCCGCTTGTTGGGGATTGAGCAGAGGACAGGTTCCCTTGAGACCAGGTCCTCCATACACTACCTAGATGCAGTGAGAGACCTTGAGATATATAGATATATAGTTATATATAATCTGTCCCTTTGAACAGGGTTGACCAGGCAGGTTCATTCATCTTCTCTCTCGGAGAAGAAAAGGAGCAAATTCTGTCTGGTCTGGATTCCAGATGTTGTGGCAATACCTGGGATGCAGAGATGGTGGTATTTGATCAGAGCCCTCAGATCTGGAGAGTACTGGGTGCTCCTGCTAGCAGGAACCAGCAGCAGCGCATTGGTGTGCACAGGCAGCCAGATGATCCCTCCGGAGCATCGTGGGCTGTAGCATGGAAGGGATCAGTCCTATCTTATCCTATCAGTCCTGGGACTATCGGACATCACCGGCTGCAAATGTGTTTCTTACCTATTGCAAACGTAAAGTATTAGTTACATCCTTTCTCTGACCAAATGACTTAAGCTGATGGAATTAACTTTAACTTCACAGTCTGGTCCTTAAGGCTCAGCTCCCAAAAGGTGCCTCAGCTGCTTTTAATCATATGGACATCCCCTGAGCTCCCAGATACCAGACTTAGGCTTATTACCCTGCAGGAACTTGTTAGGCTGTCAGCCCTAAATGTTCAACTATCCCAGGTGAACCACCTCCCATACTCATTTAATTATATACCTGTACTCATGCATGTATATATATAGTCTTGCAGCTTGTAGGTTTTAATAGGTGGCTTTGAAAAGAATGGTTGCAAGAGCATGTTTACTTTGCCTTTCATTCTTCAACCATCAGACATAGATTTTAAACCACATGCAGACAGAAGGTTTTAGGGTTCAGTAACAAAGGTTCGTGCCTGATCTGTGCAGGAGATGTGTTGAGCTGGTTAAAAAGTGCAGGTTATTTTTCCTCTGTTAACAAGGTTGATGCTGGGAAAGGAAACATCATTCTGGTTCCTAATTTCAGTGAAGGCTTTGGGACAGGGATAAGAGGGAGTCAGGGGCAATGAACATCACTTGGTGTAAGCAAGGTGATATTTTTCACTCTCCTTTTCTGGAATTTATTGGGATTCTGTAATCAGCAGGAGGGAACTCTGTGGTTTTGTCCCATCCTAAAACAAATGGAACTATTATCGTTAGAAAGCATCAGAATGTCTTGGGTTCCTTTTTTTGTCTGCATGTACATGATGTAATCTTGTAAAACTTGTTCGTGTAAAGCACTGTATGGGCAGCCCCCTGTGTTGTAGCTCATGTTCCGCTCGGCAGGTTCCCAGGTCAGTCCCAAAGTAGGAAAGATAAAGCCATGAGTTACATTCCTGCCTCTTGGCTGGGTTCCTGTTCACACCAAATTAGCTGAAAACACTGGGGAAGACTGAGATGCAGCTTGGAGCAACCTGCTCCAATGGAAGGTGTCCCTGTCCATGGCAGGAGGTTGGAACTGGATGAGCTTTAAGGTCACTTCCAAACCATACCCTTCTATGACATTTCTCCACCTGCCTGTGAGCAGAGACTGCCCAGGCTTGAACACTTGGAGCATCACTGCAAAGGCCAAGAAGTGCAAGGGACCAAGGGCTGGCCGGAGAAGGGGGGGAGGCTTAGAAACCAAGCTCCCTCCCAGCCCATCCTGTTTCAATCGCGCCAGCCCAACAATGTTATTGCAGCAATCAGCTGCAAGACAAACCAGCTGGCCCCGTCAGCCGGCCTGCGGAGGTGTGGAAAGTCCACTGGGGGATTAAGCTGGTCTTACCATCAGTCCTCACTTGTGAAAATACAACCTACTAAGTTTTCCTAGATGATGCAGTTTTCAATTGCTTTTGTTTGCTTTTCAGGCAGGTCTTAAATCAGGCTGTCAGTCAGCCTCCCTTCCTCCCCCCTGCCTCACCTCCAACGCGGCTTCCAAGCACTTTCTGGGAGGACCTGTAATATCTTTCCTATTGCCATTTATTTATGGGGCTTTCCCTTCCTCCCAGTATGAAGCGAGGTGCTGTGTCTCACACAGCGAAGCGTGTGCTCTGCAGCTTGTTGTTTGGAGCCCCCAAGTCACCATCAACCCCAGGGTACCCAGCAGTGATGCTGCATGGGGTAAGGGGGCAACGGCTGTGGGAAGAGCTAGGAGGGACCCTGCCCTGGTGCTCAGTGTCTTTGCATTGTAACACCGACTCCTTTTCCAAGTTTCTGCTTTCGCATTAGCAGTGCAGCACTCAGGAGGGTGGGGAGATCATTATGGGTGTCTGACAAACCTCTTACCCCTCTCTTCATGCCTGCAATGGGGGATTTCTCATGAAGAGCTAGGGGATAGGGTTTATCTGTGTTTCCTCTCTTTCCTCGGCTGTTACATCCATCTTCTTGACTGCAAAAGATATTTGTGCTGTGTCCCGTGGGTAGAGCAGAGCTGAAGGCTTGTTAGAGCTCACTGATAGGGTTTCTTATCCTGGCCAAACAGGGTGCCATGGTTTTGGGAGGGTGAAGTACTGGCTGAGATGTGGAGGAAGCAGGTCTGCAAGGTGCAAGCCTGTGAGTTCGGTAGGAGTCAGCAGCTCGGCCCCGTGCTCCATCCCACCAGGCTCATTTTTATATATCTTTAGGTGCTTGAGTACAGCCCTGTCAACACATGGGAAAGGAGGTGGTCTTGTCTGCGTGTACACAGCAAATCCAACACATCCCAGGCAGAGATTGACTCTGCTTGACATATGGAGCAAGTCGGTGCCTCCGGGACGCAGCAGCCTCACGGCAAACATAAAGCAGAGCTGCTCCGCATGTGTTCAGGGGAGATTGGTCCAGTGTTTCTGGGTGTCCAGAGCAAGCCCTGACCCAGCTCTGTGGGCATCACATTAGTGCTCCAAGACATGGTCCCATTGGCAGAGGTGGATGATCTCCAAGGAGCTTTACAAATCTGGCCCAAATCCTACAAGCAGCCGTGGCAGCATCTCTTCCCCCAACCCTGGCCTCAATGTTCCAGGTGTTTTCTTCCGCTTTTGTCTCATAACACAATACACGAAGGACAGGCCTCTTCCAGATATGGGAATCTGAGCGCCAAGTCCACTCCCAGCAGCCCACTAAATCCTACCCCTCCATGTAATTGAAATCGCAGCGATTGTGCCTAGAGGAAGGTGGGGGAGATTGCTCGGTTTGAATGTCACCTGGTTAATGAACGTGCTGTGATACCTTTTTCCCCCCTCTATCTGCAACACAAGGCAGGGAATGGAGGGGGTTTTGATCAGCTCTGCTGGCTGAAGAAGCTGATTCCTCTGGCAAAGCTGCTGTGGTTGGTATAAGGCAGAGCCAGTGTGCCGGGATGAGGTTAGCAGACAGGGCTTGCAGCATTCCCTAAGCTCCTGGGGGAGCACGGTGCTGGGCTGCTGGCAACTTCCTTATCATCTCAGATAAGGAAGAAGGCAGAGAAAACCCAGGGCACATCCCTGTCCTGGGGGAGCTGAGGGCAAGTGACTGACTTTGTGTGGTGCAAGTGATGCAGAAGAACAGTCCCCTCCTGGCAGAGAGACGTAACCTCCTGCCTAAGTGTAGGTAATACAAATGCTGGTCTCACATGCACCATTACTGCTACAGACATCCCCTGACATCTTTAGTAGTGAAAAGGGTGGTTATCTGGGCAGATCAGCAAGGCAAGGCACCCTAAAGCTGTTTGAGGATAGAGGAAGAGCTGGGTGTGATTTGGGGTGCACAACAACCAGATGAATTGCAGGAATGCAGTGATACTTGGCACTGAAGGGTGAAGGGAAGGAATTCACAGGCTTTATTCCTGCTGCTGTTGACTGATGTGCAAAAGGGCAGCTGAAAAGCCCTTAAGAGCCACTGTGCAGACATGTGGTCCCTGCAAGAAGAGGACAGAGGGTAGCCACCTCTTTGACTTACACAGCTAAACCCACAGGAGCTCCTCGCTTCAGGCCTTGAACTGGTTTATATCTGACTTTAGCCAAGCCAGAACAGCACCGGTATCTAGATAAGGCTCTGTGTTCCTTCTCCTCTTTGCATCTCCTGCCAAGCAGCCTGGAGACACTTGGAGACAGCAGCACCTTCTAGTATTCTGGTGAGGTGAAAAGGACCTAAATTCCAGGTCTTAATGTTATGTAGCCTTCTGGGCAGAAGGAAAAAGAAAAAGCCAACTGAAACATGAAAGTGTCTGTGCTGTTACAGTGTCCAGTCCCATGGAGCAAGGCAAAATGTGTTTTCACTTGGGCCAAAGCAAGCTGAAGGACCGAAAATCCCTCATCTCACAACCCTGATGTGAAATCCAGGTTGCTTCCTTGCACACATCTGTAGCACAGTTCCTCCTGGTGCCTTCGGGAGAAAACAAGGCAGGAACAAACCGGATGGTCTCCAGCAGAGCACGGTGCAGGAAGGCAGGATGTGGTGCACACCATGGCTTGAAAGCCTATGGGGGATGGTGTGGATGAGAGTCACCTTGTCCTGCTTGAATAGCTTGGCAGCTTGAGCAGGGGCTTATCATACTCCCAAGTTTCCCAAGGCCGTGGATCACACAGCTTAAGGAAGGAAAAGCATCTGGCTGGTGTCAGGGGCTGATAGAGCAATAAGGAATCACTGTACTGTGCTTTGAACCATGCTCTGCTGGATCTAGGACCGCGTGGATTCACTGACTGTCTGTACTTGGACTGTGCTCCCAAGAAATCCCTATGCCACTGCTGCTGGGCAAGGAGAGAGGATAAAAGGGAGTCCTTCAGGATCTGGTGATGAGAGTGATGAGAAGCTGTGGACCATCCTGGCCTGGCTCCTTCCCCTTTGTATCTTGCCCATAGTGGTTTGAAGATGCCCTTCCGAGACAGGAGTGAGCTACAGAGAGAGGCATCAGACCAAGATCTCCTTGCAACCCAGGATCAGGCTTGTGCATCAGCCTAACAGTGGGGAGCAGCATTCCCATCTCTCCCAGGGCTCCCAGAGGATGGATACACTGGATGGATGTCTGTGTTCACTCCTGGCATTAGTGAAGCCCTGGCACTGGAGAGCATGACCAAGAGCCTGAGTGGAAGATCTCACATCACCTGAAGCCATTTAGGTGTCTCTGCGCAATGCATGTTACTGCTAACTTGGAAGCTCTCCCTGGTGAGACTTAATGGCTGCCCTCATTTGTTCTGCTCTAGTCTAGGGAGAAAATGATGTTTGTAACTCGGAATTGGGGCTTTTCGGCTATTTCGTTCTGTGCCTTTTGCAGCCTAGGATGTGGAATAGCTGCTTGGTACCCTTGGAAAACTGCTGGATTCATTAATGATGATATGTTACTTGGAAAATGCTGCTCTAGAATCTTTACATGTGACCTTGGCTGCGGTTAAAATAGAAAGATCTCAAGTAAAACCAGGATTCCTTGAGGAACTATGCAATAGCTGTGGTGGGATGCCAAAGGGTTAATGTTTGAGCATTCCATGCACCAGCCTCCCTGGGAAACAGGTTTTTGACCTGATTTAGAAACATTCAAATTGGCATGCGTTTTATATTGAGTGGGATTAGCTGGGAGCATCCAAAGCCCACCCCATTTCTCAGGGGGATTCTGGTGGGGAGAGCCGGAGGCAAACCAGGCTGTGATATGTACTACAGATGGCATGGCTACCCTGCTTGCTGGAGCAGGTCTTGCAAAGGGATCTTGGAGCAACTGGAAGTGAACCTGGCTGGGAATTGTTTTGATAAAACTGTCTTGGAGTTCCTCAGTCAGATGAAACTTTTCATTAGCTGCACATGGTGTCGGCCAAAGCTGAAGCTGGGAATGGTTTCATCCATCAGTAGGGGAGAAGGAAAGTGGATTCAGGAGAAGCAGTGGCTTTGTGCAAGTGCGTCCAGGCTGAGTGTTGGCTTCAGCTTTCCACAGTGGAATCATAGAATCCCTAGAGTGGTTTGGGTTGGAAAGGACCTTAAGATCATCCAGTTTCAACACCTCTACCATGGGCAGGGACGAAACACAAGGCATAACTGCCATTGACACCAGGGGCTTTGGACCTCTTTGCCCATCCACCCTTGCAAGACCCCTGATGTGGTGGTGGGACCCACCACCTACTGCTTGATGGTGTGTTGTTAGCAGTGTGATGCCAGACCCTCTTGCCCTGCATCTCTTGGATGAGCTGTCAGTGGGCAATGCTCCTTCCAATCCCCACCGTGAAGCCAACTCTTCAGCCTGAGCCAGAGCACGGTCCTTCCCCTTTCTCTTTTCAGTGCTAACACAAATACTTTAGAGGCAGCCTCTTCCATATGGTGGGAAATAGGGAATTCTTGGACATGTCCCTTTTTGGCAGCAGAGCCGTGTTTCTGCTGCTCTGGGTATGATGACGCCGGCCGCCAGAGTCTGTGCTGATGGTGAGCTCCTTCCTGATGCTCCTCCAGCATAAGTCTGAGCCATGAGCTTATCCCAATTCATTAGACACTGCCTGTTGAAAAGGCAGTAAATCACCTCAAACCTCAGTCAGGACTGGCTTTGGCATGGTTTATGGTGGAATTAGAATAACGAATGAGGAGCCAGCTGTTTATGTTAGTTTTGGCTTGCAAGCTGAAGAAAAATCCTGGTGTTGAACTTCGTGATAAACTCTCCCTACCACAAGTGGGCTCTGAGGTTGGGGATAACTTTGGAAAGCCTCGAGGGCCCACGAGGGTGAGAGTCTGGCACATCATAAGCTGAGTGTGAACACTAAGGCTTAGATAAGAGGCATATTTTGGTACAAAACAGGATAAGATTTCGTTGCTGCAATGACTCTCCAAAGCTTGGACACCTGCGGCCTTCTGCTCCTTGGGGTTGGTCTCCACATCATGTACTCAAGGAGCAAAGTGAGTCAGCCAAACCTGCAAGTATCCAGCTATTTCCATGCTCTAACTTGCTTATACCTTGTTTGGATGCTTTGGGACTCCTCCACACCTTGGGGTGGGTCGCCCATCATCTCTCCTTGGCAGGTTTCTTTCCAGCTTTGCTCTAATATCCTTAGTTGAGCTCAGCTATATAATATGGGCTGCATGCCCTGAATCTGCCAGAGCTACAGAAACTGGAGTGAGCTTTGTGGTTTTCTTTAAGCCTTAATGTGGATCTGGATGGCTTGTGGTGGAGTTGGCCCAGTTTTCCTCTGACTGAGGGAAGATACTCTGGAAAACTTGATGAGGTGGACACAGCCCAGCTTGATGAATGGATGGGGAGCACTTCTGTATTAGTATTAATAATCCAGTAATGAAGTTACAGTGTGTTATCCATAATCCAGGTATGCTGCAGCAAATTCCCATTTTCTTGAGCACTCTGCAAAGCAGTCCCTTTGAGGCTACTGGGAGGAACAAGCACTTTGATGTGCTGATCTCCTTCCATGCCACCATTCAGCAGGGCTCTCCAAATGGCTGGCATCACCTGCCTTTGCTGAATCCAGGTTTTCACCTCCTGGTGGTATTGTTTTCCCCACTCTGGTGACTCTTGCTGCTTGGCTTAGAGTGGTACACTCCTTCCACCAAGGTTTAGACCCTTCTGCTGCAATCCCTCTACTCCAGCCAGCAAACACTAAGCAGACAGACTCACATCTCTCTGCTTCCACAGTTATACCAGTAGTCCAAACTTGGCAATGCTCATGGTCTCATCTTTGGTTCAACAGTTGATGGACTTCATTCCAAGGGCTGTAATGCACATCACCTTTCCAGCAGAAGAACTCAGGCCACCCGGCCTTGCCGCCATTCATTGTGTTGGTTTTCCTGGAGTTTTGAACTTTGCTGTCTCAGATTGAAAAGAAAGTGCATGGTTTTGTCATGGGGAAATTAGTGTGGAACAAAAGACAGGCTATAAAATGGAGTTTGTAGATGGAGCATCCCACATTGCTTGGACAGGCAGGCTGAAGGCTTTGTAGAGGGCTGCTTAGAGAAGGGATTCTGAAGCATCCCCTGTCTGAATGCAAGCTACAGAATTTGTAAATGGAGGAAATCTGTGTACAGTTTTCCATTGTGCTGCATCTTCTATAAGTAACCCTGCTCAAAGAGTCCTGGCTTGGACTTTCACAACAGCGACCACAAGATCTAAAGATGTGATAGTTCTCTCCTGACCAAAATGGTCTTTGTATTCCCACTTAATGCTCAGAAGCATAAGTTATGTACCATCTCAGTTCACCTCTCATCCATCCCTTGTTTTTCCCAGGCAACGAAATGCCCCAAGAGCTTAATCTGAACTCAGCTGGAGACCATTGACTTCAGAAGGCTGTGGATGAGATCTGTTAATGTAGGTCCACAGCCAGTTGGCACTTACGGCATTTTGTCTTCTAAGCTGTTCTGAGCTCAAACTGCATATGCTTGCCTGGCAGGGGAAGAAGGGCTTAGAGAGAAGAACACAACGAGGCTTCCTTCATGCCCCTTGTGCCACCACATGTACAGGGCTCTCCCAACATCCCTGCAAGCCATCACGCACCACTGGATCCCCTTTTCCTTCCTTCCCTATCGCCCAGCCACACTTCAGTTCAAGTTTATCCTGGGCTTATTTTGTGGCTGGACCAACCTCTCTGGAGCGCCAGGACCACAGCTGCCTCCTGGTGATGTGGTTCACTCAAGGGCAGCCGTTCTCCTTTATCTCTTTGAAGATTAGGGGGCTTTAACATGTCTTTAAAGTGAATTTCTCCCCCCCCCCCCTTTTATTACGATAATTGATGACCAGCAAACTTTTCTTTTCCTTTATCTCTTAAATATGTTTCTTTACCCTTAAAAATGCAATATTTCTTTTAACTAGGAATATGGATGGGTCTGCACGTAACAGGGCTGCCTTTGACTCATCTGTCAATTTGATCGTGTAAAGCCTCTGTTTTCAGCTGGCATCCAGTGCAGATTTCAAAGCTGTGACTCACCCGTTCCTGCAGAGTCGAGACTAAAAGGGAAGGTAAAATAATAATTAAAACATATTTAAAATAAACCAAACCTTTTCCAAGCACTTAATTACGAAGTTTGTATTTTGTGAGGTCTCTCTATCGGGGCTATTGGGGAGTTTTACATCTGTGTGCACAGGAGGGATCCAAAGTGCTCCAGGATTTCAGTAGTAAGGAGTACAAAATGGAAAACAGTAGGTTGGGAGGAATAAAGGGATTGTAAATGAAGTTGTGAAGCCAAAATGCAAGCTTTTTTTTGTATACAAAGCATAAGGCAGGAAAGGGGGAAGGCATTGGAATCATTTGATATCTAGTCAAAACACTGCACTTGAATGTAATGTATATATGATTATGTAGCAAATGCTTGAAGCTGAAATGGCTTTTTCTCTCTATGCACGTGTGTATAAATAGCTAAAACAAATCCATTCTCAGAAGAAAAGATCTATTGAGCAGAAAGCCAGAAATTCCCTTTCCTCTGAAAATGTGAATATGCTTTTTCTTTCAAGCAAGATTTCCCCTCGGTTTATATGATTTTACCCAAAAGCTCTTTTCTCCCAAATGCTATTTTTATCAGTGTGATTGAAGCCCAACATTCCACCCAACTGGGAACCAGTCTGTATCACCAGGTCAGGGTAGACCAGGGCCATGGAGCACCATGTCCCCTGGGGGGTGATGGGGCTCCTGCTGCTGGTGGCTTCTGTTACAGAACCCAGGCTTTAATCAAGATAACTCTACAAATAGTGTCAAAAGAATATGTGTGTAGCAGCTCAGTGTTTCCTCTGTTGTCAGATATTTTTATGACACCTTATTGTATGCATCTTAAATCCACATGTAGAGAAAGCAGGCATTAAACATGAACATTTGTAACCAGCTGATGAGCACCGGTGCTGCCTCTGGGTCAGCTGCAGGATGCTGCCAGTGGATAGGATGTTCCCCACGAGCAGTCCCAGCTCATTGCCGTGCTGTATGCGATGGTGCCATCTTCCAGCCTCACTCATTTTAACACACCACACTTGAGGATGGGGCAAGCCCAACTCTCTCTGCAGGCTTTGCCCTGTTGGCTTTAGAGATGGGGTGATGTTGCTGGTGCTTGATGTGTGTCCCATGGATGTCTGGTCACCCAGTACATGCTGAGGCTCCTGTTGCATCTGGCCTTTATGGGGAGCACATGGCAGAGTGATCCTGTAGTTAAATACCATTGTAGAACACCACTGGGGATCCCAGAAATGCTGTGTGTGGCAGCGGGGCACCATGGAGCTGTGTTGAAGGAAGGTGGGTGCCAATCTCAGCACTTACTTGGCGATCCCAAGCAAGCTGGGTTTGGGATAATGCCTGTTGCATTCTCTGGGGCACAACACAGTTTTCAGACTCAATTTATAAGCAGCTGCTGATGGAAAGCACATCACCATGTCAAGCACTGAAGAGGAAACTGGGATCTTATGGTTGTTTCAGCCTTTGCAGTCGAGAGTAAGGCAGCAGCATAGGAGGGATGTGAAGTTCATGGAGTTAGGTGCATGAAGCACAGAGCCCACATGTCCAGTCTCATCTACAGAGTTTACTTTGCCTTGCACCAGGCAGTGTAATCATTCCTTCCCTCAAGCACTAATGTTCTCCAAAGCATTTTGCATATTGGCACCTCCAGCCTCTCTTCTGGACCTCTATAAAAAGTGCTACCTGACCAGCTGTGCTGGGTCTGCAGCCCACCATTACAGTGTGTAATGGGCCGCATTCGTCTTCCCTTTGCTGTTTCATTGCCAAAGGCTGTTTGGTCAAAACTTATTTAGCACCAATTCCACTTGAAATTGGCTTCAATGTTTTTTTAGCCTCTGAAGACCAAGAAATGCGTGCCAGGGGCTCTTGCACCATCTGGATGAGGCCTTACAGGTCAGCTTAGAGCAGCTGAGAGCTTAAAATTAGCATGTCTCAAAACCTCATCTTTCATCACGCGGTTGTGTTGGGCAACCCAAAACAAAGAAGAAAGTATGAGGCGGGGAAGAGAATGGTGGAAGGAGATGGTGGGGTGGATACAGAAGGAGGAGATCACTGGCGCTGGGTGGTCGTGGACCATCTTCATCTCCAGAAAGATAAGATTCATCCAAAAAACCCTGAGATTGAGGGTTGTTCCCATGGTGTGAGGGTCTGAGAACAGGAGCTCTGTAGTGACTCCAAGCTCTCCAGCTGCTACCGATGTGCGATAGTGAACTGGCTGTGCTGATGTGATCCTCCATGGCTTGGTCCTCCAGCAGACACCCATCCGCTGCTGGCAGAGGTGATGGAGATGGAAGGAGACAGATTTAAAAGCAGAGTATGAGTCAGGCAGAGCTGGGGATAAGCTCCAGCGGGTCCCCCTTGACACCCACCACTATCAGGGGTGCTTTTGAGGTGCACCACCAGCAGTAGCAACAGGCTCAGGCTGGATCTGAGCCTGTGAACTGAGAGATGAAAAGCTGCATTACAGGTCCAGGGAGCCCACCCAGGGCCCTACAGCCGGCCAAGTGCCAGGCGTGAGGATGGATATGCGAGCCATTGAAAGACCTCATCCAGAGTATATTTGGTTTGTCTTGTGTGACACAGAGAACCTGAGTTATTATTTGATCCTGCTCTGAGTAATAACCAGATAAATGGGCCTGTGGATTTCCAAATAAACATTTTAATAAATGATGGGTGAATTAAAGGAGAGCTGCTCCCCCCCTTCCCCTTCCCCTGCTCCCAATATTAATGTTCAAATGAAGGCAGGCAGTGTCTAACAGAGCCCCGTATACTGTAAATACATTTCTTGCACTGTCACATATAAACACTGGAGAGACGGAGATCAAAAGGTCTCGCTGTGCAGAGCAGAGCCGTGTGATGAAGTGAACATGTTGCTTTGTGGCTGGGGTGGGGGTGATGGGACGCCTGAGAATAACAGACTGGCTGGAGACGTAGGAGCCCAGAAGGCCTGGGGGGCCTCAAAGGGGGGAAAAGAGAGAAAAAAATGCCCGCTAGCAGCAGGAAAAATAAATAATTCCGTTATCTCTGATGAATTTCTGCCTTTGATCTAGTTTTTCCTCTCCCTCGCGCTGCCTTTTCGGTCCCTCTTCTCCCCCCTCTCACAGCTCCCCCCTCAAACCTTCCCCATCGGACACTTCTCTTCCCCCCGCCTCCCTTCCCCTCTTGCAGTTTGATTTATCCCATGGCCGGCTTGGGAAGCCTGACGGGTGCTGATGAATGGGCAGAGCTCGTCTGCCCATAGCCCTGCCCCGGCGTCTGCCAGGACATCCCCAGCTTCTTTTCATTCCTGGAAACCCAGCATCCCGTCGGGCAGCCTGGTGCAATATATTTGCTTCACGGGTTGTGCTTTCCTCAGCTGCCTCAGGGAAGATGCTTTTTGGCCTCTCCTGCTCATACGCACAAAGCCCAATCTTCCCCATCCTGGGGTTATTTAGCTTAACCTTGACAGCCGCTAAATAATTGGGTGTTTCTTCCCCAGCCTGTACCTCCTTTCTGAGCCAGGGGAGGCCACATGGGTGCCTCTGATATTTCCCTGCAGCATTGCCAACAGAACATGAAAAAGATGGGGGTTTGGAAAGAGAGCAGAGCAGAGTGGAAGTGGTCCGAGATGGGATGGTGGCAAAGGAGGGGGATCAGCCTGCTGAGGGGGATAAATAGGATGCTGTGATGGGAGGTGGTGGGGTTTCTCCTCTTTGGGGCTTGCAGAGCCACTGGGCTGACCCTTGGCAAGGAGAAGAGAGAGGAGGAACACCAAAATGTTGCTTCCCTGCAGCTTATGCTCAGGTCAGCTATGAAATGTGAGTCTTAGAAAGGGCCACAAGTCATGGCAAAGAGCAGCCCTTTGGGGCACTTCTGTTTCAGTGCCCGAATAATGTCTTTAAAAAACCTGTTGGATTCATGCCCACAGATCCAACCCCACTCCTTGGTCAGATATTTTCCCCCTCTCTCTATTTCCTTGTGCCTGTTCTGGTTGATTATTCCTGATTTTCCATCTTCTAGAGATGCCTCAGTAATGGCAACTTTTGCCTTTGGGCTAGCTTCTTGTCCCTGACTGAACTCATCCTTCTTCCAGAGGTTAGCTTAAAAATTCATGTTCTACCCTTGGTGATGTGTGTTTGAAGTTGTTTGTACAATGATACAGAGGTCTGGTTATACCCTGGTCTGATCCATATCCCCGCTTATGGATTGAGTTCCTTCTTCAGAGCCCTATATTGTAATTTCCTATGTTTATTCCAGATGAAAATAAGCTTTTGCATGGAAGAATTTGAAGAGATTTTGGACAGTCAATATGTTCATGGAGCTTGCTGGTAATGAAATACCTCCAGACCTCTTGTCCTCATCAAAAGGTACGTAACCCCTGAAAATTCATGTACAAATGATATCTTAAAGCCCTAAAATCATACTCACCCATCACACTAAGCATGATACAGCCCTTCATGGAAGGCATTCCTGCCCTAAAGACTCACTGGAAGGATGAAAACATGCCTCTGATAGTTATACATTGGACAATCAGAAGCATATATGTATCCAAGAAGTGGGTATTTTGGGGAGGGTTGAAAGGTGAACGGTAGCAATCCCAGCGCAGCGAGCACCACATCCAGCCCCTGGGCTGGGTCTCAGGACAGTGCTACTGCGGAGCATCCAGCTGCTGTTTGAAGACATCCAGAGATGGTGAATCCATCACTTCCCATGGTGGGCTGTGCCAGCTGTTAATCACCCTCAAATATGCGTGCCTCACTTCCCGCTGGAATTTGCAGGGCTTCAGCTTTTGAGCTGGCTTTTGCTTTGCCTTAAAGAGGCTCAGAGCCTTCCATGGCCAGTGCATGGCTCAGAACCCTGGTGAAGGACTTGGACAGTTTCTCTGGGATGTTTTATTAATTCACTTTATTTCTATAGCTCAATACCAAGCTCTGTCCTCCCATCATGATCTTCTTATATTAAAAAGGAATAAATGATTTTTTTCCATTATAAATAAATAGATAAACCCTTATCCACAGGTTGGATTTTTTACATAAAAAACCCCCATGTTCTGACTGAAGATGGATTTTTTTCCCCATTGTATTTCCCTGAAATTGTCACTTGCAGAAAAAAACAGTCAAACGGCTGCCCAATGAGTAAGGTGCCTTCTGTGTTCCTATGGCATCTTTTTGGTTCTTTGTGTTTCATTTGCTTATGCTATTTAAATGTAATATGCTATTTATATCTAATATGCTATTTAAGTATAAAATGCATACTATGCATGCTAAATACTTTAATATATATAAATTAATATAAATACTATATCATATAAGGAAAATACATTCTAAGTGTCATTTTGTTTCCAGCCATGCAGACCAGTGGCTCCACAGACCAGAGGACCTCTGCTCTGATTTGAACAGAGAATGGGATGAGCTCTGGCCGGCACAGCAGGTAAAGGAGTGAAGGAAATCAGGTTAATCATAGAATCATAGAATCACAGAATGGTTTGGGTTGGAAAGGACCTTAAGATCACCCAGTTCCAACCCCCCTGCCATGGGCAGGGACACCTCACACTAAACCATGCCACCCAAGGCTCTGTCCAACACGGCCTTGAACACCGCCAGCGATGGAGCATTCACAACTTCCCTGGGCAACCCATTCCAGTGCCTCACCACCCTCACAGGAAAGAATTTCTTCCTCATATCCAATCTAAACTTCCCCTCTTTAAGTTTGAACCCATTACCCCTTGTCCTACCACTACAGTCCCTAATGAAGAGTCCCTCCCCAGCATCCCTATAGGCTCCCTTCATAGTTACAGAAAGGGCAAGACTTTCCCACCCTGGGGTGGTAAATCCTATAAAAGCATCAGTGCCGCAGTAGCTGCTGTGGTGCTGGTGGTGGTTGGGTGGCAGCAAGGTGTGTTTTCAGCAAGGTATGTGGGGGTTTTGAGCTGGGGACAAGGGGATGTACAGTGGGAAGGTGTTTTCTTGCTTCTTTTTGTTATTCTGGGGTTAGATATGTTCTCTCCTGGGTGCTGCTGAGGTTCATGGAGCAGTGTTTGGAGGGAATGTCCTACTGTGCAGATGCAATGGCTGCAGGTGAATGGTCTGGTGGGGAGCCCTTAGTGACCATGGGACAGGATTAAGTCATTCCCTGTCTTCTAGAGGTGATTCTATTGGGTATCTTCATCAGAGAGAAGCTCTTCTATGCTCTTCAAAGGGAAGAGCTCCTGTTCCAGCTGGAGCAGTTTTGGATCTAACAGAGTAAATCAGGTGGATAATCTCTATAAATATGAAGAGCCTCTAGATTGGGACTTGGCTGGTTGTGTTGAGTTCTGGATTTGTTTTCTTTATATTTTGTTTTTATCCTAAAACGAGATGGATAAACAGCTTTTAGGTGGCCTTACTGAGGCACTTTCTCTGATGGTGTGGTGTTAAATATGGAGAGGTGAGGCTCAAATGGACCCAGTGTGGGTCATGCTCTGGTCACTGGGTACCTTGTGCCCTGATTGGGAAGAGGATGTGAGGGACACCAGGGTAAAGACTTGTACCTCCCCTCCTGACCTCCAGGGCGATATTGGTTTGGGGGAAGTCCTTCATATGCTTCAGATGGAACAGAGCACTTGGAGTGAGGAGCAGGAGTGGAAGCTACTATAGCTAGCAGCTCTGTAAGTCCTTGCCTGAAGATTTCTTGGGGAGTGACTCAAAACACATAAAGCTTTAACTCTGTAAAGGTTTTGCTCTATGCTTCAACTCTGTTTTTAACCAAGGGCTTGTTTCCTCCAATCTTGTCTGCTCAGCTTCCATCCTTTGCCACACAGCTCTGCTTGTGGTGTGCAGATGGAGGGCGAAAGCTTTGGGAGATGCTGGGGACCAGCTGAGCAGACTGGAGCTCACCTCCCAGCACAGGGTGACTTGCCTGTAGCAGCAACAACATGAGGAGGAGGCTGTTGATCAAACGTTGCTGGAGGACCAGGTCTGCATGTGCTTTGAGTGACTGGCAGAAATAGCCCAGGCTGCCGTCCCTGCCGTCGCCTTATCTCTCCCCCAAACATCAGAGAACTCATCTTGCTGCGGAGGCTGGGACCTGACAGCCCTGTACATTAGCACTTTCTGCAAGTGATGTCCACTTTTGAAATAGTACCTGTCCCGAGAGTGGTCACTTCATTTGACAAATGCCAGTGATGACAGCTGGATGCCGCTTTACAAACTCCAGCCTTCTGCTCGCCCGCCCCAGGAGAGGCAAAGGAGGAGAGCTGAGCTCCCCTTTGCTTTGTGGTGTTTGTACTTAGTGCTCTCTCTGAGCCCACAGCCACTGTGCAAGCTCTGTTTGGACCTTGGATGTGGAATGTTCCTCCCCAGGACCCATCGGCAGCGCTGTGAACTGAGCATCGCCAAACAGAGCAGCTGAAGGCAATGAGCAGGTAGATAAGGGTTGTCTCAAAAGGGCAATGAGGTTTTGTTACCCACTGGCAGACCCCAGTGCAAGAAGTGAAGCCAGGCAGAGGATCCAGTCGTCTCATCACTATGCAGGAAGGTTTTTGACTGGAAACTTCTGGCTGAGCCTCCTGGACTCTTTGTGCCAGTGCTTGGCTCAAAATCTGTGCCTAGGTGTGTGTTTTGCTCTGGTGAGACCTTGCAGTAGTGCCCAAAGGGACTTGTGTGATGTGATGGGGTTGCTCTAGGCTCTGTGCTGAAGAGCTGCAGCAGCCTGGGCAAGAGGAGGAGGCAGGGCTGAGGTTTCTGGTGACCACGCAGCTGAGCAGAGGTAGAAGAGAATTCACCTCCTGCTTTAAGCCAGAGCAGGGTTGCTCTGGAGCATCACTGGGGTGTACAAGTCACCCCTAAACTGCATTGGAACAACATTATTGAAGCGACAAATGAAGCTGGGAAACACCCTGATTCTCTTTCTGCATTTGATTTAACTAGGAGGCCAAATACACCCATTTCTTAGGAATGGGGTGAGCAGCGTGTGGATGTGGGCAACACACCAAATCCATTGTGAATGTTGTGCTCCAGGAAACACCAGCTTTACTGCCCATGCCCAATGTGGTTCAGCTTAATGTGTCATCAGTGTGTTTGGGTCACTGCTGCCAACAACGTCGTGGTTCACAAGCCGTGCCCATGTTAGCATTAGAGACATTGGGGCAGCCAAAAATCCCTGAGCTTGGTCAAATTTTCAGGCAGAGAAAGTGTATTTGGAAAACTCTGGCATAGGTGGAATCTTCTGCTGAGGTACACAGGAAAATGCTCTAAGTGCTCTTCAGGTATCTCCTTGGCCACTCTCATTTCTCTACAGATTAGTGAGTGTCAATTTTCTTCTCTTGCTTGACTGCATGGCCCTCCATCCCTTGGTCCCACCTCTCTGTGTGCTTCTACACCTCTTCCCCTACAGAACATCTCTTCTCCCTACCCTTATGTCCTGGGTAGACTGGGTTTGTGGACTGCTGGTACCTTGAAGGAGGATGCTTGTATCTGCTCCTCGATGGCCTTGGGAAGTGCTCCAGGCTCATTCATGACCCTGGTAAATGGGGATTCTCAGCAGCTTGTTCCCAACTCATCAGCTTCCTGGCAATTGTGGGGTGGGCAGTGGAAATGGGATGGATTCCTTTTCCCCCTTGACTGGCTCTTAGATGTTTTCCCCAAACACCAACTGATGGCCATCCCTCTGAGCCATCTCTCGATGCCCATCTCTTGATGGGAGGGACCCTCCCATGCAGCTGCCATCCATCCCCACGTACATCTCCCTCCAGAACTCCACCGAGACCCAAGTTATGATGTGAAACCTGAACACATAGGGACAACTGGCACAGCCTAAGCTGAGCCTGCAATTTCCTGGCTCATAAAAACATGAGCTTCCTTCAGGCCCAGGTCTCTGCCAGGTTGCACTGAGCAGAGTCCCACACCTCCTCCCCAAGGTTCCCCCCTTACCCCCAAGATATTCCATGACACCAGCTACAAGCTAGATTGCTTTATGGCTCCATATGTTGGAGCCACATGGAATAAGGCAGAGAAATCCCCTTAGCAAGGGAGTGAAAAGCCACCGAGTTTACAGGGTGTTGCAAATAATCTGAGGCAAAACAAATGTTGAAGCTTGACTTGGCTGCCAATTCTGAGCACATTGTTTTGAAGCTGGAAAAAAAACCCAGGCCAAGGGGCAGTTGTTAATGGGCCAGTAATTTTCTTCCTTTCTAGACACCCCAGAGCAACGAATATCAACTGTTCCTTGGGAAAGAGCTCAAGTGTGGGGGCCTTTTTATTGTACATATCAAAAGACATCATTGACTGGCCCTTGTAGAGTGCTGCTCCTTCCAGCAAGGGGCTTTTCCAAGTAATAACCTGTTTGTGAAGCAGAGCAGCGAAGCCCCAGAGCCGAGCTTGTGGCTTATTGTTGGGGCTGACTTTTATAAGACACTGCAGGGGCTTACAACAGACTGAGTTTTGTAAAGCAGTCCATTAAACACCACAACCTGAGCTAAAGAGCAGTGGGGGACGGAGCCTCCAGGGATGGAGCCGAGCCCTCTGCTTCTGTAATAAACACAGCAGCATCCCACTTATGGCTCGAGCAGCAAAGAGCCTGCACACAGAGGCTAATGTACTGCAGAGAAGGTCAAGTGTGAAAAGATGCAGGGTTTTTTTCCATAGGGTTTGGTTGTTGTTATAAGATCAGTTGGGCAAAATGCTGCTGGTTCATGTAGTTTTATTGCTGGTGGTGCTTTGAGCCCTGGGTTTGGGATTTTGGAGCCTTGTTGAGGTTTCTCACACCGAGAGTTGGTGGGACCTTGTGGGTATCACATTGGTCTGCAGTGATACCTACATGATGCTGGGCAATGGTCCCCAATCTACCAGGGGCTGTGGACCACTCGCTGTAGCTTCGTGTTCCCATCTCATAGGGCACGATGTGGCTGTGGTGGCTCTGGGCACTCAAAGGAGCTGCATTACAACTTATCCAGCTGCTATATAGAGACAGGCACAAATCCTGGGAGCAGCCTCAGACGGAGCCAGCATGATGATGAGTTACTTATCTCTTGGGCTGTGAGAGAAGAGCCTGTTGCCTTCCAGCACTGAGTGCAGCACTCGCACTGCTCTGCACTGGCTGCATGCAGTGATGGCACAGGAGCTCTGGCACCAAGGTGGGGTTAGGGGCAGTGATCATCAGGATCTCTGCTGGCACAGGGGAGGTTTCTGGATGCTCATTCTAAGAGCCTGGCTGAGAGCAGGAGTATGCACAACGATGTCTTGGAAGAAAAAAATCAGTTCTCCCAAATATCCAAGCCAAAGGTCTCCATGGTCTTGTTTGGACCAAAGAGAGTGAGGAATCCCAAAGCTTGCTTCTCTTTGGGTGTTGCAGCAGTCAGTTGGTCACGAGCAGATGGGGAAAGGTGCAGGGAGAATGTTTCACGTGTCATTTGTAATTGGCACTGCTGAGCTCAGCTCCTGATGCAGTGGGTAGTGATGGTCCTGAGTGCAGCCCTTCCAGACATAGGGTCCTGTTCCCTGGCTCTTCTCTTTGGAAGAGCAGTGGCTGCTGTGGGAAAGCTGCAGCTCTGTGGGGCACAGGGGAAGATGGATTTTGGGAGGGATCAGGGATGAAGAAGGGAAACCAGTTTCCTTGGGATGGAGGTCACAGAAGGGGATGTGGTTGCTGTCTGAGCAGGCCTCCATGGCCAGTCTCTGCAGTCCTGGTGGTGCATGACTGGGGACATCGGCTGAGGGATGTCCCAGGCTGGAGAGAGCAGCCAGTCCTTTCAACTTCTCAACATTCCTGAGCTCTCAGTTGGTGTCCATGCCTTGTGGCAAGGTGCTCTCCAACTGGGTTACAGGTTTAAAAGGCAGAATCTCTCCTGTTTCAAACCTGCCGCCTGATCTGCACCTTTAGGTCCTTTTCTTGTGCTGTGAGAAAGGATGAACACTGTCTGTTCTCACTGCCCCCACCATCACTGGGCATCCTGAAGCCTGGAGGCCCAAGGAGGGATTGGGTTACCCATTTGAATGCTGAGCTGCAAAAACAGGCTCGATAGGCTGTGAGGTGCGAAATACCCACCCAGCATCCCTTCCCCATCTGTTTTCCGTTGTCCACCTGGTTTTCCTATGGGCAAAGGGGAGAAGGTGGGATTAAGCACTTGTTTTTCAGGGCAGCCAGGAGAAGCTGGTGCTGGGAGCACAGCCCCCAGTTGCTTTGCCTGCGTGCAAACTCACTGTCTTATCCCCTTTGAGTCTGCTAATGTGCTCTCAAGGAAAAGCCATTCAGAGCGCTTAAATTCTTCCCTCACTTTGAGCCCTTGCCCTTGCAGAAAGCAGGATGGAAATCCTGCAGTGCTCAGAGATCACCCAAACCTCGCAGTGGACTTAAAGTGGGGAGTGGAAATAAGCAAACCAGTAATTTTGGCATTAAATGTGGCTTGATTGAACCCCAGAGGTGTAATTTCTCTGCAATGGATGCCCTTAGTCCTCCACTGTTATCACTTGCTGTGGTTCGAGTAGAGCTTTGTGCTGGCCATGGAGGCTGTGGGCAATGGGGAAAGACCTGAGCCTGCCCATCCTTCCCTGAGTGATTTTAGTAATCCACTTAGAGACTGAGGCTGCTACCTGTTGGCAGGTCTTGTACTCCCAGCCAGGGTTTGGGGAGCAAGAGGGGTCACTAAAGAGCACTTGAGGTTTGCTGTAGCTTAACACTGAGGTTGGCACTACTTGCTTGTTGTTTTCATGCGCAGATACCTCCTATTGCACACCTGAGCTGAAAGCTTATGATTCTGAGTTTGAAAGTAACTTATTCTACCCAATTTTGACCTAAAAAGCCTGGGTTGCAGGTCGTGCAGTGGATGCAAATCTGAAGGACAAATGATTCCAGCCCAAGAAGGGGTTCGGGACTAAGGGTGCTGTGCTGAGCATGCCGTGGTCCAGCGCCGGCCACTGAGCCGATGCTGCAGCCAGGGCGTTTCCATGGAAACGGGAAGCTGCTGAGTCCGAGATGCACGTTGGTCCCCCACAGTGTCGCAGAGAGGACGGGCCGGAGCGCCCCGAGGAGCCGGAGGATGCCCGCGCAGGACCCCCCCAAACTCCTCGAGGCTTTCGGGGGGCTCCGGGCGAAGGGCGCGGGTGACATCTTGTGGCGACGGCTCCTCGCCGGGGCTGTGCGGTGTTGGGCTGCTGCGGCAGCGTTTGCCCGGCCCGGAGGAGCATCCGCTATCCCAGACTCCGGGATCCGAGCCCGGCTCGGATCCCGGAGTCTGGGATAGCGGATGCTCCTCCGGGCCGGGCATTGCAGGGATCGGGATTGATGCGGGGACACGGAGTCCTCGGTTTAGTCCGTTCTGATGTTCTGCAGCAAGACATTGTCCTACCCGGTGGACATAAAGCCTAGTGGAGGATCTGTAATCAATGAGAACTCACTGCTATGGAAGCCAGAAATATCAGTAGGTTTAAAAGGGGCTGGAAACCTGCTGGAAGCAGAGGGTATCTATCCGGGTATGTTAAACATTGTGTTTTGGAGATCCCTTGGGATATCCCCGCACCATTGATGGCTGAGGCAGGAGTAAGTCCGTGTGTATGTTGCTTCCTTGCCTGAGTGCCCAATGCCCGCTGGTGTGAGGAGGAGGATGCTGAGCTCATTCGGGTGTCTGGACTGGCTCCTTGTTTCTGGTCTTTGTGGACTCTGTCTTGTGGGAATCTGGTTTGAGATAGAACATCAGGGCAGAGCTCTGACAACTCATCACACCCTGAACTGCAGCCAGTGCCTGTCTTTGTGCTCTGCATGCAGAGGAGGGGCAAGCACACTCTAATCGTGGGAGATCGGGAGGGTTTACAAGTGTCTGGCTCTTTAGGGCTTTGCTCTTGCTGCTTATTCTGTGGAGGAAAAGGCTCCCCTGTGGGCAGGGGCATGGCTGGGACTGTGTTACTGCAGCACAGCTCAGGGATTTCTCATTCCCCTCGAGTGTGGTTTGTCCCCTGGTTCCCAGCATGCTCCTGTCACCATCCACATCCCCAGGAGTGGCAGGGACCTGCCTCCGCCTCATCATTTGCAGCCAGCAATGCCCAGCGTCCATGCCGCCAGGCAGCCAGCAATGCAGAGCAACTCCTACAGCAAGGAGGGGGTGAATGAAGTGACCCTGTGGGTTTTGGAACCTGCTCTTTGGCTTGGACATCCCTCCTCTGTCAGCAGCATGAAGCAGGGTTCTTCTGCTCTGTATGTGTGTTTTTGATGGCATAAGGTTCCTGTTATGAGTCCCCACAGCTTTTTGGGGTGGGAACTTCTTGGTTCATACAGCCCTGAGTGGAAGCAGGACTTGGAGTGCAGTTGGGATTTTGTGTATGATGGGGGGCTGTAGGTACTTCAAAGCCATAATGAATCACGTAGGCTTTGTAGTGCTGTAGGGAAGAAGACATGGGATAAGCCCCTATTTTGGGGGTCACAGCCCTCCTCCACCCCACAGACCCATGTGGAGGGCAGGTACTTCCCATAGTGATGTTTGAGAGCACCTCTTTGGGTAGCTGAGTTGGCAGAGGGTTAATGGGTTGAACAGTCCTCCCAAAGGCCTCCTGCTTGCAGGGTGGAAGGAAAGGCTTAACTCTACCCTGCCTCAGCCACCATTTTTCTGGGTGGGTGGGCAGGAGGCTTAAAATGCCACTTTGGCTGGCAGAGAGATGGGCGCCAGGGCAAGGGTGAGGGGAAAAAGCTTTTACTTCCAAAAATAACTCTGGAACAAAGCAAAGGGGTCGGAGGGTGAGCAGGGAAACAGAGAAGTCTCTTCCACAGGGGCCAGTACTGATGCTCTTATCCTCTGAGTACAGGGGGAGGGAAAGCTTGGCTGTGTTGAAGACCATCCCCCACTTCTGGAGCTAAACCAAGCCATGGCGCAGTGAGAGCAGCTGGGTGGCTGTCGCACAGAGCATCCTCCTGCCCTTTCTCTAAACCAGTGTCCAGTCAGAGCTGGGACATGGCCAGGCAGGACAGCAGGGACTTTGTGGTCTAACATCTCTGCTGGTGGGAGCTCTCATTGCCTGGGTCTCTGGGTTTTGCAGGGTGATGCTGTAGATGCTTCCCAATCCCAGGACTCCTGTGACTGTGCCATGGGGCAAGAGAGGGGACCTAGGGGTGCTGCTGGTCCCATGTGTGATGGTCTGAGTCCAGGCACAGGGATATCCTCCTTGGGAATGAAGGTGGGACAGGATGGGATTGCCTCGAGGGCGGAAATGGTGGTGTTTAACCAGGCTCTGCCTGCACCAGATGGGAGATCAGCAGAGAGGAAGGACAGGGGTCTGCTGGGCATGAGACCAAGCAGAGGTGTGAGGACACCCGACATCCCCTTAGCTGGGGATGTCCAGCTCCTGTTTACTGTCTTGGTTCAGACAGCGCAAGGAGCTTGGCCCACATCTCTGCTGGCCTTGAAGGAGCTCTGGCTGGAGATGTGGCGGAAGGAGGAACTTGCTGCCCTTATGGCATTGCTTTCTCCCCCTAACTTGATCTAATCGCCAGCTTCCCACCTTACACCAAGCTCGGGGCCTCATGAAGAACCTGCTTCCTCCCGGCTGATGCTGAGCCTGTCAGAGGGAGCAGCTCTGCCAGCAGACCCCAAGCCATGAGAGCCAGGAGCTGGCACAGCCCTTTGTGCATAGAGTCATAGAATCCCAGCCTTGTTTGGGTTGGAAGGGACCTTAAAGCTCCTCCAGCTCCAGCCCCTGCCAAGGGCACAGACACCTTCCACTAGAGCAGCATGCTCCAAGCCATGTCCAGCCTGAGCTTGAACACTGCCAGGGATGGGGCAGCCACAGCTTCTGTGGGCACCCTGTACCAGTGCCTCAGCACCCTCACATGGAAGAGCTTCTGCCTAAGAGCTCATCTCAGTCTCCCCTCTTTCATTTTAAAGCCATTCCCCTCTGTCCCTATAGGCCCTTGTAAGCACAGGGGCTGACTTTGCTCCCAGCCCTGGCTCAAGCACCCATCCCTGCCCTGGGAGGGACTCACTGTGCGTACCCCTGTCTGATGCTGTTGAAAGCCGCCTCCCCTGCATGGGGCCTTTCCCCAAAGACAGAGTTGTACCAAAGAAGATGCAGAGGGTATTTCCCACATCAAGTGACGTTTGGGCACATTATCACTGGTGGTGGCCTGCATGCCAGGAAACTCTGTTATTCCCTCCCTTCCCAATGCTGGGAGATGATAAACACCAGGGTCTGCCTCCATTCAGCTGTGATCCATCAAGGCAGGGGAGGGGACTCACACCAGAGAGCGGGTGAAGGGAGGTCAGTGATTGTGTAAACAGGCACTTTAGAGTTCACCCCGAGCTGGTATTACTGTAATTCATTAGAGGTGTCAGCCTGCTTTGTAGTTCCTCCCTCAAAGAACCCTTTGCCTGGCAGCTTCCAACATCCAGCCTTGCCAGCAGGAAAATAAACTGCACAAGCTGTGTTTGCTGCAGAGAAAGCTGCAGTTGCAGCATCACCCTGCAAAATCAAAGTGAGCTTTAGCATCCCTGCGTGCTCCCAGGCTGCTCTAACCAAGGCTCCTCCTTCACTGGTACAGGAGAAGTCCTGTTTGCTCCTGCCAAGCTGATGCTAAGTGAGATGCAGTGTGGTGCCCGACCACGCTGGCTGCTGAAATGACTGAATTTGCTTAGGGAAAAAGCATGAGGGCACTGAACACACTGTGATTCAACAGATCTGCTTTGGGGGACCCCTAAACCCTTCCAGGCAGGATGCTGGGGAGCACAGGGGCCTCTCCCTGCACACAGTGCTGAGACACTTGTGTGGAGCATCCTTTCCAGCTCAGCTCAAACCTCTTGCACCAAACCCCATTAAATAGATATCCTGGTTGTGCCCAGTGTTGCATGAGGTTTGGAGATCCTGTGCTTTCCACTGCAGCTCTCTCAGTGCTTGATGTGAAGCTGGGTACCACTTGTCAGAGCCTGGGTGATGGAGGAGGGCTCCAGTGCTCTCCCCCATGGGAACAGCTTGTTCCCATCCTCTCACCAGCTTGCTCTGCTGCAGCAATTCACCCCACTTAAAAGGGCACTGAAATCCCCCTTCCCATGGGTGGGGAAGCCCAGCATGGTGTATAAACTGCTGGAGGTGTCTGGTGAGGGGTTCATGTGGTGGCTTAGGCCGTGTAAACACGGGGGAGAATGAAGTGCCCTCAGGCCACAGCAGCTCAGATGGATGCTCTGGCACAGGGGTGGTGATGCTGAAGACCAAGCTGTAGGGAAAGGAGGGAGCTGAGCGGTGTTTTGCTCTGCTCAGAGGGTATTCACATCCCCCAGGCAGCATGAAGCTGCTCCTTGCAACCAAAATATCCCTGTAGGTGTGCTCAGTAAAGCAGACTGAAGCGTTGGATGAAGCTGCTCCTGCACATTGCTGCACCCAGGAGATGCAACAGGCTCTCCTAAGAAGAGTTATGGCCTCAGCTGCGTGTGGATGAGAGATGAGCTGAAGATTGAGAGTCCTCTTCAGGCAGGACACTCTTGCACTCTCCAGTGTGGAGCTGGGGGTGGCTCTGTCTGGGACCACAGCATCCCAGTCAAGTCCAAGGTCACCTCCCAGGGCTGGGGGCACTGTCCTTATTGATCTGAGAGAAACAGGAGAGTAAATGCAGTGAACTCAAGTCTGCTTCCTGATGGGGGCCTGGTGAGCCCCTCTAAGGAGCTGGACTGGTTCACCATCAGCCTGTGCACCCCTGATATGAAAGCTGGGGTTTCTGGTGTTTTTGTCATCCAAGGCTTGGCACAAGCTCTCTTGTTTGTAAGGAATGAGGGGATGGATGCCCATGATGTGGGCGTTTGGAGCTATACAAAAGCCACACACAGGAGTGAAATTCCTGGCAAAAAGAGATCTCGCATCTCTATAAAGAGATGCTTCAGACCAGCAGGTCTGGTGCTGCAGCAGAGGAGCTGGTGCTGGGATGGGGAGACAAGCTAATGGCTTCAAGTGTGCAAAAGCCCCTAAATGGTTTTATACTCAGTGTGAAAATCTCATAAGATTCCCATGTTTCTCTTTAATGCTTCAGATTGGCGTGGGTTCAGGTGTGGGCTCCTTCTTCACTGGAACATCTGCTGTTGAAGTCCACCTAAACCCATCCTAAGTGAGGTGCAGTGTGGTGCCTGACCACACTGGCCTGATCAAAGAAGGCAGAGCCCATCCACTGCTGATTTGGCTTAGAAAAGAGTGTGAGGGCCCTGTACTTTGGGCTTTGTGAGGGCTTTGCCATGAGCCCATTGAGAAGCCAGAAGCTTGGTGTATCATGCCAGGGTGCTGGAGTGAAGCTGACTCCCTAGGGAGGGAATGTGCCCTCCAGGAGGGGTGGAAGGAAGAAGCAACCCTGGGATGCAGTGGAGCTGACATCACTTACTGTCTTTGCATCACGGTCTGATGCTCTGCTGGGTGAGGAGGGTGAGTGGCGGGGCTTGGACAGTGGCACTGCACCTTGTTTGGCCTTTCATGCTACAAAGAGTTATTAACCCAGGTGACAGCTCTAATTTCCCCCTTATCTGCCACAACCTAATCCCATCTCTCCATGTGCTGAACCTATCCTTGTGCCACATTCCTAAAGAAATCCAGCCTCTTCTGCCCTGTTTCAGTGTGCTGGCAGGGAAAACAGGTCTGTGATAGACCCACTTCTGATGCCTTCACGCTGGAACAAGAAACCAAGAGCCAACTCCCAGCTCTGTGGCTAATAAACCATCTGGCATTGCTTGTTCTAATTGCACTGTGCTCTGATGGAGGTTGCTGAGGAGAAGAGGGTGTTTTACATCCTTGCAGGCAGCATTGTGCAGGATCCCAGCACTGGGGCCTTTGATTCCCAGCCAAGGGAGGCAGGTGCTTTCAATACCCTGCTAAGCCTCTCTGATGAGGAAAAGTGATTGCAAGCTGCGTGTAGTGGTGAGAGGGGCTGGGGAGGGAGGTCAGCCTGGGTAGGTAGCAGGTCCTTGGTTGGGGATGCCCCATGGCCTCTTGTCGGTGCTGTCCCTTGTCGCATCTTGCCCTTCCCATGCTGCCCATCCATGTGTTTGCTGTGTGTGGCTCTCCTGAGGTGTCATCCAAACTGCCTCAGAGCAGTGTGAGTGGTGTCTGATGCTTTCTGTTCTCTTGCTATTGCCTCTCTGCTCTCCTAAACCTTCCCTCTGTTTATGCCCAGGCACTGGCTTTGGTTTGCCCACCCAGAATAGGATGGATCTGCTGCATCCCTGCACCAAGGGCTGTTCCTGCACCTTGGGATGCCTCCAGCCACCTCTAAAACCCACTAAAAGTGAGCATCTTGGTGTGGCCATTGGGTTGCTGCTAGTGCTGGGGGGAAAATAGGCTGGGTATGGCACGGGGAGGCTGTGGTTGTGTCCCAAGCTTTCCCCTCCCTGTGCCTCAGTTTCCCTTTCTGCTCTCTGGTTTTCATGCTCAGCTTCTGAGTGCTGAGGTGTAGGACTGTAGGCATAGCTGTAGATGGAGGCTGGTTTGTTATCAGGTGGGGGGGAAAAAGCACTTTGTGGTCTATGGGATAGGTAAATCCTTGGGTTGGGATTTGTATGATATGACTATGTCTATGTGGATGTGGCAGTGCTGATCAGGCCGTTCATCCTGCCTTCCTTCCCCTTACTGCGAGCTCATTCTTCCAAGTCTTTCCTAGGGGTCTGAAGCTTCACTCGCTCCTCAGGGAGGGCTGGCACCCCCCAACCCCATGTTGTGCCTGTACCCACAGGGAGAATGCAGGCACAGGGGATGGCATCACCTTGTCCCACCAGTGCAGAACTGGGGCTTCCCCTTCCCAGGCTGGTTTAGAATGGGACATCTCAGCCATTCCCACTTGGTGTGGCAGCCCCTTTGGGCTTCTATGGAGCACAGAGCATCACCACTCTGGAGTAAGCTTGGAGCCCAACCCATGAGCTGCTGCTCTGCTCCCACCTCTGTTTGTTCCCAGGTCCCCCCCTACCTCCCTCTGTGCCAGCCTCATGGGCTCTTAAGCTCTCTATCCACACACAGACAAGGCTCATCCCTGCCAGACCATGGTGTCGCTTCCATGTCTTGATTTTCCCAGGGTTTGCTGATAAATCCTGTCTCCATAACCCCAGCCTTGATTGACTTGCTATCAGGCAATGTGTGGTGAGGAAGCGACCTGTGACCTGCCTGCGGAGATGGGGTGACCCTGCAGGAGGAGCCCTTATCGGCCCTCCTTAAAAGCTTCCCTTTTTAACATGATAGAGGAGCCTCGGCCAAGCGATACCTAAACAGTGATGGGGTGGAGGAAGGTGTGGGGGGTGAGGACAAGGGGATGCAGAAAGCATTGAGCACATGGGGTGGGATCATTTTTGCTGGCAGAGCATGAGGGCTGAAACTGCTGGGGTGAAACATCAATGTGGGTCCCAATGAAAGAGCTGAGCATCGTGGTGGAGCAGAGCTGGCTCACACAATATCTTGCCTGAGTCCATCTGCTCCATAAGGATGGGCCTCCTAGCTTCCCACCAAGGTTATCAGGAGAAAGCCCACTGGGAGTTAAGAGTATCCATGGAGGGGTGGGTGACATTGGACAGGTTTGGTGTTGGGACCCATCCCACAGCTGGGGATGCTCATGCTGCCATTCATGCACTGGGGATGGAGGGGAGGATGCAAACTGTGTCCTTGCTGTCCCCAAACCCTGGGTGTGTATCAGGAGGGGGATGACCTGTGGTCCCTTTTCCTCCCAGCTGTTTTTTGACCAAGGGACCTTTCAAACCTCACCTCATCTTTATGGAGGGGATAAAAGTGTTAAGGCATCACTGACTTGCTTCCCTTTGGGCATCCTCTCCAAGGGAGCTGCAGGGTTTGGTGTGTTGGAGCTGTTGGAGATGCTGGCAGGGGCAAGCAGGGTTTTTGGCATGCAGAAGCAGGGGTGGAAATCCTATTGCTTGCCTTGTTGCAGAGAGTATAATGCCTGGATTAGATCAGAGCCCTATGGGGCAGATGAGAGCGACCCTCCTGGCCCTCACCCTGCATCACAGCATGGATTGATCCCATCAATGTGCCAAGGGCCAGCCTGCCTGTGTGGGTCTCTGATCCGGCCTCCCAGCTCCCCGGCAGGGATTAGCAGGAATGGGCTTTTGCCAAGTCCTGGCTGTCACTGTGTTCCCACCTTTGATCAGGAGTCGGCATTCCTGAAGTGCTCCATCTCCCACATGTTGCGCTGATCAAAGGCAGCTGCTGCCTGGACCCTCCCCTGAGTTCATTTGCACATACCCAAAGGTACAGAAAGGCTGAGGAAACTGAAGTGGTGGAAGTGGGGATGGATGGATGGATGGATGGATGGATGGATGGACGGACGGATGGACGGACAGGCAAGGGGCAGCAGCAGGAAGAACACAGCCAACATCTGCCATGGCTTTAGGTGGGACGGGGATGAGATGAACCCTTCCTTTTAACCCACTCCCATGTCAGCACTTGGTGTGTGCTGAGGATCAAGGGCTACGCAGTCTCCTCTGGAGCACCATGGATGTGTCTGCTAGGGAGAGAAGTTGCTGGAGACGTGGGTTGGCAGTGATGCTCCTCACCAGCCCATGGGCAGAGGGGTTAACTCAGGACCATCTCCTCTAGCTCTGCCAGCATCAGCTGCTTCAAAGAGAGAGGAAGGGGGTCTGAGACCTGCTCTGGTTTTGGCTCCTCTCGAGGACGAGTGTGGTCCCATCAACTGTGTCTTGGAGGATGATTCATTGTTTGTGCACGTGATTTACCTCTGCTCCCCACCTCCTGTGATGTGAAGGACTTGGACTACATGGGTTCCCAAGTCCTTTCTGAATCCTTCTCCGTGTTTAGCCTACCTGGTGTCAGTATATGAGGACATGATGAGGAAAAGCTCTCCTCCCCTTTTTCATCCCCAGACCTACCTCTCATAACTCAGCATCACAATTTAGCTTTAAGGCTTTGAAAGGACATGATCTCCACCCCAAAACTGCATACACAGAGAGCAGAACCATAGATACGCTTGCAGACCGGTTACTCAGCTGAGGCAGCAGGTTCGGGGGGGATTAGTTGGTTGAAATCCGTAGTCTGCTGTCCATAGACACACTGCAGCCATTGCATACCCCAGCAAGGATGAAAGCAGATCCCAGCTTTCCAGCGATGGAGCCCTTCAGAAGGATGCTTTGTCCTGCTCCTCCCTTGGCCCCATCTTGGGTACATGGCAGGTGAATCAGGCATTGCATTCCCAAGCATCAACTGTATCATTAAAGGCAGCCTTTTATTTCCTTTCTCCAGGACTGGGCAGGACAATTTGCTCATGGGATGCAGGTATCTCTGCTCCCAAAACCTAACAGCTCCAGCAGCAAAACCCAGGAGGTTCAGGCAACATTTCCAATGGTGCTACTAATATAACACTACCCCTGTAAGCAGAGTGCCTCGGTGGGATGCCAGCACACTAAAACCTGGCAGTGAGTGGTGCTGGGTCTCATTCATCCCTGTCCCTGCTGGTATCTGTGGGTTAATTTAATCAGCTGAAGAAGGTCCTCAGCCAGGCTCCAGTCTCTGTGGTAGTCCCTGGGGCTGAATATTGTTCATTCTCCACATCTAAAGATGATCAGGTCAAGGGAGGGGATTCACCCCCTCTGCTCTATTATGGGTATGCTCAGGACCCCCTATAACCTTCCAACCTGTTCAGCATCATCCTGTGAGCACCTGAATGGCTGCCTGGCATGGGGGTTGCCAGCAAGGGTGACCTTGGTTCAGATGGATCTTACCTTTCCTGTTCACCTCCAGTGTCCAGTGGTAACCAAGGCACTCCTGATCAGACAGGCATGAAGGGCTCCTCGGGGCTGTTCTTGCCCTTCTCAAGCAGGGCTGGCAGTGCCTGCCTCTAGCCCAGAGCAGCCACAGCTCTTGGGATGGCATGAATGACAGGCTGTGCACGTGGGGAAATCAGGGAGAAACCTCTGGTGCCCCTTTGGACACTGTAGGGGCTACAGGCCAAGCAGCATCTCTCCAAAGACAGCAGGAAGACTTTGCATCTGACCTCTCCCTTATCCTCCCTAGGGATACACAGGATCTGTGGCAGCTTCTTTCCTTCTCTCCTTCTCCATAGCACTTCACCCCTGGTGCATCCACCTCCTGGAACACAATGTCGGGGACCCTTTGTCCCTCACCTCTACCTGCCTCTCCCCATAGAGCAATGCCCCTTACACCGCGGTCCCTTGCCCTAACCCTGCTTTGCAAAGTTCAGCTGCTTGGCTGCAGGCAGCCCATAATACCATTTTACAACAAGGTGACCCCTGCTCTTTGATGCTGTGCAAGCCCCTGTCCAGCTGGCTGCTGAGTTGGCCACCTAATGTGTTGTGACAGGTTGACTGGATGGAGCTTGCAAAGGGACCATGTCTTCCCCCTCCTTTCTGTGCAGGAGATGACAGAGGCTTGGGTCCCCCTTCTGCCAAGCAATGGGGGGATTTGGAGGGTGAAGGTGAAGGGACATTACCCTGACCCTGAAGTCCTCATTCTGACCCTGCCACCAGCCCACTGGACACACCAATATGGAGCTAACTGGGGGGACAGGAGGGCAGATCTGGTGCTCTCTCTGGTGGCTGTGGGTTGGTGTTGTGTCACCTTTGCTGGGCACATCACCTCCCAGTTACCTTCTGCCCCTCACTGCTCTTAACCAGTTTAAAACCAGGGAACAGTTGCTTTTCCTTTCTCTTCCTCACCCAGCTCCTGGCACGGCTGCTGCATCCATCCCATCCTCGGCTGGGGACACCTCACCAGAAGCAGGGCCGGCACTGCTGCAGGGACACTTGGTGGCACAGGGACAGGAGTAGTCACACTGGCATTGTCAGAGACAACAGTTTCCATGGGGAGAGGGGGAAACCCCAACAAACCCCTATTTATCCAGCCTCATTGCTAGTCTCTGCTCTGGGGCATGGGCTGTCCAACCTGCACCCAAGCTGGCTGCACAGTTCCCAGTCTATCCCCTTCCCATGTTGTGTGCCAGCAACAGAAGCATTAGGGGTGATGTTCAGAACAGATATTCAAGCACTGGGAACTGCTTTCCAAAACCTCCTTTGAGCCTTCTCAAAACAGGGCCTCATTTTCACTCCTGTTTATCCAGGGCTGGGATCTCTCATCATAAATGACTCTGCCTTGGGGAAGGACCTTCCACACTGCAGCAGAACCACCTACTGAAGGAGCAACTCTCTTGTTCCTGTGATACCCCCAAAATCTCCATTCTTCCAGAATAAAGGATGTTGATCCAGCTCTTATCTGTGTAAACTTTGACTCATTCTGGGGAGCAGAAACCACAAAGGAGATCAAATCTAAAGTCAGTGTTTGTAAAGCTTGTGCTTCTGTATTGAATCTTTGCATCAGGGGCGGGCTAAACTGTTGTTTTCAAAGAAGCGGGGTTAGCAAAACTGAGCATTGCAAACCCCACATCCCCACATGGACACTGGGGCTGCTTTGCTTGGGCACCTAGCTCAGTTAAACCCCTTTCTCCTAAGCTTCATTGGAGAATCGGCTCTTTCTGGTCCCAGGACCCTCAGCTGGGGAAGATCAACCCCAATGGCAGGAGAGGTTGGTAGGAGGTGAATTGCAGTCCCAGGTGTGGCTGGAGGTGAGGACCTGTCGAGAGCAGGACGTCTGGCTGAGTCCAGGGCATGTCTGTCCCAGCAGTGCTGGGTTAGGAGGCAGAAGCAGGCAAGGACAGTGCTGTCCAGCCAGTGTGGGCAGGAGAGGGAACTGCTGCTGGCTGTGAGCAGAAGGTGAGGGGGAGAGGGGGAAGGAGAGAGGATGGGAGTGACAAGGGCAAGGCCTGGATGTGTTAGTGATGGTGCAAGCATAGCCCTGTCAGTGCCAGCCTTCATCCCGAGTGACATCCTGACAGCCTGGACAAGGACAAGGCAGGAGCAGAGGGCAAGGAGGGGAGGGAGATGGGTCCCTGGTACAATGACACCTCATGGATACCTCTTTGAAGGGCAGCAGGAGCATCTCCTCCTGGGTACCCCAGTCGGGGCTGTGGGGCGAGGGCTTTGTGCTGGGTGTTTTCCCTTTGAGCAGTCCCATCAGCAACACACACACCACACCACACACCACCCCCACCCCACCCACCCCCCCATTTCCTGTGCACTGAGCCTGGCCATTGCCACAGATCTCCTTCCCTGGAAAACTCACTATTTTTGCTTACTGCTCTCCTGATGGGGGGTAGGATGGGCATAAGCTGGGCTCTCCAGTTAACAAGCCTGCATCCCAGTCCTGCCAGGACACTGGGATGTCGCAGTGGTGTGGCTGGGTTTCCTGTTCACCCCAAATTAGCTGAAAACACTGAGGAAGACTGAGAAGGGGCTTGGAGCAATCTGCTCCAACGGAAGGTGTCCCTGCCCATGGCAGGGGGCTGGAACAGGATGAGCTTTAAGATCCCTTCCAACCCAAACCAGCCTGGGATATGCTCACTGCTGCCTTGACCCTTTAGGAGGGTCACAGCCAGCTGGACTTGCTTCAAAAGGGGCATTAGGAGATGGTATTTGTGGGGTGCAAGTCCCATGTGCTGGGGTGGTTTGCTCTGGACAGAGGCAGCCTCCATCCTTGTGGTAAGTTAGTTGTGGAGCCAGACTGGTGGGTGAAAAACTAGTGAGCGCTGTGCAGAGGTTGAGAGCTGTGATGAGTCTCTTCCCATAGGAATGACAGTGTAGTCAGATTTCAGGCTCAGCTCACTGCCCCTTGTTCAAGACAGGCAGAGCTGGACTGAAGGGCCGTAAAGAGGAGATGCTTGAAGGAGAACAGTCCCATTTCCCCAACACACTCTCACCCTCCAGCACCGGACGCTCAGGTAAGGAGAGGGTCCTCAGTGTTTAATAACCCGCAGGGGGTGTTTCTTCCATGATTTCAGCCTCTCTTGTCCATGGGAGCTTCTGTAATACAGCCCCCACTGGCTGTGCTGATATTTAGCTGAGTCCCCTCTGCCACCCCTTCCCCTCTCCCCCTATGCCCGGCCGGTCCCTGTCCCCTCTGTGCTCCCAGATGCTCCCCGTTATCCATCCTCCGCCGCCCCGGCTCCTCCGTTACTAGGCGCCCGCTGCCCAGGCTGTTGCTAGGGGCCCGTTGCCAAGGACCGGTTGCCAACATCCGGGTCCCTCCTCTGGAGCCCGCGCGCTGCATCCGCTCTCCCACGTGACTCAGCGGGAAGATGGCGGCGCCCAGAGGCACGCGTGTGCGGCGCTGAACACGGTGGGGCTTTCCCTTGTGGCGACCGGTTCCTGTCGCTGCCATGTCGCGACTTATCGTGAAGAACCTCCCCAATGGGGTGAGCCTGCGCGTGGCTGCGGGCAGGGGGGGCCTTCCGGCTGCAGAGATGGGTCTGAGGCGGGGAGCAACGCGGAGGGAGAGGTCCTGGGCATGTAAGGGGTTGTGGGGATGTGCTGGGGCCCCCGTGAGGTCTCACAGTGCCTGTGGTTGAACTGGGGGATAACTGTGGCAAGGGCAGCGCTGTTGGACCCTGGGCTCGGGATGCAGCGTTTAGCTGCAGGAGTATTGCAGGTAGAGATCTGTACACGGGGTGGATCTAGGGGGGAGTGAAGGCGTTTGGTGGTTGCTGTTTGAGGGTTTAATCTGGATGCCACAATACAGTGTGGTTCCTACAGCACATTGGAAGCCCTTGGGTAGGAAATACTTTGGGCTTGTCTTCAGGGTGTTTATCTAGTTAGAAAGATAGAATCAAGCAGGTTAGAAAAGACCTTTAAGATCATTAGATCCCACCATTACCCCAGCAGTGCCAAGGCCACCACTAACCCATGGCACTGAGGGCCTCATCTCCACGGTGTGTGAACACTTGCAGGGACAATGACTGCAGCACTGCCCTGGGCGGTAGTTCCAATGCCTGAGGCACCCTCTGGGCAAGGAATTGTTCCTCACCTCCATCCTAAACCTGCCCTGGTGCAGCTTGAGGCTGTTTCCTCTTGCCCCATCCCTTGTTCCTTGGGAGCAGAGCCCAGCCCCCTCCTGGCTCCATCCTCCTCTCAGGCAGTTGTAGGGAGTGATGAGGTCCCCCCTGAGCCTTCTCTTCTCCAGACTGAACCCCCCAGGTCCCTCAGCCATTCCCCATCACAGTGTGCTCCAGGCCCTGCACCAGGTCCATTGCCCTTCTCCGGCCCCACTCCAGCACCTCAATATCTCTTTTGTAGTGAGGGGCCCAGAGCTGAACACAGGATTTGAGGTGCAGCCTCACCAGTGCCCAGTACAAGTTGGTTGTATTGCAGTGTTGATTTTTCTTCCTGTTGTCCTCCTGCATTTCCCAGATGAAAGAAGATCGCTTTCGGAAGCTGTTTGCTGCCTTTGGCACGCTGACTGATTGTTGCTTGAAGTTCACCAAGGAGGGCAAGTTCAGGAAATTTGGCTTCATTGGCTACAAGTCTGAAGAGGAAGCTCAGACAGCACTGAACCACTTCAACAGAAGTTTCATAGACACATCCAGAATCACGGTGAGTGGATCTTTGCAAACACCTTCTTTTCGTTCTTAAGGAAGTTTGTTATTGGAGATTTTGGTGCCCAAGGAAGCTCAAAGACCAAGTCCTCTGTAGCAAGAGAGCAAAGCCTTATGCCAGACCTCATGGCTGGAGGCTGGAGCAGTTACTTGATTCAGATGAGCTGTGTTCAAGCAGTAGCAGTGATTTCAGTGCTGGTTGGAGCAGCAGTGTCAGATATTGAGGTGGCATAATCTGAGCTTTTGAACCTAACCATTTTTTTCTCAGGTCATTTATCTGGCTGCTCTGGACAGAGAGAGATTCACAATAACCAGGACAACTCATTTGTGCCTAAACGAGCCCAACAAACTGTTCCCCATGCTGAGAAGATGTGTAGCTCTGTTGTCTGTTCTCCTGCACACACCTCCCTTCCATCCTGTCAGGGTTATAAGAAAGGTTCCTGGGCGAGGCTTAGCCAGCAGGTACAGTGTGTGGAGCATATGTTTAACTAAAGATCTTATTCTTTTCAGGTTGAGTTATGCAAGTCTTTTGGTGACCCTTCAAAACCCAAAGCATGGAGTAAGCACTCTCAGAAGGTCCCTGCCTCTGAAAAACAGACTGAGAAACCTGTGGCAAATGCAGCTCCTGCAGGCATAAAGAAAGTGAGTCTTGTTTGTTTCCTTGAGGCTCTGCTGTGTGTCAGTGAGTTGGTAAAGAGACGGGTAGCCTAGTGTGTGGAGAAGGGGATGGAGTAGTTGGAACAGTGGTGTTGGAGTCTTGGTTCTGGTATTTTCTTGCCTTAGGATCTGTGTTCCCTCTACCATTAGGTTATCTGAAATGATCTTGACTGTGTTTCTAATAAGCCTTTCTAAAGGTGTTTTTGATTTTGTTTGTCTTTTCCTAGGATAAAAAGAAGAAAGATCCAACAGAAAACTTAAAGGAGGTGAGTTGAAGTTGAGCTCCTATCCCGACCTTCTTGCTAGTTTGTATTAAGAGCAAGAGCTGAGGAGCTCCTTTCTGTACCCTGCTTCCCATACTGTTAATTCAGGCAAGGTGTATGATTTAACCAACTCCATGTCAGTCCAACTCTACTGTAACAAACCCTTATTGTAATAATCCTGATGCTGGGGACCAGTTTTTAACTGTTAGCTCCTCCTGTGTGCCCATGCACTTTGTCCAGGACAGTCCTGTTTCGGAAATGCTGGGGGTTAACCATATATGAGTTTTGTCACATTTGACTTGTACATTTTTTTCTCTTTTTAATGTTTTGGCTTCTTCTGTAAAGTACTTTCTGAACATCGAGTACAGGAAAGAAAGAGCAGGACTGAGAGATTCCTTGATTCCGTGATATTGAGGAGACTTGAGTCACTAAGTGCTCACCTTGTCAGTGTGAACTTCCCTTAAGGGATTTGTTTGGTTACACTGCTGGAAATGAGATGATACCTTTGAATTCTAACTTACTACAAGCTCTCCTGTGTCTGTCTTCACAGCTTGTCTGCTTGGTTTCTTTTTCCACAGCTGGAAGAAGATAAAAGATTCCAAGAGTTCTTGGTGGTTCACCAGAAGCGGTCTCAGGTGGCCACTTGGGCTAATGACACTTTGGCAGAGGAGCCCAAGAAGGGAGAAGCAAAGTCAGCAGCTGATTATCTCAACTTTGATTCAGATCAGTCTGAGGAGCTGAGCGAGGATGGAAATGAACCCTCTGAAGATGGGGAGGAAACTAAAGGTACTGAAAGGAACTATCACCCTTTGCTTGCCTTTACTGTGGTGAATCTGAGAGCAGGATGCTGGCAGGACCTGGCTCAGGGTCTTGCCTCCACGTGGCGACAGTGTAATCAGGATGGTCATTTCCCAAGCATGGGGCTTATTCTGTGTGCTGTGGATGTATGCTTGTTTTCCCAAATTTAGGGAAATGCAGTTTCTGATACTATGGGGATGGTGTTTGTGCTTTTCCCTAGGGCCTTAAGGCAGTGTCTAGGTATGAATAACAGGACAGACATCTGCATCTTTCCCTTAACTGCTCTTCTAGCCTGCAGCCACTTTCATCTCCAGGATTTCCAGAGCTGGATGTGCTTTCTGTTTATTTAGTAACCTTTGGGTGATGTCTGTGAACTTGTCTGCTCTGCTTTTTGTATGTATTTCTGGAAGTGGGCCCTATCAGAGTTGATAGGAAGGGGCAGAGTTCAGTATTTTGGATCCTGAAAGGAAAACTGTATGTAGTGGAGTAGTCAGTTAACTTAAAAGACTGAGGAATCTAGGCTGCATTCTGGTGTATGTCTTCTTAAAATGCAGTGTCCCTGCACCAGTGATGAATGTGGTTTTGGAGCCCTTTTCCCTCCCTACATGGTATTTCCTTATACTGCTCTGTTGGAGTGAATGGCATTTTCCCTGCTGCTCCTCGTCTCTCTTTGGGTAACTCAAACATAAGTGCGATGAGTTGATCTTTGCTGGAGGGGTGTTTTGGAGCAACAGCTTCCTCCTTCCCTTTCCCTGCAAAACCTAAACTGAACAATTGAAAAGCTTCTCTGGGGTCTGCTTGAAGTATTTAGTTAAAATTGAGACACAATACTTTGCTGTGGAGTTCCTCCAGCTCCTTTGTGTTGCTTTGAAAAGACAAGTGATCCAGACTGTCAATTGGGAAGTGCTGACATAAAATTGCTCTGCTGTTTGCAAGCCTTTCCTTCCCATGGAACACGGTAGAGCAGAGGAAGGTGGTTCTCATGGTTGAGTTGGTTCTAGGCTTTTACCTGACTGGGGGAAGAGAGCAGCAGCATCTTGTATGCAAAACTTCTCTGGTCTCTTCTCTGACAGCAAAGAAAGGAGGCAAGAAGGCAGCTGCCAGCAAAGACCTCTCAGATATGGATTACCTGAAGTCTAAAGTGGTGAAGGATTCTTCCTCCTCATCCAGTACAGAGGAAGAAACAGATAGTGAGGAGGAGGTGGAAGAGGAAAGTGAGAGTGAGGAGGATTCGGGCATTGTGGAAACAATCAGCACCCACACAGATAAAAAGGGGCAGCCAAAAGCCCAACAGACACAGCAAGAGACACCAGTGGTGAAGAAGAAGAAAGGATCCACACTAGAGGTACAGCTGAATTAGACTTGTGTTTATCTAAAGCAGGAGCTTTGTGGGATAGTATGTGTCTGGTAGTCATTCCAGGGATGAGCTGAAAGGTTGAAGGCTGTGGGACCACCATCGGTACCAGTTTTTTGCCTCACTGGGTGGGAGCCAGTCAAAGAGTTTGCTGGATCACCTCTTTAGTGCTGACTGAATTCCTGAAGACAGAGCTTCCAAACACATGTATGTAGTGCCCTTTCCAGATGCTTCTTTGTTTTTCCAGTGTCCTCTCTGTCTGCAGGAAACACTGTTCTGCAGAGCTCCGTTTGTAGTGACTGGGTTTGACTATTTCAGCCAGACCTCACTTGGAGTATTGTGTGCAGTTCTGGTGTCCTCAACATCAAAAGGACATGGAACTGTTGGAATAAATCCAGAGGAGGCCATGAGGATGATCAGGGGACTGGAGCACCTCCCGTATGGAGATAGGCTGAGAAAGTTGGAGCTGTTCAGCCTGGAGAAGAGAAGGCTGCGTGGAGACCTCAGAGCAGCCTTCCAGTATCTGAAGGGGCCTATAGGGATGCTGGGGAGGGACTCTTCCTTAGGGACTGTAGTGATAGGACAAGGGGTAATGGGTTCAAACTTAGACAGGGGAAGTTTAGATTGGATCTGAGGGAGAAGTTCTTTCCTGTAAGGGTGGTGAGGCACTGGAATGGGTTGCCCAGGGAAGTTGTGAATGCTCCATCGCTGGTGGTGTTCAAGGCCAGGTTGTACAGAGCCTTGGGTGGCATGGTTTAGTGTGAGGTGTCCCTGCCCATGTCAGGGGGGTTGGAACTGGATGATCTTAAGGTCCTTTCCAACCCAAACCAGTCTATGATTCTATGACTTTGCACCCTTACCTGGCACTTCCTGCCCAGGCTGGTGCAGATCTCTTGGTGTTCTCTCACGCTCTTTCCTGTTTGTTGGACAAGCCCAGCTTGTTGTGCTGGGATTTTTGTTGGTGTTCACTCAGCTTTTCTTCTTCTCTGCCCCATTCTTCTGTGCAGAACCAAGGCAGCTCAACGGAAGCCAGCACGCCATACACAGTGAAGCTGCGTGGTGCTCCCTTGAACATCAGTGAGGCAAGCTTTGTTATTGAGCTGGAGATGGAGGCTCAGGGGTGTTCTGAGGGTGTTCCTCAGCACGATCTTTGCAGAGGCTTCTCTGCAAAATAGCTCCAGTGTCTTCATTTATGGAGCTGTTTTGAGGGTTGGAAGTGCAGTTGGGGAGGCTTTGTGCAGAGAATTGTGTGTTGCAGATGGTGTTTTTTATGGTATGTGTATAAAAATGATGTCTGAAACCTGCTGCTTCCTGTATCTGAGAACTTAAACAGTTCCAATTCTTCTTGCAGCAAAAGATTCGTGACTTCTTCTTGCCTCTGAAGCCAGTGGCAATCCGAATAGGAAAACCCACACAGGGGAAAAATACGGGTAATGTCTATATGTGGAAAGGGGAAAATGGATCTCTGAGTTAAAGGACCTCTCAATCACACCTCTGCTCTTTTCGTGTGCAATTCCAAATCACTGACTCCTGCCCTGATTCTTACAGACCTTTCTATGGCTTTGCAACTCTCCTGCCCTAGTTGTTGTCTGTAGGATGCCATGGACAGAGTAATGTTGGCTATGCATCCTTAGGAGTAGCAGCAGGAGCCTTGTCCTTTGATCTGTCTCTGGAACTTTCCTAAACATCCCAAACCATGCCAAGGAAAGCCTCTTCCTCTGGGATAACTGCTGTATCAGTTGCAGAGCAGTCTTTAACTAAGGTGGGTCTCCAGACAGGTTGTGGCTGCTGGAAGTGCCCACCAGAAAGAGTGTGGAGCCAGTCCTCAGAGCGGCAGGGGACTTTGCTGTATGCTGCTTTCCTTTCATAGCCTAACAGTGGATGTGCCTTTTAGCTGCTCTTAGAGATACCTGTAAAAGCCTACTTCAGCTGCTAAATCAGGCTTCTTTGGTTTGCATGGAGAGAATAAGCTTTGAAAAGGCAGCATTCCAGTCTGACATGGCCATTTTCAAGCTGGCTTGAAACTTTAATGGAAGCTGACTGCTTTATCTGTAGGAATCTATATTAAAGAAAGCCCAATTTGCCCTTAATTAGCCTATTAGTGGTTGTGTGTTCCCCACATGATGCTCAGTTGAACCTTTCCTTCCTTCAAGGTTACATCTTTGTTGACTTGAAGAGTGAAGCAGAAGTGCGAAGGGCCTTGAAGAGAAAAGAATGCATAGGTAAGGGCTGTTTGTTCCTTCTTGTTGTGGCTGATGTTGATGGCAGGGTGCTCAGCTGCTGAAGTGTTCACTGCAGAAGCATCTCCTCTTGTTGTATTCCAGGCAGATGGCGGGGGTGGTTTTCCCTGCTCAGCTGACATGGGATAAACCAGGTGCTGTGTCAGGAGCAGTGTAGAATTGGCAAGCGACTGAGCTTTGCATGTTGCTCTTTGGCCCTTGGTTTTCATCATGTGCTTGAAGTGTATCTTGGTACAATAATGATGCTGTTTAAATCTGGTTGGGATAGTGCAGGGGATTTGTACAAGCAATTCTGTAAGCCTGTGATTGCAGCCTGCTCTTGGCTTAGCTCGTAGTGGAATGAGTTAAATAGTAAAGGAAATGGGCAGGGACACCTCGCACTAGACAAGGTTGCTCCAAACTCCATCCAACCTGGTCTTCAACACTGCCAGGGATGGGGCATTTACCACTTCTTTGGGTAACCTGTTCCTGTGCCTCACCACCCTAAATCAGGCAGCATTCTGCTCAAAGCTTGTGGAATTGGGATTGCTTGTGTCGCTGCTGTAAGCAGAGGCTCTTTGCACATTGATACTGATGTACCTCTGTGTGTGTTTGTGGATCAGGTGGACGATGCATTGAGGTGCTCCGATACAGGAAGTACCCCAAAAGAAACTGTTACAACAAAACCTGATAACCAGCCATGGCAAAGAAGGAAGAGAGACGATGAGGAAGAAGAGGACTTGTCTGAGTCAGGGAGGCTCTTTGTCAGGAATCTTCCCTTTACTTGCACTGAGGAGGATTTGGAGAAGATCTTTTCCAAGTATGGTAAGTATTTTCTGCAGGACTGGGTCTTGCAGGGCTACATCTTTCCTTCATGTACATGGAGGTTTTCTTCCTGGGTGTGATGGACAAAGCTCTGTGTCCCAACACCTCTTGAATATGGACCAGTCCCATCATCCTTATTGCCTGGGGTTGGTAGCGTTTGGATGCTTGGCTTGGAAACTGATGCTGGCTCCATGCTTCCTTCCTCAAAGCGCATACTGCTGTGTCTGCCCTCACTCATCTCATTACCTGTATAACAGTAAAAGCTCTTGCCAGTCAGGGTGGGCTCCGAGTCCTGGTGGGATGGGGAGGAGGAGAAGAAAGGAGAGAACCATCCAGTTCCAACCCCCTGCCATGGGCAGGGACACCTTCCACCAGAGCAGGTTGCTTAAAGCCCCATCCAGCCTGGCCTTGAACACTGCCAGGGGTGGGGCATTTACCACTTCTGTGGGCAACCTCTGCCAGCGCCTCATCACCCTCACAGTAAAGAAGTTCTTCCTTATAACTTACCCCATTTCAGTTTGAAGCCATCACCCCTTGTCCTACCACTACAGCCCCTGATGCAGAGTCCCTCTCCAACATCCTTTAGCCCCCTTCAGACACTGGAAGCTGCTCTGGGGTCTCCATGCAGCTTCTCTTCTCCAGGCTGAGCAGCTCCAACTTTCTCAGCCTGTCTTCCCATGGTGCACAAACTGGATTTTGGGCTGCTTTTGCTGGACCTGCCTCGTTAGTCTGCAGCCAGCAGCTCCTTATACAAGCTGCTGGCTTGCTGCACACTTTCCAAAGCTGCTCTGCTCATCCTGCTCCTCTCCTCCCCAGTTTTGGCCAGGAGGTGCCAGTTCAGAGCATGTAGTGGCTGTGCAAGGACATGTGTCGCAGTAAAGCCTTTATTTTTGCAGGACCCCTCTCAGAAATCCATTTCCCTATAGACAGACTGACCAAGAAACCCAAAGGCTTTGCTTTCGTCACCTATATGATTCCCGAGCATGCAGTGAAGGCCTATGCAGAAATGGACGGGCAAGTGTTCCAGGTATAGTGACTGATGGTTTTGATGGTGGGAATGTGTGTTAGTAACATGGCCAAGTGTTTGCTTCTGTGCTTTGCTGAGCAGACTGAGTCTCTTCTGCCTTGCTGTATGGGAACATGGTTGCTTTTGGTGGAGTAACTGGGTTTGGACAGCCTTAAAGGTGTCAGAATCTGAACTAGAGGTGGAGAAGGAGATCTGAGTCTCAGCCTGTGTGAGCTACTCTGACTTGCAGTGCTGTCTCATTTGGGAAGGAAGGTTCCCTCTTTCCACCTAGGCTGCTTAACTAGGAAAGGTGCTAGAAAATTGCCTCTGCTCTGCATAGTTCGTGCACTTCTGTGGGTTACTTCAGAGCTGCTGGACCTCTTCTTCCTTTCTCCTAGGGTAGAATGATGCATCTTTTACCATCTACTATCAGAAAGGAAAAACTCGAAGATGAAAATGCAGAAGAGTCTTCCTCCTACAAAAAGCAGAAAGAGGCAAAGAACAAAGCCAACAGAGCCAGGTACAGAGGTGTCTTGTCACGGGCGAGACAGCACAGCCTGCCAGATTCCCAAGTGGCAGGAATGCATCTGGGGTCTTTGCAGGAGCGATATAGATTACCCAAGTCAATAAAGCATTTTGCTTTATCTCTTACCTACTTGACTCCTCTGTCCAAGTAGCTCTAGTAGTTCAGAAATGGAGAGAAATGTGGTTTTGAACGGCTTTGGGTATGAGGTTGTTTCTCTGGTGTCTAGTAAAGGTTGGTCTGATGCTTTAATTCTTTAGGGTAGAGGTTTCAGATCTGTTGGGGTTTTCCCATGTATTGAACCACCTCTATTTCTAAAACTATATAGGAGCTTTGTCTTTCTGCATGTCAAATGAGATTGAAAGAAGTGGCTGATACTTTCTAACTACCTTCTTTCCCTCTAACTCTTCACCCTGGCTGCTAATGGTGGCGTTCAAAGCTGTTTTATTCCAGGAGCATTGAACAGAGTGGAAGAAGGGGCTGAACCTGGCTCTTCTTTCTCTTTCCAGCTCTCACAACTGGAACACGTTGTTTGTGGGGACAAATGCCGTGGCTGATGCCATTGCTCAGAAGTACAATGCTTCCAAAAGCCAAGTGCTGGACCATGTGAGTTGGGGTATTGATGGGAGGTCACTTTCCCATCTGTTTCCTCATGCCCAGGGCCTTCCTGGTCTTTTTATGCAGCAAAAGCCTGCGTGCATCAACAAGCATCATGCAGGCTGAGAGACCAGTGATGCTGTAACTTCTCTGTGGGATCTGAGCCTAAACGTCCCTTTGTCACTGGAAGATGATGTGACACTCCCAGCTCTCCTTCCCACTCTGCTTTTCTGTGGCTGAGTTTTCCATTTCTACATAACTAGAAGCTGCGGGAATTTATACCCTAAAGCTCAGCTCCTTCCTGGAAACTTGATTTTACCCTGGGAAGCATCCTGACCCCTAACAGCAAAGCTCCCAGCAGCTTCAGAGGAGCTGGAGCACTTTACCTTCAAGCTCTCTGCAAAATTTCCTTTGCTTCTGCTTCTGTGAGCAGCAGGAGCATCAGATGATGTGACATTCTTCCCTGCAGGAGAGCAAAGACAGCGTGGCAGTGAGGGTTGCTCTGGGAGAAACTGAGCTGGTCCAGGAGATTCGCCGGTTCCTCATTGAAAACGGAGTCAGCCTAGATTCCTTCAGCCAGGTGAGCTGCTCAGCTGCAGGCAGTGATGTGGACCTACCTCTTATACAGTGGTCTTGTCCTCGTGTCCTCAGCTGTCTTTGAAATTAGGCATTAAATCCTCAGTATCTCAGAGGTTTGAACTCTTACGTGGGCTGGGAAATGGTCATTGAATCATGGAATGCCAGGTTGGAAGTGACCTCAAGGGTCATCTGGTCCAGCCTTTATCCTCTGTCCATTTGAAAGTCCTGTGCCCTCAGGATGGTTGAAATACATAGTATGATGGCTTATAGTATGATGGTCAGCTTGTTTAGGCAGAGAAGAAACCCATGTCCATACCAGGGTTTATCTGGAGCTGAACCCTCAAAACATGAGCATTTGTGGATCAGGGAGGTTGTACTGGGGTGTGGATCGTATAGGAAGTGTTCTAAGTGGCTCTTGGCCCTCTTGGGCCCTGGAAAGGGATGATGCGGAGTGAGAATGATATGTTGGATCTGAAAAACCTGATAGTAAGGTACTGGGGTTTGCTGCTTTAAATCCCATCTCCCCTCTCTTCCCCCATGACCATGGCAGGCCGCTGGTGAGCGCAGTAAGAGGGTGATCCTGGTGAAGAACCTCCCAGCCGGCACAAGTGTGGTGGAGCTGGAGGATGTCTTTGGCAAACACGGCAGCCTGGGCCGGGTGCTGCTGCCAGAAGGAGGAATCACAGCCATTGTGGAGTTCCTTGAGCCCACTGAGGCCAAGCAAGCATTCACCAAGCTGGCCTACTCCAAGGTGAGCGTGGTGAGGGGCAGGGGACAGCAGGGATCTTGGCTGGTTGTGAAGCTGCAGAATGGAGTGCTTGCCAATGTGAGGGACAGAGGACTTCTGAGAGGAGTTATCCCAGTGCTACTGCTGTTACCATCTATCTCTTGGATTTAGGGAGATGCCCAGTGCATCCTTACACAGCAGTGGCTGAGTAGGGCTCTCAGCCTTCAAAAGATGGTTGGAGGAGTGGGCTGTGACATCTAGAAAAGGCTTGGTGGGCTGACAAGGGTTTGACTTACCTTTCACAGTACAAGTGTGGTACATGGCAGGCTGGGGTCCTGTGTGAGGCTGGATGTAGGTTCTCCTTTGATAAAAGAGGGATTAGCGAGCTGAAGAAGTTGTTGAGCTTTTCCACTGCCATATTGCAGTACAGAGTGAGGGGAAAATAAAAGCAGAGTTTTTTCTTCAGGTCTTGCCCTCCAACTCTTCTTTTCTCTTCTGTGTTCTCTTCATAGTTTCATTCTGTGCCGTTGTACCTGGAATGGGCTCCGATGGGTGTCTTCTTCAGCCCAGACCCTCCGAAAAAAACCCTTGAGGCTCCAGAAAAGGAGAGCAAAGCAAGGCTGCTGCCTGGTAAGAACTTTGGCTTTGGAACAGAGGTATCTCTGGTTGGTTTTTGTGTAAAACAGCAATGCTGATATTCCTGACCCCTTGGCGATGGAACCAGCTGCACAGGGGAAGGCTGGAGCCAGGGAGAGGTGGGGGGGTCACTTTATGTCCCTGTAACTGAGACCTTCAGCTGGAGATGAAAGGTTTGAAGTGCAGGAGCTCCTGGAAGGCTGCTTGGGGCTGATGATGGCCTTTGCTGCCAGCTTCTGAATCTGGGAAGGGATTGTGCCAGTCACAGATGGAGGCAGATCTTCATCCCACTCCTGTCTCACGGAGTTATTCCCTTTTCTTTCCTCAAACCAGCCTCCTTCAGAGGTAGTGGGGTTTTTCCTGAGCCTTACTGGCAAATACCCCACCAGCTGGAGGATGGAGGGTTGGACCACCCACCAGAAAGGCTTGGGCTGCCTGGTGCTGGGCAACCAGATAGAGCAGCAAGGGAAAGTCAGCTGGAGATGCGTTGGGATGGAGCTGGGGGGTTCCTGTGTACCCCTGGCCCAGTGCAAGGTCACCTGTACCCATGGTTTAGCCCTTCTGAGCACAGACAGCATCCATCATCTGCACTGTAGGCAATGAAGCTGCTCTAAAAGACAAGTGGTGTAGCAGGGAAAGGAGCTGGCGAGTCAGTGGATGAGTGTATACTATGATGTCTAACAAGGGCTTAATCCCTCTGTGGGAGCATGGAGTCCAGCAGATCTCTCACCACCCTCACAGGGAAGAGCTTCTGCCCAAGAGCTCATCTCAGTCTTCCTTCTGGCAGGTTAAAGCCATTCCCCTTGGCCTGTCCCTCCATTCCTTGTCCAAAGGCCCTCTCCAGGTTTCCTGCAGCCCCTTTAGGCACTGGAGCTGCTCTAAGGTCTCCCCTTCAGGAGCCTTCTCTTCTCCAGGCTGTCCCAGCCCAGCTCCCTCAGCCTGGCTCCGGAGCAGAGCTGCACCAGCCCCTCTGTGTGTTGAGTTTGCTTCAGTCTATGTCCACCTGCAAAGAGCCAAAAGAGAAGTGGCCTGCTCCTGCTGGAGTATTAACTATTAGCTGGGGTGGTGGGCAAGCTTTGTTACATCTTACAAAGTTGGGTTTATTCTTTGTGTTTCAGATGAAGCTATGAAGGGCACAGAGGAAACAGCAGTGCAAGAAGATGAAGAAGAAGAAGAAGAGGAGGAAGAAGAAAGCATTCCTGGATGTACCTTGTTCATCAAAAACCTGAACTTTGCCACCACAGAAGACACATTGAAGGAGGTGAGCCATAAGCAAGGAGAAGGGGCTGGGTTTTGCTTGGCATAGTCCACTTGGTGGAGTGAAAGGGGTTGAGTGTGTGGTTGGGGGCCAGGCTGAGATGCTTAATGGAGTAAAGCCTTTACCCCCAACATGGGCTAGAAGAAAGGGTTCTACTCCGCTGTAGAAGGCAAGGGGCAAGCTGTTCTCCACCTGGTGTGCTGAGGATGATGTGTTTGGAGGAGCTAAATTGCAGCCAGTATGACCTAATGGGAGATGAGGGAGCACTGGATTATACTGGGACTGGGACCCTCTGATTTGGGATTTCAGGTGCCAGTTAAGACTAATGTATCTGAACCCTTTCTGCTGGGGTTTAATTCCACCTCAGGACAGGTGGAGGCAGTTGGAAATCTTTTAAGACTCCTTATTTCCCATGCTTTCTGTAACGCTTCTCCTTGGGACAAGCACTTTAGCAGCTGTGATACTGCTTTGTGTGTGGAGGCAATAAATAAACAGATGATGTTTTCAGTGAGATGTGCTTTTCATCGAAGCTTCTGCCAACACTGAGCTTTCTGTGCTGCTTTACCTCATCTGGGAGAGGTAGCGTTCCAAAAGCCATGTGGGATGGTAATAGGGAGAAGCAACTGGGAATTCTTGTCTGCCACTTTTTGTAGCTATCTAAAGAATGCTGGTGCAATGTCAGCCTGCACCCTGCTCCTCTACCCTGGGGCTGTGGTACTGTGTAGAGAGTCTGGTCCAGTTGGATCCAGGGCCAAATGTAAGTGTTCAGAGAAGGACTGGGACTTGTCCCTCTTCTTCTTCTGCCTCTGGCTGTGGTTTTGCAGCCCCTGATACCCTCCGTATACTCCTGCATGTCTTTGGAAAGAGCTGTGTTCTAGGGACATCACAGGAGTCACCCACCCCTCAGGTCCCAAACAGGCTGAGGGCTTCTTATAACCTGTAACATCCCTCCCAGCACCATCCCAGATCTCTGTGCTGTTTCAGAGGAGTGGTGGAAGATTCCTGGGAATGTGTCTATTGATTTCATTCTGAGTCTGTGTGTGGGGATGTATTTGTGCAGAAATAATGGTGTAAGAAAGGACCCAGCTGCACTGGCTGCTTATCAGGTGTGTGCACAGGGGGAGGTGGGCCTGGCTCTGGAAGAGGGCCACGTTGTCACTCGAGTTGCAAGCCTGTGACAAAGGGAACTGAATCACGTGTCCACATTCCTTGCAGACATTCTCCAAAGTGGGAGCTGTGAAGAGCTGCACGATATCCAAGAAGAAAGACAAAGCAGGTACTCTAGATGCTGCTGTTCAGTTCCATCCCTTGGCTGGTTGCTGGGGGCTCAGGTGTGGCATTGCTTCAGCATTCAGCTGGCTGAGCGTTTGTGTTCTCGTTGGTGAAATCCTTAGCGCTTCTAGAAGTGTGGCTGTTGTGATTGCTGCTTGCAGCCATTTCAAATACCCTGGGTTTGGCCTAGGAGGTGAAGCTGAATTGTGGGATTCATGGAGACGTGGCCTTCTCTTGAGATCTTGAGATAGAGAAGCCATCTCCTTCAGGATCACACAAGAAAGCAGGATGCAAGTTGAAAGGAACCAGTGCCCCACAGTGATGAAAAGTGTGCAGGATGCTTTATCCTCAAATAACAGTGGGATCTTCAAGGGTGCCTGGCTGAGTACTGTGCTGAGTGGGCTTCCTTTGCCTTCTGCCTGCCAGCAGGCTGTGGTGACAACCGGTTATGCCCGTTGCATTGACTGCGCTTGCTTTCTGGGCTGTTGGACAGGATAGAGTTTGCTTCAGGCAAGCACTGGCTAGGTGGGCTGTGTCTTCCTTCTTTTTAGGCTAGGAAATTGCACAGCTTCGTAGGATTTTTGCCCTAGCAGGGCTCTGCTTGCATGGGATACGCTACATGGGATACAATGCAATCCCCCTCTTACTGTGGGGCCATCTCTACAGCCTGCTACAATTGAGGTTTTGAAGTTGGAAACTGGGTGTTATGTATTTGCATGGGGATCTTTCCTTTCCTCATCCTCAGCCTTAGTTATGCCTCTTGTACTAGCTAGTGACCATACTAGCCAGTATAGTCACAGAAGCATGCTGTGACCATAGGTGCTGCAGTCCTTTGCTGTGCAGGGAGGTGGAATAAAGGTCTCCTCCTCTGGCATGGAACTAGCAGCTGCCCACCCAGTTTCTAGAAGTGCTCGGTCCTTTGTGGCCTTGGTCCTCAAAGGCACTTTGTCCCTTAAGTGAAATACAGAGCTTGCACTTTGTGGTGATGGGAAGGACAGAAAGTCACACCTATTTCTGGGTAGTTGGCACGTTTTCCAAGTGAAGGTCTCATTTCAGTCACGAGGAACAAGTCTCAGGACAAGTCAGTAAGGAAGGGGTGCTCATGAGGAGCATCGGAGTTAGGGCATGAGCAGGCTGGCCTTTTGCATAGGGTATTAGTTTCTATCCCCCTCCAGTTTTGGCAATCAGTGCTTGCTCCTGATTTGCTTTGAAATCTTCTGCTTAATATCACTGTTTCCTGCTAGCTTCACGAGTCCCTTTTCTCTTCCGGCAGGCACTTTGCTTTCAATGGGCTTTGGATTTGTGGAGTACAAGAAGCCAGAGAGTGCCCAGAAAGCCCTGCGCCGGCTCCAGGTATGCTTAAGCATTGTCAAGTCTGGATTTCTTTCCAGAGATGGTAGGAAAAGGCTTGGATGAAGCTGGGAAGTTCAAAATGCAGCTGAGGATGTCTGTGCTAGGGGTTACATTGTGCAGATGGGGAAGTCTCTAATCATGGGCTTGTGAAGGAAGGGAGAACGTAAAGGACAGTTAGGGTCTTCTAGCCTCCTGCCTTCTCCATCATACACATCACAGGGCTTGGCTGCACTCTAAGGAGTAAATAATTCTCTCTACTGCCAGAGAAACATCCAAGGGTTTGGTCCACACCACCTGGGTGGTGCAGGTGGGAGAGCTGGAGTGATGCCTTTCTAGGTAGATGTGAAGGAATTACTCTGCGTAAACTATGTGTGTTCAGTGAGCACAGGCCGTGAGGTCCACCTTCAGCAGGTGGTCATTTCACATTCCACAGCCTAAATAGTCTCGGGTAGATGTGTGTTCTCCGTCCTTTTGAAAGGCATAATCCTTGGGAAGAGAGAAAGCAAGGAAAATGGGTGTTTTGTGGATGGGGTGAGCAGCAGGGCTCTGTCAGGGGATGATTAGGCAAGAGGCTGCTTGTTCCCAGTGCAGGAAACAAGAGACAGAGGACTTCCTTGCTGTATTGGCTACTGCTGGCCAACAAGACATCCTTGGCTCTTTCCACAACAAATAGTAAGACAGTCCTTGCCATGAAGAGTTTACAGTCCAGAGGTAGAGGAAACCGCAGCCCAAAGCACTGAAGTGACTCACCTTTGTCAGTTTAGTAACAGAGCTGAGGTTGATGGACAGCTAGATCAGGCATGTTGGCTGTTGCTTCGATCTCCAGCCTGTCCAGTCTCCAAGCTGTCTCCAGCCTCCTATCAAAGCCTTGCCTCACATGAGAGGTGTTCAACAGAGAACTACTTGGCAGGGAGAAAGGGAGGGATATATGGGGAAGAGCAGGATGTGAAATGCTGTGCTGGAAGCTTGGAAGCTGTTGTGACTTTGATTTTAATATTTATTATTTTCTTGAATTCACTTCTTCATGTTTCTGTTCTTTGTTTTAACTTCTAGGGCTGCTCTGTAGATGGCCATAAACTGGAAGTGAAAATCTCAGAGAGAGCTGTCAGGTAAAGCTCCTGTCTCACCTCTGTAACATGGTTACATTTCAGCTGCAGTAATGCTTGACAGGTTCTTCCCTTCTTACCTAGCATCTCTGCATCACAAGGGATGGGAGCAGCAGTGCTCCGACTATTGAACACATCAGCCTTTGTTGTGATTTACTCACTCATTTTAGTCAGTCTTGCTTGAAAAGCAAGAAATGATGAACAGCTGGTGCAAAGGTGTTCACTCACTAAATAACGTATTTCCAGTTGAAATCATGAAGCAGCATGCAGGGACCCCAAAAATGAGCCCAAAGTGAGAACCAGGCACTGGAGTTTTCTTCCACGCTCAAGGAAAAGACTCCTCTAAAGCCTCTGCTTTGACAGTTCAGTCAGCATTGCAAAATCAAGTGATAGCCTGAGTTGCAGTGGGTTTAAAGAGCTCTTGAAGACAAATATTCTCTGGGTAATGAGATCTTTTACCCTAGTTCATCAGGGAGAACAAGAGCTTAAGAGCAATGTTCCGCTGCTGACTAGGAAATCAAGACAAATAAGGTTGGTTTCTTGCTTGAAAAGAAGTCTGGATTCAACTTCTTTTGTTGGGGCAGTTGTGTGCAAAGGAAATGGTTACTTGTGGATGGATTTACTTGGAGACTGAGTCGTGCTTCCAACAGAGGAAGGGTTCCACACGAGAAGGGTTTCCTTTCCTAGTTTGTATTCAGGATGGCATTTTCAAAGTGCAAAGCTTGAAAACTAATGCAGATGTTTGAAGGTGAATGTAGGCACCTAAAACGTGTCCTGTAGACACTGTGGGAGCTGCACTAGAGGAAGTATCTCTTAAATGTCAAAATGTGTTGGAAAACCTGGTCCCTGGGGAGCAGAAGCAGTCTGACAGCTCCCTGTCTGCGCTCTGTATGCAAGTCTTTAATAAACCATTTTCATCCATTTTGCTTTATCCAATCCTTTCAGTGGGTATCCAGCCTGCAGCATGGAATGCTTTGCTTAATGAAATAAGCTACTGTGTTTTGTAGTAGGCAAATTTGTGTCCATATGCAATACGATTCTGAAGTTAAAACTAATAATTGTTAAATATTTCATTTGCTGTTTTCTAAGGCAGAAAGGAAAAGAAACAAAATGAGCTTACAGTGAGCTATTTAAAAAATGTATATCAAATAGTAAGTACATGCTCCTGAGAACTGAACGGACAAGATTTATGTCAGAGAGGGTGGCAAATGGGAGTCCAGGCTAACCTCAACAGTGCTGTCTAATCTCAACCAAGGTCGCAATCAGCAAGCTGGAAGCTTTGATTTTCAGATGTAGGATTTAAACCAGTTCATTTCTTCTCGGTGTGCTGTATGGCATTTCTTTTGTCAGCAGCAAGATGCCAGTGAGGATGTTGATGTGTACTGACTCATTTTCTGCATTCCTGCTGTTGAAGGAGCCAGCATGCAGTGCTGTGCAGTCATCCTCACTTACTCTTTCTGGCGTCTTCCCAGGCCTGCTGTGAAATCCTCCCGAAGGAAGCAAACTGTCAAGAAGCAGAAGACTTCCAAGATCTTGGTCCGAAACATCCCATTCCAGGCCACCGTCAGGGAAATCAAGGAACTCTTCAGGTAGGAATGTGCTTTCTGTTGGGTCTGTGGAGTGTTCCGGGCTGGAGCTGGTGTGGTTTTCATACAGGATCTTGCTGTTGGATTGTAAAGTTCATGAGGTTTTGTTTTCTCTGTGGAAGTAAAGGAGCCTTTTACTGAATGTAAATGGCAGTGGCCTGGTAGGTTATACCATGTAGAAACTCTGCTGATGATACAGAGCTCACATAAGCCAGTGTTTGGGCTGGAGCCACTGTGAGCTGTCACTCACTTCCCTTTCCATGAGGGTTTCACTGCCTGTGCCTCACGTAGTTGTGGGGTGTTGCCCTGTGGTTGGTAGCCCTGTGTCTGTAAGGGGGTGGGACTGTGCTACCTCTTATACCCTCACCAGCAAGAAATACCTGTGAGACCTGCCTGGGACAGTGCTGAGTGTTGAATAGGGATTTTGGGATCCCAGCCTGCATCCTTCTGTGTGCTGGCTGATGGCTGTTCTCCTTGCATCCTTAGCCTTTTGTGCAGTGATTCATTAAGCCTTGTAATGCATCCTGGAAAAGAGGTGGAACTGTGTAATATACAGCTTCTTTTCTGAGCCCAGGATGGGAGTCTTCTGCTCATTGACCCAGGCCATGGTCCCTGCTCCACTGTTGGCTTGTGCAAGGAATTTGGGGGGATTGGTGTCCAGCTCCGCCTGTCAGTTTTTCCATCTGGAAAGCAAGGGTGATAGCTCACTGGATTAGGCTTTCCGTGTGGGTCTGTCTAAGCAGAAGGCAGGAGATTTGGTTTGGTCAAGGCTGTGGCATTTCTTTCCAAAGGGAATCTACTGTGGAATTGCTTATCCCATCGAAACCTTCTCAGGCCATGCAGTGGAAACTGCTTTGTGAGGACCTGCAAGGCAGTGATCTGTTCATTGTGAGGGAAACTATGCTCTTCCCTACACGTAATCAGTTCTACCTATTTTATTAACCTGTGATGTTCTCCTGGCTTGACCACAGGTAAGGACAGTGGTTCCTAAGTGCTGGTAGGCTGTTTCCAAAGTATAATGCATCGAGGAATGCTGTATGTTGTGATGCTGTTTTAGGGTAGGCTCTGGGGATTTAACTGAATGCTGACTGTGACTTGGCTCTTGGACCTGTGTTGCTGGAAGGGTGATGGTAGGCACAGTGTAAAGATCTCTGTAGAAGATGTGTTTGTGCACACGGAAGATATTGCTTGTGCTGTGCAACCCTGTGAGGCCCTACTGAAACAGGGCGAAACCTCTGGACTTCCAAGTTGCTGTGCTGAGTTTCTTGGCAGTGGGGCACTGCTGATTTAAAACCCATCAGTGTCTGGCTACAGACATGACCTTCATGAAGCTGGAGCAAGCAAACCGAGGGGGATCTATCTGCCTTCTGGGTCCCTGGGTTAGGTTCAAGAGCTGAGAGGCTTGTGTATAGCATGAGGACAGGCACACTCAGCCGACTGGGGAGGGGAGTGGTATGTTTTTTTTCTCTCCTGAATTGTCTAGCACCTCAGTGCAGCGGAGAGGAGAGGCAGAGGAGCAGTCTGATGTCTATTGCAAGGAACATGCGGCTTCAAGCCAGGGGTGCTGTTGACAGCGCTCCCGGAGTGACATGCGAGCATCATTTACCTGATGTATTCAGAGATGGGAGGTTTCATCCTCAAAACAAAAGCCATCAGCTCGGTATGGACACGGTCACACACAGAGCAAATCCTCCCTCTCCACCCCTGCCCTCCCTCTTTCCCTTCAGTGCAGCTAAATCCAGGCATGACGGAGCTCTACGCAACACTTCATCCTCCTGGATTGCTTTTTTGGGGTGGTTTTAAATGAGATGCCCCTGTTCTGGAGCAATTCCTGTGTTTAGGAACCTGTCTTGTTCCTATTTGGTTATTGAGTTGGAATTGTGAGCAAGTTCACAATTGGCAGCAGGGCTGCAGAGGGCACTCTTAGCCTGCCCAGGAAAGGCTGGCTAGGGCCACAGCAGACAGCAAAGGACAGCCAGCCTGAGGGCCACCAGGCTGCACTGCTGGGCATCACCATGCAGGGTGACAGCCCCGGCCCATGGAGGTGAGAGGCTTTGCAGGGTGAGCATCTTTCCTGTATTGTTTCACGTGCTCAAAAACCACTTTCCAGCCCTGCAGCTGATGTTGTCTCCAGCCTGCTTCCTTCTGTGCTTGCTTTTGCTTTCCTCAATTACCTGGGCAAGAGAAAGATTAATGCATGAATATATGTACGCACACTGTCTCTACATGTGCGTATATATTACCCAGACAAATACATCTGTTATGCAAATACATGTTTACATATGTGTGTGTGTATATTACACACATCTCATAGAATGGTTTGGGTTGGAAAGGACCTTAAGATCATCTTGTTTCAACCCCCCATATATATATATTTCCCCAAACCAGTATTTCCATGTTTTGAGCTTTGTCAAGGAACTACGTTTTCCTTTTTTAAATGGACCCACTGTAGGTGTTAGTGACCCTGGGACAGCAAAACAAGGGAGTTGGGTGTTTGGAACAGTGGATTTTAAAGATTGTTCAGCCTTCAAAATCAGCACTGACAGTACAGGAAATCCTGCCCTGAGTTTATGCTTTTTAGTATCATTATTATCATGTTATTTAGTATCATTGTGTGTGGATCCATCACTCGGGACTCACACTTGCCCTGCACCATTGGTTGTGTTCTTAGCACAGGTGAAGGTAGACCATGGCTTCCTTGTGTATGTACTTCTTTGCTCTTTGCCTTCCCCAGTTGCTTTGGGTAATCCATGCAACCCATGGGAAAGGCTCTGCACCGTCCTCTGCGTCATGAGCACCAGGAGGTTTGGGGAGCTGCGTTCCCCAGCAGTTTCCTCCTGCCCATCCCCATCAGTGAGGCTGATTCCTGGGAGAAAGGCGAGGCAATCCCTTGGGAAAGATCTGTGAGTAGGTGTAAAACTCAAACTGATTTTCCCACCAGGTCATAGTTAGCAAGAGATTCAATGCAAATGTGTTCCCTTACATTTCTCTTCCCTGTGAGGGTGCTGAGGCAGTGGCACAGGGTGCCCAGAGGAGCTGTGGCTGCCCCATCCCTGGCAGTGTTCAAGGCCAGGTTGGACACAGAGGCTTGGAGCGCCCTGCTCTAGTGGAAGGTGTCCCTGTCCGTGGCAGGGGACTGGAACTGGATGAGCTTTAAGGTCCCTTCCACCCCAACCATTCCGTGATCCTTTTTAATTATGGAGTTGGGCCATATCTAGTTTAATTCATGGGCTGGACAAAGGTGGTGCTTCCCCTTTTCCATATGGGAGTCATGGATGCTCTGGTTAACGGCTGAAGTCATCTGCCTGCAAAACAAACGTCTTGTTGCAGGGCTCCATGAGCCTTAGGTGCTGCCCACCTTCCACAGCAGACCCAATGGCTTTGCTGGGCTGTGTGGCACTGGTTCTGAGCGTGTCCTCTCATCTTCTGCTGGAGGTTTTGGCCTCTCTGGCACCATTAAGGCATTTTTAATTTCATCCTTTTGAGACCCACCAAGTGTTATTTTCTTTAGAGGGAGAAGTGCTTTTCAGTTATAGGGGCTGCCTATAATACCCAGGTGTGAAGATTTAGCTTTTGTGGTGTGTTCTCTTCCCCCTCCCCCCCCCCCCCCCCCCAATTTTTGTTCTTTATTCCAGTCTCCTCTTTTTTACTACCTGGAAATATTACAAAAGACAAATGGTCCTGAGTTCTTTTCCAGAGAGCCATAGGAAGGGGAGGAGAGACAAAGGGACTGAAATCCCATGAAGGCTGCTAATTCTTGCTCCCAAATTGGGGGGCTTTAAAGGCAGGACTTTCTCTCAAAAGGAGCTCCAGATGTGGAAAGCTGAATTGGAGCTTTCTGAAAGGCCACATTTTCACAGATTGAAGCTCTAGCAATTGCTGAAAATGAGGCTCCTTTAAATCCAATCCCATTAGATCCATGCAGGAAGTACCAATTAACTGTTTGTTTCAGAGCATCCTCTTCCATCCTCCTTTCCCCTATCTACAGCATGAATATTAAAAATAGGGTTGTTTTCCAGTTAGCATATAATGTTTGCATGAGATGTATGTTTTCTTGTCCCCAAAGGGGGAACGATTAGGTGTAGAAAAAGACTTCATAAAAGATCCTTACCCAATCAAATGCAACCTTGGGGGTAGATACTGGTGAGAGTCTGCCTGGAGTTTGACATAACTGATGCTTGTACCACCTAAGGATGCAGTTATTAGAGTTGCATCTCAAGTAGCATGTTTTAGGACTGACATTGTTGCCTTTTTGCTTTGCAAAATGTATTTAAAAACTCCTTATTGAGGCTGTATCTATAAATTATCCTAATATTGCAATAACTAGCACTTCCAGCCCTCCCCTGCTGACTCATTGCGGTAGACGCGAACCCATCTGTGTGGTGACCTAAGAGCAGATTCCAGTATCTGAAGGGGCCTACAAGGATGCTGGAAAGGGACTCTTCATCAGGGGCTATAGTGATAGGACAAAGGATGATGGGTTCAAACTGAAACAGGGGAAGGTCAGGTTAGATATAAGGAAGAAGTTTGTTATGGTGAAGGTGGTGAGGCACTGGCGCAGGGTGCCCAGAGAAGGGGTAAATGCTCCATCCCTGACAGGGTTCAAGGCCAGGTTGGACAAAGGCTTGGGTGACATGGTCTAGGGTGAAGCATCCCTGCCCATGGCAGGGGGTTGGAACTGGATGATCTTCAGGTCCTTTCCAACCCAAACCATTCTATGAATCTGTGAAAGTTCAGAGCAACATCAGGAGCCAGAACCGCGAGTGTGGAAGATGGTTTATTGTCCATCTGGCCATCCCTTGCCTCTCACCTGTAAGTACTGCAACCATATTGCATTAAGCTGTTAAATCACACAAATTAGTATCACTTGAGAGACTGGACTTCAGTTTGACTACAGAAGCCAGCAGAAAAAGCAACTGAAAGCTATTCCAGAGCATAGAACTGGTTATCGAGTGCCTTTATCTCCATATTCTGACTTTCCTATAAAGAAAGTAATGCTGCTTCTTGCAAAGACCTTCAGGGGTGGGTGTCTCTTTTGATTTTAACTCCTTTGCTGACTGTCTTCTCCCTCTTGACAAAGACAATGCATGTATTACATCTGGTAAAACAAGTGTCAGGCACTGATTAGGAGCAAACAGATCTATTCCCTCTGATAGAGGTAAAAGTGAAGACAGGCTGTGGGACAAGACTTTGGAGCCATGTCTCTTCTAGAAGAAAAATCTCTGAAGAGACAGACAGTGGATGAACTGGCAGAGTGCTCTATTTCTTTTAAAGGCAGTCTTTATGAAGTTAATTTTATAAGATGATGCCTTTCACTTCTTCTGACCTATTATAATAAAGTGGAGTTATCAGAATGGGCTTTTCATTTCCCATTATAAAGGACACAGTGGTATAATGAATCCGTCTGCCAGGCTTGCTTGCTGTTCACACCTTTCTCCCAGTAATGGAGTCTACATGACTGAAGACAATTTCTCCTTCCTAGAGTAATGTTGCTCTGTTGAAGCTGTAGAAGTCTTTGCTACTGAAAGGCAAGAGGAGGGGGGGAAAAAACTCAGTTCCTTCATAAACATGTGAGTTAAGCAAGTGCTGGGCAGTATTAATTAGAATATCCAGTGCAAACAGCCCTAGGATGCACAGTGCTGTAAGCATTGATTGCTGAGCAGTGTGATGTCACCCAAGTGATGCTTTTGCTTCTAAACCCCTAGATGTGCTAGAAATGTTTCAGAATCCATTGCTGCTTCCCCTTTAGCTCCTGAAAAGTTTTCCTCTCCATACTGTCCCCCTGCAATTGGATGGCCTGTGAATGCTGCAGAAGTCCCAGTGTGCATCTCCTCACGGTGTAAGGGTCTGCTGGGGCTGCACAACTGCGGCTGGAGGAGATGGAGGTGTTGGGGAGAAGCCCCAGGAGCTGTTGAGCCCAGCTGGAGGTGGTGGGACAGGCTTAGTGATTCCCTATTGCCCAGTCCTGCTGCCATCCTACTACATCGGCAGCTCTGTCCTGGGTCAGATGTCTCCTCCTGGTTGAATCACTTGCTTAGCTCCTTGCTGGGAGTGATGTCCCCCAGTGCGTCCTGCACCCTGCTGTGGAAAGCCAAAGTGCCGCTCTTTCTCCTCTGTTCCACAACTGGAAACTCCCCCAGCCCCCAGCACAAGGGCATGTACATTGCAAACATGATTCATAGGATCATAGGGCTATATTGATTCATAGGACTATAAAATTTCCTATTTATTATGCTCTCAGCCCTTTACAACCAAACCAAAATTTAATTGACATCCATAAAATATTAAGAATATTGTTTGAGGGGCAGGGGAAGACAGGGCAGGGTTGTAGATGTGCAGGTATTGGGCACACTGGGCTATAGTACTGATGGGAAGATGTGGAGCAGGTCATCAACCCTTCCTCATGGGAGAAACCACTGCTGGATTCATGCTCTGTTCATCTGGGTTAGCTTCATGAACAGATTAAACTGCATTTTTGAGTCGAATTTATCAGGAGGGTCCAACTGTGAGTCTACAGCTAGATCCAGTCTGAAGGACTTGAACAAGGAGGTGGCTGTTTAAGTGATGAGCAAAGCCCACCAACTAAATGTCTCTTGTCCTAACTATGTGTAGTTACTGGTTTAAAGCTAATAGTTTCAGCTCCTTTATCAGTGAATACAGAGATGCTCCCCAGAGCAATGTATCACTGCTTGTCTCCAGGAGGGTGCTTTTCCTGAGGGAAGAGCCTTTTGGTCTTTCACAGTGTGGTGCCTGTGGTCCAGCAAACTGCGTTGTTGGTTGATATGGAGTCAGGTGAACCAAATCCTATAGTGGAGCATCTGCAGCTGAGAGGAGAAAGGCTGATCCAGTCTGGATACCTTGATGGAGTCTTTGCTCCTGTTACCCAGGCAGGTATTGATCGCTCATCTCAAAGTAACGTGCTTGCAACCCTGTGCTTGAAGAGGGAGCCCAAAAATGAGTGTTGTACAAGCAGAAGGATCCCAGGGAAGCAGCTAGCATCGGTGGGTGCTCTGCACCCAGCACTGGGTCACTGCTGGATCCGAGCTTTCTGGCTTCCCTGTGAATTGAGATGTTGGTGGCAACACATGGAAGGACTGTGGAGTGTGTACCTTGCTGAGGCACGCTTTCAGGTGGAAACCTGTCAAAAACAGCTGTAGGAGCAAGAACTGGAACACATTTCGATACACATTTGAGCATGGACAGCACTAATGGTGCCTGTGAGTTTAGTTTGGTGTTGAGTGGGGTTCCCCATAATGTGTTCTCCAGGGAACAAATGGGTAGTTTCAGTGACCTGTCCTTTTCTGTGATCAGTCCTTTGAGGTCTCCAAAGCCATTCCCAGCTCCTGCTCCAGGCTACTGAGAGCCCTGAGCTCACAGCCCTTGATGGTGACGCTGGCTTGCATTGGAGCACATAGGTGCATGTATGGGCTCTGGTGTCTTCAACTTATGGGTGGGTTCTTGTGGCGACAGCACTTTTGCCCTGTTTCGGTTTATCGCTAGGGATAACAATGTCTGGTTCCCATTTTAAAGCTGACTTCATGGTGCAAAGACATGGCCAGAGCTCTGCAGGGCTGCATGCACCGGTGGAAGCATCAGCGAGCTGGTTCAAGGCCACATCCTCAGGAGATGTAACTGCAAGCAGGTTCTGACAATGCCGACAGGTGATGTGGAGCTTTGTGTTGCTGCTGGATTTCAGCTTTCTAATTGGAATGCCAGGTCTGTGCTTTGGGCTGCCGAGTGTCTGAGGAGGAGCATGTCTGGCATGGAAGGCTACAGGGTGCTGCTCTGGAGTGAAGCTTTAACTTGGTGCAGCTCTGCCCCTCTCACCCACCTGCCCACATGATTTGAAGATGGAGATCCCTTACTGTCACATTTCCTTCCCTCCAGCACCCCTGGTAGTGTGGCATAGACTCATAGGTTTGGGTTGGAAAGGACCTTAAGATCATCCAGTTCCAACCCCCTGCCATGGGCAGAGACGCCTCACACTAGACCATGTCACCCAAGGTGTCCTTCCTGCAGCCTTCCAGCAGACTCAGGGCTGGCCTTTGCAGCAAGTCCTGTGCGTTGTGTTGGGCTGCTGTGGTCTTCCCATCGCATAACCGGGCTCCCCTCCTGCCCTTGTTCTCTGTTATCACCCCATTTATGTCTTCTGCTGAGGGCCATTGGAAGATTTAAGTTTCTCCCCTTAGGCTGGATCCCTGGACCATCATGCCATGCCTTTGGATTGTGTGTGACCTTGTTCTCCTGTACCCCAGGTGCCTCCTCACAGCCCAGCTTAGTGCAAGGGATTTACTAATCCTTGTGTGCTCCCATGCCCGAATTGCAGGTGCTCAGGAGCAATGACAAGGGGGAACGGCTTCAAGATAAAAGAGATTGAGATGAGCTCTTAGGCAGAAGCTCTTCCCTGTGAGGCTGCTGAGGCGCTGGCACAGGGTGCCCAGAGAAGCTGTGGCTGCCCCATCCGTGGCAGTGCTCAAGGCCAGGTTGGACACAGGGGCTTGGAGCACCCTGCACTAATGGAAGGTGTCCCTGCCTGTGGTAGAGAACTGGATGAGCTTTAAGGTCCCTTCAACCCAAACCAGGCTGAGGTTCTGTATAATGTGGGTGCTTTTCTGAGCAGCAGGTATGTGCACCAGCCTCGTGAGCTGAGAGCTGCAGGTGACAATACAGGGACCTGCTGGTTTATTTCTCTTATCATCTCAGAAAGCAGAAATTAATCTATTGGGTTTTTTAGTCCTTTTCCTTCTGTACTGGAAACCCAAACTGCAGCAATGTTGGGTTGATACTCAGAGACCAGAAATGTAACTGGCCACTTTAATTTGCCTATCCAAAATGAGCCATGGAGTGGGGGAGAGTGGAATAGGTTTTCCGTGCTGGTTTTCCAGTTTGAATCATAAAGGTGTTTAACATAGATAAGGAAGTGTTTAACTCTGTGTTATCTTGACAGAATTGCTTTAAAAGGTGGATCTTCCCAAGAGCAGAAGATTTTTCAGTCCATCTCTTTCCCTGGCTTGACTATTCATTGAAATACTTGATTTTGTTCTATTTCCCCCTCTTTTCTGTACTCCACATACTCCATACCCACAGGTTCCCTTTTCTGCTCACCCAAAACCCCTGCTAAGGGGTTTTTGGCTGCCTGCTTTGGCTTAGTCCAGTCGTCCAGCGCAGCAGGAAGGGAGCTTCTAGGCTGAAACTCCTGCTGAAGCATCTCTCGCCAGGGCACCAACCCCAGCCTCCTGATGGAACTTCATTAGTTTTGCACATGGACTCTGGTGCTCATCAGCATAGAGGGGCTTCGGGAGATGGGGAAGGGGCTGCTCTTGAAATGTCTTATTTAGCTGTGACTCGGCTTTTGCTTTGGGGTTTTTGCCTGTTTCTGTGCTGACACGTGTGCATACATATGGGCCTCTGCTCCTCCATAGGAACCAAAACCCAAAGCCTATAGGAGTTGCTGTCTCCTGTAAATAACCCTTTCAGTTAGTAGCTATTAGTATTGCAAGGTCTCCTTTTATCTGAATAGCTACGAAAAGAATGTGTGCATCTATAGCAGCCTTCCAGTATTTGAAGGGGGGCCTACAAGGATGCTGGAGAAGGACTCTTCATCAGGGGCTGTAGCGATGGAACAAGGGGTGATGGGTTCAGACTGAAACAGGGGAAGTTCAGGCTAAGTATAAGGAAGAAGTTCATTACTGTGAGGGTGCTGAGGCACTGGCACAGGGTGCCCAGAGAAGGGGTAAATGCTCCATCCCTGACAGTGTTCAGGGCCAGGTTGGACAGAGCCTTAGGCAACCTGGTCTAGCGTGAGGTGTCCATGGCAGGGGGTTGGAACTGGATGATCTTCAGGTCCTTTCCAACCCAAACGATTCTGTGATTCTCGGTATAAGGAAGGGAAAAGGTGGAGTTTTTATGCCTTATGTTGTAGCCCCTTTTTGCTGATTTTCAGAGTTGTCCCTTGGTCACTGAGACTCCTTTGGGGGCTGGCAGAATTCAGGAGGTTGAAATGACACTGGACGAACTTTTGAGCTTGTGTCTTTAAGTCAAGGAGGAATCAAGACTGTTATTTCCTTCATCTTAAAATTCTTCTCTCCGTTGCATTCCTCTTGCAGTGACATTGTTCTCTTTCACTACTGTATACGTGTGGGTATTTCTCAGCCTCGATGAGAAGGTCCTGAACAAGCCTCTAATGAATCACAGTTTTCTCCTCGGGATGACATTGCATCCTTTATTTGCATCTCTGTTTGCATTCTTATTTTATTTTAGCCTCAAGCCTTTCTACCTCTTCTCATCCAGTGGATTTCAAGCCTTGGGATATGGATGCAATTAAGGACCTTTCATTGCACAGGTTCTTACCTCCCCTGGGGGCAGACCTCCTGCCAAAGGCATTTGAACCGTGTTGGCTTCTGCAGCTGGTGATACCATGAGCATTTCTGTCTGTGCTTCTGCCCATGTGTTGCTTTTCCTGAAGAAATCAAGCTAAGGAAAGGATCAGGCTGATCATCTGTATGCTCACCTCCCTTTGCTTATCCCCAGTAGTACCCTGACCACTTCCAGGCCTCTGGCAAAGGAGAAGAGATCTTCAATCGAGAGCTTGGTGCAGTTAAGTAAATGAAGAAGCTCCCGAGGTTTGTCTTATGAAGGTGGTGTTATGGGATTGACCATTAAGAGACATCCAGGAGTTCACAGAAGCCACCCTTGAAGATGGGGTGTCTTTTCTGACCAACTTCTCATTAGATTAGATTGGATACCAGGGAAGCTGACCCTGGGAAAACCACCTCCTTTGTTCTGCTTCTTGGTAGCAGAGGGGCTGCCGTTCAGTGGACTGTGTGCACCAAGCTGGCCCCTCATGGGTCATCCTTGCCCGAGGATGTTTGCAGGACAGGAGGCTTGGTCCTGCTTCATCCTCCCGTTAGTCTTTAGGGAGGCATCTCCCTGTGGAGCCTTGTGGCGAGGGAGCAGTGATGACTTTTCCAAGCTTGGCACCTTGGCAGCCTGGGCCTGATGGCAATGGAGTTGTGTCCTGCAAATTCAGTTGTCCGGTGGGCTGCACCACTCCTCTTTGGTTATCTTTCACCCATGTCTCACTCTCCCACCCTTTGATCCCTACTAGAAGCCAAAGGGTTAAAAGAGCTCGGGGGGGGGGGGTGGGGGGGTGAGGAGGTGGAGATGAGGTATTTCAGGTGCTCATTACTCACTGCCAACTTCCCCCCACATCATATTAATTTCACGCTGTCACGCAGGACTGCGCTGTCTCTCTCGTCAGCATCCAAGAGGGTGATGGGGATGGGGGGGGAAAGCAGGTTCTCCCCCTCTTCACCACAGCTGTGATTTGGAAAGCTCATTGGTAGCCTCGTTCCTTGCTGTGGTCCCAACCCGGGGCTGCTCACCTTGCTGGGGGACCTGGGGAATTGGGGGCCCTTCGCCACGCGCTGCCTCCCGATGATCATTTTCCACCCCGCTGCTTCTGCAAAAACCCCATGAAATTAGGTCTGCAGCAGCAGGGAGGGAGGGAAGGAGGGAGGGGAGCTGCCAACCTGCCCTGCCCAACCTGTGGGCAGCGAGGATGCTGCTTAAAAGTTGGTCTTTAACCAGTTGCCTCCCTTTCCAGTTTCAATGCAAGGAGCATTGCCCGCGATGATCTCTGCCTTTGCCTCCTCTTTCATTTCTCCCCCTTTTCAGCTGTTTGCTCACTGCAGCTGCCAGAGCTGTCACCTCTGCAGGGACTTCTTGCCATCACACCAAGTAGGGCTGGGGCTCTGACAGCTCCCACACAGGCTCAGTGCTCCCGAGCCCACTCCGGCTGCAGCTCGCTCCTGCTGGAAGGCTCACCAGCAGCACGGATTCTGCTCTGTCCCCAGCAGGTTTTATTATCCTCATCCATAGAAGGTGTCTCAGCTTTTTGTTCCACGTGTGCTTTTGTGCTTTCGTAGGGGCTGGGGCTGAAGGGATCCTCTCCTCCCCTTTTCTCTCATTGTGCGCCCTATGGCCACGTTTCTTGCAGTGCTTGGTAAAATGCAGCAGCAGCAGCTCTGATCTCCCTGTGCTTCAGAGCTGAGAAGGAGAGAGCACATTGAGAGGCACAGCTTTCCCCCCTGACAGCAGGGAGCTGATGGCCCGTGCTATTTGAAACCAAAAAGCTTTGCAGTCAGCCTTGGGAGGGGAGTGCCAGGGGATATGTGGCTCTCTCCCTCACAGAGCCCTGGACCCAAATCCTATGCCACCAGCAGCACCAGCCTCTGGTACCCCAGAAGCTTTCTAATGCTGATGAAACATTAGCGAATCTATGAATCCAGGCATTACGCCCATCTCTTTAATCAGCTTTGCTCATGCTTTTGTGGCTCTGATTCCTTTCTGAGGTCCCTTCTTCCTCAAAAAGGCCATCCTCTGATGTGTGAGCTCACATAGACACATCTCTTAGGGACATCAGCGTCTCCCTGGTGCCGTTCCCCCACCTTTGCCCTGACCTTACAAGCAGCAAGTGCTGGCAGAAAAGGTCTTTGAACCTCCTTTTGCAGGGCTAGAGTACTACAGTAAAGCTGGCTGTCATTGGGCATGCTGTATGGGACCAGCCCACAGTGATGCTGCTTACCGTCAATTTTTACCCTTTCCCATATGGGGATCTTCCACTGGAAGCAGAGATGTTGCTTCTGGGTGGTACATGGAACGTTGTGGCTGTTCCGAGGCAGACAGGGGATGGTGGGATGTGGTTTCCTGAGCCCTGCTGCTTGATGTTGGTGCAAGACTCAGAGGAAAGCTTGTAACTTGGCAAATGCCTCTATTCAAGCAAAGCATCTCTTCTTGGGGAGTCACTACCTGCTCCCATCTCATCCCTCAATAGGAGCATGGCAGCTTGCGTACCAGCCTGGAGAGCTGGACTAGCTGCTTCACCTCTAAAAATGAGGATGTGTTGAAAGCCCCTGGCCTTGCAGCAAGGAGAAATGAGGTCCCTGCTCTGCCTCCTGCTTCCTGCAAGCAGGGTATCCCTGATGGGCAGCCAGTTACCCAAAAGGGGCAAACTCTGTCCCTTTTGGCCCCCGGTTGCCGTTAGCAGGTTGTTTTTCAGGTGTGTCATTGCCTTTCTTCTTTCCTGCTGGCATCCATGCATGCATTCCAGCTTGTTCAGATCAGCTGGTGCAGGTCTGCTGGTAGCTGCAGCAGAACATGGTTTCTCTTCTTCTCCTGTAGCCCCCTGTTTCGCCCTCACATTCATCCCAGGCTGTGAACACCGAGGACATTGTGAGGAGCCTTCCTGAAGGTCTGAGGGGAACAGCAGAAGGGGGTGATGATGGGGAGAGCTTGCACCCCATTGCACAGATGCCCTGCTCAGTGTTGGGTACTGCTTTAGAACTGTTCTGCTCTCTTTTGAACTCTCTATTGCATTATTCTCATGCTGGAGAGCAGGGCTGTGGAATGCTCTGGCTATGGGGTGGTGTTGGGGGGTTTAATTTAGTTTATTGGAGAGGCTTTAAGTTGGGAGGGCTGGGGCAGGGGATGGGGAGCACTGAAGCAGACACTCGTCCTCATCCAGGTCCATTTATTGAGTTAGGAAGGCTGCATCAGCAGGGTTCATGGCTGCACACTGGTGCAGCGAGATGCTGGGCAAGGACAGTGCAGGGATGCATGTCCCCACTTCTGGGACGTCACCCTCCATGGAGGAGGTGGTGTGTGCCTGGTGGTGGCTAATTCTGTGTCCATGGGGAGGATCTGTCTTGGCTGCAGTGATGGGAAGCCTGTGCTGTGGAGAGCAACAAGCTTCCTGCTGTGAGGAATTTGCTCAATCCCATGATGGCTCAGATAATAATTGCACCATGCTTTTGCTCCCTGTCCCTTTGCAGTGACATGTGAAGATGTGTCCCACTGCATAAAATAGCCTCTGAGCTTCAGAAAGTGGTGATGGTGTGGATTGGAAAAGGGTGGCCCAAGAGCAGGGTACACCAGGAGCAAAAAGGGATGTTACCCACCATCATAGCTTGGGTAACACACACAGCTTCAATTCTGGGGATGGGCGAATTGGAACATTATTGGAGTAAATTAATGGCTTTAAAATGAAAGAGGGGAGATTGAGATGAGCTTAGGCAGAAGCTCCTCCCTGTGAGGGTGCTGAGGCGCTGGCACAGGGTGCCCAGAGAAGCTGTGGCTGCCCCATCCCTGGCAGTGTTCAAGCCAGGTTGGACGCAGGGGCTTGGAGCATCCTGCTCTAGTGGAAGGTGGGGACTGGAACTTGGTGAGCCGTAAGGTCCCTTTGAACCCAGCCCAGGCTGGGATTCTATGACAAATAAGTACATCTAGAAATACTGCTCTGCTCTGCTTGCTTTCAGAGTACAACAGGGCAGTCTGACGTTTTACTGTTGGTTGTATCTCTGGAGAAGACTGTGCTGATCAGGGCAGCAGGATGACGTGGTGGCTCCCAGTGAGCTGACGTGCTCCTGTTCTTGATGCTTTCTCGTGTTCTGCTTCCTGGCAGACTTCAGCTGTGGTCAGGCTGGGCTCTTTGGAGACAAACCTGCACTAAGGCGATCTCACCATCCTCATTGCATTTGAGCCACCAGAACAGAAGCACTTCATTCAAGCTCCTCCATGCTTTTGCATGTATTTGATCTTCCCTACGTGTTTCTCTGTTCTCCTGATGAAAATAATTAAGCTGGTTATTTCTCGAAGTCATCCTGCAGCTTTACAGGGACAAGACTTAAATAAGGCTTCTCTTTAAAACAGAGCTGTGTTAAAATAGCTGGCTGCCTATAAATATCTCATTGCTTCTATATTTACTCTCTACCAGCTCAGTGCAGGAGGCTCTACAGTTGAATCTGAGATTCAATAGACTGATGCAGCCGGTACCTTAACTGCAAGGCTGCTTTCTGCAAAGGATGTCCTAGGATGCCTTTGGGGGCCTGTGAGGTACAGCTAAATCTCCCTTCCATGTTTACTGCTTTGCTAGTTGTACAGGTTTCCTCTTGTCTTTGAAACGAGCTGACTCATAAGGATCCTAGAGGAGCAGAGATTGGTACCAGGCCCTCTTGTGAGCACTATTTTTAGCAGAACTTATTTTTGAGCAGAGCTGCACTCTGATGAGGGGTTTCAAAAGAGCCCAGAGGAGATAAATCCCTAAATCTCAGCTCTGTGGGAGCTGTGGGTTCCTTTGAAATCCTGACCTGCTGGTGATTACTGCAGTGACCTGGTGGCTTCTAAGCCCTGGTCCTGCAAGGTGCTGCACACAGGGAGAATTGTGGCTTATGAGCACAAGCTCTGTGAAAGGCTTTGGAAGCATTGGAAGCTCTCATGGAAGTCTGTGCAAGGATTGAGATTTCATGAGGTTTGGGATATAAGGGTCATGACTGTGGTCATTTGTGCATCTCAGTGAGAGCCACCATAGGAGGGTGGTTTGATCTTGGCATGATCCTTGGAGGTGGGTGTGATGGAGAAGGCTCAAGAGATGTCAGTTGTCCTGGCAGAGCTGGATCTTTCTCCTCTCTACTTGAATGTCTTTTGTCTCCCCCAGAAAATGGTCTGTACTTACAGTAGTATCAAGAAGATAAAAGCCATTGATTAGGTGAAATCACGCTGCTCCATCAGCAAGGACCAGGAAACAAGGGCAAGACAGGCATGACTCTGCTTCTTCAATGCCCTATGGGCTGGCACAGTAGGAAGGGACCTACAGAAGAGCTGAGACCTTGCTTTGCATTTGGAGAAGGTGAAAGTTGGCTTTGTGACTGGCATTGATTTTTCACATTCAGGGGGGTTGGAACTAGATGATCTTAAGGTCCTTTCCACTCCAAACCATACTATGATCTTGGGAATTCTGATCTGTGGTGATGTGCATCACTTTCCAGCTCAATTAAAAATGCAAGATGGGAAAACAATAAATGAAAAAGCTCTGTGGATGTGGAAGCTTCTTCGTTTAGCAAGTGGTTAAGGAACTGGGAGATCTTTCTGTGAAGGCTTTTTTGCTTCTCTAGTCAAAATGTAGCTTTTTACTCAAATGCTTCTTAATATACAGATTTTTTTGGAGACTTTTGTTCTTACCCCTTTTCCCTCTTTGAAGTACACAAAGATGGCACTTAGGGACGTGGTTTAGTGGTGGACTTACCAGTGTGAGGTTTACAGTTGGACCCCATGATCTTAAAGGTGTTTTCCAACCTCAGCGATTCTGTGATAAATCAGGGGATGACCCAAGTCCATCCTGCTTGGCTGAAAGGCACGTGGAGGCTGCTGTGCGCTTTTCGATGTGTTGGCATCTCATCCCCCCTTTCATTTTGTCCCATTCAGTTTGGTGTGAAGCCAGCTCTGTCAGGCTAAATGCCCATGGTGGTCACACTGTGCCTCTGCCACTGGGAAGCTGTTGAACAATGGTCATCATTTGGAAGGAGGAGCAAAGGGCGGGTGTAAGACAATGTGATGCTGGTTCCACTGCACAGCAAATCAGTGCTAACCAGGGAAGAGAAAAGCCCCTTTTAACATTACTTGTTAAAACCCATCTCAGTAAGGAACTGAATCTCTCCCACAACATTAAAACCTTGCAGAGTAGCATTAAATGCAGCAAAATCAAGCAAGCAAACCTGGCTACAGCGCTGGTTTAGAAGTGACTGAAGTGGAGGGATATTAAAATTTGAAGACCTGCTGCTGTGCTGGTGATGGAGGATTTAAAAACTAATAATGACTGTTGTGGTTTTCCCCCTTCTTTCTGCTTGGTTCTCCAAATCGCTTTCATTCTGTTTAGCATGCAGCCTAATTGTGTAATTAGACGATAGGCTGGAGTAGAATTTACTATGTGTAATACCAGTTATAAAGAAGAGGCCTAATTATGTATATCTGCTCAGGTAAATAATACATCAGGGGCATGGAGTGGCCTAATTACTGTTCTGAAAACCTGCTTAATGACTAATTTACTTGGAATTCCAGGAAGCTTTTGATAAGGTCCCTCAGAAGCAACTCTTAAGGAAAAGGAATGGAGAAAGGGGTAAAATGGTTTGCTGTGTTTTTAAAGCAGCCGTTTAAGCGATGGGAAGCAGCCACTGGCTTCTGGTCTTGGATCATGAGGAGAGGAAAGGTCTTGTGGCTGCCTATAGGTCTAGGGCCAGAGCTGTCATGTTGCTGATCCTGCTTCACCATAAGCTCCAAGAGAGGCTGTTGCTGGCTGAGACATCCACGAGGAGTAGAGTTTAATGTTAGCAGGAGCCTTGTAGGTGAATTCACAGCTCCTTAGAAGAAGCACATGGATGTACACAGAATCACTGGCACTGTTTGTGCATATATTAAGCATTAAATAACTTAGAAAGTCCTGTGCCAAAACTTAGTAAGTCCAAAAAGAGCTGAACTTTGTTTAGCTGTCTGCAGGCAGAAGACGGAGGGAGCAGGGACAATCCAAAAAGCTGGACCAGCTTCCTCAGGGTTGGGTTCTAGGTGGATCTCGTGGGCTTCCTTCATGTGCAAGGGGGAATGGGTTTAAACTTACACAGGGGAAGTTGAGGTTGGATGTAAGGAAGAAGTTCGTTACTGTGAGTGGCAAGGCACTAGAACAGTTTGCCCAGAGAAGTGGTGAATGCTCCATCCCTGGCAGCGTTCAAGGCCAGGTTGGACAGAGCTTTGGGCAACATGATCTGGTGTGAGGCATCCCTGTTCGTGGCAGGGGTTGGCGCTGGAAGATCTTAAGGTCCTTTCCAACCCAAACCATTCTATGTGTTGGAGCTGGCATCAGCACTGTTATTCTGGGGAGCATTTGGGGTACATCATGGAGATACCACGGTGCGATTTAAACCTACAGCATGGATACAGGAGTCAGCTGGTGGTCCCTGGTGAGAGCTGGGCACTGAGCTGACACGGAGGGGTAGGAGATGCGAAGATTTGCAGGTAGGAGACAGGAGAGTCCCAGTGAAGCCTTTAGCTGGGACAAGGGGATCCTGAACCAGGGGATGAAGGAGGAGAGCTTGGTGAGGACTGTCCAGTGCCAAGGCTGAGCAGGGATGCGAGCAGGGATGCAGGAAGGGGCTGGGGCAGATGTGCCAGGCCAGTGTGGCCGCTGGGGAGGGGAATCCGAGAAGGTGGCTTAAGGATAGGGACGTGGGAGCTTTGCAGGCTCTCCTCTGCTTCCAAACCACATTGCGTGTCAATCAGGATGATTTTCTTTTCTTGGCATGTATCTGTGGCAGAGTATCACTTTATTGTGCCACGGGCAAGGTGCCTCTTCCCCACATTGACGGCCTTCAAGAAAAGAGATAAAGCATGCACTTTGTAGGGTCCTCCACCATGTGTTTCGCAGTGGTCCTCCTCACGCTGGACTCTCCTCCTTCAAGCACAGCTCTGTCCTGCTGCCTTTTGACATAGGATCATAGAGTCAACTAAGTTGGGAAAGACCTTTGAGCTCATCAAGTCCACTCTTTACTCCAACACTGCCCAAGCCACCACTAACCCATGGCACTGAGGGCCTGTTCTCCACGGTGTGTGAACACATGCAGGGACAGTGACTCCAGCACTGCCCTGGGCAGTTCCAATGCCTGAGCACCCTCTGGGGAAGGAATTATTCCTCAGCTCCATCTAACCCTGCCCTGGTGCAGCTTGAGGCCATTTCCTCTTGTCCCATCCCTTGTTCCTTGGGAGCAGAGCTCAGCCCCCTCCTGGCTCCATCCTCCTCTCAGGCAGTTGTAGGGAGTGATGAGGTCCCCCCTGAGCCTTCTCTTCTCCATCAGAACCCCCCAGGTCCCTCAGCCGTTCCCCATCACAGTGTGCTCCAGGCCCTGCACCAGCTCCGTTGCCCTTCTCTGGCCCCAGTCCAGCACCTCAATGTCTCTCTTATAGTAAGACCTGATGCACCTCCTGATGCAGGCAGGTTTGGCCACCACTGCTCCCTCCCTTCACAACCACCCTGCTTTGCTTTTGGGTCTTTTCTGGGTGCAAACACCATTGTGTGTTTCTGACTGAAGGAGCTGATGTGCAGGGAGCAGCGGGAGGGAATTAGCACCAAAGGATGCTCTGCCAAGCAGCCAGGATGGAGATAAAGCAGGAGGATCTTTGTGCCTAGCCAGGGAATGCTAATTGCCTTCCCTTCCTTGCAAACTTTGCAGATGATGCTCTTGAAGTCCTCAGTAAGATAAGCAGTTGCTGTGGCAGGTGTGCCGAAAGCGCCGTCTGGATGCAATTAGATGTGTTTGTGAGAGAGCATTCCAGAGACAGGGAGTGGGGCCATTCCTGCCAGGCACATCCTAGGAGGCTTGTCCCACTCCCATGCAGGGCTGCCTGTGGAAAGCTTTGGTTTTTTCCAGACTCATCTGGGGGATGCCGAGTGGGAATCAGGCTGTAAGTTTCCAGCATGTCTGGCAGGAATAAAGCCTGAGGATAGGGAGAGGTGTTACTTGTGCTGCAGGGACAGAAAGGTGGAAAATTCCTCTTGGTGACACATCAGAGACTCTCCGCATGGGATGAGCTGGATACCACGCGTCCCATCACCACAGCCAACGTGCTGCTTGTGCTCCTTTCTCTGGCCCCAATTCTCCCATCAAAGAGAAATCCCTGGGTGATTTCTCTGGCTTTCCAGGCTTCCTTCCCAGTCCTTCTATGACTTCCAGCTTTTCTGCTGCTTTTGCTCTAGGGGTTTTCCTTTCTGTCTCGGAGCAAGGATGCTCACATTCACGTTGAATGGCTTAAATCATGAGTACCTCTTCTACCTTCAAGGATGGATCAAAGCGTTACATATCTGTGTAAGGTTGGTAGACAGCAGTGGGCAGTGAGCTGGGATAATGGGAGAGGTGTGGAATCCCGAGGTCACCTATATGGGGAAGCAGAGCTGAAGAGGAGCCTGGGGTCCCCGCTTCATTCCCCTGCTCTTTAGCAGCAGCTTGAGGGCTACAACATCTCTTAAGTGCTCGTTCCTCCCACATCAGGATCTGATGGTCATGCCTGGTCCTGGAGAACCTCCTGGTTGGAAAATGCTGTTCCCAATTTTTGTGAGCCCTTTATGTAGAACTGTGTTAAATGGCACTTTTCTATTCCAGAAGCCTTTGTTTCAGAGAGATCCCTGTCTCCTGGGGAGACTTGGAACTTATTCTAGACTTGGGAATCTCTCCACTTCACTGGCCTGCCATCACCCAGCAGCGCAGGAGGACAAGTGGGAATCATCTGTGTCCAGCTGAATACACAGAAGGCCTTTGGACACTCATGATACCATGTGAGCTGAGGACACAGGCTTGAATAGCTCTGAAATCTTATTGTGATGAGGCTCCCCAAGCAGACAGGGCTGCACTTCCTTTAGGTGTGGAGGAGGTTCCCCGCTGCATCCCCAGGTGCAGTTCGACTGGCAGCTTCTGCCTGGAAATGCTCAGTGCGAAAAAGAGTGATTCACGATGGCATTGCTCAGCTTCCCTCAGTAAGGGTGGCCAAGAGGGGGGCCTGGCTTTGGATGGGAAGCTCTGAGCAGGGTGGCCAGGTCTGTCCCCCAAAACTGGCCTCAGGAAGGGGTCCATTGGGAGGACTGGGAGAATACAGCAGCACTTCTGCCAGCAGCACAAGGCCGGCACTGAGGAATCGCATCAAGTGAAACCCAGTTTTGCTGCGGCGGCAGATCAAGAGGCCTCCAAACAAAGACGATGCTCCCGGGCAAAGGGGAGGGGAAGCTGGAAAAACTGATGATCCATGTAGGAAAGAACAAGGTGCAGACGTGGCTGTCCTCCCACTGCCTTTTCATGGGGGTCTTGAAGGGGATTTGATTATCCAGCAGGATCATCTGGTGCAGGTAGGGAGCCACTGCAGGAATGAGGGATCAGCTTTGAGGTAGAGACCTGCTTCCCAGCATCGCTTCATCCATACAGCCATGGGCTGGGGTCCACCAGGACACTTCATGTGTTGTAAAGCCCTTCCAGCCATCATCTTCTGCCCCACTCCACCAGAGATGGAGGCAGCAGTTTTCACTTCAGTGAGGGTGTCCGGAGCCTTCGCTTTGCCCTCCTGTGTGTTCAGAGGTTACCAGGATGTTCCTGATGATGATGATAGCAGTAATAGGGGAGATAGGTGGCAGATTAAGTCCTCCAACTCTAACAGGATTTAAGCTAACAAGAGAGGAGGGCTTTCTTTTTTTTTTCCCCTCCCTCTTTCCTTTCCCTTCCTCTTTTCAGGTATTTCCTGTGCTGGGGATAACACCACCAAGGGGTGTTAAATTGGCTCTGAATGTCCACCCCTGGCTGTCCACATTCTTGTAACGATTTCATTAGCTTGAATTATCCACGTTATTTTCTTGTAATGGGATTAGCTGTACTGGAGTCAGTGAAGTCCCGGAGCGGGAGGCGGGAGGGCCCTTCCGCTGCCTATTTCATTAACTCGCTCATGCAGGGGGTGGAACTGGCCATGGCTCAGCCCAGGGGCAAAACCATTTGCCAGGGTCCTTCCTAAAGGAAGAAGAAAGAAAAAGGACCATTATTTCCCTCCTCATTCCCTTCTAATCAGCAAATCGGTGCAGAAGCAGAGGCTGGTAGGGATGTAATTTGCTGGGGGAAGGAAGGTCCTATTTGGGGGCAAAGACAGGGTGGAAATAATACAGTTAAGATCACCATTGCAAAATGATTGGGTGAATTCTGCTGGCATGATGACTGGCTGCAGCCTGCTGCTGGAGAAGAGGTGGTGCAGCAAGGGAAGGGAAGGACTTGTGTCTCTTGGACTCATGTTCCCTGCCCAGAGCCATGTCTGATGAGTGGTTACGCTGCCTGGCTCATTCACTTGAGCTCTGGCCCAGGGCTGCCAGCAGCCGTCAGGGAGGATGGTGTCAGCAGCATATGGCATATGTGAAGCATCCCTGCCCATGGCAGAGGGTTGGAACTGGATGATCTTAAGGTCCTTTCTAACGCAAACCTCTGTGAGAAGGCAGCAAGAACAGAGGAGGTGGTGGCAGTAGGTGGTAACCCATAGGAAGGTTGGCAACCTTGCTAGAGGTTTTCATGAGCACCTTTTCACTAATATCTATTCTAAATCTCCCCTCTTTCATCTTGAAGCCATTCCCCCTTGTCATTGCTCCCGAGCACCTGCAATCCGGGCGCAGGAGCACACAAGGGTTAGTAAATCCCTTGCACTAAGCTGGGCTGTGAGGAGGTACCTGGGGTGCAGGAGAACAAGGTCGCACACAACCCGAAAGCGAATGGCATGGGATGGTCCCATGGTATCTATTCTGAATCTGCCCTCTTCCAGCTTGAAGCCATTCCCCTTTGTCACTCTTTATTAGTTAGTAATGTTAATTGTGCTGACTGCCATAACCACTATTAATAGAGGCAGTTTTGATGGGGGACAAAAGCAAAGAGCAAGAGCTTTGCCAAGGAGGCAGCAGGTTTGCAAACCCCCCATCAACCCGCTGTGCATACGCTTCTCCATCACCTCCTGCCTTCTTTCCCCATATAGTAACAAGAATCAGTGTCCCCTGAAATCCCAAGTGGGACCAGGGCTTGGAGATGTGTGGGATGGATTTGGAGGACCATTCCCTCAATGACTCATGCATCCCAAGCTCAGCAGAAGCATGCAGTATTCCCAGAGATGCCAGAAAGGCCATTCCCTCCCTGCCACCCACAAGGGATGCAGCGCTCCTACATGGCATTGCCAGCTGTCAGGTGCTCTTGTGCTGTTCTTCCAGCGGTGCTGCAGCCATCCCTTCGCTTCCCTGGCTTAACAGAGGGACGAGAAGTAGATTTCTCCTCCACACTACAAGCTGGCTGCAGGTCAGTGGGGCATCCCTCCTTCGGGTTGTACTTGCATCCTTCTGGCACAGGCCGGCTGGGAGGCAAGTCCTGCCTGCTAATCGCAGGACATTGTATTGCTCTTAACCAGAGCACTCTCTAGCTTGGTGGATGACGCACTGCTCTCTTGGAAAGTGCTTGCCCATCCTTCATCAGCATGGCCAAGCAGCCAGGCGAGGACAGGGATACAGTTGGTCTTCAGAAGCTTTCTTCCCTCCTCTGCCAGCATCACCCGCAAGTTCTCACCCTGAAGCTCCCTCCCTTTCCATCACTGCTTTCCTGATACCAAGCCCATTGTGCTTCCAACCCACCTGACTGCCAGCACCATCTTCTGCTGCTGACTCCACCACCTCTGTTCAGGGCTCCTCTTCTCCCACCAGGTTCTGCTTGCATTTCTGCCCCCTGCTTCCAAGTCTGACTCAGTGTCCAAGTCTGGCCCCATCACTGCCCCAGGCAGCCATGGCAGTGGATTGCATATGCTTATTCATGAGACAGATATCTCCAGACCAGTGTGAGCTGCAAGCTCCTTGGGACCAGCCAAGACCTGTCCAGCCCTGGTTGTTATTTTGAAGTCCCAGACACAAAGACGTGTTCATCTTGGTGTGCCCTCAGCTATGAGCTGATCGAGCACTCTTGGGTTGCCAAGTTCTGTAAAGGAGACCTCTTTCTCTGGTTTACATCCCTTCAGGAAATAGACTGAGATGAGCTCTGAGGCAGAAGCTGTTCCCTGGGAGGGTGCTGAGGCGCTGGCACAGGGTGCCCAGAGAAGCTGTGGCTGCCCCATCCCTGGCAGTGTTCAAGGCCAGGTTGGACACAGGGGCTTGGAGCACCCTGCTTCAGTGGAAGGTGTCCCTGCCTGTGGCAGGGTGTTGGAATCGGATGAGCTTTAAGGTCCCTTCCAGCCCAATTGAGGCTGGGGTTCTATGATCATTGTGAGCAGCTCCATGGGAAGGCTGTACAGGACATTTGGCTTTGCCGCACTTGTTACAGATGAAATCTCAGCCTGGTGCGGTGCCATCAAGAACTGCAGGGGTGCCTGGCCAGCAACCCAGCCCCAGGCCAAGCATGTGGGTCTGGTGGGTGCAGGACTCACCAGAAAGGAGCTTAGAGTCTCCCACAAACAAGTTACTGTCTCAAGCAAAGGGCTTTGCTCCTGCAACCTCCCAGTCCTTCAGTGCCTGTGCTGGAGCTGAGCCCTGGTACTGGTGCAGGAGCTCAGGAGCACATGGGGAAGACCTGGATGCTGGTGGGTACAAATCCAGAAGCCATTCGGGTGTCACATTCATGTTAAATCCAGAGCCTTCCCTGTAAACCATCGTGCTTGGGGCCAGGAGCCTGGCACAATATTGGCAGAGGGGTTTGGTGCCAGCGCTTTCTGATCGACGTCTAGTTTGACAAGGAGAGAGATGTTGGCTTCAGGAAACCCCCGTTCCTGGTTAGCTTTGAGAATCCCCATCCCTGCTGCATTTTCATGCTGATTATGCCCACTGAGACCATGTTGTGGAAGGGGAAAGAGGTGGCAGTGACCCCAGACCCAAGTTGCTGTGAGTTCCTCTGCCATCCCCACCCCAGGAAGAGCGTGGTTTAGCTCAGTGGGATCTTACAGTCGAGCTGCAGTTTAGCAGCCTGTATTAAAGCTGCTTTCTGCCCTCCCTTGTCATCTCGCTCAGGTTTTGCCTTTGTCCCCTTTCCTTCTGCCATCCTTCCTTCTGTGGCTTTGCCCATGGCACAATCCACACACAGCCATCCCAGAGCTGGAGGGCTGCAGCATTGAAGTGGGAGCAGACATGCAGCATCTGCCTTCCCTGGGTACCAGGAGCCTGGCTCTGTGGGGGGTAATTGGGTTCCCTCCTCCTCTGCCTTTCTCCCCCCCCCCCCCCAGAATCTAGAGGAAATAATTGGAAAAGAGAGGTGTGAGCCTCTGCCTGGCACTGGAGAAGGGAACATTAAAGGCCTGAGCTCTCCACTTCATTCGCAGCTCCTGGGCTGGTAATTGCTGTGTTGTGGTTTCTAATTAGCACCACAGTTGGGGGTAGGTGTTTTACTGGCAGCCCTGGTGGGGTCAGCCCTGTCTCCGCAGTGCCCTTTGGCTTCCCTCGCCCCCCTGCTTTGCCTGCTTCCTGATGGATCCATCCCTCTGGGAGCAGCTGCTGGGTGCCACTGTCCTTCCTCCCTGCAGCTGCATGCCCAGGGAGATGCTCGTGGCCAGACCTGCTCTGGATCAGGTCCCCACCACCTCCAAATGTCTCCCAGCATGGGTGCCTCTGAGCTGGGAATGAAGGAAAGAAGAAGCATCTTCTCCTGTCTCTGCCCAGGGTTAAGGTGGGTCACCATGGCCCCTGGCACCCCATGAGCACCTTCTTACCCATCCTCACCCATCTGCCTATTGGCTCTCAGTATCAAAGGGAGACACATGGTGTTGTAGCGCGCAGAGTTAAGTGTTGTCTGAGACCTCCTCCCTTTTAGCAAACATTCTGCTCCCCATAGGCAATGCCTGTGATGTTTTCCATAGTCTGAAGCAAGCACCCCCTGCCCATGCCACCATAGGTTGTCTCTCTAGGTGGTCACCTCTTCGGGCCAGGAGCTCTCTCATTACCTCTCCCTTAACCCAACGATGGCAGGGATGCTGCAAGCTATAGGAGCCACCCGCAGAGCTCCTGGGGCTCCCACTGCCTGCACCCCCATGCAGGAGGCCCCTTCTGCTGCTCCCAGGGCTGAGCATCCCCACAGGCAAGGCTGCTCCCTCCCATCCACTCGGGTTTGTTTGTTTGTGTAACACCAGCTCAAAGCGGGCAGGAGGGAGGGAAAGCACTGAGGAGGAGACGTGCAGATTCATTTTGCAGCTTCATAACGGTACATTTACACACCACGTTGCCTAAGGAAATTGGGGAGATGAATGCCTGGTCATGCTGCCAGTGCACCAGGTTAACTCCTAGGATTTAGCTTATATCATTTCACAAGAGCATTTATGGCCTTTACTGTGTTTATTCCCAGGTGCTCTTTGGCACTGCTGCATCCTGGGTTCCTTTTGTGTATGCACGTGCGTGTGTGTGGAGATTTTCAAATGAAATAACACATCTAGTCAGACCTGGCCCGCATTAAATATTTATTGCCTGTAGTTTGTGCATATGTGTTTGATAAATGGCTGGAAGGGGAGGGAAGGAGAAGGGGAAGCGGGAGCTCGGATGCAGAGAAAGCATCGGCTTTGTCCTGGAATTCCTCCAGGGGATGGCACTGGAGAGGGCTCTTTTGGGTCTGTTTTCAGGCTTTTTGGACAAGGTCCAGGCTAGTGGGATGGTTGGGTGCTTTGGTGCTCGAGCAACAACCTCCTTCTCTAGGGACAGGCATACCATGACAAGGTGTCCACTTGGGTCGTGGCTGAGCCCTACCCCACACCCTCCAGCTAAACAGAACCCCCCTTATTTCCCTTTTCCTTTCTGCCCTGTTGGCACTCAAAAACTTGGCTGAAATGCTGCGGGATCTGAGGGTTGCCGGGCAGGACTTGGGTCTGCTGAATTCACCTCTTTCTACGCTCAGCAAGCTTAAGTAAAAGCAGTTTATTCCAGCCCATGAAAGAGGCTGGGTGGTTGGAAATGCAGGTACCCAAGTGTTAAAAGTGAGGAAACACAGTCTTGAAAGTGATGCCCAGCATCTGTGGAGCAGAGGGTTGGGGCTACAGCAGGCTCTGGGGATGGAGGAGGTACTCTGGAAAGAGAACAGGTCCCCATGGGGCCATGCTCTGGCTCATGCCTGTATCCTGTGCACTCTTCAGAGGTGCAAATTCTCCTGGTTTGGTGCTGGATTGGAGCAGCAGTAACCTGGAGGTGCTCTTCGGCTGCCCTGAAGAAGGCCTACAACCAGTAGCACTGTGGCTTGTGATAAACTGATGGTTCTTCCCTTGATCTCACAGTGTCTTTGCTTTTCCCTCTCTAATTCCCAGCACCTTTGGAGAGCTGAAGACTGTCCGGCTGCCCAAGAAAATGGCAGGAACAGGATCCCACCGGGGCTTTGGCTTCGTGGATTTCCTCACCAAGCAGGATGCCAAGGTGAGATGTAATCTTCCTCTTCGGTGCTCTCCCAGCCTGGTCTCAGAGCAGAAGGTGATGAAGGGAGCCTGGAGGCTCTGTTCCACTGAGGTTTAGCCCAGGGCTGGGGCAGGCTGTTACCATTCACCAGCAAAGCTGGTAAGCTCCAGGTTACATGACAGAAACCAAACCTAAGCCATAATGGGTGCAGGTTTGATACAACTGATAAAATGGCCAAAACTTCATGTACTGTAGAAGGGCAGGGGCTTATTTTTGAGGTCTATCAGAAACCAGGTGAAAAGGGATGGCTTTGACCAACATTAACACGTTAGAAAACCTGAGTACGTGTCCCACCTCCACTACTGCCTTGGGTTTAGGGGAGTTTTGGGTATTGTGGCTGTTCACTGCTGTCAACTGTGCAAGGCCGGTGTTCATCAGTTCCTCTGTGTGTTTTGAGATCCCCTGTGAGCAGCCTTCCCCTGGTGCTTTTCAGATGGTGCAGTAAAGCAGTGGCTGTGAATTGGCCCAAAGGATGGGCAAGCAGAGAGAGCACAAACCCAAAGATCAAGTTCTGGAATGCAGTCATTTGTCTTGGTCGGAAGAGGGGACTTGGTTTGTCACAGGTTGGCCAAGGATGCTTTCTCAACACCAAGAACTAAGCTCCTGGAGGTTGAAAGTATGCTTTGTTTTAACCAAAACCCACAAATTGTTCCAATATCTTGGAGTCTTCACAATCAAATGCACTTGCTGCTGCTAAATATTCCATAGCATTTTCAGCTGGGATAGATTCCTGTTCAAAATGCTCTTGTCTATTAGTATTATTTTGGAGCTTTCCTATATGGTTAAATTCCATATTTGCAGAAGAACAAGAGGGTTGTAGCCTCTCTGATAGTGAGGTTCTCTCTTTGCCAGTGGTTCAGGAGCAGGCATGGTCTCTCATGCCCTGGACAGGAGAATGGTCCTCAGCCCTGCTGGAAGCTGCTGTGTGGGTACTCCCAGCACCAGAGCAGGGCAGTTTTCATCCCCACTCCTGGCAGTTTGCACAGTATCTTGAAGGGGAATGGTTGTGGGCACAAGGCAAGGGATGTTATTGCTGAAGGGAAGGGGCTACATGGCCCCACTAAGTCCCTGAGACTCTGAATTTACAAGACCAGAGGTGAAGGACAGAGAAGGGGGAGCAAGCAGAGCCCATGTTTATGTTTTTAGACAGGATTCATTGATCCAGGATCACCAGGGGCTATTAGATCATCCCTACCAGTCTGACCTCCTGTATAACACAGTACATAGAGTTTCTTTGTTAGTCCTGTATTGATCCTAATTCAGACTTCCTTCTGCTCAGCGTTTGTCCTCTCCTTGCTCACTGGGCAGCGTGGGGTGCAGTGAGTCCCCTGGGAACTGGTTCCTCTCCCTTTGCCCATGGCTCTGCTCAGACTCCAGCTGGGAGCTGCTTTGCTTTAACCTCTGCCTCACTCCAGTCACTCAGGATTCCTTCCTGGGGTTTGAATTAATCTTTTCCTAAAGGAAATGGAAATATGCATACAGGGACCTGGCTGGTTATCATTGACCCATAGAATCCCAGCCTGGGTTGGGTTGGAAGGGAGCTTAAAGCTCATCCAGCTCCAGCTCCTGCCATAGGCAGGGACACCTTGCACTAGAGCAGGGTGCTCCAAGCCCCTGTGTCCAACCTGGCCTTGAACACTGCCAGGGATGGGGCAGCCACAGCTTCTCTGGGTACCCTGTGCCAGCGCCTCAGCACCCTCACAGGGGAGAGCTTCTGCCTTAGAGCTCATCTCAATCTCCCCTCTGGCAGGTTAAAGCCATTCCCATTGGCCTGTCCCTACATGCCCTTGTCCAAAGCCCCTCTCCAGGTTTCCTGCAGCCCCTTTTAGGCACTGGAGCTGCTCTAAGTCTCCCCTTCTCTTCTCCAGGCTGCCCCAGCCCAGCTCCCTCAGCCTGGCTCCAGAACAGAGCTGCTCCAGCCCTCGCAGCATCTCCGTGGCCTCCTCTGAACTCACTCCAACAGCTCCATCTCCCTCTTGTGTGTCCTTATAGCTGCTCAGTTTGGGGGTGCATGGGACAGCACCCACTTTTCTGCTTGTTTTCAGGAAGAAACAGGGCAGAGGCTCAGTGTTTCCCTCCCATCCCTCTTCAGCCCCATGGGGACCCAGTGGCTGATTCCAGCCATGCTGGACCAAGAGAGATCTCAGTGGTAGGAAGCCCATCCATAGTGGGGAGTGCTGGGAGGGCACTAGCTTGGGGCAGCGTTCCCAAAGCTCACGGAAGCCACAGGAGGTGAGCATGCAGGGAGCAAGCTGCCCTGTGGAAGAGCATCTGTGGGGGACATTGTTCTTCTCCAGCAAACCAGCTCTTCTTCTTTCTCCTTTTCTTTTTATCTCCCTCATCTCTTTGAGGGATTTAATTGTCTCACAAGTGTCACATCAAGTACACTCCATTGGCCGTCTGCAAGAGGATGCGCTGGGTATTGATGAATAGGATCCTGAATATTGTAAACAGGGCCATAATTGGCTCCGAGTTTATTGCTTAGTGAAATGAGAGAGGAGGGGAGTGGGCCTGGAGACCTCGGTGCTGAATAGCTTGTGGCTGTCAGTGATGTTGTTGCTCAGAGTGGTAATGTGGAAATCGCTTCTCAGCATCTTATAAAACATGATGGGTTTGTAATGGAGTAGTTAGGAGGGCTTTGTTGAGCATTTAAAGCTTGTGACCTCTCGGGTTTGTCTTTTTCTCTGAGCAGTCACACCTGCTGTGGGAATGTATGTGGAGATTTTCCAAAGCCAGGACAGGGATGCGGGGCTCCTGCTCCCAACTGTCCTTTTGGGTTCCCTCAGCCTCCCTATATGCTCTGCCCAAGGAGAGCAGTGCGGTCACCTTGCTTATAGGGAAGGTGATATTCAGGCAGGGCACAGTCCGCTGCTGGTGGGAGCATCTTCTCCCCATCCCATCATCTGCTCATCCTTCAGAGCCCCATTCTCAAGCCTGGCTTTCCCACGGTGATGTCTGCAGCCAGGGGTGTCTCCTGGGTCATTTGACAGCTCCTAGGGTGATGAATGGACTCAACTGGGAGCGCTACACCACCATCAGGTGAAATTAGCAGCCCTCTCTCTTCTGTATTGTGAGCATTTAACGGATCACAGCACACACACATGCGAAGCCAGGCAATGGGGAAGAGCTCATGTCAAAGACAGCAGTGGGAGGAACAAAGTAATACTCACAAAGAGGGTTTGTGTGCCTGCTGATCATAGAATGGTTGGGTTGGAAGGGACCTTAAAACTCATCCAGTTCCAATCCCTGCCACGGGCAGGGACACCTTCCACTAGAGCAGCTTGCTCCAAGCCTCATCCAACCTGGCCTTTGGTTTTAAATCCCCACTGCCAGCTGACCACTAGCTGGGAGTACATGGAAGTTAGGGGATGAGAAGGGGAACTTTGATCTGCTGGCAATAACAAATGAATCCCGTTTAGGCAGCATTACCCATTTGCCATGTTCCCTGGGCAGACTTGCTGGGGGATTGTTTTTATTTGCGAACTATTAACTGGAAGCCAAGTTTCCACTTTTCTCCCCTGTTGATATAAAAATGCATCTGGTCTCCAAACAGAAATTGCCCATTCGGGAAAGACAGTCAAGCCTTTAAAAATGCATGCACATGGAAGGCAAAAATCCTTGTGTGCAGCTGGCATCACAGAGAGCATCCTCAGTTGGGACTGGCTTTTGTGAGGAAGGGAAATTTATCAAGCTTCTAATGTTGTTGACCCTTTGTCCCTCTAATGACTCCAGCCCAGAGGCCCTTTAGCTTGAGTATTTAATGGGGCAAGGGGGAATCTCTAGGCAGAGCAGCACTGTCCTCCAAATTAACATGGCATTTAGGGATGGAGCTGTAGCACTCGGGGGTGACAGGCGCAATGGTCCGGTCTCTTGATCTCTGCCTCTCTGCTGTCCCAGAGCAGCAGGCTCTGCTCCAGAGCAGCATCTGTCATGTTCCAGTGCCTTCATGTGAGTTTATCAGCCACCCCATCACTTTGAAAGCCCCTTTCTGAATCCCACAAGCATTTTTAAGCTGCTGTTCCAGCCTCTCTCCTCTTTTCTCTGCTCTTTTCCCTGGCTGGGCTCTATCACTGCCTAAGCTGTACTCAGAGCTAGCGACAAACCCCACCACACTGAGATGCAACACTAAGCTCGAACCAAACTCTGCCAAATCATACTCAGAAGGGTTCAAAACCAACGTGTTTTAAGCACACTTGCATCTATTTCCTAGGGGTGGAAGGCCATAGGGTTTTCATGTAGCCCCTGGAGCATTTGAAAAGCAGAAGAGACCTGTGAGGAGGATTGCCAGGGCTCTTCAGCTTATGGCGTTACCTGGCAGTGGGTGTACACCTCTCTTCATCCCCAATTCAGGTGCAGCTAAACAAACCTCTGGCCATTCAGTGCTGTCTTTGGAAGCCAGCCTGCTTGTCCTCACATCATATTGCTTGTGTGATGAAAATGTACCTCTTCCCTACCTATCTTTTCATTTGGAATAGCAGCAGTGGCGAATTTCCTCCTCTTGCTGGAAGATTTCCAGCAGTGTGGATGTATGGGGGTGACATTTGTCCCTTTCATCCTTTTGTCTTTTAAATCATTGGTGGTTCCTCTTTTTTTGACTCCTGAAGAAGTCTTTATTCCTCTCAGGCAATGCAGAGCTAAGTTCTGTGGTTCAGTTTGCTTCTAAAGGAAGTGACATTCGCATGTTTAATTGTAGAATCCCTGACTGGTTTGGGTTGAGAAGGACCTTAAAGCCTCTCCACCCTCACAGGGAAGAACTTATGCCTAAGAGCTCGTCTCAGTCTCCCCTCTGGCAGGTTAAAGCCATTCCCCTTGCCATGTCTCTACATCCCTTGTCCAAAGCCCCTCTCCAGGTTTCCTGCAGCCCCTTTAGGCACTGGAGCTGCTCCAAGGTCTCCCCTTCAGGAGCCTTCTCTTCTCCACCTGCCCCAGCCCAGCTCCCTCAGCCTGGCTCCAGAGCAGAGCTGCTCCAGCCCTTGCAGCATCTCCGTGGCCTCCTCTGGACTCTTCCAGCAGCTCCATGTCCCTCTTGTGCTGGATCAGGATTCCGCAGGTTTTTCACCTGAAATATGTGGCTTCTCCTCCTTTCCTGCATGGGCTGGAGCAGCAGTGGGCTGAAAGGGTCTCCTGTGATCTCGCCCTGGCATCCTGAGCTTTGCTTTCTCCTGGGTGCACTCCAGCTCACTTTGGGAGTGCATTCATCCGCGAAGTGCCCATGTCCTCAGGCTACTGGCAGCTGCATCTCTCCCTGCAGGTTTATTTTATGCAGTACAACTTAATGGCAATATCTGGCTTCCTTCTTGCTCCATGACCTTTCCCATTGCTGCCCACAAAACCGGAGGATGCTTTATCCCAAACTGGGCTGAGCAGATGAAGACATGGCAGAGCAAGTGGCTTGGAGGATAAGAGCCCACCACACACCACACGTTACACTGTGATTATGGACACGTTCAGCATGGATTGCCCTCCTCCATGACCTGCTGTGGAGTGCAGCGAGGTTGCCAGGGCTCTCTGCTTGTCTCCCAACCTTCCCCTTCCTTTGTGCTATGGGAAGTGAGAACTTAAGGAGTGTGAATTAACAAATGAGATCTAGTGATTGGAGCTGCAGTTGTTTGCCAGGCTTTGGCAATGCCTCTTGGTGCCAGCACAGCTGCCCACTGCCACCTCCCCTTGAGTGCTTATTTAAGCCAACACATTGCTCTGCTAATTGGAAGGTGGGCTTTTAAAACACCAGCAGTGGCAAATAAACACAGCTATAGCTGCAGAAGCACCAGCCAGGTTTGCAGCGCTTAGGACAGGAATGTGCCCCCCAAAAGTGAGACACAGCACCCTACTGGGGTTGGCCCTGAGGAGCTGGTGATGGTGAACACAGTGAGCAGCTGGTGCTCCATGTTGGTCTTCTTTGTAGTCAATTGGAATTATATGAGTGAAAGGGAGAAAATGGAGGTTCCTGAGTGCTGGTACTGGAAATGGGGGACATTTGGTTGAGGTTTATAACCAGGGAGCTCAGGCAGGGTCCTGCCTGCAGAGGAATGGTTGGGCACCAAAGCCTCTTGCAGGAAGGGCCCCTCTTCCCAGAGATGTGTTATTTGGGGACACGGAAGTGGTTCAAAATTGCTGTCTTAACAAATGGGCTTTCCCAAGACAGCTTTGGAGCTCCAGATTGGAGGACACATCCCTGATGGACAGCGGGATGTGTTCCTGTGGTGCTCAGGATGGGAGGACACGTCCCTGATGGGCAGCAGGATGTGTTCCTTTGGTGCTCAGAATGGGAGGACACATCCCTGATGGGCAGTGGGATATGTTCCTGTGGTCTGGGCTTCTCCAGGACAGCTTTGGTGCTCAGGATGGGAGCACACATCCCTGATGGACAGTGGGATGTGTTTCTGTGGTCCTGTAGCTGCCATACTTGTTCCAGGGATGTGAGTTTGCAAAGCTCACCACCTGACTTATTCCCAGCCCTGGTTTGCATTTGACGAACTTACACTGCCCCAAGTGTCCTCAGCCCAGCTCAGGTGTGGTCCCAGGGCGATTCAGGGCCGCAGCCAACCTTGAGCTGCTTACTAGGCTGGATTTGAGCCTGCTCCCTGGTGAGCAGCAGCAGCCTGCAGGAATGGTGGTGGGTATTTGCTCTGCTGCAAGTATGGAGAAGATAAATGACTGAGTCAAAGCCACTGATGGAGATGAATCCTTGCCCCATCAGAGCAAAGCAGGATGTTCTCTGGTGGCCTTTTAGATTCAGGGCAGGGGAAGGAACATCTTTGCTTTGTCTCATATGAGCTTGCTTTTGTTTTCCCCCTTCTGATCTTCTTTTTCCCTGTTAACTCTGCAGAAAGCATTCAACGCCCTGTGCCACAGCACACACTTGTACGGCCGGAGGCTGGTCTTGGAGTGGGCAGACACAGAGGAGACAGTGGAAGCCCTGAGACGGAAAACAGCAGACCATTTCCACGGTAAGGCAGCAGCATCCTTCTGGCCTGTCACTACATTCCTGCCTGGCACAATCCCCTCTGGCACATGCTGCTGGTCCACGCAAGCCCTTTCCCTGCCACTACCAGCTTGCCAGAGCTGGCAGGGATATGCTGGAGCCTGAGGATGCAGGGGGAAGCAGGAGGCATCCAGGCCATGGCTTTGTCTGACAGCTCTCTGCATGGATGTGAGCCCATTAACTCTTTGTGTGCTGGTAGTGCAGAGGCACCTCGATGCCTCCTGTCAGCCACGATGCTTTCACTCCATCCGCATGCACCCTGGGGTGCTTTGTAGCAGGGGACCAGGCTATGGCCAATGAAGAGGGACGAATAACTTGGCCATCAGTTGAGACATGGACAGGGCTGTTTGAATCAGGTTTCTGAGAATGACAGCTTGGCAGATAACAGCACTGCAGGCTCCTATTGACAACCATCGACAGGCACAAATGCATTGCTTGGCAAATATTTATGTAGGAAGGGCTCCCCTGGGCTGAAGAGCTAAGCTTGGGATCAATGCTTTTTCCTCCTCCATCCCCTCCTAGCCTCCCTTCTCCATCACACACATGCCCATCGTCCTGGGGGTTGGCATAAGCGGATGTGGGGCTGTGAATGGAAGAGCAACGAGTCTTGCTTATTTATTGAGCCTGACTCCAGAGGGACCCAGCCTCCTGGATGTGAAATGGTGTGCTCGGCGCTGGTTGTTACAGGCTGGGAAGCTGCACTTTGGTGGTGGAAGGGCGGAGAGTGGGTACAACTGGAGAGATGTGGGGCACAGTGGGATGTGCTGGAATCCATGGACTGATCTCCAGTGTGGTGCCAAAAAGGAGCACAGCAGTGTCCAGACATGGGTAATAGCCTGTGTGCAGAGCAGTGCTGCTGAGGGCATGTGTGAGGCAGCAGGATGGGCACAGCTTTGGGATGGATGTGCCCACCCAGAGCCCAGTGCTTAATCACAGTGACGTGAATCTCTACTTGGGTGCAGAAGGTAGCAGATGTGATGTCTCATGTACCCCATTTTATACTCAGGATCTCCTTTTCCCCTTTCTACTCTGCATAATCTAGGAGGAACAAAACCAGTCTTGGCTTTCTGGTAGCTACAGACTCACAGCAGATACTGTCTGTGAGCTCTGTCACCTCCCACTATCCCCAGGCTCAGCTTGCTCCTGGTTGCAGTCTGCATTTGCTCCAGCCCCCTTGTCTGAGGTCATCTTCACCAAGGTGGAGCATCTGGGAGAGCATTTGCACATCCCAGGAGGAATGCGGCCTTGGAGCTGCAGTGACTCCAGGAGCAAAGTTACCACTCCCCATCTTTAGGGACTGAAAATGTGCTTGAAGGCAGCAGTCATCACTGTGCTCCAGCCCATCTCAAAGGGAGAGAAATGACATCCAATGAGTTCAGCCCTGCCTGGTGCACACACACATCCTCTGCTGCAGAACTGCTGGTAACTAATCCTGCTGCAAAAGGAGATCTATCAGGAGCACATCTCCATAACAAAGCCTGTCTGGGTCACACTGGTGGGCACTGGGATGAGGTCTCAGCAGCGCCACACTGCACTGGCAGGCTGGAGTTCCATGGTGGGATTTTCTTTCTTTGGGAAGTGCCCTCTCCTGATTTCAAGGGGTTTTTGGCAGGGATGGGCAGCAGCCTGAGGAGGGATTGGTGCTGCACCCTGTCCCTTTTGCTGTGGGTGTCCAAAAAGCAATTGTGATAGTGATAAAGAGGGAAAAGCTGCAGCTACCGCTCTGCCTTCAGCCCCCATGGGGATGCTCCTTTGTGCTTCCTCCCCAGTGTGGCCAGAGGTTGATTTTCCCACCTGGAGCTGGGTTGGAGAGGATGGAGCATGCACCATTGTCACCCTGCCTTGAGTCCTCCCTGCCCCTGCAGCCTACTGAGGAGCTGGGCTGAGACCTCACATCTCATTTCACTGGTGATGCAGAATGGCTTCTGTCAAGCAGAAACCAAGCTCGCTGTTTCCTAATACCCGTTTCCACCCCACACTATCCTTCTCTGCCTGTAAGACACAGGATCAGCTCAGACATCCCCATACTGTTCATGGATGTCCCAACAAGTTTCTTTTCCCACCTCAGTGGGAGACTTGTGAGGGTCTTCCCACCACTTTGCAGGCTGTAGAGGTCCCTTATCTGAGGTTGGAAGGACCAAGATGGGAATGGGAGAGAAAAGATAATTTGGGATCTTCGAGGCTTCAGCAACAGAGTCAAGAGCAAGGTCCCTGGTGTCTGCAGCTTTTCTTTGCCACCAAAAGCTGCTGCTGCTGTCCTCCTGTTGCTCCCCAAGCCAAGCCCAGCATCTGAGAAGCAGGATGTGGAGGCAGATACCTTCAAAAGGTATAGTGTAGTGAATGGGGTGGACCTTATCCCACCATCCAGCTCAGCTTATTCCTTGTTTCCTGCCCTTTCTTCACAGCGTTGAGCATTGCCATCCCATGGAAGTCTTTTTCTGTTTTTCCTTTCTCTCAAAGTCTTCTGTGATCCTTTAGGACCTGGAGACCAACACCACAAGCTCCTGTTTAGAGAGGCTGGTCTTGCTGTAGCGGCATTGTCGTCTGTATGAAGCCGTGTTGGCAGTGCTGTGCCATCTGTACAGGGTAACTAACACTTGGCTTCTGCTGCTCCTGGCCCTTTTCCTGGTTATTCCACAGGAGTGAAAACAACCAGAGAGCATACCAAGGACTTTGCACATAGCAGAAGAGGTGAAAGGGTTAAAGTAGGATAAAGGACTGAGCCCACCCATCTCATAGGGCTTTCAGACACCTTTCTCCCACATTCTATGCAGTTGGAATTGGGTATGTTGAAAAGTTCCTTCTTTTTCTGCTTCCATTTCCTCTTTTCTCTGAAGTTTTTAGTTAGCTGCAGGCACAACAGCGATGCACAGATGTTTCCATGGTTAGCACGTGGTGGCTGTATGTGTAGGAGAGGCTGCAGAGTAATACCAGAGGTGAGAAGATTGCTGTAAAGCCTGGGGGTTGTTATCACTTGGGTCTGGTGAGGCAGTGCAGTGACCTGGATTTGAGCCATGAGCTCATCCTGCTCCATCCCAGTGGATCACAGCAGCTTTGAAAGAGCCACCTTGGTCTTTCCGGCCGGTGTCTTGAGGAGCAGCACCCAGAACCCCTCACCCAGCAGCTCAATGTCACCCCCATCATTTTTGGCTTAGATGTGTCCTACCACTGAGTGCTCCCTGCTACAATTTTGTACCTTATTTCTCAGCATCATTTATAGAGATTTGGCTTCCAGCTCCCAGGTCTCACCCTGCTTTATGTGTTAGGTTAAAGAGAGGTCTGGGCTCTGAAATCTTTTCTCTGTGCAGGTGTTCATCATGGCAATCAAGCCACTTCTGAGCTATCCTTTCAATAGATCTAATAGATGCAATAAACCAGAATGGGCATCTTTCCTATTCTGTGTTGTTTGCAGGTCATTCTTTATGGCTTGTTCTGAGTCTTTGTAATGTTCCAGGAAGTGGTGAGGACCCCAGAACCGGCCACTGGCTGCCAGATAATGGTTTCAGTGATGCTGTGAGGAGGGAGGCACAGCTCAGCACTGATGCTGGGGCTGCAGCCCTAAACCTCCTGCCTCCAAGCACAGGCTATAAGAGATTTAAGGCTTTTTGCTCTTTTTTGAGTGGATCTTCTGTTCATCCAGAGGCAGGAGGGTCTTATTAGAATAAAGAAACAGCTCCTTCTTGAAGTTCTAATTGCACCCCACCATGAGTTGTTAGTTATGGGACCTGCTGCTGCAAGGTCTCAGTCCTTTGTCCCGCTTTAGGCCAGGTTGGACAGGGCTCGGAGCAACCAGGTCTAGTAGAAGGTGTCCGTGCCTGGAGCAGGGGGTTGGAACTGGATGATCTTAAGGTCCTTTCCAACCCAAACCACTCTGTGATTCTAAGGTGGTTGGAGAGCCCGAGACGGGGGAGGTTTGGAAGCTGCTGTAGATAAAGAGTCTTATATACTCTTGGGTGAGATAAGAGAAGCCATGGAAAGGTGGAGCAGTGATTGGCCTTTAATCCGGCCTGTCATGTGGAGCAGGGTGATGGCAAACACTACATCAGGGCAGCGAGAGATGCACAAACCCTGCCACCAGTATCATCTTGGTCCTCGTTTGGGGAGGAGAATCCTCCCTTTGGAAAACAGGGATCGCTGACATCTTTGAAACCAGCAGTGATGAAGGGATCCCAATGCCCTGCAGCTGAATGTGCCAGCTGTGAGCTGAGTGGCCCGTGAAAGGTGTGTGAGCAGCTCAATCCCCCTTTTCTTCCCTCTTTCCCAGCACAGGGTGATGGTTTGCAGGTGCAATTCCATCCTGGCAAGCCTTGCTGTGGGAAGAAAGGCTCCATGGAGACCTCAGAGCAGTTTCCAGTATCTGAAGGGGGCTACAAGGATGCTGGAGAGGGGCTCTTCGCCAGGGACTATAGCGATAGGACAAGGGGTGATAGGTTCAGACTGAAACAGGAGAGATTTAGGTTGGATCTAAGGCAGAAGCTCTTCCCTGTGAGGGTGCTGAGGTGCTGGCACAGGGTGCCCCATCCCTGGCAGTGCTCAAGGCCAGGTTGGACACAGGGGCTTGGAGCATTCTGCTCTAGTGGAAAACGTCCCTGCCCATGGCAGGGGTTGGAACTGGATGAGCTTTAAGGTCCCTTCAACCCTCCCCAGGCTGTGATTCTATGACTTGTCTAAGACGTGTGAGCAGAGCAGCCATCCCCTCAGCGTGTGCGCGCGCTCCCTGTCTCCCGGGAGCCCGCAGTCCGTGCAGGGAAGGTACTTGCTCCCAATCCAGCTAAATTACTATTGACTTGTGTTCTCTGCGCTTCACAAACATTGCGCTCCGGTGTTGGCAGTGGGGCTGGCGGGATCCTGCCAGGCCTAACTTGGGAAACCAGCTGTGCCGGGCCATTTTTTCCTGCTCTTTCCCATCGATCAAAGAATTAAATTGACAGATGGGGAATTCGGCGCAAGATGCGGGAAGGGGAAGGAATGACTTTTGGGTTTGGTTTGGTTTTCTTAATAGGAAGAATAGGGTGGAAAGAGGGGATGTGAAGGCTGCGGGGTGGGTGAATGAGAGGGGTGTGTGAGGAGGGGGCACTTGTATTTCAGTTGTGAGAGCGTTTCAGAGAGCCCCACTGCAGCTCACCCCTGGTTATTCAGTTGTTTGCTGGAAGCAGAGGGTTTGCAGGGGAGGGCAGGCTCCAATCGTGCACTCCCTGGTGGGGTGCGAAGAGTCTTCATCATCCCCATCCCCTTATCCAGGCTGTTCCTCCTTTGAGCTGCAGACCCCCAACTGCTCCTTTTACCTCTGGGCTGCATTACAGTCTCACCTCCCAGCATTTTGGGCTTCCTTTTCTCTCCTTTCTTCTTTTATTATAGCTTTCTTTTTCTCTCAGAGAGCATCTGTAACTAATGCAAACACATGCTGTAGCCGGAGAGTCAAACCCCGCAGGATTAGCGTGGCATCCACAACCCTGCCATGTTCTAATCCCGTGGTAATCCCCCTCCCGGCCCACCCCCACCGGCTTTGCCTTTTGTTTAAAGGAAGCAAATGGGATCCTTAGCGGGCAAACCTTAACCAGCTTGGAGCAGCACTACGGAAGTCAAAGCAATTCACTTCCCCACCCTCCTGCGTTGGGTTTTTCCCCCTTTTCCTCTTTATTAGGAAGATGAGGGGATGCTCCCGGTTCTCTCTGGCGGTGCTGCAGCTGAGCTGGTCAATCTGGAGCATGTGGTGGAGGCCTTTTGCCCTGCCAGCCTCTTGCCATGGTCCCTTGGGTGCACCACACTGCTTAGGGGTGCTCCTTTAGCACCCAGCATTCCCCATCCAGCACTCCCTCCACTGTGCAACCCCATCATCATCTCCATGCAGGGCCAGTCCCATGGATGCACCACACTGCTTAGGGATGCTCCCTTAGCATCCATCCAGCACCCCTTCCACTCTGCAACCCCATCATCATCTCCATGCAGGCTCTCAGGATCTGAAGGAGTATCAAGTGAGGGACACTCTCTTCCCTGCTATGGATTTGGGAGCTGGAACATCTGATGCCATTTCCAAGCCCTGAGCGTGAGGCTTGACATGGAGCTGGGAGGGCAGAGGGAAGGGGAGGGAGAATTGCTGTGCTGGCAGTGGGTTGTCCCTTGTGCCTATGGATGATTGAACTGGGAAGAGCCACTGGATGTTCTCGGGGTAGCACCTTGTGGTCTGCCTCATCTCCCCTGAGCTCAGCACCCGCATCCCTGCAGCCCCCAGGGGAGGGAGGCAGGTTCTGGCTCTCTGACAAGGAATTAATTGAAAACTAAAATCATTAGATGGGAACTCCAGAAATGCAAAATTGTTGGGAATTGTTGGAGGGGGGAGGCAGGGGGGGGGTGCGAGCTTTTGTCAGGTTAATTTCTTCTGTATTGATGTTTTGTGACATTTACTTGTTGTTTATCTCCCGCAGCAGCTGTAATACTAAAAGAAAATGCACAGCTTGTTCCATTTATTTATTTTACACCTTTTCTTTAGTCCTATGGTATGTTTGTTTGTTTGAGAAACCCAGCGAGGCTTTTGATGTCTGAAAGCAGGATTTAAACAGCTGTTCTCCATGTGCTGCTTGCAAGCCAGAGCCGCTGGCTTGGGGGGAAGAAGGGGGAGAGCACTGCTTCCCTATGGAGAGGAAGAGGAGGCAGAGCCGACTTCAGCCTCAGCACAGGGACCAAATGGTGGTGTCACCCCTGGTGCTGTTGGGATGCTCGCTTGGGTGCTGGGGGGTTTCTCACCCACCTGCAGGCAGAGCATCCATAGGGAGGGATGTAAATACACTGGTTTCAGGGGTTTGACCATAGAATCGTAGAATCATTTAGGTTGGAAAAGACCTTTGAGGTCATCAAGTCCACTCTTTACCCCAGCAGTGCCAAGGCCACCACTAACCCATGGCACTGAGGGCCTTGTCTCCACAGTGTGTGAACACTTGCAGGGACAGTGACTCCAGCACTGCCCTGGGCAGTTCCAATGCCTGAGCACCCTCTGGGGAAAGGAATTATTCCTCAGCTCCATCTAAACCTGCCCTGGTGCACCTTGAGGCCATTTCCTCTTGTCCCATCCTTTGTTTCTTGGGAGCAGAGCGCAGCCCCCTCCTGGCTCCATCCTCCTCTCAGGCAGTTGTAGGGAGTGATGAGGTCCCCCCTGAGCCTTCTCTTCTCCAGACTGAACTCCCCAGGTCCCTCAGCCATTCCCCATCACAGTGTGCTCCAGGCCCTGCACCGGCTCCGTTGCCCTTCTCTGGCCCAGCCCAGCACCTCAATGTCTCTGTTGTAGTGAGGAGCCCCAATGATGCTGGGAGGGTCGCAGGATAGTGCTGTTGGTTTGGGGCAGGAGAAGCAAAGAAAGGAGACTGCTGTTGTTGGGCAGAGCTGGCCTCTAACCTTCACTGCATTGCCAGCCGAGATGGGCTGCGGGGCCAGGCAGCAATCAGGTGTCTCGGCAAGGGTGTTGGTAGGTCTGTGTGCTGCTAAGAGCATTGTTGAACCAAGGCTGGTGTCTAGGTTTGGCCCTGACCACCAAGAGCGGTCACTTTTGGGCAGGGAATGGGTGAATTGGAGTCAATAGGAAGGGTTGGCATCACCAAGGAGCCTGTTTGGATGCTTCCAGCAAAGCATGGGTAGTAGGTATGGAGTCACACCTCCAGCCATGGTGCCCTGCCTGGTGAGGAGAAGGAAATGACAGTGGAGTGGCTTTACCAGAGAGGGGGATGAAGGGGACTTGAGGTAGCCCAGGTTTTAATCTTTGGTTTTCTTCTCCTCTCTCCCCTTTGCTACCACCTGGGCCTGGACAGAGTCCCCAAAGAAGAGAAAGAAGTCAGAGGTTTTGAATGAAATCCTGGAGCATCTGGAAGAGGAGGAGAGTAACAAGGACGAGGCCATGTAGCAGCTGCCTGGCATCTGGTGAGGTGGGTACCAGGGCAAAGCTGGCCCTAAAGGTCAGAATGGGCTGCTTCAGGGGCAGCAGTGCCAGGAGGAGAAGATGGCATTGCAAAAGCTCAGGGTCCCATCCTGCCTCTGCTCCCTCTCACCCTGCAGGCTCATAGTCATGGCCTCAGGGGGTCCAGCCTAGGTGTGGGCTCAGTTTAGGCTCTGTGTGGAAGTGAGTGCACGCAATGCCTGTGTGTGTGTGCTCCCCAGTGTTTGCTGTGCTGCAGGGGAAGCCAGCAGAACTGCTTCTGCAGCAGAAATCGCTGTCAAGTCACAAACTGGCCCTCGCTGTGCTTGGGAAGCCAAAAATATCAAGCTCCTGTTTGGAGTCCGACCTGCAGCTGCCACCATGAAGGACGTGGTTTGGCAAAGGCTTTTCCCCTGCTCGCAGCAGCAGCCTCTCCACAGCCTCACTCCATCCACAGCACCCCAGGGTCTGTTCATGCCATCTCGAGTCCTGGCTGGCATTGCTCCTCCTTGGCATGTGTCCTTATGGAGTAGCATCTTCAGGGCTGCAGTGTGGGATGGCAGAGGATAGCAGGAGGGGAGCCAAATAGCTGCCTGTGGTCAAACACTGTGCAGCTCAGCCAGCTTGCTTTTGAGCCCCCCCTGTGTGATTCAGGAGCTGTGAGAGACTCACAGATCTCCTTTGTGTGTTTGTGGCCGCAGATTGCTGGTAGGAAACGTGTTCACCAGCCACAGCAGCTGGAAGAGTGCAATGAAAACACCGGGGATGCTCCTAGATCCCTTTGAACCACACTCTGCCCCCCTTTTCCTATCCACTGGAGGGCTCGCTACCCACCTCCACAGTGATGAAACCCCATCCTGTGCTGAGAAACTCATGCAGAGCTGGGAGAGACAAGTGCATCGTGCTGGCGTGCTGCCACAGAGATGTGACTGGGGGTGCTGGGTGACAATTCCTGTGGTGGTTCCTCCAGCAGTGTGTGTTTGCTCAGCACAATCTCTTCATCAGGGACCGTAGCAATAGGACAAGGGGTGATGGGTTCAAACTGAAACAGGGGAAGTTCAGGTTGGAGATAAGGCAGAAGCTCTTCCCTGTGAGGGTGCTGAGGCACTGGCACAGGGTGCCCAGAGAAGTGGTAGATGGCAGAGCCTTGGCTGACACGGTCTAGTGGAAGGTGTCCCTGCCCATGGCAGGGGGTTGGAACTGGATGATCTTAAGGTCCTTTCCAACCCAAACTGTGATTCTAAGGGAGCCACGTTCTGGCTCCCGCTTTTACAGCCACAGAAATGACACCAGTTCCTAAATCTCACCCAAGTTCAGGGCCTGGTTTTTGTGCTGCTGCCCATGAGCCCGTGGTGTTGGAAGTGTTCTCTCCAGCAGCCCTGGGAAGCTGCCCCGTGCTCGCTGGCGTGTGTTTGTGTGTGTGATGCACATTACTGCTGGCGAGGCTGTTTTCCTCTCAGCAATATCTGCCTATTGCTGCGAGGCGGTTCTCAATACACCTACCAGTGGGATGCTCATAACCTTACTTATTACCAGACTTCTGTTCAACCCACAACACTGCTGGCTGCCTCAATAGCGAGCGCATCTGGGCCCGGAGCCCACCAATAACCCTGCTAATACATCTGCCTTCCTGCGCTGCCACAAGCACCGGGCACGAGCACAGCGCCAGGGCCCTCCTGATGAAAGGGAAGGTGCTTACGTGACCACAGGAATAATCCAAGTTGGATTAAATAACTGCCTGCTTCATGCAGTGTGTCTGCAGTAAGTGCCGGGGCTCCCAGATAACATTTGTTCCCTTGGAGCAGCTCTGATTTAAGGATGCCTCGAGGTGGATGTGCTGTTAACACCTTCTCCAACAGGCAGCCTCAGGATGGAGCTGGGGAGGGATAGAGATGAAGCTGGGGAAAGGTGGAGATGAAGCTAGGGAGGGATGGAGATGGAGCTGGGGCGGGATGGAGCTGGGGAGGGATAGAGATGAAGCTGGGGAAAGGTGGAGATGAAGCTAGGGAGGGATGGAGATGGAGCTGGGGAGGGATGGAGATGGAGCTGGGGAGGGATAGAGATGAAGCTGGGGAAAGGTGGAGATGCAGCTAGGGAGGGATGGAGATGGAGATGGGGAAGGATGGAGCTGGGGAGGGATGGAGATGGAGCTGGAAGTCCAAGCTCTTTTGCAAGCCCCCCATAGCCAGTCCTCCCACAAGGCGTGGGGCTCAGCAGTGGTGGGCTTGAGGGCCCTCTGCTCTTTGTGCTCAGCACCCCAGAGCTCTAACACCCTGTGCTGGTTCGCCAAACCACGTTGCAGCCTCCAAGCAGCTTCCCAGTCCCCGCCAGCAGACGTTCCTGCTGCTGGGATCAAGGGATGCTGGCTCAGGGACCAGACCTCCACAGTTGAGAGGTGCTCCCTCTGTGGTGTTCAACACTTATCCCTTATGGCAGCTCCAGTGCATCACCCTGCCCTGCAGTGGGTGGGTAAACTGAGGCAGGGATATCACTGTCAAAGGGGGTGTCTGAGCCAGCTGGAGCAGTGACAAGTTTGGGTTTCTGTATGCTCCATGTTGGTGAGTGGCATTCCCATCCTCTCTGCAGCTCCCCACTCCCTTTGCCATATGTACCAGTGCAGCGCAGCAATGCCATGGTCCTGTTGGGTCACCACTGGGAAACGGGGCTTGAGCATCCCAGAATTGAAGGACCAAGGATCAATGCAGCCAGTGGCCCTCAGTGAGGATGGAGGAGCCAGGGCAGGGCCCTTCCAGGCCCATACATCACCTGGTCAAAGCGAAGCTTTGCAGCATTGCAGGTTGGGCTTGTGTTTCCTGGGGGTTTTTGCCTGTTGTGGGCTTTTTTTCCCCCCTCTCTCCATTGTCTTTTGTGGCGGGGCAGGTTTCTTGCTGAGTGTCTCTGAGGTCTGCAGCGGCGCCGAAAAGGATTAGCGCAAGCAGAGCATGTAGGCTTTAGAGAACAGAGCAGAGTTTGGTTTCAACAGCTAATTCAATTTGTTCTGCCGAGATTGAAATATGAAATGGTTGCCAGTCAAACGTTCAAAGGGGAGGGAGGGAGCAGAGAAGAGAGGGAGCCTTCTCAAGTCTAAATTTTAATGAAAATTAATTTAACCCTTTGATACGTCTTAAACCAGTTTATTTCCCAGGCTGGAACACATCCATGAGGGGGTCTTTTCCTCCCCCTTTACCTTCAAACATAATGAAGGTTTTCTTTTTCCCTTAATGATACTTATCTTGTGGAGCAGTTTGACATTGGTGAAGATCTCAGGCAATGTGGTATCAAGGAAATCTGTTTGATGTGTGTGTGTGTGGGAGCTGCGTATATGGATATATAGAGAGGGATGCCCATATATTAATTATGGAAGTGCTGATCGCAGCTCTGGAGAACAGTTGGAGTTAATTCCGTACTCCACAAGCAAAGACTCGACTTCTTTGTTATGGATTCAGAATCCCACATGCACCCCTAAAATTACAGTGGGTTTAAGGGGAATCTTCTGCAAATGAGCATAATACCTGCTAATTACCCTGCATTCAAATGGAGGCCTAAGTAGGCCTGCAGGAAATCCATCACTCCCCACTGCCTTTTATTTATTTATTTATTTGTTTGTTTGTTTATTTATTTCCCCCCTCCCTTGTCTCAAACAATCCTAATGATAAAATAATGCAAACTCTAAACTGTCCACATAGTTAAACCTGGGAAATAGCCTCCCACTGGTCCTTAACCTTGGCAGCGCTTCTGCAGCTGAACACCATTGCAATGCGCTCAGTTGTGTTCAGGGGTGATAATAGTTTCTTTTAAATCAGAGAGGTTGTGTCTGTAGTGATTGCACACTTAATGGTTGTAATTGGGCTATGATGAGCTTTAGCCCTGCTCCCCTTTTTGCTGGCTCTCACACCACTGGGCTGGTATCACCCCTCGTGCACCCTGATGTGCCCTAGGCACTTGTTGGGTGCGATGCTCATCTGCTCTGGTCTCCTTTTTGGGGTGCATGCTTTGTATCCAGGCTGTGCTGATGGCAGAGGGGATGAGCAGCCTGCTCCAAGCCTCTGCCGCTTGTCATCACCCAGACCAAGAGCTGGAGCTCTGGCCATTCTGGGGGCTGGATGGGTTATTTCAGGCTCCACTGGATGGGCTCAGGGGAGTCTCTCTGTGTTCATGCTCAGCACATGCTGTCCCCATTGGAGAGCCAAAACCAATAGTTCACACTTATATGGTCCTGTCCCTGCAATCCCTGGGATCTGGTCCATGTCCCCACGGGGTCTGCAGACCCCAGGGTGAAGCCCCCTGCCCCAGAGGGTTGTGATGGCTTCATTCACTGAGCTGGATGGTGGTGGGAGCAGCAGCGGCTGTGACTGTTCCCCAGGCACCCACTGTATCCCCCTCCCCGGGCCAGCTCTGGAATTGGATTAGGATATTATTCAAATGCAGCCTTTTTACTGAATTAGAGGGTTAACGGGTTTTGATGTAAAACTAGCTTTACTTTATTGCTGCCTGTTGCCAGAGGCCTGTGTGGGCTGTTATCTACTTAAGGGGACAGCCAGCAAGTCCATGCGTAGAGGATATCCCATGGATGAGTGATGCTTCCTGCTGCTCCCAGAGCCAGGCTGTGCTACGGTCCCCTTTTTGCTTGCTCAAAGTGACTCATGGCCTTTGGAAAACCCTTGACCAGGATCTGTGCTGGTTTTTCTCACTGTCCCATGGGACTCAGCCTGGGACTCAGTGCAGGCATGGACAGGCAGGTTGCATCCAGCGCTGTGGGCTTGAATTGTTGTTGCTTACAACATCCCTCTCTGCCCAGCTGTGGGTGGTTTCTTTTCATCACCATTCCACTGGTCCTGCCTACAGCACTGGATCATGATTTTCAGCTCTTCTTATCCCTTTATTCCCATTGTGCCACTGCAGTCTTCCTCCCAGGTGTGCCCTATGGATGGGGTCTAGGAAGCACTAAAGGGCTGAGCTCATCTCTTCACAGCAAGCACTGTAGATGCCACTCACCAGCCCTTGGCAAGGGCTGCAGGAAGAGCTTGCATCCCCCTGCATGATGCCTGCAGCTTTCCAGCCCAGCTCCATGCTGGAGCTCTGGGATATGAAGCCTTTCTGTCTGCCTTTAGCATTGGCAGCCATCCCCTTCTCCGCAGCATCTCTACCAGCTTTGCTTGTCATCTCACAGAGGTGGGAATTGCAGTGTCTGTGTATCCTGGAAGTTGTCTTCCTGAGCAAGTTGTGGCAGGAAACACATAGGAAGGGTTTCTGCTTGAAGCAATACGCCAGGGCCTTGGTGGCTGCTCCCTGGGGATGGAAGAAGCAGTGCAAAGGCAGACAAAGACCTTTCCTTGCTGCCTCGGTTTCCTCATCAGCACAGCACAGCACAGGGGAAGCAGCCGTGCTCCATGCCTATTCCCACATCCCTTCCAGAGCAGGCAGGCTCTCTACTGAGCAAACTGGCACTCAGGGCTTTGCTTTTCTTCAGGTCCCAGTTGTCATCCTGCCTCCTTCCACCAGCCCTTTGCAATTACAAACCCCGTTTGCTTCTCCCTTGCTGGAGGATTAGCCAAGGGATGCTGCTGCTGCCTGTCTCACACAGAAACCTCCTTTCCCTTCCCTGCAGCCAGCATTAAAATAGCCTCACTGTGTCTAAGGGCCCGAATGAGTTGCCATCCAATGGCTACAGATGAGCCAGGCTCATCACAGCCAAGGTGCCTCTTGAGCTGGATAATCCCACCATGGAAGGGGACAGCAGCAAACTGACATCATCCCAGGCTGCAGCCGCCCCCAGGGATGCTTGGCTGGGATGCTGGCTGGAGATTCGGGAAGCACAAGCTTCTCCTTAATATCACAGTGTGTCTGATACCGTACCCCAAGTCACACCATGAATAGCGTTCGGCACCATCACTGCATTCCAGCTTCCATCACCACCTTCCTCCCTGGGAAATAAACCAGGAGAGTGAGAAGGTAGCGTGCAGCTTCCCCTCCTCTGGAGCGTGGCTGCGTGTGACTGAGATGCTGCCTCCTGCTTTCCCTAAATATATGCATTGGAAAGGGAGAGAAATCGCATGGCAGGGCTTGAGATTTCAGACTTAGCCATTCATGAATAATAATCAGGCTGAGTAATTCACAGTAAATAGGTATCCAAATTGGCTAATAAGGGAGGCTTTCACCCCAAGCTGGAGCTGGGAAGAGAGGCAGAGAGAATATGAACAGGCTTTGGCTATGGGCATGGTGTGACCCGAATCAGTAGGATATGGAAAACGATGCCAGGAGAGAGCAGCAATGGGGGGGACCCAGGGAAGGGACAGCATCCCACTGTGGGGCAGCAGTTGCCAGGCTTGGACCTGCAGGAGCATGGATCCTATGTTCCACAGCCTGTAATTAGAGTCATGGAATCCCAGCCTGGTTTGGGTTGGAAGGGACCTTAAAGCTCCTTCAGTTCCAGCTGCCTGCCATGGGCAGGGACACCTTCCACTAGAGCGGCTTGCTCCAAGCCCCTGTGTCCAGCCCAGCCTTGAACACTAAGCTCTCTTCCAGCCCTGGGACCATGCTGATGGGCATGAGCATGCTCAGCCTGTGAGTGTGAGGTGGGCTGTTGGTCTTCACCCACCAGAAGCAGGCTCTGACGGGGATGAGGTGCTGCCCATGGGGCATCACTGCGCACAGGGAACGGCTCCCAGGTGCCAGACACCAGACATATGTTCCTCTAACAGCATTTTAGGGTCATGTTAGAAGATAAAGTTCAGATTAAGGAAACAATGGCAAAGCACCCCTGCAGATCTCAGGCTATTTCAATACGTATAATAGAAGCTCAGTGTGCAGGTGATGAGTAGCTGAAGGAAGGATGCTCCTGCAAGGTTGCCAGGCAGTGTTCTGCAGCTGCTAAATGACTTTTAAATTAAGGAGAAACCTACAGCCACTTCTATAGTCCCCTCAGCTCCTTTATATAGGGCAGCACAGCGGCTGGAGAGCACCGTGCTGCTGCTTGGCTGAGGTACTTGTTCTACAGCAAAGAATTGCAGTGGATTCGACATCAAGCACAGCAACACTGGCCAAAGGCAATTTTCCTTCTGCTTCCCTTCCCCACCTCTCCCCTGGGCTGAAGATGCTCACAAAATGTAGCACACTGGGTAGCATGGAGCAAACAAGTGTGGCTTCTTTCCCCCTTCCCTGTGACTTGGCTTATTTTAATGTATTGGGAAGTGGGTTTGGGGCTTGCAGAGTGTTTTATCTTGGGGTATGAGGGATGCTGTTGATGCCCCAGCAGCTGCAGCACTGCAGAGCTTGTGGCTGGAGCACCCCCACATCACTCCATCCCTTCCCTAAAGTTTAAACCATTCCTCACTGGAGGAATGGCTTCCTACTGGGGGTGGGATTTAGCAGGTGTAATGAAGACAGCTTTATAAGACATGAGAGATGGAGAGGAAATCATGCTCCTGCTTCTTGCACATTTGGTGGCGTAAAATCTTTCCAGACTTAGGTGTAGCCAATGCTAGCGGTTGCCCTGCTGATGGAGAAGAGATCGGGTGCTGCCTTCTGATCAGTCCAAAGGTTTTCTGCTTCATCAGCATACAAATCAGACCACGAAATGCAAATAAGCTTCACCCAAAGCACCGTGAGAGACCTCGGTCCCAGCCATACACTGAGTCTCCAGGCTGCCATCCCTATGGAGCCATACCCTGCCTCTGCGCCGTCCCTTGGCAGCAAAGCCTAGGCTTAACCTCAGCCTTATCCCTGCATCCAAAGTAAGCCCCATCCTGGAGACTTGGTGACAGTCACAAACAGCGCATGTGGTGATGCTGATGGTTTCAAAGGCTCCATAAAAGCTGATAGAGAGGCAGAAAGAGGCCAATTGCAGGCAGGAGCTGGTTTAGTTTCATTTTCAGACAAACTTAGCTCCATGTGTCAGCCGGGACTAAGCAAGCCCTGGGAAATAGAGGGATGGATTGTCCAAGGAGCAGTTTTAACCAGGAATCAGAAGAAGTGATGCAGGGCTGGCAGCTCACTATCCTACGCCCCCAGCAGGAACATAGACCCCATCCCTGGCAGTGTTCAAGGAGAGGTTGGACGGGGCTTGGAGTGCCCTGCTCTAGTGGAAGGTGTCCCTGCCCATGGCAGGGGCTGGAACTGGATGAGCTTTAAGGTCTCTTCCATCCCAATCTGTTCCTTGATAAATGGGACAAGCACATCATCCCCAGGCAGCTGCAAACCAGAGCAGGCACCTCTCCCACCAGGAATTGAAGCTGAAAAATGGAAACTGGGGGGGGGGGGGGGAGTGTGGTGTGTGCATTATTATTATTAATAATAATATTATTACTATTAAGATTAAAACAACCAACAATCCCCCCACCCCACTCTGTGCTTTGGACAGCGTGCCTGGAGCAGAGCGTGGCCACAGGGAGCGTGACAGGGGCAACACAGGCAGGAGCCTTCGACTTCGTTAGGATTCAGCCCTTAGATCTCTCCTTTCTCTCTGATGGCTGAGTGTGATTGACACTTACAAATTACCCAGCCAAAAGTGTCGAGTCTTTGACCCCTGAGTAACATCTTTGGCAAGCCTGAGATTTGCCAGCATTTTGTCATCTAATTACTACAAATCCCTTGGAAATTCACTGGCTGGTGAATTTTTAATGCAGGACAATTTCAATGTGATGCATCGCCCAGATGGGCACACGCGCGCCTGCTCCTTCCCTCTCCCACCGCCTCTGCTCCTTCCCTTTCTTCTCCTTTCCTTTCTCCCATTCCTCCCCCCATCCTGTTTCTTACCTCACTCCTACTCCTGTGTATCCGTATTCATGGCATCTCATCCCTTCCCTGTGCTCTCCATCCCACCGGCTGTGCCTGGGATGGAGCCAGGCATTTTGTGTCCCCCTCCAGCCTGGCAGCAGCAGCTCGGGTCCCACTCTGTGTCTCACTGGTGGGGTCAGGGAGCTGCTACATGACATTCATTTTATGCTTCCATCTTCCTAGGTCTCTCGCTGATGGATGGATGGATAAGCCTCCAATGGAGGCCCAGCAGCCAGCACACTTGTTGCCAGCAGCATCCACTCCAGTGAACCCAAGGGATGATTTATGCCATGCGTCCAGGTCTTGGTATTCCCAGCCTTTTAAACAGACCTTGAATTCAGAGCAGGAGAAAGAACCCTCACTGCTGGAGGCTCCTGCCTGAGGATCACTGCTTTAAATCAACGCAGGGATGTGACTCCCCTCATCTCAGAAACCACCCTACATGGGGCAATGGATGCTTCCCCTGCTGACCCCAGGGGCTTTGTCACAACCTGCTCTTAACGTCTCCATTCAGTGATGTTTCTGTACATTAAAAACCTCAGGTTTATTTGAAGTTTCCCAACCGGAGCCACATCTCAGGTTTGTTTGGATTTGTTTAACACCCAGTCCCCACGGCGAGGCAGTTTCTTTGCTCTGATGGGGAGATAAGCCTGGTTTAGGAGGGAGGCCTGGGCTTTGCCGCATTCCGCTTTGTGTCTCTGTCATTCCTGTCCCCACTCTCAGGCAGTCGCCTCCCGGCTCTCCCTTCCCAGCTTTTCAAAGGGAAAGAGGCTTTGCTTTGCAACCAGGGTACCGCTTTACATATGTACGCAGCTGATAAAGTATTTTCACTTCGCCCCTTTCCCCTCTGGGAATCGCTGTCTTATGGCAAAACTGTTTTGTCTGACAAGGGCTGCAACAGATTACACGTGTTGGCTGCAAACACTGGCCCTTTTTTTTCCCCTTTTTTTTTTCCCTTTTGGAGAATCACATCCCTTTAAAAGAAAAGAAATCTCCGTCTCTGCACTGCCGTGGCCACTGCTGCCTTCTGCCTCCTGGCCCCAAGAGCAGCCCTGTTGTGGTGTCAGACCTCCTGAGGTGATGTATTGCCTGCTTCTGTGCCACTTCTTTTGCTCATGGGAGCTTAGTTTGAGCCTGGATACATAAAAATGCTGCTGAGGTTGGTGGGGGTGAGCATTTCACTTGGGGTGGGCTGGGGTTTGGGGTGGGATTTCTTGGGACCCCTTGGCATCAGCATCCACAGCATCCACAGGGACCAGCAGGACTTGGAGGAGCGATGTCCTTTGGGGCTTGGAGCAGCCTGGTCTAGTGGAAGGTCCCACCAGCAGCACAGTCTGACTGCACACTGAGGACACCATCCTTCTGGGCATTTTGATGCCTGAGAACACAGAGGTGTGATGCAAAGCCCAACCTGCTCTTTTCCAAGTCAGTGTTCTCTTTTTTTCCCTGCCATCTCCACATCTTACCTCATGAAATCCCATCAAAGCAACAGGTCCGGATCTAGGGAATCCTTTGCTTCTCCCAAGTTGGTTGTGATAATGGCCTGTGTGCTCTCAGCTGAAACCTGCCTTCATGGGATGGATGGGGGGAACCAGGGGTGGGAAATACAGAGAAGGAAGCAGCTGAGAGCAGCCCTTGCTGCAGTGTTCCCCAGCTTGGGACCAGCCTCCAGCCCTTCTGGGCTGCCTCTTCTGCTCTGTAGTTATCCCTCAGCCCAAAGCCATTCACTCTGGGGATGTCTCTTCTTGCTCTCAGTACCTTTTCCAGCTTCTCCGCACCTTGTTGAAGCAGGGAATGGATGCTGCATCCTGTCCTGCGGATGTGGGCCCAGTCCTGTTGTACCTGGTGATGTAGCAATGCTCCTGCTTGGTCCTTTTCCCAGTATTCCATCTTTTCGCAATAATTTCTGACCATCAGCCTCCCATTACTTCTCCCCACTCCTGTTTCTGATAGAGTCTGATGGCCTGGAGATGCTCCAGGGGGGGACATGCTGGGTCCAGGCAGGGCCATCTGCATCTCAACGCATCCCCAAGGTCTTCCCAGGCCTGGAAAGGTCCCGGTGCCACCAGCAACCCATAGCATTCCATAAACCCATTGCTCCCATCACACTGCAGTGCATGGGTAAGTAAGAAGCAATTAGTGCCGCTTGCTACAGCGAGTAACACCCAAATGCCAAAGAACAGCAAAGCCATCAAGACGTGGTTTTAGTGCACGTTTGCAGCGAAAGCCTCTGTGCTGAAATGCGGGGGGATGCAGCACTGAAGCGCTGGGTGAAGTCCCTGTGCTGCTGACCTGGCAGGTCATTCCCTGCTCCCTGCCTTAGTTTCCCCTCCATCACCTCTATCAGGGATGCTGCATAGGGAAAAACATAGTTGAGTGGATGGGAGAGACTGCATCCTGCTGGGATGGGTGAAGGTGGCCAGGGGAAACCCACTCTGATTTAGAGCTTCAAATCAGATGAGTTGCAATGAGCTGAAGGGCCGACCCTGCCCTGGGTATCCCCCCAGGCACTCCAGCACTCCCAAACCTGTGTCCTAAAGGCTATAGCCAGAGTTTGGGGCAGTGGGTCCCACAGCAGGACCACGCTGCACCAACCTGCTTCCCATCCCTGCACCGAGCAGGAGAGGGAGAGAACGAGGGAAAGCGGGAGGGAAAGGACATGTCAAATCAATCATATTTAAACAAAAGTCTCCTTGGCCCAAGGGTCCTTTTAAAAGCTGCTTATTTAATTAAAAGTCCCATTTTCCATATTTATGGCCCTTATTCAGTTCAGTATTAACCGCCTGGGCCAGGGCTGGTTTGTTCTTTGGGAAGAGGCGGTGTTTGGAGGTTCATTAGGGGTTTATCAGACAGCCGAGGAGCCCTCGGGAGTGCAGGGAGGGATAGAGGAAGGGATGTGGGACAGCACAGAGGGCTCATGCCAGCGCCTGGGGTGTTACCAGCTCTTTGGGGCTGCCTCCATCACCTTCAGGTGGGATGCAGGGAAGTGGGGTAGAAGGGAATTGGGGGTGTTGAGATGGTGTGAGACAGGGCTGTGTGGGCCCTCACCTCAGGAAACAGCCTGGAATCCAACCCTGGGCACAGCTTATCCCCCCCAGTGCCCCCTAAATCACAGCAGGATAATCATAAAGCACCCCAGTTTTGCCCCAGGGTCCTGGCCCCTGTTTCCCAGCCCTGGAAACAGGACTGGTTTCCCCCAGGACATTGTTCCCATCAGTTCCGTGGGCAATCCCTACTGGCATATGGCAGCTATAGCTGTGCAGGATCCATGGAAGATTGATCAGCCAACCATGGTGTCAATGCACCTTCATTTGGGAGCTGGAGGTGGACCTTAAGGGTAGACACAACTTGGAGGGGGACCAAAGCAGCACAGCTGGCTGCAATGAGTTGGAGATGCCTTCAGGAGATGAGGGAATGAGGGGAACCTGGAGCTTATACAGGCTCCTGGGGTTGAATAGAGTTGTTGTTCCAAGGAGAAGCAGTATGTCGTGGTTGTAATGGCAGCAAGAAGAGGAAGGACCACGATGTCAAGGAGGTACTGAGTTGGGGAGGGGTGGCTCATGCTGGATGGGGTGTCAGTGCTCTCTTTCTGGTGTCTGTTCTCCTTTCCTGCTGGTGGTTACTTTACCTGACTCTCGTGCAGGCCCTTGGCTCAACGTAGTTGTAACCTTAGTTGGATGGCTGGGTGATGTCCAACTGCTTCAACCTGCTTCTACATGGTGGTATGTAAGGGGCAGGGGGGATCTGCCCTGGGTGGTTTGTAGGTCATGGTCAAGTGGTTGCTGTATGTTATTTTACAAGGCAGTAATGAAGCAAGTGTTGACCTGGGCTCCGTGGCTCTGCTAGAAACAATGTTGGTTGGAAGAACTTGCCCGGGATCATCATGTAGCTGTGGATTTGGGAAGCTGGAAGCTACCTTAGACGAGCAGTTCCCCTGTGCTAAATTGCTCTTCTTCCATGTGCTGCTTGTTTTCCAGCTGACCCAAGGGCAGCTCTCACAGCACAGGATGATGGCTTTGAGTTGCCACCATCAGGGTGATGATCTCCAAGGGGAACACTGTATAGCAGAGCTCTGGAATGTGTCCATGGGCTGCAGTGCTCATTCTTGCCATGGTGAGTGGGGCTCACCTGGGCAGACGCCCAAGCTTGCTCTGAACTCTGTCCACCCTTGTCCCTTTATGTGTTGGATGACGACGCTATACATCCCAGTGGCAACCTGGCATACCGGGTACCACCAGAGGATGCAGAGGGGGAGATGGTGGCAGCATCTCCCCTTCCACCTCACCACAGTCAACACAAACCAAGCCGTCCTTTTCCCCTCCATCCCAAATAACCCAACACAGACCAGGCAGCGGAGCCCAGTGGGAAGGATGGGAATGAACCAGAGCCAGCAATTTCCTCCCAGGAGCGGGATGGTGAGCCGGGAAGGGAGGGGAATGCCTGGGAAGGGGGGGTTGGTGGTGGTGGTGGCAGGAGAGACACCGGGTTATCAGAGAAGTGTGAAGACAATAATGCAATCTGACATTTCTGAAATGAGACCCCCCGGTTGCCCTGGCAACGGCTCACGTGGGACCAGCTCCCGGGAGACGGCTCCGAGATGTGCTATAAATGATGTTTGATTAGAATTTAAATCATTTAGGCGGAGAGCAGAGAGGCCTTTTGTCAGCACGGGGACCCGCGGGGGTCACCCCCCGCCAGCTGCCTGGGCGCACATCAGCCCTGAGCAGCACGGGCGTGGGATGAGGGGGTCACCCCCTCGGGGTGATGCTCCTGCCCTCCCCGCCACCGCCACCGGGGGCTCTGACCTGCCCAGCCAGGAGAAGAGGGAGCTTGAGGCCGAATACGGCCAGGGAGGAAGATGCCTCATGCAAGCCCTAGGGAGGGAGCTGGTATCTCAACAGCATCACCTGAAAGGGTTTTCTTTGCCCCTGAGCTGGTGTGGGGATGCTGAGGTCTTCCCGTGGCTTCCACCAGCTGAGAATGTGGCCCTTGGCTTTTTCAGTGCTCTAATTGAGATAATAGCACTTGAGAATCAATTGTGCCTCCCTAAAAAGTTTCCTTATGGAGCAGGGAATGAAGCATGTTATTAGCTCCAAGTGGAGCATCATTCCCCAGTTGCCTTAAGGGATGGGTCCACATTCTCCCCACCATGGCCCAGGTAAGCTCTCCACCATCTAGCCCCATTTAGAGGAGCTGTTTGGGGCAAGGATCTTGCTGGACAACTCTATGCTGGGTGTTTCTTGCTCTTCCTGGCTCCTTGGTGCATGCAGTGAAGTCGTCTTTGATGCACAAAGTCTTCCCTGTGATGGAGTATGTTTTCCTGGCTCCAGGGTCATGGAGGACTTCATGCATGGAGCAATGGAGATTGAGATGGGGTCAACCACATGGTTCATGTTCCTGTCATGCCAAAACTGCAGTTTCTGGGCTCATTGGGTGAGTGGTGGTAATGAAATGCAGGGAAGTCTCAACTCGGGTGCAAGATCTTTGCTTGGCTGCAGCCTTCTGGTGCAAAGGGGTTGCAGTTCCCTCTGGTTCTCAGGTCAGCCCAGTCTTGCTCATCCAGTTCAATCAGGTGATGATGTAAAAGCATCTGGACCTTCTTCTGCGGTCTCATGAGTGGTGCACAGAGGCCACCATCAAAACTGGGAAGCAACCCTGTTCATGGAGGCTGACTCCTTGGAGAAGGCAATTGTGCTGCCTTGCTGTTGCTGTCTACCCACAGGACATGGCTTGGTTGCACTGGTGGGGACTTCTTGACTGCCATCTGCTAGTTCAAGTGCTGCAGGTTGGCAGAAGCTGGAGAATGGCTCTATCAGCTGAGCATGGAGGTGCTTTGCCATGTGCTTGGGAAGGGATCCAGTACTCATTGATCCACTGAGCATCCCACCATTGAGTCAGCTGAAGGAGCCACTTCTTTGCTTTAATATCACCAAGCCTGAGCCCTGAGTGAGGAAGGAAAGTGGCTGATGTCCCAGGTGGTGGGAGAACGGTGTTAAGAGAAGCAGCTAGCATGGACTTTATTCTTGGCAAGGACTTCAATTGCTCTTTAATGTCATGCTTTAGGCTCAATGAATCTTTAGAGCTTGCTTCTCAGCTTCCAGAACATGCCATCTGATCCTGAAATTAGAGCTAAACTAATAAGTCTCAACAAATATTAATCTAATGAATTTATCTTCTCTCTGTTTGTGGACGAGCAAAGAGGGAATTGCCATGTTCTTCTATGTATTAATTCTTTGAATGTATTCAACAAACCTTTCCTGACCACTTAGTGTGTGGCTCAGTCATGAATATTCTAACTCCAGGTTTTGTTCCATGGTTGTCATCACCCTTGTAAATCAAACCACAGTTGCCCATTGGTTTGGGTGAAGAATTCAATCACAGGGGTCATGGGTCTTGCATGTAAGGAGCAGCTTTGGTGTAGGTTTTCCATCTCCTCGTGGTGGGCTCTGGATGCCTGCAGGATGAGCTGGGTAGGAAAAGAAGTGTTGCAGTGTGAATGAGGTTTGGGATCTGCAGGTCTCTTGGTGGTGTTAGCTGAGGTGAGGGATGCTCAGGGCTCAGCTTGGTGGCTGGAAGATGCTCCTTGACACCTCTGGCTGGTTTTGGTAGGTCACTCACTGATTGTAACATCACTGCTGAACATCTGCTGTGTCTGTGGCATTGCACATTGCTGGGTTCCCTGGTTTATTTGGTGACTGTTGCAGAGTGATGTTGAGGTGCTCCTTAAACAAGCAGCAAAATCACTGATCCTGTGCTTTGTGTGCACAGAGCCTGGGATGGATCAGGACCACAGGAGCCCTGCTCAGCTGGAGTCCCCCCACCACCACCTTCCATAGCTCTACATCTGCAAATGGAATGGGGTTTGGAAGCTGGAACCTGATCCCTGTTTGCTTCCCGGAGTACTGAAGGGCAGAGCGATGCTGTTCCTCGCTGGGTTGGAGCCAGCTCTGCGCCCCAGCTGGGTGCTGGCAGTGACACCCCTTTAATTGGCACATGTGGGAAGTGCAAACATGTTACAGGAATGGGCTTGTCAGGGGCAGGTCTGTGGAAGGTGTCACCCTGTGCACATTGCTTAGAGCTGCTGCAGGGCTCCAAACCCAGCCTGGGGGTGATTGGGCAGCAGCAAAGTGAGTTTGGGGAGCCCAGTACCCACCTTTTGCTTGCTGGCATTTGCTGGCCTCAATGGGCTGATGTGAGGATGCTGAGGATTGAGACCAGTGTGGTGCTTTTAAACTAGTGCTGGGATTGGCTGGGATTAATCCAAGTGATGGGGTAGCTCTGACTGGCAGTGGGCACCCAGCAAGCAGGTCATCCTATTGTATTGCCCCAGTGGAGATGTGCAGGGCTCTGGGATGGGCTTTGCTGATGTCCAGCCCTGGGGGGCTTGTGGAGCTTGGGGATGTGCTCTGTGTGTGTTTTAATAGGGGCTGGTTGCAAAGTGGGGGTCCTGAGGCTCACTTGGCAGTCAGTGCCTCCATCCAGGGCAGGAGCAGCGGAACAGGCAGGGAAACCTCTGGCTCTGGTCCGAGTGTTTGGGTCTAAGGGTTTGGGTCCATGATGGTGGTGGTGAGGGATGCTCAGGCTTCTCCTGTTGGGGACTGTCCTGGTGCTCTGCAGGCTCAGGAGTGCCTTGTGCATCCCTGTTCCCCTGTTGTAGTTGGCCATGTGCTGCCGGTGAGCAACCTGGGTATCCCCTCACCAGGAGCAGGACCAGGCACAAGGGACCCAGGAGAGGAGCTGTTCCCTTCTCCATGCAAGGGCAAAAGTTACCCATCAATCCCTGCAGGGAAACAACCTGACACTTAGATCTTGACATTCCCCCTCGATGGTGTTTGGAAACATCTCCCTCCTCTTCCCTCCCTCCAAATCAAGCCACAGTTGAATAAGGGTTAATCACAGGCAGTTTGCCCTGCAGCTGAATGGGACTCGGTTAATGGGAGGATTTCAGTCATGCCACAGGAGCTCCTCATGATGGTGATTTCTTCTGCCCCTTGCATCAGTGCTGATGCAGTTGCTTTGGCCCCATCCCTTCCCAGACGTCGCAGGAGGCTTTTCCTTTGCTTTGCTTTGCCTTGCCCCTGGAGCCAGGCTGGGCAGGAGGACAGGACCAGTGTCTCCTGCCCTGGTGCTGGATGTGGATGCCAGCACAGGCCAAGGATGCTCTTCTGTGCCCTCCAGCTCCGGAAGCTGTGGTTTGCTGGAGCAGGGCTGTGCCCCCAGCCAATGGTGTCTCCCCGTTTTCATGCACATCTCCTGCTCTCCATCCCATCCTATGTTGTGAGAGAGAAGGGGAGGGACAAGAGAGTCACTGACATGCATGTGGTCATGAGCCCTGGTGGAGCACCTCTAGGCTGCTTTAGGTGGTTCCTCCTGTAGCATCAGCCTCCTTCATGAGCACATTTGACATGCAGGATTTCCAGCCTCCAGTTCCATTGGAGCTGCAGTGGCCTGTCACAAACAGCATGGCCACAGCTCCCCTGTCCCTCGTGGTGAGGATGTGATGGACAGGAGCTCATGGACCTGGGGATACCCTTCCTGTCCTCCCCACAAGCTGTGATGCCCCTCAATGGGGAGAGGAAGGCTGATCGTCAGTGCCCCCATGTGCTGCTGGAGCCCAGGTCCATGCCCTGATGGGGGAGACTTCAACCCATGTCCCAGGGGATGGCATGGCAAGTGTCAGAAGTGGCTTTGGTTGCTGAAGGGTGAAGCTCTTTGTTGCGCATTGCCCAAAATGCAGCTATGTGCCTATAAAAGGTCATGACAGAATCCCTCAGGAAAGTGTTCTTCCTGGTCCCTGGTGCTCACCATGCAAGCAACCAGCTCTCCCTGGGGATGCCCTTGACAGAAATGGATTCACCATATAGATGGGGCCAGGAGGAAAAAGTAACCGGGTTTGGTTTGGATCAGGAGAGAATTAAACATCTCCTCCAATGAGCTCACCACCAAGCTTTGAGCCACTTAAAACACAGCTTCTGTGCTGCTGTTCTCCTGCACCACTTTGTTTTCAGGGCTCACCCTGTCCCTGCGTCAGCCCCTGATGCCTCTGGATCCCCCTGGAAGAGCTCTGAGGAGCAGGTTCCTGAGCTGAAGTGGCCCAGGGTAATAAAGATAGATACAGAAGGGATATACAAGTGAATATATTGCTGTGTCTGATGAAACACAAAGTATTTCTGGCAAATGCTCCTGTTCCAGCAGCGGTGCCACGGGAGCCACTTCAGCATTCGTGGGAGTATTGGTTTCCTTTCCTTTTAGGTCTTCAGTTTGGTGTTTCAAATGCACACCCATGTCTGGTGCATCCCTCCATGGGAAAGGACACGTCAGGCTGGGGAGAGGCAGCCCCATCAGCTCCCTCTGCTCCCTTCTTCCTTCAGCATGGGCATGGTGAGGGGAAAAGCTGCCTTTGCAGCTCAGGTGATGTTTGGAGTGTTTGCTAAAGCAGTCACGGAGGGCTGAGATGATGCTGGTGTCACTTCTCCTGGCATCATGGCTTTCTGGAAGCTTGCATCTCGAGCCCCTCCACTTCAACACTGTGAAGCCGAATCCAGCACAAGTGCTGGGAGAGGACCCAGGAGCTGGTGATGGTGGTGGAAACACCATTGGAGGTCAATGGAGATGTTCTGGGAGAGGGTTTGCTTGAACTGAAGGGTCCCAAAGGGGCTGTAATCAAGGTGCAGGGAGCCAGGAGCTGATGCTGCTGCTGGAGCCGGTGGCTGGCAGAGCCTGGACCATCTCTGCTTGGGTTTGTATCCCCAAACCCTGTGACCTCCTGCCCAGGCTTTGCTCATTCTCACCGCCTCTGGGAGGAGGAACAACCATGTTCCCCCTTTGTTCCTTCCTCACAGCCATGGCTCTGGTGCATGGTGGTGCGAAGATGAGTGATGGCAGGAGGGAAGCAATGCCGAGGACCAAGCAGAGTGGCTTCCCATCCAGCTGATCCACTTCTGCTGCCATGTGGATGCCTGTCTCCCAGAGCAAACCTGTGCTTAACCCTTTCCACACCCCCAGCAGCAAAGTGACAGTGGCCAAATCAATCCCCTGAACCCTCTCTTTTTTAGATCTCCAGACATTTGCTGCTTTCCCTTGTATTAACAGAGGCATCTTCCATCACCAAAAAGCCTCCAGGGCAGAAGCAAATGGCATCAATAGGGCTGCAGCCTGTCAGGAGCACATGGCTGCCAGAGAGCACTGGGAGGAGGGACAGTGTGACACGGGGACCAGATGGGGCCAGTCCTCTTCCATCACCCCTTGCCAGCAGCCTCAGTGCTTCTCCATTCAGATGGGGCTTTCTCCACCCTCACCTTGTGCTGCTTTCTCTGACCCTCTGGTGCTGCATCCCTCCTGCAATTCCTCTCCATCCCTCCCTTCTCTCCTGTCTCCCCCTCTCACACAGCTGCTGGTCCAGCCTTTTGCTCCATCTCCCCCTCACTCATGAATATGCAGAGTGGGAGCCCAGGTTTGGGCTAGTTGGTGCTTGAAGAGCATTGCGCAGTATCAGAGTGTAATGGGGATTAACCCACGGCTGCTGTCAGTGTGTGGGAGGGTGATGCAGGGTGGGGAGGAGGGAGAAAGTGGGTGTCTTGCACAGAAGAAACCCATTTGTGCCGTCGTCTCGCAGCTTGAGAGAAGAAATACCTTCATTTCTCCATGGGAAACCAGGAGATGGCTCCATGCTGCTGCTGCCTCTGCAGCAGAGCTGCTGGGTCCTGCTGTGTGCGTGAGGAAGGTGTAAGACTGGAGGGTGTGAAGCCCCATCCCTGGTAATTGGCATCAGGAATTGGAACCGGTGATTTCATAAGCAGGAGGATCACCAGGCACTGATGCTGCTGCAGGCAATGAGGATGTGAAGGGGTGGTGCAGGGTTTGGCTGTTGGGTTGTGCCAAGGGGAATGGGAAACCTCCAAAACCCACCTCATCCATGCAGGGTGTGTTGGGATAACTGCACTTTGCTACTGCTTTACAATTCGCAGTTGAGGAATACCCCTTAGCATCTCCCTCCTGGTTTTCCCTATGCACAGAGGCTGAGGTCAGGGCATAGCACAGGGCTGGGGAAAGCCTGGGCATCATAAAGCAGACATTAGTGAAGCTGTTTGGCCAAATTTACACCAGTTCCCAGCTCAGGGATGGGGTGCAGGAGCCGCAGCCTTCATAGCAGCATCTATTACAGTTTATAAATGGCTGTGCTCTGGGAGGTATCAAGCGATGTTTGCAGGGATGGTGCCAACTGTGGCAAACTCCCTCATCCATCACTGGCACCAGCATCAAGTGCCAGGAGCTCAGGGATGCTTTGATAGCATCAGGATCCAGCCCGGATCCCTCCCTCTCTGCCTAAAGGTGACAGGGGTGACGTGGCCACGCAGTGGATGGAGGTTGGACAGAGTGTGAGTGGCTTCATCCCACCCAGCCTTCTAAAGGGGGTTTTATGGGAGCTTGGAGCTGGCAAGGAGCTGAGGCAGCAGCAGCAGCATCACTCTGGCCCTTCGCTTTCCTTCCAAGCCATAGTGCCTCCTTCTGTCTTCCAGCACTTGTTTTGTCTCTGTTCCCATCTCCTCTGCACGTACCATTCAAGTGGCTCTTGTCTATTTATTTTCTCTAATGGCATCAGGCTACAAGTGGCTGAACAGTTAAAATGAACACCACCAGGCTGCTTTCTTCTTTCCTGGTCTTTTTTTTTCCCCTCACATTCACTCTGGAAATGAGGATCTTTGCTCTTCTCTAGCTGACTTCCGAACGGATGGGTCTGTCCCCTTCCCAACATCCTCTTCTGAGCCCATTGATCAACCATCAACCAAATCTGGTGGATGTGGAAAGGCCTTTAAAGGTGCTTCTGTAGGTTTGAGGGTGGCAAGTAGTTGTGTGGGGGTAGAAGGTCCTTTGATGGCTTCATCAGATACAACTTTAGGCAAAGCTACAAGATCAGTTCTGATGCAGACAAGTGGCCACCGCTCCTGGTGATGGAGGACCTGGCTCTCCTGCTCATGCTAAAAGGGGAGTTAAACTGAATATGGTCCAGAGGAGGCCACAGAGATGCTGCAAGGGCTGGAGCAGCTCTGCTCTGGAGCCAGGCTGAGAGAGCTGGGCTGGCTCAGGTGGAGAAGAGAAGGCTCCTTAAGGGGAGACCTTGGAGCAGCTCCCAGCACCTAAAAGGGGCTCCAGGAAACCTGGAGAGGGGCTTTGGACAAGGGATGTAGGGACATGGCAAGGAGAATGGCTTTAACCTGCCAGAGGGGAGACTGAGATGAGCACTTAGGCAGAAGCTCTTCCCTGTGAGGGTGCTGAGGCGCTGGCACAGGGTGCCCAGAGAAGCTGTGGCTGCCCCATCCCTGGCAGTGCTCAAGGCCAGGTTGGACACAGGGGCTTGGAGCACCCTGCTCTAGTGCAAGGTGTCCCTACGTGTGGCAGGGGTTGGAGCTGGAGGAGCTTTAAGCTCCCTTCCAACCCAAACCAGGCTGGGATTGAGCCCCAGGAACAGATTTGTGCAGATGCCACCTATTGCATTGTGCTCCTGGTGTTCTCCTCACTTTGGATTTAAGCCCCCCCACTTCCATTCTGCTGGAATGGAGGTGGCTGAGTTGTGCTCTTGCCTTCTGCAGGAAGCTGTGGTCCCCTGGTCCTGTGCAGGATGGGAACCCACATATTGCAGCTGGCTTAGGAAGGGCTATGAATGCAGCCGGGCTCCTCCAAGTGTATTCCTCTGAAGTTAAATTGACCAACTTCAGGCAAAACCAAAGGTTATTTCCCTCTCTCTGAACTGGCGTTTGGCAGCACTGACATTGGGAGCATCCCAATAGCTGAGTGTCATGGAGCCAACCCGCTTGGGGAGGGTGTCAGATCTTCCTCCTCTGGCCAGGCTGAGCATAGAATCGTAGAATCAACTCAGTTGGGGAGCAAATGAGGGAGAAGCCATATGAGATTGAGATCACTCCTGTTGTGCTTTGTGGGGTTAACAGCAACACCACGGCTAGGTTTTAAAGGAATATATAGTATCACCAAGGCAAAACCTTAAGGATGAAGTTCTCTGTCTCTCCCTTCTTCCCCTTACCCCAAAACCCAAACCATGCTCGACTCCACAGCCACCAGACTTTGATATGCTCAAAGTGAAGTGATTCCTGAATGTGGAGTGTGTTTAGGAGAGAGCAGGAGCCAGCTGTTGAAGTGAATTCCAGCCCATCCATCCAGTGCTGCCTCACTGCAGCTCAGGATTGATGTGTGTCCATCCTGGGTGCCACAGGCTGGGGAATCCTTTCATATGATGGATCCTGGTGCAGGCATGAGCCCCTCACCGTGGCCTTGAGGTCAGTTTGGGAATCACTGCAGGGTGATGCTCCAGCCCCATTGCACAACAGACGCAAGCACGGTCCCACTGCATCGCTGGAGTAAATGGGGTTTGGGGGCTGGGAGTACCCAAGGGTCCAGTGGCATCACAGCCCCAGCACAGTCCTCACCATGCTCTCAGCTCACCCTCCCTGCACCCCAAATCCTGGTGTCCCCAGCTCCGGGGGGGGTTCCAGGCAGGTCCATGGGCTGTGGTGAGGGATGCTCCAAGCTGCTTCCTTCTTCCTGCCACCTCTCGTGCCCTGCACCAGCAGCGGAGCATGCTCCATCCGCATCCTTCCCCCATGGTTTTCTTTCCTTCTTCCCTCACAGCTGCTTTCTCCTTCTGCTCCTGCTTCCCCTCTCGCTCCCTCCACTCTGCCTCAGAGACATACATAACTCTCCCGTGAAATATATACAGTGTAAATATATAAAAAGCCGGCGTTTGCCTGCTGCTTATGTATTCATGGAATAGTAAATAAATTTTATGGGATAATGTGAAGGCTGCCAGGGAGCAGGAGGATGAAAACTAACCCCTAATGAGCCTCCGTGTCAGTTTGGCACACTCAGGATCGATCTGCTGCTTCCATTTAGCACCCGAGCATGGGGGGAGTAGAGGAGGCGCTTCCTCCGCGCGGCCCCGAGCACCGCCGGCGCGACACCGCAGTGATGGTCGCGGGGTCACAGGAGCAGCCAAGCGGGGCGGGAGTTGGGCATAGGGGGAGTGGGGCTGTGAGGGGATTGGGCTGGATCAGGGTGAGGTCGAGAAGGATGCAGAATGGTGAGGGGAGGATGCCTTGGGAAGGGATGCAGGGAGGGATGTGGCAAAGGGTTGAGGGTGGGATGCAAGGGGGAATGCAGGCTTGCATGGGAGGGATGCACAGTGGTATATAGGCATGCATGGGAGGGATGCAAGGAGGGATGCAGGCTTGCATAGGAAGGATGCAAGGAGGGATGCAGGAAAGGATGCAGGCTTCCATGTGAGACATACAGGGTAGGATGCAGGCTTGCATGGGAAGGATGTAGGGTAGGATGTGATCCTCCATGTGAGAGATGCAGGGTAGGATGCAGGCTTCTATGTGAGGCATACAGGGTAGGATGCAGGCTTCCATGTGAGGCATACAGGGTAGGATGCAGGCTTGCATGGGAAGGATGTAGGGTAGGATGCGATCCTCCATGTGAGGCATGCAGGGTGGGATGCAATCTTCCATGTGCAGGATGCAGGGTGGGATGTAGGCTTGTGCAAGCTGCTGGGTTGCAGCAAGGATGCTGCCTTCAGCAGGCAGGTGGGGAGGGCTGGTGGTGACAAGGCTGGTGAGGGGCCACAGAGACAAGGGACAGCCAAGTGAGAGCCAAGCATCACCTCAAGGCTCTGACCCTGCTGCTGATGTGTGGGCTTCACCCAGTGACTGGAGCTTTGGGAGGGCTCACAAAAGGCAGCAAGACCCAGAGCCCACTACAGCCTCTCCACAGGGTCTGTCTCAGGATGTGAAAGGGGGAGATGTGTTTGGGATCTCCTTTGCTGGGACTTCCACCCCCATCTGCAGCCACAGGTGAGGTTTTGGCATTATCCGGAGTATGAAAGGGCATTTCCTTTAGTTCATTATGTGAGGAGTAGGGTCCTGTGTAATGTGGAAAAGGAATTGAGTGTGTACTTCCAAACACTTGGAGATGTGGTGATTGCTGGATACCCCCGCGCACCAGCCAAGCTTAGAAACAGTCATATGGGGAAATCCACCTGCACCCAGGGAGGAATTTTAGGGGTTTTGGAGCTAAAACCAAGCCTGGATTGGAAAGAAATGAGGAATGTTGGTTTGGTTAATGGGCAAAGCCAGCTGCAGGTCAGCAAACATGGCAGCACCCTCTTGGGCTTTCCAGGCACCGCAGCAAAGTTTAAGGCTTCGTTTAGACAATTGCCAAACTGGTTTTTTGGGGAATACTGATGGGAGCTAAGGAATATTTCCATGCATAAATACATCAGGGTTTTATCCTCTTTGGTGCATCTACTATTGAGGTCACCTTTGGGTGCAGCACATGCTGGTGCCACAGGATGCAGGATGCTGAAGTTGGTGGGAATTTGGGGTTTCCATCAAGAACTATTGATTGGAGGGGAAAGAAACCTTTCCCAGCAGAGCTTTTGGCACTGCATTGAGGGGATGCTGCAGCGTTTCCCCTCCATCACCACTCCCATCTGCCAAACTGGGCCACGTGGGATGCAGCAGCTTTGCTACAGCCACCACATTCAGAGTATTTAATGGGATGTTTCGCTCCCGATGGCCACCCTCACCCAGTGGAGAGCTGGAACGTGCATCTCTGATGGCGTTTGCACCTCCTGGTGTGATGCCTCCTGCTTAGCAAAAGTTCTCAGCCCTGCGCCGCATCAGCTCCATCCATGGGCGCTGACCGGCTCCCCTGGCTGCGGCTCCCTAATCCCAGCCCTTCCCTCCTGCGCCGCCTCTTCCCTCTCTCCTCTCCTTGTGTGTTTTTTTATGGAGGGAATGAGATGGAGAAGTAAAAATTATTAACCCCGAGGTCAGCGCTGGCTGCCTCGTTCCTCTCTAGCTTCAAGCGCTTTCTCCCTCATCTGTTTCACAGACAGCGATGTTCAGCTCCGCACATTTGCATACACTTATTGCATTTCTTCACTCTTTATCTATTTATTTATATTTAAAGGGACAGAGCTGCTCCTGCCTCTCTTTTCCTTCCCCCTCCTATGAGGTTTCACGGGTCGCTGTTTGGGATACGTTTCCCTGCTCGCTGGTGGAGGCAGGGGAGTGCAGGACTGGTATGGTGCTGAGAAGGACACTGGACTTCACTCTCTTCCTCCCACCTCAATTTTGCTGCTGCTTTCTCTATGTTTTCCCTATAAAATGGCCGAGTTTCCCCCTTTGGCACGGTGGAGAACGGCCATCAGGGATGAATCCATCTTGCACTTCATTATGCTTCCCCCCCCCAAAGCACTAGTGGGGAAGGGCAGCAGCAAGCTCCTGGCGATCCCACACTTGTCCAAAGCAGGGTGGAGATGGAAAACCCTCATTCCTGAGGCCTTTCCCAGGCTTTCCACAGCGGCTGGGGCTGAGCACAGCTGGATGAAAAGGCTCCTCCAAAGCCATCAGCACATGGCAAAACCCGCACCCTCATTTCAGCCCTTAGCAGCACCCCAGGCTCAGCATCCACCTGATTTTCAGCACAGAGAAGCCTTTTTCCTCCCTAAGCAATACATATGGTGGGGGAAATAAAGAATTAAGCATGTTATATCTTAAGCATCTCCCAAAAAATCACTTGCAGATATTCATAGTTGTCCAGCAGCTATTAGAGGCTCAAGAAGTAGGGAAGGGAAGGAAATGAATGCCGGGTGAGAAGGGAAAATTCATAGCCCCGCTGATACGCCATGATAAATAATTATGAGTTATTAATTTTAAATTACATCTTTAATGCGTTGCATGATTTTAATTCTCACCGCAGTATTAATAGAGGGACTCTGGATTTGATTAATTTAAAGCGGAACAGAAAGGTGTCGATTCCCGGGGCTGCCGGGGACCTCATGGGGCTGCGGGGAGGGGGTTTACCCTAGGATGGGCACTGGGAATGCTGCTCCTGCGATTTGGAGGAGAGCAGCCAAGGATGGGGTGCTCTTAGCAATGGAGGGGATAGTGGGGGTTTTCGGAGCTCACTACTGTGTTACATTGGGGATGGGTGCTGCTTTGTGGGGAGGAAGAGCATCACAGATGGGTCCGGAGAGCCAGGAGCACTCACTCTGCATCCCACTCTGGGAAAGGCGATAGCATCCCTCACCCGCTTCATCCCAAGGCTAAAGCAGTGACCAGCATCACCCAAAGCCACCCGGTGTGTCCCCCCATGCCCTCCCAGCACAGGGACCCCCCCCGGCTGGGGCCAGGAAGCTGTTCTAAGTTTGCTTTCCGAGTAAACTTCCCCTAAAGTGTGACAATCGCTTTAGCTTCCCAGCGAGGATTTGCCGGGCTTCTGTTATCTCTTTGAAAGTCGGAGTTCTCCAAATGGGCATGAGAGAGCAGCCGGAGAGGTCAGAGCCAGTTAGGCTGCACAGCCGTTCAAAGCCCCCTTCCAAGCGGCATTAAAGACGGGATTAAGTCTAAGAGGGTTATGGAGGGAGGAGTAAAACAGCCTTGTCCTGCACACAGCGCTGAGATAAGGCTCTGTTCTCGAGGTGTGAACTCCCGCGTGTGCAAGCCCAGGCACTCCGGGGTTTGTGCTGGAAATTGGATGGATAATACCAGAGGCGGGGGGATCAAGTGGGAGCGGAGCGGCCCCTCGCAGCCACCCCGCTATTTATAGGCTGCTTTAATCCAGGGAGCGATGGCACCAGCAGCCTCATGTCCCACTTGTTCAGCCTCAGCATCGGCCACGGGAATGCTCAGGGGTGCCTGAGGTGAGGGGCTGTGTGCACCCAGAGACCCCTGTTTGCGTTCTGCTTCCTAAAGGGAAGGCTGGGGATGGGTCCGGAGGTGAGACCGGATCAGATGTTGTCCTGCAGCATCGCATTGTCCTGCTGCAGCCTGCTCTAGTGGAAGGTGTCCCTGCTCGTTGGAACTGATTGGAACTGATTGATCTGTGAGGTCCCTTCCAACCCAAACCGTTCTATGGCTCTAGTGCATCCCAACTCATCAGTAGCATAATGGAGGGTGCTGCCCTAACCACAGGCACCAGTGCAAGGGTTTTCTGTCCCTCTTCCAGGGCTGAGACCAGGGTTTAAAAGGCTTCCCGCATTCCCCTGCATCTTTCCAGTCACGGGAGCCACTGCAGCTCTTTGTGCCTGTGTCCAACAAGGATCCTCATGCAAGGTAGGGGAATGCTCAGCTGAGGAGCTGCTTCACTCTCCCCTCCAGGCTCATCCTCTGCTTGTTTAATTCATTCTCCTGCCTAATGGTGAAACAGCTGAGACCTGCACAACTCATCACAGCTCTGCCATCCCCAGCCCCAAAAGCCAGCAAGAGGAGGGGCACAGGGACAGACAGCAGCATCCCTCTGTTTTGACACCCCCCCCCAGCAATGCCACCCCCAGCCAATAAATAAGTGGTGGAGCATTCACTGAGGTTGCTGCTGTTTGTCCTTGAGGACACAGCCCCACGTGCTCTTTGGGACAGCCCCTGTGTGGCTGTGCCAGCTCCAGGGTGGGGGTATTTCAGTGCTTGCACTAAAACCAGGGATTTTCCTTTCAAATTCCTGGGTTTGGGGTTTTGTTTTACCAACAGGGAATGTTGGCAGGAAATTTCTAGACTTCAGGGATTTTTCTGGGAAATAATCATTTGGAAAATGGTCCTTTTCTTCCCAAGTGGTGATGGAGGCAGTGGGTGACTGTGGGGTGTCCAAGAAGCAGTTACAAAGTGGGAGGGAGGGATTGGGGGGTGCTAATTTCCTATTAACCCCTAAAGCAGCAGCAATACATGGAGCCTGTAGCATCCAGACTATCCCTGTACCCTGTACCCTTCATCCAGGAGGCACTGGATCCAGGGACATGACCAAGGCCATATGGGCAGGCAGTGGCAGAGGGAAGAATAAGGCTCCTTATTCTGCGCTCTCCAGCTCCTCTTCCTCAGCACATCAGACCCTCTGCCTCAGTGGGTTTGCTTCCCACCAGTGACACTGCAGAGCGCCCATGAGACTGCAATGAGCCACCATTAATAACCCCTGTGCCCCCACCTTGGGCAGCCCCTGGGCAGCAACGCTATCCCTATGGAAAAAGCAACCCATACCCTGCAAGGACAGGCTTTTCCTTGGTGCTCAGCTCTGAATATTTACGGTTTTAACCATCTGAGAAGTAATGCTATAGTGCCATGGCAATGGGGAAACTGAGGCACAAAGACACCCAAGCAAAGATGCTGATGGTGATCTCAGAGCATCAAATCCAGTGCCATTCTATAGTCTTTATGGGTCCAACCAGATATATTCTGTGATTCCATGATTTCAGAAGGGGTGCAGGCATGGGATGCAGATGGAGCACCAGATGCCTTCACCCTCCAACCCCTGTAAAGAGCCAGCAGAAGGCCCATCCAAAGGGGATGCTCCTCACCAAGCACCCTCCAAGGCTCCCTTCATTTTGCTTCACCACTCCAGGCTGGGATTTTACAGCCCTAGGAGCCGCTGCCAGCGGATGGAGCAGGAATGGAGCGGGATTTGAGCCTCTCCCAAGTACTGTATTTGCACTTTCCCTTTATTGGCTGGGTCCCGAGGCCGCTCTCGGAAGAGCCAAGTGCCAGTGTTATGTCTGCACGCTCAGAGGCTGTTAAATTAAACAGTTCAGGGAATTAACTGCATGCCGCGAGCTGCAGCAAACCCGCTCGCAGCCAGGGACGCCTGGATTTGCTCCTCGCCAAAGAAACCTTAGGAAAACAAGGCTAATAAAGTAGGATAACAGAGCCCCCGCCCGCTGCTTGGAGGCTTTTATCCCTTCTATTGCCTTTCTGCCTTATTTTCCCAGGTTTGAGGGCTCAGCAGTCATCTCATCGCTATGGGGGTGGGATGGGACTGCCCAGAGACAGAGGCTTTTGGGTGCACAGAGCATCCCCATTTTGCCTCCCCCCAGGGCAGGGAAAGGAAAGAGCTGATTTTGGTTTGCAAAGGCACTCAGAGGCACTTTTATACTTACTGTACTCTTCCCTGGGTGGGTGCTGAGGCGCTGGAACAGGAGCTGTGGCTGCTCCATCCCTGGCAGCGTTCAAGGCCAGGTTGGACACGGGCTTGGAGCAAGCTGCTCCAGTAGAAGGTGTCCCTGCCCGTGGCAGGGGGTTGGAGCTGGATGGGCTTTAAGGTCCCTTCCAACCCAAACCAGGTGGGGATTCCATGATACTTGCAAAGACAAAACAAAAGTGAATAAGGAAGAAGAGCATTTTCACACCCATGAAGCTCACCAAGGGGCAGGTTACTTGGGTGCTGCCATGGGAAGGAAGGACCAAGAGCAGTTGCCTCACCAACACACCCTTGCCACCCATAACCCCTCTCCCATGCATGGCAAAGGATCAAGCTGTTCAGGGTGATGGGTCCAGTTGAGCTCCCTAATGCTCTCTGGGCACTGAGCCGCAGGCTTGGGCTCCCTCCCCGCGCCGCTGTCAGCAGGAAGATGTAGAGCAATCACAGCTCTGTGCTGCAAATATTAATTATCCACTAACTGCTCTCCAGGCAGCCATTAGCTCTCAGCTCTCCAACAGCTGTTCCCAGACAAGGGATGCTCCATAGGGAGAGCAGCTGGGGGGTGGCGAGGGGCCGGGAGGGAAGGGATCACCATGCCACCCCCTTCCCCAAGGGTGATGAACCAGGGAGGGAGGGAGGGAGGATTTTGGCACCCAAAATATTCCCATTCCAGCATCTTGGGGGTCCATCTTTCCCACCAGCCCTCCATCCCTGCTGCAGGAGGATGAGGACCCCTTTGCTGTCCAAAGGGGTTTCACCTTTTCTCATTCCTTTGCCTCTGAACCTTCCCAGGATCCCAGCATCTCTCTGCAAACCCCTCATCCTCTGGTTCACTTTGCAGAGAAGCAGAATTGTTCCGGTTTGGTCCCATCTGCCTCCTCCCAGCAAGTGGCCCCACTCCCACCCTCACTCTGGTGCATCACAAACCTTCCCCATTTTCCTACATCTTGGACAAATCCGGGGGGTTTTAACTTGATCCCCCATGCCCAGGGTGGGAAGCTGTTGTCTGCAGATAACAGCAGGGCAGCCCATCTCACCAGCACAACCAGATGGAAGGGCAGCTACCCACAAACCTGTGTTGTGCCAGGATCCCCTAAGACCCAAAATCCTCCATCACCACTCAAGTATTTCTGGCTGCATCAATGAGCTGCAGATGTATTGAGGTGGGGCAAATTGCTCAGCATCTCCCTTCCTCAGTTTTCCCATGTGGAAAGCCCTGCCCAACCCTTAGTGGCATGCACTGAGATTGCAGGCTCAGAAGGATGCTTCCCACCCAGAAGGAAGCCCCCATCCTGCACCAGCATCCCTCCTTATGCCTGTCTTCCCAGCAGCATCCCTCTTCCCAGCAGCAGAGCAGGCAGAGACACCAATAAGGAGCTAGTTAAGGAAATAAATGAGCAAGGTAGGCCCATGCTCATATAAATCTCTCTGAGAGAACATTTAGACGTTCCATATTTGAGCTGGCTATCATTTAAATTACTGCTCTGCCTCCCCTCAACGTAGCCCCTTATTACCATGTTTTTAATGCTCAGGGCTTAATTGCAATCACTTGTGGGCTTCCCCTTCCAAGCTCTCAGTGGAAATTAGCCGCCTCTCCTGCCCACTCATTATCCACCCAACCCAGGAGGCTCCAAAGTGGTCCAGGGAGAAGGTCCAGGTGGCTCCCAGGGGTTTTCCAGAGCTCACTTACGATGAGAGCTGCCTGGAGCATTAAAAACTATTAATTTAGGGGGGGTTAAATGTTTTCTTCCCGCTGCCCAGGGAGCGGGTGGGTTTCCAGGGAATGTCTGGAGAAGCTGTTGCAAGGAGAAGAGGTCTCCTTCAAGAAGGTGACCCACAGCAATGGTTTCCACCCTCCTTTCCCCACCATTTATCTTCCTATCCATCCCCACTCTCCACCCTGGGGGTGTTCGCTGCCATCTCCCTCTGTTGCCTACAGGAGAGAGAAATAGTTCTCCGAGCATCCCATCGTTCTCCCTCAAAAAGAGGCAGGAAAACAGTGGATCATCGGGGTGATGGTGGGAGTGGGGCCACTTGCTGGGAGGAGGTAGATGGGACCAAACCAGAACAATTTTGCTTCTCTGGAAGATGAGGGGTTTGCAGAGAGATGTTGGGATCCTGGGAAGGTTAGGAGGCAAGGGAATGAGAAGACATGAAAACCTTTGGACAGCAAACCCCGCTCATCCTCCTGCAGCAGGGATGGAGCACTGGTGGGAAGGTTTACCCCTGGGTAAAGGGATGTGGAAAGGTGAAATATATCCTGAGAATAATGTGTATGTTAAAAGATACCGGGTATGCTCATCTGTGGAGGGGGAGGATCCAGAAAGAGCCCAAAATTCAAGTCAGCTTTGCCAAAGGGTCCAGTGCAGAGGGAAAAAGCAGTATTTTCCCCCAGAAAAGTGACAGTGTTTGGGGTTGGCCCTTTTCCAAGGGAAATATTTACCCTTTTGCTTGCAAACCAATAAGTTTCCTTTCCCAACCCAAATCAAACCCAACCCAAACCCAGTGCCATTCACACATGGCCCCAGCCAGCCCCAAACCCTATTGGAGATGCCACCAGGTCCTGCAGAAGCATGTGCTAAGTGACAAGACCAAGGCTAGGCAACCAGCAGGTGGCAGGAGAACATCAGGGGAGGGAGAAGTGGTCCAGGGGGGTCCCAGGGATGCGGAGCTGGGCTCAGCATCAATCACTGCCCCCATGGGCTGGGCTTGCCCTTCTTGCAGCATGGTGTTTAATTGCACTGGCTAACGGTTCAGGGGAAGAGCAGCTCGGGGGCCTTATCTCTGCTTTCACCATTTTTCTTTCTGGGAAATGAAGTTAAAAATCCCTTCACAGCAGCTCCAGTGGAAAAAAAATTAGTCCCCTATCACTATTTAACATGCACTGCTAAAAACTAGATAAACACAGGCCGTCACTTGGAGATTAGCTCCTCACATGACTCAATGATTTATTTAGAAGATTCTTTCTTTTCTCTCCCCTTTTCCTTGGCTAAGAACATATTAATCAGAAATTAGAGGGATGGAGAACAGACTGACAAAGAGGAAACGGAGGAGGAAAAGGGGGAAAGCGGAGCAGGGGCTTGGAGGAAGGAGCCATGCAAACAGGGTAGGGAGAAGATGGGATGGGGAAAGGACAGGGGAAAAGGAATGAAAAAATGGATAAAGATGGAGGGGGGTTGGAAAGAAATAGATGGGGATGGAGATGGGGATTGAGGGGATGTGCTGGGGACCAAGCAGGGGAGAGGGAGCTAATGCAAAGGTGAAAGGGTGGAGGGCAGGAATGAAAGCAAGGGGAAAAATGTGAGGAGGGAGGGAGAAAGAGCCCTAATTGTGTGCATCAGGAATGCACAGGGCTTAGCCTGCGCCCCGGGGGACTCCTGGCCCTGAATGATTAAGGTACTTATGAGGCAGGGAGCTCCCGAGGGGCAGGGGAGCAGCCCCCAGCCCCTCTAAGCCTCCCTCCCGGCTGGGGCCGGAGGGATTTGTGCCCCCCATCCCTGCTTTCCCACTCCAGGTGTTGATGATAAGAGCATCCCGGCGATGCTCAGCCCTCCCGCATCCTTTCTACCTCCCTGCTCAGGCGTGAAGGGAGGGGAACAAGGCATGGGGGGGCATCGGGGGCTTCTCGCTGGGGATTTGCAATACGGGGATAAAGGGAGAAACAACCCTGGCAGGATTAAAGGGGAGGGGTCTCTGCTGGGATAGGTGCTGTGCAGTGTCCCTTTTCTTTTATCCATATAGATAACCAGGCCCTGAGGCTGAGGCCTACAACGATAAGGAGATTAGGTGGATTGGCTCATTTGTAGTGAGATCCTCCAGCAGGGATATTCGGCTCTCTATAGACCCACCAGAAGGTTATCTAAATAGGCTAGACTTGAACTAACCCAGAGCTGGGCCCTGGGGGAGGCTCCCAGGACAAAGCGAGGACGAGGCAGAAGGTAGGAGGGAGGAAGGAAGATGGGTGAGAGTGATGCTGCCATTAGCTGGGCACTTGGAGATGATGGGCATCATGACTTTCACATCACCCAGTCCATGCCTGGTGCCAGCATCCCCAGCAGCAGAGACACAGGAATAAGAAGGCTCCATCCAAAACAGCAGCTCAAGATGCTCTGGGGATGATGTCTAAGTCATGGAGGCAGCTGTCATCACCATGCTGGAAAAGCCAGTGCGATGGGGAAATCCAGCATCAGGATAGGTCAGCATGGTTGTTCTGTCCCTGTGGAGCTCCACATCACCCCCCTGGGGTCCCACAGGGCTCTGGATGCGGGAGACTGGAGGGAGCCCAGGATTTGCTCCCCAAATATGGAAGCATAAGGGATCACACGGGTGATTATTAGTTCTCCATCACATCAAGCACCGGTTAGGTGGGAAATGGAATTCAATTCACATGTGCAAAAACAGGACACCACAAATCTTTTTTATATACATTAACAAAACCATCAATAAGCTGAATATGTACCAAAAAAGGTCTTGCACTGGCCAAACATCAGTTTTCCCTTTTAAATAGACTCTTGGAGGTGATGTCTGCAGCCAAGCCTGACCTGATTCCCTGCCAGCAAACTTCCCCTCTCTCCCGTGGGTTTATCCAGCAGAAGTGGGAAGACAAAACCATGTTTTCTTGCCTTCGACCTTCTCATCACCCTCCTGCCTTGGACAAACCCTTCTTTGAGCTGCACTACTTGAGAACCCAAACATGCAATGAGAACCAGCTTTGCATAGAGGATGCTATTAGCGAGAACCACTCTGGCAATTCAGGGTTTAAAGTACTTAGCAGCTGCCTTTAGATGGTTCAGGGATGTAACTTCCCTTAAAACTTCAGTAGCAAATATGTGCACTTATCTTTTCACATATGTCTATCACATTACATATATATATTTCATTCGAATGTGGATGGATTATACCAAATTGAGGTTTACCATAATAGTAAATGTAATTTTAATTTGATTAAATTTCTAAGGCCAAGTGGAATTCACTGAAATTAAAAAATCCAACTTCAGTGAAAAAATTGGAATTGAATTATAACATCCACCCTTTTTAATTGCTTTTTTCCTGTAATTGATTTGGATCCACCCTTTGCTCTGAATGATAAGCAACAGGCCTAGAGAATCACGGGGGTGACTGTGGTCACTGGGGTCAGCCTCCAGATATCCTCCATCACCTCCACTGGCTGCTGTAGTCTCCTTAGTCCCTAAATTGGAGAGGGAAAACAGCAGTTCCCGGGTCCTGGAGGAGCTCAGAGCCATTCCTATAGCTGTCAGGAGCTCAAGTGTCCCAGCAAAGTTGGGTTGGCAGATGCCTGTGTATAAACTCTGCATTCCTGCAAATCCCTGCATGCAATTCCTGCATGCCAGTCCCATGCAATTCCTGCATTCAAACCTTTCCTGGCTGCAATTCCTGCATGCACAGCCCTGTGTGCAAACCCTCAGGAGCTGTATGAGTCTCTCTCAGCTCAATCCCTGTTTTCACTGGGTTTGAATCCATCCTGCAGGAGATGGTGACCCTGCAGCCAAGCTAAGCTCATTCTCTCCATACCCAAAAGGGTCCAAGTGCTGCTAGGGCTGCCACACTGCCCTATCCATGCACTGGGAAGGAAAGACAGTCCTGGAATGCTCCAGAACACAGTTCCTGCTGCCTGGGCATTGTCCAGCTCCTCATGGGGACAACCCCCCCCCCATCCCCAAGATACAGGCAGAGATACACAGCCAGAGACATCACCCCCCAGCCCTGCCGCCTGATAGCCTCTGTGTCAGTGCTTATCTGCGCTTCTGACACCAGGAGCCTGGAAGTGGTTTTGTTCCCATATACACCAGCCTTTCCATTGCTCCCGTGGTGTTTTCCCTTCCTCCCCTCCCAGATCCCAGCACAGCAATGCTCCCACGGCCTCCCAGCATCCTTCCTCATCCCTTGCTGGCCCCCGCTGCTTTCTCCTCTTCCCTCCTTTCCCCTTTTTCTCTGTGTTTTATCCCCGCTTCCACTCCTTTCTCCTTCGTCTTTATTTTATCTCGATTTGCCACAAATCTGTTCCTCTCCAAAGCAGCTGCCATCTTTGTTCTTGGCCATTATCAGCTGCGGCACACGGGCCGGGCCAGGCTGCTGCCAGACAATTGCTGACTAATAGACTGTCTGAGAGCTATTGTAAAGTGTGGCCGAGGCAGATCTATCACCGTGTCCTATCACCCGTGTGCCTCATCGACACCAGGGGAGAGCAGTGTGGAAGGGGGAGTGGGGAAAGAGGGAGAAAAAGGAAGAGGAGGAGGAGGAGGGGGAAAAAAAGAAGAAAAAGAAAAGGAGAAAGAGAAGGAGAAGAGGAAGAAAAAAGGAAGGAGAGGAAAAGGGAAAAATGAAGGAAAAAGGAGGAAAAAGGAAGAGGGGAAAAAAGCGGGGGAAAAGAATGAAAAAAAGATAACAAAGGAAGAAGGAAAAAGGGGAAAATAAAGAAAAAATAAGAAAAAGGAAGAAAGAAGAAGGAAAGAATAAAGAAGGAAAAAGAAGGGGGGAAAAGGAAAGAAGAAGGGGAAAAAGAAGAAAAAAGAAGGAAGAAAGGGAAAATAAGAGAAAAAGGAAGGAGAGAAAGAAAGGGAAAAAGGAGATAAGAAAGAAAGGAAAAAAGAGGAGGGGAAAAGAGAAGGGGAAAAAAAAAGAGGAAAAGAATAAAAACAATTAAAAAAAAGGGGTACAAAGGAAAGGGATAAAACCCAAGAAGGAGGCCATGATGCTGGGGGCTGCTGTCTGTGGGATCCAGGCCAAGCTGCTGGTGGGGGAGATCCCAACTTTTGGGAGGACCAGGCTGCTGGCTCTTTCTTTGGCTTATCTGGTGGCTAGTACAGTGCTACACCACACTTCTTTCCACTCTCTTCCTGGCTCCCAGCATCCACCAGCCCCACCAGAGCATCTTCCCTTTGAGCCCATCACCTCTTTGGCAGATGGAGCTGGAAGGGGTTATTCCCCCTCTGCCAGCTTCACCCCTTCCAAAACCAGGCCCAGCAATCAGCCTGGAATGTGCTCAGGCTCCAGTCTGAGGTGCATTTGGGATAATCCAGGAAGTGGAGCAGGGTTCCAAAGGCTGGCAAGGGGAAAGCAGTGTGGTCCTGGGGCTGGCCCTGTGCTGCTGCAGGTGATGTGCCTGCCCTCCTGTGTGTGACAGCACATGCAGTTATCCCACAGCCCTGAATGAGTCCTTAGGACCTGATATTTAATGTTGTGGCAGGGGAATGTCACAGAGAGGCAGAGGATCTTCATCCAGCCAGAAAACACCCTTCCTGGTGTCCTTAGGGATGGCCTGGGGGCTGGAACCCCAACCCCTTCTGTGGCCAAGGTGCTCCAGGGCTTCATGCTGGGGACCAGAGATGATATCCTGAGCCAGGGTGAGGTCTGCCTTGGAGATGGGGGGGGGGGGACTCAGCCTCCCCACGGAACCCTGTTTGTGCCCTCAGCACCCCCCGAAAGCCCTCGCTGGTCCTTACTGCCTGAGCTCTCCCCTTACCCACAGACAGGACATTAAGGAATGGCATTTTGGTTTGAATTCTTTTGGAATTCGGCTCTTTTGATTGCTTCTTCACACCGTGGGCCCAAGAAACGAGCAGCTCTGTACCGGGTGTACCCAGGCTCCATGGCACAGAGGGGGCACAGAAGGGATGGAGAGGACACGATGGGAATGGAGGGGAAGCAGCATCCTGTCGGATGCGTCCTGCGGGATGCGGCTGCAGCGAGGCGGGAGCAGCGAACGGCAGAGGGGGCTGCAGGTCAGGAGGAGCGGGGACATCGCGGGGACATCGGTGGGGACAGGCATGGAGCAGCTCCGGGCTGCCAGGCCATGGAAAAAGGGGGACAGGGGCCTGGGTCTGCCCCGGGATGCAGCCAAGGGGCACGGAGAGCAGCAGCATCCCGGATGTGGTGGCAGTGATGCCACCCCTCGATGGGAAACGCTGTCCCCTGCCCTGTCATCTTCCCCCCCCCCCACAACCCCCCCCGGGCCCAAGTGGAATTCAACCCCAAAAAGCACCAAGAGGTGCAGGGTGGTCAGAGCCAGTGCAGGGAGGCAGCTCCATTGTAGCCATGCTCCTGCCTTTCCTGATCCATCCGTGTGCACACAAGGTGAGAGGAGCTGAATACGTGATTTCCCCAGCGGGTTTTGCTCCCGCTTGCTGTAAAGTTGTGAACAAAATGACCGGCCATGCATTGAACGGGCTTACATCGCTCTCCATATGGAAATGAAGATAATCCAAGTCTCAGCTTTGTGTCCTCTAGGAGAGAGTGGGGAGGGAGCGGGGGGCCGGGGGGATGGGACAGCCTCAGAGCCGGGGCATGGATATCCTCAGAAGAGCTTCATCCCGAGCCAATCCCTTCTCACCCCATTGCAGGATGAAGGCTTTAGGGACACATCGGCAGCAAGCTCCCATAGCTCCCAGTGCTGGACAGCCCCGGTTAAAGCTAAGCCTGACTTCATGCGCATAAATCAAAGCCTTGCACCCAGATGGTCCACTTGATATATTTAGTTGCATAATTCAGCTGGAGGCTTGGTGTCTCCCCTTCACATACACTTACACATACACGCAAGACTCTGCTTGTTCCAAATCCTAACAGGGCAGGATTATTCTTCCCAAACAAATTAAAGAGACTTTGTGTTTGGCACTCACGATAAAACCCTTGAAGCGCTGTTGACGATGTCTGACTTAAGAAAGACCAAAAAAAAACCACCCCGACCCAACAGGCAAATAATTACACGATTGGAAATGATCTCCAAAATGAAATCGTTCTTCACCAGGCACTTTACAAGGCTTTGGCTTGTGTGTTTGCTCTGGTTGCTGTTCTGCTTTCGGGGAGGGCAGCATCCTGCGGGAGCTGTGTTGGCTGTAAGGACTTTGTCATTTGCACAGCTCGCTCTTAACTCAGTCATCTCTTTTAGGGTCTCTTTTTGCTGCACTCGGTACAGAAAGGACCTTCTGGATCAGGTTGGAGGAGGAGGAGGAGAAGGTCAGGGGTACGGGAGGTCAGGATCCTGCCCGGCATCTTTGGGACCCCTCATTATCACCAGCAGTCCTGGCCCTGTGCTGAATACTCACACACAGCAAGAGCTGAGGACAGGGACTTCCTCCTGCCATGGTGGGGAAGCCCTCGTTTCAGGACATGGGGGCAAAAGGCGGGATGGGTGAGCACCAGGTTCCCTGCTCCAATGGGAACCTCTCCCGGGGTGCTGAGATGTTGCACTCCCACTTTTCCCCAGAAAAACAGAAATCCTCTGGATTTGGCAGCTTTGCCCCAGCTGTCCCCAAACCCGTCAGCAGGTCCCTGTGGAAGCACATCATCACTATCTGCTTTGCCTACCTTCGCCCATGGATAATAAGCGCATCCTGGCTTGGCTCAATGCCTTTGCTCCCCCTGTAGCCAGTGGAGAGAGAGGCACCCCCAGAACACCACCCCCCCCCAGCAAAGGGGTGCCCCGGTGCAAGCCAAGAAAGCCAGGATTTCCTTGTCCCTTGCCAGTCCTTTCCCCTGCTTCTGAGATGCCACCAATACAGATCGCTCCCCAAAAGCCTTCTTCAGGAGCCCCATCAACACAGACCATCATCCATGGCTTGGGTACCCAGCAGAGCTGTCCCCAGCTGGGTGTGGGGTGCAAATGGGGGGACCCACTTAACACATGGGCTGAGGCAATACCTGTGCCCAACAGCTCTGCTTTAACACTGAGCTGGGTTAGAAATGCCCCTCACAGGGCAGGTGAGGGGCAATCTTGATGCTGCAGGTGCCAGGAGGATGCTCAGGGAGCCTTGGCACAGCAGGGATGCGTGCAGCTGGCTGGGGAATGGGGACAGCCTCTTGATCACACCACAACGGGCTGGCAAATTGCCGTGACTTAACTCCCGGTACTGAGCTGAGCTGTGGAAATCACTCCAGTACACGTTCCCAGCCCCTGCACATGGTTCTGCTTAAGCCACGTTCTCTGCCACTTGCAATGAGCCCAAAGGGTCACCTGGATGCAGCAAACAGCATCTCCCCTGGGAGCTGGGGCCTGGCAGTGGGAGCATGGCCCTGCACCTCAGCTACATCCCATGGCACCCCACCACCAGCGTCTCCCTGTTCTCCTGCTGGGAGCTGGTCCAGCTTGTCCCTCGGGGGGCCAAGCCCATGCAACCCCAGTCACCTGAGATCTATTTATGCCTCAAGTGACTTACTATATACATCAAGGCTTAGTGGAGCACAGTGATTTCGGAGCAGAACCCCTCCCCTCATCCTGACTTCTGTTTGCTTTAGGTGAGATATTTCAGGAGGGGAGGCATTGCTGACACATCGCCCAATGGGGCAAGGTCTGCCCTGCTCCTGGATGCCTCCCAAAAGAAAATGGGGCAAAAATCAGGCAGTTTTAACCGAGGATGAGACTTCACCCAGAGCTGCGCCACCTTTTGTCTCCCAAGACAAATACCCAAGGAATCCACATGGAAAACCCCCATCCTTCCCTGGACCCCAATGGGAGAGCTGCTGCTCCATCTCCCTGCCCACCCAGTGACTGGGAGTGGAGTACAAGGCTAACAAATTGCCTGGGATGGATGGCATCAGAGCTCTTTGAATAAGACATCTGTACACGTTCCTGCCAGGGCTGCTGAACACATGGAGATGGGGAGATCACGCTCAGGCAGGAGACATTCCCACTGAGCTTGGGATAGGAGGAGAAAGGAGCTTGCCACAGAGATCCAACAAAACCAGCGCTAATGGGATAAGTTTCTAGAAACAAAGCCAAACCCGGCACCTCATCCTCCAAAGACTGAGCCCCGAGAGTAGCGGGTACCAAAGCTGAACCCCTTCCTGCTGCCCTGGATTTGGGGATGCAAATAGCATGAACAGGCAGGCTTAGCAGTGGAGGGGCAGAGCTGATGTCTCCAAGGTCCAGGCCACATCATCAGTGTGTTCAGCCCTGCTGGGAAAATCAAGCCTGGCTGGTTAATTAAAGACTTGGGCCCTGAGATCTGCTTATTCAGTTCTGTGGTAGCAATAGCATGAAGTTGCTCCGCACCATTTCACACGCAGAGGCTGAGGCAGTGGATGTTGGAGCCAGTGGCTTTGGGCAGAATGGGCTCCTCTTATTCCTCCCATCATGTGCAGCAGCATCAGAGCCAGGTTTGTTCTGGGTAATCTCAGCGGCAGCTTTCACCCTCTGCAGGTGGATCTCCAAGCTTTGATTTGGACTGCATCCCTCCATCCATCCCACCTGTGCTCTGCCATGAGATCTGCTCTGGCATTTAAATCACCACACTCGGGTCCTGCCAGCTGTGACAAGGCACACGGGCACCTCACTGCTCTCTGCTTTGAGGCCACCACCAGCAGCAAGCAGCACATTGGAAAACATTGGCCCTGCCCATAACCTCCTCCCTGCACATCAAAAAGCCACACACAAACACACAAGCAACGTACCTGCAATGCCCCTGTACCCAGAGCTGAGTGGCTCTGATTTCTCACCCAACCCAAACCATGCCTTTTTCCACCCAAACTGGGCTCAGTCCTGTAAAGACAAGCTGCATGCACCTCCATTGGGATCCCAGACCCTCACACATCGGCTTTGGCATCCCTGCTCTGCTCTGTAGGGCCATGGGAGGGGTGATTTGGGGTGGGGGCAGCAGGGAGGGCACACGTCTGTGGGTGTATGTGTTTTATTTCAGCAGTTCTTTTATCTTGTTCTCACACCCTGAACAGTGGAAGCGTTCATCAAAGTAATTGACGTGGATGAAATTAGCGCTTCCTGCTATGTCGGACAGATAAACTTTGCTGAATATTGATTTTGCACAAAGAAAATGACATGTGCTTGGTCCTCACCCTTTATCTGGACGGAGCAGGGAGATGCTGGGGGAGGCGAGGGGGGAAGGAGGCAAGCTTTCGCTGGAGAAGCATCCATAAGAATTACTTTTATCTCTTCTTCCACGAGAAGACAACAGAAGATAAGGCTGGGAGACAGTGGTGGGGAGGCAGGAAGGGGGGGAATAAGGAAGAGGAGCCCAGCAGAGACCTCCGCTGCAGCTCTGGAAGGGGTTGGGGGCTCTTTGTGCATCGCTGCCCTGACAGGCGCAGGATTTGGGGAAGATAAACCGGCTTTTCAGGGATGAGCATCACGAAGAAAGAGCAGAAAAAAACACGGCCTCCTCTTTCCCCTCCCTGAGCCCCATGGCTATGGGTGGAGAGGGCTGGTACCATTGTGGAGAGCAGGGGCTGTCCTCATCAGAGCTCCCCATGGTGATGGACGCACTAGGGGGGCATGGAGAGGGATGTGGGGGAACCCCCCCCCCCCGGAGTCCCTCAGCTGGGTCTGCAATGCTCAGGTATGCTGGGAGTGGTGTGAATACCACCAGCCCCATAGGAGCAGCATTTCCATAAGAAGGAAAAGGGTAGGTTTGGAGAAACCAGGGAGTATTGCCGTGTTAGGATTTCACTTTAGAGCTTCATTTTCCCTGGCTTCAGCCACTTAAAAGCAAGGTATCACTGCTTAGCATGTCATGATGCGTACCTTCAGCATCACCGGAAGCAGAGCCAGAGGGTCAACCCAGCTGAGCATCCCACCATCCCCATCCCTTCTGCTGCCTGAGGCACCTGTCCCCCAGCTTCAACTGTGCTGCAAATGCACAACAGCCTTGTATCCAGCCCAGAGGTTTTGTGTCAACACCACACTTAGCAGAAAGGTGATACAAGGAACAAAGCTTCCACCCCCAAAGCAAGAGTCAAAAGTGGCCTTGGAGGTGCACGCCTTACACATGGAATGGGCCATCCACCAAGCCAGCCTTTTCAAAGGCAACAGAGCAATCCATTAGTATATGTTCTTTTACCCTGGCACAGCCTACTTCCATGCTGAGCCACCCTCAGATGAGCAAAGCAGGGTCACCCCATGGCTCAGGTTTGCTGGTCCCATCGTAGCCCTGCCAGACCCTTCATGTTTTGCCTGCAGAAGTGGGCATCACCTCCCAGTGTCACCACAGAGCTATTTTTGCAAAGCTCTTGTCAACATCAACTTGCACAGTAAGTGCTTGGGGAACTTGGAGAGCTGTTGAAATGGCCCTATGTGAACCTCAGAGAGCCGTGAGGCTAGACCTGGGGGAAGATTTGGGCAAGGAACAGCTCATGCTCATCAGCATGGCAACAGCGGTGATAGAGACTGAGTTGATATATAAAGACCAAAAAAGGAGGATATACAAGATCCTGAGCCTGAATTTCCCACTCAAATCATAGAATCACAGAACAGTTAGGGTTGGAAAGGACCTTAAGATCATCCAGTTCCAACCCCCCTGCCATGGGCAGGGACACCTCACACTAAACCATGTCACCCAAGGCTCTGTCCAACCCGGCCTTGAACACCGCCAGCGATGGAGCATTCACAACTTCCCTGGGCAACCCATTCCAGTGCCTCACCACCCTCACAGGAAAGAATTTCTTCCTTATATCCAATCTAAACTTTCCCTGTTTACGTTTGACCCCGTTACAAATTGAGCAGGGCTGGGCATGAAGGCAATGGAGGAGAGGCCAGGAGATGGGTTTTGGGGGGAAATCACCCCTTTCCTGAGCGTGATCATATGTGGGGCCATCAGCAGGGCTGAATATTTCAGTTCATCTCCGGGTAAGGTTCAAAGGTTTCAATATATTCATGGATGCTCAGTTGTAACTGAAGGGATGCCAAGGGAACTAAGTTGTTCGAATGAGCTTGTCCTGGTGATGGTTGTGGTGGTGGAGTTGTTTACTTTGCTTTTACTAACATGCACTGATGTGATGCTCCACCAAATGCCTCTCAGCAAGCTTTGCAGAAGGCCTTCCTGAACAAGATATTCTTGGCCTTTTACTACTGTCTACAGGCTAAACTACAGGTTGGCATGTGATGGAATCTTGTCCATACATTTCTCCAAGGACCTAGGCTCAGCACCCATCACACTATTCAATATGTGGGAAAATTTGTATCCTTGTTTAATGGACCAGGCAGCATGGGGCTTCCAGGGATGGAGCCGAACGCCCCAGAGGCAAGTCCAACCCATTGAGATTTCCTATTTCCTTGGGTAAAAGGAAGCCAAGTTACATCTCAGCTGGATCATTACAATCTCTGACTCCCCTTCCTTGATTCACTCCCCCCTCCTTTAGATATACCAGGCCTTGGGAAGAAGAAAAAACCTCAGATCCTTTGCTTTGCTGCCTGTATTTTCTACACACAGTGCCCTGACATTGAGAGCAAACAGTTATTAAATAAGCGCATTGTTAGGCATGCTTTTAGTCCTGACACCTCTGGTAAATCTGCATTTATTATTTAGTGAATTAAGTGGGTTTAAATCAAGTTATAATCGGTGGGTGCCCTTGTACTCGGTACTTTATATCCTCCCGTGCATGCTTTGTTTGCAGTTTCTGTACAATTTCTTTAGGTGCGTTATATATTTCCCTTGAAATAGCATCACACTGTGCTCGGGTAACCAGCTTCCCAGGAAGGCTGTTGCCATTAATGGTTTGATGCCCAACCCTGTTCCCTTGCCCCCTGTCCCTGCCCTATCCCTATCTGACCTGAGAGGCAGAGTGCAGACACATCACCCAGCACAGCACTGCCCTCTGTGCTAAGGACCAGGAGTAAGAATCATCTCACCTCATCTTTTTGGTATCTTTAGTGAGCTGTCAAAGTCTGAACCAGATGTGACCTGCTGCATAAGCCCAACGATGAGGTTGTTGGCTTGGCTTCTATGGTCACAAACATGTAAATCCATAGAATCCCAGCCTGGTTTGTGTAGGAAGGGACCTTAAAGCTCCTCCAGCTCCAACCCCTGCCACAGGCAGGGACACCTTCCACTGGAGCAGGGTGCTCCAAGCCCCTGTGTCCAACCTGGCCTTGAACACTGCCAGGGATGGGGCAGCCACAGCTTCTCTGGGCACCCTGTGCCAGCACCTCAGCACCCTCACAGGGAAGAGCTTCTGCCTCAGAGCTCATCTCAATCTCCCCTCGGGCAGGTTAAAGCCATTCCCCTTGGCCTGTCCCTACAGGCCCTTGTCCCAAGCCCCTCTCCAGGTTTCCTGGAGTCCCTTTACACACTGGAAGCTGCTCTAAGGTCTCTTCTCCAGGCGGACAAGCCCATAAGACAGAACATGACCAAAACCCCAAGGCTTTCCAGGGTGGTTTTCCACCAGCCTTGCAGGAAAATCCTACCCTCTTTCCCTTTGCAGGCACAAGAAATGGCCTTGTCCGTTCCCCAGGGGCTGTTCTTCCTCCTCCTGCCTGTTGCCCTCCATCACACCAATGACACCCTTCTCAACCTCACCTTAGCCACAGCCCCTATGCCCATTTCCACTTGCTGCCCCTCCTCATCCTACCCTGTGGTCAACGCATCCCATCCTCCTTCCTCCTCCTGTCTCCCCTCCCCTCCCTTCTGTATCTGTTTCCCCATTTATCTCCTTTGCTTGGTGAATATACATAAATATGAGCAACTGTGTCTGTGTGTGACCTTACCTGCCCTGACTAAATTCATGTAGTGTCTGTGAAGATAATTCTAAAGCCATAAGAAGATAATAAAAAAGGAAAGATAAAAAAAAAAAAAGGGCAAGCATTGTGGTTTGTGTTCTCTTATCTAACCTTCTGCAGGCCCCGGGTGGGAGCGCAGTCCCTTGCTATTAAAGGGATGCTGCAGTTGGGAACTGCACGAGGCAGCCGCAGAGAGGGACTGCACAGCCCTGGGAACCACCAGGGACAAAGCTGGCCAGGTTCATGTCCTCTCTGCAATGCACATGGTGACCTTCTGGTTAGGAAAGGGAAATCCCACTGCTAACAAACCCCCCCACATACCTGCCTGGCCTGATCCTTCTCAAATGCGAGTCAACATCCCTTGACGCTGGCAGCAAATCAATGCAGGACCCCACGATGAGCAGTTGACCACAGTGCAGCCGGCCCCTGTTGTAAAGAATGAGCTCAGAAAGAGGAAAACCACATCTCCAGGTGTGATTTCTTGGGGTTTATCATCTAAAAATACCACTGCAGCTTGAAGGCAGCCTTTGCAGAGAGGGCATTGATTGCAGGGACAGGGGAAATTATCACAGGCTTCATCTCAGCAGTGTCATCGCTGAACAGAACGGCTTGTCAGATAGATGTGAACATGGGAGTCAGAACGATCAGGCAACACAAAATACAGCATCCTCCCCAAAATAAGACCTTGAGGAGATAAACCAACACAATCCTGAGATTCCCCCTGGCTCCAAGAATGCTGAAATCTCCAAAATCACTTTCCCATGGTCTTAGAACTCTGCTGTCCAGGCTGCGCTGCAGCCCTGTGCTGGTATGGAACTTGGTCCTGGCGTCAGCAGCCTTGCCAGCCCTCCTGTGCTCTTCTTGAGGGCACAAGGCTCAGTTCACAACTGGCCTGAACAAACCCCAAATGCTTCTGAGCACTCTGCTCTTCCACACACACACCCCCACCACCCCCCTTAGCTTTGTATTTTTGCACAGCTGGGATCTAAGTGTGAGAAGCCAAATCATCATGGAGCTGGTAATAAAAAGCTATGGAAGAAACAAAACAAGCCCCAGTGAATCCTTAATGGGCAAAAGGAGGATGTGGTTAACGGGGTCACCAAAGGTCTTGGTCTAGCAGGTCTCAGCCATGGGGCATCAGAGCGGAAGCACAGGGCAATGGGGTAACCCAAAGGGGAGCTGGGTGCAGTACAACCAGGGTTAGATGGTGCTGAAGGCATCCTACTCCTCCAGGTGAAGCTGCTGTCTGGGTCTGATCCTACTGCTGCAAAGCCCTGGTGAAAGAGGAGGCACAGGGGCAAGATGTGCCCCCTCCTCACCCCTCGCCACCAGGGATGCAGGTAGGACCTGATGGAGCAACTGATGGAAAGGGGATGGGGACAGGGGCAGCGCCACCAACCCTGGGGAGCGAGATGAGGGACACCAACATGCCTCAAGCCCGCTGCCCCCCTACCACCGCCTGCCCCCCCCCCCAGGAACACGATGAGGGCTTTCTGCAGCCTTTGTTCAGCAGCTCCGAAGTGGTGTCTCCACAAAGGCGGAGGTGAAAGGGGTTAATTCGGGGGACAGAGGTAGGATGTGAAGATGCAGAGCAGGACAATGGGCCGCCTTCCTCTTTTGTCAGCGCGGCCATTGTGCCGCGTGTGAAAAATGAAATCTGTTTCATTTTCCTCCCAGATGCGAGCGGGCGCCTCTATTTAGAAGCCATCAAAAAAAGCAATCAAAGTGCTTGGAGGGGAGGGGGGGAAACACACGGGGAACAGGGGGGGAAGCACAGGCCTGCCAGACATGGGCATACACGGCCCCAGAACTGCCTTGAGTGAGTTAGTTGGCATTTAACACTTATTTAGGTTTAGATTTAACCCACTGCCTGCCTCCGGTGTTCAAGTGGCTCAAACTATATTCAAAGTCAATGGCAAGAGGGTTTGGGCAGCTCAAGCCCCAGGTGGTGGCCAGAGCATCGCTCCAGCCCTACACCTCAGAGAGGTCAGGATGAGCTCAGCTACCTGCCCTAAAGGTTCTCCATCAGTCTTCATGTCCCACCTTGTTCCCACCGCATCCCCTCCAGTTCTGCAGGAAGGATGGGGCAGGCCCAACGCAACTGTTACTCCATATTTTTCCCCTTCATCCTTGCAGAAGCAGATGAAAGTGGAAGAAATCCCAGCCCTGCTGCTCTCCCCCACCTCCTACTTCTCCCCAAAGCAATCTGTGGGCTGTGAGAAATTTTCACCTCCATGGAAGGTGTGAAACTTGGCAGTTTTGTTCCCTCCGAGGGGAATTACAGCCTCTGCAGAATGCAAACAAACAAACAAATGCAAATTGATCTGGGGGGAGTGGGAAAAGAGCCTGGTTCTTCAATACACGTTTCAACCTTTGCCTCAAATTAACAAATCCAGCTGGAAACTCGGGAGGTTTATTTCTTCCCATCCAAACACACAGCTGGTTGTCCCTCGAGATAGCGGTGCAGGTGAGAGGCACCAGGCAGGGGGGGATGAATTTGAGTGGTGGGCAGAGCAAGCCCTCGACCCCAACCTGCTCCAAGAACCCCCAACTTCACAGAAGAAGAGAGGGGAAGGTGGGCAGAGCACAGCCAAGGTAAGGGATGCTTGAGATAGGGAGTTAAGGTCACTGTTCTGCAGCTCAGTGCAGCTCCTCCTATCTGAGACCAAACGAACTCATTCCAGCTGTGACATAGGGTAGCTTGGGCCAGGCAGGTTTCTCCTGGACAGCCTGTATCCCCCATGCTCCTCATCCCCATAAGGCTGGGCATGGCCACCTGTGGATGGAGCCATGCTGGTCCTCAGTTCTGCACGGTCATCCTGGCCAACCCCAACCTTGGTGCAGTTTGGGACCTTCCCCAGACATGGGGTGATAAGGATGAGTCCCCATAGGGATACTGGGTTGGGGCCAGCACTGATGGCTGTGAGGAGCACAGGTTTGGTACGCAGCACACTTCCCAAGGTCCTTTCTTGGGAAGCCAAGCCAAAGGACCACAACTTGGTGATGGGCAAGGAAGGGGATGCACTAAAGGGCTTAGAGACATGCCCAGGGCTGTGCAGGGAGCCTGTGGCAGAGGAGAGGACTAATCCACTGATTGGGGCCACTCAGCAGCTTCATCCATAGGCAGGGGTCACATACCCCACATCCCATCCCCAATCACGCACTAATGGACCATTGCAACCACCACAGACAGTTTGGAGATGGAGGCAGCTCAGATCCAACTTTGCACAACCTCCTTCCCCCAGCAACAGAGGAAGATGCAGGGCAGAACCATCCTCCTCCTCCTCCCCGGCTCTTTGTGCCAGAGCCAGGCAGATGGGTGGCCCTGCCAGCTCGGTGGCCACAGCCCCCTCCAGCTTCATCTGCCAGCGAATAACCCCGTGGTGCTCCCATCCACCTCCACATTGTCTCCTCACATACAGGCACACGTGCCCAGCCTTCTGGCAGCCCCAGGGAAGGGACCATCCCCACAGCATCCCCAGAGAGGCAGTGAGCCGGGACCCCATGGCCAGGGGGAAGGCAGGATGGCAAGTTGGCAAAGAGAGAGCACGGGTGTCAGATCACATAAATCAAGCTCGGAAGCTTTCCTATTTAACACACTCTTCCCCTTCGAGTTGTCAGTGAAACCGTTAATTAATTAGCTAATCCCACAATGAAGTGGATTCTAAATGGATCTCCCCTCCCTTCCCCCCATTTAGGTAATTACTGCTGAGGGAGCTTTTGTGAGAGTAATTTTCCAGCAGGGACAGCACCGGATGGCAAAGGGAGATGAATTTAAAGAGTGGGGGAAATCATAACGCAAAGGAGGGTGAGGAGTCCTTCTGCAGGGCAGCGCACTTCAAAGGCACAGCCAGAGCCAGAACACCTTTCTCCTGGTCTCTTCCAGCCAATGTTCAGCAGCCACATATGAGAGCCAGTGGGAAAAGGTCATCTCAGCCTGCTCCAGGATGCTCCTGACAGTGGGTACCATCATAGAGTCACAGCATGGTTTGGGTTGGAGAGGACCTTAAGATCATCCTGTTCCAATCCCCTGCCATGGGCAGGGACACCTTCACACTAGACCATGCAACCCAAGGCTCTGTCCAACCTGGCCTTGAACACTGCCACGAACAGAGCATTCACCATTGCACCAGCCCATCTCGTCTCTGCACACACACACGCTCAATCTTCACCCTGCTTCCCCCAGGAAATGCCCAGACTCTGAATAGCTTCAGCAATGTATCTCCAGCACCAGCCAGCAAAAGCAGAGTGTTCTGTGCCTGCAACAACAGTGGTGAATTCATGGCCACAACCACACCAGGTTGTACCTCTCCATCCCACCACTCCAACCAGCATCTCCCATCTACAGCTTAATTAGGTCTGTTTCTGAAGAGTTTTCCACGACAAGAAACTGGGCCAGTAGGAATTAAGACAAAACCCCAAAACCTTGAAGGGGGTTTCTTTTCCAAGCCAAGCAAAGCAAAAGGTGATGGGGTTTCATGGCAGAGCAGAGAAATAAACCAGCAGGTCTCAGACCAGCACCTACTGGGGCATTTATTTCAGAGTCAAGGCGCCAAGACAGCACTGGCAGCATCAGGACCAACATTTCCCCTTCATATCTTGCTCCTTCCATGCCCCAGCACAGCTCCAAATTCTCTTTTATTCCACAGTATGGCAAGCAAAGTCTCCAAGTGAAGGTTTTTCAAAGGCACACTGAGTTTCAGATCCTCAGTTTCATGTCCCCAAGTTCTGCTGTGTCCAACAGAGATACTGTAGGAGTGGTGCAAGCCTGCCTGCTGCAGCCGAGCTGTCTTTGAAGTGCCTCACGTCACTCAGAAACGCATTCAGAATCAAAGGGTATGTCTGGAAAATCATAACTTGGCTCTCTTCTGGGCGCAAAGACATCTCAGACTGCAAATACACCACCCTACACCATCCATCCCCGACCTCCAAGTTCGAGATCTGATGGGTGACAGAAACCAGAGTCTTGGGGACCTGCCCTCTTGGACATCATCATGAAGAACTCCCTGAGGCATTTCTAGGTGCTGGGTTGAGTAAAAAGGTGCCAGCTCATTACAGGGGATACCCAAGCTTCAGATGAGGGCTGCTCATCAGGACAGAGTAGGAAAATAGGTTCACTGGGAGCAGGTTGCTCTAATTTAGCAGGTGCCTACAGCTTGTCTGTAGGGAAACCATTCCAAGCTCTTAGAGAGGTTCCCTGAGCAGCCACCCTGCAGTCAGCAGAAAGATTCATGTTTTCCAGCCTTTCCCACATATATACTAATTTCCCCTGGGACACAGAGCAGCAATATCTCCTCCTTTTGGTAGCTCACTGTATGGTGCCAGGATCCCAGGAAAACCTCATTACTACCATATATGACTTCAAAGAAGCATGGTTGGTGATGGCAGAACTTGTATTTCTGTCTTGGAATGTGATGAATGGTGTGGTAGAGCTAGAAATGCTTTAACACCCCTTTTCACTAAGGCTCTCCCCAGATATAGCTAAGACAAAACTGGGATGCAGCTTGCCATTGCCTTGTTCTGCTAGTGATGTGGCTGAAGCACCTTACAGGACTTTCCACTCTTTAACATGGCTTCTTCGCTTCCAGCTGCCTACAAGGAGCCTGACAGAGGCAGCTCTTCCTTGCTTCCCATCCCATTCCCAAACCCCAGTGTTTCATACTGCAAACTCAGAACACCCCGGGATGGCCCTGAGGAATGCTGAATGTAGGCTGGGACCTGCTCTGAGGCTTTCTGGTCCAGTAGTGGAAAGCACCCCAGAGATGGAGCAGGATGGGCTTGGGAGTCATCAAACTTTGCTAAGACCATGGAAGATCTTTCATAGGTTGTCATGGAATATGTGTTTTTAGAGACAAGGCCAGGTAATCCAAAATGCAGAGCAGGAGGTGGTGGGGTGATGGCTCACATTCAGGGTGTGAAATCAAATGCTATAGTGACAATGGCTTAACGCCCTGCCCAAAGGATGCTGCCCTGGACAGCAGCCTATATGGGATGGTCAGAGGGGCTCCTCTCTGCTCCCTGATGGAAAACCAGCCCAGCTGTGTCCACACACCACCCTTTCACATGCAGAAGTGCCTCCATGGTAGGGTTGGTCCCACCAGGACAACATGGAGAGGGGAAAAGTCATTCTCCATCCCCAGCGCCAGAGGCTGGGACTGTTTTAATCTACATCTCTCCCGCTAGGAATGAGTGTAGTCAGCTGGAAAATTGAGACACAGGGTTGAACCCGGAGGGGCATTAGAGGGGCAGCTTGGCCAGCAGATACACAGAGCAGCCTGCTGCTGCCCCGTGGCATTGTCATGCCATCCTGGCTGCATCCCTCCCTCCCTTCCCATGGAAGCGATGCTGGCTCCAGCACAGCAGCGTGGTAAATCACCAGCGACAGCTCCGGCGTGGAAGCATGCTCATGGGCAGCTGTCACAGGCAGAGGTCCAAGGTCAGCTAAGTGTTTAATGGGCCTCCTGCGAGGACCTGTGATGAAAGGCAGGCAGGAGAGGAGGCGAGAAGGGAGCATATGTCACAGCCTGAGCTCCGGGGTTGGTTTGAAGTGACAGGGGGATGCTTCCCATGTAGATAGGATTGTTTTCCCAAGGCCAGCTCCTTTCCCTGCTGTGGCCTTTAGTACCCACATGCTTGCAACTCAGGCATGGGTGATGGACGGCTGGACACCCATAGCATGAGGTCTTGCCCGGATGAAGGCCAGCAGAACGTGGCCAAGAACTGCAGCTTTCCTAACAGCTACAACAAAAGCCACAATGGAAAGCAAACCCAAACCAAGCAAGCCAAGCTTTCCCAGGTTTGGTCCGGGCTCTGAATCAGTGTTTCCCTGTACTAACTTAGATCAGAGGCTGAGCAGAAGGGAAATGTCTGCACATTTACAGCACTGGCTCTAAGTGTGATCAGGAAGAACACAGTGAAGACACAGCACCTCAGTGTGAGCTATCTTGCAACAGCACCATGGTTCAAGTCTCTTGGCCAAGCACACCTGCAGCCAGGCAGTCCAATACCTCAGTCCTGCAGGTCACAATGGCTGATAAAACACATTCCCAAAAGTAAAGTCCTTTCAAACTCCTGGCCAAGCCACAGGCACAGGTTAATGACAATTTCACAGCAGAATATTCTCAGTGTTATCCCAAAATGAAAAGGATGATATATTCTTGCTCAAACTCAACATTTCTGTGTTGTCAAAGCATTTTAGCACCTGATTGTTCCCTGTTAGACATATTGACCTCTTCACAACCATAGTAGTATATCCTTGTAGTACCTCTATAGTAGCCAATGACTCTCCTATATAAGATGCATGAACATGGTGGATTCAGGTTGTTTTCAAATGTCTGGTAGTTTGATCACTTAAAACAACAACTCCTTTACTGGGCATCTTCTAGTCAAGGAAGAAAACCATTTCCCACTGCTGTGGCTAGTGAAGATGCGGGGTCTAAGCCCCGTCTTTGGGAGGGCTACTGGTCACAAATAACCACTCAAAAGCAAAAGAGATGCTGACCCCCTTGTGCAATCAGTGCTGCAGTTCCTCTGGCCCCACTGTAAATCCTCTTGCCTCTCTCCGAAGGGAAGAGCAACCATCCCTGCCCCTGCCCCACACCATCTTTCCCTCTTCCACCTCCACCTAACCTGGCTCATGACCCTTCTCATGACCAAACCCCAATGAAGCCTGTGAGGGTTGTGCTTACTCCTTATCAGGAGGCTTGAGCCTGGTGCTGGGCATGGGTGGCATCCCAGGAAAACACTGTTGAGGGTTGTGTTTTCCATGTTTCTGAGGGCTGGCAGCACAGCAGGAGAGCTTTGCTGCACAGGAGGCTGCGGCATCCCCTGCCCACCATGTGCGCCTTAGCCTGATTTGAACCAGCTCCCACATTTTGGGAGGTGGAAAGGAAGAGCAGGCAGTGTTGGGAAGAGCAGAGGGTTGGTGCTGTGCAGCACATCTATGGGGGGAAGGGAAAGGAGAGTGGCCTCTGGGGACGTGGGATACGAGGTTTGCTTTTGCAGACTGAATCAAACGTTGGAAAGCTGGTGAATTAGAGGTGTTTGCTGAGCAAACACTGCTGGGTAGGGATAGGCAGAGGAAGAGTGTTTAAGCACACAGTCCTTTATTTGCTAGCAAACATCTCCAGCTTCTCCTCTGCATCCCGTGTTCCCCCCTGCTCCTTCCCCAGCCTGGGCTCCAAAGAGGCTGGATGACACCTCCCAAGAAGAGGAAGGGTGAAATTCCCATGACAGAAGCGTTTTCTGTCACCAACGTGCCTTTCCCAGAGCAGACGGGAGGACAGTGGTGGCTTGTGTAAGAAAACCTACAGTCACCGTCAGCATTACCTCTTAGGGCTCTATTTGCTGTCTCTCACAAGGGCTGCACACTGGATGAGGACACCAAGGGCACTGCAGAACGCAAGACTCGGGTATCACAACAGAGTAGCTTGTGCTCCAAAAGACTTGGGATTCAGCTGCTGCAGAGAATTGCTTCTTGCAAGCCAAGGTACTTTTTGGTTTTGGCCTCACTTGACTCTGGGTTCTGATGCTGACCTCAGACCTGTCTCCCACTGCAGTCCAGTTTGGAAGTTATCAAGCCTAGCCTGAAGGTGCTGTGGGGACACACATGGAAGGGACCTCAAAGCTCATCCACCTCCAACCCTTGCCACAGGCAGGGGAACCTTCTACTAGAGCAGGGTGCTCCAAGCCCCTGTGTCCAACCTGGCCTTGAACACTGCCAGGGATGGGGCAGCCACAGCTTCTCTGTGCACCCTGTGCCAGTGCCTCAGCACCCTCCCAGGGAAGAGCCTCTGTCTAAGAGCCTATCTCAGTCTCCCCTCTGGCAGGTTAAAGCCATTCCCCTTGGCCTGTCCCTACAGACCCTTGTCCCAAGCCCCTCTCCAAGTTTCTTGTAACCCCTTTATGCACTGGGAGCTGCTCTAAGGTCTCCCCAGTGCCTCTTTTTCTCCAGGCTGAACATCCATCAGGATGCTCACTGCCAGGATGAATATCCATCATCTCACCTGGTCTTGAGCACCTGTACACCAAGCATGATCTTTAACCATCCCTGTTTGACAGTCACCATCTCCTAGCTTATGTGCATGTAACCAAACATGATGGTTTTTGCTTAAAGGAGGGAGGGTGGGACCTGTGGTGCCCACCTCCTTCTGACTTTTAACCAAGTCCAGATAGACCTCTTCTAGAAACTGGTTAAGAAAGTGGGCTGTCTTCTCACCCGGAAATGTCTCTCAATTACTGTTGATGCTCCTTGTCCCTCTGCTCCTGGGCATTCCTAAACCACCTCCCATATTCTTCAGCAAGCACACTTCTGTCTGCTCCAGCTTTTAGCCAAAACCCCAGTGAACTGTACCACCAATCATCTCCCACCACTGGCCAACTACTGCAAAAATGCTAGCTCCAGGTTGCCACCTCTGTCCATAAAACATCCTTTTCTGCAAGAGCAGTATTCACTTTTATGGAATAACCTTAATGATCATTCACCCTTTGAAGGCCAGGTGCTACACACATTGCTGCCTGAACTGCTCATTGCTTGCAATGCATGCATCACTCATTACTAAACTGCTTGTGTGCTTGATCTGCAGCTCCATCCAGCTGGATCCCATCCCGGCATCCCATCACTGCTCATGGGGTGGGAAGAGGCTCATCAGATAGCAGCGAGGGGAACCCAGGGCGACCCTAGCGTAGAGTGATCATGATACCACCCAACAACACTCCTAGACAAGACAAAGGCATGAACCAGGTCCAGGGGACAGTCAGGGGCAAGAGACAAGGTACTTACAGTGCAGGCCCATCAGCACTGAGATCCATCCAGGAGCCACAGCCAGAGACAGGCACACCTACAACATAGCCCACGGAAAGGGGGAAAAGCACAGAGCCACCCTTAAATAGAACTCTTGGGCCTTGGGCAGGAGGGGTGTAGCCTTGTAGAGGCTGGTCAGGGCAATTGAGAGCAACTGAGACCCTGACAAAGCTCATCTGTGTATCCCCATTCCCTCCCGTTGAGCTAGCCCTCATAGATTTGGGTTTACTACCTGTGGTAATTAACTGGGATGGCCCAGCTCCTTTCAATGCCTCTTCAAGAGCTCTTCAGCTGAGCTGTGGCAACAGGCACATGTGTGCTTTTAGCTCACACACTTGCTAGGTACAACCTGTTCAGCTCAAAGTATCGTGATGGTGGTAAGTGCTAAAACAGCACTGAGGACCTTCTCACTGTGAAGATGGCTTTGATCCAGTGCAATGTATTTAGCATGAGACCAAGGCTCTGATTTACACTGAAGTCAAAAGGTGGGATAGGAGGAGGGGAAGGAATTTACCACCTCCTGCAGCAGAACCAGCGCTAGGAAATATTCCCCACACAAGCTGCAGTTCGCAACGGGATGTAAGGCACATCTCCCATTTTGGTACCAGAGAGACAAGGCCAGAACAGACACATTGTGGAAGCCTATCTAACATCTTTACAGGTCAATCTGCTATTCTTCCTCTCCCTGTGTCTTCTCCAGGCTTTCCCAATGCCATATGTTGGCTCCATCACACAGTCCCAGCTCCCCAGTGCAGAGCTGGAAGCAGGGAGCAGTGTCTGAGAGGTGGACAAGGGACATCCCAGCACAGGCTGTGCTGGAGCTCAGAGAACCACTTCACAAACACCAGGGCTGGTCCCAGTGTTTCTTGTTGACTGGCCTGCTTGCAGACCTAGTGCCAGTTTACAGTGTTGGTTTTCATCACACACAAATACACCTCAGAGAGAAACCAATGGGGAGCCTGGCAGTGGGTTCACATGCCACTGGAAACCAGCACAGAACCTGTGTGAACCCTGTGGTGACAGGCAGCAATGCCCCCTCAATAGATAGTGCCAATCCCTTCCCCTTTACCAGATTTCTTATCTTCATGAGTGCCAGCTGGGTATGGAATACAACTGGCAGCAGGAGCATCCACAAACCCTGACCAGAGCTGTAGGCCAGCTTGACTTGGCCAAGATGGGAGATTGTTCTTTCTGTGGAGAGCTCAGCATGGTGACTCTTCTTTTCAGTCAACAAAGGCTGATAACCAGTTACTGTGATCAGTTGTGAGTTCACACCTAAAGACAAACCCATCTGGGGGGAACCACAGAACACCAGCAGATTCATTCTGGTTCCCCATGGTTGAACCTTGATTCCAGTGGTTGGGTTTTGATTCCCCATGGTTGAACCTTTGGCTAGAGCAAGGGCAGCCTCCAAAATCCCTATCGCCTTTTGAAATCCTGGTCATGATGTTTGCCTCCTGAAATACAGTGAGACTATCCTCAAAATGCCTAAAGTATTGGCACCATCACTTGGAGCCGAGCATCTCCTGGTCAGGCCCCCTGTGGTCCTGCACAAGACCTGCCGGAGCATCAGGTTTAAAATGATGGGCAAAGGAGCTATTCTCATCCCAAAATGCTTGCAACAGAGAATGGGCTGGTATTCCCACCACTAAACAGTCAGCATCACCCTTGAATGTCTGCAGAGGGCAGTTCACAGCTTGGTGCTCTGAGGTGGTCCCTCTATGGGCAAATCTCCTTCTGAAATGTGAGAGAAGGCTATTCTCTCCCTCTGCCTCCATAGGTTGGTGGGGATGCTGCTTTGCTGACTTTAATGGTCCAGTTACACCCACTCCAGGTCCATAGTGGGGTCTCCCGCCCATGCTGCTCTCCTGGTGTCACCTGCTAAGACCAACTCCAGCAGCCCTTAGCCAGGGTGTGATCAGATCCTTCTGCATCCTCCAACGCTGGCAGACTCCTCAGCCCTTCTCTCCTGAAGGGTTTTGCCATATGTCTTACATCTGGAGCTGAATAGACCATGAATAAAGCTTCCTGGGATCAAAAACCACACCAGAGAAGTCAGGAGAGGACGAAAACACCTCCAGCATGGGGCAGGTGGGACACACATAGAGATGTACGTGTGTGAACACACATGCACACGCTGGTCCCCATCTCTTCTGGCTCCTCCTGCTGCTTCTCCCTCTTTTCATTCTGCTCAAAGAAAACTTGATGATTTCTGGGCTTTGTTGGTGGTTAGGAGGACACTGGATAAAGAGTCTGAGAAAGTGAAAGAGGGTGCGCAGGGCTGCGGGAGAAGGAGGGGAGAGCAGGAGAAGGAGGGATTCTCGGTATCTACAAGGGAATTAAAGCGCTTTTACTAGAGTGAAGAAATCAGCTAAAGAATGGCAGGCGAACAAAAGCAGCAAGGCTATGGACAAGTCGCTCTGAATAGATCCAGATCCCCTTAAGTTTGTAACACCCCCTACACGCTTCTTTTTTTCCCCCTTCCCCCCCTTAAGCCTTTGCTCTTCACTCCTTCCAAGAACAAATGCAGAGCAAAGGGGGGGGGGGGGGATACAAAAAAAAAACAACCCAGAAGGGAGGGGAGGAGTGGAAGAAAGCTAAAAAAATCAAATCAAATAAAAGGTAATCCTCAGCCACTTTGCCCCTCTGGGGGCTGCTCTGGGCCAGATTAAAGGTCCGGTGTGAAACCATTCTGCTATTCAGATGCGATAAGCAGGATTTACAAGCAAAGAGAAAGAGAGAAAAGAATGGGCCAGAGGAGAAAAGGAGAATTATTTGTGTCTCTTAATACTTGTTAAGCACTTCTCTTTTGCTAGACCAGACAAGACACAGCTCTGCTCAAAGTCCACGCACAATCCTACCCGGCTTGTTCAACACCCCGCTGCCCTCCCTCCCTGCCTCCCCCCTTTGGTTTGCTTTCCCCCTGCCCCCATCCAACACAAGCAAGGCAACACTTTGTTGCTACTGAGCTGAAATTGGTCTCCTCTCCGAGTGGCACACAAAGAGAATGGCAATTAACCTTCTTGTTCCCTGGTGACAGCGATCTAATCAGAGCTGCGCCCAGGCCGGTGCCAGCAGCTCAAAACCAACGGCGTTTGTGCTGGTGCAGGGACAGGGGGGCTTTCATCCATGCCCTATATCAGGGACGGGGTGGGTGCTCCATGCACAACCAGCTGGGTTTATTACAGGCCAACCAGCTTAAATTGGCAAGGAAGGCTCATCAGCTGGCATGGTGAGGAGACCTCGGTGGCTGCAGCTGGTATGAAAAGGGACCACCACTGCCCATAAGAAATAAGACATGGAGCTGCTGGAGCGAGTCTAGAGGAGGCCGTGGAGATGCTGTGAGGGCTGAAGCATCTCTGCTCTGGAGACAGAGCTGAGAGAGCTGGGATGGTTCAGCCTGGAGAAAAGGCGGCTCTGAGGAGACCTTAATGTAACCTTTCAGTACTTAAAGGGGCTTATAAGAAGATGGGGACAGACTTTTAGCAGGGCTTGTAAGGACAGGACAAGGTATTATGGTTTTAAACTAAAGGGGGGTAGATTCAAACTAGGTATAAAGAAAAAATGCTTACAATGAGGGTGGTGAGGCACAGACACAGGTTGCCCAGAGAGGTGGTCAATGCCCCATCCATGGAAATATTCAAGGTCAGGATGGACACGGCTCTGAGCAATGTCATCTATTGAGGATGACCCTGCTCATTGCAGGGGCTCGTACTAGATGACCTTTAAATATCCCTTTCAACCCAAACCATTCTCAATTCCATGAAATTCTGGTCAGGTGCAGACCTGGACCAGTAGTGCTGGTGGCCCAGTTGCACACGCCTGCTGAAGCCAGAGGGCAGCAGCAGCATGATGCTATCTATACCTGTTGCAAGAGGCGTCTAGGGGCGATGTGTTGGAGCCCCCACATAGAGTCAGGCCCTCTCTGTGCTGGGCACTGTGCAGAACTGCATATACTAAATGGCCCTTAGGCTTGCAGCCTAGGGAAACCCAAGAGCTTGGACTCTTCTCAGTGCTGCTGCTCACAGGAGGTTAATCAGCCCTCGCTGCTTCTTCATGTACTTCAGAACTGGATGATGGGAGAATGATTCTTCCAGGAGGAAGGAGGGAAAGGCTGGCCCAACCTCCCATCACCAGCACTCTTCTCTGGATGAGGAAGGCACTTGTGGTGTTTCATACCAAGGACTACACACCGAGACCTGCAAATACACTCCTTGGGTTTATAACTTCTACACAGGCTTGTAAGCTGTTTTTAAGTCAAAAATAGGGTTATTAGAAAAGCATCAACCATCCTTCACAAAAGACCCACTACTCACCAGTGACACTTTGCAGCAATCCTCCTCCACTCCATATCTTCCCATCTTTGCTAGAGCTGGGGAAGAAACTGTTAGTGCCTTATTAAAGGAGCTAGATTTAAGTATTGGGTTTATGCTGCACTCAAGGGAGAAAACATGAAGCTCCTGCAGAACAGTCAAAAACTGAGAAATGCTTTAATTTATTGTTTCAAACCACTGGAAAATCCATCTGTTGCCCAGCTCCCTGATTGTGACCATAAAGCCAAATAACTGAAGCAGAAGTGTTAGAATCAGCCTTTTGCTTCCTCCTGAGCCTGATGTTATTGCCCAGCAATACAGGAAAATGACAGTGAAATGTCCTCTTGCAGGCAAAACAACCCCAAACCCAAAACCCAACCCAAAACCACCAACAACCCCCCAAAAAAACACCTCAACTCTTTTTTTTAATTCCCTTGATAGTTCTAAGAAAGAAACAATCTTAAAGCTGTTACTGGAGTTTTCTCAAGCAGTGGAATTCACCTGCTCCTCCTGTGTAGGAGCAAAACTTTCCTGCTCCAGCCGATCAGGAGACCTATACCTACGCCTTGAGGACATCCTGATGGAAGATGGACACTCCAGCTTGAAGCTTTGCCATCATTGCCCATTCCATCCATATGGGAATCACAGTCCAAAATCACCTGCTTAAAAACCAGTTCCTGGTAGTGTTTATATGGTGTGGAGCTTAAAGTTTCAAGCCTTCTGGTAGTGAGGGCTCTTCTGTTGGTCTTCTCCAGGGCCTGGCACATCTCAGGGCAGAGTAGCATGACTCAATTGCAGAGCTTTGTAACCCAAAAAAGGTGCCAACGCCTGTAGCTTCCTAACTTGCCTAGGGGCCTCTCTGCTCATGCTTACCCCCAGCCAGGAGGAAAGGAGCTTATTGAGGGAATCCTCTTGAACTCACCTAAGGCCAGCCATCGGGAAGGTGCTCAAGTCGCAGTCCTCTCCCTCTCTGTTCTGCGGTGCTTCGGGGAATGATTGCATCTACCTCAGACAGATAGGCACAAACATCTCAATTACATCTAAGAAGGAGCATAATTGAGCCTAAATTGATTCAAACGGAGGCAATTAAAGCAAAACTCAGATCCCCGCCGGGAAGCAATGGCACATCTTATTTTTAACTCACGACCACAACAAAAATCACACTTAAAGGGCAGGATTACACCCCTCCCCGACACTCAGACTAACAGGAGAGCTTGAACAATGCCCATCTTCACCCGCGGGCTCCTAGGCGGAGTGGCCGTTCAGCACCATGGTCAGCGCTCCCCGCTTATAACGCCTGCCCGCCCGACAGCCAACGAGCTGTTGACCCAGCAAGGGCTGTTGGCCCAAGGGCTTCTGCCACCTCCTTCTTTCCACCGAACCAGCAGCAGTCCTGCTGTGCTGCCTTGGATGCTTCACCCCTTATTGCTGTCATTGGAAAGGCCACGATGAACTTACAGGATCATAAAATCATAGAATGCTTTGGCTTGGAAAGGACCTTAAGATCATCCAGTTCCAACCCCCCTGCCATGGGCAGGGACATGTCACACTAGACCATGTTGCCTGAGGCTCTGTCCAGCCTGGCTTTGAACACTGCCAGGGATAGAGCATTTACCACTTCTCTGGGCAGCCTGTGCCAGCACCTCACCACCCTCGCAGCAAAGAACTTCTTTCCTTGTACCTAACCTGAACTTCCCCTGTTTCAGTTTGAATCCAACACCCCTTGTCCTATCACTATAGTCCCTGATGAAGAGTCCCTCTTCAGCATCCTTGTAGCCCCCTTCAGACACTGGAAGCTGCTCTGAGGTATCCATGCAGCTTCTCTTCTCTAGGCTGAACAGCCCCAAACTTGCTTTACAATGATGCAGTCTCGCAGCCTAGGGTAGGTGGAGACCTGGAGTAGGGCTGGATCGGCATTGCACTGTACAGAGGGCAAACAAGAAGCATCAATTAGAAGTAATTACCAACCCCTCCCCATAACTTAAGAGGCTAATATTAAGCTTCATTTTTAAGAAAGGTAATTTGACGACCATAAATTACAATTATAAAAACTTCATTAGAGTCGGTAGCAATCCATCCACCATTGTTCTAATTACACACTGTAGGAGTAATGAATGCTAATGGTTTAATGTACAATAATTACCACAATTGAAAAATAATAATAATACAGAACAACCTCAGTTATCCAAATGTCATGGGGGATGTGGAATGGGTTGGGGTAATCATGGTTTCAGATAATTGAGGGGCTCTTCAGCATGATTAATAGGTGATGTGACCTCTGGGTGGGGAATGAGGAGTTTTAAATAAATGCAGTGTGGTCAAGTGAGGTAAGGCACTGTGCAGAGAAGAAAAACTCAGGCATTTTCTGTCTTAGCTTTGGATTTTACTGGACATTTTCTCTCTGAAGTGAATTTATTGGGTTTGCAACTGAACTGTGCCACCTCTTGATGATTTTCAGGTGCAGTTGGCAAGGCTTGAAGCAGAAAAATGCAGCTGCGTTTGATGTGCTGGGCAGAGCACAAGAGGCTATTTCAGTCCCTTGCACACAGCAACACCGCTGAATAGCAGGGTATTTCAGGTGGGACAGGACCTCAGGAGGTGTTTACTCCAACCAAAGCAAGCCCAACAGTGAATTCAGGCCAGGTTTATCAGGCGTTTGTGCAGGCAGTGTTTGGACCTCCGAGGATGGGGATCCCAGGATTTCTTTTGGCCCCTGTTTCACCATTCATTTATTCTCACAGTGAATTGTATTTCCTTATATCCCATCAGATTTTCCCCTGAATTAGTTTATACCCACCTCCTCCCCATCATACACCTCTACAAAGAGCCTCAACACCCCCATTTTACTCAGCCTCTCCTCCCTCCAGCCCCTGAATATCTTGGCATCCCTCCCCTGAGTTCATGTTCATTTACCTACACCTTTTTTCACTTACTTACTTTAGTCTACCCCAGGAACAGGGTTTTGCATTTGTCCTTGTAACATTCCACGTTTCCTGCCAGCCAGTTCCTCTAGATCCCTCTGGAAAGCTGCCCTGCCCTACAGCAAGATGAACCCCGCAGCAGGATGAACCACCCAGAAACTTGATGAGGAGCTTCCCACTTCATCCTCCAGGTCACATATTGCACAGGATGAGCACATGAAACAGGAGAAGCTTCAGGATAGACCCCAGAACAGCTCTGCTTGTAACATCAGATAAAGATGAAATAGAAGGATTGACCCCAGCAATCATTCCTTTGAATGAATTTCTTGGTTTGCTCCTACATTTGAGCCTATTCAGACGAACTTATCTTGTAAACAAAACTGAGATTTGCTGTGTTATCCTGCAGCAGGAGGTTGTCAACTGGACCAGCCACCCCGCCAGGTCACTCTGCCACACCAGTTTTGCTTAGGCTGGGACACAAAGTCAAGCCAAAATAGTTTCTACAAGCAATGAATGACCAGGTCCCCTCACCAAGCTGTTGCACAGTAGGAATGGGTTTATCATAGGAAATCAGTTTGCTATCTCCCCTTCCTCTGATGCACACCGCACAGGGAACATGAAAAACATTGCAGACTACAGAATGTGATTAAAGAAGAAAGAAACCGAGTCCCCAGATGAGTGAACGAAGCAAGTCTGTTGTGTCAGGAAGCAGAAAGCAGATACTGCAAGTACAGAACTGTAGGTCGCCAAAAAGTGCCTCTCGGAGCTCCTCAAGAGTGGTACAAGCTGAGTATCCAAGGAGCCCCTCAATGGTGTGTCACGAAACATGAGCCATGTCTTGAAGGGCTCCACTTGTTCTGAACCCCCTGCAGCCTGTTCCCATGGGCTACCTGGGCACTGCTGGGACTTGGTGCTCCTTCTGAGCTTCCTTGGGTGGTGTGAGGGACCAGGAGGCTTGGATGTCATTGTGAAAAGTCAGGCTTAGGCTTCTTCATCCTTGCCATGATATGCAGCCCAATAGGAAGAGAAATGGTGGGAAAAATAAGAATTTCTTATTCACTTGGTACTGGGATCAGAAGGTGCCCCCTAAACACCCCAGAGCCTTTTTTAGCCTTGACCAGTGGCTAAAGCAACTCGATAAGAGCTTGCTGCTAAAACACCTCTAAGAGACAACAATGTGGGAATGGGGAAATAGTGGGCTTTGCGCTCCTATTCCTGCACCCTTGCTGACTTTAGACACCGCAGAACAGCTCACTCACCCTGTGGTGACATCTCTCAGAGCAGCCCACAGACCTGGACCAGCCTGGTTTCTGCAAGACATCTCTGGAGCCTGAAGGCAGCTCCCATCCATGTCCTACAGTCTGATTAGGAACAAGGAATTCTTGATACGCTTCCTCTTTAATAGGATCCTAATTTATAAGAATGCAGATAATATATCAATGGAAATTAACTTCACACTTCCCTTACACTGGCAGGTTGAGCTGCAGGTGAGTGCAATGTAATTAAGAAATTAAAAGGTAATTTCCACATATGCTTTCTGCTAATCTAACTCAGCAATCATTTAATTTACAGCAGGGGACTGGCAAGGAGGCAAGCCAAAATAAATAAGATAATACTAGGTTTAATCGCTCAGTGGAATGGGAATGGAATGGAGCCAGCAGGGAGATGTGTGGTGACCCCTCTAGTGCTGCTGGTCGAAAGCAAAGCTTGCTTTTCATTTCACTTCCCAAAGACTTTCAACTTTCAGCCATCAAGTTTCCTCAACTTCTGATCTTTTTAAATGTATTTTTGAAGTTAGAAATTGTTCTATTTATTTTCTGTGTTCCGTTGTTTTTACTATACCTGAGAGTTTGGACTTCTTGATCCCCACAGAAGAGTGAGAGGTTTCTTCTGGGTCATTGGATCATTGACCGTTCCCAGCACCTGGGGTGTATGGAGGAGTTAACCCGAAGTAGCATTGCACTGGGAACCCCCTGGGGAAACTGAGGCACGGACTGACCAGAAGTGCAGCTTCTCAGTGGCTTCAGCACACAGCCCTCATCAAGCCAGCCCCAAGGGAAGGACAACTCAAGGGTCACCCATTACAGAAGACACTGAGATGGTTTGGGCCAAAGAGAGATTTGCTGCAGAGATTTGCACTTCGTGGCCCCACTGCCACCAGAGCTGCTGGACATCAAGGCTTGCCTGGCCGCTCCTTAGGGATGCTCAGCACCACACAGGTGCTGGAGACAGTGGTGGGATGAGGCTGAGCCCCAAACATGCCCCACCATACACCTTTCTTTACCTATAGGAGTGAGAGAGCACAGATTTGTATCAACGACCCTTCAGTGCTCCCCTTCCCATTCCATTTATCCAGCTGGAGAGGGTGATTCCCCTCCCCGGCCCCCTCCACACCACCCAGAGCTCCCCAGTACCTTGCTAAGCTTCAGGTGCCCCGGGCAAGGATGCAAGGGAGAGGATTTGGGCTCCATCTGCGCTGTGGGAACACCTGGAGCCATGCATGCCGCAGCCGCCTCAATAGAGGCAGGAGTGCCAGCCCCAGGGCCTCAGCAGGGGATGCTCTTCATGTAACTCCAGCTTTTTGTTCCAAAACCTGAGCCTTGGGGGTGAAGGGGGGATGTTTCCCACCTCCCTGCAGGAGCGCATCCCCTCCTCCACCCCTGTGTCTCCTCATGCAGAAGCTGAGACGCTTCCTCTCATTCTCTGGGGTCCCAGAAGCATTCATATGGGAGCTTAATCCTTCGGAAACACGGGGACACAGGGATTACCAGCTGGGGCTGGAGAGATGGGGCCCAGCTCCCCTCTGAGCAATTGGGCTGCCAAGGCAGTAATGTGGCCTTGGAACACATTACTTGTGGCCTGGGGACCCTGGGCCAAGCAGGGTAGCCAGGACCAAAGCATAGACCTCTTCTATGACAAGAGGACTCTGGTGACTGCTGTGACACCCTTACACAGGGCTGCATTATCCCTGTCAATAATTTATCTGATGAGTTGCAGCCTGCTTTTGTCGAATGAATTATTCCCAGGTTATATTTGTACTCTTCAAGCAGCTCTAGAAATGGTCAAATAATATTTGCCCAGCAAATTGTTAAAGGCAATTCTTCTGTCACTCATTGAGTGAATTATTCACTGAGCACTTGTTTACCCGAGGCTGCGCTCCCTGTTACCGGAGCTGCTGCGTAGGAGCAGGAGGGAGCAGGAGGGCACCTGAGCAAACAGCCAAGGGGATGCATATCTGCCTCAGCCCCTGGAACCCAGCTGGGGTCTGTGCTTCCTTAGGGATGCTGAGAAGCATGTCTGGATCGGAGGTTTGGTGTATGTTGCGGTAGAGAAGGGCTTGTGGTCCAGACACCGATGTGAGGGGCTGCTGAGGGATTCTGCTGGAGGTAAGTGATGCTGCTTATGGAGATAGTGCCAGCAAGATCCCTTCACTTCTTCCTTCAAGCCTGGAAGGAGAAGCTGGATGAGGGCTCCAGCCCAGGGCTGAAGCAAGCTGCTTTTTTGGGCGGTGATGACGACCAACTACACAAACCAACTGCACAGTTTAAAGCCATGGACACAGCATACACATCACCTTGAAATATTGCCCAGGAAGTTGGGGAATCATTGAAAGTAATTTATTGTTTTCAATGAACAACTGTGAAACCATTACAACATACAAATAAGTTCCTGTTTTCATTGTAAAAGCTCAGAAGTACAGGGGAGGTTGCAAGATGTTTGGTCTGGTCGGGTTTTTCATTGGTGCATCCCTGCTTCCTTACCTTAGACTCTGGGAGCAAAGAAATACCGGTTTAAAACTGCAGCTGACAATTTGGACGTCTTGATCCCCTGGTAACTGGGGATTAGCAGGTTTATGATGGTGCCCTGGATTCAGTAGTAGCAGTGATTTTTCTCCTTCTTCTTCAGTTACGAGGAGGGTGTCACAGGGTGCAGTGGACTCCATATCCTTACGTCTCCATCCACGTGGGACCCATGGCCCCTCTCCTCATCCCTCTCCTCTGCCTTCCTCCCTCCAAGTATCCCACCTTTCTAGTCTTGGCGTGCAATTTCTTTTCCTTCACCATCTATTTATATATATTATTTTTCTCCTTTAATCTCTCCCCAACCCCTCTCTCCCTTTCTGGGGGTTGCCACTTGCTTTATCTTTGCAGGAATCTAATGCCACCTTGCAGCATTCCTCTAGAAAAATTCAATCCATGACCATCCTATGTGCTGCTCCACAGCATTGGGCTGATCCTGCCCTGCCCAGGGTCACCACCCTTGGAATGTCACAGTCCTGCCTCATGCTAGAGTTAGCCCAGAGCATCTCCCTCTGGTCCAACAGGTCTCCACATCCTCCTAGAGTCATCCTCCAGCCACATCCCGACCTCCCTCCTGGATGAGGCCACCAGCCACATCCCCATGTCTGAATGAGCCTTTGCACCTTGTCCTGCCCATTACGGTCTGTGCATCACTCGTTGTTCCAGGAGTAGCTACCAGAATTCATCATAATCCCCTTCAAAGCACCTTCTCTTCCCCTTCCTCTTCCATTTCTCCTTCCTCTTTCCTTCTCTTTCCCTTCCCTATTCCTTTGCACACACGTGCATGCGCGCGCACACACACACACACGTGTGCATCCCCCCCTTCCCTCCCTTCCAGCCCAACCCCAGAGCTGCTGTGCAGGAGGATGTATTACATATGCATGGCCTGGGATGGTCCAGGCTCTCCAGCCAGTAATTCACTGATTGGAAAACGTTCCAGGGAAGAGGCTGAGGATGGAGAAGCAGGAGCAGGGAAGCGGGGGGAGCCGGGAGGGATGAGATGGGAGTTCTCAAACTGCGAGTCCTAATACTGAGCATGTGGCCATATATTATTTTAATAAAGCCAGCACATCCTGCGCTCACGACAGCTGCTGTTCCCTTGCTCTCATCCTGTGAATCTCATTTATTCCTCATTAGCAAAATCACCTGTTTGTCAAATAGGGACAGAGCTGGAAGACATTAAATTGTGCAAAGGCTGGCGGGGGCCTGGGGGGCACAGGAGGAGGAGAGGTGGGCTCCTGCGCACAGATTGAAGCCAGAACTTGACGAAGATCTCTTGAAGGTTGAGATGGAACCGAGGATTTGGGGCAGTGGGGAGTGGATTATGGAGCATTTTCAAGCACTCTCATTGAGGGTTTTATTCCCCTGTGTCTGTTGTCAGCACCCTGGGAATCGGTGTTTTGCAGCACTGGAGGGTTCAGAGGCACCCAAACCATGGTCACCCATCACCTCCTGGGCAGCAAACAATTTAAATCCACGCATCAGCAATTTTTCCCTTTCAGAGGAGGCTGGGTACAAAATTTCACCTGATTCACTGTTATTGGTTTGGGGTTTCTTTAAATCGAACAAAGACGTCGGTGGGACTGACCTGCTCTGTCAAAGAACCGGGGTTTTGATGAATCAGGATTTTCCACTAACATTATAAAAATCCCTGGGCTGCACTAAATTAAGTGTCTGTCGCCCCACCAGCCTGGCAATGGAGGCTTTTTCTGCTGGTTTTGCAGCTTACTCGATGCTTTTCCTAATGCCAGCCCTGGCTTTTCCCTTTATCAGTTGACTGACACAAGGGGAAACAGCTGGCTGAAAATCAAGCTGAAATTCTCCCTGGTTTTGGGGGAGTTTTGGTTCAAATTGGATCCAACCTATCCATGTGTGTGTGAAAGATATAGAGAGAAACTCGGGGAGCCCTCAGCCTTCCCACATGGGTCTGGTGCTCCTACCTATCTCGTTGCCAAATGCTGGGTGGGAAAGATGCAGACAGCAGCTCCCATGTCTCCAGCTTCTTCAGGAAAACCTGGGACTCCACATTTTTCCTGGGAGGCGATTTTGCATGTTGGAAAACTCCAAGGGACGTGGGAGGGTTTGGTCCCAGTGAGCTGGAGTTCAGGGATGCAGCTGAGGTCCCTGTAGTGGGATGTCTGTCAATCCCAGCCCTCCATTAACCGGTTCAGGTAAAGCCATCGGGGATCTGCAACAGGAGCTCATGGAAAGGTCATTTTTAAACTTGAGGGGAAATAAGGGTTAGGAGGTGAAGGAGAAGACTCTCTCTGTCTGCATTTTATCTACTTATTCCCTTCCACAGGACCCTTTACCTCCTCCCCATTCTTTCACCCATTTCTCCATCCATCTCCTCTCCCCTCCTCTCCACTCTCCCACTACTGTTGAAGTCCTTCCTCCCCATGCTTTGTGCATGTCTCCAGATCCCTCTCGCAAACCCATTTGTGTGTTAGGGGATGTGTATGGGGATATCCAACGTCCCAGCCTCATGGCCCACAAGTCCTGCATCACCAAGACCAGCTCACTTCATAACCCAGTCCTTTGGGACACCTTTCGTTACCCACCTCCAGGCTGGCTGCAAGGCTTGGGGAGGGACAACAACAGTGACCCCAACCCTGATCTTGCAACTGCTTTTAACCCACCTGCCCAGCTCCACTCCCCATTGCAGAGCAGGAAAGGCAGAACCTGCCTGCACAAGGGCCAGGGGCTCTTGGCGTGGATGAGCTGCACCCAACGCCCCATGTCCAGAGGGATGAATGGGGTCCCGCCACCCCTCCCTTGCCCCAGCCACCTCCCCCTGGGTACCAGTGATGTCCCTTCCCCACCAGCACCACCACTGCATGTTGATGCTACTGTGTCCCCCCCACCTCGTTCCCCCCCTTCCCTCCTCTCTCTGAAAGTCATCAGGCCTAGCGAGGTCTTCTCCCACTTATGCAGCTCATGAATATTTAACAGCATCTGCTCCGGAGGCGATAAAGCCTACCAATCCTTGACAAATATGGCCTAATCTTTTCAATTTCGGGGTGCAAATATTCCTTCAGAGTCCTGTTTGTCACCTAGATTAATGACTCTGCCTCCCATAATCCTTTGGTGCTAATTCAAGTGGTGGCTACCAGGACGGCGCATGGCGGAGGGATGCTGGGACACATATGAAGGAGAGATTACTCACTTGAGGGCCTTTTGCTGCAGGGTTTTGTTCCTCCGTTGGCAGTGGGGATGAGGAGGGGGATCTGGGTGTTTGTTTGCTTTTTCCTCTTCATAGCTGCTGAATATCCATCCTGGATCCATTGTGGCAAGGGGGGATGCTGCCATGAGGTGATGGGAGACACAGGCTTGTCTCCAGCCCTGGATCCTCATTTTATAGCATGATAGGATGGTTTGGGTTGGAAAGGACCTTAAGATCATCTAGTTCCAACTGTTTGTCACCTGATGCAAACGGGAGCTACTGGGCCACCCAACTTGCTTTCCAGCAGCCCACCAAGCCCAGAAATACTCTTGGCCTCCTCTTCAAGTTAAGCCCCATCCCAGGGACTGCACTCAGCCAGAGGAAAGCATTCCCTGCCCTGGTCCAGCCCCACTGATCCCTCTTCACATCGTGGTGTCTGCCCAGGGATGACACAGGGTGTAGGGCTGGGTGATGCATGGCTCCTGGACACGTTTGGTAGGAGAGGTGATGGTTTTGGCCAAGCTCTGGCCAGCGCTGGAGCTGATGGCACAGTGTGAGAGACATAGCAATCACCCAAGCCAACACACAGCAGAAGCCCAGGCACATCAAACCTGCTGTTCCTATTTACTTACTCCTTGATCAAGAGAGGAAAACAGAAAGGAACAAGGAGCAACGGATGAGAGGGCACAGAGAAGGAGTGAAAGGGTGGAAATCAATGCTGAGGCCAATCAGTGATACTGACAAGGTCTCTAAGGGGCTGATGGCTCCATCCATTGCCCTGGTGCCCACAGGGGCTGCCAGAGGGACTCCCACAGCCCAGCTAAGCAGAGCTGAGCATCCGCAAAAGCATTAAGAGCCAGCCAGGAATCGAAGATTTGTTATTACCCAGCAGTGGAACAATGTCTTAGCTGGGTATATTCATCACTGCTCCAGCCCCCAGGGCTGGAAATATGTTGAGATTGCAGATTATTTATTTATACTGGAGAGATGGGGGATGCTGGAAGGAGCTTACTCCTCTCTGCATGTGCTGCTGCATGACACCTGCTAGACCGAAGGCCCTGGGGCTGCCTGAGAGCAATGCACTGATTTACAGCACCTCAAGGCCCAGGGGTTTGGGGCATCCTTTGTGTGAAGAGCAGGAAGAAACCTGGAGACTACTGGAAGATCTGCAGTTGAAACTCTCAACACCATCAGCTTGTGCTACCCTTGGTGTTGCAGGAGTACACACATATGCATGGAAGGCCCTTGAGACGCAAGACTCCCGGAGAGAGGGTCCAGAGGAACCTCTGGTCCTCTCAAGGCAAAATTATCCACATAATTCTCTCCTATGGAAGTAGCTGAAAAGCCCCAGGGTGGAGGATGTGAAATCATGGAGGTTCTCATAAATAGGATTATTTTTGTTTTCTCTGGCTAGAAAGAGTTGCTAAGAGTAGGGCAGCCCTAAAATGACAGCTCAGCACCAGAGACCTGGATGTTCCTCTGAAAAATGATTTTTCTTGGGTATAGGAAACCTCTAAGACCAAGACACTGAAGCAAAAGCCTTTCACCTTGGGTGCATGCAGGAAAGCTGGTCCTGAGGAAAACACCCTCTCTGTTGGATGGGAAAAGCTTCCACCTGGTACAGGGCACTGCAGAGCACTGCGAATAGTTATGGCTCATGAGCAGAAAGGAGTTAGTTTTGTTTCACATTTCTGGGGCAGAAAGCACTTTCCTCAACCAGGCAAAAATAATATTGTGGATAAAATGAAACCAGGAAACCTTCTTTTTTTGTAAGTAAAATGGTGCTGTGGGGGAGGAAGAAGCTACTTTTCACCAGTCAGAAATCTAAGAGAACTTTGGAACAAAGCAAGCAAGAGAACATCTGCATTTGTTTCCTCTTCAAAATACATCGGTAGAAAAAACTACAAACCCCGTTTTCCAACCCAGGGTTTCCTTCTGGCTCTGCAGCCGACAGTCCCTGTGGTTCTTGTTTTCTCTTAGCTGATTCCCACACCTGCTACCGGCTTTCACTACATGATTCGTGCTGCTGATTCAGGGAAGTATTTACAGCTCCACAGGGCTGGGAGGGGGGGTCGATACCCACACCAGGTACGCAAGGCAAGGGCCATGCGGGAAGGAGATGCAGCCACCCTGGGGAGTGATGCTGGTCCCAGTACAGCCAAGAGGGTTTTAGTCTGAACTGAGATTTGAACCTCAAGGTGGGGGAGAGGAGGAACAGGGAGGGATGGGGATAACGATGCAGGGTTAGTGCCAAATCCCTGACCCCCACCACAGCCAGCACCAGCAGCTCCAAGCAAAAGTTGAAAAGACTGGCTCAGGAGAATAAAAGCCCACTGCAATGCAAGGGGATGGTCCAAGCAATGCTCCACTCCCTCCATCTAATCCGCTTCCCTACCCCCCTCATCCCTGGAAAACCCAGAACATCAGGGCAACCCGCAGCAATGTGCCCTGCAGACTCCCCTGTGCAAGAGTGGGATCTGCACTGCTGTGAAGTGGCATTGAAGGGCAGCATCAGCCCCATTTCACAGTCAGCCCCTCTGTGCCATGCTGCCCCATCACAGGCACCAGGGCACTGGGAAGCATCCCAGTGCTGCCTGTGCTGGCATGCATGCTTCCCACCGCTCCCTGCCCCCTCTCCTCCTATTTTTCCCCTATTTCTTTCCACTGAGCAGGCTCAAAATGCAAAGCTGGTGCCTTTGTAATAGCGCAGCATCGTTAGGGCCCTCCTGAAACCAGGGCAGGGAGAGGGGGAGAGACCAGCTCATTAGCAGGCCGCTTTGAAGTGGGCTCTGTTTGGGGTTCATTTGTATGCCGGCAGAAGGGAAACCTCTGTGTTTCAAGGATGTTTTTTCTGGAGGGGCTTCCTGGAAACATAACAAACATGACCCCGAGGAGTGCTCCCCCAGCCCACATAGGCAGCGCAGGCGGGAGATGAAACGCAGGCACAAAGGCAGCCCAGCCAAGTTCCCTTGTTCCTCCCTCCAAGTTCCTTGGAGCTGGCGCCAAGCGAGTCTATTTGTTGCACAAGTGGTCCCTATCTGAGCTATAGGGATCCCACGGCTCAGCCCTACGTCTTCCCATCCTGCCTGTTCCCAAAGAGCAGAGAGCAAAGCTGGGTGTTCCTACCTGGATATGACACAGGTGGCCCAGGGATCTTGGTAGGCACGATGCCATCGTGGGCTCATCAGGGTCTGCCCTGCTGTCACCCCATGCGCTGTGACTGGGTGCCTGCAGATTGAAATCAAGCCATAGCTCTCAAATGGAATCAATATGGAAAGGTGCAGAGTTGGGTTCCCCTCTGAGCCACAGTTTGCTGACACACCAAGCAGAGCCAGTACTGGTGGGCTGCACTCCCGGGGGGGCTATGACCCTTTCTGCCCCACTGCCTTGAAGTAAAAGAAATCCTGAGCCTTACGGTGCTTTGAGAGACCACAAAACACATTCCCGAGGGCTCTCTGCTCACTGCTCCACTGTGCCCTCTTAGGGATGAAGGATGGGACCCTCTATCCCACCCTAGCCAGCAGCTCCCATCAGGGCTGGTGGGAATTCCCACACAAGGAAGCAGCAGCCCTCAATAACAGAACCTGGATGGCTCTACCTCCCTCACCCTGCCTCTCTCCCTTCCCTTCAGCAGCCTCTCTCTCTGCCTGCCTCTCCCTGGCTCCATCCAACTCTGCTTCCCATTCTCTCCCTGCAGCGCTGCTGGCGACAGGGAACACTCGGAGAAAGACGAATTGGAATGACACGCAGGCTCCGGTGTGACTGCTGGGGTGATGCATGGGCAGCTGTCACCCGGCGCTCGTCTGAGTGCTGCAATGAGGGACCGACCTCCTCTGCCGAGGGGTCAAGGACCTTTGGAGGGCAGGAGGAAAATAGTCCCTTTTGTCCATGCTCCTGCCAGCACCATGGAGCACCTCAACTGCAGCTTAAAGCAGTGACTTCCCAGTGCTGTTTCTCTATGCTAAGTCTCCTGCTTTCTACCAATGAGAGCAGCAAGGAGCCATCCCAAACCTCTTGCCTCCCATGCTGATGGTCCCAAAGGATCACCAAAACATGACAAGATGCTGCTAGTGCCAGGATCCCAAATCCTGCCTCATTCCAAATGGATTTGTGTTAATACTGAAATAAAGATGGGACTCAACAGAGCAGCCCAAGGCTGACGGTAGCGATGAGCTCTCGAGCTCTCCCATCATCTGCATCCCTTTCTCCCTGTTCCAAGCCTGAGGTCCCTCCCTGTGACCTGCACCTATACTGAGGTGTCTCAGGGGCAGCTTGGCAGCAGAGCAAATGCTACCAGAGCTGCTACCCCCCTGGTTGGAGAAGTTTGCTGACCCCCATAACCAGCCAGGAAGCTGGAATGTCATAGAGGAACATGCTAGGCTTTGTTGATACAATGGGGGAATGATTTTATCATCAGTGCATAGGAAGACAAGCATGGGAGAGACCTCTGTGGGTCACCTACCTTCAGCTTCTCCTTTGACAGCACTGTGTTTGTAGGGTGGAAGTTAATGCCCCTGGGTTGAAGATCCAATGGACTTCAGCCTGGAAAAATTGGTTAAACAACTCCATCATTCCTCAAAACGCCATCTCAGGATGACTGCGAAATTCAGCTCCCAGCTACCAATTCCTGTCAAATCTGGCAAAGCAGCTTGCCTAAATAACTGTGTTTCTAGCAGAGATATGATGCTGGAAAAGTTGGATCATTTCATCTGAATGGAAGTGAAACAAACTCAGACCTTTCATTTGCTCTGATGGAGGAGGAAAAAAATACGTTTAAAACCAAATGACACAAAGTGGTTTATTTCTAACCAAACATTTCAGCTGGCTCAGGAGACAAAGAAAAACCTTTGTTGGTGCGAGAGGGACACTGGTTTAGCCTCCTGAGGAACAGCAAAATGAGAATCTTCTCCCCAGTCAGCCACTCAAAATGAGCTGGGATCTGGGAATCCCTCATGCCTGGCCCCATTGCTCCCAAGGGAGAGGTCCGGGGGTGACATCCCCATCCGTGCCACCCCATCCATGGCCATAAAGCCCAGGCAGCGTGTCGAGCAAGCAGGTTGCGTGAGCCATCCCTGCCTCCTCCCCAGGCTGAGCGCTTGCCAGGTTGGAAAAGAGCAGGGAAGAAAAGGCTATCACAGAGCTGGACAGATGCAGCCAGTTGGCATCAGCCACTAAATTACCAGCCAATTTCCCCACATACAACCAGGGGACCTGGGCTTTCAGCTGAGCACATTAAGGCTGGAGCCCCTTTTAATTGCTGTAGTTCTTAATACGTGTCCCTCAACTTTGGTGTGTCTGACAGCCCTGATGGAGCCAGCTTTTGAAGTGGGGGAAATGTTGTTACCTGGTTTATTTAGGATCTTCCTGGCATGCTCCGATTGGTGTGAACAGATTCAGGCTTTGGGGCCGATTTCTCTCTTATCCCAGCATGGAGAGCAAGCAGGAGCACCATCCCTATGGTTTCTCCCTGTGGATGCTGACAACTGTGTGACAAGTCAAGTATTGACCATAGTAGGAGGCTGGGGACCAGCGAGAAGATGCAGGGATGCAATGACCCTGTGGGCATGCTGCTGGTGCTCGGTTGCTGAGAGGCAAGACAAGGAGCAGAGAAAGCTGAGAGACCCTTAGCAGGTCCTGTCAGCCTTATTCACACGTTATCAGATGGGGGAAGCCCAAAGGACAGCGAGGGAGGTAATTAATCTTGGTGTCGAGCAGAAAGGCTCTTGGAGAGGAGGGGGGAGGTCGAAATGTGGCACAGTGTGAGGAGAGATGGGAACTTTGCTAATGCTTGAATGGCTTTTTGCCCTTAATGTGAAGTTCACCCCAGATCTGAAGACACCTTCGTACTTCCCCCTCAGTTTAATTTGGATTTTTATTTGGGATCATCAGTTTCTCCTCACCATAAAACACATCATCATCACTGTAAAGCGCTTTTATGACACCTTTATCTGATTATCTGAAAGTACTTAATCAGCATTAACTCATTAAGCTTCCCCATGGCCACAGCAGGAGGAAGGGGTCTGTGCCTGCTTTGAGAGCAGCCCTGTGCAATGGGGATGGTTGAGGCTGCAGCTGGTGTCAGAGCATCACCTGGTCCATGGTCCCACAAGCACTGCCATAGGGAACTTACCCTTTTTCCTGCATGGAGCAAGGCTGAGCTGGGTGGAGATAAGGTTTATCTGGTAGGTGGACCTGCACCATATATTTCAGAGATCAAAGGAAGAGCACCTCACACACTCTCAGCATCCCTAAAGAGGTGTTAGGGCTGCATCGCCTGGTCCTTGGGGTGGGATTGCTGTGATTTACCTGCTTGTCTTAATGCAATACATAGGATGCAATAACAGAATAATAGGGTCCTAGCCAGCTCTGACTGCAAAGACAGAGCTGTCGAAACAATCCTCCTGACTCCCATGTGCCATGACAACAAAGAACAGAAAGGACATACCTAACCACACAATCGGGGCAGTGGATTGTGGGGTGCTGCCAGACACCTTAGGGTCCCCTCCTGCAGTATGCCAGGACAAGGCATCCACACACAGCATCAGTCATTCAGGGATGACCGTTCTCCTGGCTCCGGTGGCAAATTAGACCCCTGGAAAGGGGTGGTGGGCAGGGTTGCCCATCTGCTCCTGTTTTTGTCCATCAATTAGCCCTCATTTCCAGTGTGCTGACTGTGGTTCATTGGTTTCCGCTTCACGTTTCTTGTGGTTTCCAGACACCATTGCACAACAGCTCTGTGCTGTCTCCAGAGAGCTCTTGCCTTTGGATTCAGGCCATTTGTTCCCCCTTTCCCCTAACCCCCCCCTTTTTCTCCCCTGTTCTTTCGCTTCAGGCTCATTCAATCAGCGCTCCCCTCCAAGAGCAGACCCTGGCCAGGTACTTCAGGATGGCCACCAGCATCCACCCATTGTTCATCCACTGCTGTGTTCTCAGATGGTCCAAAACCTCTATGCAGAGCATCCCCTGCTGCCATCTCACCAGAGCTGCATCCACATCCCCCTAGTTGGCAAAGCCACACATCCCCAGCAACATTTCCTGCTAATCCAAATCATTTCCCCCTCAGCCTGCTTATCTCCATCAGTCCTTGCACCCACAGACAGGGATTTTCACTTCAGAGCGCATGGAGCAGGTCCTTGCCTCCTCCTTGCCCATGCATGGGGCTGGTGGCACAGGCACATGGATCATCAAGGTCCCTCCCAGCTCCATCTCACCCTCCAGCCACTTAGCCAGAAGAAATGGGATGCTCTGGGCAGTGCAAACGTCTCTCTTCAGATTAGGGCAGCAGGGCTGAGGGGACAACACCGGTAGGAATGGGACAGGAGAAGACACCCAAGGCCAGGAAGGAGAAAGGATAAAGTTTAGTCAATTCTAACACTACTTCAGCATCATGAGCCTGGGGGGAAAACTTCAGCCTTCGGGCTTGGAGAGGTAGCTAATTCTTTGATTTCTGGCCAAAAAAAAAAGCCCTGTGCCTAATAGGACAATGCAGGTGGTATGGGTTTGGGGTTGGATTGGATTCATGTCCTGGGCATCTCTGATTTTAGGAGAAGAAAACTGGAATTAGGGGAAAAAACATGCTGATGGGACTTTGGGTGCATGGCTGGAACCCCCCTTCCCACCCTAGGATACCAGGAGCCCCCCTCCACCAGGCAGCCAGTGCTGGAAATGCCCCTGGATGGGCTTGGGGGTCTCCTACACAGCCCCAGCCAGCAAAGCTGGTGTGAGGTATCCCAGGATAGGGCTGGGGCTCAGGAAACACATGTGGGGCTCTGCCCTCCTCAGTGGGGCTCTCAGGTGCCAGGCAGGGCTTTGGTTTCCCATCATACAAACCTTGTACAGAATCAAAGCATCACTTTGTATCCCCACATCAAATCATCGCCTCTGGCAAAGACAGAAATAGAAAACAAATACCTTGGCATATCTATGGGTTTCATCTGTGATGGTGTTGTCAGGCAACAGAAGCTCATGGAGAATCCTCACTTATATTTTAGGTCCTATCCTGACCTTTCCTTTGCTCTCTCAACTGGTGCTGCTGTATTCCAGCCATCCATTTCTACCTCCAAAAGACATTATTATTTCATTCCCTTTGCATCTCCTGATGGCCAAGCAGTTCTTCTGCTGATAGAGTTGAGCATCAGTCGGTAAATCAGTGGCAACAGAAGTGCTGAATCATTAAAACTTATGCTGTAATCTGTTTTAGCTGGGTTTCGAAGTAAGTGGCTGGGAGAGCACACATACACTCTGCCTCTGCTATTGAAACAGGGATGCCCACAGGAGGAAGGAAGGCAGCATCTCTGTCTGGAGAGTCCAAATACCCTTTTCTCTCCTTCTTCTGCCCATTTGTGCAGGCTTTGGCTAGATCTAGGTTCAAACTAAACAAAATTGGTAGTGCTACAGGGCTACAGGTCCCTGCCTGACCCAGTGTCTGGGTTTGTGGCTTGGATCTCATTTGGGGAGGTATTTGTGCTTATGCTCCAGGTCTGCCCGAGTCATAGAAGTGAGACAAGGCTCAGTGAAAGGAGCAGTGAAAGGGCTGCCCACGCTTTGCCATCTCTGTTACACCACTGCCTTATTCTTTCCCATCCTGCCCAAGACAGAAAACCAGCTCCACACCAGGTTCTAACCTAGCGTGGCAAGCATGTCCCATGAAGCACACATAACTTGGTGTGCCCATCCATGTATATGCAGGACTGCGGATACAGGCAATGATCTTTAAAGGCAAAACCAAAGTAAAACACTCAAGCCAAAGAGGAGCAGTCCCTGCTCTTCCTGGTTGTGGCCAAGGTGGCTCCATCCCATTTCAGTTCTTGCATGAAGGGGAAAAATCTTTTCTCCTGTGAGCACTGAATTCGTCCTGAGTTAAGGCTAAAAAACATTAAAAAACTAGAAAACGTTTGAAACTAAAAAGGGGGATTTCTAAGTCAGGGAATAATGCAGATATGGTGGGAATAATGCAGATTCTGTGCCTGCTTTCTGAGCCCTGGCTGTACCTTTGGGTCTAGCAGGTCTGAGCGTGAGCCACCACTTAGTGCAATCCTACTTTGCCTAGCACAGAGATGTAAGTGGGATGCCTGGGCTGGGCACAGAACCTTCCTGCAAGCACTCATCCTTCCCCGTCCCAGAAGCTCACACCAGTGTTGGCATCTTATCTGGGGAGGTAGGGAAGTGAGAAGGAAATCTCAGCACTAGGACACAGCATCTGCTGCTTCCCAATCCACAAGCTGCCTTTTGCCTCCTCTTTACTAAATGGAGAAATGAGTTTCTAGAAGATGCTGGGTGAAAGATCCCAGAGCAATCACAGAGGTGCCTTCTCCCCAGAGCAAACTGCCCAGCACAGAGATAACCAGAGGGTCACCATCTCCCCAGCTGCAACATCAACTTCCCCTCCAGCCTTTGGAAAGCAGCATCCCACATGGAAACGCTGCTCCAGCAGAGCCACTTTTATTCCAGACCAGGCTGTTTCTCACCCTCCATGGGTGCTTTTCTGCTTGCTCCCAAGTGAAGTGACCTTTTCTTCCCTGATTTTCCCTTTTCCTTGTGGTCAGCAAAGGAGGAAAGCAAAGGGCAGAATCTCCCTGGACACAACAGCTTCACACCCTTGGGATGGCTGGATTCCACTGGGCACAGCAGCACAACCAATGCATCTCTCCAGCTTCCGCAGCACCCTCTGCCCAGCCACATCCCTACTGCTGTCACCTCGAGGAGCTGCACAGAGCTTTAGCTGCTACAAGGGATCAATGTGAACAAACAGTCTCAGTCTTGCTCTGGTTCCTCCCAGGGGTCCTCAGTGATGTTCAGCCTCTTCCAGTTCAGAGGCAGGCTCAAACCTGGATAAGGAGATCTCACTCCTGCAGTAGGTTCCTCACAGCAGTGGCTTCTTATTGTCTGAGCCTAATTCCTGAGGAGGTTTTGCAGCATCTCAGAGAGGGAAAGGGCTGGAGGTTCCACGAGCTCCTTTGGGGAACTTCCTCCAGTGTAGCACTGCAGATCCTCAGGGACCACACACCTCAGGTGTTCATACTGAACCCTAAAATCAGAGACAAATGGATGAGTCAATAGACAAGTGGATGTAAGATGACAGGTAGAAGATAAATAGAAGGATAAAGAGCTGGGTGGAGGGAATAGCAAACAGGGATGGAGGGAGGGAGGACAAGAAGGGTACCATGGGCTGGCCATGCAGGCTGATGGATTCCACAGACAAGAGGCACAGCAGTGCATTACTCCCCTCTGCCTGAAGCAGAGGAGAGGATGGGCAGCCCTGGGGTCACACAGGGCTCCCCGCACTCAGCCCAGCAGCCAGCAGGGCCATGCATGATGCAGCAGCAACGCTCGGGGGTTGCCTGTTCCCTTTGAAGCAGGTGATTTGGCAGGGCAGCACTTCTGCTGGGAGCAGGCCTCACAACAAGAGGCTTGGCTTCCCTCCTACAGCACATGCTCTCCCTCCCCTCCACGCTTCCCACTGCACACAGCCCAGCCTGTCTCCCCCCTTCCTAACCCAACCTCATTGTCCCCGGGAGATGCCTCCTTCCCCCCCTCCCCACCTCTCCCTTCTCTCCCTGGCAAATGCTCCCCCTCCTCCTGGATCCAGCCGCTCTCATAATAGCATCCTTTTCATGGAGACAAATTGTCCAGCCGGGGGCTGCACCTGAGGGCTTTCGCCCTTTAACAAATAGCCTTTTAATTTTCTGCCAGAAGGGCATGGAAAGGGGGGAGAGGGAAAGACGGGGGGCTGGAGAGGGGGCTGCACAGAGGAGAGAGAATCAATCAGACATCCATCTTCATCATTGCTGCCAAGGGACCATTTGCACTGGCTGGATGCCCCTGGGGGAAGGTGGGGTGAAAAAGAGAAGAGGTTGGGGTGAGGGGGAGGCGGTGAGGGGACGGGGAAGGAGGGGAGGGGGGGGTCATAGAACTACAGGGCTTCTGAAATCCATGCGGAATAGTTGCCCTCCAGGAAGATAACAGCAACCCTTGGAGCCCAGGGAAGGGAGCAGAGTCTCATCCTCCTGTTCTTACTCTACTCTCCAAAGAGGTCTGAAGAAGAGTCAATAACCCCAGTCCAAGGGGATGCAGCAGCCAAGTGGAGCCAGCCTGACCAGGGGAGAGCCTCATCCGTGCCCCCCTGGAAGTGGAGAACTCCAAGTGAGACGAAGAACAAAGAAATATGGGGAGAAGCCCCACCAGCACCTCCTAATCCTACAGCATGGACATCCCATCTCGCACAGCTTCCACCACAAGGGAGAAGGACCAGAAGAGCTCGAAATCCTCCTCTCCCTGACGCCTGGACCGCAAGGAGGGAACCAGCAGACGAAGCACCAAATCTCCTTCCTCTGCTCCAGATTCCCTCCTGCATGGGGACACGGTGTCAGCTTCGGCTGGAATCTGTCGCCTTTTCCCAACAACAGCAAAGCGAGAAGTTAATTAGATGTTTGCAATCCAATTTACATCCTGTTGGTGAAACCAGCATTTCAGTGTAACCCGGGCCGGCAGCCCCCGTGCCCTCGCTCCTCTGCTATATTTATTTCACAGCTCTGCAGAACTGCCTCAGCCGGGTCAGAACTCTTCCATTATCATTTCATCAGTGCCTCTTACTCTGTAATTACAAGCTGCTTCCATCACCCCCCTCCTCCTCCTCTTCTTCCCCCTCCAAGCACAAGGTGGGAGATGCTGGTCATGCTTTAAGCCTCTTCTATGATTTGTCTCACACACTTAGGCCGGGAACGGTTTGGCCGTGGCTTCAGCAGATAAGCAAGGGAAGGTGGCTGGGAAAGGGGGGGGGGGGCGTGTGGTTCTCCTGCCTCCCCATCCCCAAGGATTACAATATACAGATGCACCAATGAATAGCAATTAATACTGGAAAGGAAACGCAGTGTGGAAGAGGTTGGGGTCAATTTGGTCGGAAGAAGAAGAGCCGCAGAGCCATGGGAGGTCTATGGTATGTTCCTTCATGTGTCCCATGCCCAGACCATCGCTCATTCCCAGACACTCACTGGAAGGGTGCTGGCTGGTATGGAACAAACCTGTGCCAGGGTACATGCACAGAGGTGGTCAGAACTCCTCTCCATACCTTTAGAAATAAAGATGAGAGCTTTGTGAGCCCTGTGGACCACCCACAGCTCCAGTGAACTCCAATGGGAGGGAAAGGTCCTTAAGGAGCATCTCAGATGCTTAGCATGCAGAGCCAGGGACCAGCATCTCTGTTCACATGGGACAGGCAGAGATGGGGACTCGAGTCCCATGGTGGTGTTGCCACCAGAGGACAGTGTCCAGCCAGCACAGTGGGTCATTGCTGGGGTCCACCTGTAGACCCAGCAGCACTGGTCACCACACCGAGCATCCTCTCTCTACGTTACAATCCATCCCCTCCCCAAAACACCACTCTCTGGAGTGGTAACAGGCAGAGAGATGCTCACCCCTTCAGGTAACATGTTGTCCATAGGGACAAGCCATCACAGGACTCAGACCCTGAGTCTGGTTGGGATGGAGGTGGCAACTGGAGGAAGAGATGCTATTTCAGTGGGTGGACAGGGCCTGGATGCACAGGGCACAGCCAGGAGCACCCTGCTCTGCTGCTAAGTCTGGCTCCCTTTCAGACACCTGAGAGCATGAGTCTGACAAGAACTTGCAGACAGCATGAATACACACACATGCAGCCAGCTCAATTGCCCATGAGAAGGTTCATGTAATTAACAGGCAGGCAGCTTTCCTTCCATGTGGCAAAGAAATGAGAGGGGGGTATCTTTCTGGGCCCATTCCCTGAGTAGGTTTCTGCTCAGAGGAGCAGGGACCCCAGTGCAGTCTGTGACCAGGACTCCAGGGGCAAGGATGGATGGACCTCAGGCCCCTTTGCCCAGCCACGCTGCCCCTCCATGTGCAACCTGGGTCCTTTCCCATCCTTGAGGGGAAAGAAAAGCCTTTTCCCTGCTAAATCTATGGTGCAGGGAGCCCCTTTTTTGCTGGTAATGGTGGAAGAATGGAACTTAATGCTCCTTGGGCTGAGCCATGCTCATATTCCCTGCTCTGTGTGATCCCCCACCCTGTGCCGAGATCCCCATATCAGCACTGGGGACAGCATTTAATGCATATGTCCATCACACACTATACCATGATCACTCAAGAACAGTTCCCAACCCCGGGGCACATCCAGCTCTGCCTGTGATGCTCAACCCACGCTTGCTGTGATGCCCACAGACAGCACCAAGCACAAAGACACCTCGATCCCTCCCTAAAACAAAGATCAAAGCCTCTGCTCTATGCCTGAGAACACCACCCCCCTCCCCGCTGCTGGAGGAACATTAAAACCCCATTAACCTGGGGTTGTTATTAATCATGCAACATTACCCAGTGGGGACAGCCCTGACGTGAGTGCCCAGGCTCTCCCAGCTCCACAGCCTGGCTCCAGGTGACACGGGAAGGTGGGATTCGTTTATAAGCATGAGCTGCAGATAATGGATTTCCTCCACGAGGCAAAGGAGGAAAAGCTTTGGAGAGATTGGAAATAACCACCCCGAGGCAAGGCAGGGACTGGACTCCAGATGCCTTTCACCCCTGCGGATGATAATCCCCTTTGTGGCTGGGGTAAGGGCAAGGCAAGGAAACCACGATTTATCATCTGCTTGAATCACATCCATCCTCTGGAAGAGGGTTTCCAGCTGTGCCACAGAGCACACCCAGTGAAAGGCAGAGATCCCACACTGAAATCAACCCCAGGGCCCAATGATGTTCACTTTGGAGACCTCCTAAGGACATAGAGGGGTCTTCATTGTCAGGCACAGAGCAGGTACTGCCACGAGAGCAACCCCTCCACCTGCAATCCACGTACATAGGCTGAAGCCCCATCAAGCCCTCAGAGTTCCATGATATTAGAGCTTTCCCCTCATGCATAGAAGCAAGCAGGGGGGCTAATTGCTTCTTATGACACTATAATGGTAGGACTATTTACACTAGATTAAAATCCAATTCATAATGAGGTATAATAACTTTGCAAATGCCAGGATTCATCTAAGGGCGAGGAGCGGCGCTGAGACAGAGCTGAGCAGCCTTGGACTTGGAGCCTGAGCCTTGACATGGCAGGAAAGGGCTCTTGCCAGAGCAAGGGTGAGGGGGTGTCGTGGTTTAAGCCTCCAAGCCACGCAGTTTTACTCACTCACTCCCCCTCTTTCTTCCCCCAGTCCCGGGGGGATGGGGAGAAGAATCAAAAGAATTCAACTCGCACAGGTTGAGATAAGAACAGTTTAGTAACTGAGGTATAACACAAATCACTGCTGCTACCACCAGTAATAATACAAGGGAAGGGAATACAACTGCTCACCAAGCCCGACCCAGCCAGTGCACCCCCAGTCCACCACCACACCCTTCCGGGTCTCTGCCCTCCGTGTTCACATCCTGGGCATGACGTGCTGTGGTATGGAATAACCTCTTTGGTCAGTTTGGGTCAGGTGTCCTGTCTCTGCTTCCTCCCGGCTCCCCTCCTCCCTGGCATAGCATGAGACTCAGAAAGTCCTTGGCCAGACCAAAACATCACCAAGCAGTAACTGAAAACACTGGTGTTATCAGCAGCTGCTTCCAGGCCCAAAATCAAAAACACAGCACTGCACCAGCTACCAAGAAGGAGAAAAAAACGACTGCTACTGCTGAACCCATGACAGAGGGTTTTGTTGCTTTCTGCCTCTTTGGTTGCTTCTCCCATAGGTTGAGCACATGGGATGGAGAAAGGGAACATGGGGACTATGGGCACAGCCCTGGAACAGCTTTAGACCCAAGAGGAAGAGGGAAGGAATGGCGCAGAAGGAGGTCTGCAAAACGCATAGAATGGGTGAATTGTGCATGAGAAAATGGGTAACCTGTGGATGTGCCAGAAACAGGGATCATTCCCTGGGAAAGACACAGATAAACAAAAGCCCTCCCGCCACATTGAAACCTGCTGGGTACCAAGGATGCTGAGGCAGCCTCCAGACCAGAATTTGGCATTCCTATAATGCCTAGATGCTACACACCATGTAAGTATCATCAGGCGCCCCTGAAACCCATTCCACATGCTCCCAAACAGTCCCATTCAGCCGCCCACCAAGGACATGAGCAGAGATACGCATCCAGCACTGCCATCTCCCCAGGCCCTATCCTGCATGTGAGTACCTGCAGCAAAGAAGGGGGGGGGGGGTGCCCTACAGGAAAGCATGGGCTGAGCTTGTACCCAGCTTGGATTTGCTTCCCGCCACCATCCCATGTTTACGGATGTGACCTTGAATGAGCCTAGCAGCACATCACTCCTGTCTCATTCAAAGGAGGTATTTATTTATTCCCTGCCAATGACATGGGCTGATGGTGCCCTCTGAATTCCAAATAGGGCTCAGCTCTGCTTTGAGAGTCTGTGTGGCTCTGCTAGAAAACAGAGAGGAAAGGACTCAAAAAGCTGAGACCTGATTTCTTGATTGCTCCCCACATCCAAGGGCTCTGTGCAATTCCTGGATCCCACCAAGTGGGCTCAGTGTGGTGCTGGCATTTTGCACGTGGGTTTAAGCAAGGAACCTCAGGTCTCCAGCAAGCACCAAGGTTCTCTGCTGGGTACCAGCACTAGGGACTGCTCCAAAGGAGCATCACCAGAGCTGCAACTACAGAAGGCAAGCAAGCATCAGGCTAGGAGATGGAAAGGATGCTCAGGTTAGCATGAGCTCTCCTGTGCTGATAGGACTCACTCTCCCAGCATCACCCTGCTATCATCCCACATCTCCACATATGCCAAGTTCAAAACCAGCTGTCTGCTAAATAAAAGGAGAAAGCAAACCCTCCAGAAACCTGATTCTTTAGGACATAGTGCTCTGAATTTGCCAGTCATCTGCTGGACACTCAGTACCCCCAGCTTGTGGCATGTGCTGAGGACAGGGAGAGCTAGAAGGAGGACTTGATTTCCTAAAGGGTGAAACCTTCTCCTCTATATAAACTCTTCCTCAATGAGATCACTTAAACAGGTACCCAAAGCACACGAACAGAGGAGGGGTATTGAATTCCAAAACCAGCAATAACCTCAGCACTCTTTGTGCTTAAGAGAAAACCAGCTGAGCCTCAAATACAGCAAACTCAAAGGTGCCAAACTTGCATTCTCAGCAGCAAAGGGCTCTCCCTGGTGTCTGAGCTGAAGATACCTCCATTACCTGAGCACAGCAAGTTCCATCCCATCCCATCTGAGCAAGGTGAGCCCATGTCAGCAGTAGGTCCATGGCAATGAGGCAGGCTTGATATCAGGCTGGAAATACAAGTCACATCCAGGAGCACCAGCCAGCAACCACAAGACAGGTCCATGGTGACAAGATAGGTCCAAGTTGGGAAGACAGCCCATGGGTCCACATCAAAAGGGTCTGTAGCCAGGCATGGACAAGGCTGAAGCAAAGCTCAGAAAGAGAGCAAAGGCCCAGGCCTGGGCTTAAATAGACCTCCCACCATGGGCAGAGGGTGTGGAAAGAGACCACAGGTGAGGCTGATCAGAGCTATTGAAACCTATTATTGTCCACAGGGCCCTGACACCCATTGCCTTCAAGGCTGGGAGACTTATCTCAATGGGATGAGTGCACCAAGGCAGAAATGTTCTTCCTTGGGCTGTGGGTGTTTGCCTGCATCCTAGCGAAATTAAGAGGTGTGAGTAAAGATACTGCATGTCAAGTGGATGTTCAACCTTTTGGTTAGATTGAAGCCCTGACAATTGGTCCATGGCAGCTCCTGGGGGTGGCAGAGCCAGGTGAGTTTTGGTAGCCACAGGACCCTCTCTCTTTGGGGGTATGAACCGGCTGCAAGAAGCCAAGTCTTTGCAGGGTGACAAGGTGTATGGGGAGAGTATCTCTGAGGTAGGGACACATCTGCCCCATTACCACTACCATGTAATACCATGCTCCCCAACAGGTACCCCAACAGACCCTGTTGCAGCCGCTGCACCATGGGGTTCCTCACATGATTCTACAGGCAGATCCTTCCTCGTGGGAGACAGAAGATGCTCATAAAGTCACCCTTAAGCAGAGCACATGTATGGTAGATGAATCAATATGTTCAAGCTGTAAAGGAGGAGCCTGACATGTCCAATGCAGCAGATGGAACAGGACCCAGAAATACCTCCAACCGCATGGCACCTCCTAGGATCAGTCCAGGAGGGAATGAGGCTTCTTGGCCAGAGTCTGAACCAATTATCTTCTGGCAAAAGTGATGCCCTTCAATTCACCAGCACTGAGAACAAAAACGCCATTTCCACCCCATTCTGTTCTTGTTTGAATATGAGAGGGAGAGCGAGCTGTAGCAGGCGACAGAGCAGAAAGGGATTGAGAGGATGGCACTGCATCCCGATGGGAAAGAGCCAGTGGCCACTGCCCAAGTGAAATTCCAACTTTATGATATAATGGGCTTTTTCTAACCAGCGCTTGCTATTAACTTCGGCACTGGCTTAAACCCCTGGCCTCAGGCACAAGCAAAGCAGAGCTCATATACTGTAAATGTTAATACTGCTTTAGCACTGTAATAAGCTAAAAGGTGGATGCAAGATCTGGCACATTAATTCCTTTTTTCATCTTTTTAGCACATTTCAGGGTAATATGAATAATAAATATTTGAGCTCATGAAGGTTAACGGATGGATAGCCCTGGAGACTGGGACTCCCAATGTAGGAAGGCAACAGTTCCCTTCCTTATATTGGTGTCTCCAGCAGCGATCCAGAGAATCAGCCTCCTCTGGAGAAGTCAGAAGTGTTTTTTGGCAGGAAAAAAGCTGATGCAGACACTTGTTGCCTGGCATATTTGTTCACACTTCAAATAAGAGCTTTTGGCTTGGCGACTGAATAGAGTGGATGTTTCCAAGCATCACAAGGCAAAGCTATGGAGAGAGAAGAGCCTCATCCATCCCAGCACAAGCTCTCATTGAACAAGCCAGGTTTGGTCAGCAAAGGGCCCCCAAATTCAAATCTGTTCAGGCATGTAATTCCTACTGCAGCTAGGGCTAGATTCATGTGGACTGAAGAGCTCTGTGGTGGAGAATGGTCTAGAGACAGAGGCACTGGATGGATCCGACCCAGACATCTCCATCAGCCCTGAGTCTCCAGGTCTGGCCTTGTTCTGCAGGCACTGGGTCTAACTTAAAGGGCTTTTGTGTCTGTCCGGCTGCACCCACACAAAACCTCAAGGACAGCACCTGCAGATGCTGAGCATGGTGAAGGCTGGGCTATTGAGAGAGCTGGGTGAAAAGCTTTGGAGCTTGCCCATCACCTCCAGATTATGAAAGCACCACAATATGGACAACAGTGCTTGGGAAGAAAGGCACAAAGCTTTGGCATTCAGTCAGGCTCCACCAGAGAGCCCTAGCTCACCCCAGAGCAGAGAAGCAGTCCAGAAGGGATGTGGAACATCTTCTAATCCAGTCTCCCCCTCCACAACAAGACAGAAGCTGTAGTGCTGCTTTTCTGTGTGGTCCAAGGCTGATGGACACCAGCACTGTGGGACTCCAGGACACCCAGGGCACGTCCCTTCTCCTGGTAGCCAGTGATGGGATGGGTGAAGGAGGCATGCTCTGCTCTCATGATGTGTCACTACATGTTAAGGTGCAGGAGGAAGGTCTTAACAGTGCAGCCAACCAGGGGCAGAGACCCAGTCCCCTTCCTGCCTTATGGAGTGCTCCAGGAGCTGCAGGGGCTGATAGGACAGAGGTGCTGCATTCCCCCATCTGATGCCTGGTGCTCCCATCCCGACCAGTGCTGCAGGAAACTGGGATAGGCAAGGAGCACTGGGCTTGCACCATTCTGGGGGGACATTCAGAGATACAAGGGCAACTGGCAAGAGACATGGGAAGGGCAGTCTGGAGAAGCACTGCTTGATGGAGTGGGATGCTCAGCAAAGGGCTGGGTAACATAAACCAAGGGCTGATCATTGCAGGTCACTGGGACCCGCAGGAGGAAACAGCCATACAGAAACACAGCTGGGGACCACTGATGGCCAGGATCTTGGATGCCCGGGGGCCACAGCGCTCCTCACCAGCCCCATGCCCACCTCCATGTGCACATGGAGACATCCCCAACCATCTCCTCCATACCCCAATTTGGCGGGGGGGGGGGGATGTGCAGCCGCCAACCGCTGTCCGGGGGTGCGTGCCTGGGTGCTATAAAAGGCTCCAGTCCCCCATCCCCATCTCCTCCTTTCACTTGGCTCACCCTTGCGTGACAGCAGAGCCCCCCCTCCTTCCCTGGCAATCCTTGGGGGATATCAAGGGCAAGGAAGAGAAGGGTTACCTGGAGGAAAGGGTTGCTAAGCAACACCTCCCCCGGACCCCCCCATCAAGCACCGCAAACCCAAAACTCGTTCCAGGCCTGCAACCAGATTAGCATATTAATGAGGCTGTAATTTCCCTGGAATTGTCTGCACGTCTATGCCCGCTCACAGCACACTGGCCCAGGAGTTTGCTATGCAAATAAACTGGTTTTACAGGCTGTGGCTTAATTAACTCATCAAGTTCATCTTCCTAACAAAAAAGGCAGACTAACTGCGGATTAATGGACCTGTGTTTGCTCTTCTCTCTCTCTCCCTCTCACCAGCTCCCCAAGGCAATGCTTCCCTGCGGACCCTTCCATCCCCGGCCGCAGCACTGGGTAGATCCTCCATCCTCGCAAGGAGATAAATCCTGGGAAAAGAGACTGGGGGGGAGGGGGGGGAGGATCTTAACACTGCTTCCAGCAGAGTCGGGGAGGTTTCCTCATCGACTTCAAGGGGAATAAGATGGATCAGGCCTCAAGGATGGTAATTACGCCTTCAGTCGAAGCTGGCAGGTGACCACTTAAGAGAAGGAGGTGGCACATCGTGACACTGTCTCTTTAAAATGGTTGTCTCTGTACAGATCAGGGGTTGGGGATTTGGGGGAGAGGGATTAAGGCACTTTGGGGAGAGGGATTAAGGTTTCTAGGTGAGCTCTGGCAATCCTGCCCCATCCCTAAGTGTGGAGTCAGAGCAGGTGGGAAGGATGCTCTCCCTCCTGGGTTAATTAGAAAGGCCTTTCTTGCCTGCATCCCATGCTCGGTGACATCCTGTCTGGTGAAAACGACCCCCCAAAAAGCAAGTATAAGGATTGACAGAGTCACACTGTAAAGCTGTGACTCCGTAAAGGGGAAGGAAAGGGGAAATTCACACAGCCCAAATTCTGTGTTCAACTGCAAATCCCTGGACCGGAGCTTCCTTTGAACATTAATGTCATTAAGAGTTTATTTCCCTTTCCCTTCCCTGCTTTTCCTGTTCCCCCCTTCCTCCCCTGGGGAAAGGGGAGCAGTTTTCTATTTGCTACCCAAATAGCAGATATTTGGGTTCACACGTCTCCCAGTTGCCCACACATCAGTGGGGGTTTGAAGCTGGGCTGAGAGCCCTGAGGCTGCGTGTGAAGTGACTCCAAGTGGAGATGAAATGTCTGAGCATATCTTTTCCCTTTTATTTCTTGCTGCATTGTCAGTTAATTGGAGCTTGACCTCCAGGAAGGTTTTCCACAGCTGGGAAGGTGGCCTAGGATACTGAATTCTGAGCTTAGGAATGGTGGGAATGGTTTCTTTGGCATTCATAGGATGAATTGTGTTGGCCTGATGCACAGAGCCCCGAGCAGTGGAGAGCCCAGCCAGCCAAATAAGCAAGGGGAAACTGAGGAATGGAGCTCAAGGTGGCCCCATGGCCACCCAGCTTGGGCCCTTGGCTTCCAACCCAACAAGCTACAGCAGATCTGCTGTCCATCACCCCATAGCAACACTACCACAGCTCACACACCCCTGGGATGTGCACTATGCAATCACCCTTGGTTTGCTGTTGGGGTGGGACAGGGACCATCTCCAGCAAAGACCACCTGGCTTCTCCATGCACTCAGCTCTGCAGCATCTCCTCAGAACCCCTCAGCAGAGATGCACATCTCCCCTGGGAGAAAGTTTAGGAGCACTCAGATCCCACTCTGCTGAAAACCAACCCTCTTACAGCCACCTCGGGATGGACTTAAGTTAAAGCTTTCTTGCTAAAGTTGGTTTAGACTGGACAAAGTCCTTGAAAAGAATCCAGCTGCACTCAGAAGCTTTTCTGCATTCACAGGGAAATGGACTGGCTGACCTAAAAGGTCTTTTCCATCTCTAATATCTGTGGTTGTGCGATTCATCCCTCTTCTTTGAAAGGGTTTCCTACATGAAACGTCCAGCAGAAGGGGAAAAAATGATACTAAATAATCTTTTTTCATTTCCTCTCATCATTGTCAGGGATTACGAGAGGTGAGGGATATGTCTGCTGTGACATTAACCAAGCAATGGAACAGAAAAGGCAAACCAGGATTCAGCTTAGTAGCCAAGAAAGAAGCTATTCATGCAAGGTGGGATAGGAGGAGACCTGCTTGGAGACATCCTTTCGAGGAATGCAATTGTTCCTTATTTTCTCAGATCTTGATAAAATACTGAGCTGAAGCTAAAACGAACGTCTTGTAAGAGCAAAGGAGGAAGGACCCAAGGAAAGGACCTCACTCCGAATGCTGTTACCAGGAGAGACAAGGAGCCATCATCTGGAGAAGAACAGCAGAGGAAGGCCTGCGCAAAGGGATGCTCTTTGGGATCACTGGAGCCAGATGTGGGTTCAATGTTCCTAACATCCTTCAAGGAATTTCTCTCCTAAGAGCTTGTCCAGTTTCCATCGAGCTTGTGCAGCAAAGAGTTCCACAGATAACTCATTGCAAGAAGTATAGATTGTCCTTAATCGTGCCTCTACTACCTTCACCTGGGGATATGAAAAGGGGGTTCATTTCGTGTTGGCCTTCTACGAGCTGTTTCATATAGGAATTGCTATCAAAAGCATCATGTACTCTCAGCAAGGAAACAGAAACTCCTGATGTCAGCCAAGATATTCCCTTGGGAATGCTGAAGTGCAACTTTCCATCTTGAAGCATGGGGAGGAACTGGGAGTTACTCCAAACAAGGGCTGCAGGAGAGGTCTATTGGCTTGTCCCACCTTGGCTCCCCCCTCCCCAGCCTCAATCGCACTCCCCCAGTCCGTACAGCCACATGGAAGTTGCCCCATCACTGCAGACTCTGTGTCCACCGCTGTATCCCTCCACTCCCCATATATAAAGCGCCAGTGGTGAGGTTGTCTCCTCTCCCATGCCTACCTGGTGACTTCAGCTCATAGCGTTGCATCAACCCAAGGCAGCTTATGAAGGACAAACTGAGGATCATCTAATTGCACCTTTCTCCCTGTCAAATAATGCCTTGCATTTGTTAATCCTTCCTATCCCACAGTGCTCAGCAGCAAACACAGGGTCATGTTGCTGGAAACAAGAAGCCTGTTTCAACTAGTTTCTGCTTTAAAAGTTGAGCATGGGGATGGATGCACGGTCCCATCAGGTGGTTTTCAGAAAGGCTGAGGAACCAACATTCAGAGGATGCTTGTGCAGACAGCCCAGCACCGCGCACGCAGCCACTCATCTGATGGCATCAGGATGGGAAGGCAACGGGGGACAGAGCTGCTATCCCTAAAATGAAGGCGAAATGCGGGAACACCAATGGAACAAACCCCTGTAGGAAGGCAGGCTCTGAATCTGATCCCGGATTTTACTGGTGATGTGGGGATCAGAGGTGGTTTGTACGATAACTGCCTATCTCCATCAAAGAGGAGGTGTTTACGTGGAGGCTTTTTGTGACCATAACATCGGACTTTCAGCTCTTTTTATTTCATTAATTTAATGGATTTTCATTCTCTTCTTTCATTTTCTGGGAGCAAGAGAAGCAATTTAACCCAAAACCCATCTCCAGTATCGCTCTTTTGCTGCAAAATGCATTTATACAGTTTTGCATTTTTATAAGCAAAGACTAAATGCTCACAGTCAAAGGATGATCACACATTTGAACATTTCCCAGGTACCATTCCTCTCCATAAGAAGTACCAATCCTTTTGCAGCCGACATTCCAGGACACTGGAATGTTTCTTTTCTCCTATGTAGCCACTACTTCAACAAAAGGGTGAAAACATCATTCTGGTACAGAAGAAAGGAGGGAAGAGGGGACCTGAGAGGTCCAAGTGGTGGGAAGTTGGATCTACACAACCTGAGCCTTGAAATTAAAGATTTCCCTTTTATGATTAATGAGGAGAGTGATAAAAGGAGGGAACAGATTTAAAAGAGGGAGACATCAAATTCTCCATCACTGAGCTGGTGCCTTTCACGGGGGAAGCTGCTGCTTATCCACGAGTGATGGGGCTGGATGCAGAAATTACCAGAGTTGTGCTCCATGGGAGGTCAGACTCCATGATCACCAGGGTCCCTTCTGGCCCTAAAATCTATGCATCTATTGATGCTCTGAGGCTTAAAAAGCAGCAGCTGCTCCTATGCAGCACCTAGTTCTCATAAGCATTTGGAATAATGGATCCATATTGTGCCAATGCATACTAATGTTAATATACATTTGCAGCATACAGTGTGATGGCTTTGGAGACACCGAGGTGTCAGATTGAATCAGTGTCAGTGACACACCGTACCAGGACTTCACGGCAGGTCCCTGTTGGCTTCTCCAGTGGGAAGCTTTCGCTTCTTTGAAATGATTGTGTTTATCCCTCATGTTTCTGGAGAGGAAAAAGAGAAAGAAAGAAAGGAATTGTAGCAGGCTCACCATAGGACTGGTGCCTGCAGTTCGCAGCCTGGTTTTCACTGGCTTAGAGGTGTGGATGTGAGGGAAAACAGAGAGCAATTCTGCATGAGGAGTGACCAAAGAGTTGAGAGGTGCAGCCCTTCTGCTCTCTCTGTTCATCTCCTCTCATGCACCAGTGCAAAGAAATGAAGAGCCAGGGCCAGGAGCTGCTCCCAGCTCTGTGCATGCGGTCCCTGCTGAAGTCCAGGGAAGTTCCACAAAGCATTTGCGAGCCAGAGACCTGAGCCTGCCACTGCCCCACTTAATCCCCACCCCGGCTTTTGAATGCAGAATCAGGCTGAGATTCTGCAAAGAGAAAATGACCTCTTCAATTACTGCTCTGGGATGGGATTGAGGGGGCACGGGAGGGACACACTGCTCCCTCTGCACCCACAGCCAAGCACGTGAGCACACATAGGGTGTGCAAGTGGGGAGAAGCACTCCAGGCTGTGTGAGCAGGACGTGGGGTGTCAGGGGAAAGTTTGCACCCCAGGCTTGGCCTAGCATGGTTTTGGGGAGAGGGGGATATGTGTGCATACACGTGCAGTACCTTCACACTTACAGACGCATGTGCAGACACCTTGCCTTTTCATAATAAGCAAGCCCACATCAGCCTTGCCTGAATTCCCTGAGAATTCACTGACATGAGCCCGAGTAGGAAGCTGCCCAAAACGGAATCACAGACTCACATTCTGGTTTGGGTTGGAAGGGTCCTTAAAGCTTATCCAGTTCCAACCCCTTGCCACAAGCAGGGACACCTTCCACTAGAGCAGGTTGCTCCAAGCCCAGTCCAACCTGGCCTTGAACACTGCCCAGTGAGTCCCAGTGCTGGAGACAAGGGGGCTCTGTCACCACTCAGGCACTGCAAGGGTTAAAACCATCCCCAAATACAGGGTGCTCCCAGACTCACCTGCAACAAGGCCTGGATGGATGGAGGTCTCCTTGGGAGTGCTGCTGCCCTGAGGAACATCTTCAAGGCTGGATCCCACATGCTGGCTGAGGTGAGGAGCCCTTCCAAGGCTGGCCCTTGTCCATCCCCACCTCCAGCTGTGAGAAGTGGCTTCCAGTGTAAAAGCTAAACCTATGCTCCCCCATGATGGTTTTTGCCCTGCTCCAAAAGCAACAACAGCAGCAAAAGCATTTAAAGAATAATGGAAAGTAACCAACAGCCCATTTACCCTGCTCCCCTTTAAGCCCTCCCCCTTACTTCACGGTCCCACATGGCATCCTGCTGCCAGGTCTTCACTCTTGGCACCTCGAGAAGCCCCAGATACCCAGGTACTGATGATAGGAGATCCCTTGACCAGAGCAGGTGGGGCTGTTTTTGCGGTCCTGATTGTGGTTAAGATTAGAGGCAGGTTGTGCATTTCTAGTGAGGATTTGTCAACAGAAGCAAGTCGGGATGGAGGAGGAGAGACAGGAGAAAGCAAGCAGCGCGGCTGTGTGCCCGGGTGACAGTAGCAGCCCAGGAGCCTCACTGCACATTGGGCAGATGCTGAGGTTAAGGAGGTCCCAGGCACAGTCTCCCCCTTCCCTGAGGCAATGGAGAAGTTTCCACGGCCCTGCCCAGTGTAAGGTGCCCCTGGCTTGTCACCCAGGTTGTGAAATGGGCATTGGAGCCCACTCAGCCCCAGTCATGGTCCTAAGGCCATCCCACGGAGGGCTCTCTCCTCTGGCCTACAGAGAGAGGAAAACCTCATCTCCTGGTGGAAAAAGATGGGGCTGAGGGAGTGTCAGTTCCACAGAGCCTGGGCACATGAGGAAGGCAGAGCTGCCAAGATGGGTGTTGTGAGGGCCGGTTTTGTGCGTGCACGTGTGTGTGCTGAGGTGGCTGGTATGTGCATGTAACCTGCCCAAGGGGTGTGTTTGAGAGCCGGGGAGGCAGAAGGGAAGAAGGTTTAGGATGTGTGCAGGGAAGCGTGTGCAAGAGTGGGGTACGTGCACATACATGGACACACATGGAGGAACGCGAGGGACCGTGCAGGTCGGATGGTGCGCTCGGGGAAGGGGTGTGAGTGTGTGCAGGAGAGGACGAGGCAGACAAAGAGCCGCACAGGCGGGCAGGGGCAGACCCCGGCCCTCACCGCAGTGTCGGGGCTGGGGTAGGCAGGTGAGCCCGGCCAGAGGCTCCAGGCAGAGCGGTGCCGGGGGACCATGGGGGTGTTTGTGCAGGAGGGACGTGTCCGAGCATCACCTCCCCTTGAACACGGGCTTTGCCACTTCGTGTTCAAGCTGCCTGGGTCCCTCCCCGCTGCCTTGGGGCGTCCCCCCCCCCACTCCTGCACTACTCGGGGTCTCGGTTCCAATCGCAGCCGCCGTAAGAGTGAAAACCCCGCGGAGCCCCCGCCGGTGCCGACCCGCGGCAGAGCCGCTGTCCCCGTCGGGGTTGAGCAGGTCACATCTGCCCGGCACCTGGGGGGCGGTCCGGTGAGCCTCTGCTTGCGGTAACGCCTTGTTCGGGAAATTCCGGTCTCGCTGGCAAAGGCGGCTTCCTGCGGGAGGAGAGAAACGGGAAAGGAGAGAAAAGAAGGGAGAGACAGAGAGATCGGGGCTGGATGTGTGTGAAATGAGAGGGGGAAACGAAAAACAGCGCCGGGAGGGGGGAGAGGGAAGGAGAGGGAGACAGAGAGAGGAAAACGGGATAGGGGAAGGGAAAGAGAAAGAGAGAAAGAAGGAGAGAGGGGAGAGAGAAAGAGAACGTGAGAAGGGGAGAAATTTGAGAGGCAAAAAAGAAAAGGAGAAAAAAATAAAAAGAGAGAAACAGGGAAAAAAGAAATTGAAAAAAACACTAAAAAATAAATAAAAAGGAAAACAGAAGGAAAGAAAAAACAAATAGGGAGAAAAACTGTTTAAAAAAAACCCGGGAAAACAGAAAAGGAAAAAGGGTTTAAAAAAGAAAAAAAAAGAAGAGGAAAAAAAAAACGGAAAAAAGGAGATAAACGATAAAAAATCAAATTTAAAAGAAAGAAAATAAGAAAATAACAGGAGGAAAGCAGAGCGGGGAAGAGCGAGCGAGGGGGAAGGCAGGCGATGCAGAAGGAGGGGAGGACGGACGGCAGCCCTGCCCGGCGCCCGCGGGGCCAGGCGGGAGCAGAAGGGCCAGCGCGGTTCAGGACCCTGGAGAGCTCCGCGCCGCCGGACGCGGGGGACCGGGGCTGACACTGGGGGGGTACCGGAGGGGACAGGGGCTGACACGAAGGGACCCGCGCTTCCGGGGCCAGGCAGGGCGCGGGGGTCCCGGCGCTGCTCGGGGCCGCTATCCCAGCAGGGTTCCTCCATCCCGGGACTCAGCCCGGCGGGACCCGTCCCGGAGAGGTGCTCCGAGCCCACCCGGGATGTGGGAGCGGGGCAGCGGCGGCCTTGCTCCGGTAAACCGCCCCCCCGCTGGAGCTGCCCCCGCAGCCCCTCCTGTCCCCATCGGCAAGCGTGGCTTTGGGGCGCTTTCAGCCCACCCCTGTGTGTGTCCCCCGTCGAATCACCCGCGAGGCCCGTTAGCAGGAAGGTAGGAGGGCTGTAACCCGGCCCTCTCATCCCGCCCGCAGGTGCGGAGCCTCTGCTCCCCCCTCCCTATTTCCCACGATAAATCCAAGGGACGGGGGAAGGATCCAGGGGGCACAGCCCTGCAGGGACACCCGGAGACCCGCCAGCTTTGGGGGTCCCCGGGGGTAAAACCCCCGGCAGCGTTCGCTTCAGCCCGGACCCTCGACGGGAGCACCGGGCCGAGCTCCCATTCCCTCTGCGGCTTGCAGACACCCCCAGCTTCAGACCTGACCCCCCCATTCCCATCCCGTCCCCGTCCGTCCCCCCCCTTAGGGGGTTTCATTCCCGCCAGCGCGGACTCCCCACGCACCGGCTCGCTCTGTCCCGCCGCTGCTATGCGGAGCTCCGCAGTTGCCGCCGGCTTTTCTCATGCAGATTCCCTCTTTCACACCTCCCAAACAAAAGCAAACGGGGGCATCGCCTCGCCGTGTCAACACACACGCTCATTAGCGGCAAGGCGGCGGGGGGAGCGGGTGGGAACGGCTCGAGCAGCCCCTCCGGGGGGGCGGGCGCTTCGGCGGGAGGCTGGAGCGGGCCGGGGATCACCCGGGGAAATTTGGAGCGAGTTCTTCACCGCAACCCCCTCCATCTCCAGTCAATAAGTTCCGAAGCTTTGGGTTTGGCTGCCTCTGCTTCGTTTATCGCAAACACACGCTGCTCACAGCCAGGATTCGCCCACCCGCGATTCGGCACCGCGGCGAGCGGCAGCCACGGGGCCCTCGGGCCGGGATGGGATGCACGGGGCCAAGTCAGCCCCAGGGAACCCTCCGGGCAAGGAGAAGGGAGCTCGGGATGGGGCTGACAGCGAGGAGGAGGGGGGGACAATTAAAGCTTCGCCAATTACCGCTGTCCAAGGGAAAAAAGGAACTGATTGAAACGGCTGCGAGGGAACTGCTGGGAAACCTCGACCGGGAGCAGGGCGAGGGCAGCAGCCGGGGGTTTACTCGGTCTGGTTTGTGGGATTCTTTTCCCCGTATTTCGGGTCTGGTTTTCCCCTTTCTGCTGCCTCTCCCGGGGCTTCACCCCGCCACCGGCACCAGCAGCACCTTTCATTTGATGCCGTTTCTTCCTCCGAACCCCCGGGTTGGAGCTCGGAGGGCAGGAAACCACGAATTCGTTTAAAACAATAAAAACGGGATAGATAAACCCGCCGTTCCCCTTGCTCTTCGTTTGCGTTGAGTCTGGGGGGGGGGGGGGGTGTGTTGGTTGCTTTCTTTTTCACCCACCCGCGTTTACGGAAACACCCACGGAGAGCAAAGAGCTGCCGCGGCCCCCCCTCACTCCCCAGCACCCGGGATGCGGGGAGACGCTCCAGAACCCCTTCATCGGGGCCCCATATTGTGAGAGATGGAGGGGAGAAGATGCGGGGAGCCCTGGGGGGGGCTGCTTGGGCCTCCGCGGCGCGTCGTGCCGCATTGTTTGCCGCGGGTGAACCCGCGCACACACACACACACTCACACTCACACGCACCTCGCCCCCCCCTTCTCCCCCCAATAATACGGAAATTTCCATGTCCCAGCTGCCTTCCCCTTTTAACCTTGGTATTAATTTAGGACGGATCTTTTTAAACGGCCCTATAATGCATGCAGGCGCTGCTGGGGGTTTATCTCTTTTTCTCCTTCTTCTCTTTCTTTTTTTTTTTTTTGTACCGTGGGTTATATTTACACCCAAAACAAAATAATTACACTTTTGTTGGCGAGAGAAAGCTGGTGATTAGGCTGCGGCTCTTTGCAGCAAACCCTTTCTCAGTGGTACACCAGGACAATTTTTCACGGCTGGGTGAAATCAGACGCGGGAGGTAATGAATCCTGTGAGCTATTTAAATTTACAATTTGTAACGCAGTCACTCAGAAACGCCTATGGCCCGGCTAGGAGATGCTTGCTGGGTTTGTTTAATGTTAAAACCTGCACCGTCCCCCCTCTCCTACCAGCGGAAAGGAGGGGGATGCGGGGAGAAGAAGCCTCGTCCTTCCCCAAACGCGCTCCCGCCGGCAGCAGCCCCCGCGGAGGAGCGCGGAGCGGTGCGTATCCTCCGCCTTCCACCGCCCCCAGCCTCGGCTTCCGCAGGCCGGGCACAGCCGCGGAGCTCGGTCCCCCTCCGCGCTTCCTCCGCGCTTCCCGACGTGACCGCTGCCTACAACCAAAAAGAGTTGGAACTCTCAACCCAAGTCGCCGGCGGAGCATCCTAACAGATAGATAATTAATTACAAAACACAGGGGGAATATGCAAACCGCGTATTACAAATTCTACAGGGCTTAACTGATTGGAAACAGATTATTATCTTGTTTGTCTTTTGTCTGTTTCACTTATCCCTCTGCCGTCTGCTGGGTTGTAAGTTGATACACTTTATTCTTGAAAACGGGCTTTTTTCTTTTTTTTTTTAATACATAAATTCCATCAACCTCTCGCATAATCGACGCTGCTTCTCCGTGCGTTACCCTGTTAAAACACAATAGGTTTATTAGTTACATATAGGCGGATATGATGAGACTGGTATCATAGAGAACGTGGCTGATGGGCTCGGGGGGGTTATTTGGGGCTTTGGGTTTTTTCCCCCTCCTCGGCTTTATTCTTTTACTTCCAAACGAAAAAGGGCGCTGAGCGCTGCAGCGGGAAGCGGGACCCCCCGGCATCGCCTCCCCAGTCCTGCACCACAGGGGACAGCGGGGGTGGGGGGGCTGTCGGTGCCGATGGGAAGGCACCAGCCGGTAGCAAGGGCCGTGAGGGTGTGCGTGGGGACAAGAACCGCATCCGCACATGACCCGTGCCGTTATCCACAAGGAGCCCGTTACGGCGCGGCCCCGCACGCAGCTCCCGGCCCCGCCGTCGGGGCTGCGGTTCTCCGCGGGAACGCAAGACCCGCAGCGGCTGCGAGCGGGGCCGCACCGGCCGGGACCTCCCCCCACCCCGGTGCTACCTGGACCCCCTCGGAGCCTTCCCCGAATCCCGGGGTCCGCAGCGGGCAGGACCCCGCTCCGCGGCCCCAGAATCCCCCGAACATTTGCCCCGCAAACTTGGGCAGAGCCGCGGCTTGAGCGGGGCCGCGATCGGCAGCCAGTCCGGTCCCTCTGCCTCCCTTCGCCGTTCCTGCCCGTTTCTTCCCCTTTTAATGCGTTTGCCACCTGGTTTATTTCTTTCCTTCTATCTTCCCTTTCTTTTCTTCTTCCTCCTGCCTTTGTTTCCTTTCCTTTCCCTCCTCTTCCTCGTTCGCTCTCTCCGGCGCTTTTCCTTTGCGCTTTGATTTTTCTTTTCCTTTCTTTTCCGTTCTCGCCGTCATTTCCTTCTATTTATTTTCCCCGTTGATTTTTCCTCTTCCTTCCCTTTTTTTTCTTAATTTCCGCCTTCTTTCTTACCCTCTTCATTTCCATTGATTTATTCTTTCCTTCATTTATATCTTTTTTCTTGCCTTCTTTTTCTCTCTCTTATTGTTTCTTCTCATTGTTTCAGTCCGGTTTTCCTTCCTTCTCCGCTTCTTCCCTCCCTTTTCGTTTTTTTTTTTTTTCCATTTTTATTCATTTATTTTTCTCCACTCTCTCCTTTTCTTTTTCTTTCTCCTTTTCTTTTATTTTTAAATTATTAATTTTGGACATGTTTCTCTCTTTTTTTCTCTATTTTTCTCTCCTTATTTCCCTTTTCTTTCTATATTCCTTACCCCCACCCTCTTCTCTCTGCATTTTCATATTTCGATTCTCGCTCTTTCCACACACCCCCTACCCGAAGGCACACACAAAACCTCCACCACTTCCCCGCCGATCTCCGTGCATCGCGGCGGGTGGATTTTCTTCTTTCTCCTCTTCTTCTTCTTTTTGGCGCTACCGGACACGTTTCCGCGGGATGCTCCGCGGCTGCCGGGCCGGAACGGGGGAGAAACAACAAATACAATTAGAGACTTAGGCATTTCGTCAGGAGAAACGGACGGGGAGGAGAGGGGAGGGCCGGCCTTCACCTGCCCCGCCGCTTTCCTCCTCTTCTTCCCCGCTACCCGCAGGGCAACCCCATTTCCTCCCCGAACCCCGGGGTAACCGCGGGGAGAAGCGGCCCCGCTGCTATGGGAGAACCCCCATAACCCTCTTCCGCAGCCCCCCAGAACCGCTGTGCCATCTCCAGTCCTTCTCTCCGTCCCCTCCGGCACCACCGCTCCGCCGCACCTGGAATTAAGGAGAAACAACGGTGTCGGAGGCTCTGCCCCCCCAACCCCCCCGGGGGTCGCCAGCGACTTACGCGGAGTGTGGAAAGCCCATGGGACAAAGGCCGAAGGGGGCGGTTGTTGGGGGGGGGGGGGGGGCGGTGTGCATACCTCCGCGCAGCGCGCAGCCGGGGCAACTTTTCATCCTGCCATGCTGCGCGGAGTAGCAGCCTCCCACCACCCCCCCCTCCCAAATCCACCTTCCCCCCCCCCCTTTTCCCTTCTTGTTTCTTTTCCAAAACCAACCCTAAAATTAAATCAAAGTAGAAGACTAAATTAAGCCCCAAACCTGGCGCTGCTCTGCCCCGGGACCCCTAAAACCCTCTTTTAAAGGAAAAGAAGCAAAGGAAAAGGGTTTTTTTGGGGGAAAGCGTGGTTCGCGGGGGGCCCCCCGGCCCAGCCAGGTGCGTACTCACTTGCCGGCCCAGGTACAACCACCCTCAACAATAGAGGCGCGTTGTTTTTTTCCCTCTGTGCCAAGCACAAGGCTGGAGCCAATTTAGATATGCTATAAATTAAGAGGTTGCCATGGTGACCGCGCTCCCATTGGCCGCGGCCGGGACGACGCGGACCCCGACGTCACCGAATCTGAATAAGGATGCGCGAATTACTAAGGCGGGGGACAAAGCTGGCGATGGGGACAGCATGAGAGTGGCGGCGGCGGAGCTCAGCGAGGCACCGGGGCTGCCGGCTGCAGGGGGGGGGTTCATGCACCCCTCCCGCCGCGCCCGCTGCCGCAGAGCCCGCCACCAGCGCGGCCGCCGCTCCGCCGGCTCCCGGGACGCTCCGGAAGGACAGAGGGGGGGGGTTGGGTTGGGGGGTTTATTCTAATTATTGTTATTACTATTATTATTATCATTATTATTATTATTTCTCGGGGGCTATTTGGAAATTCCCCCCCCCCCTTTTTTTTTGTTTGGTTTTTTTTTTGTTTTATTTTCAGGGGGGGCGCATCGTTTTTCCCCTCCCGCCGCTGATGCTCCGGAGAGAAGAAGGGGAAGAACTTGACAGCCGCCTCGCTGCCCTCCCCTAAATCTTTTCATTATCCCCTCTTCTATTTCTCTGTGATTTGACCATTATCCATTTTTTTCCTGCATTTTTTAAGCCGTCGCCGTGTGCCGGCGCGGGGTTGTTTTTTTTTTTTTCTTCCTTTTTCCTTCTCGTTTGCGCGTCTCCATCCCCGGCGGAGGTTATGATGGTGCATTGTGCGGGCTGCGAGAGGCCGATTTTGGACCGGTTCCTGCTGAACGTCTTGGACAGGGCATGGCACATCAAATGCGTCCAGTGCTGCGAGTGCAAGTGCAACCTCACCGAGAAATGCTTTTCCAGGGAAGGCAAACTGTACTGCAAAAACGACTTTTTCAGGTGAGAATCGCCCCCCCCCCTCCCCTCCCGAATTGCACCTCGCCGAAGGGTGCGGAGGTTCGCACCATGCGCGGCCTCCCGGAGCTTTGCGGGGTCTCCCCGCATCCCCGCCCATCGCTCTCCACTGGGGACTCACACCCTGAGCCCTCTCCGCAGCTCCGGAGGGGGAAGCGCAGGGGGGGCTGCTCTTCGGCCGCTGCTGCAGCCGGAGGTGGAAGGCGGCGAGGTCGTGCCCCCCCCCCCGCCCCAAGCCTCCCCATGACCTTGCCTCCACCGGCACCGGGCCCCGCTCCGCCGGTGTCGCTGCCCGCCCCGTCGCAGCCAGGCCCCGGTTGGCATCGCGGCGGCGGCCGTGGCGTGTTTCCTCCCCCTTCCGCGGCCCGGCGCTTCTCGCCCCGCTCCCGGAACCGCAGGCCCCGGTGAAGCCGATGGCCAAAACCTTCCCCCCCTCCCTTTTCCCGGTCCTTAAACGCCCCTAATGACTGCGATAAGGTTCCCCTGAGGAAATTAGGGGCCGGGGTGGGAACGGGGGGGGCGATGACTTATGACTCCTAATGCTCCCACTACATCAACGTCACGGGGAGCAGCGAGGGAGGCAGAAGTTGTGCCACGACCCGAGGGGAAAAAGGGGGGGACCCTGCATGGGCCCCCCTCCCCTAGGGCCTGGCAGCAGCCGGGGACCTGCCAGCGGCGGCCCCGCGCCTGGGTTTGGGGGCACTGTTTTTAGGGGGTTTTATTGTTTGCCTTGGAGGTTGGGGGTTGCGTTGGTTTATTTTATTTTTAATTTTTGGGTTTTTTTTTTTTTTTTTTTTTTTTTGCTTCTTTTGGTTTTTTTTGTTGTTTTTTTTTTATTATTATTTCTGGGTTTTTTTTTAATTTGTTTTCATTGGGATTTTTTTGGTTGTTTGTTGTTGGTTTTGGTTTTCGTTTGATTTTGGGGTTTGATTTGGGGGGGATTGTGACGTTTTGTTTGTACTTGGTTGGTTTTGGGGTGGGTTTTTTGTCCATTGTTTTGCTGGGTTTGGGGTTATTTTTTTCCTCGAGGAACCGTTTCCCGCCCATTCGAATTCCCTGGAATTGATTTTAATTTCTTCAAAAAAGCATCTCCTGGGGAAAAAATGATAATAACAACAACAAAAAATTCCCAAACCAACAAACCTGACTCTGCCTCCAGCCCAGAGAAGGAAAACCGGAGCTTCCCAAAGCGTCTTTCCCGTGCAAGGAAAATTCCCCCCCCCGGGAGAACGGGACTGCGCCGGGCCCTGGGGGCACTTCGGGGAGCGGAGCGGCCTCCTTCGCCTCCCGTTGTTGTTCTGTCCTGGGGGCGCGGTGCCCCCCGAACCCGCCGCTCCCATTCCCGTCGCTCCGGCCGCCACCATTCCCGTTTCTTCGCCGGGATTTTCAGGCCGCACCTGAAACCTCCCGTTCCTCTCCCGGAGTCATCGGTTGGAACGAAATCCGCACCCCCCGCGTTGCGGGATGAATGCTCCCTCCTCATCCTCCCCCCAAAAGGGACAGGGGTGGGGGGAGAAGGGGGGGGGCGTATCTCCTGTTCCCCCAAATCTCCCAGCGGGAGATGCTGTAGGCTCGGACTCCCGCGGCGGGATTTGGAGCAGGGGGGCTCGGTAGAGAGGCCCCATCGCCTCCGGGACTCTCAGCTCTCGCTTTTCTTCCTCCTCCCCAGGAGGTTTGGTACCAAATGCGCCGGCTGCTCCCAGGGCATCTCCCCCAGCGACCTCGTCCGGAAAGCGCGGAATAAAGTCTTTCACCTGAACTGTTTCACCTGCATGGTCTGCAACAAGCAGCTCTCCACGGGCGAGGAGCTCTACATCATAGACGAAAACAAATTCGTTTGCAAAGAGGATTACTTGAACTCTCCCAGTTTGAAGGAAGGAAGCCTCAACTCAGGTACGAGCGGCCCTGCCGGCCGCACCGCCCGGCCACAGGCAGGACAGGCCGGGACCCCCCCGGAGCTTTGTTTTTTGGGTGGGTAAGGGGCTGCACCCCGCCGCCAGCCCGACCCCCATCGTTAATCCGCGGGGAGAGGGAGGGATGTGGGGTGGAAGCCTTCAGTCCGGGTGGAAGCCTCTGCGATCGCACCCACCGCGGGATGCGGACGCGCATGGGACAAGCGGTGGCCGAGGTGCAGCCTCGCAGCATCGCTCCCGTTTCCCCGGGCTCCTGCCCCCGGCAGTGGAGAACCAGAACCCCTCCCTCCGGCCTAGCCCGGTGCCCCCTTCCAAACCCGGGAGCATCCCCCTGCGAGTGTGCCCGGTCCCCCGGCGCCGCGGGCCTGATCCTTCGCCTCCTTTCAACCCAGAGGCAAAGCTCCCATTTGACTTCCTTGGAAGCTGTCTCTGCGTCAGGACAGCAGGATCAGGCCCACTCCCGCTGTCCCAGCCATGCCGGGCGCCTGTGCTCACCCCCTTCCGTGGGCTCTCTCTCCGTCCAGCACCCGGGGCCGGATCCTGCCACGTCAGTCAGTGGGGCCGCTGCTGTGAGCGAGGCGAGTAGAGCATGGCCTTGGGGGGTGCTGGCATCAGGGGCCCCGGGAGGAGGGGTGGCTGCGTGGGGGGGGTGAGCCAGGCTCAAGGCAGAGACTGGGACCCCCACCTCCCCAAGCCTCGACAGGGACCGGCCGCACTTCTCCCAGCGGCGCTTCCCGGTGTGAAAGACGCAGGCGGGGGGGAAAGGGGGAGCGCGTGGGGCTGCGGGGGGCTTGGGGGATCGCCCCCTCCCCAGCTGCCCCCAGACAGCACAACAAGGTGCACAGGGCCCGGTAGGGCAGTGGCTACCTGGAGCTCTGTGTGATGTTAGGGGGCTGATGCTTTCGGGGTACCAGGGGGGCAGAGGCCATCTGCACCCCTTGCTGCTCTCCTGCATCCCTCAACCCCTCTCCTGGAAAGCAGCCGGGCTGGGGAAGGCAGAGGAGAAGGGAGGTCGATGTCTCCCCTAAGTCATCCCCCCCCCCCCCCCCCTTTCCTCTCTGGGTCTCCTTTACAGTGTCCTCATGTACAGACAGGAGTTTGTCCCCGGATCTCCAGGACCCCATGCAGGACGACACGAAGGAGACGGACAATTCGACCTCCTCGGACAAGGAGACCACCAACAACGAGAACGAGGAGCAGAACTCGGGCACCAAGCGGAGGGGGCCCCGCACCACCATTAAAGCCAAGCAGCTGGAGACCCTCAAAGCTGCCTTCGCCGCCACCCCAAAACCCACCCGCCACATCCGAGAGCAGCTGGCCCAGGAGACCGGCCTCAACATGAGAGTCATCCAGGTAGGGCAGCCCCAGGCCATGGCCCCAGGGCGTAATGTGACATCATTCCCACCATAGAACAGCCTCAGCCCTTATGGGGCCATTTCGCCTCATAACAGGGGAAAAATCCCGCACAGGAAGGGGAGGAAAGGGGGTCCTGTGGGAGTCCTGATAGCTCAAGAACACCACGGTCTCCCCCCGGTGCTGGAAAGGGGCTGGGACACTGAGGCTCTGGAAATAGGGTCAGGCAAATCCCATCCATCCCACTGACAGCGTCACACCTCTGCTCCCACCCCACGCTCCCGTGGGATCGCAGGGATCCCCTGTTCTGTGCTATAATGCACCGGTCCCGTGGGGAGAGATGAAAACCAGTCCCCAAACATAACCCAGTCTGAGGCCTCACCGTCAGGATTCTGCAGCATGCCCGGGAGATGGATTTTCCAGCCTTGGGAAAGCAAGGAGAAGCCGTTGCTCTCTGCAGGCAGCCCGGCACTTCCTTACTGCACTGCCCCCGTGAAGAAAATCCCTGCGGAAATATAGGGATTAATGGGCTTTAATAAAGGCATTAATAGGGGAGGACTTTCCGGCTTTGCCGGTAGCGGAGCTGCCATTCCCGGCTCCCAGCAGAGGGAAGCAGGAGAAGGGCCCCAGAGGAGCGCGATGTGCTCGTTCCCCTGAGCTGCCCCATCCCGGGGGATACAGAGGGAAGAGGGGCCACATTCCAGACACCGCACCAGGCTGGTGGCCTGTGCCGTGGATGAGGCGATGCCCCGTGGAGCGTCGGCTGCATCTTCCCCTTCCCTTTTATCTCCATCCTCACCGGTCAGCTTTTCCTCCCGCTCCCTGCCCGCCGCAGCAGGTCTCATCTCCCTGCAAGCTGCTTTCTGCCGCCGTCCAGAGTTCCTCCCCGCCTTTTCCTACCCGCTTTTCCTCCCTTTTTCTTCCTACCCATAGAGGAAAACACTCCCTCTTGTATTTTCTGGCTGCCTTCTCCCTTGTGGACACAAATCGGCTGAGGATGCGCACAGGGAAATGCAGCCTAGTTATCTGGGGGGGATGTGTGTACCCCCATACATGTTTTGGGGCTACTAGCAGCAGGAGAGGTGGGTTGTCATTAAAACCCACCCACAGATGGGAAAACGCATGTGGGTGCAAGATTTCCATCCCTTTCTCCAGCCATCCCTAGCCAAACTTGGGGAGGGGGTGTCCCCGGTACTCAATTCCCTTTGGATACTGACACTGGCCCTGCCGCAGGTCTGGTTCCAGAACCGTCGGTCCAAGGAGCGCCGGATGAAGCAGCTGAGCGCGCTGGGCGCCCGCCGGCATGCCTTCTTCCGCAGCCCGCGCAGGATGCGGCCCCTCGGCGGCCGCCTCGACGAGTCCGAGATGCTCGGCTCGACGCCCTACACGTACTACGGAGGTGAGGGACCGCTGCCCCTTGTCCCCCCGCTCTTCCTTCCCTCTTTCCCCTTTGTTCCTCCCTTATTCCGCTTCTCCGAGAGGGGCGGGGGGGACGCGGTCACCAAAGCATCCCGGCTGTCCCCGTGCACACGCGTGCTCACGTCCATGCACACGTTCCCCGCCGTATGCACACACACGTCCACGCAGGCTCGCACCCACGCCCATCCCCCGGGCCTCGCGGCGGCCCCTCTCCTCGAACAAAGCCCCAGCTGCGGGGCTTTTGTGCCCCTTTCAGGCCGCATTTGTTCCAATTACCTCCCGGGCCCGCAGCATATGGAAGGTCACTGCCGCCGGGCCGGCCCCCCACGCCGCCCCGACGGGATGGGATGGGCGCAGCGGGGCCGCTCTGCCGCCACCCCTCTCCCCCCTCTCAGTGCAGAACCCCCCCCCCCCCCGAAGCAGCATTTTCAAAGCCTCCCCTCCTGTGAGGGGTTTTCCACGTATCCTTTGCTGCCCTCAGTGAGTTTCTAGATCCCTTCTAGGCTGCTAAATATATATATGCATGTTTTCCCCGTTTATGTATATTTTACCCCATTTTATTTACATAGATTTTTCCACATCATATATATTTTCCCCCATTCCCTTGTATGTTTGGTTTTTTTTTTTTGCTATTCCATGTTTATTTCCATGTATATGTTTTTTTCCCAGTTAACTTTACACATATGTTTTTCCCATTCTCTAATCAGATATTTTTCCCCCTTACCCTTTATATATATATCTTTTCCCCATTGCCTTATATGTTTTTTTTTACCATTCCCTTTTAATACTTATTTTCCCCATTCCCTTTATACATACCTCTTACTTTTTCCCTCATGTTTTTTCCCCATTCCTTTTAAATATCTTCTCCCTGTTCCTTTATACATATATGGGTTTTGCCATTCTCCATATACATATCTTTTCCCTCTTCCCTTATAAACATATATATATATATGTATATGTTTTCCCCATTCCTACAATCCTAGAATCAGCTAGGTTGGAAAAGACCTTTAAGATCATCAAGTCCAACCATTACCCGAGGACTGCCAAGTCCATTAAACCATACCACTGAGAGCCGTGTCCCTTTATACATATCTTTTCCCCATTCCCTTATATATGTTTTTCCCCATTCCCCTTATACATACATTTCCCCGTTCACATATATATATATAAACATGTTTTTCCCCTTCTCTTTATATTCATATATATCATTTGATGCATTAACTAAGCAGTAAATTGAGCCCATCCTACCCCCGAGCTGTCCCAGCCCCAGCTCCTTGCCCTCCTATATCCCCTTCCTCCCTCCGGCCCAGGCAGGGAGAGGATGCTGAGCGCTGCAGCCCTGAGGACCGGCTTCTTTCTCCCTTAGGTTGAGCTCAAATTTGCAGTTGGGTCTTTGAGCCGCACACCCTAGGAGCCATCAGAACATTTCGGCATGGGTGGCAATGCGGGTCCAGATTTGTGCCCGGTGGGGAGGACAGGGTTGGGAATGGGGCGCAGTGGAGGTTTCATCCCTGGGGGACCAGCTCCATCCTTCTCCCTCCCTCCCCGCAGACTACCAAGGTGACTACTACGGACCGGGAGGCAACTATGACTTTTTCCCCCACGGGCCGCCCTCCCAAGCCCAGTCCCCGGCCGACTCCAGCTACCTTCAGAACTCAGGACCCGGCTCCACACCCCTGGGACCCTTGGAGCCCCCCTTAAGCGGACACCACTCCTCAGAAAACCAAAGGTACACGGATATGATCTCGCATCCCGACACCCCCAGCCCCGAGCCGGGGATGACCGGCTCGCTGCACCCCATCCCAGGGGAGGTCTTCAGCGGGGGGCCCAGCCCACCCTTCTCCATGTCCAGCAATAGCGGCTACAGCGGGGCCCTCTCACACCCAAACCCGGAGCTCAGCGAGGCAGCGGTGTGGTAGGCCTGGTGTGGGCACGTGTGTGTGTGGGGAGGGGGAAAACACCCCCGTGTTCCCCCACCCCACGCGTGTCCCCCCACACCCCACGGATAAAGACCCCCCCTCCGATGCCAAAATGCATCCCTGCATCCCCTCCAGTCACTGCAGATCCCTCCCTCCACACGGGACCTTGGGGCCACCCCACTACCTCCCCCTCCCGGCACCTTCCCCCCCAGCACTGGGGGGGGATAAGGAATGGTGCCCAGCCCTGAAGACCCCCGTTGGCAGCGGGACCCCCGCCTCTCGGACCAAAGCTGAACTTGCCTGGACACAGGTCCCACCGCCCCGGCGGCTCCTGGGGATGAGGACGGGGAGGCTCTTGGCAGGGCTCCCCCCTGCTCATTAGCATCCTTTTTAATTATCCCCTACCACATCGCAGCAGGGGGGAAATGGGGAAGAGCAGGAATAGCCCCCCCGCCCCTTCCCAGCCTTTTCGTTGTTCGCGTTTTATCCCCAAGGAGAAGGTGGGTTTGGACCCGGTCTTTGGTTTAGAGAGGGTGTGGAGGGGGTATCCAGGGCTGCCCCAGTGAGTGGCTGAGATTGGGCTCCCGCAAGGTGGCAAAGACACCAGAAAGAGGCAAAACCCCCACTCAATAACAGGAAACAAACCCCCACAATAACCAGGAAAATAACCCAGGACAAACCCAAGCACCACCACAGCAGAAATCAAACCCTGAGCCTCACCACCGAGTTCCACCCCAGCGATCCCCGGAGGCTCCTCCGATTTACGGATGTATCATAGTTTTTGCTTCTAGTTTCTTTATTTTGTATAAAGGAGAAACAAATAAAGTATGGTTTTGTGTTTACTGATTATTTATTGTACTTTTAGTCACGGGAGGCTCCCAGGGTTTTCTATTCCGCAGGCGGGGAGGGGGTGGCGCGGGGGGGGGGGGGGGGGAATATAGAGTGGGAATGACAAAATAAAGAGGAAGGAGAATGGAAAAGGAAAGGGGAAAAGTTGTTTGCTGAAAGCGCCGTGGGTTTCCTGTCCCCGCTGCCTCTTGCGGAGGCTGTTAGTGTGAATGGCTCTTGTTGTTCAATGTGAATAAAGAACCTTTTAGTTACCTACTGCTCGGTCACCTGGTCCCTTTCGTTTCATTTTGTGATCACTTCAGAGAAAGGCAAGGCCACGGGAGGTGCTGGTTGGGCTCCCCCACTGCCCCCCAGCACTGTGTGGGGTCGGGGGGAGTCAGCACCAGCGGTCCCCTGCATAGGATGGGTACCATGGGCACCTCGGTGCTGCTGTATCACCCACCTGGTACCCCAAAACACCCACATCCCCCCAACTATCCACCACTGGCGGGGGGGGGGGGGGGGGGGCACATTCCCCATCTCAGCACCTTCCCCACAACAGAGAACCTGGGAGATGATTCCTTTCTCCTGGGGAAGGGGGAGGGATTATATGGGCACACCAAAATCCCTCCCAAAGCAGCCCAGAGGCACCGTCCGCCACACTGGCAGAGCATCACCATGGGATGCTGTACCCCTACGGGAATACCGGGACACAAACCACGGGGGTGTCCATGAACCCCATCTGCACCATGCAGGCACCCAGGGCAGGCAGGAGAGGTGTATATCCCCCGCCAGCATCCCAGTCCATCCCCATCTCTCCTGCTTTTCCCCTCTCTTGTTTTCCAAGATCCCAAACCAAACAAAGCCCACAACCGGCTGCAGCTCTGAGCTAATATTTAAAATGCCAAATCATGGCAGAGCTCCCCCCTCCCTTGGCTTGCAGGAAACCCATATAAACAGAACGAATTACCTTCTCTGCCTGGCTTACAAGTGTCCCTCTCTCCTGACCTGAATTTCAAGTCCTGGCTGGGTTGCAGCACGGAGCACTGATGATTTATGAAAAGCCAACCACTGCTCTGCATACTTCCCTCTGTTCAGCCAAGTGGTGGAATTTATCCTTCCTATACCATTACCAGCATTAATAACAGGGTGGCAAACGAGCCAGGCTGAGCCCTGAGGGATCCCTCAGCCCAAAGCCAAGACCATCACAACCACTCAGCACACAAAGCACCTTCCCCCCCTTTTCAAAAGGTGGGGGAAAGTGAGGCAGGATTGAGGCTGAGCACTCCCTCCCGCTCCACCCCTGCCACGTTGGTGTTATCAGGGCTTGTTATAAGGGTGGGGCATTGCGTTGTTAAATAGCTCCCAGTATCGTTCTGAGGGTTATAAACGCAAGCACAAGGTCATTCAGTGGGTGAACGCTGCCTATTATTATGATCGTTGTTATTACTATAGCTGAGGCATACATTGGAGGGCTGTCAGCAGGCTCCTGGGCGTCCCATCCCTGGGACCGACAGGGAGCAGCCTGAGGGAGGGATTTGGGATGCTCCAAGCTGCCCCCTCCCATGCAGGAGGCGGGGGCTCGGCACCCGTCCGAGCAGGGACCCGCTGGCACTGAGGAGTGTTTCTGATTGGGACCCGCAGCTCAGAGCTGGGTGCAGGAGAGAAGCCTTGCCCCGCTTCACTGGCCACCGGCTACTGCTGCCACCCCATCCCAGCAAGCACCCACCTGCGGCTTGGTACCACGGAAAGGGCTGGATCCAGGACACGGAGCAGGGAGCAGCCGGGTTCAGCCCCTGAGCTGCAGCCAGGGCTGGGTCCCCATCACAGGCAGGGTCCCCACTGCAGCTGGGATCAGGGTCCAGTATCACAGCTAAGATGGGGGTCCCTGCCACATAGCCATAGTCACAGCCAAAATGGGGACGCCAAGTGTGGCCATGCCACCCTCAGTGGGGTGTCCCCCACATAACCTGCACCCCCATGTCCCCACCTTGGCCCAATCCCCCAGCTGGCACCCAAAGACCAAACGCTCCCTCAAGGCAAGAAAGGGGGCAAAGCTCCCTGGTGGGGTCACCCCAAACCCAGTGTCATGCCTGTGTCAATAACCCCCCCATGGGTGCACGCTGGGGACACACCACTGTGAGCTCCTGGCTCCCCCCAGGCCCAGCAGAGCATCCTTAGTCCTGTGGATAAATTCCTTTCCCTTTTCCAGTCTTTGGACAAACAGCATTGCTATCTCATATTGCACTCTCTCTTTTCCCCCTTTTTTTGGGGAAAAGGGAAGGGGAAGGTCTGTAGAAGGTGGAAAATAATCAGATTTTGGAGCCGGGATAGAAAACAGTTGGAGTAGATTGGGCTGACTCCTTATAATTAGTAGTGTGCCTCGTAACAGGATTCTCCAGCCCTTGGTGCTCCTTGGAAACACCTTTTTACATAAGATATTGCTCACGATGGAGTGGCAGAGATTTGATTTATGGCGGTTTGGCCCGCAAGAGGCAACAGGGGAGCTGGCCTGGGCACTGGGAGGGATGAGGGGAGGCAGGGAGGGTGCTGCTGCGGGTGCCTGGCCAGGAGAAAGGGCTTCATGGGGCTGCCTCTGACCCAGGGGCTGAGCCCCTCTGCTCCAAGGGGAGAAGGAGGACACCACCAAGACCTCAGAGCAGCTCCCAGTGCATAAAGGGGCTACAAGAAACTTGGAGAGGGCCTTTGGACAAGGGCCTGTAGGGACAGGGACAAGGGGAATGGCTTTAACCTGTCAGGGGAGATGGAGATGAGCTCTTAGGCAGAAACTCTTCCCTGTGAGGGTGCTGAGGCGCTGGCACAGGGTGCCCAGAGAAGCTGTGGCTGCCCCATCCCTGGCAGTGCTCAAGGCCAGGTTGGACACAGGGCTTGGAGCACCCTGCTCTAGTGGAAGGTGTCCCTACGTGCGGCAGGGGTTGGAGGTGGATGAGCTTTAAGGTCCCTTCCAACCCAACCGAGGCTGGGGTTCCATCATTCTGTGATCACACTGGAATGGGGGGAAGGAAAGGGGAGAAATGCATTGGGGGACAGAAAACCCCACAGGAGGTGTGCTGGTAACGGAAGGTAAGCAGGAAAGCCTGGAGGAAAAGGGAGAATAGGAAAAAGAGTGGTATGGGAAGAAAGGGGGATCTTGTGGCTCCAGGATGGGGTGGACACACACACACACATCAGTGCACCTCGGATCCCACAGTGTTAACCTACAGCAAATTTATTGTTCCACCAATAAATCACTGTAACAAGCGGGTCCATGTGCGTTGTTCTCCTCTGACCACAGACAGAGTGGAAGGAATGGGAGAAGATTGTAATAATTAATAATCATTAGAATAATAATGCATAAAGACAGTCACAAAGTATTCAGTCGGAAGAGGGAGTGATTGCTAATTGGGATGGGGAGCTGCATCCAACAGGGAGCAGGGGGGTGGAGGGGGAGCACATCCAAGGGGCAAAGAGTGGTGTGTGTACCCCAGTCCTGCCCTTGGACAGTCAGGAAGGGCTCTGGCTCCATCCCTGCCTGCAGCGCGAGCCCTGGGTTCATCCACCCCATGTGCCTCAGTTTCCCCATCCTCTATAGATGCTGTGCGCTGGGCAGGGGCCGCAGGAGGAGGCGAGGGGTCCAGCTCAGGGAACAGGCTTTATTGGGGTCGTTTTAAAGGCCAGCCTTGGGTGCCATGGTCCGCTGCGAGGCATTCCTGCCCATGGCAGGGGTTGGAACTGGGTGTGACCTTCAGGTCCTTTCCAACCCGAACCATTCCATGATTCCGGAAGGGCAGAGGACACCACGCGGGCTCTGCTGCGCCCCCCTCCACAGCGGACATCACTCCAGCCCCAGCTGGGCCTTGAGGGCGCGGAGCTGCGCGGGCCGGATGCTGCTGCCGCCGCACACCACCACCACCACGGAGGCCAGCGGGGTCCGCAGCCGCCCCTCTCGCTGCAGCCGCTGCAGCCGCCCCGTGTAGAGCAGGGCCAGGGCAGCGCCGCAGGCCGGCTGCACCAGCATCCTCTCGTCCTCTGCGGGGACAAGAGCCACCCTGAGCCACCCTGTCCCCATCGGCCACCAGCACAGCGCAGGCTGCTCCCCAGGCCCCGCGGTGGCATCCCCATAGAGACCAGGCTCACCCAGGAACTGCTCCACAGCCCGCACAGCATCCGCATCCTCCACCACCTGGGAGATGACCTGGCATTCCCGGGCACACTCCAGCGCACGCGCCGCCACGGTCTTGGCTCCCAAGCACTTGGCCACGCTTGGGAGAGAAGTGGACAGGATGGCTCCAAGACCCCTTATGGAGCTGGGGGGCTGAGACCCAGCAACTCATCGCATCGCGTGGCACAGCCTTACCTGGTGATGTCGGGCAGGGTGACGAGGCGCCCAGCCTCCAGTGCTGCATGAAAGCTGTGAGCCCCCCATGTCTCTACGGCGATGATGGGGGTGTCCTGCCAGCCCACCTGCCGCAAGCCAGCCACGACGCCCGCCAGCAGCCCCCCGCCACCCACTGCCAGCACGATGGCGTCTGGCTTGGTGTCCAGGGAGTCCTTCAGCTCCTGGACCAGGCTGGAGTGTCCCTGCCTGCGGCGTGAGGAGGGGAGGATGCAGCTCAGAGCATCCCGACCATGGGGATGGGGATGGGGGAGCTGAGTACCGGCAGCACTCACCACACCAAGGGGTGATCGAAGGGGGGGATGCTGACCCAGCCCTTGGTCTCCACCAACTCCAGGGCTCTCCTGTTGGCATCATCCCATACCTGAGGAGGTAATAGGGGCTCCGTGGGGCCACATCCAGCCTTCACCCCCCCCAGAAATGGGTCCACCATCACCATAAACCCACAGGGGCACTGGGTTGAGGTGTGAGGTCCCCCCACGGAGACCATGTTGCAGTGCCAGGGTGCAGGCGATGCAGGAGGGGGATGCTGCAGGATGGGGTTTGCCATGTGCACCACAGAGATGCTCCCCGCACACCCCCAGTTTGAGGTACCTGTCCTGAGACCTCCACCTCTGCCCCCATCTCCTGCAGCCTGCGCACGGTGTCAGGGCCGGTGCTGCTGGGGACCACGACGGTCACCGGCACCCCCAGCTTCTGCCCCACGTAAGCCGCAGCCAGCCCCGCGCTGCCCCCTGTGGGAAAGGGGGGTCAGGAAGGGCTGGATCCTCCCCATTAGCACTCCCAATGTGCCTCCCCCTGCTCCAGCTCCAATTACCTGAGGAACAAACGAAGTGGCTGCAGCCCTTCTTGGCAGCCTGGAAAGCAGGAGAGGAGGGAAAGGGATGGGGTTTACCCCCTCGTTGTGCCCCCTAAGGGCAGGAGCAGGGAGCTGGTATAACCCTCACCTCCTGGCAGAGGTGGCCGATGCCCCGGATCTTGAAGGAACCGGTGGGCTGAACGTTCTCCAGCTTCATGTACACCTTGGTACCCGCGACCCTGGACAGGGGCAGGCTCTCCAGGGTGGGTGAGACGATGTGGAATGGCTTCTGTCCCCTGCTGGGCTGGGCTGCCATGGCCTCAGGGGTGATGGGTGCTCTGCTGTGGAGAGCTGGGTGAGGCACCGGCTGCTCCCCATGGGGTCCCCCCATTCCCCACAGCCCTGCTGCCCACCTTGGTTCCATACGAGCCATGGGAGCCCCATGGGTGGGACAAGGCTGTCCCCAGCCCCATCCCCAGCACCGCAGCAATGGGTCCTCCCTGCCACAGCCCCATTGCAAGCAGGGCCACCCCATCTCCATCCTCCATCCCCAAGCCCCCCATGTCCCCAAGTGCCCCACCAGTTCTCTGTCCCCTGGGAAGCCCCACGGGGGGTTTACCCGATGTCCCATGTCCTCACTGGATGTGCTCAGCTCCTTGCCCGCAGCCACAGCTGCCTTTGGGGACGGCGGATGTGACGTTGGGGAGGCCGTGCTGACGTCCCCAGGCCCCCACGTGAGCCGGCAGCAGTCAGACATTGCCCTGGCTGATTGCTCACAGCCCGATGGACTTTGGCAACCACAGCGCTGGATCCGTGCCCAAAGCACGCGGCCATGGTACGGGCACGGTGCCGACGGCCCAGGATCAGCCAAGTCCCAGCAGCCTTCACGTGTCAAGGAGATGGGACACTGGGAGGCCAGGAGATGGGGGGGGGAGGAGGAGGAGAGGCAGCTCCCAAATGACTTTGGGGGTCCCCAAGGGTAAGACCCCGCCACTTGAACACAAGTCCTCGGGTCCATGGCCCAACAGGCTGGAGGACTTTGCCCATTCGAGCTGAACCCATTGCCTGCAAAGGAGCCATTGCACCCCTATGCCAGCCCTGCCAAGCTCAACAGCAGCCTTGGCCCCCCCTCCCAGCCTCATGTCCCGGTGGGGGCTGAGCCCTATGGAATGAGCCCCCCCAGCTCTGTGTGGCAGGAGGGGTCTGCGGGTATGAAGGTCCCAACTGGGGACTCACTGCACATGAGCTGGCATAGGCATGATGCAGCCAAATGGGATGCACTGGGAACCCCTCCACACTCCCTGGCTCTGCCCCACTGTCACAGCAGTGAAACAGACCTGGAATGCTATGGGATTTCAGTTCCAGGATCCGAACTGGAGCTGGTCTTCCCCAGCAATGGAACAACCCCCTGCTCCTGCCACCATCATTAGGCTTCAGAGTGAACAGCACAGAGCAGGACAGGGCTTCACGGACAGTGCCACACCACACTGCTTTGGGCACATGGGGATTTGCAATATGGGATATGGTGAGGATTTCTTCCATGGGGACACACAAGCTCCAGCCCCCCCATCCCAAAGTGGCCAGAGGGACCGCAGATGCTTCCCTGTGGATGGGACAGGGATGGGATCATCGGTGGCAGCACTGGGGAAGTGGTGCAAGGAGACCCCGCTGCTCATAGGGGGGATGCTGGTGCCAAGCTCAGCCCTTCCTCAGCATGGATGCACCCACCCATCCTCACTGCTCTCCTCCTACCCTGGGAAACTGAGGCACAGGGAGCCCCCACACCAGGGACATAGGCACAGGTCTGCAACCCACCCCCCCAGCACCCATCCCAGTGGGATTTGGGATGGGTCCGCGGCTCCCATTGCAGCTTTAGGGGTACCAGCCCTGCTGCATCCCGGCTCCATGCAGCCCCCAGGGAGCTGCAGGGCCCCCCAGGCCTGGTGGGAACCTGGAGCCATCAAAGCGGAGCCGCAGCAGCTCATTAATCCCCCGGTAATGACCTCGTTATTCCTAACGAAGCAGCGGGATCAAGGGAGCTGCCCTAAGAGGATTTTGCAATGGGGGGTTTTGGGGCCGGGGGAACACAGGTGGCAGAGGGAGGGGGAGGCAAAAGGGATGAGGATGGACACCTCATCCTGGTGGGGGGTGAGTGGTGGGACCCCCCCTGTTTCAGCCCCACACCAAGTACCCAGAGAATGCTCAGCACCCCAAAAGAGCCCAGCCTGGAGGGCTGTGCACCCGACCACCAAGAAGCAGGGAGCACCCTGTTAATGTGTGCGGGGGGGGAGAAGACCGCTGCGTGAGCTCAACCCTTATACGAGACACCAGAGAATCTCAGCAGCGCGCAGAGCACTTTATTTGTCACCGCCAAACCAGTTCACTCCCCTGCTCTCTGCCTGTGGGCCAGCCCCAGCCTCCCAAGGGGGAGTCCCCCTTTTCTGGGAAGAGCCCCCCCAAAACCCGGTGTCAGTATCCGGGGAAAGGTCCAGAGCCCCATGGTTGGGAAGGGACATGGTCCCTCTGCAGCTCAGCACCACAGGGACACGGCAGTGAGAGGCAGAAGCAGAAAGAACCTGGGGTGAGGGGGATCCCCCCTTGCACCCAAACCAGTCCCGTGGGCACAGGGGAGAGCGGGCGATGCTGCAGCCCCCATGAGGGATTCCCACACAGGGATGCCCATGGATGGATGGGCTCATCCCGGTGCCTGCTCAGTCCCAGTGGACCTTGATGGGGGGGAAGGTCCATAGGTCAGGGTGGCCCATGTGCAGCAGGGAGCTGCACGGGGACGTGCTCCAGCGGAATGGGGGCACATCATCCCAGGCAGGACCACTGGCAGCCACCAGCCCCAAGGTGGGGACCATGCCTGAGGAGGTGACCTGGGGGGAGAGAAAACAGGGGGGGGACATCAGCAAAGGGCTGTGGGAGGGGGTGCACCCCCAAAGAGGGGAGCCGAGGGGGGCCCTGGCTCCCACCTTCATGTCGGTGCCGCCGTGGCAGCGCTGGCGCAGGGCAGGGAAGGGGTAGGTGCCATTGGGGGGGTTGAGGTCAGGAGCGGGCGGAGATGGCGTTCTCTGCGTTCTGGGGGGGGTCACAGCCCCTGCACCGCGACAGCGGGTCCTGCAGGTAGTTGTTGGACCTGCGAAGTGAGAGGGGGGTGACGGCAGGGAGAGGAACATCGTCAGAGTCACAGCATGGGCTGGGATGAAGGGACCTTAAAGGTCATCCAGCCCCAACCCCTGCCACGGGCAGGGACACCTTCCACTGGAGCAGGGTGCTCCAAGCCCCATCCAACCTGGCCTTGAACACCACCAGGGATGGGGCAGCCACAGCTTCCCTGGGCACCCTGTGCCAGCGCCTCAGCACCCTCACAGGGAAGAGCTTCCTTATCTCCAACCTGAACTTCCCCTGTTGCAGTTTGAACCCATCACCCCTTGTCCTATCGCTACAGTCCCTGGTGAAGAGTCCCTCTCCAGCATCCCTGTAGCCCCCTTCAGACACTGGAAGCTGCTCTGAGGTCTTCACGCAGCTTCCCCAGGCTCAACAGCCCCAATGTTCTCAGCCTGGCTCCATACGGGAGCTGCTCCAGCCCCTGAGCATCCTCATGGGCTCCCCTGGACTTGCTCCAACTGCTCCATGTCCCTCTTGCGCTGGGGACACGAGCACCGCACACAGCGCTGCGAGCGCGGTCTCCCCAGCGCAGAGCAGAGGGGCAGGATCCCCTCCTTCAACCTGCTCCTTTCGACGGAGCCCAGGACAAAACAACCACCCCCGAGGGCTGCAACCCCCTGCGGGGGGCACCCAAAGGGCTTGGGGTGCCCCCAGCACCCACCTCATCAGGCGGACCATGGAGTCCAGGTCATGGACCAGCGTCTGGTTGCGGCGGAAGATCTGCGCGCGCGGGTTCTTGTCGTAGCTGAACCAGTCCCCATACTTCTCCACCAGCTCCGGGGTCCCGCTGGCGTTAAAGACCTCCTCGAAGTACCTGGGGTTTGGTGGGGAGTCAGCACCCCCGGTGCTGGGGGGCAAGGCCAGCATCGGCTGTGCCTCTCTTTAATGGGATGGGGATGGGGCTGGATGGAGCTCACGGCAGGTTGTAGCTGGCCCAGTAGCCCTGCTGGTACAGCAGCTCCGTCTGATCGGCCACCACCACCAGGCCCCTGTGTGGGGAGGAAGAGCATTGAGAGGGGATGGATGGGGATATGCTGGGAAGGGGAGCAGCCCCTCCAGGATGCCCATCCCAGAGCCGCACAGGCAGCTCCTGTCTGTATTCGTATCCCCATCACCCGGTTCCCACTCACCGGGCAGGGGTAGTTGTGGCTTTCCCAAACCCATGGTGATGGGAGAGATGCTCCCCCCATGGCTCAATGCAGGGAGCAATGGGCTACTCACGGGATCTGCTCCAGCACGGTCAGCAAGCCCTGCGGTGGGCTTGTTCTCCCCGGCGTGAAGGCATTATAGTCCACCACCATCCACTGGTTGTTGTACCTGGCACGGGGAGAGGAGGGAGCATCCCTGTGGCACCCAGCCGCATCCCTCCACGCGATCCCAGCCTCCGGATCCCAGCACATCCTCACGTGCCGCTGTTGAAGCGCCGGAACACCGCAGCCCACTCGGCACCTGCTGCGCGCCAGGCGGTTGGCCACGATGTTCCGCAGCCATTCCAGGACGCTGCCCCGCGGCTCCAGGTACTTCCACCGCGCCGGGTTGTTGTTCCCAATGGTGGTTTCCAGCGCTACCTGCGAGGAAGGGAGGTTTTGGGAAGGCGACAGGGATAGGGATGGGTCCCTGAGGACCAGACCCCACTCACCAACCCGCTGCTGAGGATGTAGAAGTCATCCCCGGAGAAGATGGTGCCAGGGTAGGAGGAGAACACTTGGACGCTGCCAGGGATCTGAGAATTGCCTGGGAAACAGGATGTGAGAGAGCAAGGGAGCATGAGGAGGGGGGGTCAAACACAGCCCCCCCCCAGCTCACTCACCACCACCCGAGGTGCGGAAGGGCAGCGTGTACTTCTTGATGACGCGCAGCATGGACTGGTAGGAGGTCCACGTGTCGTGGGCAACCAGGAGATCCCGGTGTCCCGGCAGCAGCTTCAGGAGGGCAGAGCAGGAGCCCGAGCCCAGGACGCGCCGTGGGGAGGAGCGGTTCAGGGCTGACTCCAGGTCCTCCAGGTCACCCCCCAGCTGCAGTAGGCTGGGGGGGGGGGGGCAAGACACAGGGTATGAGGTGGGGGACACCGCAATCCCGGAGCAGAGCTGGGTCCAGAGCTCTCTGCACATCAATATCCAGGCCGGGGGTGCTTCTCCATCCCACCCCAGTACGGGCACCAGCGCTCAGCAGGGAGGGAAGGCTGAGAGCAGCGGTGGGGAAACTGAGGCAGGGGGCAAAGCAGGCTCGGAGGGGTACCCACCACTCAGCCCATGGTGCAGGATGGAGCCATGGCTCCATCCCGCCCCAGCAGCAGAGGACAAGGTGTTTGAGTGGGACAGAGCTGGGCATCCCTCAGCACCCCGACCGCTGGGGCTGCCCATCCAACCCTCCACCACCTCTGAGGAGCTCACAGGAAGCCGAAGGGTGACAGGGAGACCCTGTCCCGGGGGAAGTCCAGGCGCCCGTTGTAGCTGTCCTCCAGCCCCTTCAGCTGCAGCAGGGCCAGGCGCACCTATGGGGACAGGGACAGGGCTGGGTACCACAAGGGCACCCAGAGGGATGCTGGAGGGCACAGCAGATCCAGTGCTGCTGCAGAGGCAGGATAAGGCGCAGCGGGAGAGTAAGCATCAGTACGGCTGTGACTCAGCACCGGTGGCTGGGGGGGGCAGGTGGTGCTGAGCCACTCTATGGGCACCCCAACAGCGGCATGTGTGGGGGGAAAGTCACGAGTGGGATCTGCTCATCCGGGGGAGGAGGATCCTCATCCCTGTCATCCTGCATGGAGCACAGCCAGGACCCCAGGCACCTCTGTCTCGATCACAGCCCCAATCTGATTTGGGTTGAAGGGACCTCATCCAGCTCCAATCCCCCCGCCATGGGCAGGGGCACCTTCCACTAGAGCAGGCTGCTCCATGCCCCATCCAAACTGGGCTTATATTAGTACAGGGGACGTCGGGGGTCAGCCAGCGTGCAGGGTACCCCCTCCTCACCTGGTGCCAGTATTCGGGGTCCTCCCCCTTCCCCATCTGCTCCTCCATCCAGCCCAGGTTGGCCTCCAGGTAGCTTCGCAGCTTCTCGCAGTACTCGCTCTCGTACTTGAAGGGGCCACAGTAGCCCACCATGGTGTTCATCCAGTGCATGTACATCAGCTGCGGGGCACGGCGGTGCTCAGCGAGGGGGTTCGGCAAGCACAGAGACCCCAATCCCAGAGGGGTCCCCCTTACCTCCTCGGACACGGCTGCCTCGGCGAGCCCGGCGGCATAGGCCTGCAGGGTGTCATTGTACGAGGCGTTGGTGCTCACCTCCAGGAAGGCCCATCTGGGGGGGGGGTACACGGGTTAAAACCGGGGCACCCCCCCCCTTCCGACGGCTCCCTGCGAGCCCCTGCCCCGTCCCTACCCCACTGCGGGGATGCGGTCGTCGAGGCGGGCCCAGGCGACAGCGGCGGGGCGGCGGCCGGGGAGGACGCGGAGCCCCGAGCCCGGCTCCAGCACCACCGAGACGTTGCGGGGCGGCGGCGGGACGGGAGCGGGGCTCGTCCCGGAGCGGGGAACCCCGGGCAGGGCCGCGGACACCGCGCTCAGCAGCAGCAGCAGCGCCCGCAGCGCGGACACCGCCATGGCGGGAGCCGGGCGAAGGGGCAGGGACAGAGGCGGGGCTTGCGATGGCCGCACCGCCCCGTCGGGGTCTCGCTGCCCGCGCCGGGTGCCCCCGTGTTGTCCCCAGCCCCGTTCTGGACGGGCGGTGTGCGCAGGTTCCGCTTCTCCCCCCCGCGTCTATGCCACGCTGTTGGGGAGCACAAGAGGGTCCCCTCCATGTGTCTCCCACCGGGGCAGCCCGTGGGGAGCGGCTCAGACTGTGGGGACCCCATTGGGGTGATGCACGGGGCGGGGGTGCCCCGCGGCGCCGCAGCCCGGCCTTGTGCAATCCCTGTTTACTGCGGGAGAAGTCCCCCTGGGGCGCGGTGGGGCGGGGTCCGAGGCCTCGGAGCCCCCCAGGATACCCGTGGGGTCCCCACGGCGCGGCCCTGTACCGCGGTGTCACCCCCAGCACCACCGCAGGTTCCCGCCTGAGGCCGGGTGCACTCGTGCTATGCCACGGAACACGGGGAGGGAGGGATGAGGCTGTACCCCACAGCTCCGGAGCCGGTGGGGGTCCATCCGGATCTGCTGGGCTGGAGCATGTCCCTGTGCCCAGCAGCATCAGTAATGCCCTTTATTGGATCAGCTGGAAAAGGTGCCACATGCTTGGGGCTATTCCGGGCCGGGCAGCACCCCAAAGGCACTGCACGTGTGGAGGCCCAGCGGTTCGCGGACTCCCAGCGCTCCCAGATCCCTGTGCTCGGTGCCGTATGAGCGGCCCAGACCCGCACCCACAAGGGGGGGAAGCACAGGGCACTCACTGCGTCAGCAGGACCTGGGTCACAGGGCGGCCGGCACTGAGGTCTGTGCAGCCGAGACAGCATCCTCAGACCATGCCTGCCATGAGCTCGCCCGGTCTCAGAGGCCCCCCCCAAAACAGGGGCGCACCACGTGGGGTGCGTGTCCCGCACAGGGCACCGGGATGGAGAAGGGACCGCCGTCCCCAGCCCACAGCGGCGCGGTCGCTTTAAGAGCGGAGGGTGGCGGCCCCTTTAAGACGCGGGCGGGGCGGTGGGGGGGGGGATCAGCTGCCCGCGCATAGCAGCGGGGCCGCGGCGCCACGGTGGGTGCGCGGGGCGGGAGGGGACCCCCGGGTGCCACCGGCATCCCCCGGGACCTCCATCCCCTCCCTTGGGGGTGCCTGAACCCGAACCTGCTTCTGTGCCGCCCCTTTTGCTGCGCTCGGGGCTGCCCCCCCCCCCCCCCCGGCGGGGACGCGTCGCCGCCTTTGATCGTTCTTTTCCTTTTAATTAATTATTATTTGTAATAATTTGGTTTTTAATTGCTTATTTTAACCCTTCCTTCGCCTCGCCCGGGGATACGGGGATGGGGGCCTGGGATCTGCCCCCGTTCCCCCTCTCCGGGGGCCGCTACCAGCGGTAGGTGCCCCCCATCCCGCTATGGGGCACGGCGCTGTGGGGCCGGCCGGGATGCTGGGCTTGGCCGGGGTGCTGGGGCTGGCCGGGGGGCAGCCGGCCGGGCCCCCCCCGCTGCTGCTGGACCCGGGACGCACGGTCCCGCTCAGGGGGGAAGCGCAGAGCCACGGCCGGGATATGGATGTGAGTGAGTGTGGGGCGGGAGGGATGAGGCGGGGGTTTGGGGGGGCGCGGGGGGGATGTGGGTGCTGCCCGGGTCCTGTCCCTGCTGCGCCCGCTCCTGCAGCCGGGGTCGCACAAGGGTTTCCTCCAGGGTGGGATGGGGGTGATGCAGGGCCCGATGGGGATAAGCGCTTGCACCCCCCTGGCACAGAAACTGAGGCAGGGCTGACAGTGACCGAGGGTGCCCCTTACTGGAGGGCGGTGGGGTTGGAGCACTGGAGGCCTGTCTGAGCCCCCCTGCTCTGCCCCACAGTGCTGGGAGGTGCGGAAACACAACAGCTCTGAGTGGTGCCGCTTCATCCGGAGCAACCCCGACTGCCGGCTGGACGGCGGCTTCCTCAACTACCTGGAGGGGGTCTTCTGTACCTTCCCCCCCCGGCTGCTGCCCTCTCGCCGTCACCCTCTATGTAAGGATGGGAATGGGGGGTGCTCTGCGTTAGGGGTGCCGGGTGGCACTGACCCCTCTCTCTGGCCCCCAGGCTCTGTGGCTCCTGTACCTGTTCGTCATCCTTGGAGTGACAGCAGAGAAGTTGTGAGTAGCCCCACAGAGGGGGCAGTTCCTGGGGTGAGGGGGACCCCTGTGTCCGGGGGCTGCCCCATCACTCTTCTCCACCTCTTCTGCCTTTCCAGCTTCTGCCCCAACTTATCGGCCATCTCCACCAACCTGAAGCTGTCTCACAATGTGGCAGTATCCTTGGCACGTCATGGCTGGGGAGGGGGATGCTGTGATGGGGTCACTTTGTGTCCCCTCAGCACCGTGCCAGGGGAAGCCCATCCAGAACATGAGCCATGGGGTTTGGTGCTGAGTCCAGGATGGAGTTCTGTGGCACAGAGCGGGCAGACAGCCCATGTTCCCACGGGAAGGGGTCTTTTTCCTTGACATCTCCTCTCCATGGTGTCACCTTCCTGGCCTTTGGCAATGGGGCACCCGATGTCTTCAGCGCTGTGGTGGCCTTCTCCAACCCGCGGACAGCAGGGCTGGCCATTGGGGCTGTCTTTGGTAAGGAGAACCCCTCACCAGGGGGGTGGGATCACTGCAGAGCTGTGAGGCATTGCCCCTCACAGGGACCATGTTGCTTTGGTAGGTGCTGGTGTGTTTGTGACCACGGTGGTGGCTGGTGGCATCGCCCTGGTCAAGCCCTTCACAGCCGCCTCCAGGCCCTTCCTTAGGGATGTCATCTTCTACATGCTGGCCGTCTTCCTCACCTTCCTGGGCCTCTACTTCGGCAGGATCACGCTGGGAGAGGCTCTGGGTGGGTGCTGCTGGGGCCGGGGGGTGGCGGGAGCAGCCTGGGGGTGCTGTAACCCCCGCTGGGTCCCCCATCCAGGTTATCCTCGGGCTGTACATCTTCTATGTCCTCACTGTGGTGCTGTGCACGTGGATTCACCGGTGGCAGCGGGGCGATGGGCCGGGCCCCCCCGGAGCCTGGGAGCCAGGTAAGGCTCATGCCAGCAGGGTCCCTGCTGTGCTGGGGTCTCCATCCACTGCTTCCTCCTCTCCTCTTCCCCATAGAGATGCCGGCGGATGCTGAAGAACCAGAGTCCTCTGGCACAAACAGCGGGGACTATGGTATGTGGCTCCCAATGGGCCCTGCTCTGTCCTGAGTCTGTGACTGAGCCCATGGTGCAGCCATGGCCGGGTGCAGGGGCCACGCAGGTGACCACAGCCCCATGGTATAGAGGGGTTGGGGGGCCTGGAGAGCCCCCTATCCCGCTCAGCTGCCATATCCCCTTGCAGCTGAGGAGTACCGGCCTCTGCTCCCCTCGCGGGAGCCCTCCCTGCGCATCCTCACCACTGCCCTCAGCCCCCTGGACTGCCGCAAGTGGAGGAGGAAGCCCTGGTACTGGCGGCTCTTCAAGGTCCTCAAGGTGAGTCACTGGGGACCGGAGCCAGGAGGAGCCCCTCACAGGGGGGGGCTTGCGATGGGGATGGTTGGGGATGGAACATCTCGGGGTCCCCTGCTCACAGGCTGCTCACCGTTCCCAGGTGCCAGTGGAGCTGGTGCTGCTGCTCACTGTTCCCGTTGTGGACCCTGACAAGGATGACCTGAACTGGAAGAGACCCCTCAACTGCCTGCACATCGTCACCAGCCCTTTGCTCTGCATCCTTACCCTCAAATCGGGCACATGTAAGGGCCCTGAACAGCCCCAGACACCCAAAAGAGGACAGAATGGGGCTGGGATGGCCACCAAAGCCCTGGGCGCTGTAGGAGCCCTTTGGAATACTGGTGAGATGAGGGTGGGACAGCGCAGAGCCGAGCTGGGGGCCTTGCTTTGCAGGGGAATGGCTCTGTCCTCCCCATAGGGGACAAAGGGGACATGTATGGGAAGGCTGAGGCACAGAGGGGAGCAGCCCCATGAGAGCTTAAAGCAGAAGTTGCTTTAAGGGATAAGGATTTACCTCGTACCATGAGTCTGCTTGGACCCTGCCCCAGCCCACTTCAGTGCTTTTTCTCCCCTCCATGTGCAGATGGGCTGTACCAGATCCAGGGCATCTTCCCAGTCTGGGGACTGGTCACACTGGTTGGCTCTGTCTTGGCCATCATCATCTTCATCGCCACAAGCAACGAGGAGCCACCCAAGTACCACTGCGTAAGGTGTCCCCCAGCCCTGAGTGCCTGCTGGGGACCAGCCAGGACCTCCTTCCCAGTCCCCTGGGGTCCTCTGGAGAGACATGGCTGGCTGGAGCTGTGCAGGGTCCCGAATGGATGCACCCAGGGCCCAGCTTTCCCCTCTCTTCTTGGCAGGTATTTGCTTTCCTCGGGTTTCTGGCCAGTGCCATGTGGATCAATGCTGCGGCCACAGAGCTGGTGAACATCCTCCGGACCCTGGGCATCATCTTCCAGCTGAGCAACACCGTTCTGGGCCTGACACTGCTGGCCTGGGGCAACAGCATCGGGGGTGAGGGCTCTGCTGTGCCCCAGTGCCACCCTATGAGCTCGCATCCTCCTGGCAAACACCGAGGTTTCCCTATGTCCCTCTGCAGACACGTTCTCGGACCTCACCATGGCACGGCAGGGCTATCCCCGCATGGCCTTCTCTGCCTGCTTCGGGGGCATCATCTTCAGTATCCTTTGGGTGTAAGGGGAAGGTGGTAGTGGCACTTGAAGCTCCTGGGGAGGAGCTGAGCAGGATCCATCCCTGGGATGCTGACAGCCTTCCCTATCCCCTTCCAGTGTGGTACTGAGGAGCTGCAAGGATGGAGCCAGCAGCATCCCCACTGCTGTCCCAGCCCCAGCAGGGCTGGAACTGGCAGGTTTGGGATCTGCCAAAGGAAACGAGAGGAAGAAGCTGTGCCAGCCTCCATCAGGTGTTGGGTGGTCCCTGGACCAGGCTAAAGCCTGTCCTCCTAGAGTGCTCCAGGTTATATTTGCCACAAGCTGGCAATGCTTTGGGCTGGGCACCAGCCATGGGGTGCAGCCAGGGAGGAGGGATGCGGCCAGCTCCATCGCTCCTGAGGTCTCCTGCTCTGCTTGTCTTCATCCTGAACATGCTGCAGACATCCTGGTTGGTGTGGGACTCGGGTGCCTGCTGCAGATGACCAGCAGCCAGCTGGTGGTGAAGGTAAGGCTGCAGGGACACAGCAGCACGGGTCGGGGTGGCAGCGATGCTGGTGTCACCCTACATCACTGCCCATCTCTCTGGCAGCTGGAGCCTGACAGCCTCCTGGTGTGGGTGCTGGCTGGGGCCCTGGGGCTGAGCTTGGTCTTCTCCTTCGTGTGGGTGCCCGCGCAGTGCTTCCAGCTGGGCAAGGCCTATGGCATCTGCCTCATCCTCTACTACCTGGCCTTCCTCTGCGTGGCCCTGCTCACTGAGTTCAGGGTGATCCGGCTCTCCGCGGTGTGAGCAGCCCCACTGCTGGCAGGAGATGCGCATCCAGCTCTGCCTCTTGGCGGGATCACTGGGAATCCTGTCCCCTCTCTCCATCCCTGCCAGGGGGACCAAGGGCACTTCAATCCCAACTGTGCCGCTGGAGGCATCACATGCCAGCCCTTGGAGGCTGTGGGAAAGGAAAAGGAGCTGTGAAGTCATTAGCTATGTCTTCTCCCTCCTCTGTTTAATCTTGTTTAACTGAAGGTGGCTCTGAGCAGGTTAAGACCTTGGCTTCCACTGGTCTTAGTGGCAGAGGAGAAGGCAGCTCCAGTCCATGGTCACAACAGGAGAGGTTTTACCTCTTCAATCACTTCACTTTCCCTTCCCCATCTCCATCCTGGCTGCTGTGGGCCAGGGCAGTCCTGCTCCATGGGGTAACACTGGAGGTCTGAGAACAACTTTGTCACTGCAAAGGAGATGATGTGTTCGTGCCGCAGGTTTGAAATAGCTGAGGCAGAGCGAGATGGGGTTAAGGTCAGCCAAAGCTCCAGGGCAGTGCAAGCAAAGCCGGAGCAAAACCAAACCCAAGGAGCCTGGTTTCCCCTGTCTTTTTGAAGCTGTGTTTTTCAACTTGAGCTTCAGATCCTAATACCCTCCTCCTGGGGTGAGCAGAGCTGTAGGGCAGGACTGGGAGGTTTCCACACACAGTGTTGACCTTTAAGCACTGTTAAACCACACTGAACTGCAATAAAACCCCCAAACCCAGCCTTGACTCGTGCTGTTTGTGTCGAGGGTGTTCTCTGCTGCTCAGGGTGAGCGTCACACAGCCCTTACCCAGGAGCTGAGCCAGCAGCAGCAGCCGCGGTTTCCTTTGGGTTCACCAGCAGTTGATTTCCCAACACCAGTCACATGCGCCTGACTCGGCCGTTCCCAAGCAGAGCTGCTGTGTCACGCTGGTCCTGACACGGGTCCGCACGGGACACTGCTCTGCTCCCCGGGATGGGGACAGCACTGGGGTGGCCCCAGGGCCTGGGGAAGCAGGGCTGGAAAGCAAAGGGCTGTTACAGACACAACCGCATCACTGCTCCATGAGGAGCTGTTTCCCAAGAGGCACAACCGCCAGACCTGGTTCCTGCTCCTGGAGCATTTCCCCTTTCTCTAACCAGACACAGGCTTTCACAAGGAGGTAACGCTCCCTGTGCCTGCAGCTATTGGCTCGGCCCTGAACCTGCTCACAAGTTACAAGCAGTTGCTGGAATTACACAGGAGAGAAGCCCCACTTCCTGACACACGGCAGGGTTAAAGCCATCCAAACCACAGCCAACATACCGGTGCAGAGGCACGGGGTCACAGAATGCCCTTCTCACTGTAAACACTGCATTGGAGTAGCTCTAAAAAGCAGGAGGTTGAAGGGATTACCTTAATATTAGGGCAGGGGGAGGGCAAAAGGGAAGCTTTGCACTGTCCAGGAGCAAGAATCCAGGGCACTCATGCGGAATGTGCCCACATAAGCAGTCGCCACCGGAGAGGGCAGACACCTCTTCAAGTGCTTCAGTTGCAGCCAAGCCCCACTTGTGGAATACCATGGGAAGAAGGAAAGGAAGCCGCTGCCTTTACAAAGCCCAGGATGCTTTTTATTAGTGCGCTTGGAAAAACACCTGATCTAGAGGACATTTTACAGCTGTGTCCATAAAATCATGTGCTAAACAACCCCAGCATACAAAACCCTGCAGTGCTTCCTCCCTTGCTCCCTACAGCATGATTGTCTCTGTCGTCAGTCTGTGTGTCAGGTGGGGAGAGGAGGAGAAATAGAAGGGGATGCCCCGTACTCAAACTTGGTTTCCTTCCAAAACCACATGGAAGAAGTAAACTGTGACCCTTCTTGGTTTACAAAAATATACAGTCTAAACATGGGGGCAGCTCAACACCTCAGGAGCCATGGAAGCAGCGCCTGAGCCCTGAACCCCATCCAAGCATTCCCACCTCTGTGACAGCCCTGTTATTGCATGGTGAGCATGCCCCTCAATAACGCTGCAGCTTCTTTCACACCCAGGAAACAGCCCCCAAAACCATCACTGACAGCCCTGTGAGGAGAAATAAGCTGTAGGGGAATGCAGTGCTTAAACACAGCCATGTTTTGTTTCCCCCTTCACCTTCACAATACTCATTCATTCTGCCCCCAACTTAAACCAGCATAAACACCACCTCCGCCAGCCCCAGGACTAACCTGGGTAAGGCTCCCAGGCTGTGGCTCCATGCAGAGCAACAACTGCACTGCTCATTAATTTGTGGTTGAGTTTATGGTTTGGAAAACAGCCCTTTAAGATCCTTCTCGGTTCAGCTCAGAAGTAGTTTCATACCTGCTGTACCCAGAAAGGAAACAAGAGTTGCCCTGAGGCACCCAGGGAATCTGGCAAGGGTTGAGTGCACGCTAACTGGAAAGCGGCTCTTTCCATCCTAGAGCCCAGATGCTCCCTCTGTGCTCTGTGCAAGGAGTGTTTCAGAAGCAGCTCTGTTCTTCGCTACTTTTGAAAGGCTCATCCACTCAGGGAATGCTCCTGAGCTGCTGGGCAGGATCAGTCATCTCCCACAGTCCTTGTGCCATGTTGGGAGGCTACCAAGGAAAACACAGGTGTGTGGGACGCAGTGAATGGGGACACATGGATCTCCCACTGCCTGATCTGCCTGGAGGAAGGAGAAAGCCTCCCCTGCAAGCTCTACTCTTAGTTTGAACCTGAGGAAAGATCAAACAGCAAGATGCAAGGACAGCCTCATTTTCTGTGCTGTCAGGAAGAAGACAAAGGGACTTACAAGAGACAGGCTCTCATCACGCTGTGGGCAATGAAGCAAGTGCAATGATGCAACCTGCCATGATCACAGAAGGAACGTGGCAGAATGGGAAGGGATCCCTCTCCCCCTTTCTTCCCACCCCTCAGCTATGAGGCCTGGCAGTCTCCTTGCCAGCCGCAGGAAAGAATCGCTGTCTTCCGTGTTCATCCTGCATCCAACATTCAGAGGAATAGAAAAGCTCTTCAGTGGATCTTCCTAAGCTCTGACTCAGTCATCATTTGCCAGCCTGAGGAACATCTCTGCACAGGGGAGAGCAAGGGAGGAGCAGCACTGCTGCTCTGTATGAACAAAGCAGTGACCTGGCAGTTAGCTGATGCCCATAAGCTCTCCCTAACCCAGAGCCAAGCAGAAATAAGTCAGACTTAGAGGTGCAAACCCTTCCATTTCTTCCTCCGAGTCATCTAAGGATCAACTAGAGGCTTTCCACTAAGTGGCAGAGGTCAACAGCCACCATCACCCTACAGGATCCCCCCTCTGAACAGGGAGAAGCTCTGGGCTTTCCAGGGGTGATCCCAATCCTGGGCAGTACCACTGAACTGATCAGCAGCAATGCAGATATTGGAGAGCTGCAGCAGAGACAGTTTGTCTCCCCAAACTCCTGTCCAACCTATGGTCATAACATGATAAGATGCTGGCCCTCTGCCACAGAACTGCTCAGGGACAGCAAAATTCAATCATTAGAGCTGGATCTACTACAGAGGGTGCATCCAGCTGTGCCAAAAAGGAGGGGGAAGGTAGACTGCTCTTCCAAAAGTGCTGAAAATTCACACAACCTCTCCTTTTTTGCACAAGGAAAGGTGGAGAAGAAAAAAAGCTCACTCCCTGATCTCTTATTCCTAGGTTAATGGTACCCTTTAAGCAAAAGAGCTCTCGAAAAGGGCAAAAGTTTTAATACTAAGCAGGTAGCTTCAGCGCATTTCCTGCTGTTAATGGATTACACATCCCTTTCCCCAAGGTCTGTTAGTGGTAAGACAAACAGCAGGCTGAAGCCTGGGAAGTGGCTCAGGGGGAGAATGTCTCTGTCCTGTCCGAGCTGTTTGCTCTGTGCTGAGCATGGCCATCGTGCTCAGTTTGTGCGTAGCAGCCTTACACAGAGTCCCCTGGGCCTCTGGTTTCCAGCAATTCACTGCCTAGGGGAAGAGCTTGAAACCCTAAAGCCAAACACTGAACAGATCTATGTACACCATCCCAATATATACGCTGTGAAGTAATACTCTAGGTTATTGCATAGAGGGTGGCTTGCGTTAGCTAGGCCTAAATGACAGTCTGGGATCGTTGTCGGAGGCTCAGGGGCTTCACAGAGCTGTTGGAAGCAGATGCAGGCTCTTGCAATGGTGTCTGAGTTTCCTCTTTTCTGGAATGCTCCTCATACCATTCCTGCAACAGGAGATCAAACACACCAAGATAAGGCTCTGCCCCACACTGGCCCTGCAGCCCCCCAAAGGACCCTGAGGGCAGGGTGGTTGGCTGCTCTGCCCTGTGAGGGCACGCCACCTCAGGCTCCAGGGGCTCATTCCACAGCCCTGGACAAAGCCTAGCCGCCTGGAACACCCTGGTGAACTGCAGCATGGCTGTGATGGATGCACCAAGACCTTCCCACCCACAGTCCAAGCAGGAAGCACCAGCTACAGTTGGCTGAGCTGATAAACCTGAGCAAGGAAACATCCCTCTCTCAGGATGTCTCTCCTAAACGTCTCTAGCCTTGATGTCTGCGGGATATTTCAGACTTATGGAGTTGCTCCCAATCCTGGGCAGTATGCTATAAATCAGAGACCAAGCTGAATGGGTGGGGAGCTTCTCTGCAGGTTTCCATCCAGCTCCATGGTAAATAACACGTTTAATTTTATGAGAGGTTTGAAGACTGATCCCCAAGCAAGCTGCCCAGGGACAAAGGATGGGTTTAAATGGATATGAGATGAATTCTTTCAGTACTAATCATTACATTAGCCCATGACCTTCAACCTGGACATGAATATCTGGAGAGGACTACAGTGACCAAAGCCATGGCATAAAGCTTCTGACCAAGAAGGGCACTAGCAAGAATCCCCTAAGCAATCTACAGAATGACCTGATTTAAGTGTTTCCCATGTTTGTTAGCTTGCTAAAGGCAAACCAGGCAGCACTGCTCGCACCATCCGCCTGGGAGAATGCTGGGTCTGTCAGCCAGACACACCCAAGCTCAAACACAACCACATTCCAGTGGCTTATATTCACCTGCAGCAGCCAAGCCCCAGGAACACAGCACACGTGTGCTCATAGCCCCAACAGATACATCCACCTCAGCGAGTCCAAGCTCAGAGCCTACACACCCCCTGAGCGCATGGAGCTCAGCTGACACGCACCACACTGAGCACCTCGACACACTGAGCAGGCTCTGACATGCTCTGGGGGTTAAAGAAGCCCCTGAGCACAAGAACTGGTCAATCGAACATGCTTCAGCTACTGCCCACCCTCTATGGCTGCCTGGGTCTTGGAGGAAGAAGGCCTCTAGTGCTCAAAAGGATGGTTTGTTCCTCTAGGTAGCGTTTGGCTCACCAGAGACTTGCTGGTGTTTCCAGCTGAGGCCCACGTACCTGGATCTCCTCCTCATACATCTTCATACTCAAATCACTCTTGGTCCTTGATCTGCGTCCCAGAAACACTGTTGACATTTGCTAAAATGTTGGGGGAAGGAGGAGAAAACAAAGGAAAAGACATTCATTAGTCACTGAGCAGCTCACCTGATCAGTTCCTGGAACTTTAGGCATCCTTCATGTTGACACCCATCATCTACTGAGGAGCTCAGGCTACCCTGGGCTCCTTCTGCTGTCATGGGAAAAAGGCATTTTAAGGGGCACATCACCTAAACAAATGCAGGCATCTACTGCAGGCTGAGCCAAATCGCACTGAGCAGATCCCCAAAGACTACAAGAGGGAGCTGGGGCTCAGACGGATGTGTCTGTCAGGATGTCACTTCATTTAGTGCCTGGAACAAGGCCTCAAGCTCAAGCTTCCAAGTAAGATCCTGTCTAAGAACAATCTCAGATCCCAGTTTCCTAGACCACACTACTTCCTTCATAGGCCTGGACTTCTTAAATCATGTGCACAGAGAGCTGAAATCTGAATTACTCTCTGACCACGTAAGTTACACATGCAGGACTGAGAAGAAAAAGACGTTATCATCATTCTTTACTCCATTGCAAGGCTGAGGACAGCATCTTCCTTTGGTTTTTTGTCTTGAAAACTGCTTCTGAGCAGTATTATCATGGCTATTCTGAATTCTGACTGTGTGAACAAGAGCTCAGCCTTTAACCAAGCCAACCAAAGCAAATAAAAGTCATCTAAGAGACCGGAGCACCTGCACTTTATAGTGGTGATACAAGAGTATAATGGCTATTATTAAAACAACCACTTAAGCTCTTCCTAGATGAATGAGACAACAGTTCTGAGGCAAGAGGTCAGCTCATTTTCCAAACTGTCCATCCTGTTCTAAAACAGTGCCATGGTGTTTGGAATCAATACCATCATATTGATGCATAGTGTTTTGGGACTGCCCAAGCCTAAATGTATGATGGCTCAGAGAGGGAAGCAGAATTACAAGCCAGTGGCTTCCTTAGGGGAAAACAAACATACCTTTTTCCAGTCAATACTGGGCAGGACTTTTCTAAGCAAAGTCTGCAGGCAACAGCAATGAGCCTTTGTCTTTGTTGAGGCTATTCAGAGCATTGGGGAAATTCAGCTGCTACTTCTCTAGAACAGCAAGACTTCGCGCCCATGCTGCAGAGTCCCTCCAGTAGCTCAGCTCTCAACACTACAAAGACACATACAGTGTCTCTCAAGACAGCATTTGTGGCCTTGGCACGCCTCCCTCCCTTGGAGCTGAGAGCTTGCACTCAGTGTTTCCTCTTACCCCATATTTGTCCATCTGCAAAACGATCTTCTGCAGCTGAGTTGTCTCACTGGCACCTGAAATCCGCTTGTACAGCTCGATGATGCCAACCACTTCCTCCTTTGAGATCTCCTTCTCCAGCACAATGCCGTTGTCTTCTGGAGAGGCAAGGAGGAAAGAAGTCTCCAAGACGAACATTGCTTCAATCAGCCACTATTATGGAAGGCAAAGCTTAACAGCACACAAGGACCAAGCCAGATGTCAGGCACAGTCTGTACCTGTTTCTGTGACTAGAACATGTATGTCCTTGTCCCACAACAAGGCAGGGAAGAAGTTAACTAGTGTGTAGGGCCAGCAAGCATCTAAGCTTTATAAAACATCATGCTCCTCAGTATCTTGTAGCTATTTGTTTGCCTGCAAATTAAGTAGCAAAGCAAATAATCACATGGGATTTGTTGCCTTTTGACCTTCAGCTGCTGGACCCAGGTTGGGAATTCAGTGCTAACCCATGTCTTTCACTGCACCCGTCAAACTGGGTGCAGGAGGGATCACGATGGGAAGCGTTGCTGTAACTAACAATGCCTGGCTCCTATGAGCCTGCGGCACACAGATTTGATTTTCTGGCACCTAAGGATGAGGGGCGGATCAAAGGTACTCTTGTGGCTGGGGCCTTCATCACTTTTCTGTGGTAGATTCTCTGGTACTAACTGTGTGACTGCAGAATCTCCTTCCTGCAGAGAAGTGTCAAGAATTGTAAGGATAGTTTGCATGGAGAATGACTAGAAAAGTCTGGGTGTAGCTCATCTAAAGGACTAGTAGGAGAAGGGCTGTAAGAGATTAATGTGTTTATGGCACCTAAATTAGCAGGTCATGGAGTTCCAGGCAGCTTCAGACAGCCAACTCAGGAGACAAAGGACAGTGAGTAAAACTGGTGACTCACAGGGGTGAGGGGATGCAGAGACCAGTCCCTGCCAGTTCCGAAAGGGGACAGGAAGGTATGTCCAAAACCAACATATAGTCACCCGCCTCAGTACAACTGGGACATGTGGAAATAACAGGACAGGCAGAGTCCATTGTCCTCCATGTCACGGCAGAGAGTGCTGGTAAACCACCTGGATACAGTATTTTGGTACTTGAATGCTGGAGAAGCCACTTGGAGACACGTTCTTGGGCCAGTGGGTGTATTAGTGAGGAAGGAAATTGGTTTAAAGAGAATAAAAAATCCCCTTCTCCTCCTATAAGGTCTCTTGAGCTCTGCTACATCATTGCTCTAATGTTTCCTAGATTCCTTTCCTGAAATGTGTCAGACTTCTACCTTCAAATAATTTGCTTGAAATGGCTCAAGTATTCGATCTTTGCTGGCCAATCTTATTGTCTTTTACAGACATAAGATGCCAGGGAGAGAAGATACAACGTTGTACATCAACCAGTCCTCAGTTCTGACCTTCTGAATCCTGGTTCTTCCGAGTGTAGTTCATGCGGAAGACAAAAGCATCCAGAATAAAAGCCACGATGATGGTCATCACCACCTGGGAGAAGACATGAACAGAAGCGATCACGAGGCTGCTGCTGTGGGGGGGGTTCTTCTAGTCCAATTCAACAGGAAGCTGAGCATTTGGTCTGTGCTTCAACTCTATGCTCCTCCATGGCAGAGGAGATGCACATCACACATCTACCTGTGAGTAAACTACTAACAGTCAACTACAACAGGGACATTCTGCCCTAGCCCTTACCCCAGGCCCACATTTGTGCAGCATCAGCTTTGTCAATGCCCATAAATTCAACTTTCTGCAAGTGATGTGGACTCACACTTGTTTCTGGAAGATGTTTAGGTAGAAGAGCAAAGCTGTCCTCATTTAGGGATGGAAGCTCCCTCTGGACACAGTAAAAGCTGTTTCCCTTCCTCATTCCCACTATTAGATGCATGAAGCATGTCCAGAAACCTACCATGGTCACAATATAGAAGATCATGAAGTAAAGACGGCTCCAGTGAGTGGTTTGGGATGTCACCCCTTCCTAAAGAGGACAGGGAAAAAGTCAGTAGTGCATGAAAGAAGGGAGACTTTGCTGTTAACTCCTCGCCAACAAACATAAAGCAGCATAAACACTCTCTCATTCACGGCTCTATAACTAACCCTGGAACTGCCTTCACAATGCTCAATGCCCCAACTGGTCCTTGCAGCTAATCTGCCTCTCAAGCCAGAAGGAGAGGTTCCTGTATGTGACACACAGAACATTTAAAGCTTGAGGCTGTGGGAGACATTGCTGCTATGAGAACACATCATGGACAGCAGGGTGACAAGCTGGAATACAGAGTGACTTCATTTGCGTGCAGATTGTGAAAGAAACCTGGCCTTAAGGCTTCTCCAGATTCATGCCCAGCAGCACGCCAGAGCTCAAATGCCAGCCAGTGATCAGGACCAAAAGATGTTTGGCAACAAGTGACAATGTTGGGCCTGTCTCCAGTCACCAGGGGAAGAAAGCAGTGCTGGCCTGGAAGATCTAACTCAAATGGCCAAGACCCTGAGCTGTCTATACACACATGGTTTACTTACCATGATGATGTACCAGTCATTGACGACCGTCAGCTCAAACAGCGTCACTGTATACAAGTGGGAGAAAACCACGGACAATTGCTTTATCCATCTTGACCTATTTTACAGTGATTCTTAGACAAAGTATTTGACAGGGAAGCCTGAGGCAAGACACCAAAGTTTAAACAGAGCTAGCAAATCCAGAGGCAGAACCCTCATCATTGCTATTACTTCAGACAAAGTGTTAGATCTATGGACCAGGAGCATGGCTTAATCTGTATTTCTAAAAAGAATCAGAAACAGACCTGACTCTTTCCACCAGAGAGCACAGAGACCTCTGAAATCTCCAGCAGATAACCACCTCTGCTTAGACATTAAGAAAAACCATGGAAAGTAATCAATAGGTTCAAATTATTCTTCATAAGTGGATTTAAATAAATGCATTAGCATCACTATCGGTTCTTTAGAAGGGCAGTGAGTTAAAGTCCTCCTTCAACATCTCTGGAAGTCTGGTCTGATCACCAGTCAGAATAGATCTGCTGGCTTTACACTGGCTTTTAAGAGACCCTAGGGCTTACCCTGCAAAACAGACATGGCACAATTAGTCAGCTGGAGTTCTCCAGACAGAGCAAGTAGGATGCTGAGTGTTTGAGCTGCATTAGTTGGATTCTGGGAGAGTCCCAGGCTTATATGAGTTCCAGTCCTGCCATCCAGCTTTGCAGGAACACAGATGCACTGCAGAATAATCTTTGTTACAGACAAAACTGCCCTTACCAAAGCTGTTCAAAATGTTGTCGAAGTTGTTGAGATAGTAATAACCTTCCTCCACAACCGTCTTGTTGCCAACTGTATGATTCACCCAGCGGTAGGCATCTGCAACTGTGCTTGTGCTGGTTGGAGAAACCAGGAACAAAGAATGAGACTGGAAAAGCAAGGAAAATCTCAAGGGTTATAAAAACCAAAACACTTTGAAAGCAGCTGAGCAGCAGTTTCTGCCTCTTGGCCAACACTTGCCTTTTCCCCTGAAAGCAAGAGCATCTCTCCTTCACAGTTCAGCATAAGCCCAGGGAGCACGTGAGGCTTTCTAATCATTCAGCAAATATTATACCAGAGAAACTGAGTGTTTGAGTTAGACTCCTTGGCTCACACCCTTAAACCTTGCTGTTTCCAAGTGCTCTGCCATCATTTAAGAATAAATGGGTACAGGACAGCTTAGCTTCCAAGACCAGGTGAATTTAACTTGGTATGAAGTGAGGCCTTAAATATGTAACATGTCTGGACAAGCAACTCTGGCATCACCAAGATAGAAATCTTAACTTCACTTTAAAGCAGATGGTACTAGAGTTTCCAGTCACAGCAGCGTGAAGAAGTCCTCCCAGTGCCGCTCCCCGAAGCAAGTTAGAGCTCATTAAAACCAGCCAACCTACCACAGAACTCTCCCTTTCCAAATCCTTTCAAAAGCCATTTCATCCAATCTTACGTAGAGAAGTGAAGTGGCTCCTAGATTTTCACAGCCTTAGTTGCAAAACCCTATTCACACCCATTCTGTGGCCCCTTCTCCACAGGGAGATAGAGCTGCCAAAGTTCACTGCTACTGCCTGTGCCCCAAAACCACTGCAGAGGGGGGGAGACTTGCACGACTCACTTGCAGCAGTTCGGGTAGACCACGCCAGCAAAGAACTCCATGCCAACAATGGCAAAGCAATAGTAGAAGATCAGCAGGGTTAAACCCAGGCTGGAGGCAAAAAACAGAAAGAGCACTGTGTTACTGAAGAGTTGCTAGGGCAGGGAAACAGTCACAGGCCAGTTGCTCTGGAAGGCATTTCCAATGGATGGGAACCCCAGACCACCCTCCCTGCCACTGTGGCTCTGCAGTTCTTTGCCTGCCCTCACTCAAGAACTCCTAGGACAAGGAGCTTGGCACTCACTGAAAAGAGAAAGTAAAGGGCAGCCTGGATTCCCTCCCAGTCTGTCTTTTTCTGGTAAACAAAAGCCTCTCCAGTTTCTTTATTGAAGAACAACACACACTGTTTCTGCCCTCTCCATGTCCTTGGATGCAGGGACTGTGCCAAGAACAGGGTTCTCTAACTAACACACTGCTCAGACCTCCTTCAAGGGAATAAAGTCTGAGGATGCCCCACTCAAACACCAAGCTCCTTCTGCCCCACCATTTCACAATAATGCTCTTCAGTGGTTGTACTAAACATCTGGGGCTGAGTATATTCACATCGATGCTCCTCCCAAATTGACCTCTCTCCTCATCAAAAGCTGGGGTGGGGGAGAAAAATTAAGCATTGGCTTGTAGTTATCCTCCTAACACAACAGTAGGAGGAGGCCCAGGGTGCTGGAGCGCTGTTTATCACACAGTGCTCCGAGAAACTGGAAGATGACCACCCCACTGTAGCACACTGAAGGATCAGTAACAATCTGCTGACAGATCAGAGCAGACAGATCAAATCTTGAGCAGGTCTGCCAGGTCCCTATCCTAGACCCCAACCCTAGACACTAAACCCTCACTCCCCTCTCCCCACCATCACCAAAGGAGAAGTTAGTACCTGGCCATCCGGGGAAACAGCTCAAACATAGTGTCCAGCACGTTTCTGTAGCGTTTCTTCAATTTAAATAGCCTGAAAGCAGAAGCCTTTTAAAGGAGGAGTTACCTACACACGGCAGTGTTGCTGTGGTGGTTATCACAGTTCTCTCTACCTCCCAGGTCAATGAACAGGAAGGTTTCCTGACATCAAACTCACAGGATCTGCTCTTTCTGCTCACCTAACAGTGTCCCACTGTCCCATCTGAATGTTTACGGCACATTCAACCAAGTGTTCACAGGACTGAGGAATCTCAAGAAAAAGTTGAGGTCTTTTTACACAATGCATAAATAGTGATACAAACAATGAATTGTAAAAACTTAAACTAGCCCTGTGCACAGGGTTAGGATTCATTACTCCTTTCTGTGCTTCCCCCATGACCCAATAAAAATTGATGAAAGAAAGCTACATTGAGCTAATGTAAGAGTTGGCAACTCCATCAGCCTTTACAGAGAAACACAGCTGCCAAACAGAGACTTTGGCAGGGCAGCAACAGAGAAAACAGTATTTCCCCCCCACCCTTGAGTGTCATAAAGTGTTCTTTAAATCCTCACTGAAGAGCTAAATCACATTAGTTTTTAACAGAACAACAGTTTGCCTCCAATGCGTTCCCACTGTGGCTCTCACACTGCTCTGCAGAGGTACATCCCAACAGCCTCGAAATGAGAGGGTTAATCAGACCCAAATAACTGAGCTGCAAGGAGGTTACAGGCCACAGTCTTGCTTCAAGTGTGTGAGATGCAGTCAGAGCAGGGCTGCACTTCCATCCTAGAAAGCAGCATCCTTTGAGAACTGTAATTTCTGGTAATTCAATGGAAATTATTAAAGTGGCTCAGGCTGTCTCACCCTGACACAACAGCTTTTCTCTGAACAGCATCAGACCATTTAGAGGAGGTGTAAGAACCCCACGAAGGCAGACACAGGATAATCTGCCCCTGGTAAATCCCTTGATCTCTATTAGAGATCAGCTTAAGCTCCAAAGCATGGGGTTTCATGTGCCATCCCAAGTTTTTGTTATCATTCATTTTGATAACTCTGCCTAATCTCATTACCCCACGCAATTCCTGCTTGCCACTGGTCACGTACCCACAGTGTAATCCTTGACCTCTCCTGGTAAGGAGTAATGTCCTCAACTGGATTGATGGAGAACAAACCTGGCTGTTTTCTCCCCTCTGTACCTCCCTCCAGCCTTCCCATCTCACCTCAGCAGCTGAAGGGGCCGCAAGACCACAATGAAGTAGAAGGGTTCCATGTTAAATGCCAGTGCCATGAGGCCCAAAAATGCAAACAGGGTGACTGAAAAGTCAAAGCTGGGGAGAAAACAGAACAAACACCACAATAAAGTAAGAGCAATGATTTAGCACTAGTGTTTCAGCAAAGAAGAGGTACTTGGTGCTGCTCCAGCCTAGCAAGGTACACAAGGCCTGCTGATGTCCTCATGTACAGGCCTGAAAACTCAGAAGTCAGTCTTTCTGACCCAAGCATTTTGACCACCTCTCTCTCAAGAACATCAGTGCACACTTACAGATTCCAACCTGAGGACAGGTACTCAACAGGCCCCAGTCCAGTGGTCTTCAGGAGCAGCTCCACGCCATAGACTGTAAAACAAGATGACAGCCATGGTCATGCATCAGCATCACACGGAGGGCTTATGCAAAGGTTTGCCCTCAAAGATGTGTAGTGCTTTAAACACAGGACTTCTGAACATACCTTTAACAGACCCCCACCCATCTTCCTCATTTTCTGTGTGATGCCAAAGAGACATTTTCCCTCCAAATCAATGCATTTCCCCGTATTACTGGTGATTTCTCTCCAGAGCAATCTACAAACCACTTAGTTGGCTGACATGCTATAAGCATTGAAAAATGCAAAGGCCAGAAAGTGGTGCACGGAATTCAGTCCTGCCTGTTCATTTCCTTCTATCTCAGTAGAACATACTGACATCCCATAGCCTAGCCTTGACTTGCAGGGAGAGATGCCTTCAAAGAGAAGCTGTTCTACTTTCACCCTCTGTCTTGGTAGCACCTTGTGGGCCTGTATGTTAAAGAGCACCATAACAACACGATGATACCCTGTTTGTCATTCCCAAATCCTTCTTTCCAGGTTCCAAGGAGGGTGGTGGGAGAGAAGCGAAGAGCTGGATGACAACATCCTTGTTAAAAGAAGCATTGCAGAGTGCCTCTGCCTTCTAACTTCCCTAACAAGTGTTTTGAAGCCTAATGGCAGGAAACTAGAGCTATCCTTTAGAGTAACCTCTCCTAGATTCTCCAAAGAACCTCCTTTTGCAGTTATACATTCTATTTTAATTCAATGGAGCTATACTTTGCTTCGCCTCAAGCGAGGGACACTGGCAGGAGAAGGGAAGTGAATTCACATCACTGGAGAGCTCTACAGCACTGCAATGAGCCAGCACATGAAGATAAGCAACTTCTTGCACCATGTAAATGGCATTCAATCAGAAAACTCATCAATTAGTTCACCTAGTCCTTTCAGTGTTCTCCTGAGCTCCTTGCACTCTGCACTCCAACAGCACTGACTTGCTTGCGCGGCAGATCAGCAGACCAGAGCTGGTAATGCCTCCTGGAATAGCCAGTGCAGCACAGAGCAATGTGTGTAACTTCACACAGCTCCAGCTCTGGAAGAGCTCATCACTCTGCACACTGTGCCTAACAAATGAGGCTGCTCTGCTCCCAGCCGAAGCCAGGAGAGTAAGAAAGCAGCTCTTGCAGAGCTGCAGCAGAGGTAAGAGGCAGCATGTCCACATGGGTCTGTGTGGATGCTGACAATCCCTGCCAGGCACAGCACTGCTCTAGATGGAATCTGTACATGTGTGGTTAAGTTTTAACTTCAAACTGAACGCAGGAACAGAGCTGTCTATTCGCTTCCCAACTCGTTATGAAATGGCATCCATTTGTTGGAACCATCAGCTTACTTGTGAGGAAGACTATGTAGCTCCATGGGACGTTTCTGGAGAAGAAATTCCCTCCTGCAAGACACAAGAAGAGCTTTGTCCAGCCTTCCCTGGATTTTAAACCCCAGCACCACAGTCAAGACGCAAGCTGTGAGGCTGCCTACCTTGCAGCATGAAGGTTTCAACAAGAATCCAAATTCCATTCACAGCCACTACAGTATCTGAAAAACAAAGTAAAAACTCACAGCAAGAACACTGCTGGAGCAGAGGACATACATTTCCTAGGCTAATAAAAAGAGCACAATACAGGACAAGTGGCAGGGTCATTGTTTCCAAGCCAACACACTTATAGACTCTTGCATCACGAGTGTTCCCAGGTCTTTAACAGAAGTGGTACATTTATCTTCAGAAGGCAACAAAACTAAAAGAAACCAATCGTCTGAATCAGCTCAAATAATTTTTACTCGTAATTTTCTTACATTCTGCCATGTTATTGCTGTGTATTTCAGCTTCCTCCTAGTTCTGGAAGTAGATCTCAAGGACCTTTGAGTCCCCAGCAGTGCAGGACAAAGCCCTGTTGGATCGATAGCTGCTCCTCAGCATTCAGATCCTGAGAACTGGAGATGCGGGACCTCTCCTTTTCACTCAGCTCTTCTCACTCCACCCAACCTCTTCACTTTAGTATCCCAATTTACAAAAACCCTTCTCCTCCAACATTCAAAACCTCCAAATTACTGAGTAGGAACAGATCTTTCAGAACACAGCAATGTCATTCTAGAGAAGAGGAGCACAGAATCATTCCTGCAGTTGCCAAGGGATCCCTCCAGCAATAAGGATGCTTGCACCTTTTCAAGTACAAACAGAAGAAGGTGTTTGACTGATAAGGCAGTTCCTTACCCAGCAAGATGAAACCCTCAAGGCTTGTGAAAGATCCCACCAACCTACCTCAGCACAAGCAGCTGACTCCTGCAGACTCAGACCCACAAGTGCGTTATGAAGCAGTGAACCAATGAGCCTCCCTGGAACACTCAACATAGTGAGAGCCGAGTCCAGGCTGCAGTACTGCTTAGTACAAGTATGAAGGTCCCTCCCTCTCCACCAAAACTGTACATGAGCACCGGCTCAGAGCAAAAATCAGGCCCCACCACACTGAAGACCTTGTAAAGAGTGGCAGATGCAGCATACCAGCCCCAAGGGAGCCAAGCAGAGACAGTTTGTTACTTCTACTTACACATAGTGTATTGGAACGTGCGGGACTTCACAAGGATGTTGATGCCTGCATGAAGGAAAGTATGACAAAACACATGTTTATGTGATCCTCCAGACCTCACACAGATTCCTCTATCATCTTCTTAGAGACATTTTTCACACCAATCCTCAGCACTGGAGCTACACAGATTAGCAGATTATTAACTTGTACCTCTTGGGACCAAGTTCCAATTTCCTCTAGGATTTTAGCAGCAATGAACTCACTATCCTTAACCTCCAAGATGCCTTTTTTTACCCCCTCTATAACCTAGTTCTGTGGTGTGGACAGAGGTAAATGCAGCTGCTGAAGCACTGCCTGTGTTTGGAACAACAAGGAGGGTTGAGTGCATCAGCAGAGATATGTAGGACCCCCAGGGTAGCTGTGTGCTTGGACCATGATGGTCTCCCACTAGCATGCAATGCTGAGGAAGAATTGCATATAAATTCTTATTTGTGAATGGTTACATTCAATCAGGAAACCTGGGACATGAGAGATAAATCACATTATCAAGACAGATCACATTGGTGGGTATTTCAGACCTCTTTCCCCTTCCTGAGCAGCTGCACTCACAGAATCATAGAGTGGTTTGGGTTGGAAGGCACCTTAAAGCTCACCCAGTTCCAACCCCAACTTGACTTGTACGAGAGCTGCAACCACATCCTGGAAGTAGGAAGCCCAAGTTTTGTGAACACACAAATCCCACTCCACAGTCACTGCAGTGAGTTGCTGCCTGGGATACGGAGCAGCTCTATGAAGCACTGGATTTGGGAATCATAAATCCCCACCTAACCTCTGTGCTCAGAAAGGAACACAGCCCTCCATGACCTCAGCGTTTGCTTCTGCCAAGAAGTCTCTTGTTTTAAGGAAGCCAAGGCTTGGGTCAGAGTACAGGGAATATTTACATGACAGAGAGAGAGACTCTGAACACACAGAGAGTAGGTTAGCAGGCCTTCATTCAGTGGTTCACCAGGGACAGAAGAGAAGACCCCTTCAGAGGGCTTTGTCATTGTAAAGAAATGCTCTTCCTGTTAGCTGAACATATGCTGTCATGAAAGCAGAGCCTGTTACCTTTAAAAATAAGGAATGCTGTCCTTGGAAGGTCATCAAACCAGTGCTCCCGATTTCGTTTTGCCTGGAAGCAGAACAGCCACAATCAGAAGCAGTCAGTGCTACATCCACACAGAAACATGCAGTGACGGACACCCACCTTATCCCCATCATCTGCTGCTTTTAGATTGCCTTGCTTTCCTACCCACCTCTTTAATCAGCAGCCTCCCCCACACACTTCCCTTCTTTTCCACCCAGTAAATACTCACCTTCCATTTTAAGCCAACAACTTCATAGAAATTGTAAAAATCCTTCAGACTGCAAAACAGAAAGAAGCATCTGATCAGAGCCTTGGAGCTGGTTATATCCTTAACTCTCCTTGGCAGGCAGCAGCAGCACAGAGGCCCTGGAAGTTATTAACTCCTTATTAGAGCTGAACCACAGCTGACAGAGCTCAACACTGAGCTCTTCCTAGCCTGGCCAAGGGTTACTGACTGACAACAGGCACAAGAGGGTGCAAAGCCAATCTTCTGATACAGCTCTTGGAAGAAACTCTGACCCTGCTCATCTCCAGAATTCTGCCACTGAGAGGGAAGTCCTGAGGCTTAGACAGCAAACTGCAAGAGATGGAGTTTGTACTGCTCTTCAGGAAGAAGCCTTGGACTGTCTTAATGCCTTGTACAGTCCCTTTCTATTGCTTTTGCACATTTTCTTTTCAAGGTAAGAGTGGTATTTGAACAAGGACATGAAAGCAAAGAAACTCATAAACCATGAATGCCTGTCTAGGTGCTCAGGGTCAGGCCTCTAACAGCTTTTAGCTGTCTGAAAGTGAGGATGCTGAACTTCTCAGACTTGTACTGGTGTCCTTAGGTGCCTACATTTAAAAACTCAGTTTTTCTCCCTATGTCCTTTTCAACACTTCTCTGTGGCATTTGATTTTAAGGAGAAGCATCAGCATCAGTTTCATGGAAGACTCACCTGGAGCCTATCTGAGGCCAGAACAAAGGAAAAGGAAGAGAAGGTCTCTTGCTCTATTTCCCTCTACTTCCATGCTGGCTGGAGTTAGCTGCCCCCATCCACCCACCAGGATGGTAAATTCTCTGCCTCATAACACAGAGGATGACGGTCCTGAAAGCACCAGCAGAACCAGATCTTAATTAACAAAGCCCTGGGGGATGCAGGCAGCTGCTGGTATAACACAGAAACTTGTTAAGCTGTGAGGCTGCACTGTGCGCAGAAATGCTCCTTGCAGGCTCTGATGCTGTTCCTCAGCTCCTTGCCCTGCTCTGGCAGGGGAGGTGGGAAACAGGCTGCCAGCAGAGCGCTGTATCCACAAGAGGGCATGCAGGAACTCCATCTCCTCGGAAGGAAAACCTCAGCTCTCAGGGTACCCACCCCCCCATGCTGCTTTCCAGGCAAAGCCTTTCAATCGCTGAACTCTATTCCCACATCTCAAGGTTCGATCCATAAACCCAGCCATCCTCTCCAATGTACAGCCTATAGCTTCAGAGAGTAAAGCAACCTCCCTGCTCTGGGTGCAGTAGTAAGACCCCATCCTACCTGACTAAAGGAGTATTGCTTTGATTCAGTGCTTTGAAAGTGAGATAGCGCTCTCTGGCACACATCCGAGGCTTGTAAAACCGCAGCAGCCCTTCAAAGTGCTTGAAGGAAATTCCAGACGGCCTCTGGAAAAAAAGGAATGTTGTCAGAAGAAGCAACATCAGGCAGAAGCACACAGATGCTAACAGATTGAATTCTCGCTCTGGATTTGGTTTAGGCAGGATTTCTCCATCACTGTAAGATGCCATTAGAACTAAGCCCCAGGAGTACCCTGAGCTATTACTTCAACGTGCTGAGCTAATCCCAGAGCACAGAGATCAGGAATTCTCCTGGCAATCAGCTCCCCCCCCAACAAAAGCAGAACTCTTCCCTGTTGCCCTATCATGTGAAAATTGTCCAGCCAGACACCTCAAGCAACTGAGTTCAACCCCTCTTCTTGGGAAATCAGTAGGCAGCCTAATAGATCCCATTACTGACACTTCTCTAAGACTATCAGCTATGTGCCCTAAACATGAACTAATCCACTAGAAGTGGGTTAGTTATTTTTGGGCCTTATTTCGTTTGCTGCTTCACGGTCAGGCAAGAAATCAACCCTCTCCCTAAGTGCTTTGTCCTCGTAGAGCTGTTTGTAGGTGTGTTAGTTCTGTTTCTGAACCATTTACTCATGCAGTACCCAGCAACTGTACCAGATCTTCACCTGTATGACCCACCGCTCCTCTCAGAACTGACGCTTGAGAGGCAAGACAAGTGACCCACACTGAATCAGAGAGAAATCAATGCCTGCATGCACTCCAGAACAGATTTCACTCGTTTTATCAAGACACTTCCATGATGGAAGAGATCCAGTTCTGTTTTGCTCAACATTCTTCCTACTTGGCTTATAAGTAGTGGTTGTTGTGGGTTTGAAATTCCTCACTGTCATTGTCTGTAGTGCAAGCCCTATGAAAACATCTTTTTTATTACAAAATGGGTATTTATATATAAATTGGTGTTTCTTCACAGTTTATTAGTGTGGTAGTTTGAATTCAGTTTTTATCCTTAATTTCTGTCTTGTGAAATTTACCTGCAGAAATTACACTACAAAATTACAGTCAGAGCACAGGGAGAGAATGGTTGAGAACTGCATTTGAACTTAACTGACTTAGTCTTTGTAACACAACTTTATGTATCTGAACAAGGCTGGTCTGAGTGCAGTAAGTGTCGAAGGGCACAGCATCCTTCTCCATTTTGCTGCACTGTCCTCAAACTGGGTCTAGCTTTCAGAAATCAGTTTCCCTTTGGCTTTAACCTTATGAAGTACAACCACACCAAGTGCAAGGTCCTACACCTGGGTCGGAGCAATCCCAGGCACAGCTACAGGTTGGGCAGAGAAGAGATTCAGGGCAGCCCTGCGCAGAAGGACCTGGGGGTGTTGGTCGATGAGAAAATGAACATGAGCCGGCTGCAGTGTGCGCTCACAGCCCAGAAACCAACTGTATCCTGGGCTACATCAAAAGCAGCGTAACCTGCAGGTCAAGGGAGGTGATCCTGCCCCTCTACTCTGCTCTCGTGAGACCTCCCTTGGAGTACTGTGTGCAGTTCTGGCGTCCTCAACATCAAAAGGACATGGAACTATCGGAAGAAGACCAGAAGAGGCCACGAGGATGATCAGGGGACTGGAGCACCTCCCGTATGAAGATAGGATGAGAAAGTTGGGGCTGTTCAGCCTGGAGAAGAGAAGGCTGCATGGAGACCTCATAGCAGCCTTCCAGTATCAGAAGGGGGCCTATACGGGTGCTGGGGAGGGACTCTTCATGAGGGACTGTAGTGATAGGACAAGGGGTAATGGGTTCAAACTTAAACAGGGGAAGTTTAGCTTGGATATGAGGAAGAAATTCTTTACTGTAAGGGTGCTGAGGCACTGGAATGGGTTGCCCAGGGAAGTTGTGAATGCTCCATCACTGGCGGTGTTCAAGGCCGTGTTGGACAGAGCCTTGGGTGGCATGGTTTAGTGTGAGGTGTCCCTGCCCATGGCAGGGGGTTGGAACTGGATGATCTTAAGGTCCTTTCCAACCCTAACTATTCTATGATTCTATCTCACACTGAATTTCAGACTACTTTGGTTTTCCTCCAGAAACAGATACATACAAGTTACATGAATGAAAAAACCCAGTTAGCCCTTGGTGTGATTACAGGCAACAGATCTCAAGTGTCTCTTTTGGAACATTCTTTTTAAACTCTCCAGAGCACTGGTGGTGTTAGAACACTGCTGACCTCCCTCCTGCTGCACCCCAGTGCCTGCAGAACCCTGTACCTGCTTGGTGATCAGCAAGCGGTACGCGTGCTGTATGGCTGTGCGCTTGTGCAGCAGCAAGGACTTGAACTTCCTCTTCTCGATGTCATTGAAGGTGTCAAACACAACAGCCAGAAGCTGCAGAGAGAAGACAAGAGAGAAAGTCATGTTTTGATCTTTATATTCTGCAGTTACCTGAGGCAGTGCTTCTTCAAAGAGGCAGCATCCAACCTAGAGAGGCGATGAGAGGCATTGCCTGCAGGAGGCATTTACTACACTAACTGGGGCAAGTGGAGTCAGTGAGGGCCTGTTGGCCATAAGGGATCCCATAAAGGGATCATCAAGCACACTGCACACACACTGATCCACTTTTTGGAAGAGATCTAGATGTTTCAGGCCTCCCATACACTTGCTAGTGGCTCTAAGAGCTAAGGCTAACCTCACACATGCCAATAGAACAGTATTAAAAGGTTTTTTATGGCCATGATTTTTAAGGCCATGATTTCTTCCTGGAAAGCAGGTTTTGAGGGTTCTCTCTGGATTCACCCTTTGGCAAACCCACGTCAAAGCTATCCCTCCATCTAGGGCAGCAGCAGTGAAAACCAAGCATCAAATCACTCACCTTGGGTTGCACAATTCCTCAAGTCCTTTGGCAAGCCCTTTTCCACCACTCACATCCTCCCCTGAGCTGGTCCTGGCCCTGCCCTAGATGCTGCAAGAAGCAGAGCCAGCACAAGCAGCCATGCTCTCACACTGCAGTTGTCAGCACTCAAGTCCTGACGTCCTTAGTAATTCCATCCCCTTCAAACTGATTTAGAAAGTATTTTAGGCAAGGCCTGATCATAAAATGCCATTTTATGATAAATAATTAAGCCAGAAAAGGACAATAAATTTCATGCAACCCAGTATGTCTCTCCAAGCATGACATTAATGTGAGAGAAGCTGAAAGATATCATTTTGATTTTGTGTGATTTAGTTCAATTCCTTGTGGTTAAGCATTAAGAGAGTCCTGTCCGTAGCAAAGCTGCCACTTCTAGAAGTATTCTGCCAAAGAGTTTCAGGTTATGACAGAGGACTCTTGGGAATGGGGAAGCCTCTGCTGGGTAATGAGCTCTGAAGTCAGGCAGAGAGAATTCAAGTGCTTCATCAGGGCACTCACCAAGTTCATGATGAAGTAGAGCTCAATGGAGAGATACACTATGAAGAAGACACAGGACCAGGGGTTCCGGGCGTAAGATGGCATCATCACATCAGGGAAACTGCATCCAAAAAAGACACAGATTTAAGCACCAAATAGCTCATGCTACACATCCCACTACAAAGGCAAGAGGCACAGGGGTGTGTGTAATATCACAGCTGAAGAGCTGCACATTTCTGCCTAACAGGGCTGCTCGTGGCACAGGTTTGTGCCTAGCAACGAGCAGCAGGAACGTGGAAGCACGGTGAAAAACATCAATATGAAACGCACATTCCTTGCGCATCCCAAAAACCAAATGGGCAAAAGGGGTTTGGAACGGGGCTAAGGGCTGTGCTTTGACATGTAGCAACAACAGCAGCACACCCTCGGTGTGAGGGGGTTACAACTGAAGATTCATTCCATCCTTCGCTAATTTCCTAACCCTCAGAGCTCTCCTTCACAGTGGATCAATATTTACCCACTGTTGTTATCCCCTTCTCCTAGTAGATAGGTGAACTGAAGCAGAGGAATAGGAAGTTACTTCCCAACAGCAAACTGTTGGCTGACAAAGGAGCACAAAGAGGAGCTTTCCCTTCTTGGTGCAAGGCCTAATAAAAGCGTTTCCTCCTCGTTTTGCCCTCACAGTGATGAAGTGGGCTGAGCTGCTTAGAGATAACTCTGCATCTGAGGTCACAGTGTCCTAAGCCAAAATGAAATACCAGCTCTTCCCAGGAAATCTCCCTCTCACGCAGAGGAAAAGAGCTTGAGCGTTTCTGCAAACCAACTCACGGCTCTGCTAGGTTCCCTTAAGGACAAAGTGAAATACCGAGCTAGGAAAGCATGAACTTACTTTGAAGTGGTCAAAAGCACGAAGAGATTGACGAGGCTGTTCTCTAAGGTATTGAAGTACTGAAAGAAAACGCTCCCATGACAAAATGCAAGCAGAATTTCGTAGTGACATTTCATTCACAAAACAGCCCTCCCCACCCTCCCTTCAATACAGGCAGCTCTGCAACTCCCTGATGCCTGCCCTAGGGAAATGGTACTTCAGCACTGATCTGTTTTAAAGGTCTCTAACAGATGGCATCTCAAGAGTTAAACCAATTAAAAACTCATCCACTTGGAGTAGTTACTCTCAACAAGTTACAGACTCACAGCAGCAGGAAGTAGTGGCTCTTAGACTCTGACAGCCACAGGCTGTCACACAGACACCTTCCTCCCCTGGGGACAGTGGCAGGTGGCTCATTTGACTGAATTAAGGCACCAAGAACAAGGAACAACTCTGTGAATGCTCCCTTTGGGACATCCTGTCTTTAAGGAAGTTCTCTGCACTGTCTTCCTTCCGAGCAGAGGGCAAACCAGGGTAACACTGCCAAGCAGCCTCTGACCAGCTTGCATCTGGCCCCCCAGGAACAGGCTATGTCTACACAATGTTTGAGTCTTCGGCCTGTTAAAATGGGACTGAAGTTTCAGCTGCAAGAATCAGGGATACTCACCGGATCCGAGTGGTTAGGAGAAAACAAGTAAAAACCTGGAGAAGCAGCAGGGAAGGGAGAGGAGGAGAGAAGAAAGGGGGAAAGAACAACAAAAATAGTCTGTTTAATGTCACGCATTAGTGAGTCTCTGTTCCCATAAAGAAGATCATACTAAGAGTGAGCCCTCCCTGAAACCATGAAGAGGAGAGTATCTGGATGACCTTCTCCATATGGATTTGCAAATACATACCACTGGCATTTCACCAACCCTTTTGAAAAGCAAACATTCTGGGGATGGTTTAAGTATAGGATTTGTAACAGGTACACTACAGATACATATATTTGTGGGACTGTAGACTAAACTTACAAGGATTGAGGAATAGTTGATGGAACCATCAAAAAACCAAACACACTGAGCACAGGCTATCCTCTAGCAGAGGTCAAAAGGACCTTTGTCTCAAATACTCAGCTTCTAGATCTTTTGGATCTTTAATTCTGCCTTACAGATGACTGCAGACGAAATGGGATAAATGGAAGAACTTGGCAGGACTTTTGAGTCTGATCAGCTATATGTTCATCCAAGCTGTGCATCTGGTTTCAGAGCATGAATTCACCTTCCATAAATACAACTCACCCAGGATGGCAAAAATCACCATGAAGAAAAGCAGGAGGAGAAGAATGTCAATAAATGGTGGGAGGGACTGGAAGATCTGTCGCAGATTTCTGGAAGATAGAAGAGCAATGAAGTAAAACTTGCATGTTTTCTCTTCCAGGTTGGCAAGGAAAAAACCCCCTGACAACACACCATACTTGAGGACTTTCTTCCCACTCCCTCCAAGGATTTGAAGTAGAAAGGTAAGATTGTTTCCAAGCTAACTATCTGTCCTTTGCAGGCAGCTCTCAGGTACTGCAAACAATAACAATGTCACCCTGTCAACTTTCCTGCTCCAGACTAAAGACAAGCTCTGTGATTCATTGTGCACTTTACAGACAAACCTGGGAGCCAGAAACAATGCAGCCATGTGAGGTGGTTTATACAGCTGAAGACAGTACACACAAGCAATAGGACAAGCGGTAATGGGTTTAAACTTAAACAGGGGAAGTTCAGGTTAGATATAAGGAAGAAGTTCTTTACTGTGAGGGTGGTGAGGCCCTGGAACAAGTTGCCCAGAGAAGCTGTGGCTGTCCCATCCCTGGCAGTGTTCAAGGCCAGGTTGGACAGACCTTGGCTGACATGGTCTAGTGTGAGGCATCCCTGCCCACGGCAGGGGGTTGGAACTGGATGATCTTAAGGTCCTTTTCAACCCAAACCATTCCATGATTCTATGAGCACATCCAAAGCTACTAACTATGAAACTTCCCTGCATCGCCAAGACACCAGGTACGCTTCAGTCACAATTACAAAAGATTGATACAAGAATCCAAAATGCCCCTTAAAGACATATCCTGAGATGCCTGCAGGATCAGGGTGCTTCTCCTACCCCCTCAGTCCCAGACATGACAGCAGAAAGCCCAGCCAGCTGCCCGCTCACCTTCTGACAGCCCCGCAGTAGCGGCAGTCCACCAGGAAGATGCAGCGCAGAGCTCTGGTGATGCGCACGTGCGAGGTTTGGCGCACCAGCACCACGATGGCCTCGATGAACTGTACAAAGAGCACACAAGTCTGCAAAGAAAGGGTTAATGAGAGGCGCAGCTCAGTCTCCTTTTGGCAAAGCTCTCACTGACCACCCATTTGTTTGAACACTTGCAGCATGCCTTCGAATTGCCCCTGAGAGCTTAAGTGTTCTCACATGAATCACTTGGCAGCTGGGACATATGGCTAAGCCATATCTGCTACAGCACAGGCCAATATTTAACCTGGTTCCTCGGTCCTGAAGATGCAGAAAGAGAAACACTAACACTCAAACACACAGCTTACCTTTACCATAGTTCTTTTGTGCCTGATAAAGGTTTGGAAGCCCAGCCACCTCATCTTCATGGAGAGTTCAAAGACCACCACAATTAATGCGAACAGCTCCAGGGTTGCATGGACCTGTTGGAATGCAGCAAAGCTTCTGGTTAAAAGCAGCAGCAGAGCAGAGGCCAAGCTTCTGTCCTTCCTTTCTCAAGAAGCACATGGGTTCAACAATAGTCTGAGCACCGCTCTGACACAGGCAGGAAAGCCCAAGGCCACTCTTAAAGCTAGCAACAGCACTGGTTTGCTTTGTGCTTTTATTATTGTCCTCTGATCAGTATGAGCACAGAATTTCCTGAAATCCACATCCCTTTTGGACTTGAAGGACACATCCAAAAATGCATTGATACATTTGAAACAAAAGGGCAAGACCCCAGTAACTTGAGCAGAAACACTTTTAGAAGACGGAGATTGAAGGGGGTCTAAGTGCAATGCAGGAAGGAGAGCTGCTGGGCACAAAGGATTTCCATAGGGAAAGGTTTTCTTTTGATCCAGACATTCAGACAGGGTCCTGATCAAGCTCTGGAAGGGAATGCTGCTTTGGGCAGTGCCGAAGGACACCCCCCCCCCATTGTAATACGCAAAATGCAGCAGAAAGAAGACAGTAGAATTTTCTTACAACTTCAGCTTTAGTCAGAGCTCAAAACCCAACTGAGTTACGCAGCCGTGCCTCATCTTGAGGAACACTTTGGCCCCAGGTTGTCACAGCTGTTCTACACCCCTGGCATGTCCTAGAGTACCATGTACAGCCCCAAAAAGCAGATGCAGATTCTCCCACCAGCAACAGCAGCTCCTAGCACTGTGCCTGACAGTGGTACCTTATGAAGCAGTTGTAGACTGACAACATGAAGCAGTTGTGGACTGACAACAGCACACACCAGTTTGTGTGTCCCTCATCTCAGCCTGCACTTTGGGAAGGTTAGACATAAAACTTCCGTCACTCACACATTAAAAAGAGTGCTCACAACACTGGGAGGAGTGGCCAGAAGGTTTAGCAACCTGTCCCAGGCTGTTTGCCTTCTAGGAACCAGTGATGGTGCTGAGCTAAGGGCACTAATCCTGAAAATAACAGCACACAGATTCTTGAGTTGTCACAAGAAAAAAGAAAACCCACACACTTCTCATCTGCACAAATGGAGAATATGAAATAAATGATACTTTCATTGTGGTCTCTGCCCATCAGATGAAAAAAGGATGTTTTGCTGGCTGGCTTTTCTGCTGTCAACCAATATAGAGAACAAGCCAGGTGGCTTTCTTCCTGCTACTGCTCCCTTCTTCCTCTATGCTTAGCCGCCTTCTCCCTCTCACCCAGCACTGCAGAAGAGGCAGACTTCTTCATTGTGCCCCAAAGTACTTACAAAGATGCCAAGACGAAGCATGGGAACAGCTGGTGCTTCGCAGAGAGACAACAACAGGAGCAGCAGCGCTGTGCTCAGCTCCATTAGGTAGAAAAGGTGATTGTGTGCAAAGAGGTAGGCAGCAAGTGCTTTGGCATTTTTGGGGTGAGTGAAGAACTTATCGTTATTTTCTCCTTCCTAGGGCAGCAGGAATAAAGAAGAGAACAGCATTAGTGACTCTTGGTACTGTAACAGAGCTTTCCACACGAAGAACACAGACTTTTAGAAGGATTAGATACAATTCCCACGAGACTATCCCCACTTATAGCCTGACACTGATCTATTTATTGAGGAATGAGCTCTACACATCACAGGACACCCCTCCTGTTCATAAGCATATTTCAGTAATGAAGCGCATTAATATCTGCAAACTCCTGCTTCAGAAAGCCTTAAAATGAAGAGTGCTGAAAGAGCTTATAAAGGTAGGCAAAGAAACTTCAGTCAACACCCCAGCATAAACCCAGCAGGCACTTGCCATCACTTCCACATGCTTACACACGGCTTTGATTAACTTCTCCAGGACAGACAAGGAAAACACAGAGATAAGCTGCAGGGCACCCACCTGACAGTTGCTCCTCCTTATCTTGGCCTTGCAAAATGTCTGGGAGAAAACACTGGAGCACACGCAGTGTTTTCTGCTTCAGGAATGTGGGAAGACGGACTCCATGTAAAATTAACAAGCCTCAATGCTTATTTGTCACTCCCTCTTAACTAGAAAGCTTAATTAACAGGAAAAGGTCAGATACTCCATCTGAGCAATTTGCCTGCAACGGATTTTTACACAGCTACATCAGTTCTATCTTTACCTCTAGGATGAAACTTAGTTTGGGGAGAATTTAGAGGTTTTTCATGCAGAAGCACCCAACAGCTTCTTTTCTTTCTTGAGTCAGTGGTTTAAGCAAGGGAGCCTTTGTTACTCACAGGAACCTTGCAGCCTCTTGGAAACCATCACAAGAGATCATTTTTGCCCAGCTGGGATACTCAGATGCACAAGACATGGTTTGTTTGGGGGTTTTTAAATTAACATCTTTCCAGGTAGGCAATTACTGTAAGGCCAGCAAGCTATTGCTATCAAAGGTGAGTAACTGTGATTGCAAATGGGTAACAAGGTCAGGAAACAGGATCTCTTCTAAGAAGTGAAGCATTCTCAAGACTAATTCAGAAGAGGGTTTCAAACATTTCTCATTTACTCATCTTGCTTTCTGCTAAGAACAAGGGAGCGCTGCCAGGTCAGGCAGCCAGCTTGTGAGCAGGACAGAACCCAGCAGCGAGCTCCATATCCCTCACTCCAAGAGAGCTGCAGCTCCCAGCAGCAGGGCATCCTCATTCACGCTTGGCAAAACACACTTGCACGATGAAAAACAGGCTCAATTCTGCCTCTCGGTAGCCAAGCAATTCAAAACATTGCTGGATAGCAAAGTCCTCTTATTCAGATAAGACACTCTTGCCTGCAGCTACTGGTTCAAACAAACAAGCTGCACGCTCTTTAAGTTCTGCCTACTTCAGTTCAAGGACATTGTCATTATGACCATTGGTCAAGGCAGCAGCAAGAATAATGTGCATGTGAAGGGCCAAGCCTGCTGTGTACATTACCACCAGCCACTGCAGCAACTCAATGACCCTTTGCAGAGCAGCTCCAATAATCATGAGTTTAAACAAAAGCCTGGGAGGGCCTGGAGCTACCAGTGCATTGTCAGTTCTGCTCTTGTGTCTTACACGACTTGCAGGGCTTGACTGATGCTAAACAAACATCCCAGGGCCACCCACTCAACCTGCAACCAAGGCAAGAACAGGACCTGCACTTCCAGAACACGAGATGTCTCCAGGAGAGCACTGACCATTCACCCTGTGATGACTGGAGAGATGACATGACAATCTGTGACAAGTTACTGACATCTCCATGGCAAGGTGGCAGAACTGAACACATACTGAATCCCTCAACTACTACAGTCCTTGATGCTGGAAGAGATGGGAGAGGACAGGTAGCTTGTTCAGTTGCTCCCAAATGACTTGCCAGAGCCCATGTGAAGGTGCTTCCAGCGTTGCCCCACTCTTAGAATCACAGAATGGTTTGGGTTGGAAATGACCTTAAAATCATCCAGTTCCAACCCCCTGCCATGGCTAGGAGCATTTACTGCTTTTATGGGCACCCTGTGCCAGTGCCTCAGCACCCTCACAGTAAAGAGCTTCTTCCTTATATCTAACCTGAACTTCCCCTGTTTCAGTTTGAATCCATCACCCTTTGTCCTATCGCTACAGTCCCTGAGGAAGAGTCCTTCTCCGGCATCCTTGTAGCCCCCTTCAGATACTGGAAGCTGCTTTGAGGTCTCCACGCAGCTTCTCTTCTTCAAGGGGATTCCTTCACAAGGAACCAATCTATTAACCTCAAGATGGAAGCTCATTGTTTCCTCTATCAAAGCACCACCACAGTTTGAGAAGTCCATTTTTCACACAGCACCCCAACAGCAGGACTCACCTGGAGGTAGATTGCTGCCTCTTGGTAGTTCATTTCCCAGTTGTGTCGGGCAGAGCTTTGCTGCGTGCAGCAGTCCCCCGCAGCAGGGCTGGATGCATCATTAATAACATCATAGCTACCTCCATCTGCAGCAGTAGAATGAGACACATTGATTCACAATTAAGCAAGCTGAGATCAGGAGGCATGAAACAAGGCAGGCACCAGGATCAAAGACAAGCATCAAGAGGTGGCAGAGTACCCAGGACACTGGCAGCTTGCACACAGACAAACTGATTCTTTGCATGTAGAAGCTTAACAGACACACTCAAACCCCGCATTTCAGCACAAGAATGCTCCCAGAAGATCAGCAAAATAGGCAGCATCTTCTTCAATACCAATACCCCTTGACGGAAATAAATAGCAAGAGTTTCTCTTCATATTTCTCTTCCTGTTTCTTTTCATATCCAACAGATTGATGCTGGAACTTTCAAATCTCACCAGGAAAACCCTACCAAAAACTGCTTTACTGAACACTAACACCAGAATTCATAACTAAAGATTTCATTAAAGAAATTAAAACACATGAAAACCAGGCATGAAGACAATTACTGTTCAAAAAGTGAATGTCACCCGGTTGCTGCTTCTGGGATTGGCATTTGCATTTTGCACCTTTGACAAAGAATATACCCCAGTGAGACCTGCTCAGGACCAAGCATGAAACCTGTGGTGGAGCTGCTCATGCACTCAGTGTTCCAGAGTTTCAATCACTACCCAAAGCACACAGCTCTTGCTCTCAGCAGAGACTTCCCTCCTCCAGTGTCTCATGTTCCCAAAGACAGCACATGTAAAGTGGATCTTGCCAGCGCACAAGTGCTGATTTCCTGCTTTTTATGAGCACAGAAGCTGTGATGTGGTTGCTTGTTCTCTCCGTGTTATGAGAAGCTATCTGAGGGTGGGAACAAAATGACAATGAGGTTCTTTTCCTCTCTCATGACAGCATGAAGATTTGCTGCATCTCCTTGCTAGGACAAAATAATCCTGACTGAATTAGTGATTCGGTCTCTTTAGAACACCCTCCGGAGTGGATAAAATGACAGTGCCAAAAAGATCTACCCCCACCAAGAGAAAGAGCACCCCTGTGCTCCTGGCACAGAGGCAGGGAGTGGGAAGCAAGCAGAAACCCCTTCACCAATGCAGAGCCCCAGCTGCCTTCTCCACCCTCAAATCAAGGGAAGAAAACATTTCTCTGGGATTTGTGAAGCCTTTCCAGATTGCAGGTTCAGATTGCTGAGAATCCTGCAGCATGAAGCCTGTTTCTCTTCCTTGCTTCCCCCAGAGCCTTAAAATACCACTCAAAATCTGGACAAGTGTTTGAATGAGGCTGATTCCTCGCCCACATCCCTTTCGCACCTTAAATGATCACATTGCTTGAACAAAATGAATGATGGAGCTTTTTATTTATGCCCAGGACTGGAATCTTCTGGGTTTGTTTGCTTTGTAACTCAAAGACGACAGCAACATGCATTATATTGGGAGCTCCAGAAAGTTCTTAAATATTAGTATTTATGAGGCTTTTACCATGTGTGTGTTTCAAAGAGACAGACTGTAGCCTGACAGCAAAAACCCTTCTGCATTTTCAGCACTGCTTCTGCCATAGAATCATAGAATAGTCAGGGTTGGAAAGGACCTTAAGATCATCCAGTTCCAACCCCCTGCCATGGGCAGGGACACCTCACACTAAACTAAACTCACACTAAACCCAAGGCTCTGTCCAACACGGCCTTGAACACCACCAGTGATGGAGCATTCACAACTTTCCTGGGCAACACATTCCAGTGCCTCAGCACCCTTACAGGAAAGAATTTCTTCCTCATATCCAAGCTAAACTTCCCCTGTTTAAGTTTGAACCTATTACCCCTTGTCCTATCACCACAGTCCCTCATGAAGAGTCCCTCCCCAGCGTCCCTATAGGCCCCCTTCAGATACTGGAAGGCTGCTCTGAGGTCTCCACTCAGCCTTCTCTTCTCCAGGCTGAACAGCCCCAACTTTCTCATCCTATCTTCATATGGGAGGTGCTCCAGTCCCCTGATCATCCTCATGGCCTCCTCTGGACTTGTTCCAACAGTTACACATCCTAGAATCCCAGCCTGGTTTGGGTTGGAAAGGACCTTAAAGCTCACCCAGCCCCAACCCCTGCCATGGGCAGGGATACCTTCCAGTGGAGCAGCGTGCTCCAAGCCCCCGTGTCCAACCTGGCCTTGAGCACTGCCAGGGATGGGGCAGCCACAGCTTCTCTGGGCACCCTGTGCCAGCGCCTCAGCACCCTCACAGGGAAGAGCTTCTGTCTCAGAGCTCATCTCAATCTCCCCTATGGCAGGTTAAAGCCATTCCCTTTGTCCTGTCCCTACAGACCCTTGTCCCAAGCCCCTCTCCGGGTTTCCTGTAGCCCCTTTAGGCACTGGAGCTGCTCTAAGGTCTCCCCTTCTCTTCTCCACCTGAGCCAGCCCAGGTCTCTCAGTGTGTCTCCAGAGCAGAGCTGCTCCAGCCCTTGCAGCATCTCCGTGGCCTCCTCTGCACTCACCCCAACAGCTCCACGTCCCTCTTGCGCTGTTGTCCCAGAGCTGTATCAGGACTGCGGGGGGGCGGTTCAGGAGACATTGATAAAGCACAGAACCACACCTTGGCTGCACCAGCTCGTTTGGGGAGGACGGACATACTAAGCAGGTCCTTACAATATTAGCATGTTATTGGAGCATTACAGCAGATACAAAATTTAAGAACATCAAAGCATACTGTGGTCAAATCAGTAAAGGTTTGTAGCATTAAACAAATTAAGCATTAAACCAAAAGATGCCAAAACTACCTTTACCCTTTTTCACAGAGACCAACCTCTCTTTGAAAAGGATCAACACGAGGAAAAGAGACACCCCAGTAAAAACCCAGGCCCCCTCTCTGAATTTCACACAGAGGACTCGCAGCTGAAACAGAAGAGATGCCCCATGAGATCAAGGTTGTGAATACAAAACAGCACTCAGAGATGCAAATCAGGAACAAAAAATAACTCTAGAAACCCAAGATGTTTTCCTCCTGTCTCAACCAGGCATCATCTTTCTAGGCACAGAAAATGTACTGGTGAAGTGGGGAGCTGCATTTTGTGGCTCAGCTCCTTCCCCTTCAGGTACCAGAAGGTTGATCTAGCATCCCTGAGGCAAGAGCATCATCTGGATAATAAATAATAATAAAAATAATAATACATTTGAAAAGCAACCCTCTGCCTGTTTGTTTGGCAGCCCTCCAGCTAGCTAATTTCCTCAGCTGCTCCCATGATAACAATGACACAGACTAATGCAACCTCCAACTCCGCTCAGCTCGTGCTGCAGAACATCCCCGACGGCATTTACCATTAGTATGGAGCTCAATGAGATAGGAGGATCTCTCCACAGGACTCCCGTAATCCTCGAAGTAGATGGCAGGCTGCTCCCTCCACTGCATGGCAGCTCCCACATCGGGAAGCAGGCACGCTTGGCTTCAGGGATGGGGACAGGGAGACAAGTCGGATGTGAAGTTCCTCCCTCCCTCCCCTCTGAACGCGGATCCTCGGTTCGCAGCTTCTTCAAGGGAAGAGCTGCAGAGCTTTCTCCTGAAGAAGCCACAGAAAGCACAGAAGGTTTTCCTCTGCTCTCTGCAGAACTAAACGTTTTCTCCCCTCCCCTCTGAGGAAGGTGGCTCACACTTCAGTTAAATCGTTTCCCTATCGCTGTCTAAGCAGCAGGATGTTTCTAAGCGCAAGTTGCTGGAAGGCTTAGCTGCGGGACAAAGAGCTTTTAAGCACGACGGTGGTGGGGAAGCCAGGCTTCGTGTGCCACGCTCTCTTATTTTGGAATAGAGCAAGAATTTGCTCACCAGTGAACGTGAACAGCTAACGGGAAAGGAGTCCAAGTGCTGACTACTCGCAGCGAGGAGCCTCCCCCCCAGCAAGAAAAGAAAACAGATATTTGTGGAGCTCACAGTACAAGGGACATGACAAAGTAAACGAACTGGGCTGCTCACAGATGGCAAAGCTTCCTTCCACACTGGTGTAACTTATCCCAGACGTTCCCTGAAAAGGGAGAGAGGGGAAGAAGGGGGGGGGGGGGGGAAGGAAAAGCAAAACCAGCTGGCTGCTTACACGAGGCATCCGGAACGATACTGCCGGGACTCCAACATTCCCATTCAGTGCAGCAGAGCATGCTCCTGTGTAAATAGTTTCCATATGTCATCATTACAATAAAAAACAAAGCCACAAGAAAAAAAAGAAAAGAGAAAGAAAAAGAAGGAGCAGAAACTTTGCAGAGCCCAAACTTCTCCCTTTGCAAAACAAATTCCCTGCTTAGGGGAAGGGAAAAGTCTCCTTTGGCTCAGAGAGCAAATATACTCCTCTGGTTTAGAGATGCTCATGGAGGCTCTTGAGAGTAGAGCTGGAAGAGGAAGAAGGGACAGAAAACATTCCCAGGAATAAACCACCCTCCCAGCCAGGCTATTAAGTGTCAAACTGAAGTCAATTCAGACTCTCATTGTTTGCTCTTTGGTGTCTGCATTTGTTTTAATCGATAATATATATGTATTTTTTAATCCAAACTAGTAACCTCCTAGAGATTCAAAGAGTTATAAACAAACTCTACAGGGTAGCTCTCCCATTTGCCTCCGAGCTCTCCCAGTCTGACTCTCATTAGCCTGTTTGCCAGATGTTCTGCTTTCTAGATAGCGCACACACTTTTTATGGCGTTACACTGAAACAGACTGAGATGCTTCTAATTCCCTCGCCTGCCTCCAAAGCCATGTGCCTTTACTGGACTTACCAGGGCTTTCTCCTAAAAGGTTGAGGAAGGTCTTGATGGAGCTGCTCGTTGCCATCCTGCCAGGATAATGCTATTTTAGCACATATACCTGTGATAACAGAACTCTGCAAGCTGTGTGGAAGGCAGAGCAAGTGACATAATGCAGCAAAAATATCCTTATAGTTAAATCTGTCATTCAGACTGACATCAGCAGCTTCTCTAAGCACCCTGTGCCAGTGCCTCAGCACCCTCACAGGCAAGAACTTCTGCTTAAGAGCTCATCTCAATCTCCCCTATGGCAGGTTAAAGCCATTCTCCTTGCCATGTCCCTACAGGCCCTTGTCCAAAGCCCCTCTCCAGGTTTCCTGGAGCCCCTTTAGGCACTGGAGCTGCTCCAAGGTCTTCCCTTAAGGAACCTTCTCTTTTCCACCTGAACCAGCCCAGCTCTCTCAGCCTGGCTTCAGAGCAGAGCTGCTCCAGCCCTCGCAGCATCTCCATGGCCCTTCTTCACTAAATATAATCAGGTACCAACTTTGTCCTTTCTTTCCTTCTTTCAACCTTGTTTGCAGAACTGTCTTGCATTTACCCCTACCCTTATAGTCACAATTTCTTCTTCACGAACCCTGTTAGGGAACACACTTGCCAGCTGTTTTTTCATAAGAGCACTGTCTTTTTCTGTTGGAGCTGGACACACTTCCAAGAGTGCAGGCTGTTCAAGGCTAATGTGGATCCCTGGAGTTGAGCAAATGCTTCCCAAGTTTGCTGTGAGTCCATATGGACGCGTAAGCAGCACTAAGGTCTCATTGGGAGGCTTCAACCCCTCTGCAAGCAGGGAAAGGGCATGAAGCAGGCCGAGAGTGACCCAGCTTCAGTCCCTCATCACCATCACTGCTGCACCATTTAACCAGAGCTATTTCTCCTCAGGCTTTGCATTCATCATACCACCTCTGTTCCTTACACCATCCCTCTTGACTATTTGTACCCTATTACCCTAACTCACAGAGCTCAAGCTTTCAGTTAAAAGGAAACTCAATCAGGCACCCAGCAACGCTGGAAGGCCATGGAAGAAGGTAGATCCCAACAGGAGCAAAGATGCTTTCCTGGACCTCCTGAGCTGCCCCAGTGCAGGATCCCCATGCTGGCTCAAGCTGACAGCTCTCTCAGCGACGCCACTCCCTGAGGCTGCAGTGAGGATGAAGAAGGCTGCAGGAGGGGACAGCATTTATCTGTCATAGACAAGCAGCAGTGCTCCTCTCTTCTGGAAAGCCAGGAACTGCATGAGGTGCCCACACAGAAGATGCAAATCCATGAAAAAACATGGAAATGAAGTAGATGCTTACCCTTCCTCAACACAAGCTGTACAGGCGCCTGCAGTTCCAAAGCCAAGATATTAGTCAAGTATGCTGGAGTTGTACCAGCACCAACTATGGCATTTTCCCTTCCAAGTGCTTACATGCCATGTAGCTTCACCTCCAGAGGATTTATCTCCCTGTTCCATTGTGGCTGATAAGAAACTGCTCCTTTTCAAGTGCTGAAGCATGAACATGTGCGCATTTGGCTTCTTCAAGGCCAGACTCACCTACCCAGGAGGAACAAAAGCTGGAAGCTGCCTGGAAAGCGCAGCTGGTTTGGCATTTGGCCACACATCTCAGAGGTGAGAGATACAGACACTGAAATCACTGCCTTAAGTGCCTGGTTGCCAGTTCAGCATCGCAGGAGTGAGCTCTGCAGCTCAACACATCCCAGCGCCTATCCTGCTTTCGGGAGATGTTATGGGAAGGAATTGAACAACCATGGGGATGTCGAAACAATTTACTAGCTGTTTGTTGCCTAGGAAAAGTGGGGCAGCTCCAGAGTACAGTGCCAAGCCCTTCTCCTGCAAGAGAAATCATTTACTTGCGAGTATTTCAAGTCAGTGTAACTGAGTCACTCTCTTCCTTAGAGACGACTGCACAGCACAAACATATGCAAAGGCCTCAGGGCTCTTTGTCTTACTATGTCCTCACAGCACTCACTTGCTGTGAAGCTCAACAAATAAAGTCACTTCTGCTTCCTATTTAATACAGAAAAGTTTATTGGTAAAAATATGGATGTTGCCACTTCCTGTCAGTGGTACGAGGCACCAACCCCACCTTCCCCTGAGAATCCAGTCAATTCCTACAGCATCAACACGAGCTCCCTTCATGTTATTATCCACCACGCTCCAGGGAGCTGAATCCACATGAAGGATGAGCAGATGTCCCTCAGCATGGTAAGCCACTTTTTATCTATTATTGCCTCATATCAGTTGGGCTGCCTATCGTCTTATAGCAAAGACAACTTAAGCCCCGCTTTGTTTAATTAGAGGACCACTGTATCCTTGCTAACATCTGCACTGTACACATGTAAAAATCCTGATGCACAAGCTGAACACAAGGACAGAGTAGCTAAAGCTTGGGAGGAAACTGTTTTGTCTCAGCAGAAGCCATGGCTCCAGTCAGCAATTGCTCTGAGTGGGTCAGAGCCAATAGTCAGTTAACCCTTTGCTTGCAGCTCACTCACCATTCAATGGGGGATGGGCTATGACAATTCATTTGGACATTTATTTCCTGTACCACCCTACTGGGAAACAAGAGACATTTGTAAGGAAGAACAAAAAGTAAAAGGCTTCTAAGAAAATAAGGGACCAGTTAGTTGGAGATCCTCATCTGTGCAGCTCACTGCCTTGTCTCTTAGGGCACCCACCCTCCTTTGATCTCAACCCTGACTCACTCTGCGCTTAATTCTTTTTCCTCTTGCTATGTTGGAAGTCTTGACCAGAAAATGCTTGCTTGCTGGCCAATTGCCACTCTTGGATATGTAGCAGCAAGAGGCAAAGGGACAGATCCCTCCCACTCGGGAGGTCTGGGATGCACACTCGGGTTAGTGAGAGGCTTCAGTGGCTGGAGATGAACGGACGGATGCTTTGTCACCCTTAGAGAGGACAGCCCTGACCTCTCTAAGCCTCCCATAGCTCACGGATACACCAGACCACACAGCTCAAAAGCCTCCTCAAAGGAGGATCACTCCTTGTCTCCCAGAGCTGCATCCTGCAACAACATTACCTGCCTTACCAGCTCTTGCTCCTCAGCTGCATCTTCTTCCAGCAGCTCACACAAACCACTGCATGCATAAGCCCTCTTCCACAAAGCTGCTTTCTGCAGATGTGACTAAATCCTCCTGCATGAGAAAGTCCATGAAATACCATAAGAGAGCCAGAACCTGACATTCCACAATCTAAGACTGTGTAACACCAAAGTACCTGCTTCCTAACAGAGCTGCAAAGTCCAACCAAAGCAGTTTTATTCTGTGCTACTCACATAAAAGGTTGTGTTAGGAAAATACAATTAAGAACCTTGCTAGTGTGTTAAAGCAAACTGCTGCTTGTTTCATATCCTTTATTTCTGATCTTCTCAAGCGAACCTCCATACCACAAAAAGAAGTCAAAGCCACAACAGAAGGATCATCTACAGCCTTACATCACCTATCATTTTATATGCTCCGTAATCTTGTCAAACTGATCATATCACAGCAACAAAGGCTTTACAGACACAGAAATAGAATTCTTCTGTAACTGGAATTAAATATCCGAGCCACTGAGGGGCTTTATGACACAGCTGATTTAGAATGGAATAAAACCAATTGGAAATAATAACGTTTTGGAGGAAGCAACAGAAAGGGAAAGAGACAATATCCGAATCTCTCAGATAGAGCAGTTCTTTAACACATCCTGTTACATGAAGGAATTTCCTCTTTTTGTACCAAAAAGGGAAACTGATGCCTCATGGTTTTAAGACATTAAAAGATCTGCTTTAGCACCAGTAACAACACAATGTCAGCATTTCAGAAGCACATTCCTCATTTCAATTCTCCAAAGCAGAGCCTTTGGATTTGCATGATGCCATTTGGAAAGATGTTTGATTAAGCTGCAATCTGGCCTTTTTACCCAAAGCAGTGTGCTGTCAGGTCCCACTGCCAGCTCCAGCCCTCCTGGGAAGTCACAGTCAGCAATGGGAAGGACTTTCCTTATGTGAGAAAACCAGTATTCGTTTGGGCAAAAATCTCCTGCATGACCACCCAGAGGTGGAGCAGGACTGGAACAGAGCAGGCAGCAATAAGGTATGTGCCAAACGGCCCGAAAGAGAGAGGGATAGCAAGAAAATGAGATAAATTCAGTTAAATAACAATATTATGGCAAAACTCCAATGCCTTACCATGACAGACTGAGACTAATGGCAGTTATTTGTACAGTAGGGAGAAGCAGGTAATTGTGTTTTGTGGTGTCAGAACAAGACTCCACCACAGTGGTTCTGAAATACAACACAACCACATCTCCTCTGCCTCATCACTGTGTCTCAGCCAGGAAGGAGAAACTGCCAACTTCAGAGGAAGCTGCACATAAAGGAATGGGGAAACCCCCAGTCCCTGGTGCTGCATAACCACTCTTCAGTAAGAGATCTCTGCACGTGAGGCAGGAACTGAAGAGGTTACATAGCTGTAGAGCAAGGAAGGAGTTAAATCATTAGTGAGGAAGGAAGGAAGGAAGGAGTTAAACATCGGCAAACCAGCAGCCAGGGGGCTTTCCCTCAACTGGTCTTTACTCCAAGCCCTACAGTTCTCATACTTAACCCTATCTTCAGAAAAGGGACAATTGTGATGTTTAAAGTCTTCCAGCACTGCAGAACCCTCTCTAACTCTCAGAAAGTGATTCCAAACACTGTCAAATATGTGCTTATTCCAACTGTTACCCAGTCACTGAAGCTACCTCTAAGCCTCAAGGGTCTTGGATGAGCAGGAGCAAGGGCACTAGAAACACACCAAGCATGAACATAATGTCACCATCACTTACCTACCCTAAACGTTATTCTTATTGTAAGGTCTGAGGAATACACACACCATACACACACTGGACAAGTGTCCCAGATGCTCACTTTCAGCTCAGTTGATCCTGAAAGGAATGCTGCAGGTGGCACAGGGACAACACATAACCCCTGTGACAGCCCCTGCTAATAACATAGCTATTCACTAACCAGCCCTAACAACCAGTTGGATTTTAAGACCTGTCCATTAGCCTCTTTGCAGAGTCACTACCTACACAGTGTTGATTTGTACTGTTCACTTCCTCCATCAAAATGCTGCGTGGGTGCCAAAACGAGTACCTTCTCAAAACAGCATCAAGCTCTCTTGTAACCTCGCCAAATAAGTCAGAGCATGGGTTCAGGTCCATATGACACTCACCTTTCCATAAACCCACACTGGCCAACATGGAAAACTCCCTTTAAGTCCAGATTTTAGAAGAGCTGTTGCTAGTTTCCCATTATTTTGCCTGGAAAACATGTTTGGCTGCAATGTCCTGCCTGGTGCAAAATCTCTTTGAGGGTTAGAGGAAGTCTTTATCACAGCAATATTCACACTGCAGCGCTAAGGGAGAATAACAAGTGATCTGCTGCTTTTAAATGCCTACCTCTAGATTCAGCTGTTTAACCTCTATTTACTGCAGGAATGGAAGAACAGATCATGCAATGATGAGGTTATCTGGTTTCTCAACAAATACACACTACACAGAGGATTTCTTGAGCTTCCCTGTAGCATTACTGACCAGTGTTCAACCTTGAATTCCTACCAGGTCAGTATCACTTCACATTTCTCAAGTCCTTTAAAGCACCTTCAAGTCATAGAATAACAGAATGGGATGGAAAGGACCTTAAGATCACCCAGTTCCAACCCCCTGCCACGGGCAGGGACACCTTCCACTAGAGCAGGGTGCTCCAAGCTCCTGTGTCCAACCTGGCCTTGAGCACTTTCAGAGATGGGGCTGCCACAGCTTCTCTGGGCACCCTGTGCCAGCGCCTCAGCACCCTCACAGGGAAGAACTTCTGCCATACATCCAACCTGAACTTCCCATTTCTTTCCATGATTTTCCTCCACTCACAGTTCCTGTTTCTTCCTCTGCTATACAGCAGCACAGCTGCTTTCATGGCAGCCACCACAGGCACGTCTGTACCATGTTTTGCTACCTCTCCAACAGCCTTAAAGCTTCCATGAGCATTTGTTTGTGCTCTCTCAAAGTATAGGAATAATTTTCCATGTTTTGAAGTCTTCCCCTCTGCAACCACCAGAGATAAGGTCCTGCCACCAGCTTTGTGTTTGAAAGGAAGGGGCTTTGCCTCGCTCACTTCCCCCTTCCTGACCCTGAGGCCAAAATCCTCCTTAGGAAGTTGCTTGGAAGCATTTACTGGCAGGACCAAACCACCTGCAGCAGGTCAGAAAAAGGACAGCATTTACTACTACTTGAAGGTAGTAAGGCAGAGACAGAGAGCAAAGCAGTCAGCAAGAATTCCTCTCCTCAATCCCATTTCCAGTACTTGTGTTCTGCTCAGCACCATGAACACAAAGAAATGGGCAAAACCCAGCAGTGTTTTCCTATTTCTGCAGTGACTCACCATGAATTAAGTGAATAACCAGCTGGACATCACTAGGAGGTGGTGAAGGAACACTGCATTTACAAGACGGATTACACAGCAGCACTGGTGCCTCTTACCAGGCACGGATGCCCCCATCCAGGCTGAGTGTGCCACAGCAAAAAGGGGATGGAACATGGAAATACTTCCTTTGGAGCCTCATACCCCCAGCCAGCAGCCCGAAAGCACTTACTTTGGAGGATGGCATTCCTTCCTTCTCCTCCTACGTCTGATTATCCTGTAATGGCATGGCCAGGTCACCAGTACAATTTGACCCTGGGGAGTTCTCAGCGCTCCCACTTGCAGGATTGATCACTTCAGCTTAATTCTACAGGCATTTCTTTACTAAGTTGACAAAAAGCAGGAATGTATTTGCGCATTCTAGTGCAATCCTTTAGCAGCTACATTGCTTTTGTACAATGAACTTTCCCAAACCCACTGAGGATAGTGAGAGTGCTCTCAGAAAATCAGTTATAGCTGGAATAAAACACAGATGATGAGATATTCCCAGATGACAATGTATGCACACACATGTGTGCGAGGCAGTCATATAAGACATGCAAGAGAGTCCAGCCCCATAGAATTAGGGGCTTTAACATGGCTGTGCAGAGAGTTACATCCTAAATTTTATTCTCCCACATAACTGGGAAAGGAAAAGCCTTTTATTCCAAGCAGACATCACCACATTGTGACTACTGATCACAATAATAATCAATAATCTTTGAGGCCAGAGGAGGCCATGGAGGTGCTGCAAGGGCTTGAGCAGCTCTGCTCTGGAGCCAGGCTGAGAGAGCTGGGCTGGGGCAGGTGGAGAAAAGAAGGTTCTGTAAAGGGAGACATTGGAGCAGCTCCAGTGCCTAAAAGGGGCTCCAGGAAACCTGGAGAGGGGCTTTGGACAAAGGCCTGTAGGGACAGGCCAAGGGGAATGGCTTTAACCTGCCCGAGGGGAGACTGAGATGAGCTCTGAGACAGAAGCTCTTCCCTGTGAGGGTGCTGAGGCGCTGGCACAGGGTGCCCAGAGAAGCTGTGGCTGCCCCATCCCTGGCAGTGTTCAAGGCCAGGCTGGACACGGGGGCTTGGAGCGCCCTGCTCTAGTGGAAGGTGTCCCTGCCTGTGGCAGGGGGTTGGAACTGGATGAGCTTTAAGGTCCCTCCCAACCCAAACCAGGATGTGATTCTATGTTTCTCTTATAAAAGCAGCTCTGGATACAAGCTCCAACGCACTCCACTATGATCTGAATCACATCAGGCTCCTCTTGTCATCCTCAGATCATTTGTCAGCTGCACAGTGCTGTGGTGGATCAACACGAACACACCTTTCCTGCCTCCCCCTCTCCCAGATGCAAACACCAGCAGTGGCGGTGCGTGAGCTTCCGGCTGAACCGCTCACTGGAAGCAGATGGATGAACTCCTAAAGCTCCCTGTAAAGAAAGCAGCCATGTTAAAACCAGGCATCTTCTCCACATGCAAAAAGCAATTACGCTAAAGACACAGGGAGAGCCCTGCAAGGTCCAGATCAAAAGCCAGAGACATTGGAGGCAAGAGAAAGACCTATCAAATTCACCGCACTTTTCCCAGCTTAAGGATCAGAAATGGAGCGTTCTGGCTCATAAATTCTACTTCCAGCAAATTCAAGCTTAAATCCCCCTGAAGGCAATAAGGAAAAGGCAATCAACAACAACTCTAACCACTTCACAGATGCTCCTGTTTAGTTTATACAGCACTTCTTACAGCATTCAAATGGGTAAAATGGGATTTCAACGCAGGGGGGCTGACGGCAGCAGGCAGGATTCCTCGCTGAAGATACCAAGGGCAAAGGAAGTTCTGAGAAGCATCATATTGGTTATGATGAGTGAACTCAGCGTGCTCAGCCTTTGCTCATTTTAATCTGCCACTAAGCAAGCTTGGCTAAACTGAACATCCTGCATCTACAGTGCCTTAAAAATCCACAGGAATCACCAAAATGAACAAACTGATGCGTTCCCTGGGAAGCCATGAAAAAACTCATCACTATTTGTTTCCAACTGTTGTTCCGCTTCCCGAGCCAAATGTTCCCAAGTCAGCTGCGGTGGCTGAGGAGTGACCGGTTAGAGCTGGAAAGTTGCGGATTTTAAATTGCAGCTTGAACACTTTCAAGCTCTTTAACATCTTTTATATTTCCAGGACTGCCTGTTCCATAAGCGGAGCCCTCCGACACCACAGCACATGCCTTTATCCCAGCATCTTCCAACTAAAGCCGTCACCTTGGGGAGAAAACACTTGGCTTTGCCTGTTCTGCTCTCACATCAAAAAGATGTGAGCTGTGTAGTACAGAAGAGGCACACAGAAGGAAGGGGCTCCCACCTCAAAGCATCAAGGTCGTTACTCCTGCACTCACAAAAGGAGAAGCAGCTTCCAGACTCCTTGCCCCACTCCACAGCATCCTCCCTAATTTACAGTGAGCGTGTTTGAAGGATGCTATCCATTGCTAGGGCTCTGGGAGATGACAAAGGAGAAAGAACCATTTGACTGCAGGATAATAGAACACTAACCCAAGTCTTCTTTACCTTGTGTCCTCTTTTACTCACTCACATTTGAACAGCATGGGGCATCCAAGACCAAATCACTTGGACTTCTTATTTTTTACTGCACCAAAGAGTCAACAACGCAGAGATTCTGTTGGACAAAGCTTCCTACTGTGAAACACACAATGTGTGCATTGTGCCAACCCATCTCCTGCCGGGCTAGGAAAACAAGGCAAGCTTGGAAAAAACACACACATGATGACTGCAGCCCTCAATCCCTCCTGGTACTTTACTCTGCTCCTTCTCTAGGTACCCCATTTAGAGAGTCCTGTTGAGAAGGTCTCAATACAAATACTTTTATGAGGTCTGGACAACACTGTGTTGTTTCTCTTGCAGCAAAGGTACCAGCTCTACCCTCTCTGTACAAGTATTTAAAGCATAGCTGAGGTGGTTGGTCCTGCCTTAAAAACCCCTGAATTCTTAGGATAAATGACATTCCAGAGGGTGATGCATTTGGAACTTAAAAGCAGAAACACTTTTCCACTATTTCTAACATTGTCTGAAAGATACCCAAAAGCCAAAAAGCAGCATTTACCTCCTTCCTCTGAGCTTCCACAGCTCATCACCCAGGGAAACAAATTGTACTGAAGGAGAAAACAAAAATCTCCTTATGTTTTGGGTGTTCACGTCCCTTTCCAACATCTTCACCCCTCAATCATCTCAGAGGCAGTTCTGCTTCGCTTTGCTTGCTTAAAACATTCATTACAAGTCATCTAGGCCAGGAAAGGATTAGAAAAGCACTGGCAGAAGATGCAAAATGCAACAAGGCTGTTAGGTGGGAGAAATGAGACTTTCAGAAGCATAAATAACAATCCAACACTGAGCTACCACTTGTGCTTCAGTAGAAAATTCCTCTCTGTATACATTTTAAGCAGGTATATATTAAGAAAAGCAAATCATGCACAGCAATGCAAAGCAGCACCTTGTCAGAACCAGGTCATGAAGGCTTCCTGCCCACTTCCAGGCTTCCTGCCCACTTCCAGGGAGGTGTCATCTGTGCTTTACAGATGAGACATGCTGACCACACTGATGTTAACTGACATACCTAGGTATGAGAAGGAGCAGCTTCAACAGCAGGACAAGATTGCTTCCAAAACTGAGATGCCAGTCCTGTGCTTTTGCCACGCTTCACCCATACAGGTAGCAGTGGAAGCACTGCTACTGGAACTAATTAAAGGCAAATCAGTTGAGCCTAGGAGCCATGAGGTGGGAAAACATCCTGCCCAGCATCCAAGAAAGCCAGATAACCAAAAAGGCTTCTGGAGAGCTCAGCTGTGAGAGATCCCAGGATCCACCAGCTCCACTGCAAGCCTTCACTTGCTCCCTCATCCCTGTTTCTTCACACCAATTAGCTGCAGCATTTCATAACCAGAGCCAAAGTCCACATAAGCTTTGAAATCCTCACTTTCCCACAAGTTCCTGAAGGATTCATTAAATCTACTAGATGGCTGACATTTAAAATGCCTGTTTTCCTTTACAGGTAGCAAAGCCAGGATGCTTTCACAGCAATTAAAGTGGTTCCTCATGCACAGCAACTGAGTTTGTGTGGTTGCAGCATCTCCCCAAAGGCCAGGTATTTATGTTCTGTTCCCTCAGTCCATCAGAAAACACACTTGTTTTACACCTGGAAATCTCTTTCATCCTTGGATGGCACTATAGGAAGCAGTGGGAGGAACAAGGCAACAGATATGTTTGTAGAGCAGGGACTCATTGCCCAGATAAGCTGCAAGTTACCAGGACAGACTTACTTTCCCTCACTGCTGACACAAACATGTTCTGAACCTGATCCAACACAGAACAGAATTGTATCACTTCAGGTTGCATTGGTCATTGAACATGTCAAAATATCCATGTCTCAAAAGAACAACATTAACTGCCCCTAATCCAAGGACAAATGTCTACCTGTGGATTGGGAAAGGAATTGTTTGTTGTATAGAGCATCCAGTAATGCTGCAATTAAACTCTGTGTCCAGAAACACGATTTTCCATCAGCCAACTCCACAAAGAACAGCTTTGCTGAAGCCTTTTCACACATCCCATCACAGCATGGGGCCGAAGTGCAGAAGCAAGGCGAGGGGGAGGCCTCCTTTGGCAGCTCCAACAGCACAGCACACACCACACACTGTTCCACAGACACAACCCACAGCCCCTGGGGCAGTCACTGCTTTCCTTACCCTCAGCCACATTCCTCACCAAGAACTCTGGGCCTCTTGCTCTTCCACAGCAATGCACATTAACAACATTCCTTCTACCCAAAAGGCCAGGCTAGCTCCAGCCCTCCTGACAATTCACTCCTCAGGCAGCAGACACTGAGATCACAAAGGCCCATCTGAAACTTCAACCTTCCAAGTTTTAGTTTTCCACGTTCCAACAACCCTTCTAGAAAGCATCTCACTTGGCTGTTGCAGTTGCTCCCTCCCCTCCCCATGTCCAATAATTCCTTTTTACCTCAACAGCAGATGCAGCTGCTTTCTTGTAAAAAGCCAGAGTTTAAAGATGACTTCTTCCACTTGCCATAATCCATTGTGTGGGAGAAACAGACAGTATTGTATTGTTCCCTGTATGACACTTTGAGCTGTACTTTCTGCTCTGAACACACTGAAACTCCACTTGAGGCTACAGCAATTTCCATGCAGGAGGCAAAGGAGGATCTTGTATCTGATCTAATACAGGCTAAATCAATGTGCACTCATTTATTGCTTCTAGTTCCCATCAGCTCAAGGAGAGACACTGTCTTAGAGTTTCAAGGCTATCCATGCTGCCTTTGTCTAGGGAAAGCACTGGAGATCTGTTGAGAACCCCATTTGAATGCTTCCCAGGAGTGTGGGTGAGGGATGGGAGTCACTAAACCCTGGCTGCTTCTCACTGGTTTCAGCACATCATTTCTGGGAAAAGTCACACAAGGACGGCATCCCTTGGGTTTGCCTTCTACAGAAATGCAGTTCCTGTTAGTCATCCACTCAGAAAGGTGCTGGGAAGCTTAATTAGAGTGTGCGCAGCACTTGGAGATTTTCAGGTAAGATGGATTAGGGAAGGGCAGCATCATTACATTGATTCAAGTGATGAAAGCACTTCCTTCCGTTTCCTTCAGTTGCTGGAGCTTGAAAGGAAAGCTACCCAGAACCACAGTCCTATGTGTTGTAGTCAGAAAACCATCAGCACCACAAGGACCATAGTTTTCTGTATGTGGTCTGAATTCCCATCACCTCTGCAGGATTCTGACCTTCTGCTGTGGCTGTAAACGGGAGCTCCCTGGAAGGGGTGTCTCCAGCACAAACCAAGGCAGAGCTTTACTATTCATCTCCATACAAGGAGTTTCTCCTATTAAGTGCTTAAAAGCTGTGCAATTAGGGAGATTAATTTTTGCAGCTGGACATTTTATTTAAGAATATAATTTTCCATCCAGTTTTCTCCTTTAGCTTGCATTTATTCTAACCCAAGACACTCACTTACCCAGAAGAGGACTCTTCTGCAAGGTTCACTCTTGCACTTCAGTCCTTTCTTTTGACATCAACAACAGGCTTGTTTTCAAAAAGCCCTGTTATTACTTATTTCAACTTGTCTGCATTGTCAATCAACACTAAGCGTCCAAAACTATAAATTCATTTATCCAGGGACCTGATTGTAACAAAGCCACATTATGGATCAAGTTGTTTGATTGACTTTTAAAGCACAAGAAGTTTGTTAAAACCCATGACAGCTGAGACACTGAAATCACACAGATACATAGTGCTCAGGATGGAATATGGGTTAATATTTAGAGAGGTTTGTTGACACAGCAACACAAAACAGCCTGGTTCTTATCAGCTCTGGGTGTGTGATTTAACACAGCTTCACACCTTTACACCCACTTCACTTTGTCTTCCCCTCCGTGTCACCTGGGAAGAGGCTGGTGGGTCCCTCACTGCAAACAGTCCCAGCTGGTATCTGGGAAGAGACTTAAATAACAGCTTTGTGCTTAACCTGCCACCACATCCCCAAGAGTTGGTAGTTGGGCACAGTAACAAGTGAGCTATTCCTCCAAATGCTGGCTGAACCATGAGAGTTTAGGCATAAGGAACACAGAATGAGAAGGAAACAGCCTTCAGAGCTGCCCTGTCCCGTGCCTTCATCATCACTCTGGCAGCACTCCCTCTCCTGAAAAGGGCTTCTCACATCCCTGAAAAAGACAAGCTGAATAAAAACATGAAATCACACAGTTCTGTTAATGCCATTTCAGTCCCCAGCAGAGGAGTGGAGGCAGAACAGAAGGGAAACGTTTGAATTGCTCAAAGCCTCCATGGGACATTGTGCATTTCACAGTGGATTTCCTTTGCAGGCAAAGAGGAAAGCTGGACCACACATTTTGCTTCCTAAACAAGCTTACTTTGCAAGCAATGGCATCAGCCTGTTCACTCACTAATTCAAGCTTCCCGCTTCTCAGTGATAAATAAATGTGCCTTTTAAGTTGTTTCTCCAGCTTTCCCCTTCTAATCTTTCATCCTCCTTTCCCAGTACTCCCTGACTTCACAGGGCTCTGTACCATCCAGTATCCCTTGCATAGAATAAGCTTTGTAATTTCTCAGCAAATTCAACTGGAACAGTGATTAAAACACAGCAAAACTTCTTCAATGCCAAAAGACCCTTTATGCAAAGAATTCCAGGAAATGAATTCTCAAAAAACACACAGCAATCTTTAAAGCAGCACAGAATTGGTCCCTGAACAGTTTCCCTGTACTTCAAGTGAAGCAGACACGAACAGTTTTATTTATTAATATGCTTATTCTCACACTTGTGCTTTAACATGGTGGCTTTAAAGAAGTTTTATGAGATTTATCACTGGGTTAAAGAGATGGGAGGTGGGTGGAAGAAAAAGATGAGTGGAGAGGGATTAAAGTTACTCACAAGAAAGCCTATAAATACACCAGTGGAGTGAGGAAGCATTCTCTCTTCTATTTAACTTTAAATTAGAGAGCTAAACTTTAAAAGACAAAGAGATGCAATAGAGGAAAGATGCAGCAGAGCTAAAAGAAAGTCAACTGGGCAATTTAGCCAGGGATGTGTATTGCAGAGATGAGAGAGGAGGAGGGAGGAGAAGGAATCTTGATTGTCAGGAACTAGTCTGTAGCCCAGGAAGTTGCAGAAGGAGGAAACTGAGGGAAACCTCATGACTGTGATAGAGAAATCACAGCACAGTATCCCAGAGGCAGTGTGGAATAGAGGTATAATGGAGGAAAAAGGGAAGCCAACCCAGGAAATTATTTGTTCGTTACAAATGTTAAGCTTGTGGCAGCAAGGGCATGAACAGACTCACAAGACCTGCACGTACACACCTGCAACGTAGACTGGAAGTCAGAGGATGTGTTGAACCAAACTGCTAAAGTACATTCAGTGAGGTATAACATAAACCAGAGACTCACTGAATGTGCACAACCATCTCTCTCAGTGCAGGGCCAGGGCCACGGCTTTGACAAAGCTATACTGAGAAGAAAGCAATGCTTCCAAGAGATGGGCTTTTGTTTCCTCCCCTCCTGAGACACACAGCCTGGCACTGTCCCACTGAATACTTTGGGGCTAACACAAGCGTACTGTCTAAAAGTACTCCAGCTTCTTTGATAAGAACACACTACAGATGTTACAGTGATTCAGCACCCCGTATCACTTTCCTGACTGCAAAAATCAGAACATAAACTAGAAATAGGCAAAACAAGAGTTGCAAAGGAATAGGAAAAGACTCCACAACATCATCAGAGCTGCTGTATCTACCAGCTCAGCCCAGAGGTACCGCATAGTGACCAGTACTGAGAAAATGAGATGTCAGCGTGCAGGAAAGGAGATTTGAGCTTAAGGACAATAAGGTCCCACGTTATTTACATGGGCACCACAAAAATGTGCATTAGAAACAGCACTGAAGGACCTGTCTACCCAGTGTCCTTCCCCTCGGTGCTGGAAGTAAACAAGCAACACAATAAGCAACTTCCTGAACTGGTTTTCCCAGGCAGGCGGCCGGGACGCTGAGTGACAGCTCCCAGAGGTTCAGGTCCTGGCAAGCACTACAAAGAACAGCCACCACAAAGAAGGAAAGCATCGAGGCCAGCACAGCAGGCAGGAAACAACGACAAAGTGATCTTACTTTCATTAGGCAGCTCTTCCCGGTCCACATCATCAAGGGGAGCTGAGGCGCTGCTTCCACTGTCATCCAGGGTGAGGATAAGGGGAACATCATCATCCATGCTCACAGCCATCCTGTCCCTTCAGAGGCTTCTGCTCCAAGCACTTTAAATAATGCCTGTTTCAGTTCCACTTGTAACACTGATGTCAAAAACTCTCCCCAGGAATTCTTCCATCAGGGGTGTCTTCTATATGTAAGAATACCAAGGTATGCAGACCCATTTCTCGAGACCGCAGCTCAAAAAGGACCTAGTGATTTGCTTTCAAACAGCAGCACAGGATCCCAGGCCCAGCTGCAGGATTTATGCCAAAGCTAACCGCAGAAAGCCAGGTCCAGGCTGTTCCTGTCAGCGCACAGCTCGCACCGCAGCACGGAAGCAAAAGAAAGTGCTTCTTGACAAACTCCTGAGCACTCGGCACAAGCGAGCGGGAGCGACGCATCCAGAGCCAGCATGATGCTAAGTGTCACCATCACACATGGCTCTGTCCCCTGCCATGCCAAAGCGCCTCAGCTCCAGGTGGGGAGGGGAAAGAGGCCGGGATGAGGCTGCACACATGAAGCTCCCGGGGGCTTTCCTACTGCGTGATGCCACTGGCACAAGGTCACGGGTCTGTTTAAGAGCTGGAGGAAGAGAAAACTCAAGCAGGGCCCGGACAACGTCACGGGACGCTCCACAACCAGCGCCGCCGCGCTGCTGTCACTCTCCCATCTCCGTCACGGCGGAGGCCGCATCCCTTCAGCAACAGGCCGAACCCCGCCGGGGCACCGGACGCGCAGCTTTGCGGCGGACACTCGCGGCTGGGCAGAGCTACCGGGACCGCGGCCTACAGGGAGACAGGGACACCGAGACGGGGCTGGCACCGCGCTGCGGGGGCCCCGCTCCCCTCCTCAGCCCTCCCCGAGGCCCCGCCGCCCCCGGCCCGCGCAGACCGGCTCCATCCCCTCCTGCTCCCCGCCTTCCTGCGGAGCCCACCCCGGGCAGCGCCTCCGCTCCCGCCGCCGCCGCACCTCAGGGACAGCCCCGACCCCCGGCGCACCGCCACCGAACCGGCGCCCGCCGCGACGCCTCTCCTCAGCGCCCGGCGCGCGCGGCCCCGCCCCGCCGCCTCTCATTGGCTGCTGGCAGCGCGGGCCTCTCCCTCCAGCCAATCCACGCTCCGCTCACGCTTCGCCCCGCCCACCACCGGCCCTCGGCCCCGTCGAGAGGCCCTGAATTATTCCCGCCTCCCCCCTTACGCGCGCGTTTGGCCTCGCCATTGGGTAGCGGAGCTGTCACTCCGTCCAGGAGAGGATGCTGATTGGCTCCAGGAGGCGGCAGTGGGGAGAAGGGGCGGGCTCTCGGGGAGAGGGGCGCTGGCTGCCATTGGCTCTGGTGAGGACCCGAGGAGCGGTCGCCTAGCAACGGCGGGGCGCGAAGCCGGCCGCCATGTCAGCCCGCTGCCAGCTCTGAAGGCAATTAGCGGGCTCCTGCAGGCTGCATATGCTGTTACGATGCCGGTTTCAGTGCAAAGCAGCCTCCACCAACATAACTGCAGCCACCGGGCAAGCGGTTTCATCACCTTTCCTCCCCATCCACTGGGTCAGCCTCGAAGCCCCCTCTGCAAAGCACTGTGCCAGCACGGAGAGGCTGTGTGGTGCCCAGGACGCAGAACAGCGAGGCTGCTGCGGATCAGGTGAGGTGTGTGTTGGGAGACACGGGAGCTGGTGCAGGCTGAGAGCGCGCAGGTAACACAGCCCATGCATAAACCCATGTGTTACCGCTGCCTGCAGCACCAGGGCTGGGCACAGCTGGGTTGGGAAGCTAAGCAATGCTCAGAACGACGGGTACTTTGTTGAGAGAGACAAGACAAGCAGTCAGGGTTGAGTCAGAGGTGGAGAGGGTGCTGAGCAGATGGGGAATGAGATCTAAGAGCAGCAGCGGGCAGGACCCCAGCTGTGACTGAGCATCAGTGACACTGGACAGGGTGAATCTGAACCACAGGATCATAGGTAGGGTTGGGAAGCACCTTAAGATCACCTAGTTCCAACCCCAGCCTCATTTCATGCACATCTGGTGCTGGCTGCACACAAGCACCAGCCTCCTGCAGGCAGGGCAGCACACAGCAGTAACCGAGCAGCTCTGGCGCATGCGATGGATGCACAGCTCCAGTAGAACAAATGGACAGGGCAGCAGTGAAGAGTCAAATGTGAGTGAGAACCACAAGACAAAATCCATACAACCCATTTATATTGTAAGCAATAGGGCCCCGGTGTAAAGAGGGAGTTATCCACGGCTTAGATTTTGGGGCAGTTACCCCAGATTGCTGCTGACTCCCCTCAGGGGATCCCACTCATCCACCCGCTGCTATGGAACAGGGCTCTGGCTCTTTTGTCAATCCTTAACCCTCTTGTCTCCATCTAGCGTCCAAATCACACTTTGGTTTCTCTCCCAGCCCACTTGAGACACCTGCAGGCTTAACAGCTTGTTTGGCCCTGTGCTGACATGCACATGAAGCTGAACAGCCTCAGTCCCATCACCATCCCCGGAGAAGGCCCTCATGGCTTTCATGTCCCTGCAGTCTTCACCCAGCTGGACAACACTTGCACTAAGGCAGAGCCTGCCAGGGCTGGCTGGGAGGACAGCAGAGCAGCGGCATGACAAGACTCACCGGTTCACATTGGGCTCTCTTGCCTTTCAAAAGCAAGAATAACCTTTCTTGCCAACAAGCTGGACCAGAAACACAGGCTCCTGGCTGCCTGCCTAAGCTCCAGTGCCCTTGGTGTGCTGAGGTGGGTCTAACCCCAGTCCTGCTGCTGCTCGGGGTGGCAATAAAGGCATTTCTGGGGGCAGAGCGATGCCCTTAACCTGGCTGGGTTTGTCCTTGGGTGAATTCGAGGGAATGGTTCCCTTTGTGGGGGAGTTACCAAACTTCCAGTGACTTCCCTGCATCCCCTCCCCTGCAGCCTCCCTGCCCAGGGGATCAACCCCCAGGTCACCCAGCCCATGTCCTTTATGCACCTCCCTACATGTATTCCTTCAGACCGAGCTGCACTTTCCTACCTCAGGAATGGAAACGGAGGAGCTGCTCTGCTCAGACAGCCTTTGGACACAATACCTGTGTCCAGATCACACAGCAGCAGCCTGTGGCCCAAATATGAGGCCCAGCAGATTTGCCTTGGATCATTTATTTGGTGATGGGCATGGTGCTGCTGTGGGAGCACCTCATGACCCTCAGTACAAACCACAGGATGCCACGTTCACTCAGCACATCCTCATCACCAGAAGCTGCCAAAATCCCTATGGCAGATCCTTCTCCAACACAAAGTCCATCCAGTCCAGGGGCATCCCACCAGCAGCAGGACACAGGGTGATGCCAGTCCTCACCTTCTCCTTCCTTGCCAGAGGAGACCATTAAAGCATTGATGAAAGGCCAGCAGAGAGCCACCAGGATGGCCAGGGCTGGAGCTCATGTCCTGTGCAGAGGGGCTGAGGGATTTGGGCTCTTTCAGCTTGCAGCAGGGGTGGTTTGGGGGGGCTTCAGAGCAGCCTGTACCTGTGAAGAGGAGGTGACCATGAGGACTCAGCCAAGCTCTGTGCAGAGCAGAATGAGGACACAGAGTGGATCAAGAAAGGCTCTGACTGGATGCCAAGTGAAACTTTTCACCCCAAGGACAGTCAAGTAGGGCTCAGACGTTGTGCCTGTCCCTCTGCCCTTGAGGGTTTCCACACCTCACTGACAGGAGACCAGCCCAAGCCCAGTCACCTGCTTGAGCAGGTTGGACTAGAGACCTCCTGCAGTCCTGTCAAGTGTGAGCGATGCTGTGACTGTACGTCAGGGAGGACAGAGCAGGACTCCTCTCATGGAGATGGTGAGCAGAGGTCCCCATCAGAGCCCTCAGACCTTACCTGCCCCTATGGCACCCGCTGCACCCAGCTCAGTCCCTGCCTGTCCCCACCACGCTCCGCTGTAGGAGTACCTGTGCCTGGTCCTTCTCCTGGACTCCACGCTGCAGGCAGTCCTGTCTCCTGCTGTGCCAACTTCCCAGCTGGACTTCCTGGTCAGAATGAACCCGACCCATTGCCACATCTCTGATGACCACTGGGCAGTCAATGGAAGCTGCTGTCACCACCAAGGCTGTCCTGCTCTGGTGCTGCAGGAGCGTGCTCTGCGCAGGGAGGTCACTGCCCGCTTGGCACTGCAGGCACGCATGGCTCCCAGCTCATCCTTCAGCACAGAGCAACCCCATCCTTCATTTCCAGACATGGAAAGGCCCAGGATCCTCATGGACTTGGCCATCAGGTTTTGGGCAGGCACCCAGAGGGACGTCTGGCTTCACTTCCAGGGAGGCCTGGCCTTGCAGGTACCTGCTGCCTTGCTGCTCCTGGCCAAAGGAGGTCCGGACATATACTGTGACCGACCCAGCCCTGGAGGGCCTCGGAGGACCGCGGGGGCTGTCGAGGGACCCCCGTTTTTACACCCTTCTGGCTTGGGGTTGTCCAAAGCCCGGCAGGGCCCGTCCGAGGGGGTGCTCAGCCAGTCCAGAGACTGGGGTCGTCCTCTGCCTTTGGCACGAGACTCGCTCCCGGGACTCCTCCACACGCAGGATGTGACCTGTCGCGACACCTCCGAGCCCGCTGCCGCCGGCGGGTGGGCAGCTCTTACCGGGGCGTCCCTGCAGCAGCGGGAGAGGCCAGGCTGGGTGCGGGGGGCGGGCGGAGGGCTCCAGAGCAGCGCCTGGAGCTTGGCTACATCTTCCTTGCCCACGCGAGGAGCGGCGCGGGCCGGGCCGAACAGGGACTCATCGCAGAAGGACGGAGCGTGGCCTCTCAGCCTGCGGGACACAAACCCATGCACCAGGACCGGCCACCGCACACACGGGAGCCTCAGATTCACCCAGGACCCCCCTGAGGGCCACCCTCCTGCCCATTGGATACTGAATATAGAGACTCAGACATAGGCAGGGCTACAGGGATTCTTGAGCTAGGGTTTTACTGTGTATAGAGGACACAGAGAGAAGGAGCTGCAACACGAGGACCACGTGTCTTCTCTCAAACCAGTGCAGGTTCCCCCTGTTGATGAGCCTTAGAAACAGGTAAATGGCTGCGAAAGAAGCCTCTCAGGGTTGCAAATTAGCCCACACAAGGACATGCAGTTAATCTGGCAAGAGTTCATCGGGGGCTGCAGCAACAGGACAAGGGGTGATGGGTTCAAACTGAAACAGGGGAAGTTCAGGTTGGATGTAAGGCAGAAGCTCTTCCCTGTGAGGGTGCTGAGGCGCTGGCACAGGGCGCCCAGAGAAGCTGTGGCTGCCCCATCCCTGGCAGTGCTCAAGGCCAGGCTGGACACAGGGGCTTGGAGCGCCCTGCTCTAGTGCAAGGTGTCCATGCCCGTGGCAGGGATTGGAGCTGGATGAGCCAACCCAAACCAGTCTAGGACTCTATACGCAAACACACATCCCAATGTCCTTAACTAACGCAGCTCCATAAAAGCGTCGGGGTATTTCTCCCCAAACGACCACTCCTCAAATTCACAGCACCCGCACTACGCCCTTATTTACCCGAATGACCGAAGAACGGGAGCGGGAGGCCATCCCAACCATTATAACGCCTATGTCTATACCGAAGATACATCAGCCGTAACCCGTCTCGGACCGACCCCGCACGCACCCGATACCGCAATACCGGGGTACAACTGCGGCTATAGACTGACACCGCTGCCGCAGCCCCGCTCACCTCCGCTGACTGCTCGGCCTGGACCCGGGACCCGGGGACGCGGCCCATGGGGGCGCGAACGTGGGAGGTGGGGAGCGGGCGGCCGCGGGGCTGCCGAACAGGGACTCGTCCACGAATGATGCCCGCGGGCGCCGGCGGCCCCGCGGCACCCATGGGTCGGGACCAGAGGCCGCGCTCGCTCCACGCATGGCCCCGCTCCGCACCGCCCATTCCGGTCCCGGAATGGGCGGAGCGGAGCGGGGCCATGCGTGCGGTGATTCCGCTTCCGCCGCGCTACCAATATGGCACCGATGCGCGCCCACCGCAAGACCCGGGAAGCGCCGGTACCGGGGAAGGGGGGGGTGGTGGTGGTGTGTGTGTGTCCCGGTGCGCGCGTCCCCGCGTCCCCTGCGCAGGCGGCACCGCGCCACGTGTGTCCGGTGCCCGTGTCCCGCGTCTCCGCGTGCTGCTGGGCCTGGTAGCGGTGTCCCCCCAGTTCATGTGTGCTGTGGTACCGGTACCGGTGTCCTCTGTGCTGGTGTCCCAGTACCGATGTCCCAGTACTGGTGTCCCCCATAGTGGTGTCACAGTGCCAGTGTCCCAGTACCGATATCCCCATTACCAGTGTAAGTAACCAGTCGCAGTACTGATGTCCCCCACCGTGCTGTCCCACTACCAGTATCCTCAGTATTGCTGTCCCAGTATCAATGTCCCCAGTACCAGTGTCCATGCCCTCCATGCCAGTAATGCAGAGCTGCAGCCCCGGGCACCACTGTGGCCACAGTGGTGTCCCTGCTGTCCCCAGGTCCCTGTGTCCCCACTGCCTGCCTTCCCCAGCACCAAGGAGGAGGATGATGCTGAGGCCGATGCTGAGCCGGACACACGGGCCATGGTGCGGGCCCAGAACCAGAAGAAGAAGAAATCTGGTGGCTTCCAGTCGATGGGTGCGTGCAGGGCACGGGGCAGCCGTACCCGAGTGGGGACCGTCCCTCACCCGCACCCCTTCACCCGTCCCCATCCCTGCAGGCCTCAGCTACCCCGTCTTCAAGGGCATCATGAAGAAGGGCTACAAGGTGCCCACCCCCATCCAGAGGAAGGTGAGCGTGGTGGGTCCCTGCCATGGGGCGGTGGTGGTGGGACAGTGATGGTGATGGTGACGGTGACGTGTCCCACAGAGCATCCCCCCCATCCTGCGCGGCCGGGACGTGGTGGCGATGGCGCGGACGGGCAGCGGGAAGACGGCGTGTTTCCTCATCCCCATGTTCGAGCGGCTCAAGGCACCCAGCCAGGCCGGGGCACGTGCCCTCATCCTGTCACCCACCCGCGAGCTGGCCCTGCAGACCCTCAAGTTCACCAAAGAGGTATGGGGACAACAACGGGGTCAATGAGGACAAGAACGGGGTCAATGGGGACAACAATGGGGTGAATGGGGTGAGCGGGGACAACAACGGGGTCAATGGGGACAACAATGGGGTGAATGGGGTGAGTGGGGACAACAACGGGGTCAAGGGGATGAATGCAGACAACAACAGGATCAATGGGGTGAATGGGGACAACAAGGGGAAGGGGTTTGGTTTTACCCTCCCCAACATGTTTGTGTCTCACCCTGCAGCTGGGCAAGTTCACAGGCCTGAAGTCAGCCCTCATCCTGGGAGGAGACAAGTAAGTTGTCCCCATGTCCTCACTGAAAGCCTCCCCAGAGCCTGTTGACGGGCCGAGCTGCCCCGTACCACCCGGTATGTCCCAGCCTCTCCCTGCTCCCACAGGATGGAGGACCAGTTCGCTGCCCTGCATGAGAACCCCGACATGTGAGTGGGGCCACGGGGAGGGGACACAGTGGGGAAGTGGCCCCGAGAGCCATCTGGGGACATCAGTGGTGCTTACAGCCAGTGCACCTGATGGATGCATCCTGGTGTTCCCTTGGAACATCTTCCTGTGCTCCCCATGGGGGACAGTGGAGTCTGTATTGGGTTGGCTTCAGGACCTGGACCCGGAACGGAGTGGGGACACTGTGTCCCCCCAACCCGGTCCCGTCACCAGCTCTGTCCCTGCAGAATCATTGCCACTCCTGGGCGCCTGGTGCACGTGGCGGTGGAGATGAAACTGAAGCTGCACACGGTGGAGTACGTGGTGTTCGACGAGGCCGACAGGTCCGCAGGGTGCAGGGGGGTCCCTGGGGCTGGGGGGGGTCCCCACAATGGGGTGGGCTGGGCACAGAGGGACCAAACAGGCGCTGCCATGTCCCGCGTCCCCTCCCTGCAGGCTCTTTGAGATGGGCTTTGCCGAGCAGCTCCAGGAGATCATCGCCCGGCTCCCGGACTGCCACCAGACCGTGCTCTTCTCCGCCACACTGCCCAAGCTGCTCGTGGAGTTCGCCCGGGCTGGTGAGAGCAATGGGACAGGGACACAGATCCCACAGCTGGGCTGGGGCCAGGACTGCCAAAACTGAGCTGGGATAACGCTGGGCCAAGCGGGTGTCCCTGAGCCGAGCGGTAGGGATGGTCCTGGTAGCGCATCCCACGTGTGACACGTGTCCTGTGTGTCACCGTGTCCCACAGGTCTCACCGAGCCCATGCTGATCCGGCTGGATGTGGAGTCCAAGCTCAGCGAGCAGCTCAAGGTGAGATGGGTTTGAAGGGGCTTGAGATGGGCGTTGTGCCCCCAACCCCTGCAAGCATCCTGTGGTGCTTGAGGAGGGGATAGAGGGTGGCAGTGTGTGGTGTGGGGACACGGGGGGGCTGAGCTGTGCCCCCCTTTGCAGCTGGCTTTCTTCCACGTGCGCGGGGATGACAAGCCGGCTGTGCTGCTCCATCTGCTCCGCACTGTGGTGAAGCCCCAGGACCAGACGGTCGTCTTCGTGGCCACCAAGCACCACACAGAGTATCTCAAGGAGGCAAGTGGCATTTAGGGGTGCCCAACCTGTGCCCCTGTTAAAGGGCAGGGTGCTGGGAGGGGCTGGGACCCCTTCCCAGGCCCACATGGGGTCTGCATTGGTGGGCATAGAATCATAGAATGGTCTGGGTTGGAAAGGACCTTAAGATCATCCAGTTCCAACCCCCTGCCATGGGCAGGGATGCCTCACACTAGACCATGTCACCCAGGGCTCTGTCCAACCTGGCCTTGAACACTGCCAGGGATGGAGCATTCACCACTTCTTTGGGCATGTTCTTGCTGGAGTCTCTGCCTCTGTTTTGCTGGGTTGAAGGAGAAATCCCAGGATGCGATACCATGGAGGTGTTGCATCCACTTACCTCTTGGGGAGAGCAGGACGTGGGGTCTGGGCGGGCACCCTGGGCTCTCGGGGCCCTGTGGGTGCGTTCCCTGGTGGGATCTGATGCGTGTTCCCCACTCCACAGCTGCTGACAGCCCAGGGCGTCCGCTGCACGCACATCTACAGCTCGCTGGACCAGACCGCCCGCAAGATCAACATCGCCAAGTTCTCCCAGGGCAAGTGCCCGGTGCTGCTGGTCACCGACGTGGCTGCCCGTGGGCTCGACATCCCCATGCTGGACAATGTCATCAACTACAGCTTCCCTGCCAAGGCCAAGCTCTTCCTGCATCGTGTCGGTGGGTGCTGGTGCCCTGCGCAGGGTTCGTGGCAACCCAGGGGTCCCTCATGGTGACAAGGAGGGTGTGAGTCCCTTGTCCCCTGTTTCTCCCATCCCTGTTGCCTGTTAGGCTGGCATTGCTGATCCTGCCCTGATGGGGATATCTCTGGGGCAGGAGGTGACATCGGGGGACAAAGCAGTGTCAGGATCATCCCTGATCTCCCTGCTGGACTCTTGGAGCAGGGCTGGTGCTTTCCCTTTACAATGGCACCATGATGAGCTCCCCTTTTCCCCCTTCCCAACAACCCACATCCCTTTGCCACCCATGCCCACCTAGTAAATGTCACATGCATGTGCTCCCAATGGTACCAGTAAGTCGCTGCTGGGTTTCCATCAGGCTTGGGCTCTGGTTTCCCACTCTCCTCCATCCCTTTCCAGGTCGTGTGGCCCGAGCTGGCCGGAGCGGCACTGCCTACTCCCTGGTGGCTCCCGATGAGATGCCCTATGTCTTTGACCTCCACCTCTTCCTGGGGCGCTCGCTTGTCCTCGCTGGTACCCAGGAGATGCCTGCTGGTAAGGTCCAAACTGGGACGCTGGTTTTATCCATTTCACGGAGGGATATGTTTCATTAACTGGGATTAACGGGGTTCACCCCAGTTAATGAAAGCGTCTTGGGAATGCTGGTTTAACACCACTGAGCTCTCCATGGTCATTTGCTCTATTAAATCCTATACTGCTGCCATGCCAGCGAGGTGATGTGGTGTCTCCTGGCACTGCAGATGCTGGTGGGGTCCTGGGCCGTGTCCCCCAGAGCCTGGTGGACGATGAGGAGTGCCTGCTGCTCACGGACCACGAGGGCTCTCTAGAGCTGCGGAGCCTGCGCCGTGTGGCTGACAATGCCCACAAGCAATACCTGAGGTCCCGGCCCGGCCCCTCGCCCGAATCCATCAGGAGGGCAAAAGATATGGATATGTCTCAGCTTGGCATCCACCCACTCTTCAGTGAGTTGCTCTGGGGACACTGAGGGAGGGGACCCCCATTCCCGTCCCCAGGGAGCTAATCTGTGCCCCTTTCCATCCCTGTGTTCCTCAGGCGCTCGCTTTGAAGACACGGAGCTGGAGAGGCTGAAGTTTGTGGACAGCATTAAAACCTACAAGTCCAAGGCGGTGAGTTGAGACCCGGTCTCTGTCTGAGTTGGGTGGGAGGGAAGGTCCGTGCCGCTCATCCCATTCCCGCTCTGGGATCAGACCATCTTTGAGATCAGCGCCACATCCCGGACACTGGCCAGCACCGTGATGCGCTCCAAGCGGCGCCATGACCATGCCCTCATTGAGAAGTACCAGCGCGGGCAGCAGGAGAAGCGGGCAGCAGCTCTCAAAGGGCAGGGGCTGTGCCCGGCCCCCCCTGCACCTGAGGAGGGAGAAGGAGAAGGCGACAAGCAGGAGGCCCTCCAGGTACTGGGGCAGGGATGGGGGTCGGCTATGGACACATGGACCAGGAGCTCCAGGCTGTGCTGGGGGCTGATGCAGCGGTTTGCAGGGTCCTTGATGCCTTCCAGGATGTCTTCTCCAATGTCTTGGGCCAGAAGCGAAAACGGGGCCGAGGGGAAGGCATCAGCCCCAGGAAGAAGCTGCAGCAGTCGGTGCAGCAGGACAAGGACTTCTACATCCCATACAGGCCCAAGGACTTTGAGAGCGAGAGGGGGTGAGTCTGGGGGGGGCTCCTGCTGCTGCCCTTCCCCTGCCTGCCCCAGCGGGGCTGCTCTCACCGCCTGCCCTTTGCAGGCTGAGCGTTGGCGAGGGCAGCCCCTTTGAGCAGCAGGCGGCCGGGGCCGTGCTGGATCTCATGGGCGATGAAAACCACAACCTCAACAAGAGCAAGCAGCTGCTCAAGTGGTGAGTGGGGACTGTCCGTGGGCTGGGGGGGGTGGAATCAGGGCTGGGGGGGGTCCCACCGCCCTCCCCTCTCTCACAGGGACCGCAAGAAGAAGCGTTTCGTGGGGCAGACGGGCCAGGAGGACAAGAAGAAGGTGAAGACGGAAAGCGGGCGCTACATCAGCAGCTCCTACAAGAACAACCTGTATCCTGCCTGTGATGGGGCAAGCGGGAGCTCGGCGCCCTGCTCCTGGGAGGAGGGAGGCTGGTCAGACACCGCAGTGGGGCAGGCAATGGGGAGTCACCACACCTCCCCTTAACGCGCGATCCCAGCTATGAGAAGTGGAAGCAGAAGTACAAGGTTGACGAGCGGGATGAGGATGAGGAAGAGGGACGCAGCCGGGAGCAGTTCCACGGGAAGCACCGGCGCGGGCACGGTGAGTACGCGGAGCGAGGGGTGAAGCCCCCCCATCGTCCTCCCCACTGCCTCACCCCGAGCTCGGCCGTGTCCCCCCCGCAGGGCCCGCGCAGGCACCGGCCCGGGTGCGCTCAGAGCTGAAGAACAAGCAGCAGATCCTGAAGCAGCGCAAGAGAGCGGCCAAGCAGCGGTTCCTGCAGAGCGGGGGGCTGAAGCGCCTCAAGGCCCGCAACCGGCAGCGCGTGCAGGAGCTGCGGCAGATGGCCTTCGGGCGCAGGGTGGGGGGCACCAAGAAGGGCAAGATGAGGAAGAGGGTGTAGGGATGGGGGCTGAGCCCTGGGGAAAGGGGCATTAAATACGTGGCTGGTTTGGAGGACTCAGGCTCCTCTTTGTCCTTGCTGGAAGCACTGTGCCTGGGGCGATTCCTGCTTTGGGCCACCACCAGGCTCAGTCCGAAACCAAGCAAGTGCTGCGGGTGCACGGCTGGGTTATGATCACAGACTGGTTTGGGTTGAAGGGACCTTAAAGCTCCCCCAGTTCCAAGCCTTGCCATGGGCAGGGACACCTTCCACTAGAGCAGCGTGCTCCAGGCCCCTGCGTCCAACCTGGCCTTGAACACTGCCAGGGATGGGAGTATTCTGATATTTATATTTAGATGGGAGACGCCTTCAGAGACAGCAGCAGCCTGAACATGAGCAGCAGCTCCCATTCCTCTGTGGTACCCAGGTCCAGCTTGTAGGAAGGTACCCCCCAGAGGGTCAGGCTCTGCCCTGGGGTGTCCCAGCTCCTGCCCCACTGCAGTGCCACCCCGGTGTGCCTGTGCCACTGCCACTCGTGCTGCCTCTTGTGGGGGTTCCCAGTGACCTCCATTCGCGGTGCTATGGCTCCGTGCTGGCCATGGCAGCGGTGGTCCCATCGTGGCTCGGTGGCACCCCGGCACCCCTGTGGCGCACAGTGGTGGCTGCAGGACACGGCCCCGGCTGCCTGGGGCACAGCTCGGCACAGATGGCAGCCAGGTCCTGCATGCAGAGCAGCACCTGCAGATGGGACCCTGATGCCACAGCCATCCGAGGGCAGGAAAGTCCCCGTGTGCCCCTGCCCGGGGGGGAAGCTGCACTGACCGTGTCCAGCTGCGCCGCGGTGTCCTCCGGGGCCGCGTCTGCGTGGACCTTGAGCGGCGCAGTGGCGAGGTGGAAGAGGTTGAGCACTGCCAGCTTGATCTGCGCCAGCAGCAGGGTCTTCTCGGTGGCCGTGCTTTGGGCATGGGCCCAGCAGGACTCCTGGGCACAGAACAGCAGAGAACCCTTATCCCCCTTGCAGCCGCATCCCCTGATGGGACAGGGACACCCGGGGGTCCTGGCTGCGTCTCCCCCATGCGCAGCTGATGCTGCTTTATGGGCGCATGGGGATCCCCGGCTCAGCCCAGGGGATGCAACCCAGCTTCCCACCACCACCGCATGGGGCATCCGCCTCTCCGGCAGGCTTGGGGTCCTGCTGCTGCCCCTCTCCGGGTCCTTATGCACCCCATGTCCCTCCTTACCCCCTGCAGCACCTCGCGGTGGGCGGCCTCCAGGCACGCGTGCAGCTGGGCCCGCTCGGAGGCGATGCGCAGGAGCTCACTGAGGGTCTCCTCGCGGTACCCCTGGAGCCGTGCCCGGCCCTGCAGCAGCCGCTCCTGCCCCGCTTCTGCCTCCTGCGCCAGGGCTGCCCGCATGGCCAGCAGTGCCTCGGAATGGGCCAGCATGGACGGGATGTCCTGGAACTGGGCAGCGAGAGGGGGCTCAGAGGCTGCAGGGGTAAGGGGGCCGCTGCCCTCCCTGGGGACGCGCTCACCTGCCCCATCCTGCCCAGCACATCCTGCAGGTAGCTGTGGAAGCGCTGGAGGCGCTGGGTTAGGCGGTCCCTGCGCCGCTGCAGCCCTGCAAGCTGCTGGTGCAGGCGGGCGGCCTCAGCATCCTGCCCCGCTGCCTGTGCCCGCAGCGCCCGCTCCTGCCTCGCTGCTGAAGCCTGTGGTGTGGGGACGGGGTCAGCAGCACCCCCATGGCCACCCCAGCCCCAAGCCCTGCACAGCACCTTGAAGAAGGCAGTGAATTTGAGGCCAACATCCCGGAGCCGCTGCTCCCTCTGGTCCAGCTGCTGCCGGCGCTGTGCCAGGCGCTCCATCCTCTGCCGGAACTCCTGCGGGAACAGCAGGGATGGCATCATCCCACGGACAGCCCGTGCTGTGCCAGAGGGGGCAGCACCCGGGCAGGGGACACACGGAGGGGCCGGGGTCTGCCCTTACCTCCCGCTGCCTCTGCAGCGCCCGCTCCACCTCCGCCACCTCCCGTCTCTTCAGCAGCAAGCGCGTGGAGGGCCGCAGCACCATCCTGCCATGGGCTGTGTGGAGCTCACTGCGCCCAGGAGGGGGGAACCCACCTCCATGGCACGAGCAGGCCCCCGCAGGGACCACCGCTGCTCAGCACCGGCAGCCAGGCCTGCTCTTCCATGCGGGAGTTGTTGGTGACCACGCAGGGTTATCCCTGCCTGCGTCCGGGGTATCACCCACCCTCCCTCCCCGCTTCAGGCTCACCCCACTTGGAGCAGCGTTCCAAGGGAGGGGATGGGCATCTTGGCACAACCTCAGCTCTCTGATTAGACCCTGGGGCATCCCCCTCTGCCTCCCCATAGCCCACAGCAGGGCAGCAGCTCTGCAGCTCCCCGTTTGCAGGATCTCAGCTCCTGGAGCGGGGGGAACGGTGGGAAAGGCACCCGGCAGCGCGAGCCCGAGGGATCTCACTCACGGCAGCCGCAGCTCGGCCCGGAAAGCCCTGCTCCAATGCTCCTCCAGGTCCAAGGCCATCCCTCCCGGCACGGAGGACGCGGGCAGCCGGGATGGCGGCGGCACAACACCGTTGCCAGGGGCAGCCGGAGGCCGGCTCCGAGCACAGGGACTGCACCGAGGCTCCTGGAGACACCCACAGCCCTCCGAAGCCACCCCGCACTGCAGCCGCCCCAGCCCTCACTCTGGCTCAGCCTCCATCGCCCCTTCAGAGGGCACCACGCACCGACGGATCCCAACCCCTGCCCCACCGAGCGCCCAGGGCGGTCCCCCACCCCTCCTCAGCTCTCTTCCATCTCACACTGCTCTCAGCACACTTCACCTCCTCTCTGCGGGCCCCAGGAATGCCTCCCCTTTCCACCCCACGTGCCACCAGATCCCCTTCGTTCCCCCATGCTCCATCAGATCACCTTCATCCCCCCATTACCCTTTACCCCTCCTCAGGTCCCCTGTGGGCACTTCCTTCTCCATCATCCCCACTTCACACAGTTGATTACTGCTGGTCCCCTCTTGCAGAGCCCTCAGCTCCTCTCCATATGGATCCTGCTTCCCCTCCTGTGTCCTGTCCCTTCCCTGTGTACGTTCCCACCACAGGCAGGCATCCCCCTCTAAACCACTCCCAGATAACTCCCAACGTAGACATGGAGCAGCATTCCAGAAGGATTAGGGGAAAAACACTTATAATAAAAACAATAAAGCCCCCTGCAGTCAGCAGCAACCACGTCCCGTCCTGGCATGCACCAGTTGGTTCTTGTCACCCCAGGACCATTGTGGCCCCGCAGTCACTGTCTCCATCACACTCCTGCAACCCCAGCACTGGTCATGGGGACCGAGCCACAGCCCCAGACTGGTATTCGAGTCCATCAAGGGGAGCAGGCTACAGACCCCCACTTGTGAGCTCGGCCTGCACTGGGTGCCACCTTGTTCCAAAGGCATCCGAGACAAAGAGCATGGTGAAAGAGGAGAAATGGAGACACGTGGCTGGGGAAGGACAGAGGGGAAGCTGGGGAAGGGGCGAGTGGAGAAGGCAGGGGGGATGCTCTGACCCATCCAGCCCGCTGAGGCCACACAGCGAGGATGTGCCTGGCGCTGGTTATCCAGCTGGAGCTCTGTCTGCTTCTGCTTCATGGAACTATGAGCCTTGTGCCTCCTCTCCCCTCACTTCCTCTGCAGAGCCGCTGCCATGCTGCTCCCCATCGTCACCTACACAGGGCACAGAGCAGCAGCTCAGCAGGAGCCAAGGAGCCAGAGAACAGGAATTCCTCCCTCCCCGCAGGCAGAGGCTGCAGGAGGCACCAGGGCTCACCTTCCATAAGGCAGTTGAGATAAGGAGCCCCAACGCTGCTCCCATTGACCAGTGCAAGCACCTCCTGCTTGGTGGAGCTGCCCATGGCCTCTTCTTCCCCATTCCCATCATCATCATCTGAGTCCACCAGCACCAGAACATCACCCGAGTCTCGATTCCTGTGAGGAGCAGAGCACGCAGGTGCCAAAAGGCTGAGGACAGCCTGACCAGACTCTCCCTCCAGCCTGTGCCCCCTGGGCTTTGACCACCCTCTACCCCAAAATGACCGATTTTGATGGACTCCTCCAATCCTGCACTAACCATGTGCAAAAACAGCTGGTTTCCGACCATCACCACATTCTGCGCTGCTTCCCATTCGCTTCCCAAGCCCTCCAACCACTTCACATTCACGTACTAAACTGCACCAGCCCCTCCAGAGAGGAGCTACCTTTCCTCCTGTACGGATGAGGAAATGATGGCACCCAGAAGAGAGACTTCCCATGCTGCAGCTCCACAGCTGTGGGAAGAGGGGCAAGGGAAGGAGCGGGGCCAGGAGGAGCGCAAGGTAGAAGTGGGGAAGAAATGAGGTGCAGCCAAACCCCAGGGCGGCCTTTGTTCATGTGCATCCTTCCTGAGGGGATAAGGACATGGTGCAAACCGATTCCTCCTCCCACAGTGCCTTCACTGCACTGTCCCTGTGCAATCCCGAAGTGACTGGGATCCTGCTCCTGCTCCGACGCCATGCGTTCCCCTCTCTCCCGTCAACCTCTGGCTCCTGCACCCATGCCAGCCCCGCCACCCCCTTCCACAGGAGCACAGCTCCCAGCTAAGAACAGCTTTGCTCTGGGAATGGCTCCTGCCTCAGAGGTGGATCCCTCTCCTCTGACCTGAGCCTCACTAGTGAGGCCTCGTAGGACTGGGCTGAGGAACATCAGCGCTTACCTGAATGCAGCACCTGAATGGGAGAGAAGGGAAGGGAAAAGAGCATTAGAAACCAGCCCCAGAGCAGTCCTGGCTTTACCGCACGAGCCCTGCCTGTCCTGCCTGGGGGAGGATGGTCTCCAGCAGCCACATGTGGAGGCTCAGACATGAAGGTGACCTGCCCATGCATGCAATGGGGGCATCAGAGGGGTCACAAGGAAGGGGAGAAGGCCCTTCACAATACAACTCCCCGGAAAAGGTGAGGGGAAGAACACAGCTTCTGTTTCAGACCCACCCGACAGGGTTCTGAGCAGGAGCAGCTGAGGCCCAAGGGCTGGGGTGACCATCAGTGCCTGACTCCAGCACACCAGGAAGCACAAGCAGGTTGGGGATAAAACCAGACCAAGCCCCTCCCTGTGCAGAACAGAGCTCCTACCTCTGAGGCACAGCAGGGGACTGTAGTAGAGGACAACCCCGGTGCCAGTGAGGACAGCCAGCAGGGACAGGACCACCACAGCACCCACGACCCCAACAATGTTCACTGGCTCTGTGGAGCGGAGGCACAGGAGGTCAGCTTGTCATGGACAAGGATGGGTGAAGAATTTTCAGTGCAAGTAACAGAGCAGGTCCCAGGGCTGTCTCAGCTCCCATTTCCCATCCCAGCAACAGTCTCACCAGCACAAAGGGTGAGGGCTTCAGCCACTCAAGCTTCATTGACTTAGAAGTGACCGGAGTGCAGCCACCAGTTTTGTGCCCACATCCATTCAGTGACAGCAAATCAACCCCTGCCCACTGCACCTCGAGCAGCTTGGCTCTGGGAGGTGCTCCTCTGAGCTCACAACCCCCAGGAGGGATCAAGGATGTGCCTCTCAGGCCCATTACGCTGAGGTGAGGGGAATTGGTCCTTTTCACCCTGGGTTGAAGGGAGCCAATCCTGCATCAACGCTTGCCACAGAGCATGGAAAGCATCAAAGGACGGCTCCATACATCAAAGGATGTATGGAAGGCGAACAGGACTCTAGTGGCAAAGGGCCCCAGTGAGCTGTGTCCCCACAATCCCCACTCACGCTTCACTGTGAGGCAGACGAAGAGCTCCCTCAGCCCCACGGGGTTCTGAGCCTTGCAGACGTAGCAGCCCCCATCGGTGGCCTGGGAGCAGTTCTGGATGGTGAGCCGGGACACGTTGCCCTCCTGGCTGATGAGGTACCTGCCTCCAGGCTGGATCTCTGCCCCTGGCTGGGTAATACCCCACAGCCATGTGAGCCTTTGCTGGTGGGGTGCTCTCGGTCACTCGGCACGTCAGGGTCACACTGTCACCCACCAAGCAGGTCTTTGGGGGATCTGATTCCAGTGAAGGGATTTCTGAGCAGCCCCAGGGGAAGAGGAACAAGGAAAGAGTCAGGGAGGGAATGGAGGAATTTAACAGAAGGGGCAATCAGCATCTGACTGATTAATAATCGCTAACAGGAGGAGGTCAGGCAGGAGCCTGGGGCTGGAGCACTGAGGCTTTGGCATTCAGCTCACCCACAGGACTGCAGCAGCCTCCCAGGGACAATCTGAGCAATTTCACATTGCTTTTCTGACACCCATCTGTACGTCCCCAGTGGGATGTACAGATCTATATCTGCCAGTGGCAAGATGGCAGAGAGAGGAAAGGCAGCCCAGGAGCGTTCCTTGGGATCAGCAGAGCTCTTGTGTAGCTCTGAAAAAGGAGGATAAATACAGCTCAGGTCTTCCAAAGCAGCTTTAGGCAGATCCCTCAGATGCCTGATGGGGCCTGGGGACATTCATGACCTTCGTTCTCTAAGCCCAGCCCTACCAAACTTAATGTCAAGCTGAGCAAGGCTCTAAACCCACCTCTCACTTTCACACAGTGCTTGCACAGGTGAAAAGCTTTGTGTGGGGCTATTCAGCCCCTGAAGAGGTACCCAAAACTCAACTCACCTGCAGCTGATGGATCTCAGCTGCAGGACTTCCATGCCTTGGGCAGTCACCTCTGCACAAGCCCAGCCCTGCTACTCTGTTAGCATTTCCCCCTGCAGCAGGCAAGTGCTCGCAAGCATCAAGTGCCTGCAAGCCTGTCTTGCCTGAGCCCTGCTTCAGTGCTCTGGAGGGCAGAGAATGATCAGGGTTGCTGCCAGCCCCACCATCAGCAGGCTCATGAATGGCCCTTAAGGTGGGCAAGTGAACTCACTGATCTCCACCGTGCACGTGGGCTCCTCCTGCCTGACCACGTGGCTCCCCACACACTTGAACACTTTGTGGTGGGAGAGGTGGGAGCTGTTGAGCGTTTCCACGTGGGTGTCCGAGGAGCTTGTGGAGCTGAGGACCCAGCTCGAGTTCTCCAGGTCCTGGCCCTCTTCTCTCCAGTGCAGGGTGGGGTGGGGATACCCCCCAGGCCAGCTGCAAACCAGCTGCAGCATCAGCCCCGACGAGGAGGTCTCAGCCCAGCACTTTGGGGTTGACTGTGGTGGACCTAGCAGACAGGACAGCACGTGGTTAGAGACACTTTCAGGTCACAGCTCTTGATGTCTCGGGGCTGGAACTCCCCCAGGTGCTGGTGTTTGACATCATTCCCCTTGAAAACCTTCCTCGTTTCTCTGCTTATCTTCTCCCTGACCTGTGTTCCACAGCCCCAGGGGAACACAGCTCTGAATGACAGCCAAGGGGGACCAAGCAGGGGCTGTCACAGCAGCCACAGCCAAGCCTTGAGGGACTATGGCACAGGGAGGAAAAAGATCATTGCCACAGCTTTATCCAGTGGAGCACCTAAAGCACAAGAGAAGCACCTAAAACCACAGTGGGAGAACCAAATCTCCACCCTGCCCTTAGTTCTCATGCCACAGCTACAAAGGGGTGACACTGATTCACACTACTTGACAACAAGGCTCTACCTCTCTCCATCACTGAGACAAGCATTAAGACTTCTCAACGGAACATGGAAAGCATCAGGGCTCTTCCCAGGGACAAGCCACCAGCTCCAAGCTGGAGCACTCCCCCAGCACACCCAGTCCATGCTGAAGGAAGAGGCTGTTCCTAGTGTACAAGATGCTCTGCCCACGGGGTGACCCCAGCTTGCAGGGCCACTGAAGCCAAAGCAAGCATGGCTCTGCTCCTGCCCAGCACCACTGTCACTGCCACACGGTGCTACTCATCCGCGCAGCACACTCTGGGTCCACACCACACTGCAGCAGTGGGGACAAACTCCAGCAGAGAACAGAAGCAGGGTAAGTCACCACTGGCCTTGTGCCAGGGCCACCTCATCACCTCAACGACTTTGTTTGTTATTTAAACACAGGAACCATGACATGGTATCAGGAGCAGGTCAGAAGCCAATAGAAACCAAAGAACAAGCCCTTGGGGCAAAGCAGGGCTTTATGCAGCAGGAGTTCACGAGTGTCTCCCATGGGATGGTTTCACAGACACACACCCATGCTCAGACAGACACACGTGTCCGTTTACCAGCCACAGGGATGCTGGACTCTGAGCCAGGCAGCATTAGCACACTGTGCCCCTGTGGCTGGCTTACCTGATCCAGCCAGACACCACTGAGAGCTCAGCCCCACACAGGAGGTCTCAGAGGGATGCCTGGGGCTTATTTTGTGGAGCATTTATTCAAGTGACTGTCAAATTACAAAGGAAATAACTCACCATCATGGCAACCCCCCTGTGAGCTCCACTCATACCTTCCTGGGGCTTGGCTTGCCAGGAACTATAGACACACAGCTCGTATAATCTTTGAAACCATCCAGCTTTGGCAAGGAATTTCTCAACAACACTTCCTCTGTCTCGGCTCTGGAGAGGATCACAACTGATCCCAAACCCTGGCTGTGGATAAGGACAGCAACCTGTCAGCCTCAACCACCACAAACTGCCCCGCTTTGAGAGGCAGACGCAGCACAGGAGGAATGTGCCCTACATCCCGGACTCCCAGGCTCTCCAGTACAACTCCAGCGTCTAAATGCTAACAGAGATCTGTTCCCAAAGTGTTATCAAACCATAAAATCCTAAACCCCTCCAACCTCCCTCAAAAAAAAACCCTCACCAAACACCAGCAAAAGGATCTCATGCCCACAGAAAAGCCAACAGCAGCTTGGATCACGTTGGACACAACCGTAGCAAGGAATCCCTTGGAGGTGTGCAATTGCACGTTTCCTTCCCACCACATGCTTCCCATCCAGAACAAACACAGAGCAGCAGCTCAAGGCAGGGCTGCATCTTTGCTGTGTTGTCAGAATGTTCACTCCACTGCTTGTGGGGGTTTTAAATGCAGTGTAAAGCAAAAAGAGAACTTTTAGTACAACCCATGAGATGGCAGAGAAGCTTCAATCTCCAGCGTTTGCTGATGCTCCTTCTGCTGATCTAAAGCACCACCAGAAACACCTCTCTTGCCTATTGCAGGGCACAGCAGTGTCCCAGATCACCTTTGGAAACCACTTTACACCTTAATTCCAGGCTAATCAATGAAGCCCAGAGGCAGCACCACCACTTGGCATGCCATAGGTATCTTTTGCTCGTGTGGGACTGGCACCAGTGCTCCAGATTTAGGGCTCCCCCTCCCCAGCGCTGTGCCTACATATATATATTCTCTGAGGCAGTCTGGGCTTTGAGTCCTTCACTCCAGCTCTCTGTGACCCTGCAAAGCTCGTCTGCAAGTTCCTTGACACAGGAACTGATGTGACCTTTCCGAGCTTGGATCTGTACAGAACAGGCACAACTTTTACAAACCCCGAGGAGGAAGGAACACCCTGAATGCAAACAGAAAACACCTCTCACATACAGCAGGCGTTGACGGAAAGCCCAGCACGGGAGGAAGCGGCTGATAGAGCACAGAGTGTCACCAAAACACACAGACTGACAACAGCCCTTCCCTCTCCTCAACCCTGTGACATGGACTCGGCTGGCACAGAGGCCAGCAGCTCAGAGCCCAGCTCACAGCTGATTTGACTTGGGGAAGGGTCCAAGCATGGCACCAGCCACGGGACCTCCTAATCTGGATGGGGCTGTTCCACAGAAGAGATGAGGCATCCAAGGAGGATAATGGTCCTGCACCAGCAGTGTGCAAAGACTTGAGAGCTCTCCAGCCTGTGCTTGTGAAGGGTTCAAAGGGAATGAATGAACGAAACAGAGATGGGAGAGAGCACCAAAACACACCACAGGACAAAAAGGCTGAACGATGGCCTGTGCTGGCACGCTCCCCACAGTAAATTTAAGGAATGTGGTGTTTCCATCACATTTGGAAGGCTGCACTGTCAGACTTGGCACAGACAACTTCTGAGCTGAGGTCCCTCCATTCTCACACTGAAATGAACAGCACAGCACAGCAATTTCAAACGTGCATTTCAGTCTGCAAGGCAGTGAGCAGCAGCCCCCATCCTAAGACACACAAAGGCTCAAGTCAGCCACGTTCTGAGGCACAGGACCAAGAACAGGATATGAAAGATCTGTCCAAAAGCTAGTTCATCATCACCAATGAGGAAGGGACTGAAGAGACACAGCGAAGACTCAACTGCTGGCGCTTCATCCTCAGCATCACAACAACAGATCCTTGACAGACCTTATAGATACACATGTTGGTGCTTGTGAGTGAACCTGTAACTGAGCAGCACCACCCTGCCCACAGGTTTTGCACGATGTGGCCACCTCAGCCCATTTGACATTGCTTTTCCAGCACTGCAAATGAATATGGGCTCCTGCAGGACTGAGGGGAGGGAATTAGAGATCCAGGACAAACTTACTGGCTACCAGAAGCTGGACCCTGTGCTCATGATCCGTCTTGTTCAGCACCTCCTTGCAGGTGTAGTTGCCTTCATCCTGCGCACGCAGCTCTGAGATGCTCAGAGAGCTGTTGTCAACCAGGGAGAAGCGGACATCTGGGGGGAAGGCGACCCTTGAGGAGAAGAGTGGGGGGAAAGAGTGTGGATCCCCTTGGAACCACAGCACCTCGGTAGCTTCTTTGGAGACATTGCGGCACAGAAGGAGGATGCTTCCTCCAACCTTCCCGAAGACCACTTCCTCTGTTCCTGCAAAACACAAGGGACAGCGTTAGGGATGTGGGGAACCGGCAAAGCCCCCTTCTACCAGCAAAGACCTGTATACATATATATAATGTATATTATACACAAAGACCTGTATATATATATATGATATATATTATACACAAAGACCTGCATATATATGATACATATTATATGCAAAGACCTGTATATATATATGTGATCTATATTATATACAAAGACCATATATATATGATATGCATTATATGCAAAGTTGTGTGTATATATATGATCTATATTATACACAAAGACCTGTATATATATGATCTATATTATACACAAAGACCTGTACATATATATGATATATATTATACACAAAGACCCATACATATATATGATACATATTATACACAATGACCTGTATATATATACTATATGCAAAGATATGTGTGTGTATATATATATGACCTATATTATACACAAAGACATGTACATATATATGATACATATTGTACACAAAGACCTGGTATATATCCATGTCTCTCTGATATACACCAACCACCTGAGGTGCTTCTTAGGGAAGTAGCTGGTAGCACTGCTGCCAAATTATCTCCAATATCCATTTGGCAACCACAAATGTTCATTGTAGACATCAAGAGGAGGGACACGGCTTAAAAGACCCACCAGGAAAGCACGAACAAAGTATTTCTGACTGAGAGAGGAGAACAGTGACCCAAAGGAGAGCGGTGTTTGAGCACCACCACCATCCTGTCACAGCAATGGCCATGCTCGGCCCATGTTTTGGGGACCACTTCCCCACGTGGCTGCATCCCTGCAGGGCTCAGGCTCCAAAGAGGAGACCAAAGCCGCCCCGATACTGGTGATGAGGAAGATGGCACAAGTCAATATCCCCCTTCCATCTCTCCTACCTTCCCCTGCCAAGTGGCACCAGAACCCCCTGCAGCAGCCCCCCTCCGCCAGCCCCCTCAGCATCTCCCCCCGCTTGTTTCCAACGGGAATCGTGTTATTTTATGCACAAGAAAAAGGTCCTTTTTTAACCCAGAAACCCGCACCGGGGCCGGCCACGGAGCTCCCCTCAGGTGCGTGGCGGGCTGAGGTAAGAGCTGTAATGGCCACCGCCCAGCGCTCGCAGCTCTCTTCCCCTCAGTCCCCGCTACCTGTGGCGTCCCGGCGCAGCACCAACCTCCACACACAAAGGAGGAGGAAGAACCGCGCTGGCGGGGTCCTGCCGGGGAACCGCATCGCCGCCGCAAGGAGCCTCCCGCCTCGGGGAGGCGGTGCTGCTCGGTCTCCGCCCCGACACAGGGCAGGGGAAGAAGGCGGGCAGCTCCGGACGGGCCCGCCCGCCTCCCTCGGCGCTCGCCGGGGCCGGGGGTCCTGGGTCGGACCCCGCCGCCTCAGCCCGCCATCTTCGAGGCCGCCATCTTGGGCACCCCCCTCGCGCTCGCCCGCCATCTTGGGTGCCCCCTCAGGGCGGCCCGGGGCCGGGGGCCGCGTTATGGCCGCGGGCGCAGCCCCGGGGTCGGGGATGGTTAACAGGAGGGGATGGTGCTTCCACAGCGAACCGAGGCGGAGGCAGTGAGCGGAACCCCCTACCCCGAGGTCTGCCACAGTTCAGCCGCTTAGTGATTCGGAGGAAACTCCAGGAACAAAGTCGCCAAGGAAGTTTGAAGTTGATAAGCAGGTATTCTCTGTTGCGGCGCCGGGAGACACGGGGGATAGCTCCTCCTAATGTGCGTTCCCGTATTGCCACACGGGCCATCCTCAGTCAGTTGGGCGTACATACGTACAAAAACGTGGTGGTGGTCTTTGAGAGTCGTTTACTTCTTCCAGCAATCTTCATAACTGCTGGCAGTCTTTGAAGCACCAGCTTAATTGACATTACAGTCATCCCGTCCTACTTATCAGTTAGTTTAACTGCTCCCACCCCAGACATCTGCTGGTCCCCTCCCCAGTAGATGTTTATACCAGCTTAATGGGTTCATTAACACAGCAGTCATCCTGTCCCTCCACCCATCACCCACTTTAACTGTTGAAGCAGGGAAACAGACTACAACTCAGTTATAAAGCAGGTATGTTTATTATGGGCCCATCACTCCTCCGAACTTGCACACCTAGGGGTAAAGTAAGCAGGTATTTATTGCACACAGATATACATATTCATTAGGTTCCCGGGAGAGCGGCGGGGCAATTACAATTAGTTTAGGTACTCATTATCATAAGTCTCCTCCCTTTCGGCGCTTGCGCACTGCCCTCAGGTGGCCGTGGGCAGGGGCCTTCAAGATGAAGTAAGCAGTCTTCCTCAGGGTGCACTTTTCACCTGTGGCACAGTTGGATGCCCCAGTGATCGCAATTAGCTGAACCCGGCCGTATCTGCAAGGTTGTGAGAGCTGGCAAAGATATAGAGCGGTGTGACCTTGGTACAAAGCTTATTGCAAGCAGAGCAGGATGGGCAGACAAGGAGTATCCCAAGCTAGCAGGTGTTCGGGACTCACTGTCTCCAAACTGACTGATAAATTAGAAGCATGGTAAGAAAGAATTCACTCATTGGAAGGATGAAAAGAAATAACTCACTCTTGTTAGTAAGACTACTAAATTCTGTTATTGCACCACAGACTTACAACACAAACCTTATTCTCTTAGACCTAAGTTAAAAGCATTTTAATCCTATGTTTTCCAGGCATTTGCTTTCCTTATATCGCTGTGCCCATCCCCAGCTCCTGTTTTCCTATTGCTTTTCCCACACTTTTTGTACTAAGGTCCTAAGGACCCAAACCTATGTCAGCTACCTTCAAGTACCAGTTATTTTCCATTACAAAGCCACCAAACCCAGCCTTACCCAGAACTGATTGCATTTGGTGCCTCCTCGTCTCATTAGAGACACCCCAAGAGCAAAGGGAGCGGGAAGCACAGCGGTAAATGACTCTGAGCCTCGCCACAAACTGTGGTTCTTGGGGATGGGGTTGAAAAAGAGGCAGGCAGCAGGTTCAGGCAAAACTGGACAGAAGCAGAGCACGAAGGAGGATGGGGAAGAGGAAGCAGGCGGGAAGGGTGAAGGATGAGCTGCTCTACAGCTGGAGGCATCCCAAGGAAGCAGGCTGCCAGGAAAGAGGAGGATACGAATGCTTTCATCTTTAAAGGCGTCCCTTGGATGTGAAGGTAACACAGGACGACCAGCGTGCTGCTAAATTAAAGCAGTGGATGCACGAGGAGAAACCGTCCCGGTGCGGGTTTTTGTGCTAAACCGATGCCAAATGACCCCAATGGCGCTGCCTTGTGTTACCGCTGCAACTTCTATTTATTCTGTGTGGCAATACACAGATTGCTTCTCTGAGCCCCACAACAAGGACTATGTCCTCAGGTTCCTCCAGGACGGCCTGGGGAGGGCACCAGCCCTGCACCTCGTCATTAACAACCCAATTAACACAGGGGCAGCAGAATCGGCCCCTCCCGCCCTGCGCCAACACCCGCCGGCACCGCCTGGGGGCGCCCTAACAGTGAACCGGTGAACGGCCCTCGGCGCGTCTCCGCCAATGGGAGCGGAGCGTGAGCGGCGCCTCCGCCAATGGGAGCGGGGGGCGGACGGCGGGGGCTCAGTGCGCGGAGCGCAGCGCGGTGCGGCCGGAGCCATGCCCGTGGACCTGGCGCTGTGGAGCGGGCCGCTGAGCCTCACCGAGGTGGAGCAGAAGCCGGAGCAGCCGTTGCGGGTCAAGTATGGCTCCGTGGAGATAGACGAGCTGGGCAAGGTGCTCACGCCCACTCAGGTGAGTGAGGGCCCGGCCTGTGGCGCAGGGGGGCGCTGCAAAATGGCGGGAGGCGGCCGGGCCTCTCGGGCCTCCGCTCTGGGAGCCTGGCCGGGTGCGGGGGGAATAGAGAGGTGCTGAGCGTTGCTGTCGGCCCTTGTAGGGGGGCGGCGCGGCACCGCTCCGTGCTGCAGGAGGAGTGCCGGCCGCTCTGATAGGCTGTGTGTGAGCTGGTACGAACGGCCTTGGACTGCGGGGTTGGTGCCTGCGATGGGCAGACGTGCGTGCAGTACAGCGGGCGTGGGGCACGCCGCGGGGCTGGCTGCTCCTGCTGACGCTGTCGTCCCTCCAGGTGCAGAATCGCCCCACCAGCATCGAGTGGGATGGCTGTGATCCCCAGAAGCTTTACACTCTGGTTCTCACAGACCCAGATGCGCCCAGCAGGAAGGACCCAAAGTTCAGGTAATGGGGATGGGGCAGCTCCCAGGGGAAAGCGGAGCATCCTTCTTGGTCTGAGCAGGTCAGGAACATGCCCCACCGACGGTGCAGCAGTGAGTCTGTGCCCTTGTATCTCTCCTTGAGACAGGGACAGCATGGGGAGGAGCAGCTGCTTTAGCCGGGGGTGTTTGAAGGTCTGTTGTAGCTTAGAGAAGCACAACATCATCTGCTTACTTTAATTTGGCATGTGTATGAGTTAGAATTAGGGCTGTCTGTGGTGGCAGTGCAGTCTTAAACCTGGGGCCAGCTCACCTTTCCCAGGCCCGGCTGTGGGTGTCACAGAGCTTCAGGGCAGGAGGACAGCCCCTGCTCTAGGACTGGTACCTGGGATTGGCAAAGCAGGAGTGGCAGCTGTTCTGCTGCAGTTACCCTGCACTGACTGCTGTACAGAGCAGCAGCAGCTTGGGGCAGTGAAGGGTCTTGCTGGGGCTGTGATGCAGCCTCACAGATTTTTGCCTTCTCCTTCCAGGGAATGGCATCACTTCCTGGTGACCAACATGAAAGGCAACGATGTGGGCAGTGGGACTGTGCTGTCGGATTACGTCGGCTCCGGACCTCCCAAAGGAACAGGTTGGTACTGACATGTGGCAGTTCCCATGCTCCAGGCACAGTGATGCTGTGTGGATCAGATGCAGAGAAGAGGGTGGGAGCTGTGCAGGAAACTGGCTGCCTGCTTGGCACATGCCATGCTGCAGGAATGGCCCACGCAGCACTGCTTGTGGCCGCACGTGGTCATGGTGCCTGGTGGAGCTGCTCAAGGCCATCGCAGTTACACACAGCATACTCAGGCTGCATTCCAAGCCTGGAGAACGCAGGCATCCGTTCCCCAGCACTCCCGGGGTCACTTCAGAGCAGACCTGACCCCGGCAACTGCAGGTGTGTGGCAGTGGTAACGCTGCGTGCTCCCCACAGGGCTGCACCGCTACGTGTGGCTGGTGTACGAGCAGCCGAAGCCGCTGTCCTGCAACGAGCCCGTCCTCTCCAACCGCTCCGGGGACAAGCGAGGCAAGTTCAAGGTGGCCTCTTTCCGCAGCAAGTACGGGCTGGGGGTGCCGGTGGCTGGCACGTGCTACCAGGCCGAGTGGGATGACTACGTGCCGAAGCTGTACGAGCAGCTCTCAGGGAAGTAGGGCGCGGGGCCGTGAGGAAGCACTGTGCAGCACCCCAGAGACCAGGCTGCTCTTGGCGCAGCGCTGTAGTCTGTTCCGTTAGTGAATTGAACCTGACTGTCCCCATTACTGGAGCTGTAACCTGCCCCGCTCCTGCCCGAGCCTGCGCTGTGTCAGTGTGCTCCAGACCCGTGCTGTGCTTCTGCTGGCTCCTGCATGTACAGGTGATCACTGTAAGGGCCACCCCCCCCAGGCTGACCTGCTCGAGGGAAGCCAGACCTGTGTAAGCTCTTGTCCCTGCGGTACTGCGAGGGGATGTGGGTACAGAACCACTTCTGGGGTGGTGCTGGCTGCACAGTCTCCCTTTTCCAGCAGGGGAGGTGGCAGGCTAAGGGAAACCCCCATTTCATTTTTGTATTCCTTTTACCCCCAAACCTTTGGCCAGTGCCTCCACTGCACTGAACCACTAAAGCAGTGAAGGTGCAGCTACGCTGATTTATAGCACTCCCTTCTGTTCTCTGTTGCCACTTGAAGCTGAGAGACCACTTCCTTTGTTCGAGTTCTGTTGTGACCCAATGGCAATGTGCTGTTTGCTCACAGTGCGATTAAAAACTTAACCAAGGTGGACGGTGTGGTTGTTGTCTTGGGGGTGGAGGGGAGCAGCTCGGTGGCACCATTCCTTTCCCCCTGGCAGCGTGGCCTAGACCCGAGGTGCTGGAGGAGTGCAGCTCCGAGCAGCCACGTCCTGTCTAAAACCGTGTTTAGACCCACTCACCCCGAGGCGCAGGCTGCTGTCACAGCAAACAGAGCGCTGCCAGGCTGGCTTTACAGCTGCAGAGAGGACACTTCTCAGGGTGCCACTGAAGCTGCTCTAACGCCTCAGCACGGTGACTGATCCCCTGAGACCCTTCTGTCTTGAGCCTCTGCAGCTGATGGGCCTGTGCTGGTGCAGCAGAGCCCCTCCACCTGCGGAGGGGACCCCTGGGCTGCCGCACGTGGGTGCTGAGCCTCTGGAGGCCTCGTCACCCAACGGGAGCCTGCAGCACCACCACAAGAGGCTCCAGCAGCTTTACTGACCTGCAGCTGGGCTCTAGCCTCCGGGGTGTCCTGATGCTCCAGCAGTGAGGCCCGGCCGTGCCTCCTAAGTGCTTACAGTGGAAAACGAGCCTTTGGTGCAGCCTGGCATCTTTAAGAGGTTGAAAGGTGAGGCCAGGGTAATTCCCAGAGGAGCTGCGGCTGCCCCATCCCTGGTAGTGCTCAAGGCCAGGTTGGACAGGGCTTGGAGCAAGCTGCTCCAGTGGAAGGTGTCCCTGCCCACGCAGGGGTTGGAGCTGGAGGAGCTTTAAGGTCCCTTCCAACACAATCCAGGCTGGGATTCCATGATAATTCTACTTCACGGAACTAAAGGCTTTAAACTGGTCCCTTCCTCAAAGGAAACGAGACCGGAACTGCGGAAGGGGCCCCAAGCTTGTGAACCCAGCCATTAGAACAGGCAATCCAGACGGGAAACATCCCAACTTAACTCCAGACCAACACCCCCAGGACCAAGCGGATCAGGCAGCAGAGGCCATCAGCTCATCCACCCTGGGACTAAACCATCCTCAACCCCTTCACTGCCTGGAAAAGCAGGTTTGGGGTTGGGACACCCCCACGGTGTGTGTGTGGGGCTGACCTCCCTGTGCTCCCACCATCCAGCACAGGGGCCGGGCCCCGCGCGGCCCCCCCCGCAATGACACAGCCACGCATTGTGATGAACACTTTTATTTACAAATATAAGTAAAAGCTCTGACAGTTAATTCATGCTCTTCCTCGGAACCTGAAAAACGGGGGCCCTGGGGGGTGTTTTTTTGTTTCATTTTCTTCTCTTTTTATTCTTAAAGTGCATGCAAAAGAAGTAAAGCCTTGGTTGGTTTCTCTTTTTATTGTAAGAAAATACACAGTTTGGAGGTGCGGAGGATGCAATCTGCGTGACCAAGATCGGGGGGGGCAGGGACGGAGAAAGGAAACCCCAGAACTAAAGCAAAGAAAGCCGAAAGTAAAGCAGAGAACAGAAAGGGGCTGGGGATGAAAGGGAGATGGGGGTCGAGCCCCGAGCGCTGCGAGGGGAAGGGGGAAAAGGGGGAAAGAAGTAAAAAAAGTCCTGATCAGAGAACCAGTTAAAATACAATATGAAAATAAGTAAAAGCTCTCCTTAAATTTTTCCTTCTATACACAAAATACACGATTTGACAAAGCCCAATTTGTGCTACCGGGAATCCTGTGGGCTCCTTTGTTAAGTGTCAATTCCCATTCTCTGCGACAGCAGAAAAGGATTTATGATACAATCAAAGAGCTGATGCCGAGGAGCGAGGCCCCGTCCCCGCCTCGGTGCTGCTAAAAATCACCACGGCTGCCCCCTACCCCCCCCCCCAAAGTCTCAATGTCACCACTGATATGTACAGCAGGATTTAAGGTTTTGTGTGGTTTCCTTGTCCTGTAAAATGTATCAAATCTTTTTTTTTGTGTGTTTTTTTATGTTTTTTTTTCAATCTTTAATAAAATTTTTATTATTTCATTATTCCTGATGAATAAATACCAAAAAAATAAAGACTAAAATTAAATTATGCAGCAGCTGGTTCAGGTAAGGCTGCGGATTTGTCTCTCTCCCCCTGGGCTTGGAGCTTGCCGTTAGAATCGGGTTCTTTTTTGCTTGTACTTTTCATCGATTGGTGGTGGTAAAATGAGTGATTGCTCAAAAGCAACAAACATCCACTGGGGGCTGGGGGGGGGTTATCGCTTGTGTTTTTTTGTGGGTTTTTTGCCTTTTTTTTGCCATTAAAATTGTCACATTTGGAATCATTGCACAGAGACATCAATACTGGGACATACTATGGAGAAGCACCACCAGGAGCTGTCCTGCACCGGGCTGGGACACGGCCCCGGTGGCGGAAGGAGATACAGGCACTAAGTCCGACACGATGTCAGGAAGAGAGACAGAAAGAGAGAGAGCACTCCCGGTGACATGGGGAATGTCGGGTTTGCAAGTTTGCTCCTTACTTGGTTTTACCTCTTTTTTGTTGTCTTTTTGTGTGGGTTGTTTTAAATGGCATAAAGAAATCTAATCTCATCTATAGTCCTCCTTGGGATACTCTAACGTGACCAAATTCCCAAAGCCCATCCGCAAGCTCTCCATGTCAAACGTCTCAATCTCTCGCTCCTGCCTTTCCAAGAGAAACTTGATCCTCTCGCTGCGTTCCTTCTGCAGGGCTGCCAGCTCCTCCTCGATCTGCAGGAAGCAGAGGCAGCGGCCCCTTAGCACAGCACAACCCCCCCGAGCCCAGGTCCACAACCAGGCACCCCCAGACCGTACCTTCTGCTCCAGATGCGCCCTGCGCAGCGACACCCGCTGCTCCAGCTTCTGGAGCTCTCTTTCGTGCTGTGCTTCTGTCTGCATCTTGATTTTGCTCTGATACGCGTTGAGCAGCTCCATCTCCTGCTGGAGTTGCAGTCTCAGGGCTTGGCATTCTGCTTCTTGGGCCTCATCCAGCCGCAGCTGTAGGAGCGTTGGGAAAACAACGTTGGAATCTCCACTTGTAACTGCCCTGCTCCGACACCAGGGACGCACAGCTCTGCCTTCTCCGAGTGCCCCTTCCTCCTCAACACCAGAGCCTCTGGTGCTGGTGGCAGTACAGGAAGGCAGCAAGGGCTTCGTAACAGCAACTACCTGCGCATACAGAGGCAGGAGCCTCAGAGAAGATCCAGTCCTGAATCCCCAGCTGGGGAAGGACGCGTGTTCTGTGATGTGCTTGTTCCATGGGGGAAAGTGTGTCCTGGTGCACTATAAAGCAGTTGTTACCAACCCAACCACACCGCGTGCTGCAGGGAGCGATGGAGTGACCGTACCCACCTCCACGAGAGCCCCTGCCCAGGATGCTGCACCTACCGCCTGTGAGGCCATCATCTCGTTGATGCTCTGCTCGTACTGCTCGGCCAGGATGGCGAGCTTCCTCGTCTGCTCGTCCTTCAGACTCTTCAGAATTGTCTTGTGCTCACTCTTTGGAGTTACTTCCAGCTGGTGATTCTTCAGTGCTTTGTACTGCTTCGTTTGCACTTTGCATGTGTCCTGGAACTGCTTTTTGATCTGCATTTCCATTGCCTGCCAAGGAAGAAATGGTGTGAAGAGCTTTGGCAATGGAGAGGTTACCGGGCATCCCAACGGGTGGGTTGGGTCCTGCAGGTCTCCCAGCCCATCACCCTGCCTCCTGCCCTCCAAAAGCGCTCCCTTCCCCAAAGCCTCCCGTTTCGCTGTCTCCCCACCTCAGCCCTGTGCCACACAGGGGGTGTGGATCTGACAACCAGCGACGGGGAGACGAGGGAACAGAAGCAATGTGCCTTTTGGATGTTCACAGGAGGAACAGACATCCACAACAAGCGGCTCAGAGGGTTCTAATCCAGCTGGAGCCACGCTGGGACAGAGCACACCCATGGTCTCTGTCGACTCTGAAAGCAGGAAGCATCCCCCAACCCCATTCCCTATCAAGGTGTATAGGCTGATACCAGCAGGGCCCGAGGAAAACTCAGCTCATCAGAAGCAAACGCTGACCCAGTCTGCTGGGGATGGGCCTATTTTTACCCAGCGGTCTCAATTAGCACAGCACTTAAAAGTCCTCAGTGAGCTTTCTTTCTAACAACTCACACCTTCCTTACACCAGAGAGGCCCTGCGCAAAGGAGAGGGATGCCAGGGACCGGCAGAGGAGGAAGCAAAGCTTCCAGCACCTTCAGGTTCTTTGGTTGCTGCCGGAGCTCCATGAAATGCTTCCTGTGCAGCTCCCGCTCCCGCCGCTTGTTGTATTCCAGCTGGTTCTCGAGCTCAGTCTGGTGCTGCAGCCGGATGAGGTCCATGCGCAGCTTCTGCAGCGTGTGCAGCTGCCGGTACTCCAGCTCGCGCGTGGACTCGTCGTGCCGGATCAGCATGGCGTGCTCCATCTCCTTCTGCGTCCGCTTCTTGTTCAGCTCCTGCACAGGGCACAACACAGGCAAAGAGCTCAGCAGTGATTCCCTCTGCCCCGAGGCGCGGTGCTGGGGTTCGTGAACACCAAAGGCTTCCATGTGCCACAGGGAAACAAACCCAGCAGCACGATGGGAATGGTACAGTGACCACCATCCATCTGTCCATCCCGAGTGGAAGGACAAGAGGAAACGGCCTCAAGCTGCACCAGGGCAGGTTCAGATAGAGCTGAGGAACAATTCCTGCCCCAGAGGGTGCTCAGGCATTGGAACTGCCCAGGGCAGTGCTGCAGTCACTGTCCCTGCACGTGTTCACACACTGTGGAGACGAGGCCCTCGGTGCCATGGGTTAGTGGTGGCCTTGGCACTGCTGGGAACGGTTGGACTTGAGCTTAAAGGGCTTTTCCAGCCTGGTTAATTCTATGATCCATCCATCCATCCATCCCTGCAGCCAGCTCCTGGCTGCCCCAGGGAGTCTCCAGCAGGTGGCACTGGGACCATATGAGCCCTCTGCGACTGCAGTCCCAGCAGTTAACACACACATCCTGGGTGATGTGTTTGTTTGGGGGCTCCTGGCTGTCTGCTGTAAATCACCCCAAGCCCCTGTGAGGCACTGGGAGATGAGGCTTCTCTCCCATCACTTGTACTGGAATGGCCAAAGCAGAGGTGAAGAGCCCCAGCTCACCACATGGGGTAAGGAAAACCATCCTTACAAGCCAAGGACGAGGGCAGTGGTGGCATCACCACCCCTGCAAGTGCTCACACCCCATGTTCATACAGTGGCACAGGACGGGCCTCGCACACACACAGTGCCCAGCATGGGGAAGGCCCCGTGCTGGCTCAGCCTCAGGAGTAGAAGCCAATAGAAGTGCGATTACTCCAAGTTGCTGCTTGCACTTTGTAATCCTGGCGTAACCCTCGCCATCAACAGCACCCACAAGCAGGCTCTTCAGCCTCTTGTGACTGAGAGAGGTTCAGCGGGGAGGGCAGGGAAGGAGGCAGGGCCAGGGCCTGTCTCTGTTCTCAGCTATGAGGCGGCTGCACACGTTTCATTCAAGCACGCTTGCACCCTGGCTCATAAATCAGAGCTGCTGGTGTGCTGGAACGGATCCCTGCTCACCCAGCAGCACATGGGACAGGCAGCCCATGGGGAGAGATACAGCATGTGTACTTTCACCTAAGGCATGGCGGCAGCCTCTCGTGTGCCAATCCCTATGGGAACACTCTCAGTCCACACAGTGGGAACAAACAGGGCCACTGCTCTCAGAACACTTTTCCACCTGCGCTAAAAGAACCTCTGGGATTGCTTAAAAGGGGAAGGAAAAAAAGGCTTTGGGGTTTATCAGGGCCTGCAGGGACAGGACAGGGGAATGGCTTTAACCTGCCAGAGGGGAGGCTGAGATGAGCTCTGAGGCAGAAGCTCTTCCCTGTGAGGGTGCTGAGGCGCTGGCACAGGGTGCCCAGAGAAGCTGTGGCTGCCCCATCCCTGGCAGTGCTCAAGGCCAGGTTGGACACAGGGGCTTGGAGCACCCTGCTCCAGTGGAAGGTGTCCCTGCCCGTGGCGGTGAGCTGGAACTGGATGAGCTTTAAGGCCTCTTCCACCCCAAACCAGGCTGGGATTCTGTGATTCACTTCAGGTGTCTGCTCCAGTTGGAATGGGTCAGTAGGGATGTTACATGGAGGAAATAAACACTTGGATGGTTGTGAACATTAGGTCTCTTTGAAGAGCTTCAATGCAGGAGCTCAGAGGAGTGTTTCCTGGTTAACATACAAAGCAGGCACCTGCATTCTGCTCTCATCCCTGCCACAGTGCTTACACGCTGTGACGAAGGTGCCCAAACCTGACTTTTCAGAGTCCTTCATTTTCAGAGTGCCTGAGCTGATGCTGGGATGGGATCTGCAAAGCAGCCCCAGGCACAGCTGAAGTCAAGGGCAGCAAAGCTCCAAGCAGGTAAAATGCAGAGCAGTGTTAAGGTGTATGCAGGCAAATGGCAGATCAAGTACATGATCATTAGAGGTTTGTGACCACTCACTCATTCTCAGCCTTCACTAGAACAGTCTTTATCCAAAACTATCACCCATGAAGAACTGAGACACTATCAGGATGTCACTACAAGTGACAGTCGCCTCTCCAAGGTGGTCTTTGACTGCAGGCAGCCTGTGAGGCAAGGGGGATGAGGAAAAGCAGGATGGTGAACAGCTTCCCATTAAAAGCTATCCCCATGCTGTGCGCTAACTTGAGCAGAGCCCAGTGGAAAAGGCAGATCTCATTATCTGAAGGTGATGAATGCAGACACACAGGACTGAACTTCGGGTTCTTCTGACATGTGTAGCACTTCCTTCACACTCTCCCTGGTTCAGCACACGTTTCACCTGTGTTGGTCCTCTTCAGCCACCAAGCAGAACTCCCTCCCATGGTACCTTTCCAGCCATTCCCCCATGGGTGACCGTGGCACCCACCACGGCACAAACTGCCCTGGGCTGTGACAGAAGGATCCCCCCAAACCTACTGCCCACGTCAGGCAAAGTGCTTTGCAGCCATGGAGCTAAAGCACTCGGCGCAGTGGCTGGGGAAGGGAGCGAGGAGTGCCTTACTTCCCGAATGTTCTGCTGCTCCATCTCGTGCCTCTTGATCATGGTTTTTCTCTTGAAGAAACGGCAGTTTTTGTCGTAGTAGAGTCTCTGCTGGCTGAGAAGATGGGCCTCCTCTTCAGCCTGTGTGTGCTGCAGGTTCTCTTTGTGTTTGGATATCCTTTCCTGCTTCTCTTTCTTCGGCGTGCTGTGGTCCTCGTTCATTTCCTGTCGCAAAACAGAAGACTCCCCTTAGGATCAATGACACGGGACTGAGACCTTCGGTCACTGCCTCTCCTCTGGTCACGGAAGGACACCAAAACCCCAACTACACCACCAGGTACCAGCAGAACCAGACTCATCACTGGCCATGCCCAGCCCTGCTGCCTCCAGAGCTGTGTTCGAAGGCACCAAGAGGAGGAGGAAGAAGTGGCCATTAAACACCCCAGGGGCTAAACACTGCAGCAGCAGAACAACATCAACACCCTCTGGTTGTCGAGGAAAGAGACTGGGTCGGAGCCCCATGGCTCTCTTCCCTTCTCTGCCCCTTTTCTACACAGGAGCCCAGCTTGGGCTTCAGCTTTATTTCAGCAGGACTCATGCTCGGTTCTCTATTGAAGCAGGTACCCAATGGGGCTCCTTCCTGTTCATTTGCCCACCTCTATGCTCTGAACAGCAAGTGATTTATGTGTGTGCTGGGATGCTGGACTTCAGGGATGCACTTATGAACAGATAACCCATAAACGCAGTGACTCCGATTCCTGTAAGTGACCATTAAACAAATGGCACCTGAATGGCTGCTCTTCACTTACAGCTTCAGCAGGAAAGCCCCACACCCCCCAAAAACAAATGAGGAAAAAGGGGAGGAAGAATTCCATGAAGTCTCATTGTCCCTTGGTTGCAAAGCTCCTGCTCCACAGCAGGCTGCGAAGGCACCTCCGGCACACGCTCATGGACTGGTTTAGGAATCTAAATCTGCTTCCAAACCTGACAGCATCCCTTAAACCCCTGGGCTGGCCCAGGTTTATCAGAAGGAAAGGCTGCTTCACGTTCATTCCACACCCCTTCAGCCCTGGAAATGATGGTTCCTTGCCTCTTTAATCTTCTCCTTGCAAAGCTTGTATTGTTTCTTCTGACTTTCTAAAAAGGTCGCCAGGTCTTTCTTTTGCTGAGCCAAAATCTGTTGCTGGAATTTCTTTTCATCTGCTGCAGCTGCCTTTGCCTGCAAGGCACAGAGAGAGGAGGGGGAAAAAGGAAGAAACCACAAAGGGTGAGGAAGCAGGTCAGGAATCCAGCCCAAATCAGTGCTCTGCAGTGCTTCATGGGCTGCCATTCTCCCAGCCCTGTGCTAGCCAAGAGCCACAAGAGTATTCAACCACATGAAAGCTGCTTGCACAAAACCCCCATAATGCCCACATACCTTTAAGAGTTCCCTCGTGCTTCTTACCTCTCTGCACCAAAACCAGCCCAGAGGGTGAAACCCCACTGCTTTACCATATGGATTCACACGTTGACTTTTAAACAGGCCCAGTAAGAGCAGCAAGCTTTGACCTAGCCTCAGCCAGGAGGCTCCAAGGTCTCCACAGGGCCTGTCAGTCTCTTTCAGCCATCACTTGGCTGCAGCATCAGTCAATGCCCATGGAGCCACGAGGCTTGAAGCTGGGGAGCTCCTGCACAGAACTGGCCAAGGCAGCTCCTCAGAGTAACCCTGCAGTGAGCTTTAAGCAGCACTTCCACCTGCCTTCTCTTAGAGCCCTGGTTCACTCCTCTCCCTTGGCTTCATGTACACTTAAGGAGCATCCTCACCTCTTTCTCCATCACAGCCACTTGCTTCTTGGCCAGCTTCTCCAGCTCGATGGACGAGTTGTTGGCATGGGTCTCCACCTCCTTCTGCAGCTTGAGGCGGTGCTCGTCCATCTCGGCCTTCAACTTGTTCTCCAGGGCGATCAGCTGCTTCTGGTGCTGGCGCCGCATCCGCTTATATCCTGACATCTGTTCCCGCAACTCGTTCTCCTGCTCATGCTCATGGATCTGTCTTGTAACCTGATGGTGGGAAAAGGGGGACAAGTGCTACATGGCCTTCGTCATGGACACGGTGTCTGCATATCCACTGCTTACCTGCACACCAGACCCTCGAAAACGGCTGTTCCAGGTGTCAGAGGGTGCTGCTCTTCAACATCACCAATGAGGATACTGCAGTTTCCCTCTCCCCATCTTTACTCCTGTCCCAACAATTCCATGTGTATTTTCAGTGCCATGGTACAACTAAAGGAAGCAGCAGGTTGCTGATCACCCCTGGAAACACCAGAGGAGAGGTGGAAGCAGAGGTGGCTGATGGACAACCTTCTTCAGACCCAGACTCACATCCTGAGGGTGACATGGACTTAAAGTCTGCATCCATTCTAAGACCCCTCCCACAGTTGGAAGCACGGTTCCAAGTCAGTCCCTCAATACCCATCCCCTGCATTCCTCCTAACAAATGGCTTCTTACAATCCAAGAAGATGGCAGCTGAGCTCATTCCCTACCAGAACTGGAAGTTTCCTAACACGGGAACACTGTCCTGGAGCTGTGTGCTCTGAACAAGACTGATCAGATGGTTTAAGCAGCTTTTAAACCCTGCTCAGCTGAAACAAACTCACAAGTTCCACATTCATTTCCATGCCCAAGTGTGTCCTTGTGAAAGGAAGGGAAAAATTCCAGTGAAGTTGTGCCAAGAACGGTCAGAATTTTGAATGGGAGTGCTCCCATTCCAGAAGAAAAGGGGCCAAAACTGGGTTTTCTTTTTCATGCAGTGCCAGGAACTTCATGTATAAAGATCTGATCTCCTATGTGACAGTCCTGGGAGCCAAAAGCTGGAGCCATAGAACATGTGTAGAGCTGCAGTCCCTGACTCAGTGTGGTTCTCTCCTTTCACACTTAAGTGTGAAGAGCTCAGCCCTTTGAGGGTGATCACTGAAGCTTTATGAACCAACAGACCTGCAAAAGCCTTCCATGAGAGCCCAGAGAAGGAACTGGCACCTCCCACAGGCATCCGAAGGCTGTTTGCCAGAGCTCCTGGAGGTTCAGACGCAGGATGGGATGTACCCACAGACGTGAGAAGGCTCCAGCTCAACACTCACCAGCAGCCCTGTGCTTCGGGACCAGTGTCTGATGGGCAGCAGCGACCAAGGGCTCCAACGAGCAAGTTCACCTCCCCATCTGAGGTGCCACCCAAGGCAGGCAGCATGCTGCCTCCTGCCTCAGCTCAGATGACTTCAAACACTTGGGAGCAGTGTGAAGAGAGGTGAGGAAGAGCCTTCCAAAGCCTTCATCTTCAAACAGGTTAACAACAATTTACAGTAAATGGTTACCAACCAAGACTATAGTCAGAGTGAAAGGATGAAGGTACTGAAGTGGACAGGCTCTGTCTTCCCTCCACCTTTTCCAAAGACAACCCAGAGAGCAAAGGGAACATCTGACTGCAAAGCCTGAGTCCAGTGCTGTGTCTGACTCCGGCACCAGGAAGGGATGATGATGGGTTCACCACATCAGCAAAGTCAAAACATCAACTGATCACATCCTCCTTGTACAAGGAATGCCAGGATGTTATTTTGAAGGCAGCCGGGTTAAATACATACCTACACCGCAGCAAGTGGTGTGACAGAGCAGCCCCAAGGGCTTGAGACGAGGTAACTAAACAGATCTAAGATAACTAACTAACAGACACCATGGTAAGTGAGGTGGTAGAAGTGACTGCAGAACACACACCCAGCATTAGCCCTGTCTATTGCTGTAGTTCAACCAGTGCAGCAGTGACACCCGTCCTGAACTCACACACTTCAGTCAAGCTCACCAAGAGTAAGAGCTTTGTCAGAAGCCTCCAGGTGATGAGAGCTCCTCTGAGGAGTCATCCAGGACAAGGCAAACCCCCAGCACTTCACAGATGCCGTTTCCTATACTGAATGAGACGCAACTTGGAGAGAATAGCCTTGGTCAGGGACATGGAGATGTGGTAAGCACCATGCAGCAGGATGAGGTCTCCTGGGATGTGCATGTTTGCAGCCACGCTGTGAGCCATAGGACCTCCTGCAGGGCATGCTCCATCCCAAGACATGGGCAGAACAAAGCAAACAGCGAGAGCATATGAAAAACCGAATGTAAGACTCCACCAGCAACTTTGCCATTCTCCCTTTTGGTCTCACCTTTGATGAGATTTAGAACGTGCACCTTTTATTTACAGCAAAAATCATTCAACTTTTACCCTTACTGGCTTTGGCTGCTCCAAAGTGTATATCTCGCTTCCAGTTTTGCTCATCCCCACCATGACAAGAATTCCATCTTTGAAAGGTTTCACACTTGGTCTGGGATATTTATCTCCAACAATAGGATGCAATTACTCTTCGTAACACTGGCTGGTAAAACTTCCCAGTCACAGGAGAAGATGGGACATGAAAAAGCCAAAGGAAAACCGAAAGCAGCATTCCCTTCCCAAAGACAGGTGAGAAGGAGAACAGGAGACTTGGTGGGCACCGTGCAGATGTAATGTCTGCATTCAGCATGCTCAGCTGTGGACTTCATTTATCACCATTATCTCCAATCAAGACCAAGAGTGTTCAGAACTCCATCTCTTGGGACAAGGTCTCCAAACGGTGATCTCAGTGCGCGGAGGAAATTGGGAGAAATTAACTTTAGTTATTGAATATGAGCAGTTCAGTGCCAAAGAAGTACTTGAGACTGAGCATGGCAGCACACGAATGGAGGAAGGACTATGGGTTTAAAGATTAAGCCCCTAATGACTGAACAGCTTGAGGAACCATATTAGAAGGCATGTGGGTAAGTTCCAGCGATCCGGTTTGTTCTTGGGCAAAGGTACTTGGAACTTCATGAAGTTTTTCACAAACATAATGCCAGCAGTTATCACGGAAAAGAAAGATGACAATGGAATTGCTCACTGCGCTATGTGTTGTCCACATCACCAGGAAACTGCTGGGATCCTTTGAAGCAGAACCCTACAGTTTCCTGCAGCTCTATCTGCAGCATGCAATAATCCATCAGGTTATCAGCAGACCCGAAATATCTGTACCAAACAGAAGGGGTTTTATTGAGGTATGACGTCTTCTCAGTTTCTTACCTCTCTGGCTTTGGCACACACAGAACTGAGAAGAGAGATGTCTTTTCCAATCAACTCCCACAGGCAGTTCACTTGCCATAAAATCCAAACTTCCTCTCTTCCACCTCTCCAAGAGTTTTGTTTTACGTAAGGAAGTTGGGTTTAGCTTCTCCAAACCAGCAGCTCCTCAGAGCTCCTTTCCCTACACTGTGTAACAAGGACACTGACCTCTTTCCTATAGGATGGTTATTCTCACCTCTCCATAACCAAACGAAACACTGAGCTCCTCTTTGCTGGATGAAGCTGAACACTGAGCGAGACACCTTCAGCAGCCTCTCACAGCAAGAGAAGAACTCTGAGATGAGAAAGAACAAGTTCAGTACCTTTAGAGCACTGTAAAGGCAGCAGCCAGGGGAGTCCATTGGGAGAAACTCAACCATCTGGAATAAACTGTCACTGCTTCAGCAGGAGAAGGTGCAAGAGAACAGCCACCATATGGATGTATACCTGGTTATGGAGTCAGACTGCCCGGGTGTCCTCTTCAGGGCCACATCCAGAGAAGCCTGCTCACACCAACACTAGACGTGTGGCTTTCTGGATCCTGGATGAGATCACATAATTCTCTTGCTGCCATTTGGATGTCGAAGAGGATGCCAAGGCCTTTGGTACAGTCCACCCTGTCTGAATCTTTCTATGAAATGTTAACTATGAGACCATTTCATTTGAGAACTGCCAGAGCAGCTCTTGAGGAAACAAATGAGGTGGTGGGGAGGGAAGGGATCAAAGCATGAAAGACAGCCAGAAACTGCACCTATTAAAACACACCTTTCACTTAAAAACATTGACAGGTGCAGCCTTAACATGCAGAACAACCTGTACCTTTCTTTCTCAACAACTCTTTAAGCTCCAAGGCTTGGATTTCTAGTTTCTAGCTTACAATTGGTGGATCAGCGAGAGTCTGCAAAACACCACAGAGATGTAGCAGGTACCTGATCTCCATTTCAGACAGTCACTTCCCCTGCAACAGCAGAAACATGCAGCAGCTTTTCCATCACTGTTCCAAGGGAGTGATGATCACCAGTGCCACAGGAGTGTCATAAACCAAGAATGAATAAGAGGGGAGGGGAGGGGAGGTTGGTCTGCACAAAGAGCAGAGAAAGGTGGTCCAGAAAAGAGTAGCTATTAAAACTGTTGCCTGAATGAAGACCAGAGGTAAGCTCCTTCAGCATTCGTAGCCACATGTGCTCATTTTGCCATTACCATTGGTTTTAATGCGAGTAGTCCCAAAGCATCACTGAAAGACTAGGAAAGAACATTCCCACCTTACTTCATTATTTCATCTGGAATTCTGTCCGGTTCCCTTATTATTCACATGATGCTTTTGCAGAGCAACAGGGCAGTGGAATCACACTTAAAAATCACTGGGACATGTGGAGCGTAGAGCTTCTGATGGAGTTCTCCTGTGACCCCTGCACTCACTGAAACTACTCAAGCTTGGTTTTGGAAAGAGAGTCAACTTCAGAGTTGAGAGCCTCCTTTCAGCAACTCAGCCTCTCCCCTCTCTGCAATATCCTGATCTAAGGGGGAATAACAAGGATTTAAGGGCCCAAGACTCTGGACTCCACCAGTAAGAACAGCAACATGCACAGCCCCAGCCCCTAACCTCAGGGCTTTGCCCTGCTCTCGTGTTGAGGGGTGGTGTTCAGCAAATCCCACAAACAGAAGCTTTTCCACCCAAATATTAGTCCATATTATTGAATTTGGGGCCAGAACTCCCACTTTCTGATTCTCTGCAATACAAATCACTGGATGCTCTCAACTGCATACCCTATCTGTGGCCAGGAAGCAGCCCTCAGCTGCTGAGGAACCAACTGATAGCCAGCAGCAACAGCACTGGGAACACCAGAACATGCTGGTTTGCTTAGCTTTGAACACTGTGGGATCTGGAGCTCACATTCCTACAGGATTACTCTTTTCAAGATGCTGCTGAAAGAGTAATACACAGAGAGGTAAATAAAGTCTGAATTTCTGGTCTCACACTATAAATTCCAGACACATTTGGGTCCCTGTATCATGGCTGCCCTTAGCTCTCCATGGGTGCTAAGGGTGCAGGCACGGGAGAAGTCCACCAGCATCATCCAGTATTGAATGCATGGTGGTAAAGTGTGAGGCAGCCACACCAGCACTCAGTCCCAGCACAGACCCTGGTGGTGTTCGTCTCCTGGGCAATAGGTTTCAAGCCAGCTTCTCCCCACCCCCCAGGTTTCCATTTTGGAACAGGAAGAGGTGGGAATGAAAGGTTATTAAAGGGAAGGCCCATCACAAGGTTCACTGAAATCAAATGGAACATTTCTGTTCTAAACACATGGAAAACCTCTTCCCCAGCACATAACCTCAGAGCCTACGGATGTGGTAACACCTCCTGGAGTACACCAAGGTGGTGCTTTGGAACTTCCCACTACACTGGGAAGAGGATGTGTGAGCACAGGCTGAGGACAACAGAGCTTTTACATGACACGTACCCCCACATGCTTTTCCAAAGGCCTGCTGGCTGACACAGTGAGCTAAGGGGTAGGATTCCCCTCTCCCCAAGAGCTACGCATGTACTGCTCACCCTAAGCCCTCCCAGCAGGATCCCAGACACGCTCCGTAGCAGAGCGTGTTCCACGGAAACCCAAAAGAAGTTCTCCAAGAAGCCAACCATCTTCCCCACCCTGTATTAGTGTTACCTTTAGCATTACTGGGTCACTGAAGCAAAGAGGTTTAGCAAATCTAAGTGTGTAGGGAATTAAATCCCAGTCCCAGCCCCATAGGAGGCTGCCATGGGATTCAGGAGTGACCTTGGCACATCAGCTGTCTTCCCCAGAGCTCAGAGGTGTGGGAAGACCTCACAGTCCATACCTTCATAGCAACACCCTCCATCAGCTCCCCGGGGGCCCCTGCATGCAACACCTTCAAGCCACCCAAGCAGACATATTCAAGGAAAACAGGAGCTATGGACTCTGCTGCTGAAGGCAGGGAAGAAGGTGCAGCAGCTTTCCACATGGAATAAAAGAATATGAATACATTCAGTGTGCATATCTACTTATCAATCCCACTGTATATCTATTTGGAGTACAGTACTTGTGCCATTCATCATTTCTTCCCTCCAGTCAACCTAACTGGATCTGACACTCCTTTGCTCAGTGCAGGCAGTAGTGTGGGCACTGTACTGGGTGCATGCACGCACACACACACACACAAGGCAGAGGGTCTCCAGGAGCCCAGAGATCCTGCCTGTGTCAGGTCTGCTGCACCAAGCCCTCTAATGCACACATTTCTAGGTCACTCTTTAAACTGGGGAGGGAAGAGGGAGCAGAGGACACCAGCCCGAGGAGCACCCGGGGTACAGCTACCCAGAAGTGCACCTGCAATAAAAGATGCGACTCAAATCAAAGCATCTGCCCAGACCCCCGAATGCCACAGAGTCACTTCAGATTTTCAACAGCAGCAAAACCACACAGGGAAAAATCTGGGCTTCTGGGCACTGCTGCTGCCTTTCCCCCTGCACTCACAACCACGCACGCACCGTGCCTGGTGCATGGAGGAACGGGAAGCGCTTTGGGGGCTGGAGAAATGGTGGTAGAGGAGGAAACACCCCAGCGCTGAGGCAGGGTGAGACAAGAAGGGGAGGGCTCGCTGGTGTAGTTTCGGGGTTGGTCTGGGATGATGTCATAGCACTGAGCAAGTGCCATGGCCGAGCCGTGGGTACTTTCTGCCGCTCCCCGTCCATCTGACCTCTAATCCCAGCACCCTCGAGCATCGAACAGGACGCCTCTTTTTGCTTTACAAAGCCATTTTCCGCTCCTTTCGCTGCCGAAAGGCTGCTGCCCACTGCAGCCTGTGCCGGGGGGAGGCGGCACGGCAACTAACTCTTCCGGCACACACCCCTTTCCCTACTACAAAGGCATCCACAGCAATCACATTTGCAATAGTACAAATCCTGATGGATTCACCCCATCCCCCTCCTCCCTCTTTGTAAGCCCACAGCCCGCTCCCTTATCCCAACCCAGGGATCCTTCCTAGGGATCCAGCTGAAAAATGCAGCCAGAGCTGCTGGAAAGAAATGAATGAATGAATGAAAACCCAGGCGGCAGCAGCAGCAGCAGCAAGCTCATTGTTTCAAACCCCACCGGCATCCGCATCCCCATGGCACTGAAGCAGATTCCACATGAGCACAGAGACACACTTTATGCACATGCAAATAAACACGTTAACAAAAAGGGATAAGTGGGAAGCGGTGTGGAGGGTGGGGGGACATTAACTTCACCCTGGAAGGTGGCTTCTCCCCCACATATTGGAAACACACAGAGAAATCAGACATATCACATTTTACATCTCACACACACAGAGCTAAAGCATCTTTCAGTGCAATATCTCGTTGCTATGCCAACGACAGGGAAAGAGCACATATTAGGAGAGGAAAGCCAGGGAATTGCTGACCCGTTTGCAGCAGGAGAGGGGATAAGGGGAGGTGGGGTGCGATGGCTGCTTACCAAAGATGCTGATTTGATTGTGGCAAAGCGCTCTCGGTTCCGGTAGTGGAGGGCCTGATTCTGCACTGACTGGGTAGGCCGCACCTCAGGCCTGCGATCCCTGTGGCCCACCTCATCCCTTATAAATACATGATCCTGCAGAAATGGATAAAAACAAGGAGAAAGTCCGGCTGTGCTCTTCCCGCGGCGGCTGCCTCGCTCTCACCCCTCTGTCTGCACAAGCGCGGCGGTTGGAGAGGCATAGTTCAGCTCTCTGCTAGCCCCGGCAGCTCCCACCGTACGAAATGAATAAGCAACACATTGCAGGCTCGGCACGTCAGCTGATCGGGATGCTTCCGAGTCCCTCGCTGGGGCTGGCGTGGGGCTCTGGCTCTGCTCTAACCCTCCAGGGTTACATAGGTGCAGAGCCCAAAGGGATGGAGAAGCGGGAAGCGATGCAGAGTGGTCGGACTCCTCGGAGAGGTCGGGTTCAAGCACTGCAACCGAGCGATCCCAGCACAAACGTGATTCCCATGTCTAGCAAAGAAGGTGCTGTTCCCTTTTAACACCAGAGCAACATTCTGCCTCATTCCCTTTGCCGAGTGCTTCGTCCTCAATAGGGTTTCTTTGTCTCTTGTTTGCTATCTGCTGTGGAGGACGAGCATTCTGGCTAAAAGCATGGCAGGCTGGAGAGCACCAGGAAAGCCTCCGTGACCACTCAGGGATCCTGCTTTCCAGTCATGATCCTGCACAGTTCTAGCACTTTCTCTCCACAGCCCACAAAGGATTTAATTCTTTTCCCCCCTTTTAAAGCAACAGCTCCCAGGTTTTAGCAGGGAATGGTTCCCGGTGCAACCTGCCTCCGGCTCGCTGCACAGCAGCGCGAGGAGCGGCTCTGCATCTGCCAAACCAGCTCTGCAATGGAACAAAGCTCTCATCAGGCACATAAAGGAGAGACCCTGACCACAAAGGGCAGTGAAAAACACCACCACCAGCTTCCTAGCTCAAATGGTGACTGCCAAAAGTCAGCGCACCCACAGGTTACCCCTTGAGGATGGAGCAGCCTTTGGACACCCGCAGCCAGCACAGCGGCATGGGCTCCATGGGGCAGCAATGGTAGCCAGTGGTGGCACGTCTGCCACAGGCAGTTGCGTGACTCCCATCCTCAAGCTCCTAAAACAACGTGACAAAAACCAGATCCTTCCTGAATTAAATTGAGATTCCAGCTGTTAGAGGTGCAAAATCAAGGCTGCAAGTGCCTGTGTCAGAAGGCAAAGAGTCACCAACCCTCGTGGTCTCTGTGCACTGCGTGGTTGCAGGTGAGCAGAAGCAGCTTTCCCACCCTGCCATGCCAGCGCAGACACCAGTAAGGTCAGAAATCCCTATGGTGAGAAACCAGCTGATACAAAGGAGCATCTCTACCATGGCTGCTGTCATACTGATGCTCCTTTCCCACTCTACAGGCACTTGCTTTCCTCTGTACTGTCCTCAATTTCCAGCTGCTTCTCACCTGGACGGACACAGATTTGAAGAATCCCAACCTGGTTTGGGTTAGAAGGGACCTTAAAGCTCATCCAGTTCCAACCCCCTGCCACAGGCAGCGACACCTTCCACTGGAGCAGGGTGCTCCAAGCTCCTGTGTCCAACCTGGCCTTGAACACTGCCAGGGATGGGGCAGCCACAGCTTCTCTGGGCACCCTGTGCCAGCGCCTCAGCACCCTCACAGGGAAGAGCTTCTGCCTCAGAGCTCATCTCAGTCTCCCCTCGGGCAGGTTAAAGCCATTCCCCTTGGCCTGTGCCTACAGGCCCTTGTCCAAAGCCCCTCTCCAAGTTTCTTGTAGGTCCCTTTAGGCACTGATCAGAGCACTGGGGGAGCTTCCAGTTACTTAAGTGATGCAAAGAGCAAGTCACTCAAAACCCCCCCATGTGCCCCTGCACGGATTGTGGATTAAGGAGCTAAAATAAATAACTAAAACCTGCTCCTGTGGCAGTTAATCCCTGGATATCCAAAAGCTGGATATAAAAGCTGCCACCTAGTATCTAAATGTCTACTGCTGGTGCGTTGTTGGAGAGTCCTCCAATGCACATGGAAGATGCTCAAACCCATGAGCCTTGCCCCAGCGTCAGTCTACAGAGTAAGAACCTGGATTTTCCTCCCTGGAGTCCCATGCCAGTTCTACCCCACATCTTTCCACCCTCCTCAGTGAAATAAGGCTTCACCAGGTCCTGCCCTCAGCACAGCACTTGAGGAAGATCTGCTCAGCACCACTGCTGTGCATTTGCAAGAGCAACGCTAACAGCATGTTGCCAACAGCACTTTCATTTTATGTTCATGATATTCTGACCAGACTCCTTCCTGATAACACTCAATAATTACACTGAGCAGGGAATTTGGGCATTTGGTTTCAGAGAAAGATGTAGCTTGTTCCAAGGAATTTCAGGGGGGAAGCCACCCCACACAAACACATTGCTTCAACAAAACCTCCTAGGTGAATCAAGTACCTGCTCAGAGCACAGCCGCAACAAGCAAGCTAAGGAAGCAACCAGAAAACATCTCAGTAGGTAGACAGGAGCTGCTTGCTTTCCTACAGGGAAATCAGTGAGGATTTTGGCTCTTTCATCACAGCAAAACCAGGCAGACAGATCTATAAACTGCATTTGGTATTTACATTTTTTTCAGTACATCACATTGTCATACGGCTGCAGCGACTCCTTGCACCGACAGAGCACCAAACACAAACTAACAAAGCAGAGGAAGGAGTCCCATCATCTTTGGCAGCTGATTTAGAAACCTCAAGCTCCGACCAAGCTGGACTATCCCGAAGCTGAAACATCTCAACTTCCACCTCAAAAGCAACATTCATTTGCACACTGCAGTTTCTCTTATGCACACCAAAGAAAAACCATCACAAACACTGTTTACACTAGAGGATTCCCTAACAGGAAAGGGTTGCCAGTCTCCTAGAGAAACACGAAAGGCAATTTCTGAGCCATAGTAAGGACTTTAATGGAATTGCAGCAAATCCCTTCCTTCTGAGAATTTAAAGAGCGAGGAAAACAACAGTGTGCTGTTGTTCACTTTAACACATGGCACTAAATGCCTGGATAATCTACAGAGAGGTTTAAGTATTGGAAGTCTTTCAAGAAAAGGCTTCATGTCACCAACCTGCTTGACATCATTCCAGAAGGTACATGAAGGATCATCAGTGCTGGCACACGTGAGCCAAAACTTGCCAAGTCATTACCTAAATCTCCTTTACATCTCATAAAAACAACATCTTTTGCAAGTATGAATCACAAGGGTTGATATGGAGGAAAACACCCTCAGCTTTGCCTCAGCTGTAACTTGTGCAGAGCTGCTGTGCCAGAGTCCTCTCCAACTCCCTGCAAGTGCTGCACATTAACTACAGCAGTGAGACACATGCAGGTTAATTCAATGGGTTTGGAAAGTCACTCAACACCCAACAGTTATTACAGAAGTATGTTTCTATGACAGACACTGGGCAGGAATTTGTGATCATCAACTATAATCCCTAGCAGTGTTCAGGGCCAGGCTGGACAGAGCTTTGGGTAACATGGTCTAGTGTGAGGTGTCCCTGCCCATGGCAGGGGGTTGGAACTGGATGATCTTAAGGTCCTTTCCAACCCAAACCATTCTATGAAAATCCTCTTTCCATCTTTTTGTTCTAAACTAGATTTTAATCAGAGGATTCCCTGACATCAAAAGGAGCGTGACCAGCAGGTCGAGGGAGGTGATCCTGCCCCTCTACTCTGCTCTCGTGAGACCTCCCTTGGAGTACTGTGTGCAGTTCTGGTGTCCTCAACATCAAAAGGACATGGAACTGTTGGAAAAAGTCCAGAGGATGCCGTGAGGATGATCAGGGGACTGGAGCACCTCCTGTATGAAGATAGGATGAGAAAGTTGGGGCTGTTCAGCCTGGAGAAGAGAAGGCTGCATGGAGACCTCATAGCAGCCTTCCAGTATTTGAAGGGGGTCCTATAGGGATGCTGGGGGGGACTCTTCATGAGGGACTGTAGTGATAGGACAAGGAGTAATGGGTTCAAACTTAAAGAGGGGAAGTTTAGATTGGGTATGAGGAAGAAATTCTTTCCTGTGAGGGTGGTGAGGCACTGGAATGGGTTGCCCAGGGAAATTGTTAATGCTCCATCGCTGATGGTGTTCAAGGCCAGGGTGGACAGAGCCTTGGGTGGCATGGTTTAGTGTGAGGTGTTCCTGCCCCTGGCAGGGGGGTTGGAACTGGATGATCTTAAGGTCCTTTCCAACCCTAACTATCCTATGGTTCCATGACATTTTTATTGCCTAAATTTCATCCTCTTAAGTAGTGATCATTTTAAGGTCGAAGTAACTCCAAGAAGTCTGTACTGCAGTTGAACAAAGCCATACCACAGTGGCTTTCTATTTAGAGTAAAAGAGAACGACCTTCTTACTAGTATAAAGTTATATGGAAATAAAATGACACAATGGGGGAGCATTCTCAATCTTACCACTTGGCATATTCATTTAAGCCAACAAAACAGGAGTTCTGGGAAGCCACCTGTACACCCACTGACGTATACCAGCAGTTGAACAAAGCAGATGGCAAACTACCTGTGACACATCAACTAATGCCTGTAGTCTTAGGGAGCCAAAATCTTCATCCTCGCTTTAAGAATTAACTGATACCTACCTAGTTTTTAAAGCCGAGTTACGTGTTGTTGAAGCACAGTGTATTTGGAGGTTAAGTCCTTGCCCTGTTTTGTCTTTGGTTTTTTTTTGCTCTCTGATACAACTGGGTTTTCATTAGAGCTGTCATCTACTTTTCAATCTACTCTTCAGTTCTCAACCTGTGTAGCTGAACAGCTGAATTAGCTCTCCACAGGAGATGGACATGAGAATGTCTATCCATAGGAAAGATGACCCTTGGATGGAGGAGCACGGTTAACTGTCTTCAGAAGACAAATGTTAGAAAACCAGAGCTCTTCCACTGATCATATTGGGGCTTACACGGAGGACGTCACCAATGTGAAACCTGCAAAAGGGCAAGGAAAAGCTTTGAGCAGGCTAAGAGGACAGCTCATCCAAGCTGGGCACCTGAATTTCCTGCAAAGAACTTGCTGGTGATTAAGGCATCCTCCTGAAGAAACATCCTAAAGATGGACTGGGATCCCAGAAAGGGAAGATGCAGGCTTCATCAGACAATATAGCATTTTTTTTTTCCTCCCAGGAGTTTAGGACATAGCTATAAACTATGTTATATAAAAAGCTACACATTCACTTATGCCTTATGATTATTTTCTTTCTGTCCACTGATTTTTCTTCCAATTTACAAGTTCTACTCTGCTGACAGGTGAGCATCACCTTTATTCTAAGTACAAGTTTAGAAACATAGAGCATTACTGCTGCCCCAAAGCCTTCGTACTGTGGAAGCGGTGAGGCTGTGCCTGCTTTTCGTGGAGGACTTATCACAAATGCTATTCTCTATCAGGCAAAAATCAAAGCATCATCACCAATACACCCACATAATGGAAACAGTTGACTAAGTATGTGCATCAGTGTTTTCCTTTTAGCCTTTAAAGGCCGATTAAATCCAAATCAAAAGCTGAACCTAAACCTGAACCTCAGGTTCTTTCCATTTGGTTTGGGATTAGGCTCCAAGGTGCTATCAAACTCCCTAGTGCCTCACCTGCTAGAATATAGCCAAGTCGTGTGGAGCAGCTTCACCACAGTTAAAGCAAGCACAAACTGAAATGTCTTCAGAATAAGAAACTTCACCTTAAAAGCAGAGTGGGATGTATGTGTATTTAAATCCCCTCAAGCGTCGTGTTCCGATTTTAGGCTTTTCATGTGTGTTAATACATATATGAAGCAATTTTCCACTTAAAATGGCATTCCCCAAAGTAACAGAGAATAACATAAAATACAAAAAGCACATACTAAATTAAAACAATGTATTTACAGACTGGAATATCTCATAGCCCAAATTTACCTTACACATCCATACACTGGAAGGTAACATTTGCCAATTGAGAAGGTATCTACTCCACTGCAGGAACTGGTAATCACAGCCAGTTGTTAACTATTTTGTAAAGACCATCAGTGCAGAACTGGGGTTTGTGTTCCCAAAATGACCCTAAGAAACCCGTGTTAAGAGATCTACAGGTGATTTCTTTGACAATACTTCAGTTTCAAGGGTGCAGGAGACCCTGTTTTTTTACACCAGCTGACAAAAGCTTCCCTGCGGTGACATGATTATGCACTCTCCTCAGCTGAATGCCTTAATCTCACGAAAACAACAGTTGAGCAGAAGCCAAAGAGGCCTGAGCTTGTAGCTTCAGAAATCTGCTTGTATTTGTACTTGGGAAGTGTCATACAACCACTATGGAACACAATCTTATCCTTAAAACAAGCAGGAACTCTGCTTCTTTCCCAAATACAATTTATGTCTAATGGGAGTGGCTCACATTTTGTTTTCATCTACTGTCATGACGCTGATGAGTCCTATACAGAGCACTCAGTAACAGTGCAATGTATGACTCCTGTGTAAATCAGTCCCTCAGTCTTCTATTTTAATGCATATGACTACTTAACAACGTAAAATCAAACTCAGTGTGGGTTTCTGAAGCCTACACAGAATGAGAAGGAGCTCCAGCTACCACCACCCAGAACACCGAATCAATTGCTCTGCTCTTCATTTAGGATGGTGTCAGGGTGGCAGTTTGGACTTCACACTGTTTTCTTCAGCAAGGTGAAAATAAAGCCTTCCCTAAAAATGCTGTTACAAGTGTATTTCAGAAAGATGCAAAGCCCTGAGAACTACGCAGCTGATCTGCCAGTATCTTTAAATATGAAAGGTAAGCGTTGGGTAAAATAGGTAATCCCTTTTATAAGCACTTCAATATTCAATTACACAAACACTGTTTCAGGAGGAAAAATTGCGTACAAGTATTTTGTTAGTTAAACCCAGGCTTTACTGTAACCTTGCAAATGAGAAATTCATATTTTTCCTGCTGCTGGAATGTTTTAACTCCACTGGCAAAAAGCATATGTACACTCTAAAGCTCTTTGCATATGCAATCACACAAACAACTTGCATTTTACTGCCCACTAGCAAATGACACTGCTAAGGCCAAGCCCAAACTATTTGAGTCCAATGACCTTAGATTAGATGCAAACTTACAACTAGACAACTTCAGATTGCTGTCTGGCACTAAGGAAATGAAAGGCAACAGATCACAACATGCAGCAAAAGAGCAGAAAGGCACTGAGTGGAACTTGACCAAAACATACCTTGTGGGAAGGGTCCAAAGCTCTGCACACTTCCACTTCTCATGAGGGGAATCCAAGTGCAGGGAGATTTTAATCATACATTGTGACTGGTAAACAGTTAGCTTAGCTGCCACGACCACTTGTCACCATACTACATAATACAGTACAATCATTCACAAGGAAACAAGGACTGTTGTTACAAGCAGAGGTGAAGCAGTGCACATGCAGGGCTGGGTAAGGAGGCATGCAGTAAGTCTGTGTGACCCCTGCCTAGACACTGAGAGCACTACCTTTCATTAGTGACCTCTTTTTTACTTTCAGAGGTTATTTAAATGCAGTTTAGCTTTTAAAGAGGAAAAAAACCAACCACAGAACTTGATTCTGGCAAGCCCAACACCAGCTCCTGCTCCCAGCAGATGGCTCAGCACAAGACCACAACACACTGATGCTTGGGCCCTATGCAGGCGAGCCAGCACAAGCAATAGCAGGGACTGCAAGAAGCTACAGAGAGCACCAGAAAACATACCTTCTTATGAACAATGGAGGAAGTGGAATTAATTGTGCTCTCATCACTATGCATCATGACCAGTTCGGGGCTGCTCTCATCCAGGACTTCCTGCATGCTGCTCACACTGCTGCTCTGACTGCCTGTGCTCACAGACATACTTGGGATGGAATGGTTGCTGCCAAGACTGTCCATCTTCCTACTCAGGTTTGATCCATGCTCACTGTCCTATGAAACAAGGGGCATCAGTTACAAACGCTGCAGGAGATCACCTGCCCAGCACGTGCCTGCAATGCCCAGAGTTTCTTTTACAGGTGACTGCAGAGTTAAAAGTCGTTATTTTGGCAACTACATTTCCCAGCGCTGCTTGGGTTATGAGACACTCCATGTGGGGCAGTTAGCTTTTGACTTTGCCCCTGTAATCTTACTGCATCAGGCTTCAAGCCAGTTTTTTCCATGTATCAGTAAGTCTGGGCATGGCTTTTGGCTTGAAGAGGAGAGATCCAGGAATACTGGATGGCTGGTAGAAAGAGTCTCAGTAATTAAAAGGAGTGATTTAAGTTTGTATTAAAACAGTATTTCAAGTCAGGATATGCTACAACACATCTTGTGCATCAGAAAACACGTAAGACAACGAATCCATTTGGTTTCTTATTTAATAAATAGCACGTGGTGCTTAACAGGAGTAGAGGTTTTAACCTCCATGTCCCAAGCAGTCAGCAATTACGCTTTGTCGAGCTAAAAAGCCTTTTAGTCTTGTGCTTTCAGCCAAGATAAATTCTTCATCCACCTTTAAGCAGCTGACTCAGAAGAGCCTCCATTGAAACTGTTGTAAATATATATAGCTTTGATTCTACAGACAAACACCAGAAGTTGGCAGCTTTCTTTCTTGTTGCATACTCATAAAAGCACAGTAATCCCAGATAAATTGCTTAATCTGGACTGATTTAGGAGAATTTATGGGGTTCCTTGATTAGCAGCACTGAAGAGGCTTGCAAGGAATTCACGGTGAGGACTGAGAAGTCCAACCATCCTTCAGCATCCTTCAGGCCCGAAATAGCTCCAATTCACCAAAATGAATGGCCTGCTACTGCACCCAGACTGTCCTGGCCTCCAAAGTGAGCTTGGTGAGAATCACATTACAAATCACTTAACAGGGAACTCATTTTGCTGGGGACTGACAGAAAGCTCAAATGACAGATCTGAATTCGATTGTGTGATTATTTTGTAAGCAATCAGCAGATCATCCAGAGCCTGTGCGACAGTTCTTCAAATCCAAGAGCACTGCTTTATAGAGAACGTGGCCACAGGAGAATTAAAGTATTGCCAGGATGCTTATACGAAGTTGCAGAAGAAATAACCAAACATCCAAGACGAGGATATGGCTCTGTAATTGATGAGTGTATATGCACAAAGGACAGGGATGAAATTGCATGTCTGACCTTAACACTGGCTTCCTGACTTGAATCCTTTCCAAATGACCTTAAGTTTCTTGCAAGAGCTCTGAGGAAAGTATTAGTAATATTTTAAGTGTTACAGATCTGTAATGCTCCTTTTCCACCTTAGAAAGCCTAAGGTAAAAAAAGGCACTGTTTCGTCGCATCTGCAGCTCAGCAGCTTCTGTTAACCCATTAAGTAGTAACTGAAGCACGTGCTATGTTTTATTTTCACTGCCAAGTTAGTGATAAACATGAGCAATACAACTTCCTTTCATGGTACACAAGCTCGGTGGTAAAACACAGTGCAGAGCATGCTGTGCACATGCAGAGTAGTGCGAACTTCATTAGTGTTAATTCCTGGAGACACAATACCTTTTCCCCTCCTCTTACTTGAGGAGTGGGGACAGGAAGAACAGAAGAAAATACATCTTGAAGTCAACCACTACCACATGTATCCCACTTAGCTGTTGAATATGGATCAACAACCAAGTGGGAAATCCATTCCCTTGTGCTTTCATACCCTGTCGCCCCCCCCACAGGTTTTCACACATGGGTAGAGAAAGCTTGAAGGTTTCAGTGCAGAAGTCTGCCTATCCTCCCATGCCCCAACTCAGCTTGAGGTTTAGAAGTTGGCTATCTGGAGAGTTAGAACAGAAGCCCTTTAGTAGCTTTAATCACAGTGGTTGCTGTTCTTACTCCTTCTGGGTATCTCCTCCAAAGTGAAGGACAGTGCCAAGTGCCAGTCCCCTCCTTCTGCATCTGACACGCAGGCTCACCCATTCCTTAAATCAGAGCTCTAGTTTAACTTTAAAGGAACAACTGCCATACACAAACCTCAAAACCAAGTCCCTGAATATATGCTGAGCTCGGACATCTCACTGTATATTATCTGGCCATATTGAGCAAAAAGAAATACGAGCATCAATTTGCCTGTCAATTCTGTCTGTGGAGAAGCAGGCACAGATCTATTTATCCAATGTGCCTGCATGAAGTGACGCTGCAAAATGGCTGCTTTCCTTCTCTAAGCCACAGCGTCAGTTATCATATACTGATTAAGTCAGTTGTTTATCACAAGATTTAAACTGAAGTTAAATTTTACGTCTTTAACCTTTTTCTTTAACATTAAAGAACTTAAGAAGCCTTACTATTTTGGTGATTTGCTTTTCAGCTCCTGGGAGACCAACCACCTTACTGGAAAGTTATGGCAAGTGAAAAAATATTAACCGAGTGCCCTTGCCTGTGCTTATGAGCAAGGAGAGCTTGGGCTGTCCCAGACCCTCCTTCACACAGGCTGTGAGCCACTTTCTTCTCCCTCCAGATGAGTTTCTGCCCTAAAGCTTTCAGAAGAAAGGCCACCACTTGAAAAACACCCAGAGTTTCAAAGCTGCCAATAAACGTACATCTAACTGTGAGTAAAAAGGCTACTAACTCGGGTTATACCGTCTCTTTGGCCATCCAGGTGATACTCCGACACAACATGGATTGTGTCCTCTCCTAGGCTGCGCTTGTTCTGCCCCATTAAGGAACATCTCACTTGCCTGGAAATTGTTTCTAACAGTGCAAATGGGGTAACAAACTCAAAGTACCTCCTCCTCTTCCTGAGACTCAGTCAGGGGCCCATTCCGGGTCTCCTGGAAAAGGATCTTCTTCATTTTCCGGTACTGCAGGTTGTCCAGCTCACGCACTGCATCTTTTGTCCTTTGGATGAGGTCTATGAGCACCCGCGGCGGTCGGTCCCGGCGGACAAAATCGTGCTGAATGAAAGCAAAATGCATCACTTCAGACATGGCACAGGTACGTTTGATGTCAAAACAGGAACACAGTGACTTGAGACACTTGAAATGACTGCTCCTGTTCGGTAACTGAGCTGTTCATATTCAATAGTTGCTAATACTCATGAAGAAAGAGCCCAAAGACATTGAGCACTGAGTACACTGACTGTACTCATCACTATGTCAAATAACCAAACTGATCACACTGCGTTTTGAAGCGTAGGCTGCAAAATGTTTGGTTCAGAATATCTCTTAAGCACAGAACTGAAGTCAAAGGCAGAGTACAGAGAAGTGAAGGCAAAATCACTTTGCTACTTGAAACCCATGTGTGTGTAGAGGAGAACATGGAGAAGCTAGGTAGTGGATGGAGAGGCAGAGATCTGACTGATCCTTAGCAAGCTCTCTCTACTCCTGACTCCCCAGTTCACTTTTCTGTCTCAAGTGGAACAGTTTGGAGCAGGGTCAGGTTTTCTGAGCTCTCCAGGCAATGCAGCTGATTTGTTCCTTCCTGAGTTCATTCACTTGAAGCAACTGATAGGCCAAGGGGAATGGCTTTAACCTGCCAGAGGGGAGATTGAGGTGAGCTCTGAGGCAGAAGCTCTTCCCTGTGAGGGTGCTGAGGCACTGGCACAGGGTGCCCGGAGAAGCTGTGGCTGCCCCATCCCTGGCAGTGTTCAAGGCCAGGTTGGACACAGGAGCTTGGAGCACCCTGCTCTAGTGGAAGGTGCCCCTGCATGTGGCAGGGGGTTGGAATCGGATGAGCTTTAAGGTCCCTTCCAACTCGAACCATTCTATGATTTTATGATACCAGGTACAAGATGGTGCCGCTTCAAACCTCACTAAGGACTTCAGAAGGAACAATACACGTGAAGGACAAAGAAGGATCAATCTTATGCAAGTCTACCTGCCTAAGCTACATGCAGAGATTTATCCTACACCTGTCTATCCCAATTCATACATAAAACCAGTAAGAAGGCTACAAGGTTGTGTTACATATATAACTTGAAGTATAATTTGTAGGCTTTCACCTGACTTCCAGTACATCCTGTTGAGGATGTACTAAGGATGGAACTGCTAAGGATGTACTTTAAGCCCAGGGTTTAGGTGCAGGCTTAACAATAAATTCTTCAATGGAATTAAAATACACAATTAGAAGCTGTTCTCTCTCAGACACTTTCTCCTGCACTGTACAACAGGCAACAGAGTATGAAAGCCTCACAGCTTTCCCATTTAACCTCTGACTTGATTAGACAGTCCAAGGATACACTTGCCAATCTTCTAGATGGCATCACTCGAGTTGGGTATGTTGCCTAGTGTGTAACATGTGAGCCAGCCTTAAGGCACAAATGTCTTCTGCACATTTCTGGAGACATTAACAATGAAAGAGGGAAATGGGAGAAAAAAAGCTGTTCTCTACTCTGACTGTAAATGCTCCACTGGCCCTTTGTTAGAGAGCCTCAGTAGCTGGACCTCATGGGCAGAGAACACCTCAGGAGGGTCACGTCTGCCCACTTGGCCTCACAGCTCTTTTGGGTGCTCATGGTCTCATAGGACAGGGAAAAGCATTTCTACCCTCAGCGTGCGGTCATCCCTCAAGTCGAGGAGCTGATACATCCAACAGTAGCTGGAGTAACCACTCCATGAACCCAGCCCACCTTAAACCAGGAGTCTGGAGAACAAAGCAGCGAGAGGGGTGAACTGATGATCCTGCAATGATTTATAACTAAACATGGGAAGTATCATGCCACAGGCTTATTTCTTGCCTTTAAATGAATTCAGAGTGTTTTGCTAATGGGGACAGCTCATCCCTTCACCAGCCACTTCTTTTTGCTAGTAGTGGTGGTGTCGATGTTGGAATTGTAGCTCAAAGTTCTAAACATCATTTCACACAGAAGCAAAATGAATCATTTCTGCTCCTCAATGCAAATAAACCACTGTTTATGTCTCTGCAAAGAGCAACAATCTGCAGCTTATTTATGATTAGAAAAAGGTATTCAGCTTTATCTGACTATAGATAATATTTAGAAAGCAGTAATGCATTTGAATCAATGATCCTGTACTTAAATCCATCCTATATGTCCAGTGTCTACTTGGTTATGCATATTCTTTAACAGTGTAAATACTCATTTAACTGGAAAGAGGATTTGCTTCATATTCAAGCACTACTCAAGTATTAGAATGAACCACATGGAAACTGGTGAATGCTCCATCCCTGACAGTGCTCAAGGCCAGGTTGCACAGCGCCTCGGGTGACCTGGTCTAGTGTGAGGTGTCCCTGCTCATGGCAGGTGGTTGGAACTGGATGACCTTCAGGTCCTTTCCAACCCAAACCAGTCTGTGATTCTATGTTGGCTGAATGACTCATACAAATCTCTTGGGAAGGTTATGCAAGCTGAGAAAACAGGAGGAAAAACAAGTGTTTCATGCAAGTTTTGTAATTACTTTCAATTTTAAACGCGAAAAACATTAGTGAGAGTTTTTGGTTGTGATTTTTAAATGTCAACTGCATTTTAACCTCACTACAACCATCTGACTATTTCCACCCAGGACAGGGAATTGAAATGGGGTTAATTTTCAAACACACCATTTCAAATTCAGCTCCCTTTAAGAAAAGGTGGCCCCCAAAAAATTTGCTTTATCCCCATTTACTGCATGCAAGTGAAAAGCCCTCAGAGGACAAAACCATCATGAATCTTCTCATCTAAGAAGCTTTAGGGAGAGCTACTGTGGGAGGGAACATCTTAGCTACTGTTCTGAAAACCTAAAACCAACTAAAAAGACCGAATATACATGATTTAAGATCTCGGCCCCAATTGTTTGTACAGGCTCCAACCTAAGGTACTCATGAAATGATATCCTTCAGTGAACTCACACTGTTCCTAGAGAGCAGAGAGGCTGCCAATCCACATGAATGAATCATTCCTGAAAGCCACAACAGAAACCTATTAGCTGGTCAGAGGATTGTCAGGGTGTTGCAAACAGAACCAGCGAACAAAACGCTGGTGCTGTGCCACAGCACAAATGCATCACAGGACAAGAAATACACCAGGAGCTGAAGAGAGTACAAACGAGCTCGTTCATCAGCCTTTACCTGGAGAGTGAAGGCCTGAGTGTTAAATATTCCCTGTGGTCCAGGCTTAAAGCAAGGACAGAAGCGAGCGCACAGCTAGCTGTTCAGTAAAGAGCGCAGGGCTTCGAGTTCTCTCCTCAAGAGCCTCAGAAACATCCATGAAAATGCATTTTACTGAGCTGAAAGAGCAACAAGAGAAGCCATAAAACAAAGGCTGAATGGTAGCCTTAGAACAGAAATCAGCAAGAAAAGGCTGTCAGGTAGGCACTGAGCAGCAATCTAACCTACTGTGGAAATGAAGCGGAACGCCCGATGGAAGCAGCAATTCCTCTGCTCCAATGTTTAAGGCAACTCTGATTCCTGTTTCGCTGGTGTGGAACGGCAGCATGCCATGCAGCAAGCAGAGGAATAGCAGCGCCACTCATCCATTTTAAAGAAAGGAGATACTTAAAGCCTGATGGAAAAGGGGCTGGACGGGATTTCACACATCTGCATCTTCTCATGGAAGGCAGCTCCTGAATTTCCCAAACACAAAACGCTCGGAGTTATAAGCAGTTCCTATACTTTATGGCAGGGGATTGGAACTGGATGATCTTAAGGTCCTTTCCAGCCCAAGCCATTCTGTGATTCTCTGTTTCTCAGGTAAACTGAAACCAAATGACTTCAACTGGAACTTGTTCATGATCCACTGACAAAGCTTTGGCAGTCCCAGCACAGGTCCCCCTCCTACAGGCTCTTGGCTATTATTATTATCTTGGCTTGTACAAGACACTTTCCAAAACCACACAGTTATTGTCAAACCAAAATCTAATTAATTTGGTTCAGTATAGAACCTGTTAATGGGATATAAACAAGTTTTGGTTATGGTGGCTTGATTAGGGGAAGATGTTAACCTAGGCCTAAACTGTTAGCGCTACTTTTAACAGTTAAATATGATATACGAATAGAGAACAGAAGCAAGCATGTTACAGGATGTTAATGAATCGAGAGGAATTGCTCAAAATGCATCTAGGACAAAAAAAATCATTGGAAAATGGAGATCAGAAACACAGATGGAAATAGAATGCTACATGACCAGAAAGAAGCTTAAAGAGTGTGATGCCTGGAAGCACACAATGCAAAAAGATAGATGCAGGGTATGTTTGGTAAGTAATAATATGAGAAGGGATCTACAGTTGGCATTAACCAATAAATCAGTCAGGAGTTGGGCACCAGACAGCAATCAAAAGAACACAGCACCAGAACCTCCTCCTGTAACACCACAGAGCAGAGCCAGCCTGTCTCAGCTCCCATATCATGCCTGGAGTAACATTTCACTACCTGCATAGTAGTGCCAGAAACACCCGTGTAGCCAGAGGAACCATAGACAAACCCCCCACTAAACCAAAAAGTGGTTCAGAAGGGCCCAAATGAATGATTTACAAGAACAGAGCAAAACCAAGGGCTGAACTGAGAATCATGAAAAGATACAAATTCAAAAGGCATGAACAGATAAAGAAGTCATCATGCTCACATCAGCATTACTAGAGAAAAGGGCCAAGACAGCCTTCCTGAACATCGCCTGCGTCTGACAAAAAAGAGCCCTATAAAAAGCCCCCAAAAGACAGGACAGTTCAGAGCACCCCACACAGCACAATCCTGTATTGCCAGGAGATAAACTTCACTCATCCAGTCTCTTCCCATCTCTAATACCCACATTCCTTTAAATAACCAGCCACTATCTGTAAATCCTTATTAAGAGCTCAATCCTCTGCTCATGTGGAACATAGTGCTCCAAGTACTAGCAGCTCTGCAGAAGAGCTGCTATTGCCCAGGCATCTTGTGAAGCCTGGTTAAGTCTAGATTTTGAGTAGCAATTAAAAGGCCTTTTTAGGTTTTCTACCACTTCCACACAGAAAGCCTGTAGTACATTACACATATAATGTAATTATAATAATGCTTAATTACATATAAGCTTGGTAGCAAGTATTGCCTGTTACACAAGAGAAAAGTAACATTCTTCCTTACTGGAGAAGGTAAGCAGGTAGAAAGGAGCATTAGCAAGTTAGTAGTTACATTACTGTACACAGAAGTGTGTAACTGCTCCAAAAGGGTCTTGGCTTTCACACAGGCTGCATCAAGTCAGTTTTCTCACTCCCTCTGCCCTGCAAATGGGGTCACCTGCAGTTTCATCCCCTATTTCTCTCTGCTTTTCCAGAGACCACATAGTGCAGCATGGTCACAACTCAGGGCATCCTACTGACAGCTCAGTGTAGCAGAGAGGCTGGTCAAAACTTCACCAAAGCAGGAGGAAACACGCTCCTCAATCCTTCCTTCACAGAAAACTATTGGTTGGAATTCACCTCTACAGTACAGATTGAACTAACACAGCTCTGGACCTGCTTGTCCTTGATAATACTTTCATGTAAAGTATGTACAGGATCGTCTTGGAAGAAAACACATTAAAAAATAAGAATGAAGATTAAATCTTTCTATTCCCTCATGCTGACAGGCCCTTCCTTCAGCTAAACCCCCGTTACTCACACTAGTATCCCAGGAGGCCTGCAAGCTCTCTAACACAGGTATAACCTCTGCAGATCTCTGGGGTGTAACAGGAGCGGCGTGTTGGGTTGCTACCCCGAGTAACTCCTCACTCAGGGTGTCTCTGTTCTACCACATAACCTACCTCTACTCTTCCCCAGTAGTCTGACTCAAGCATCACATTATAATGACAATTGTGACTGCACTAACAGGCAAAGTCAGGAAACAAAGTTAGTTCAGCCCAAAATACACTTCAGACGACCCCAAAACTCTCTTGATTCAATTGAAAGCAAACCGAACAGCCTTTCTTTTGGAAAGGGTAAGTTTTTGCTCCCCATCTCTACAACTCTTTTGGCAGACAAAGAGGTTTTGTTTCCAACTTTCTGGAAAAGATGTGAAAAGTTACCCGTAAAAGATCTGTGGATGATGGCCTTTCCTGAGGTATTTTCTGTAAGCAGTAATCAACAAATCCCCTAAAGGAGTCTGACCTGTAAATCAAAAAGAAACAAAAAAAATAAAGGAAACAAAAGTTCTAAATGAAGGAGCAGCTCAGAAGCTGGAACAGACACAAACTTATAAGTGCAAAGCACAGGAAAAACCTGGACTGATTTGTTCTTAAGATCTAGGGCAGAGAAATCAACTTCTCTAAACTCCGAGTAAGTCAATGCCATCAGTTCTTTCAGCAGTTAAAGACTGCTGAAACAACCATGGATGCCCAATTATCCCCAACCACAAACTGAAAAGCAAGCAGGAACTGCGCGTACGAGTCACTGGTTTCAATTCAACTTTGGCTACTTAAAAATAGATGGCACTGAAGTTGTTGGTAACTCCAGAAACGCCCTTCTTACGTTAGCGCTCTATTCTCTAGAAGCTTCCCACTGTGTGTAACCCTGACTCACTGCAGCACCTTGCTACAATGCCTAGTTTAACATGACTTTAAGCTATATATGAGGCAGTATCCCAATCAGAAAGAAAACCGACGACCTAGGTGCCACTGAACTCTGAAGGAGCATAAAAGGCACCTTGCTTATTCCGTGTGTTCTCAAAGCCACAGAGAGCAAACAGGTGACTCTAACCAAACTGCTTGCAATCAAGAGCATGATTCTCACATTGTATTCACAAGTTGCCTCTACTCTGCATTGCAAATTCTGCACAGGACATGGGTGCTGATGTGAGACCAAGCTGTTCGACTCTTGAAGAATGGACAAAACAGAGATGATGAAATAAGGAAACTGAAGCAGAGTGGGTTTGAGAAAATGATTAGCAATGAAATAATTATGCTGCTTCACTGCCTAGCAGTGTAACTGGGGGAACTCCACACCTCGTCAAGAGCTATTGCTTCAAGCCACGTGCAGACTCTGCCAAGCATCACTCCAGTTACATTCCCCTCTTGGGCACAAAGAACAGGAATCGGGGAAGCCCTTTGCTCCCACACAGTAACAAAGCATTCTTGTACCATTCTGGACCAAGCCTGTAGCATGGGGAGCATTTACTGGCCACAGAGCTCTGATGACTTTTGAAGTCACTCACTGAAAAAAAAGAAAGAAATCTAATTACCTCTATAATCTGCATCCCTCTTCACTTCTCTCCACATTTCAGCTGCACTACAATGCTAACAATTCTGTCAGGGATCTTGTGCAGCTGGGAACTTTGCTGATGCTGAGCTACAGCTCGCTTAATGCATCCAAGAAGATTGTAATTCCTACAGCATCTACAGCCCCATAATTAACACCTCCACACATTTAGATTGCAGCATAGCCAAAGTGACAGAAGGTCAAAATTGAACCTGCCTACACAGGAGCATTACTGAGAACACAGTCAAATCACTACCCTGCAACAAACACTTTTCTTGTCAGACCTTAATCATGCAGTGTCACAGAGCATTTTCAGGGAAATAAAACAAAGAATATCTGGTAATAACTCTCTTACCATTCATTTGACTGTAACGTAGGGGAATCGTTCTGGGCTATATGATATAAGGCACTCATTGCATTCATGTTGAAAAGTGGAGGCTTCCTTTCAGCTGGAAAGAGAAGAGAAAGGTGTGATAAGGCAGTCTGGAAAGAAAGGGAGAAAGATATGGAAGTATGAGCAGGGTATCACTGCTGAATCAATTAAGTAGCTCATTACTGTTGTCATCACATTTAAGCTAATTATTTTAATACTCCAGGTTAGACCAGGACAACCACTCCAGGAAAGCTGCTATTCACTTGAAGAGGGGATGACGAAATCCAAAGAGAACAGGATGCAAATTGAACGGAAAAGTTTCCAGTAAATTTTACCTTAACTGCAACATTTCACACCTGAGCTGCTGTGGTAAATTCAGCAGAAGCTGACTAGAACAGAGCTTAGACACACAGCACATCAGGGCTAGAAAATGTATGTATTAATCCCTCTGGGTCTCTGGTGCGCTGCTGTAGCATCTGAATTAAGGGGTAAGAGTGGGCGCCTGTCTCACTTGGCATTGGTCACCTTCACGTGGGGCAGTTTGCCAGATGTGCCATCCACTCCCCCTAACTAAACTTCTTCCTAGTCCTTGCACCGAGATGACACATCCCTACCAGCCCCCGACCTTGCAAGGGTGCAGCAGGTCTCACACAGAAATGGAGAAAGGCTGGTTTTCCCCATTTAAGGTCAGTCATGCTCATCAACCAATGATGCCAGTTCTAAGGTCATGTCAGGCCAGAGCAATCACTTGGCCTTGACCTGCAGCATGCATACAAAACACCACATTTTCTTTTCTTTAAACACTACTTTTGGCTACACAAGAAATTAAGACATCAGCATTGAAAGAAAGCCAAGTGGTGCTCAGTAAGAGATTTCCTCCCACTGCTACCTGACCCCATATTCAGATTTGGACTCATGCAAAGGCAAAGCTTAAAGCTCTTTCAAAAGAAGAAGTTCAACACTTCTCAAAAGGATAATACTAAAAAGCAAACCCCTCAACTATGTAAAACGGCTTTGAGGTTCTTGACGGAAAAGCTCCATTGAACTTCCGGTATCAAGACTCAGTGCCTACATAGGGTAGTGTAGTATCTATTCTACTACTGTGATTTACTCCTTGAGAGGCTGTAACACACCTGAACTCCACACACACATACAAATAAGCATCATGTGGAAGAACAGATGTTTCAAACTTGTGATTTTGACATTCTTTAGTTCAAAATACAGAGTGTGTCAGCAAGGCACTAGTGCTGGCACATAAAACAACGCTAGAAGTTACTACTCATCTGCACCATTATGTCTCCATATTGGAGTCAACATTCTGTATGTTTCCCCTCTTTGTTATATGTATTTCTGCTGCTTAAACCTTTATAAATAACACTTTTGGTGCACTTGCTCTCACAATAAGTTCTTGATGTACTGCTGTTAAGGTAAGTATAATCCATATCAAACCTATTTCTGAATATAATCTGCTCAGCACATGCAATGTCAATAGTCAAACTGAAAATGCACATGTGTGCTCTCTATACCTGCTATTCATATCTGCATCTGCTTCAGGTTGTGTGGATGTCTATCACATGCCCTTTGTACTGCTTTTCTTCTCGTGTAAAGAACCTGTCCACATTGATTCATATCACAAACTTTCAGCTGAGATAGAAGATCTTTAGTTTCAGAGAGTGTGGAAATAAAAGGAATTGAAAAATCAATGTAGGGCCCTTGTGACACACGCTTCTTAGGACACCAGTGCCCTTGACACAACAGCTGGAACATCCTTCTCAAAATCCAGCTTGGAAAATACAGACCACAAACCACAGCTTCCTCTCATACAAGACTAGAAACCACTAGCAATTCCGGGAATAACTAAACACACCAGATTAACATTAAAGCACAGCAGCAGTGATTTGCCCATGGTTTGCCGGTGAGTAAAAGATTTAACTCAACTGTCAGCGCTTCCCAAGTCAGGTTTTATGAAGAAAAACCACAACAAACTTATGAGGAATAAGAATCTTCAGTTTTTCCAGGATTCCTAATCAATACTGCAGACAGTGAATTATCCAAGTATTAACTCTGCCAAGTACTTACTCACCTAACTCAATACATGTGATCCCAAGAGACCAGACATCCACCTTTCCATCGTACTGTCCCTCGTCCATCGCAAGGATCACCTCTGGTGCCATCCTACCAAGCACAGAGCAAAACATGGGGGTTAGGGGGTACAAATTGTGAGTGCCAGCACATAACTTCAAATGAGATGGTTTCACCATCTTCAGCAGAACCTAAAGAGCCAGCAGGGAGCTGAGTAAAGCCATGATGAAATGGAACAAGACTTGCCTGCACTAGCATCTCTTTCAAGAGGCTAAGTAAGGAAAGGAAAGTAAGAGGCCAACCTGACCATCCTGGGGTTAGCACATGCTGGCACATGGGACACCCAGACTAACTGCAAAGGCACTGTACCTGCAGGCAGACAGGAAGGGCAAGGAGAGTCCTAAAGGCATCACTTGTAATCTCACCAGAGATAGTGGGTTTTCCATTGGCACACCAGGAGAATTTTCCAGCAGATATATGCAGCCTGTGAGTGTAGCTATGAAAGGAACAGGGAAATCTGGAACAGTGGGGAAATATGGTGGTCCAGGATAATGGGATATGGGACAGGGGGAAAAGGGGGAGGAAGCAGGGGGCCCAGGCTGCAAAAAAAACCAGCCTCTTAACTTTTATTCTTCAACAATGAAGGAGGCTTGCTGCCAAATGGGCTTGTTCAGAGCTCGGGCCATAGGTGACCTCCCGTCAATGCCCAGGGCGTCTGCCACAAAATAAATGGAGCATAAAGCTATGCTGGTCCACTATGTAAGGAATGCCAAGCAACTCCAGTGACCCTTGAGCAAGTTTCTTCCACTTAGAATTTAAGTATTATTGCTCTCTACAGCTACCTGACAGGATGTTGTAGTGAGGTGGGGTCGGTCCCTTCTCCCAAGTAACAAGGGACAGGACAAGAGGAGACGGCCTCAAACTGCGCAGGGGAGGTTCTGACTGGAGATGAGGAACAATTCTTTCCCCAGAGGGTGCTCAGGCGTTGGAACTGCCCAGGGCAGTGCTGGAGTCACTGTTCTGCAAGTGTTCACACACCGTGGAGACGAGGCCCTCAGTGTCACGGGTTAGTGGTGGCCTTGGCAGTGCTGGGGAATGGCTGGACTTTATCTTAAAGGTCTTTCCTAACCCAGCTGATTCTGTGATTCTAAGTAAATCCAGTGTGCCAGATTAACAGGATTCCCTTTCATGTCATAGTTCCATTACCTATGGTGTTAGAAATTTTTAAGCCAATGGCATCATACCAGTCAAAACAATAACTGGTGCCATTTCAAAGCACTGCACAGCCTCTACTCATGGGCCCTGAAGAAGAACACGCTTCCTGAAGAGCAGGACACAGGGATTTTAAGAAACCTGCTTGGTTAATAAAGTTTTGATGCCAGCTACAATTGGGAAAGGCTGGAAATGGGAGAGCAGTCTTGTAAAGGAGTGAAGTACTGAAGGCTTGACTCACCAGTAAGGCGTTCCCACAAAAGAATTGGCAGGGGAGACTATAGACGCAGACCCAAAATCAGCTAGTTTCACTTGACCTGGTTCTGTTAGAAGAATATTTCCAGCTTTAATATCCCTTTAAAAGAAAAGAGAAAAGGATATTTCTGGTTACAGCAGAACAACAGTCAAAGATTTTCAATCCCAGAGAAGACCACTGACTCAATCATAAGAACCTGAGAACATTTAGAAGTCTAGTATTACAGAAAGCTGGAGAAAACAGATACGTGGGGTATGGGGAATGGAAGCATGGTTGCAAGGTTGAGGGTTCAAACTGAGATCCAGGACAGCTGTATCCTAATCCCCAGCTGTGACACCCTTAAACAACAAACACCAGACATTGTTTGCGTGAGCCTTCCTGGAGCTCTCAGGTAATTCCCACCTTTCAGAGATTAACGGGAATGACACTACTAAAACACAAAAGGCACAACACATTCTGCACCAGCAGTTTGTCAATTCCAGCAGTGAGTGAGATAACGTCAAATTAACTGCCCATGGAATGCTGAGAACTGTTAACTCATCATTTCCAAGACACTTGGCAATGACCCTGTTCAAAGTTGGAGACAGACTTGTCAGTTATATCCAAAACATCTGACACAGAAAAGTGATTGCTTTAAGGAATTCAAGTTACCTACACACTGCCAGCTGAAAATCACAGTATAGTGAAAGTTCCTTATAATCCTGATACAGTACTTCAATCCCAAAGGGACAATTGCACATGAGGTACACCACAGATGTCTTTACATGGGGAAAGATATTGGCTTTTGCAAAAGCAGACCCTCAACATAAATGGGACACATGTAAGGGATTCCTGTCAGCCAGGCTGCACACACCACACAGTCAGGAATGTCTCTTTGCCATCTCTTCCAAAAATACAGTGGATCTTTATACAGAAAATACATCAAGAAAAAAAATCAGCTTTTCTTATCTGGTATAAATATGAATTTCATTTCTGGTATGAATCATAGAATCACAGAACAGTTAGGGATGGAAAGGACCTTAAGATCATCCAGTTCCAAACCCCCTGCCACAGGCAGGGACACCTCACACTAAACCATGCCACCTAAGGCTCTGTCCAACCTGGCCTTGAACACCATCAGCAATGGAGCATTCACAACTTCCCTGGGCAACCCACTGAGTGCCTCACCACCCTCACAGGAAAGAATTTCTTCCTCATATCCAATCTAAACTTCCCCTGTTTAAGTTTGAACCCATTATCCCTTGTCCTATCACTACAGTCCCTCATGAAGAGTCTCTCCCCAGCATCCCTATAGCCCCCCTTCAGATACTGGAAGGCTGCTATGACGTCTCCACGCAGCCTTATGAATATGGTATTCACCTTAAGTCCTTAAACCCCAAAGGCACTTATCAGTAGTAGCAGATCTCTATCACAAGCAAGTTACTATGTATTGCCAAATGCACTTGTACTGTGACCCTGTGTAAAGTGAGCTAACTGGATAAATGGGGAGGCAACCAAAGCTGTCTTGTATGTGCTGCAGAGGAAGAGCCCATGCTGAATTATCAAACAACTCCTGAGGCAGGATGATTTGTGCATCAAACACAAATCGGGTATCGCTGTAGACTGAAAGAACAGCTAAGATGAAAGACACTTTAAATTTCACACAATACAAACCCTTGTAAGGTGCCTTTGTCTCCAAAGGGCAGCACACAGGATAGGAAAAGCTGGGACAGAGAGACACAGAGACAGGCATGTATTCATAGTATTGAAGCAGCACAGCCATTGTAAGAACCTCCAGTCCCCCATTCCCATTCAAAACTAGCATTATGGAATTATTGCTACTCAAATACATCCTGACATGTCCTCATGGTTTGGGTCTGTGCACCTGCCACTTCTGCTGGAGGACAAGAGCTAAAGGTGTCTTGTACATGCAAGAATGAACACCTGAAAAGTACAGAAGAGACAGCACAGGCATCCCCTTTGCTATCATCTCCACTGTACAGCAATCAACAAAGCATGCAGCGGCCACCTTAGGTATCAGCAAACATACTTGTTAACTTTGCTTCGTCTCGTGCCTGCAATTAAACATAACATGACCTCATCCTTTGCCATCCCACAGCGTGACGTTAGAGCTAACTGAGCTCAGGAGAGCTGGGAGCCTTGCTCTGTCGTGCATCTCCACAAGGTGTCCCTCCATTCCAGGTCCTCATTTCGCCTTCCTTGCTGTGGGGCAGGGAGACCAAAGCTGTCCCAGCTGCCAGCTTTGAGCCCTTCTCATTCAACTTTACTTTTCTTAGTGCTGCTGGACCTTGTCCCTGTAGCTGCACCCATTGGTGCAGCTGAGCAAACTCGAAGCTAGAAAAGGGCACTCTCACCTCTCCTTTTTAAGGCATAACTTCTATCAGAAAACTAGGAATCTCTCTGGTCCTCTTTTCCTAGAAGAAAGGACTTGCCATCCCAATTCACAAGTTGAATTCACAAGTTGAATTTCACAGGCAGGAAACCCCTTGGAAGGAAAGTTGCTAGATGGGGAAGACACGCATGGTGCTTCTAGCAGTGATTCTCCTTATGTTGCAACAGTGAAGTAACTTGTTCCAGTTTGAAAGAGCCAACTTTGTTTCAAATATGCAGTAAGCATGCTACTGGACAGTTCGTACAGAGTAGCTAGTATTCAGGACGTGAAATAGATGAATTTACAACACACCTTAGAAAGTCCTAATGAGTATTGAGAAAAAACAATTCTCAGTGTCCATACAGGGAGTCACTTCCTATCAATTCCTAACAATTCAATGCACTTTGAAAGCATGTAAAATATTTCAGAACAGGTACTTTCATGCTCAAATAAGTGCATATCTGGCAAAGGGCTGCTCAAAAATCATCTTAATTTTATAAATTGGCATTTGTGTTTAAATTAGTGTTTCACTTAAAAATTATTTCATAACCATGTGTAGATATGCCCCAAATAATTATTCTAACACGGGACAAACAATTTGTGCCTCTCAAAATCCCTCACCTCAGCCTCAGATACACCAGTTCTCTGTCTCAAGCTTGCCAGTAGCCTAGAGAGGCCTTTAGCCCCATGAATTAGTCTCAAGTTGCCTTATTCTGATGACTCCCCACTTACTGCACTAACCTGGTTCTCACACGTTTCACAAGGCCCTGACATACCGATACACCCCAAATTAGACAAAACCGCTAACAAACCAAAGACAAGCTAACAAACCCCATAAAATGACAATGTACCACTTTACTGACATAGCAGTCAAAAAAAATACAGCCAAGCTCCTGACAAACATCCCATTATGAAAGACAAAACAGGGAACTGCCTCCATGAGCAGCCTCCTATATGAATCTTCTACCTGCGTACTCCAATTTCTCCCACAGTGGTTTTACTCCTGGTTTATGCTTTCATTGATTTCTAAAAGCATAAAATTTTACTTACTCCCATGTAAAACTTCTCGCAATGTCTAGTTTTAAGACCAGACCAGCTTTACCATTCCTCTTTATTTGGCAAACTGAGGGGGATATTTTCCTGTCAGTGTTTGCTGCCATGATTCAGGTATACTCCTTGTTCCTAGTGTCTGCAGAGAAAAACTGCTAACATGGAAGAGAATTCAGCACAAGATATAGCCACGTGGAGTTACTGAAACAAACACAGCCACACTCCTTAACAACAGCTTTTAGCTACACATCTACCCTAGCATTAGGAGTATATTGACTTGTATATATGACTTATATATGACTTGTATATTAGAGAAACTTTAGATAGAACAAGCTTTACCAAAGTTGCTTAAACATAGCAAAGCAATTTGCAGACTCCAGAGAGGGGAAGACAGAAGGACATGGAGCAGCACCAAGCTCTAGGCTCACCTATGGATCTTGCAATGAGAGTGCAGGTAGGCCAGCCCCTGCAAGGCACCATGGGTGATGGCAGCAATCTCCACTTCCTGAAGTGGTTTCTTGTGAACTAAGGGGAAAAAGATTAAGAAAAATCCTAAGTAGGAGTGATCTTTTATTGAGAAAGTGCTTTTAAAGAGAAGAACCCCTGCCAAGTCTGCAGCCAGGAGGTGAGCATCATCACCAGACTAGTTTCCTGATGGCCATCAGGTCAAGTCTATCATAGCCTGTGTATTTTACATCATAGGAAACCAAGGTTTTCTTCACATTCCTCCTAGAGCCGACTGTTAATACCAGGAGGTATGGTTATGTGCAGCTTGCCAATGTATCTGAAATGCTCATTTGATACTTAGAAAGGAAAACTTCCCACTGGCTTTCCTCCAATAGCCAAAAACCAGAAAAATGAGGAATATCAGCTATAAAAGAGACGTCCCAAAGCTGCCATGTATGCCTGAATATGACCAGCATGTGTCTTTGGCTGACCACACCTTTGATACAAAAGGTATGGCTCGCAAAGAGGACTAGGCTTTGCACAATTTGGCTTAGATTCCCTGTTCCTCTACAGGTGCTGCTGTTCTAGTTTTGAGGTCGTATCAGTCTCTTGTTCCATAAACCCATCTGTAATTATTCCCCCAAACTGCAAGGCAAGGACAAAAGTGATCTCTGCAGGTTTTTGTTATGGATATTCAGAAAACAGGCAGTCTGGTTCAGTCATCTCAAAGGCACAGATTACAGGAACACAGCTATGTACATTCACACCTTCATTTTACAACACATAAATGTGCATGCCAACTATATGTAGCACTGGCCTCCTGAGGAAGTCTCAGCTTACCCTGAGCATCACAAACACAGGCATTCCAGCAGCAGAATGGAGCAGTACAGACAGACTGCCTCTACCATCTGCAGAATACCAGCCTGCAAGAAAACAGCCTCCCACTATACTCAGAAGGGGCACCAGCAAAGAGAAAATCAAAGACTATATAAAACTTACCCTCTAGCAAATCAGAAGCTGATCCTAAACAGTACTCCATAACCAGCTGCAAGAAAAAGCATGCTTTTAAACAGCAGGGTAGACACTGCCCCCCAGTTATTACCCAAGTGGCTGCCAAACAAAGCAGCAAATCAAACCTGAAGTTGCAAGAAATGCAACAAGCAATGAACAAAATAAAATGCTCCAAACATTCCACCTTGCAAAGACATTCTTGTAAAGGTTTAGGCATTGACAAGTTTGGGGTGAGATACTGCAAAGATGTTCCATAATACTTATTTAATCGGCAGGAACACAAAGGCCTGCCTCAGAGAAGCCAGGATTTATTCCCATATCCTAAATATCTACTCCTTTTAAATTCCCTGGAAGCTTCTTCAGATGAAAGGGACTACAGGCAGCATGGGATGACTACTGCTGCATGCAAAAAACACTGTGTGTGCTGAATATCTGATTGCTGTGCTGTGCATTTCCTGCTCATGAGGACCTCCAAATGGCACATCACTCACCCATGCTGTATGCTCCTTCAGGTAACAGCCCTTATACTCTATGGTGTTGGGGTGCTTCAGCTGCTGTAGAAACTTGACTTCTTTGATGATATCCTGCCATTTCTAGTAAAAAAGAAAGGCAGAAAGATATAAATACATTCTCTGCTTAACCTCCTACATACACATACACTAAACACTGTAGTACAGTCTGAAAAGCAGCCATAAAACTATTTGACAACATGGAGATGGTAAGAGAGCTGCAAAAGCACAACTGTACATCAGTTGTCTGGATCCCAATGTTACTCTTTCACTCCTATTCTCCTCCTTCTATAATACAGCACAAAGCCACTGACATTCAGAAGACCTCAGCATATGCAGGAGACCAAGAGGTAAGCAAGGAAAAATGAATTTAAACATCCCTGTTTGTTCTTAAGAAACACATTCTCCACTGCACGTCAACACAGTCTGACTGAACAGGGGTAATCCAAGTCCAAAGCACCACAACAGAAATAAGGGGAGCATCTAACAAGCAACAGTTGAAGTGAGCCTGATATTCTGAATACAAGGTCTATGCAATTTTAGATCATAGATCCTAAAGAGTGTTTCAAGTCAGCTGAACACTTTAGCTGGAGAGTTGTGGCTATGGCTCCAGCAGCTCTTACCGCACTCAGTAACAGAATTATTACTGAATAAACCACCATAGCAGCCTTAAACTGAACTATTTGTCAAAATCTGCATCAACTCATTTTCCCTCTATGCTTCTTATGGAAGAGAGCAACACTCCCACATTAAAACGCTGTCCTGCCACGGTCACATGAAATGCGCAGCTGATGGTTACACCACCTTCTGCATTCAAAATTGTCTTCATTCCTCTTTACCTCATTCGTTTGTTTTCCACTGTAGGACATTTTCTTGACTGCCACCACCTCGTTCGTGTGGGAATTTGTAGCCTGGAAAAGGGAGAAAGAAACACATTGAAAGAACATTCTTTTCTGTCCTCCCTATGGAGCGAGCTGTGCCTTTGGCAAGTGCAGGCTGTTTTCTCCTCTCTTGCACACTCACAGGCTCCCCCACTTCAGAGGCATCTTCCTCATGATAAGATTCAGCAGCCAACTGTTAGGACACTTTTCCCTGACTTTACCCATCTGTCCATATCCACTGTTCCTCCCTCAGCCCCCACTGCACTTGCTATCTCTCTATTGACACTCAAACCAAGACCAAATATTGCACCTCCTGAGAACATGAAAAACACAGTTTTATTGGAATTGCAGTACAGTTTTAGATAAACCTTTGCAAAAGTAATTTCCAAAGAAACAAATAAAGTGGTGCATCAAAATCTCTATAATTTCATCCAAACCCCTCATATAACACTGATATTCTTAAACAGCTATTTGAATTCTCAGTTTCAAGAGGATGCCTCATTATGGGATTTATCTCAGTTCAAAGAAGCAACTTTCCTTTCACCAGATCTGTTTTGCAATGAATACGCCTCTATCACCATACTCTTCTACAGCCTGGATAATACAGGGATGGTGACAGGAGGCTGAAAAGTCAGTTTTAGAATGAGCTCTACTTGCTTGGATTGGCACTGCCCTCATTTCTGCATGTTAGGGACATAAAACTTGAAGGTTTTTGTCTTTAAAGAGCTGCTGAAAACCCAGTACCTCCAACCTGTCACCATACTGGGGACAAAAAGTTAGTGACAGTTAAAAGCTTAGAATACAACAGAAGCTAAATGGGGTAAATCCTTTCAACCGCTTGACAGGATGAGCACTACACTTTCAAGTAATGGCTTAATGGAAGACAATTCATGATATACACAGTGGCTTCAAAGAAAAATGATGTTGGGTGAAGCAAGAGAGCTCAGGAATCAGTAGAGGGGGTTAACACACTTACTCTTGCCAGCCTGCACTCCTCCTCACATGAGTTAGAGAAAGCTGAAAACAAGTAACTTTTGGATAAGGCAAAACCCTTCCCAACCACTCACCATCTTGATTCAGCACCTAAAGAACAGGAGTATTTTACTCAAATAGATGAATTCATGCTGGTATTCCAAAGGAATTTCCAAGTATTTCTGGCTGTTGCATGCTCCCATAGGTGCGGGTGAAGTTTCTGCTGTACCAAGTGCTTGGGATCCTCTTGGCTGAAATAACTCAAAGGGCTGTACAAGCACGCTTGACAGAAATACCCATCTGCTGAAGTGCTTTTGGCCGTACTTGTAGATCTTTAATGAAAAGCTTGGCAGAAAACAAGCACATTTTGCTTGCAAAACCTCCTTTCCACTGCCCTCATCTGCTTTACCACTCTTCTGTATTCCTAACATGGATATAAGTAGGTTGGCTTTGAGGAAAACTCTCTCAAATCAAATCTGAAATTAGTTGATTTCAAGGCAAGTCATTGCAGCTTAAAAACTTTGAGAGGACTAATGTATTCTTTTCTTAGCTCTCCGCTGTGTGAGGTATTCCTTTCTAGCAAGAAAGGCAATTTCAAACCATCTCGCCAAGCCTTGGCAATAGTACACAGGAAAACAAAACAGCTTGCAAAAATGGAGCTTACATTGAAGTTTATACTAGAATAATCATATTATTCCACAATAACACTGACAAGATACGCATCTAGGTATCTGCTATTTATAGTAGTGTCAGGACCAATTTAAAGAGAAAGGGCAACAAGATGCAGCAACAGCATAATAATCCCTGCCCTGCCCCTTTGCATGCACCTGATGTCTCTTCCCCATTCTTCTGGATGATTTAGAAAGCCCTGTTCCTTCAACGGTGGTTTTTTTAACCTATTTTCCTCTTTTGATTCCAAGCACATCAGGATCCCTGTAATCTTGCCATGACGGTCAGAGATAGTATTCTCAGCCCCTGCCTTAGATGTATAAAGATGCATAAGAATCAAGATGTAGGACAGGCTACAAAAGCTATTTAAAAGGAAGAAAACCAAACCAAAGATGGACAGCATCCCTGTGTGCCAGGGAAGAGCTCTGGCCTGACCCATAGAAAGCAGGGTAGAGCTAGAGGTCTTCCTCAGGTGAAAGAATGGATCCTGGGATAAGACACCAAAGAACAATTTACAGGATGCCAAGTACTTCCTGCAACGGAAAGAAAGCTTAAGCTTCAAACAGTGGCAAAGAGGTGTGGATGTATCACAGGAAAGTGGTGAAGCATCTAATTGCTGTGTTGCTACAGTAAGACTACTACAGGCATGACTGCAGTGACCATCAGGCTTCAGGGACACAGTGCTGCAAGGGTACTGCAGGAAGCTGTAGTCTGGCTAAATACCCCAAGGTGTTCAAGGTATGGATCAGTTAAAGAAAGCATACAAGGAAAGGAGGAAGAGAAGCAATGGGGAATCACAAGTATTCTACCCAACCACAGCGGCTTCTCAGTTGTAAGCTGTTGAGAGGCTGGACCTTTGACACACCTTGTGCTCTTCCCCTGGAAGCACGAAGGAACTTCTGAACACCAAAGCTGAATGATGAAGGTGATACCTTCACTACTTCACCTTTACCCTAAAACATAACTGTCTGGTTTGGGAAAACACTGGGTAGTGCCTCCCTACTCCATCTAAAAAATGTGCTAGCTCCTCTTATGGAGTGGATCAACACTCATTGCAAGTTTTACAGCCCCATCCTCTTACACACGTAGTACATTTAACATTATACTTTCACCAACATGTCACTCCAACATCTAGAAGTGATGACGGTGGGACAGGCAATCTCCAGAGCAGGACACACACCCCCTTCCTCCTGTTTAGAATCATTACTACCACATTGCACGTTAAAGAACTATATAGTTACCCCTCAAGACACACACGCGCTGCTTTCTTGTTTTCCACAATGGAGGTCAGGAACTATACTTACAAAGTAAACGGCTCCAAAACTTCCATGTCCAATTTCATGTAAACCCACAAATATTTCCTCAGGATCATCTTTATAGAAGAGGTCAGCTATTTCCGGGTCCTTTGGCACCCCTTTGCGCATGTTGAACAGGATCACAAACTAGTTTGTGCTTTCAATTCCCAATCAGTTTCTTCCTTCATCGACAAAGTAGTTTGTAGACAGCATTCAGCACCTGGGGAAAAAGTTCACCTTTAATCTGTTTCCTTTAGGCATGTTTCTGTTCTCATTTCTCTGACAGCAAAATCAAAGGAAATACTTTCAGGAGCAATAGAATTCACTATCGTTTCCTTCAGCTGGTTCTTTTTAATTATTAGTCCAATTTAGATAGAGAGATTAAAATGCATTCAGAGTACAGTAGCTCTTTATCTCCTACAGGAAGCAAGTGCTGCAGTTACACGAAAGTCCACTTGCAGACAAGAGTCCTGTTGCCATGCAAAACATCCTGTGACACGAGTTGGTTATTCTTCATGCTGGTCTCCTAATGTGTCAGTTTTTAGACTGTCACCATTGTTCCTCCTACTTTGCTGTTTGCTTTGTTTCTCTACTCCCACTTGCCAGCTGGTGCTAGCAGAAGAGTCAGCTTCTGTTCCACAGGAACACTTCACAGTCATTTGATTTCCATTGATTCAGAGCTATAAGACAGTGTGACTGGATTGGAATGGCTCCCAGGTCACAGCATTGCTTCTGAAAGATCCTAGACTCCATCACATAAGACAGATCTTTACCTCCTCGATATCTTTCTTTAGCATAAGCATACAACCAGGCAGCACTGAGCTGCATCTAAAGGAACGTTTTCCATACTCATTCCCAAAATTTATTTGTAATTTTATTTTAGAAGGTTTCAGACTGCAAGTGCCATTCAGATGGCACAATAAAATCAGGGCAGGGTTTTGGCCTGCTGCTGAGACAGTCTCCTTAGCTGCGGATAAGTACCAAGCACAACCAGCTTTGGTTCCCTGGAGGTGCACAGTGCTCTGCTGGAGCATACCTGGGTACCTGCAGCACGAAGCATGCTCTGTGGCTCAGATTCCTCTCAGCAGCATTGTCCCGTGCTCTCTCCTGTCCCTCCAGACTCTGCACTCTTTTATTCTGCAAAGGAAAACAAGTATCAGAGTTTGGAAAAAGCAGTAAGTTTTACATCTTGCTGTCATACACAAAAATACTACGGCTAGAAAAGGCCAATTATCAAGGTACCATTTGAAAGCAGAGTTTAAAGGAGTACTGGCTGTGAATGGTGAATTTTCAGATGAGGCATACACTCCCAGTGTTCCATAGCCCTTGGACTATATATCATCATATGATAGGAAACCAGGAAAAGAGGTTAAGTGCCAAAGTTCTTTGACTTTTATACTCTTACACTTGCTGAGGCACAGGAGGAGCAGGAAAGTTTGCTCTCAGACTACACTTTTAGATTACCCATAAGAAGGACAAACCTCACAAAATTGAGTCTATCGCTTTGCTCAGCATGTTGTACCTGAGGGCATAAAAAACAAGACACAAGGCACAGGACTGGTTCTCAAACACTGTCGGATTGAACCAAGGAGAGAATGAGCAATGAAAAGGATGAAAAAGGAGGTTAATCAGTTAGCTCCACCAGCTGAGATCGGGTCTAGACTGCTCACAGCTAAGGATGCAACTCACTGCACTCACTTATTCTTACTGGTGTAAGCAAGGGACCCCTAGCAGCCACAGCTGCCCTCTCACTGGAGTCAGACTTGAGATAAGCTCACCCTCAGAGAAAAGGGGCTGTAGTTATCATGTAGCCACACCTACAGTAGAAATGCTTCCAAGGAAAGTACTCTGCAATATTTATATTGCCAAACCCCTGAATTCATGACAAACAGGTTAACTCATTTATTAGGAAATAATACATGAGCAGATGTCTTCCTGCTAGCAGGCAGCATTACCAAAACCAGGTATTTTTGTCTCCTGCTCTTCACACAGGACAGTACCCACTGAGTTGTTCAGAAGCTATTTGAAGAGCTCCAGAAAAAGAGTTCTACAACGTTAAGCTGAAAAATCCATCTCAATTCCTAACAAAAACCAGATGAATGACATGATTATTCATCCTCAGCTGACTGGCCTCACCCAAAGGTGCTGTATTTACTCCATGCCTGCAGCCAGGGGCAAAGAATGCAGCAGTTCAGGCCTGGTATTCTTCAGGCGAGTGAAAAACCCGTTTGGCTTTGGAACAATAAAACCAAACTGATGAAGAAAACAATTTATCCATCTCCAGTCAAATTAACTTCTCTGCCTTAAACAAAGCCTGGGCAGCTCTAATGTTCCAGGATAAACCAGTATTTTAAATGGGAAATTAAGCATCAGTACTTAAAAGCTATGCCTTTAGTAAGAATGTTTGTTAGGACAGACATACATAGTGAGGCCATATGATAAGAAGATCTCCGCAGCAGGACTGTTATTTCCCAGTAATGGTTATCAGGAAAACCCAGGATGGAAAGTAGCAAAAGTAACTTGAGTCCTGTTGATCTGAACATGATCACCAACCCATCCGCACGATGCCATAGCGCCTGCAGTGCCTGTTGGTACCAACACTGGGAATCCTGTGCTCAACCACATCACAGCATGAAACACTCAACCCCTTTGAGGCACACTGGCAAGGTCACAAGTTCTTAATATTACAATTCTCTTCTACATATGTGAAGGCTGAAATAAAGATGTTTAAATGAAGATGCTGCAAGGGCTGGAGCAGCTCTGCTCTGGAGCCAGGCTGAGAGAGCTGGGCTGGGTCAGCCTGGAGAAGAGAAGGCTCCTTGGAGCAGCTCCAGTGCCTAAAGGGGCTACAGGAAACCTGGAGAGGGGCTTCGGACAAGGGCCTGTAGGGACAGGCCAAGGGGAATGGCTTTAACTGCCAGAGGGGAGATTGAGGTGAGCTCTGAGGCAGAAGCTCTTCCCTGTGAGGGTGCTGAGCTGCTGGCACAGGGTGCCCAGAGAAGCTGTGGCTGCCCCATCCCTGGCAGTGTTCAAGGCCAGGTTGGACACAGGGGCTTGGAGCACCCTGCTCCAGTGGAAGGTGTCCCTGCCTGTGGCAGGGGTTGGAACTGGATGAGTTTCAAGGTCTCTCCCAACCCAAACCAGGCTGGGATTCTATGATAATGGCAGAGCATTACAGGAGTCGAATACTATTACTAAAAAACACTTCAAATTCAAGGCACGATCAATTTAAGCAAGTTTTTTCATTCACCAAACTACTAAATTAACACATCAAGAAACAATTTCTACCAGAAGCCCGATTTCTACTCTTCCTCCTTCAAAAAGCGCCTAAAGCAGCATTTGAGGCTCTGTATCTTCTCCAGTGAGAACAGCATTAATCACACTGGTGGTGAGCTATGAAAGTGATAAGTGACTCAATGCATTCAGAGTTGTGAGATCAGCATTAATTCAGGCAATGCCATTTGGAGATGCCCCAAACTGCTCACCTCGAGCTAAAAGCTCTCAATCCACAATTCCCAGTGAGAAATCCCAGTCTTGGAGGAAAAAGCACTTGTGCCCCATTTCTGAGATACTGTAAGAGGAAAACCAAGCTAAATTCTTGAGAGTAAATTCAGCAGCGAGAATGATACTAAGGAGAATCTTTTTTAAAGATTCTCTAATGAAGATTTAAATAACATACCATGAAAACCAGAAAGCAAATAGTTTTCTAAAGGCCTACAACTATACCAGCTGTAACTGGGAAAACAGTCATGTTGGACACGTCTATATGGTAACATCTCAGCTTCCCAGTAAGGGCACAGAGGAAAGCAAAATCCCTGCTTACTTTAAAATCCAGTTCGTTATGGGAAATGCACCAGGCAACCTGTGGCCTGCCCAGCACAGAAGTGCCCAAAGCAAGAGTGAAATGCTGCGCTGAACACCGCCTGTGCAAGGTGATTATGTTCGTAACCCACCACAGCTCTGCTGGGAGCAGTTTGCTGTACTGCTCCCTCCTCTCCCCCCCTTCAAACACAGCAGCTCAGAAGCAAAATCCAGCCAAAGTGAAGCCCTCTTGATGGAGTGTGTTGTTTTTGCCATGGTTCTGGCCCATTGCCATCATCTCATAGTGTTTTAAAGGTTCTCTACTCTTCATTTACTCTAAATAGCACAATAACGTGATGCTTTGAGCAGCTGAGGCAAGAGGACAGAGGGTCTTATCATGGGAGTTTCACCAGAAAATGATGGTAGAGAGTATGGAACAGCCATGCCTCGAAGCAGGAACAGTATGGAATGAGGAATGACACTCCCGTGATGTGTTGTGAAGACTACTCATAAACTGAACTCTGGATAATGCTGTAACAGGTCTCACTGCTCCAACAAACAAGGGTTTTTCCAACAGTTGACAGAAAAGCAAAGTCCCCTCACTCATAAGCAACCCTCACATTAATAAACGATGAATTCCTGCTTTTCCTACATAGGTTTGTATAAAAATTCTCCTGCTACCAATTAGGACCTCCAGGTGCTGTATTAATAACACAGAAAAGACCTTGACCTGAATACAAACGAAGCAACAAAACATAACTGGAAATGCCTTAAGAGCAGCTGAACTACTCACATTTCCAAATATCCCATGGACCTAAAGCTACACCCGTGTATAAGAAGATAGTTATACTTGAGGAGAAGGTAGTTGTACTTGAGGAGAAGGTAATTATATTTGAGGAGCCCAATTCTGCAGCTGCCAATGAGATATCTTGACTCTTCTGATACCATGCTCTGTGAAGACATTTCTTTCTTTATCAAGTTCACTGCATACCCAGGAACCTGCCCCACATCTGCAGCCCATAGCACATTCAATACACAAAGACATTCAAATACAGGCTGAGAAAGTTGGGGCTGTTCAGCCTGGGGAAGAGAAGCTGCTTGGAGACTTCAGAGCAGCTTCCAGCATCTGAAGTGGGCTACAAGGATGCTGGAGAGGGACCCTTCATCAGGGACCATAATGACAGGACAAGGGGTGACTTGTTCAAACTGAAACAGGGGAAGTTCCCGTATAAGGAAGAAGTTCTTTACCGTGAGGGCGGTGAGGCATTGGCACAAGCTGTCCAAAGAAGTGGTAAATGCTCCATCCCTGGCAGTGTTCAAGGCCAGGTTGGACAGAGCCTTGGGTGACATGGTCTAGTGTGAGGCATCCCTGCCCATGGCAGGGGTTTGGAACTGGGTGATCTTAAGGTCCTTTCCAACCCAGACCATTCTGTGATTCTACGATTCCACACGTGGCACAGTTTCCATTCCCTACAAGCATTTCCATTTCCCTCCCATGAAGTTCAAGTGCGTGTAAAACACAGCCTAACTTGTGTCTCACAGCACTACAGGCCTGTTTCAAATGCCTACAGAAATACACAGAATTCACTGGAGTGCCTAACACCACCAGGGAGCTTCCCAAAACAAGGACAAAAGTTTTCCACTTCAAGCAGAAAAACAAACTACAGGAAGCAGGGTGGAACAGCAGCAGATTCCACTCATAGGAGGAGCAACACAAATGGAAGCATAGAATCACAGAGCAGTTAGGGTTGGAAAGGACCTTAAGATCATCCAGTTCCAACCCCTCTGCCAGGGGCAGGGACAACTCCCACTAAACCATGCCACCTAAGGCTCTGTCCAATACGGCCTTGAACATCGTCAGCGATGGAGCATTCACAACTTCCCTGGGCAACCCATTCCAGTGCCTCACCACCCTCACAGGAAAGCATTTCTTCCTCATATCCAATCTAAACTTTTCCTGTTTAAGTTTGAACCCATTACCCTTGTCCTATCACTACAGTCCCTCATGAAGAGTCCCTCCTCAGCATCCCTATAGGCCCCCTTCAGATACTGGAAGGCTGCAACGAGGTCTCCACGCAGCCTTCTCTTCTTCAGGCTGAACAGCCCCAACTTTCTCAGCCTATCTTCATATGGGAGGTGCTCCAGGTCCCTGATCATCCTCACGGCATCCTCTGGACTTGTTCCAACAGTTCCATGTCCTTCTGATGTTGGGGACACCAGAACTGCACACAATACTCCAAGTGAGGTCTCAGGAGAGCAGAGTAGAGGGGCAGGATCACCTCCCTCGACCTGCTGGTCACCCTGCTCTTGATGCAGCCCAGGATACGGTTGGCTTTCTGGGCTGTGAGCGCACACGGCAGCCGGCTCATGTTCATTTTCTCATCGACCAACAGCCCCAAGTCCTTCTCTGCAGGGCTGCCCTGAGCCTCTTCTCTGCCCAACCTGTAGCTGTGCCTTGCTCTGATGGAGCATGCTCATTTTCAGATTGATATTTTGGGGGAATAATTTTACACCAAAATCCTTTTTTCCAAGCACAACAAACACACAGAATCCCCTTTCTTCAGTCCAGTCTCAACAAAGAAACCTGGAATACAGCATTAAGAAGGAAATAATCCCACCAATTCAACTGATAAACGCTGTCCCAAATAAACTATGTGAGCTCCTAGCAGGCACATGCTCAAGTTCCCCTGCAGTCCTCACCAAGGAGCTTATATTCTTTGATTTGAGGGATGTGTGCGTGTGTTTTTAAGTAGCAGGAGCTTTTACCCTTCCCTTTAACAGCCACATCTAGCCAGCTAACACGGCTCTACACAACCCCTCCATCCAGTGCTTCTGCAGCTACTTCCCTCCCATGCAGACTGCAGTCCATCACCATGGTACTCTGGCTTTTGGAGACAGACTCTTCAACCTCTGTATTTTAAGCTTCTCTGTTAGTTCTTTGACTGCTAAGAATTACTTTTCCAGCTACCACTATGTAGCAAAGCACCAAACATGTTTTTTCCTAGTATATTAGCACTTTATTTACTTTAATGCTTAAAACAGTCAGATACACGTGTGGTATATTAAGTCCAGCTACTAACAACTTAGCTGACAGTGTATGGTACAGCCTTTGCTGCTCAAATTAATCACTGATTCCAAGATACTCACAAAAGGCTGCACTTCGCTCTGGAAGCAGCAAGTCCTCTCGTGTCCTTTCTGCAATTTCTAAGAAGCAAAATGATCCAATTCACACATAACAGAAAGGGAAGGTGACCTTTAGCAGCAGAGAAAATGGGTTTTGAGCATTTGGAAGCGCGCGGCAGAAATCAGGATCGCTCTCCCCAAGGGCACACGGCTGGGGGAGCAGGCTCAGGAATCAGGACACAGTCTGCTAGGAAAGCTGGATAACAGAACAGGAACATAAACACAAAAGTGCCCAGATACATGCTTAGCAGCTGGAGCTCATCTGCTAGTTCCTCAGACTTTACTTTTTCTGTTCTGCTTTTCAAACAAATCACTTCCCAGAATGTTCAAGTCAATCCCATGCTCCATTTTTATTAAAATTTGTGTAATATTTAATGGGTGATGGGCTTAAATTTAAACAGTGGAGGCTCAGGTTAGACCTAAGGAAGAAGTTCTTTACTGTGAGGGTGGTGAGGCCCTGGGACAGGCTGCCCAGAGAAGCGGTGAATGCCCCATCCCTGGCAGTGTTCAAGGCCAGGCTGGACAGAGCCTTGAACAGACCATGGTAGAAGGGTTGGAACTGGATGATCTTAAGGTCCCTTCCAACCCAAACCAGTCTGTGGTTCTATGATATTTAGCTGCAATCACAGCTCTTCGCTACCTGTAACTTCTACAAAGAACTGCAAGAATGCTGTGTGCTCAGCATTCCATTTGGAGTATCATCCCAACACAGCCGTACTTTGAGTCAGTGCTCTCCAGCATCAGGGCATGGAGAGTTAACAAAAGAGATTACTCATGCTAATAAAAACCCCTGAATCAGAACTTTACTGACTAAGGTGATCCCTGGGCACAGTGCCCCTGGGATATGAAATTCAATTAATAACTTGCAGGTCTTACTGTAGACACATACCTTCCTTGAAGCAACTTTTTTCCCCTCATTAAAAGCAGTAGTTTAAAAGGAAATGTTTCATCCATAACTCCTCTATGACAGCATTTATGTCTCATATCTAATGAGAAGACTACAAACTTATTAAAAAACTGAAAACATAAAACCAGTGGGCTTAAAGTCAAGAAACAATTTGGTTTAGTTGTAGGTAACGTTCCTACAGGTATGAAGTCAAACAACATGCCAGGCTTCTGAAGGCATCAGCACCACCTACATCCACTGGCAAAGACACACCAACAACTGCAAGTTCAGGGATACTGTAAGACATGGCACAATGCAAATGCATCAAAACCATCAATACGCTTTCTTCTTGCTCTTCAAAAAGAACTTATGGCTGACGTATTAAGCTCCAGTAACTGCAGAATGCTGCTCAGGCACTAGTGGCACTTACAGCACTGATCTACCTTCATCTGCAGCCAGATAGTAATTACAATTATAAAGAATTAGTTTATGTTCTTGTTTATGAACATCCTGTAGGAAAGTGTAATATACTTCCTAAGAGTAGCACTACTGCAAATTGTGCTGTGGAGATACCCTAGGAGCTGAACACCACACACAGGAATCCAGTGACCACAAGACAAATGCACGCAGCAGCCTGTGCCATGAAGAGCCATTGATCGCCCAAATCCTGACACCATGCTTCTGTCCCAGCAAGTTTTCTTTCTGGACATAAGCTGTATCACAGGTTAGCAGCTAATGGAAGTAACACTTCTCCTGATAGCAACAGCCTCTTCCATACCTGCTGCTCAAAGGCAAAGCGCCATCTTTACTCAGCACCTGATCCAAAGCTCACAACTCAATGAGCATTTCCATAAAGACCAGCACTGTTGGTCCTACTGCAACTTGTTTCATGTGACCCCGTGCAATTTTAAAGCCTGGGAAATAGCAATGCTTCATTTAGGTGTTGCTTTCTACATTTTCATCCAATGGTTCCTTAAAGAAGCAGGAAGAGAACAAGGAGACATCTATGATGCTTCTGATACAGTCATTTAGGTCAACACAAGCATAAACCTTAATCTCACACCTACTTCTTAGCCTTTGTGTAGCCCTTCTGAAGCATTAAACCCAGCTTTAAAAGGGTATCTGTAATTTTTTCCCTATATTAACTACCCTTCAAGATCCACAAACCTCTCTGAAGGCAGGGAAAGAAACCTGACAACCAAAGTGGTCTTCCCCAATAACATGCTCCTACAGACCATGTTGTGACAGTGGAGCCCATTCCCCCATGGATGAACAAACACCACCTAATTACTAAGGGCTTTATACAACTACAGTATTTTCATTACCTATGAAGCAGAGATACTGATAACATTACCTGCTATGTTCACAGTATAGGAACAGCACAAACAGAAGGAAATGTGGTGTCGGACAGTATTCTAGTTCAAAATTCCTGAGCCTTTTTAAACAGGTTTCCCAACAGAGCTTCAAAACTACTGCCAGGAACAGCTCTGCTTTGCTGGTGTCCCTAAATCACAAGTTGAGGGGTTGGTTTGGTTTTTCTCTTCAAAGAACATCAGTAACAAAGTCAGTATCAGGGAGCATTCCCCTAATACCCACAGAACTCAAAAGTCAGCAAATCACTTTCATGCCAAAATGATGAGGAAACTATGAATGAGTTAAAGCCTCACGTGATGAGCACAACTGGAAGAGTCAAAAATAGCAGACACTGATACCTCCCAAATATCGTCTGCAAGTGGTGTTTTAAGAATGAACTGAAATAAAAGCTATGATGGCATCTCTTAGTACCCGACACGTGTCTTACAGGCAAAAGGCAAGAACTTTACCTTCTCTCTTTGTGAAATGTGTCTAAAAGCAGTTACCCAAGATCAGGAGGTAACACCTGGGCTTTAAGAAGTCAAACAGCATAATTTTCACATGAGGTATGTAATGAAAAAGCAAAACTTCCCAGCAAGAGACACTGGGTGATGCTTCCCAATACTTTTCCAGTTAAATTTTAAACAATTTAATGAAAATATGTACGCCCTTTTTTTGTTGAAGGAGAAATTAACACTGTTGGACAGAACGTTGGGTGACATGGTCTAGTGTGAAGTGTCCTGGCCCACGGCAGGGGGGGTGGAACTGGATGATCTTAAAGTCTTTTCCAAGGCAAACCATTCTATGATTCCATGATTCTATTCCATCTCTTAGCCCATCATAAAATCTGGAGTGTATTATTATGGCTTTTCAGGTTCGAGAAGTTTCAAACTTTAAGTCATGACATAAATGTTGTGCAGTTAAAAAAATGAAAGAAGAACACTTCTCTCTTGCTCTGAACAACAACATTCCCCAGTATTTCATCAAGGCACACTTGAAATAATACAGCAGTGCATCTGGAAGGGAGGAAAGAGACATGAATCCTTTTAAATCCTAATGTATACAGGCCCAAATAGCACGATACCAAGAAATAGCAACTTCATCAGCTCCTCTTACCTCCTCTCATCAAAACATCACACCTGGGTCGTGACATTGAGGAAACTGCCTCCTGTTTGCATCAGATTTTTCCTGTAGGGGTGTTATCAGGCTCTTCATTACACTGCTGAAGAGACAGGGAGCTCCAGGCAATTAGAAATTCACAGCTATTACACTGTGAGCTACTCGGAGGCAAAAATAAGTCACCACATTTGTTTATGAAAGCCTGAAGAGACACCAGCACTCTCAGAGTTTCCTACCTAGTAATGTAATGGCTCCCAAAAAGCTGTATCCGTTTTGCGGTCGAAAGCTATTTTTAAGTGTTTCTAAAGAGTTTATTTTTTGACCATCACATAATCACATTTCAATAGTAAACATGCCAGGAGGCTGCAGCATGTCTCCATCTCCACGTCAAGCTCAGCTTTCCTGAAACGCAGAGAGTGAATGTTCCAGTAACTCTGAACACAAAAGAGAAAACAGAGAATTGCTGTCATTTTATGATTCTATGTAATTCTAATTCTATAATTTAGCTATCCTTAGCTTAGATGCCATGATTTTGATTTGTTCCTTAGAGCACATCAAAAACTGCAGGGAAGAGCTTTAACTAATTCAGGTTAATGTATAATTTCGCTACTTGGTGCTACCCAAGGAAAAGGTGCATTTCAGTGCAGGGACATTTAGATATGACAAGTGTGTGATATCATTTGGGGCAAGAAACAATTTCATTGTGTAAGTGCAAGAGAATGAGTGAGATCCTCTGTGTCACAATGCCAGCTGCCTTTGGAAAAGTACTTTTCTACTTAATACCTGTTTATTCTCTTTTTGCATGAGAATGTAACCCAGACTCTGAATGCATCTTTCTAGAAGCTACACTGCAATAAAATGGTGGAATCATAGAATGGTTTGTGTTACAAGGGACCTTAAGCTCATCCAGTTCCAACCCCCTGCCATAGGCAGGGACACCTTCCATTAGAGCAGGTTGCTCCAAGCCCCCGTTTCCAACCTGGCCTTGGGCACTGCCAGGGATGGGGCAGCCACAGCTTCTCTGGGCACCCTGTGCCAGAGCCTCAGCACCCTCACAGGGAAAAGCTTCTTATCTCCAACCTGTTTCAGTTTGAACCCATCACCCCTTGTCCTATCATTACAGTCCCCCCTCTCCAGCATCCTTGTAGGCCCCTTCAGATACTGGAAGCTGCTCTGAGGTCTCCATAGAGTTTCTCTTTTCCAGGTTGAACAGCCCCAGTGTTCTCAGCCTGTCTTCATATAGGAGGTGCTCCAGCCCCTGAGCATCCTCTTGGCCTCCTCTGGACAATAAGAGACAACAGAAGTGGCCAAAAAGGTCCTTAGCAATAAATGAGGGAACAGATGCAGACAGGGGTCAGAGCACCTCTCACCAGAAACCAAACTGATTTTAATCATTTCCTTCTGTTTGAAGAGACAGGGGAAGCCAAGAGGGACGCATGCTCTTCATGACTCTAAGCAAATCCATGGATCTTCATTACAAGCTTATCATTAAAAACCCCAACCTCTTAATTTCCAGAGTTGCACAGTGCAGCAGGTTTCCTCTCTCCATTGACAGGGTTTACAGAGAAAGGCTTCTGAATCCTCACCTCGCACTCCTCCTGGTTTCAGAAGCCACAGCACTCCACTGGATTGCCCCCAGAAAGTCCACTCTTCACCAGGTCACACTTCCTTTCTTTGCCCCATGAATCTCTCCCTACCACACGCTTCTTTTACAGAGCTCCTTCCTTCCTGCCCCATAGTGCAAGCGAGAGATAACACTTTGGGAAATGGCCTTTTTGTCTACTTGGGTTTATCACTGTAGCTTGGTTCACCCCCAGTGACAGCGACTCCAGCACATCCAGCTCTCTTCCTGACCTATTTAGAGGCACAACTGCAACCATTGCCATGTACAACAGCAATGTCTTCTACACATCGTTAAAAACATCCACTTTCAGGCGTTCCAAGTGTGGTTCAAAACTGGAATTAAACATGAAAAATCCACAAAAATTCAATTTCATGTGGGAATACTGTTATTAAAAGATGACAAATTTAATCCAGCACACAGCAGCCAAGAAAGAAGCAGTCATTAATATTACATGAGTTACCCACTGGCTTTCTAAGTTGATTCTTTTATAGCATATGTATTTTTTATGGCTAGGAAAAGACATACAGAAGTGAAATACGGATGTCTAATGTCATAGAATCATAGAATCATAGAATAGTCAGGGTTGGAAAGGACCTTAAGATCATCCAGTTCCAACCCCTCTGCCAGGGGCAGGGACAACTCCCACTAAACCATGCCACCCAAGGCTCTGTCCAACCTGGCCTTGAACATCGTCAGCGATGGAGCATTCACAACTTCCCTGGGCAACCCATTCCAGTGCCTCACCACCCTCACAGGAAAGAATTTCTTCCTCATACCCAATCTAAACTTTTCCTGTTTAAGTTTGAACCCATTACCCCTTGTCCTATCACTACAGTCCCTCATGAAGAGTCCCTCCCCAGCATCCCTATAGGCCCCCTTCAGATACTGGAAGGCTGCTATGAGGTCTCCATGCAGCCTTTTCTTCTCCAGGCTGAACAGCCTATCTTCATATGGGAGGTGCTCGAGGCCCCTGATCATCCTCGTGGCCTCCTCTGGACTTGTTCCAACAGTTCCATGTCCTTTTGATGTTGAGGACACCAGAACTGCACACAATACTCCAAGTGAGGTCTCAGGAGAGCAGAGTAGAGGGGCAGGATCACCTTCCTCAACCTGCTGGTCACGCTCCTTTTGATGCAGCCCAGGATACTGTTGGCTTTCTGGGCTGCAAGCGCACACTGCAGCCGCCTCATGTTCATTTTTTCCATCAACCAACAGCCCCAAGTCCTTCTCTGCAGGGCTGCTCTGAATCTCTTCTCTAATGTCCAAAGCATCCTTATTATCAACTTACGTACAAGAAGAGAATGATTATCCTCTATGGAAAGAGCACTGGATGGCTGAAAATCCAGGAAGAAGAAAAGGCAGTGTGCTGCTCTTAATGAACACCCAAAGAGAATGGAGAGTTTGTTCTATCAACCATCGAATGTGCTTCTGAAATAGCTCTTTTGTGGATACCTCTTCTTCAGGATCATTCTGAAGGATCATCATGCCCCATCCCTGGCAGTGTTCAAGACCAGGTTGGAAGGGACTTGGAGCAAGCTGCCCTAGTGGAAGGTGTCCCTGCCCATAGCAGGGGTTTAGAACTGGATGAGCTTTACGGTTCCTTCCCATGCAAACCATGCTCTGGTGCTATGATTTTAATATCTTCATGACAATGACAGCAATTACTGACATGCAGCAGTCACCACAGAATCAGGAAAGTACCAAATACGTTTTTATCTGTCCTAACCCTGTAAATTCTCCATAACAGCACCATGCACCCTAAGAGCATCCAGCTTTATGCTAATAAAATGGTCCAACAAACTGTTTCACATCCATAGGCATTGAATTTCCAAGGCTCAGGGAAGCTGACAGTTGCTTGGTGCACGATGCAGGGATACATCACCCTACATCTCTTAAAGATCTGAATGAAGCCAAGTGTATGAAATGTATAAATACATGCAGCCTTTCCAAGGCGTTCATTTCCGCAGTACCTCAACGCTAGAAGCAGAAGTGATTTACTCATCCCTGAGGACCCTCAGCATCACAAACGCTGCAGAAGTAACTCTTATGAGAACATCTCCAGCAGGCCCCCAGCCACTAAGGCCTTCAAGAAAAGTGGCAATTTTTGGCCACCCATTTCTCAAAATATAATCAAGTCAATCCCTCATCCTGAAGCCTTCTCACACTTCATTTCCTCTCCAGGAGGGTGGTTACTGATGACTCTGGCAGCTCAGGTCTGGAGTGCTGCTGTCACCCCTTCAGGGGACAACTGTATTTCCCTATAGTAAATATACTGCTACCACCTTTCCTCATTCCTTGTACTTGACAAGTAAGCTGAGAAGCTAATTGTGTTGCTAGTAGGCTGATAGTGTATAAGACACCAGGGTACATGTATTGTCTCGAAGACAACCCTGAAGTTGGAAATCCTCTATTCTCCAACTTGCAGAGCAGGCTGTTGAGAGAGAAAGAAAACCTGCAGTGAGTGATGCCACTTTTCAGCCAGGGATATGATCAGGAATGATGAACACTACTTATCAGCTGGGAGATAAAAATGGAAATCACACAAAACCACATCCTCCCAACAGCTATTGTCACACACATCAATTGCAAGTTCCAGAGTAAAACTGCTGAACTGACGCAACTATTTTGCTTTAGCAGATAAAACAATCCTGGGGTCAGACTGAAATGACATCCCAGCACATTGTCCCACCATTTGCTGGTGCTATTTTAACATCCTCATGACAATGACAGCACTCAGGCTCTTGCAATAACTGGATAATAGAGAGGTCCAGGTCTGTGTTTCAGCTGTAAGTCTTATTTTTTTGGGTCAGAACAGGCCCTTAATGTTGCTTTGATGCAGATTTTTAGCAGCTTTAACCAAGAAAAGCTTTACATTAGAACTGGAGGATGGGAGGAGTTTGCTTCATTGGGCAATGGAATGGGATGCTCAAAGTCAACTCAGCTGGTGAACAGCCAACACTCTGCATGTACCTTCCTCAGGCAAAGATGCTGGTTCCAATTCAAGAGCCACCAGCAGAGGCAGGAGAGGAGAAGCAGCCACCTGGGTTAGGAGATGCAACCTGGCAAGTGCCTGTCCCCTCAGCATATTCTTTTCGCAGTCATGAAGGACAAATACACTGTTTTAACTGACACCTACTCTGATTTTAAATATATGTCATTTTCCCCATCTGAAATACAAAAATGCAAGTTCCAGCACTGCCTCCTCTTGTATAGGCAGATCCGCAGCTGAGCTTCAGGTACTAAGATTTAATGTTTCTGAATGGCAAAGAAAAGGATCAGTAAATAAAACCTGCTTCTTGTTCTCAAGAAAACAAGGTAGAAATAAGGGTAAAATAAGGGATGGGACCCATCTTCTCACAGGCGAAGAAAGGAGACTCAGTCTCCCAGGACCTACTGGGTCCTTTTAGGCAAAGGGAAGGTAGATCACCATGGCAACAGAGTATTTTATGAGATGCTTTAGTAGTGCAATGTGCTATGAATATAACAGATAAGGCAAAAAGCACTCCTCCTGCACCAAATAGAGAAGCTTTTAGCAAAAGCAGGGAGTGCATTTCTGTTTGCTGTCATTTCTGATACTGAAAAACCGATGCTGATACTGGATATCAGGAACAGAACTTATTATCATGGCTTAAATTCAGCTCTTTGGTGCCTGGGCTGCCTGATGAAGACACCCGAAGACTCACAGTCAGTGAGAGAAAGCTGTGACGAGGGGAAGGTCAGACTTACCTCTGGCCCAACACCTACCCAAAGAACCTCAACCATGTCATGCCAGAGTACTGCCCATCTGCACAAGAATAAGAGACAACAGCGTTTAGGAGGGTGGCTGCAGAGACAAAGGAGCACTCCATAGAGGTCTCTGCTCTGGGTAGCAGTGACAAGACACTGACATGGGCATCTGAGGGCAGCAAGGGACAGACAAGAGAAATTCAGGTCAGAGACATCACTGAAGCAAGAAAATACAACTAAAAGGATATCAAAGAAAATGAAAAACCATCATAACCTAATGAACAATTTAGAAATACCTGTATTTCTGTAGGAGCAACAGCCAAGGAGCTGGCAGCTGATGGTGGAATGTGTGCGTTCAATGACTAAGCAGCCACAAAACCCAGGCTTATGGGGCAACACTGCATAGGAAGAGCCCATTGGGAGACTGATGTAAGATAGGATTGAGGTTTATTTTTGCTCTAATGATAATTCATTATTTTGACTTGCCACCAAGAAAGCCATTTATGTTTGATATTTTTTGAGTAGGCATCTCGAGGAATGACACAGATGTATACACATTAAATTTACCCCCACCACATAGGTTTCAGTCACTTACAGGTCACATTCATTCATATCAAAGGTGATGAAATTAGGTTAAATCCAAACAGGTCCAGCTTGAGCAGCTCAGACCCGAGAGGAGCCAGAAGCAGAGCAGCAGCTGATACATGCCCTTACCACGGAAGTAGGGTAACACACAGTTGTAGTAATATTTTCAGCTACTTGCACACACTGCAGAATTGTAAATTAATTGTAACCACAGAGGAAAAAGACCTGGGGCTTGATGCAAACATCTGCTCCATGTGCAGAGGCACTCCGAAAAGGCCAATGGAGTGTGGGATGCATAAATACAATGGCAGAAAGCCATGCCAAAAGTCCTAATGTCACAACAGAAATCAAGGATTAAAGCTATTGTATTATCCAAATACAATATCCTACATGAAAAAGGATGCAGAAATAAACCAGAGAAAGAAATAGAAGCATTAGATGTAGGGGAATGAAAGTAAACTGAAAATAAAGGCAGCTTACACAGGGAACAGGTAGAAAGGGTAATAATGCATTAAACAAAATGAGTGAAGAGCACACAAGGCTGTTCCTTTTCTTCTCCCTTCTAAGCAGAGAGCAAGGAACAGAGCCAAAAAGTGACAAGTTTCAACTTAAAAATACAACAGTTAATTCAGACAGATAAAAATATGTGCTCCTGTAACTGAATATAGAATCAAGACCTTATCAAGTAATGAGTTCAGTGACTCGTAATACTGAGTGCAAGGCTCAGAATTAAAAGCTCAGATAATGGCAGTCAAAACAGAGAATGCTTCCACCTCAGTGAGGGGACAACTGCAGCCTGCCCAGGACCAGGGCAGAAACCCAGGAGCACCTCCACTGTAGGTCATTTACTTCTGCCTCCTCCATAGGCAAACCCAGTTTTCGTTACTGGTCAGGTTAACAAGAAGTTTGGAGTCAGATGCTAGAAGCAGGTGTATTTTAAGCTCAAAAGCTCATTCAGATTTGCCAACGACTGAAGATTGGAAACAGATCATTTCTTCATTATTGCTGTGGCAAATTCCTGGGCAACAGCTTTTAGATACACAAGGAAAGGAAAAGCCACTTTTTCTTCTTGTAGATTTGCTTTCATCTCATGGACAAGTTCCAGATACACTTTCTAACACTCCTTGGAGCTGTCAAACTTATTCCAAGGATGGTCTGGGAATAAGAGTTATTGCCTGAAGTTTGGTTACTATGGATAAAGCTTTAAAATCAAAATACAAGGTAAAAGTGTAACACACAAGGCAGGATTTCAAAGATCCTGTCTCCTGCAAGGCTTCAGCTCAGTACTGGGCCTCATTTACTGGTCCCCATTGGTAAACAGTTACATTTGACCATTGCCAAAGCTAAAAAGGATAGAAATAATGTCATCTTGAAATTGAAACCATTGAAACACTAACGTGAGGGTGCTGAGACGCTGTCACAGGGTGCCCAGAGAAGCTGTGGCTCTCCCATCCCTGGCAGTGCTCAAGGCCAGGTTGGATGGGGCTTGGAGCAACCTCTCCAGTGGAAGGTGGCCGTGGCCATGGCAGGGGCTGGAACTGGAGGAGCTTTAAGGTCCCTTCCAACCCAAACCAGGTTGGGATGCTGTGATTTAGCATCCCAGTGCTCCACAAGCTACACAACTTTCTCCCAAGTGATGCTGATGTGGAGCTCAGCAGAGAGGAGCAGCTGCACGCAGGAGGGATGGGTCCACACTGCAGCACCTTGCTTCTCCTCATCTTTCAGCATCAGCTTTGCTTGACTAAGAGCAGACACACTGCAAGGTTCCCTGTGTATACAACCCACACAGACCTAGCTCCATCCTTCTTCTGGATTAAAACACAGCCACTTGAGTAGCTATGAGTAGCCTAATAGTTTCAAGAGACATCACTTGAGCACTTAAAGCTTTGTTTATTTGGATATTGAGGTAAAATAGCAAGCTAACATCACTTTGTGAGCAAAGCCCTAGATATAAATGCCTTATTTACATACTTAGCTGTAGCCAGGCTGTCTTTGCAGGAGATCAAGCCCACCAGATAGGACTGAACATCCTTTATTTTAAGCCTACACAACAGAGACTGATTTTTGCCAGGAAAATGCCCATTTTCCATTAAAAAATCTCCAGTACATTTTTCTACAAACCCTGCCTTGGCAGAAACAGGAAACAAAGCAGCCTTTGAAGGTTGCAGAAGAACCTCAGTATAGTAAAATGATCTTAAATCTCATGCAATGAAGCCATTAAACTTTTCTAACAGAAACCAAAATGGGCTTTTTGCTGAATAAAACATCTAAAGTTCATTCAGTGATAGGATCTCAATGCCCTACTTGTTACCTTTTCAACCAGGAGAAAAAAAAGAGCCAGAATGGAGGTTAAATAATGCACGAGGTTTTTATCTAAAGACAACTAAGCTTAACTGCTCCAGTAAAGCTTTCATCACTAGGAACTTCTTTGCCAAGAGTATTCTCCCCTGCAGGCAATGATGTTGGACTTAAATCAGGCATTTCTGTCAGCCTCTTCCAGTTCTGCTTCCCATTAAGTCAAACCAAAGTTCTTTTCCCATACGAGTGCTGGGTAAAATGCCTGTATTCCCACATTCCATTTTCCTCTCTGTTCGTGATGGCAGACTTTCACCTGTTTGGGTACGGATCACAGTTTAAATTCCTAAGAAATATATCTGTGTGGGATACAGAGGTCTAAGACAACCATAAAACACACCCTTCATAATATTAAGGCAAATGCTCCAGAAATAATCCAGTTTCTCCCCTCCCCATGTTAAATTTATACACACATCTATGCAAACATCCCTATCTTGTGATTAGTTTCTTTTCCATTTGATATTTGAACTCCATAATTCAGGCTTTGGGAGGAATGTGTCGAGGAGGAAAAGCAGAAGAACAAGGGCTGAGTGCTTGGTACCTTTGTTAAGCAAGTTTTCACTACAACAAAATACAATCTTCTACTGATAAAGAACATCACACAACCTCACTACAGCAGCACTCAACAGGCCGACAGGATACAGGTTTTTCTGCTGCTTGATAAAGCATTGCACTGAAGGCATTTGTGCAGGAAAATGACAGTGTTCATGGAGCCCAAAATGAGTATTTTTTCCTAACAGGTTTATGCACAAGATGCTCAGTTTTCCAGAGAAGGGTCCTCACTCTTTACCCTTGAGAGAATATAAGGACTATTTTGGTTTGCAAGTGGGAGATACGTAAATGCTCTGCCTGACTCCAAGCAGTTTATCAGGCTTTAGCCATACTCACACCACAGAAAAGAAGCTTTTTGTGAGGGGTCCACACTTTTATCAAGGCCATTCTGGGTTTTTTTATACTAGAATTGCCTTTAGCTATTTAAAAGTCCCCATGAAGGATTCTGCACACAACCCATAACCTGAACACCCCAAATAACAGACATCCTCTAAACCCAACACAAACAGGATATTTTAAAGGGAGAGAATAGACACAAACTTACCCAAATGCTGGTACATGCTTTGCCTTCCCCTTAGCAAACCTCCTGCCTGCTTCCCCGTGCTCCCTTAGAAAAGCTTCCCTTTCCATGACATGTTCTGTTCAAGAGTCTTAAACATTCATTAAGCCCAACAGTGCTCAGAGATGTAGCACAGCTATAAAAAGGTTTCTGACTCGAGTGGCTACTGAAGGAACTGGCACCTGATCAAATTTTCAGAAGTTCTGCTCCCTGCTTGATGAATAAATCAAGGAATTATCAGGTTTTGGAAGGCTCCAGCACTATTTTAGCTCTTGCTGCCTCATGTACATATTAACAGGCCTATTTTATGGATTCAGCATCTAAGGCATAATGAACCGAAGGGCACAGTAGCAGCAAAACAATGAAAGAACCCAATCCCATAACTCAGCCAAAAGATCATAGTTCAGTTATGTTTCTATACATATTCAGGCATGCTAAATGCAAGATACTCAAAGCTGACTGAAACACTGAAAGATAATTCTGTGTTTTCTACACACTATAGTGTCTATGTGATGAGCACGTTCCATCAGGGGCAGCTTCTCAGTCACAGGTTATCTTGGAACACCCATTAGTTTGGTCTGGTTCATTGTAAGAACATCTCCGAGATGCTCTATGAATGAAGTCTGGGGTTTTGCACACTGGGGCATACTCCCAGGAATTAAAAGAAGGACAAATTCTATCATTAACTACTAAATTCAGCATAGTTCAATGTTTTACTGTCAGCTCAAAAACCCTAAATGAGTTCAGAGGGGCTTAAACCATGATCAGTGCTGTACTGGAGCACCCAGTGATGCCTCTCACAGGGAAAGCAGCCTCTATACAGGAAGACTGAGGAAAAGCTCCTTTCTGGGTCTTCCTAAGAAATGTATACATCCTATAAACGTATAACTAGGTCTAATATGATAAGAATGAAGGCCTTAATAAGGATTATCAGAGCAACCATGGATTCTACACATATACCATAGAATCCCAACCTGGAATTGGAAGGGAGCTTAAAACTTACCCACTTCCAACCCACTGCCATGAGCAGGAACATCTTCCACTAGATCAGGCTGCTCCAAGCTCCATCCAATTTAATATACCAAATACATTGTACAGTTTTAAAGCAGTTGCCTCCAAGGTGGGAAATGCTTCAGGGGAAGCTGCACTGAACTCTTCTGGTCAGTCTTTGTGTGTCAACCCAGGGTTTTATGGGTTTCTCTTCATAACGCTCATAATGCTGGAAAAAATCAACACTTTCAGGAGTGTAACTACAAAGAGAAACACCAAATATTTCGATACAAACAATGTACATCAGAGCTGCACGTTTCTAACTCAGCTGAAATTCAGTTTATTGTGACTCGAGAAAAAAAAATCCCACTGGAATACATAACCACAAAAGTTGCCCTGCACACACAAACAGAGGGGCTCCAAACCACCTGAAATCATGCTGCATGCAGGCACTGCTGAAAACACACAAATGCATCTTCCCTTGGTCAGAAACAAACTTTGGCAAAGAATGAGAGTGCATGAAGTTACAGAGCAAACCTACACTGTGCTTAAACTCTACTAACCATACATGAAGCCAAACAGAGGAACCTCCTTCTCCTCATCTTGCTCTGCTAAGGAAGTACAATGCAGCTGTAAGGGGCAACTTCAGGCTTCCCCTTTTCCTCCTTCTCCTGCCTGCTCCACCTCCCACAGCAGTAATGGGCCAGGAACTGTGTCTTGCTCTGCAAAACTGGCTCCTTGTTATGAATGGAATATTCCGGACTTCCACCCAGAATTGCTGCTTGTTTGGTCTACTGTAGTTACAGGAAAAGCCCATTTCTGCAGTCCAGAGGAGGCACCACTCAGTAGGATTGGTAGTAGGAAAAGCACTTAAAAGGACATGCCTGTTTCACATGAAAACCATCAAGTAACAACATAATTCCATCCTTCCTTAGATACTTCACTGTGTGCCCAAGAAGATAAGGTACTCGCTGTGCACACTTAGTGTTCCTGAACAGAAGAGCTGTCCTCTTAACAACATCGCACCCAACACCAGTGGCTGAGAAAGCCCATCTAATGTTCTGTCCACTTCCACGTTAGCTACCAGCACAAGGATGGGCAACCTTCCTAACCTGAGCTGCCCCATATTAAAATGCACTCATAACACATATCAGGAAGACAAACACAACAAGCCCTGAATAACCATGGGAGCAGGTTCAGGGAATATCCCCTAATCATGAGAAGGCCATGTGTCTCCAGGTCTCACAGCTTCTTCTAGACAAAGGAGCTAGGCAAGGGCATCACCAGAGCCCTGCATCCTAACAGCCCTGCTGCCTGCCCTCCAGCCACTTCCCAAAGCTTTCCATTTTACTCTCGGCAAGCCAACCCTTCTTTAATCCCGAACAGGGTAAGCCTTATGGCTCTCTTGGATTTGAAAGTGGGTCTGGACATGACAGCACTCCACTGACACTCAGGGGCTTCCCTGGAGCACCTCCAGGTGGGATTCCTGCCTGCACGGGACTCCAGACCTCGACACTGAAAGAAATGGGCAGGCTGGCTTTATTTGGACAATGCTGGAAAAAGAACCCATTCTTAGGCCCTGTATCTTGCACGTTCAGCTTGCAGGAGAGCCACTCCCTTAGATATCCCTTCAAACCGCCTCTGCCCTCTCCTCCTCCACCCTCTCTTCTCACTCTGCCTCTTCACATGGCAGAACTGGGGGGCGATGTGTTCCAGGCCTGCATCTCTGTCATCTCTGCTACAAGATGGAGCTTCGTCTCTGGAGCCCAAACAGCTCCTTCTCTCTGATTCAGCCTGACATGAGCACACTGAACATGAAGCTACAGCACAAGATGCTCTTCAGCCCTGCAGAGGCAATGGCACAGCATATGCAGGCTCACTTCTCCTGTACCTGAGATGTGCAGCTACCCACAAACTTCAGAGCAGCACAGACCCATTGCCAGCGACATGATCTACTTCTGACAAGGGACTTAGGCTTGAATTGCTTGTGAGTGGCATATGGCTCAAGAGTCATCTTAACCCCTGGGGTTAAAGGGTGCAAAAGAAAAGAGATAACAAAAGAAAAGATGGGGAAGGTCTCTTGTCTCTCAGACCTGTTCAGTGCTAAATCCAGAGCTGCTCCCTGGTGACAGGAGGCTGAAAATGAAACTTCAAAGTGGAAACACACTTTCACAGTAGCGCTAAAGCCCAGAAATGGAAGAAATCACCTTCAGAAAGATCCCACTTGAGTGTCCTCATTAAAAAGGGAGCCATAGGAGCACTGTGTTATCATGAAGGTCATCCAATATGGTTTTGAGTCTCCAACACTCAACTGTATTTATTGAGAGTCCAGAAACTACCATAGTTGGAGAGCATGAAGCATCTGCTACTGATAAGGTGAGTCACGATAGGAAATTCCCTGTATTTTCTAGGAACCAGTTAGGCAGCCAAAGACTGAAGCAGGGATCTGACTCCGTAATGCACCCACACGAATGAGAAGAAATAACTTCTATCAATAACCACACATTATATTTAACATCTGACTGCAGATTTCAAGCAGGAGATTAGAATTGGAAAAATCCTTTCAGGAAAACATTCCAGTTTAATCTGAATGCAACACAAATTTTGTCAGGATACATGAGAGGACAGAGGAGACTGGAAGAAAAACTGATTTAAATGAATGGATTTGAGGACATTTTGAAGGAGGAAAGTAAATACACAACAGCACCCCACAGCACTTGCCTCCATTTTCAGTACTGCACCATTAAATGTGTAATCTTTCAGCACATCTGTCCCTCCCCAAGCTTTAAACCATCTCGGCTCCTGATTTGTCTAACACTACAAAGGACCAAGCTCCTTTTCACCTTCCAGCTTCTTTCTACACCAAAAGCCTACACTAGAAACGTCTCATTTTGCACAGGCACACTCCTTGCCCTGTCCCCACACGACCTCTATCACAGAGACACTTCTCATTTCCTCTGCTGACAGCCAGATCCTTCATGCTGCAGAGCTGGTTCATTCTGTTCCTCCTCTGAGATGCTTGACAAGAAACATGAAAACCCCTTCGAGGACACATCCACTGCAGCAGCCACCTCTAAATTTGCCTCAGTAGTAAACCCCAAGCTGCCCTGACCTTTAAAAGCAACATGGTTATGTTCCCCTCTCTTGCTTCCCAAACAGCCTGCCACTACCTTCTACAAGAGAGGGATTGGGATGTGCAGAATCTCTATTTATCCAAGTTCTAGGTGTGAGGTTGGTCAGACAGAACTATAAGGGCTTTAAAAGTCAGGTCAAGCTACCTTCTAGTGAAGGAATCCAACTTCGTTGACAACATGGGATTGGTTTTGCTTTAGTAGGTACTGAAGAGATGCATCTTTTGCCCGGCACAAATTCAAGATCCAGCCCAACCTTTTCTGAAGTTATTTTATACTGTTGACCAATTTCAACACTTTTACTCCATGGTCAGCTAGGAGGATACAGGCTCAGTTACACTGATAAAGGCTCAGTTACACTGTGTTGGAGCATTGGCTGTGTACTCCCAGCTGTGATACATTTTTGGGGTTGACTTCTAATAGGATAACAAGAGCTCAAACATCTGTGTGAAAGTAGCAAACTAATAACACTTCCAGATAAGCCTCTAGGCTCCTAGAGTTACTGAATGCAGTAGCCTCACCGTCAGAGAGTGTGCAAGATGCCCTTCTTGAATTACCAGGACTCTTGATAAAAATCCAGTAGGACAAAAGAGAAATTCCACCTCCTTTTAGAATACCTGAAAGTTACATCCTCATCTGTCAGTGGAGTGAATTTAAATCCACCACACACCAGCAACACCCTATCCCAGTAAGTTGAAGTGCTTGGAAGGACAGCTGCCCATACCAGAGCACTGAGCAGAGTAACACGCGTTGTTCTTCACCATCGGAGTGGAATGCAGAGTTACATTTGAGTACAAAAAAAACCTATTTGCTGCTCCAAATAATAATCCATAAGAGGGAGTTAGGTCTTACTGAGACTTAGTTCTCAGTCAGAAGCTTCCTGCACAACCATGGACCAGGCATTAGACAAGACACTTGTAAGATGGGACAAACCCTATTTATCTGCAACAGTTACACTGAATTTCTCCATGCATGAACTTAAATATATATTCCTTAGCTAAATGTGGCACTATGTTTGAATAGTCTTTAATGCCACTGTAATGAATTAGCAGCAGTACGTGTACAAGGACAAAGAGAACTACTTAGTACTTGGCTGTTGACAAGGGTTTAGTTACCACAGCAGCACTGTAAAGAGAAGTGTAAGAGCAAGTTCAAAGCAGCAAATAGAAGCTTTCACCTCATTACAAAGTTTATTCTAAACTTTATTTAAAGCTGCATAAGCAAATCTATATCAGGTGATAAAGGTGACTACATCACCACACAGATCTTGGGCCAGCACCCACAGAACCCCCTTACCAGCATGAGATGTACCTCAAGATGACTTTTACCCCCATCCATTGGGTTTAACCTGATATAAAGTAGATGGAATTCTTTACAAATATTTACTAAGGGTTTGTGCTGACGTGTCAGATCACTACAGGTGGTAGTAACGAAGGCACAGCCCTGCACTGCAGCGATCCATAGCTGGGTTGAGTTCTGAAGGAGCATCAATTGGATCAGTATTTCTCCTCTTTTCAGACATCACGTGGCCTTCACTTGCAGAGCAGCCCTCATTCAGTACCGAAGCAGAATGAAAAGGATATCAATACAAACATACTAATATATCCAGGATCTTGTTTCTAGCTGTAATTAGCACTGCAGTAACAAGATGAAGATGCAAAATCTCGGTATTATAACCAAAACTTTTACATATGTAAATCCATTCAAAACCCAGGTCCCTCCTGTTTTGCAAAACTATCCCACAAATCCAAATTCCCTAAAGCAACAGGAAAGCACATGAGATGGGGAGGCAAAAACATGCCCTAACGTATTGTAAGTTATGCTACAGGAAACACTACCGAAACACAAACCAGACCAAAACCAGGATCTGTCACACAGATCTCTGGGAGTCTGAAGCAGAGGTCACAGGTGGCTGTTCCAGGAGACCTGCGCACCAAAATGCCAGCCTCAGCTGCATGCAGAAGAGTTGGTATTGGTACAAGAAGTGCCTATACTGTAAGAACAATTATGGATGCTCCCCCCATTCACTAGAACTGGTATTCCAGAACCAAGAAGGTTTGGGGTTGGGCATCACCTCCACGCAGTAACATTGATGGCAGCCACCAACAGAAGTTCCACCTGAAGAACTTCTGCAGAATCCATTTAGTGATGTGGTTGCTCCAATGTAATTTCCAGCTGACAGTGCTCACATAGCACAGCATCCCTGAGGGGCTCTTGCAGGATGCAGGAAGAGCTCAGTAAGTCTAGGATAAATGACACCAACAGGCATCAGGAATCCTACACTGCAGCTCTATATTCACTTTGTATGGATAAAGGGAGGACCCGAAGATTTTACCTGTGCTGGTATTGCATGAATAAGTAGATTTAAGCTGGTCTTCTCCACAGGGTACAACTCAGGCACCCTATTATTTACATGCAGAACATGTAGCTTCAAAATGCTCTTCAAAAACCAGTGCGTTCACATGAATCCTTCAATTCAAAGACCACCAACTCTCAGCACTGCATCACTCCTCACTCCAGTCAACAGCTGAATATGAGCACTGGCATTTTAAAAGTGTTTTAAGAAACATTTCATGTACATTATTGCTGTATGAGTGTTAGGAAGACAGAAGCATTTCCACAGCATGTTAAGAATAACACAGCAGGCAATCACCCCACAGCTCACAACGGGTGTATTTATCAACGAACCACTACACTGTAAATATGACCAGGGATGTTTATATCTGCAGAGTGTAAAATAGTTTCAAACCTGCAACTGAAATGTCAGTGTCAAGCCTAAAAGTTCATAAATGAGCCAAAGCGAGGAAGCCCCACCACTGCCAGGAGCAGAACTATGAGGATTTTGTCACCAAAGATGGGCCAATACCCTGAAGCTCTAAGGGAAGTTCAAGCAGCAATGTCATTTCACATCTAAATAAGACATTTAACCATTTATTTCATTTCTATCACCACATTCATTTTAGTCCTTTCATTCATACACTCAACACAAAGCCTAAGGGAAAAAGAATCCAAGCCTGCACCTTGAAGTGTGCTGCTCCAAGCTGAGGCTCCAGGGACATCCTAATCCTCCCATCCTTATCATCGGTCACCAAAACACAGGACTTATAAGAAGGTGAGATAAATGAACAGTCAAAACAAACACCAAATGCTGTGGAAATCTCAAAGGGTAGCCCAAGACAAATGCTAAACAAACCTGGTAGAGTCTAAAGGCTACACAGAAACCAAAGTGTCCTTCAAAAGGCTGCTCTGTCTTCCAAAACAGGGACAGACAAAGCACAAGGACTTTAAGGATGAGGAACAAGATGAGCAGCACAAAAAGGAAAGGCCATTGAAATCACCTGAAGCACATTCGTGACAGCAAATCAAAACACATCACAAAATTAACTACAGGCCAGCAATGTTCCAGTGCTCAGAAGCTATTCACACATATTGCACAGCAAAACTTGGTTTGCCCTCTGGTGTGCAGTTGTCTTTGGAGCATTGAGGGGTTGGGATCTGGGCTTAAGTCAGTCTCAAGACAGGCAGCAGAGCTGCTTAACTACCTGCTGTAAGTTACACACTTCAGCAGATAAATGTGTCAGTCCTACACATGGGTTCAAGATTCCCACTTGAAACACCAGAGGTTTCTGGTTCAATTCAGTAAATGCATCATTTGGCACAGAATTAAGGAGAGACGATGAAATTGTAAAGCTGCTTCTGGAAACAGTGGAATATGCCCAGATTACTATATAAAGATTCTGGAATTGCTACAGTTTAGGAATTTAGCTACTGTTACATACACTCCCAGCACTTACTGGCCTGGAAATGCCTCCTGGCCCTGGACTTCTTTCCAGGGCTGGCTTATGCAACCAGTAATTGAAAGCATTCCCCATCACGTCTCTCTCATTTGCTATCAGACACAGTAGATTTCAATGCAGCTTCTTCACAAAGACATGGAAGAGCCACCACAAACATATTTGCAAAGGTTGATGGAGCCTAACATGAGCTCAGGGAATCAAATGATCTTTGAGGAAAGACAAAGACAGAGCAGCAGAACCAGCAAGACTGACACAGAGGAGAAAACAGTATCTAGAACATTCAGCTGAGAGAAGAAACTTCGCTCCAGACTGTCAGTGTTCAGGCTTTCACAGCCAGACAGCATGAGACAGCTTAATGCAGCATTAAAGTAATCCCAAAACACATTAAGAGTAAATAAGGCCGGAAATGGTACCCCAGTGCCCAAGGCAGGAGGGCTGTAACTGGATGATCTTAAGGTCCTTTCCAACCCCAACCATTCTATGACAATATGGCAGCATTTCACCATCACATTAGCACCGCACTGTCTATTAAAGCTTACCAGGAGCCACATCTACCTCTGTTCCTTCACACCCAAAACTATAGCAGGGTACCTTCCCCTGCAGAAAGAAAGCTTTCATCTCTTCTGATCGCTGCTGGATTTAAAAGCTGTTGTGACAGGGTAGCAGACACATACAGGAACTCTCAATGCTGTTCACAAGCCTTTCTGGGTTCACAGCTATTCCTCACAAGCAGCATCAACACAACTGGCCCTATCCAAACACCAGGAGCCAACTCAGGATCCCCAGGCTCTCTCTTGTTACCACAGGCTGAAGGATACTACCTGGTACAGAAACACACATGTGCACTACTCATGGTACTTAACTGTGGCAGGCAGAGGGTTTTGAGGTATGAAAAACTTCCTTTGCTTTCTTTAAGCAAGCTTGGAAAAGACACTAGTAATGCTAATACATGGCTGTGCACTTCACTTAGGGAATGCTGAGTTTTGGTAGCATCTAACACAAGGGGAAGAGGCAGGGAGCCCAGAAAACTTGCTAAACAGTGCATTTTCAGATCAGCAACCCTGAAGCGAAACAGTTAGAACAGTTTCTACCCTCAGTGTTCTGATAGCACACCAAGAGCATTCAGAGGGTGCAAAGTTCGGGCCAGTGCAGCAAACCTGATCCCAGGAAGGAAAGCTCACTCACTGCAGCAAAAACCACCAGACTTTGTGTGCTGGAGAGCTTAAAATGGAAGCATTCTGTATGTGCCTCTTCAGGATGAGCCACCAAACAAAACTGAATCACTACTACAGCCAATGACTGGAAAACACGCTGATGGAAACCGATGCTATCTTTTGCCTCTCCCTCCTACCCATGAAAACGTCCTTATGAATACGCTGTTGCATGTTTTTGCAAAGGGGGAGAAAAATCACTAAGATCCATTAATCAAAATGGATAATAAATAACCAAAACGGATACAAAAATAAACAAAAACATTCATTATCTTTACTTTTTTTCCTTGAGTTAAGCTCCTGTTTCTCCAGCTACAAGACCCACAAGGTCTCCCCTTTCCTTACAATCCCTACTCTGCTTATATTCTTAAGCTATGGATACACAGCTGTAAAAAATGAGCAGCAAACAGATACTTGTGAAATGCATCACACACAGTCCTGCAGCTCTGGGGCTTTCAAAAGACCTATGTGTGTAATTAATTAAATAGGGGTGAAGAAGTTACCGATGTGTAGTGCATCTTGGTATGAAAAAGCGCCTTCAGAACAATAACCAACACCTCCATTTACCAAGTATTCTGATTAAAAAGAGAGAAAAAAGACAAAAAGATTCACATTGACAATGAGATAGTTGGGAGCTAAAAATAACCAGGCAGCTGCAATTCCCACCTTATGCAACAAGGCAGAAGTGCTGCTTTGTCCCCCTCCCCAAGCACACACACACACACACACACTCACTTCCTTCTTCATTGCAACATCAGAAGCTGCACTTGATGTTAAACAAGCCACAAAGTCCTGCCCAGGATTTAAAGTCACACCCCAGTAATTACATAAAATAAGCTCCTGGTACAAGTGGTTAAAAGGAAAAAAAAAAAAAAAGACAATTAATTTACTCCACTTCCATTTTGATTTTCATGCCAAAGTATCCGGACTGCTCATAAAATAGAAAAGCAATTTTCATTTCTGAGGTCTGCTCCCTCCACCCAGATGTGTCATTAAACCTCACTGCAGAACATCAGCATGTTCATCACACAGGGATCAACCCCCTCCAAACATGCAGCCTTTTAAGGAGAACATTTGAGGTGTATTTGATCTTCTGCTTTGAACGTGAAGCATAAAGGAGGATAGGGATAGTGGCCGAAGGAGAAAAACACAGGAAACCTAGGAAAATACAAAAGTAAAACTCACTTGTGCAGGTGTCCCATTCAAAAGGTGGTTCTGGACATGAAAGGGATATACAAAAGCAGCACAGACCCTCCAAAATCTTAGGAAGCTTCCAGTGAAAAGGCAGGGTTCTCCTCTGAGCTGCCCTTACAAAGGGGCAGCACACACCAATACATGAATATAAACCCCCCCTACATGATATACAGCTTCCCCCTAAGACAGAATAAATCACACAACAGTTATTCAAAAGACTTTTTGCTCCACTGATACTCTGACACTAAAAAGAGCAACTGGAAACCCACTGAGATGGCTCCAGGTCACACAGCTCACGTTAACCCCCCTCCAGAGAGAACACAGCCCTGTGGGGCCCAGCAGCCTGGGCAGGGTGTGCCACGTATCCAACCAGTAACCAAAACCTTCCTTACAGCATGCAGCGGGCACCAGTTAACCACCAAAGTGCAAGAACTCAGGGTTAAACACCCCGGGTTTTAAAAACCAAACCAACCACCACTCTTCCTTCTTGTTATTTCAACCAGGGCAGACCCCCGGGACTGCCATCCATTTCATTAGGGCATCCTGAGCTTTGCACAGCCCTCTCAAATCAGACCTCAGCTGGGGGGAGGTAGATTTCACCATCCATCCCCCTTCTACTAATAGCAAACACTTGTGGTTCTGTGACCTCAGCACTAGGAAGTTCCTCCTGCCAGGCAGCCAAGATGAAGGTAACTCTTCACATCCACATTCTCACCAGCTCCTGAGCTGCAGGAGTACAAAAGCACAGGGAATTTCATCCAGTCAGCTGAGCTTCACAAGAGTTCTTAACTTATGAATGATGGCACAAATGAAGCTGTCCTTTTTGTTTAAGGCAACCAGGAAGACAGAGATCATGAATATGAAAGTTCTTTGACTTCCTCTCTATGCACCCTTGAGACTTTTACCCGCAACTTCACTGACAGCAGCTGCAAATGCCTTTTGGATGGGGAGGCCCTGCCACCAGAAGCCATCATCACGGTTTGTGCTTTACATGCTCACCACCAATTCCCTGGGTGGCTCTGGAAGCTCAGCAGTGCTCAGGAAGGTTTCTGTGGTGCTGTACTGCTCACCTCAACTAAACGTCTACCTAAAAGAAAGAAGCAAACAGAAACTTTCCTCATTTCCATTAATGAAACTGTCCATTTGAAGAAAATTAATATGCATTGGTGCTACCCAGTCTAATTGCAGGTTCTTGGTTATATACTGCAAGTAATTCTCACACCTGAAGAATAAATAGGACTTAAGAAATAACTTTCCACCTTCACATGATTCCTGTCATAGGGTGCCATAAGCAGATATTTTACAACTGCATATCTAGGTAGGAAATAAACCTTTGTGTCTCGCAACACCCATCTGCTTACATGGCATCACCTTCCAGTCAGTATTCTCAGCGCCCATGAGGCAAGCATTCTGCTTCGGGGTTTCCCCCACTTCTTAAGGCAGGGATATTGTTAGATATAAAAAACACTGAACAACTAACACACAGCAAAATACATCAGCCTCTCACAAAGTCTTTCTTTGCTTGTAAAACATATCTAAAACACAGACCCATTTTAAAGTAAAACCATGTGCAAAGAATGAAAAGCACCAAACTTAGGTTCCCTAAAAAACTGGTTAGAAAATAAGGTAAAACACAGGGAAAGGAGATGTTTTAACTGTGATTCACGTCATCTTGGGCTCCAAACTGCAGGGGAAGGCACAAGTGCTGCTAGACCCAACTAGGGCACAGGAAACAGAAAGTGAAACTTGCCAGTTCACTCACTAACTTAAACTCCACAGTGGGTTTTGTGATAGTACTTTATTTTTGTAAGAAAGACTACTCACAGTGTCATTTAGCAGTGCTGCCCCTACTTCCCCAGGGGGAAACTTCTACCTTCCAGCCCCATCCTCATTCCTCACCTGTCTGTCCCTACCCCAAGCCTCTGCCTTTACTACAGGTAGTTATTCTGCAGCTGGATCGGTTTTCTCACCTGTATCACACTCTGACAGCACAAAGGTTTGTGCCAACTCAACTCAATGGGAGGAAGGAGAGCCCGAAGTAACAGTTGGGTTTAAGTCAGCTTAAAACTCATGTATATTCACAATTGATTCCATGCTCCCAAACCCCTGATCCCCACCGCCTCAAGCCCTGTGTCTCAACAGGAATCTGGGTTTGTGTTTTGCTTTCAGTCAATACATTTCAAACCTGTCAAGACACAGAAAACAACTTACTGATATAATCATGAGGAGAGGAAACTCCAAAGGCAAATGAAAATGGCTGGATTTAGACCTCAGTTGTCAAGGCTGTATCTTGACTTTCAAGTACATGAGTGTGGCACTGCTGAGTTTTGGGAGTCATTAAAGTGTAAAGAGATACCATTGTTAATGACAAGGTTCAGTTTTGGAAACCCCAATATCCAGTCTGTGGCTTTCCTAAAATAGGGTTTTTCTTCTTTTCTTGCCTAACTGCTGGCCAGGAGATCAAATTCCAACAGATACTTTATAAACAAACTATCAAATGAGGTTTTAACAACTATGACATGAGCATTCACAGAGAAGTTTCACAGCTTCTCAGAAGACAACCCGAGCTGGAACATAGCCAAACCTTAAGAGGCTTTTAACATTTGCTTCACACCTTTTAATACACCTTTAGTGACATGGTTTTGTGGTGTATTTGGAGTACCAGGGTAAAGGCTGGACTCGATGATCTTAAAGCTCTTTTCCAATGTAGCTGGTTCTAATAGTGAACTCTAAAATTTCTCTTGCCTACTACATTTGAATGTTAAGTCCAATTTACAAATTGCAAACAGGGCAGATTGAAAGAGCCGGGCAGACACACAGGGAAATTTCAGCTGAATATATAGTTATTCTTTTGGCAAGAAGGTGCTAGGGGCTCAACAGTGGCAGAATAAGTAATCATCATGCTGCTAAACTGCCAAAATTCACTCAGGCTGCAGCAAGACCTGCATGCAAACCCAGCCATGAAGCAGAAATGAAATGCTCAAGGCAGACTCAAACATGAATGCAGATGCTCCAGTTCTGCTCCAGAGCACTGTGCTCCAGTACTGCAGCAGCCTGTATCTACCCAGGGTAATTGCAGGTGAAGCCAGGAACAGCTCCTATGATAGCTGCAGCCATTAAAGCTCCTTAATGAATGGTCTAACAATAACCCAGGCATAACCAGTTCTCTTGTTGCGAGGGCCTTAACCATAAGAAGCCCCTTGAACATTCCTATAGCGTTTTCCAAAGATCTCACAGCATGAGGCTACTGACTGTGCTCTCACAGCCTTGTGAGGCAGGGATTACTCAACCTTTTTTTTTTCTCCTTTCATTTAAATACAGATAAAAAACTGAGGCAAAAGCTAGCAAACGACTTCCCTGTGGATACCCAGCTGACTGGTGCCATGCAGAATCCAGATCTTCCAGATTCCAGCCCTGTCATCAGCCAAAAGGCCATCATTATGAAGAAAGAAATTAGTCTGGTCTTATAAATAGCATTTGAATATAAGCCTGCCTAAAATATTTGCAAGGAGTTGACCTTGAACACCAGCAGAGCTGCACAGGTAGCCTGGGGCTCCAGTCACCAGCTTACATGTCACTAGTCCAGGGTTCTTATCCCTCTGCCTCTCAGGATGTCTCCAGAGCCTGACTCTGATCCCAACTGCGTAACAGGTCAGATCACAACCTCATCTGACCACCTCTGGCTGGTTCGGTCACAACACATCAAGAAACAGGAAGACTGCTCCAAAATATAAGCAGTGTTGTTCTAAAATACTCAGGTAGCAGGAAAGAGAACCAAGCCTTCGTCAGCAACTTACTGCTACTTTATTCTGAGGCACTAAATGATCATAGTCAGCCTGGCAGAAATCTCACTGTAACATGCAGCTGGAAACAAGAAACACAGAAAAGGTCCCCGACAGACCTTGAGTTTTGGAGCATTTTAGTCAGCCTTTATGATCTGAACTGCTGCTATTGGCTATCACACATTTACTTGCAATTTCTCCTGCTCTCGAATGCATGAGTTCAATGTATTTTGATTTATTTCATATTAATGCAGCGCTAAAAAGAAACAGGTTCTTTTCTGCATTACAGCTTCCAACACCTGCAGCAGGGCTAACTCCTGGACTACATTTCCTGCAGCAAAATACTAAGTCAAATGATTTTATAACAAAAAAAAGCCTCTCCTGTGCTTCTGCAAAGCCTAACTTCATTTGAAATTACATGTGCCTGCCAAGGCAACCCCCTAAAATATAACACAGAAAACTACAGAAGCAGAGTAAAAGCTAAATAAGACTTTGTGAGGTTAAAAAAGTAATTCCCGTAGTTATTTATTCTGGTTTTAGGCACCTGCACTACTACCTCCCACCTACCTGGGCCACTATCGAAGCGCTGAGACACACGACCTTTACAACTGTAACAGGATCTTTTAGTCTCTGGGAAGAGCTGGAAATGGAAAGCTTGTTATCTTCCACAGGGATCCTCCACAGAGAAAAGACACCACATGGAAATGCACACAAGAAATTGAGAAACAGCTGCCTGAATAGAACAAGGAGTTGGAATGTTTCTTTTGTTTCTGTTCCTCACTTGAAGGAGCAAAATGTGGCTCAAGGTTTTTTATGGGTATATAAAACCCTCTTGGTTTTGGCTGTCTGCTTCCCGAACGACGAAAAACTCCTGGGTACGAAAACATGAGGCTCTCCCACTTCAGGATCAGGCCTTTTCATGCAGAAGCAGCAGAGTGCAAACTCAGTGCATTCCCCTCAAGATGCCAAAACTGGTTGCATTAGTATGCAGTAAAGCACCACCTGACTGGGGCAAAGCAGATGAGACCTGTTAACAGAGACTGTTTCCATCCCAGCTCACATTTAGGGCTCCATTATCTTATCTGCTCTGCCACTCACATACTTGCCAGATAAGAAAAGTTTGCCCCCCCCCCCCCCCAAAGAAGCTTGGAGTTAAAACTGACAAGACAACCAACGTTCAGATTAAAAATAAGTTAAAATTCATTTGAGACTAAGATGTTCTGCAAGTGGAAAGGGAGGATCTTCTTGATTTCAGTTCATTTGCATGCTTTAGGTCAATGATCAGTTCATCTGAAGTCGAGAAACTGCTCAAGAGTTGGGAGGGGAGAAAAAAAAAAAGCCTGTTTTCCTTTTCCAATCTATGACTAAGAATGAGGCAAGCGAAGGGAGGATCTAAGATCCTGAAGGCGATGGCAACAAGAGGTCATTAGTTAATTCCCTCAGCAATAGATACTACTTCCTTTTATTAAATAAGAGCACGTTTTCATGCTGTCACATATTTTTCTCCTTCAGGATACAGCATAAACTTTACCTGAACCAGCCAAAAGAAGCATTAAGAAACACATCAGAAATCCTGAACTCAAAGGCAGATTGTCACAAACCAAGAAGTAAGACTTATCTGATTTTTATGCAAAAACCTGAAAGTTAAGAGAGGATTTCCATACTTTCTTACAGATATTATGTATCTTTGGCCTAAAGAGAAAGAAAAGTACCACCAAATTTGGCATAAATCTGTTTTAACCAGTGCTTTACTGTTCACAAATAAATTGCAGTCAAGTTTTTAATAGGAAAAAGAGACAAACCCCATTATAAGATTTAAATGAAGGTTCCTGTGGTTGCTTAAATCCTTTTTGATAAAGCTTACTCAATGTGCTCTTATGAACAACTGTTTATTATCTATATTACTACAGCACCTGTGAGCTTCAGTAAGACCTACAAAGCCACAGCAGAAGTGATGCCTGCTCTGAAGAGATTATCATCATCTAAAAGATGAATAGTTAAGAAACACAGGAGAGCACAAGGAAATAGATTACTGGAATTTATGCTCTCTGTACCTGCACTTTACTGCTTTCCCTTGTGCACTGGAAGGATCAAGGTGTAAGTTTTCTTCCTCTACCTGCCTCACCACAAAACCCCCTCCAGAAGTCTTGTAAAGACAAAAAAACCCATCTAGATGTTTAATGAAACATCCAGTGAGTTCCCATACTCACTCCAGTGCAATGAGCACATCCACAACTTTTGGAAGAACCCCAATTTAATTCACTTAAAGGAATTCTTTGCCAATTTACCACTAGCACGCAGGAGTGCATCCACCACACAGCAGCAGCCAGAGCTGTTTACAAAGCTTTCTGCTCAGTGTTAGACTGAAAATCCAAACTCTTTTTGCTGTGTAATAAATCAGTATTCTGCGTTTAACAATTTTCAGCAGCACCATATGCTATGTGGTCCCATATGTTCCATTACAGGGAAGAAAAACATCATCTCAACATGAATCATCAGTGACTATATTCTGTAAATCTGGCTTCAACTCTCACAGCGTTCATAGGCAACCCCAAATAAATCTGTTCAATTTTAGGCCAGATTTTGTGTACCAAAATTGCCGATCATTTAGTTAAAATTAAGGGGAAAAAAGAGCTTTAATGTAGGAGTCAGCACACTATTTGCATCTCTCCAGAAGCAGCCTCACCAGGCACAAAATTTGGCACCCATTTATCAATTCCAATCTAATAATGACATCCTGCTCATAAAATGATAATATCTGGTAGTCATAACACCTTTCATCTAAACTGCTTAATGTCTGTGAAAATACGTACACTACATACAAGATTCATTCCTCCCAGTGCTGCAAAGCAGCTACTCCGGAACGTGGCAAATGCCACGTTCTGTATCACAGTCATTCTAGAGAGGAGCTCGTAAGAAAAGTTAAAAACCCAAGCAAAGCCAAAACAAACCCATGTTTGCTTGTCAGGCTATAGGGAAACACAGTAGGCAGCAGATAGCTTCCTACAGAGAAGTTTATGCAGGACTTTGGGGGTAACATCTCCACTCTTAAAGTGACAAACAGCTTTCTCTGTCTTCCCAAAGCCACTGATGCTCGTGCTGAATCAAAGCCTCAAAGGCCTGAAGCCACAGCACACCAAGGTCACCAAGTGCCCTTCTTCCAAGGAATAACTTGGTCTCTTGGGTAACCCAGTATCAGAATTAACAGAGTGACAGCAAAAAGGGGGTGCAGATGGGGGGGGAATTCACTAGTTGCAAACTTTAAATGCAACCTGATGAAGATTTGTTCAGCTGAATGAGTTATGTTCTCTAGCTTTGCCCAACTAACCCCGGCTATCCAACCATGCCCAATTATACTAATATTCAGAAAGACAGACTGAAATTAAGCTTAATTTCAAACTTAATGTCCTTATTTGAAAGCCTTTTGTAGCTCGGCAGGAAGACATGCAACTGCATGTTCCCACTTCACTACTGGCTTCATTAAATTTGAAAGAAACCAGAGTCCATTTTGACCTAATATTCAAGTTGGGGGAAAAAATAGTAATTACATCCACATCAAGCTATTACCTGTTCAAGGGCATAAGTGCTTCATTAACAGCTCAGACAAACTTGTTTTGTAAGCTGCCTAGATTAAATTTGAAATTTCCCTGCCCTTACAAATTAAATGAACAATTTTTGACACAAAGGGAAAGTCCAGTAAGAAAAACACAAACACAAGGCTGAGGATATAAACAAGCCAACTTCCAGACTGCCCAAATCCAATGCATTCCTTGCCAACCTCAGTAAGAATGAGCTTACCCAAGCCACCCAGCCCACCTCATTTCAATAACTTCTTTAAAAAAAAAAACCAAACAACAAATACTAGCAGTACTCCAGGCTACTTCTATCTGAGAGTAAAACCTATGGATCTTTACAACATAGAATCATAGAATGGTTTGGGCTGGAAAGGACCTTAAGATAACCCAGTTCCAACCCCTTGCCACGGGCAGGGACACCTTCCACTAGAGCAGGGTGCTCCAAGCCCCGTCCAACCTGGCCTTGAACACTGCCAGGAATCACAGCCACAGCTTCTCTGGGCACCCTGTGCCAGAGCCTCAGCACCCTCACAGGGAAGAGCTTCTGCCTTATATTTAACCTGAACTTCCCCTGTTTCAGTTTGAACCCATCACCCCTTGTTCTATCGCTACAGTCCCTGATGAAGAGTCCCTCTCCATCATTCTTCCAGTCTCCTTCAGACACTGGAAGCTGCCCTGAGGTCTCCACACAGCTTCTCTTCTCCAGGATGAACAACTCCAACTTTCTTAGCCTGCAAACATAAAATCCTCACATTTCCAACGGGAAGGAAAAATAAAATACTGATGTAAAAGCTCTACAGAATAAGGAGAAGACGTCATGTTAGAAACATCGCTCTTTAATGCTGCTAAGTGGAGCTTTACAAAGAGTCAACAGAAGCTGCCACAGTATCACAACTAACCAGGAGGGCCATGGGATTTCCAGCATCCTTCAGGAGCTGGACGAGCACACCCAATTAATTTACTTTAATTTCTATTTCAACTTTCCTGCTCATTAATCAGGTGCTGAGGTTCACACAGATCACAGTTCCTGGTGTGCAATACCCATGATGATCTTACATAGTGTGCACTGTACGATCACACTGCGTGCTGTGAACTCCGGCAGCAGATCCAAGAGAAACACCAGAATGTGCTCTACCTATGGAAAAATAGGAAGAGATATTTCCTCTTTCACACCCAGAGTATCCATGGAAGCCCAGTTTTATCAGATCAATACTTTCTACAGTATGTTTCACTCAATAAAGTCAAACAAACCTGCCCAGTGATTTCATAGAGTGATAACAAGACAGTGTCAGGAAAACTCCCTGAGCTGCCCTGCAAAGAACTCCTGAACAAGCAGGTGAAATGCACTTGCTCAATGTTTATTACACAGCCTTAACCCAGAGGCAATCAAATCAGGCTGGTTCAATCAATGATCTTCAAATAAGGAAGTAGTTTGAAAATCGTAAGCTTAAAACACTCTTTTAGGTTTACTTCTTCTATTTCCCCCCTCTGCTGTGTAAAAGCACATCTGTTAAAAAAGCTGAGCATGTGCTGAAGTATAATTCCATAAAAATCTACTACTTGAATAGCTAGGACATCAAAATTGTACTCTTATTCAAACACAGTTTGCTGTAAATGTTGTGCCTGAACCACAGAGTGGTTCTGCTGGAAGAATCTGAACTCTCTTTTAGAGCAAAAGGTCACTTTTCTATTTAAAAACATCAACCTTAGACACGAAGTTTTTTTTCCTGTACAATCAACAAATAAGTAAAACGGAAAAGTGTTTCATTAACATCTCCTCCTCTGTCACTTCTCAGAGCCTGAATGTTACAGCATTTCATGAAGCTGCAGAAGAACCTGGAGCAAAAGCCTGTAAATGGAGCAAACAACTAATCCATGCTCCTGGTCCAAAGTCACGGACCTTACCCCTTGTGCAGCAGACAGTGCTGCCCTCCTCCTTCCCACCTCAGGGGTTCCTCAGCAGCCTCTGTCAGCCCAGCAAACTCCAGCCCAGCTACACACCAAGGTTTTCTTCTACAGGCAAGACAGCTGATTTGAGTCAGAAGAGAGAGAGCCCACTTCTGTTCAAAGACCACCCCACCCTGCAACACGCACTGAACAGCAAAAGCCTGTTGACACAAGGTCCATGTTGAGAATGCATGTAAGTAGAAATAGCTCATTTATAAAAGTTTTGACTCACAAGGATCCTTTTTAACTGATAATGAATGCAACAAAGCAAAAGTACCTACAGAGAAGCACTGTAAAGAATACACATACAGAAGAATTAATTTGCAACCAAAAAACCCTCCTATTGGGAAGATGGGAATAGCCCAGCTCAAGTTTTCCTCGAATCAGATGCCAGAGGAAGTTATACATAAGAAAACTTGATTTGACAAACCCTCAAAAAACTACAAATTAAAGCAGATATTAACAGTTTGCAGCCTCACTGTAAGAGCAGAAAAGGTATCTGTCAGATATTTTTATGAATTCCAATGTTTATGAACAGGCATTTAGATTTAAAGCACTCTTCATATTGTTACATTACGCCCTGGGAGCTCAGAATTACCTAGCTACGAGAAATAACACAGTTTTAAAGACATAAACAGAGATGAACAAGCGTGATGTATTACTTCACAAACAACTCATTATCAGTGTAGCAATGCCAACACGTGTGCTCTAATAAATCTAGTACAAGATACATTAAACTAATGACCACTAGCAAAATAAGCTAAAACAGGAGCACCATAAACCACAGCCCTGCTGCACTCTTACCCAGTTAACTTCAAATTAGGCTGCGCGATTAAAACAGCTTCCACGGGGGAGGTGAGGAGTGTCCCACATCGATCCACAGCCCCCAACTTCTGCTTTAGATCACAGCCCTGTACGGCGGCGGGTGCCAAGCGAAAGCCTCTTGGCCAGAAAGTGGAACTGAGCACAGCTCTCCTATGGGTGAACTCCTGCGAGGAGGCCACACCAGCACCTCCTGTGTGGCTGTTTTAAAGCAAACATGGCAGCTGGCACTAGATGTGTGCTGAGCACTCACACACCTATGAGCTCAGGGTTCAAGTGCTGGAGCGCAGCCCAAGAGAGGACGCTGGTTATGGGAAGCAAACCCCACAGCAAGCTGCTCTGCCAGGGCTGAGGAAGGGAGCAGGGAAAATCTGAATGCTACAACTCATGGGCTACTACGTTTGAGCAGTACAGCTATAGGATTAGGGAGCCAATTTTGCTTAAGTTCCTGGGGGAAGACACGAGATTATATATATATATATATATGAAACGAAATTCTAAGGGGTTAGTCTTGCCTTGCCTTCCCCTCCTTTCTCCTTCCCACACAAATACGAGTACTACTAGATGACATTCAGCACCTACAGCAAATCACTTCTCGATGTCATTAAAAGGACAGACTGCATCTGTTAGCACCAGACCTACGCAATTACTTGCAACTCAGCCTCAAGAAAGCTGACAGCAACCGAGCTGCCCTGTGCGCTGGAGTTTCACTAGGCCGACACCAGCGCCGTCCAAACGCCTCACGCATCCGAGGGATAACCCCAACGAACAAACGCCGTTTATCCGAGCTGAGGCAGTGTCCCCGGCTTGCAGGTGAAGGAAACGCTTTCCCCCTCACCTTCACGTCTGCCTTCCCTCCCTGCATCTCCCCCTCTGCCGTCCGGTACCTCCAACTTCCCAGGGATCGCTCAGCGAACCCCGGGTTAGCGCTGCATCGCTCGCTCGTCCCGCAGCCACCACCGCTGCCTCCCATGCCAAGCCTGCAGCCCCGGGGGACCCCCACCGCGGGCACTCCCTGAGGGAGCTGCGCCGTGAAGCACCGTCGGACACCCGGCCCGGCAGTAACAAAGTGCTTCTTTAGCCCCAAAAACCACTGCCCCACACACACACCACCACCACTCTCCCCGGCGGGATCCAGCCTGTCAGCCGCTGCCCGCCGCGCCTCACCTGGAGCCGGCCAGCGGCAGCGGACACGGTTCGCGGCGACCCGGAGAGAGGCGTGAGGAGAAGGGAAGAGGAGGGGAAGGGAACGCAGCGCGCCCGCCGGGCCGAGCCCGTCCCGCCGCTTCCTGCCACGGCCCCGCCGCTGCCTGAGGTGCGGCTCCCTCAGCCAGGCGCGCCCAGCCACTCGGCGATCGGCTCCACGGCCTGCCCGCCGCGGGCGGGAGCAGCCATGGGCGCTCGGCGGCGCAGGGCAGGCGGCGGAGCGGCGCCGCCGCATCGATGAAGTGTCGGCGCTCGACCCAGCTGCCTGCGCACGCCACGCTTGCCCCGGGCCGGCCGTTAACGGCCGCGGTGGGGCCGCCCCTCAGAGCAGTCCTGATAGGGCCTGCGGCTGCCGGTGTCTGGATCCGTAACGGGGCGCGTTTGTGCGCGTGTTCGGTGGTGTCAGGGCCCACAGTGCGCTCAGGTGTGTGAGGGGCTTCTGGCAGCATCAGCGTGTGAAGAGTGGTGTTAGGCGCGGTGAAAAGGCCGTTCTGAGGCTTCAGATACTTGTTAAGAGGGTCAGGGTTGCTCCGGCATTGCCCGTGGGTGCTGTGATGGGTCACATCAGGAGGCGATTCCTGGTAACAATAAGCCCACCCAAAAAGCTCTTGTCTGACTTAGTGGTGTTGCCTTAAGGAAGAAAAGCCTTAAAGGAGAAGAAGGAGCATTAGCAGTGGTTAAGAAGTCTGGGTTTAGCTTGGAGAAGAGATAGGGTAGGGTGGTTTAAAGCTATTTGTGAATGCGCCATCCCTGGCAGTGTTCAAGGCCGGGTTGGGCAGAGCCTTTGGTGGCATGGTTTAGTGGGAGGCGTCCCTGCCCATGGCAGGGGATTGGAACTGGATGATCTTAAGGTCCTTTCCAACCCAAACCGTTTTATGATTCTATTTCTGCCACACTATGTTGCTCTACAGCCTCCGAATTTAGGAGCAAACAATTCTTTATAGCTGTTAGAGACTCACAGTGGCTTATTCCCTTTTAGTTCTTTTTTAATTGCTTGCCTTTTTTTGCTAAACAAAACTGAAGGAGCAGAGCTTTATCTTCCATCAGCGCCTCATGCAGCCTCACTCTCCTAACTTGTTTCTAACAGCTGTTTTCATAGCACCATCATCATACAGCCCTTTGAAACTAAAGATACAGAAACTTGAAAGCTGTGTTCCAGGCAGAGGGTGTTGGTGGTGTTGGTATGCACTCTGTGCTTCAAAGGCCAAGGTACTGTATTACATGTTTCCTCATTGCAGTCATCTAATTTATACAATAAACGAGTTGCCACGATCTGTGTTTATATCTGAGCTTCATAACTTTATTTTTCTCTGTTTCTTACAAATGGAAAGAAAAAGATGGTGATTGTGACTTCTGTGTCAGCTGCTCTGTGAATAGCTAGCTGCTGCTGACAAAGCAGGAGGCAGGAATCTTTCTTCAGACTGAATGTATATAAAACAACAAGTTGGGGTGAGAAAACCAGCTTTGATGAAAACATGAGCCAAGAACAACAGTTTGCTAGAGAAGTTCCAGCTTCCCCTGATAGCTCTTTGGGGTGTAGACAGTTAAGATTTTGCATTTGTAAGGGAAACAGGGCATTCCTTAAAGCTGAACCTCCTCCCTTGGGTTCCCACTGGATGCCTAAGAGATGACAGTAGAGGGTGTCTCCAGAAGGCTAGTATTAAACATAAGGAATTAGTCCGGAGGGAGCAGCAGCAAGTGTAGTTCCATTTCTGACCACAGAATGAGCTAAAACCTTTGCATCAGCAAAGTGTGCAGTTTGTTACTGGCTGCTCACAGCACCTTTGGTTCAAAGGATTCTTGTGTGCCCTCCCATTAGTAAATGCACCAGCTCTTTATGTGATGTGTGAGGGGTGGGATGCTCTCGGGATAAGTCCGCTTCTGCAAAGTGGTGAGGCAGTGTTGTGTGGGGTAAATCAACCTCAACAAGGGCAGCCTTGGTTCAGACACACTTGCAACTGGTTTGGTATCCACAGTGGTACGAACCAGGCTTGCAGGAGCATCTTCATGGCCTCCTCTGGACTTGCTTCAACAGCTCCATGTTCTTATGTTGGAAAGGTGGAAAAGATGCAGGCAGGAAATGGGGATGGACTGGGGGAAATAGTGTTTATAAAGCATTAAGGGGCTCTGGTTAGTTTTGAGAGAGGGCTTTAGTCAGTCCCATCTCTGGTTTTAACTGTGTGACCCTATGACTTGGGAATGTTATTTGAACAACTGGAACCAGGTGGGGAGAGGACAACCCCATGGGCACTGGGTGCAGTATGGGCACCCAGTCAGCTCAATGGCGCCATGTGGTAGCTGCCGCCACTCCCTTTCCTGTTCTCCCCTTGTCTGTGGGCAGCCCTGAGCAAGGGGAAAGGTAAAGGGTTGCTTTAAATCGGACACAGAGTGCTGGGAGATGCTCTGGGTGGTGTTGGCTTTTGGCTGTGTCTTGGCCTCTTCTCCTGGAAAAGGTGGTTTTGACCATGCTTGGCTTGTTCTGAGTTAACCGTTGTCAGTCAGGGCAAGCAGATCTTTGGCGCTAGCTGCAGGGAAACAAAGTGCCTACATTGTTGTTATGAGTCTTTTCCAGAGCAAGGAGCCTGACCTGGAGCTCCTTGCGGCTGCTGAACGCCTGGTTCAGAGAGTCTCTAAAAGCGTGGCAATGCTTTTGACCTCAGTCCTGCTTTAGTCCCTCTTTTCTTCCCTTGGTGAGGTGATTATAGTGTCTCAGTGAGTAAGTTGTTCATTTGAGGAAGGCACCTCACAACGGTTAAGGGAACTTCTAGCATGGCTCTGCTGGAGGCAGCAAGGCTACTTAGTTCCTCCCTGGTGACTTAGATCTTCAGAAGAGGGGCTAAATGAGACATTCAGCCTGAAATATCAATGAGAGGTATTTACATATGGGGCGGGATCCTGGTTTGAAGAGTTCCTGTGTGTGAATCTCGCCACAGGATCTGTAATCTTGGTCCTTAAATGTGTGGCGGTGCCTCGTCGTGGGGATAACCTGTTCCCGCTTCTGCAAAAGCTGCTGTTTCTTGGCATAAAGCTGCTGCTTCCCCTGGTGAATGTGAGATCACAGAACGGTGACGGGGCTTCGCTGAGAGTGTGGAGGAACAGGAGTTAATTCCTCCATTAAAAGAAACTGGCAGGAGGGGAGTTAAGCGTCCTTCCAGTTACGGCACCGTCCTTATCCCGGGAGTGGGCGCGGTTTGCATCCTGCAGTACCGCCTTCTCACGGCAGATGGGGCCCTTCTGGTGGCAAAACGGGAGCACGCGGTGTCCGGAGCCCGGGGCAAAGCCCCTTGATCCGGCAGCCTGGCACCGAGAGCCCACAGCCAGCGCGGCTCAACCCTTGTCCGGCGGGGCCGGGTCTCGAACCGGCGCCTCCACCCGTTCCCCCCCTTCCAGGGACCGCTTTAGGTGCCCGCCGCATTCGCCGGTCTGCAGCGGCGCGTCCGCCCGGAAGCGGAAGCGTCGGGGCGGGCCGCGGCGGCGTTCCCGGAGCGGCGGCTCCGCGGCGGCGGCCTCGTCCCGTCGCTATGAGCGCGGCCGGGCTGGTGTCCGCCACGCCGCCGGCCCCCGCCACGCCCGGGGCGCCCGCCGCCGCCATGCCCCCCGGCCCCGACTACTACGAGGAGGAGGAGCTGGAGAGCGCCGAGGAGGAGGACGGCGAGCGGAGCGCTCGGGCCCGCGACTCCGATGAGGGTTGGTAGCGGGGCGGGCCGGGCTGGGGTGCCCTGGCAGGGTGCGGGAGCGGTGGGGAGAGCACATGAAGGGGAGCCCTGTAGGGGAGGAGAAGGGCGAAGCGGGTGCAGAGGTGGGATGGGATAGGGCTCCCAGGTGAGGCAGAGGCAGTGAGGGAGGGGAGAGCGCTGAGGAGGCGGGACTGGGGGTGTGGGACAACAGGGGTGGAATACGGATGTCTAATGTCATAGAATCATAGAATAGTCAGGGTTGGAAAGGACCTTAAGATCATCCAGTTCCACCCCCCTGCCATGGGCAGGGACACCTCACACTAAACCATGCCACCCAAGGCTCTGTCCAACCCAGCCTTGAACACTGCCAGCGATGGAGCATTCACAACTTCCCTGGGCAACCCATTCCAGTGCCTCACCACCCTCACAGGAAAGAATTTCTTCCTCATATCCAATCTAAACTTCCCCTGTTTAAGTTTGAACCCGTTACCCCTTGTCCTATCACTACAGTCCCTCATGAAGAATCCCTCCCCAGCATCCCTATAGGCCCCCTTCAGATATTGGAAGGCTGCTATGAGGTCTCCACTCAGCCTTCTCTTCTCCAGGCTGAAGAGCCCCAACTTTCTCAGCCCAGGGTGCGGAGCTTGGGGATGTGTCTGTGGTGGGAAGGGAAAAGGAGGCAGTTGAGTTGTGCAGAGAAGGGAGTGCAAGATGTTAGAGGGGAGAGGGGCTTTGCAAAAGAACCAGGACAGCAGTGTAGAAGAGGGAATGGGAGTAAAACCCAGAGTATCCTGTGGTGTGGGATGTATAAGGTGACAAAGGAGATGAAGAGCGGCCCTTGGGCAGTGCCTGCTGCTCTGTCAGCCAGTCCTCCACCATGTCTGGGACATTCAGGAATGAGGTCCCAGAGCCAAACCTATTGATCTCTCTGAAGGACAGCAGTGTGCAGGTGCATGGAGAATAAACCAAAGTCTTTTATGGTGACCTGGACATTTTAGTATTTTTTCTGTTTTGCAGCTAAACCTGTTTTGATTTATCTTTGGTGTATAAAATAAAATTGTAATACATGTAAGTTTAAACACATTTGTTCCTAGCTTTCAAGAAAACCAAGTCAGGTTTGATTTAAGGGGCCAGTTCCCCTTGTCCATGTGTAGGGAATGTAGCTGTAGTTCAGGCTTTACCCTGCCTACCACAGCTTCTCCAAGCTGGAGGCACAGACCTGTCCTTTGGGAGGAAGGGTAATTCATTCTTGGCTAGCCATGTCTTATAAATAGAGGCCTGAAAAGCCATAGCAGAAAGCTAGCAGCCCCGTACAGGTCTAATTTCGTTGTAGTTTATATTATCTATTCATAAAATTGGGGCTATCTTTATGGCAGTGCTTGTCTTGGTGTATAAATGTTGAAGTACTTCTGTGTGACGTGTAGCTGAGAAGCCAAGTTCAGATCCCAGCGAGTCACTTTGTTACCTTTAGTGAGACCTTTGTGGTCAACCCTAACAGCATCTCAGTTGGAGTATGTTTGTCCAGGTCAAGATGCAGAATGAGCTACAGCTGTTTCAGTCATTGTCTTCCAGATATGTTGGGCAGGAACTATAGGAAGAAGCCTGTGAAATGGTTTTTAGAGTCTTCAGACTGTTTCTGTCTCACAGTTGCATGTGTGAGCCTTAACGTAGAACCTGCTGTCTTAAACCACAAAGAAATTGGCAGCCTATCTTAAGCTGAAGTTGTTTAGACTCAATGTACCAGTTCATTGCAGAACTACCCGAGGGTTTAGATTGGTTACCTTCCAGGAAAGACAAGAGATTCATTTCATTTCTGACTTTATCTCTCCAGAGGCCCATCTGTCTGGTTGTGTGTTTGAGGTTAAATTGCCTGAGGTTTGGGGAGTTTGTTGGTAAATCAAACTAGTTTGGGGTTTTTTTAACAAGTCATTTCTTTACCTCATTTAGACACTGAGGATGCCAGTGAAACCGACCTGGCAAAGCATGAGGAAGAGGACTTTGTAGAAATGAAGGAGCAGTAAGTAACCCGTTGTAATCAGAAGTAAGGTAATCTGTTTATTTGGTTGATGGGTTTTGGTTTGGGTTTTGCTTTTAATCCAGCTTTTCAAAGTTTTGGGCCGAGATTGAGGGGTTTTAAGTGCCTAGCCCAGTGCAATAGCTAGTGAGTCCGTATACTTGTGTATCTTCTCAATTACTTCCTCTGTGCTATATGTATTCAAGAAACTAAGTGCTGCTGCTATTTTGGACACAGGAGCAGGAGTTTCTGGGAGCAGCTGAGTTTTGCTGCAAATGAATCCTGCTGCAGACAGATCCTTTAAATAAAATAAAGTATCTACTTTATATAAGCCAAGCAAAAAGCAAGATGCCTATAAAAAACCCTTAAACAGTAGGATGCTGTCCAAGATGATGGGATTTTGGGAGACATGAAATAGTTTCCCTTGGTACTCAGGTGTATTTGCAGCTTTTTGTGCTCTTGCTAGCTGGCATGGTTTTAGACAGGTCAGGAAGACTTGGCCTGTGTTAAAGCACGGGTATGTGGTGAAGGAAACACAAGTTTGCAACAGCACCAGGAATAGAGTTTGGGGTCTTTATAATGTCAAGACCTACATGAGGAAACATCCTCTGTTTTATAAGTAGGGAGCTAATACACAAAATATTAAGGCTTGACGAAAGTGGCAGAATGATTCTGGTGTAAAGTTTCTGACATCTGTAAATCTAAATGTCATTTTAGATGTCAACATAAAAAAATAAGTAAAATCCTATTTTACCCTGAACTGCTCCCAAAATAATTGGTTGGGTGCACTGTAAAACCAGTGGGGTTGGCAGGGTTTATAGAGAGAATGTTAACCTTTCTTTTGAATCCTATTCTTTTAGTTGTTGTTGTTTCCTGAAGTTCTCCAGAAAAGTTTTTAATTCCATGTAAACATGTTGTAACTTAAACAGATGGTGAAATAAGCTCTCTATGCTTGTTTCTCGGAGTAAAGCTGCATGCTGTGTCTCTTTGCAGGATGTATCAGGACAAACTGGCATCTCTTAAGAGGCAGTTACAACAACTGCAGGAAGGTGAGCTTTGAAGTCGGGAGCTGTTTTATTCCTAAACAGTTCTCAGCACTTTGCAAAGGTCATAGAGGGATGAGAGGGTTGAAAGATGTAAGCAGGATCCTTCACTGAATGGTGTCTCTCTGTCATGCTGCTGAGTGAAAAAATCCTAGAATGGTTTGGGTTGGAAAGGACCCTAAGATCAGCCAGTTCCAGACCCCTGCCATGGGCAGGGATGCCTCACACTAGACCATGTCACCCAAGGCTCTGTCCAACGTGGCCTTGAACACTGCCAGGGATGGAGCATTTGTCACTTCTCAGGGCAACCTGTTCCAGGGCCTCACCACCCTCACAGTAAAGAACTTTTTTCTTATATCTAACCTCAACTTCCCCTGTTGAACCCATCACCTATCACTACAGTCCCTGATGAAGAGCCCCTCTCCAGCATCCTTGTCGGTCTGTTTCAGATATTGGACTGCCACTTCTCATCCTTTTTCCCTATAAACACTCGTAGTTAAGTCTCTATACTAAAGCATTTCTTAAAATTCACTTTCTGAATCAAGAAACCAGGGATTGTGCTTATCAAAATAAGCCAAGCTAGAACTGTAGTTTTCTGATTCCAAACGTAAGCATTTGTATTTCAAGTGGTGTATGGCTCCTTGAGGAAATGTAACATTGCTTCCCACAAATTGATTTCAACTAGGTACTCTTCAGGAGTATCAGAAGAGAATGAAGAAGTTGGACCAGCAGTACAAAGAAAGGATACGAAATGCGGGTAAGCTGAATTTCCTTCTAAGATGCTGTACACAAATGTAATGGGTTTTATAACATCTGAAGAGAAATCATGGTAATTCTTCCTTCAGAGAAAGGGAACTTAGTGGAGCAAAAGGTTCTTTTGCTTCTGAGGGTATAGTGTAGGGGGTTTTGAGTCTACAAAGCATGACTGGATCTATCTTGATTGTTTTTTTTCCCTTCATCAGCATTGTTTGACTGTTTCCTGAGCATGATGAAGAATTTTAGTCTTCATTTGCGTGAAAAAGCACAAGTAAAATCATTTTGGTTTTGTCTGGCACTGTGCCTGACCTACATTCCCCCTTTTTAGCTTGTTCCTTTGTGCAGCTTGCCCAAAGCCTTCAGGTAGGCTGTTCCTTTTGGTGTGCAGGATGGAAGGTTAGGACTACATGCTTTCCCCAAGATTGGGTTTGTGCCCTGGCACAATGACCACGGAGGTTTTGCTGCTGCAATTGCTAGTCTGTGTAGCTGCGCCATTGGCTGGTCTGCCTGCACTTTGTGTTCTGCTCTGTTTCAGGAGCAAAGGCCTAAGTTAAGGTGCCTAACTGTCAGCCTTTCTGGGTAACCTTTATTGTGTTACTGCAGAGAAATGGCATAGAAATCAGATCCATTTGCTTCCTCTTTCTCTTTCTTGTTCTCTTTCCAGTAGCTTCTTTTCTCAGATACTAAAGCAGGGCCTTTTATAAAAGCTGTTAAGTACAAATAGGAAACGTAGCTGTTTCTCCTTTAGAAAAATGGGATGAATCCTGTAATGCCTGGGCCATTATTCTGGCAAATAGGACAGGGAGGCAGTGGCACTTTTATGATAGCTAGCATACTCTGGAGTAGCATCAGTTGTGTCTTTCTAAAAGTGCTTGTGATGGTAAAGGGTTTGCTTGAGGAGTTAAGGTGAGTTGAACTACTTCTTGTTAACAGAAATCTCTCTTCTGAGGTGAATTCCTGGCGCCCTAGAGCTGCATTCTTGCAAGATTGGGGTATTTTGATGAAACAAGACTTGACTGCAAACTTTTGTTTCTGGCTGGCAAGGACCAGTGCTGCAGCTCCTTGTTCCGTCCACAGGAGGGCAGATGAGGATCACTTTCTGCCTGGTACTGCAGGAAGAATGGTCTCTCAGTGTTCTTCCCGTGTTGAGCTTTTGGGTTTGTTTTGGTTGCTTGGGTTGTTGGTTTTTTGTGTGTGTGTTTTGGGCTTGGTGTTGAATGTTGTTCGCGAGGTCATATATACGAAGCAACAGATTCAGATTTACCTGTATTTGATTACCTCTATAATACTGTTTCTATGCTCAACTTACAGAGCCTTCTGCAAACAAAGGTTTGATTTTTTTTTTATTTTTTTTTTATTTGGCCATTATCATCTTTGGTATCTACTGATGTTGGTTTTTAAAGTTATATATAAAAAGGCATGGTAGTACGACGTTGCTACTGCAGCCTTTTGTAGTAGCAGCAAGACACCTGAAGCCTGTGATCTTCACAGAAGTTTTTACTCGTTCAGGTTTTGCTAAAGCTTAATACGCTGGTGAAATATGGTGCCTTGGGGACTGGTCAGGTGCCTCAGTTGTCTTTTCTTGCCACTGTTTTGAATAAAAGCTTTGTTTTGGGCATTATGTCCTCCAGGAAACATGAGAAAGGTCCTGTCTGTCTTAATTTCAAGTTGCTAGGAATTGCACATCGATCAATAGCAGGACTATTTCACACCAGAAATCCGTTTGCCTCATCCATAAGTATGACTCGAACTAATCATTGCCTTGTGTTAGAACATAATCTTCAGTGATACAGAGCCTGAAATGAGACATGAGTTGAGCAGATGAATCTTCCAGCAGCTGCAGGATGATTTCTGAACTGGTCATTGCTGAAATTCATGAAGTTGGCTTAAACTACAGTTTATGTTTTTTTTGCCAGCCACACATTCAGCTCCATGATTCAAGCTTCTGTGTGGGGGGTTTGTATCTAGTAATAACTGATTATAATTACACTGCAAGAAAGATGGACTATGTGCTTAGTACTGCTGGGAATAGTAGCTAAACTGAGTAGTATGGAACACTGCTGTGTAAGCTTTGCAAATCTGCTTGACAATCAGTAGAAAACTTCAATTAGCAATGTATTTTTTTGTGGGATTTTTTCATAGTTACTTTATTTTCAGCATAAAACTGCCAATTAAGAGTAGAGGTTGAATGAATATGTACCCGATTTGGTTCACTGCTGCTCTGGGCTGCCATATTCGGTGACTTAAAATGTTAGGCAAGTCATTTTGTGCATCTTTGAAGATAATAAATAATGTCTGTCTTGTCTTTCAGAGCTATTCCTCCAGCTTGAAGTAAGTACTTTTAATTTATCAAAATCAATGTTAACTAGATGAGAGAGGTATCAGCCTCCTGTTTCATCAACTAGTAGTTCCCAGAAGGCTTAAATGTTCCTCTGCCTAGCAGTTACACTTGCAATGTAGTACAGTCTACTCCTGGTATTGCCATGGGTAACTTCTGTACTTTCTCATAAAAGTAGAATGAAAAGCAGTGTTTGCTTTTGGGCTGTTGTGTGCTGGCTGTGCGTGTGGCTTGTTTCAGGTGATAAATGATAGTGCTGTTTCTGAATCTGAAGAGCTCCGCGAGAGGCTCTATGTTATGCAACATTAGAATGTTTTCTTCTTAAAATAATTCTTTTGTCAATATAGTCTTTCTCACTTAAGTAATTTTTAGATGTTCTTCTGTTGATTATGAATATTGACAATCTTTAGAACTGCCTACAGGTTCTGAACTGAAAAGCTAATCAATAGAGCAGTTGAAAGAAGCTGTTGTGGAATCATTAACTTGTCATTGGTTCCTTAGTTAACCTTTTTGTTCTTTTGGTTTGCATTAGACAGATCAGGTGGAGAAGAATTACGTCAAGGAAAAGAAGGCAGCAGCAAAGGAGTTTGAAGATAAGAAAATTGAGCTTAAGGAAAACCTGATCGCAGAGTTGGAAGAGAAGAAGAAGATGATTGAGAATGAAAAGCTAACCATGGAATTAACAGGAGGTAAAAAACAAGAGGGGCTTCTGTGTTTTGTCTTGTCCACTCTACTACTGCTTAGAAAAGAAAGATATCAGGGTAGCAATGCTGGTTTATACAGACAGCTAGTGTGAAGGCTTTAAAGGTTCTCCAGATCAGAATTTGACTAGATCTTACCTTTGGAAATGTTTTAGGAGTCTAAAGTAATTCAGTTTCTCTATCAGCTGTTAACATCAGAATTTGGATTTGCAGAGTTAAAGGGAGACTGAGGAGAAAGAAGTATTTAGTAGTCTGATTTGGGGACCGGGTTAATCCTCTTCAGGGAAATGTGTCCTGCAGACACGGGGTGTTTCATCAAATACAGCTCTAGGAAAAGGCAGGTATGTAACTGTGTAGAAGAAAAACATTCTCTGCATGTTAGTCCTCTCTCACCTCCTTCCTTCCAGGCTAGCAGAAGTGCAGTGTGATTTTGTTAGAAGGGATTTTGTTGTGAACAAACAGTGGAGGCTAGGAAATAAAACTACTGAAGCTGGTGTGGACTTGATGGGGTTTACAACCTGTGGAAGCTCAGCATGTGCAAGGGTGCAAGTTAGCAACCTGATGAATCATAGAATCGTAGAATGGTTTGGGTTGGAAAGGACCTTAAAATCAGCCAGTTCCAACCCCCTGCCATAGGCAGGGACAACTCACCCTAGACTGTGTCACCCAAAGTTCTGTCCAGCCTGGCCATGAGCACTGCCAGGGTGGAGCATTTATCGCTTCTTTGGGCCACCTTTTCTAGCACCTCAGCACTCTCACAGTAAAGAACTTCTTCCTTATATCCAACCTGAACTTCCCCTGTTTAAGTTTAAACCCATCAAACTTAATGAAGTTTAATGAAGAAGCTCATCTGTGAGTATGGGGAGCACTGCAGTTTCATTAGGTTGCAATAGTTGCCTGTCATTCCAAAGCATTGCATACTGTGGTTATTAACTCTTATGCCTCATGCAAGACTGTGTTTTAGGTTAAATCTGTTGATGTAACTCTTCAAAAGTTCCTTTAGAAAGTTTTGATGATCTCTTGACTCTTGCAGTTCTGCAAACTTTCATCAGTAAATGTAAGGCATTCAAGCTCTAGGGGTTTTCTTTGTGGCTTTCTTGACAGCTTGCTTGGTGCTGACTTTCAGCTGACTTGTCACGGTTTCCAGACACAGAATGCTAAGATAAAGAGAGAAGAAAACTGATGTCTGCCTTATTCACATTTTAAGCAGTATAGAGAGCTGCTTTGACAACTCATTTGAAACTTGTTTTCAAAAAGGAGAAAAAACCTTCTTGACTTGGTTGTGTATCACCTTGAGTACATGCTTTAAACCCCTCTTTTTAGGCATGTTGTAAGTTGGTCTTGACAGATGGGGAGAGTGGTTCATGTTCAACTCAACGCAGTGAGTGTCTTGCAGGGCTGTTCATGTTCAGTGTTTTGCAAATTCAAGTTTGAATCCTAGAGTTCAGGTTTTCTTTGGCATACACTTAGTTGCACTTCATCTTCTTATTGCTTAAAGCTTTTATTGTGGCATTTGTTCCCTTGATGTGTAGTGTGGTCGTTCTTGTTCACCTTTGCCATAAGGAAAAAAAGCAATCTGCTCTATTTTGGACATATGTATCTGCTCAAGGTTTCAGCATCTAGAGGGAGCCAAAGGGGCTTTATAGACGTAAGTGCTGCTTAGGATGTGATTCAGGTGTATTTCAAGATGAGCAAATACTTCTCAGCACATAAGAGAGGTGAGATGATGTGTTTAACATTTAGGATGTGGTCTCTTGGTTGCCAATTGAAGATATCTTCATAAATTAAGGAATGATTTGTAAGAGTTGAAGTAGCTCAGTTAAGACTGCCTGTAGACATTTGGACAAACTGTAATTTCACATAATTACTTGGTGATGAGACTTGTGTTTCAGTGTTAAACAGATGTTTTCTTCTTTCCCAGTGCATATGCTACATTTTAGTTCCTGTCAACTGCTGCTCTGCATGTTATTAATTAGCTTCATTTCATTAATCATAATTTGAAACATTTTCAGATTATCTGAATTGAAATATTATTTGTGTTAAAAATTACTCCAGCAGACTTGCCTCAGGCTTGAAGGCAGTAATTATCTGTATTCCTTGGATAAAAACCTAGTTTTCCAGCTTGAAGACAAGCAAAAGAGCAATGGATTTGTAGCTAATGTTTTCCATGCTATTAACTGTCCAAGTTTTGTTATCAAAGGACTCCATGAACTTTGCCTTTTAAATTATGTGTTCAAAAGCAGATAGCAACTTAACCTTAAAGAAATTTGCCCTGAATCCTTGTAGCATCATTGTGCTCTTTATCTGCACCTGTAGATGAGAGCTTTAATCGTGGCATTGCAATGTGTTACTGAGCAGTGACCTAGTGTGAAAGAGAACTTGTGTTTGCTGTCAGCAGTTCCAGCCTGGATGCTGGAAGCTATCACAAAAGTAAAGAGTCAATTTTCAGTATGAAAGAGGAAAGGTTTATTTTCCTAGTACCTTGTGTAGAAAGCTGTTGCTTCTTAGTCCCTTCCCTCTGGTCTTATCAGCTCTCCAACTTCATTACTCTGCAGACTCAATGGAAGTGAAGCCTATTATGACAAGGAAACTGAGACGGCGACCAAATGATCCAGTTCCTATCCCAGACAAGAGGAGGAAACCTGCCCCTGATATCCTTTCACAGTGCCATTGGAGGCTGTTGTACTGCACCTCAGTTGTTTTGTACAGGAAGGAAAATGAAATTAGGTGCTTGGATCAGATTTTAATCCAGGAAATACTGAAGCACAATTTGTCCTGTATAATGTGTGATAAACTAGTATAACACAACCAGCCTTTGGAGATCAAGTGGTATCCTTGACTTAAACTTCGCAGTGCCATGAGATGACTTATTTTATTAGGTTATTTGTTTTATTAGTGAGAATACTTTCAATTCTTCAGGCGATTCTTTTCACAAAGGAAAAGCTTTAAATGAGCATTATACATAAATGCTTAGGTAATGGATTCCATTGATAGTAAATTGCTTTTTACGTGAGCCAAAGCTTTTCTCATTTCAAGATGTGACAAGATGTTTGCCAGAAAGCTCATGTTTGTCATATCAAACTAGTTTTTTCCATTCCTAATAAAGGCTTCAGATCTCTAATCCAGAGAGATGCATAGCAAAAGCAAGGACTACTAGCTTTGTTGTTTGACTAAAGAAAGATGAAAATCCATCTTGGTTTTATATAGCATGCATAAGAGAGAAGCATGTATGTGTAATCCTGCTGCCTTGTTGCATGTTTCTTAGAAATAAAATGTTCCTTAGCTTCTGAAAGTATGTTTTTAGCTCCATTGTGATGCTAGGCACTTTTTGTATTTTAAATTCACCTGGAGAGGAAGGCAATGATATTTGCTTTGCAGAGGCTTATTATGAGCTTCCAAACTTGTATGGCTTAAATCAGATTAAAAACCCCTTATCTTGCAACTTCTGAGCGACTCCCACTTTCTGAGGCAGCATCACACCTTGAGCTCTATCATTCATGTGGGGTGCTCACAAGCATCTCCAGTTTTAATTAACCTCTGTCTGGTTGGAGATTCTATTCACTCTTTCAGGAAAACCAAAAATCAATCTATTAGTACCACATTTCATCCAAAATAAATGAGTTTCCCAGTGAACATGACTTTATAATGGAGCGTGATACGGCAGCCACAGCATGGAATAACGTCTGCCTTTCTTCACTGCGGGGAGGATTAAAGTCTTATCAGAACTAAAAGCCTTAAAAATGTAGCCCAGCAATTGTTAACTTTAACACTTTGAAAACTTTTGATTTAAGGGCTGTTTTGAAGAAACACTGTGGATTAAAGCTGGAGGAAGGGTCCACTGCTGAGTGGTGGTGTCCTCCTGTGTACTTAGGTTCTTCTAGTGTGAAAGTGACAGAGGAACAGTAGACAAAGGCAGGCAGAAGACGTGAGTGCGCAAGTACACAAAGTGTCAGCAGAGCTCTAGTAAGGCTCTAATGCATTAAGTTCTGCATTCTGAGATTTTGGGTTTGTTTTCAGGTCAGTGGTAGACTCCCATTCATCCTCATCCACACAAGGATGTGTTTCGCAGCAGGCTTTATTTTCTGGTTCTTATTTTCTGGTGAATCTTTCCCCTCTTTCCCTACCTCTCTGTTTCTGCATACTGAGTTGTAAAGTGCTAAGTTTCTTTTCCCAGGTTTGGGTGGGATTTGGCTTCACTGGACAAAACCTGAAGCGAGTGTTCTGTTCCAGCTCCCACGTTGTTCTCTGCAGAAATGCAAGAGGAAACCCATGGAAAACGCTAGTGATGGTGCCTCCATAAAGTAAATGTCAATGCACTAAAGGTTTTCCATTGATGGTTATGTCTGAATAAGTTAAAATGATAAATATGAAGCTCTGTGGAGATGAACTTTTGTTAACTCATGACAAAAAAAAGCTCAAATATGGCACTTACTACAATCATATGCAACTTCAGGGAATCCTTTTGGCTTACATTTAGTCAAGTGAAATGAAATGTCATTGACCTTTAATTTTAACCTTGCTTGTCAAGAGCTTATGGGAACCTTAATTCTGGATACCTCAGCTAAATTACTTGTTGACCGATGAGCAAATAATGGAGGACCTGAGAACACTGAACAAGGTACGGCTGATGGCTTGATTTGGATTTCTTTTTTTGAAAGAGAAAGCTAATGCCTTCCCCTGACAAGATCAGAGCTTTCTGGGTTGTCTTCCTCCATGAGATGTGGGGCTTTTTCGTCCCAGTAGGCTTTCAGAAGTAACAATAAAGATTTAGCAAGATGGTATCTCCTCCCTTTTGCTTCAAGAGGTTTAATTAACCTAATTAAAACGACTGTCATCTAAAAGTGTTACCTTTTGTCTGAGCCAAATGATGAGCTGCCTTAAGGAGCTTCTTCCTCCGCATGGCTGAGCTGATGTTGCTGTGTTTCTCTTCATGATCAGAGGCTGCCTTTGTTCCAGGCCTTAGTGTGGGGTGGCTTTTTCCTGTTTTCCTTTTTCTCCCCACTGTCACAATACTTCAGCAAATTGCATTGGGTGCAGTTGATAGTTTTTCTGGATTGGATTAATTTACTGCTTTCTTGCTAACCACTTCAAGGCTTATCTAATTTCTTCTAATAGAAGCATTTGAGGATGGTGGTGGAGCATGTGCTTTGTGCCAGCTGTTGAGGTGTCTAGCGATTTATCTCCTGTATTTCATGTACCCTGAGAAATGTTGGATCGTGTTAAAAGACAGCATTAGATGGGTTTGGTTTTGTCTTTAGTGGATTATCTGAATCCTCTGAAGTTTACAGACCTTTTGTATCATGACACTGATTATCTACACCTCTGGCTGTTCACAGCATGCTGTTCTTGTTATGTCATTTAGTGGTACATTTTAAAAAGCACTTGAAATAAGACTGTCTGAAATTATAACTGCAGACTTGAATGGTTTACATCAAATCTCTAACATTTCTTTGCTCTCTTTCCATGTAGCTTAAATCACCCAAGAGACCAGGTGAGTTAGCAGTTGCATTGGAACTTGTTCACAGTTGAACAGACAAATATATTGTAGGCTGTTTGAATATATAATTGCAGACTGTGGAACTTGACTGTATAATTGTTTTGACTGTGTAATTGCTGTTCTTTGTGCAGCTACTGCAGCAAATGGATGCTGTGTGAAGTCTTCTGTTCAGGAAGCTTGTCAGTGTTGGGAAGGGAGGCATGTGTATCTTTTAGTGGCTGAAACATTTGGGCATGGAACAATGTGTGTAAAGAGGTGTTTCCATCATATTTGGATGCATCTGGGCAACTTGCCTGCTGGTCAGGTAGATGGAGAGATTGAGAACTTTGGATTCCATGCCTTTAGCTCTCTAAATGTGTCTGTACACTCTTTCAGGACAGTGGTACTGACTTGCCTAAGTAAATCTGATCCTATATAATTACTATAGATGAGAATTAAAAGCAAGGATATCTATCACCTCCCTATCAATATTTTGTTCAGATAAATGTTCTATTTCAGTGAGTTATCATTTGTGTATTCAAGGCGGAGTTGGGATGAAGTATTCATCCTAATAGAGAATATTTTTCTCATGGAAAATCTGAGTTTATGGCTTTTTGTGCTTATTATTTCTGCTTAAGATGACTTTATTAATTGCAGTTCTGCACTCAGATATGCTGCTTGTGTGGTGGTCTTTAAACAGTCTCTCTCCTGTTCTCAGCCTCTCCCTCTTCTCCTGAACACCTCCCAGCTACACCAGCAGAGTCTCCAGCTCAGCGGTTTGAGGCCCGGATAGAAGATGGAAAACTCTACTACGATAAGAGATGGTAAGTTCTGGTTTATCAGTCCGAGTGTTGCGTAGTGAGGAGGCAAAGACTGCAGAGAGAAATTGCTTTAATGAAAGAATGTAAGGACAAAACACTTTTGGGCAGAGGCTAGCTGCTTCTTCTGAGGGCTAATCATGGTGACTTTATTAAATCAGAAGTAATAATGGAGTGTTTAGACCTTGCAGACTTTCAGGAATAACTACAGGCTTGAGTAAAAGGACACTTAAATCTTTTCCATGGAGTCAGTGGCGCTTGGGAAATGTTTTTGTCAAACCTGATGTTAGGTGAGAGGGGTACCAGCAGACACGGTGTGATGCAGCGGTGAAGCCACTCAGCTGTGATACAGATACTTTGTGATTGCAGGTACAGTGATGGATTTGCAGTCCTGGTGCTCAGTTCTGTAGAACACCAGCCCATCATTCCACGAGGTGGCAGAAGAAATGTCATGCACCAGCTGAGCAGAATGAAAAATGGTTCTAATAAATCCAAATAACCTTTAAAGATCAAACCCATATGGGAGAAGCAACTTCAGAATTGCTGGCTGGATTTAGCTCTGTGGAATGTTATGGGCGTATAGCTGTGCAAGCCTCACAAAATACAAGGAAAATATTAATTTCTGCAGAGAAATCTTTGTAGGTCTTAAACTTGAGACGTGCAAAACTGGATCATCAAGGGGACAGTGTAGTACTCCTTGAGCAGAAAGCCATTTGCAAGTTGTATGTTTATTCGTAGCTTTAGTGTCCTGGTGGCCCAAAATAAGAAGTGACAAGGTTGTAATTTTATCATAGGCTGTGTTAGGTGTGAAGCTTGTATTCTACACAACAGCCATCTTGTACATTTGGTCAGTTTTTCCTTCTCCTAATCTTCTGATAGTGAAGTTTTATCAAGGGCTCAATGTATACAGCTCTGAGAGAAGCTGCTGCATGGAGCTGAAACATCCATGAAGCATAAAGTAGACATGAACTGAATGGGCTGCTTGTTTCACAAATTCATGAAGTTTTTTAGCTTTCATACATTTGTGTGTGCACATAAAGTGATTTAGATGATTAAGCTGTTCCTTAGAACTTTTAAGTATGTGCAGTACTGAAAGGTGTTGCATAAAGATGGACTCTGAAGTAACCTGTCAGTAAAGCTCCCACCAAATCCGAACCTGGGAGAGCTTCACTGAGCCCAGGTGAATCTCTATAGCATCACTTCTCTCTCTCTGAAAGGTAGCTAGCTGGAACGTAAACCGCGTAAGTTCCTTTCACTTTGCTGAATTCAGTTGTCATGGGAGATCTCAGTGCCAGAAATCCCAGTCAGGACCTTTCCTGTCTGCCTTGTTCTTAGGCTGGTTTAAGACAAGTATTTTACCTTTTTTTTTTTTTTTTTTTTGCTATAATAATCCTGCTTAGATTATTTTTGATTGATAGCAACAGTACTTGTGCAAAGTAGCTGGTAGTTTAAAAGAAAGAAGTAACTCTTGATAACGGGAGGGTAATTTTTACTAAGGTGTATTAAGACTGTAGCTGCTGGTGTGCACCAGCAATAATAAAGCTGACAGCTCAGGAGTGACTGCTTTCTGTTAGCCATGAAGGACCATTATCTCAAAGCAATGAACGTTTAAGGCTTGTAATGGGTTCCCCAAGGTCTTGCAGAGACGTTTCACAAACGTGTTTCCAAAGAGGAGGCTTTGTTTAGGGAGTTTCAGATGCATGTGGAATTAGGCTTCAGGTTTTTTGTCCTCAGTTTGCTCCATGCCCCCGTCAGATCCTGAAATACAGTTCACTATCGTTTTGCGTTCAGCTTTGTCTGCATACAGTAATGCAGAGTGATTTCTTCCAGTCTGAGGGAGATGCAGTTGAAAATCTTGGCCTTTCCCCAAAATATTTTGTAGCAGAAAGTGGAATTATTCCTGCTTGCCTCAGTATTGCAGTGCATTTTATCTGCTGCAAAAGCAAGAGTTGTTTGGCATTTTCCTGCTCGTGAAAGCCAACTTCAATTCCATTGCATTTTTCATCTGAAGTATTCTCCTTAGTCCCACTCCTCTTTACCCCTTGTATATAGAAACATGGCAAAAGGCTGAGACAAGAACATGCAACTGAGGTGTGCCAGGCTACTGTACCTTTGTCTGACCAATCTCTGTGTGCAGGGTGACACCAGAAACAACTCTTCAATGAAAAAGTGCTGAACTAACTTTGCCTCTGCTCTCCACAGCTAACACGGATTTACTGAGGGAGTGTAACTTGTAGTGTGAGATCCTGCATTAACACTGGAATTCACTAGTAATAAGAAATTGGATGAAACAGCTTTGAGTAGAAGAATTACTTCATTAACTGTGCAGGCACAGATAACACTGGGGAGTTGTTGTTTGTAGTGGTTTCTTCTGCACTCGGTAGCTTCTGTGCTGATGGTATCAAGATCATCAATTCTCCTTGCTTAAGTACACACAGCATGCTGTAAGACACTGCTGGGCTGAGACTTTTATGTCTTATCTTAGTGAGGTCTGGGTTTTGTAGTAGTTGAAATCATTCCTTAAGATCCACTAATGACATCTGGGGTCAGCAACAGATTTTTGGCTTGGGGCATTGTTGCTATTGCATTGTCCTGAATCCCACTGACATCCTCTCTGTTAAAATGAGAGAGAAGGGATTGTGGTTGGGCACAGGTGTCTGAAGGAAGCAGGATTTGGGGGGTTTTCATTACCTTACCCAGCCCGTTGTAATTAGTGTGTTTGGAAGGCTGAAATCTGTCTCTATCCTTCTTGTAACTGGCAAGCAATGGGAGTAGATGAGCCAGTAGGAAGAGATTGTGGAATAAACTATTGGAAGAATTTCATATTTCCATTATGGTTTTTGTAGGAATGATGGTAAAGATTATGCAAATCTGTGCATTTTAACAGGGCTTTAAGCCAATCAGACTGCAGGGAGTTGCATACTGAGGGGGAAATATGTGTACAGTGACTTTGCAACTTGGATTGTCCGGTTAAATCTGAAGCACATCATGATTTGGGTAAAGGAAATCTGCTTTTATAACTATAAAGCATTTTGGTGCTCTGTTGATTATTTACTTGCAAGTAACTTGTTTCAGTGTAATTAGTTCTGCCTATGGAACAGAAGAAACTGAGACTGGGCAGTTTTGTCCAGCACACTTTGCAGCACTTCCCAGAAACATGGTCTGTGGAGCAGACAAGACTGAAATGGAGTGATTTAAAGTTTTTCCTTTGTTCTATACAAAGTAACACCAAGAGAAATACATAGCAGGGGCAAAAACGCATGTGCTTAGACACAGCCTCCTCCTATATGGCAGGTATACACAGCTTCTTACAGAGCCAGTTACCTACCCATCACTTACATTTTGGGCATTTTCACAAAATATAACTCTATTACAAGCTTGAGGTTTCTGTTTAAACAATACATAGACTTCATTGGCTGAATAAATTCATTTTGGTGGTGGTGCACTAGTAACTTAGTGTTGGGGAATGTGGGTAACCTTCGAGCATCTGTGATATGCTCTGTCTTATTAGGCATAATATGGAGTTGCCTTCTGAAATGTGAAAGGCCTGTTTGATTAACTCTTGAATCATGGGCTTATTGTCAGTGAGTGTTCTCCTGTCTTGAGGTTTGGGGCTCTGCCCCTCTTTCAATGTGAAATCTGTTTTCAGTAATTGCATATAGAATGGACTGTGAATTGAGAGGTTCATGCATTTCAAAGTATCGTTTAAATGCGAAGTGTGTGTAGAATTAACCTGCTACGTTGTGAAGATGGGGAAAGTGGTGTGGAAAGACAAACTTCATATTTACTCTATCCAAATGCTTGTAGAATCCTGGCTTTATCAATCCTACTACTTGTTTCTTTTCTCAGTCTTTAGACAACAAATGGTTTCATGTGTTTCCTTGGATTCTTTCCTTCTTTTTGCAGGTACCACAAGAGCCAGGCCATTTACTTGGAATCTAAAGACAACACTAAGATCAGCTGTGTGATCAGTTCTGTGGGTGCCAATGAGGTAGTAGGCTGCTTTGGTTTTCATGGGAGTGGGGAAAGGTGTGGTGGGTCAGTGTGGGCAGGTGGTTAAGGACAAAGATGAAATCGGTATTGCTTTCAGAAAAGACATAGCTGTCTGGTGTATAAGGAAGCTAAATCCAAGATAAAACCCAGCTGAGCGATCTCTTTTTGAGATGGGAAGAGGCTTGCTCTCTTTCTAAAGAGTGATCTTACGCTTCGCAAGTGTCGTTTGGCAGGCAGGAGAAATGGGGAGAACCGATGCATTGCATTTCATTTCATTGGCACTGCATTCCATCAGTTCCATTTCCATTATTTCACAACATAGTTATTAATGCAAAAATAATAAAATATAAAATATCCCAGTGGGAATTCAGAAGAGGGTTAGGAGAAACGTCACCAAATTTAGTTTTTACAAGTGGAGGAAATTCTTCCTTTAACCTGAGTATGTGTGTTGTAAACTGGCAGCGTTCATCACCTACTTGGGAGCTAGAGCAGGTGAGTCATTGCTCTGAGGCAATTGCCTTGTGGCTAATGATAAAAGCTTAGAAGAGCAGGTGAAGGGAGGTGTGTGCCCAAGCTTGATGTGAATCTTGCTGCAGAAGAAGCTCAGTCCCTGAGCAGTGCATCAGTCAGGCAAAGGGAGCAGTCTCTTTGCTTCCAGATTCCAGATGCTTCAAGGAAAGAGATGTTAGACTTGAATGCACTTCCTTCAATCAGCCAGTAAAGTAAATTTAATTTGTTTTGGCAGCTAAGGGAAAATATTTTCTTTTCAACAAAATGAGTTGCATATGGGCTATGCTTTGTACCACAACTGTTCCCCTTGCAGTAACAGTTGTTAAGATCAATGCTTGATTATTTGCTAAAGTAGTAGTGGCGGGCTAATGGATGCGTTAAAGATGTAGTACTCCTAATTGGATCAAAGTTATCACTTTTAACTTACTACATGAAATCTCCATCTTTTGGGAGCATCTTACCTGAAACCTGAGGGGAATGTAAGCTGTTAATTAGCATTGTATTAATTCCACTCTAGTGGGACGGTTGGTTTAGTGGTACAGTGTCAAACTATACATGGTGGTTGTTCTGTGTAGCTGCTCGGAGTTTGTAGATTCTGGAATTCTGGTTAGTAAAACATGCCAAATTCTTGGAAGCGTTGCAGTAAAGAGATGATGATCAATGACTGTGGATTTTGATTGCTCTGGGGAAATAACTGAAGTACAAATGCAGGCAAATGTTAAATATGTTAAGGGCTTCTGTCAGTGAAGTCCGTTTATAATTGGAGTTAAATCAATCTAGTGTGCCAGGCCTGTAGCCAGTATATCTAGATAGATCTGAATATATCTAAAAAAGTCCCCAAATCACATGCCAGCATTAACTTTATCATTCTTTGCAGTAGGAAATACTGGAAACTAAAATACTTTTCTCCATGCAGGTGTTAAAAAGAAAAAGGCCTTTTTATCTTCAGATACAATTTATTCCATATACTGTGAGAAATGCTTCACTGAACAAAATCAGAATAAGCTTGCATTTGACTAATAGGTACTTGTCTGGGCAAATCCCAGGATAGATAATTTTAAGATCTGTGGATCTAGAGGGACTTATTCTTGATTAGGTGAAGCTTAATGCCGGAGTTCTGTTGCTAACTGTAACAGAAGGAAACCTGCTTTTCTGATGATTCTATGGTGCTTGAAAAAAGTAGTATGTCTTGATGACTGGAGGAGGAAGTTAAGGTGATGAAGTTAGAAACCTCATTTGGTTGTCTACTCAGGTTGCAGATGTCTTGTGTGGAGGGAGAAGGGATAAAGCTAAATCCTCTGGGCACCCTGAGTAAGGGATCTGATGATAAGAATGCCTTGACTTATTTGTATCTTCCTTACTGTGGATTTTCCCTTTTTCTCCCCACAATGTATCTCCCTGCTGCCTTTATTGCTTCCCCCCCCCTTCCTTTTTTCATGCAGATCTGGGTGAGGAAAACCAGTGACAGCACAAAGATGAGAATCTATCTGGGACAGCTGCAGCGAGGAGTCTTTGTCATTCGTCGACGATCGGCTGCCTGACGCTGCTCTTCCTCCATCTTTCCTTTTCTAAACCTCTGATGGGGAATGGCAGTCTGTCCACTCAGCAGCAGAGGACACTGTCATGACCTCTTACAAGACAGTTTGTGGCTGGCCACATAATCCCCGGTAGTCCTTAAATCTTTAGTGATACAAAAGCACTGCCCTGGACTCTGACCTGTATTTTGCATCAAGCTTCTGTATGCTTTCTTTATATTTGGGCTATTTAAGAAGACTTTGCATCATACTTTTTTCAGCATTGTTTCATGGTGCACAGATGGGACTCATATGTTGGAGACGTCGCATTTATGTTTTGAATCAGACCATGGAAGAAGCTTTGCTTGTCAAGACCTGCGGTTAGTTATTGGGTTTGGGTTTGTTATCCTTCAAGCCTCAGGATGCTGGGCAAAAGGAGATTAATCTTCCCAGGTTTCAGCTGCAGCTGAGATGCATCCATAATACCTAATATCTGACATCAGCTTTATTGGATGAACTGTTTAATGACTTGAGTGCTGAGGCTATTTTAGGAGAGTGCGAACAGCTTAGAACTGCTGCAAGTCCAGTTGATTTTAGTGTAGTTCAGCAGCCACACGTGGTTAATCAGAAGCTTCCCTTTCTGTTCACATTAAAAAACCCTTCAATGAACAAGCAAAGAGTATGTCTGTTCACTGAAGTCAGTTACCTGAAAGAGGCAGATGAGTGTGCACCAAAGGATTCATTGTCTGGGCTTTGCAGACCATATGAACTCTATGGATGTGTATAATTAATCGCATATGTAGAGAGATGAAAGGTAAATTCCACTTTCTTCATGGACACTTAGAGTTACAGGTTATGCTGGAATCCTGCTGACAGAAGATACCAGGTCTGTTGCATCTTCCAAAGAAGCCTGCTACGAAGTAGGAAGCAGCATTGACATGCTCTCGGTGTGTAGCTGAAAACTTTATTCCCTAAAATGCCACACAAAGGCTTCCCTTTGAAGGGTATTTTGAATACTAAAGATAACTGCTTTTACACTTGCCCTCCAATAGCACAAGTGAAAACACTCAAGTAATGACGTAAATGTACTCCCAAGATGTTTAAAGATCTGACTTTGTCATTCCTTCATTATTCCCAGTCTTCTGCTGATGGCTGAATCCACCAATACCATGTGTAGCTGCATTGGCACGAAGGACCCAGTGTAGTCACTGGCAGTGCTGTCACATCTTTGCCTTCTGTGCAAAAGAACTTTGTGCTCCTTTTGATTCCTGGACAAGAAACTGTAATTTCTGGTTTTCTCAACATGTGTCACTTTGAGGCATTTTTTGGTTCGTTCAGTGTCAGTCGAGCCTTTCTTTCCTGTCAGGATAAATGGAGTATTTGAAATGACTGCTTCAATTTCTTTTCCTTTACTGCAGTTGGGTGGCAGTCACATCCCAATAACTGATGCATGTACGTGGATCTGGAGGGGAGTGTTATGGCTGAGTTTCTGATGTGTTGCCTTTGCAGCTGAGACACCTATTTTTATAGTGTTTCAAGTTTCAACTGGATCTGAAGCTTTGATGAGGAGAGGGTGTCTCTTTCCCACCCCTTGAAAATGTGCCACCTTTGCTGCAGCGTGAGTCAGGTGGAAAGCAGCAGGCTGTGTTTTGTCAAGTTAACAGCATACTTAATGTATCTTCACATTCTCTGCACGTGTGACAGGTTTTTAACAAGGTGATGATGTACCAAACGGGATTTGTCACTGAGCCTTAAAACGAACATCAGAGTTCTTATAATAAAAAGTGCTAAGTAAATAGCAGGATTTACTTTCCTCCCTGTATCATTTTATTGATCTATATGTTTGGGGGAGCAGCTTGTTCAGTGTTGGGATGATACCTTGCCAACTTGGTGATCTCTGCTGCTGTGGTGATGTCTGGTATGGGGTAACTTTAATGGTAGAAGTGTGGAAGTGCAGCAGCTCTCTTCAAGCCAGGTGAGGGATAGATGCACATTGTGTAAGCTTCATTGTGTAGCTTCAACGCCGTATCTTAATGTGGATCACCATCATCTGCTCACCATCCCTATTCCTTGGCAGAAGGCGCGAAAGAATAGCTGCTGTTGCAGCCAGAAGCCAGCCTTTCCATCAGCTGTGGTCCTACCTCGAAGGTGTTGGAAGGGGAGATGGGGCGGGATACACATTCCTTGTTCATGTCATAATCAGAATCCTGGACATCTTGGAAGCGAATACCTGTGGGACTGTTGCACCATTTCCCTCTTCTGTAACCCCCCTGTGGACCCTCAGCTGGTGAGAAAGTTCCTGTCATCATAAGGAATCATCTTGTGGTGCAGATGAGCAGGGAGCGTGCAAGCTGACATGGGAGAAAACAAGCTGAGAAAGAACGAGGCCAGTGAGAGAGAGGTCAGGGTGAGAAGGAAGAAATTGAAGTGTACTGTTGTAATGGCTAGGGAGAGGGGGTTAGGTAAAGTGATACTGATTGAGGGCACTGCTTCAGCATGGAAGATGTCAGAACCTGATCTCAAACTCTTCATGCCAGTCTTGGATCAACACAGTGGGTGCCTGAGGTTTGTACAGCTTCCTTCTGCCAGAGTTCCTTGTCCACTGCCAGGTTTCCCAGTGCCCCTGTGTCATGGTTTAAGCACAGCCAGTAACGGAACCATGCAGCCTATCTTCTTCCCCCCTGCTCCCGAGGGATGGGGAGGAGAATTGAAAGAGTGTAAATCCCATGGTAGAGATAAGAACAGTCCGGTAACTAAGGTAGAGCACAAAACCACTAGTGCTACCACCAAGAATAATGACAAGGGGAATAACAAGGGGAGAGAATATGAAACTAGAAGGGGAAAAGGAAAAGCAAACAATAAACACAAGTGCACCAGCTACTGAGGGAGAAAAATTGCTACAGCTGAGCCCAGGACACCCTGCACCCTTTGAACTGTGATTTCTGCTTTTGACAGTCCCGAGTTATGGTCTTTGCTGCTACACTGAAGGTATTTTGTTTAAAGGCTACTTCATCCTTCGTTTCTTAATAGAAGCCTTCTCTTGCTGTCAATAGCTATAAAAAGTAGATCTGTTTCCTCTAACAAAGTACATGAATGTCATACCCTGTTTTTTCTCAGGCAGGCTGTTCCATAATGGCCTGTGCCATTTACAAGGCTGGAAGTGATAAAACTGCAGTGCCTTATTGTGCACTCGGGGAAGCAGTACATTTTAATCCTGGAGAGATGCTCAAAATGTGTTGGGGCGAGGATGACGCATGTGGAGTTCAAGAGTACAGACATCAGCTGTGGAAAAGATTTCCTGCCACTGGCTGGAAAATAGAGACAAGTTACTTGAGGTGGGCAAGGTCTTGCTTAAACACTAAGAGAAATTTGGCTTCCTGGGGCTGCTATTTGCCTGTCGAACATCAGTCTCATCAAGAATTCAAACCCTCAGTGAGCAGAAGCATCTTTGCTACAGGTGTGAAAGGATTTAATGCACGTTATGAACGGCATTTAAAGTACATTTAAGAAAAGGTTTTAACCCCCATTTAGAGTCATTTTAAAGACAGGAGAAACTTCTGCCAAATTGGACTTACTGAGGGTTAAATTGTAGTTGGTTATTGACTTGTATTGCAGTATTCCAGACAAAGCACGTGAGCTCAGAGGATAAACGGATCTACCAGCAGAAGCCTTGATTCTATGCAGGGTTTGGACACCTCTGGGGAATTTGGAAAACTGAAGCCTAAAGAGCAAGAAATTCCTGTGACTTTGGTGAAGAAGTGAGGTTCTTCCTCTTTCAGAACTGAAAACACCTTTTGGGTTCTTGTTCCCCAGAAGCAAATAGCAAACACTAAACGATTTAAGACAATCTGAATGGGTGTCGGAGGTTTGCTGTTAGCAGTTTCAGTTTGTCCAAGCCTAAACCTGAAAGTTCAATGTATTTTGCGGTAGTTAGAAAACAAATGTTTCAATTTTTCTGTGGTGTATTGAAAACTCATCATCACCAAAGCATCCTGGTTCATCCAGTTGGCTAATTCCACTGTTTTAATGTGAAGCTGAAGCTAGGAAACACCTTTAACACTGAAGATCAGTTCAAACTTTTGTGGTGCCGCAATTCTTGCAGTACTTTAAGTACAGTGGAGCCAGTGCTGGTTATTTCCATCCCTCCTTTATATGCAAGAGTGCTTTTCTCTGAAATGCTGGTTACAGTCCGGTTAATATGCGTAAAGAACTGTTTGGGTCAATATTACTTCACTGAGAAACCTTGGGACCAAGATGTAAAGAACGTTTAGGTGGCAAAAGGCGTCAATGCAGAGTCTTTTCAATGGTGTCTCAACTCCTTTTGTACGAATAAGAAACAGCAATAAGGGAAGAATTACCGAAGCCTTTGTTTGTAAGATAGCAATGGTTTGAGCAAAGCCAATTGGTGTTAGGGCTTTGGAACCTGGAGATCTAACCCACAGGAAGCAGCTACTGAGCTCTTTAATCAATCTTAAACATGAAACCTATCAGTTGCCATGTATTCCTGAGCTTTGTCATATTTCATTTGATTCTGCCCCTAATCTTGACAGGAAAAATAATCAGAATAGGGATGAAACACACATTTCTCATTTCACTTTATTAATGTTCCTTGGTTTTATTGAGCTGGGAATGAATGTATTGACAGTAATGACTGCCCACAGATCTCTGCTATTTTAATGGCTGTCCCAGTTAATGAAAGCCAGTGATCTTTAATGAAAATAAATATAAATGCAAATGAAGGTTAAAATTGGTGTCTTTAAGTCAAGGTTTCTGCTTGATGGTTCAAACCCTGTTTGAAAGTGGTGACTGAAGGGGGCAGATTGATGGCCCTGACTAGCCTGGGTTTGATGTGCGGTTGGCACAGGACATATGGATGCAGCTCCGGGTCTGCTTCTGTTATTGAATGAAGAGGTAGGTGGAGGGTTTTGGTGGGGTTTGGTTGTTGCTTTGGGTTTGGTTGGTTGCTTTTTTTAGGGAAAAAAAATGGAAGTCTTATAGGCAATGAGTTGATTTCTGTTGAAACAAATAGGCGAAGGTAGCTGCTGATCATGTCAGGTTCCTAATATTGAAGAATTAGGCACTATGGGGAGCAAATATCCTTTTGCCCGTAACTGGCATCTTAGTAATGCTGCATAGTAGTCACAGGAGTATTTTTCCTGCTGCGATTGGAAAGCAATGTTCCAAACCTCATATAGCACGAGGCATCATGAGACGGGGAAGACTGAATACTAATGATACTAAATCACATAATATAGTTGCACAAAATTAGCTTAAGTGCAGGATCCACTGACCTCAGGAATTACTAAAGCTCTGGCTTTAAGACTCTCCTGAAGACAGTAAAACACGGCAGAAGAGTTTCACATGTAACTTGGGATCCAAGAATGCACGTTCTGTAATAGTGTTTCAGCCTTGGAGTATTGATTAGGTCTCGTTTGGTACCAGGTATGAAGTTTTGCAGTCTGGGGAGTAACATGGTGAAGCTGGCAGGGCAGTTACCAGTCCTGGCTCATTCCATTGGCCTTGTTCTCCCCTAATAGAATCCCAAACTATCGTTTTGTTTCCTCTTTCATTGAAATAGCAATTTTGAGGAGGAAAACCTATCGGCAGTCCAACAAGGGGCAATGCCACAGCAGGGCGCTGCTTACTGAGGATTCCTTACATCTAAGGAGATGCTTGTCCTTCCCAGGTGCTGCGAAGGTGAGTATTTCGCAGAGATTCTGGGATGCAAAGCTGCTGTGTTGATGCTGTCTTCCCTGGACCACTGCTGTGGTGTGTCTGGGCAAAGGAAGTGGGGCTCGTGGGAAGATGAATCTGTGAGCTGTTCTTGGAGGGAATGGCTGGGATTGGTTTAATAAGGAGTTTCCGGAGCATGTAGCAAGGTTTGGCACCTCTCTGTTCTGAGGCTGACCTGCTCAAAGAAGTCCAAGGGTTTAATTTGCTCTGAAAGACTTTGAGAGCCATAGAGAGCATAAAGGATGCAGCAGCACGTGTCTGGAACTGGCTTGTCTCAGTGTTTTCTGCATGCGGCTGCCCTTGCTACCCAAGTGCTAAAAACCTTGGGGAACATACCAGTAGGCTTGCCTTGTAATGGATGTGAACGACCTTAGATACTGGCTGTAGCCTTCACAAGGCACAGGCAAGTTCCTGTTTATCCTTTGATGTAACTAAAGGTATTAATCTGCAAAGCCTCTGGGCAGAGAGAAGTTTCTCCCTTTCCATCAGAGCACCTGACAGCCACTTCATCTCAATTACAACAAAGAGCTGAGGTGTATCTGTCACATTCCTGGGCTGGGTGACAGAGCAGTTGGGTGCTTCTGCTGGGTGCATTTCCCCTGTGTAATGGGGATCTAATTGATGGCTACAGCCAGAGAGAGTCAGTCTCCTTATGGCCTTTCCAGCACCCTGTGTCAGTGCTCTTGTTGCGCATTTACTGCAGTTCTGAGGTGGTGCTACTCTTCTTGATTATAAAAAGGATTTTGTTATAGTCTATTAAATTATATTAATCTATTATATTAATTATTATATAAACTATATTATTATATAAACTATATTAATCTATTAAAAATAGATTTTGTTCTAGGATATCCCTGCTTCTGGGTATCCTTATTGCCAAATAACTTGTTGGACCAGCGCAGTGTCTCAGATGAAGATGAGTGTGGTTCTGCGTACTTGGTGAGGATGATGACAGAGAGATGTTTGTCCCTTGATGCCCACTGATGTGCCTGAGGTAACAGGGTGCTGCGGAGGTGGGACAGTTGTACCTACCTGCTTGCTCACCTTGCTCAACAGGGAGACCAGGCCCTCCAGCCCCTGGCAAGGCTTGGTTGAGTGAGCTCTTGAGGTGCCACCCAGCACCCAAGCTCAGTGCTCAAGTCCCTTGGGATGTTGTTACAAAGGACACTGGAAATGCTGCAGCAGTGTCAGTGCTCCTGCACTGCTTTAATGAGCCTCTTGAATCGATTAGGGGCAGACCTCAGTCTCCTGCATTGTCCCTGTTCCTGCCTGGTTATGTGGCTGTGCTGATGGAGCAGCTGTTATGAGCTCTGGTGCTGTGGTCTTTTCTTCCTAAGGGGAACACAGAAGGATGCAGCTTGTGGGTGTTTTGGAGGCAGAGGCTCCTCAAGGCCCCCAGCAGCAACCAGGAGGCTGTTTGCATTAGTGAAAAGGGTTTCCTTTGCTCAGTCAGTGGAGTTGATTAGTGCTGAGATCCTGCATATTCTCCCTCAGGTCTCTGCATCTGCCCCTCGCTCAGGGGAGATGGTTCATCTCCTCAGCCCCTGTGCCTTGCTCACCCTGCTGTCATACACTTTCCTTCCCAGTTCCACGCAGATGTGCTATTGACGTATTTGTAAACAAACTCGTATGTCAAGCCACTAAAAAGCACTGAGATGCCGGGAAGTATTTTCCTCCCGCATCTCCTGTTGCTGTGGGAACCTTGACTGCTGCTGAGCAGAAAGGGGTGGGAGAAGCCAGCGTCAGTGCAAGAGCATCTTGCTTTCCCACATGGCCAGTGCTGTGAAGAGCATCCAGTGCCTGCTGCTGCCTGTCTTGGCAGTGATTTTACCCCTATAATGGTGTTGATATGCAGATATCAAAGGTTTCTATAGAGACAAGCGAATGAGAACATAGTGGTCACTCAGCTGGGGAGGCTGAGGCATAGAAGTGCAATGGTCTACCAAAGACTGAGAGCTGTGTCTGTTATTCAGCCAGAAAAACCTTTCTCCACCCATAACTTGGCTTATTGTCTGGACTTCAGGGCAGCTTAACCTTCCTTAAGGTTTTGCTCTAGGGCTTCAGCTGTGTCAGAACTTCGTCCACACCTCTCATCAGGAATCTCTTCAGCATTACCTTCTTGTGCCTTCTCCATCCAGCTTGGATAGGCCAAGGCAGATGACCACAAGGCATCTGGATAATGAGTTACTCCTACATTTAGTAGTCGACTGTGAGAAGCTGGTTGCAAATCTGCAGTAGGAATGTGTCAGCATAAGCCATTGGAAGAGTTTGTTTTGCTTTGCAGTAGGTGGAGAACACGGGGCTGGGCTGTTAATCAGAGCTGTCCGTGATCAGCTGACAGATGGCAGCTCACTGGGATCCATTAATCATCTGCTCCTGCAGGATGTTAAGTGTGGAATGATGGTGTCCGTAGAGATTCCAACAGAAGGAGTTTGTGTGAGACAGCTCAGGATGGCCCTGAGCTCCCTGGAAAGGAGGATCTCTCCCTCCAAGGTGGATCTCACTAGCTAGAGACAGTAAAGTCCATCTTGCTGGAGAATCACAGGCTTTTTGCCTACCAAATTGGCATTCCTGCGGCACCATGGAGCTAAGGGCTTGCAAAAGGAAGGAAGAATAGCAGCCTTCCAGTATCTGAAGGGGGGCCTATAGGGATGCTGGGGAGGGACTCTTTATGAGGGACTGTAGTGAGAGGACAAGGGATAATGGGTTCAAACTTAAACAGGAGAAGTTTAGATTGGATATGAGGAAGAAATCCTTTCCTGTGAGGGTGGTGAGGCACTGGAATGGGTTGCCCAGGGAAGCTGTGAGTGCTCCATCCCCGGCGGTGTTCAAGGCCAGGTTTGACATAGCCTTGGGTGGCATGGGTTAGTGTGAGGTGTCCCTGCCCATGGCAGAGGGGTTGGAACTGGATGATCTTAAGGTCCTTTCCAACCCAAACCATTCTCTGATTCTAAGAAAAGCTTCCTGTAGGCTTTGATCTGCTGTAAAAGCTTTGTGCCCCCAGCTTGGGCAGAGGGGCAAGGCACTTGAAAGCAGCAGACACTCGCAGGTCTGGTTTGTCAGCAGCACTGCAGTCATGAGCAAGCCCCTCAGCTGAGATTGCTCCTTAGAAAAGACCGAGGTGCTGCGAGTGAGCAGCAGCAGAATGATGTGACCCGATGGCCGGTGTCACTGAGCAGCTGAGCATCCTCCTGGGTCTGCGCTGCCACGAGACACCGTCAAGGTGGTGTTTGCATGCAGCACTTGATCTCCAGTGCCCCGGAGCCCTGCGTGTGTGGGAGAAGGAGAGGAGCATCTGTGCCTGCTTTTCACAGTGCTTTTCCCTTTATATCTCCTCAAAACCTGCCTTCCCAGAGGCAGCATCTCAGCAGGAGGGTGAAGCACGAGTCGATGGTGCTGGCAGGATGATCAATGAGTGGAAAGCTCTCCCTTCCTCCAGACTGTGAGGACTCCGTGTGCAATTTAAAGCAGGGGGAGAAAGGCATCTGTACCAAGGGTTTGTCAGGCTTGTTCCTGGCAGATAAGTTGTTTTTATTGAGTGGCTTGACATGTAATTCCATGCCGTGTGTCGATGTTTGTCTGGTGTTTACTCAGAGGGAGAGCTTTTCTCCCCATCCTAAAAATGAGACTTTGGGTAATGGTGCATTTACTGGGGGAAAACGGTTGTGAGGGTGCTGTCAAAATGTCAGCCTTGTCTGGAGCAAGGCTCCCGCAGGAGACAAGTGGCATTAGTGTGTTTGGAGATGTTTCATTTAGCAGTCAGGAAGTCCCCAGCCTCTCAGGAGCTCTTTGAATTGAACTGAGGAGGTCATAAAGCCCAGAAGGGAGATGCTGTTCACAGCAGGGAAGGCAGAGCCACTGGAGGAAGAGGGTCAGGACAGGTTATTTCTACTGTGAAACTGCATCAGAAGGATGTGAAGAATCAGTCTGAAATCGTATTTCTCCTCCCAGATCATTTTATGGGAGGCAGTTTTATATTGTAACGCTTTGTGCATTGCTTCTGGGTGAGGAAGGGGCTTGGGTCTGAGTTTGAAACAAACTCTGCTCTGTGAATCACTGTGCAGCCTCACAGGACCACAGAGATGAATAATGGCATAGGAGCATAACCCAGGACAAGTAACCATCCCATTCATGAGGCAGGAGGCTGCGGCTGCTGCAGCTCATGCTCATCACTGAGGGCAGAAGCTTCCTGCTTGCCCCAGCTTTCCAATAAGCAAATAAACTCACATCTGTTCATTGCCCTTCCTGCACAATATTCACTTTTTCCGTAAATGTTGCTTTTTCCGGAGCTTTCTGTTGGAAGAATTCCCCTTTTTGGCCTTTGATCCCTTTTCTTCTGCCAAGAGCTCAACAAGATCCTTTGTCATCCTCCAGAGAAGCTCTCAAGCTCACAGCCACGGTTTTGAATTGGCTTTGAATACAAGGGGCTGTGCTTCTGAAGTGCCCTGCCCGGGGGCTGCAGTGCAGAGCTGCCATGGGTTCAGCAGCAGCAGTCATTTTTCTCCTTCTTGGTAGCTGGTGCAGCGCTGTGTTTTTGATTTTGGGCCTGGAAGCAGCGCTGATAACACCAGTGTTTACAGGTACTGCTTGGCAATGTTTTGGTCTGGCCAAGGACTTTCTCAGCCTCATGCTATGCCAGGGAGGAGGGGAAGCTGGGAGGAAGCAGAGACAGGACACCTGACCCAGACTGACCAAAGAGGTTATTCCATACCACAGCACGTCATGTCCGGGATGTGAACACGGAGGGCAGAGACCCGGAAGGGTGTGGTGGTGGACTGGGGGTGCACTGGCTGGATCGGGCTTGGTGAGCAGTTGTATTCCCTTTCTTTGTACTTCTCCTGTCATTATTATTACTGGTGGTAGCAGCAGTGATTTGTGTTATACTTCAGTTACTAAACTGTTCTTATCTCAACCTGTGCGAGTTGAATTCTTTTGATTCTCCTCCCCATTCCCCCGGGACTGGGGGAAGAAATAGAGGGGAGTGAGTGAGTGAGAAAACTGCATGGGGGGGTTGGAGACTTAAACCACGACAAGAGCCCTCCATTGCGATGCAAACAGCCAGCAGACAAAGGCAGGGATGTGAAGTGCCCTCGGTTACCTGGCAGAAGGCTGCAGGAGTGTTTGCAGATCCCACAGGAACTGGGCTTTGTCTGGAACACCGCCCTCCGCGGGTGACGGCTCTGTGGGCAGAAGCCAAGGTAGGTCCTAGTTGGTTCAATCATCAAGGCAGGTGGCTTTGTCCTCCATTTCAGTATGGAGCGAAAGGGATGGGACAAGCAGCCGTGGCATTAGGGAGGTGGGAGGAAGACATTTTAAATGGGCTTCTGTTGCCCTCCCCTCTTCTAAGGCCCATCTCCCCCACGGTGGATGTAAACCACTTCCATTTCCAGTCCGCATGACTAATGGCCTTGGTGATAGATAACCTTGAGAAAGTCAGATCTGGCTTCTTCAGGCACGTCTGCAGTGTACCCCCATCAGTGTAACTCCTGCGCTGCCTCTCAGCTCCTCCATCTCCTGGCATCTCCTCAGCTCTGAGCACACAGGTTCATCGCACCTCTTAGCACCGCACCAGCTGGAGCAGCTGCTTCCAGGGTGGCAAGTCTCATGTGCATGCTCTGCTGAGGAAGGAGAGTGCTTGGAGATGAATGTGCAGTTCCCACCTGTGGCTTACAAAGCGGTATCTATATTTTTAGGGTGTTTTTTTTCCTTTCCCCATCTTATCGAGGTAGGAAGATTATGGCACTTGATGATTTAATCAACATCATCTCCAGATACAACATGCTTGTGCTATACTACTGGGAGATATTAATTTATGCTGGTTTGCTTCTAAGGTAAATTAAATCATTAGTTTTAAGGCTGGATTAGTTGCACATGTCCCCTGCCTCTTAAGAAAGCAGTTCAGTAGCTCTTGAAAGCTTCCTGGCTTGGCATTTCTTGGGAGTCATCAAATCCCTTCAGTGCAGGTGCCATGAAAAGTGGAACTGAGGTTCAGTGCTTAAAGGTGCAGCCGCTGTGTTGGCTGAATGCCTCCATCCTTACACAGGGCACACTGCTAATGCCCGCTGCCTCCTTCTTTCCCCATAGCAGTGTTCTGCCAGCTCACGAGTTCAGTGGGAAGGTTTTGCCCCAGGTCTTTGCTCCTTCAATCAAACCTGTATTGAGGGCTGAGCTGTTTGGTGCTGGAGAACTGACCCAGGATCATAGAAGGGTTTCGGGTTGGGAAGGACCTTAAGAAGCTCTGTGAGGTCACAACAGAAACTGAAGCCAAAAGATCTTTACCAAGGTGGGTGGGAGATGTCACAACTCCTTCACGCAGGTGGGAAACTGAGGCACGGTCCACCTATTGCAGGGTATAGGAGTAAAATCTGATGCCTGACGCCAGTGCCCCTCCTGGAGATGGTTGCTTTAGAGCAGAGGTGCTGAGCGGTGCCGCTGAGGTGCCCGCTCTGCTTGGATGGCCATCAGCTCTGGTGAGGAACCCAGGCCCTGCTGCCAGACAGATGGGAACGGCTCCTGATAACCCAGGAGGAGGAGAACTGACAGAAGCCCTCACAGTGATTTCAGGGCTATTAAGGATGGGATAATGAGGCTTTTTGTGCATCATTTTTCACCACCCCGCTCCCCCACCCCCGGTTCAGCCCATGCATTAACACTCTCCATCCCAGGAGGACAGCAAACACTGCTGGTGCTGTAACTCCGTTTCTTATGTATCTGGGCATCAACAGGGCTGGTGCAGGCAGAGGGGGTGAGGAGAGAAGCTGCATTCCCAGGAAGCTGGCTCTGTTCTCCATCAACAGGGAGCTCAAGGTACAGGATTGACCAAAAGAGCAGTTGCTGGTACTCCAGACATGGCAAAACCTTCTCACTGAAATAAAGAGTGAGGCAAAATAATACCATTATAAATATACTGATAAAATGATGCTATTAGGTAAGAAGAGGCACAAGGAAGAACCTGCTGCTGCAGGATGCTCTCCAGCCAGCTACGGGCATCAGGTTATGTGCTTGTGGAGAACCTTGTGTCGGATGCTCTCAGGGCACTCAGGGAAGGGCCAACACCTCTAAGCTGTTCCCTGCGCTTTCCTAGTGCTGCTTCCTTGGTACAGTCGGCCCTTCGGTTCTGAGCAGCGCGTCTCCTGGATGCTGAGATCCTGCCTTGTCTCTCTGGATCCCCGGCCCATCTGCTGCGGCTCCTGGCTGGTGGTGGAGGTGCTGGGGCTGCGCCAGGAGCAGCTTTGGCTCTTGCACAGAAGCAGGCACGCAGGCAGGGCATTCCTCACAGGGCAGAGCCAGGGGGAAGCATCTGATTATCCTGTGAGCTGGTTAACACCTCTGTGGAGGTCAGGAAAGGATGAATCCATGAGGTTATAAATGATGCAGCATGCGGAGGTGGCCTGAAGCATCCCTCTCCCCATCACGCTGCTGGACTGTGCAAAGAGCAAGTTCTTGCTTCCTGGTTTTGTTTTTCCTGCTTGAACACATAGAGGCATTGTTCTGCTGGAATATTTAGAGGCAAGTGTCTCTTTCTCTGTAGTACAGCTTCAGCTGATTTACTGTGATGCTTTAGCGCTAGGATTAAATGTTGCTGCCAGTGTGCTGATAGAGTGCGTTGAACCAGGCAGCTTCTGGGGTCCATAGGCATTGGGGGAATAAGCCCAGCTGTGTAATACGCCCCTTTGCAGCGCTGTATATGTGCCTCTTGGTGCGTTCAGGCTCTTCTCCACCCACACCTCACCCCTGGTACCCTCAAGAGGCATCCTTGGGGCTGAGCTCTTGTGATGGAGGAGCCTCTGTTCCTGTGCAATGGCGTGCATGTCCAGTGGTCTCAGTGCTGGGGCATATGTGTTGCTGGGGGAAGAGACTGGGAAGATCCCCAGTGGGTATTTGTCACTCTGCTGCAGGTATCAAGGATCGGTCACTGATGGAGTGAAAGGGGAGCTGTGTTGGTTTCGGCTTGGTTGGGTTCTTGTCTGTGTCCGAGCACCACAGGCTGCAGCGGAGTGAACAAGGCACAGCTTGCTCTGGTTTCCCTTTCCCTGGGTGCACGAGTCTCACAAGGGGGGAGAAGAGCTCTTTGCATCGTAATAGAAGCATTGGCAGTCTCTCATTTGCACTCTCCCATGCTGGCAGAGGCCAGGGGTCAAAGCTGACAGGTAAAAATTGTGTTTTGGATAGGTTTAATGTCTCTTTCAGGCTGCTGATCCCTGCCTGCATCTCTCTGACAATGACTTGAGGCTTGTCCTGTGGCCAAGGTCTGTGCCTGGGAGCAGGGAGCTCGGTGTTGCAGCGGGATGCCATAAGATCTCCAAATGCGGCCCCTCGCTCTGCAGCCTGGAGCTAAGAGCCAGAGCAGGTAGAGCAGGACAGGAGTGAATCCCTACCTCTCAGGAGGGCAGGCATGCTGCAAGCAGGGCTGGGAGGCATCGCATCACACAAATGCTGAGCTATTCCCCCTTTCTCCATCCATGCCGCCTTCTAACAGAGACAGACGACATCAAAGACAGCAGGATTATTTATTGAGGTGTTTGTTTGAAGTTGAATGGATGGGAATCATGTTTCAAAACCATAAGAGAAAGAGCTTTTTAGCTCTCATCCTTTCTCCAGAGCAGCAGCCGCATCGCTGCGTGCCATGGGCTGTCAGGGTGAATCTGTTACACTGACAACAAGATTGTTCTGTCTAGACAGGGAAGCACTGCTGAACCGAGTGGGGCTGCACAGTCATTGAAAGCCAGAACACTTAACAGGCATTAAAGTTACAATTCAGCTTCGGCTTGGCGCAGGTGATGCTTGATGGACAGTTTGTGTGTGGGACAGTGCTTTGAGATAGAGCTTAATGGCAGTGATTGATGGATGTCACTCACCTGGTGGCTGCTGACCTGCCACCTTTCCCTTCCACGGTGGGTCTGTTGGGGTGTCCCATGGAGCTCAGTGCAGGGAAATGTCTTCAGTCTGCTTAGGGCTCTGTGCCTGGTCCAGCCTAACCAGCGCTGGGGGATGCAGGAGCAGAAGGGGTTGTGTGGAGGGGATGCGAGCCTTGCATTCACCATCTGCCTGCAGGGGCTGGCAGCCAGGGCTGGCGGAGGCAAGGGGGTGAGATTGCAGCACAGCCAACAGAAGGAATTCGCTTTCTTCTGGCAGAAAAATGAAAATGGGATATTAGAAGCATGGCTCTAAGGCTGAAATATGCATATGTATATATATATATATATCCCCTTTCTGAGGAGGGCTTCTGTTCAGCTGCGCTTCAGTGTTGCCCAAAGAGAAGGAGAGCTGCTGGTGGGCTGAGCTTGGGGCTCAGGGTGAATGCTGACACTTGAACTCCACTCTAGCCTCTAGCAGATGTGCTGGGGCCCAAACTCAGTGAGGTTTGAGGCCTCCCATTTTTCCCCGAGCAGTCGCAGGACTTCATGTGCTGTCGTGCAGCAGCTCAGCCTCGGGTGTAGGCAGCAGGAACCCGCGCCCAAACGGGCGTGCGCATAGGGAATGCCGGAGGGCAGACGGCTGTCAGATGCCCCCGGGGTGGAAGAACCGAGGCCTGGCCATCAGCCATGTGAGGAGCAAGAGGGAACTGTTTCAGGGTGTTCAAAGCTTCCCGTTCTGTTTCTCCCTGTGGCACCTCTTGCCTGCACTCTGTGCTGTCTGTACGTCTGTGCTGGCAGGTCTGGGCCAAGCTCAGAGGTGATGTGGGAAAGGGAAGATGGGAGCTCAGCACCGCTTGGAGCAGCCTTAACTTCACACCTCTGCAAATGCTGCTTAATTGCGGACCTGAATGAAGCACACTGGGGAGACAGCCACAGCTCAGGCTCTTGAGCAGGGTGAGCTTGACCTGGACTCCTAGCGCTGCCTTGCCTCGTAACCCTTGGCTCCTGTGTCATCTGTGGCAGGACCAGGCGATGGCAGAAAGGGGCTGCGATGTCCCCCCATCCTTTAGCCTTGCCTCCTGCATCCGCCTGCCTGCCTCCCTACTGCTGCCTCCTGATCAGCCCCATGGCTGCTCCGCAGCCTCCAGAAGTGCATCCACAGTTCTGTTTGCAAATGTGCCATGGGGCAGTGAGCAGGGCCATGGGGCGAATCGCACCGTTAGAGCTGTGGAGCTGGGATGCTGGGGCCAGGCAGGCAGGGAGGGAAGCTGCGGCGTAGGCCAGACAGATGTGCTTTAGCAGACATACATCTGGCTAGCAGGACATTGCTAACTTCCCCGATAGCATCCACTGCTTTAATAGATCAATTTTCCACTGTACTTCATCTAGCTTAAGTTTCCCGTTCACTGCACCCCATGCTTTCCCCCAGATTAGTCCAATAGTGACCTTTCCATCTCCGAGAACATTGGAAGTTATTTTCCTTAAGGGTTTTCCTTGCCTTTTCCTTGGGGTGCACAGAAAAGGGGGGCTGGGAACAGCAAAGGCGATGAACTTCTAAGCACATGAAGCTCCCCCCTGAAAGCACGCAGGAATCAGCCCAGTTTGAAATAGCTGTCACCCACCCAAGCACCTCTGCCTTTGACTGCTTCGTGCTGCTGCTGAAGGACCATGGATGGAGCAGGTAAAACACTGCTGTATCTGCTGCTCAATCTGCTTCTCGGCAGAGAATGAGGCTCTCATCCTGCACAGGGCCTCTGCTCCCGCCTGGAAGGAAGCAGGTTTGTTTGTACGTGCTGCTAATTCATATGCAGTAGGAATGTGTTCCTGATGGCTGATGCGGAGCTGCCGGCTTTGTACCACTTCCCAGAAGGAAGGGAAATGGGAGCTGGGTCTCTGTGTGGCTGTGCCAGCAGAAAGAGCTGCGGTGGGTTTGCTTTGTGCAGAGCTGTGAGCTGGGGCCAAGTACTGTCCTCAGGGATAGAATGGTTCTGGAGCCAGAGACTCACCCTGAACCCACCCTGGGCGCTGCTGGGCTGTGTCAGTGGGTGCAGAGCCTCCACGGGCAATGGTATCAGCTCGTGATGCTCAAGCTGCTACATCCTGATGTAGTGATGTACCCCTGGTGCAGTGATGTACCCCTGATGTAGTGATATACCCCTGATGCAGTGATATACCCCTGATGCAGTGATGCAGTGATGTACCCCTGAGGTAGTGATGTACCCCTGATGCAGTGATGTACCTCTGATGCAGTGATGTACCCCTGGTGCAGTGCTGTATCCCTGGTGCAGTGCTGTACCCCGATGTGTGAGGGTGTGTGTGCTGCCTTCACCTGCTGTACAGACGGTGCCTCCAGCAGACTGCATCCTCCTGGAAAGGCAATTCAGATATCCCATGTCCTGTTTCCTCCCTGTTAGTGCCACGCTGTTGGGTTTTAATGTTTCTGCAGAGGTGGTTCCTATAAATTGAAGCAGGTTGTATTTGTTCTATAAGACTTCGCTGGAATCTTGCACTGGATATCACCTCCCAGTGCACAGTGAGCAATTCAGCTCAAGGAATCATCACCAAGGCCGTTATCTTTACTGCTAGTCCTGCTGCTAGATCTGTTCCCTCCAGGATGGCCACGACCTGCTACATGGGGATGCTGGGTGTGCTGTGGAGAGAGCAGAGCTGTTTGCAGGGTTCCCAACAACTGGCACTCAGAACAGCCCCAAGTGATGCTCAAACTCCATGGAATCACCAGAGCTCTCCTGTAGCCTTGGGAATCCCTGGGATTTTCAGCATCTGGGGCCTGGGGTTCGAGTTCTTCTCCTGAGCTTGGAGGGATAGAGGTTGTAAGCCAAGGTCCCTGTTGTCCTTTCCCTGAGCCACGGCTGGGCCATTAAAGCTGCACATCAAGTACTGCAAAACTCAGCATTGAAACAGTGGCTTCTGATGGATGGCAGCATCGCTGAGCAACAGGTTGTGTCACTGAGCTGTGTCCCACATGAGCGAGGCTGTCTGGTGTCCAGTGCCCTGAGGATAGAGCAGGGGTGTACGTGCCCAGCGTGTCCTGTCACTCATGAAGCAGTGGCCTGGAGCATCCGGGCAGGACTGTGCTGGGCTAGGAGCTCCTTGTCAGTGGTGCTTCATCTGAAGCCCTTCTCCTTCCTCCTCCTCAGCTGCTAACACTGTTTTCCCCCTCCTTTCCAGGTGTGAGTGCCTCAGTGGGACATCCCTGTGGTGTGAGCTGTCCATAATCACCTGAGCACTGCAGGTACAGCCTTGACTGTGGCTGAGAGCATCCGATGAGGACCAGGTCAGGCATCAACAACCGCAAATGTTGGCTGCTGGGGAAGGATGGATGCCATAGGAGAAAGGTTTCCCCTGGCAGGGGCAGAGAAGCCCTCTGGGGAGCAGGGGGGTCCCTGAGCTCCTGGCTCTGCAGTCTACTGCTACCCTGGTGCTGCAAGAGTGGGGCTGATGGATGCCCCATCAGTGCCAGGTTCCCTTGTGAGGCTGATCCAGCACTGGCTGCTGCTGCAGGCAAGAGAAGGGCTCTGAACACCTAACGCTGCCTAAGAGCTCCCTTCTGAGGCCATGGGAGGTGGAGAAAGCAAGTTTATAGAAATAAAGACTTTCTTTCGGGCCAAGGGCTCTGGAAGCCAATGGTGATGAGGTGGATGCCTTCCCACACTGGTAACGCAGATTCACATTGCCTAGGGCGAAGTCTGCCTTGTGCTGGGGTATTTTTCCCTCTGGGGGCTTTGCGATTGCAATTGCAGATGAATTTTCACCATACAAAGGAGAGGAAGGAAGCTGAGAGAAAGAAAGGGCTTTAAAATTGCCGGGGGCTCTCGTGCTCTGCTTTAATTTGTCAGCATGTCTCTCTTGCTCACAACAGCCCTGCTGGGTACAGGGCTTGCTCTTCCTCTTTCCTTTGTGACTTGCTCCTTCCCTCTGGTGCCTTCATCAGTCCCAGTCTCTGGATCTTTTCTCCCCTCAATTCTTCCCTTTCTAGGCCAAGCTTTTTGCAGCAGAGCAGCAGCAGCTCCTGTTTGCTGCATTGGGATGTATCAGTCTGATGGGTTCCTCCGCGTGATGCTCAGGTGCTCCCCAACCTGAAAACAGGGATGGAATGAACCCTTTCCTCTCACTTTATCATCTGAGGGATCTCTTTAGAAAACACGTTATGCCCCACGGACTGAAGGTCCCCAGAGCCTGCTCTGGCCTTGGTAAGACAATGGGAAGCATCAGCGGCTTCTCTGCTCTGGTGGTTTCTACCCTCTGCCCGGGAGAGATGAGGTGCATGCAGGGCTCTTCTTGGCTGCTGTTCAGTGTGAAATGCTATAAACCCATGGCATTGATTTCTCAATCAAAGGTGTCCGTCTGCTCCTTGGTCTGGAGCTTTAATGTCTGCAAATCCATCCTTCACTCCGCTGCGCATGCTCCAAGACTTCCAAATCAGCTCTTGTGCTTCAGTTTAGGGAAGGGAGCAGATTCAGCCAAGCCAGTGTTGTTTGTGGGGTTTGAACCAGGCAGAAACCTGGTGCAGCCCCAAGGGGCTCTTGAGCCTCGGGCACAACCTTTGCCTGTGCTCACACGCTCCCATTTGCGCTTCCCTTGTTTCCGTGTCAATCCCAGTGTTTGCTGCCTGGTTTAAAGCATTGTCCTCTGCTGTTCCTGCAGTGGCTGATGCGAGCCTGGTTGCTGAAATACAGCTTCTGCAGTGGAAGAGCACAGCAGCTTGGGGTAGAAAGAACTGCTGCTGCCTGTGATTGTGCTGCAGAGATGGCCGGGGGGGACCCGAGCTGGCTGCAGGTCCTGCCCTGGCCTCTACCTGCTCATCATGTCAGGTCAATGCCTGCCACTGTTCGACCTTAGCTTTCCCCTTGCTGAAGGAAGGTGAATATGGAAAGCCCTTTCCAACCTCTGGAGCTGGGGTTGCTTTGCAGCCTTGGGAGATGCAGGTAGAGGCTGGAGCGGATTTAAAGGGAGGGCTGGTGGGGTGCGGGTGGCTCCTGGTGCTGACCGTATGAAGCAGATTGCTCTGGAAGGAGCTGAAGGGAGCGTATCAAGGATGTCTCAGCTATTCAAGTGAGAAATCAAATTAAACTCTGCATCAGGCAGTGGAGCTGCTCTGCGCCGGGGTTGGGTCACATTCAGTAAAGGCTTCTGCATGCTAGCCCCCAGGAGTCGGAGGAGGGAAAAAGCAGTGCTCTGTGGCAGGGGGCTCTTTGCTGCTCACCTGGATGTGTTGATGGAGTGGGAAGAGGGGATTTTTGCTTTACCCTTCAGGATCCCTGTGTGTGGAGTGGGATGCTGCATCCTCAGCACTGCTGCCTCTGTGAGGCACCGACAGCAAGCGGGGCTGTGTGCCCATCACTGAGGGGTGCCAGGTGAGGACTGGGGACAGAAGCTCCAGAGAGCTGGAGGTGTGGAGAGCGCTCCTGTCCCAGTTACCTGCCTCCTGATCTCCCATTAACAGGCTGGGAGATGGGGCCCTTGGGAGCACTGACGTGCCTGGGAGGCAGATGCAGTAACTGAAGGACATCAACATCCCAGTATCGCACATGCATTCAGGCTTTCTCCTCATGCAGCACGAGTCCATGCTTGCTCCGGGCAAGGGAAGATGTGGACAATGCATTACTCCCTCCATGAGGACAGATTGCTTGGGGGCTGGAGCATGGACTTAGCATGGGAGAGCTGCAAAATGATCTCCCCACACAGCTCATTCCCAATGACCACAGCATGTCCATACCTGCTTCCCACCAGCGCTGGGGCGTGCCAAAGGGCTGAAAGCCATCGGGAGGAGGAGGAGAGCAGCACTGACCTTTATCCACTGCAAATACTGAGTGACAAAATCTCTGCTTCACGCACTAGGGCCCAGGCTTAACTAATGCTAGCTGATTTGATTCTGTTGTATCCCTCAAGCATTCAGACACTAGCTGGGTATTTAAAAGCCATTTGCAACAGTGCTGCTCTGCTGGCAGGAGGAATTTGACCCTGGGATGTATCCTGGTATTGGAGCAGGGCCACGCAACAACAGGTAGGGGTGTCCTCCGGTGTTCTCAATACCGCTGGGTCTGACTTAGGGCCCTTGGCCCTGTCCTAGGGCATGGGACCGGGCCCCAGAGCAGGAAAACCTGTCCTCCCTTTGTGGCTGTATTAACCCAACCATCCTCCGGTGCCTTTTGCCATCTCTTTGGCTCGGTTGGTTTGCCCCCGGTGTGACGCGGGTATCCTCGTCCTGTTCCGGTGTTGCTGCAAGGCTGAGCAAGCTGCCTCTCTGCGTAGATCTGGAAGCAGAGCTATGGGAAATGAACGGGGCCAAGAGCAAACGAGGCGCTGCACGCTTGTCCTTCAGGCTGCCGGCACTGCGGATGGCCCAGGGCTGCTTTGTCTCTCTGGCATAGGCTGCGGAGCTCAGTGCTGGGGCTTTGCGGACATGGGAAGCCCTGGGGGTAACTCCTCTAGAGCAGGCTGTGAGTCCAGCTCCTCCACGATGAGGTGTGCTGCGGGGCAGAGCCCTGTGCCCAAAGAGCATCCAGGCAGAGACAGGGGAGACTGCCTCATGATTCAGCTCTAGTTCTGAGGACCTGTGGCTGTGGCGAGGGGAAGGGGCAGCCTCTGTTTTGGGGAAGGAGAAGCTCTCCCTTCTGCGCATGAACCAGTGCCCATGATCTGCATCTTGCTCTCTAGACCGGCAGCATCTTTGGGACGAGTCTCCCAGGTGGCTCTTTGGGGAAGGATGTTGGAGGTTGATGCAGGTGTTTCATCCGCTGGCTTCACCTCCTCGGTCTTCCCAAGGACCATTTGAAAAGGGCACTATAGAGATGCTCATCTTCTCCTTGCACAACAGGGCTGGGGGACTGAGTTTGTGTAGTTACATGTGATGAGGTCCTCGTCTTGGTCCAGCTCCGGAGGCTCTGCTGTAACCTGATGTTTTGTGCAGACTTGGGTTATTAGTGCAAAGCAGTCCTGGTTTACCTCCCATCTCCCTGAGCACGGCCCCAGCTCAGCCTCCTAATGAAGCAGCTGTTCAACAGTACAGATTTAGCCATCACATCCAGTCGAGGTTGATCTACAATGCCTGTTTGCAGGCACAGGAAGTGTTCAGGCTGGATTTATTGCCCATCTGGCATGCTGCCAGGCCATTTGTTACCGAGGATCCTGCAGGAAGAGCCTCTGTGCTGTTGGGAGAGTCAGGAGAATTCCTCATTGCAGTCCTGGCTCCTCACCTACAGGGGCTTTGCACAACTGCCTGCCTGCTCTGATGCTCCTCTTGGGCATCTTGGTCCAGGTATCCATGGAGAATGGCAGGCTGAGCCTGCCAGGATGCTGCCAGAGGGGCTTCAGGTTCGTTCCTTACACCTGACCTCTTCCTTGTGCATTGGGTGATGTCTTGCGATGTGGCGAGCAGGGGCTGTGGGGAACGTGCCTCCTCTCTCCATGGCTGCAGAGCAGGAATCCGGCCTGGAGCATCCCCTGCCCTTTACAGGTTTGTGTTCAGGCGCTGAGCGGGGCAGCTCCAGAAAATTACCTGCAAATGATGTTTTTGTGCATTGCCATGAAGCCAGAGGGCAGGAGGCACCGAGGGGCTGAGCTGCTCACCAAGGTGGCCCTGCCAGCCCTGGGGAAGCAGGGCTCCAGTGGGCAGCATGGGCTGGGAACTGGCCATAAGGAAGCAGGATTAATGACTTGCCACCACCTTCTGGGCCAAGCAGGAGGCTGAGGAGCAAGGGCTGCAGATGCGATGAGTAGGCAGGGAGGTCACATTGGATGTCATGGTCTAGCGGATGAGTGGAGAGCAGGACTATGCCCATTTCTGCCTTTTCTCCCTGGTTTTGAGTTATGCATGCGCACAAGCGATGCAGAGCATCCTCTCCTGTGAAATGGTAGCAGAGGGTGAAGGTGGATGGTCCATTGGGCCAAGGAGTGATGGGGAAGTGTCTGTGCTCCCAAACACCAAGGTTTGCTTGCAGAGAGCCTTAGGGATGACTGGGTAAGGTCCTTATCAGTGCTTGGGTAGGGACCTACCCAGCACCCCCTCCCAAGGCACAAAAATGTGCATCCAGTGGCACCCATCGCTGCCAAGCCCCTGCCTCCTCCTTGCCCCCGTCACAAAGAGCTGTGGATGAATGGAGCTGGGAAATCCACTGTGCTTTTAGGGAATGGCACTACCTGGAAACTGCCTCCTGCGCTGGAGCAGTCTGGGTTCATGACACGATTATGCTTTAGATTGTTTTGTTGGCTTTAGATAGATAATTCCCGTCTTTATGCCTGCTGGGCAGTGTAAAGCCAGACCTGAATGGTCCGTTCATCAGTGGTGCTTGGTTCCCTTTGTGCCGTGCCCTGTCCCTTCCCTCTCTGTGGCACACCTCCACAGCAAGATGGAAGCAAGCTGGGATGTGCGCGTCGCCTTTGCTGGCTCTAGTGCCTGTCTCCCCCTGCATTGTGCTGAAAGACCAGCAGGGAGATGAGGCTGGGGCTGTGTTCACTCCTCCACCAGGCCCCGGGGAGCATTCCTGGACTCCATCCCGGCCCTCGGCATGGCAGGAACGGCCAAGGTGAGACCCTTCTCAAGCGCACCCCTGGCAGCAGCCAAAGCACAGCCCTGAATACCCCTCTTCTCCGCACTAATCCCATTCAGACCCCATCCTCCTCCTCTCCCCTGTGCTGCTGCAGGTGGGAGAGTCCGGCTGCTTGGTTTGGGGCTGAATAGAGCAGCTCTGTCCCTTGGGAGCAGCTCCATCAGCTTGCACTTGAGATAAGCGTGGCTGTGTCCTGCTGGCTCCTCAGCACCTGCCTTAGCTGTGATTAGCTTCAATTTATGCAGGCTCTGAAACAAACACCTGCAAGGCTCAGGGAGGGAGGAGCCAGGTCCTTCCTGCAGGCAAACAGTCACATTGCATTGAACTGAGAGCCCTCTCCTTGGTTTTAACTCCGTTGTCTTTGTGGTGCCTCTTAGAGCTCCAAGACATCTCTCGCCCCTGTGAAATCTATAGGAGCACGAGCAGAGAGATGGCTGCGGCCGGCAGCGGCTCTAATACCATGTGGTGCTCTTGCAGCACCGACTGCTGTGGGCACGAGCATGGCTGTGACTTCTGGAGTTGCTGCTATAGCCAGCGATTTCTAACCTTGTTCTGCCCTTATTAATTGCTTTCTCTGCTCTTTGCAACTCTCTGCAGCTCACCCCTCATCTCCTGCAATGGACCCGCTGTTATTGCCTATAGCGCTATGGCTACAGGCATGTAGTGTCATGGCGGCACTGCGATGTCAAAATCCATCAGTGCGCTCATAAAAGCACTTAATGTGGAGAAAAGGAAATCCTGCTCCTTCAGAGGCCTTGCTGAAGAGTCTCCTCTCATTAACCCCCAAGGTGACCGCTCACAGCGGGGTTGTGTGCCAGCAAAGAGCATTAAACAGTCTCCATCCAAGCACATCTAAGAGGCAGGTGGCTTTCCTGCTTGGAAAGCTCAACCAGAGCTGCAACTGAGAAGGGCCAGAGCAGAAGCAAGGCTGAAGGAGCATCGCCCATCCAGAAGTGTGACTCAAGCTGCAGGGACATCATACAGATGCGTGTGTTTTTTCCCAGTGGGATCCTGGAGCGGACTGAAGCGGTTGCTTCTTCCCTGGGCCTTTCCTTCCACTCTTAAGGGAATGCTTCCAATTAAATCCTTTGTTTGCTTCGTCACAGGTACCTGGATGAACCCCATCCTCCCCAATAAAGGACATGTCGATGTTACTGTTGCTCACCACTGTAACACAGTCTGCAGCAGCCAAGCATCCTCTGTCCTCCACTCATCTCCAGCATGCCCCAGGATGTGCTTTCTGCAATCAGTTTGCCAAGTCCTTTTCACATAGAAGAGATACAAAGGAAGCAGCATCCCAGCTTTCTACAGGTGCAAACAGCAGGATTCAAGCCTTCAGATCCATGGCCCCTTGAGCAAATAACCTGGCAGAGGGGAGGAGGATGCTGACCACCTCCTCTGGGACAACAGAACAGGTCCTCAGGAGAGCTGTGACGAATGTGGGGCAGCCAAGGGAGTAGAAGATGGAGTCCCATGGGGTGAGTTTGAGGTTTGGAGAATGGCTTTCCTCTTAAATTGCCTAAAATGAGTATTTGCTCCCTCATTTTTCTCCTAAGACACTGAGCTTTCCCTTGGCCTCAAGGGAAATGTGTTGGATCCATTCCTCTCCCAAAGCCCCACAGCAATCCTACCTATAGTTTTTGGGGTCTTTCGTGTATCTAAAACCAGCGGCAGCGCTTGTAGCTCTGCACTAAGCTGTTCAGTGCTCTTACTGTGCTTGTGGTAGGTTGGTTTGTAGGCACATGTGTTTCTAACGTTCCTGCTCCCTCTCAGCATGACTTCTAATGCCTTTCCTGCACGCAGCCCCTTCTTCCCCATTCTCTCCCTGGGAATAGCGAACAACCCATCAGTGCCTTGCTTTTTCCTTCCCTGCTCCATGAGCTGGGCTCTATTCCTGTTCCAGATGTTGTTGACCCCACTGCATGGTCTGTGTGAGGGGCTCCTGGCAGGATAAGGCAGGGCGCTCTGGGTGGCTCCTCTTGCAGATGATTCACGTTGTAGCCTAGGTCTGGCATTTATTTAATGTCCTTATCTTACTCTCCTGATGGCGCTTCCTCGTGTTTCACCACAAGTCCAAAGCACGTGCCAGAATCCTGTGGGAAAGCGGGCAGAGGTGAAGGATGCTCAGTGATCCCCAGTTCTTGCCACTCTTTGCTGCTGTGAAATCCCCTCCTGGCTGGGGTGTGAGGACGGCACATCCCGGATAACGCTTCTGGAGCAGATCCCCGCAGCAATGGTTTGGCACGGCAGAGCTTGGGTGGAAGCGGGATTTAAGTGCCTTGGGGCAGAGGATGGGATCTCGTGGCCATCGGTGAGGGTGAGGCTTGCAGGGGAAGAGGCTTGCGGGTGCACCTCCAACCTCAGCGAGGGGCAGTGTCGCCTGTGCCTGCCGGACCTGCGGGTAGATGGTACCCAAAGAGGGCAGTGCTGTGCCGCGCTGCTCCCCGGGCGGTCTGCCGTTCCGGGAAGCGGCTGGGAGCAGGGCTCGATGGAAACGCGGAGCCTCAAGGATTTCTTCAAGGAAAAGCGCCTTGGCTCATGATGAGGTGCATGAGTTTTTCATGAGGTGTAGCAATTACTTTGAAAGAGGAACCTTTACCAATAGCTGTCACTAAACGCCTGTTCTGCCTCCTGACAGCCTGCTCTTCTCACCAGCTTATGGAAAAGACGCCTACCCAATGCTAGATCAGATTGGCTTTTCCTCCAGTGGAAATGGAGCTGTCAGTCCCCATGCGTCCACAGCAGTTTCCCCTTTGCACCTTCCCTAGGGTGCCTTCTGCAGGGAAATGCTTTAAATCTTGCTTGCCTAGGGAATAAAGTGAAGAGAAAGAGCTGATCCTCACCCTGCACGGTGCTGTGAGGGGGGCCAGACCCTGTCCCTCCTTGGGGGGGTTATGCAGGCACCCCAGGGTGCTGGGGCTCTGTTAATGCAGGATGCTGTTCCCTCGGTGCTGCGAGAGGGGGGATTTGCTGCCTTGACTGCACCGCTTTCCCCTGCACATCCTGCCCCGCTGATGCTGTGCTAGGAAGGGGATGCTGGCCCAATGCTAGCCCCATAGGCAGGGCTGATATGACTGTCTCCAGATGGTGCTTGGGAGGGTGAGGAAGGAGAAAATGATGGAGGAACGGCTTGGGATGCCTGTTGTGCAGAGAGCTGCCAGGGCATGGAGTGAGCATCCCAAGGCTGCTGCTCTGCTCCGCAGGAGGAAAGGCTTCAAACAGGCAATTAGTTAACATTGCCACCTCCAGAGAAAGCAGCTCTTGGTGCTCCAGATAATGGCTGCAGGAGGCAAACAGGATAAAAGCTCTAATTCTGGAAAGTTATATTTAGATGGGTTTTTCCCTTTCAAAGGGAGGGAAGTTTGAAAGGCTCTGACTCCTTTAAATAGAACTCTCTTTCCTTGCCCAGTTCAAAGCTCCATTAGGAGCAGTGGCTGCTGCTCTTCACCCAGCCACATGCTGAAGGCAGCAGCACCCGGGGTACCTGGGGTTCCTCTCAGCAGCAGCAGAGGCACTGCAGTAAAAGGGTCTGTTGCCTGCTGCTTGCTGGTTGTATTGTATATTCTGTTAGCTGAAATACAGGGGTGTAGAAGATAATCTCTTCTGGGTTAATGCAGTACAAAGCAAAGCTTGTTACCAAGCCAGTACTGTTTTTTCCTGCTGTCCTGCACTTGCTGCCAACCTTAGATGCCCAGATGTCCCTGGTCCCCTCATATGGCAAGGCAGGGACATGGGGGCAGCTGTAGACCCACAGAGGGAGCTGATATCAATAGGCTGTGTCTGTGTGGAGCTCCTTTCCCAGCACCTACTGCCAGAGTTACTCCACCATTGCCCCTTTACCTTACCACATACTCACGATATAAAGTCCAGAGCGCCACGTTCTGGGTGTTCATCAAGTATAAAGGAAACAGGTTTCTTCCTTAATCCCCTGAGCTTTGTCTGTTCCTTTATTGTGTTAGTTCAGACGCTGTTTCAGCTGTATGTCAGCCCTTGTTCTCGCTTCCTACAGATGCGGCTGGCTTGTCAGCACTTTCACCTCCTTCCTTTCCCGTCAGCATCTGAGAGCTCTTCTGCAGCAGCAATTCGGTTCCCTCTCCTAACACCACTGCTGCCAACGCACACTGACCGATGCAGCAGCTCAGTGAGTGTGCTCTTGGCAAGCAGTGTTTGCCCTGGATAAATCAGGTAGCATCTTTTCAGTTGTGGGTAATAGGTGGTAACGTCTCCTTCCGCATCATCTGAAGGGTTCCAGGTCTCTGTTTCAGCCGGAAGGGCTTCCTTGCCTCCAGCTCAGTGTGATGCAGAGGTGCCTGAGCTAATGAGCTGACTCTGGATGAGGACTTGGGGAGCCCAGAAGCAGCGGGGCTGCTTTAAATGAGGCTCTTGCCCTCTGTAATCGTCCCGTCTTGAGAAGCGCAAGGTATTACCTCAAGCTGTCAGGCCTACTGGGGGAACACACAGATGCTCTTTGCGGGGTGTTTGATGCTGTATTCTCACCCAGATCCGTGTTTGCCCCCATGTTGATGTTTTATTGCTGCTCTGGAGCTGGGGCTGTGCTAGGCAGGCCATGACCCCCAGCACGGTGATTCCAGAGTGGCAGTTACAGAGAGGAGCTGATGGAAACGTTGTGCATCCACTGCTTTGGTGTATCTGGGCCTGCCTCCCTGTGCCTGCTCCTCCACAATCATCACTGCTCTTATTTAGCTCCTGGCTGCTGTGTCTGTCCCCCTCTCCCTGAAATGCTGTGCAGCTCTGAGCATCCCTGCAGGGATGTGATGCTTCTTCCACTGACGCTTGTGTCTGCTGCAGGGCTTGGCCTCTCCTCTCTCTGGTCCAGCAGCACTCTCTGATGCTCTCCTCATTCCCAACTGCTGCGAGGGATCATTCCTCCCGGAGCAGAGCCTCCATGGGGGAGATGCTGTCACGCTCTGCCCACAGCACCTGCCTGCGGGGCTCAATCTGCTCGCTCCTCTTCCCCACGAGCAGGGGCACCTCCTTCCCCCCCCCTCCCCTGCGTAGGGAGGATGATGAGGATGAGGAGGCTCCTTTTGTTCCTGTGGCTGGGTGGGAGCTGGCACCAAGTCCCCGTGACTCAGGCTGTTCCCAGGCAGGTTTGCGGGGAGCACGGTGGGCACCTGGAGGCTGCATCCTCTTTTGCTTCCTTGGAGAGCTTAGAGCAGGCTCCTGCTCTCCTGCCTTCCCTTTGGAAGGGAGGGGGAAGGATTTATTGCTGTTATTCCAGTGGCTTTCATCAAGTTTAATCTGACACAAGAGCATGCAATGCCTGCTTGGAGCTTGTTTGGAGCCATCCCTGCCCCACAAGCCTTGGTGAGGCTCTAAGTGCTCTCCAAAACCCCTTCACCTGCAGGGTCAAAGCAGGCTTTGCCTGTGGCACTGAGCCTGCTTCTATTGGCCTGGCATGGGCAGTGTCTGTTGGTAGATACAACCCTGTGCTGCTGCCTGCCTCGAGGGATGAGCTTGCTCCCAAGAGGAATGAGCTGCACAGGATGGCTTTTGGGGTAACTCAGGCTCCCAGGTGTAAGGACAAGCAGGAACAGAACGGAGCTGGCAATCAGAGCTTCATCTGTGTTGGAGTTGTTCCAGGCTTTGCCAGAACAGCTCCATGGAGCTGCTCATCAGCTGCCCCTGGGATAAAGGGCACTGGTGGAAGAGCACGTGGGGGCTGTACTATCCCTATGGACAGTCCTTCCAGAGAAGGAGCTCTCCTTGCAGGAGAGCCCAGCCTGGCCACCCCTCTCATTCAGTTTGCTCTGGTTCATGTTACAGCAAGGCTGAAGTCCCAGCTATTCCTGTGCAGAGATAGGATCTTGCCAGCCAGCTCTCCTTTAATAAGATCCCAGGCATTCGCGCGCCCGATTACCTTATCTCCCCTCTGCAGATGTGTTACCCCCCTCTAATGCCACTCTGGGGGCAGCAGCCAGCCCAGCCTTTAGTAAGTGCTACAGCCCCTTCTCTAGCCCGTAAATAAGAGGCTGGGTGCTAAATAAGGCATGAACACAGCATTGCCCAGGCTTCAGCAGCAATCAGGGCCAAAAGAAGCAGTTGCCGGAGTGGCCACCGTGAGCAGACAATGTGAAGAAATAAGTCGAAATGCAGAAGGGAAAATTGGGAATCAATATCAATTCCTTCAGCCTCGAGCCCGGAAAATGTGGGAATTGTGAAGGGAAGTGAAAAGATTGACGGGAAACTTCAGAGGAGTTTCTAGCACTGAGGAGGAGGAGGAACTGATTTTTAGGGAGGAGGGGAGAAAAAGGCTTCTAGCGATGCCGTTGAAATTGGACAAGCAGAGTGTGTAGAGGTGTTTGCTGCCCATGGAGAAGGGATGGTGCCTTCAGCCTGCGTGACAGCGAGTGGAAGCTTGGGAAACAGCTTGGGGCAGGCAGGGTCCCTCGGCTCCTGCCCTGGGGCAGCTCTGGATCACACCTGCTGTTTTGGCTGAGTACTGAGCTGCTCTCTGGGATGGGATGCTCTGGGATGCGGTCAATGAAGGTTGTGTGGGAGGTTATTTGATGCTTGACCTTATAGGAATGGGGCTTATTAAAGCCTGGGGCCACGCTCAGCTGGCAGCAAGGTCTGGCTGTATTGCAGATGGTGGTGTTGCTCCTCAGAAATGTATAGTTTTCTTCAGCTGGAAAGTCATTCCCTCTACCTTGTTGCACCCTGGTCCATAAGCAGGCTGGCTTACAGCACCAGGACCTCTCTCCTTAGGCCATACTGAGCCTGCCTTGCAAAGCCATTTGGGCTCTGCCTGTTGATGTCTGGCAGTGCCACCATGTCTGAACCAGAGGAGCCCCTTGTCCGCATCCATCCTGGGCGCTTTGACATCCCTGGGTGTGATGCAGATGAACCCACACTTAATGATGTGTAAAATCCCCTGTTGCCATGACAACTCACCACGCTGTGATGCGTCCGAGTGCTGTCTCTCCACTCCCGGGTCTTGCATCGCCACCAGAAAGCTGTGTGTACCTCAGTGTGAAGATGTTCTTTATTCCAGCTTTCAAAGGTGGTTTATAATCCCCTTGGATCGTGAGCAGAATCTCTCCTGGGCTGGTGAAGGCTTTACTTAGAAGCTCTGATAAGGAGGTTAAGGGGAGGCCAACAGCCGCTCACCCTGATGCCAAGTGCTTCGAGAGCTAAATTTAGCCCCTTGAGTCATTAGTGAGTCAGCAGATTGGGGGCAGGAAATCTGGATTTCTCTTCTCTTCCCTTCTTACAAGCAGCGATGCTCCGGAGGCAGGCTCCAGGCTGGCTTGGTTTCTGTCCTCATCCACCACGTTACCTGCCCGCAGGGCTTTCCTTTGGGCCTGCCCGCAGCAGGGGTTTGGAGATGGTGATGGATGCTGGGCTGAGGGGCTGCCACTCTCACTGTGGGTTCTTTACTCACAGTAGGCAAAGGATGAAGCCTCAGAGTAATGGCCGAAGGGATGGCTTCCACTTGACTTCTCTTGCCCACGGCGGGAGTGACTCATCTAGTTCAGGCATTGCAGCAGTGCAGCACACAGATAACTCAACCCCAAGCCTCCTGGGGATGTGGTGGCTTCCCTCTACTAGGGGCATATGTTCTGCACCCTCTTATCGAATAGGATCTCTCCTCGGAGCACCGCTTAAGTCCTCTCTGTAGTACACAAACCACTGAGGTCTGATCCTGCTGATGAGCAGTATCAAGTGAGAGCGTATCACTTGTTTTGAGGATTCCATTCCATGCCTTTCAAATCTGTTCCATTCCATTCTGTTTCTGTGTTCTATTCCATTCTATGCCTGTCAATTCCATTCCATTCCATCCTATGGCTCTACATTCCATTCCATTCCATGCCTCTCGATCCCATTCCATTCCCTTTCCATTCCGTTCCATTCACATACTGTTCCATTCCATCTGAGGCCTCTCTATTCCCTTCCATTTCTATTCCATTCCATTTTCTTCCTATTCCATTCTGTTCCATGCCTCTCCATTCTATTCCATTCAACTCTATTCCCTATGCTCACCCTGCACTGAATAGCAGTAACACTGTTATTTCCTTGTAATGCCAGGCATTTTCAGCTCCAGAAACACATCCAAGGACACAAATCACAAAGCTTACAAGAGGAAACAGGATTTTCCTTTATGATTCCGTTTGATTCTGGTTTGGTTGCTGTGACGGATGGAGCAGCCTTCAGCTGCCCTGACGTGGAACTGCTTCCTCAGAGCGCCTGTCCCCATGGGCTAGGAGGGCACAAGGTCCTGCCTGCATGGATGCCTGCTGTGAAGGTGTTTTGCAGGCTCCGCACTGTGCCCATGGCTGATGCCATCCCCATGGCAGGGTCGGATGCCCAGGGATACAGGGAGCAGTGGGGGCTGCTTTTTTCCAGGGAACGAGACATGGAATGCACCTTTATCTGTGACAGCAGAGCTGTCACCAGTGCTGATGGGCGACGTTCCTACACAGAGGTGCTCCTATGGAACATGCAGCCGGGTGGGAGAGGGGCAAACCCGCAGGCCCGCACCCCAGGGACGTGCAGGATCGGGTCCTACACGTGTGTGGCTCTCATGGGTGAAAGCTTTGGCAGGCAGTGACAGCTCAGACATCCAACTTGGGTGAACCTGGAGACACAAATCCCTGCCGCTGGGATTAGTGCAGGTAATTTGCTTTAAGGACAGACCATTACTTTGGCTGCTAGTGCCTGCTTGTCGCAGGAGATGTTACTCATCCCTCGGGGTGCTACTCCAGGTGAACCGGTCCAAAATGGGGAGATGGCCTCTGGAAGTTACTCCTCACGGGGTTTAGGGATATTTTTCCTAACACTTGGGAGCGAATCCTTCCTCCTCCTCCTCCTTTTTGCCTTTTCCCATCCTGTCCCAGGGTTGGGAAGCACCATTTTCTGGTTTGATTAATGGCCCTTTTCTGAGAAAGCAACAGAGACAAACGTCCTCCTGAAGGTGGCACAGGGAAATGGTGGCACAGGAGGGCCAATCGTCAGCCTTTGCTTTGAAACCCAAACTCCTTCCAACTCTCACTTTAGCTAGTATTTAAATACCTCACTAAGCTTCACTTGGGCAGTTCCAAGGGATCTCTGTGTAGATAATGAACAGCCCACAGACTATGAAAATCTTGGGTTTGGATCCTCCTTGGAAGCAGAGCAAGTCACTGCTGTTACCAGGCAGATCTGGAGGAAGGTTGTATTTGGCTTATGGAGAAGCTGGGCAAGGAGGTGCGGGGTGGTATAAAGCCAGGAGCAGTAGTGGGTCCCATGCAGACCCCGAGCAGCTCCTGTCCATGCCCTGCTCGCTGGCTGCGGGGGAGCTCGTGCTCCAGACAGGAGCTGCAGCAGAAGCAGTACTTCATCACCTTGGAGGAAACAATGAGAGCTTCCTTCTGCTTGAGCTGAGCGAGAGGAAGAGATGCGCAGAACTGGAGATGCTGGCCATTAAATGGGAACCGGAGGTGGCTCTAACTGGTGCCAGCACGGGCAGTGCGTAGGGAGAATGGACTGGGGGGTAAATGACACCTGCAAACCAAGGGCTTTCCCTATCCTGCTGCCTCTCAGGTTCCTTCATGTCGATAAAAAGCAACTCAAAGTGTGGCTTCAAGCCCTGTGACCCCATTGCCCCCCTGCATTTGCTTTGCAGTGCCAAAGTGCTGCATCTCCCTCGCTGGCCTGGGTTTATCTCCTTCCAATTAAATAGGCACAGATAGCGGTTTAACAAGGCCCTGCTATGACAGATTACCAACAATTGCGGTTCCAACACGCTGTGAATGAGGCAGTGAGCAACACAGAGCCGAGCAGGGGTAGGCTCAGCAGATAATTACTGTCCCCATGTCCCCAGCGCTGCCACCGCAGCCACTAATTGCTCCCTATGCCTGTCTGTGCTCCACTCGTGGCTCATTCACAGCTCTTGGCTGCTGCTTCCCTCTCTGCTCCCCACCCTCCTTCAGGTTTATTCATGCAACCCTTATCTGCCAGGTACATTGGATGGGCTTGGTCTCAAGGGGCCTCGCTGGGTTGCAGGTCCCCCTTCATCCTATCGCTGCTGGAAAGCAAAGGGCAGCACTGTGTTTGCATCAAGGGCCCGTCCCAGCTCTTCTCAAGCTCCCTTTTTTGTTTAGTGTGTTTATATCCATCCTTTCTCGGCTTAAATCTCTCAGCCTGATAAAGGATGACAGCTCTTCTCGAGTGCCTGGAATGGCATAAATAATTCCGGTGCTGAGAGAGATTTACAGTGATATAAATGTCAGGAGTGAGCCCAGTTGGTATTAATGGCCTTATTAGTTATGTTGCTGTAAAATACTGATACTCCAGTTAAGCAGCCATGGTTTTGCTCTGCAGCATTAATTCAATAAATTGAGGCTTTTTGATATAAATCTTAAAGTCCTCTGAACCCCATTAGAAAATCCTTCATGAGACATCAGAGATCTTCAAATGGCTCTGGCTGAGGTGAAGCTGGAGCTACACCTTTGACGTGCAGGAATGGAGCAGAGACAGCGAGAGCCGCAGCACCAGTGGGATGGGGATGCTGCGACACGTGGTGGTCCCGCACACAGCCCTGGTCCTGCCCGGGGCACTTAGGGTGGGCTTGGGCTTTTCAGGTACCAGCTGTATGGGAGCCACACATCGAGCTGCATCCCAGAGGTCAGGTCTGGACATCTGGGAGCTGGCGGTTGGCTTCCCTCCATCCTCGAGCTCCGGCTTGCCAAGGCATTGAGAGCAGGTCCCTGCAGGAAAGGGAGACAAGGTCAGGACTTGGCTGGGACTGGGAGCATGAAACAGTGCCCAGGGGGTGAAGATGCCCATGATGGTGCCCTCATCCCTGTGCTCTCCCCTGCAGTATCCCAGTTGCCACCTCTGCTTCGCTGCCACAGCATTAGTCGGAGGTGAGCTGACAGCTAGGACATCTTGTCTGACCCACGGCCCCACAATGCTCATCCTTACCTCATTCCCATGGGCTGCCATCCTCCTCCCAGCCCTAAGCTGCTGTAAGAGGTGCCAGTGCTGTCCCTACCACGTTTGTCCCTTTGTTTTGCTATGGAGCTGCTCCTCCTGCCACAGCTCTCCTGCAGCTCTGCAGACTTCCCACCAGCGATCTCCAAGTGCAGTGGGGAGGGAGAGATGGAGGCAGGGGGAAAGGACCACAGTAATTGAAAATAAATGATGCATTCGATGAAATAAATGCTCCGGTTCCAGCAGCTTTCTGCAGCCAATTCCTTATTTCTTTTCTTCCTGGTGGTTGGAGGTGTCTGGGGAAAAGGAGGTTGGCATTAAAGGAATGACAGCTCCAGGCTAGTGGGGCTGTGAGGGTTTCACCCATGGCCTGGGGAGCATCCTGCAGCGATGGTCACCGGAGCAGGACATCAGCCATTCCAGCCATGCTGGAGATCCATGGACTCAGCACCCAACCATGACAGGTAAGAACCGGATAGAGGAATCGCAGGCAATCCTCCAGAGCCTCTTCTCTGCTTGCTACTGTTTGCATACGAGGATGTCCCAGGTCTAACACAGTGTCCCTGTATTTAATGAGCACCCTCAGGTTCCTCTCTCCTTACTTAGCCTCCTGCCCCAGGACCTGCCTGACCATCAGCTCTGTGCCACCCAGTAAGCTGTGTCCTATAGGGCCAGCCACACTGTTGCCGTGGTGGGTGCTTGGGTTGGCCGGTGGTGACCAGAGCTCTGCTGCTCCTCTCCCTCCTTTAGCACACGTAAAGCAACCAGGCCCTCTTCTTTGAGATGTTCCTCTGCTCAGGATTAGCTCCTGACGCTGCTGTTTCTTATGGGAAGAGGCTGCGTTTTCCCGGGAGATGTTGGATTTAACCAGGAACATAAAGATTTCTCTTGTCTTGGATCCCCCACATCCCTGACCATGTCTCAGTTCTTACGCCTTGATAAGGCTTATCCTGTATTATTATTTAGCTCCTAATTAATCTTGAGAGTGCTGTACAGGCTTTGAACTGCTGTTTGAAGATTGAGCGGGTGATTTCTGCGCTTGTCAGAGGGATTTGGAGGCAAGATCCCACGATGACCTGAACTTGCTTTCCCTGGGCAGGTTGCACCAGCTCCTGCCTCCCTCTGCCTTGGGTCCCTGCCAGGCAAATCCCTCAGGAATAAGGAGCAAACGGGTGCTTGGGAGGGATGCGGCTGAGTCTTGGTCCGGCTGCAGGCTGCATGCTCCCTGTCTGAGCAGTCAGATGCCGACAGGAGCCTGTGCGGTTTGGAGTTAACAGCCCAGCCCTTTCCTCCTCCCCTGAGTGTTTTGCCCTGATTTCTCCTGCTCTCCCGCAGACACGCTGCAGCGCTGAGCGACAGCTCAGACATCTCATCAACCCCGGCTGCCCGTGGCTGCGTGGTGTCTGGGGGAGCTGTGTCACCAGGTCCCATCACTGCCGCCAACCCAGGACAGGGATGCAGTGCGCTGCTCCCTGAAAACTCCAGCCAGAAACCGGGAAGAAACAGCGTCCCCCTCTGGGTCGAAGCCCACGGGAGATGCCCTTCCTCCATGCCAACCTCTTGTTCCGTGTCTGCAGAGCGTGCAGTGATCATGGTTGACCCTCACAGTCCTGCGTCTTTTAAAGCCACGGGTTTCCCTCCTCCATCCTCACCAGGATCAAGGGCAGCTCCATGGCAGCTTGAAGCTGGAGATGGTTGGCGCAGAGGTTGAGCATCAATTTCTGGCTGCTGGGTGAGACTCAACCAAAACCCTTCTGGCGCCAGGAGGCAACTCCATCCCTCCTGGCTTCCAAACGTTGGGCTGGGAACAGAAAGCAGCCTGCTTAGAAAGCAGCATCTGACACTGTGCCATGAGACATCAGATTCCCATTAGCAGCAGCAGCAGTGACCCCAAGCAGAAATCCTGCTGGACCTCAGCCCATTTTGCTCTTAACCTGGCCTCGTTTTGTGATGCCTTATGATGGCATCACCCCTCACTGGCTGGGGCTTGCAGGAGGGGAGGTTAAACTCCTCTCCCCTCCTTACTGCTCCTCCACCACCGCTTTATCTCCCCAGAAGCTGTTCGAGTACAGTTTGCTTTGTTATTAATTTCTTTTACACAGAGGCTTTTATACTGTCTGGGAGCAGGGGCTCATGTCACAGAGACACTTTACAGCCCAGCAGTTGTAATACGTAAGTGCTGTTTAAATAGCCAGCTCATCTAAAAGTAATAAGCAAAGAGCTGAAAGCTTGCCAGGGCCGCAGCCTTGTGTGTGCCTATTGAACAGGCTGTATGCAGATGATCTGGGAGAGCAGGGCTTCTTCCAGCAGCTGCTGGGGTTGGATCAGGGATGGGACCACATCGGCTGCCCCAGGGACTCGGTGCATCCCGGGATGCTCCAGCTCACCAGCAGGTCATTGTTGGGTGGCTGTGGCCCATGGGTCTCCTTTCACCAAGTGATGTGTCCTGATGCCCCTGCCCACTGGAGGACCAAGTCCCCTCCTTGTCTGCGTGGTTCCCCTTGGCTGCAATGCCCATGCAATGCTGGAGCCACAAGGTCGTGCCCATAGCTGGCAGTAGGGATGCTGAGAGTACCCCAAGGTGCTGCTGTCACCCCTAGCCCGTCCTGCCATAGCACATGGTGGCTCTGGGGAAACAGATGCGCTGGGACCCTTCATCTGAGTCTTATTTGCTTTTAATCTGGTGGCTAAATTATCCTCTTCCCAAATGTAATAAATGCAAGGTTTAATCAAAGCCAGCCAGCACTGATGGAGCCGTGGCAGCAGAGGGAAATAATGCATCTTTATTTGTTTCTCTCCCCCTCTGCTCCCTTGCACACATCCTGGCTCTCCCCGGCGCTCCTCATGCTCCATGGCACTGCAGGGCATGGGCTTTGCCCTCCTCTAAACTGCAGCACCACTCTGGCCACTGCAGCAGGACCGCTGCTGGCCACCAGATCCCAGCCCCTCTCCTTGGCCATGTGTCCTGGTGGGACTGTCCTCATGCTGCTCATCTCCTCAGCCCCTTTCTTCACAGGAAGAGGGTCTCACATGGTGCTCCCATCCCAGGAACTTGTGTTGGATTCAAGCCCTCCACCCCAGGTTTCCTACCACCCACAACAGCACCAGGAGCTGCTCTTACAGCATCTCCGGGTCTTACCTTGTCTGCCTGAATTATAGACCTGTTGTGACCCTCAGTGGTGCGGAAACTGAGCATCATCCCAGGTTGGAAACAGCCCTGGGCAAGGGTGGGAGAGGGGATAAAGCCATTGGGTTTCACTGGCTCTCAATTATTGGGTAAAGCAACCCTGATGCACAGCTGGTCGCTGCGGATGGGACACCAGAGCTCTCCAAACCCACCAGACCCCGCTGCAGGACCAGCTGCTCCCGGAGACACAGCTCCGCTGCTGCCTTTCTCCAGATGGATTTTCTCAATCAAGGCTCTTCCAGAAATAGCTTCCGTACGCCGAGCTCTGCAAATAGCTCACCTCCCGAAACAGAGGAGCATCCTGCATCCCTTCCCCACTGCTGAGTGCCCTGGTGCTGTCTCCAGCATGCAGAAACCCTCTGCTTCCCCCAGGACACAGTGGGATGTGCCGGGGTCCTCTGTGTCCGGGTGCTTGTGTCACAGCTTGGGATGCCCAGTTTTGCTGACAGGCTCACCCAGCCATGTCCCCCCACATTCCTGCAGGGAAGGGTGGCTGGTGGCTTCCAGGGGAAGGGCAAGTGGTCCAGGGAACACAGCACATGGACAGGCATCACCACCCCCAGCTGCAGCGCTGCTCCATGCCCTTCCTTACGTTTATTATGCCAATATAAAGGGAGGGAATGCACGTTTATCCTGTAGGTTTAACAGATTTATTAATAGTCTGTAATGTCAGTAATGGCTCAGCTATGAATCTGTTCTTAAGAATTTATAGGGCAAATATTGCAGCACCATATTAAAGACACCACTCATAAACGCCTATGAGCACCAGCCCGGCGGCTTCGGGAGCAGGAGACAGTTATCCCTTGGGAAAGAGTTCATCCCTGGTGGTTTCACCCCTGTGCAGGCTCCGAGCCCAGAGTGGGTGCCAGCACCATCCGGATGCCGATGCTCCCATCTCGCATCCCTGTGAGCTCCCGTTTCCCCCAGCACCTTCCCCAGGGACCCCCCAGTCTGCTGTCTCCTCATCCCCAGCCCAGGGTGACAGCGTTTACTGTGAAGTGTAATTGCTAATCAGACGCAGGCAATCAGCTCATCCCCCCCCCACCGCCGCTGCTGCCCGGGGGGGGGGGGGGGGGGGGCTGTATTTCCCTGCTGAAGGTGACTCCTGCAGGAATTCAGATTTAAAGGTGATAATCATCAGAAGTTCATTAAATCAGCACCAGGCTCATTTGCACTCGGTGAGGGAGGAGGCAGAAGGTGTCTCTGCCCCCCCCCCGCCCTCCATCATGGGGTGCTGCAGCGATGCCTCCAGCGGGACGAGGTTCCAGCCATCGCCAGGAGCCCTCTCTGATTTACTCCTCCTGTCCCGGGGCTGCTGCAGTCATGAGTCAACAGCGCAGTAGATTTAAATGCAAAACACCATTATCCTCCATTAAAAGCTCTGTCATCACCCAGACTGCACAGGAAAGAGTTATTAGGCCATTAAACTCCCGGTGACACACGGTTCCCCTCACGGCAGCCGTGGTGATGCACGTCAGATGATGGGCTGGTGGTGCTTGGCCAAGGGCCCTGCTGTGTGAAGGGCCTGACATTTGCTTTTCCCTCAGTGGGCTCCCTTCCCTGGTTTCAGAGCAGGGAGGGAAGGTGCAGGAGAGCCCATGGACACCGGGGTGCCATGGCACAGGAGGGATGCTGCCGGCATGGCAGGGATGGCACCATGTGCGCTGGGGATGCTTGAGGATGAGCTGAGCCCTGGAGCAGGTGAGTGCTGGGGGAGCTTTGAGGACTGACAAAGATGGACAGGCCCTGCAGAGCCCAAGTGCTGTTCCTGGCATGGTTTTGCCCTCCTTAGGATTAGGAGATAACAGGAGAGTGATGCCTGGGATGGGGATGGGGCCATGGTCCCTCAGCCACCCCATCACCCACCAGGGACACAGGGTGGCTGCAAAGAAATCACCCCCGGCTCTGCAGCCCAGTGCTGGGGGGCTCAAGTTTGCTGCCCATGAGCACGCAGGATTTTATGCAACTCATAAACCCAAGCAGAGCAGAGCTGGTGTTTCATGTCACCCTCAGCGATTCCCCATCACCAGGCTATGGAGAGATGACGTGGAGGGAAGCGAGCGAGGCAAAGCAGCTTCCTAGTGGTGGGGTGTTGATTCATAGCTCCTAATTTAATTAAGGCAAGATCAAAAGGGGACTGTATTAAACAATAAATCAGGTAGAGGGAGTGGAGCTCCTTCCTTCAATTACCGCGTGGATTTGTTACAGCCAGCCGCTCCATCAGTCTTCCTTTCGCAAAGGAAAGAAAAGGTGTCCAGGGAAGAGAAACCTTCCCTGGGTTAATCACTGCTGACGGAGGGGGACATTATTGGGCTGGGTGTCAGAAAGCCGATAGCAGCCCAGGGCTTGGCAGCACAAAACCCCTTCCACATTGAACACAGCGATGCCGGAGGTGCCCCAGGAGGTCCTCATGGTGCCAGGGGACAGTGGGCACTTGCGGGGATAGGGGCAGGCAGCGCACAGCCCGGTGCAGGCTGCGGGGCAGCGGTGGCCGTGCAGCCCTGCTCCTGGGGCCCGCAGGCTGTGCTATCGGCAGCACTGGCAAGGACAGGGGCCAGGCTGGCAGCAGCCTCATCTGTGGAATAATTAATCCTCTTCTGATCATCTGCTGTGTAACTCATCAGTGGCCAGGAGTTAATTACGCATGTGAAATGAATCCGTCTCCTTCCTTAACAAGCGCCGAATCGTGACCGGCATCTGCTCACTCCTGACACTTGCATCTTGCGGACAGTCTGAACAGTTATTTCCAATCAACCCCTTTCTATTCTATTAACATATATATATCTTGAGGAGCAAGCAGCCTCCTGCTCTGCACTCTTGCTCCCAGCATTGTCCCTCTCATCTTTGCTTTTTCAGCCTGAAGTGAGGATTTGGTTTTCGGGAGCAATGTGAGGGCTCTGCAGGAGGCTCCCAATGAGGATAATGCTGGCGGCAGGCCTGCTTTCCTCATCGGCCGGGTGTAAGCCAGCTTCTCATAGTTAATAGCAAACAATGGGCCCTTTTGAACACAGAAGCATTTCTGCCTACCGTTTACCTGGAGCAAACTGTAATTAAGCCACTGGTTGCGCTGCCGACGCGATGTTGTAATTAGATTAATGAGAGAGGAGCCAGCGGCCGCTCTGGGGAGCTCTGTCCCCGGGTGCAGCAGTGGGATCCGTGCCCACCGGGTGCTGGACCAGCGTCACCAGGAGATGCCAGAACCAGCCCTGCTTCCCCTGGGCTACCACTCACCCTACGGTGGGCACCGGAGCCTGATAACTGCTGATGGAAACGACCTGCGTGCTAATTGGAGCTGATGAGGCATGGCCTGGTTAACACCACTTCAAGAGGCAGCGGCAGCAGAGGGGCTGTGGTGGGCTCTGTGCTAGCCAAAGTGCTTGGGGGGGTAGGACCCAAGATGAGGAACTGAGGAGGGTGTTTTGGCAGGGAGAGGATGGGGTCGCTTCCCCATCAGCCTCAGCTGTTTGATGGGCAGCGCGTGATGCCTTGGTCGCCTCTGCTCCCACATCCATGTGTGTAGGCACTAGAAAAAGCTTCTTGTGGATTCTGCTGCCCATCTGGACCAAGGAAAGGTGAGGGGCAGGCAGGGGGTCTGCAGGGATGAGGTGCTCCTGGGCACAAGGAGCATACTCACAGGCTGCTGGAGGACGCCAGCTTTGCTGTCCCTGAGCTATATTGGGTCTAACCTGGCTCAGCTGGGAACCGGGGACCACAGGGGATTTACTGCAATTGCCTAAATCAACTGAAGGAAATAAAGCTCTCGGGAAAGACACCAGATCCCACGCTGCAGCTGCTGGTGCAAAACACCAACCTGCAGCTCTTTTGAAGCCCTCTAAGCTATCCTTGCTGGAGGAAAGCCTAAGGCTGTTATCAGCTAACCAAAACCAACCCTGAAGTGCTGAGAACCAGCTCTGCACCCTAAACCACATGGGACCCAAGGCTGTGGGACGCACATGCTGCATTTGGACTCCATCCCTGCGAAAGGGAGCCAGGACCAGCCCTGCTCGGGATGCTACAAAGGGGAAACCAGTGGGCATAAAGCAGCCTTTAGGTATTTCATTCCTTGCCTTCCCCTAAAGGAAGGACCAACCCCACCAGCTCTCCAGCAGCTCTTCATCCTGCTTGCAAACTGGCCTGCCCGGTGGCAGCAAGGTCAGCAAGACTGGGGGCTCCCGGCCGCATCCCTTGTCAAATCAGTTCCTGCCGCTGCAATTTAGCCCTGTTTAATTGGTGCTTAAATTAGCCACCAATGGGACATGGCTGCAGCTGTGGCTGTGTTCAAACCTGTATGAAACGATAGCAGAGTAAAACGTTTTCACATTTCATTAGTGCCTCTTAATGGGAAGTGTCTGCTCCCCCAAGCCCTCCATTTGTCCTCCGGAGCAGCAATTGTGCTGCCTTTAACATGGCAAAATGCTCCCCGTGTTCTGCTGCTCCACAGGGATGGGAAGCCCCAAACTTAGGGGTCTGGGTGCTTCCCTGAGGCACTGGGAATGGCTGGGGTGGGGGAGCTGAGACAGGAGCATCCCAAGAGGAGCACGATGGCCTTTCCCTAGAGTGGTGTTGCCTGTCCCCCGGCTCTCTCACAAGCAGGGCAATGCCTCTGATCCAAATGAGGAGGCTTTTCCAGTCGAAGCAGCTCTTTAGCAGAAGCCTATGTAATGCTCAGGCTGATGGCCTCAAGTGCTTTATTTTACAATATTTTTGTTCCTCTCCATTATAAGAAATAGTCTATAAAAGCTGGAATGTGACACTTGGCTCCCTCCTGCTTCATTCCCCCATGGCACAGGCAGCCCTGCATGGCAGAACAAGGCTGCTCTGCCCACGGCTGCTGCTGCAGTGCAATAATCCAGAATGGGAGGAAAAAACCTCTGGTGATGGCATGGAGTCAAACTGCTCACCCCATAGGAGCACCCGAGGCAGGTTTGGTTAAACAGCTTTGGGTTTGTGGCCACATCTCTGGCTCTTGGGCAGCATTTTCCCCATCCCTGGTGGGCTTGGGATGGAGGGTTCATGGTGTGAAATGAGTTTGGAGGTCTGAGCCCAAACTGAAAGAGCAGGGATTGTACCTTGTCCCCCTTCATTCGGATCTCAGCTCTATGGGGGTACGGGCTCTTGTAGCCAGGGAGGACAAGGAATGGTGAGGGGTGCTGAGCCCAGTGGGGTTTTAAAGCTGATGCAGTTTGGGGACACAAACTTCCTCCTGCCCTGGTTTAGATTCATGCAGTGAGGCACAGCCAGGCACTGGAGGTGCTGGAGCAGGAGATGCAGCAGCTGGCACTGGGACATGGAGTGAGCCACGAACGGGAAATCCTGGTGCCAGGTTGGAGCAGGACATGCATCCCGGGTCTGACCCATCCCACCCGTCCCAAGTTGGAAGCAAAAGCCTTCCAGCTCTGCAGCACAAACTTACATTGAGCATCCTTGACCCCCACTTCCAGCCAGATCCCAAGCTGGAGGCTGGGATCCAACGAGCCACTCCACTAGCCAGTAGTTACCCCACCAGGCAACAGAGCTGCTTGTGTGATTGTGGCTGCTAATTGCCAGCCAGGGAAGGTGAGGAGGAGGAGGGCAGACTGCATCTCACCTTGCCCATCTCCTGGGTGCATCTTCAGGCTGCAGGGACCCCAGCAAGGGTTTTCCTCCACTTGCTCCCAGGCTGTCGAGCTGGGCCCTGCCTCTCCTGCCGGGACATTCCAGCCCCTGCATCCCCCCTTCAGCTGCTGTGACCTTTGGGCAGTGGCACTTGGAGCCGCAGTGGCTGCTCGGCTTTGCCGCATGGTCCCCAGGGGCAGGCTCAGCGCCACGGCCACTGCAGCTCGCAGGGGGAAATGGTGTTTTCATCTCCATCTCTCCATCCCCCTTCCCACTCTGGAGCTTTCTTTGAGCCAAAGGGAAGAAAAGGCTGTGGTCTGGCTCTGCTGCTTCCCCTCCGCGCCTGCCCTTTCATTCCCCTCTTTCCGGCAGCTGCAAATGGCTTTGCCTACGAGCACTTGCACTTATCTGTTCTCTGTGCCTTTTCATCTTGTGCTGCCTAAATATCAGGGCTGGATGGCTTTGGTAGGTGAGCGAGGAGGAAAAAGTGCTGTTGCTGAAGAGGATGCATGGGCAGGAGAGCTGCAGAGCCCCTTGTGCCAACAGGAAATCTGGGTACCTCCGAGGAGGAGGCACAGAAAGCCAGGGTGGGAGATACCTGCTCCGGGTGCTCTTCTCCAGGAGGGGGATGTAGGGGCTTGGCAAGTGCCCAGTCTCCATCTGGAGATGATGGAGAGCCATCTTTGGACCACCGCAAGGCAGACACGGCCTGGCCGGGGGTGTCCTGCATGCTGGGGGGGACACCCTGTGGTGGTCCTGCTCCCACCACAGGTTTTCATACCCCAAACCTTCATGTTCTCCACTTCCTCACTCCACACCTTCCAGGGTGCGTAGGAACAGTGGAGCAAGTGCTGATGGAGGGGATGTGGGCACCCTCAAACCAGGGGAGCACAGGCACATTCCCCCAGTATCAGCCCCTTCCCTTCACAAGTGCCTTGTTCTTGGATGTACCTGGCAGTGGGAACAGGCAGAGGGGGGACTCCAGGTTCTCACTAGGGCTATGGGGCTGGCCAGGAGCCTTTCAATGGGAGGGAAAGAGCCATAAACCAGATATTTCCCACCCTTAGGATGACGATGAACACCCTTTTGCAACAATTTGACTGCAAGATGCATTTACTGAGTTCAAAGATGCTCCAGCAGCAGCGTGGGGCTGCTCAGCTACCCACCACCCCCTAAAGGGCTTTTCCCAGTTTGACACATGATGCTGCACGCTGTCCCATGGCCATTGCTGCTTCCCTGCCCCGCAGCCCATTCCACACCACCTTTCTGGGAGCCAGCTTGGATCCAGCCCCGCTGCCCTAGCAGCCCCATGGCCGGACCCTCTCATCACCCATCTGCGTCCAAATTGGAGCTGTGCATCACCTTGCAGGCTCACATCTCAGCTGCAAAGGTTACTTTAAGCAAGGAGCCCTTCGCTCCTTCTCCTCCTCCCTGACCAAAGCAAGAAGACACCGCAGCAGGCAGCCCTGCCGTAGACGACGGGGAGAGCCCCGCTCCTGCCAGGCAAGGCTGGCTTAGCCAAGGGAATAATTGGCAGGTGCCTCTGAAGAGCCATGAATAGAGGGCACTCGTGGCCTTTGTTTTATCGGCTCTCGAGTGATAATGAGCACTTCCAACGATAATTATCGATTCGCAGGAGCCCCGGTAGCTGGGGAAGGGCGGGAGCAGCACCGCCGCAGCGGCGCACGGGGTGGGAATGGGGTGGTTTGGGCAAAACCGGGCTCCAGCTCCTCCCGCGGCTGCACGTGGAAGAAGGAAACACAGAATTCAACGTCTACAGCTCAATCCTAGCGCAGCTGCAGGGCAGACCCAGCTCTCTGCTCTCTCCTGGGGGCAGCGGATTAATACTTAATCCTGCTTAAACACATTTTCTCCTTTCCCTCCCCTCGGGTACCTCTTGAACAGCTTCACCCCCCTGGTCACGTTGTCCCTTGAGAGAGGCTGAGCTCCCACAGCAAGTGCTCGCCCAGGGCGGGGAGCCCTCTCCTTTCTGGATCACCCCCAGAATCAAAGCCTAGGGACAGGAGGTGGTGAGGAGGTTGGGCCCTTTAAGCATGGGAGAGGATAACGCAGGAGAAGGCAGGGCTGGGTGCTGAGCATCCCCGCCTGCCTCTGAGCCAGGTAGGTCCCTCTCTGGTTTCCCAGGGGGTTTGGGCCTTGAGGGGTGCTGGGTGTTTGATTGTGAGGTGCAGGCTGCTGTAGGGCTGTGGAGCTGGGTGCAGTGAGTGGTGCTGCGGGCCCCACAGCCCTGGGGAGAGCCTTGTTTGTGGTCCTTCTGTAGGGGAGGGGGGGAAGCCCAGGCTCAGCCCTTTGTGCCATTAAAACCCAATCAAACCCTATCAAATCCTGGAAGAAGAGTGCTGTAAAGAAGCGATTGTTTTATTCTATCTTATTTCCTCCCTCCAAGTCCCTGTTTCTCTGTTCCCATCCCAGGACTCACTACAGTTTATTGTACCCGTTTGAGTGCAAACATCTGAGCCTGGCAGAGCCCCATGGTATTGCTGGGCTGTAAATAACCTGAGGTGGCATTTATTGCCATGGCAGGGAAGGCAGCATCTGCTGGGGCTCTGGAGATGCTGTTTGTAGAGTATGGCTGTGACCACCCCAAGGGCTCAGGATAGGGAGGGCAGGAGGGGCTGCCCCACGGCACTGTGCCCATGGCTCCTCGCAGCCCAGGTTTGGGGAAGCATTGGCAATGCCACACTAGAAATGCAAGGTTTAATTTCTGCTTATATATAGTACTGCTTTTTCTGGGTATCTTGTAATGCTTTTCTAGGCTGTTTATTTATGAGACAATTTATTATGGCACAGTAATTCTATAGCAGGGATGTCTATTCCTAGGAGCCTCCATTAACTGAGCCAATTGCTTAATTGGCTCACTGATGTCTCCGCAAGGTATGCCAGGAGAGAGGGTTCTTGTTGTAATGATCACAGCCTCCCTTCTGCCCACACACCACCAGTGCTGCTAATTTAATAGTGCAAACATTTATTATTCCTTTTATTTTGCAGCTAATTTTAGGATGCTCAGAGCTGTTTCCGGGGTTGCTGGTAGAAGGAAGGGGTGAAATGCCCTGCGGTGTCATGAGGAGCCTGGTTGCAGCTGGGGGTGGTTGGACTCACCCTCCACAGCTCAGGGGGATGCAGGGGCTGATGCCTTGCAGGGTGTTTGGTTAATGAGCTACAAGCAGAGGGCAGAGGCAGACCTCTGCCTGCATCCGGATCATTCAACTCGACAGCCAGGCCAGGGTGTGTGGACACCTGCTCTCTCTTTGAGTTTAATGGGCTCCGAAGGGGAACGGGTTCCTAACAAACAGGCTGTGTGTTATGGGAGTGCCTGGAAGGGCCAGAGGAAGCCCAAGCTTGGACTGGGTTGTGTGGTGAGCGCCTGTCCCTGCTCCCACTGGTGGCTGTCCTGGGGCTGGTGGGTGCTCACTGCGCCATTGATGGGTGCTGTCTGTGCCCTCCCCTGGCTGTGCTTTCGCAGCGTGGTTGCTCTAGGCCTCTCAAGCCCTTTCCCCTGCTCCTTCTGCTCTGCCCCACTGTGTGCAGTGCCCATCGCCTGACCACGGCGTGTGCAATGTGCCCTGGGCTAGAGCAGAGCCATAGCTTGCACCTGGCCTTTCCCAGCCCCTCCTGGTGCCCCCTGCTCCTGGGTGGTTTCCCAGGGGAAGCAGCATCCCTGCACTGTGTCTGAGCATCACCCTTCCCTAGCAAGCTTTGGAGGGGACGTCTGGCAGAGCCAACAGCGTCTCCATAGAGCCCCGCTGGACCCGCGCCTGCTCCAGCAGCCCTCTGCAGCCTCGCAGCACAAAGCCCAGCGCTGGCGGCTGGCGTGTGCCGCAGAGGCTCTCCCTTTGTGGCTGCCAGCGTGGGGACACGGGTCGAGGCTGCCTACCCCCCTATATGTGCCATCGGGGCAGGGAAGGGGGAGCTGACAGGCAGTGCTGTCAGAAGGAGCCTCCTCTCAATGCTGTATTTAGTGCAAGAAAGTGATTGAGTTTCTCTGTCATTCGTTCTTTCCTGGCTCCCACTGCCTATTGTTCCTGGCTCCATTATCCCCCTACCGCTTACATAAATGTATCATGGGGGTTTCCAAGGCACAATAGAGAGAGTCTCATTCATCCAAGGTCACCAGCTTTTACTTGTGCTACAAAGCATCTGGTGCAAGAAACGCTTTCTCCTGAAGATGCTTTTATTGTACTCGGTGCAGAGGCGATGGGGAATTGCTCTGCCGCACTTGTGCGGCCCCAGCTCTTCCCTCCCCCTTTCCATGTGCCTGCTCTTGGTGGGTCTAATCCTGCTCTGGAAGGTGAGGAGTTGTTTTCTGAGCTGGTTGGGAGCCCAATGCGGGGTTTCCCAGCCCCATTGCTGTGGCCAAGCAGGCGTCTGCCCCATCCCTGCCCCTCCACCAGTGCCTGTTAAATGGGAAGGGATTAGGAGGGAGGAAAATAAAGGAAGGCTCTGGGACTTATATGTGGAGGATAACGGATCAATTACAGAGAGGTCTCCCTGGCCTCCTGCTGCCTTCTGCCTTGCCCATTCGGGCTGGTGGCTCTACACTCTCCTGTGTCTGGTAAACAGTTTGGACAAGGCAAAACCAAACGTAGCCCTTGTTGGGGGGATCGGGACTTGTGGGGCACAGCGCTCTGCCCTGGAGGGTTTGTGCTCACAAAGGGCGAGGCGTGGGGGGGCCGTGATCCAGCAGCGAGCGGGCAGCAGCTCCTTGCTGGGGAAGGCAGCGATGGGAATGCAGTAGGGAAGGCGCTGTGCTCTGCGGGGACCCCAGGGTGGAAGCGGCTGCGCGGGGCGCCCGCAGAGGAAGGAGCGCGCCCGGCCCCGGCTGCCCTCGGGGCGCGGCTGCCGCGGGAGGCGGTGCCGGGAGGGGACGGACGCGGCCGGGCCCAGCCCCGCTCCTCTTCCCTCGCCTCCTCTCCCCGCCTCGCTGGCACATAACGGGCGGGGGGCGGCTCCCGCGCAGCTCCGGGGCCGGCGCCGCTCCGCGGGATGTAGCGCTCAGCACCGCGGAGAGCGGCGGGGCCGGGGGGGGGTCATGGCGGGGGTGCAGCAGGGCGAGAAGCAGCTCTTTGAGAAGTTCTGGAGAGGCACCTTCAAAGCCGTGGCCACGCCGCGACCCGAGAGCATCATCGTGGCCAGCATCACGGCCCGCAAGCCGCTGTCCAGGTAAGGGCTGCCGCGGCACGCGGGGGGGGACTCGGGGATACCCCCTCATCCTGCCTCCGGCTGGGGGCTGCGTCACCCCGAGCCCCCCGTCACCTCCAACTAGTAGCTCCCCATCAGGAGGGTCAGGAGTATCTTCTCCTTGCTCCATGCCAGTTGGGTACCGGAGGATGTGGTGTTTCCCCCCGTGCCTAGGGCAGAGGGTTGTTGGCTGGCTGGGCCCCCCCCTCCCGGGTAGATGCTGTGCTCCCGAGGGGAGCAGGCTTGGGAAACTTTGCTCAGAGGTGCTTGGAGCCCTGGAGCTGGCTGCTTCCCAAGGGGAGCCTGGAAAGCTCTAGCTGGGCTATGGAGGGGGGGCAGTGGAGGGGGTCATCAGCCAGAAAGTGTGGCCAGCTTCATCCCTGCCGTGCAGAGCCCTGGGGTGTGTGTCCTGCTTGCTGGTTGTCTTGCTTCTGCATCACTCCTTCACTAGGGACCACTGGGAAGGTGATGCCCAGGGAGGGGAACAGCCCTCCTCCAGCTGGACCCTGCCTTGGTGCAGGGGAAGGCTGATACTGCCCAAGGAGCTTGCTTACAGCCATGGACCGGGGCAGCTCCAGGGCTGGTATCCCTCAGCTCCCAAAGCCAAGCAGTCTCAGTTTGGCACATTTGGTGCCTGCCTACCCTTTCTTGCCCCCCGTCTTTGCCAGGGGCAGAGCAATGACCAAACCCCATGAAACTAGTGAAAGGGGCTGCTTGTATGCCCCGAGCCGCTCCGTCAGGCTGTCGCATGGACAAGCATCCGTGTGGCTTCCTCACAACAACACACGCTCTAATTTAGAGCAGTTTTATTTTGCTGTCTCAATAGTGGTAAAAAATATCCTCTCGGCGCTATTTTTTATGAGGAAAAGAGGCTTTTCCTGATTCTTCTCCCTCTTTGTTTTGTATTTCCACTGCTGGCTGCTCCTCACACAGCGTGGGGAGCACCCCAGAGTTTCATGAAGGTGATGAGTCTCTAGAGGAGAGGGGCTCTGTGTGCAGTGGGCTGGTGTCAGGCTCAGCCTGCACTAAGGAGCAGAGAGCTCGTGTGGAGCTGCTTTTGATGCCTCCTGTGCTGGCAGAGGCTGTGAGCCACAGTAGCTATGGGGGTCCCAGCCCTCAAGCAATGCAAGGATCATTTCTGCCTCTGTGACCAAGCCGCCCAAGCAAGAATTTTTCCGATCTCTCCAATTGCCATTAATAGGGGTAGGAAACTGGGAAAGCCTTCTAATGGAGATGAGCAAATCTTGTTTCCAGGAACAGCGTTTGTAGGGCTTCAGCCTTCATGGGGGAGAGGAACCACCGTGCCTTCCTCCGACCCTGCATCAGGCTCAGTCAGCTCCTAAAGGGGCTATCAGTAGGCTGGGTGCTGGCTTGCACACGCACTCTTTCCAGCTCGAATGTGCCCGAGCAAGCCGTGCTGCTTAAATACCTCACAGCTGGAGATATAATACAGCAGCAAATTAGGACACTGGGGAAACACAGCAAGCCTGAGTACCAGGGATGATGCACGGCTCTAAGCAGCGCCTGGGATTGCCGCAGGCAGCCTGTCAGGCTGAGCGCAGCGGCTCGGAGCGCTGGCAGCTCCGTTCCGAAGTTGAGGAAGGCGCGTGGCTCTCGAGTTCACTGGCAATGCCAGCTCCCACTGGGAGGAAATGGCCTGTGCCTGGCTCAGGAGCTCTTGGTACGCAAGCAAACGGACCCGCCAGCTTGGCTTTGCCGTGCTTTGCGCCCTGGCACCACAGATCCTGTACAACAGGGTCCCCAAGTAGGGGTGCGCTCCGCGCAGCCAGTCGCGACACTGCCAGGTCCCTGTGGCAGGTCCCCATTCCAGCTCCTTTTGTCTCCTTGCAGTGTGTGCCGCCGACCGGGATCAGGGGATATTCCCTGTGGTGCAGCCATCTGCTCCACTGCCCTCACTGCGGTGTTCAGGGGGTCAGAGGCTGCGCTTGCCCTTGTGCCACGGAGGGGCTTTGCTGCTCAGGGGAGCAGAAGCCAAAGGTTGGGGAGCAGAAAGAGACTTCCTGGCTCCTCTCGTCAGGGCTTGCATCGTGTGGGGCTCTGCTGGGAGCCCGAGGCTGCTGTCCTGGCACAATCACATCGCTGAGATTCCAGATCTTGCATCCCCAAAGGCCGCCCTAATGGGGCTCCCAGCGATGTCCCCAGCACCCTGAGCTGGCACCAGCAATAGCTAGAGGCGGGCTCCACTACCCATGCACGGAGAGAAGAGCCCCAAGGCTTGCAGCAGCTCTTCTTGGAGCTGTCTCCGTGCCTGGCTCCACTCCGGGTTTGTTTTGCTGGAGGTTTTGCCGTGCTGCTGCTCGTATTGGCCTTTCTTCCCTGACGATGCTCCCACCTCATTGAAGAGCAAACGACTGAGGTGCCAGCAAGCCGAGTGCACAGGGAAGGAGACGGGGAGATCTGTTAGCCAAATGAAAGATTAAGATGACCATCTGGATTCCTGTTTTCTCCCACACTTGACAGCTGGTCCTGTGCAAACTCCGCAGGTCTGTGCCCTGGATCTGGCCCCACGCTGCCCGCAGCAGTGCAGGCGATGGCAGGGTTTCTAGGACGGTGCTGCCTGTCTCCTCATCGCTGCGCTGGTTGAGCCCGTGCCTTTGTGGGGTGCCACGGGGCTCAGCTGTGGTGTGGGGATCCTGTTGGGAACACCCACAGTGGGCATAGCCCAAATCCATCCCTGCAGGGCATGGATGAACGCTCAGTCCTGCATCCTTGTGGGGCTATGGTGGAGTTCCTGGGGGTAGGAGGTGACTTTTTTGGGTCCCTGTGTCATTCCCCACTACTTGAGCTGGCTCTGCCCGTGCTCCATCCCTCACCACCACCTTCCTGCTGGTCCTGGAGATAAAGGTTCTTCCATCTAAACTGCCATCAAGCTCTCTGGGATGTTTGGAGGGTTAAAGCTCTGATAAACCCCAGTTCGTCCTGGAACAAAAGAATACATTAATCCCTTCCCTCCCCGTCCTGCAGGGGCTGGAGGGGAAAGAGGGGGATGGGGTATTTACTCAGCCCCAAACACAGCTTTGTGCCCAGAGCAGGGTTCTGCCAAAGTAAATGGATTATTGACCAGTTTGCAGAGAGAAAGGAAAAGCCGAGGTGATGGGGAAAGGGACTTTTCCAATTAACCTTTCCTCTCCGTAGGGCCCGGTGGGGCTTCGTGGTACAGCTTCTGCATAGGCAGAATCCCAGGGTGGGATTGGAGGGGTTTGTGTGCCCAGTGGGCTGGGTAGCAGTGGGGACAGGAGCCGGGTGCCCTCACTCCATCTCACTGGTCCACAAGGATGCCGCAAGCGGCTTCGGCTCTCATGAGCTGAAAACAGTCTTTAAGCCTCCTGTGATAAGGTCACCCCGTCTCAGCCCAGCCTTTGGGGGTAGCTATCACCACCATCCTGTAACCTCAGCCCCACAACCTGGATCCCCTCTTCTCTCTCTTGTCTGGGCTTTTGCCTGCATCTCTTCCCTGGCTGTGACCTCAGCCACAGCGTGGTGGCTGGCAGCCCCTTTGCACTCCATGGTCTGACTCCATCCAGTGCTGCTGCATATCCCATCAGCACCCAGCCAGGCTGGGAGCTGCTCCTGGGTCCCCCCAGGACCCAGAGCTGGTAGAAGTGCAGGGCATTGTGGCATGCTTTTGGGGGTGTTTGGGTTCCCTGCCCCCACACCCTGATCCAGCACCCAGATCTCAGCCAAAATCCACATCACATGGAGACCAGGGGCACGGCTGGGTCTGGGGGCTGTGGGTGCTGGTATCAGCTCCTGGGCAGCTGGTGATACTGGGTGAGCACCAGCAGCGCTGGGGGAAAGGAGGCTCCTGCATCCCTCCCTGCCAGATGGTCTAAGTGGGTCATCCCGGGGCAGTGCAGGGGATTTGTGCTTTAACCCTTAATCCCCTGGATTGCATCGTGCACAGAGGGGGAAGGGGGTGTGTGAAGTGGGATTAAACATGGGTTTTGTGCCTGGTTTGCCATCACAGGTGGTCTCGGAGACCGGGGTGCTGCTGCTACAGGCCTGCTGGAATAAGGGTGGCAGTGGTGGGGGTCACAGCACCTCAGAGAGGGCAGAAGGTGGCTGCAGTAGCCCAGTGACTCCAGCAGTGACTTTTGGCCATGTAGAACGTCTCTGTTGAACCTCTGGCTTCCCAGCCATGTTTTGGTGTTCCCAATCCCTGCTCATCAGCCCTTGGACATCGGGGTTTGGTGCTGGGGGGGGGAAGCACTCGCTGGCTCTGCCGTGCTGGTGGCCCCCGCTCCCGTTAATCCCCCCTCATTGGTCGGGCATCTGCTGTGCGGGCAGAGGCAGGGCCGGCGCGCCAGCCCGGCTGCCATCTGCTGCCTCCTGCTCCCAACCAGCTCCAGCGCTAATGAGCCCATGGCCCCGGCCCAGGCTGGGGGAGAGGGGCTTGAATAGAAAAGCAGGAAGAGAAGAAAAGACCCTTCCTTGGAGGGGCTGTCAATAGGGAGGCTTTTGTCTGCCCCTGCCCTCCAGCTGGATGGCGGGGAGAGCTAATTAGCTCGGGAGCTGCTGGGAGGCTGGGCTGAGCAAGGGGAAGAGCTGGGGATGCCTGCGGGACCCCCTCCCTGCTGCTCTCAGAGCCTTCATCCTCCTCCTCCTTCCTCCCAGCCTGGTCCATCTGCCTGCCCACTGGGGTCCCTGTTGGCCTCCCCGGTGGGTTGGGGGACACATCTGTCCCCAGAGTGTGCCCCAGTGTGTTTGGGAGATCAGGATAGAGGTTCCTGCCAGGGCTGGGTGGGACGCAGTGAGTGCTCTGTGGCACAGCTGGGTTCAGCACCCACAGGTGCTGTAGCCAGGTGTGCTGTGCCCCAGTGTGAGGGTGTGCAAGCACCTAAGAGCTTAGGGAAAGGGCCTTTGGAAGCCCTTGTGGGAACCCCAGACTCATGGATGGGGCTCTAAGGAGTACCGCCTCTCCCTGCTGTGGTCACCTGGGGCTTTGTCACCTTCACCTAAAAGCTCTCAGGAGTGAATGAGGAGCTGAGGGTTGTCTGATCTCCTGTCCTCCTCCTCCTCTTCAGATGGCGGATCAAACAGGTTTGATTTGCTTCCTTCCTTGACAAAGAGCTGCTGCCCACTGGCAGGTCCTGTGGCCATTCTGGGTTCCTTCCATCCTGCCTCCAGCCAGGACAGCCTGTCCTGTTGTGTCTTGTCCCCAGAGAGGGGCTCTGCAGGCCCCGCTCTCCCCTGGGGTCTCTGGCCTTGGGAGATTTCTCCTTCCAGAGGGCCATGGCTGGATCTGACCCCTTTGCTCAGCTCTATTCCTGCCCCTTCCCACATCTCCGTGTCTGGAGGCTGGACCTTCCTCTATGGATGTTTTTGTGTAAGATGAACGTATCAATGTGAACCCTGAGTCCCTGTAATGAAATCATTTCATGCATGAGCACCCTTTCCTTTTCTCCTTTTCTGTTTGTTTTCTTCCTTTTCTACCTATATCCACCGAAACCTCTTCACCACTGCAAAGCCTGACCCAGGCCAGCAAATCCCACCCACGTTTCAGTTGCGGGTGGTGCCAGGGCTCTTTTCCCAGGCCCTCCTCTGGCCCTAATCCCTGGTGGTGCCACTGAATGGAAAACAGGGCTGGATTTGATACCCAGATTGAGCCCTTTGGCATTCCCAGCAAAGGGAGAAACACCAAACCAGTTTGCTTGCGCAGCCCCGCTTGCTGATTGCAAAGGTCCGTGCAAAGGTGCTGAGGCTGGGATGCCTGCAATCTGGCAGGAGCACTGGATCCCAGCCGCACAGCATCCATAACAGGACTTTGGGTTTGGCACATGCCGGGGGTGATGAGTGGGCTGGACCAGCACCTCCAGCAGCGTGACCAGGCTCAGTGCCCACATCTTGGTGCTACCATTGGGCCATGCTACCCTTGTAGGATGTTTGGTACTGCAGAAGTGGCTTCTCCATGAGCCGCTCGAGCCAAAAGCGCTGACAAACACTGGGAATTTAAAAATAGCCCGTTTTTCCGCACGTGGAGGGAGCGCTTTCCCTGCCAGTGCAGCAGGGACTGCAGGAAGGGCTTCAGAAACGACGTGAGGGAAAACACTGCTTTAAACACTCTGGGTGTTTCAGGCTGGCTGTGGTGGGTCTGGAGGCAGCAAGTCTGGGGCTTGCTTCACTGCTGACCCAGGTTTAACACCTTGTCTTTCATTTCTGTCTTGTCATCAATGACAGAAGAAAGAGCTGCTGCTGCCCAGCCCCAACCAGGGGCTTTGGCAGGGGCAGAGGTGGCAGTGGGGGCACCATCTCACATGCAGGTGTCTGAAAATACCCTGAGACCCATGGGCCAGGTTGAGAGAAGGCTTTTTCTCTTTCACTAAAGCCAAATTCCAGCAGCACATCCTCCCCGCGGCACTTTGGCAATGGGCTGGTTGTGGTTGTACTGGATTTATCTCTGGGCCTGCATGTGCTTGGGAGCCCATGTGTTGGGGTGTGACGGGGAGGGAGCGGGGTAGCAGGCTGTGCTTTTGGCTACATTGCTGTCAGGATGAAGAATTAGCTACTGCCCAGCAAGAGAAATATTTTGTACTAAGAGAGATTTCACAGTTAAAGGCCACCTGCTGAATTAATCTGTGGGTCAGCTGGAGCTACCGAAGCTGTGCATATATAACATCAATGTGCAAGAGCATCTACAGAGATCATAAGTTATTCTCAGCCTGTGGAGGAGCCCTTCTCTGGGCAGAGAGGGCATGGCCATGGCACACTGAGTGCCAGAGGCAGTTTAGGCTGATTTACCCCTAAGGCTCATGGTTTAACTCTGAGAACCTATTGTTTAATAAAGCATTTGCCCTCTTCAAATCCCCTCTGCTTCAATCAGAGCACAGCCAGGTTTGCTATGATGGGGAAAAGCAAGACAAGTGGGTTCAGCACTGCTGCTTCCAAGGGATGGGGGTTTTATTCACCAAAAACCTCCAAGATCAGGAACACACAAAGATAAAAAGCAAATAACAAAGCACCCTGTGCCCATGTTGTGCCTGCCCTTTCCTGCTGTGTGGGGCTGGTTCTGTGGTTATCTGCCTGTGCAGCCTCCCACTCTGCCCCTGCCTTTGTCTGCCCATCAGCTATGCATTGGACAGTTAATGAAGGATGCTGGAGCAGGGCCACCAGAGCAGATAACGTGTGCTAGGGCCTGGGTGGGCGCTGTTGATGGAGGAGGAACAAAGGCAGATGCTGGTTACTCATTGACATGAGGGTGCTTTGCAGCCTGACCTGCTGTGGAACAGTGGAGGACATGGGCTGTTTTCCCCATGCCTCCGAATCAAGGATGGACATGATCTCCTGGTGACCTCCTCTGGCCCTGTGTCCCCAGACGCTGGCTGCCCTGTGGTGTTCCCATGTGGGGCTGAGCTCTGCAGGACACAGGACATGTTGGCTGTATCTCCCCCAGGGTCCTGCAGCATCCCTGGAGAAGGGATGCAGTGGCCCATTCTGTTTGATGGCTGGAGAAGTTATTGGTGCAGTTTTGGACTGGTCCTTGTGCTGTCCCAAACATATCCCACACCTGGCTCGGGAACCACTGCAAAGGATGTCCTTTGGATGTTACTATACCATTGCCTTCAGGGTTTCCCCAGAAGTATTTTTTCCATATCCCCAATTCCTCCATCCCCATCCTCCGAGTAGATGCTCAAGGGCAGGAGCTCAATGAGGGAGCTGCTGCTGTGGGGATGGGTGGGTTAATTTTGTGGTGGATGTTGTGGGCCAGAGACATGGCTGCCGGCTTCAAATGCCACCAAAGGCACATTCATCCCTGATTAATGGAAAGTGAAAAGTAGGATCCTGAGGACTCGTGGCTCCCCTGCCTCTCCCTGCCGCAGGCTGCTGCTGACAACCCTCACGCTGCAGTGCCGCTGGGTTTGTCCTGCACAGAGCAGAGGACAGCAGGTCTCACTTTGCTTTTCCATGTTGGAAAGGCAGGCACGGAAGCCCATGTTCCATTCTGGGACATGCCATCCCTGGACACTGCCCTGCTCCCTCCGCTCGCCCTCCCCACTGCACTGGTATTGATTTGACCTGAACTCCCTTTAATATGCTGTAATTTCTTTCAATTATGCTTTGAGTGAAGCCTCTGCAGCGTTCAATAGAGCTGGCCCCAGCACTGGCACAGGACAGTCCAGAGGGAGATGCTTGGGGATGCTCCTATGTCCCTGACAACAACATCCCTCTGTATCTTATTTTCCCATGTCCCATGAGGATAATCCCACTGCTTAAAGATTGCTCCTTGTCCCCTCTGTGTTTCCTAGCTCTTTCCATCCTTTAGACAGTTTGCTTTGCTACCCCAACCCATAGGACAGATTTGCCACGTCGTTAGCATCCTCCTAACCTGCATGGTTCACCCTACTCTGGGCTGAACTGAACCTGAGTAACCCTCATCTTCCCATCCTCGCTAAAGCCACCTTGCTTCCCCCTTTCTCCTTGGTGGCTGTCATCTCCTCAGAGATGTACTTAGCAGAGTCGGGGCTTGGTGTCAGGTTGTTTCCTGCAAACTAATGGGCAGAGCGCTTGTTTTCAGAGATTGCAGAGAGCAGAAATCCCTGCCCTTCATCTCCAGCTGCAATTACCGAAGCCAAGTCGATGCAGTTGATGGTAATAGGATGGTAACACTGTCTGAATTTGTATTTAATGCTGATTCCAAGGGTCTATAATCTTCATCAGCACCACATGACTTTATAGAACAGAAAAATGTGAGAGCGGTTAATGAGCTGTAATTCTGGAGAGCTTCTGCCTTGATTGGGACTAATTATTTTCTTTATAAAAATAATTAACAATCCGCACAACCTATAGAGTGAAGGCATGTGGCATTAATTAAACCATGTGCTATTTTCAGTGCACCTTTATCTCCCATTTCCCAGCACACCCTGAGCAGAGTTGCACTGCACTGCTGGAAGCCAAGATGGGCACAAGCTTGCATTGGGGCAAGGGCTCATGCAAGGTGAAAGGGGCAGATGCTGAGCAAGGGGGCTGCATCCAGATCCCACCTCTGCAGCCTCCTGGCCCTGCATGTATGGCATAAACCTTTATTTGGGTAAGAAGGACTGTTTTGGCTAGACTAAGGGGATGGTTTTCATGTGTGGGCTGCCTGTGATGGGTGCAGAGCAGGTGCTGCACGTGTCGTTTGCTCTTCCTGAAGAGCAGCTGGTGGGACCTCAGGGCTGGGGGGGCACAAGGGTCTGTGCAAGGTGCTGCCACTTGCCATGGGGCACTGGGATAGCCCAAAACTGAGGTGGCCACTTTATACAGGCCCTTGCTTCCCAGCGCTCTGAGGTCCTGGGGTGAAGGCGTCCCAGCACCAACAGCGTGCGGGTCACGGTGTGCTTAGACGCACACTTACATAAGATGTAATTGTTAACAAAACTAATTCCTCTATTTTCCTGGAGGTATTCTAAGAACTAATGAATATATTTGCATAATCTTGACTTTGTTTATGAATAATTCTGGATTATCCAAATGTGAATAACGCTGGGGCTTTGCCATACCAGGCTACCTTTCAGCTGAGGAGAGCGAAGTGGTTTACAAATATTAGTTCAAGCTTACAAACCCCAGTAAGCAATAAAATTATTATTGCTCCCAATTAAAGATGGATGTGCCAAAAAGTGAAATGATTCTCTCCATCCCCTCCTAGCAGGGTCTGCCATGGGTCCAGGGACCCACTGCCTCTTCCAAACCTTCCCTCTAGGGAGCAACAAGCAAATGAATCATAGAATCACAGAATGGTTTGGGCTGGAAAGGACCTTAAGAGCATCCAGTTCCAACCCCCTTCCATGGGCAGGGATGCCTCACACCAGACCATGTCACCCAAGGCTCTGACCAACCTGACCTTGAACACTGCCAGGGATGGAGCATTCACAATGTGAATTCCAGTGCCTCACCACCCTCACAGGAAAGAATTTCTTCCTTACATCCAATCTAAACTTCTCCTGTTTAAGTTTGAACCCATTACCCCTTGTCCTCTCACTACAGTCCCTAATGAAGAGTCCCTCCCCAGCATCCCTATAGGCCCCCTTCAGATACTGGAAGGCTGCTATGAGGTCTCCACGCAGCCTTCTCTTCTCCAGGCTGAACAGCCCCAACATTATCTATGCAAAGTGCATTTTCTTTCAGTAATAACAGGAAGGCATTTTTACCACAAATCAGCACAAAGTATAATGTATGCTGTAATGCTATAAAGAAACGTATATTACAATATTCAACCATAAGAGTTTAAATATCTTAAGTGCTGCCTGAAGTACGTGGACAAACCTGGAATACTGGTTTTCCCCATAAGCAACTACATAATTTTTTAGCTGCCGACAAGCAGTGAAAGTGTAGGAACTTAGGACATTGCCATATCCCACCATCACAAATGCCAACCTCCATGGTCTCCGAGCACCCTGCTTTAGTCAGTAGAATCCCCTAGTTTTATCTCTTCAGTTCCTCCCCTTTCTTTTTTGGGATGATTTAAGACAATGTTCAGAGTTGCAGGGTGGTGGGAATGGCTGGGGACAAGACCTGAGAGCGGAGAGAGAGGTTTCTTCCTGCCTCTGATCCCAAAGCAACCCAGGGTGCTGCAGCACTGAGCGCCCTGATGCCTGCTGTGTGGCAGGGACGGCATGGGCACACCAGCCTTTCCCTCCTGGGAGCACAGCAAGAGGAGGAGGAAAAGCTCTGTCTTTCCCTCTCACAAACTCTCCTTAACTTAAACCCCCACATTGTCCTTTCTGGGCAGCTGGGAAAACCACCCTGGCATTTCTCATGGGAAGAGGGGTGTTGCAGGGAAGGACAACTGGAGTCAAATCAAACCCTCCCACCCAGGAAGCTGCAATTCAGGTATTTCCCAGCTCAGCTGACATAGCAGATGTGATACAGGGAGGCAAAGGGCCCTTCTAGCCATAAAAAGCCACCAGGAGCATGTAGCATGGGAGTTCAAGCCCACTTTCCACCTCCCTTCCTGGGCTGGGAACGTTGTATCCTCATCTCTGCAGCAGGAGAAATCTGTTCCTTAATTCCTTTCTGCAGGAGCTAATTGCTGCCTACACATCCCTGCATGGGGACATCTGCTCCTTGCAGCATCACTGGGCCCTCCAGGCCTGATGGGGCCCTGGCAATGCGGCCCTGGGCACTGTGGTGGGATGGATGCTCAGGAGGTACGTCCCTCATTCAAAAACTGAATTAAGGGAGAGGAGGAAAAAACTTTATGTGAGCAGCAAAGGGAGCATCGCTGCTCCAAGAGCATCTTCTCCAGTTGTCTTCTTGCTGCTTCCAAGGTGCCTTATTACTAATTCATTTTTAGAGTGATTTCTTCACGCTCCCAGGAGCTGCTGGTAACTGTGTGCTTACAATCCCCTCTCTGATTAAAATTTCACTAGCTATATTATTGGCAAAGACACTATTTTGCCACTGTTCGCCACGCCAAATGAGCTGGGTCTTTAGACAAAGGAGGGAACCAGTGCTTTGCAGGGAGCACATGGAATGACTGTGCACTGCAGATGTGGCATCCTATGGCCTGGCCTTGCCATCGCTTGGCAGCACACAGGGTGACTTCCTCATTAGAGAGTGAGCCCTCCTGGAAGGTGATGATCTCAGAAGATCCCAGATTAACCTGTGTGAGGGACTGGAATCTTGTGTGCAAGCACGGCCCCATCCATGGCACCAAGGCTTGGCTTGAACCCAGGGTGCTGCAGTGGCCCAGGGGATGCTTCTGGGGCACAGGGGATGTTGGCATTGTGAAGCCTGTTGGGCATGAAGGTGCCCTCCAGCCTGACCATGTTGCAGACAGTAGTAAAGGGCTTGGAAGTGCAGTTTGTGGCCAGCCAGGAGCAGAGTGGCAGTGGGTCTATGTGGGGTTTATTTAGCATAAGCTCTTGGCCCCAGTCCTTGCCATGCCAGGGTCACTCAGGAGCCTAGAGTCCTCCAAAACAGGGATCAGGGATGTGCAGAAGTGCTGTGCTATGGCTATGTGCTATTGTAACGTCAGTACTTTCAGCTTCATTTATGGGCACTGGGAACAGCCAAGGCTGCTTCTTTCCTATTCCCTGGTTGAGGAGAAAACTGGCTCCTTTCCAGGCATGGGAACCTGCAGGGTATTTGTCTAAGGAGGAGGATCTGAGGATAGGAGAGGCACAGCTTTGTTCCTCTTGAGATCAAGCCTGGCCTGGCGCAGTGAGGTGCTGATGGGCATGGAATGCTGCAGGGACATCTGAGCTGGCAGCGTGGGAGGCACAAGATGCTGCAGAAACAGCTCAAGATGGGGCAGCAGTCCAGGTTTCCTTTAGACATGATATGACCACATGCTCTATTCCTTGGGTTTATCCCTACTGGTGCTGGCAGGCGGTCAGTGGAGCCATCCCGGATTGCTGGCACTGAGGGAAGGTGATGCCAAGCCCTGCTAGGTGACCGGGTGCTCAGGAAGGAAGGGGGACGGGGTTCCTGTGACAAGGGGAGGAGGAGACCCAGCCATGGGGAGCAGGGAGAAGCTGTCCTCACTCTCATCACAACCTAAGAAAGGTTGTCTATTGGACCATTGCTTTTTCCTATGGAGTTTTATGCTCCTTCAGGGCCATCCATCCCACTGACACCAGGTGGTGCCTGGGACAGAGCCCTCCCCATGGGCTTTGACCACACAGCATCCCCCAGAGCATCTGGCACTGATCCTGTGTAGCTCCCGGGGCTTCTTCCAGCAGGGAAGCTCCTCTGTTCTGATTCAACCATGCATAGCAAATCAACTACTGGAAAATAAAGAGCCAAGCTGCTTTTTTGGTCTGGGATGTGATAAAAGCGGTTTTTAAACCTTTCTTGGAGTCCCAGCAGCAAAAGGAGCCGCTGCCGCATAGAGCCTTGCAGCAGGACGCACAGATCCTGGGAGCAGGAGGGGGAGGCGAGTCCCGGCTGGCAAAAATTGGATGAAAAGTGTGTATTCCAGAATTGCGTTTTGCTTGTGTGTTTCAACTGCCTCAAGAAAGCCACGCGCTCCTCTGCAGCTGGTGCCTCTGCTGATGCACGGGGAAAAAATAGCGGGGAGAAGATGGAAATTGAACTGGCTTGGAGTCAGAGTAATCAGGGAAAATATCGCAGTGATTTGCTATTATAATTTGCAATACCAAACTGCAGCGCTCCTGCTGCACTAATAATAACGGGCTGAATGAGGTGGGGAAGAACCTGCCACGGGGTGTTTGTGTGTGTGTGTTTGTGGGAAGCACTTGCAATTTTCCCCATCTCCTAATTTTGAAGAGGTATTTTTAGTGCCTATTGCAAAGAGCTTTACATAAACACATCTGCTGGAGTTTTTGCTTGGCAGTGTCTTTACAACCTTCCTTTCTGCCCCTTCCCTCTCCAGGGACAAAGCAATGGTTTGACCGTTTTCTGTTTCAATCAGATGAGCAAACCGGAAAATAAAAGGGTTGTTTTGACAGCACCAAAAGGCTTCTTAGCCCAAAGTGGTGGATTTGAGAAGCGCTGCCAGCAGCTCAGCCCACCCCAAGAGCCCAGAGCAGAAGCTAATCGGAAGTGGCTGTGGCAGAGAGCCACAGGGGTGCAGGACAACAGGGACCCTAACCCAGTCCCTGCTGCATAGCCAAACCCTCCAGGTGAGGAAAGATGAGATATTGAATCATGTGTCCACGCACGTTTTGCGTGGTACTCAGGAGAAGAGCATTCCTGGTGGGGCAGCTGTGGGTGCCTGGAAGCCTGTGTCTTTTCATGGGCTGATGTCCCCAGACCCCAGGTGAGGAATCCATCACTGGTTTAATGCTAGTGGAACATTCACAGCTAATAGGCTCATCAGAGATGCTTTAACCTTTTTCCTTTTCAGGGCTCCTGTTGGCTGGAGCCACTCCTACATTTTCACAGGGGGCTGTAGAGATGATGGGAATGTGGAACCTCTGAGGGCTGAAAAGGGCAAGTTTCCGTATTGGCTTTCCCAGATACTCTATCCTGAGTTTGGAAATGCTGTTGCTGTAGGTCTGCCAAGTGCAGCCAGTGCCTGGGGCCTCCGAAGTGCTCTTGTATGCGGCTGGGTGCATGCAGCACCCAACCCAGCTGCATGTGCAAAGTAAAAGAAATGATTTAAAATACCCAAAAGGCTTGGTTAGCATGATCCAGCCCCAGAGTGCTTATACTGCTGCTTGCAAAGCAGCAGGAAAGGGCAGAGGGGCCGCAACAAGGCCACAGAGGGCTGGGACTTCTGGAGTCCATCCTGCAGAGGCAAGGGATGATGCTGCTGTGGGTGGGAGATGGGCTGGTTGCAGCGTCCAGCACTAGGTCACTAGGAAGGAAATTTGCTTCCTTTTCTCTCCTCTTGGGATGGGTTTCTGCAGGGAAAAGGATAACCAATGGAAGGTTTATGGCGGGGGGGCTGTTTGGGGCCAGGGCAGAGGAGCTCGACTGGGACACAGGAGCCTGTGGGCAGGGGAGGGCAGCTGCCTGGCTCCAGCAGCACTGAGGTGCCAGCAGGCAGGGTTGTCAAGTGCACACCAAACCCGCAGTGACTGCATGTCAGCATGGGGCTGCAGGGGACGGGTGTCGCTGGGCTCAGCTCCCAGTGAAGTGCGTATCACCAAGTGCCACATTTCATGTTCTGATGTGATGGCACTTGGCCATGGCATCGAGCATGGCAGCCCTGGATGTAGGACGGGGGATGGTTTATGACTGTGCTTCCCTGAGGCAGCAGATACCCTGTGCCTTTGCCCCATCCTTTGGGAAGGCTGCTAGAATCGCTCCATGCTGAGCCTAGCACACCTCCCAGGTCTTGCAAACACTCTGTGGGACTTCCCTGGTCTTGCGTTTTCCTTGCCCACTGCAGAGAGGTGGCCTTTATCCTGCCACCCATGTGCATGGCCACCTCGCGCACCGGTACAACCACCAGTGCAAAAGCCTCCTGCCAAGTCTGTCAGTGACTTTCTGCCTTTTCCCAGCCAACAGGGATGTCCAGTCCCAAAGGGAGCTGTTGCTGAGGGCGGGGGGGGGGAGCACAGCATGGTTATCTGGCCTCAGTGGTGCCACTACAAACTGGGGCTGACATGCCAGCCCGCCAGGGGAGAGAGGCAGGGGTGGCATCAGACAATGGGACTCTGCACTCTTACACCAGTCAGGAAAGACAAGAACAACAATGTTTTTCTATACGTATATGTATTCAGTCAATGTCTATAGAGCTTAATGTAAGGGGATTACCAGCCAGTTTAGAATGTTCGTGACTCTCAGCAAGAGGAGAACTGAATCCAGCCTTTGATGGAATTGGGAGAATAATTATTTCCATCAATAACTACCTGCAAGCCCAGAAGAAATGGTTCACCTAGCACATCGCAGGACAGGAGTCCCTGGTTGTCTCAAAGCCAATGCATTTTAACCTCAGGACCTGAAAATCCCATTAGTGAGTTCTGAGGCTGGGGTGAGAAGGACATTGTCTGCTGTGCCTGGATCCCTCCTGCAAGGCAGCAGTGTCCACTGTACTACCAGCCCAGGGAGGAACCTTCCCACTGCTGCTGGAGCTGATTCAAGCCAGACTTTGCACAGGTCGTTAATTTTGGGACATTTTTAATGGATCCTAATAATCGAGCCTCAGAAGACAATTCTTAAAAGGGGTTTGGGAAAGGCCACAAGCTAATTAGCTCACACAAAGACAGCAATTAACCATGTAGCTTCCTGGATGCTTAAAAATAACACAGATGTTGGGAATCTATTAAGCAGAGTAATAGATTTTTAAAACCAGAGGGACCATCAACTCCTGCATGTGCTGGGCCAGAAATAGTTCACCCAGCTTGCCCTCACTTGTACCCCTGCCACTTGCATTTGGCTGATGCTCACCCTTAAACACCCAGGTATTACAAAATGGGCTCCAAGGAGTCACTTATTAGAGAAAGTGGGGGGTTGCTGAGAGAGAAAACACGGGTGGAAAGAGAGGGGTGGCCCTTCTGCAGGTGCTCCTGTGCCAGCTCCAGCCCTGAGATGTGTTGCTTATGGCCGGACAGGCAGCAGGATGTTCCACAGGGCATGCAAGACTGGGCCATGCCTAACCGGAGCACCAGCATTGCTCTCTAACGACTGGTCTGGCCCCATTTAACCACATGATGTGCAGCATGCACCTGGCCCTGACCCCTTGTTGCTAGTCTCCACAACACATGTGTGATGGTCTCTGCAGCCATAGCATCCTCCTGGCATCCCTGAGCCATCGTGGATATAGCAATACTTGCTTTATCTATTCCAGTAATACTCTGGCTGACACCAGAACTGTAGCATCCTTGGCACCCCTGTTGGGTATTGTTTCTGGCTTTCTCTTATCTTTCTATTCTTTGAAGTAAACACCAGCAGGGACTGGAAACCCAGTTATTTCTTCCCAGGTGTCTGAGCTCAGGCTCGTTTGGGTTTGTTTTCTCCACTTGGCTTTGTCCATTGCAGCTTGCTTTACCCAAGACATGGTGTTTCTTGGAGACCTTTCACCTCAGGCCTTTGCCTGCCCTGGCTCTGCTCCTTGTCAAAGCTCATGGCCTCCCCAGGTCTCTTCCAGGTACCTGCCTAGACCACTGGTTCCCCACAACTCTGCTGGGCTGCCCCAGGTTCAGGCTATCAGCAGGACCAGCTGTGTTTACTGGCCCAGCACCCTATATATAGGAGCAGGAAGGAGGGCTGCTCTTTGGCTGCCCAAAGTTTCTTCCATCTGAGTGCTGGTAACAGGAACAGGATGAGGATTGTGTGGAAAGGTATTTCCAATGCAATGGCAGATGTGGAGAATGGCACTTGAAATGCAAAACTCGTTTTTTTCCCTACCAGAGTGCTAGCTAGTGCTGCTGCTGCTAAGCTAAAACCCATAATGCAGAGGAAGGTGTCAGGGGTGCTGGTCTGATCTGGTACTGTTGCTCCTTGTTAGTGTATTACCTAGACCTCATGCTGTCCCTGCAGTAGAGGGAGGTGATGTCATGGTCATGGAATACTCCACACCATGATCATGGAATCTTTTCTTGAGAGCTGAGCACAGCATGCCCATGATGGGATGCAGCCTGGCTTGGAAGTGGGAGCTTTCTGGAGTTTTGTTAGGAGTGTTTTCCTCTGCAGGGCTGAGCACCATGGGTTCAGGAGGCCTGAGAGCAACCTGCAGCTCTCCTTCACAGCAGCACAGGCCCTTCCTGCAGTAAGGGGGTTCTCTAGTACATGGGAAACCTCCAGCCAGCGAGCCCAGCTGAATGGACAGTTCTTTATTGCTCTCTTTGTGCGCTCTGGCCCCGCAGTGGGACGCTCAGCTGCCTGTCGTACCCCGCAGAGGACAGGCGGCCTGAGAAGCAGAGTGGCCGCGCAGTCAAGGATGCCTCCAGCACCAATGGCTGTGTGAAAGGGAAGCAGAGACGAGACCATGCACACCACAGGTCACGCAGGTATGAGCCAGGGGGATGGCGGAGGAGGCATCTGTGACGGTTTCCCCAGCCCCTATGGGGACCTGTGAGAGCTTGGGATGGCTTCAATAGCTGTGTGCATGTACAGCAAAGGTATGCAACTGTGTGAACCCCCTGTGTGTTTGCAAGGAGAAACCTGTAGTTTATGTACACTCCATGTCTTGCTCTTACAGCCTCCTTGCTGGGACCTGTCAGCATCCCTGTGTGCCAGCAGGTTAACAGGGTAGCCCTGGCTGGGCATCACCCTCAGCAATTACCCTCTCCCCATGCCCACATCAGACCAGCAGCACTGGCTTCATTAGGACACAGCTTCATTATCAGTTTGTCATTAGCCCCTGACAGCTTGAGAAGGGAAAAATGAATTGAATGTTGTAAATGAAGTAGCTGGTGTCCCTGAGCCCTGCCTGCTAAACTCTCGGGGATTAAAGACTCTCTGTTTGGTTTAAGATGCTGGAAAGAAAGAGCAAGAAAGCACATTTCATATCTTCAGATTTCAGGCTAACCAGAACAAGTAATCTAAAGCATATTTTTAATTAGACTTTGATTATAATCGTGGAGAAACAATTAAAGTCATATCAGTGCAAGGAGAAAACTTCCACATCAAAGACAAAAGGCTTCATCTCAGGAGAGGGAGAAGGGCTCTACAGAAACCGCCTGCAGCTGCGTGGTCAGAAGTTCCTCTCAGCTCTCCCATGGCTGTGGCCCTGGGCAAGGCGGGAGCCGAGATGTACTGAGACTTGTTTGTGGAGGACAAACCTGTCCTAGGGGAAAGCATGTGGGAGCTGTGGCTGAGATGAGGGCTCAGGTCCCTGGTCTAGCACGCACACCATTAGGATGTTTTTGGGCAGCTGTCTTGGAAAACATATTTCTTCTACCTTAATGCAGACAAAAGATCCACTGAGCCCAAGGTGTGCCATATCCCTTAACAGCGCTTCTGCTGGTCCGTGTAGTCCTTAGAGGAGAAAGAGAGCAAGAAGGAGCATTTGGGTGCTCCTTGGGGTCACAGTGTGGTTCCACCTCGGCTCTACTGCCGCAGCAGCGCTCGGCATGCAGCCATTCCCAGTTCCCAATGGAACGTGGGCACGCAGCTTCGTTCTGCAGAGCAGTTTTTCAGAAAGCCTGTTACAAGAGCTCGGCAATTGGCTTTTGATGATAGGGTAATTCTAGGAGTAATTCAAGCCCAGATAAGCAAGCGTTTGGGAGGCAGTGGCACCTGAGTGCATCCCCCCCCTCCAAAGCACCCTTTGCTCTGCATTAGGACTTGTATTAGCAATCACATTTGTTCGTTCCGCTCAATTTTTGGCCCATTCCTGTAGCACTTCCCAAACATGGGGCCGCTTCCACACATCCCCTGCCAGTGGCTGCTCCTGCTGGCAGGGTGAGAAGTGGGGAAACTGAGGCACAAGCTCAGCACCCTCATTTCCAACAGCGGCTTTCAGAGGCCCTGTGGAGCTGGTTGTGCCCCCCACAAAGCTCAGTCCCGACCCATCTGAGGCTCCAGCAGCTGCCCTTGTCTTTAGGAGCATTTGCTGTGGTGAATGAGTAGCCACAGATTATCTGTCATGTTTTCAGCCTCTGAATTAATTTAACCACGGTATTTGCTTTGCATTGAAACGTAACATAGCATACGTTTAAAATACAAATTAATTTATGGGAGGCTTCTTTTCCCAAGGTTTAACAACTGTGTAAGAGATGCATATCTCATTAAATTACCATAGCATCTCAATAAATGCATATATATTTCCAATCAATTGCTATTTAACGTATGTCAAGTCTTTTATTAACACCAGACGCATCTGGTTGCGATAATTATTGTATGCAAATGAAATGGCGATTAATTATTTAAAGCATATTTACAAAGAGTGATGAAACCCCATAAATCTCTTACAGAGTTGTTAACCTCAGCAAACATGCTTTAAATCATCACCCAGCGTGGCTGTGTAGGAGCTGTCTCATTATATCTCCATTAGACCTACGGAGGAGACACCTCATTTAAACTGTGACCAAAGCATTCATTAGAGGCTAATTAAGCACTTGCCTGCACCCGGGGTCCATGGTGATCTCTCTGCCCCACATGTACCTGAGGTGGGGCAGGGACAGAGCAGTCCCATGTGAGCTGATTTGGGGTTTATTGCTGTTAATTTCTACTCCTTTTATCCCCGCAATGTCCTCAGCCTGTCCTGTGATGGGGAGCGACTGCCACAGGCAGCCCGGGGGAAGAAGAAGAAGAAGAAATCCGGGCGCAAGAAGCGAAGGAGGTGAGGGTGGCCATGGCAGCCGGAGTGGACAGGCAGCCCTGGCCGTGTGCGAGGGCAGAAAGCCAGTGTAAAAACGTCCTTGTCCATGGCAGGGGGTTGGAACTGGAGGAGCTTTGAGGTCCCTTCAACCCGAACCATTCTGTGACTAAAATGGAGGCTGGAGTCCCTGTGGGGAGGTGCCTCCCAGGCCCAGGCAGCGGTCGCCATGTTCTCGCCTTCCCCTCAGGACAGCAGAGGCTGGGTCATGACTCACCTGCAGCCTGACCGGGGGGATCCCGGGATTCCCAAGCTCCTCTCCATCCCAGGAGAATGCCACTGGTGGTGGGTAAGGGCTGGGGCAGGTCAGGAGGGCTGTGGGGAGTGGGCAGTCCCTAATGCCCCTCTGCCTCCTCAGGTCTCCCTCCTACAGCCCCTCCCCTGTGAAGAAGAAGAAGAAGAAGAGCTCCAAGAAGCGAAAAAGAAACAGGTATTTTTCCATTAAAAACGTAATTCCCAGCACTGGCAGTGCCTGTTGGGGGTTGGACGAGGGGTGGAGGCTGTTGCTGGCAGGGTGGTGGCTGAGCCCGGTGCCAGGCAGCACTGAGGTACCAGCTCCTGGTAATGGCTGCCCAGAGGGGAGGGGATGCAGAAGGGGCAGAGGCAGTGTCCCTGCAGGCGAGGAGGGCACAAAAATGGATGCACACGCAGTGCAAGAGGTAAATGGGAGTGCTGGGGTGCGGGGGAAGAGGAGCAGGAGCCAAGGCAGTGCAGGGTTTGCAGAGCCTCTGCCTGCGGTCCTTGCTGACCTGCTTCCCATGGCTCCATCCTCTGGGATGCCAATGGGATCAGCACCTGGGGCTGGCACCAGAACCTTTCCTTCCTCCCTCAGCTTGCAGAAAGTGTTAGTGTTTGGACCAGGGAGACTTCCCCCCAAGCCCTGGCTCACTGCCTCCATATTCCCCTTCTGAAGGCTGCTTTAAATTTAAAGAACTGTAATTAAATTTTCAAATTGCAAGTATCTCACTGTTTCCTCTCAACTGTTAAACCAATATTTGAAAAGAACAGCGGATGCCATCTCCCTTGGGAAGTTCATGTATTTATAATGCATTGAACCGAAGAGAGAAGCTGGCAAAAATGGATAACAGGGTATAAAGTTTAAAAGAAAAGGGAGGAAAGAGAGACAAGGATATGGAGTCCTTTAAAATACTTCCTTCCCAAATAAGGATTCTTATGCTCATTTATGGATGCCATCTCCTGATGGAAGCCTTGGGTCAGATGCTCTCTTATTTTGAACCTTTAGTACCAATTTATGTCCCTGCTAACCAAGGATCCTGCTAGCTGGTCTCAAAAGGTAGCATGATAAGCCACTAAGCATTAGTGACCGATGGAGGTTGCTTCCAGATACCTGGAAGCACTTCACCTACAGATCCCAGCTGACCTGTGAACAGTTGGGGCTGTTCAGCCTGGAGAAGAGAAGGCTGCGTGGAGACCTCATAGCAGCCTTCCAGTATCAGAAGGGGGCCTATAGGGATGCTGGGGAGGGACTCTTCATTAGGGACTGTAGTGAGAGGACAAGGGGTAATGGGTTCAAACTTAAACAGGAGAAGTTTAGATTGGATGTAAGGAAGAAATTCTTTCCTGTGAGGGTGGTGAGGCACTGGAATGGGTTGCCCAGGGAAGTTGTGAATGCTCCATCCCTGGCAGTGTTCAAGGTCAGGTTGGACATAGCCTTGGGTGCCATGGTTTAGTGTGAGGCATCCCTGCCCATGGCAGGGGGTTGGAACTGGATGATCTTAAGGTCCTTTCGAACCCTAACTGTTCTATGATTCTATGACCTTGCTATAGGCAGCTTCATGGTCCCTCTAGGCAGGACTTCAGGCTGTCTTCTGCAGGATATTGTGCTCCAACATAGGAACACATGTCTTGGATGCTCCAGGAGGCAAGACGGGCATGGTGCTGGTTTGGCTGTGAGGATGCTCTGGAATTATATAGAAAGGAGTCTTCCTTTGACTGCTACGTGGTCCTTCATACAGAAAACCAGGGAATGAACTCACCTCTGCCCCTTCAAACTAAGTGCAGTGCAAGACTGGAGGCCATAGCAAAGGAAGGAGATCCACCAGGGCCAGGGGATGCATCTGATCTCTGTAGACTTGTTATCCTGAGGATCATATTCTCAGTTATCTGTAGTGTGCTGGTTGTTTTTCCCATATCAGCATTTCTCAGCTACCCCATTGTCTAAAAGAAAGCCAGGGCCATTCTGCCCACTGGGTACATGGGGTGGTCTCACAGTGCTCAGTCTAGCACTGGGCCTAAACACATTGTTTCTGATCCAAATCTCCAGTTTTGTGAGACCCTGTACTCAATGTGCGTGTTTGTGTCTTGCAGGTTATCCTCAAAGAAGAGAAGACACAGGTAAGAGTTGGTCAAGTGTGGGTGGTCCCATAGAAATACGAATTTAATGGTCTCTTCAAGATCTCTCAAGGCTGATGTTCAATACTTGGGGGCAGAAGACACTTTTCTGTGACTCCTGTGGAATCCCTTTTTCCCTGGGGGTCTGGAGCTACCCTCTCCCTATACAGCATTCCTTAGACCCCATAGGAACCAGGTCTCCAGCCCAACCTGTGCAATCAAGCACAAAACTGGAAAAGACCTCTTGGTATAACCAAGCCCCTGGCAACCTCATCCATGTTGTATCCATCCTGCACCTTGACTCTTCATTTCTCTTATGGTTTCACTTGCAAACAGTAAGGAATCCCCTAGCAGTGCCCATCTTTGAAACACTCAGAGTCAGTGGTTTTCCGGGTGCGTACTGGAAGAACTCTTGATTCCAGTATGTGTGTATATAAGTACCAAGAAGTCACCAAAGTGGCTGATCCCTTTGAAGATCCTTTCTGGCCAAGCCCACAGCCAGATTTGTCAGCAAGCACTCAGAGACCCCCTGTGCTGTGGCAGAACCATTAATCCCTTTCATTTCTTCGCGTGCTTTTGGGCAATACAGCTGTAACATTGACGTGTGATTGTGCAGCTTTCTATCAGAGCAGAAATCTCTGAATTAATTAGCCATTTCTTATCTAGTTCTTCAAGCCCCAAAAGTAAGAGAAAGGAAGAAAGAAAACACAAAAAACAGTAAGTAGTGATTCATGGAGTTCCTTACCCTGCCTGCACAGAGCTGTGGCCCTAGGAAGTGCTTGATGTGGTGTGTCCCCTGGAGCTGCACAGCCCTAATGCAACTCTCGAGGATTATTTGGCAGCTGAACACAGCAGTTCTGGTTTTGCTGGAATGGAAAAGGTTTGTAGAGGCTGGAGATCTTTCCCTCTCTTCTGTGCCATTTCATTCAGTACAGTTTTTGTATTCCCAAGGATGTATAGTGTCTTGTTCATCCAGTCCTGAGCAGAGTCCAGCTTTTCTGATGAGGGCAGCATGAGGGATGAGCTCAGCTCTGCAGAGCACAGTGCCACACAGCCTCCCAAGGGGCAGGCTGGCACACTTGTGCTGAAAAGGGCCTAAGCTCCTCCTTGTTGGCAGCTTTTGGAGGTTACAGTAGAGGCTACTCATGATATACAGTACAAGCAAATATTCCAAATGGGAGCAGAAGGCAATGGGGATTAGGGAAGAGAAGGGATTGTTTGGAGGTGACAGGAGGTTGACAGAGCTGAGTTTGAGGACCCCATCTGCTCTAGAGTGTTAGCAGGGCACAGCCCCTGTCCTATGGGGCAGTCAGTCAAGAGGTATGGAGTAAAATACAGTTCCTCAGGGATGGAAGGAGGACCTGTAAGCCCTTTCCTTTTTCACCTCCTTCTCTGTCTTCTCATGGAATTGCAACTTGCAGCTTCTCACCTGCTTTCATAGCAAGGAAGCAGTTCTGGGGCTGAACCCTGGGCATGAATCCCTGGTTAGCTTTGCTGGGACTTGGGATACCCTGCTAGAGACAGACACTGAGCTAGCAGGTGGAAATCTGATGGTTTGCTTGGTATGAACAGCACCTGATGCCACCAGTGTCACCCCAGTACACGCTGGGACTGAAGAGATTGGGAGTGCGTGAGGTGCAGAGTATGTTGTGCTGCCTGCACAGGCCCTCTCTAATGCATGCAGAGAGCCCATCTCTTTTTCTCTGTGATTTCTGTATGCTCAATAGCACAGCCACAATTGCTCTTTGAGAATAGCCAAAGCAGTGTAGCCCTCATCTTTCAGCTCTCAAAAAGAGCTGAGTGACTTCTGGTTTCTCCAAACCTCCTTGTTGCTCCTGATGTGGATGAGATAGTATCCCACGAGCCATCTTGAGGCAGGATTTTTGTATAATCATGCTGCTTTGGCTTATCTGTGTATCTGCTGATCTAAATTACACAAGACTAGGTTTTTTGTCCTGCAGGAAGGGAAAACATTTAAAGTGGAGGTATTGATGCAGAAAGTGAAGAGCAAACATGGGGATTTTAACACAAATCCACCATGTGAGGGAGAGATGCTCAGTGTTGCTGGTTTCGTCTGTAGGGAAATGAGGAACGAGGATCCCCAAATATGAAGTTTTAAATATAATAATAGGGTGTGAAGAGCATCACAGAAGCCAGCCAGGTGGAGTTCAAGCAATTGCCCTGGAGGTTGTTCTGTTGTCTTAAACGAAATGCTGTTCTCAAGCAATTGATTTGCTGAGTTTTATAGCAGCAAATGGCTAAATGCTGTCCAAGCAGGTTGTATTAGTGCTCAGTGACTGGTATAGTGTATCCATGAAACCAGAGCATTCCCACTGGCTAACCCACTGTTAGCTTTGCCTGCTGGCACAGCAATGCCAGCCTGAGCAGACGGTTACACTGCCACATGTCAAGTAACTGCTGTGGTGGGCAATGAGGAGAGGGAATGGGCACAGAAGGTGACAGGTAGGGAGGGTGGGGAAGGCTGGCTGTTACTGAGTGTACTGTGTTATTTAGAGCCTGTCCTTCTGCATCTGCTCTTTAACAGGGAACTTGAACTACAGAGAGGGATGGAGCAAGAAATGCTAGGATTGGAGCTTTGTGATGGGTTGCCCAAAGGGACGGTGTCACACCACCGAGGGTCAGCAATGGGAAGGTCCCAGGCTGTTTCCTGGCTGTCTTGGGGTAGGCTGCAGGATGAAAGGCATCAGTGAGCAAGCACATAGCCCTTTAAAGTCTTGAAACCAGAAAGGATTGGTGCTGTCTGCTGCACTCCTGCATGCTACTCCATAGATCTTCCCCCAGAAGGCTACAGAGCTAACCTAATAGCTTGCAGCTAAAGTGCTGCATAGATCTCTGTAAGATGACATGCCTTAATGTCAGTGTAGCTCTGAAGGCATGAAGTACTACTCCTGCAGTAGTGTCCTGCACAATCTCTTTGGCTTAAAATGCAGATCTCCTTTCTGATTTGAATGTTACTGACCTCAGGCTCCAGCTGCTGGATCTTGCACCCCCAAGTTTGCTGGCCTAATGGTAGCTTTCTTCTCTGCTTCTTCAAGCTCTCGTGGGCGCAGCCGGAAATCCCATCGCCACCGACACTGCCACTCTCGCTCGGAGAGCTCCGACTCCCACTCCCCCAGCTGCCGAAGCAGGTAACATCACCATTCCCCGAGCTGTGTTCTGTAATGCTTCCCAGTGGGCTCAAGGACATGACTGCAATAGCCTCTGTGACCCACATACTCTCTATACAGAGCCTCATCCTACTCTGGTGGCAGCTATGTCACATCACTGAGGGCTGAGCTTCTTGTGGCCTCAGCTACAGAAGGGTTTTGCCTTGAGGAGCAGTGGCTGCTGCTTTTTGGTTTGGCAGTCACTTCTAATCCTCATGGCTGATGATCAGCTCATGACAGCTGATTCCAGCCTAGTCTTCCTTCCCCAGCCCAAGGGCTGTGTACTGCTGATGTCCCAAGAGATCCTTAAACACAGTCTTAGTAATGGAAATGTATTTGCCCATGGCCATAGCCACCATCTTTGACCTGATTAAAATCTCTGTCCTGTGGATGACAGATGCATCCTGGGGCCAGCTAAGTGGATGCTGGTGTTAGACCAAGCATCACTGCAATAGCAAGCGATACAATATACACACATCATGTTTCATGTTTTCTGAAAGCACTTGAACAAGCCACGCCCCCCTCTCCCACTTCACTCCTAACTACTGGGAACTTGCTTCTGAAGAGCTGATGTTCAGCTGGGGGAGGAATGCAATCGGTAATCAGAGGGGTGTTCATGCAAGAGCAGACAGAATGTGCCTTCTCTTAGAGGTGTATTACCATAGGGACACTCAAGGCTGTATGAAAGTATGGTTTGCCTCAAGCCATGATAAAATCACGAACTGGAGCTGAAACACGAGGTGGAGGTCCAAAGCCTGGGTGCAAAATGTTCTTTGTTTAAAAAAAAAAGGTAGAAAAGCAAACCACTCCTTTTCTCTCCATCGTGACTCCACAGAGCAGTCATGTGGAAAACCTTTCCCACACACAGTGGCCTAGCATAGAGCTGCCAAGGGTTTGTATGGACCTGGTAATGGGCAATACAGCAATACCAAGGAGTAACAGTTTGCCTGTTCATGTCTTCTGGAGGCACAGGGCCAGGTCTCGGGAGGAAAGGCGTAAAACACGGCGAAGACACTCCCGGCACCATTCAAAGGTCACGGCAAAGCGAAGCTCCTCTGCAGAGGCTAAGGCCAGCCAAAAAGCCAGCCAAACCCTCCAGCTCTACAGCTTCCTGTCTCCTAAGGAAGTAGTAAGTATTACACACTGCGCTCCTCTGCTTGAAGTAGCCACAGGAATCTGGGCAAGAAATCGGATATGAAATTTTTATAACTCAATTTAAGTGATGTTAGACAAAGTTGGTTTAAAACTATTACTTATTAATGGTGCTGTTCTCCAATGTATTTCAAGTCATTCCTTCCTTCAGCCCTTTCCCACCAAGGGTGTGGCTGGAGAGGGGAAAAATTTGCAAAGGCTCTAGCCTATGAATAATGAATCGAGGACATTTAACAAAAAAGAAACAAAAGAGTGGCCTCCAGCAATGATATTTCACAGGGAAGTGTTTGCTATGCGGTCTTTGCTCAGCTGGATGTGAACTTAATTCACTGGTCTTCATGTCCAAAAGTTTAGTCTTTCAGGGGAAGAAAGGGAATCAAACATATACATAAGAGAAACAGCTATGTTTAATGAGTTGGCGATTATTGGCAAGGGGATATTTTCTGACTATCAGGATCCTTCTAGGATCACTGTTGCTCTGGACTGACAAGCCCAGGGGCTGAATTCAGAACTTATGAGCAGCTCTCATTGATGCTAATAGGAACTGCACATGTAGCTGAGGGTAAAATCAGGCTCAGTGCCTTGGGATGTTTTTCCATATACATGGAAAGTGATGATAGATTTGAGGGAGGAAGAGATTGAGAGAAGTTTTAGATACAGACTGATATGCAGTTTTCCTTTTCCATGGCATGTTTCCCATTTGTTCCCAGTTAGCTGCAAAGCAGAGATGTGATGCTCCTTGATCATGGTGTTAGTATCTGATAGGCATTCTGGAGATATAAATTGCTACCCAGGATTCAAGGTAGTGCGGAATCTGGTACTTGTGTGGCTGTGTAACGTTAGAGGTGTCTTCGGTACAGAGTCCTCCAATCTCCAAAGTCATATATAAAAGGGAACTGATTTTCTCCTTTAGGCCCAGCCATCAACTTGAAATAGCTCAGCCATAGGCAGTAGCTACATCAGATATGAGGTAGTGCCAGCAAGAGGAAAGACTTTATCTGCTCTCCCACACAGACAGTGTTCTGATCAAAATACACAGAGATTATACGTGGGTAGAGACAGGCACAAGCTGTCTCTCAACATTATAGATATGCATATTTGCTCTCATTATAGACCTCTATTGTGCAGTGCACCTGTGAGTCATTGCTTATAAAACCATATAAGGTAGAGCGAGTAGCAGAACCCGCGCCCTGCACATCAACACAGGTACATGAAGAAAGAGTAACAAGGTATGAAGCTCCTATTGCCATGAGCCTGGGGCGTTGCTCTCTGTCAGCTTGGGAAGGTAGGGTTGACTTAAGAGCTCTTACCAAAAAACAGCCACCCAACTACTGCATCATGTCACCAGGGTGGGTTTTTTTTGGTTCAAGAGGCATATTTTATGTAACTGTTTTCAAGTCTAAGCCTGGTTTTTAATGAGTAGTAGGTTTTCTCTCTCTGAAGCCAGGCTCCCTGAGTCCTGTGAGGCTGACTACCAGCTGCTCTGTTCCCTGAGCAAGAATAAACTCTAATTTAAAACTGTAAAAGCTTTAAAATGAGCTCAACTCAGGCATGCTGCACCCCCCTTTCCGCTTGCATCACTGGGGTAAATGAGCACACAAGCTGCAGGGCAGGGAAAATCAGAGCTTTATAGTTCAAAATGCAGGGAATGGATAGAATTAAATGTTATCAGGCCCCTGCTGCTTTCTTTCTAGTAAGGGTTAATAACACAGGCAAATATTTAAATGACTAAAAGGCATTAGTACCTTTAATATGCAACTCATTAGCGTCCTTTTGTTCCCGGAAAGAAGTAAACTCTCTTGGGACATCATTTAAGCTCACATTTAAGCACTTGTTTAAATTGAAGCCCCTGGTTAAGTGCTGCCCCTGATTTTTTTTTCTGTATAAGGTCATTAAATATCATGTACTCAAAACTGGCAAGGGAAAAATGGAATGGGAACTTGTGGTCTCATTTATTAATGACTATACACAACTCTCTGATGCCTCTCCTTTTTGTCAGTTAAACAGTTCCTCTATAAATAAGCTTAGTCCTGTCAGCCTCGACTTTGAGAGCAGCCTAGATGTGTTAGAAATGAAAATGTGCTCTTGCAGAAAATGGTGATCACATGAAAATAAATTACTGGGAAAGAAACTGTTGCGTGGAAAAAACCCAGAACTGGGAGTCAAAAATGCCATGTTGCAGTCCACTGAGGGTTGGGGTGAGGATTGCCCAGGGAGGATCCCAATGAAGAGACTCAGAGACAGGACATAAACTCCCATGGGGTAATCTTGTAGCACTTCCAAATCCGATTGTGCTTTTTAAGCCATTTTTTTTATGCCACATTCTTTTTCTTCTGAAAACTTGAAACATTTTGTAGTAAATTCTGCTATTCTTCCCCCAGTTTGTTTTCCTTCCTTTCTACTGGAACAGCCACAATTTCTACCTAGGTCTACCTGGAATTTAGAAGGGATAAAGCATATGAAGTAATGCCCTAATGCCCTATCTATGCCTCTACCTTGCTGCTTCTTTCTCGTTTGCCTTTATGCATAAGTTGGTGCATGGACACACACATGCACAACCACCCCAAAGTTCCCTGCTGCTTTTCTTTTTGGCAATGAATTCCCGAGCTTCCCCTACTCATTCTTCCTTTAATCCCATGCAGCCACAATAGCCACCTATTGAGAGCAGGATTGCATGAGGGTCTGTGCCCCAGCATGCAGAGAAACTGGGTAATATACAGTATCTATTTCTGAACAAGAATCCCCTTAACCTGCTGCAGATGCTTTATTCTACACTGACACAGATGTATTGCATGCCAGTGTGCTTTCAGTTGAGCAGTGCAACAGAAATACCTGCAGGGCATGAATCTAATTGCTTTTGTTGTACCTGATGAAGATAACTGCACGCTGCAGACACTTTCCTTGCCAGCTCCTTTACTTCCACTGAGACTCATTTACAATGTCACAAATTCACACAGGCTGGAGCCAGATTTTCAGTGAGGCTCAGTGGGGCATGGCTGTTCCAAACGATGCTCATGTGTCTGCAGAAAGGTAGGAGTGAGAAAATACCGGGATAGCAGGTGTAGGAGGGCTCAGGAAACCTTTTAGCAGACCTGCGTATTGGCTTGCTGTTGCTCTAGCCTGTTCTGGTTTACATAGGAAAAGCTATTCTTTTAACTGGTAGGCAACGTGTTTCTGTCAACAAAGAGAGGCCTTGAAAAGCAGAAAGGCAAAGCCTGCCATGAAATGGAAGTTGTTCTCTCTTTTTCTTAACTCCCACCAGGGGACTGAGGTTACCTCTGGTGTGGGAAGTTTGCAGCTCAGCACTGTGACACAAAGGAGGTGAGGAAGGCAAACCCTTGCTCTGAAGTAGTGCCAGCCTAGCTCAAGCCAAGGTGGGGCCACCCTGGCTTGTGTCACATAACACTGGCTGCACCCCAGCAAGCTGAAAAGGTCTTTGCAAAGGAACAGACCTTTGCCTGGCATTCTTGGGAATTCAGCCCCAGCAATGGATCTGGGAGCCAGGCTGCTCAGCAGCGTTGCCACCCAGCCCCAAGTAACTCAAGCTCTGACCTTGCAGGGACAGTTCTGTCATTGCCTTCATGCTCCTGGGCTTACCTTAGCCCTTGTGGTACAAAAAGCCTCACCCTGTGCTCTCCATCTAGCCAAAAAGAAGGGTATTTTTCACTCAGTATTGCTCGATGTAGTGGGATCCATAGTGCAGCCCTCAGCAGGTGCCACTCCCTGCATGAGCAGCTCCTCAGCAGATGTCTGCTGGGCCCTTGCTGAGAACACGGCCGACCAGGGTCATTGACACAAGTGTTTTATTCCTTTCATTATTCCAATGCACAGAGAAAAGAGCGAAGGGGAGACACTCTGCACCTCTGAAAAGGAAATTAACTCCACTTTGAAGTGAGTTGCAAGACAAGATTAAAAAGACCCAAGAAAGAACTCCTCCAAGCAGAAGTGTGGCTGTGCCACGCAGCTCTTTGATGGGTCTCAGCCTCTCAGAAGCTGTAGAGTCATCTCTCACCCCAGGGCTGTTTGCAGCACAGTAAATGGAGTTGTTCAGTTTAATTGGAAGATGAGTAGTGATTGTATTTTTGTAACCTCTTAGGCTGCACTGCCTCTTGGTCTAGGATCACACTCACAATTACGGTCTGGTGTATGAGTGAGGGCCTTATTTCTACTCCCCCTTCATCTTGATTAAGTAATGATTTGAAACCAAAAAACTCCAATAAATACATCTTGGGCTCCCTTGAGGGCAGCAGTAGCTCCCCTGCTGAAAGCTGGAGGAGGCAAAGTTCACTGGGATTATTTAATTACTTATTAGACAGGGGGAAAAAGTTAACATGTTCACATAGAGAAAATGAGATTGTGAAAGAGCAGTGTTTTAGGACACTCTAGAAAAACAAAAAGCCATCAGAATTCAGCTGAGCTCTGCAGTGTTTGTAGATGTCACACAGCGTTTCCAGATGTGGGACTCTTTCCATCTCTGGTGGCTGGCATGCCTTTCAGAAGCTGTAAAATGGAACGAGAAGTGAAGCCAAGGTCATCAGACAGGGAATTCGCCCAAGCAGACAGGCAAGCTGAGCATCTCAAGGCTCTGGCCACAAGACAGAAATCTCCCCTAGAGCCTGCAGGAAGTTACTGGCTATAGCCTTGTGCCCTGAGGTGGTGGGGCTGGAAGTTACTGTGTCCCCCCCAGCACCTGCCTTGCCCCAGCCAGCTCCTCCAGGCCTCGCAGGGACTGTGGGCTCCGTATTTCACTGATACCCACGTGTTGTGAGTATCCCACAGAGCGCTGCTACCACTGATGCTGAGCTACAGAGGAGCTTGTTGATCCCCTGGTCACTTGATAGATTTTGTGATGTGCTGACAACAGTTGCTACTTTGAAGGTAAACTTCAGCGAAGGCAAAGCAGAAGCATGCACCCTAGGGCCCAGCAGCAGCCTTAAAAGCTGGGTTAGAAATGCTAAGAAACTGCAGAAGTAAAGCCCTTTTGGTTTAGACTGGGAGGAAGCAGAAACAAGTGTGTATGGTGCTGGGGTCGGTGTCCATCAGGGCAGCCACATCCCACTCTAGTCCTTTACCTCTGCAACCAGGGAGTACTTCACATGGTGGTTTTAAGCCTGTAAATGGATGGTGATCAAAAGCTGGCTGTCCCTTGGGTTGGGTGCAGATCTAATGTGAACCATAACCCACCTATTAAAAAATACCTAGTGGCATGGTTTAAAGACAGTCCTGTATCTTCTGGGATGTGCCCGGGGAGAGTGCAGTGGTTCAAAGCAAAGAGGCCACTTCTCTCAGGGCTCTGGATGTGGCATCATGGTTTCAGACAGAATTGGTGAAAAACAGAACCAAATACCTCTTATGCTCCTTTGACATTGTAATTTCTACTGGAGCAAACAAGAACTGGTAGAGAAGTGGTAGAGCTGAGAAGTAGCAAGGAGCACTACCAGATGAGGACTTGCAATGTGTATCTCCATTCATTCCTAGTTGGGAGCACTTGGAATATGTTTCTGCTCTGTTGAGGGTTTCTGCACTGAAGGTGCAGGTTGACTAGTGAAGAAGGATCACTTCAGTTCCCTTGTCTGCTGCTGGGGCTCCTGGTGTCTCCAAGTTAGCACTAAGCATCACTTAGAAAGTAGTATGGGGTGGGGATGGGGGAGTCCCCAGCTCCAGTATGGATTTGCTAGGATGAACCAATTTCTGTTCTGTTGTCCCTTATTCCAGAAGCAGTAATGCCTCTCTCCCTGGTAATACAGGAAGTATTCGGAGATCCTCCAGCTCCAGGCATATTCAGAGTATGAGGATGTTGTGGGCAGTTGTCACACGCAGACTGTGTGCCAGAAGCTGCTGTGTGTGTTGGTAGCTTTGCTCTGGTTTCGGTCACTCCTGGTTCATCATCTGTGTCCAAGTCAGCTGTTCCAGTTAGCACCTCTTGAACTAGGTCGAGAGCAACCTTCGCCCAAGGAACACAGATGCCAGAGGCAGGATGTGAAGGCACCATCTGATGGGGTGAAGGAGCTCCATGTAAAAGGTGATTGTAAAGGGTCTGTAGTCCCTCTGTGGATAAGAAGGAACCCTGTCCTCGCACCAGCCAGTCCACGGCTACACTCTCCAAAGGGGCTGGCCCAGGCACTGCTGTGTCACAAATGACCCAGGTCTCTGCTCCCTGAGATATTACCAACATTGCAGTGTTGTTTTCTCAACTCGGAATACCCCAGGTTTGTGAAGGCAAAGCATTGCACTGTTCTCAATGTGGAGAGCATGGCATAGAGGGGAAGGCATTTTGTGCCCTAGAGCACAGTGTGAGGACATGTGCAGGTGTTTGCGCGAGTACAGCTTGCTGGGAACATGTCAGAGGATTATCGCGAGCTGGGAGGCTCAAACCAATGTGTCCACATGCTAAGGATCCTAGACCAAACCTCATGGATCGGAATGAGGAGAGCATCTGAGTGAAAGAGGAGGAGGCCACATGAGAGTGCAGATGTGCTGGGACTGCATTTGGCCCTAAATCTCACCCCACTGCAAGGGCAGGTTGTTCGCACCAACACAGACTCCCTCCCAGCGCTGGTACATTCCTGGACCAGCTCAGGTAAATGCCAGTAGTAGTTAAAACCGCCCTGTAACATACTCAAATGACGTAAATCCCTTTGGTGGCGCTCAGGGCCCCAGACAACAGCCCTGCCCAGGGCAGCCTATGAGGGTTTGGGGGCCTTGCTGACCCCATTGGGTTCAGCAACCACTGAAACCCAGCCAGAGTTTGGCTGAACACCACGCAGAGGCTGGCAGCAGCAGGGCTGTGTCCTCTTCCCCATAGGGCTCCAACGCAGCACGGGGGAATATTTTTCCTTCTCTGTTTCTTTACTTCTTCCCTCACTTGAGTTCCCTTTGTCACTTCATGAAACCCAGGGGGATTTAGTGCAAGCTGTGACCACAAGCACTCGGCCTCCAGGAACGGGCTCAACTGCCTAATTTAAAGCAGAAGGAAACAAAACTGAATAATAAGGGAGGCCAGCAAGCCGCCCAAAAGCAGTCTTGCCATTTGCGTAGAGGAGGCGAGCAAACAGTTGGCAGTGTGGATTGAAGAGAGGGGTTATGTTTTTTTCATGTCATTTGAGACTCTAATGATGGACTTATGTTGCCCGCTCTTCCTTTTTTCTTACACCTTACCTACTAAAGGAGGAGTTCTTGATGGGTAAGTGGATGCTATCCGCAAGACACCAGGGAATGTATGAGAGGTCACTTGAGCGCATTAGCTATATCTTCTTCAGGGGGTAAAAAAGCACACAAAGAAGTATCTGTATACCTTTAATTTCCAGAGGGATTTTTCTTTTTGCCTCCCCCTTTTTTCTTTTTTTTTCCTTTTTCTTTATTTTATTTCAAACTGATAACTTGTTCATTTGCCAATTTTTCCTTTGTACAGAAGCCCTTGATTTGATTTGGTTTTTTCTTTGCTTATTTCAGTGACATCCATTCAGCCTCTTTATTAAGGAAGCTTAAAAAAATCCACTCCTTTAAGATTTTGTTTCATTTTTGGTTTCTTCCCAAGGATTATGTAGGGGTTTTTTATATGTGTATACACATTTATTCATTTATTTTTATTCCCCCTCCCTTCTTTAAGGTTAATAAGGGCTTTGCCTTCTTTTTGATTTAGTTATTTTGGTTCTTTGGTTGCCCGTTTACTTTGCTGAACTCTTTTTGTTTAACATGAATCGCATGCTGATACTCTTTGCATGATCTCTAAATCTTCCCGTTATCATAGCAGGGGGAAAAGAAGTTTCTTCTTACTGTGGTTTTCTTTCAGGGATATGTGCTTTTGTTTTCTTCTCCTTTTTCTTCTTTTTCTTTCTTTCTTTCTTACTTTGTTTCTTTCCTTTCCTTTTGTTTCAGTGCATCATGATGGTAAAATTTCTGGGTTTATTAAAAAAAAAAGGCAAAATAAAACCAGAAACACCCCCCCAAAACCCGTTCAAACAATGCCAAATGGCTTTTTTGCTTTCAGATCTCTCAGTCAGGGTCTTCTGCTGACCACTTTACCAAAACAGACAGCCCGCCTGGCAACCTAGCCAGCCGCAATGGAGAGTATCATGAATATGACTCAGGAAACGATACTTCCTCCCCTCCCTCCACTCAAACGAGCTCATCCAGGTCAAAGGACAGCCAGGAGAAAAGAAGTCTAGTCCATGATGGCTTTGGCCATGCCTTCTCGTCCGGGAAGCCCAAACTGGCCAACAGCGATAACAGCTCTGATTCAGGAAATTCCTTCACCAGTTGCTTTTCCCAGACCAAGGGAACAGCTTTGGAAAATCTGTCTCCAGATGCCCAGGGACAAGACCGAAGGTCAGTGATTACCAGTAGCTGCTGCTGGCAGCCACATACCTGGTACGTTGTTGCTCTGTATCTCCTGCCAGCTCGCCAGTTGCAGTGGTGAGCTGGCAGGGAGGGGTTTGTGGTCTGGAGGCAGTGAGATGTAGATGAGACCCACGGTCTTGCCAGTCTGGAGTCCAGAGCCCAGCAACGATCAATGCTGTAGCCTGAGGAGGAAGATGAAAACCCAGCCATCACAGCCCTGGGCATTGCTTGTGCTAGCACTTCTCGTATCAGTGTGGTTAACAGAGGGTTTGGCCCTGGATTGAGCTGTGTCCTGAACACGTCCCTGCTCAGCTGGGCATGACTATCACAAAGAAGAGAACCACAGGTCTTTCTGGGCAAAATCTGAGAGGTGCATCAGGGGGTTGCTGTGCTAACTTTCCCCCTCTGCTTACTGTGGGGAAAGGAAGTGGGGCTCATTTTCACTAAAACCATTATGGGCTGTTCTTTCACATATCCAGTGAGCCAAATCCAGCCTGCCCCTTCCCAGTCCATTCCTGAGTGACAAGACAGCGTCTCCTGCAGATGGGGAGCACAGGGAAGGGCAAGTGCCTGGCTGGCTGCAGGATAACACAGCAGCAGCTCTGTGCACTGGGGCCAAGGGGCATCAAGGCTGGGGATAGCAAATCAAACCATGACCCAGTGCCACAGTATCATCAGGAGAGAGGAGTGGATGCCAGCCTCCGTCATCACCTCCCATTCCTGGGAGTTTGCCCAGTGATGTAGGGGATAAAGGCACTGAAGTGCAGTGGTTGGTACCCAAGGCTTTGCTTGGGTAATGATGTTAGAGAGCTCTTCCAGCTCAAGCCCTTAAAGATAAGGCTGAAAGTTAGGGCCAGGATGTGGTCTGGGGGTGGGAACACTGAATGAGAGAGGAGAGGGAGCCAGGAAACTGGTGTTAGGAAGAACAAGCCCTCCGTTTTCAGTGAGGATAAAGTTTTAGGGCTGTACGTGCTTTTCACATCGTGACTCCAGTGGGATAACTCTGCCTTCACATGGGTGGAGCTGGGATTGCAGCTGGCCCTGGCTCCCTCGGAGCTGACCTGCCTTGCTGCTGGGCTCTAACCCAGGGCACTTCTGGAAGCAGAGGAATTCACACAGCCCTGCTCCTGCTGCTCCACAGCCAGGCTGGAGCGCAGGCCCTTGCCCTGCCATGCTCTGGCTTTCCCTTGCTGCAGCACTTCTCACCTCACCCCATGCCAGGACCTGCACCACTCACTGGCCTGACCCAGGCTCCAGCAACCAGACACCTCTGATGTGATGGGCATGGGACGGAAGAGCTGCCCCTTGCACTACCTGAAAGCTCTTCCCTGGCCCAGCCTGGAGGGTGAGCTCTTGAGCTCTGACCCACAGGGTCTCCTGCAGCAGCAGCCTGGAGAGTCAAGAGGTCTTTTTTTATCCCCAGTTGTGGAAAGGGAGGATGGGAGTAGTAGTTGGCTGGAGCATGGTGCTCCCCTCAGACAGGGGCCAGTCCCAGTTCAGCCACAGCTTCAGCGACTATCCAAATATATGTCCACAGAGGGTGCCTGTCCTTATGCCTCAGCTGTTCAGAGGAGAAGAAGCGACATTTCCCCCCATCCCCAAGCCGCAGCTCCTCACTGAGGCCATGCTCCCGCAGCGAGTCCTACACCAGCACAGGCAGGTCTTCCCCTGGCTCCAGCCGCTCCCGCTCCTCACACCACAAGGCTTCTCCCAGGTACTCCCGAAGCAGGTCCCGTTCTTCAGGAAAGAGGTAAGGCCTCTAAACGGCTGTCTCTGTGACCCTGGGCAATGTTTAACTCTTGCAGCCTGGCAGGCTCCTTGCAGGGGAGGTGTAAGAGTTTGGGGAGTTCCTAGTTCACCCCACATGGCTTGCGGTGAACTGGCCACACAGAGCTGAGCTAGAGCCCTGAAATATGGGGCGTCTCCTTCCCCCAGCCCCATGAACCCCCGATTTGGAGGTGTCTTGACCACCTCATCCTCCAGCATTTTTAACTCTTGAATGGTTCTTGCCTGTCCCCAGGTCTTCTTCACGTTGCCCCAGCTATTCCTCCAAATCCTGCAAAAAAAGTCCTGGGAGCAGGAGTTCAAGGCCTCGTCGGAGCCCCAGTTACTCCCACTACAGCCGTAGCAGGTACAGCTGTCTCCTCATGTGGTATCTGCTGTCTCATCCTTTCCCACTGCCTCCTTCCCTGGCTGGGACTCCAGCACATTTGCTGGCTCCTGCCAGCCCCAGACTGCTCCCTCAGCATCCTCACTGGGTGCTTTAGTCGTCAGCACTTGGGGTGAGAGGGGGCAGTGGGATGTGGAGTAAGGATTATGGCTGCATGTTTTGTTGGCCCTCAGTCCAGTGGAAATTTCTCACCGTTTATCGCCCCAGGGCTGGTGCTGGTTGAAGAGGAAGAGCCCAAAGTTGAGCCTTTCACTTCCTATGGGAAAAGTGGATTTCCTATAGCCCTGTGCTGGTTTGGGGAAATTTCACACAAAGCACTTTCGGAGCTAGGCAGGTTGCTGGGAAAGAGACGTACTTTATCCCTGGCTTTGGAGCATCATGGTGTCTCACACTCCGAGCATGTGGCAGGTGAAGTGGCTGTTCCTCTGCTCTGAGCATTTGCAGCCAAGAGTGCACAGATGGCTGCTTGCTGGTGTTTGCCAGAGCCTCATCAAAGTGGGAGATGCCTCACAGGAGAACCCAGGGACTGCCCCTCTCTTTCATGCTGGTGTAAATGGTGGGCAGAGGATTAGACTCCTGTTGGGTCTGCCCACATCTTTCATCACCAGAGGAGCTCCTTCTGGCCAGCAGCCTCTGCAGCAGAGCTGCAGCCCTTGTCAGAGAGGGATCTTAGTGCAGTAGGGAAGGACACTGCTTTCCAGAGTCACAGCTCTGCCAGAGTTGTCAGGCCCTGTGAAGTGCCCCTACCGTGTGGGGAGATGTTAGGTACCCTCATGCTGGCGCTCACACAGCCTTGCAGAGGAAAACCCAGTCCAGGCAACTCTACTCCCTCCACACCCCATGGAAAACACGCATCTCACAAGCTCAGCCCTAGAGATGCCTTTGGGCAGGTTTGTCTGGTAACGTCTCTGCTGCCGTGAACATTTTGCACCCTTAAATGTTATGTTACTAGGGTCTGGTTGTTGCAGGCTGTGACAGTACCTGCCACGGTGTCACAGAACACGTCCTGCGTGCTGGGAGCAAGCCCTTGACCTGTAACAGCGCTTTGCAGATGGCATTGAGCAGGATGTATGAAGTCAGCTCCTCTCCACAGAAGGGCCTGCGCTGACGTGTGTGGGGAATTTAACAAAAGAGAAATCCATAGCAACACTGGCACTCCTCCTGGAGAGCAGGGCAGAGCTGCACAGCCCGCAGGGATACTGGGGCCCTCTGCTCACGTGGGGCCTGCTGCCAGGGCTCTGGCCTGCATAGCCAGCAAGAGCCGTTTTAGGAGAGCTAAATACAGAGTGCATCACAGACACAGGTATGCAGAAGCCGTCTTAGCTTGGCAGTGCAGGGCCACCCAGCTGAAACCCCCAGATATGATTGCCGCTCATGTCCATTGTGCCGAGCTTCTCTTTGTCCAGCCGAATGAATGCGCACAGGGCTGAATCTACCAGAGCACTTTGCTTCAGCGCTGAGTGTCCTCTGCTCATCTGTGCCTTCATGGGTCATTGCTTCCACATCCAAAACCCCAGCGGTGACAGTTTCAATGTGTGCCTTCCCCAGAGACCGTGAGCGCGAGCACAAGTACAGCTCCAGTGACAAGGAGTCGCACCGAGAGCGGGACCGGCAGCGACGCTCCTATTCACCCCTGAGGAAGCGGAGGAGAGACTCTCCCAGCCACCTCGAAGCTCGGCGCATCACAAGGTAAGGGGATGTGGTCTCATCACTTGGAGACAAGCTCAGCCAGCACTCCCGAGGGACACGTGTGCTCTCTTTGGCTCCCAGGCCTTGGTTTCTCCAGGAGGAGACTGGTTTCCCTTAGCCTGATCAGGTCCTGCTGCCCCTCCTAGAGCTTGGGGATTCCAGCTAGAGGCAGAGGGAGGATGCATGATGGAGGGTCTCATTTACAACACATGAAGTCAGAGCAGGGTCTCCCCCAGCATGTGCCATGAGCATCCCCCTCCAAAGCTTTTTGTTTCACCCTCTCCTGTAGTAGATGTTCCACACTATACAGTGCCAAATACTGAATCCAACCTTCATGCTGAAGGCTCTTTGGGACGGCATCAAGCAGAGTCTAGCCTCAGACTCGGTGCTTGAGACATTCCCAAGGGCCACAGGGGTGTGTGGTCTGTATCCCCAAGGCCTGTCAGCTACCTGATCTGCTTTATTCCTTCTAAACACTCAGTCACATTCTGAGGGAGTGTTTTGCAGAATAAGCAGTGATCTTTGTAGTCTTCAGCAGTAAACCCATCCTTGGGCTGCTGGTAACCTGCATCTCTGTCCCCACAGCGCCCGCAAACGACCCATCCCCTACTACCGTCCTAGCCCCTCCTCCTCCAGCAGCGCCAGCAGCTACTCCTCCTCGTACAGCAGCTTTAGCCGCTCCCCGAGTCAGAGCCGGAGCTACTCCAGCTATCGGACAAGCCGGAGCCGAAGCTGGAGCAGCAGCAGCACCGAGGGCAGGAGCCGCAGCCGGAGCTCGGGCCCCAGGAGCAGCCGCAGCCGGAGCAGGAGCTATGACTCAGGAGGCAGCTCTGACAGCCTGCGTCGGTAGGGAGGGCCGCCGCCGGCTCCCAGTGCTGGCGTCACCTCCGAATTCCTGGCATTCTCCGCTTCCTTCCCACCTACCTGGCCATCGATAGCAATCATCCCGATACTGATGTGGTGGCACTGCCGGGTCCCCCTTCCCCGGTTTGGAGTAAGAGCCCTCGTGTGCCCTGTGCAGCCCCTTCACCACCTCATGGAGTGAGTGGGTCAGTCCCAGCTCCCAGGCCGGGGCTGGAAGAAGGGTTGGTGCTTTACAGAGGGTCTGTCACAGCAGACCTGCTCCATCCTCCCCATCACTGCAGCTCTCCAATGCACTACCAGCTGGTCCAAAGGAAAGAATTCAGCCTCTTGCTCCTCTGCCAAACCAGGAACCAGTGAATGATTTTCTGCTGGAGGGAGAAGCCCTGATAGGGATGGATTTGCTGGGAAGCTTTGGTGATGGGTGGAAGTGATTTGTCCCCACCAAGGCAAGTATCAGGTCCCGTGGGTCTCTCCTCCAGAGTTTCTGCCCATTCTGCAGCAGGCCTCTTCCATGAGGAAATACGTATTTATTGCTGGTCAGCCAGTCCCTGCTATAAATAGAAGGCTAGAAACCCTCCTGGCATAATTCCTGGGAAAAAATGGCTGGTCCTTCTCTTCCTCTGCTGTTTTCTACCAGGTATGCATCATCTTTGGCAGGGTTGTTTCATCCCCCACCCCACCACTGTGACTTGCTTGCAAAGTGCTGAGGTCTGAAGCAGACATGGGGCCAGTGGGGTACAAGAGAGAGGAATGCTGGTGCCAGGCTGTGTTCCGAAGGTCAGGGCCATGGTATGAGGGACAGAGGCCATAGGGTTCCCTTCTCAGAGAGATCCTCTTGCAGCTTGGGATGAGGTTTTTCTAAGGGGAGCCTTGCCCTTGGAGGGCAGTGCTGGTGGGACTGAAGATCTGCAGATAGGCTACTGTGGGGCGTAGTGAGAGCACACAGGGACCCCAATTCCCCTTCCTTATAGCAGGCAGCAGTTTTAAGCAGTGCCAGGAAGATTTCAGGACACTGTTTCTCCTCAGGGTCCACTGAGGCAGGACTAGAAGATGCACTGACCCCAGCTTGTTGCTGGGAGGAGGAAGCAGAGCAGGGGGACACAAAGGGCTCCCAAAGAATTGCCTGGAATTCCAAGGAGCTGCAGGCAGCAGGAGGAGGGCCCTGCCTGCTCGGGCAGCCCTGGGGTTTTGTCTCCCTGCCAGGCCAGCTCCTGCGCAATTCCTGTGTTTTGCAGGGTAACAAAGGCTTCTCCCAGCGCAGGCTGAGCTGGTGCTCAGGAGTATTTCTCTTACAACACCTGGGTGCTTAGAGACGTTAATTTGGGCTTAAGGCATCCCTCCCTCCCTTTTTCCATCCCCTCCCCTTCCATCCTGCTGATCATTAACAAGTTTGGGCTCAGTGAGTCAAGGAGGTGTGTCACTGAAGTGTCACAGCAAAAGGCCAAGGGGAGGAGGAGAGGGGGCAGAGAGAAATGCAACATCCTCCCCAGCTACAGTTACCACAGTCCCCCCAGCAGGTAGAGGGGCAAAGCTGCAAGTGGAGGAAGGCCAAGTGCCACATAGAGTTCCAGTGGAGCTGGACGGTCGCCTTAGCAAGCACATAAACCTGTTATCTGTTGGAAAGTACAACAGGGTGGAGTGTATTCCCACCCGAGAGGTACGAAATACAAGGGTCCCCCTTGTCCTCTGCCTTCAAACCCCAAACCCTCCCCCTTTTCCCAGTCCCTCACCCTCTGCCTGGGTGAGGCAGGTAATTTGAGGATGAGGGTGGCTGAGGCAGAGCTGGGCACTGCTCAGTGGCTTGGTGGGGACGTGTCCTTCTGCTGGGAGGTCACTTGCTAGGACAAAGAGAGAAAAGCTTTGCTGCTGAGGCTGAGCAAACGCTCCAGGGCTTTGGCTGCGGGATCAGAGATGGAGTGTTCTTGCAGTGGGTGCCACCACCTTCCAGTCCCGTGCTGCCCCTGACAGCAGCCCCTTGGCCATCTTCTACAGCAGTCTCCCTCCTCGTAAAGGGCTGAAACCTCATACTTCTTCCCTAAAGAGTCTCCCAGTGTGACACTGAGCACCCTGTCCTTCTGCTCCTGGGGAAGACCCAAAGACAGCCATGGGAGCCCAAACCCCACATCCACCAGTGTTCTAAGAGTATCCTCATCCCTCCTAATGCACGTGGAAGGAAACAACAAGCCGGGAGGTCACAGACTAGGACAGAAGAGGGACTTTGTGCCACTGGTGTAAATACCAAACCCAACTGACTGGGGACGGATGATCAAAGCACTGCATCAGGGCCAGCAGTACCCACCGCCCATGGGACAGATGACTCCAAGGGTTGTGTGGGGCTGACAGCAGCTCTCATTCCCATCCAGCTGATCCATGCTTTAAGAGCTGCCTCTGCTTGTGTGGTCCATGGCAGACAAACATTCCTGGGGTTCCCCGAGCAGACTGGTGTTGGAGTAAAGCTCTTACTTTATTTATTTATTTATTTATTTATTTATTCCTGTGATTCTGTGTTTAATGGTATGTCAGAATGGATGCAGGTGGTCCCTGCTACCAGGATTTATTTATTTCTATTTGTTTTGAAGCAGTAAGTTATTTTGGGATCTGTTTGTTTGTTTGTTTGAATGTATCCATGCCGCTGGTCTCATATAAAGGTTTACAGCCCTGGCCCCTCTTGGTGAGGAGTGACGGTCACTGCTGCTGCCAAGCGTCCCTTTGGCTGCTGCTCTCTGGAGCAGGGTGGAGAGGCAGAGGGATGCCGGGCAGAGCTGTTGGTCTGCTCTCATGTTAAAATCCAGGGTTTCTCAGTAGATTTGTGATGGATGTGACCATAGAAATGGGTCTGGGACCTCATGGAGGTGACGGCGAGGGTCTGCTCACCAGCTGGCCCAGCGCTGGGGTGTCTGTGGTGCTGCAAGGGGAAGTCTTGGCCCGTCCCTGCTCAGCCCGCTCCGTGCTCAGCCGGCTGGGTTCCAACTGGCTGCTGCTGCTGTTTGCCTTGGCTCGGCACAGCCCGAAACCGAGTGGCTCTGCAGAGGCCCCGCTGCTCGCCCTGGGAGGATGCCGTCGCCAGGACTCCCCTGCCCTGTTTATCCACCCATGGGAAAACTCAAGGAATGAGACTGCGAGTGAACCGGGCTGGAGGTGCTTGCAAAATCCCGGCTGTGGTGACAGGACCCAACCGAGCCCGTGCGTGTCCGTGGATGTGCGAGCATCTGTGCAGGTGTACCTGAGATCCCCTCCGTGGTGGTATTTACCTTTTAACTTATTTAAGATCTGTAGTGCAATGGAGCATCCCCTCCCTCTCCGTGGAAGCTGGGTTTCCTGTTGCTTTGCCTGAAGCCCGTGAGCTTTTCTGTCTGTGCCTTTTGCCAGCACTCAGTTTTTAATGTTGTTTTGCTCATTCATTGCTTTCATGGGCTTTTGCTCCGCAGCCGACATCTCAGCTCACTGCTGGTGCTCTCTGCAGCGAGCAGCATTCAGCTGCTGGAAAGGCAGCTCGGTTGGTGTTGGTGAATCGCTGTTGGCCTCATGGGGATGCCCAGGGCTGGCTGCAGCCTCGAGGCATCAGGAAAACACCTCGGCAGCTTTTTGGAGGCCCTATCTCAGAGGGTTTTGCTTTCCTCAGTCACAGGCTCTTCCCCACCCATGATTTTGTTTCCATCCCATAGGTGCCCCAGTTGCCTTTCCCCAGCGGAGCACACCATTGCACCCATCCCAAATGTCACTCTGACGCCAGAGTCGTGCTCCCAGGGACTACCTTGGGATTATCACACTGAGCGAGGCTCATCCCACCTCTCCCAACCCCTGCACTGGGGCCAGGCTCAGGCAAGCCCAACACCATCTCTGGTGGACAGCAAAGATAAGGGATGTTTCAAAGCACCGCCGCCATGTTCTTTCTTCCCTTCAGAAGTCCCAGCACCCCGCTGACCTTTGCTTTATGTTGCCTGCAGCTTTTCTCAATGTCTTTGTTGCTTTGGGGGATTGAATTTGTACCAAACTTGTGTGCAACAGCCAATCACTGTTATTTTGCTATGCATTGTACATGCACTGAACAGGCTGAGAGGACTTGGCCTCTATTTAATATTTATTTCTTCTATTTATTGAGCATTCCTTTGACAAAGCTATTTGGGTCATGCCATTGGGTCCAGGAAGGTGGGGGTCATCTGGAGCTCAAGTGCCAGTGATTCAGAGGAATCTCATTTAGATGAAGATGAGCAAAGCAGGGGAAAACCCTCCATCTTCTTGGACCACCTTCTCTTGACAAATCAGAGCCCCTGGAAAGGTGCCGGGCAGGCGGAGGTGACAGGCCTGCTGTGGTGGAGGAATAACCCTGCTTTTCCTCCTCATGCCACGCAAGAGATCCCTGGAGATCTCTGATCTCCCACCACTGGCCCCCTCTTGGCTCTCAGTAGTTAATGGGGGACTTGTCACCCTTCCATTGATGTGCTAAGGGGGATAGGGCTGAAGTGATTCACCAGGCAGCAAGGATGTCCACCCTGCCCCATCCTGAGGCCCTCAGCCTCCTGCCATGTCCTGCCTTGCCCCCTTCCACCTGCAGGGCACCCATCCTCGGGGCTGCGGGGGTATTCGTTTGAGAAAGGGACAGATTCCGGAGCCTGAGTGACGTCTTTGCCCTTTAGTGCCCAGTGGGGTTTTATTACCTCCTTGCCAGAGAATTCGCATGACTTTTGCTGCTACCTGGAAGTTTGCACATGATCGGGAGGGGCTCCGGAGCGCTGCTGCATCCGCTGCTGTAGCACCAGATCCACGGTCAAGCATCCTGACTTTTGGCTATTGCCCAGAGAGCAACACCCGGAGCCTCCCCAGCCCGGGGCAGCTCTGCCTCCGAAACCCAGGAGTGAGAGGATTTGGAACAAACAGGTGGGGAAAGCCAAGAGGGAACCGGTGTCTGTGTTTCCTCACCCGTTGGTCGATTCCCGTCTGCTGCCGTGACCTCATTGTGACGCCCCCTTTGCCCTCCATCCGAACGCAGACCGTATTCCGTAGTCTTCCTGGGGTATTCCTGCTGTTAGAAGGGTTCCAATAAAGGCTCAGACAGTGTTTCCCTCTCATCGCAGCCCTGGTGGTCACGTTCCGTTTGGATCCGCGGGGGGGATATTTCGGGCTGTTTCAGCCGCTCCGCAGGGAAGGGCCGGTCCCTGCGCTCCGGCTGCCGAGGGCCGGCTCCTCGGGGCGCGGGCGGAGCGGGAGCAGCCGTGGGGCAGCGTCTGCGGCAGCTCCCCCTGCCCTTTGCAGGCGCTTTGGTCCCTTGGCTGTTCCCAACCGGGCACCCGGGAAGGGCCTGGGAGCAGGGGCAGCGTCCCCAGGTCCCCGGGAGGAGAAGGAAGCGGGGGGGAGGCTGCTTCGTGCTGCCCGGAGCTGATGCGGTGGGGCCGGGCCGGAGGCTCCCGTGACAACAGGAGCTAAATTGGGATGGCCCAGAGAGGGTGAGAGCCGGCGGGAGCGGACGTGTGACTAATGGGGACAAACAAGGTGCCGGGGAGGGAGCGCGGCCTGCAGCTATGCAGGGGAATGTGGGGCTGGAGATGCTGAGTGGCTCTGGAAATGGCGGGATCCTGGAGCCGCCCGAAACCACCCCGGGGCTCGTCCCGTTCCAGCGGGTGCAGAGCTGGGGTGATCCCGCTCCCCAGCCAAGGCGAGGGGAGCTGGGCTGCAGGGCCAGGCAGGACAAAGGGATGGAGGGGGATGCTCTGCCCCTCCACTGCGTCCGTGCGTGCTCGGGCAGCAGCCGGAACCTCCCCAGGCACCCCCTCAGACCCGAGGGAGACCCCTGTACATGGAGGGGACAAAGGAGCTGATCCCATGGGAGCATCCGTGCGCCGCACCAGGGAGAGGCAGCTCCCTTCCCCTGCAGTGTGGCGTCGGAGCAGCGTGATTAATGCCGCTGGAGTGACCATCAGGTGAATTGCAGCGCGGCCTGGGCTGCATTAAAGCTTCCTGCTGTAATTAGTTCCATCAAGTCTATTAGGAAAATTGCAGATGCTGGAGAGGACGGAGCGTGAGGCAGAGCCAGGAGGGAAGATGCGGCATGAGGAAGTGGTCCTGCATCCACCGTCACCTTCACTGATCCCATCCCATCCTCTGTCGCATCCCATCGCGCACCCAAGCCGTGCCTGGACCACCCCCAAGGGAAGGCCCTTCGTTGCCACCAGGTACGGCCGCTGCGTGCGGGGCCGGGGCCGCGTCTCCCGACGGCAGCTCCTGCCGGGAGCTCGCAGGCTCTTCCCACGGCGCTGCCCGCTCCCGCTGCCGCTGCCCTGTAATTAGCACCGCGGCTGTGATTAGCGCCTCGCCCTGCCTGCGCACGCCGCGGGGCGAGGAGGAGGAGGAGGAGGGTGAGGGGGGCCGGTGCTGAGCAAGGACCCTGCCCCGCCGCTGGGGTCCGTCTGCTTCAGGGGGATGCGGCTCTGAGCATCCCCTGGAGAGGGGCGTCCCTCGGATTTGCTCCCGCAGCCCGCAGTGCAGTTCGCACCCGGGCAGCCCTGGGCTGAGGCGCAGAGAGGGGCTCCTCGTCAGGAGCTGTAGTGACAGGACAGGGGAATGGCTTTACCCTGCCAGAGGGGAGGACTGAGATGAGCTCTTGAGGCAGAAGCTCTTCCCTGTGAGGGTGCTGAGGCGCTGGCACAGGGTGCCCAGAGAAGCTGTGGCTGCCCCATCCCTGGCAGTGCTCAAGGCCAGGTTGGACACAGGGCTCAGAGCACTCTGCTCCAGTGGAAGGTGTCCCTGCTCGTGGCAGGGGTTGGAGCTGGAGGAGCTCAAGGACCTTCCCAACCCACCCCAGGCTGTGATTCAGTGGCTCCGGGCCACAGAGGGGTCCTTCCCCTGCCCCAGTACCCCCAACCCCCCCCTCACAGCACCGCACTGGGTGTGCCCCCAGTGACCCATTTCCCAGTACAGTGCTGGCGCGGGGGGGCCGTGATTTACAGTGCGGGCCCGGCCCCACCGGGGTATTTTTAACGGGTGACCCTGTGCTGGAGGCAGCGGCGCTGAGCTCGGGGCTATTTTGGGCGCCGGCGCAGGGGGCAGCGGGGGCCGGGGCAGCTGCCGCAGCCCCGCGATGCGGAGCCCGGCGCCAGGGGTCAGCTGCCGCAGCCCGGATTCCCCACGGCTGTTTCATCCTCTCCAAAATACTCGGCTGACGGGGCAGGGATTGCAAAACACCCACCACCCCCCCCCGGCCCGTATAAATAGGGCTCGCCCCGTGGCTGGAAGGCTGCAGAAGTTTCTCGGCTCCGAGCTCAGGCATTTATTGCAGCTCTCGGCCCGGAGCGGAGGGGAAAGAAGGACATAAAGCGCTGAGGAGTGAGAGGAGGGGCACGCTCTTGGAGCTTGGGATACTCGGGGCTTTTGGGGTGTGTTCCCCCCCTCCCGCAGCCAAGTTTTGGTGCTCCTCTCCCGGTGCCTGGGATCGCCGCCAGACAGGAAGCGCTCTCCCGCGGCCGCAGAGCTCTCTCCGTCCTTCCTGCGCTGCTCCGGCTCGCAGTGATTCAGCCCTGAATTGGTTTGCGCCCTCGTCCTTCACCTGGTGCCAGGGAAGGAGGGGACGGACCCCGCGGCACCCGCGTCCCGCCCGGGGTGGATGCGTCTCCTGCGGGAAGGGCTCCGCAGGGCAGTTCGCAGCCGGGAGCAGCCGCGCAGGGGCTGAGGCTCCATTGGTGAGAGGCGGTGGGAGCCGTGCGGACCCCTCCGGAGGCAGCCATGGCCGACAGCCAAATGCCCTTCTCCTGCCATTACCCGGGCCGGCGCAGCGTCCGCGACCCGTTCCGGGAGCCCGGGCTGACCTCGCGCCTGCTGGACGATGACTTCGGGATGTCGCCGTTCCCCGGGGACCTCACGGCGGACTGGCCCGACTGGGCTCGGCCCCGGCTCACCACGACCTGGCCGGGCCCGCTGCGCTCGGGCATGGCCCGCGCCTCCACCATGGCCCCCAGCTACGGCGCCCACTTCGGGGGGTACCCCGAGAGCCGCGGCCCCGCGCCCTTTCCCCGCGAGCCGTGGAAGGTGTGCGTGAACGTGCACAGCTTCAAACCCGAGGAGCTCACGGTCAAAACCAAGGATGGCTACGTCGAGGTGTCGGGTGAGAGCGAAGGCGCCGAGGAGGATGGGGCAGGAGGGGGTCCTGGCGCAAGGAGTTGCCATAATACGCAGCCATCGCCTCTGGGAGCAGGGCCGGGGCTTGAGGCAGCCCTGCAGGCACTTTGGGGGTGCGACGGGGGGACCTGGCTCACGAACCGTGGTGGTTTGGTGGCGGAGATGAGAAGGACGAGGCTCCTGTGGGGTGAATGTGCAGGGAGGCACCGGGGCGAGCGGCAGCGCCCGGCAGTGAGCTGCCAGGAGGGGCCCCAGCTTGGCTCGGGTAACTATAGCTGGGGTGAGGCCGGTGCGGAGGGAGATGCCCTTCAAAGAGGCCACGAGAGAGGCAGCTCCAGTGCTGGGAAGTGGGGGACAGCGGAAAGACCCCGGCCAGAGGCAGGTCCCTAACAATGGGGTTACCGGTGGGGATGGTGCCAGCAGCATCCCTTCAGCCCGAGCACCCGCATCCTGCATCACCCCGAGCCCGGTCCGAAGGGAGGGCAGCGTGGCTCTTGGCATCGCGTGGGGACAAACCGCCGGGCAAGGGGGATCCAGGCAGCCTGGTTTTAACTTCAGAGATGCTCCAGGCACAGGGAGCCCCGTCGTGACAGCGCACTGCAGGGGAGCTTAGTCTGGGGAGCAGGACGAGGGGGGTGCTGCCACCTCCAAAGGTTCTACTACATCTGGGGGCTTTTCCTTAAGTCGCAGCTCTTGGCAAGCTGTGAGACCCCGGGATTCCACTGGAAATCCGGGTGTGCTGTGTCCGGCTTCTCCTGCCCCACATAGGAGCAGCTCCCAGAGGGAAGGGTTTGCAAAGGGGAAGGGAAACGACTCCTCTGAGAGCTTTGCTGTTGGGTTCTGTTGTTGGGGTGCGGCGGTGACGAGCGGTTCCCTTCCTCGCAGGCAAGCACGAGGAGCAGCAGGTGGAAGGAGGGATCGTCTCCAAGAACTTCACCAAGAAAATCCAGTGAGTACCTCCTGCCAAAGCGGCCGGGACGCAGCGGGGGCTGCCACGGCCTTTTGACCAGCGCCCAAATGTCACTGTCCTGCTATGGACCCCGTCCCTGCAGGCTGAGCTGTGCCAGTCCCCATGGACTGTGCCAGGCTCATGCAGGCAGGGGGACTCCGGTGCCTGTTTTCACCCCAAAACCACCCTTGTGCCGGGCTGGTTCCGGCCTCGCAGTGATTCCTCAAGGGAGGTTAAAGAAGAGGAGAGCTGTTTCTGGGTGCTTTGCCAGGCTCCTCCAGGCCCAGGGCTGTGTTTAGAGCCAGCCAGGGCACAGGAAGCTTGGGGGGGTACTCATGGTGCCAGCGCATCCCCTGGGGCTCAGCAGGGCACAATGGGCTGACACCATCATCAGCCCCAAAATACATCCCTGTGTGTGAGGGTATCTATATTCTATCTACCTGAATGATGTCAGTGAGATTGCTATCGTGTTGACTCACCACGATGGCTCACTTTGGCAACAACAGCAGCAAAGGGCAGGCAGCAAAGGCAAGTCCGCAGGCTTCACCCGTGCAGGGGGGTCTGACCCACAGCCATAGCGCTCGCAGGGTTAAAAGCGAGAAGCAGCCGAGCCCTGGGAACGCGAAGGGTTTCCTCAGCCGGAGCTTTGCTTTTCCACCCCAGAGGAGCCCTCTGCATCCCATGGGAACGCTGGGGCGAGCACCAGCTCCCTCCTGCTCGCGCTCGGCAGCCGCGGCGGCTCCTTTTACGGGCAAGGCTTGTGGCTGACGCTGCGGCAGCGCAGGATTCGCTCCTGGGCGGGTGACATCCCATCAAACACATGTGCTGGGGAGATTAAACAGAGCCCGCAGGGGCCGGGAGCCGCTTTGAATGTCCTCGGCGCATTCCCAGGCACTCCAGGAAGGACACCCGCGCCGGGGCTGCTGGGTGGGCAGGGATGGTACCCAGGGATGAGGCACGCTGCAAGCCCCAGCTCCTAACGCATCCCATCCTTCCTGCAGGCTGCCCTACGAGGTGGATCCCATCACGGTCTTCGCCTCCTTGTCGCCGGAGGGGCTGCTGATCATCGAGGCGCCCCAGATCCCCCCCTACCAGCAGTACGGCGAGGGCGGCTGCGGCAGCGAGATCCCCATCGAGAGCCAGGAGGCCACGTGCGCCTGAGCAGCCTCCCGCATCCCTCCTTCCCTCTCCCCTTTCCCCCCCCCCCGGAACCCCTCTCCCTGGTCCCCTGCGGTGCGGTGTCTGGACTGCCTCTGGCTCAAGGGTGATGGCAGCAGCCCCCGCCACCCTGCGGGGGACCAGCTGAGAGCCAGGGCGCACAGGGTGTCAGGCTGCCATCCCCGAGGGCTTGTAGTGGTCTGAGGAGCCGGTTGAGGTGTTGTGCCCATGGGGCTGAGCAGAACGGATGTCCTCATGGTTGGGTTTCGCTCCAGGTCACCCGGATGGGGTATTTATGACAGTAGCATAAAAAGGGCCCTTTTTGTTTCTCTAGAATTGACGTGGATCCCCATAGTCCTGTGTCTTTCCCTCCTCTGTAGGTTTTGGGGTTTGTTTTTATAAACTATATCTCCGCAGAGGATGCGCATCCGGCCGCGGAGCTCGATGGCACGGCCTCCGTCGCGAGGAACGCCACCCGGCTGCGTGTTCTGAACGTTGGTTTGGGGTTTTCCGTGGTTTGTTCAGGGTTTTTGCTCTTTGTTTTCTTTTTTTTCCAAGGAGGAATTGTGCTTTTACTTGTCAGACCTGAGGAATAAAACCCAGATGATGTTCTTAGCCTCCGCCTGTCTCAGCTGAGCCTATGGGGGGAGCAGGGCGGATGTCACCGTGTGTCACCTCCTAGCCTGGCACTGGTGCTGCCCATGGGGGGAAGGAGGAGAGAGATGTGCGGGGATGTTTGCACTGATGGGCAGCTGAAGCATTGGCTGCCCTGCAGCCTGGGTATGCCAAGTCCTGGCTAACGTCATGCCAGGGAGGCTCAGTGAGGACCATGGGCTCATCCCTTCCTTACCCTCTTGAGAGGCTGCAAATGTTCTTCCTGCTTGGGGATGCTCAAACCTCTGAGCTTAGAAAGTTGGGTTTGCACCATCCCCGTTTCCAGCCAGCTCCCTACCAGCAGCTCCATGGGGAAGCACTTCCAAGCTAATGGTACTCGCAAATGGTTTCCACTGGGCTCTGGACCCAACCTTAAAACCATTCCCAGAGGGAAAACACCGGGTAAGAAGTGCCAACGCGCTGCAGTGCTCAGGGTTGGCAAAGCAGAGGTGCCAATGGGCAGCAGGAGTCTTTCCATCAATCTGTGTGGCACCTGGGCTCAGTTTTCCATGTCACCAGGACTTGGGGAGTTAAAAATACAACCTCACATGCCCGGGCCTGGCTCCTTCGGGATGCGGTTTCCAACAACAGCCCATCACGTGGTGTAAACCGGGCCACCGTGGTACCTCCCAGCGGGTCACCCAGGGGAGCCTGGGGACTCTCACCCTGGTTTGAATGGTTAACACTGTTTGTACTGGGATGTGTGTGTATTTAACACCCGTGCAGGCCAGCGGGAGCCAGCCGGGGCTCGGCCGGGACGGCTCTGCCGGGCAGGGCCCTGAGCACAGTGAGTTCATGAATAAAACATAATGGGTGAAATGAAATCCCCACACGGGGATGGGAAGCTACAAAGCCATGAGTCAGCCCCAGCTCTGTTCTCACGCCACTTAGCACCAGTGTGCCCCATGGGTGATGCCACTCCTGCGCAAACTGCCCCTCCTCTTCCTCTTCCAAGGATGGTTTCTTTTTGTTGTTGGAAAATCCCCAGGCCCAGCCCCAGTTTTGCCCCCATCCCCTCAATGCACTTTTCATGGGAAGGATCCTATGGGAAGCATGTGTGTCTTCCTGGAGCAAGATCATGGATGCAGCCCCACAGCATCCCTGGGATCCCAGCTGTGGGATGCTGACGGCGCCCACTGTGGGCTCAGGGGATCAGCTGCAGGGGGGAAACTGGCTGCAGCTGAGCCCCTCTCCCACCACAGGGTACATGGGGAGGTCCCAGGCTCAACCCTGGAGCTGCTGCACAGGTAAGGGCTGCTAGAGGGAGGTGATGGCTCTCTGCTTCCTCTTCTGCTGATCCTGCAGTTGGGGGGAAGGTTGTTGGTTTTGTAATCACCTTCTGGTTTATTTGGGTCTGCTGAGTTCTTTAATAGCATCTTATAAAGGCTGCTGTAAGATGCATTAGCACTAATTTCTTAATGGCTGAGGTTGGCCTTGGCAATTAGCACTGAGGACCTCTTACGCAGGCAGTGTGCATGGACCTGTGCAGCTTCTCGAGCTGTTGCGTTCTCTGGAGTATCATATGCTAATGAAATAACTGTAAGTGGATATCTCTTTTCTTTAAGCATGACCTGATCATTGAAGTGAAGGAGGCTTTAAAGTAAATAATCCCTACCGGTGTTCCTGCAAATGGAAAACCAAGTTTGGAACCAGTGGAGCGTGTCTGCATCAGCATCTCCCCTGTGTCTGCAGAGGATGGGGTGGGAAACGTGTGCTTCTGGGGTGCCAGGGTGCTGCAGAGCTGCGGGCAGGGGGGAGTGGGAGCTGTTTGCTCCTCCTCAGCCTGTGTGTGAGACCATGGCTTGGAGCCATTAGATCCTGTAACACAGCCCTGTAATGGCCACTCCTCCAATTACATTCCATTTCATGGGTTTAGAGCAATTACACTGCATCGGGTGGTGTCACAGCACCTTGTGTTTATAGCTTAATACTGGCTCTAACAGGGACATGCTGTGTGGGACGTGGCTGTGGTCGAGCTCCTCCGGATGGGGAGAAGCAAGTGTCCTGCAGGCTTCCTGGGCTGGCTGAGGGGGCTCAGGAGGGATGAGACCCCCAGGACTGGGCATTTTGGGACCCCTCTCACATGTTGAAGGGGCAGGATTGTGTTTATCAGCAATTTGCCTTGCACAGGGCACCCCAGCTCCAGCAGCGCCTTTACACTGGCCCCATCCAAACCATTGCAGGAGGTCAGTGCTGGCCAGGGCAAGGATCATGAGGAGCGTGCCTGCTCTGAGGAAGAGATGCTGGGGTCGGAGCTGAGCAGCTCTTGATGCATCTCAGGACCATGAGCTTGGAAGCTCAGCTCTAAGCCCCAGCAAAGGTTTCCTGGGCAGCTGGAGGGAAATGTGGCCTTTTTAATTTGGGAAAGATGTTTCCAACTGCTCTGCAGTGGTGATTCCTGCGCTGGGATGTGCTGATAGGGAGGGCTGGGAACAGGGAATGAGGCGCCAGGAGATAAGGGGGCTGTGTCATGGGAAACCATCCAGAGCCAGCCACTGGCTGCTGGCTGCGGAGGGGTTGAAGGACACAAGGAGATAAGGATAAGGTCACCCAAGCCCTGGGGTTGCTGCCGGTGGCTCAGCAGCAGAGGCTTGGTTTGCAGGAGGCTGAAGGAACCACTCAGCCATGTACCACTGTGTCCACCACTGCCCCTCAGCAAAGTGATGCTCCATGGGGCTGAGTGTTTGAGCACTGGTTTATACCCCACATGCTCCAGGCAGGGCACCGGCTCCCAGCCTGTCCCAGAGGACTGATTTTCCTAAAATGGAAGCAAAAGCTGAATTGATTTATTCTGGCTGCGGCTCGCAGAGCAGGGTAAAGAATCCACAAGAAGCTCCCGAGCTGTCCGGACACACCACGCATCTCCAGAGGCCCATGCTATTCTCCTGGAAGAGCCGGGTTGGCCTTCGGAAGGGTCCCCACCACCCATGGAAGGAGCCAGCTATGGCCAAGAGCTGGCACAGCAGCTCCCAAAGCTGTGTCCAGCTCTGCTCTGGGTAAGCATCGCTCCTGAACCCATGTGTGCCCACGGTCAGGACATGCTTACTGGCTCTCCCTGCAGGGATGCACTTGATGCCTCTCATGCGCTCCCAGCAGGCTGATGGATGATGCTGCAGGGTCCTCGGGGGGGGGGGGGGGGGGGGGGGCACAGACCCTTTTCTTGGCTGATGGGGATGGTTTTGCTTTCTCTCTGCACAGCTCTGAGCAAGAGCTCAGCCTGTTCTCCTTCAGCATCCTCTTCCCTGGTCCCCCTGTGCCGCAGTTCTCCCCTCAGACCATCCAGGCTTGGCAGCTGGTTCTTACTGCTGCAGACCCTCTCTGGGTTTGCACAGGGGGGCTGATACAACACTTGAGGGTGTTTTTCCTTCCCAGAGCACTCCCTTGCTCCCTAAGGGTTTCCCTGCAGTTTCTCAGACAAACCCAGGCCCTTTGGTGCAAGCCGGTCCCTTTTCCCCCAGAGAACATCCCATAACCATCCAGCTGTTTCTCTGCTAAAGTCGAGGTCATTTGGGGTCTTTCATGTTTCCCTTTAGGAGTTTCTCTTCTGTTCGGAGGCTTGGCTTTGTTGTGGCTTTGGTCTCTACTTGCAAAGCATCATCTGCTTTATTTTTGGATGTCCCCAAAGAGAAGACTGCTGCATGATGGGTCCGGGGGTCAGAGAAGCAAAACCTCTCCTTTTCTCTACTGAAAGAATCCAGTGCCATAGAAATAACACCCCCTGGCTCACCAGACAGCCTCTCTGTCCCTTTGAAATCAAAGGGCAGGAGATTCTGCAGGAGCTCCTGGCCATGAATCAGCACAGCCACCCCTGGGAGCAGACCAAGAAGCTGCTGAAGCTTTGCCTATCCTAGAGGAGAGATCTCTGTGGATGAAGCAATGCCAATGGGGTGTTATGGCATCGTGGTTTGGATGCTTCTGCCTGTACCCATCTTGGGAGTGCTTTGGGGCTCAAGCCTGGTGCCCCCCCCCCCCAGCAGCACGGACCCTCTTGTTGGGCAGTGTGTGTGACCCTGGTGTTAAGCATCACTAACCCCTTCTGGAGCTGCCTCTGGGCACTGCACCATCTCATAGCCAGGAATTCCTCCCTCAAATAATGCGCTGTAGCCAGGGGAGGGGGGAAGAGACTTCTCTCCTCTTTGTTTTCTTTTGTCAGGCTTTAAACCCACTTGCAAATGCTGCTGGTAATTAAGAGCTGTCTTGGGTGATGTGCTGAAGTGCAACCTCCTGTTCCCAGCCAGATGCTCCACAGCAAACCCACCCTGGAGGAGAGGCAAATCTTGTCTTAATTCTCTTCTTTCTTATTGCAACAAAAAGCTTCCTATCTGAGGTGGCCTTGGAAACCTTTCCTTATTAAAAGACCTCCTTGAAAGGTATTATAGCAGCTGAGGAGGGTGGTTATGAAGCACAAAAAGCCTTCAGAAGAGCTCATTAAAACAAAAAATTACAACTAATTAGAATAAATCAAGATAATTCATCTCCAGTGTGAAGGCAGGAATGAGGTGTGAGTGTTTCAATAAGGCCAGTGCTAATCCCAGGCTCCTCTTTAAAGTGACAGTGAGTCCTGCTGCAGTGATGACCCCACTGCTGGGCCCAGGGCAGAAACCAGACCCAGACAAAGGCGAGGGGGAAGTAGAGCTAATGGGATTCTTGTTTCCCAATCTGAGCTGCCTGTCCCTTATTGCAGTGCATTTGGGGGTACCACAGCACAGTGGTTCACAGAGGGGCAGACACAAGGTCACGGCGCTTGGGTTTGCTCACTTTGGGGTGTTTTTTTTCTCTCTTTCATTTGTGATGCACAGAGTGGCTGTGGATTTGGCTCCTCTCTGTCATACCTTCATCACGCACAGCCACAGCTAAATGACTTCTCTGCATAATCAGCAGTGAGATCATCACAACCGTCTTGGCTCAGAGTCATTTCTACTTCTGTCTCCAAAGGGATGCTCAAAACAGGGGAGAGGGGGTGTAGGGGAGGCAGGGGGCCTGGTGGCACAGGGAAGTGCTGGAGGGGGACACCTCGGAGCCCTGTTCCTACACCAGCTAAGGGAGTTTTGGGAGATCTTGTTGTCCTCCTCAATGATGTTAACGCTTGAGCCAAAGGTCCTGGGGAGCACAGACCAGCAGCACCAGCCTGAGCCACGCCAAGGACTGGTGAGGAAACCCCCCCTATGCGACACAATTGGCCGGGTCTTTGGGCTGCTAAAGCAAAAGGTTTCCTGCTGAAACGAGTGAATTGCTTCTGAAAGTACCTGGAAGTGGGCTCAGCTCTTGGGAATGTGGAGCCCAAAGCCAGCACAGGCACTGGTGCCATGGTCAGGGTCACCTTTACAGTATGATCTAGAAGGTTGGCAGTACAAGAGGGAGGAATGAAGAAAGGGAAAGGGGAAAAGGAAAAGAGAAAGGGAAGGGTCAGCAGCAACACCACTGAGACACCACGGCTCAGTCCTTCCCAGCTGCCACTTCTTTCCAAGGAATGAGCACTACTGCCGATGCTGGAGAAATGTATTAGTTTCATTAAGCTTAAATGATTAGCTCCAGGCCTTCATAATGATACTTAATGGATCTAATCTATTTTTGGTGATTATGCTGTTGTATACAGCAGTGTACACCATTAATAACCTTCTTTAAACCCCCTTGCTCTCACTATCACAAATGATGTTCAAGCCCTTCTTATGTCTAAGCCCAATTAGCTGCCTATAAAGAAGCTTTCCCCCGTGAAGAATGCCTGGCTGTGCTGGGAGGCAGATGCTGATGTCTTGGATTACTGGGCAGGAAGATGCTTGGATTTGGCTGCAGGAGCTGGATGCTGCAGGGTGGTCAGGGCAGCCATGGTGGGGGGGATGGTTCTTGCAGGATGTGGTGGGAAGCTCTGGTGTGTTCAAAGCTCCTTTCCCAGCCACCCCTTGAGTTGTGCAGTGGGGTTAACACCAGCCAGGGACACCTCTTGGTGGCTGAAGGGAGATGATGGACTGTAGGTGAGGGTGGTGAAGTCAACAGTGCTCACTGTTCTCCCCTTGGCATGACAGCAAGTGCATCGAGGACTCAGTGTCTTCTCAGGAAAGGTGTACCTAAGCCCAGGATTGATCTGCTACTGCTGGATCAAACCTCGGTGGTCCCCATGCTTGATGCAGCTGGGTGGAAGAAGGAGCATTACCACAGTGTCCAAACTCTCCCTGAAAGTTGCTGTCACCCTTGGTAGAAGCATTCAGGCTCGGCTGCTCCTCCCTGTCCGCACCTCCTTCCTGTCCTCCTGCAAGTTGATTAATCCACTAGGATTAACCTCTCTACCTCCTTGATTAGCTGCATTTTAAAACTGTGTTTGTTTCCCTCTTTACATCAAGCCAGAGCTAAAAAAAGAGGCCCATTTGCAGCAATTCTGATTTACTGCAATCTCTGAAGATCAGGGCGAGCGCTGGGAAGGCGTGCATGGCATTTCAACTCCATCCAGAGGAGCCAGCTTTGGGATGAACACCAGGGAACCAGCATCCACCTGAGTTCTCAGGGCTGGTTTCTGATGGTATCAGTGCAAACCTGAAGAAGCATCTTGTATTTCAAGGGCTGCAAATGTCCTGCTCTCTTCCCTGGGGAAACAAGCAGAGCCACTGGGTTTAAAGTAAAATCTCTCCTCTTCCCAAATGTGTCTCTTTCCCTTCTCAGTGCTTGCTATAGGAAGGAGTGACTCCTCCACGTACAGCATGAGGCTGTCTTAGGGTGCTGCCCTAGCACAGCAGTGAGCATGGTCAGTGATGGTGACTGTGCACCTCGCTGCCAAGGCAGGGGATGCTGAAGCACATGTCAGGGCAAGCACAGCTCTATAGGCAGTAGCAGCCGCATGGTGGAAGCTGTGTGGACGCCCCTGGGGCAGCAGCAGCACTCTCCTGGCTCTAACCCTGCCACGCATGGGGAGGAGCAGCCAGTCGCTGCATGATCATCCCTTTGATGAACTGGCTGCTCCAGAGTTACTCCTTCTGTGTCTGTGTCATCGTTAGGCTTCAAGGTGGCTAACACCAACTGCCCCGTTGACCTGCGCTAACCCTCCAATTCACCCCTCAGTCACTTCCTCCGGCTGTGAATCAGTGCTTGAGTGTGGGTGCTTTGGAGGAGGTCAGCAGGGCTGGAGGGGAGCAGGATGCTGGGATGTGTGGGAGCTGCGCCTCTCCCCCTGCCAAGGATGGACAGGGATGGACAGGGATGAAGAGGTTTCCCAGTTGGCTGAGCTGTGTATCCCTGGTCATAGGAGTTTGCCCATTATTAGAGGATCTGCTTGTGCGAGCAGGGGTTGAGGCTCTATCCCGGAGCTCAGCAAAGCCAAGGCTTAGAGCTGGGGCCTGGGGTGCCCCTCTCACCTGGCTGGCAGCTGGGAATGCTGAGGGGGACAGCTCATGCTAGCACCAAAGGCCCTCTCCTATGGAGCTGTGCTTTGGGGTTGGAAGGAACAGCTTTCCTGCAGTGGTTTGGGGTGTCTAAGAAGGGCTGAATGCAGCAGGGACATCACCAGAGCCCTTCTCCTCTTCCAGGCTGCCTGCTTGCAGGGCTTTTTTAAGGACCTTTGGGATTTCTTCAAGGTTTTGGAGTAACTCAATGTGTTTCTAAGCTAGTTTGGGGTACGCGAGTGGGAAATACGAGTCATGGATGCACGCACCTGGGCATATCATATGCATAGCCCGCAGCTTCAAGTGTTTAGCAAGCAGGTTCAAAGCTCTGCAAGGGAATCTTCTTCCTATTACTGAAGCAAAACACAGGAAAACCAAGTAGAAATCAGTACAAAACCAAGCAGAGAGCTTTGCCTCATGGGACTGCAGCACCCAAAGCTGGGCTCCCCTGAACGGGTGGTGTTGGAACTGGGAAAGTCTCTCAGGAGCCGTCTGTGAGCTGTCAAAATACATCATAAGCTGCAGCTGAGCTTTAAAAAGCTTCACACTGATGCCCAATTTCGGGGAAGCATCTTACATTTCCATAGCTATACAAGAAGATTTCCTGAAATTGCAGTGATAGGAGAAAATGTCTTTTAAAGTGGCACCCAGATGGTGGGGGGAAATTGTGTTGTTTGAATTCTCTGCAGATAAATTGAAGCTAAAGGGATGTTAAACATTTTATAGGTTTCTCCCCCCTCTTCCCTTTCCACCACCTGCTACTGAAATGGCACAAGAGGAGTCATCAAACAGAGCGAGTTCCTCATGGGCACACTGCTTAGGAAATGGCCTCATCTCAATCCTGCATCTGATGGCAATTAACAGTGAGAGATCCCGAACCTGGCAGGGTCAGGAATGGCTGGGCTCCTCACTCCTCCTCTGTGGAGGTTGGGATACACTGGGACGCAAGGAGGGGTTGCAGGACTCGGGTTCCATGGGGCCTTTGGATGACCAGGTGTGAGCCTGGAGTGATCGGGAGAGGCTGTTGGACCGGGTGGAGTGATGGCTCTGGGGTTGTGGGTGATGTGCTGCCAATCCCAGAGTAAGCCTCAGCATGGAATGAGAGCCCGGTCACTGCAGGCAATGCCAACAAGCCTCCCCCCGTACTCCCTGGGCTGGGATTTCTGAGGGGAGTTTGCCCAAACCCATTTCTAGGCAAAGAGCCATAGGCAGACCCCGGGTGCCAGGGTTCAACCTTGGGGTTTGCAGTGGGAGCAAGATGCAATGGCTGGAGCTGTATTTGTCTTTGGAAAGCCACTTGTCACAGGATGCACAAAGCCCCAAATGCAAGAACAGATCATTTGGGTGTAAATCACCCTAGCACCAGCTATCCCCTGAGCTGCGCTGCTACAGGGACAGGCTCCATCCCCCTGGCTTCGAGGCTGCGGAGCTCCCCCAGTGTCACTCTGTGGGGCAGCAGCGCTTCCCTTACAGGTGGTTTTTCTTTCTCCCCTTCTTGGCAGGCACAAGCGAGCAGTGTTTTTGCTCCTGAGCTGAACACGTCACTGTGTCTTATAGTGGCTGCCAGGTTTTAAAACGTTGGCAGCTTGCGAAAGCACGGAGAGGACAAACGCCAATAACTACGCCCCCGCCTGCACTCAGGGAACAAGAACTGGGCTTTGTGGCTTTTTGGTTTTGTTTTGAAAGTAAAATTAGTGTGTTTACCTGGCTGTTTATTTGAGCTCTTAGTCACGGCAGAAGAAACGCGTGTGGGCTGGTTTGTCTCCTCCGACAGGTCTTGTTTCCTTGGGGTGGGCTGGGGTGCTCAGGAGAGCAATCCTGTGAGCAATAGCAGCAAGTATGCAAGCCTTGCTTGCGCTGCCTCCCAGGAGAATGTGCTAGGGATGTCAGGGATGTCTGTACCTCCCTCCCCACTCGTGCCAGTGAGCGCCAATGGTGAGCACCAGCACCCAGGCAGCATCTGCACCCGCGGTCCTCTGACCTTCTGCTGGGTCTAAGCTGCTGCTTCAAGCCCCATCCAAGCCTGGTCCACGTGGGGCAGCTGCCCCTTCAGCCCACGTCTGGACAAGCTCCATTTGCATGCACTTCTAAAAGTCATTTCCAGTGTTACTAAATTCCTTACAGCAGATGCCTCCATCCAGAGGGCAGGGTGGTGGGACATCCTTGTGCTCAACATGAAACGGAGGTCCCTGGTGGGGTGTGTTGCTATGGTTTTCCAGTGCAGTGGAGCACTTTCTGGCTGGGATTTGGCTTAAGTTTTGGGAGAAGAGATCCTGGGTGAGATCCCAGCAGTTATTTCAGTGGTGTGAGCCCGCAGGGAGCACCAGCTCACCAGCAGTGTGGGCTTTCCCATGCAGAGCTGCAGAAAGCCATGAGGGCTGGGGCTAGGTATTTTTAAACCACCTTGGCCAGGCAGGTTTGCCAGAGTGCTGCCTGTTCTTGTTATCTCTTCCTGCAATTACCAGATGATTCTATGATCCTATGATTCTATCCTGCGGTTTAATGCAGGAAGCTTCCCGCAGGTGAGGTATGTGTAACACAGCAATGCTTTCTCGTGTTATCACAGCTTGAGATGTCCAGCAGGTAGTTTGAATCTTTCCTTCAAACAGCAGGTTATTTTGGAGGGGGGTAGTCGTGTTATCCATTATACTCTCAAAACCAGATAATAATAGTAATACCATTTGGTGGAGCACTGTTAATGCAACAAGGCTGTCACTTGTCACCAAGAATGCTGTGTGTGGCAGCCTGTCGAAAAGAAAGTCAAAACAAGGCTGGCAGCAGCCAGCCCGAGCACATCACTGCCGGGCTCTGCACTGTGATTGTGTTTCCCTGTGCTGGAGCCAGTGAGGATGTTCTGTTCTGCACAGCTATGCTGCTTTGGCTGGTGCAGCCCATGACATGCTCACTGGCAGGGCAGCGGCGATGTCCTGGCGTGTTGTGGCTTGTAGGGACACCAACAGCACTGCTGGGCCACATGTTCAAGAGCTGTCTTGTTTTCACCCTGAGCTTGGCTGAGCCTGCCGTGCTGTCTGAGATCACTCCCTCCATACACTGCTTAGAGGCTGGTCTTGCCCAGTGGACCCTAAATTTCTGCTGGGGTCAATGGATGCTAAATCCATCCCATGGGATGTGCAGGGCAGCATGTGGGCCCCTTGGCTGCTCACTGTCCAGGATGGACAGATGCTGCATCACCCTGATGCCTGCGCATACCCAGAGTCCCAGACTAGGCAGTGTTGACTTGTGGCTGGTGGTACCGGGCACTCATCTTTCTCCTTCCTCCTTCCCTTAAAAGAGAGGTTTCAAATATAAAAGCAAGGTGAAGATGGGCGGTTACACAGCTGGAAAAGTATCAGGAATGTAATAAGGATGTAAGAAATTTTCTGTAGGAATTCATTCCACTGTATTCGCTCCACAGAAAGCCATACACTTCCCAGGGTCAAAAAAGTCTCTTTATTCTTTCTCTTGAGGAATTTCAGCATGACCCAATTCACACTTCCCCCCACTGGCACCCTGTCCATCAGAGGCTTCAGAGCTGTGAATAAGCAGAGCCTTCTGTGGGCAGGAGGATGCTTGCTGCATCTGCAACAAGAGCCATGGCACAATCAACCTCCCTCCCCCGGAGTCTCAACAGCTTCAGCATTTTCCTTCCTTAATGGAATAGAGAATGAAAACGTGTCTTTCAAATCATCAGGTTATTTTTGTGTGCATCTATACCTTATGTGTGTGTAAATATCACCCACACACATACTTTTATCTCAAGGAGTGAAACAAAAATAGCTCGAGATTGAAAGGGGAGCAGGCAAGGCGGTGGCTGTGCTTTTGGAAGAATCTCCTCAGGTTCGGAAACGCGAAGCCGCAGTGATAACGTGATCTGACAAAGCCTCAGCTTTCTCAGGCCTGCGAGGAATGGTGCTAATGGGGGAGACCTTAATGACTTTCCCTCTACGTTTCAATTTATTCCAACAAGCCGCAGCCAGGAGCGCAGCCCTGCAGCTCTTTCCAACCCTCTGCAAGCCCAGGCTGGGCAAGTCATGGGGAGATGCTGTCTGACACCAGAGGAGAGGAGGCAAAGCCTCCTCCTCATCCACTTTGGAAAAGAGCTGGGAGGATTTCCAAATGCCTCCTCTTGGCAGCTGATCCCCACCATCCCGGTAACGCGCTGGAAGTTAATCCGAAGAGAGTTGAAGGCTTGTGTTGCATTGCCAATTGTCCTCCTTCTGCACAGCATCACCCAGCTGCTGACGGTGCCCAATCTATTAATTGCCAGCAAGCCCAATGCTGGATGCAGGTGAGAGATTTGTGTTGAGAAAAGCTGAATAAATGATCATTGTTTTTTTGCTGTAACCCTCCCAGCTCCCGCGATGCCCATGCTGCGACCTGCCATCGTTGGCACAGGACTCGGGCAATCCCCAGATGGCTTCTGCAAGGATTTGTGCCTTCGGTGCCCCATGTATGGGCCTGTGCACTGGGGCAGTTTACTGGGAACATCTGGCAAAGGCACGTTTTGTTTAAAGCCAGCTCCAGTGGGGTTGGCAATGCCCCACAAACTTCTTCCTGGCAGCCACAGAGACACAAGAGCACGATGAGGGGCAGCGTGGCCTCTGGTAGCAAAGCAGTGCCTGCTCTGTGTTTTGGGCGCAGGTTTGCTTGGTGCACTGATTGCCAGAGCCACTCTGGTTGCTGTTGCCAGGGCACATCACACCTTGGTTAAAGCATCGGGTGCAGTTTCGGTGGTGGGCTCTCGCCATCGATGGTCTGAGCTCTTCCCTTTGTAGCAAAGCTGTTTGCAGTGCAAATGTAAGCCATTTAGCTTGTGTTCTCATCCAAACCCACTTTCCCAGCAGTGCCTTCCCCCATGCAGCACTGCCTCATTTTGGCTCTTTTGGATGGTGGCAGCAGCCTTCCTCCTCACCCACTTTGCATCGGCACTGTGAAGTCACTTCTCGCTTCAGTGGCGTGTGCCCACAGCTTCTCTGAGTCATGCTTGTTAGCAGAGAGCTCCTAACTCTTCATTCTTGCAAGTGCAAATGTCTTTGGAAAAGGGCATTAAATAAACCACTTGACTGAGGTCCGGGTGGTGACTAATTCCCACGGTATGCCCCACTCCAGCATTAATCCTGCTGAGCTCACTGCAGGCTGGAGGGTTTGCAGGGATCTTTGCAGGCAGAGGAGCAAAGAACAAGAAGAGCGCTGCATGAGAATAACTCCAAAGGGGCAGGCAGGGGCTGCAGCAGTGGCAGGGTAGGAGAGACCCCAGCATGCTCCCTCTGGGTGCTGGCATTCCCTGGTGTGTGCTGTGCTCTTGGTCTGAAGCAGGGGTACAGCCTAAAGCATGGGGCATATCAAATCCTAAAGCTTCTGCCCAAAAGTTGCTGGAGAGGTTTGAGAAGGGGAGAAAATCCCTCTCTGTGGAAGAGCTGGGAGGGGATTTTCCCCATTAGGGACATTTCCTGTCAAGGGGGTAACAGCTTGAAGAACTCAAACAGGGCGGCTGTAAATCTGTATTTGTAAACAGGCTGCCTGCCACCAAATAAAAGCTGGCAAACCCCTCGCTCTGCTGAGCAATTAACCCTCCCAAGCACACTGTGAGCGCTGAACACTCAAACCATGCAAAAGCCACAGGCTGCAGCAGCAGTGTAATCAGCAACCAACCCACTGGGACCCCACTCACCAGCAAACCTTCCCCACAAGTCCCTCTGGGCTCGGAGGCATGGTAAGTACAGACCTCCCTGCGGTCAGGACCTGATGACGGGACCAACCCTTGCCACATAGCCAGGGTCCAGCACTGCTATTGCTCTGTGCCATGCTCTGCATGTTGCACAAATTGACCCTGGCTTTATATGCTGCTTGGGTACCAGCTTTTACAGGACACTTCTGCAAGATAAAGCAGCTCTTCCCCCGCCTTTGCTCTCCCTCTCTTTACCTCAAAAGCCCCAGGAGCTGCAGAGCAGGCGGTAGCAGGACTGGGCATAACTAATTAGAGCCTATATAAAATGACATCTATTTCCACAGATGGGAAGCTGCTTCTCCTTTGTATGGCTGCTTCAGTTAATTAGTTATCTCGGAGGTTGCATTTGCATTCCTGCTTTGTGAAATACCCTTTTGTTAACTACTTTTCATATACTTTTATGAAGTCGGCCACTGAAACGTGCTCATTTATCTCAGCAGTGACAGGCTGAGAGCTTTGCCCAGAGATGCGTGCCAGATGCTGGGATTGTAAAATAATGTTTGGCTTGTCTGGTGTTTGGAAAGCAGACAGAAGGTGCAGGGCTGTGAGGAGAAAGTCTCAGGCTGCTAAAGCCGTGGTCTGGATCTTGACAACATCTACTAAAATGTCCAATCTGTTGCTTTTGTGTAGCTTGGACGGGCTGGGGAGGATGCTCTTATTGCCAGCCCTGGGCTTGGACATCTCCATGTGAGCATCCGATCTTCTCAACCTTTATCTCCCGCATCCCCCCTCCAGCAGTGCTGGGTGTGTGCATGTACCCATGGGCCTGGAGACACCCCAAAGCCACTGCTCCAGCTGAGCCTGCTCTAGCCACCCTGCACATTTACCCTCCATTAGGTAGATAATGAGAACAGCAGCGTTAATCAATCACCATCGTTACTGCTAGGAAATGTCTGCAGAATCAATGCTTCCTCTGCAGCTCAAGCAATCAGGCCTTTTGTTGGTCGGCTGTTTTTCAGGCATGTTTCTGCCATAAAGAGTGGAAAGTACGATGCAACAGATTTCCTCATTCTTGGCAGCACAGCCGCCCGCTCTCCATGCAAGGTTTTTCAGGCATTCAAAGCAACACAGTATGCTTGGGCACGTGCTGTATATGATTGGGAGACCCTCCCAGGCCACTTGCATGTGTTTAGGGATCACGCAAGATGCCCATGGGCACTACCACAGGTGGTATTTCCATTTGCCTTCCCCTCACACCTACTGGTTGGTGCTCGCCCCCCTGCTGCTCCATGCTGGTGATGCGTGAATGTTGCTGAATGCCCAAAATGGGGTTGAGGAATTGGGCATGTGTTGCTGGTGGTGTCAGACTTGTGCTTTCAGCAGGATTTGGTGCTTTATGCGTTGTGGTCAGCATGTGAGGACCACACAGCCCTACCCTAGGTGGGACTTGGCTGCCCTGGTACATTTCCTAGGGATCCCAAGGGATGTTATGTTGAAAGACCGGAACCCTGCCATGGGTTCAGCCATCCTTCCATTCCAGGAGAGTCATTTATGGTGAGGGGAGAACATACTTTTAACTCAAACTTTGAAAATTCAGAGCACAGCACAATTGTTAAAGGGGAAATAAAGCCCAAAATACATAAATCTCTTTATTTTCCGCACCAGTTAGTCTGTATTGGCCTGTTAGTTGACGCTCCTGAAGGTGTCCGCTGGGATGCAACTATTATACATCCAAACTGTCACAAATGGAAGCGTCGCTTTGAAAGACAAAGGGTAATTTATTGAGAAAAGGGTGTCATTTAGGTGGAAGGATGGAAGGGAGAGAGACGGTTCCTTCAGAACTGTCAAGAGAGAATACCAGATCTGCTGCTAGTCAGGGAACAGCTTTGAATTTCCAAGGCTGCCCTTGAGGGATAAGGAAATTAAAGCTAAGGACAAATAAAAAGAAGTCTTCAATACAGTGACAGCAGAAATCTGACGGATCACAGTGAAAAATGGGACTTTCTCCTCTCTAACAATAACCAAGAAAAAGATAGGAATGTAATTTGTAAAAGCTGGTCAATTGCCACCAAAAATTGTCAGCTGGATGGAGAAATGACCAGGCAGGAGAAAAGACACAAATGCATGCCTGTTGTTTCTAGAGTGCTGCTTAAAAATGGGACCAGACACTGAACAGGGTGGAGGAGAAATGGAGCTGAGGAAGGGAAGAGGTGGAAGAACCACCCTGCAAGAGCTTTACCTGGGAGCCTCCATGGGCTGCAGGAGGAAAGTGTCTGCAAAAAACCCGTAAACCCATCTTTTTTGTTTGGCTCTAAATAACACATCCTCCTCTGTCTTGGAGGGGGCTTACTTATATAGATATAGCACTAAGGAGCCAGGCACAGGCAGCTTGCTCCTCTCCCAGGTTAGGGCTCCGGAGGGAGCTTATCACCAAGGAAGAGTTTGCAGGATGGGCAATTCTGGGGGAAATGAATTGCAAACAGCCTGGAGAAAAGTGTGAAGATCTCTGCAAGAGCCTTGCTCCAAGGCACACATGCTGCCTGTGGGTGCAGGAGCCTGTGCCAGTGGAAGAGACCAGGAGAGATGGAATGTCACCAGCACCAGCAGGACATCGCCCTGCACACATCCCTTCCGGGCCCCTGAGCATCCCGATGAAGCCAAATGGCACTTCAGTTCTTTTAAGGCCATTGAAAAATTGATCTGTTGGGGAAGCAGAGTGAGTTTTGGGCACAACTCCAAAGCATTACAGCATGAAAGCCTGTGGGGTGTGGGTGCATCTGCAACGACTCCAGTTAAATAAGCAGGAGCGGGGAGGTGGGACGTGTCTCAGCTGGGGTCCTCCCGCTCTTGGACCCAAAGCTTCTGGCACGTCTCAACCTGCTTCTTCAAACGCAAAGCTATCAGCAAGACCAATCAAGTACCATTCCTTCATGCAAAAGCATCCCTGTGTGGATGTAGAAGAACATTTTTAGCCATGAAGGCTGTTTCAAAATGCCACTTTTCTGTTTTTTCATGAGGTGATTCTCTAGCAGGTATTCCCCTGAAGTCCCCAGAGCTGGAATCCCAGTTCTAGATGAGATGTCAGCATTTGCATTAGGCAAATCACTGAAACTAGCTCTTTCTCAAACATTTTAGTTGAAAACACACTTGTACCCCCAGGTACAACAAAAGCAGGTGCCCAGAAGGGTGTCGTTGCTAAACTGTGATATTTCTCATGCTGTCTCAAACCCTGGGAAATGGAATATCTCCTTTCAGCTGCCAACATCTACGATTAAGCTCCAGCCAGTGAGAGAAGCAACAGAGATTGCATTGCCAGCTCCACAACTGAGCAGATCAGTGGGTGAGCACCTCCGGCCCCAACCACCATGTGCATGCTGAGAAACAAAGCAGCTCAAGACACCGGGGTTTGCAGAGCAATTCAGCCCATAGAGAACATAAAGCCAGGGAGGGGAATGAGGTTGGGGGGAACCTTCCCACCCGCAAACATCACCCTGCAGCCACAGCTCTGCTCCTTTGGCTCACTGCTTCTGCCCTCTCATGTCTGGTCCCTCTCCGTCACAGGCTGCCATAGTGAAGAACTGCAGGGAAATAACAGATCAAAATGCAGGGAAATAACAGCCAGGGTGGGGTTTTTTCAAGGTTGAAAGATGGGAAGGAGGTGTTTGCAGTAGCACATCCCTTTAGCAAGGACTGAAACGCTTGGAGTGATCTTGACAGGATAAAATCCCAATCTGCTGGAAATCATATACCTCAAATAATGTCCTATTGCTGCTGATCGCCCGTGTGTTTGGGGGCTGAATAGCTACAGCATGAAATTCATCTCGAGCTCCCATTTGCCACCAGTTACTGCTTGTTTGACAAGGTGTGAGTGGCGTTCGAAAGGCTTTTACTGAGAAGGGTCATCGAGGAGAGAGGCTTGATAGGTGTGTTCCAGAGCTGAGCAGCATCTGCAGGGCTGCCATTGCCCTGCGTGCACCCCAAGCTGACGCTGGGAGAGAAGCCAAGGGGTGTAGGGGCAGGGCAAGGGGAATGGCTTTAACCTGTCAGAGGGGAGGCTGAGATGAGCTCTCAGGCAGAAGCTCTTCCCTGTGAGGGTGCTGAGGCGCTGGCACAGGGTGCCCAGAGAAGCTGTGGCTGCCCCATCCCTGGCAGTGCTCAAGGCCAGGTTGGACAGGGCTTGGAGCACCCTGCTCTAGTGGAAGGTGTCCCTGCCCATTTAATTAATGAAAATACTAATTAATATTATCTCTATTGTCATAATCACAGGATCCCAGCCTGGTTCAGGGTTGAACGGCCCTTAACGCTCACCCGGGCCCAACACCACCCCCACACCGCGCTCCCCCACCGCCCTTCACCCGCGCATGCGCGGGGTTTCCCGGGCAACCGGGTGACGCGTGCCGGGGGCTGTTGAGCGGCGCGCGGGAAGGCGCCGTCCCCTGAGGCGGCTGAGGAGCGGGGCCGGTCCCGGTCCCGGTCCCGGTCCCGATCCCGATCCCGATCCCGGTCCCGGTCCCGGTCCCGGTGCCCCCCCGCCCTGTCCGCGGGGCCGGTCCCGGTCCCCCCCCTGCCCACGGGGCCGTGACGGGAGAAGGTGTCGGGGTTAATCCGGCCTGCGCCGCTGCGAGGCGGAAGGGTTGCTCTGCTGGTGGCGTTGGTAAGGGATAAATGGAGTTGTGTTTGTCACCGAGCCCCTCGGGGGGTGGGGTGGGGGGTGCTTCCGCTGTGGGTGTTCCTTGGGAGGCTGGGTGCGTTTTAGGTGTGCAGGTGCCTCAGGTTTTATAGCTGTTGTTTGAGGGGAATGAGGCCTCGTGTAGTGTTAGTTCGGCTGGGCTACTCTTTAGTAGAATCAGAGACTTGTTCCAGAGTTTGGGCAGCAGCTGTGTGTTTTCATGACTTAGTTTTCATGAAACTTAAGAGGTTTTGATACTTTAGGGAGTTAAAACCAACCAAGGTTCCTGTTCTGGAAGGATGTCAGTACCTGAGAACTGCAGGGTTGAGGCACCCGTGACAGCAGACGCAGGGAGGAGCAGCAGCAGCAGGCTCAAGGCACCCGCAGGACCAGAGCCACCAAAGAACACCAGAGTCAGGGTGCTGCCTGCCCCTAACGTGCTGAATCCGAAGGAGTTTGTGCGCATTGAGGCCCTGCCTGGCTTTGATCAGAAGGAAGGGAAGGTCTTGGCCAGAAGCAAAACCATTTACAAGAGCAGTGAACCTCCAAGGGAGCAAGTGTTCTGGGAAAGCTACCATAGGAGGCTAAAGCAATTCGATAAGGGGCTCTTCACTCCCCTTGGGAAGCCTTATCTGGAGCTTGGAGAAATTCCCTACACAGACCCGAAGCAACTCACCCTATATGCGTTGGGGCAGCTCACAGAGGTAGGCCTGGCTTTCCTGATTCCACTTTAAATAGGAAAGTAGGGAGGATTTACTGCTAAGGAAGTAACAAGCCCCTGTTTCTAGGAAAAAGGAGTCATTATTTCTGTTTAAAGAAATGTTTGAAACAATATTATGTGCTTTTCTGTGAATAATCCCAAGTCTGATATAATATTTGATGATGGTGAATAAAGCAGGACTGCTTTGATGTGTATATTGTGATTTGGGAGCCAGCTTTTGAAATTGGTCTTTAAAGTACTTAATGAGAGCTCTTAAAATGGAGCAGAGAGAATAGCAGGCTAATGAATGCAAAACAAAATGAGATAATGAGAATTTACTTAAGGGAAGATATGGGAAGGTAAAAAGTCTTGAAAATGGAAGGAGAGGAATCAAACAGTGTAAAAGATGAGTTAAAAAGCAGGCATGATCAATGGTGGCATTTGAGGGGTGGGTAAAAAGCTCAAAAGTTGAGCATAAGAATAGTATCAAAAGTAATGTGTTTGTAATACAACTTACGTAAGTAGGGATGGCTTCAGAGGTAGTGGGTTAATTACTGTGCACTTCACTTTGTGCCTGTATTTGGGTTCCAGGAAGGTGTAAGGGGACCAGCTGGGAGTGCCCGTGCTGCTTTGATTGTCTGTGTGGTGATTATTGCTGGCCTCCTTAGTGCTGCACACCCATGAACTTTGTCGGTCTTGAACTATCTCAGGTTGCTTTAAGTCAAGCTTGACTCATTAAACCACGGAGACAAGAACTTGTTGATACTTCAGGTAAACTTGCAGTGTTCTGCCATCTGTTTGCTTTTCCTCAATGCTTTTGGCTCATGTGAGGAGATATTTCCATGCTATTCTGTGCAGACAGCAATTTTCCTTGTGGAAACAGAGTGAAGTTTCTGCAGCCTATCAGCAATATTGGCCTCTCTGAGCCTGCTTTTTGCTGTGTGCTTTCTAATGGAGTGCCCAAGAGATAGCCTCTGACAGCTGAAGCAGTTGTGGTTATTATTCAGGGTAGGCAGAAGAGATTCTGTCCGCCCACTGCTTAATTTTCTGCTCTCATTGTGTTGCATTCAGAGCTTAAAAGTTTTAGATCAAGTGTTTTGAGCTGTAGATAGGCAAGAGGTGGCATTCACTTTGTTTTTACATACTACCTAAAGCAGCATCTTGTTGGCTGTTTACATTCAGAGGCTTGTTTCTGTAAATCAGTTAACATCCAGCAACTGTTGCCAGAGTTCCTGTTTTAATCCTGAACTTATAGAACGTATTTCCTTCTGAATGTTAGAAGTTGCTTTAAAGTTTTGGGCTGGTTTGTTTGTTTGTTTTGGTTTGGGTTTTTTTTTCAGCTGCAGATATACTCTTTAAAATCCTGATAATTCTGGAAAAGTTTGTTAGTTTGAGGTGATTGTTTGTTGTTTTGGTATTGAAAAATGATGTCAGGATTTGATCCTTGATTGTGCTCTGAAACTCAGTTGGAACTCAGCTACTTGACCAAATTTAATGCATAGAGTCATAGAACAGTTAGCGTTGGAAAGGACCTTAAGATCATCCAGTTCCAACCCCCCTGCCATGGGCAGGGACACCGCACAATAAACCATGTCACCCAAGGCTCTGACCAACCTGGCCATGAACACTGCCAGGGATGGAGCATTCACAACTTCCTTGGGCAGACCATTCCAGTGCCTCACCACCCTTACAGTAAGGAATTTCTTCCTTATATCCAATCTAAACTTCCCCTGTTTAAGTTTGAACCCATTACACCTTGTCCTATCACTACAGTCCCTAATGAAGAGTCCCTCCCCAGCATCCTCATAGGCCCCCTTCAGATACTGGAAGGCTGCTATAAGGTCTCCATGCAGCCTTACATTTTATACAGAAAATAAACTGTATGTAGGTCACCAAATGTGTGACTGCCATAAGCTTATGCTTTAGGTTCATGAAGCTATCAGACGGGATGGGTCGCACCTGCTGTTCCTTTTTGTGGTGAGCATGGCCAAAAGCACTATGTCATCTTGAAATCTCAGACTGATCTTTTTCACCCTTTTTTCCTAGAAGATAATAGTTACTAAGTTGAAAAACTTACTAACTGTCCTGTGTTTGCCTCCATCCCCCCCAGTCTGGGGAAGGTCCAGGGATTTCATGCTGCTCACAAACCAAATCTTACTATTTAAGCTGCCAGTGTGCTTTGCAGAAGTCTGTTTATATGTTTTTCAGAGCTACTAGAAATGTATTTCTGTAGCCTAATTCTAAAATTACTTGTGTGTTACCTGTAATTTTGCTTTATATGGGTTATTTACACCATTCCTATCCACACCTAGCAGTGCCCATAGTATTTTGAATGATTGAGATGACTGTAGATACTGGATATGTCTAATTATAGGTGTCTGAGAGCATAACATTCCTGGTAGTAAAAATCATGACCTCTGATAATGCATTTGCTCTCGTCTCTGCCTTCTTAGTTAGCATTTTCTTCAGCCATAGGTACAGCTGATGATTTGCAGTGATGAGTGACAGTAACATTTATAAATAACAAGATGGTGATAAAAGTCCTGTGAATTCAAGAGGACTTGAGTATGCTAATATCTGCTGGCAAATGCTACTTTCTGAACTGATGTTATTAAAAACTAGATTTTAAGAGCTAGAAACATTTGAGCAGGGATGCTGGGATATACAAAATTATACGGGCATAGGATATTGTATGTAACAATTGCACATTTAGGATGCCTTTCTATTAACTCAATGCCAACAAATGTGTTTAGGAAAGCTGTATGTTCATGGCTACTTTTATATCTTAAGTATATTTGGTGTCTGAAAGTGTAGAGCTGTTATTTGAATGTTCTCACTGCTGCATTGGAAACTGCTGTTCTGTAGTCACACAGAGAATGTGGGATCCCACAGTGAAAGCACTAGGTAAAGCTGTGCCAGTGCAGTGTAAGAGTCTTATTCCACTGCAGCCCACTGGAACAAAATAAACCCAGTCCAAACTACTAGCAAAACCAGCAAGGGATGGGGGAAGCTCAGGAAGTGTAGCATTTATGTTTAAAAAAACCACAGGCAACCAACCTGCCCCAACCTCCCCCCACACAAAAACACCCCAATCCCCCCAAAAGCCCCATGACCTCCCAAATCCCACCAATCCAATAACCAAAAAAAACCCAAACCCACAAGAAGGAGAATTCTCTTCCCCATCCTGTACAGTATTATCCAAGCATAATTGAATGGCCAGCTTTCAAAAGTATGTGGATTTTGTGACTCTTATGCCTTTAAATTGCCAGTTATCCCAACTTTTATCCTCAGTAGTGCCCCAGTTTTTTCAATGTGCTTTGGTGTGCAATGCTTGTCTCACACATGTGATCTGCTCCCTGCCACTGTCATTACTAGAGGAATCTGGACAAGTTGAACGGACCATGTACTTAAACAAGAGCAGCTTCACCACAGATCTTATAAATGGATTTCAGGTTCTTGCCATTTTCCAAACTTGTTGGGGCACTGGGGGAGGAGCTCCCTGTGGGGCTGCTTGGTTCTGTGCTCTGTTAATATCAGAGCATACCCATACTGTGAGATAGAGCCCTTCAAGTTTCCATTAGCTACTTTGTTTTGAGGGTTTCCCTCTCCCTCTCTCAAAGGTTGAGTACACACTGCAGACAGCACTGATTCATTGAAAGTCAAAGAGTGTAGCTACCCGAACAGTATTTTTGATTTCCTAAGTCTTCAGACCAATATGTTAAAGGTCTCTTCTTATTCTTTAATGTAATGCTGCACTGCAATGTTAAGTCACCTTTTATCATGTTTATATAGCTTCTTTCCCTTAATTGCTGTGACAAATTCATTTGCAAAACCTGTCTGAGGTAGCTTGTTCACTTTCTGCGTGGAAGAAAGGTGTTCTTTCTCAGCAAGTCCTAAAAACAATCCAAGTCCACAGAATCTTGAGTGAGAATTATTAGTGTCTAAATCTGCTCTGTACTTGTCATAAAATTCTGTTCTGTAATTCTGTGCTTGGGTAACTGGGTCACTAGATAAGATTGACAACAGCATCGGCAATGAAGGGTTTTAAGCTGGAAACCAGAGAAGAAAACAGAGCAATTTCTTTCAAGAGAAATTACACTGATGTTATTTGTTATTGGTGCAGTTAAAGATCTGTCAGGGTTTCCAGTTTAAAACTTGCCTCTCTAGAAGATTAAAACCATGTATTTCAAGGCAGAACTTTTAATGCAAAGAACCTTTTTCACTGCTGGCTCTCTAATGCCTCTTTGTTCTGGGAAGAGCTGGAAAACATTTGTAGTGGGTTGTCTTCCTAATATCTCCAAAACAGAGAAACTGTTCAGGACAGACTACATTCTGTGATGACATTCCTGGTGCTCTCTGAATTGAGTAACCAATATATGGTCATTGATCAACCCCAGCCTTACACCTGCACCTAAGAAGTGCTATGCCTGAGTAATTTTTAAAGAAAACAACTTTATTTCAAATCTAGAAGGTGCTTCAGAAATACCTTGAGGCTTCCTATTTGAAGAATGTGACATTTGACAACATACTAGTTTGGAAGAGCACAATATTTCTTTCCATTAACTACTCAAGTGGCTTTGAAAGTGAAAAGCTAGAAAATATTAATATTTTCTCAAGTATTTTTTTCCATATTATCTGTGTGAGGTAAATTATAAGTGTGAGTTATCACTGGGATGACTGTTATTCAGCAGTGCCAAAGCATTGATAGAGATGTTCAGGTTCAAGTGTCTCTCGGGGTATTTTGGTAGATTGTTGGCTGGTGGAATTGGACCCTTCCATGTCTTTCCACTGCCTGCTAAAGGTGGTTTCAAAGTCTTTGCCGGTAAACACTTGAGTTCTCTTTAACAGTTTAAAAAAATGCATATTGGCAGCATGAAAGTAAGAATTTTGAGATGTGCTTTGTTTGAAAGGGTCAATTTATATTTGATTTGAGGTTGTTTGGTTTGCTTTTTTTCCTGCTTGTGCTATTTCGCCAGGCTCATCATGTCATGACAGTCTGTCAGCTCAGAAATTAGTGTTTATATGGGCTGGTGTTTTGGACAGAATGAAAAGAACAAGCAAAAATAGGGAGGGTACAGAAGAGACTGTAGCAGTGAGGGTCATGCTTTCAGCTTCCCCAGGGATCCAGACTTGCCTTGTTTGTCCTTGTGTAGTTCTGATGGAAAATGGGAATGAAAATGAGAAACACGAAATTATGGCCAAGATCTTTTTTTCTTTTTTTGGTGCCATGACTGCAGTGCATGCCCTCTATCTGAGTGTCAGTGTGTGAACTAAAAACCACTGCGAATCAGCTTTGGCTTTGCCCTGCCGTTGCAATAGCCATGCAAGCCATGACACAATCTATTTAATCTTGGTTGTCTGTTGCAGATCATGAACAAAATGGATTTCCTGAGTGCAGCACAGGAAATATGGGAAACTCGTACCTTTTTTATTTTTTGCTTTCTAAATTCACAGCAGTTTACAGCAGGCTCTAAGCCTACATCCTAGAAACGCTCTCGGACAGAAGGGAAAGAAATAGGCTGTGCAACAAAAGTCAATAGTTAGAAAACTGCCCTTTATCAATTGACCACAGCTCATCACCTTGCTATTGCCAAAACCTGTTAGGATGTTATGTACAGAGCATGTAAACTAAAAAAGCAGATGCAGGCACAGTGACATTGGTTGCAGTTTCAGAGTTCATGGTGTCACGTTGTAAGAAAAGTTCTACGGCTTACAGAAATGAAGGGTGCGTTGTTTTGTGCCTGAGAAACCTTGGTGAACTTAGCCTACCGCATAATGGTGATACAGGTTTGCCTGGCTTAGGTTTCCATGGAGATTTCTTATACCTAATGAACATAGGTGGATTTTGCAGATAGATATTCCTTTAGCTAATCTTCTTTTGTTTACTTCTTTTGTGTGTGACGAGTAAAAAGGTGTTGTGGGTGGTTTTGTTTGGTTGTGGGGGTTTTGGTGGTTGGTTGGGTTTTTTTCCCTATTTGGTGTTAACCAGATGCAATCTGTGAGGTGCTTGCAGGTTTTTCTTCTTTTTGGAGTGAATATAGAGGGAAGCAGCTGTTCTGCTCACTCTATGTGCATGTGGAGAACCAACTGTAAGTTCTATACCAATGACTTTTCCTACAAGCTCCATAACCTCTTTTGATAACTTACATGTGCAACTCAGCCTGGTAATCATCAGACAGGACAGAATTTGTGCCCTCTACCCATCTGAGGTGACAGCTTTGCTTCACTTGTCATGATGAAAGCTGATGTACACTTCCAACTTTCACTGCTAGCAACAGGCAAGTGAAACTCTGGTTGTACATGTTTTATGGACAATCTTGATTTCCATTAAATAGAATGAGTTGCTCAAGTATATGACAAGTGCAAGGCCCTACACCTAGTCGGAGCAATCCCAGGCACAGCTACAGGTTGGGCAGAGAAGAGATTCAGAGCAGCCCTGCAGAGAAGAACTTGGGGGTGTTGGTCAATGAGAAAATGAACATGAGCCGGCTGCCGTGTGCGCTCACAGCCCAGAAAGCCAACCGTATCCTGGGCTGCATCAATCAAAAGGAGCGTGACCAGCAGGTCAAGGGAGGTGATCCTGCCCCTCTACTCTGCTCTCCTGAGACCTCACTTGGAGTATTGTGTGCAGTTCTGGTGTCCCCAGCATCAAAAGGACATGGAACTGTTGGAACAAGTGCAGAGGAGGGGCCACAAGGATGATCAGGGGACTGGAGCACCTCCTATATGAAGATAGGCTGAGAAAGTTGGGGCTGTTCAGCCTGGAGAAGAGAAGACTGAGTGGAGACCTCAGAGCAGCCTTCCAGTATCTGAAGGGGGCCTGTAGGGATGCTGGGGAGGGACTCTTCATTAGGGACTGTAGTGATAGGACAAGGGGTAACGGGTTCAAACTTAAACAGGGGAAGTTTAGATTGGATATGAGGAAGAAATTCTTTCCTGTGAGGGTGGTGAGGCACTGGAATGGGTTGCCCAGGGAAGTTGTGAATGCTCCATCGCTGATGGTGTTAAAGGTCAGGTTGGACAGAGCCTTGGGTGGCATGGTTTAGTGTGAGGTGTCCCTGTTCATGGCAGGGGGCTGGAACTGGATGATCATAAAGGTCCTTTCCAACGCTAACTCTTCTGTGATTCTTTTCTTTAACTGTTTTCTGTTGCCTTTCACGGTGTTACCAAGCACAACACTGTGCTGCTTTTCCTTTTTAAAATACTAACAGATAAGTTGTTGCAAAGACACTCGGAGAATGTTTGGAAATGAACAGCCTAATGGTGTGCATCTCTCTTATGACTTTCTTCTCACTCATCCAAGGAGGCACTGACTCACCAGATGTTTACAATGTAATGGTAATCTACCATTATTTTGCTGCTTTTATGACCATGTTATTAAATGCTAGTAAGCCTGAATGCATAAGGTTTGAGGGCATATTGGAAAGTGGTTGGCTATGGAATAACAGAAAAAGGTATAGCTTTTGGAGACTGTTCTACTGGGCTGGAGAAGTTTGGTTATGTGAAAGTGGTACTAAGAGGAGGAGTGGAATGAAAGATAAGCAGAAGCTGTGAAGTGAGATGATAGATAATGGTGTCGTCATAGACAGAATCAGAACAGAGTAATTGATGTAGGAAGCAAAGTTCAATTTTAGACACATTTTATCAAATTCAGATACATGCCTAAATTTTAATAGCAGGCAGCTTTCTTCCTCCTTCAACAAATGTTACATCAGATCAGGCTGGTGGGCTGTACACAGCTTGTTCTTTGTTAGCCTGAACCATAAACGTATTTGTTTTAAAAATTAAACCTTAGTAAAAGCCCTTACTAAAAAGTTAAAAAAAAAAAGTCAGTCACACCATTTCAGAGGAACTTAAATTCTTATTTGCACGTTCATGGATAAAATGGGGAAAGATTACATCATATTGCAGTTAAGTCAAACAGGAGGTCAAACATTGTCAACCAAGTATTTGAGATGATTTAGTGGGCATAGCAAAGCTGTTGTTAATGTAGAACTTCTGAATTTAATGTTTTATTCTTATCTGTGATATGCTCTGGCATTGTATTCATCTGTCTGTTAGAAATTCTTGGCTATTCTGGAAGAGCAGCAGTCCTTCAATGCTGAAGTAGTGTTGTTACTGTTAACCACAGCATTTAAGTACTCATGTACTGAGAGCTTTGTTGAAATGTTTTTCTTCCTGGCCTTGTGAGACTGACAATGGTTACCTTTCTAGTACCTTTGGAGAAAGTGACTTAGGAAAGTGAATTATCTTAGCTAATTGAGTATGGAAAGTATAAACCTGGTATTATAGCAAAGAACTTTCTGATACTGAACTGTTGTTTTTCCTGCAGATGTTCTTGTGTTGTCTTTTAGAGTATGAAGCAAAAATGGTGATATAAATGAGACTATAGATAAGACATATGCTTATGGAATTATGTTTTAAGACCAGGCTTTTTTTGTTTAAGAGTGGTAGTCTTACTTTGTAACATGAGTATTAAATGTTAGGTGATACTCCTGACCTGAGCCTAACTACATGAAAATGTCATGTGGTATAAAAATACAGGTTTTATGATCACTAAATTAGTTTGATATATCTGTGGAACAGCAGCTAACCAGTAAGGTCCACACAGTCTCCATGCTATTAAGTTCCAAACAGTCTAATCAGTTTCAAAAGTTCAATTTCTGTTCCTAAAGGCTGCTTCTGTAATGAATGAAAGGAAGCATAGCAAATGGAATAATGCATTGTTACTAAGGTTTTAGTAAACTTGCCAAATGTCAGGCTGCTGGTACAGTCATGGTGCATTACACGTCTGTGATTACAGCTTGAGTTGTCAGTATAGCGAACTGCAATGCTCACCTAGGTTTGGGAATTGATCTGCAATATCATGCCTGGGACAGGAGAGAAGTGCATTGCAAAGGTTATACTTTACAGGGAATATGCAAAACTTAGATTTTTAACAGATTTAATGTCTGCTTCTCTTAAATAGTACATACAAGTACTTTGTTGGCTATGTAACCAAAGCAATAGATTATTCCTTATGTTTGAAGAACCTGGCTCTCCCCTGTCTGCAGTGTGACAGTTAAATCACTTGACAACTGAAAGCATTTCATCAAATGGCTACTTTTGGGAGAGAACAGGGAAAAACATTTTGATATTGGACTAGAAAGGCTATGTAAAAAATTATTACTGTTTATGGGTGTGATCAGTTTAGAACTTGCATTGAAGAGTAAAGATAATGCTGTTTGTAATTCATGGATGAGTTTCTGATTATACTGTGTCACTCTGATAGCACAAAGAAATGTTAATGCTGATCTTATCAGACACTGGTGGATTTCTCTAATGTCACATTCAATGGAGTTATGTCAGGAATGAGTATTTGTGTACCAGTAATGGAAGAAATTGTTTCAGGTGGGAAGGCTGAGCTCTTTTGTACGTGTGGAACTTAAAAACCATTCTGTGTATGTGATCACTATTAGGAAGTGGTAAGTATTTCATTAGGGGCAGGAGAACATGAACAATATGGAGACTTTTATATTTGGACAAGAGAAAAAATAATCAGAACTGATGTAGAAATGCAGAACTAAAATTGTAGATAGATTGGATTGTGCTCGTTTCTAGGAGGGGTAATATTTTTATAGATCAGTTTTACCCTAAATGATGCCAAAAGCACTTTGCAGGCTGAATGTAGAAGTATGAACCATCCCTGGTTAGCTGCAGTCGCAGAGCAGAGCAATACTACCTGAGAATCCAGGACAGAAAGTGATGAAGAATAATGTATCCAGTGGAAAAAGGAGAGGTGAACGTAAGTGAGCAGACAGCAGATGAAGCAAATGGCAGTTTAGCCAGGATACGTTGCTAATTCCCTCCAAACTCTGCATGGCAGAGGAAGAATCGTCTTTCTCACAAAGAAAACAATATCTTCAGGGTAAGTTGATTTCAATGAAGAACATAGCCTATGGTGTGATATATTCCAATTTAGGGACGGGTTTCAAATTGAAGGAAGGCATGTAGCAGTGAGGGGGGAAAGGGTAATAAATGAAGCTTGAGTTTGGCTTGCAGAGGAAAACACATGTAAAATATAATTGGTGGCGTTCTGCTTTCCTTGAGACTGTAGAATGGTGTGTCTCAACTTGCAAGTAGTGGACAACAGCACTTACCATGGCTAGGGTAGCTTCTCAGTTTTCGTGGGATGCCTATAGAAAAGGTGTTGAATGCACAACAGAGCTGGGGGGTAAGGGGGGAGACTGTAATCAGGGAGAAAAGGACTTAATGGAACGTTACTGTATTCTTTGTAGTATAATGTGACCTTTCCATTAAACTAATGTTATACTATTTGCACAGGAGAGCTAAAAGAGAGGACTTTCAGGGGACAATAGTCAAGTTAATTAGGCAGCTATGTAACTGTCACTCTTCATTAAAGGCTCAAAAAGCAGTGTATGGGGACTGGAGCTATAATGTTACTTTGGATTCTGTTAATCTTAAAAAAAACCAACAAGTTTGTGTTATTTGTGAGGACTAGGCTGTGACATTGTTTGGGGTATTGTAGCCTGGATCCTGTTTTTCTGATGTATTAAGAGGGAGGCTTTAACTTAATTCCTCAATGACTTACTGATAAAAGGTTTATGCATCCTCTCTGCTAATCTAAAGGCAAAGGCCACAGTCCTTATTGGTGTGGAATATTTAAATACATCATATGCCTGTCTGTCAACCTCAGTGGAGTAATCGTGGAGTAGGGCACAGTTCTTCAAGTGAAACACTCCTAGATTTTGATCTGCAAGAATTTAACTTCATGCATACCTACACGGCTTTTTTAAGGTTCAAAAGATGCTTCATGAAGCTATTGTGATGTGAATCCATAATTGCTCATTCATGCAATACATTCATTACAAGTATGCCTTTTTTTAAGGATGACTTTGACTTTTTTAGTAAGCTTACTTATTCATAAAAGGCAAATTCTAGATGTATTAATTTGGTGTCCAGATAACAATCCATATGTTTGAATTAAAGCAAAGCTGTTAGGGTTATTTGGAATATTTTCTCTGCTGCAATTAAAGTTAGGTTGCAGTAACATACAGAACCCACTGAAGCCTCTGGCTAATTCTAGTCACTGTGAGTGCTCTCTGCTGTGTCTTTTGCCTAGAGCTAATGCCTGTGGCACTTCTGGGAGGGTGAAATCATGTCATTCCTCATCTGTTAGAGCAGTCCTTGGACTGCAGCACTCGGACTAAAATGTATTTACTTCAATAGTTTTGTCCTTGATGCTTCATTTCTCTCCTGCAGCTACAACCAATGGTTTCCAGTGATCAGATAGCCTCATTTGTCTTCCATGCTAAGGATCCTGATCAGTCCAGGTGGCATCATTTGGTCCCATTATGTATCAACATTTCCCTCCTAGTGCTTCAGGAACCCAGTGTTTTTGATCTCTGCTTCCAGTTGATTCTTCCCTTTCTCCTCAAAATCATTCTTTAGCTGCTTGTACCCCTTAAATCTGTTAGCTCCCAGTTTAGATAGATGAAGACTTACAGCTTTATTAGGTAACAAATGATCCTCATAGCTAATTGCTTGCCCTGCTGTTTGGGGAGCTATTTATTTTAATAAATGAAGCTATCTCATAACTATAGCCTAAAAATAGAGGGCAGACATCATCTTTTTTGCTGGAGAGTTAATGGCAGGAAGTCAAACCTGTCAACATCTTGACAGGTTTAGGATAAGACTTTACATATGGTTGATTCCCCCATGACTAGTCTGATACCTTGTGTATTTGTGTTACTGTCTGACCCCAGCTGGCAGGGGTCATCCTGATCTGTGGTCTGCTAACTGGCTATGTTGGATATGTCAGAGAGGCTATGACACAGGTAGTGGATGTTATCTTGTGGAGCCTACATGCAAAACATTCCCCACTAAAAAACACATGAAAGCTCAGCAGCAGTGTTCCCCTCCTGTCATATAACGTACTGCCTGACGCATGCCTGAACACAGGGGAACAGGAAACAGGAAGGGTCTGTAGGTCTGGGCATAGGTAACTTAGGTCTAGTACTTTCTTTCAGTTGTGATGATAATGGCAGGTTCATTGGCTGGCTGATGAAGAATGGTGTGACTGCCAATTGGTTCACTGTGGTCAAGTGTGACAGCCTTAAGCCACAACGTAGCGGCAGTTTGGCGATGGCAAAGATTTTTGCTCAGAACAGACTGAAACAGATGGATTGTGATCCATGTTCAGCATGACAGTGTGACTGAATTTAAAGAGAATTTATACTCCCTTCTTGAATGTTTTCTAGAGCTGGTATTTACTGCTCTATTTAGTGTTCATCAGTTATGCCAGAGCTACAAGTATCTGACTTTCATATAGTCCATTTATTACATTGACAAAATACTTGAAAATCTATAATAATTGTCTTGTTATTAAAACCCAAACATATTCCAGTCCAATTCCATTGTAATGGGTTTAAAACTTGGACCTGCTTCCCCTCTAGTTCTGGACTTGTTTTCCAAAGTGGGCAGGTTGTTCAGCTGTACAAAGGAAGCCTTTTCTCTAAGGCAGTTTCTCAAATATGTGGTGCTAACGCAGCATTAGCTTAGATCATGTGGTAAAAATATTCTATCCTTTATGCTGCTTTACATTATTGATACTTTGTCTTAGGGTTACATATTTAAGCACTGAAGAAACTAAGAGCCTTTGTACGAGAACAGAAACACATTAAACTTTCCTGTGAACACTTGCAGCGGGTGATAGGTTATCTACAGATATCTACCACACAGTGCTTCAATTTTTTTACTAGGTTACCCTGAAATGTTAGAAGTTAATTCCTAGAGTCAGTGTCAGCCAAACTGACAGTAGATCAAAGCTGGGAGACAAATTGCTCATTACAGTTGAGGGAGCTGAATGCTCTGTGCAGACAGCTGTACGATCACTGGAGGCTTCTTGGGCACTTCACCTGCAAGCTCTGCCTCCATAAATGCTCCTATTGCTGGTGAAGCTCATAGGTGGATTTCTGTAAAATAAGCTTATTTTAACCTTCCGTCAGAGGCATTGCTATGTTTTGGAATTGTTATTTGTTTGCTTGGATTTGTTTCCTGTCACCCTGTTTAGAGCTTGTGTCACTATGCAACAGCCTGTGCTATAAACAATGATGTTAATCCATGAAAAATGAGAAATTAAACCTTGGCAGTATCCTAGTGATCCCTATCCAGGTTCATCAGATTAAAGATTTATTTTTATTCTGACTTTTTCTAAAAGCTCAACAGTATGGAATCCTTTCAGCTTTGCTATCTGACACTCAGAAATCACTCTTGCTGACAGGGTGCTCTCTTCAGCTTTCAGTGAAAGCAGATCAAAACATTAAAACAAAAACCACCACAAAACCCAAACCAAGAACAGACGACAAACCTTTTCCAAACAGGCACTTTGCTATCACTTTGCTATTTCCATTAGCTCATCAGAAGTGTTTCAATCCTTCCCTTTTAAGAAAGCTGCTTTCAGTAAAATATTGTGTATGCAAGTTTTTTCCCTTAAGGTATTTCACTTTCAGCTGTTCTCCTAAATTAATGTTAGCTTATATTATCAATGTGAGATCTGAATTGGTGCGTGACAGGAACTGGTGAGTCAGAGCAAGTTAGCTATGTAAGATACAGGCTTTGGAGTGAGGCTTTCCAGCACCTATTGGTTGCAACATTAAAGTATGAATGTAAGTCTTTATGCTGTTTCGCTCTGAGGTCAGCTGGAAGACACTATTGCTTGAGAACAGTGATTTGATGGCAATGTGACATACAGCCTTAAAACTAATGGAATACAAAATAGGAAATCAAAACAAAGATAATGCTTAAGGAGAATGGGCCACAGATGTAATGCAGTCTGTGTGTGCAGCTGGCACAGCTATCACAAAACACTTCTGAAAATAGCTGTCCTTTGGAAAGTCAAGTTCTGGCACTTTAGCTGTGGCTTATTCCCTTATGTGTCACATGTTAGCATTTGGACTGGCTTTCTTTTACAAGAATTGTAGAGTAGTTCCTAAATATTAATATTTTAAAGTCAGTGATAAAATGATACAGGGCTTTATTTGCAGATAATATTCTCACAGATTTGAGTAGGTTAACTAATTTAATCTGATGATCCAGCCTACACTAGCTACAAACAAGGAGAATGTGTGTCTGTGCATGCTTAAGTTTTACTATAAATTAAGAATGCATAGTAAAGAGAGGGTGTTTTTAGTACAGCATGTTCCATCTAAAACTCTTGTAGAGCTGTTTGCTAGTAGCTTGGTATAGCTATAAAGGGTGTTTTGGACTTTGTATCAAGATTAAAGAATACTCTGTAATCTTGCAAAAGTATAGCCACAGAGATCTTTTTCTTGACATGTTCATCTATCTCATGTTATCATGGGTAAAGTTGGTGCCAGCCAGTCTGTAGATACACATTAATTGTGCTGTTGCAGTATGGACCATATTCATCCCTGTCAAAATACGGATTCAGTTAAGATCTTTATCCCAGCAGAGAATTTGACCCTTTGACAAAAATATGTGTGAGATTAAACCGTGTTTCAGAATTTAGTTATCTTTGTTTGTTAACTGTGTATTTTCAGTTTACCCAGGGAGAATGTGCATTTATATCGCAAACATTATGTATTTTTTTTGTTTGTTGCATGTAAAGTGTTACTGAAAAAATATTTTAAGAACTATTTAAGCATCTTTACGATCTTAGTCTTCAATTTGCACCCAAAAATGCATGTTTGTTTTAGGGAAGCAACAGAAGTGGCTGCCTGGAAAATAACAATGGAACTGTCAGTCCCATATTGTGACGTGCATGTGGGGAAAAGATGACTTTAGGGCTGGCAGATGCACTCTGTTCATTTTACAGGTCATTAAATTTCTCATTATACAAACTCAATCATCTAAGTTTTTAAAATATGATTTAGAATATCCAAAAGATTAGACAGTGTGGAAGATAAATGTAGAAGTTTAAATTTTGAAAGACAAAACAATTTGAAAAACTGATGAATGAATTCCATAATGATCCTACTATATTATTCTCATTGCCTAGCTACTCCATATGGAAGGTTACATTCTGACCTTAGCCATATCACTGCCAGCAGAGCAACACCAAATAAAGATCTTGTATTTGCCAGTCTGTGTAGAGATTCTGATCAACCTGTCAGCATTCTTAGATGAGAAAAAAACCCCCAAAACTTCCTCTCTTTCTCCCTCCTCCCTCCCTGAACTGAGTGTAAGGTTTGTTTGCCAAAAGCCTGAGATAACAGCTACCACTTTAGAAAAAAAGTGCTTAGTTTTGATAACTATTGGCCTGTGGAATAATTCACTTAGATTTCTTCCTTGGAAAGCAATCTATTGACATGGCTATCCTCCACACAAGTGTTCTTAGGAAAGCTGTAGTTGGGAGGAAGTGATGTTTAATCAGCTGAGTTTTTTGTTAATGTTGGCTTTTCCATTATTTTCTTCCCCAGAAATGTGAGTCATTATGATCCTGTAATAACAACATTTAGAGTGAGTGCCGCTAGTGAGCTGAGAAGATACAAGTGAAACAATTGCTCTAACAAGTTCAGACTTACTCTTTTACCATACATTTGACACTTTCTCCTCCAATCACAAAATAGCTGTCCGGTCTTGTCAACGCCTTCAGGCTGCTGTTACTTGAGGTTTAGATATTACTCAGTAAAAAAAGAGCTATGAAACAGAATAATATCTTAAGCATTTATCCTAAGCCTAAGATACTGCTATTTCACTAAAATGTGTCAGTTTCACAGCTAATTCTATATCACCCACATGGATTGTCCAGAAATTAGATTCTTGACACATTCTTAAGACTTCTCAGACCTTTAAATAAAGTAAGTACAACCTTTCACACTGGAATTATGCCCAGTAATTTGACTCCAGGTAACAGGAAAATTCTCTAAGCCCTTTCTCTTTTTTTTTTTTTTTCCCCAACTCAAAGCCAGGTGGATGCAATGAATTCTAATAAACCTCACTCACATAAGCTATTGGGTGTTCTGAGCCATTAGTAAAGCGAAAATCACCCACATAAAGCTGCAAATTTTGAACTCCACATTCATGCATGAAAGAGGTTTTCTAAAAGAAGTTACGGAAGTCACTGTCTTGGAGCTGAAGCTTTTGGGACTGATCCACTGTGTGTTCTGTTTGCAAGGCAAACCAGGGCTTACTTCTGCATCCCCAGTTCCTTGCAGAGGTGAATTTAACCCTAATAAGTTGCTCATTCTACAGGTTCTCCAAGGCCAAATAAAAGGACTTTTTCTTTCTACGCCTTTCCTGTAGGTGCTTTATGTGACCAGGGACAAGTTGCTTATTATGTTCTGCCTTCATATATACAGAGGGGGTAATACCACACTCCTACTTCACAAGAATGTTGCGAGGATTTATGTGCTAAAGGTGGTAAACTGTGAAACAGTAGTTTAGTAATGGGGACCATGTGTGTGTTATGGATAGGCAGGCTTTGGAGTCTTCACTGCTGCTGGGTGCTGTTGTAGCCCCTGTGGACTGTGTCCCACCCATCACACTCCGTGCCTAGCTACACATTTGTGAAATGAAGCCAACTTCATTCCCACACTTGGGAATGAAGCCAAAGGGGAGGCAAGGTCTTGCTCTGGTTTATTAGCACACTGACAAGAATAATTGCAGAACCTTAAATAATTCCTACACTGGTGCTAAGTAAATGAAAGCCAGCCTGGGAGAAACCATGGAAGTCCAGAAGGAGACAGGAGGTTTTGGGGATTTTTCTTTTTCTGATCCCTGGGTAATGACGGGACAACTTGAAATTCTAACAGTGAAGTGTTAATAATCTTCACAGCTGAGAACAGGGAACAGTGGCCAAACCCAGCCATTCACTTCTGCATGACTTTTGTTTAATGAACTAATATCCTTCACCCTCTTTTCTTTTGTGAGAGTAGTGCTTTGTTCTTCAAACAGCTGTGCCTTAGTTTTGTGCAATGTTCAACTTTGGTGTTCTTTGTCCTCTCTCAGGTGGCAGGCATTGTGCTTTCTATTCCATGGGGCTTATTGATTTGGTCAAAAGTAATTAAAGAGATAATTTGCTCTCAATTACATTTCCCTGAATTTCCTGAGGCTGTAACTCTGCTCTCCAGCTGTGCCCTCCCCCAACTCCTGGTCAAATTAACTTTGTTCTCGCTATGAAATAAAGCAGAATAGCATGTGCTTCTTTTGTTGTTGCTTTTGGATTGAATAGAGACTCTGTGCTGTAGCAGATATTGATCTGACAATTTTATTAGGTGCTCCTGCCTTGGTTCATGAACTTTCATGGGTTTAGCCTAGCATTCCAGCAAGAAATCCTGTGTTAGGCTAGCAGAAGCAGGAAACTGATTTTTAGAGATGTTTATAGATGTTTCTACTTTGAGTGTCCTTTGTGCCTAAAGGGTTGTTTTCACCACTTTTGCAACCTATTCTAAGCTCTATTAAATGCAAGAAGCTCTACTGTGGTGAAAAAGGGTTTTTCTTCTTTCCGCTAAACACAGACTATGTTAATTTCTAGTAGAGTGGATTTTTGGCAGTCCAAAGTATCTATGAGATATTTGTAATTCTGTCTTCAATAGGGGCAAATATCTAGAAAACATTAGCTAAGGCTGAGCAATGTTATCATTGCCAATATGCACCCAAAAATATGCATAAAGGGCCTTGGCAGTGTTGCATATACCTTAATCATTTGCACATTGCCCAACATGGAACGGATGGAATAAACAATACCAAGCTATTCGAGCTAGTTTTGTTATGAGAACAACAGTTTTGCTGTACATAGGTTTTCCATCACTATAGTATCTGAATACTTCATAGATCTTAATGAAAGTGAAATGTTATTTTTCCCATTTCAGGTACAGGAAGTAGAGGCACAATGAATTTATACTAAAATTCATTGTAGTCAAAGAAAAGAAAAAAGCTTCTGCTAGCTCAGATAAGGTGTTAAATATTTTATTTAGGAAGTCAGAGGAGATTTCTGAGATAAAATTGAATCTACTTATTCCAAATTTCATTGGTATGCCTTCACTAGCTGACAACCTTCCTCTCACTTTTCAGCTGTCTCCTTCCATTCTCCTGATATGTCTATACAGACAGTAATGAGTTCACTGAAGTGCAGAAGGAGACCTACCAGGACTGGAACTCCCTCGCTCATTAAAACTACTCCTGACAAAACAGTGGGATAAGTGCCCCTTTCTGTTGATGGCAGCACCATTTCTGACCAGAGACCAAGGGTAGGCAATTGCTGTGAAGCTCTGATCAAGTGCTCCCCTTGGCAACAGACATTCTCAAATGTAAAGTGCTTTGCATTATTGATATGCTACAGCACAACCTTAATGAATCAGGTATCTTGTCTTTGATGCTGATACACATTTATATCTCCAGATTTAGTTGTGGCTTTTGGTTTTGGCTTTTGTTTGTTTGGTTTTTTTGTTTTGTTTTGTTTTTTAAGCTGAAGCACTATAATAGCATTACTCTTAAAGGAATCTTAATTTTCTGCAATAGTCCTTTGTCTTGGAACCTCTCTTGTTTCACTGTAAATTCCCTTTGGTCCTGGTGTCTGTTCTGTGTTCCCACTTTCTAGTGAAAGGGCAGAAAGGGTCAATATTGAGTAGCAGCAATAAAAGAAGAAATGGGGGGAGGGGGATGCGGTGGGAAATCGGAGAACTCAGCTAGATTACTGCCTTTAAAATTGAACATTTAGAATGCTACTTGCAGCACAGCAGTAGTCATCTCTGTAATACTTCACAAAAGCTTTCTAAACATTTTTGTAGTACTAAATATATTTCACCAGGTTGATCTTGCGTTTGGGGGTCTAAATGTTGGCTTCTTATGAGACTGCACTGCTTTATTTTCATCAGAAAGCATTCACTGTGTGTGAATGGAATCATAATGTTCCTATTCAAGTGATACATTAGAAGGAAGAAGAGTGCAATAAGTGTGTCAATCTGCTAGGTTTGGAAATAAGTTACAAACTTACTGAGTTACCAAGAACGCACTTTGATTCCCCATCCGTGGCTGGCATATGTACCACCAGCTCAGGCTATTGCCCTGAAAAGACTTGGAGAAGAACCCTGGATATTCTTCAGCGTTACAGAATGACATCTGCAAAGGTGTCAGGTGTGTAAAATAAAGAGAATGTTTAATAAAAGGAAAGGTTTTTCAGAGTTCAACCATTTTTAATCACCAGAACTATTTAGTAGAGAAAATGAATGTACTTGGGAAATGTTAGGCTAAAGTCCAGAGTCTGCAGGCAGTGGGTTTCAACTGAACAAGCTAATTAAAAGAATTCGTTCATGCCAAAGTACTTAAAAAGCCTAAAATTTAAGATGAAGAGGAAACAAAGATCTGTCTAAGGCAGGAGGCAGCAATACCAAAGCACTGAGAGGAGTCCCCTCACCCCCTGGCCCCACGGAAGCCCAGCGCTGGGCAATTGGGTGACATCGGGCTCCACCTGCTGCAGTATTGCTGCAGTGTTGCTGGAGCTCGTTTTACCTGGAGCTGCTGGATGGGATCCCAACAAAAGTGACCATAATCATTTGCATGAAAAAGTTTGGGTCATCTCCTCATGTAATCTCACTTTAACATAATGCTTCATATATCACTATGATTTTTTTTGTTGTTTTTATAATTATGGTTTCTTACATATGGAGTTGTGTGCGGTTTTGTTACTTCACTCTAATGAAAGCAGGAAATGATCACTGAAGCAGGTCTTTTGATGGCTTAAAAGCAAATACAATGAACTATGGTGAGAGTCTTCATAAGCTGGAAACACTAAAAAAACAAATCCACCACTGAAACTCCAAAGATTGTTCAGATTGTCATGATAATATATTGAGTTTAACAAATTAGATGGAGCAGTGTTGTTTTCTCTTCACACTGCAAATTGAGTTGTACTGTTCTATAATTATGTACTGTTACCATTTTAAGCTCAAATTGCACCTTTTCAATACATAATGTTGTAATGAAAGATAATGTTGTGGGAAAGGAAGCTATTCCCTTCTGTTTCCTGTGATAAGACAAATTGCATCACATTATCAGTGCCTGAGTGGAGGGGATGGTGTGATACCTCCCCACCCTGAGCAACTGTGGAAAGGTTAGGAAGGTTCATAGCTCTGTTATCCTTTCCTCTGGCTGTCCAGAGAGTGTCAGGAGCAAAGCAGACTGGAAATTGTGCTCTTCCTGGAGTATAAGATGCTTCTGCTCCAGGTCTCTATGTATGTATGTATGTATGTATGTATCTATCTATCTATCTATCTATCTATCTATCTATCTATCATCTACCTATCTATATTAAAACAAATCACACCAGTGTCAGGCTGCTGTGTGCTATTCTCATAGCAGAGATGAGAGAATCAACACCAGTTTATGGTGTTGGGTTTTGTTGCTTATTGCGCTATGGGGTGATGCTGCAGTGGTTGCATTACAAGTGACAAATAGATATGCAATGCTGAGAAGGCAGCCATGTGCAAATAGTAACAGAAAAGGAGAAAGGAGATTGAAGAATGTCCTAATACTTAGAGTTACCTGGACTTTTTATTGTACTTTCAAAAAAGTGCCCTGGTACAAGTTAAACATGGCCCCAAGTATGAAAACCTTCCAGTTTAAAACCAAACTGCTTCTGAACCATCTTCTCTGAAGGCATTTCACCAACAAAGTCATCTGTTCCATCCATCTGGCAGCTTTCTACCTGTAAGAGTGCTCTGAAATTTAGAAGGGTAAATCAGGGTACCAGTAATCATTTGTCTTTTAAGCATTATTTCTGTTCTGGACAGATACTTTGCAGTCCATGTACTACAGGAATGTAGTTACAAATATCTCGGACTTATGCTGAAAATGTTAGGGGGTGGGGAGGGTTTAATTCCTTATACAGGGCTTTGTTTGGCAGCTCATTTCTAAAATCCAGTCTACTTCGGAAGGGCTGTTTTCGCAGATCAAGACATTTAGTATTCAGAATCTGCTTCTTACTACAAATGGTTAAAATAAATAACTTTGATTTGTGGAAAAAACATGCCAAATATATGATGATTAGATTTATGTAGTGGCAAATACTTCAGTTTTGTTTTCCCTGAAGCTCAGTATAACAGACTCTAGATTGAATGCATGCTCATCCCAAGTAATCTGAATAGCATTTCCCACAGGTGAAGTGGGAAATGGAAAAATGATTCCTCTCCTGTTGAGCGAGTGAATGAGGTTTTCTCACTCACTAAGGTGGGGCTCTTGGGTACATCAGTACCCTCTGCATGACACATACTCCGGAGCAGTGTCTATATGCCGTCTGTCTCTGCTGCTGACCAATCTTGGTAAAGTGCACTGCAATTGCATGTAACAGTGGAACCTTCAGACTTCTCTTTGACACCTCATTAGTTCAGCCTTACTCTGGCTACAGAATCTTTTCATTCCAGCTACTTTACTCTGGGTTTGAGTTTGGTTTCTCCCCTTGTTTCCTACTTGTTTCTGGGCTGCCTCATTTATATAAGAACTTTGGTGTCTACAGTTCTCCAGTGGGTAACGATTCTGTTCTTTATGCTTTGAACTTTTGTTCTGCTGAAATGTTGCATAAGAACATAAAATCAAAAATAATTTTGTGCCTTCTTAAGTCAAAATTCCAACAAGCAAAATGCTCTGCTCTTGATTTTTATTTCTCTTAAATACTTGAATGTTCCCAAGCTTTGGTCCATTGTGCAGAAGCTATACAGCATAGCAACTGTTTCATCCACAGCTCTGAGGCTGCTGTGCAGCAGCCTTTGTACGTTGGCTCTGCCCTGACTATATGGATGCACGTTCCTAGGTAGGCCCTGCAGCTTTGCTTGGAATCAATAAATGAGCTCTTTGATCTAAAACTAGTGCAGGAAGAAATGCCTGTTTTCATATCCTTTTATCCTGAGCACTGCACACTACTGAGTGACCTGAAGTCTTTGATTAATCTCCCTATATAATTCTTTTTAATAGGAAGGAATATGTCTTCCTTCCACTTGAATAAACTGATGCTTGAAGGACTTCTAAAGAGTGCTTGTGTTTGACTTCAGGGCTTTTTAGGAATCTGTGCCTTCCTTGTGGGTGAAAGCACAGACCCAAGAATAGTTGTCTATCCACAGTGCATATCTTCAGGGAAGAGCAATTACAGGTAAGTAATTTTCCTGGTTTTGGAAATTGGATTTTCTTTTTATGTTAGACACAGTAGTCTATATAACAGTCTCCCGAGAGAAAAATTACATTTCTCAAAGCATTTAAGTATAGTAATTTAGCAAACATGTATGCATTTTGCACAGCAACTTGTCAGCAGGTACATCAGATGAGAGTCTACTTGTGCACCAGAATTACTTAGTGACACTTTAAGCTTTTTTACAACAGACCAGCCATTATTTTTGCTTTAATTTGCATCTTTATAGAAAAACTTATTTGTCCCACTTAATTTTGAAAATTATGACCTGCTACAGTATGGGTAATTAGCACTATTTCAAATATGGTTTTGTTCATTTTTAGGAGTCAGTGGAAAAAGATGTGCAGGGAAAAACACCCAAAGAAGTGGCTGAAGTTACTACTGACAAGCACTCTTCCAAGCCAGAGGTAAGACCACTGGTGAATCTTTGATTCTGGATGGAGTTAAAGAAGGCAACAGAGAAACATCATGTTTTAATTAATCCTAGATATATTTGCTGAATTAAAGGTTTAAAGCCTTACTGTACTTAAGGAAGCAGCCTTTTGCTGGCTAATGAACATTTCCTAGATCTTAATTTGTAACACTTATGAAGGTATCAGAAGAAATCACTGTGTGACGTGTAGGCTTCTACTGCAATTTGGTAAAAACAGGGTTCTGAAAATTGGGTTTATTTGTTAGTTATGCCATGTGTCAGTTCTAGAAGACTGACCTTTCAACTATATTACAGTTTAGCAAAGAAATGACTGACACATTCAGAATGATTTTCGTTTCAAAATTTCCTATTTTTATAAAAGTACATAGGTCACTATTGCACATCTTTAGATCTCGAAACCCTGAAGCTGAAAGGGCTGTTCCTTTGGGGTTTATGTGGAGCTGCACAAATAAACATTTGTTGAAGATCCCACCTCCACTCAGGTTTTCAGCCTTTGCTTGGTGAGACCTTAATCTTTACTTTCCAATATTGAAAGGCCTGGAGATAATTTTACTGAAATGCCACTTTTTGGTCAGATCAGAACAGTTACTTGGTGAGTCTGTTCTAATTCACCCAAGACTGGCCCAAGTGTATGTTTTATTTGATATGTACTTAGGTCTGTCATACAACACTGCAGACTTAGTTCAGTCTGTGACTGTCTATCCCAAATTAATTCAGGTCTTGTAAAGATAAATAAAATGTTGGAATTAAATTACATTTTAACTTCTCTGTATGGATTTAACAATTTACCTGAATTTAATTTGACAATCCAGCAAGAAGATTTAATTTTTTGTCATACACAGTCTTTGTTAGCTTATTTATAATCTGATCCAGCTCCTTCCTCTTTAGACAATACTGAATGCCAGGCAGCTGATTTCATCACAATTTTTGTATAAGAGAAAAGAATAAAATACAAACAAAAGAGAAAGAATGGTGCATCTACAATTAGATGAAAACTGACAGCTAACACTAATGATTTTTTAAGTTGTTTAAAGCTTTTTTTCTTTAAGAAAGCAAACACAAATGTTAGCCTGACTTCAGCATCCGGTACTGTCTTACCTATCCCAACACAATGTTTAATTTCCTTTTTTTCCTAACTCAAATCAGTCAGGTTTGTTAGAAGCTAACATATTTGAACAGTAAGCTGAAAAGTGCCGTGGAAGTCCTGCTAGGGAGTGCCACTGTGCCAGGTGGTTTACTGCAGAAGCTCTCTGGCTCAACTACCAGAAACATTCACTGACATTCCTTTAGTGTTTTTCTCTTTTCACTTCTGTTACAATTCTTATTTTGATCTACACATCTCATTGAAAAGACTTATTTTGTTTGCACTTTCCACAATGTTCTTTTAAATTTAAAAAGTTATTAAGAAAGGGTTGAAGTGCAGCTCAGTCATATCCTAGAAGCTGTTGATCACAAAGAGCACCAGTTGTCTCAGCAATGAAAACCAGTACTTGGAAGGGGGCCTATAGGGATGCTGGGGAGGGACTCTTCATTAGGGACTGTAGTGAGAGGACAAGGGGTAATGGGTTCAAACTTAAACAGGGGAAGTTTAGCTTGGATATGAAGAAGAAATTCTTTCCTGTGAGGGTGGTGAGGCACTGGAATGGGTTGCCCAGGGAAGTTGTTAGTGCTTCATCCCTGGCTGTGTTCAAGGCCGGGTTGGACAGAGCCTTGGGTGGCATGGTTTAGTGTGAGGTGTCCCTGTCCATGGCAGGGGGGTTGGAACTGGATGATCTTAAGGTTCTTTCCAGCCCTAACTGTTCTATGATTCTATGGTGTGCATAAAGAGTTGAAATAAGAGTTGCAGTCTCTGCAGTAGGTGAGCATTTTCCCTATAGATCCAGCTGAGGTCTGCAATATCCTATTGCATACTTTCCCAGGTGCATAGTAAAGGATCTTTATTTCCTGAAATTAATTTTTCGTGGAAACTTAGGACATTCGTGCACACACAGGACTGCCTCATGGAATACTGTGGGCTGCACTGTAGTCTCTACACACCATCACTATGCTCCCAGTGGATAACAGTTTTAGCCATGCACTTTTTGCACATTGACAACTGCAAAATCGCCTATTTTATTACCTAACACATACAAACCTCTGCATATGCACAGCATGCAATCATGATTCTATGAAGCTGATGCAGCTGCTTTCTGGAAACCCCAAAGGTACTTCTAAGCCAGGGCTAGTTCAACAACAAATACAAGCTTTCATCTCCATGTTTCAGTTCCTTGGCTGCTCAGAAGAACAAATGTTGCAGGCATTTTGAACAATGTACTGAGTTGGTAATTGTAATTCCTTTACCTAAAATTGCTGACCTGGTTTCTCCACTCCTAAAAAAGGAGAGAGAGGGAAAAGAATAAAACTATTGTGTTCTGTGCTCCAAACCCACCTGTGTCTCTGGAGCTTTTCTTACTGTTTTGGTTCCTATAAATGCCAATCTCCCTGTTTTGGGCCCGATTGAAAAATTTTCTGGATTGGGACTTGTACAAGATTTCTCCCATGCATATTTTTCATAGTTTGTTAATGCATAAGCACTCACAGCAGTCATTCCTTAAGCCTGAGCCATTGAACAGTCTCTTCTTCCTGTCTGGTAGTTTAATGAAGCTCCTGGGTGCTTTAACTGCCTGTAAAATCTCTGTCAAACTTGGAGCCAGCCAATGAGTTAAAAGCTGTTGAAACACATGTACACACAGGCATGTGCAGCAGTGTCATGTAAGACTTGTTTACATGCTTGTGAAATGACACAGTGCTGTCCCAGGTGATGACCATCTCAGAAAATATTTGGTGATTAAAATGAAGCCTGAGACTGCACATACCTTCTCTATGCTAAGCTCTTAATTAATACTTGAATATCTGTTTTCAATGTGATCACTTTCAGTCTGATGTACCAGAACCAGTGAAGAGGCTCTCCCCACTTACAGAAACTGGAAAGGAGCTGAGGACTCTTAGTGAATCTCTAGCCAGCTCAAGGTGAGGGAATCCAGAGCACACAAACACGGGCCAGTCAAGGCTGAAGGAATCTTTGGTTCTGCAGTGGCAGCAGTTGAATTATAGGTGAAATGATCAACGGTACTAACAGCTTCAAAAAGATAGTTTACAATTTCTCTTTTACAGGCTTTATGTATACTCAAAATGTTGTCGGTCCTGTATAAGGAATGATTGTTTGATAACTCTATGTTAATACTATATTGTTTCACTGTTCATTATGAAGGTGATTGTTACTTCTTTGCAGACTTTTGCATAACACAGTGCTGTGCCAGGATTTGGTAATAAAGTAGTCAAAAATGAGCAATTCTAGGACATGTAATGTCCATTATGTGATAGAAAATCACAGTGAAAATATCTACCAATATTATAGAAACATCTGCATGGACTCATTTGGAGTATACCAACTGAAGGCTCAGAAAGATGCTGCCATGCAAGGAAGAGATTTTTGTGCCCCTTATCTGATGGGTAATGAGCTGTTAGGATGGGATGTGGATTTGTGATCCCATATATACCTTTTAGCCAGCCGAGTTTGGACAGCAACTCTTACGTTATGGGTCTGATTGTAGAAAACAGCTGAGTCTAACAGGCTTTAGCAAAGTGTGCCTGCTATTTAGGCACTCATTCTCTCAAATGTGCTTAGGCTCTGTTGTCACCCATTTTTCAGCATTGGCACTGCAGGCGGTACTATAGTTGACAAGGTTGAAGCTTCAATATGTTTTTCTGTTGCAATTGCACGCTCTGATTGCACTCACAACTTGCCTACGGAGACCATTCACTCTATTTTCTCTCTTTTAGCTTAAACAGTTGCTAAACTGAATAATAAACCTTGCAGTCAGTGACTCCAAGGTTTTCTAAATTTCCCTGGAACCTTCTAGCTTTCTTGATGTGAGTGTTAAGCTAAGAAATGAGATTCATTTGCAACTGAAACAGCAAGCAGTAGTACAAAAAGATGATTTACATCTGGCAAGCTTTAGTTACAGCCTGCTGCAAATAAAACTGATAAATTACCACTGCCAGCCCCAGCAGGGTACAAATTGCACACGTATTTACAGGTTTCTAGACTTTAAGTCTTTGAAGAGCATTCACTAGGTAAAAATAGTGGAATTAAGGTAAGCAGTTAGACAGACATCTATATAAAAACTTCATAATTAGGTTAAATCTAAGCAAATGTAGCAGTCAAGACAACACAATATTTGATCAGCGTAATATGTTGAAGATAAATTGGGCTCTTGCACTGTTTGACTGAGATTAACTGCATAAAAATCAAGGAGGTTAGAGAAAAAAGAGCTTCTGCTGTAGAGGAATCAGAACTTCACATTTCGTAATAATGTAGTGGTTGTAAAAATTTGGAAATATTTAAATCAGAGCAATTTCTAAGTTTCATACGAGTTACTTGTGATAACACTGTATTCTACATTCTTCCTTATCCTTCTCTGCACCAATTTTTATTAGTCATTACTCATATTAACTTACTAATAACTAATATTAAGTAATGTAAGTTAACTTACTGTTAATTCAGTTATAGTGAATTTTCACATGATAAACTCTAAACAAAATAACAAATGCTATGTACTTTGAAGGTTGGATAAGCTATATCAGTAAATCATGACTTGGTGTTGCCGTAAGTGCCCTGTTAGTTATGTTTGACTGCCTGCATTCATTGTTCATTGCTTATTTTCAGTGGAATTGTCTTCCCAAGGTCAAGTTAAAGTTCTTTTGATGATAACCTGCCAAAGATCAGTTTACTTCTTGATATATGAGTTGCAGGTGCTTGGAGCTTCCTTTTGGTTGCTTTACATTCTCTATTTTCAAATGAATAGGATGAAAAATACTTTCAAATGTTCTGTAGGGCAAGAATTACAATCAACATTGGTACTAAAAAGCTTGATTTGTTAAAAGACGAACAAATCGATACGTAGACATTTAGATATAGCAAACTGGACTCATTGCAATACAACTTACAGGTTGAACAAATGAGGTGTCATTTTAATAGTAGGTTAACACTTGATTTGATACTGTTGGGAAATGTGCTTTTGAAATGCCAGTAGGAGCTGCGTGTCATTTTTGTGTCCCTTGACCAGCCTAGACGTGCTTTAATTTGATAGCTCTTAGAATGCCTTGCACTATCAAGTACATGCAAGCATTGTCTCATTCATCACTGCAGCACTGCTGGGTATTAGGTGAATAAATATTATGACTCTCGTAAGTAAATCCTGAAAATCAAATTGGTGATGTAAGATTAATTATCCCTGGAACAGCTACAATTGGAACTTGGGTGTCTCAGGTAAGGAAATTGCCTTACATATTCTTCCAGACTTCAGTGATGCCTCTGTTTCTCTGATTCTTATTTCTGAAATTGCCCTTCTAAATTAGAAGCTCCAGGGAAAGGCTTCTTCTGAGATCCAGCCCATTGCTCTAGGGGAGTGCAGTTGTTTCTCATAACAGATGAAGTGTTTATTCTAGCCTACTTTTAACTGAAGACATTTGTGTTTCCTGCATCACAATGTGATAAATGCAGATTTGCTTTCCACTGATTTTTTAATAGTAATGCAATCTGCAAAATTATGTTAAATGTAGATTTTTAATGATGTGAATACACTTGATCCTAATGTGTTTTGATGTGTCTTTTCTCTGAGTGATTAAACCCACAGATTTTAGACATTCATCCCTCCTCCCCTCCAGAAGCCAATACAGCTGAAGGGACAAGCAAGAATATATTCCTTTATGTACATTATCAGCAGAATTGTCAAGTCCTGATCAGCTGTACTTGCAGCACACCCACAGAGGATAGTGGTGATGTATAATTGTTCCCAAGAATCAAGCTTGGCTTGCAGAATCTTTTATACAAAAGATGGAAAGAACCCAATTCCATTTTAATATCCCAAGCAGAGTTTGAAGTGCTGATAAGTAAGAAAATATCTACCCATTAAAGCACCTCCAACTTTGCCATCTACTTTCCAGCCTCATAAATCTAATTCAGTTGCATTCAAAACTAGCTTCATGTGATTTCAGATGCCTGGGGAGAAATATTCCCAATCAGAAGTTTTCCATGACAATTGGAACAGGTGTAAGATTAAGAAAGGGAAGATTTAATCTTGTGCACAAATGAATACATAGTTTTTATATTTACTCAACAGTAAATGATATCTTTACACACATTTGGTTTTTTGAAGATCAGAAGAGTAACGTGGTCAGGGCTTGGTCAAAGCTGCTTAGTGAAGTGGTCACTTTAGCATCAGTTTCTGGAAAGCACTGTTAGCTGAATAAATGCTGAACTGAAGCTTACCTGTCATGTTGTCATACCACACATTCTTTACATTGTAATCCAAGCAGCGAGCCTGTAACATGCCTAATAGAATCTATTCTGTTTATGGTGGCAATTAAATCAGGAATCCTACAGGGTTTGTGTTATTCAAGGAGTGAAGTATGATATGAGCTCTAATGGCTTGAATGAACCAGGAAAACAGATTTCTGAAATCTGATCTCACTTTCTCCAATGCTTTCTGAAATGGACAGTAGCCAAATGACCCAGTAGCTGGAAATCAAAGGCAAGGGTATACACTGACTGTTGGAGGGGGTGGGTGAATATTTGAGTGAGTTTTTTGTGGGTTTTTTTAGTGTTGTTTGTCTTGTTTTTTATTGCCTTGTGTTGTGTAAGCCTCGAAATTCCTTGAGTGTCATTGTATGACCTTCTAACAATGAAAATGTGTTAGCCACTCATCTTGAGGGTTTGCACAGTGCTCCTTTGACTAATGTCAGTGTTCATTTATGGGGTGAAAAAACAGTAAGAAAAGCAAAGGGTTCAAACCCACAGACTAACCAAATCTTGAAATACGAGCTAGTGGGAAAAGGTAATGTAGAGTGAGAATGGCTGCACTACTGGTTTGGACCAAAGGACATGTCCGCAATACTTAGCAGCAATTTCAGGCTATAGAGAAGGAGCTACTTTAGAAAACAGCTGAGTGGAAAATGCAAGTAAAAGAAGAAAACCAGAGTTTTCTTCTCTGGGGCAGCAGAGAACTAAAGCAGTCAGGCTAGCAGAGCAGCATGCTAGTACATAATAGAGGGAGCCAGGAAATACAAATTACCTTTGTGGATTTGTGTTTTGCTGCTTTTCCTCCTCCTGATTGCAAAGTAACACCCAGCAGTTGTCTGGGATCTATTCACAGGAAGCAGTGTCTGTGATCTTGCAGCTTGTTTGTATGAAAGCCTGTAATGGAACAAACTGTGAGGAAGTTTTTAATGATCAGGGACAGAGCACAGCAGCATGACTTTTAAAATTATCTCCAAAATGCTTGAGGAGTCATTACTGGAACAGACTGAGCTGCATTCAGAGCTTTAATATCCTACCTTACGTGTTAGAAGCATAATTAAACTGAAGATAAACCTTGTAATTATGACCTCATACCTCCTGTCAGTAATACTCTTTTTGAGTCCTCATGGTGATGTAAAAGAGGATGATGACAGAACACAGAGGTTGCTCAAACTACACATCTTTCAAAACTACCAGTCACTAGTCCCAAGTAGAAAGTCTTACCAGTGCTTTTCTACTGGTGAGTTGTACTCGGTCACTTTAGGAGACACCTGTCAGCTCTCAGCTATCATTTTACCTAAACACAGCATTAAAATGTAGGAAGGAGTTTACTTATTTTTGTGCAGGCTTAAATTAAGAACATCTGGGTAATCTGCAGATAATAATCATTCCTCTTCTCTGTAGCTCAATACATCTTTCTTCTAGTTGAGATTGCCCATGTAGTCACAAAGTAGCTCTGACTTACTTGGCTAAGTAGTTCCCAATGTCAGATTCAGTGGAATGCAGTATGGCAGAAAAGACACCACCTTTGTCCCTGAGCATATCTTTAACTTTGAGCTAAGAGTTATGTCTTCATTTCTGTTGCTATTCTTACTAAAACTAAGCAAACTCAAGAAGCACAGCCCCTTGAAATGACATTCAGCTCTGAGGGAGAGCCTTTCTTATTTATTGTTCCAATGACATCTGTAAAATGGATCCAGAAATAACATTAAGTAATCCATGCTTGCATGAGGATGTATTTTATGAGAAGCTAGAAAGTAAAAGTCTTTAACTAAGAAACTGTAGAAATACGTAGGAACAGTTACACAGTTACACAGCAAAAGAGACTGCCGAAGTTTTGGAAGTTTGCAGTTGCTAATTCCTAATAAAAGCAGGTTACTATAAATCACTTATGTAGGCTAACTCAGCCAACCAAGACCATGCAAGTATGCTGGAAATACTCTTGTTCAGCATCACTACAGCAAATAGAGCTTAAAAAGAAGCATATTGCTTCAAACAAGACTAGATGAAAATGCCTTATTTGTGTAAAAAGGAGGTAGAAAAGCTGATGGAAACTGAAAACTGTGCAGTGACAGTCATCTAAGCATAGGTGTCCGTATATGAAAATGACGAGTTGTGGGCATCCCCAGGAAAGGATGTCTAGGGATCAACAGCTTTGAGCTGCAGGCTCAAAGGGGAAGTGTTCATATCATCCCATGAGGCAGTCAAGCCTTTATTTCCCAAAAGGGCACACTAAACCTCTGAGTGGCAATTGTCATGGTCTGAAGAAAATGGCTCCTGTGCATCTGTTCTACTGTGCTGTGCTGGTTAAGTTAAACTAAATGTCAAACGGCTGGCAGTTCAACAGTGTTCAACTGGCTGCTTTTTATGTTTGAAATTAGAAACTGGATGGCTCTTTAAAATGGTTCAAGTTTCCTGAAAGCAGATCTTGAAAAGTCACTGTGTGCAGAAAGCCCAGCCTCTACTAATGCATTCTTATTGCCTGCAACAAGACTGTTTCCTAAAAGAGGAGTTTCTCCTACTTCTTGGCCTGTTAGTGACTGTGTAGCTAACTTCAGCACAAAACTGCTTGGATTTTGTGATTGAAATGGTAGCTACTATAAGATTTTTAAATGGAAAGAAATGTTTTTTATTGGAATTCCGGTTGTGACCTTGTCTGTCCTTACCTGTGAATATACACCAATCCTCTTCTAATATATTCAGGCAAGAAAGATGTTAGTGTTTAGAGATTACGATAAGTTGGCATTCTTTAATGCATAAGGTTTAATAGAAGATACAAAGGAGTCTCTAAGAGCAGGGAGGAGAGGCAATGTAGAGTTAAGAAGCAGAGTGAGGCAGCACTGGGAAGGTGAAACGTTTATCTATCAATTTTACTTTCCAATGTGTTTAATACTTCATAATGTCAGTTGCTTGGAAACCAGTGGTTTGTGCCCTTTTGCTGCTTGGCAGAAATCACTCTAATTGGCATGTTTCTAGTACTGTCACTGCCGGCAGTTTGCAGCATTTTGGTTTTTTTTTTTTCCAGAAGCAAAAATTTCCTTTGATATGAATGATGGCTCACATTAATTAGACAGCAGTCATGGGTAAAGGCAGCCATTAAAGTGTATGGATGTAGGAATCGCTATCATCAATCGCTGGAAAGGCTGCTATTCCCATCGACATTTCTGCTTTTCCAGGCTGCTTATTTGAGCCTCAATCTCCATTTCTTTTGTGCAAAAATATGTTTGTTTGAAATTCTGTAAGTGGCAATAGCTCACTGCTTATTAGATTTCACTATCTAAACACAGCAGTCTAATCCCACATATTTGACTACAAAATGATGCATTGTCACTTAATGCTTGAACAAAGCTAACACAATGGGGTTCCATTATTTAGTAGTGAAATGTCATTGCTCTGTAATACCATTATGGGGTAAAGGCAAGGCTAGGTCATGAGAAGTAGTTTCTACTCTCACAAGAAAATCTTGAGCCAGCAGTATTTCATAGAATCACAGAATGAACAGGGCTGGAAAAGACCTTTAAGCTCTTTAAGTCCAGCCATTCCTACAGCACTGCTAAGACCACCACTAACCCATGTCACTGAGGGCCTTGTCTACATGTTCTTTGAACGCTTCCAGGGATGGTGATTCCACCACTGCCCTGGGCAGTCTCTTCCAATGCCTGACCACCCTCTCGGTGCAGGAATTGTTCCTAGTATAGAATCATAGAATAGTTAGGGTTGGAAAGGACCTTATGATCATCCAGTTCCAACCCCCTGCCATGCGCAGGGACGCCTCACACTAAACCATGCCACCCAAAGCTCTGTCCAACCCAGCCTTGAACACCACCAGTGATGGAGCATTCACAACTTCCCTGGGCAACCCATTCCAGTGCCTCCAATCTAAACTTTCCCTGGTGCAGCGTGAGGCTTTCTCTTCCTGGTAAAGGATCAGGGCCCTCAGTGACGTTCCACTGAATATTCAGTGAGGTTTTGTCAGTAATAGGAACATAAAGTTGTTATTGTTCATTCTTACAGCAAGAAAATAGCCCAAAAATTTCCAGATGATTGTTTTATTCTTTTAAAGTTTTAATAGTAGTTTCCTACAGCTTTTTGGAGAAGAATTTAAAGCAAAGCCTCAATCTCATGGATTTATTTTTCTGTCCTTTGTCAGTACAAAGCTGTCTTCTCTGTGCTGCTCTGGAAGTACTTCCCCTGCTCACCTTTGTTTATGTACTTCTCTAGAGACACCAAGAGCTGAAAACCTAAATGTGCCTACCTGCAAAGGAAACTTTTATATGAAGATCGAGAGGAATTGGAGTTAAAGTATGGCACAAGTGGAAGGGGGGATGTGCATGTACTTGTGTTCTGGAACTTTTTAAAAGAGAAATAGCTATCTGCCATTCTTTCTAGATTGAGAAGAATGCATTTCCAACTAAAAATAAGCCAGGTTTTGGTATGGTTTTTTTGTACCTCTAGGTAGCCAAATGTGTTTGTGCTTCTCAGTGTTAGAGAACATCTCATTTTCAAAGGAGAGGTTCTGCCTCGTTTCACAATGGAAGCAGCATCTTCTGTATTTTAATGGCTTCAAAGTCAATTAAAAACTGCTCTGAGACATCTTTAAGTATGCAGTAATACGTGAATACATTCACCTGGTGACATCTTTAATAGTGTAAGGTAGTGTTTTGACTATTAAAGATCCTTGTTTCTTGCTGCACAATCTTCTGTGAGCATAGTACAAATTTACTCACACCTTACATTGTTTCATTACTTCTTTCATGGTCAGATTTTCGTGGGATAATATGCATCTTTCCCATTATGCAGATCCTGGGTTTGTTTTGTAAGCAGACATTTGAGTGCAGAATATTGTACTCAGCTACAGGAGACTAAAATGGGAATCTACATCTACCTAAGATTTGCCACTAGTATATATCACTGCTGACAATTTACAAGAAATATTGAGCTTGCTCTTCTGTTGTTCTGTGTGTGCTCTGCTAAATAAGGAAAACCACTGTGTGCATATCAATTTTCTTTTATCTTGGCATTTTCTCCTGTTTCACAGTTATTGGCTCTTCAGGTGTTACAGCACCTAGTCAGAAAGTTAGGTGACATGAAATAATTACTTCAGCTATTATATGCTCAAAAAGAGAGACCCCACAGTACCATGGTGCCCCCTAAAAGTAGGTAAGGGTGTAGATGTCACATTTAATCCAAATGAATCAAGCTTCCTGCTCTCACCACTGCCTCCCATGGACATTGCTTTGAATTTTTCAGGATCCAAATACTCATCAGCCTAAGTTGAGATTTGGGATGGGATCACAGCTCACAATGGCATGGCTGCACCATAATGCTCAGTGTTCATTTACAAGAATTATGCTGTGTTTTTAATCCACAGTTTTAGTCTGTAATGTTCAGAATAACAGTTTAACTGTATTTTCTGCAGTTTCAAAGTTACTGCCTCCTGTGCTTTCTGCTTTATATAGAAATAGATTGTCACTGTATTACTTTTTCTTCTATAGAAAATACTCAGAATGTTTTTAAGTAGCAGTGTGCATAAAATTGCACTTGCTTTTCACCTGGAAGCCCAGACTTGTATTCAGTTTGTCACTAGTGCAGCAAGCTAGGTACTGCCCAGCTGATATCTTCACACACAGCAGTGTGCCTGAAGAGGAGCTTCTACTGGTCTGCTAAGGAGTTATTGCAGATGCAGATTGAAATGCTTTTATGAACATATAGGCACAGGCATTTGGAACGTCTGTGCTCTCTGTGGCTTTCAGAGGCAATGCCACATTTGTTTCATTTATATTTACAGCTGGCTATAAGCTGTAAAAGGCTGAATTATTTCTGTGTAGCGTCTGGAGCAGGAGGTGTTCTGTTATTAGCTTTATTGGTATAAAGGCTGTATGTGTTATGAATATTGAATAAGCCATTTTATGAAACAGTTGCTAACAAGTACCATGATCAGAAAAGTATGTATGGAGTTCAATTGCTTGATAGATATGTACTTATTTTACTTGCAGCTCACAATATCTGTTCACCATGATCATTCTACAATGTTTGGCCTTAGAGAATCAAGCTGATATGAGCAGACTGCAGCTTGTTTGCGCCTCAGGCAGCGAGACAGAGGGAGAAGAGCAGGAAGAGTTAACAGGAGCACCACCCACTGCACTGAACACGGTAGCTTAGTGGAGGGACACACTCATAGGTGTGAAGCCTTCTGCCCCTCCTAGCAATTCTGTTCAGGCTGGAGGTACGCGGGTACGCAAGGGTTTGACATCCTGTTTTCAGGAGTGCATGTTGTTCCTTTAGTAAACTGTCTCCCACAGAATTTGCTTGCTCGCACAGTAGATGTGATGTTGTTAACTGTAAAATTTGACCTTCAAGGACAAATACATCCTTAGAATGATTCCTCTGAATTTAGGGAAGATGACCAAGTGTACTTAAGGTATACTTAAACAAAATGTAAAAAACGATCAACCCTGGTAAATTCTAGCTTGTCCTTATCCCGCTAGAAAGATTTCTGACAGTATTATAGCTTCTTAATGTTTTTCTAGCACCTAAATTAGAATTAAGACAAGTTTATGATTTCCTTTTATTTTTGTGAGTAATTTCTTATTCAAAGAAAGGCACCAAGAATCCCAAATATGAGCAGTAAAAATTCAGTTCCCCAATACTTTAATGGCTTTGTCTTACAATTAACTGTTGACCTTCAGTCTCTAAAGGATTTAGAGTAATATAATTAGTATGTAGTTACACCAAGTTCTTAAAATATGCTTGCAACCAATTTCCTGTGTGTGTAGCACACCAGTGGGTCACTCCTTTGTGCATGTCATTGACCCTTATCTATAATAGATTCCTGCAGAGAAATCTTGAAGTGTTCCATAGTACATTATTACTGCTCAGGAAACTCTTAATTTTCATACTGCTAAAGATATTAACTTAGAAAAATAAGTCAAATCCTTTTGTCTGAATGACAATTGAAAATCTATGTTATGACTACAGCTGAGTGAAGCTCAATTACTTTAATAAATGTATTCCCAATTTCATCTCGATTACATTTGCATTTTAACGAATGATTCTCACCTACTTGTCTAATAGGCAGCCCTACTAAATTCGTTAGGTTATTGTATAAACTGGGTATTGTGATGCTGGAATTTAAATAGAGAAATAGTTGATGTCCTATTCCAGCATTACCCTGTAAATCTAAAGTGTAAAAAAGGCATGTTGGTCACCTCTGTATTTGTCTTTATTTTACTCTTCTCCTGACAAGAGTCCATGAAGCTTTAGGATTATTTGTATACATCCCAGAAATAATTCTATGGAATTTTGAGAGGATTTTTTTTGTTTAAATCAGGTGGTTATCACAGCTTTTTCTTTTATGCATTTCTGTTAATTCTATTTTATTCCTTTTTCCATGCTTGGAGAGTATAGAGCTACTTTTTGTCATACCTGGGACTTGAAGGAAATCACAGACTAAAAATGTTTATTCACAAATGTGCATAGTGTTTCCTATTCCTACGGGAATATGAGAGTGATCATTGATTATTGTATATACATATTAGTCTTCTCTATTAGATAAACCTTTAAAAATGTACTCCTTTCATTTCCCTTTCATGCTTTTTTCCCCAGTAATACTGGTTATGGTTGTTAGTGTAAAAGAACTTTCTAGTTTATAATTACCTTTCTCTACCACTTGTCTTTGGTACATGTACTAACCTTACAGTTCACTATTTGTGGCATTATAAAACACAGAGCAGTGATTCTGATCTTTAAGGAGGATTACTTACATCAGTGTGTACAGAAATGTAAGAAAAGCACTGTGAAGGGGAAAAAATACTTGTACATACAAATATGTATGTAAAATATGCATGAGCGTGGTTGAGGCACTAGAAGCAGGTTTCCCAAAGAAGTGGTGAATGCTCCATCCCTGGCAGTGTTCAAGGACAGGTTGGACAGAGCCTTGGGTGACATGGTCTAGGATGAGGCATCTCTGCCCATGGCAGAGTATTGGTACTGGATGATCTTATGGTCCTTTCCAACTCAAATCATTCTGTGATTCTATATCTTGATCATTGGCAGAAGTCTGTTATGCAAAATACTGGGTTCTTATGAAGAACGTTAAGCCAGTCTGACATGACTCTGAAATGCTCCAAAGCATGGAATGCTCCAAAGCATGCAGCATTTCTTATCAGGGACATCTTATTTTCTTATCAGGTTGGTTTGTTTTCTTTTCCCAAAGTTAGTAGAGAAATCTCTAGCAGACAGGTTATCTACCTGAACTGGAAATGTGTTCAGCCTTGTATTTATAGTTGCTGGACTGAAACAATAGTATCGATAAAACCAAAAACCTAAACCTATCTCACTGTGCAAGTGTGTTTCCATCAAGGGAAGTAAGGAAGGGGGTAAACTGCTCCCCTTGAGAACTAGTGAATTCTGTGCCTGAAATCTGTACCCTATATGACCTTTAGGGGCTTCAAAACATGACTGGTAGGAAAAAGGAGTTCTTACTTGCCAGTAAAACAAATGAGGCTCAGCTTTAAAGCCTAGACTGTGTTTGAAAGAATCAATACATCCTGATGCAAAAGTCAGCAACACCTGAAAAAGGATGTGTCCTGTGCCTGGATAGGATGTTCATCTGGCTTGGATCAGATTGCTAACATTTGAATCAAAGGCAGAAGAGTAATTGTGTACCATGTCCCTCTCACTGCCCTAGCTATGGTTTCTTTATTTTTTAATCTTGCAGTAAGATTGTTGTCTTCAGCTCTCTCACAGGCTTCACTACACCTTCCCTCTTGCTAACAGTGCAGCCTTCTGACAGCAGGTGGAACTTAGCAGCTAACAGGTAGCTTCAGGGCACTGCTTGTCAGGCTGTGACAGCTTGAGCTAAGACAGTGAGGGGCCCAATGGTGAATTGGCAGATATAAATGAGAATTAGGCAGGGCGGTTTTAAATCAAGTACTGGACAAAGTGATGCTGAGTTCAAGACATCCAGTAATTAACCTGTGCAGTGCAAGAAGAGATCATGGAAGGATCTGTCAGATCATACTTGGGAATTGTTGTCTTTTGTTACCATACTGTTAATATTATTATTTTATTAATTACCATACACAATATGCACATAATATACACATATATACATAATGTATAGATAAAAATAATTAATTATTAATTACCATACATAATGTTGAACTCCTGAATATAGAAGCATATGAAATCTCTGTTAAAATTTAGGTTGGTGGGCAACAGAGAGATAAATCCGTTTGATAGTGTGTCTTGAGTACACTGACTAACTTGTGACAACTTTGTCAGGCATCATGTCAATTCTGTGAAGGGAGGTGGGGGCTACTTTCGTATCCTTCAACAAGAGTCACTGGAGAGGAAGAATGCATTGGAAGCATCCCAACAGGCTCAGACCTGGTATGGAGAACTGACTTGGAGCCACCCATGTGCTCCTTTGATGCGGAGAGCTCACGAAAAGAAGGAACCACGTAAGTCAGCTTGGAGCTGAGGGCTTCTGGTGGTCTGAGGGCAGTGGTTTTAAAAGGTGACAGTTTCCAGCTTCTGTTGTTACTTGGTATTGAGGCAGAATATTATTACTTGTGTGAACTATAAAATGAAAATGCTTAAAACCTGCATAAGTGAGCTGCTGGAGACTTGGCAAGCATGGCAACAAAAAGTATGCTTGAGGTGCTGTTTTAATGGAGAAAGTTTGGAAGGCAGAAAGTTGGTGAACCCAGGAGAAGTTTCATAGGCAACTCAAACTGATGCTCTGAGGAGAAAAGGAGGAGGCCTAGTGAGTTTGTGCCATGTTGTTCCCACAGTGGGACCACAGCGTAAAGAATAAAAAAGAATTGCATTCAGGAGAATAAGTGGCTTAAGTTGCAGAGTTGGGTTTCTTTGCTAGTTCAGACCTATTGCTTACTATCTTCACGGTTGCTCCATTTGATCATTAAATGGTCTTCCATCCTTTGGCTCATGCTGGTCCTTTCAGTGCACCTCTAATGTCTGTTGAACTCTGTAGTTATCTTCCATTTGTCAACCCTCACTAGGTGGTGATTAAATAGTTGCTCAGCAGGACAGAGTAGCTCTTCCAGAGGTTACACACCTTTGGAGACTCATTGTGCCAAAAGCTCATTCATCTCCAACAGTCTTTTCCCATCAGTTTGCTATGGCTTTTGTTACTCTCAGGTGCTAGCTCCCTCTCATTCATCTTTCTTCCATGAACTGACTGTTAACTTGGAAAACTCAGTCTCCAGAGCCATCTGAGATGCAGTTCTCCTTTTTGTGCAGTCCAAATGAACAACAGAATGCAAGGACAACAAGACCATTGTATACCCATTGCAGCATGCAGCATTTCTTATCAGGGTCATAAAGTGGGTCAACAATATGTAACCATTATTAAAAAATAAGAAATAAAATCTTCCCTGTTTTATGAAACCCAGACCAATAGCAAACAAGCAGCAAAGACAGACTGAGAGGTTCTGAACAGAAGTATGTTTACTGGAGTGACGTTCACTGTCCAGCATTCTGAAGGGTCACTAACTGTATAGCTAGAAAAGGTGGAGAAGAAATAGAGTATTACTGAGAGACAGTGTTATGGAAGGAGAAAAAGTCTGGAGTATTAGTCAAAGTAGTTTGTACTCTTAGCCTGGAATGTCTGCATCAGTCTGAAACTTTCTCCTCACTTAAGTTGCCTACAGTTGTGTTTAAATGGCACTGTTAGTGCTTTGATCCTGGGTTAGTGAAGCCATGTGAACTTTATAGGGAAACAAAACGATTTAATTAGAGAAAAATAAAAGTACATAAGAACCTATCTGAAAGCTTTTTGTAAGTTCCCTGTTCATTATTTTTTTTAATACATAACTGTTCCATCTACCCATAACTCAGCTAACCCATGTTTATTGCAGGCAAACACTTTATTACACATATGAAAAATATCATTGCCTTTATTATTGTGACCATCCAGATTATTGAATTTTTTTATGTCAGGAAAGATTCCTTTCTTCAGCAAGGCTGACCTTAAAAAGATTCAATATTCCTCTTTTTCCTTTATGAAGGTATACATATATAGGTGAAGCTTAGATACAAAATACAGATCACTATCTGTAAGTAAGTCTGGGGACACTTACTTCACTCCTGGCTTCCACAGTACTGACTTCAAAAATGAGGAACTTCATGGACTAAGAAGAGCTCTGATGCAGTGTTAAACTGCGGGGGTGCAAAGTGTCCTTTTAACAGATGAAGTCTAGCTTTGGTCTTTCACAGTTGTTGAAACTGTTGGCATGGTTTTATATGCCCAGATTCTAGTAATTCCAGCTTTTCCTACTCCCCTTCCTCTTTCTCTTCTAAGACAACAGCAAATATTAAGCCTTGACTGTGCCTTTTTTTACTGCTGTTACAGAAGCTATAGCATTGAATTGTGTTATCAATTATTTTAAATGTATCAACACTCTAAACTTGGTACCAGCTTCTTATCATAACAGGAGAAAAGTAGAAGTAAAGTTTAGTTATCCCTTTTCAATAGGAATAAGCCAAATGCTTCAGGGGGAATACAATGGTCTTGCTGTCCTGGCATCCTGTTGAACTGCACAGAAGGAGAAATAGGAAGTGTAATTTGGAGATGCACAAGGCAGACTTGTTTTGAACAACAAAGTCTGTGGGATTCATGTGCTGATCGTCTCCAGTAATTAGAGATTGGCACTTACAATTCAGGTAAGATTATCTGAATGAAGACCACCACTTCTTGGGGTTTGTGTAAGAAGACTCTTTTAGGACAGCAGGAACACCTGCTAGCTTCTGTCATTGTCAGATATCTTCTTTGTTAGACTAAAGAAGATGTAAGTTTATTAATTTCTTAATTAGCTGAAGAAAATAGACATGTTTGTCTCTAAATACAGAGCTGAGATGCCTGTGCTGGTGGTGTATATATGATTTACAGACAGTGCTTTGCTTTAGAAAATTTGTGTCAATGGAATGATTGGGGCATGCACACTTCAACCCTTATTCCAACAATTTTTTCTGTCATAATAGGCAATAGTAAGCTGACACCCCCAAATTGCTTCAGACCTAGAAAGGAAATGTTAATCCAGGATCATTCACCCATCTAAGGAACTCTGCTAAAGAAATCTGTATAAAGCTTTAAGACTCACCCAGCGTTCAGATCTCAGTTAACCTCTCAGCTAGTTTATGGCCAGTATCATTTCAGTGTTTTACTAATTTATGATCCAGCATACAATAGTTCATGTTATATTTCCTGTGTGGACCTCCTATCTTCCATATACTATCAATATATGAAGGCTACAATACCTACTGTGCTTATCAAGCTTGAATCTCCATCAGTCTAACACCAGATGCGGGCAGATATCTACATGTATGGGGAAAAAGCTGTAAACTTTCTTTTCTTGCTTGGTAGCATTTACAAACACTTTACACAGGTGTAAATGGCCAAACAGGCTTCCGGCAGGGGAGAAACAATGCCCACAGCCTATGAAGAGCTCAGTTTTGCATTACACTGATTTGGCCAGCACTGAAGACTCTTCCATTGGGGTGAATCTTTCAGCTTAAACTTTACTGTTTTCTGTGCACACAGTATGTTAACCCAGGAAAAACAGAACAGAATTTAAGGCACCTCCTGAAACTTTGTCCTCATGTACGTAACCTTACAGACTCCACTGGCATGATAACAAGAGAAAACAAGGGTAATGGAATATAAGCACTATCTCAGCACCTTTTCTCAGACTAGTCATTCATGTTCTTTTGTCTGCTCCCAAAGTTGTTTTCACATAAATGGTTAACTGATAGTAATGAATGGTAATATAAATATATAAATACAAATAATACAATGTTTATAATTTAAAGTAATGTAAACTTGTTAGAAATAAATAATTATTATATATCCTGGTAAACATAAAATTTGTAATCTTAATAAATGCAGTAATTAACCATTTTGGTTTTTTAAATGTGAGGAGGAGTGTGGTGATGTGACCACAATAAACAGTTTTATTGGCTCTGTCTTCATTTCACATACTCCTTTTTTAAGTTCAGTCTTTGTCCTTTCCCACAGTTGCTCTCAAGCAGAAGGCAACCACCTGGGGATGTCAGAGAAAAAAATGACCTTACAGTCCTTCATTCCTGCTCAGACCAATCTCTTGATTCCAAGCTCCCCTGAAGCCAAAAGGTATATCTGAAGCAGGTTTATGTCCTGACCTCCTTGGTGTAGGATATAAGCAAAGCTCACAGCAACACACATACCTACAGCTGCTGTTCAGCTGGTGAATGGGTGAATGTGTATCCTGAGAATTCCAGGAGTTCATGGTGAAATGGTCTGTCTTTACTAATAGCAACTCTTAAATTCTAACATTAAACAAGTGAATCCTAATGAGTTACTGAAAGTCTTGTATATGCACCTGTACAGAAACATGCATCATTTGCCATGCTGATCTTGACTCAGCAAGTTGTAAGTTGTGTAAGACTTGCTGATGTGATATAGCTTTCAAGTCTAGGCTCATTTTAAGGAAAGGCTGTCAAAATTCACATTTAATTTGCCTGGTTTAAAAAAAGGCCTGTGGAAGAGAATGGGAGAAGATGGTGCTTGTACTGTGTACCCTTCTGTATGTTTTAGATTAGTCACTAATACATACTATCTGTTCTGTTCTAAGTTCATTAATCCAATTTCTTACCAAAGTACCTTTATGTATTTACATTTGCATGTGGAGTAAGCTATGATGCCAAAGATAATCTTGGTTCAGAAGAAGATGGGTCCAATGTTTTAAACTTTCACACACTTTTTCTTAAGCACAAAACTTAGCAGCGACTGTAGAATCCAAACCCCATAAAAATCCGTACCTGGAAAGGGTAAACGCCAGAATCCTCACAGGGATGAATTTACTGAGCACATCTCCGAGATAAGACCATCAAAAATTCCACATCCAAAAATGTGCTTTTGGTATCTACAGTTCTGTGTCAAAGTTGCAAAAGTTTGAGAGGTGTCTGGAATTCACTGAGACAAAACAGGTCATCTCCTGTAGAAAGGTTCAGATTTCAGCCAACACGCTGCTAGTTTGACTGTTTCTCTGGTGCTATACTGTAACACATTCGGTTTTCCTCTTTGCAGTGAAAATCTCTTCCGACAACTGTGTGTCATACACTGGCTTTTGGAAGCTGTGACTCTTGAATCCAGGAGTTCAATGCATCCCATATCAACCTGTTGGAATCCAAAGTATGTGCAAAATGTGTGAGGGTAGATGGAATGAGGAGTTTAAGATCTTTTGTACTTAATTTGTTGTTGTTTCTCTCAAGTAATAACTGTTTGAATGAAATGGTATTAATTCTGTGGCATGTAACATTAACACATCTTGCATTGACTTTGCCCCCCTGCAGTCAGCAGGGAGTTGTACAGTAACATCAGCAGCACAGCATGGTCCTCTATTATTGCAAGCTGCACAGCTAGGAGAAAATACTGAGCTATCCCAGCCAAATATAGTTGTGGGGTTGTTTTTTCTCTTTCTCTTTTGGCTAATAACTATGCAAATTAAACACATGCAGTAATAGATGTATGTCTATTCCCTCAGCCTTAACCCAGGGAAAACAGGAATTCCATATACATTGTAATTACAGAACAAAGGCAGCTATTAAGGGGTATTTAGTAGCTGCTTTTATTCTGTCAATTATGTAGTAGTAATGGGTACTTGTAAAAGATGCTTTGCTTCTGCAACTTCATACTGTTAAAGGTAAATAATAATTTAAGTTCCCAACATTTCTAGTCTTGTTGACATAACATGTGTTTAAATCATTCATGAGCATTTGGTAAAACAGTGAGCAGTTTATACTCTGAGTTGCAGGGCAGAGCTCTTCAAAGCTGTTTTGTTTTCTCTGTATATTCTCAGTCAAGGCAAACTGTGCCTATGTATAACAGGGATGGAAGAGTAGCATTATATAGAATTAGCCTGATAAATTGGAGGGGAGAAACAGCCCAATTTGTATTTTCACCCCTTTACATATGAGGAGCAACCAATAGACTGGGATAAAAAACCCAGTTTGTCAGCAAGTCTCACATATACAGGCTATATAGAACAGAGTATAAATGCATAAAGCTCCAGATTCCAGGCTCTAAAGAGTGTAACCTCGTGTTGTATATTTCCTCTGCTCTCTGTTGCTGTCTTTAATCACCACTCCTTTTCTTCAATGTCATTTGAACTTATCTGCATGCACACGTGCTTCATTACACAGTAACCATGAAGAATTATGCTTACACTTAGTACATTTAGATCATATAGTCTCTATTTGCACAAAAAGGAGGAGGTTTAAATGTGGTGAAGGAGGCAAGCTTGGAATACTCATGTGCTTTGTAATACCTTTTATTAGGAGGGAACTGAATGGTAAATGAGACTACCTCAGCAGTGACCTGTTGCTATATCACAGCTGCAAGGGCTGCAGCTCCACATCTGCCTCTGCCAACATGATGGAACATTTAAACTTTTGGAACAGTACAAGTCTTCATTTAGCCCAAAGCAGGAAAAATCAAACTTGTATTAACCTGCTCTGCTTTCTGTTCGTGAAATCTTGCTATACTGGACAAAATTCTTGAGTACTAGCACAGAGAAAGTTGAGAGCATCATCTGGGCCACTACATGCATATGAGTTTGTAGAATACCTGTGCTTTCTTGAGGTGGCTCTTAACTGTGACTATTGATTTACTCATGGCTTATACACCTCGCATTTTCTTTCCATGTCTTATAAGCAAACATTCACATCATACTAGCAGTAAGCCACCATTTACTCTGCATTTGTTGCATTTCTTTAAAGAACCAATAACAATAGCAAGACTTTCAAAATGAAAAACTAATAAAATTGTTTTCACCTAGGGATTGTGGTGGTTGTAAAAAAAGAGTAAAAGAAGAGGAAGAGTTAAAGTTAGCAGCATGCATGTGGGAGCGCTTTATTACAAAGAAAAAGGTAACTTCATTGTTAATGTCTTCCATGGGACCTAATCCAACTTTTCAGGCATTTGCTTTGTTGCTTAATTAAACTCCATGATACCATATTTTATGCTGTGCATCTTGTGACTGCAAAGGTTTTCTCTCACAAGGTTTTCAAGAGTAACTATTTGACACTAGGTAATAGGAAAAGCAATATCTAGATTTAAACTGTGGCTTGTTCCTAGTGATAAGTATTGATGTGGGAAGAATTAAATATTCAGCTAAAACATAACTAGCCTCTTGTTTGCGTTTGCCCTTTTTTAATGACCCAGAGCCATGTGACAATACTTGTTCACACAAATACATCTTTTTCAGTCAAATGGGGATTTTAGACTTATATCCTGGAAGCCTTATTCTAGTATGTTCTAGTCATGATTTGTTTGGTTGCCTTTTTACCCAAACTTTAAAGCTAAATTTGGAAACAATTGCCAAATGTTAAGGCCTCTAAAGAAAGCAGGATTCACTTGCCGCTGCCAAAGCAAAGCCGAGGAAAGGTAAGACCAAGCAATTCAGATGAAAGCCTTTTAAAAGAAAAACAAAGTTACTACCCGAGAGGAGTTAAATGCTATACAACCACCTGTAACACTTGGCAACTGTTTCACTATCTTTCTCAAACCGGAGAAATGCTTTTCTTTTTGAAACTGCTGAAGTGGCTGGTGGAAAATGTAGGGGGAATGAATGATGTTTAGGAGTATAACCAGGAGAAGTCGATAAAGAACCAGTGGGTTTCTCGCTCTGGAGCACATCTTCCATTTTGATCCGCAGCAGTTTGCCCAAGCTTTTAGTTCCTTTGCCCCCTATAAGCTAAATTAAACAAGTTTTGTCAAGTACTTTTAGAACCCCAGGTAAGGCACTTAGAAATATGAGCTATTGTTGCATGCAATTTGCTCTTGTTATTTATCAACATCTGCAGCTTGTACCCTCATGACATAATTCAAATGATTCAATAGAAGATTACAATTTCAATTGGGGAATAAGCAACAAAAGTTGTGAGTCTTTTTGAAGATCAAGACTGTGGTTTTATGCAAATATTCTCCCTGCTGTTACAAAACAGAGGGAGAAAGTCAGCAAGTCACATAAGGAACAGAGTTGTTTCTAAATATGAGGCTTTCTGATTTTTCCTAACTGTTGGATTCAAATGAATATGAGCAGAAGAAACCAACGCATGTGTCAGTCTTCATGTGTCTTTCAGCACTTCCATTGTTGAGACTATTTTTTTTCCCTCCCTGAATTAATGACAATTTCCTTTGTGCCATTTATGCTAATGTTACTTGAAGACTGCTTTTCATATCTGATATGAAACTTCTAATGGAAATATTGGGTTCCTTCAGGAGCACTTGCTTTATAATACATATTGTTCTGATTATCAAGCCTGCAGAATTCAGTCTGCTTTCAGACTTCAGTTTTACATTCCTGACACAGGAAATTCATTTGCCGGGTTGCTGGGACGAGATCTGAACATTTATCAAACCACTTTGACCTGTTCTTCCCCATACAGGAGAAGGTTGTTGTATTACCAACCCTCTCTGCAGCTTCAGTGTTCCTCATTTACAAATTAGCTTCATCTGTTGTCATTTATGCTATAGCAGAGGAGTATTGAAGAAAGATAACAAAATGAAGGAGATTTTACCCAAGAAATCACTATCTTGTTTGAAGTCACTGGAGAAAGACCTGTGACGTTACAGGAAAAACAGAAGGATCTAATACTGGAATTTGTTACAGAAATGTGATTATTTGTTGTCAAATCACTATAGAAAACCCCTCCTTTCTATTGATGCTTTTTCTTTTATCTACAGAAATACACCTGGAAAACAGGATACAGTTTACTTAGCAGGACGATAAACAAGAACGTTACTCCAGGTATCTCTCAGTTTAGCAGTCAGTCATCTCCCCGTGCCCAAACCCCTCAAGGCAGTGAACCTTCCGCTGTACCTTGCTCTGAAGACAACATCAAGGTTAATGATGTGAGTGAGTCAGCACAAGCTAAAGAACGACAACTTCTTTTCCCCTGTAAGTTACTTTTTCTTAACTGCCAGTATCAATGGAATTGCTTTCAGTGTTACTAGGGAAAACCTATGTCAAAGACACTGCTACATGTACTGGTGTATTTCTGTTCAGACATGTGGAACTTTGTATGAGTCTCTTTGTGCCCTTCCCATTAGCAAATTGGTTTAAAGACAATATAATCCCATATGAGTAGTAAGTAAGAGTTTTAATTAATATTCAGTTACAGCAGGTGTATAATCACACTGTCATCCACATCTATCAGACCCAACAGGCCGTGGAAACAGTGAAGCTGTTCTCTGCTATAACCAACTGATCCACTGAATATATATCTGTCTAACTTAAGGGTTTCTTGCTCTGTATTCCTCCTACTCATCCGTCAGTGATAACCTGAGCTTGATAGACCTGACAATATTTTATCTGTTAGCTCTGCAATACATTTTAATAGGAAGCTGGGTAATCTTCAGTCTTTTCCCTTCCTTCTAAATAAAGCTGGTCTAGAAAAACATGTAAGCATTTAGTACTGCAAATTACCTTTTAACTGATAGTTATACTATTATTAGGCTGACATAATGTTCTGCTAAATTACTACTCATTAAGGAGCTCTTGGAGTGATTTAGGATAGTTTTGTGAAGGTTCAATAGCTACCAAAAAGGCAAGAAGAACCCTAAGAATGAAGTGGAAGACAAAGCAGAAAATATGTTATGCAAAAATACAAATGTCTTTGTATGTGCTGCTTCCAGTTCTGGTCCTTCCAATGCAGATAGGTTAGTATGAGGAGTGGTAAAGTTTGATAGGTAAAAAAATTATGAGTTATGATAGAGATACAGAATAGCTTCCACAGAAGAACCAGTTAAACAGACTAGAGCTCTTTGGTGCAGAAAAGAAACAACTGAGTACAACGTTATGACAGATCTCTTAACATCCTGAAGTGCATGGAAGAAGTGATTAGAGAGTGGCTACTCCCAGGTTCCCTTGATTTATGGCACACCAAATTAAATTACCTGGCAGAAAACTGAAGGTGATGGGAAGTGTCTTAAATGCAATGAGTGATTAAACTTAACAATTCAATTGCTGCAGTATATTGCTGGTAGTATATTCAGGTCCAAAAGCAATTTAAATTAATAGAATAAAAAAACAATTAATTGCTCTTAAGTGTAAAGGAGTAAACACATTCTCTGAGTCTGAAAGGCCTTTAGGTTCAAAGCACCAGAAGCTGGGTAGATACATCAGGAAGCTTGCGCTAATACTATATGCTATCTACACAGCCACTGTTGCCTGTGGCACTGAGCACAGGTGAGTGGCCTTCAATGGCATGAATGGGAGTAGTGGAGAATTCAAAGCTATAATTTCAAGCAGTTTGTTTACAGATGTATGTGAACAATTGCGTTTTGTGTGAGAAGAGATTTGAAAACAATGTTGGGAGCTATAACAGCTGGAACCTCTGTTTGCTGCGGGACATAAAGAAGTATCTCGTGGTATGTGTGATACATGGGTAGGATCTTCAGTGTACCTTTTGGAACAACATCTATCACGTGGTTGCCTGTGATTTCAGGGGACTGGTTACTGGGACTGAGTTACCAGGCTGGTCACCTCAAGGATTATGTTCCTAGCTCTGAAAAACATGAGAAGTCAGTTTTCACGGGGCACAGTTTGGACTCTGTAATGAATTCTGATGCTGCTAGAATCACGTTTAATCCAGGATTCTGATTATAGGATGCTTCATGGACAGATCAGAAATGGATTACAAGTACAGCTGCCCTGTAGCCTTATACCCCAAATTCACAAAGCTTCATGTAACTCATACAGACATCATTTGGAGAACACACACAACCTGAGCCCACACGTATGCATATATATGTATTTCAGAAGTGGGAGAGAGATTCTGTAATAGGAATCTGATCAGCAGATACAGCTGAGTGTTACTTTTACAGCAAGACTTCTTTTAAGGCAGGAATTCATAACTCAGTGTAAAGCTTTTTGCTATAATTTAGATGTTGTTGTTTGGGCACTGCTGCTGTAGAATGTCTGCTTATACAAAATTGATTTTCCAGTGCTATTGGCTGAGTGAGGATCTGTACTAGGCCAAAAGTTTAAATGTTCCATCATGTTGACAGAGGTAAATGTGGAAGCTTCAGTCCTTGTAGCTGTGATACAACAACAGTTCGCTGCTGAGGTAGTCTCATTTATCATTCAGTCTCCATCTTATAAGTCAAGGGTGTTACAAAGCAGATCAGTGTTCTAAGCTTGCTTCCTTCACCACATTTAAAAATACCCCTCCTTTTGTGCAGATAGAGACTGTATGATCTAAATGTAAGCCTAAGTTTTACTGGTTACTGTGTAATGAAGAATTTGTGTCTGCAGATCAGTTCAAGTGGTGTATATTCTTCACACAGAGAAGTGTAAAATACGAGACCTGTATCTGAGAAATTAAATACTAACAGGATGGTATCCCCAAAGCTTTCTGGCCAGTGGTTTAACTTTGAATTCTCACTTAAAAACATACTTTTAAAAGAGGATGTATAAATATTAGTGCAGAGGATTTCCTTTATAAAACATACCTGAATTTGGAGTGTTTATTTGGTTTTGATCAATGGCTTTTCAATTGATTTGTCACTGTTAAATTCCTGCAAAAGAAGTAAATTTTAGTACCCCATTTCACAAATGATTAACTAAGGCATAGAAAACAAGGTCAAGTGAAATTACTACATTCTTTGCTTTTTTCTCTTTTCTAATTTATGTCTGACTAGCTCACAGCCATGGAGGCTAATATTTAAACAATATTATGAATATGGACAACCTTGAGTGTTTGTTTTGCCGATTTATCCAGATGGAGAATTGGAACAGGTTCTAATGCTACAAAATGAAGGGCAGAGAGGTATTGTGCCCTCTGTTTCTGATGATCAGCCAAAAAGAAGAGCTGTATCTTTGTGGTATTAGCCCTGGTTTGCTTCCTGTCATCTGTCCCCAAAATCTGCCAACAGGGCTGCTTTCAAGATTGGCTTTAGACAGCTGATCTTGGAGAAAACATCAAATACTGCCACTGCTTTGCATAGCCCTCTTTCCCCAAAGCACCAGTATTATCTGCAGAGTATATTGGTTTCAAATATCCTACTGCTCTATTTGCTCAAATGGTTACCATAAATAGAGAGGGCTGGGTTCTTCTAAAAAGGATTCTGACCCTGTATGCCAAGAGCAGGTGAGGCTTGTATGCAGCCTTAGCTCAGTTTGAGCAGAAGCCTGCCCATATTGATGTTCCAGACCCTGTAAAGATCAGCCTTTGTATTCAAACTGCTCCTTGGGTCTAGAGCTCCAAAAGATCCAGTGGTGCAGCTGCATCATAGCAGGCTTACACTTGCAGACTAGTAAGAAACACAGTGAGCCATCATTAGAACTAGTCAGTGCTAGAACTTAGGAGTATCTGACTGGGACCTCGGCGCTCTTGAAACTCACCTGGCCACATCTAATAGATGATCTTCGTTATCAACATGATTCTTTACATTTTTAGCCCATTAGCTGGTGCCCAGCAACTTCTTCCATCCATGTCTTACACTTCCAAGTTCACAGTGTAACGTTCAAATCTGTGCTTTTAACAAGCAGAAATAATTTGTGCTGCTATTTAACACAGTCAACATTCAGCAGTCATTTTCTGTTATACTGAATGTGGTGGTGTTTCACAAAAGTGTAGGAATTTGGGGATTACAATTTCAAGGTGTTGAGTGCTCAGTAAAATGTCACTTATGACCATGTAGGACATATTGAACATGTCAGAGAGTGGCTTAGAATTTGACAGCTAACACTGGGATTTTTAATAACAAGTGTGGCAGCTGTTTTACTGCATGTGTGATTGGAGGGAATAACACAGAGAAGATGGCCATCTCTGCCTCTCCAGGGGTTTGGCATCAAAGCATTAATGAAACAGCAGTGGGAAGGAAAACAAAGATATCAATTTGAAGGAAACCAGTGAGTTAAATTGGCATTCCAGGTATTCAAGGGAGAGGAGAATGTAAGTATTCACATTACAGTAGAAGATGGAAAGAGTGTTACTAGTGAGAGAGATCAGCTCAAAGGTGGATAATCCAGAAACTATAACCAATGACTTGAAGACATGTCTGAAGTTTTAGTGGATGCTGGTAAGGAGACACAGAGAGGTAATTAGATACTTGTTGATGTTAAATGGATTAAATTCCACATGACACTTAAAAGAAGCAATACAGTAGACTTAAAAATTCAGAAGAATTGCTAGTTATGCCACTAGAATGCCAACAGCACAGTACAGGAACTGAAAATAAACTTTCTGCATAGTTTGTTCAAATCCGCCTGGTTTTCTGATATGCTATTTTTATACGCATCTAGTTTAAAAAATATTTAGTATCTATTACTTGATTTTTTTTCACAGTTAATGTTTTCAAGTGTCTAATAAGTTGGGAGCACTCATATTTGGGTACCTGTCTTAAAACCTCTTCAGAAAACTGCTTTTCTTTGAAGAAACTTTAACTTTTAGAAACAATGAATAGCAGATTTCTTTAGAGTATCTCATTCAGGGCAGCATATACGGTGTCTGGAAGGAAGAGAGGAATGCGCTGTTGAGTTGGCATGTTTTGATTTCTTATCAGCCCTGCAGAAATCAATCCAGATAGCACGTGGAGAGGTGTCAAAAGATGTCTGTAAAGATAAAGCTATGGTTAAGAAGAATGGACCACAATGGTATGTTATCTGATGGGTTTCTGAATGACTAGAAGCAACTCATTAGGACAGAGCTTATCCTTCCCTCCCTTCCTCCCCTTTCCTCCCCTTTCCTCCCTCCCTCCCTTTCCTCCCTCCCTCCCTTTCCTCCCTCCCTCCCTTTCCTCCCTCCCTCCTTTCCCTTCCTCCCTTCCCTTCCCCCCTTCCCCCCTTCCCTTCCTTTCTTTTTCCCCCCTAAAAAACTGAATTCAGCATTCAGGGTGTTCAGATGACATTCACATATTTCGGCACGTGTGGTCGAATAGCCCATTTTAAGGCTGTGCAAGCAGTATGTACATTCTGGAAAGTACCACATGAATCTTGCCTTTGTAAACAGAAGAGATCTTCTGCTCCATCAGCTTTATAGAAAAAGAGGTGTTCTATCTTCCTCCAGGAAATTGTTTCTGTTTCAACCGTTGCGTTTTTCAGTAATATCTCTATTGCAATTCCAGCTAAGTTTACATTAGATGTGTTGCCTCATTACTCAGTTCTGTGGTGGTTTCCACCGCTGTAACATCAACCTAACAAACCATTCTTACAGTTAGACTTTGCTGAAGCATTTTTTCCCCTTGGTTTGAGGTGAAGAGCCCTAACTTTGTACCTGGATAGCTCCAGCAAGTTTGTAATATTAAAAAGGTTTCCTCAGTACCTGTGAAGTTTGTCATTCTGGAGCAGGCACACTGTACACTGCCTTAAACCTTGTCACGTCTTACAGTTTGCCAGGGCTTCAGAAAGACCACGGCATAAACATGCGCAGGGAGAGTCGAACACCAGGGAAGCAGAGACCCAGAAAGGACAGGTAAGGGTACATATCTGCTTTTGAAGCACATTATTAGCTCAGTGCTCTGTGTGGAAAGTGTTTGGCACATACAAATGTCTGGCAGCATTTATTACAGGAGACTAGAGCAGGCCAGTGAGACCTTGCAGTACACGTAGTACACCTCTGTGGAATGCAAAGGCACTTTCCTGAAAGGATGTAACTGGAATGAAAGATTGCTCAAATCCAAATTTTATAGAATTTTCAATTTTTTACTTCATTAAATTATTTGATGAATTTGCTGAATTGAAAAAAACCAAACGTGTAAATTATGTTAAATTTGGATTTTTACTGAGAATAAGATCTCAAAATTGGTGGGCTCACATCACTGTATGTTTCAAGCAACACATGTGCTTACCACAAAATGCTATTTCTGTTTTTCCGTGTTGTTTTGGTTGCAGCTGCCAGATCAGCTCTTTCATTTCAAGCAAATCTAACCTGTGCGCTGATATGAAGCAGAGGTTCACAGCAGTCCGTGAAGAGGCAGCTTGCTGTTTACATGATATCCTAGTGAGCCTTGAGAGGTAAGAGGAAACTGGGGTTTCTATATTCTTGAAACACTACATACCTTGCTTCTGACTAGAGTTAGGACTTCAGGCCTTTTAAAGATGCATGTACATGGATTAACATTAAAATAAGAATTTAGGGATGATGTTAGAAGGTTTTATAACTGTGTATAAAAAAAAAAACATTACAGGTGAAATATTTACAGCAGTGTTTTGGGATATTCCTGAATGATATTTATAGAAATAGCTTTGCTAAAAACATTGAGTATGTTTACTTTGGACATTGCAGTCCTTTACACCAAAGACTGAATAATAAATTCAGTCCGCATACAGTCTGCATGGCTGTCTTGTGTTTCAGAGATTACTGTATTCAACATTACTTTGACTCTTCTCATAGGAACAGTTATAACGTCCTCTGGCAAGGCCTTTTCCCAGATCAGTGACATTTCTACCTTGTTGACCAGCCAGTGCCTGTCATCCTTTTCCTTTCGCCCAGAAACATTTATCTGTGATGCTTGTGCAAATTCTTTTGTCTCAGTAAGCACCAGACCCCAGATCCGTCCCTACATTGCTATTCTGAAGAGTGTTACAGGCACACTCCTCCCCCTCACTTCCTCCTTTCAATTCTTTTATTCCATTTTGTACTTAAGATTTTTTTTTTTTGTCCCCAGAGCATTTCTTATCTGCAGTTGGGTCCTTGTTTTTTTCCCTGAGCAGCTGCTGTGGCTGCATAATCAATCCAGCATCCCACAGTACGGAAGGACAAGTCAGATGGAAGCTTACTACTTGCAGCTATTTTGCCATTCTACATACAGCCACCTAAAACTGCTCTGTTTGGTCAGCCTTTGGAAATGAAACCTCAGTTTGGCAGGATATACTACAAGTTATTTATTGTAAAGAAAAGCAGATGTTTGGTTTTGTTACTTCCTTACTTTTTGTAAGAATTTGTACATGAGCCCAATCTCTGGGTCAAAATTCTAGCTCAGGTCATGTCACAGAATCACAGAATGGTTTGGGTTGGAAGGGAACTTAAAGCTCATCCAGTTCCAACCCAGTGCCATGGGCAGGGACACCTTCCACAAGAGCAATGTGCTCCAAGCCCCTGTGTCCAACCTGGCCTTGAACACTGCCAGGGACGGGGCAGCCACAGCTTCTCTGGGCACCCTGTGCCAGCGGCTCAGCACCCTCACAGGGAACAGCTTCTGCCTAAGAGCTCATCTCAGTCTCCCCTCGGGCAGGTTAAAGCCATTCCCCTTGGCCTGTCCCTACAGGCCCTTGTCCAAAGCCCCTCTCCAGGTTTCTTTTAGCTCCCTTAGGCACTGGAGCTGCTCTAAGGTCTCCCCTTAAGGAGCCTTCTCTTCTCCAGGCTGACCCAGCCCAGCTCTCTCAGCCTGGCTCCAGAGCAGAGCCCTCACAGCATCTCCATGGCTTCCTCTTGACTTGCTCAAGCCGGTCTACATTCCTTTTGTGTTAGGGACCCCAGAGCCACTCCACTCTGTTCCACCTCTCTTCTGTTGTATTTTGAACAATATTTTACCCTACATCACTGTACAGTATTCAGTTTGGTTTTAAATAGTGGATACCTGTAGAAAGTGAGGTTGAATTTCAGTTTAAATGTTTCGATTTTGAAGTTTGTTTCTTACCTACAGCCTAAAGCTGACATAAACCATAAACACTTTTTAATATAGTTGTAGAAATATGAATGTATACAGAACACTGCAAAAGCCAGAGTTGTTATTAGCGTCCAGACTGACCATACAATGTGTTCACATTCATGGTTTTCTCCCTTCTTTGTTATCTTCCCAGTTAGCTACGTAGAAGCATGGTAATGTTTACAACACAGCCTTAACTTTTAAGAGTTTTTTTTGTAGGAAGCAGGAAGAGCGATGTTATCAAAAATACAAGGCTATGAAACAATCAAAGAATATCAGAAAAGAACTGGACAGAATAAGACAGCTGAGCATGAGAGTTGAGAGGGAACATGATGAAGATGAACTGAACTGGTAAGGAATCATAGAATGGTTTGGATTGGAAGACCCCTAAAAGCTCATCCAGTTCAAACCCTCTGCCATGGGCAGGGACACTTTCCACTAGATCAGACTGCTCCAAGCCCCGTCTAGCCTGGCCTTGAGCCCTGCCAGGGATAGAGCAACCCTCTTTCAGATGAGATGATCAGGGTCCCAGAGTTCTGCCTTTAGTACAAAAGAGCTTTTATCTTTTCTTTTTTTTTCCTCCCTAAAGCAAAGTATCACTAGAAACCATTGAATCTGTTGCTGGAAATGCAGGCTCTTTAAGCTGGTAGCAGCAAAAATACAGATGTGATGTCTAGGAGCAGATCCTGGCCTGCTCAGCAAATAGTTTAATTGGAAATGGTAAGACAGGGGAGAACAAAGAGTTCTTCTCCAGTGATATTGGGCATAAAGCACTCAGTAATTGCATTCACACACCATCCCCAGTGCAGCTTTAAAGGAGACTTCCTTCGCCAGGAAGTATGTAAAATGCACTGTATCCCAAAGATGAGAGATACTGTATAAATATACATGGGTTAGATCACAACTTCTTACTGAACTGAACATTCACAGTACTAAAGCTGATGGCAAAGGAGACTGATTCTAGCTGTCCATCCATGATAAAAAGCAAAGCATTTCCCTGCCAGCATTTGAACTGCACATGGATAATACTGCAACATTGACAGGGATCACCTAAATGCTTCCCAGTTACAGCAGTTCGGCAGATTACTAGTGTGTTAGGTTTGAAATTACTAGTGGTATGTTTGAAAGAATAATAGCTGTATCCAGTGATCAGCTTCCAGATCACATATTAGAAATAGCCTACCTGAATACCTCAGCAAACTCACAGCATGTTCCTTATTGCCCTGTCCATGAGAACTCCTTGGACATGGGATTACCGAATACACAAACTGCACAGAATGGTGTTTTTCAGCCTGCCCTCTTTTGATCTCATGGGCTAGTAAGCTTTCTGTCCTTCACCATTTGAGATAATGAAAAACAGTTCTTTTCTCATATTGGGTCCAAAATGCAGGTGGCCCAGGACATGCCAAGCACACATCAGTCATGAATTAATGAATAAACCTAGTCTTGGCCTATCTAGCATAACATTGGTTTTAATTGTCAAACATCTATGCTCCAGCTGTCCCCTGATTTTAAGATCTGGCATGTAAATAAGTCTTGAAACTGGAGTGGGTGTTGTTTAGCTTTTATACTTATAGTACCACTGGAAGCCTTAATTTGGGCAAAACTCCCCAAGCATAAAGGAGACTATACCAATATGGCCTTTTACTGTTCTCCCTATGCAAGAATAGTACTGTGAGTGTGCTGTTCCTTCACATGAAAATCGTGCCTCCACACTGAGGAGGCTGTCTTGCTTCGGCTGTGCCAGCATAGTTACCTGCCGACAGCTTTCCAAGCCAGGCCTGTTCTGCGACAATGCTGTCCATGAGTGACATGGTGCGTGAGATCTCTAAAAAGGCTGGTCAACCCCCTTGTGGAGACACAAAGTAATGCCAGAGGAACTGCTTTCACCGTACCACTTGCTCCATGAGCAACAGGGCTGTTCTTTTCCACACTCTTGCAAACACTGCCTTGCCAAGAAAACAGGAACACTTTACTAGTTTATTCTCTCAAGTCTGGTTGTCTCTCTCATGAAGTAAGAAAACCCAAAAATAATACAAAATATGAACAGTGTGATGTGAGAGTGCACTGAGCATGGCTTCCTTTCTCAAAGTATCTCCATGCGTCATAAAAGGCCTGTGTGTGGCATAGTTATGGTAATCCGGGTAATCTAGGTAGTGATAATAAAGAGCTGGCTCTACAGCTACCAGCAGCATAGTACTGAGTGTAGAGCTGGCCCTACTGAAGATAGAACCTGTGTGGTTTTCCTTTTTTTACTGGTTTAGGGAAGAAATTCCTCACCTCTCTGCTGCTGCCCCAGTGACATGTATCCTAAACAGGAGGGAGACAGCACTTCCTGCTCATGTGCTGCCAAATCCTCAGCCCTTTCCAGTGAAAACTACAGCACACCCCAGTCATGCACATTCTAGAAAGGTTTGGAACACTGATCTCCAGGACTGTCAAAGCAGCACTGCAGAATTTACACCGAGCATTAAAAGAAAAGGCAGTGTTTTCACAAGGGTTTTATTTTTATTGTAATGTGTAATTCTCCTGAATCTTTATATTCAGAGTGAAATGGTAAAGACTGCATCTTACAGGGCACTTACATCAGTGAGATTTATGTCAGCACACAGAGAAAAGAGAATGATGGTAGCACAGGGAAAAGGGATAGTAAAAGCAATCAGAAAGTGTGTCAGATCTGGCATTGACTGCACCGGAAAACCCCTAGAGATTAAACAAAATAAACAGAGAAAAGATGCGAGGGCAAATGGAAACATTTGTTAGGATTTTCTTATTTCCTTTCACACCCAAGTTTGTCATCCAAAATTTAAATGGACAATGAAAAAGTGTCTATTTCAGTGCCCTGCAAAGTGAGTTGGTGTAGAAAACCAATAAAGTAAAGCTCTTTCACATTATTCACATTAAACGTCCCATCCAACCCAGACCATTCAACGACGCATTCTGAATTACACTGAGCATTGCATTCCCCAAAGAGCCATTTTTACTGTGGAAGTTATGAAGGTGGTGAAGTGGCAGAAATGCAAGATAAAACCTAGAGCTCCTAATCAGGTATGAAGTTTTTCCCCTGGCTTCTCTTTTATTGCTGTTCTTTCTGCTAAAGGGCTCCTGTATTGCTTGCCAGACTCCCAGAGTCTGTGAAGAACGACCATTATATCCAGAAAATCTTAAAGAAACTGGAAAAATACAGCAAGAATCCTGACTTGAAAATTGATCCAGAGGCCTTTCTTAAGGTTCTGGGTGACCTACGTGTGTGGGAGCTGTGTTCTCCAGAAATTGCTGCAGCCGTGGAGGTGAGATGAGTCTAGTTCTTGACTCTCTGTGTGAGGAGGGTGGGGAGAGCAGGTACCTATGTGTGAAACTCATACAGTAGAAAGTTGCCAGATTAAATCATTTAGGATCTCACTAAATGAAACTGCTACTATTCACCTCTTACAAGGCATTTTGAACTGCTCAGAAGAAAGACAAGCATTGGATTATTAATCAGCATCATTATGTCACTGTTTTATTCACCCCTGCAGTAAAACTGACGTCTGTCATAAATTGTTAGGACACTTGACAAGAAACATTAACTTGTTGAGTTCTGAAAAGGCCTGTCATTCCCCATAGTTACATCCATGAGCTATTCGAGTAATACATTATGTCAGTGATCCAGGAACTCTGCAGATCATTGTTTTGCTTCAGAAACATTACAAAGAAAATAAATCTGCTTCTCAAGATCTTAAGTTGGGCTCAATTCTTGTAGCTCTAGAAGTAAATGGTAGAAGAGGAAGGATACAAGAAAGGGAAGAGAATGCATTTAGAATGTTTATAATACATAGTCTAACCAGGTAACTCACAAAAAAATGGCAACGATGCCACCTTGTGTTTTTTGTTCTCATCACAGTTATTTCCCCTCATCCACAGGACCAACGGAAATCTCTGAGAGGCAGGAGATTATTGTGCGTGATATATATATTGTGGCATACAAAGGCAAAGGTATTTTGCCTTTGATCACACAGTCTGTATTTTCTTGATGTTTTGTAAAAATAACTATTTTGTCTTTTGCCCTAATTTGCACAGCCAGGGAGGCAGCCTTGCCTTAATGTTCAATAGACAGGTCTCTTGCTGGCTGGTTTTAGATCTATTTCTTTGCTTCTTCCATTCTGTTCCTTTTGCATTTTGATCCCTAATGTTAGTGTAATAGTAATAGAGAAAACCGTGTAAGCTAAATCCCCTGTCTATTTATTTATGCATCTTTTGAAAATAGCCACAGAGGAAGGAGGACCTTGGTGCTCCTTCTGAGTGGAATAAAGGAAACTGCCACATTTTAGGAGCAAGAGCAGCATCACTGAACGTGACCTGACAGGGATTCCAGATGAAGTTCCCATTTAACTTCAAGTTGCTTTAATGTATATACTGCAGTAGTATGTAGAACACAGCTGCAAGTTTAAAACAAAAGACTTGGAAAGATTCAGGATAGAAATTGCAATGAAGATTGTAGAGTTTTCCTTTTATTTCATTTTAGAGTATATCCATCTCTTCAGGAAGTTACACTAAAAATATTAGGTGATACAAAGTGCTCCACTAACTGCAGAAGCCATTACATTTATCCTGTTGTTACAACATCACATTTTCCCACGTCATCTCTCTCTTACATGTAAATGAAAGATAAAGGAAGAAACCTTTTTCTGTTTCAGTTTGTACGCGAGAATATTGTGCAGATGCCAGAAGAAGATTTCAGCAAGTGGTTTCAGACAAAAGTAGCCCCCCTCAGTGCTAGAATTCCTTCACCTTCTAAGTTCTTGGCGGATTAGAAGTCCTCCACCTTCTAATCAAACAGCCAGATGAGACTGTTTTCCAGCTACAACTGTCTTCAAGCAGAAAACTACTGCCTGCTGAGCTGCCCCTCGAGGAAGACTGGGAAGGGGAGGTAACTTCAGGAAGTCCCACTGACCACTCTTGCACAGCTGAAATTTGTCCCTCTACAATGCTCTGTTGGCTATAGTCAGAGAAAATAAAAGCTAAATATTGTTGGCCCTTCCTGTATGATGTCTTGGGCACACCATCACGTTTCAGTCTCATCTAACCACTGCAGGATGAAGACTGAGTTTCTAATCACAGGTCAGGTCATTTCTTCAGATATTCCTCCAGCATCTGCTCAGTTGGGATGTACTGATTTCCACATCTGAACAGCATTGTCTCTGTTTTCATTTTGTCACTTCCTTATAAAAAATATCCAAAGCACAGGGTAGTTGTAAGCTTTAGACAATTCTTTTTTTTGCATTCTTTCATGCAATTCAGATGGGGGTTTTTTGCATTGAGTTTATTCTGTGGTTATTCTGTGATTATGGATTAATTCTTACATTATTAAATTCAGTATTTCAAAACCAACCATCTTAGATGTATTTCCCAGGTTTTCACCAGAAGACATGTTCTCCCCTGATTACCTTAGTATATGTTTGCCGTTACTCTGGTGGGTAAAACATCAGAATGACACCCCTGAACTCACAGGTAGTGATAAATACATGACCTACATGAACCTGGCTGGGCTTAGGCATGTATTTCATGCTGGGTCTAATTGGTGGGTGATGGAATCGGTGACCCAGAGACCTTCTAAGCTGATGATCTTAATGAGCTGCTTACCTGCCTGTACAAGCTTCCAGGGGACGCATGAGGAGAAATGCTGTTGATCCTTCAGTGCAATGACGACAGCTTGCAGTCTAGGTGAGTACAGTGACCACTTGTATAGTATGTTATTGATTAAAGGCCTTATTTTGTCCTCTCCACATTACCAAGAGAGAAATGTTTTTCAAGGAAAAGAGCCAAGAACACAGATTCCTTTGACTTACAGCCATCAGAGAAAAGTAAGCTCTTAAAGTTTTGTTGTGCTTCCACTTTTCTCATTCTACATGTGGTGTGGTGATAAGCTAGCATTTGTACAGGTAGTGAAGCCATATGTTCCCCTGGTCTGTGCTTTTCTTTCCCCCATCTCAGTATCCAGTGGCAAACTTCCCTCCAAAACTCTGTAGGACTGATCTCTTGCCCTGTGAAATTGGTGGCAGTGCTTCTGCCAAACGAGCAGGATGAACTCTTATTCTGATCTGTGAGACCTCAACTCCTCTGTTCACTGTATTCTGCCATTTCTTGAAACTTCCTCGCAGGCCTCCATGGATTTTGAGTAGCCCCAATTCTGCTGTTCTTTTGGGATCATTTCACCATGATCTGAGTCAAGTTTCACTGACAGTACTCTTGTGTTACCCTGCAGCAAACAAACAGAAATCTTAATTTAGCACCTTGGGAGCTCGTCTTTGAACTGTGGTTACACAGGGTAAAACCTTCATCTTGGTTCTTCCTCACTATATGAAACTGCAGATAACAAGGTTGTGAGTTTTCCTTACATTAAGAAATGGAAACAAAGGTGCTTGTCCTCAGCTGGAGTACTTGAACCATGCTGCCAAAATCAAAACTTCACACCAGCCAAGCACAGGACCTAATTCGTCTGCCTGCATGCAAGATGAGATGATTGCAGTCAAACATAGTTAGCTGATGTCTGAGCAGCATCTTTGAGCTCCCAAAGCAGGATGCCCATGCGGAATATTAGGAGTCTCTAATGTTTGTTGTAGGAATATGAAATATCTATGTTTTCATTTGGCAATAACTCTCCTCTCTCTCCTGTTACCACCAGGTAACAAAAGAGACTCTTTCTCTAAGAAGGAAAGAGATCATCTTTTCTCCTCCTCCAGCACCACTTTAATGAAGAATTTTCTGCTGCTTTTACTCTGAGGTAGAGAAGAGCTCCTCTGGAGCAAAATAGCAGCTTCTCTTTTCCTGCTTCCTGACAAAATTACAGTGCCCTCAGGCAAGATCCTCAACCTTAATCAAGTGTTTGTCTGCCAATGTAAAGGACTGAAAGGGATACGAAGAGGTTAGAGGTCCATACCTAGATAAAAGGGGCTTTTAAACCTTGGGATTTTTTTCCCTGCAAATATCTTGGATTTTTCCAAATGCTTCTGTGAACAGTCTCACTATTTCCAACTCAATGCTTCAGTAGACCCTTGCAGGTAGGTGCAAAGTAACCCATTGGAGATGGATGCACCAAGAGTCCAAGCAATTCATTAAAGGCCAGCAGAGCATGTGGTAGACCTGCTTGGATTACTGTTCTGTCTGTTCATCCTTCCTCCCATTCTGTTTTGGTCCTTTACAATTTCAGCTAATGGGCCAGTCATTCACAGTTTCCATTAGCCAAAAAAACCATGCAAGCTTGGGTTCATCACTTGCTTCATGCACTGGAGAGATGTGGTTGGGATTCAGACACTGAACTCACAAAGAATCTTGATCCCATTTCCTGCTGCCTGAGGTATTCCCAGTGTCATTGAAAGCCCGCCCTCCTCAGTTTACACCTCTGTGGAACTGAAATAAGAACATTTCCTGGGTGTCACTAGTAGCAGGGCAGAAAGTTATTGTTGCATGAGAACTGCTTGGGTATTAGGCTGACAAGTGTTACAGGAAAACTCATTAATTAAAATAGCGAGTGTTGCCTCTTTTACCTTTCACCCTTTCCTTCTGTTTCACAGTGGTTGTGAAATTGTCATCTTTACTCTCTTTTCATAGGAAAGATTTCACCATGGTAGAAAAGAAGCCAACCATCCTATTCTAACACCCACAATACTCCCACTGTGGTTTACATCAGACATAAAAAGGAGCACCTTATAAATAGGGATTATAAAATAAACAACTCTGTCTTGCAGATAGGCTGTTATATTCTAAATAAGCATCACAGTCATTGTGGGGGTATTCAGAAATCAGGGTACATCTTTCTAATTGGAATTTCAGCTTTATGTGTCACCACTCCCTTCTGCTGTCTTGTATATTAATAACACCGTGCCAGCGTGTTGGAGACGCAACTATATTTAGCCTCACACAATAACAGCAGCAATTATTTTTGCCAAGTTTTAATAAATATCACTGTTTCAGCACTGCAGAATATAAAAACTCAGATTAACGAACCCCAGGATATTTGGGACTAGATGCAGCTCCTCCTACTAGGGTCAACAGAAAGGTTCTTATTTACCACGTTGAGTATTAATTACTGTAAAATCAGAATACGTTGTGACAAGTGAGATGGCTGATGCTGTAACCAGCAGCTCGAGCTTTTATTCAAGGCACTGAGTGTTTGTAGCCATACTTTTTGCAATGCAGCAAGCCTACACAAAGCCAAATTAAAGTACACTTTCCCAGTTGGACAGCTGACCAAGCACCAAAAGAAAGTGGTCAAAGGGAAAAAAAAATGGGACAAAAAGAGTGCAACTGGGAAGAATTCTCAGATACCCAAACCTTAATTCTCTATCTCTGGTGAGATTTCTTCTCATGTCAAAGATGGGATGTAGATTCATTTTGGTCTACCTTATGGTTGTGTTTCATGACAAAATTTGAGAAGGAGGGGAAAGTTGAGACTATTTGGTAACACTCCAACATACCAGTGTCACTGTAGCACATTTGAAGTTGTATTTATCTATTCATTAGGGTAACAGGAAGCAGAAAGGATGTTCATTCAGGAGCCCTTTCAACAGAGAGAAGCAAGGAATACTCTTGCTGCTATGCCAGAAGGACAGGGACACAGCAATATTCGTCCCCTTGAATAAAGCCAGCTAAGTCCCATGTTTTGAGGATACTTACCACAGCTGAGTGTGACTCTCTCCCTCTTTGTGGTAAGTGGCCATTTCCTCCCCTAAAGTGCTATCTTACAGAATAAAAGGCAGATCCTATGTTACTCTGCAGTCAAGAAAGGAAATAAAGGGTGTATTCAGCTGGAAAGGAAAGAACTTGCTCTTGCACAGAGCAGAGCAACCTCAAAGTTAACTCTTTCTCCAAAGGAGCTGGCATGCTATAGCTGCACAAATCTCCTGCTGGCTTTTGACTGATCACTGCATCAGCCCCACACAATGGCATTATTTTCCATGGTGTCAGGCCTGATTAGCAGTGTCAGTTTTCAAGATTCTGATTTCCCATTGTTGAACTAGACTTCTGCAGTGCACTTCACAGGGGCAAGATTAGACCCTAAAGTAGTGAAAGGTTGAAAGAGAAAGCCTTGTCTCGTTATTGACATGGCTTTCCTTCTTTGTTCCTGGAAAATGGCTGTCTCTTTTCTATGTGATTCATACAGCTTTTTTTTAGGGTCGCTATATTTTAGTACATTGCACTATAAATTACACTCAACTACATATGATGGATTTAGTCAATGTGCTATAAATTGGATTGGATTTTTAAAGGAACCCATCTTGGTTGACATCTGGAGCATCCAATTTCTTTCTAGTGCCAGATTACTATAACAGTCATCAGAACATTGTCTTGCACACATAGTTTATTAGAACATTTCTCAGGATATTCTAATGAATACTTGCCTTAAGAGGCTGTTTCCTACCTGGTTCTTTAAACCATGTTTACGAAGTATGGCAGGTTGCAGCTACGGGAAATATTGATTGTCTATAATGAAAACTTCACACAGAAATTGGGGAGGGAAGATTACAATGTCCAAGTGTTCCATTTGTTATAGGAGAAAAGGAAGAACTGTGACCCGTATAATCTAAGTGGCTGAGATAAAAATGACAAAAAAGCAAGCTTTGACTCCTGGAGGAAAAAACAGACTTGATTATGCAGGCTTGTGAAAAGAATCCAGGACATAAGCAAGGACTGAATATTGTTCAACGCTTTTAAAAGCCCTCTCCAAATTCCATGAGAGAATTACCAGGTTTTCTCATGCATGAAGTGTGAAAAGAAAGCACTGAAAATACTAAACAAAACTATCAGTATAGAGACTGTGCAGGGATGAACAATGGGCAATCAGACTCCTCGGTCATAAGCAAGGAACATTAGCTAGCTAATCTTTCCCTACAGCTACAGCCCCCTCTATAGCTAAAAGGGACAACAAGCCCCTCCACAGAAACCCAGGCTCACCTATGCCCACACAAGTCAGTGTAGGTACTCTGGATTCTCCTCAGTTCTCTTGCTGTTAGCTACAGAGGGTCCTAAGAGAAATCACGCAGGCTAAAGGCGTATGCCTAAAGCACAGTTCTCTGAGTAGCCCTCCATGAAGCATTATTTCTGTGATAGGATTGCATCTGGATTTTTGACAGCCATGGAGCATAGCATGGTTCTGTCCCGAAATAGAGTATGTGCATATTCATCAGTCTGACGTGCTGGTGTCTACCCAATCAGTAGCTTAATCTGTCCTACAACTCGGTTTGACATCATGGGACAGAAGTGAACACTGACTTTATTCATTTGAACAGCTTTTTTTGGAATTGTGATAAATGTAATGTATACATTAGGGAAAAGAATCATGTCCTTTTACATCCACATCCAGACTATTTCCTGGTGGGTTGCATATCCCAGAAACAGTGTCTCGGTTCCTTTTTTCCCATTAAATGATCTCCTGATGTAACAGTTAAATGAGTTCTGGGTCATGTTCACCAGTGCACTCTGGGCCACTGCAATTACATTGAAATAGAGCTGGAGAGGCATTGGTCAGTCAGATCCAAATTTCATGACTGCTCTAAATACTGTATTTGGGAATTCATAATGAAAGAAGAGTACCTGTGTAAATTTGTGAGAGGAGAGAGGGTTCCTATGGGATGCTATACAATAGAAAAGTGCTAAGTATATTAATTATTTATACAACAATTAGTATTCAGCTTATCCCACAATCCAGATCCAAACTTTCCCTAATGGGTGAATTTAGCCTTTTAATTCAAGCCTTACCCTGCTTGTAAGTAACAGAACTGACCTAGTCCAGCCACAGAACAATATATATAACCATGCCTGTGTATTGCTCTTGTTTGTATCGTGGGAAGCTGGAGCTGATCCAGGGAAAACCATATGAAGAGATTCTAGACTGACTGTGGGGTGGGTGAGAACTAATTACATTCATTCTCTGCATCAAATGTCTTAACAGAATACGAAACAAGCTTAAATAATCCTGAAACACTTGAATTTATGAAAACAAACCTGCGATTTTCAGTTAGTTGCTAGTGCAAATCAGTTTGCAACTTCTTTGCTAATTCAGACACCACTCAAGTTGGCAAAATTGTTCAAATTCCTACACTAACAGGTCTTTAAATGTTTTCAGGAAGTCCTGGAAATAAATAAAGCTGCCATTTCAGTGCTCCTAAAAGACTGCTACAACAGACTGTCTTGACAGTCACGAGAAGAAAAACTTCCAAGAACATGAACTCATTTGCAGGGAAATGGAACACTGAGATAAAACAAGGACTCCTCACAGCACAGTACAGGTCTCCCACAGTACTGAGCAGATTAGTTTTTCCTGCTTCCCTGTAGAAGAATACTTCTGCACAAGCTGGAAATACTTGGGTTTGGAATATGGGAGACCCCAATCCAATCTCGGACTGGCTCATGTCCAGGTGACCCACCTTCTGGGGGCAGGGGAGAGTCAGAGCATTGAGCTACATGACATAAGTACCCTGCTGTGTACACAGTCTTAATTCCCATGGGCTTCCTTGTTCCCTTTGTAAAACATGTGGGTTTACTGTCATGAGATACTGTGATGAAATAGATGAAGAATTATTAATTACAGTGCAATGGATACAGCATGAGAATTTTAGATATGACATTACTTAATTTCCAGTTTATAGTTTTACCTTTAGGAATTACAAGGCAGCCTGGTTTAGTGTTCTCTCAGGAAGGATAAAGTATGGCTACATGTTGGAAGATGCTCAGGTGGGTTTTTCTTCACATAAGTAGAACTCAGTTTGGAGTCTTACGTGCCATGGACTGTTCCTGTGACCTCCTTTCCTAGAAGTGGTGTTTAAGGCTGGGTGGGGAAAGGTTTCTGTGAACATCTTGTCTGCTATATTCGGAAAGGCTTGAGTCCATGATCTAGCCAGAGAACAACAGTTCTGTGGAAAAGTATAGAAGTGTTGCTCACAGATCCTCCTTCATTATTTCTATAGTCTTTTTCCCTGTTTAATAACCCAGAAGGGTTGGAAACAGAGGCAATGACAGGCAGTTGTGTGACCACACTGAGAAATAACAGATCATTTGGTTTAGAAAGACACTGTTTGCATTACCACCAAGTTACCATTCCCCTGCTGAGCATACTGCACTCTCTTAAAATTTCAGTTACTTTCTTTTTTCCTAAGAGTAGTTGGGAAAAAGCAATATGCTCATTTTTGCAATAGGACAGCAGAGAGCATGGTCTGAAATTAGATTTGTTTGAACATCACCAGTTCTGCTGCATTGGGATTGACTGTACTAATCAAACACAGTCCCGTGTTAAGGCTGGTTTGTTCCAGCAAGAGCTGTGATCCAGAAATGCCTCCCTCACCTCACATGGAGCTGGGGAAGCCCAGCCCAACTGACCAGTCCCTCAGGCCAGTGCAAGGTCCCAACAGCATCTTCTGGTGTGACTCTGCACTTGAGAAGAGTTCATAGTGCTCAGGATTTGCAGCAACTCTGCTCTCTTAGTGCTGTGCAGAACCAGTGAGGAAGCTCCTTCGTATCATGTCTGGACACATGTTAGTCCCAAACAACCTTGGAGTGTAAAACTACCATTTTAATCTTTATGTGGACTTTGACCTTGTGTGTGCAGCCACTGGAGCTTCTCTCCAGAGCCACTGCAAGCTATGAACATGCTTTTGAGGAAAGTCCTACCAGCCAGCAGTACAGTCAAGTGTACTGGAGAGACCATATTCTGCCTTACAACGAATCCTACTGTCAAGCTATAGCATCCTTTGAAATCAGGGAAAGAAGACCTTTAAAAGATATCTTGAAACTATCATGTTTTTAGCCCATCTGCTTTGCCCATCAAGATAAGCAATTTATCCAGCATCTTGCCTTACTCATATCACTGGGAAAATCACTGCTCTGTGCAGAGTGATCAGTTTCTTTTTGAAGACTCAGCTTGAAGCGCAAGGCTGTAAGCAAGAATATTGGGTACTCTGACTCATTTTCTTGGAGGGCTATTTTTATGATTGTTCCTGGAACTACATCTTAAAACTCTCAGTTAATGTTCTTCAATCATTTTCACAGCTTTTCTGCTGAGCCATCTCAGTACAGGGGTTACCTCTGAGGTGAGAACCTTTCCCAGGTTCCCAGGAATATTACTACCTCCCATCAATGCCATCTGTGAAACCAAACTCCTGGCTGAATACCTCCTTTTCCTTTCCCTCAGTAAGTGGCTAGAAGTCAGTGCCATTTAAAATTGAATCTCTTGTCCTAACAGGATATACTTCTTGAATTTTAAAGGATTCTACATAAAAGAAACCACTAGATTCAGCTACAATAACTGCCTCCTGACACAACTCTTTGTCTCAAGAACCTCTTAATGAACTCTCATTATAACAAATTGCCCCTGAATAATATCCTCTGTAGCTCCACACATCTCACCACTTCCTGTCTCCTGCTTTCTTTACAATCCATTAGCATCCCTTAGCAGCCTCATTTGAACAATTAAACTTTACTGTTTCTAGAAATGCACAATTCTACTATTGGGTCTGTGCTGTGTTTGAGAGATCTGGGAAGGGATTCACATAGTCTGATTTAACAAATTCCTTCTTACAGTGGTCCTCTGAGAAAGAAGTAGTGCAGGTTGTTGGCCTGATGTGACTGGTTAACTCCACCAGCCTCTGAATAACCCTCTTGGAGGTCCCCTAAAAGGCACTTAAACTAAATGTCTGACATTAGACAGGGAAAATCTACATCCTTTCCTCATACCCAAGTTTCAAGTCTCCCTGGCTAATCTTTGCACACAATTTAGTCTCTATGTAACTGATGTGCAGCAGCTTTTTGTTGTGTTTGTTAATGTTCAACATTAATGATTCAGGCTTCCCTAAGTGAGCTGGGTGTTCTCACTCACATGTCTGATAATAGGTTCTTATTTACCAGTGTTTCAGCTGCAAGCAGACAAACTCAAACTCATGAAGGCACTACAATGCTTCCCTGAAAGTATTTTCATGGATTAAAGACTTCAGTGGCCCTGGATGCTGCTGATGCCTTGTGGAAGATACATCCAATGGTCTCCATCCCCACTGAAATCAATTCTCAAATTAATAGTGTGGTGTGATGTGAACTGTGTTTTCTGAACTTGTCTGGTAGCTATGCTTGAAGTCCCCTGAGGACAAACATATCAGAGATTTTACAGCTACAAAGAGCTTGTGCCTGAACACTAATGGACACATTGGCAAGCACGAAGTAACTTGGTATTTCTTACTCTTTCCTAAAGACTTAACTATGTTCTTGACATTTTAATAGCTCAGCAGATTCTCATTCCATGTTAAATTCCAGGCATGCAGTTCGAGAGATTAATTCATGAAAGTAAAAATACTGCACTTGCATTTCTTATGTCTTTACTGTTTTGACTGCCTTGTATCTTGTAGGATGACATCCAGAAACTGGAAGCCATGGCTCCATTCAAGTCAATTGCAAAACTCCCAGTGACACAAGGAGCTCATTCCTAAAGCTCATAGCACACATGGCTGTTTTCTATAACTTCCGTTAATGAAATGCTCTCAGGAGGAGCTACGCAGTGCAAAATCTCAACTCCAGCCTTCATCCGATGTCTTTCCATTTTGCTGAAGCTCCATGCAGGTATAAAGTTCTTTTTTCCAATATCATATGGCAGAACCAGAGCCCAATCCTTTCTAGGTGCAGGCTGTCATACTTTTCCTCAGCACCTTCAAAACCATGATGGAAGCAGATCTTTATTTGCTTGTTCTGTGGGATTGGGGTTTGTTGTTTTTTTTTTTTTCCATACATTGGGGTTGGGAAATAATACAGATTCATTTGCTTCCTCCTCCTCCTACAGCCCCCAAAGTGGATTTCACCTTAGAGATGTTCAGTGAGGATTGAATCATTTGCTAAAATTGGCAAAAATACTCTGGACCTGAACCACCAAACTGCTTTTAGTTGGTCATTTTCTGCCAATCTTCAGTTTTTTCGGGGTTAGGAGGTGACAAATTCAACTCAGCTCAAAGGAAAAGCCTTTGCTGATGGTGCCCGTTGGCACTAGAAACGAGGGTCTAAGAACACAGCGAACTTCTCCCCGGGGGTAATGCAAACTCCTCTAAAGTCATTTAACTGCAAACGGTTAACGAGTTTCGGGAAAGACCGGAACAGCCGAGGGCCATGTGGCTCCGGACCCGCCGTGCCAGCGGCGGCGGAGGCTCCCAGTGCCGGGCAGGGGCAGCCGCAGGACGGTGCTGCAAACCCTCGACAGCTCCGTTGGCTTTTTCCTCCGTTAGCTCCGGTGAATTTGCTCTCCGGTTGAAAGATTCCGCCAAAAAGGGGCCGTGTCCCCGTCCCCCCCCGCCCCCCGCCCTGCGGCGCTGCCGGGCGCGGCTCCTTGGCTCAGCGCCGCGGGTCCCGCCTGCCCGGTGCGCGGCGCTGGGCTTTCCCGGCCGCCCGCCCCACCGCACCGCACCGCACCGCAGCCCCATGTCCGCGCTCCCCCCCGGCGCCGACATCAAGAGGGCTCTGGAGAACAGCCCCGAGACCAACATCGAGGATGAGCTGCCCGACGGGCCGCCGCAGCCGCGGCCCAAGAGCTACCTGCTCCTCAGCATCCTCGCCTGTTTCTGTCCCGCCTATCCCGTCAACATCGTCGCCTTCGTCTTCGCCGTCATGGTGAGTAGCCTCCCGCTGGGTGCCCCAGCCACTTTCGGCTTGGGGCTGGGTGTTCGGCGGGGCGACCGCCGGCTCCCCCGGGCACGGCGCTCCCGGCCGGGATCTGCGAGAGCAAAGCGGGGCTGGAGGAGCCGTCAGGCTAACGGGCACCCAGCCGTCTTTTAACCGCTTGTCCCTGACCCTGTGGACAAAGGTAGGTGAGGCAGCGAGCCAGAAGGCATCAGCAGGCTTGGTCAGGGTGCCCATGCGGCTGTCCTAGCAGCAGATGACTGCGGAGTGAAAGGCTGTTCAAGTTTTCAATATCAGGCTATGTGAGGGAGGGAATTTTATCCCAGTCAATGGGATTTGTTACATCAACTAACTTGCACACTGAATTGGACCTATGTGTAAAAGGAGCAACTGGGCAACAGAAATCTGCTTTGCAAAGGAACAGATGTGGTTTCTGTTTTAGCTAATCAAATATGGTATAAGTGCCTTTTTTCCAGTAAACAGGTTCTTTAGCCTCCTCCAAACTCTTTGCTAGAATAAAACACACAACAGTTACAATTGTAGGTTGGTGGCAAAACCTTTTATAAAATTGAGTGTTCAGTACACTGAGTGAACTCCTACAACCCATAATGATTTGCATAGCCCTTAATAATCCAGCAATCCCATTAACTTCAGAAAGACTGTTAGAACAGAATCTTCCTCTCTGAATTAGAAGTTGCAGAGTCAGATCCAGACTTTTCTAATAGTATACATGATCAGTGTTCTCAGTACTACTGCAATGTATTTCTGTTGTTTAGGAGCTGAAAAGGGTTTAAAACATGTTGTGTATTTTCATCCTTTTCTCTGACAGCCAGGCTGAAAAGGTAAGTAAAAGTGTTCTTTCTTTTTGCAATTAAGAACAATTCCCAGTGTCTAAAATATACTAAAGCACACTTTTCTAAAACTAGTAAGATTGATCACAATCACATTGCTTTAGCTTGAAAATCACTTAAAGGAACTATTCCAGCTCACAACCTATTTTGACCAGATAAGTATTAGCTGACTTTTTTTCTCCCTCTGTGTTTATTTTCTTTGTCGTTAACTTTAGAATATGCTCTTTTCCTTGATGTGGTAAGATTGGGTTCTGCTTGTATGCAGCATCCTTTATCTGTGGACACTATATAAAGTAATGAGAGCTGATGATCTGGGGCTGTGAGCATCTGTTCACTATGACGGTGCTTTCACCAAAGCATTGGGGCTGCACAAAGTTAACTGTCAAGGACACAATTTGGCCTCTAAAGCTTTTTGCACCCCATATGGAGAAATCTCCACCCACACCCCAGTTGAAGTTCATGCAGGCTTTTGGAGTCAGGCTTAAGTAACTGTCGCTGGGGGATATGTAGAAACCAGGGTGGGAAGAGCACTTCCTGAATGCTAAACAGGCTGTGCAGGTCTCAGCTGCCCACTCCCTAAAAGGGAGAAGACAAAAACCAAACCCACAACCTCCACTGTACCTGAATCCTTTGTTTCAACATATTCCTACCTAAACCTCTCCTCTTCCTTGAAAAAACATGTCCAGCTTCCTTTCCACAGCCCAGTGCCCCTGCCTTTTACAGCTGCAACCTGTACCTGCTCCATTAACCTCCACTCCAGGTTCTGCATTTTAACCTATGCTGGGTTTATTTCCACATCTGCTGGGATCTACATCCCCCCTCTTTCTCAGCTTGCTTCCTAGAGTTGTTAAGGTTTAACACTGACGTACAGGAGCCAGTTATTTGCTTTTCTTGCAGAGGATACCTTTATAATCTGCAGAGCTTGCTTGGGATCTTGTGTCAGAAGAGAGAAAGGCCCATAAAAGTGGAGTTGTCTAGGAATTTCTGCTTCCTAGAATGGGTCTAGAAGGAAAAGTTCTAGAAAGAGGGTTATGGTTCAACACCCTGTTTGCCCGTGTCGTGTCCTCCTTAAGTGCTCTCAAATCAGACAATGTTCACTCTAAAAGTAGAGTCTGGGCTCTAACACCCCTCAAATTAAATGACAGATTTGTCTTCAGTCTCTTCTGCTGCTACATTTACAACTCCAGCCCTGGTTTCCTCACTTCTTTCTCACCTTAACAAACACACACAGACCTTATCATTTCAGACCTTACCTTCTTGAATATATTTTTAGCATCAACCTCTCCCAAGTGCTCCCTATTGTGATAATAACCTTTCTTGTTCCTTACCTGCTTTGTGAAGGAAATTATTTTTTGTGATGGGGTAAGAGAAGAGCTGGTAGAATGGACACTTAATGGCATCAAGGCGTTGATTCATTGGCATTACAAGAGCAGCCTTCTTCTTGCTGGCCACTTTCAGGTGTGAGGATTGCTTGGTGTTTTTAGCAGATGGACATCTGTTTTCCCCAGGGTCCTGGCCAGGACTCCTGGCTGGAGGAGCACTTAGTACTTCCCTGCAGCTCCAGCCAGATGCCATCAGTTCTTCTGCTTCCTATTGCTTCCAGCTGCTATGTAATGCTGCTGTACAATTATTTGACTCACTCAGCCCCAGAGGTGCCTTACTCAGACCTTCCCTATTCTTTTTAGCATAGGTGAGACCACAGGCCTCAGGGCAGGAGTGTGGGGCAGGTACCATAGTCAGGAGGCTCCTGACAGAGAGACTCCCATGGTGTGGCTCCTTATCTGCAGTGATGTCTTTTCCCCCTGTTGTGAACCCAAAAAGCACTTTGCTGGCAGTGAACCTGCCAGCTGTATCTGAAACCTGGCTCATCTGGGTTGGTTTGTGTCCAACTCATGGAATCAGAGAGAGGCTATGGGACAACTCTGCAAAATGAATCAGATACTTCTAATGCCAGCACTAAGGATTGATAGTTGAACTAACTTTGGCGTTTCTCAGTATGCCATCTCCAGTTGTCTCTATTTCAAACACATGTATGTAGGACATCAGCTAATTTTATAGAGCCTTAGATTTGTAACAACTTCATGATAGTCTCTCAAAAGTTATTTCTCCCTGCCCATTTGCTCCTAACTCCCCCTTCATGTTGACACATTTCTGTTTAATTATTTGCATGTTTCAAACAATGTATGTGGCCAAGCGTGATAATCTTGGCTCATCTGCCTCTGCTAGTAACAAGGTCTTTGCATTTGTTACCCTTGAATTCACATGACTTTTCTATAGATTAGTTTCCCTAAGCAAAGACAGCAAACAAGAGGGTGGTAAAAGTCATGGAACTTACTTTCTGGGCGGTCGTTCACCTCTTCGAACTGGGATCCTAAAGAGCCTTGTGCAGTGTGTTGGCTTTGGTTAGGCCAGGGACTAGCACTGTGACCACAGTGTTTCTGTACAGCTATACTCCCTTTAGGTGGAAAGTTTATTTGGAAAGTTTATTATTTATACAGCTTTTCTTAAGTAACTCATAGGTCCCTGGACGCCTGACACCATATGGGACAGCCTGTACCTACTTCTGGAGTGTTAAACAGCAAGGCTCAGCTGCTTTTCTTAAGCATTTTTGCATGGCCCTTACCTCTGCAAACTGGTAAGCTTTTCCTCTGCAAACAACAGACACAGAAGTCCAGCACTGTTTGCATGCCACTCTACAACCTGCAGAGCAAATTCCCCTTTCGCTGTGTCCTGCTCATCACCTCCCTGCTTGCCAAAAAGCAGAGATCAAGCCTAGTTCTGAATTGCTCCTTGTGTCCCCCTCTTCTTTCTCTTTCTCTGTAAGTTGCTCTTACAATGAGGAGTCACACTGAGCCAGCATGTCTCTTTTTTCCTTTGGTCTAAACTATAGAGAATGTCTCATTTCCAGGCACAGCCAGATAAGGTTTGTTACAGTCTGGCTCATAGAAAGCCAGGAGAATGTTGATCAGAGAACATCAGTCTGCTCTGCCCTGGTTTGTGAGAGGTGTAGAGGAACATTTCTGAAGTAATTGAGTATTCTGAATTATGGCACTCCAAGAATGTGGAGCAGAAAATGCACATTAAAAGAGATTAATAGTTTGTAACTAATTCAGTGAATTTCTGTTCATATGAGGTGAAGCTGCTTCATTGTTGAACTGTGAATATCTTTTATAAATAGATTTGTGTGAACCTGGTGAAGTCACTGAGGTTACTCAAGTAAATAAGCAGCTGCAGAACTGTGGCTTTAATTTAGCTTATGACTTCATAGTAAGTGAGGTAGCAGAAACCTGAGAAATTGTATGGTATTAGGTTGAAAATGGCTGAAATTGGTTTGAAAAGTTGGACAGACCAAATATCTCACACAGATGCTGTATCCTGCATATATTGCCTAGCCCTTTGAAATAAACAGACGTAACATTTAAGGCTTTAACTGTTAATGTTGTCTATGCCTAACATTGAAACCTGGATGCTTGATTCAAGGGCCCTCTGAAGCTGACAGAAGTAAATGAATTTCAAAGAGCTTTGTATCAGACCCCGACCACTCCCCAGATCTCTTTTCTTCTTAATCGCTGTCTAAGTTATGCTATTTAATTTAACCTCTTAATAAAGAAACTTTAGTCTCCTTCCTGTCTCTCCCAAATCCTCCTCTTTATCATTAATGCCATTTTCCTCCTCTCCATCATGGATTTGTATTAAAATGACATTATTTATTAAAGTGCACAGGGTGAATTATTTATGTAGTACCTGCAGAAATCACATGGACATTCTCCAGGCTTCCTAAATACATTAGTAAAATTGCACAGAACTGCAAGCTGGTGCTGCTGTGTCTCGCTTACAACTCTGTCAGTCTTGAGGTTGCATGTATGGAGAACTGAGTTTAGAGTGTCTGCAGACCATTCTCTAGATGTCACCCAAAGTGAGTGCTGGCTGGGGAGAACAAAGTACGGGGCTGGGCTGTCAGTGTTGCTTCTCCATCTTGCTCCCTGTAGCCACAGTTGCATTCATAGCTGCTGACAGGGGCAGAAGTCAGCCTGCTCAAGGCCAAGACATGTTTCTCCTGATCCTCCTTTTGTTGATCTTCCCGAATGTATTTTGTGACAAACCTAAGCAAGCTCTTCTCCTGCAGGTAGGAGTGTTGAGAACAGTGGAGTACCTTAGGTGAGAGGAACTATGCCAGCTACCCTTTGTAACAGGAGGCTGCACTGGTGAAGAATCAGAGGCGACATACTATTTGACTAGGTGTTTGCATCCACTCTGTCATTTCCAACTCTTCCCTCTTTCCCCACTATATCATTTGAGTCCAGTAGCCAACCTCAACAAAATCTGACAGCAGAGCAGAGGTATTAGCAATATTCTTTAGGGAAATAAAATAGAGAAATGTTTAGGCATGCAAGCTTCCAGGAAGAAAAGAAATGTATCAGTGCTCTCTTTAACGGCTAAAGTGCATCAGCAGCTCAGTCTTTCTTAGACACCAGAGAATAAGTACCTGCACTTATCCATGAGATGCAATTGTAGGAATACAGGCTTCATTGCTTTGGGACTGTCTTGGCAGAGTGATCTTCCTGCAGTGCTAACACCAAGGATGCATCTAGCCCATTAACTTCTGTGTGCTCACTAATTGAGAGAACACACAGAGATAATGTCCCTAATTATTTTTCTGCTTGGGAAAAAAGGCTCTGCAGCAAAGCCTGGTGTCTCTGAAGTTCAGTCCTTTCCTGCTCTCCACAGTCTTGGATCTTCACTCTGTTGAACTAGCTGCTGCTTTGTCTTTGCCGCACGAAGCGATTAGTAACTAAAGCACTTCCGTGACAGGACTTGGCAATACCTCATCAAATTGTTTTCTAAAGGCAATATGAACAATTTAGTGCACAGAAGAGTTAATTTGATCAGGTCCCCATATTTCTCCTCCTGTATTTCCAGTTTCTGGGATATTTCCTGCAATACTGCAGAGATACTAAAGAACAGTATGCTAAAGAACTGAAGAACATCCTCAGGGAGTCAGGTTATGACTAACCTGATTCCCTAAGGAGGTCTGCTGAAACAGTTCAGTAGTGTAATGTGATTAAGAAATTTCTACTCAATGTCACAGTTTATGAGTTCAAACTCTACTGATCTTACAAAATAATTCTCAATAATAACACTATCTTAAAAAAATCTTTGGTAATATCTTATTCTTGGGATAAAGTTACTCCAAACTGCATTAGACTTGTGTAGTAGAATAATTCAGTGTCTTCCACTAAGTCTTTCAATATATGGTCTGGTTAAACCAAAAATGAATTCAGAAAGTCTTACAGCCTGTCTCACAAAAGACTTGCAATCTGTGCATGTAATGAATATAATACATCTGCTAAATCATGGGTGGATAAAGTCGAGTCTGTTGAGATAATATCTGTATGTCTGGTGCGATACCTCAGGATGTAGATGATAATAATTATCAGTGTGCTCAAAAACTTCAAAGGGATAGCGTTTCTAGCCCATGAAGATGGCACTTGGATCTTTTGTTAGGATGATCTGTATTTCTTCGGTTTGTTTTGGGCTGGGTTTTATTCACCACCAACAAACTACCTATTAATTCTTCAAACTTTTTGAAGAGCAAAGCATTGGAAAAATAGGAAATTAGTGAGCTTTTTGTTTTGTGTTAGGTTTCCCTGAGGCTTTCTGTAAAAGTGCAGCCTAATTATGCTCTCTTTCATGCATATGGACCTATAAAGTGTTAGAGTTTATTTCATTGCTGGTGAAGCGGCCAACTAACAATTCACATATGCTATAAAAATACTTCCAGAGATAAACAAAACTGATTTATTCAAGTAGGTGGATTCGAGTTGATCTAACAGCTTTTATGCTGTTGTGTACAAGAAAACTCATCATATGACTATGGCCTCACCACTGAAAATACGAATGATGAAATGAGCAGGACAGAAAACTGGATTCCCTGCTTCCCTCCAGCTGGTGGCAGTGGATGTTACAAAGCAAATCACCATTGCCTGAAGTTCTTCGCCATTGTCTGAAGTTCTTCCTACAGGACCAGTGTGCAGAGAACTTAATGTTAGTTCAAAGCAGTCACATTGGTTTGTGTACAGATTTCTATTTTAAAAAGTCACAAACTCTGTTTCTCTTTTACAGGCTTTAAACAGTTATAATCAAGGAGATATGGAAGGCTCTAAAAGACTGGGTCGCAATGCCCTCTGGGTTGCTGTTGCATCAATCATCATCGGCCTTGTTGTCATCGGAATCTACTGCGTAGTTCATTTCACAACGGTAAGCACAGTGTTGCTAGTTCCAATGCAAACACTTCTATGTGCACAAGCCTCAGAATAAGAAACTAAAGATTATCACAGCTATCCACTAATGATAAAATGTAATTTTATTTTGCAATTTAGAAAACTCTGCTGTTTGTGGTTAAATGCAAGTGACTGTCTTAGCAGCAGTGATTTTCTAGAAACTCCTGCAGCTCCCATTGGTGTTTCCAATTTAGGCAAGTTGCTTTTTGTTTACTTCTGCCCCTCAGTTTCATCATCTACAAGACCAAGTGCATAGAGATCCTTAGATTTCGTGTAATAGAGTCCTCAGGTGCTAATTTTCAGTCTCATAGTCTGTCCAACATATCTTTTTACCTTTGCAAGGAGAAGGTGGCAGCCGATCACTATGTTACTGTTTGATGCTAAGGTGACCCTAACTATATCAAAAGTGACCACAAATGTCATTGTGACTTGGCTTGCTATGGGGTAGGGTTGTTCACTCTCAGTGCTGTATGATTGTGATTTGCCTTCCTACACCTGGAACAATGGTGGACAAATGAATCTCTATGCACAGTGGTGACCAAGATGGATTATAAGCTTGTTTGGAAAAGAGGACAAAAGTAATTGGGGTATTGATAAAATAAGTAAGATTATGCAACAGTATGTTCTTTTCTCCATAGTAATGTGCATTTCACATTAAAATACCTAATTTAAATCCATTTATTACTGGATGTTTTGGTTGGAGAGCCTTTCAGTGCATTGTATGAACTTATGTATAAACTATAAACAGAGATCACCTCATCTACCACTGAAATGCAAACACCTCCACAGAGTGGAATGGAGTGGCTGGTTAGCAGAATGCCATATTGAACTGCAGGAAAGTTAGTGGAGATGGGTCCATTTCTGTAGGATATTAGTGCTGCAGGATCAGAAGCTTACTGTATATTCATTCATCTCCCATGCATTTTGCAAGCATGAATCTTTCTTCGGTTCAGCTTGTGTTCAGTTTGCTCAGCCCTCACATATCTAAAATCAAGCCACTTCAGGCAGGGTGTGCCAAGTTTTGTAACTGACAGCAGCAGTAAATTCCTCTGGTTGCTGCTGCTACCTTACTCATCATTCCTCAGACAAGGATAGCAGCTCAGTAACTGGCAGACAGCACTGACTTCAAGCAGACAAACATTAACCAGGGCACACTACATACGTTTAGTTGTAGTCAACATTTCACTTCTGCTACAGTAGGAGCCTGTCTGCTGAACATGTGCATGATTCTTTGTGCCCGCTCCCAGATACTGGTGGTAGTTAGCACTTTATATCTAGCTAGTATTTGCAAGCACCTCTCTCTTCTACCCTCAAGAAAGTAAGCAGCAGTAAATCACTGTAATATGACTTCGGTTTTTTTTCTTTGTCTTTTGAGGATTTTTTAAAGGGGTTTTTTGTTTCCATGATCTACACATGACTTTTTCTTTTCCTGAAAGTTAGTTTAGACTTCAGCGATATCTATGGAAAGCCTGACCTTTCCAGGATTCATTATTGTGTATTTTATCCACATGAAATTCATCAGCTACCGTGTTACCCAGTTGCTCTTGCTGACATTCCTTATGGCTCCTTTTTCTCTTCAAAGGGTAACAACTCTCACTGCAAATTACCACTGGGAGTACCCCCTTGTTTTCCGTATTCTTACATATCTCTCTCTAGAGCTTGTTGTTTACCATCCCACCATCCCATTTCTAATCTGTGCTGGTACTTTATCTTCTTCGATGACTGCTACAGCTTCTCACAGGGGTTGTTACTTGAGTATTCATAAACTCTTTGATAAAATTCACTAGCTCATTCTGATTTACTCATGGTCCTGCTGACAGTATCAAAGATGCTATGTGTAAAGAATTTGAGGGCTGGATGAGCCTCAGGAGTTCTTCTGCCATGTCCCAAGTCTGAACTCCTGGAACTCAACAAACTTGAGACAACCAAGTAAGGTTGGCAGGAGGGAATCTCTGCCACTTGTTACTCAACTTTTTCTCTGGGTACAGAAACCTGGTTCAGGGTCAAATGGCTCTGAAGTCTCCTTCGAAACAACTCTTCACCTTCACCCAGGGGGCTGGCTACACATGTCCTGGAGGATCTGTAGGACAAGAAGGAACCTCTTTCTGCTGAAGTCACAAACTTCAGGCCTTCCCCATCCTGGAAGTCTCCATTCAGCCCTAGTTCAAGTGTAGTCTTTAGTTGTTCATCCTTGCTTTGTGGAGCTCAGACACTCTCCTCTGCAGAGTTCGTGTGCAGACCTTGTTGGTCTTCTGTTTGCACACCCTGATTCCTGCAGTCTGCTCACATCCTCCTGAAGCCCTTTTCCCTGGGTACTCGATGCTTCATTCAGAGCACACCTCTCACCAGAGAGGCCACCAGTGTCCCAGCCCCAAAGACAGGCAGCAGTCACCCCCTGCATCTGCAGTGTGGACAGCTTCATCCTCCTTCCAAAACTCCATCTGGGTCAAGGCATCTGATATGCCAGACAGTTGCTGTAGCAGTTTTGGGCATGGTGCCCTGTGGCCTAGCACCACCACTGCTGCACAGTCTCAAGCAGTCCCTTGCTGTCTTCAACAGTTTCTAGGTCTACTTCTGCACAAACTCACAACTTAATGGCTCAAACCCCTCTTTGCCACTCTTAAACATCTCTCATTGAAAGCTCTGTGAATGAGCACTCAAATACTTCTCCATCTCTGGATGCAGATTCCTTCAGCATTCACTGGACAGTAATTTCCTCTCTATGAATGGTATTTCTAGGAGACCAGCTCAATGAGGTCAGTGCCTAACTTGCTGAATTTCAGTAGCCTGAGTATCAAAACCTATATGCCTATTAAAAATTCCAACCAAAGTTATCTGTTCCCACATCTCTTCTGGCTTTCCAGTACCCAAACCTACTACACATTTCATCTTCCTTGGGAAAGGGGTTAAGTCTTGTGCTTTAAGCAGAGCTAAGGAAGGGTCCCATGGTACTTCACATGCCTCAGCTAGGACAAAAACATCTAGTCAAGGGTGTTGAGGGTAGAAATGGTAGAAGCTTCAGAGAGGAAGTGCAAGAAATTCCTGCTTTGAACAAACAGTGACATTATACCCCCAGTAATACCCACAGTAATGCTGGTAGACTTTGGGAAGAGGAAGACCCCTTCAGTTCTGAGATAATTCCTTCCTCTGAGCTCCAAGCTTCCTTGCATGCCTTCTTTAGCGTATTCAGTTGCAGAGCAATGGTAGCACAGGAGTTACAGCAGGTGACACCTGCACCTGCATGGAAAAACAGCTTTGACTTTTCATTTTGAAGATTTACTCAGGGCTTCTACTGCTGCCTTGGAGAGTTTCATTTGTCTTTAACACTGGCATGTTATCTTTAACAAACATGTATTAAGACATACAGTGATACACACACATATATATAGACTGGAACAGGGCCCACCCAACACCTGGGAACCATTTACCTTCTGCAGCCATGACCTTTCATGTAGACAAGAGGGAGCTGTCTCCTGCATCACTGGAGTTAACAGCCCAGCAATAAAACTTGTCTGTCTTGATCAGTGTAAACTGGTGTGTTCCTTGTTATGCTGAGGAATCACTGAGTGCTAAGCTGTGATATGTGCTGAATCAAAGCTGTCCTTAATTCCACACCAGGCCAAATTTATTTGTAATCCATTCTGTAACTTTCACTCTTTCCTGTCAGCTTTTCCTGCAGTAATTTGCCAGTTCTGAACGCTGAATTACACTTCCACTGCTTGCTCAGATGTAACTTAAACCACTATTTGTATTAGCACTGAGTCTAGGCCTGAGTATGTGCCCAAAGACATGTTGTCCCTCAAGAACTGCAGTGAGAAAAGGGACATAGGTCCTCCATTAGGAGACATCCCTAGGAGCTGCAACAGTGGAGCTGTGTGCCACAGCCTGCATGTGGCCTTAGTCTGATGTCCTTGGCTTAAGAAGCCACACACACCGAAAATAAATGGGGGGGCTGCAAGGTATGAAAATGTTTCTCTTCAGACAAACAGACACAATCTCTTTGGCTTGGGAAGCACTTAGGAATCTGTAGATAAAGGCAGTGAAATAGGGATTATTTGTTGTCTGTTATGGATGCGATGAAGGTGCACCAGGGAAAAGCAGCTTTAAATGAGAAGGAAGTACTTTCCATGTGACATAGAGTGCAGCTGTGGGACTTCTTCCTCCTAGTTGCTGTGGATGTAAAGAATACTAATTACTTGAAACAACAACAAATGAAGTTACAAGAAGCAGCTTAGATTCAAAGATGCAGATGTAATCTCAGGCTGGGAAAATTTCTAAGCTTCAGACTGCCAGAGCTGGAAGGGAGAAATGTCTCCCTGGATGTAGCCTTTTCTGATACAGTCCCTTTAGGCATTTGTAACATGTCACTGTCAAAGATGGGATGCTGCAAGGAGGACTGTTTGCTCTGACCCGGTACCATGCTCCTTCATGAAGCCCGTTAGTAGCCCTTCTGACTTGGATAACTTTGGAGTCAGCCTTCCTATCTCTTCCCAAGTATTTTGATCAGCAAAAGCTGATGATTTCGCCAGTGAATGAGGGCTCTCCAGTAGTTCACAATCTGTGTTTTCAGAGCAGACTCCAAATTTTTGGGACATATTGCAAAGTCTGTTTTGTTTTGCTTTTTGATAACACAGGACATTTGGTGTCTTTGGTTTCCATTTGAGTCCCACTGGTAGGAGTTAGGGAAGCATGATCCCAGGCTGGAATCACCTTAATTGGAGGACACCCGAAGTATCCCAAGCCTTTTCCTTAACTGGTTCTCAACATGTCATATTCTACTTCATGCTACCACAGGAATCATGCATTGCTCTTCCATGGCTGGGTTTGCTGCATAACCTGTTGTTAGTCTGAAACAATATGCAGCTTCTTAGAGCACATACTTCTAGACTATCTCTAGTGTCTGAGTGATGCTTGACAATGCTGCTCAGGGCAGAACTAGAGCTTCCCTGAGTTTTGCTTCCCACTTGAGCCACAACACATATCATATAAAGCCCATGGGCTTTGTACACCTCTCTTGTGGTTCTCTGCAGTCTAGGCAAGTAGGACCGAGTCAAGTGGAAATGTGGAGAACTACTCAGTAAAGTAAGTAAAGACAGAAGTCTTTTCTGTAGAGCTCTGACTGAGGCTCTTTGGTATGAGGACGGGTAGCCAAAGTACTGAAGGAAAGGAATGCAAGAAACTCCTGCCAATGGACCAGCATGCTAGACTTCTTAGCTTCACATCAGAAGTTCATTGTTTATGTTGAGCCCCAGTGCCCCAGGCAGGGTAGAATTATCTTCTGGTAATAACTTATGTAAGAAGCACAGTTGTATTCAGTGACTAGGGAATTTCATGCAAACCACTGTGAAATTTTAATGCTTTCATAGAGGAGTGTGAACTTCTGACCCCTTCTTTAATCTCACTTGATCTAGAACTTCACCCCAAGGAAGTCACAGGAATACCACCTGTCAGCATGGCTCTGAAGGAGCACAGAAACAGCCAGGCTGTGAGGGAAGTACTAGCTTGTACTGTGTCATCATCAGTAGGGTCTTAAATCAAGCACACGTGCAGTCATGCTACATTGGTGATTACTGGTAGAAGGAAAAGGAGTAAGCATTTAGACTGTGCACCAAGGACATGTATACATGTCTTTTTCTTAGAGATAATTCTTCGGGGGAAAAGGCATACCAGATTATTTTTAATCTCTGCCACCCCCTTCCTGAGGTTCTCAAAAGCCTTTGTAACCATTTCACTGAGTGACTGTCTCTCAGACACAGAATAAGCTGAGTAAGATGACAGAAATTGCACAGCCAGCCTCCAGATCTTTACATTGCCAATCCTGTTCATTGTACCTTACCATCGGGAAAAAAACAAAGTCAAGGAAGACTACCTGCCTCTTGCAGCAGGGATTGACCTGCCGGTCACTGACAGAGCACAAAGTCTGAGGTCAGGGAATTCCCATTGTCTTTTACCCACATTAATTCTTGGTGTCCACCTAGCCAGTGTGCTCATTCTGCTGCTATTCTCTCAGTAGGGACACTAACTGCTCATCTCCTTGGTACCCTACCTCTTGTTACTGGGTTTGTAATAACCTAAGAGCTTGAAGTCCTCCACCTGTCTATCAAACCTGCTCTGTCAGAACAGAGGCTGAGTGGTGGGCAGACACATGTAGAGGCACAGAGGCAAACCACCTTTCATCTGTGAAGGGAGGAAATGTCCCCACAATAGATTCTGCCCATTGGAGTCCTGAGTAGCATCCAAGAGACAATCAACAAAGGAGTTAATGCTGTATGCAGGATATATTTATTGTTTAGTGCCTCATGCCCTAGATTGCTCTGTAAGGAGCCCCTAAAAGGGAGCTTCCTGGTGGAGAAGGTATCTTGGACTTTAGTAGACAGCTCAGCATTCAGGGGCAAGCTAGTGGGATCAGTAAATCCTTGGATAATGTCTGAGACCTACCTCTACACAAGAATTTGAGGGAGCTTCTCATAAGAGGGGTTACCCAGTCCTTTTAAAATGTCTGTCATGTATTGCTGTTGTATTTTCTGAGTTGTCTACTGCTGAAAGTATTGTTCTTGCCTGACTGGTTTATGTACCACTTCAAGGAAAGAGAGATGCTATTGACCTCATGAAACTTTGTCAAATAAGAGCCCATTTCCTGGCAATGAAAGATGCTAACTTGCATAGATTCAGGTAACCCAGTTTAAAAATGCAGTTCAGATTGACAAGATGACTAGTGCCATTAGAAACTTAGCTCTGATTCAAATCTGTATTGAACCTAATCTACAGGGATGTTTGTTAAGAGAACAAGTGCCACTAATGTGGAATAATGTATCCATTAGATCTGTAGAATTAATAATTTAAACTCACAAGGCAAACTCTCTGTCTTTTCCTCCTTTAAAAATATGTATTTCTGTGTCCTTGCAGTATGCTATATGAAGACCGGGAATGCACATGGAGGATATCATCATGTAAATCTCAGGAGGGGAGAAAGAAGAGAAGGAAACCATTCCAGACTGTTACATTTGACCCTACAAGTCTGCAGAGGCATGTTGCTGGTGGATGAACTGATAGTCCAGCTAGTTAATCAGCATGACATGACCAGGTTTTCCAATTATTTATTTATAAGAAATCTCAGTATAAAGCAGCATTTTCTCTTTTACCCTAATGTATAATGCGATCTTGCCCTAACAACTAACTTTTCTTTCTCATTTACATGGAATGTATGCTGGATCCATGATGTTCCCTGGCTGACCCTAGCCAGACAAAGCCAACGTATCTAGACTGTTTATAGTGCACAATGTAAGAACTGATGCACAGCCCGCTGAAGCTGGTAGAATTCCTATTGTCTCTAGTGGGTTTTGGATCAGGCCATTAAGGATTTTTTCATTACTTTAAAATAGTCTCAACGTACCACAGGCATAACCATGGGTTTGTGATTTGATCCTGCTGTGAGATTTTATAGTGCCGGGGCGTACTCTGACTCAGAGGCTGCTTTCTTCTGTCATCCTCAGCTTTTAGGTCTTTACGTTGGATTTTTAACCACCTGGGACCGATTCAATCACTTGATTATTAAGAGACACTCTTCTTCCATAGCACCCATATTGTATTTCATGATTGAGTTTTGTTTTGTTGTCTTTCATTGTTGAACTCCCTTGACCTAGCTCCAGTCCTGCATTAAAATTGCACTTGATCATATTTTCATCTTTAAACTTCACGTATGTAAAAAGCTCCTATTTTTTTTTTATCTGACAAAAGATCTCTTTAAATAGATGTTCTTCATCCCTTTGTTATTGTTCCTTTGGCAAGTCCCATTATTTCATTGTGTTCTGCTTTGTTCATGTCTTTTCTCTTTAGTTCATCCTCTCATCTTGCTATGAATAGTCTATATATCAATGCAGTTAGGGATGGACAGACTTTTGTACCCTTACACTCTTGGTGATCCCAAGATATTACTTACTGAACAGCCTTAGGTTACACAATTGACGGCCTCTGAATTACTGCAGTTTCTTGATACCTTAGGAAAATTCGGCAGGGGATATCTGGTTTTTATTTGCTGGAAACTGTTTCAAAGAATATATTCATTTTGTCACACAAATACACCATGTTAAAAGGAGTAAGCTCTGGTGAGCATTAAGATACAGCTACATCTTCAGTGGTTGTTGCTCCATTTGCTTTAATTGTTACTACATCTTCAAGCAAGCTATACCAGCTTACACTTCCTGTTCTTGCACTAACGTAACTCTGGACTGACAACCCAGAAATGCATGGGAGTTTTCCAGGTGCAAGTAAGAAAAGAGACATGCCTGGCGGGAGTACAACTACCTGTTTAAAAAGAAATAATCTCCTAGAAACCTTTACCTGTTACAGCCTATGCCTGGAAGTAGCATGTATTTTCTGTGCCTTGATATTATTCTTTTAATGTGCTTTTTTGCTTTTCTTTCTGTTTTTCATTGAAGTCAGTGATGCATTGCCTGTCCTTAATGACTCCAGTGTAAAACTTCTCAGACACTGGTGAAATCAGTTGATTTTTTCAGCATTTACACTGATTGGATTTATCCACATGGGAATCTTGCCACTGATTTTGATGATCCCAAGAACTGGCTGTTTTGTGAACTCCTTTTTGGTTTTTGAATACTATTTCAATGGTCTGATATGTCTTGTGGGACTTTTAGTAGCTTGCCTTATTATCAGATATGATAGAACTGTAATTGAGAAATGGAATAAAATTACTTTTAATTCATGTCCATTCTGGTATGTGGGAACTGTCTTGCCTAAGTTTTGCTGCCTCCTTTATTTTAAGGAGTAACATCCCTTTTCCCAACCTTGGATAGTTTCAAAATAAAATGAATCAGAGCAACAGAGCAGCCATACAACCAGCCTGCAGAGGAGATAGGACATTCAGAAGTTACCAGAGATCAGTTAATGCTCAAGACATCAGCAAGGTAGGCTCTTTGCTTCATTTTCAAACTAGCATCCAGAAAGTATTGAGGCTTTTTCCACATGGTCCCTTGGTGGTCTCTTTGGGTCTTTCCTGCCATGAGAGGAAAGTGGTCAAAGGAGGTCTCTCAGCAGGTAACAGAGGTCACATTTCCACCATCTTCAATTGCTGGCATCAGCGTAAGCACTACTGCATTGCTGTAGTAATAGTTTTCTATGTGACAGAAATCAAAGCATGTACAAAAAGCTTCATCCTTCTGCAGAATATTAAACTCCAGTACTGTAAACTAAACTACAGGTAGCTGGGTGAAAGGGGAGAAACATTTCCAAAGTTATTTGGGTACTAGAAAATAGGGCTAGGCAACTTGAAGTATGTTTTGAAAATGCCTAACAAGGATTTAGATCAATAGGAGCTAGACACCCGATTTGTTCAGATGCTTTTGAAAACCATACTGGAAATCCAACTTGCATCTTGATGCTCATAAATATCTTTGAAGTCTCGCTCTCAATATAATTGAGGGTGAAACCATTGTATCTTCAGTGCTTCTGAAGATAAATGTTGTTACCTTGCACTGCTATTGATTGGTATGAAAATAAAGGCTTTATATTAAACCACTTAATGTGACAGAGAGGGGAAAATGCAGCAATTCCTCTAACATCCTTTAGTGCTTCTATGTCATAGGTAATATTTTTGCTTTGCTAATGTACTGGTATATGTTCTCTTCATTTATTTATGTTTACATAAATTTTCAAGCATGTTTGAGAAATGCAGTCAAACAGAGCTTGCGCTGGAAATGGATATGGTCCTTGTGCAACCAAATGGTTCTGGGGTAGGTGTGACAGACCCATACAAAGTCAGGTATCAAACACAGGAAAGCTAAATGGCATTTTACTGCCTAAATCAGCAAGACCCCTGGTGACAGCAGTGGGCGTGGACAGCAGAATGCAGTTGTTTGGCTGAAGAATTAAGGGACATATGAGCAAATTTCATTATCTATGACAGGCTCTGGAAATTACTTGTCCTTCATCATCATGCATCTAGATTTGGATCTGGTTCATTATTATTTTGCATTGCACTTGCCGTTTTCTGGTGAAGGGAAACAAACAAACAAAAAGAGCTTTCATATGTTATGTTATTTCATGAAATAAGGGGGGAGAAAGCAGTAAAACACATTTCAACTCAACATCAACTCAACATCTGTGTCCTGGGCAGCTGAACAGTGTCTTCCTTCCGCAAAGCTGCTCTGGGCTTCCATTCTTTGAGGCAGTCTTCTTGCATGCTGAAGGCACCAACTAATGCCTGAAGTCCAGCTTTCTTTTCCTTCCTGCATGTATTACAGGCAGAGACAGATGGAAACTTGAAAATGCTGTCCTCAGCTCCTGGATCATGTTAGCATCTTCCACATCTTCCAGGGCAGCTGCATTCTGCATGACACCGGTATCCACGTATCTTGATATGTAACCCTAGAAGAGGGTTTCTAAATATAAGTGTAGTTTCCTTGCTGCCATGTGAAGGGGGTCAGCTAGACACTTAAACAACATGTGGTGTATGCTTCATCAGATTGCACAGAAAAAAACAGCCTGGGGACAATATAAAATGACATTCTTAGGGTGCCCCCCTGCAGGCACATGCAGGAGTTTACAGCTTGTGACTTTGGGATCAGTACTGGCTCTGCAATTTATGTGACGGAAAACACAATCCACCAACAGTGTGGCTCAAGGCTCTAGAAGCTGTTGCTTTTGTACCTGTACCTTTAGATATGTGTTCACAGTGTGAACTGTGTTCTGCCCCTCTGCTTGGAGATAGGTTGTATCTGATTGCTACCAGAGACTGGGTCATGTTCTGAGTTAGTTTTCACTTTGTGTGCACACATAGAATCATAGGATCATAGAACAGTTAGGGTTGGAAAGGACCTTAAGATCATCCAGTTCCAACTCCCCTGCCAGGGGCAAGGGACACCTCACACTAAACCATGCCACCCAAGGCTCTGTCCAACCCCGCCTTGAACACCGCCAGCGACGGAGCATTCACAACTTCCCTGGGCAACCCATTCCAGTGCCTCACCACCCTCACAGGAAAGAATTTCTTCCTCATATCCAAGCTAAACTTCCCCTTTTTAAGTTTGAACCTGTTACCTGTTGTCCTATTGCTACAGTCCCTAATGAAGAGTCCCTCCCCAGCATCCCTATAGGCCCCCTTCAGATACTGGAAGGCTGCTCTGAGGTCTCCACTCAGCCTTCTCTTCTCCAGGCTGAACAGCCCCAACTTTCTCAGCCTATCCTCATACGGGAGGTGCTCCAGTACCCTGATCATCCTCGTGGCCTTCCTCTGGACTTGTTCCAACAGTTCCATGTCCATGGACAAGAGGATGCTATTTGAAGGACTGCATTCCCCAAGGCAGGTAACATTTAAATGCAAAGCAAGTCACTGGATTGATTCAGGGCCATGGTGGGAAGCCACATCCTGCTTACCTGACAGCTGTTCAGAAGCCTTTATAGGGTGTGTTTTGTGTAGGAAAGAGTCCATATCACCAAACCTCCACTCCTGATAATGGGGTAAACTAAGAGGAAGATGAATAAATGTGGATCCTACCTGGACTTTGTAGGAGATACCTCAAGGCTAAGTCAGAGACATCAGAAGGCCTGTGCAGAGTAGTCTGCATAGCTGCTGCCTGACCCACAGCTCTTCTGAGACTCAGCCTTCAGACTTTCACAGGTAGTACCTTCAGGCTGAAACACTACTTGAATGTTGGTTTCCTCTTACTATCCTCCCATCTCCACCCTCACCTTTAATGAGTAGGTCTCTGAAGGTGTGCAGTGTTATGTTGGAGTAGAGGAGCTGAGAAGGGATGCAGTAGTCTACCAGTGATTTTTATGTGCGCTCACAATTTTCCACTTCCCAAGCACAACGGCATGTTCTGCACGCACAGCAATGGCATGTGTCCCTGAAATGCGAGTGAGCCTTTAAGGAGGCTTCCCAACTTCCTCTGCATCATGCCCTGGCAGCCTGGCAAAATGGGCTAAATTCAGAAGTGACCTAAAAGAAGGAAGGGGTTTGGAAACAGATCACTCAGCCAGTGTAAAAATGGAGGAACAAACCTGGGAGCTGAAGGTGGAAAGAAAAATTATAGTAAGAAATTTAACTGGGAGGTTTCTGCAGTGAAGCTTATCCTGTCTTGATCTCTAGGATAAGATCTGCTGCTGCTACCACCTCCCTCACTTTCCATAGCACAGAAGCTACAAGAAGCACTTGTATCTTGTGTGTCCTTTATACTGTGATTTATGGCATGCCTGAATTTGATCTACCAGCTCCTGACTGAGGATGGCTCTTCTAGTTTTGTCATATCTGGCTGTAGGGCTGAGTCAGCTTCCACTTCACTTGCAATAACTTCTCTCTGGCTAATAAGCTTGCATCATTTCAAGAAAAAAGAATTACCAGATAACAACAGATCTGTCAGAACTTCAAACTGCAGTCTGAGACTTCAGGCCACTGCATTTCGTTTTTCAACATGTACTCTGGTGTAACAGGAGGGGAAAGTCCACAATCCGAGCAGTCTGTGTGGTAATGGTGAGCCATGGCAGCCTCATGTACACATACCTCAACCAACATTCAATGGAGATTTAATTGCCTTTTGATTTTAACCAACTCCAGGAGATAATCCAAACAGAGAAAATGAGATTCTGGGCTAGAGCGCAAGTGGTTGGTGAGTGTTGTTCCTTCCTCGCAAGACTTTAGCTTGAACTTTTTGAGCTTGAAAGTTTTGCAAAGCCATTCTTCACCCCACTTACCCAAAGACGTATATTGCCCTAACATAGGTCTCTCCTGACTCCAGATTTTGACCTTACTGTCTTTAAAAAAGAGCCGTCTGGGAAGAGAAGACGGTAAGTGATATCTCCAAGGGGGTAGAATAACTCAGTAGTAAAGATGTCACTTCACTTGTCCCCCAGCCTGTACAACACCAAAAGTGCTCTGTCATGGTGGTTAGAACCCTGACATCTGCTGATCCTCATGATCTTATGAGCCAAGAACAAAAATGCCTTAAAATTCATTTCTGAAGATGTTCTGTGTGAGTTTTAACAGTAAGGCCAGGTCTAGTTCGTATTTATAAAGGAAGGGAGATGTGAGTAAAGGAGAAAAGAGCTGACCTTTGCTTGTGGGTAGTGACATGGTAAATAACACAGACCATGTGGCTCTTCTACAAGCATCTCCTTTTAAAACCTCACATTGCCTTATGAGGTGGCACAGTCATGACATCTCATAAAGCATTTAATTACTTTTACCTCGGTTTATGGGCTGTGGACAGGCTGAAAGTAGGCTGTGCTCTTTCATTTCAAGGGACTTTCTCGTTCAAAATTATTCAGTTACGTTTTCCACCTGACCTTTTTACCCTCAAGCCTGCCACATGCAATTCAAGCTGTTGTTGTGATTCACCACACTATTTCTTTTTCCTGAGCAGGCAACCATAAATCCTGGGGCACTCACATTTTTGGTGTCATTGTTAATGCCAAAATTTCCTATTTGGTTTTGTGATGTCTGAATTTAATGTTTACTTCAGGTGAGTATTTGTTCAATGGCAGTGTGGGTGGTGAACACAGACAGCGTTGTGAACACAGAACAATCTGTAGTCCTGAATTTGCCCTGAAAGATTTTGCAGTATTCACCCAACCTAATACCACCTTTCTTTGGCTGATGGAAAGCTAATAGCTAAAGGCCAAAGCGATTAAGTGATGCAGGCAGCTAGTGTCAGAATCAATATGGAGATTTGTATCTAATTCTCTTCCCCTTCAATTAAAATGCTTACAGTCATGATTCTTGGGCACCCCCCAAAATTGTAAGGGAACGTACACAGCGAAGCAGCTAGGAAATAAATTATTCTGGTACCAAAGTCAGGAGTGTTTAGCAAGGGCTGAGCCTAAGTGGCCTGTTGCTGGGTCCCCTGTCTGAGAGACACTGCAGTTAGAGAAGGAGAGAGTTGTTGTGATATGTTATTTCAATGGCAAGTAACACCTCTGACATTCTCACTAGGGAAGTAAACCAAGCATCAGGAACCCTGTTTGTGACATTTCTGGAGGTCTTGATGGATGAAGTGAACCACCTCCCCACCTGTTATACCCTGATCTGGCAGTCAGAAAAAGAAAGTTAAGACAGGTATGTGAAGGGGCAGGAGCAGAAAAGGTATTTTGTAGTCTTCCTTTGGAATGTGGAGGCTGGTGCTGGATGGAGTGGAAGAGGGGAAGGTTGCAGAGCATGGAAAGAAGCAAGAAGTCACAGATGCTGTTAAAGAGAGGAGCAAAACTTCGGGATTGCAGAAAATCAGTAGGTGGATGAGCTCTGCCAGGCCCTTGTGGCGTGTCTAGCTCATCTTTCACTTCCCACATCTCCTGCATAAACAGCTGTAAGGGAATTGGGCTCCCACACAAACTGATAGGAGAAAACAATCCTACAATGGCTGTGAGGAGGCAGGGTGGTGATTGAGTAAGCAGCAGTGGTAAGCCCACCATGTAAAGCTCATTGTTCATGGTGTAAATGTCATCCAGCCCTCCTAATCCACTGGGACTGGGTGCCTCCCAAAGAGTTTCAGGCTGATTGCTCTAGGACTGTGCTACACCCGCCTGTCACTACAAGAATTGGGGTTGAAAGGGAAGCAGTCATGGGGAAAAGAGAAGGCAATAACAGCAAAGCCCAACCACCAAGACACTGAGATGCCCACGTCCATTGCCTTTGCCCATCCATGGGTCAACAACTCCCAAAGGTTTTGGCATGGACGGTTCATCACTGTGTAGGGAGGGACCATCACATTATAGCACCAGAACTTTAAATTCAATAATGCTTGGAGCTGCCATAGTCTAGTCACCACAGCCCTGTGAGCTACTAGCAGTCCTTGCCCTACAGTTTGTTGTGTTTCTGTGGTTATTAGATGTAACAAAAACCATTGCAAAGAAATGAGTGTGGTCCCCAAAGTGAAGATGCCATTGCTTGAAATGTGCCTGGCTGGCCATTGTGCAGATCATCACAGGGGACCTACTGGGCAAGTGATGGATAAGACGTGGTTGTGTGGATCTCTAACCCACCCTGCAGAGGCGTGTGCATCATTGGTGACCAAAAAAGAACTGAGAACAAAACAATCAGGTCTGGAGACAAAGGCTTTAGGAGTGCTGAGCTGTATGAAAGATCACAACAGCAGCTGCATTTTATAGCAGGGTGACTTGCGGAGGGGCTGGTGCAGAGCCACCCACACGCGTTCCTGTGTCAGGCTGTCCCGTGCCGAGGCATCCTTCCATGACAGACAACTTGGAGCAACTGTTCCTCAAAACACGGTGCGGGAGCCAGGCACAGTGAATCTGTCTATCCCAGCAGAATTGTTCCCACAACATAACACCATGCCAGAAGGATACGCTTCGATCTGGTAGGAATCCTTCTGTCTGTTGGCAGGTTTAACATAGAAACAACTTCCTTGCAAAAAGAACTGCTGACCAGGAACCTGCAGTCCTCACAGCTTTGTGCTGTTAGAAGAGTAGGAGAAGAGACAGCAACAGCTGAAGACCAAAGGGCAGAATAAGAGAGTGTAACTGGGAATGCTTAAATAATTATGTTGGAGTAATAGATGAGTGTAATTTAATTTGGGAAGCATTTACCAATTAAGGTCTTAGATTTCCAACTGCGCGTCAACGGCAGCGCGTGGTTTCAGAGCCTGAAAGGGCTGACCTAAGGGTCAACGCCCGTCCAGTTGGCCCTCGCTGCCGTTTCCAAAGAGGAAATGTATGGGAAACGCGTTTGTTTCCGAGACCCAGCGTCCCGGTGCTCCCTCATCCGCAGTTCAGCAGATCCAAACCCTCCTTGCGGCGCTGAATTGGAGACAAAGCAGACACAGAGCCGCCACCCTCCCCGCTCCCCTCGCCCCCAGGCACGGCTCAGCGCTCAATAGCGGGACCGGAACCTTCGCGCCGGGCTCGGGTTGTGCCCGGGGCGCAGGCGGGCGGAAGCGGAAGCAGGTTGGCGGTGAGGGTACAGCGGCGGGCCGGAGGCGGGCGGTGGGTGCCGGGGCTGGGGCGCTGCGGGCCGGGGAGCGCAGGGGGGGTCCGGTCCCGCCGGGCTGCGGGCATGGTGGGGCCGCTGCCCCGGATCCCTCGGCTGCGAGTGCCGTGCGGGCTGCGGGGCAGGGCAAGGGCAAGCGGGGTCCGGTCCCGCCGGGCTGCGGGCATGGTGGGGCCGCTGCCCCGGAGCCCTCGGCTGCGAGCGCTCCGTGCGGGCTGCGGGGCAGGGCAGGCGGGGTCCGGCCCGGCCGGGCTGCTGCGGGCAGGGTGGGGCCGCTGCCCCGGAGCCCCTGGGCTGCGGGGCATTCGGCGGGGCGCTGACCGGGTGCTGCGTGCTAAGAACTCGCTCGGGCCTCCCTGGGGTTCCTCTCGTGGAATCCTTGAGTCAGGTCTCAGAGCAGACACCGGGTGCTCCGAGTTGCTGGAATCTCACACCGGCATTGGCATCGGCTTGTTTTCATTGTGCCGGTTAAATACCGAGCTGCTTGTTTATTTAACCAAGCCGTGACCTCTGAGACTGGTTTTGGGTTGTGACCGTGCTGGGAGCTGTGCACTTGGAAGTTGGGCAGTGTCTGTAAACAGGACAGTATCCCAGATGTTGACATGCACCTTACTGGGTGCTCTGAAGTGGTTCCCCACAGCCCCTAGGCCACTTCGAGCTGCTGCTCTTCACCTGTAGGTTGTCTTTCAGACAAGACATGGCATGCACAGCCAGTCTCATCCCCTCCACAGGTGGCTCTGGCCTCATGGGCTGTGGGGTGGGAAGAAGCATTGGTGTTCCTTGCAGAGCGAGCCTTTGCCCTTCCCAGGGTAGTGGAGGCTGGAGGAAGCCTCCAGTGGAACATCAGCAGGACTATGCTGTTTGTGCTTCAGGGCCGCGGGCTGTAGGGATCCTTAGCAGGTTGCCAACCTCAGATTACTCTTTTCTAGTGGAATCACATTTCTAGTAGGCTGGTTTTGGTGCATTCTGGCAAAATGTTCTACTGATGTTTCAGCTGATGTGGTAGAGCGTTATGTACGTGGGTATTCAGAAGGCCAGATGGCTTGGGAAGACAGAATACAGTATGCTGCAGTGACACATAGCTGCTTGGTCAGCTTTTAGAGTGACTGAGCCTTGTTTCCGAGATCCAGCTATGACATTGACCTAGCACAGCATTTGGGGTTAATCAAGTGTCTCAGACTCTTCAATTCAGAAACAGAGCCCAGGTGTGCTGATGAGCCTGCTTTCCTGCACACAGATATTCTAGCTTCAAAAGCATATGTACTAATCTGGCTTTTCCCTGCTCTTTTAGGTCCTTCACAATGGGGAACACAAGCAGTGAGCGAGCCGGACTGGAGCGGCATGGACATAAGGCATCCCGAGGGGACAGCTCAGGAGGAGCCATCAGTACAAAAGAGGGTGATAGACCCAAAATCTTAATGGATAGTCCTGAAGATGCAGACTTGTTCCATTCAGAGGAAATGAAGGTATTGCTGGTTTGTTCTTGTCCTCTAACGTTATGAGCATCTTCTAACATTACTATGCTGTGGTGCTGTTTGCAACCCTCAGTAGTTCTGGCATTGAGTTTACACACAAAGCTATCTCCCTTGCATCCCACGCCAAAGAGAGATGGTGCACTGATGTTCAGGCAGATATAATGAGTGTAATGTTATGGGTTCCAGCAAGAACTGTTTGTAGAAAAACTGAAGTGTAACTGCTTCAAAGCTCTAAGTACAGTGTTCCAGCTTCCTTTGGGTCCTTAACGCTCTTGCAGTTACCAGTGATATTTTACCTGTCTCTTATTTTCCATATTAAAAGCTCTGTTAACTGGGGTTTTTTTACTCAATATTAGGTGTCTTGATGTGTATCATGCTTTGTAATTATATCCAACAGAAAATTGCACTTAGATTTTGACTGTTGGACAAAGCCAACAGATGTCCTACAGACATCTCATAATCTGCCAACTACAAATTTTGTGTCTACCATATTTGTATAACCTAAATACTTCTTGAGCATATTTCTTCTTCATTATTTCTCTCCCTGTTCTTACATCTGTGTACTTTGAAAACTTGTGAGCTCAAGTAATTTCTTTTTAACCTAATTTAGCTGGAGGGAGGGGGATTATTTTGCCTTCCATTTCTGCAAAGTTGAAGGCTTTAACGTGCAAATGAACTTGTGAACAGCAGCTACAAATGCACGGTTTCTAATCTCCATCTGCCAAAAAATGCTTGTAGACTTGTACCTGAGAGATTGTCTAAGTCTGCCAGGAAAGAATTCCTTTTGATGAAGGCATTGTGCTTTTAGGCTCCATTGGAGAAAGAAGAATTCCTAGCTTGGCAACAGGATCTGGAAGTGAATGATAAAACCCCCACACAAGCTCGACCAACAGTGTTCCGTTGGACTGGAGGAGGGAAAGAAGTTTATTTATCTGGATCCTTCAACAACTGGAGTAAAATTCCTCTGACAAGGAGGTAATAAACTGCTGCTGCTTTATTAGGGATATTACACAGGGACTGGGAATGCTTAGTGAAGTGAGAAAGGTGGTCAGCTGTAGATTGGTATCGTGCTTGGATTTACCACTCTCCTTGATGAGAATCTGACTTTGGTTTTTGGATGGCACAGGATGAAAGTTGGGCTGTGTCAGTTTTGAAGGGGTGATGTGTTCACTGGGCACCATGCTTGAATGACCTGAAACAATCCTTGTTGTGCAGTCTGCTACCTGGGCTCCGAGTTCAGGCCTAGGAGGCAAAGTTGGATTTAAGCATAGTGTCTCTGATGGCATGTGTACTTTTTTGCCGTATTTGGCTGCTTTTGCCTGGCTGAAGAGGGCCAAATGCTGCTCGGCAAAACTGAGCCTGGGACATTTGCTGGTAGATTACCTAAATGAGAGAATAAATCTGTGTTAAGGCACCAACTGCTTTTTCCTGCCAGAGAGCTCTGAAGCTCTGCTTAGTTCTGTACTTGAGTAGTTCATTTAAACCAATGTTGGGTTTTTTTTCCAAAATGTAAAACTTAATTTTAGAGGCAGAGAGGCTGAATTTAACTGTTGGTTTGAGCCCTCTTGTCCATCAAAGGTGGCATATCCATGAAAGATTGGTCTTCTGCCTGTTTCTGGCAGTTCTCATCTCAGTGAGTGGCTACCTGCATTGTCATTGCTGCAGAAGGGTCTCAATTTCCTAGGAAACTTGGAGGAGGAGTATAGTGTCCTAATGGAATGGTGTGGGAGGACTGTTCTGTGTATGAAGAATGGGAAGTAAATTATCAAGAGAGGAGCTGGAAAACAGACCTGTGGAACATGACTATTACTGTCATGCTCTAAGTAGGAAGCCTGGGAGGCAGGAAATAGTGAAATGAATCTGGAAGAAGGTCAAAAATGTCATCTTTACCAAAAAACCTCAAAAGGTTTGTCTCTTGTCAGATTAAGAGTTCTGGGAAAGGAGACGTCTGGACCTCCTTAGGGGTTGGATAAAATCATGTTACTGAATCAGATATGGTCAAGTAGAAGAGTTCATTATTTCAGACTGAAATTTCAAATCCAGTTCGATGGTGGTATGCTTGTACTCCTCACCTGAGAAGAAGTAAAGAGAGATGCTGGCATTGTGTAGCCTGTTTGAATTGTTCACAGAGCATGAGCTGTTTCTCTGCTTTTTTGAGATGCTGGTAAAGACTTCTGTAGGATCAGGAAGTTCACAGCACTGGAGTATCAAAATTACCAAGCAGAAGCTATTCAGCCCCAAAGTGACTCAGAAGTATTGAGCTGCTTTCATCATCTACTCATTGTTTACTTACTTGATAAGTAGTACTTGATATGCCTTCACAGACACTTCTGAAGTGCAGTTTGTGATGGCAGATACTGAAAGGCAAGGGAATCTGAGTAAGCTGATGTTCCATCAACAGGAGTCTCACAGTGAAATGAGGTCCCATGTACTGACAAGCAACATGAAGATGTGAGAATGACTTTACAAAAACTCAATTAATTGATGTCAGGAATGCAGATATGAGTTTTGAATGTGTTTGGACTTACTGTCATAGAGGAAGTGTTCATTAACATTAACCTTAATATGGTTCTTTATCTACAGATTGCATCAGGGATTCTTGTAAGTCTTTGTACATTGAGGAGGCTTGTATTGTCAGTTAGTGTTTGGCACAATGTAATTCTCAGAGTATTTCAGGGCTGATTGTTTCTCTTAAATTCCAGTCACAATAACTTCGTGGCAATCCTGGATCTGCCAGAAGGAGAGCACCAATACAAGTTCTTTGTGGATGGGCAGTGGACGCATGATCCTTCAGAGGTAACGTTTTCTTTGGTTCACTGTATTTATTCACAGAGGCACCTGAAGATGAGAAAATGATGGATTCTCTACTTATAGCTGGCCACTTCAGAGAGAAGGTTTTGGTTAACAACAGGAACTGACTGTTGAAGTTGGTGAGGGATTTCTGATCCTGGCCTAGGTGAGGTCGTCAGACTGACAGCCTCAAAGGACAGGAGATGTTGTAACAAATGAGTAACAAGATCTCTTGGGGAATGGTTTATAAGAGATGGTGAGCTTTTCTAGTCTAATGCCAAACTGTCTTTTAATGCACTGTAGCATTGCTGACAGCGCAAGTCTCTCTGTGCTGTACCTGCTCTCTGTGCCAGAATGTTGCTATTGCTGCTCTAGATCTTTTCATTGTGCCAAAATCTACCAGGTCTTTTCTTCCTCCTCTGGTAGAGAATGAGCTTTAACCCTCGCCTGCCCATCAGTCCCTCACTGCTTCCGAACTAACCATTCACAGCTCATGGCTCCAGTCTTCTTGCTGGCTTGGCAAACCTTGTAGAACCTTGCAGGATTTGCCTTGTAGTAAATTTAGCTCTTTGAACCTTCTGTCTTAGGTTTAGTAGTAAACCAGCAATACCAACTATACTCTGCCATGCAGATCATAGCCTGACTCTGAAAGCCCTGTAGAAGCTAGAGGTAAAGCTTACCTCCTTGTGTTGTCACTGGTTAACCCAAACCTCATCCTAGCTTTATCTGTAGCCCAAGAATTTATCAAGTGCTGTGGACCTCACAGGTTCAACTGACATGCAGTCCCCCAGTCCTAAATGTGCCTTTGCTCTTAACCTCACGCTAACTGAGCACTGCTGAGCTCTTCTTGTATCTGGTACCAGCATATTTAAAAATCAATAGATCTCATTCTTGGTAATGCTGATTGTGTAGTTCTGGGAATCTGATAGTCCCACAAGCCTTTTTATTCTGACTTTTGTATCTTGTCTCTTCCCAGCCAGTAGTAACCAGCCAGCTGGGTACCGTCAACAATGTCATACAGGTGAAGAAAACTGACTTTGAAGTATTCGATGCTTTGATGGTGGACTCCCAGAAATGTTCAGACATGTCTGGTATGAGCTTACTGGTAATTTGCTATGACACTTGTTTGAGATGTTAAAGATTTCATCATCCTATTTATCTGGAGTTAAAGCTGTAGTATAGATTAATCTCCACTTTTGTCAGGCCCTGTGGACATGTGCAGGAATCACAGATGCACAAAGGAAGAATATGGAGTGCACAGAAGAAAAATCCTCTGACTGAGCAGCACAGGTCTCTGTACCATAGATATGGTTAGGAGTAAGTCATGGGTGTTTAATAGCTGTTTGTTTGCCTGTGTGATGTGAAATATGTGGATTGGAGGATCAGGCTTACAACATCAAACCAATGTGGACAGTCTGCACTGCTCCTGATTCCATCTTCCTGTGCTAAGGAGGTGGACTGGGGAGGTCAGAAGTTGCACATTAAGAGGTAGGCATTAGGTGCATCTTTGCAGTGCTGACAGAGGGTCAGGAATATATTGTAGCCTCACAGTTTAGTATAAATTATGTATATCCTAAAATAATTTAAGAATGCTATTTTTGTCTCAAGTTTCATATTCCAGTGTAACAGAAGAGAGAGAAGATTTAGCTTGAGTCATCTCTGAAATCAGCTTTGCTCTGTTCTTTGTAGACCTTTGCAGGGATGGAGACATGATTGAGGTAGTATCTTAGATGTAGTAGTACCTCCTTCAGAAGCCCTGTCCTTTGAATCTGAGGCAGAGGGTGCCTTTGGTTGATTATTGCTCTGTACCATCTTTGCCCTGGACAAAGGCTTTTTGGAGAAAAAATGTGGTTTGTGAGGCTTGGACACTGCAGGGAGCCAGGAGATGATTCTAGTAGATGCTTCCCTGCAGTGTGGTGTAACAGCCTTTCCTTATACTGATACAGACTCTGAAGATCTCTTTCTGTTATTCTGTCCCTGCATGGGAATAATACTTGCCTTTTACAGGTGCGTACCATGTTTCTGGTACTTTCCTTGGAGGGAACGTTGTAGAGCAGCACTTTAATAGTAAGTGTTTGCTGGAGAGAAGTGCTGGGCAGAAATGACAGTGCAGTTCTGGAGTGCAGTAGGTCCCTCCAAACTCAGCTTCCCAAACCTTCTCAGCTAGTTTCAAGTCAGACAGGCTTTGGACATCTTGAGTCGCTTCTTGGGCAGTGGCTGCATCAGATACTTCAGTTCTTGTATTGACATGCCATTGATTTCTTCTGTCTGCATGTTCCTGGATGTGAAAATCAATTTGGAGTACTGGTAAAAAATACCTATAAAGTGCAGATATTCTCACAGACTATTTAAGGATAAATATGTAACATCTCTTTGGCAGAGTTGTCAAGTTCACCCCCAGGACCATATCACCAGGAGCCCTATGTTTGTAAGGTGGAGGAGCGCTTTAAATCACCACCTATTCTTCCGCCCCACCTGCTGCAGGTCATCCTGAATAAAGACACAGGCATTTCTGTGAGTACATTTATTTGATAACTGATAGCCTTGAGGGTGTGAACAGGTGGGGAAAAACCCTGGGTACAAACAGGGGACAGTTTAGGAAACCCCTTAGAATAGTTGCCACGTTGGTAAATTCTGGACTGTGTATGTCCAGATGGATTCATCTGAAGTAAATCTATTTTTCTCCTTGACTCTCCTCAAGATTGAGAAGAAAACTCGATTGCTATTTTACTCCCAGAAACCTTCCTCTGCCCACTGCAGCACTATTAAAATGTCAGAAGCACATAAGGAATAATTGAGGTCTGTTTCACGGTGACAGTGAGGTGCAAAGGACTTCACCCTGGAGGGGTCTTGGATTGTTCTGGCACTTTGCATTTACTGATGGACTCAGCGTAAGGAGCAGGGTGGTGTATGCGAGGGTATGGCTAGCTACAGACGGTGTTTGGTAGCTGTGATCATCAGCTGTGATGAGTAAACTGTGAGTTCTGTTATTTTCACACTCATTTCCCCATTTCCCAGTGTGATCCTGCTCTACTCCCTGAGCCCAACCATGTCATGTTGAACCACCTCTACGCACTTTCTATCAAGGTGAGAGGCCAGCCTGTGTTCCTTGCACGTGCGGTTTTCAGGTAACCATGTGATGTGCTTACTTGTTTTCCATCTCCTGTAGGATGGAGTGATGGTGCTTAGCGCTACGCATCGTTACAAGAAGAAATATGTCACCACTTTGCTGTACAAGCCAATATGAACATCACTGTAGCTTGTGACCAACTGTTCTGGGCCAGTGCAGTCTCAGAAAAACAATTCTTCTCTTAACCAAATGTACTCCTGCTCTGTGCTGTAGCAAATGAACTCTGATTTCATCTTGTTTCTGAGACTTCCAGGTTCTCCTGTATTTGCCTTATTTTCCCAGTCGTACCTTGGAAGTTCTCAGAGATGGCAGCTTCATGGCAACTAGACAGATGGCAAAGGGTGTCAGTGCCCATTGTCATCTCTAAAAACCACCAGTTTAATTAGGCTGAAAAACGTGAGGGCAGCAACAGATGAAAGACCTTAGGAGCAAGGCAGACTGTAAGGAACTGTCACAAACAAGCCAGCCCAAAGCCTAGAAATCGGGATTCTTGTGGAATCTCATTTGAGCTCAACACTCAGCAAGCCCATTGCTGCTTCCATAACTCATCAAACATGCAATAATTTCAGTAGCAAGTTCCGAACTTGCATGGCTGAAGTAAGTGGGAATATTGATGATCCTTTTGTAGAAGCCTTTTCTAGGCACAATCAGCGACACAATCACCTACGTGCTCAGTTTTACTGCATGGTAGACTGGGGAGCACTGTTTTGAGCTCTGTAGCTTTTCTCTTCTTGAGAACTGAAATACAGCTTTTCCCCTGTGGAATTTCTGGTAAAGACAATTGTTTTTAATGGCTGGATTTTTCTGTAAATCAAACATATATGTAATTGCAGTAATCTGCTTTTTGAAACCAGTTTCTCTTGCTGTCACTAGTGAGGACTTCCTTAAGCTGGGACAGGTAGCTGTGAGGAAATCCGTGTGTTCAGTTTAGGGATTCCTTCTTCAGAAAGAGCCTGAAGGTGACTGCAAGTCACCTGTGCCCAGTGCCCAAGCTTGGCCCGCGGTGTAAGCAGTTGCAGTGCTGGGTGCAGCAGCACTGTGCCCAGGGGAAAGCAGGGCCCCTGCTCCAGGTTGCAGCGTTGACCACAGGTATAAAACCCCTGCTGCTTCTGCGCCCAGGGCTGTGGGGGTCCCTGCAGCTTTTAATCCTAGTTCTATTTTGTAACTGATGATAGTGACACCGGGTTGCCTGTACTGGGTACAGACAGCCTGGTTTATCCCAAAACACATGCAACAGTAATGCAAAACTGCACACCAGTGTGCCTCGGGCCTGCCTTGGAGCAACCAGCTCCAAAGGCGAGCTGCTGCGTCCTTCCCTCTCTGGTTTTGGTGCCTGAGAGTGCCAGTGACTGTGCCAACCCTAACCAGCCCCATCCCTCGGTGGGAAGAGCACATTGCACAGATCAGTCAGGAGTCTGAGCAGGGACAAAGGCTGCAGCCGCCAGCATTCCACAGAAGCAGCCATGGTGCAGGGGTGGTTTGCCACCAGCAACCGAGTAGATCTGGGTCTAGTGCAGTGGTTTTCTCTGAAACTGTCTTCCTTCTGTGCTGTGGCTAGTGTTGGTATTCTGGAACACGGAATTGCTTTTGTTTTCAGCCTCTTTAGAAACAAATAAAACGTTTTCAAGAAAAGAGGGTGACTTGCTTGGTTATTATCCCACCATCCCTGAGCTGTTGTTTCTTTAGATCCTGTGTTTGTAGTTCTGTGCCTTGGATTGTGCAAGCTTCTCGTTCACCAATGCAGCTTAAAACACTGTCAGTTTGCATTTCACCAGTAAAGGAGAAGGGGGAGGTAAAGTTTACAGGAAGAACAAAGCTCCAGCCATCAGAATTGGCCTTCAGCCTCCTGGCAGCTTCTCGTTCCATCCACTCTTCAAGCAGACCTTTTATTACCAGGTCTAGAGTGGATGGTGGATGTGGGTTGTGGTGCTGCTGTAGTGTTTATTTGCACTGGTGAGGCTGGGGGGTGCCTGGTCTGGGCTGTCATTTGCCAGGCAGCGCTTTCTGCAGGGAGGCCTCTGGGCCTTGCCATGGGCAGGAGGCACCAAGGTTCCTTTATGCTTGAGCTGGTTGTGTCAGGGCAGTAGAGAAATACGTCAGGGAGAGCAGGTCTGAACAGCTCCAGTTAACAAATGTAATGGGAGTGCCTTGTGCTGAAATGGGAACTGGGACCACCGAGATGGGTGAACGCAGAGGTGGATGCTGTGTGAGCACAGCTGTTCCGTGCCATTCCCTACCTGATGATGCTATTGTTAAATACTGGCCTCTCCTTCCATAGTGCCATGAGCAAAGGTGTGCTGGTGCCCTGTGTCTTGTAGTGCAGCATGGCGGGGGGCTTTGCTGTTGGCATAATAAAAGTGGTGCTGGGCTGTCACTGAGCTGTCATGGAGCTGACTGTGAGAGTGGCAGCAAGTGAGCCCTCGTGCCTGCTGCCACAGCTGGGTGTGCTTGGGCAGACATCGTGGGCCAGAGCTCCACATGGAGCCAAGCACAGGTTAAATGCTGTGGAAGCAAACTGGGTGAGGGAGTGTGGGGTGGGTGAGGGTCAGCAGAGGAGAGGCAGGTGTTGGAGGGAATCTGTTTCAGCTGTGTTTAAAGGAAAGTAGATGGTGTATTGGCAGATGGGTGGTGTGGTGAGTCCTGGATGCTGTTAGTGCCAGCAGGGAAATGGCACCACAAGTTTCTTGCTGGAATGACCCAGAATTAATCTTTTTGCTAGGAGAAAAGAGGAGCTTAGAGGCAGCCTAATGACTCTGGTTGGTTTCTTTGGCTGTGGTGGCTTGGTTTAGTTTCAAAACAGATAGTTCATGTGTCAAAGACTGAAGCCCAGCCTGAAAAGGGCCATATATGAGCTGGAACGGTATTTATGGACTCGGTCTCATTAGGTCTTGCTGAGCTTTGTGGATTTGTTCCCAATCACATATATGCAGGACTCACTCCAGGCTTTTCCTACGCGCTGGCATGATGGACCATGGACACAACCAATTACTTCATAGCCAGCGTTTGCTGTTTATTCACTGTGCAGCCCAGAGCCTGGCTCAGTGCTGAGCACTCGGGCCATGCTCTGGCAGCCCAAAAGCTGCACCCAGGAACCAGCGTGAGGGCCCAGGCCCCGAACAGTGCCCGACGCCTCATGATCCATCACCGCTCCCTGCTTGTTGGGATGAGGGAGAGCAGCTGCCCACAGGCGGATCCCTGAGGCCTCAACTGACCTTTCCAGGAGCCACCCCCTCCTCCAGGTATGGCAGAGCCCCCTTGGCCCGTGGCTGGGGGGGAATCTGGTTTTCACTGTGGGGGTGGTTTGGGAGGGATGGGGGGCGGTGTCTTATTTATTTGCTGGGTTATTTTCTTTGTGAGAGGTGAATGAATCAGGATGAGTCACATTGTGTTCCTGCACTGAACCAGGGTGAATCGAATCCCTCCAAAGGCAAAAGCTGGATCAGGAGTTGGACGCATTAGCGCATTTCCATTCCCCACCCTCAGCCCGCAGTGTGTGGTGCTGAGGTTATTCCTGGCTGTTGCTAGGAGAGCACAGTTCTAAGGTAGATGCAGAGGCTTGAATTGTTTTGGGGGACTCTGGAGTCACCAAAACTCCAGCGCCGGGAGCTCCCTGCCCTCCCCGGCCCCCTGAGGTGCAGTGCTCAGGCTGACAGGGATTGGTGCAGTGTTCTTGGTAATCAAAAGGCTCAATAAATAATTTTGGTTTACTCCACCAGTTTCTGGATTATTTTAGTTGTGTTACAATTCTGATCATGCATCATAGGACTGCAACAATGAGCTTTAAATAAGTATTCTTTGTGCACAGTAAAATAAAGGAACATTTAACAAGTTAGCATTTCATCGTATACATCAGATAGTAGGCACAATAGATAAATCAAGCAGCTTGGGTTTCATGTAGAGCATTGTTATGAAGGATGTCATGTAGACCAGAATGTAAGAGGTGGTGTTAGTAACCCACCCCCAGGACCTCCAGCAGCCCTACCCTGGGGCAAGGGGTGGTTGTGTGCACAGAACCAAAGCCACGAATGGTAGGAGGACAAATGAAGTCACTGTAGGCAGCAGTGTGAATATTAAAAACCTCTTCCTGTGAAAGAATACTTCAGACCCTGTAAAAACTGGTTCAGTTAAAAATAGATGTATTTACATTTAAGTCTGATCTAGCAAGTTTTCCCAGCAGGTGTAAGTTCAGATGTACAGTAACTGCAGGTTGTACTCAATCTGACTTGATCTGTGAATGGTTTTTAAGTTGCAGCTATTAGGCCTTAAAGCACCAGCGTATCACAGCGGTGGGATGAGGAGCTGTCTCCGTCCGCTTTGCTACCAGTACACTGCTGGGATAAATCCCAAACCTGTCAGTAGATCACACTCTGGTTCATTAGGATGGTTTTGTCCAGCTCAAGATGTGTGGGTCATTTAGGAGGGCAGGGTTGTTTTCCCAGATACTCACACGGTTCTTAACTCTACCCCTATCAGGAGTTCGGTAGGCGAGGGCAGGATTTAGCTGTAGGTGTCCACAGCCGACTGCTGCTCTAGTGAAATACTTGGTCAAATCCATCTGTTCTGAGTTCCTATGAACATGCTTTTTGTTTGTGAAGCCACTTATGCTACTGGGTCAGGGAATTACAACTACTCAATGCTAAATACCATCAGGTGAGCTCTTTGGTAAGCGCTGACGCCTATAGATTACACAGCCTCTGGCGCTGGGGCAGCGGGATGAGGGGCAGTGTCACTGTGGAGAAGGAAGCGGTCATTTCACCATGCCAGTTGAGATAGTTATTTGTTTTATTTGGTTATCGTTCAACAACAAAGTTCAGTACGTTCCAGGTGGAGCTTTGAACTGTCCCTCTGGTTCCCTCCCTTGTCGATAATAAAAAGGTAATGCAGAAAAATCCTGTACTTTTAGAGACCTAAAACCTCATTTATGCTAACAAGCTTCAATTGCAAGTTAATGTTACAATAGTTCTTCATGGGAGCGAGGAGGACTAAGCTGAGGCCCCTCCAGTGTCTGAAGATGGCTGTCCACAACCACCCGTAAAACAAAAAGCTAGTGTTGAAAAACACACAGTTTACAATAAAAAAGTAGAAACCAATTCAATTCCCTTTTGTTACGAATATAAAGATTCTTGTAAATATGTACAGTCCTTTGAGCTATTTCTATAGCAGGAAGCATGTCACAAACAAGACACGAGATACACTTCCGGGACTCAACAAGCCCATTTCTGAGGTCTTGAAGATCTTCCATGAGATGCAAAGATTTAAAGACTGATCTCTGACCTTTCAAAAGATTCAGACCAGGAGACAAAACCTTTCAGCAAGGCTCCTGCCAAATCATCTGACCTAAAATAACCCAACAGACAAGAGAACGGGATACGATATTCAGGGAACTCGCCAAAGGACACGGACAAGGCATTGGACTTTCCTCGTGGGTTTCTAGAAGGGGTTAGCACAGGCTCGCGAGGGACTAGCAGAAGTATCAGTGGGGCACCGAGGGAAGACTGGATGCAGTTTTGCTCTTTCCAGTTGTAAAGAACGTGGTTGTTCACTTCGAGTGTTGCTATTGCAGACTGAATGGTCAAAACCTGCTCAGAACATCATCTGCGCTCTGCTTCGTGTTCACAGCAAAAGAGAATTAGGAAGCAATGCATGGCTCGAGGTCCGACACGCAGAAGCAAAGGTGCTAAAGCTGTTCACTGTGAGTATCCTCTTGTGCCATGACATGTGGTTCTTTCTTATTGTACAACAAGTTACAGGTCACGGGAGGAGCCAGCCCTGGGCCACTCCTGTCCGCGGGGACCCTGCGACTGCCAGGTCTGCAGCAGCCCTTGGCGCAGTGCTGAGGAGGACACCAGGGTGGCTGTAACTCTTGTCATAGAATAAGGTTTGGTAACGCTCCAGTGCCAAATTTCCAGAGTGATTGACTGTTATTTTGCAGCGTAATCTAAAGGTTTCAGGTAACTTACAAGTGAGGTACAATACACTACTCAGCAAAGCAACCTAAAAGGAGAGAGCAGCCAGTGATGGTGCAGCAGCATGCAGTGAACTGTCATGCAGAAGACCTGGATAAAGTCTTACAACCCAGTAGCAGATAGGTAATGCACTTTGTCTGAGGGCCGGATGCGGGGGTTCTCCCCTCCCCATCAGAGCTGCTCTAGAGCGATTGTAGTGAGAACAAAATAACTCTCAGAAGTGGCAGGTGAACAGACTGATTGGAAGTAATTTGTTCTGTAGGGAATATCCAATGACACGTTCTACTGAAGGACTCACTGGCCTCGGCCTGTTTCCAGGCCATCAGGAATTCCCAGCATGTCTCAGAACTACGATCAATTATGTGTAAGGGGCACTGACCACATTAAAGACCTGGGGTGGGACTCGAGTCCCACAGAATTTCCTTGATGAACTACTAGGGACTTAAGTGAATACAGAAAGTTCATGAACTGCTTGAAAGGGTAACAGTAGTACAAAGTGCAAAAACAGGAGTGCAGGAAAGTGCAGAGAAATTAACTGAGCTGCGGACGTCTCCTGATGCAGCGCGAGCTCTGGCCCAGGGGTGCTGTTTCGGTGCCTGGGCAGCAGACACATGGAGTGCATGTACTCAGTGTATTTCCTTTCTTTTCCTGCGGGTCAAGATGAGGAACTTTGTCTGGCTGAGACTTACACTGAAGACTGGTCCCAGACCTGGCAGGGAAATAAAGTGACAGTGAATGAGTCACACGTATCCTTTGTCACACAGGCACCTGTGCCAGCAGCAGCACGTCGCCTCACTACTGCTGCCACCGTGGCGCGAGGGCTCTGCGCCTGGTGCCTTGTAGGTGCCATAGGTCAGTTCATTGGCAAAGGCAAGTACTGTCAGCATCACTCTGGACACAGCAGGCTCCCACCTTCCTTCCTCCATACACTGCTCCCCTTCAAATTCTCAGTATCCTGATTTCTGTTGGTAAATGCCCCTTTGCCTTCAGATCTGGAGGCCTTCAGCCTGGTCCAGAGTGAAGCTGCTTTCGCAGTTCCAGGACTGGCACGAGGGCAGGTGTTCACAGGAGCAGTGCATTACACCATATGTGCTGTTTTAATGGAAGTTGAGGGGCAGGGGATGCGATTTGGCTTTGCTCTTGTACTTCACAGCACCCCCAGCCCTCCGGCAGCGCATGCCTTTTCCTGGGAACGGGAAAGTTCTCCAGGCTCCTGACTCACCTTATTGACTTGAGCAAGAGGAGTTCTGGCACCGCTCACGGGCACCCGTCCTCGGCTGCTCTCGTCGAACAGTCTCCCCGGGGACCTCTCTCTGCGGGTGCTCAGGAGCCGGCCTGGGGACTTCTCCCTCTCCAGCGGTCGCCCAGGGGACTTGTCCCTCCGCAGCTCCGTCCTTCCCTCGCGGTACCGATGGGGTGTGCTTGGTTCTCGAGGGTGGCTCAGACCTTCCGGTGGTCCTGGGCTTGAGGCTACCCGCTTGGTTATGTGCTCGTTGTATGTGGGAGGACCCCTCTTGTTTGGGCTGCTGTCATTCAAAAATAATTGACGCGAACCGCTGAGCAACAAAAACCTCACGTTACGTTCTCTTTTAGCAGAACTGAACCTCTCCCCCCAGACACCCAGCAGTGGTCCGGTGAAACCATCAGAGCTCCCTGAGCCAACATGAAGAGCGCAAAGACTTTGGTAGCTGAGCATCTGTCACCCCGGCTGCACCAGTCAGGGGCCTCAGGGAATTGCTGGTGTGGGTGATGCCTGTGTGATGGGCCAGAGAACTCCATGTTCTCATACACTTCAGCAGCCTCGTCTTCCATATACACTAAAATTGGACTTGCTTTTTCCCCATACAAAACTATCAGTGGCTCCAGGCCGTTCAGGCTAGGTTAGGATGAGCTGCAGGCCTCAGTTTCTCAGTTTCCAATGCACCGTGGCACCATCAACCCCAGAGGTATCGTAATGCTGACTAGAACATGATCACATCACCACTTCCCAGCACTGTCTCCCTAAGTTGTTTAAGAAGGGGCTGTAGCTTTAGAGACTGTTACAGTCAATCGATGTTTTGTGTCATATTGATAGCATCTAAGCTGGCCAAGCTTTGAGGTCACAGCTATCTCCCAACATAAACCAGCTGAAGGTCACAGAGTGTTTGTGGAGGTTACCCACATACTCCTAACAGAGCTGATTTGCTGTGCCTTCTGTATCCTAAGACATCAGCAACTCCCTCCTTGTTCTTTGCCAGCATTACGGTGACTGCCCAATGCCAGCCCCTCTCTCTAGGAATGGAACACAGGCATTCCACAGCATCCGGGGGAAACAGCCACCCGGAGCTGAGGCTGCTCATGAGGCACACAGGGACACACTGACTATCGTACCTGCGTGTAGCAGAAGACCCTCTGTGGTGCTGCTCATTGTTGGTCTCCTTCACCAGATTGCCCTTACAGCAAATCACCCTTAATTTGTCTTGGTAGGAGGAGGCCAAGTAGATGGCTCCAGATGAAATTGCAGGCCCGAGATACCGCGGATTTGGGATCTCCAGGTGGGCTCGTGCAGGAGTTCTGAGTGAAAGGGCAGGAAAAAGCATTAACAATGACAACGTGGTGCCTTTCCCTGGCACGTTGTGTTTTCTCGCAGCACATGCTGGTCAAAGTAATGAAGAGAGAACAACTTACCCTAGAGAAGCTCGTGCCTGGATCTCAATCACTTCAAGGGAATTGAAGTGGGTCACAAAGAGATAGGGCTCCCTGTAGGCTGAAGGAGCATCACAAAGGCAGGAAAAACACAAAATCAATTTCCCTATTAAACAAAACCTTCTCAAAAGCATCAGTGAGCACAGCAGCGCTCCCGGCCCCGGGGAAACCCAGGGAGTAGATGTGCTGTAATAAGACACAATGTGATGACTAAGCAGGGAGATGAAAGCTTAGAGGATCGTTGCTTTGAAACTATCCGTATCTCAAGAATTCTACCAACCAAAGACTCATGAGCAGGCATTAAAGGCAGACTGTTAACTGAGTAACATCCCACTCGGTAGTGCAAAGGGCTGAGGGAACCAGGCTGACGTTCCATAGTCCTGACTGTTTCAGAAACTTCCAAGCACTGTCACGAACCCCACGAGCTGGTTTGGCCACTGTAAGACCGGGACCATTAAGGAAACATAACTTGGCTTTAGTTTGCCTCAAACTGTTTCTGCTTCCGTAGGTCTGTCAATTTGTTTTTATAATGATCTTAAATTGGGGGAAAATCTCCATAGATCCTGGGAGAATTAGGAGAGGGAAGAGGAAGTGCTGAGTGAGGAGTACGTGTCCCACAAGGACGCTTCCCTGTTTCAATGATTTCCATAAGCCAAGAGGATCTCCCTCAACACCTACCAAAAGCTAAGGGCAAGCGATTCCATTTCAGGTCGTCTGTCCTACTGCGTCTTCCATAGGAATCCACAAAGACACCAAACTCTGCCAAGAAAAGCAATGCCACGTTGTGAGCGCACACCCAAACTGTGTTCCTTTATTGCTGGAAGGGACAAAGGCAATAAACTGGGGCCTGACACTATCCTAGAGAGCCAACAAAAGCAGCTGTACAATAAAATAACAAACACCTTCTTATTTCATCACCGGGTTAGAAAGTCTCTTTTGTCTGTATGGAAAGCAGAGGAGAGAGGAAAAGGCTGAGAACCCCTTAACATTTTATCAGGGTAATCAAACACCTGGTAGCATCTAACACTGAATTTCATCCCTTCCATTCAGGCACAGACGCCAGCACATTGCAACTGATCCACAGCCATACAGAACCTCTAAGGCAGATGCAAGGTGACCGACAGCACCTCAGCAGGTCTATTTTAGCATCAATGCCCGGTGTGTGTTTTACTGTTTAAACCACCAGCCCCACCTCCTCCAGGGCTGTTGGATTCACAACAAATTATCACTACCCGGCACTAGGAAGTCAACTCTAGCTTTCTTTTACCCCAGTACCTCCTGGCTGTTCTTGTACCAAAAAGCAGATGCAGTGCAACACCTACACAACCAGACAACACATACCATGGAAACACAGCAGATACTCCTCCCTCTGCCCCGTTGGGTTCACTTGGATGATACTGACTGGAAAACTGTTGGTAGAGGCAGCAAACACAGCAGAGGCCAAAGTGTGGTCATTTTTATCCAGAAACTCTGCAAAGCAAATGAACAAAACCACCTTCCTTGGCACCAATGTTTTTTTCTTACTCTGCTTTAGAAGAGCCCCACCAGAAGAGGCTGTGGAGCCAACGCTGGTGCGCTCCTCAGGACACAGCTCCTACCCTCCAGAGTGTACTGCTTCATCTCGATTTCATAGAATTTGTTGGTTCCAATGATGATGCTGTAAGTGGTCAAATGGATGCAGCTGCAAGGCTCAGAGGTTTCGATCTCCTGGAAAAGCAGAAAGTACGGACAGGGATCAGCTCCCAGTAACAGCTTTCTAACTTTGCTTCTTCTGGAAGATTAGATATTGCCACATTTGTCTTCATAAAAGGGAGAGGTGACAACCTCAAAGTCACCAACAAACAGTCTCAAAAGCACCCGGAAAAGTACTCTCGATAAAAGAGTTTTGTTATGTTGGAAGTGAAACTTGCTTGACTACGGACTGGCCTATCAATCAACTCAATTCCAGGTGCTAACCCCAACAGGAACCTCTTCCTTTCGGAAGAATACCCTACTCAATTTTCTGGAGCAGTAGGGAATGGCTCCCTACTTACAGCAGGTCACAGTCATACCAATGACTGCACGGCTGCACAGTGTCTGGAGGTGACACAAGGCCAGGACTGAGCAGTTAGGGTTGAATTACAGGCTTGTCACTAGGAAGTCCATCACCCAAAACTGCCCCAGCTCCAGAGTAGCTCTGCTGGAATGATCGCTTCCAGGCCTGGAAGTCAACAGGAATCAGGACAGCTGCTGGAAAGGCAGGCAGATCCTCAGACAACTGCAGCAAGTTGACTTGACACCAGTCAAGTCCCAAAGTCTTTATAAACCCAGGAGCAAAACCCTTGTCAGTAGGCTTGTCCCTCCTCCCAGCAGAAAGAGTCAGCTTCCAAAAGCATCCCTGCTTTTAACGCTGCAGAAACAAGCCTGATAGCTCCTTAAGCAAAAGGAAGACGGACACACACAATCTTCCTTCCTTCTTTGTGCAGTGTAACACACAGAGATGCTGTCCACCAAGATCTGCAGTGTGATTGAACAGCTATGAGAGCTCTGCAGGTTAGCCTGACACAACACACAGATCCCCTGATCTTCTGAGGACAAGATTCCTTGCATAATTCCCAGTTTTTCTGGCAGTTTAGTTGGCAGAACGGAAGAGCATATTCTGGGCTTGCTGCCATCTTGTTAGGATCTAAATTCAGTTGTCTGGTTTAGTAAGGATAAGGAAAACCTTCCTTCTAAACCAGGCCATTGCATGTTTTGCATGTAAGCCCTTGTCAAGGTACTCAGCACTGTGGGGTGAGTGGCAGCACAAGCAGAGGACAGTGCTCCCTGCTGGCTGCTGCTCCACTGTGAGCAAGAGTTGGTATCGGCTACAGTGCTTGCAGCTACCCCAGGTTTGGTGGTATCCACATGGTTTGTCCCAAGATCTCCATCAAATAACATCTTTACTTCCAAGGAGGCCAGCACCTGAGTTCCCGCGCCGGCTCTGCTTCCTTACAGCACTGCCAGTGAAGCACTCAGTGCGGATAAATCCATAGGCAAGCTGTAAATTGAACCGGTGCCTTCAAAGTAACCTGCAGAGGGAGCTGCAGTTTGACCTGAACATTCCTTAATGTGTGAACCGGAAAGGAGATGAGTTTCTGGGTACCAGCCCATTTTAAGATGGGCAGTGTTTAAACTCTGTTCTGAGGAGAGATCCCTAGTATTGGGGGTGGTTTTCTGGATGTGTATGAGCATATAAAATTTACTCATGAGAATTGACTGGACTTGTCTTTGAAGTGGGGCTGGTGCTTGGGGCATCATCTGCCTGCAGTTGGCTGCCTGAAAAGAGCTGCAGTAGTTCTGCTTTCCACAGAATGAAGCAAGACATGTTCCAGCCCAGGGCAGTGCCGGTGCTGGAGGCAGACAGGGTTCTGTACAGAGGACCTGTGTACACAGCCACGTGAGATCCGTATCTCACTGCCTCTGCTGGCCAGGAGAAGGTACCCATGTATGAGGATAAGTATGGGAAACAGCTGCCTCCCCTGTGATGGGATAGCATCAAATACCCTTTGATTTTCACTACTACAGTAAGCAAATTCAGACACCCACTGCTGCCTTAGCTGGAAAGAAGATAAGTCAGTTGTTATGGACTTCTCCAAAGACAACAGAGGTGAGGGAACACAGCTGGGCAATGAGGAAGAAAGCCTTTATTTGGGTAACTGAGCAAGGGTATGACTACAGCCAAGTCAGTATCTCAACAAATCACAGTCCTGTTCTGCATCTCTTCAAATATGCCAGCTCTTGTTAAAGGAAACTGCTGCCTACTCCAATTTTAGTCAGTGCACATTGCAATTTGTTATCATTTTAGTTGGCAACCAAATGTTCTCATCCATGCAAAAAGGTTTAAGGCGTTTGCTCCAAAGCGAAGTGCAATACATGAATTATGTGAGCTCATTATTAAGGGAATTACCAAGCTTACCTTTCTGATACAGAACTTGCTCAGGCTCTCATTGTACCGCAGAACAACCACTTTACTGGGCATGGCTGCGCAGATACAAAGACTGTTCTCGACCTGGAGAGAAGATTACAGGCAGAGTTCAGGCTGCTAATAGAGTAACTTCTAATGCTGAGCATGTGAGGACCTTTCACCACAAAGAACTTTGCAGAGATAAGCAGGTAGGTTTTTAATAGAGTACTTCTTGTGAATTAGTGAAATAATGAAAAGCCTCTTCACCTTCTCAAAAAAGGTGAATTTGAACTGCTTCTATGATTCAGTTAATAAAAAATTGGACGGTTTTCCACAGAACAATGTTGCATTAAAAGGGATAAGAAATCCAAATGGGTTCCATTTCAACCCTTGAAATTGTTACGCAAACATCACTTTGAAAGAACGATGTTCAGTTTGTTATTAGTCTGTAGAAGTAATTGTTAATTTCTGTTGCGGCTAAATGGTCCAAGATGTAAATATTAATGAGTCACCAAATGACCCAAACCTAAGTAAATTTGCAGCCTGGAAAGTGTTACATGACACTCCAGAACAAACAGTGGATAGAATTCATTAATTATAAATCTCAAAATTGAAGTCAACTGTAAGGAGGCAGCTATGCTATGCTGTGTTCTATTTCTTGTTACGGAGCAGTTCAGGCTCTAGCACCATTTCTTCCTAAGTCTATTCATATCAGTAGTAGATCCTCTATGCCGCCGCCAGCTCAGCCTCTCTTCAGCCCCTACACTCTTCTTAACACAAGAACACAGACCTTGGATTTGTTGCCAGTGAAACAAAGATGCTATGCAATTAATACTGAATTCATGTGGTGCAAAGGGTGGTCTGGGGGCAGCAGAGCTGTATCCTACCTTGCCAGCAGCAAAAAGGTGACATCCTTTGACAGTCTCAAAGACATTTGGTGAGATATCAGGCTGGGCTGGGAGGTGTGACTGGGCTAGAGATTGCTTCACTTTCTTCACATCAACAAGACACAGAGCCCTTTCTTCTCCTGAAAACAAAAAAGCCCACATTCATCACGGGAAAACTCCCTATTCCCTACAAACGCCTGTTCCATTACCTAAGCAGCAGCTCATGGTTACAGCTGTTACTGTGGTAACAGTCACAATGCACCATGCAGAATTCATTCCATGTTATTCCTATTAAAAGTGAAACAGAAAACTTACAAAAGCAGACAGTAAATCCACTGGGAGAACAACCAGTCTCTCCATGGATTGTCACTGTTGCTAAGGTTAAGATGATGACAGTAGCAGTGGCCTCGGTAGGACACTATTCAAAATTACCCAGGAAGTTCTATTTTACCCTTCAGATCCTGAAGTAAAAGGTGGTTTGGCCTCTCTGTGCCACCAGAGTCGGCAAGGGACTTCCAAGTGCCCTAATAGACTGCGTTATAGACCAAGCCCAATTCCTCCGAATCTAGCAACAGCGTAACATTGACTTCTGACTTTGCCAGAGATTCATTTTGCCAGTTGCCTTTTTCCTCTGACACAAATAAAGCATTTATTTGTTGATGTATACTTTACATATACTTTATATGATGATATATTTTATTTATATGGACAGCTTAAATCCCAACAAGGGGAAAACCACAGGAGAAACAGAACAAAAGAATTTGTTTTTCATTCCCTACGAATGTCATTTAGACACTTGATAATTTGGGCTTTCAGATGAAGATACGCCCTAACATTCAGCATGCCTACATCAGTGTGGGAAGGATTATCTCTGGAAAACCACAGATGGAGAGATTAAAGCTGGTGCTCTTTTCATAAGGGAATCTTAAACCATGAAAGAAGTCCCCAAGTTTGTCACATGAATTCACGTTTAGAGCACGTTAACAGTTGTTGGCCCTAGGCCATGGTTATCAAAATGATGGTCCTCAAATGATTAAGTACATTAAAAGAAAGGCTCTGTAGTGATTAGGAAGATAAACTCGCTGATCAACTCAACACTTCTTAAACTGAACTCAAAATGATGACAGAAATGTCTTCTCTAGTTCTTCCCTCCCTCAGCTTTCGAAACTGAGAATTCACTTTCTCTTGAAGGCTTAACTGAGCCTCCATTCACATCTTCATTTCCAAGAAAGCCCCAGACAATGCTGTGTTAACCACAGGCAGTGATTCCTGACAATACACTGATAAAACCAGGAATAAAGCCTGTACTGCATCTGAAGGAAAGCCGGGCCCTTTGGCAAATGAAGCACAAAGCCATTGCCATCTGTTAACGGCAGGACAGATGGTAACGTAAAGCACCCTACCTGCTATCATGAGTAGCTTCTCCAGGTCCTTGATGAGATGAATTTGGAAGACAGCACCCATTCCTGGGATGTGCGTTAAGGAATTCTTCAGTACATTTAGGGCATAGAGACCTTCTTCTGCCCCCACCAGTACTACCTACAGTGACAACAGGGAAAAAAACCAGCACTACATGAGGATAACAAGGAACACTCCAGGAGCAAGCTTGGACAATCCTGTTCACCAGCAAAGAGAAAAACCAAGTGACAAACAGGTTTGTAATCGCACATGCTGCTGTTAAGCTGCCATTTCCATGAATGAAACAGCCAATACTCGGAAAGGCCCAGCTGAACATCAGCATTACCTGGTCACTGAAGGGCATTGTGCAATTGATGTCCAAACGATCTTCACCCTCCAGCTTCAGCAGGGAGTTTCCCAGCAGTTTCTGCAAATGACAAAAGAGACACATTTTTCTGGAGTTAATCTTGATGTCTTTATCAGCATTTTAACACTGTAAGGTCATCATTTCAGACAGGCAAAATGCTTGGCACAGATTGCTTTTTCTCAGAAAGCTAAATGGTGCAGGGAAACCTCCTACAAAAGCATTAGGAAACTTTGATCTGCCTGAAACGTGGTTAGGAAACCGATCAGAATGAACTTAACCTCAGACAGAACTGTGGCTGTCCCCATCCTTTCCATTTCCCCCAGTCTCCTGCACTGGAGCAGTACAATTTTTCTAGGGGAAGAATTAACAAAGAAGCCCAAATGCTGCAGGGAGCATGTATTCTTCTCAGAGACCAAAGGAATGCTAGCATGAGAAAAGAGATGATTTCCTGCTAGTCAGATAATCCTTCCCCTGGGGCTAATATGCTCATAGGCAATGCCATAGAATCAAATCTCCTTTTATCAGAAAATAAAGAGTAATCAGTGCAACAATGATGAAAAAGACCATTCAAAACCAAAATAAATCCACTTAACCTCTTCTTCTTACCAGGAATAAAACTTAAACACACACACACACCCCTCCCCCCCAAAAAACCAAACCCCCTGACTCTCTAAGAATGGGAGAGGCAGCGTTTTGCTTCCTTTTGTTTAATGTTAGCTCACTTCATGTGGTACATTATGGGACTGGATTTAAACCATGTCCTGACAGCTCGCTCTTCTTTTTCTATTAGCTGGAATTAGAGAGATCTAATTTTGGGATCCTCTTAACTACACTCCCAAGTCTGAAGCAGGGTACTGCAACATAAAGCATCAGTTGTACAACGAATCAGTTCCTGGTACTCGTTGCCCCTCGTCAGGCAGAAGTAACAACTTACCTGCAGTTAAACCTCAGACTGTCAAATACCGACAAAACACTTTTCAAACCTCTGCTCCCTCCCAGAATATTTTATGATTAAATGAAACTTTTATACTCACAGCATCAGCCTCAGCTTTTTCTCTGGAAACTCTCCCACCTGCCACTATTGATTCCAGTGCTGAGACCCAGCGCTGTTTGTCAGGGAAGCTGGGTGCTAACAGGTAGAGTGTTCTACCAGGCCAGCAAGTGGTGTGTGGATGAGACTCCAATTTTAGGATATATGGCACATCTGAGATGTTATATAGATAGAATAAGACTTAGATTAGTTTTTGGAATATTGTCAGTGGACTTAAAATCAACACCTTTCAGCCTCATCGGAGAGAAGTTGTATTTATCATCATGTGTTACCATGGCAATTTATACATAGGTTTCTCCTTTACAGGTCCTGCACAGGCTAGCTACTTAAAGCTAAATATCAGCTGGATGTTTGCAACCCATACATACAGTGCTGCCTTTGCTAAATAAAAATAACTTCTCACCTTTTGTTCAAAAGAGAAAGACATTTCAGCATGAAAACCACCCCACAAAACCAGCCACTTGACTACAGGTTTCCCTGTGCTGTTCAAGAAAAATCTGGTTATGGAAACCTTTGTTTTTAACAGTCTGCATGCTTTAATGTTAAAGTCAAGACATACATAAACTTATAATTGGTTCTATTCAGTACATACAAATGAAAACAGCAACATTTTGTCATAACAACAGACTGTACACACCCCACAGTATTTCTAATTCATGACTTTCTGGTAAGAGCACAATGGTGGTATGAATTATGACAATTCACACTTGAGAAAGAGCATTGAGAGAAGGAATTTAAATCAACCGAGTGCTTTTGAGTATGTTACAAAACTCTTCAAATTTACTTCCATTTGGCTTGATGATTATAAGTATTCACAGTTCAACTACCATGACAGAAGCAACAGCCCATGTGTAACTAAATCTAGACGACTGAGCTATTCACCTAATTCAAGTAGAGGTAACCTCAAAATGGCACAGTTACAGAATGAAAGTTAAAGTGAGAGAACTCTGTTCAGTCAAACAGAATGCCAACTGATGGCAAGCCAGATGAAATCCATTTGACCTCATCTACGTCAGATTCTCACCTGTCTTTGCAGTATTGGTAAGTTCAGTAGCTCCTACAGCTCCGTGAACGGTTACGTCGCCGTCAGGAAGGCAGAGCTCAAATTCCTCCAGAGGCCTCTGTCCAGCTGCAGAGAGAATGGGGACACAGATGAAGAAAGAACCAACAAGTAAGCAGCAACAGTTGTGATAGCGAACTGAAGTGGATACACGCTGGATGGTTACAGAAAACAGACCGCATGTTCACAGCTGGATTACTATAACACACCAGCTGATAAGCCTGTGAAGGATCTAGAAAAACAACACTGCCTTATCAGAGAAAATTTAGCTAAATTAACACGGCCACAGCAAGCAGCAACAACCTTAAAGGCTCTCAGCTCACCAAGCAAGAGCTGAAGATTAAAATACAAGTTCTTCCTAGAAATGCTAAGTTACCTTCTCTTGCTTCTGCATCATAAATGAGCACTTTTGTTCCTTCCAGGACAATATACTTCCTGTCCCAGCCCTGTTGCCCACGTTTATTATTCCTAAGGAAAATAAGCACAAAGTTACGCTGGATTTTCTGCCTGGATGAAACAAGCATGCAGCTCTTAGAAAGACAAATTACAGTGGCAGTAAGTAATTGCAATGGGCATGTAGTGATTATCCCATTGTAAGAGCCAGGATAATACAAGGAACAGTTCCAAATACTTCAGCACCTGATACGGCACCAAGAGCCATGTTTATACCTTGGCACCTTCATCCATCCTTCAAGCCGTAGACTGCTGCTTGGCTCCTTCAGCTGCAGACCAGGGGAATTCATTTTATCCCGGCAGAATGCTTCAGAGAAGTGTGTGGCATATTCTGCTGGCAGTCCACAAGTAGCTGGCAAGCAAGTTGAGCATTTTGGGTGACACATCACCTGGCATTCTGACAAAAGGACAGAGAAAAACTTCTGTTACATGACAAAAAAATCATGACAGAGCTGCCTCATGTTCTAACGCAAACCCCAGCTTTCCAAAGAGTCGCCCTCCACTCTAAACCATCAGATGTTTTCTGATGTAGAATGTTTGCACCAACTACTTTCAAAGTCTTCATACTCGGTTCTTTCTTCAGCTTTCACTGAAAATCTGTTCTAGACGGCTGATGCTTTTTCATTCTCCCATCCAGTGACGCTCTGCTCGAGCACACGCTCTGCTCTTACCAAGACATTTAGATGCCTGTCTTCCAAAGTGCACTGTATCCAGACACACGGCGCATTTCGTCGCTCTCATGTTTAGCCCCACGTTGAAGCGATGTGGGATATTGTGATGCATCCGCTCCTTCAGGCGCCGGCTGTACTCTGGAAGGGACAGCATTTATTGTCAGGATGAGCACTGTGATAGGGATGAGTAGATTTTGGCATTTTAAGGCCAAGGTAATAAAAAGGGACTACACATCTCTACCAAAACTCCGCTGAACACAGACACTCCTTCCCTTTGCAATCTGTAAATCTTAAGCAACGTTACCACCTCAGTAATGACCTGATACGGATGCACAGAATGTGCTGCCTGAGCACAGACTGTAGAACTGAAGTGGCTAATGTTTGGTGTAGCAAGATGATGTCAATCAAACCACCTAAATTTCAAGCCTGCACTCAGCTCCAGTTCTCACAACGTGCTAAACTAATCTCTCAATTTTGCTTATAGCTAAAAACTCTTCAACACCTATACTGCTGTAATCAACACACAGCAGGCCTTCTTCATAGAGCCAACCATCAGTGCCAGTGGATCTTAAAGCATTCCTGCTAACATAGTCCCTGTTAGTGTAACTCTACCAAGCAAAGTTTATCCTCCAAGGCATGGTCTCTTACTGGTGAACATGATTCTCTTCCCCGCCCATGACCTGCCCCTGAGGACATCTTCCGTGCCAGTGTTACTCATCCTCACAGTGCCCAGTGCCTCAGTTGGCTGCACTCGCTGCTCCAGTTTGTGGTTTCTGGCTTTTTCCAGCTAAAGGCTGGAGGTTTCAGTTCCGAGTCTCAGGGAATATTGGTTATCCAGGAATAGCTGAGCAGAGCCCTCAATCCTTTAACTTTTAGTGATGACCCTTCTCCCCTTTATCTCAAGAACATCAAAGGGTATCCCCTTTTTCTAGTTAACAGGCTATTAATATTGTCTTTGACCTGGTATCTTCTTTTTACGCCTAGCCAAAGTCTTTTCCCTTTACCAAAAGTCTTGATAGAAACATTCTGCTAAGCAGAACAAATCAACAGTTTAGATAAGTAAAAATGTTAACTGCTAAGGAAATAGCTATGAATCCCTTAGATCAATGCAGAAAGCAGTACAGAAAACATCCTCCTCTGAAGAAACACACGCTCTTTAAACAGTTGCTATTAATAATTACTGCTGAAGAAATAACTCATGCAGTCCAAATAGAGAATTTAAAGCAAAAAATCAAGCAAAATGTACCACCTAATATTCCCAGCATGAAAAAGATCTATTTTGAAATTAAAAAATATAAAGAAGAATAAAAAAAGAGGTGACATCGAAATAGGAGACAGGAAAACGGTAACAGAAAAGTTCCCCCAAATCCTACCCTCTGGTGTGGAAGACTCCTTCCTGCGACTGGAGGGTGGAGCTAGCAAACTGATGGGAGTAGGCTGATGCTCTGGTGAGCGGACTATGGCAGACATGATGATCTGCTGCCTAGCTGTGGCTGGAGTAGATGGATGAGGGTGGTCGGATATCTTCCGATGGGCAGCTATAGATGAGATAAATGCCACTCGTTAACACAACCGGTATGAAACCCTCATTCATAGCAGTGGTTCTGTGTAACCATTCACTGGTTACAACCCGCAGATAAAAGTGTAGCTTTATTGCACCTTCACAGCAGTAGGCAAGAATTAAACAACATATGTTACTGCTAGAGTGATACACAATTAAAGGCACGTTTTCAGACCAAAACCGTGCGTCTCCTTCCAGATCCACCTTTTCTGTTAACCCCTACCTTCTTCACGAGCGGATCTGAGTTCAATGCGTGTTTTCTGTAGAGCCTCTTCCAGCTCAGCAGAACGAGCCTTCTCCTTCTCCAGTGCCACTTTCAGCTCATTGTATTGCAGGGGAACCTGTGTGGGTAAAGAAGGGTCCTCTTTCCGCCGACTAAACAGGCCCTAGCAACAGAAACACACAGACAACTCCTAACTCCTAGTAAGAGATGGCTTAAACTAGGCAAAGTGCAACTAGCTAGTGGCAGTCCGGCCAGAGGGCCTAATGGCAATTGTTACGCGTAAGGATGGATTTTTAGTTCATATTGGCACTGGAAAGAAAACGTTGAGATACGGATTAGTTTAAAGAGGGACTTACGTTACCTGTTAGTACTCACACCTTGAGTTTCCGAAAGCATCTAAACAGAGGATCTCAAAATACGTAGTTAAAATTCAATTACTTAAATCGAAATGACCGAACGGCTCATGACAAAGATGCGACCCAAGCCGCAGCACCTGACTAATCAATCCTATGCTCTAACTACAAGACGACCACTCTACAAACACGATGTGTTCATACACACATACATACTTACCATTGAAAACAAAGCATGGTTAAAATTCTGTATTCCTACAGCCTCACTGAGCTGTAGCTACCGCGTTGTAACCGAAGTATTGTAGGAATAACAAAATACTGGAAAAGCCACAAAGAACACATTGTGCCTGGTAAAGCTTGTATTCAGCAACTCAGAATGCTCTTAAAGGAGGGCACATTTGTGTTACACGAAGAAAGAGAACACTATATTATGAATATACACAACTGATCACAAAACCATCCTTTTGCACTGTGCCTCTTCAATCTTTCACCCACCTTTTTCTTTTTCGCTGGTTGGTCCATCTTTGCTTGTAGGAAATCAATGAGTTTGGTTTGCTGGGAAATAGTGCCCTCCATTTTCACTTTTTCATGGGAATAGAGAACCTGGGAACCACACATGCGTTAGACATCCTATCTTAATAGAACAAACAAGCAGATAACTCAAGAACAGAAGAGGAAACAGCGTAAGGAAAATGCCACATGGAAATGAGCGGGTCACGTCCTACAAAAACCCAGAAACAGGGAGCAGGGTTTTAGGATGTGGAGCACAGAGTCTGGCGCCGGGTTCCTCACCCTCACCTGAATGTTTTCCAGCTGATACTCCAGGTCACTTCTTTCAGTCTTCAGAAGATCTGCTCGATCTAGAGCCTCTTGCAGGCCTTGAGTTAAGCGGAAGATGTGATTCTTTTGCAGATCCATTTGCTGCTGCAGCTTTGCCTGCTGTTAACAGGAACAGAAAAGCCAGCGTTTTGCTTCTGTTGTTTGCTTGGTTTTAAATAAAAGCTATTGAATGTCACCACTCTTTGTAAAATAAGCGTCATCTCAGATGTCTGTAAACAGACAGTTCTTTAAAAGCTGGAAAGTGACAATATTCTAGAAGCTTCCCTTCCTTTCAGGAGGTATTATGACTAAACAAGCATTTCTATGTATTTTATCTTAATCTGTAGCAACGCCACTTCTTTCAAATGCATGTTTGCTTTATTTGCTTTTTCAAGCATTTAAAACCTTGCAATTGTTAATAAGACTGCAAATACATGAAGCACTTCTTGATGCCGTTTTCTCAAGCTCTCTGCAATCACCAGAAGCCATCACAAGACTTTGTAATTAAAAAAAATAATCTTTCCTATAAGCCAGGATAAACTCCTTCCTCTATAGTCATAAGGAAAATAATGCCCAATTGTTTACATATTTGTCTCCAATTACAACAGAAAAGGGCACACAGAATTATAGAATGGTTTGGGTTGGAAGGGACCTTAAAGCTCATCCAGTTCCAACCCGGTGCCATGGGCAGGGACACCTTCCACTGGAGCAGGGTGCTCCAAGCCCTGTGTCCAACCTGGCCTTGAACACTTCCAGGGATGGGGCAGCCACAGCTTCTCTGGGCACCCTGTGCCAGCGCCTCAGCACCCTCACAGGGAAGAACTTCTGCCTTAGATCTAATTTAAAACATGACAATTACACCTAACTCTTTCAGGTTTTATACTTTCTTGATAAGAAAGTCCCCGAGTAGGAAAACCATTAACACTCATGTGTTACGGAGCAAGAGTTAGAATGATTTCACTGCAATGCATAATGGTGCTCTCAGCTCTGGGATGACTTGTCAGTACCACAAGTACACCAAAAGGTTCTAATTGCCCTAATTACCTGTAAGCACCCTTCCCCTGAAATCCTCCTCAGCAACCCCTTCCCCTGCTACCCAGGTCTGGTTGCCTACATTCAGTATCTCACCGATATGATGCAGGTGTGTAACCTTGGATCAGACCTCTGTGAACTAAGCTATATTACGAATAAGGAGCTCTGAGAAGCTTTACCAGTGGCCTTCACCCATGGTCCCTCAGCATATTGGCTCCAAGCTGGTTTTAAGCTATGGTACTCACATCTGGTCTGGTCAGAGCTACGTTGTAGGAATGCTGTACCCGGGCATGGACATTGCTCTGCAGACCTCACCTATGATGCACCTCATCACTACAGGCTTCTGCAATCATCAGTGGGCTGCTGGCTGAGTCTGATTACCTTCACCAAACCTGCTCTGCTCTTCTTGTCCAGGTACTGGGACTGTGCCCACTGGCTGCAAGGTCACAGCCCTTGCCTCACTTGCTGTCTCCCTTTGCTCCCAGCATTCCTTCCCTTGAGGAGCAGTCCACTTTTACTGCTCCCTTGCATAGCCACACACTTCGCAAGGTTTTAAGTAAAAACAACCCCCCAATTTATTAATCTCCCCAGTTATAGAGAAGAAGGGTGGATGTGCAACACTGCTCTTCTCACAACTCCCCCCCTGCTGAGATGTGGAACCTTCTTCTGAAGTTACAACATGAATTTCCGAGGTTACCTCCTCCAGAAGTCTCTGCTTGAGCTCCCTTTCTGTCTCAAGCTTCTGTTGTAAACTGCGTGCGTTCATCTCCAACATAGCATGCTTCTTCTCCAGGTCATTGAGCTAGGCAGGCGGGATAGATGGTCAGAATAATATTGAACGCTAACAAGCGGCGTTCCACAACCTTAAAATCCAACTTCACCAAACACACAAAGAAAAATCATACTACTATCCCGTATTTGGTCTAAGGGGGAAACCCAACCAACTGCATTTTGGTGGGCCCTTGCTCAAATGCAGATATCAAGTTATTGAAGGACTTCACTGCACACTCGGGGCATCGCAGGACGCTTTCTTGCTTTAGTCATTTTCCAAAGGAAATCCGAGGTCTTTGGCTTGGAGACAGAATTCTATTCTATGACCTCCCATCTTCTTAACTTGTTCTGACATCCTGAAAAAGCTGCTCAAGGCCACTTTTCTACAATAATATCTCCAGGAAAGTATCTCACCCAATTAGTAACGTCCAGGGCTGAAAGTTACTCACCTTATCAGAAAGGCTCTCAGCTTTGAGTTTTTGCTCCTTCAGAGCCTGCTGGAGGGCTAGAATCTCTGCCTTGTGTTCTTTGACAGCTAGTTCTACCACCTGGCGAGATTCAGTAATACGCTGATCTGCTCTCACTCTGTATTAAAATGGAAAATAACGTTACCCAACTCCTTTCTGGGCCTGACCTCTTCCTAGTGCAGTGGCAGCAATACCTCTTTCAGGGGGCTGCCTCGAATTCAAGATGTTACTTTAGAAAGCCAGACTGTTTGCTGCAACACTTTTACATTATATAACCCCGTTCCAGCCCTGCTAGAACTACGGCCTGAAAATGCCAAGACCCCACAGGAACAATTAGGAGCAAACCCTATTTTTCCATATCATAAAGAAGAAGATAACAAACCAGGACATTTTATAAAATACAATGATAAATACCACTCCCCACGAATCGCTCACTTGCAAAGCAACCAAAGGAACAATATCACTGGTGAATGACTATTAACTAATAAACCATTTTTAGAACTACCTCACAAGATTTTATATTTAGTTCCAACTCCCATATCTTATTCTAAATATAATTTTTGTACTAGCTTCTATCGAGCATTTTCATAAAAGTTAATAAAAGGGGAGGAGGGGAGAGAGACCTGCTCTGTTTCTCAGTATCCAGCATCCTCTGCAACTCTCTAACTCGACATTCAAACTGGGACTTCTCATCCCCTAGAACATTTCTCCATGCTTCCCACTGACGCTCTTTCTCCAAGAGTTCATCATTCAGGGCCTCCAGGTCCATTACTTGCTCTTCCAGCATTGTACATGTTGTCTTCAAGGCCTCCATAGTCTAAAAATAAATCCTCCTATCAATTCTCACATCCCACATCAAGCGTGCACTTTAAGCTTCAGCCTTACCATTTAAATTACAGTACATGCAAATTGGCAGCAAACATAAGCTGGTAAATCACAACCCATTTATTTCAAGGCTTCCATACATTCACTTGTGAGTGCCTTAATGTCAGTTCTATCTCATTAGGTAAACTTTGAAATTTCCAGGGTCACAAAATTAAAAGGAATAATTCTAAATGAAAACACCTCCAGAGTGCAAAAGTTCGAAATAAAAGTGCATAAAAATACAATAAGGAATACCAAAACTTCCCATTCACTCAACTGCTCTGGGAAGGAAGGCTTTAAATGCCATTGCCCCTGGAAGAATATTCATTCCTGCTAGGTTTCCACATTGAGAAGAGTTTCTTTGCCTTTCAGATCTTTAGCTAGCTATCACAAAGAGATTGTCATCCAGACTTGTAATGCCTTACTTGTTTCTGGCTGGTAAGCTGCATCTCTCTCTCAGTGATCTCTCGACGGAGATGGTCAACTTCGCTTCGCAGCTGCACAACCTCATCATTGGCCCCTGAGGCCTCATCGAGTTGTTTGGACAGGAAGAAATTCTGATTGTTCAGCTCGGCGTTGTCTTCACTGAGCTGGTTCAGCTGCTCCTCCAGATCTGTGATCACCTAGAAAGGACAAGAAATCCAATTACATGTCAGTGAGTAGAGTTCAGTGGAAAAGTGCTCTCCTCTCACACAACCACTTATTGCCAAGCAAGGGGACAATCTGGCTATGAAATCAGTTCCTAATCTAAACAAAAGCAATATTGTCAAGGTAGGTTTTATGCACAGGAGTGTACCTTGATCAGGAACAGACTTCTGTTTCTTACAGAAAAGAGCTTGGGCTTTTCAAAATTTGGTTTATATGCTGCACTGCAACTTCTTAGTTGAGAGAGAAGTGCCACCTCTGAAGCACTGGCCTGGGAGTCAGGAGTTCTGGTTGTAGGCTCAGATGTGCCTTTGCCAAAACACTTCACCTTTTTTTGCCTCAATTTCCCATCAAGTGAAAGGAGGTTAATACCTCTCAGAGAGGCTGCTGAAGAGTGATGTTTAAGAAAACTGAACACGCGGCGCAACGGAGGCACTGCAATCTGAGGAAGCTCCCTAGCAAGTGCTTGTATTCCTATATGGAACACTGTATGAAACCAGGAAAAGCAGACAAATCTTCAGAAATATATTCTATCGCAGTAACAGCATTATGGATGGCAGCAGGGGATCTATGAAGAAAGAAAAAAGTGTGGCAACACAACAGACTAACAGAAAATCAGGGAAAAGTGAAAACTCAACAAGGACAACAGCCTTGCCTTCCAGGAAGTGCAAGTGTCCATTTGTTCCGTCAGAATGGCATTACACTAGATGCTTTAAACCACATTCCCCTTCAATTTCATGAAAAATATGAACAACAGTTGGCCATTTTCACAGTCCCATTTAATCTGTATGAATGAAAGGCCATGAATACAGGATGGAGGAACACCCGGACCTAACTCAAAACCAACATCATCACAACAGAAGAGAAAGAAGCCTCAGTGTAATCTTGAAATCAGCTTAATGAAAAGAATTTCTGAAACTGGCAAACTCTTCACAATTCATATTCAATTCTAACAAGTTCTAGAGGCATTTTTGCCTAGATGTCAAAGAAAAGTGAATACTTCATTAAATGGGAAACATTAAAATCCCAGAGCACAGTTGGCCACCCATTTGAATTGAAATGTTCCAATTTCCTACACAAGCCAAGGACTTAAATATCTAAAGCGGTAGAGCACAGAGCACACAGCTCTTCTCAGCTATCTGGAAAGATGACAACCATTTATTTTTGAAGAATCTGAAATGCATATTTGGCAGCCTTTTACCAGTGCCTCTCCGAGATTGAAATTAACAGCATTTGGTTTTTAAACTGCAAGCAGAAAAAGTCCAACTGACATTACTCCCTGGTGGGTGAAGGGGAGTTCCTGCTATCCATATGTTCAGGGTCAAATCAGAATGATTCATATTACAAAACACAACAGTTCTAATCAAAACCCGATCATGCGGTTCTTCCTTGCGCACTTTTCCTGTCCTACTCAAAATACGCATTTTGCTCCTGTATGCATCAAGTTTGCAAAGAGCACAGACTCTGTCACAAGGATGTGTAAGTATCTGTACTGCTGTAGGGATAAGAGCTTAGAAATGTAGTTCTACAAAAAGCAACAAAGGAACATTTGTTTTTACAGTGTTTTACCTACCATTCTCACAAGAAACATCTGCGATTTCTCCTGCCAGATAACATAATCTCTCTTTTTCTTCTACTTGTTTTTACTTTTTCTGTCTAATCACACCACGTATCGAGGCAGTTTTAAGATCTATTTTATACATCCATGGCTTCTTCCACAAACATTTCATCTATTCATACGAGTGCTTGCTACAAAAATTCGTAATCCAGTTTTGAAATACAAGAAGAAAGCAGAGATGGGGGAACACAAAATGGATAAGGTGACATGCAGAGTTAATATGGAAACTGCTTAATGAATCTTTAAAACTGGCTGTATTTCAAGTTGATTTCAACCCTTAAGGGCTGGAAGTTAAGCTCCCATTTGCCTTTATTCTTGGTTCTGAGATTCTGACTTCTTTCCCTGAATATAACATTAAACCAGATCATTTTATATTTTATCTATTAGGAGATTTCTAGAAAACTTAAGACAAATAACAAAGCAGTTAAGAAAGAGGGGCTACAGCAGAAGTTATGTGATCTCCTTTCTTGAATATTTCCTATTTACTGACAATTCCAAAATGGCTTGGCTTAAATTCCGTATGACCTCACTTGGAGTACTGTGTGCAGTTCTGGGGTCCTCAACATCAAAAGGACATGGAACTGTTGGAACAAGTCCAGAGGAGGGCCACGAGGATAATCAGGGACTGGAACACCTCTCGTATGAAGATAGGATGAGAAAATTGGGGCTGTTCAGCCTGGAGAAGAGAAGGCTGAGTGGAGACCTCAGAGCAGCCTTCCAGTATCTGAAGGGGGCCTATAGGGATGCTGGGGAGGGACTCTTCATTAGGGACTGTGGTGATAGGACAAGGGATAATGGGTTCAAACTTAAACAGGGGAAGTTTAGATTGGATATGAGGAAGAAATTCTTTCCTGTAAGGGTGGTGAGGCACTGGAATGGGTTGCCCAGGGAAGCTGTGAATGCTCCATTGCTGGCGGTGTTCAAGGCCGGGTTGGACAGAGCCTTGGGTGACATGGTTTAGTGTGAGGTGTTCCTGCCCATGGCAGAGGGGTTGGAGCTGGGTGATCTTAAGGTCCTTTCCAACCCAAACTATTCTATGATTCTATTATTCTATGTAATATAACCTACATATGGAATCTATATAGATTGATAGATTTTGATTTTAAGAGAGAAAATTTGTTCTTCTTTTTTCCTTTTTTTTCCATGGGGAAAATGGAATTTTGTTAAGTAATTCAATTTTTAAAAGCTTTCTGCAGCTACATATAACCCAACAGGGTTAGAGAATTTATAAATCTATGAAGCCTAAATAGTCATGGGTAATACTGACACGGGAAAACAGGACATGATGTGATATAAATGCCTGTCCTGGGAACCAAAAAGAAAGAAAACACAGATCTTTCGGTAGGAAATGTCTGGGGCATACATACATAAAACCTATGTCAGAATCCTGTACCTGAAAAACGTTAATAGCTTGAGGTATTTTTCTTTTCAATTAAGGAAATCCCCAGGCAAAAAAAAACCAAATCAACCAACCAACACTGAGCTATTCTGGAGTTAAATAAGAAGTATGTTAAAGGAAAGTCTGCAAGAAAACACTATTTTGTCCTTTAGAAACCCATGATTTAATTACAAAAATCTTCACATTTGTAGTTTATAAAACAAGCAAACACTTGAAAGCTCGGCAAAGCAATTCTAGACAAGGAAGGCAGCCACTGTAGCGGTGCCACTGTATCACCACTCACAGAGCAACTGAAATCTTCTCCTCCATCTATGCACATCTTCATCACAACTAATCCATAAAACAGAGATATAATCTAACTACACCAGGCTCATCTTGGCAGACTGCTCACTACATGTCACATCTAAGCACAAAACTGATCTTTATACTGATACAGAATACTAAATCTCACTTCCAAATATTACAGAGCACAACCCAAGCGTAAAGGCTCTTCAGCAGAAGTGACCAAACTCAGCAGAATTCCCTACCTGTTGCGTGGGTTCAGCAAAGCAGATTTCTCTACTGTGAGATCCTGCAGATCCACAGCTATTACACCTGGCCCTACAAACTTCTCCAGACATGGATCATGAATCAAATATCACAGTACAAGCAGTTCAGGGCCTTGGTGATTAGGTTTGCATATCAGATAAAAGGTACAAAACTTCACCCATATGCTCTACATATCAAAACCACAGGCAAAATAATGAGGGAAAGGAGAAAAAAGCAGCAGTGGTATTCTAAAGAATACTACTTTTTAATACTGCATAGTCTAAAGAATACTACTAATTTCAGCTTGCAAACTTCTCCATAACCTTATTCCTTCATGAAGATGTCATCATTCTCACATGCCACCAGCAAACATGTGGGAAAATGCTAGGACACAGCAACATAAACTGTCTCAAGATGGTCTCAGCACCGTGAATTCGGAGTTTAATGCAATTTTCCATAGAACCTAAATTCAGAACTTCCAGACTAATGCATTGTTTTACTCCATCCATTTCCACCCCTCCCCATCCCCACTAATCTTTACCAGAAAGCTGTCAGAAAGTAATAGAGAAAAAGTATCTCTGAGCTTCCAATTATTGTGAAGAGGAAGCAAGAGCAGGCATCAGACTCACTTCATCTTAACCTACTCACATTTGGATCCAAGAGACAAAGCTCTTCTAGCACAGAAATACCAAGCGCTGTGATGGAGCAGAATACCAAGCCTCTTAACAAACACAGCTGCAGATGGATACCAGTCTTGTATCTCCAGCTGTTTGATACACAACAGTGAACTCCTTGCTTTCTTCCCCTTGCCATAATCAGACATCTTCTGTGACTTGAATCGTACCTTTCCTGGAGATATCAGTCTCCAAAACCTCACTAGGGCTTAGCTTGAGGGACATGGCTCTCGTTAGTAGCTGCAGAGGTAGTAGGACATTACACAGCCTGCATCCCTCTCCTTCCCACACCAACCTTGTACTCCTCTATCCTAGCTCCCAGAACACAACCTGCCTCTACCCACCATAAGCCTCATCCTCAAGTGACGATGATGTCGTTGTCCATCAGTCCATCAGCTGATGGACATCAGCCTCTTTCACAGCAACACCTCAACAACAACCTGGAAGCCTCTGACTTTGTCAGGCTACAAAAGCTCAAGTTTTACCTGTAACTGGCATCTGCCATCACATTTTCTGTGAAATAAGAATCAGGAATATCCCTCCCACCAAACAGACATTTTTTGTTTCTCTTTTTTTACAAGTTTAATAAAGCCATGTAGAAGTTTTTGCCTGGGTATTAGCCTTGTTACAGTGGGCAATATCCCCTTGCTCTGAAACATAATTTAGCACCTAAATATGTAACACCTTTAGACATAATTTTGGAAGTTCTCAAAACCACAGATTATTCCTGTACGCCAAGTCATGGAGCCAATGTGGAATCAAGATCTTAGACCAAAGTCAGCAGGATGTTATGCATGACTAAAACGGTACATGTGCCTTGATGGGCTTCCAGATTTAATGCCTCAATAGCCAAACTCTTAGTCAAGTACAGAATCAAGCCCACTAACAGTTAAAATAGGAACACAAGATGACAAAAGAACCTCAAGGAAGGAATATAAATCTTGTTTTATTGGAGAAAACTTAAGTGGAAATACAATATCCAATTAGTATTAAGAAATGCCATTCTCCTTGCTAGAGTAAAAGCAACAGTACGTACCTGAAAAAAACCCTAGAAGATTCAGACGGTGGTCCTCTGGCATAGCAATAGTAACGTACTAAGCTGAGTCTAAGTACCTTATAGGATTCTTCTAATTATTTATAGACTTTAACATCTGCTTACTGCATGTTTTCTTTTCGCAGCAATTCTACTATTCTTTAGATAACTTAGCTGTATTTTTAACTCCAAATGCCTTGATGAAAAAACAACAAGCCGTAACGAGCAGGCAGTTGGCAACAACTGACAAATACATTAATTTTCCTATTTAAGAAAAAGCTTTTTATTTCTAGGTCTGTTTCTGATTGCCTGGAAAACACATTTAACACTCAAATGCACCATATTTTTGATCGAATAACTCTTTAAATGGAGAGAACTAGTCCTTCTCCCTCAATACATTTGCTGGATGAGCTCTCACTGTGAGAAGATTATGATAAGATAATGCTCCCTGTGTGCGCCCACATGCATCTGTGTGTGTGTACAGCAGGTACCACAACTTACAGTTTTTATTGTAATTACCTAGCCTATTATTTCTTGCACAACTGAGAGACAGAGAAAGCAAATGCTAGCGGTTCCATCTGACATCCAACGGTAAGAGATGTCACAAGATGAAACAACGCAGAGCAATAAGAACAACTGAATATAAATTCACGAACAAGGCAGAAACTGCTACCAACAACATAGCAATGGTCTCTGTGAGCACCCCAAAACACAGCACGTTTGAAATAAGAGAACCTAAAAATGTGTACTTGGTCAGAGACCTCAGCAAAAGGAAGAACAAGAGTGCAATGAGGCTACAAGGAAAGCAGACGTATACTGGAGGATAAGCCTTCTCTACAGCTGGAAGCTGTGAGCTTTGTGAAGCTGGGGAGATGGAAAAATTACCAAAGAAAATAGACAGTGTTTTTATTTATCTTTTGAATACTACAGAAGTGCTGAAGTAATTCAACCTTTCATATCCCTCCCCAGTCTAACCTTATTTTCTTAATTCTGCTGCTGGTTTGGGCTTCTCAGGAAGATTAAATAACCAATAATTCCACCCCAAAGTTTGACAGACTGGGTCAAGGAGTTTGTTTCAGCTTAGAAAGGATATATTTTGAACACTTGCTAAAAGAACAAACCCACTCATTATCATGCTGCATAAGTAGCAGCATGTTACAATTATTCCCTTGAAGTGTTATTTTAAAAGGGGTGTAAATTCTAATCACCTTCAAGTAGAATTCACATGATTGCCAAAAAGCAAAGGCTGCATCATAGCAGACACAATCAGATAAAAATGAAGGTGAAGGCACCACAATAAACATTCCCTGATCTCTCACTGTCAGTACAGGGATTGTCCTGCATTTTCTCTCCATGCTCCTCAATAGACAGGGTGGACAGCTAGAACTACTCATAACAAGAAAGTCCCTATCCATGGTCCATTAAATTATACATGCATTCTCCTGGCCTGGAAAGAGAATGTATGATGAGCATGTATTATTCATTTAGGAACTATTTAATTAATTCCTTATTGATGAGGATCTCTGATCCCACTTATCTCACTGAAGGGCCTTACAATGCACAACACTTAGAAATCCTTTTATGCAGAGCCTTTGAAGGGCTCAAACATTCTTGAAACATTGTGGGTCACCCTCCACTGCTGGAGACTGTTCACCACACTTAGGGAGCCAGAGTGTTACTAGAGAATGAGTGACAACCTGGGAAAGGCAGCTTACCATGCAGTGAAAAGAAGCTACAGGTTTTCCACAACTGGTTTTTGCCTGTGTAGAGATCATGAGAATTTTCACAGAAAGCTGTCATTCTGTATGAGGGGCAAGATAGAACGGAAGAAGATAGCTATGGATGTAAGACAGATGACAGCACATATGGAACTAGAGGTTCAAGCTACATAAATGAAGAAGGGAACATAAAGTAAAGCTTCTTGTAGAGGATTTCTTCTAAATAGAGGTTAACCAGTTTGGCACTCTCTACATCCTCATTTCTTCATATCAGTATATTCTATGAACAGAACAGAAGCATCCCCTTGCTTACAGCTGAAGGGTAACAGTGGAAAAGAGAGTAACTCATCCTGAAAAGATACTTTTGAAAGATGAAAACTTGTACCTTAGATACTCAGTCCTACAGCACGAGAAATGGAAGTCTGAGGAAACCACTGGAAGTAGGGAAGCAATCAAGAACAAAAAAACCCCAGAATTTAAGCCCTGCTTACAGGGTGCGGTAAAGAGAAAAAGTCCAGAAAGGCTGGCAGACAGTGCTGACCCAGAGGCCTGTGGTCCTTCTTCAACCCTTCTGTAATTCACATCATTGGAAGACTGTGCTCCATCAATGTTCTCTATCAACCATCATAAACACGTTTGAAGGTACTGTTAAATCTGCAAGAATCCCTATCAATAGACAAACCCTCTGACACCTGTCTTGGATTGATGAAATGAATCTCAAAACATGTCAAAAGATCTCAAGCAATAGAAGGTGCAAATTAAGGCCCTAGAATCGTCTCTGCTCTTTGAGCAGATGATTATATGGCAATGTATTATTTGGAACCATTACATTTCTTGCCTCTTCAAACAGTATTACAGTCCTCCTTAAAACCCAGAGTAGCATGAAGGTTCTTCCACTCTGGCCTAGATCTACAATGCAGCTCAGGATTTGGACAGGTAGATCTTTTCTTTTGGGGAGTAGAAGAGGTCTTCACCTACAATGGTTTTTTTTTGCAGCTGATACACCATTCTTACTAGCTGCACTGCAATGAGGTATTTTAATTTACATTCTTCTCCAAACCAGAAGAATAGTATCAACTTCATGATCAGACTATAACCTCAAAATTGAGATTTATCCTGAAACCTAAAAGGAATCAAATCCAATCCACCTAGCTCCCACTAACACCTTGAAGCCAGAAGTCCACATTAGGAACTAGTGTCATCAAGGATTCATTAATTAAATAGTTTGTTTCCTTATCCTTACTTTCAAAATAATTCAATGATCTGTATTTAATACTCACTGTGCAGCTATTACGAAGGGCTTCAAATTTACGCTGGATTTCATCTCTATGTGCCTAAAGGAGGTAAGAAGTTAATCATCAATTTTTCATACATTAGAATTTGAATCCAACAGCTGTTGCTAAACAAACTGAAGAACAACCTATCAGCAAGCAAAGTTTGGAAGGCAGATGCTGCAGGCTATGAAAGCACTCTGTAGTGGCAAAAGCAAAAGTCACATCCTACTTAAAATACACTTATGGACCCGACTCTGATTCACTTCAAAAAAATGTACAAACTCAAGAACTGAATTATGTAAAAGGTTTCATCTGAAATGGTCACCAGAAGACATGTCAATTCCATGCCAACTTTATACATTCTTGACATTTCAATTCGAGTTGGTTTTACTTCCATATCCAGATTGGTTATTTCATACAAAATAAATGCTGAATACAATTTAATGCTTGAAAAGAGAAATTACCATGAAGCATTATGCAAGCTATCCCAAACATCTCTGCCAATCTCCCTGAATCCTACCAGAAAGTACCATTTCATCCTGAGCCTCTCTAAAAAGCAGCGATGAAACGCAATAATCAATTTTTGGAAGACAGCACCCGGAATGAGGACAAGTGCAAACACTCATTTTAAAGAATGCAGCATTGCCATGCACCATTTTACCTCCTAATTTACAAGCAAAGCATGACAAAGCAAAAGTTCTTGTTTCAGACTCCTGGCCTCCCAAAATTCATCCAACTGATATAACAAGTGTCTAATGGCATATGCTATTGGAAAACTTAACAAATGAAAGGTTAGCACACTGGTACATCCAGCCACCTTTCTTCATTTAGAACATTTTCCTTAGAGCCAAGAGACTAAACAGGAAAACCCGTTCAGCAGAAGTCAGACATGAAAGCTGAAAAGCTATCTTACCACAAGATGCAATGTGAAAAATAAGAGTAGTACATTAAAAAACCCATTATAGAAATATCCCAAGCCCACCAACGGGACTATCTTACAGCAGCTGGTCCAAAAGCACTAACCATTTTGCCAAATAACTGAGTGAACATGGGACATAATTATTCAGCTGTTTCCTTGGTGGTGTAGGGTAAAGATACCAAGCACGTTGCCATCCCATTGGCAGTGATATTAGTTGTTATACAAAGCTTCCAGCTGGGAGGGAATCATCTCAGTTTTGAGCAAAAAAGAAACTGATGCCATGTTCTATTCAGTTCTTCTCACGCCTTGATGGTGTTGCTGTACTTTGCCAGCATGCACCCGCTTTAGAACAACTTGGAGTGAACGATTCTCCCATTCATGTACCCAAAGCATCACCATAACACAAGCGCCTATCTCAGCTGAGCCCACCATCCCTTCCAAAACATAACAATGGCAGCAATATTCTGAATAGTTCTTTGATCAAATGCCACTGGAGCAAGAGAATGTACATTTTCAACACTTTAAAACACACAGATTTGAAGGTCATTAGAGACTGCTGCTCAATGGGGGTTAGCTAGTAGCCGGTCATCTACCTCTCTGTGCTCTCTCCCCACAGCCCCAGGAAACTTTTATGAAGGAAACAGTTCTTTGAATCAAGCAGTTTGAAAGCATCTGTTTGCCCTCAAGAGACAGCAACCAGCAGCATGCAATTTAGAACTGCATTTACAGGGGATGAAAGGGGAAGGGAGAGGTAGAAATTGAACTTTTTTTTCCTTTACACCATTCACATACCTCACCAGAGGCTGCAGACACGCACAACAATTTGTAATGAAATACGCATTGGAATAAAATTATGTTCTAACAAGCACTATTTTCCTAGGAATTTGTTTGATCCCCCCTGAATAAGTATATTCAAAGCAGGGTAACCGAATAGAAAAAAACAACATTAAAATATTTCTGATCACCAGGTAGTTCCAAATTCATGAGATATTATTTAAGCAAGTAAATCACAGAGTAAACCTCCTAACAATAACAATTTCATATGCAACTTTCACCTCATCACAAAAGCAGTAACACTCTTACAAGCAGCTTTGGCAGCAATGAGCCACTATTAGGAAGCATTCATGTGGTTAAAGATAGTAAGACAGACAAAATCTGATATTTTAGCCATTTCTGCTCCTATCAACACAAAGCATAATCCATACCCTGTTCTGAAAATGAAAAATTAAATAGTGTAACTTCATTTTAACCCCGTTATGAAACATGCGCCTATGTAATTCTGATCTGTATATACAGCTCATAGTAGAGATTTTAGGGCTCACCGTGAGAGCTTGAATCTCTTCCTCTGCCTCAGCTGTGGTCTCCTCTAGCTCAGTTTTGGCCTCGCGGAGCTGGTTCTCCAGGGCTGTCCGTGCAGCCTGCAGCCCAGTGATTTGAGATTCCCGCTCCTGGAGCGTCAGCTGCAGTTCTGTCAACTGCCTTTTGAGTTCCAGCTTTTGCTCTTCGTGCTCTAGGCTAACCTGAAGAAAAAAGAAGTAGCAACCAAATATAAAATATAGGCAATGTAATTTCATTTCGGACCTCACTTTCAGATGCATTGCTATGTGTATCCCAAATCTTGACAGATTGCTTGAGTCAAGGCAGTTTTGTCTACCTAGAAACTACCAGTTTGCTCTGAGAAAGGTTGAAAGCAACCTGGCATTTTGAAACAACAACAGGGCACAAGAATAGTTCCAGCTGTGACTCAAATACCGCATACCAAACACTGATATAAAAAGCATAAATGTTGAAGTAGTTTGTAATGAATTTTCTTCACTGAAACTGAGGCTCTTTAAGAATCTTCATTTGAGAATCTTTAGGCGTAAACATCAAGACTTATCTTTACATGTACTGCAAACATTACATACATTTTACAACTGACTTTCATATTTCATTTTCCTCTCAGATTGCTTTTAAAGGAAACCAACCAGGTCATCTGGCTCTGGGTTTATTTGAATGGCTTCGGTTGAAGGTTTTCTTGAGGCATACTCAAGAATAAACATGCATTTTCCAGAAATGGATAAGTAATGAACAAGCAACAGAACAGCTCTCAGTGCTCAAAATCAATTCCAAACCATAGCACCTTCTTCAGGCTATCTGCTATCCCAAGTGAATCTGTCTGCTGTGCGTGACAGGCCTGCCACAAATCCTACACTGGTCCAAACGAACTTCTGGTCAAACAAGGACATGTGTTGGTCGTCCAACCTTCTGAGCTAAAGGCAAGATTTCAGTCTTAGCTGAAAATCAGTGGACTGAGACTGGAGAAGGTAAAAGAAGATTTGAAGTGGATCCGGACTAGTTGATACAAACCTAAAACTGAAGCACAGCTCATAGACCTTTAAAAAATCATGTTTTCATATTACTGTTAGGTTTTCTTTCCAGAAAACTTCTGAAAAATGCCTGTGAATCAAGAGGGCTACTATTTTCTCATTGCAATTCTGTTGTGTTCTTTGCTTTCTGTTCTGTAGGTTCTATGGTTATGCTGGTCATTGCACATAGCTTTATCCCTTTACCCCATAACCACTCTAGCTAAACAACTTTATAAGGATATTGTAAAGCAAAACATAAATATGGTTCTGAGAAAACAAGATGATCTAAAAGCTCAGATTTTGTTACATCTAAGAATGACAAATCCTTCGTACTTACTTTTATCTGCTTGTAATGAGCCATTTTAAAATTAAGGTTTTAATTACACCTTAAAATACCACTTTTTATGACACACAGAACTAAAACAACTTAATTCAAGTTCTCACTATAATGCTCCAAACAGGGTGCATTCAAGTAAGTTTGTCTGGAAGGGTTAAAGCCAAGTTTTCACCTCTCGCAGCCTTGTCTCTAACTCCAGCAGGCGGTTCTTGTCAGTGTGATCCTGGTGACTCATCTTCTCCAATTGTTCCTCTAGTTTTCGATTCTGGGCCTCTAACTTTCCAGCCTGTGTTTCCAAGTAGAACTTCTGTTGCCTGAGCTCTGAAATCATCTCTTCTTGGGCTTTCCTGATAGGAGAAAAGCACGAAGTGACAAACCCACAATGTCCTTAACGTATGTCCTTTCACTGGGGTGAAGCAAGGAAGAATATATTACAAGTTTCCTATAAAGTGGAATAGTGAAGTTCTTAGCTTAAAATTCACATCTCATATAAAAAAAAAAAAAGAGAAATTAAAGGCAACTCTTTATTCCTGTCTGCAAGAGCTCCACGTACCAGCGCATTCATCAACATATCCCCAGAGCACTAAACTCCTTGCCTGAAAGCTAATGTGGCACAGAGCAATCTGCAACAATATTGAAGCTACAGTTCAGATTTCACCAATTCCTTGTTACATGTCTTTCTGTACAGGCAAAACAGATGCTAAGAGCAATTGCTTCCACACAATGTATTTCCTTGGGATAAGAGAACCACTATGGCTTCGGGGCTGGGGAGAGGGTAGTGTGTTGTGGGTTGTTTTGCTGGGGTATTTTTGAAGTTCTAAGGGACCTAGAACTTGACCTGCACTGAAGTGAAGTGCTGTTGTCTCTGATCAAAGTCTCAGTCTACAGAGCAAACCAAAAAAATTGCTTGTGCTCATAAGAACTTTGAGATCTGGAGATAATTACTGCCCTAAGAACTTGAAACGGATACCCTCATAAAAACACCTAAGAAAGGAAAAACAAGAAGGAAGCGAAGGTCTTTCTTCATTATTTACAATTCCTGGAATCATTTTATCAAGCGTTGGAAAGTTCTGCCTCTGTGCTTTCTTAGAAGTCTCACAAAGCTCTACATATATTCATGAATTCGTATTTTAAGAAGTTCACTGTGAGTTAAGGTGTTATTAATCCTATCCCAGAGAAATTATGTGGGTTGCCCAAGATCAAATAGGAAGACTTCACAAAACTAATAATAGAACTTCAGTTTTCTGACTCACGTTTCTGCGCATCACATGAAAATCATCCTTTCACCTTTCTCTGTTTTTAATTCACCTCTACAGATTATTGCCAGCCAGGACTGACAAATGGTGCTATTTCACTTCCTGCTGTTTACTGGGCTATCTGCTCAGGAACCTGCTAATCATCAGTTTGCTCAGATCCTGATGGAACAAAAGCTAACAGAGTTCCCCTCTCCTCCGAAGGCTTTAATCATTAGTTCTCCTCTTCAAACACGCTCAGATTAGCTGTAGCTTTTGTGGATTACAGTCCAACAACAGGTTTATACATATTCTCCACCACAATTCACAAAATAAGGACAAATTCATCAGCTGTCTGCATGCATAATAAAGCAATTTTCTCTTAAAATGTTATTTCTGTACTATCTTCCACCAATCCTGCAAAATTCCATTCCTTGACAATACGTCTTCTCAATATTCTATTCTAAGCCACACGTTAAATGTTATGGGGTTTTTTTCTTGTTTTCTATGGACCTTCAGTCAGGTGCCCTGCTCTCACAGGATGCATCTACCTCAGCTAAGCTCTTACACGCAGTTCAGCACCAATGACTGTGACACTAGACCTTGAGTATGCTTCCCAGGTACATGTTGAGACAACACTTACGTTTTATTTCAGACTGAAGTTATGGCTTTTGCTGCCTGAACAAACTTTCTGGGTGATTAACTGGAGGTCATCTGGAGCATAAAGCGACACAATTAAATTTCTCTGTTATTTCTGTGAATATTTTTGGCTGCTCAGGCTTTGGCTGCTCATAACTTGCCAGACAGTTGAAATACAACAAAATTGGAGCAATTACATATCTGGAGGCATAATCACCACTGGAAAGGAAAAAAAACTGAAGCAACTCTCTGCCAAAATTCATTCTTGCTTGATTCTATTCAATATTATAGATTAATCTATCCAAGCATTACCCACAGAGACACTACCTGACATTCCAGCAGCTGATGGACACTGCAAGCTTTCATCAGGCAGCCAAAGTTGATGAACCTCTTAACTCAGTAAGACCATATACTATTTTAGCCTGATTTGTAAGACACATCAATTAATCCACACTGCTTCCTATACTTGAAGTAGAATGCCTTCAAGTCATTTATGAAGGAAAAACATCATTTTAAGGACAAGAAATCTCAGCTAAAGTCCGAAGCAAAATAAAGTTCAAGCAAACAAAAAGATCTGACACAGAAGATTTCTCTGTGTTTAATAAATAAGAATTCACAGGAACAATTGCTGATTACACAGTGATTCAACATGACAGATGATCTTGACCAGCATTATACCCCAAAACTACCAAACTGGCTATTATGTCAGTCACTGGTAAGAAATAAAGAGAGGCTGAAGTTGAGAAGGCAATTGAGAGATGAGCAAGTGCTATCTGGGCTTGGAAGAGAACAAAGTGAATTGAAGTAGTGTCCTGAAGCTGAAGCTGGGGTATCTCCTACTTCACATTACTTCGGCCCATTTCAGTAACAAAATATCTCACTCTTGCAAACAGCAATAAAAAACATGCAAAAAACCTCTTGGCTTAAAAAAGTAGTTTTCTTACTTGTCTTCTCATCCAGCAGGGCAGGATGGAATGTTTGTGAAAGAAAGGTGTTTAATATTTTCAGTTTCAACATCATGTAACTGCCACAGGAACCAAGAAAGCAAATCTAAATCTATTAGCAGTATGTATGTTTAAAAGAGGAATATATGCTTCTCCAAAGGTATTTTAGACATTAAAATTATTAGTATTCATTTAAGACGCTTGGTAAACCTTCACAAAAGCACCAGCCTTAGGGAAGGCTCCGAAGTAAACATTAAAATACAAACCAATTTCCCTAGTCATGTTTGAGGAAACACAAAATACACAGCGAACAGTAACTATTTGAATAACAAGTGTATTTTTGCATCACTGAAAAACAAGCAGGGAGCATAGCAAACCCTGCAAAAAAGAACCACCTTTACAGTATATATCACAGAATCATTTGGGTTGGAAAAGACCTTTAAGATCATCTTCCTGAGAACTGCTCAGTAGTGCCCAGTATGATTGCAGTTGCTATACTTACATGTTCCTCTGGGTAAAAAGGCTGCTATTTGCTGCCAGTTTATTGGCCTCAGACAGTTCCACTATTCTTTGCTCCAGTGACCGAATCTTCGAATCCATTGCATTAATCATCTGAAACAGAGCAATGTGCCTTTGAGACTGCCCAACGCAAGGGATTCATAAAAACAATGTTTAAAAGAAGTCTGAACTTTTTCCAGAAACAAAAAGAAGAAAAAGAAAACCAATCAAACGGCCAAAAGAGCATCAGAGGTGCAATTACTGGCGCTATGCACAACTGCTTGCTACTGCTTTAATATTAGGAGAAAGCAACCATTCTACTATCAATGCACAAAACGGTTGCTACACAGCAAGTCACATGGCTACTTCGAAGGAAATATACTTGAACATACCTTGAATTAAAAAAACATGTCTTTTAAAATGAATGTTAATCGGTGGATTTCCTTCAAAATGGCTCGGCAGCACTACAAAACCTCAAACAAGATTATCTGCTTGAAATCAGAGCCTCAGAAAGCTACTCTTAAAACGCTTTGATTTCCAATTCAACTACACATACCGCCTTCTGTTCAGCCAGGACTTTACATTTCTCACGCGCTTCTTCTTCATGTCTTCTGAGCATATTCTCAAGTGCTTCCTTATCTGCAAGATCTTTCTTCATCTGATTTTCCAGCACCTAAATGAAGACATTTCTTTTGTCTAAATTCTATCTGTTTCACTGGGCAAAGGGCAAGCAGAAAGAAAATCATCAAGATAGACAGATTTTTTTTAAGCAATTGATCATATCTCAAGCGAAATTAAAGCCAAGATGCAACAGCATGAAATCCATGGAGGAGCAAACTCCAAAAAAGTGCACTCCCTCATTTGTCTTTGAAGACTGAATTTAATGATGGAATTATAACGAGGATGTGAAGATACTGTAGATGGGTTTTAATTATTATTTTAAGTCATATAAACTAAGTTCAAGAAATGTTCCAGGCTAATGCAAAAGAAAACAGAAGAACTCTGTACCCTGCTTAGTAGAGGAAGTAAGGAAGTGCACGTTCTTTGGCTGCCCTACCAACATGGTTGAGAAGTAGTTTAGAGGTTCTATAAGTACACATGAGAAGGCAACTGAGACCCCAAGAATTCTTTAAGTTGGAGAAACCAAAAGAAACACCTACGTAAAAGTCTTGTTTTTGTGGCATGTATACCTGTCATTAGGAACAGGACTAAAGTAACTGTTACATACTTCTGAAAATGCATGTTATGTGTGTATGTGCAGAGCTTTAAATCAGTTGTTAAACTGAAGGCCATTTCCTTCAAAGACAAAGGCACAAAGTCTGGACACCATGGCATATTTTTTACTGTTGCAGTTACAAACATCCCATGTCCTCTTTCATCCCTTTGAACCTCTTTCACCTGGCTTCCTGATTCCTCCTACTAAAACCTGTCTCATATGTCCCTGTAATAGACTGGCTCTGTCTTTTAATTCTTTTTCCAATCCCTTTTCTACTTTTTACGGAGAACTTCTACTTTCCAACATCTACCTCTGATCTTCCTGTTTTCTATCACTCTCCTCTCATTACTGATTACCACATGCTCTGGTCTGCCAGGAAACCTTCTTTCTTCTCTTTTTTCTTCCCTTCATATTTCTCCCATAGAAATTTCTTCTCTCCTGTAAATACTACATCCTCTCACATTTATGCTGAAATGTAGAATTAAAGTCCTAGTAAATGTACTAGATAAAGATTGCTGAAAACAGATTATGCTTAGTAGAAACAAAGATTCTTACAAAATGCATTTACTGGCTGACATTACGCAGGTTCTTTAGAGAAATCCTTAGCCAGTGCATACACTCCTATTTCCCAGTTTGTTTCTCCTAATTTTAGGGAGCGTCTATGATTCTATTTCTGTTTGTTAAAGTCTTATGCTACTCTGGAAAAGACAAAAACAAAGTGGGTGGCTTCTGTGGCTTCTTGGCAGATGTTACAGTTCCAAGAAAATGGAATTTCAGAAATGCTCTAGTATTTGCTGAATCTAAACCTTGCAGGTAGGCTGTGTGGATACTCATAGAAAATCATCAGTAGGAACCGAAAGCTTTTTCGGTATTTGAGATCAAATAGCATTAAATAAGTATTATTTAGTCAGCAATAGCCAAGTTACAATCAAAAACTGCTTTCCTATAGCTCTGACTTCAAATGCCATCTGTCTTAATGCAGTGCTAAAGACAGATAAGGTACAGTGGCATGGCCTAGAAGAAAAACTTACAGAGATTCCATCAAGCTCTGAACATTTCAGTAGAGGTAAGCAAGAAGGCAGAAGCATAAGCATAAGGCAAAGACATAAGCATAAGACAAAGCCATCAGAGCCTAAAGGCAACTGTTTTTCCCTGAACTCATTCTACCCACAGAAGCTTGTAGGAAGATGTTAAGAAGATATTTTTACTTTGAGTTTTTCCTCGTAAAATTGTTCCTTCTGTTTCAACTGCAACTCCAGATGTTGTGCTGCGATCTGAGCCTCACGATGTTTTTCTTCCAGCTCCTAAAAGCAGCAGAGATTCACATTCAGACACAAAGAAATAGTAGGTGCTGGGTGTGCGTGTTACACAGGTATCAAACATGAATTCATTCTCTTTTTTAAGGCTTTACACTCCAAAAATCCCCAAGACCAGGACTGCTGTAATAAAAAAACATAGACAGCTGCAGTCTTAAGCTTTGCTTCTTGCTGCTGACCCATCTACAGTACAGCAGGCACGCTGCTAAAGACAAAGATTTCTCCTTCCATCGTAAGCATCTTCATTTCTCAGTAAAAAGATGGGCCAAGGACATTTTGTGAAAACATGCAGCTATAAACACTCTAGAGCTGCAGCGGCATCACAGGAAGTTCAGATCTATTTTTAACAAGGTCTCTCACTTGTTTTCTCACAGAAGACCTCAATAATGGGGCACTGCTGTCTGTGCTTTTCATTCTACATTCATAGAGTGGGAATAGTATTTACTTTGCTATATTCCTCAGACAAATGTTGTCAGAATAACTATTTATAAATTGCTTGGAAAATGAAAAGTGCAGAATGCAATATGGATGGTAGAACAGAACGTTTTTAACCTCTTCACATCAGATAGTTTGCGCCACGTACCACAAGGACTAAAATGATTTCATGTCTCAGCAGTTAGCTACTTCTGCTGCCTGATTGTATTATTCAGGATATATCTATAATCACCTTCCAACAGGATACTTCATAAAAGTTGAGCTTAGAACTTTCTGCTTTCATCATCCTTTTTGCCATTCCAACAACTTCCTTAAAACCACGAGGCAGATCCAGGTCTGTCATTCTCTACTGCTGGGTTGATTTTTGCATAGACCAGTTCAGGACTGGGGCTGCAGCCCTCCTGTCTGCCTTCATTACTGCATAGCACAGGAAAATTTCCTGATACTTCTACTTTAGCTCTTTTCATGTTCTCTTTTCTGATCTTCCTCATCTTGAAAACATACAAAGACTTTTTTGATCCACTAACTGCAATAGACCTCTTTTTCCAGAAGTGAGAATCAAAGACGAGGTTCACTAAAAGTAGGTCATCCACTGTGCCTGGTACCCAACACTTCTGCAAGGAATGGAGATTGCTGCTTTTTGCAATTGAAATATGTCTCCCAGCAACAAGAGGGACAACTCACCTCCCCCAGAAGCCCACACGTTTCAGGTCCTGGCAGAGAATCAGACAACCAGATCAGCAGCAGCTTCAAAGCTACCAGCATCAGACTGCTCATATTGTAGCAGGAGCTTCACCAATTCCTGCAGTGGCACTTAGCAGCCACCGTGGGTTTAAAAAGGTTATCTCTTACCATTCCAGTTACCACTTACTATTCTCGATGTAGCACTAGCTTTGTTATTAGCACCATAACAACTATCTACACTTTCAAGCAGTAGTAAGTATCTTCTCTAACTTGTTTCTTACTTGTTACGAAAATGATCTGCAGGCAGATCAGCAGGTACTTCTTGGGCACTAGTATATGACTGTACATGAAACCCATGCCTTTACTCAACAATTTCTACTTTATTCTATGCAAGTCTGTATCTTCGCCTCCCTTCCTTCCTTTCTGTACTCTCTGTACCAGGAAAAGTCAAAAGTGTTTGAAGAGATCCACTTGAGGGAACAAACAGGGTAGAAGAGAAAACAAAGAAAACTATTACCCTGCACTCCCAGAGCAGAGCTGCAAAGGACTAGGAAGGACTCTGTAGGATTATTTCTTCAACGCCTATTTGACTTTCTTATAAAATACTTCAGTGTGTCTCCAACATTCTGTCAGAACTCCATGGAAACTATCTATAAGAAGAGCTAAACATATCCCCCAGTGTAAAACAATTAGTTGATATTTCTGCTTTCCCTTCCAGTTTTTCCTCCACAGAGAACGTAATCACAACTAAGGAACAATCCCCAAATATACACAAGAGGCTTATGAAACAATTCGAAGTTTTACACTATTTCTAAACATAAAGTTGGCTCTGTGCCCAGTAAAACCAGTCTCCCACTTACCATGCACTCATGTTATCAAAACAATTTGAAAGAAACACCACTACTAAGGAACTGATTTTACCTTTTCTTGAGAGCATTCAGGCATTCTGATGGTAAAGCCCACATATGCAGCTATTACCCAGAACAAGCATGGGTCACCTGCTGGCTCCAAATATAGTTATTTATATAAGTTTTTATATTTATCTATATATACATATATAGGCCTATATTATATTTTGGCTTTCCTCAGATGTGTCTATGCTCAGGATTGCTACCAATATAATCTAATCTTTTTTCCCTTGGTATATTGGCAACACAAAAAAAGAGCTCATGAGAAACTCAATATTAATTTAATTATTCCATTATAAAGTTATACTTCCTGTCCCAGGGAAGTAAAAGTATTCAAAACACCCTCTGTTTGGTTCACTGTAGACTGACGAACCAACTCGCTCTAAAGATTTAATAGGTTTAACAAGAAGAGAAACAAGAAATTGCCAACAGAGAAGGTATGTGGGTGAAAATGGATTCCTGACAAATATTATCTCTGGAGACGAACAGTTTAGATGACTAATTTCTCTCTGCTTCAAAATGTAAGCATTTCACGTAGATCTGACCCCTAAATTCCTTTGCAATTTCGTTTAAAAGCCAGATAATCAACGTTTTTATTGGTGCAGCATCCTGTCCTGAGAATGTTTTACTTCTGCAACAATCATTGGGTAATTCATTTAAATACACTACATTGACATAAAAGTGCTCCCACTGAGAAAACTAGAAGTTTCAAGTAGTATTAAGACTAAAGGTACAGGAGTGAGTTTGTAACTAAAGGTGCAAGCATAATTTCAGTGCTGAAGCTTTCTCCAGTATGATTGCTACCAGAAACAAATCCTTTCACTCAACAATTTTCACGTTATTCAGTGCAATTCTGTCTTCTGTTCCTTTCCTACCCCTTTCTCACAAACTCTTACCCTTTATCTTTCATTTTCACCTCTGCTCACCAGAATTTTTTCTGCCATCTGTTGAATCTGTTGAGATTTAGTTTGAATATCTTCCTTGAGACGGTTTTCTCTTCGTTCCACAGTCTCTAATCTCTTCACTTGATTCTCCAGAGAATGGCGCCGTTCCTGTAGAGCGGTTAACTGCATTTAGATTAACCAACCCTGCATTACCACAAAGCAGTGAGTAGTTTCTAAAAGTCAGCTGAAGCAGTCAATACATGGTTGTCTTTTAGATTTGAAATCCTCATCGTGCCTCAAATCCCTTATGCTAACCACATCTTTATTTACTCCTCACTGAAAATAAAAAGGCTCTCAGTTTTCTCCAAAGAAATATAAGATTTTTAATTAAAACTGGATTAATGTCTAACATCACTTTTCCATGAATAGTTACTACAGGAATACAGAAGGTTTACAGCCATCTGGATGAGGGTTCCTAAACTGAAACACATCCCAATAGCTACTTTACTCTAGATAGACATTCCGTACTCACCTCCGCTTCAAGCAATTTCTTCTTCATGCTTTCATTCGAATCTTCCCGATTCTGCAGTTTCTCTAACTCCTTCTCAGCTCTCTCCTTTGCTTGGCGGATATTCTGAAGAAGCTCAGTTGCCTCTGAGCTGGCTTTCACAGCCTAAAGGTTCAAAGGGAGGTGGGGAAGGTATTAGAAGAAAAGTACACATGCAAAAACTTGTCTGTGAAAAGCTCCTAACCCTGAGGTGGTCAACATTCTGAATAAAAACTGCTACAGAACTTTGGCCTAGCAGCCTAAAATTGAGGCAACCCATAAACGCATGCAGCAACCCAAATTCTAACTTCTGTTATGCAATTCTTTTCCGTTTCACAAAAAAACCCTGAAAATCCAAGAGACAACGTTTGTCTTGATGTACTGCAAGTTTCTAATTGTCTCTTTATACTGAAAGTAAAGTCTACCCCCAGATTCAGTGGAAGTTCTTGGGAAGAACTCACCAAATACTCTGACTAAAACACCAGAAGAATAATCTGTTCACCTTAGAATCAGTGAAAGGAGGAAAGGAGAAGGAGATTAAAATATGACTGTTTTGAAATATTAGAAGGACTGTTTCTACATAGTTTTGTTCTCATATACATATTCCAGATCATTAAACCTTGAAAATGGCGCCTCTCTCCAGGTGCCAAGCTTGAAAAGTTTAGTGAATTATTATAATTACTGTATCTTTTCTGCTGAAACATCCCAAGAAGAGAAGTTCCACTACTGTTCTTACAGTGCCACCTTAAGCAACAGACTGACCACAACTGCAAGCATCAGATAGTGTGTACTTCCTTCGGCTTACACTGATAAGGGATTTTAATCCTGCTGGGAATCCTTATCATTCACCATTCTTACCGTGAATAACTGAATGGAAGGTGATTTTGCAATTAAAACAGCATACTGTGAGACTAGACCAAGTCCAACACGTATTTTACTAGTGAGCTAAAAACATGTGAACCCTCTTTTCAGGAGCCAGGGACCAGTCTTTGCATACAGCATACCCAAACTGGCCTTTTAAACTAGAATTTCCCTACACTACTCTAGCTCTGACTCAGCTTCATGTTGACATGTCTCAAGAGCCAAAAGCATACTGAAAACACCAATGATTTCAGATACCAGTTCCCACCCCCTTTTCCTTAACATCCCCCATGCTATGACTAATTCTATTTTTGAGGATAAAACAAAGTGGATCCCTCCTCTGCATTAAGGTTTCACTGGAAAATCTTGTGGAAAAATGCACTTTCACCACTCAGACATTACCTTTGACAGCTTTTCCTGTAGCTCCTGGATTTTGGCCTGCTGCTCTGTGTTGATCTAAGGTTCAATAAAAAGATGGGAGAAGAGAGTGTTGTAAATCCAAACAGGAAAACATGCTGGCTACTTAAGATACCATATTTATTTTAATTCACTTCCCAAAATGTTTGTTTTCCCCTATAAATTCCAACACACCAAAATGCTACTTGGCAAATCTATTCCCATTTTACTAACTTCAAGGCTGATTCTGTATTTTGGTCACCAAGGAGCTTGTTCAGTGTGAGAACACTCAGAAATGTTTTTATTTTTCAGTTGTTATTCTTTATTTATAAAGAAAAACCTTATGTATCACTAACCTAACTGCAAACTCAGACTACACTAGTTTCTGAACACAATCCATTAAGTACAGGATATCCAGGCACAGCTTTGTATCAAATCAGAAGAGTGATCACACCAAGAAGACTAAAATAAAATAAAATAAAATAAAACTAAAACAAAATAACAAAGAAGAGAAGAGAAGAGAAGAGAAGAGAAGAGAAGAGAAGAGAAGAGAAGAGAAGAGAAGAGAAGAGAAGAGAAGAGGACAAGGAAAGAAAGGAAAGAAAAATGAGGAATGTGAGGTTGTGCATGGCACTGACTAACCAAAGACACTCTTGGTTTCTATGCATAACATGAAAGACCCAGGAAGCAAATTCCAGGACACTGAAGTAACATACCTTCTCCAATTTAGAATACAACTCTCCTGCTTCATTTTTCCCTTGATCTTTAACCTGTAACTTAAGTATAAAACACATAATAGTCTCAGGAAAGGTTGCAGTACACTGGCCTTCTATCCAGTCATCACTTCATGTGATTTAAACACAAGCACTTACACAAGGTATAAATGACATTATTTCAAGGCTACAATTGAAAGACATTTTGTATTAGGTGTAGAAACCACTTGATCTTTGGAGGGGACACACACACCCCCATGAAGCCTAAACTACCTTTTGCAGTTTGTTGTGACATTCTGTAGCTTTACGTTTGAATTCTTCAGCTGCCAGTCGGGACTCTCTCAACTCCGATTCATAAAGGTCACTACGTCTGCGAGCTGAAATAAGGTCCTCTTCTAATTGATTCATCATCAACCTCATTTCTTCTACTTGAGCTTGATATTCCTGCATTTGTTGTGGAAGGGAAGGAAAAGGTGTTAGATTTTAGAGGCAATAAGGGAAATACTTGAGGCAGCAGATCCCAGAATACTGATTGCAGGCAAGAGGCACATTTAAGAACATGTGGCAGAAAAGTAAAGTACAAAATAAAACAATAAGAGCTAAATAAAACAACATATTCATTGTATTCTGGTTTGAGTTGTGCCATTTTCAAGTCATTACCTCATAATGTCAAAACACTGACTTTTTGAGAGTGGCTGCACTGCAGAAGCACATGCATACATCTACATACAAATAATAAAAATTACTTACATTTCTAATTTCTGAAACTGAAATGGGCCTTTGAGTTGAGGTCTCTACCAAATGCTCAGATGCTCCCTCAAGACATATTTTCTCAGGCTGATAACATGGCAATTGCCACAGATCTGCACAGCTTGGGTAAAAGGGAAGGAGAAGCAGGGGGGTAGCGCACTGTGGCTTCTAGCCCTCAGTTATTTTCTCTTGATAGAGTTAAAAAGGATCATATTGATCTGGGAGACAACCTAAAATCAAATAGTAACTTTGAAAAACTGTCCAAAACTCACATTGCCCATGGAAGATATTTACTGATACAGGCAAAAATGATGGTTCCCCATTCAGGACACTACAAAAGAGGGCATCCGGAAGGGGAAGGTGGGAGCAGAAAAGAACAACTGAATCGACTATCTCAATGAGACTTAGCACTCAAACTGAGACGAGCTCATGAGACGGCTTCTCATATCGTCACTGGAAAAACAGATTTTAATTATATTTATTTAGCATTTACTGAGTTCTGTAAGAACATGCTGTATAAAATTAACGCAAAAAAAACCACCAACAACCCAACCAAATGAACAAACAAAAAAGAAGTATTTTTTAGGAAGGAACAAGTATAAAACAGGCACATCAAGAGCTAGAAAAAAAGATTATGAAGGACTGACAGTAGGGGAGTCTATCCTTCTTTCCATTTTAATATCAACAGCATGTCTGACTACCTCCATATTCAAAAGAGTAACTGTCTCATGACAAAGTCAGGTTTGTCATCACTCCTTCCAGACAGCCAGCTTTCTTTAGTTAGACAAGTGATTGCCTCAACACTGACCCTAGTGTCAGCTGGGATTCTTTAGGCAACATGGAGAGCTTATGTAGAGATTTAACAGATTGCTTTACTATGGGGAGCATGGCAGAACGGCTCTTTGGTTCATAATCCCCAAATTGCTTCTTCAGTTTGTAAGGCAGACAGGGGACCTACTCTTTCCAGTTAGTCTCTCTTTGGTTGATAGCATTTTCTTGCCAGAAAGAATTCGAGCCTTTTTATAACAACTGAGCATAGATTAACTCAAATATTCATTTCATGCAAATACATTTGTGAATGAAAAAGGCAGAGTGTTTGAAGGAATACATGCTCTGCCCAGAAATCATAATTTGTCAAGACTTCCTAAAATACACCTCTTCCATGTCAGCAAACACTTGACCAAAGAATTATAGGTATGACTACAGATGCCACGGTAATGAGTGAAAATGAGTGTGTGGGAAGGGAGGAGAATTGAGAGGGAGAAAAGAAGGAAGAAGAGGAGATATTTAGTAATATTTCAGGGGGGGTTGTTTCTACACATTTGCAAGGGCTATCTTTGAATAAATCTCATGTTCAGGTCAGAGGAACAGGCCACATCACTCAAGGTGACAGAAAAATACCTCCTGCATATGTATTGAGCAGAGTTTAAAATCTATCAGAATGAATTTAAGTGCATAATAATAGACAGGCAAAGCTCAGGGCATACACCTGAAGCAAACCACATCAGGATAGCTACATACAAATGGGTAGGCCTTTCAAAAAGATAGAGATTCTGGTTTGTTGCAAGTTCATCTATTCACATAGGCCTTCATCAAGTAACTACCAGAGAAAAGGTTTAGTTAAAAATAAATCAAACCCAAACCAAACAGAAAATGAACACACACCCCCAAACAAAACAGACAAACAAAAAACCACAAAAAAAGCCCACAAACCACAAAAAAAGCCCACAAACCCACCACACTTTCCTATGCAAGCACCTGGGGTTAAGTTGAACCTACAGTCCTGCCCTACAAATGCCAAATGCCTTATTATTGGGTTTTGAAGATTCTGGTTTGCTGTTCATTTTACTAATTGTCTCCCAAGCTTTATGTTTTCAACAGTAATACTCTAACGGACACTTCCATCTCACCTTCCAGTTCCCTTTGACTTCAGAAAAATGATTTAAGTCTTTAATGGTTAAGATCCACCTCCTGGTATGAGTCAGCAAAAACATCTCTGCCTATTTTGTTGCGGTGTTCTTGCACGTGAGTTTCAGGTGGCTCAGAAGACCCCCCCAGATATGAAAATGCAGATTCATTCGTTGACCTAAGCAGCATTTTCACCTCATTGTAAACCTTCACAAGCCAAATTAAGAAATGCCGGGCCAGAATATTTGATTGAAAACTACTTGCATTATTTTCCTTCTGTTCTATGTGTCTGCCCTGCTTAAGAATCTATTGATATTTATCTTCACCAAAAATGTTCCACATTTCAATATTTAAAGTAACTTTAGTACCAAAGCACCAGAAAACACAGTAATGAGGTTTAGATCCCTTGTATTACATAAAACAACCATTCAGGAGAATGCTGTAGAAGTCTATGGAGGCCTACTACATCCAGAGAGTTGGTTTTGCATTTCATTACTTTTTACATAAGAGCAGCTCATGTCTGGAGAATTATTACCAAGGTTTCTAGGTTTCCTTGTCTCAAACACTATGAAATTAGTCAGTTAATGTTTGTAAAGTGCTTTGAAGATGAAAAACAACAGATAATTGCAAAGAACGGTTTGAATGCCATAGCAAATTTCAATTTCTTTTTCTCAATACAATATGTTGCTGGTAATTCATAAAACTGAATGGGTTCTGTCTTACAGACAGGGTTTTACATCCTAAAATGTGCACATTTGTCACCATATTTTCATTTAATTGCAACATTGCTTTTTTCTTATGAACAATGCCTGTATTAGTGAATTTTCAACATTCTTCTGGTGGTAAAAAACTTAAGAACATCGACTTTGCAAATAGATTAAATTAGGCACCACACATTCTATTTTGAAAGGCTGTTACAGCATTTTAAATGGCTAGCTAAGGAAGAAGAAAAAAAAAACCCACCACAAAATTAAGGACTGCCCAGCTCTCCCCAAGGTGAAGGTTCAGTAACTCGTAAAATTTGTGTAGCTTGAACATTTAAAATGGATAGCTCATTTCCAATGCAGCCTATTACTAAAGCATGGCAGCCTTCTCCTCAGCCGGTTTTATAGACAAAGTACGTTCAGGATGAGAAAAAGAAAAACTTGAAGTTTGGAGTTTCTGCTTACTTGCAATAGGCACAAAAGCGTGTATTTTGTTCCTCCTCATTTTGTTTAAGAAACCATGTGAAAACACACAGACTGGGAATCATCACAGCCTACCAACATAAAACGTAATCCTGGCAACAGAGCTGCAATATGCCAAGAATGCCTATCTGTAGATAGCCACCCTGCTCCCCGCAGAAGCAGGTATACCTGTTCCTTGATCTCTTGCAGTTTTCGGCTTTGCTCTCTGATATCATGAAGTAGCTGCAGTGCCTTATCATCTTCCTGAGACACTTCCATCCGTGCCTGCTCCAGGCTTCGCTTTAAGCTCTGCAGAAAGCAAAATGTTCAATACATAGCCTTTGTTTTTTCAGATGGCTGTAGAATAAAGATCTTTAGCTATACAAATGCCTCCTTGACTGCAGGGAGACATCCAAAAAAATCGAGGCCACAGTGATGGAACCCTAAAGAAATCCATGGCCAGTGCTACTTCTGCAGCCCATTTTACAAATGCTGCTTACTACACTTCAATCTTACTTCAAATCTCTACTTCCTCACATCAGGTTTAGAGACAAAACAAAACAAACAAAACAAACAAAACCCAAAAGGCATCCACTATTGACAACATTTATCTACATTTTATCTAGCACTATTAATTCACGACCTAGATACAGTCCTTCAACTTCATGTTACTACCATTTTCCTTGTTGCTGTTAAGTGAATTAAATCCTTTAAGCATTGTTAAAATTCTACAAAGAACAGAAGAGCTGCTTCTGTAACTCACCACATTTACTACCTGCATATTTTTGACAGAGCAGTGGTCCTCCTATCAGCTGTGTGTTATTCTTCAGCAGAAAGATACAAACTGAATTCTATTTCATTACCTAGTGGCATTTGGAAGATCACTCAGTCCATTTTAAGATCTGCTTCCCAACAAATCAACCCATCAGAAATGCTTTTCAGTTCTCAGAAACAAGAGTATTATCTGGACTTTTGTCCTTCATACAAGAGAGGAAACAGAATGTTATATCCAACTCAAAACACATCGACTATTAACTAGAATGAAAATATCCTCATTGGAATCTTGCCAGGACAAGTAGGCAGACATTCCAACTCCCATGAAAAATACCAAATGATCTTTGAGGACATGCTTATACAGCCTCATTTTTATATTCTACCTGAACAATAGCACCTGTCCTAGCATCAGCCCTGACATTGTGCTGAGAAACTGGATCAGTCCGAACTCAGAATACCACAGACAGAGGCAACACCCACTAATCCTCTTATTTGCCCTTGATTTCTGTCACTGATTAGGCACCATCCTCTTCTGGCTAAGAAACCTGCAAGAATTCAAACCCAAGCATGTTCTAGCACAGCCAGTTAGACAAACATCACAAACAGTTTCAGCAAGACCAGGACAGTAGTTATTCCTCTATGTTCTAAGCACATGACCACGAAGCAAAGTTTGAATACAACTATCAAACAAGCTTCCGCAAACAAATTCAGGGCTCCATGTTCAACAGATATCCTCTCACATATCATTTTCTCTCCATCAAGTACCCCACTGAAACCATGAGGGACGAGAAAGGCAAAGACCACCAGATTTCAGGCCTTCAGAGCTGAAAGGACTGGTGTAAGGGCTCACACTGCATTCTGTGATATAGGTGGCCAGGTCCTGCTCCAGGAGGGATCGCTGGGTCTCAGAGGCTTTCAGTTCCACCTCCTTTTGGCTAAGTACAGCCTCCACCTCTGACACTCTCCGGTGCAACCGCGTCATTTCCTGCTCCATCTGCAATAAATATCAAGAGGTTACAAAGGGGGCTTCAAAAGCTTTGTTAACTGCTACTTTCAGAGCTCTGTTTGTAAGGAATTTGTCTCCAAGAGACTGCTAGCTATGCTTCTCCAAATGGCGTTTAAATTCCAATACCATTGTCTCTGCTCCAGGAATGCACAGTTCTTCTTAAGGACAAGTAGTAAGTCTAAGTCACCCCATTCATTCAAGCTGCTTGTTCATATTCAGTCGTTCTTCGAACCCCAGTTAGCAAAGAAGACACAATCATTTTTCACCTGACTTGCAGAGAAGGGTCACTTTAACCTTATCCCAAATCCATGCTGGACCAGAAGATGGTTTCCCCCCATCTCCTTGTCAGGAGTAAATGGTCAAATCCAGAACAGAGCAGGGAGAAAAGCAAACAAACTCTCATAAAAGTCTCTTACAAGCAGTAAGTTTTAAAAGACTCCACTGGGTTCCCTTTATTGGAGCACAGCAACTGTTATAAGATGTTCACCATAACCAGTGACGTGACAACAGTTATGTAAGTAGAAGCTGATGAGTTAGGAAGAGAACCTCAGAACAGTACTGCTGTAATTGTGCGTATGACGAAGAGGCACGGCCTGCAGGAAGAAGCGGTCGTCTGTGTCACGCTGAGAAAAGGACTGTTTAAAATCCAGAGCCACTTCTTGTTAAGATAAAAGTATCTAGAGCAACAGCATGGCCTAAATTCATTTCCCTTTGTACTGGACAGGAAGCCACCTCACTGAAGGAAAAGCACTTTGCCCGCCACGAGTCTGGATGATCAGCAGCATCTGACAGGTCCCTGGACATACAGTGGTTGCAGATTCCTGGAGCAATGGAGATGGCCAATCGCATAAATAAATACCTTGTAACACTTGTCCTGGGCGTCTTGGAGTTCTTTGCTCTTGAGAAGAAGTTTGTTTTCCATGGAGCTGACCTTGGCTGGAGAATCCACACTTGAAAAAACAGATCTAAAAGAGCAAAGCCAAACAGCACATGAATACAGGTAAAAGCTACAGAAATTTGCGTTTATGCAGCCTTGGTAAAGCCACTGGGTACTTTCTTGTACCAGGATAAAAGAAAGGTGCAGCAATCACAGTCTAACAACCATCATTTCAGATCAAACATACCATAAAACCTGATGACAGCATTTCATATAATCACAGAACGATCTGGGTTAGAAAGGACCTTAAGATCATCCAGTTTCAACCCCGCTGCCATGGGCACAGGCACCTCACACTAGACCATGTCGCCCAAGGCTCTGTCCAACCTGGCCTTGAACACTGCCAGGGATGGAGCATTTACCACTTTTCTGGGCAACTTGTGCAGTGCAGTGCCTCACCACTCTTCACAGTAAAGAACATCTTCCTTATATCTAACCTGAACTTCCCCGTTTATTAGATAATCCATGTGTACTTCAGGTTACAATATTAATATTTCCCAGCAGTGACTTTTATATCAAAGTGAAAACAATAGATCACAGCCACATTTTTGCATAACTTGCATAGATTTATAAGTGCAATAAAAACAAAGCATAAAGGCAATGTAACCCTTTGGAAAGATACCAAATTTACAGAGAATTGCTTTCGACTTTGTACTTCATTTTTGAAAGAGTTTTGAAATCATCGTCAAAGTACAAAAGACCTAAAAACTTTAACTTGTCGCAATCTGCACTACAGGAAGAATTTAATATCCTTAGTTACCTTCTGGGGATCAAAACTGAAACTTTCCTAACCCAATTCATGCAATCCCTACAAACTCAATCAATACCAACATGATTAGTCACACTGCAGAATATCAGAGTTCCACTTACAAGTCATTTTTTTCCATGAGACACAACTGAACTGTACTATTCAAAACAATCCGACTCCAGAAACCTGGGGGAAATATTTACATGTTCTTAAGCTTTCTAATTGAGACTCAACAGTTAAGAAGTTTACCATTACTGTTAGTCTAAATTCACTCTAGGAAAGGATAGGCAGCCACTCAGCGTTTTGGAGCATACTTTTAGTGCTTTGCAGTCTTAAATCTGTAATTTGCAACCAAAAAAATTAAGTACACACATCAAAACATAATTAAAAAAATATATATCACATTCTCCCTCGCATAAAATGATTCAAACGAGAAACTTAAGCAGTTAATGATGTGATGGAACCAGTGTTAACTGATAGATGAAAATGCAGAAGTAGAATGAAGGTGCTAATAAAAGATCATACAGTCTGCCCACACATTGCTTTCTGCTTCTCCTGGCCACAGTTTGGTATGCAGCCAGTTATCCCCATGGAGAGAAATGAGCTTCGAGCAGCTCTCTGCATATAGCCATACACCCACACACAGCAGTACAGTCTCTCTTTAACACTAAGGAAAAGTTTGATTCCATCACCACCATTTTCTGAGAAAAATCTACTCCTTAATTCAAAGAGAGGAGCAGGAGAGTCACAAAAGAGAAAGACACCTGGGGTTTTAGGAAAATGCTGCAGCAACCTATCCATATCAAAGTAGATCTTCAGTACCAACACTTCAGGCGGTCATTAGGAAACACTGGTTTGATATTAGCAAACAAACACAGCAAAAGCCACCAATTCTGCCTTAAAAGGTCAAATATTAATATTTCTTCAGACATCTGAGATGAAAAAACTTAGAAGAAAGAATCCTGCACGTTAACTATATAGGTATGATATAGGTTAACTATATTAGGACTTAATAAAAAACAAACCATAGAATCCCAGCCTGGTTTGGGTTGGAAGGAGCCTTAAAGCTCATCGAGTTCCAATCCCTTGCCATGGGCAGGGACACCTTCCACTAGATCAGGTTGCTCCAAGCCTTGTCCAACCTGGCCTTGAAAACGTGAATGCTTTTGCAAAGCATTCCTTTAGTCCTGGTCCAATCAATCTGATCCATCAAATTATCATATTTTAAAATCAATTTATAAAGCGTGTCTATACTCCTACAGAGAAAAGGCAGCCATCTGAGAAAGATGCATATTAAATCCTATAACAGCTGGGTGTACAAACAAGGCTAAAAATGAAGAGTTGAGAAAAAGCAGCCTAAAAATACAAATTAAAGCTCACATTAACTAAAAAAGACACTAAGGAATCTGCTTTAAAATGTTAATCAAATATATGTAAATATCTGCAATGTACTGAGACGAGTCTGAAAATCTTCTTATAATAAAAATTTAGCTTCACAGGGCTGAACTGCTCCAGCTAAAACTACATTTTTGGCTTTTTTACTTCCAGTTTCAACATTAGCCGTCACCATTTTACTGTTATTCTTCTACAAATCTGAGGCATTACCTAAACAAAGTGTAGCCAGTCCTCACAGACATGCCTTTATTTGCTGTCCCTATTTCCCCCCCCCAATGGGGCTAATTTTATTTGTTATTTTGGCTTATTTACTTTATTTGCTATTAAAAAGAGTCAGAGCCTAATGGTATTCCAGGCACCATTTTGCATCTCAAACGTTTCTCCTAGCAAGCCAACTTAAAGCATCCATAAGCACTGCACCACGGGAAGTAACAGGAGAGATCCGGGCAAGAAGCCCAGAGCTCTCCAGAGACCTAGTTGTCCAGCCGGGAGCGATGGGATGGGACAGAGCACGGGAGACAGTGACCCAACTTAGAGTTTCACTGAGCCGACTGTAGAGGGAGCTGCTCCTCATGGTTGGCGACAGTTTAGGAAGAAAAGAGAATGCTACAAACCAGAACTCCAACCACTCTTCCGGATGCCTAGCCGGAGGGAGGAAGAAATTCCTTAAAAACACGTGTCCTGGTGACACGACAATTTTGCTGCCACGGAAAGCGCACATCTCATCCCCGAGTGAAGCCGATTTCAGTTAGCACTGGACAGGCAGTTTTAAGAAATGTCCTTTTGCAGTAATTCTTTCCTGCGTGCAAATTATATTAGAACAACTTCAAGAACATCCATACAACCTTCAGAGGGGGTAGACAGAGGAAATCAAGAGCAATGGAATACTGACTAATCTAATAAGCCTTGTCGTGGTGATACAAGCTCTCAGCACAGCATGACGAGGTGGAAAATACCCACATTGCTGGGGCACTTATGTTCTGCCTCAGTCAGGAATCATCTCAGAAATTAAACACAAGCAATCCAACATCAAAAGCCACAATGCAAAGCTATCATTCGGGTTGGTAACCCCTCAGAATATTTCATTTAATTAACTGCTACATCTGGACCAATTCTTAGCACAACAGAGCAGTTTTTGCTGCTTCCCCTCAAGTGTGAAGATTAACAAAAGGTAACCAGCATACATCAACAAGAAAATTGCAATAAAAGATTGAAAAGCCCCAAAGTCTATAGTCCCAAGTGCTGACAGCACTACCTGTGCCAATTTAGTTTCAAAAGAGGCACTGCCTGCATGGCTAAAACCAACCGAACTGGCAGCTGCCCATCTAGTGATTGCACCGCCAGGCCTGCAGCAGCCTCAACCAGCAGAACTATCACAAATGGTGCTAGTTGAGTAAAAGCTCCACCAGTCTGTGGCTGAGATGAAGAAAGTAGAAGTACAGCAAAAACTCTAAGCTGGTTCTGATGTAGCAAACTCACATCTTAACCTGTCTTGTGCATCATACCTTCCTTTGTCCTTTTATGCCACTATCACAAACCCCCAACTCACCTGTGCTTCTTCCTTCTCACAATGCTTGACACCATCTGTCCTAATCCTGGCCCCCACATAACATGCCTATAATCTCATCCCCCAGCCCTCATGCTCTATTCTTTTTAGCATTATACTCATCTGTACCTTCCACCCCCTCGTAAATGCTTGCTCAGGCCTAAAAAAAACCCAACCAAAACCAAACAGTGATAGCATCAATCTGTGAATAGAGCTAGCTGAAGCAAGGCATATTTTTGATATGCTCATCCTGTGCTTCCTCTTTAATCTATCTTTGGTGAAAGAGTTTACCAGAACCAGACAAACTGTTGGAAGAAATCAGTAGTCCTTCTCTTTGGAAGAATGGCCCATTTTAAACCCTAGAACCCTGCAGAAAAGGTTTGGACCATCTCCCAAAGCCTCACAGACCATAACTCAAGAATTACTAAGGTTATATTTATGATATTCTGATAGATTATTTCCAAAAATAAAACTCTATATCAGCAACTGAGGTTAGGTACTACCCCACAGTCAGCCTTGCCTGTGAATGCATCTCCAGGTTCTGGTTTAGCAAGTGTTTTGTATTAAACTAAGCTTTGCACCATAACTAGTCAGACCACTTTAGCTCCCTATTCTAGTCAGAGGCAGGCAAAAATTGACATCATAAACGATTTTTTATCTTGGTATTTATTTTTAATTAGGCATTCTGGTGTGTTTTATTAGGTATTGATTTTTATGAGGAATTCTAGTTTAGTTTATTAGGTATTTACTTTCATTAGATGTTTTGGTATATTTGGTTAGCCCTGGATTTCTAATGTATTTCTCTTATGCCTTAAGGGCTTCTGAGAGTCACCTGCAAAGGACAAGAATAATTTTCTTTCACCACTCAAATGCATATTTCTGGCATCTAAGGGTTTCTGTCACTTGTTCTAAGCACTGGAGATCAGCCACAGCTAGGGACAAGAAGTGAAGTGGGTCTGGCTTTTAATGGAATTAAACTCTCAGTTGCCTGTTATCTTGTCACAGTCCCACACTCGCAGCCAAACCAGCAGCCAGATTTGCAGTCAGACAGGCAGTTCTCCCCCATATCAAGAATTTAGAGGCCATGATGGGAGGAGAAGTTGGCTGCTCCTTTTCTGCAGCTTGATCCCAGTTCTTAGAATCATATAGGTGATTAACAAACACTTGGCTAGTACAGGAACCTATGACATAAGCAATGCCCTTGATTTCTCCTGACTGCTTCCTACCACACATTATTGTCACGCCTTTTGCTCTTTTGGTCAATCTCATGTTTGTTACAGGGTGACAAATTCTTCCCTAAACTCACGGTATGGGGCAACATTTTAATTCAGTGGACCCTTCTAAACTACACACTGACTACATCATTTCTGGCAACAGGTCAAAGTGATTTCAGTGAACCCTTCTAACCCAAAATGGTTAGGAGAAAGACGAGACTGGAAAAGAGAACTTCCTTCATCCTTATGTCCTATTTTTTTAGCTGCCATTTCTCTGAAGTATTTGAAATTCCAAGCTCAGCTACAGCTTCTTACTGTCCAGTGAACAAAGGCAACAGGATAACTCTAAACTTCACATCTGGACAGCCCTCACATTAAAAGCAATGAAAGTTTCAAGGACCTTGTTAATGGCACTCTGCAGTTGCCCAGCACTATGGTGCTGCAGTCACAGGAAAACTGATCTGCAGCACTTAGCAAAATAAGGGTTAGACTTTTAGAGGAAAGATTTTAAGAAGAAAAATTCTGGACTGATAAACTATGACTTCAGACCTTCCAGAGAAGACATCCCAAGATTTGCAACAGATAAGCCTACCCCTCATGTACAGTTCTCTTTCCCATCTAGAATTTGATGTTCAAACTAGTGTGGACAGAAACAGTACTTTATTTCCTCAAGTAAAACAGAACACACAATATTTTATAAGTAATAAGCGAGCTTTATGACCCAGTGGTGCAGTGATATTGAGAAGAAACTAGTCACCGCATTATTTAAATCCAGATATTTTCAAGTCTCCATACACTCTTTGCTATATTTAAATCACCTTCTTAGAAGAAAACCTAAGTATTTACTGAAAAAAAAACCAACAAAACAAAACAAAGTGTATTTATCAACAGCTTATCCAGAAAAAAAGAAGAAAAAAAAAAAAAGAAACTGAGATCTCCTTCTATTAAAATTTATTCTGAGGAAAATGAAGTACATGATGTCTTTCTGTTTCAGCTCAGGGAAAAACAGGCCACACCAAGCAGAGATTTTACTTCAGTCAAAATTTCTCCAGAGCACATTAATCTCTATTCGTTTGCTGTACCTCTTCTCATCGATTACCAGAATTCAAATGTAACTTCAATAGTCATTTTCAGTACGAGCTCCACAAAGAAAGCACATTAATCCATCTGCTATATCTGCATTACTTTTCAGCCTTCAACCTCCAGCGCAGTCACACCACTGATCCTGGGACTTTACCTCACCTCCTCCTCAGCTCTAGTCCTGGGACCGATTACATACATATTTTTACCATACATATATGGTCACTGTTGAGCCTCTTCTGACTGTTACGTGAATGGTCATGTAGGTTTGAGAGATGGATTGCAGCTCCCAGGCAGAAAACGTAATGCCGTAAGTTATTTCACTTCTAAATCAATAGATTTTTAACCCCAGGATCTACAAATCTAACATTCCATTTTCCAAATTCTGCTGACAATATTAGATCATTTCAATATTAGATAATAATTAGATAATGAGATAAGTAAAAGAATACTTTGAGGGGTTTTATTTCCTCTCCCTTCCTTCCTCTTTTATCATCAAAGCAACTCTGCTGAGGAGAGACAGTCAAAGATTCCCTTTTTATTATTGGCATAACCAGCACATAACCTTGATTCACAGTGTGGGCAAGATCAAAGATGTCAACAGTATCACCAGATTTGGTTACACACTTACCGCAGAGCAACTATCACAACCAATATGACAAAAACATGAAAACTTGATTAAGGCAGATGGACAACGAAGTCCCTGAAGGGAACTAACAAGCACCAGTGAACGATGGTTGACACAAAAACACAGCACCTTGGAGTGCATTGAGTCACTAACCCAGCTAAAGCCATTGCATTCCTGAGAGGCCTCGCAATACTGAGGGAAGGACTTTGTAACTTAACCTACTGCACTAATACTTCTTCCATAGCTCTGTCATCAGAAACTAACCACCCACCGCACCAAATGGTTTATACCTCACTATTTATATTCCTCTTTTTCTCCGACTGCATTCTCTCAGAAAGCACGTTTTTGAAAACCACTTTTTCTAGATCTTTACCTTCCTCCACAGACACATACCCTGCATACTCCATCTAAATCGCTACTGTCTTAACACCAAATACAGCAATGTCCAGTCTTCATATTTAACTTGACCCAACAGCACACAGTCAGCTGCCATGAAGATCCTTCTCTTCTTCCCTGACCCATCACTGCACATTCCCAGATTAGCGGAGCTCCATTTCTGTGGATCACTGATTCAGCCTTGCACATCCCCAGCACTTGATGCCCACTCTCTGACCCAATAAAATAACACACACCCCCTTTTCCATCTCCAAACTCCTTAGTATTCTCATTCTTTCAGGGATCTGCAGTATCAGAAATGCAATCACCAACTGCTCCCTGGTTAACAGCAATAACTGACTGAAAGTATTTGAACAACAATTTTAACAGTAACTGGTTTAGAATCAATCTTTCCATGCCATTCCCTCCCCCTCATCCCAGAAATAATCACAAAACAGTAGGACAGGCACAAGCCACGGGAGCAACAGATCCAGCCAGAATCTGGCAGCTCCCCTAAAGCAGAGTAGAGGCCAGTTAAAACAGCTTTTCCTCACACACACCATCCTCACTGTAACACAAACCTTCACATGTTTCCAACAGTCCTAAGCAATCTACCTAAGCAAGAATTCCTACTTACTCTGATTTGAGGATCCCTAATGCCTTGATGAATGAAAACCCCACAAACGGCAGATCTTCACCCGAGAAACCTGCTGGGTTCAACTGGCGCGCAGAGGATAAAACCCGCGAATTCTTCTCTGGTTCATCAAAATTTGAGGTGTCATCATCAGACCTGAGAGTAGGAACGAAGGGGGGAGGAGCTGGTGGAAAAAAAGCAAGAAGAAAAGACAAAATTCAGCTACAGTTCACTCTGCAACAGTCCCACTCATTCAGTGCTTGCAATGGCACTGCAGCTCCTGCTTTTAATCTTGCTAACACAAGCAGACTGAGCCGCTGCTCTCAAATGTATTACAGCAACAAGAGATTAACCCTTAAGCTACCAACATGGCTACCACTCTGCAGGCAGAATGTCTCCCACACGGATTAAACTGGGGCTTAGGATGGGGATTTGAGATTGTTGGGTTTGGGGTGGGTTTTTCCAGGTTAGGTTTTGGTTTTTTAAACACATATATGGAATCAAATCAAAGCATCAGGATAAGAAAATCAGTATTGTGATATAGCTAAAAGTAATTCCATTCTGATTCATCTAGAAAATGTCTCCAACCTATGCAATTAGTGACACTACATGAGAACATAGCCTGATCCTTTGCTAGTCACCTAACGGATATCTCTAACCCTTAATACTACCAAGAATCCTTCCAGCATAAGCTTCTAATCAACAGCAAACTGGTCCTTCTCCTGGACAATTCTAACAAACTACAGCTACCAGAAACTAATTGGTCTTCAGGAAGGGAAGAAATATCAGTGAGATTTTATTTCTCTATAAAGAGCTTGCTAAAGATCTGGAACTCTTGTCAGGACACCACTGCAGTCTGGCTCCGATACAATCAGCTCTGAAGAGGGGTATAAATAGCAGGAATCACAATGTATTTCTTACTACAATTCCTAAATTGGTACCATTTAACTTGTTAAGCAGTTGTTTCATTTCAGCTGATTTTCTCGTGTTTGCTTCAGTTTAATTAACCAGCAGAACAAAAGAACAAGTTCTTCTCAGTGATGTGCAGCACCCAAGCTACCTGCTGGCTCGGCTACGTGTGTGAAAGGAAGGAACGCAAAAACCTGCTGTGCAATTCCTGCCTCATTAAATCACATTTTCTAAGAGGGTTGTGGGGTTTTTTTAAGTTATTTCATCACTCGGGTTCTCACTCACTGCAAATCTACTAATCTCTTCTTTGCTCTATAAAGGAGACAGCTCTTCAGTCAGCAACTAGAACACAGCCCATTGTCACAAGCTGATGGAAGTGTAGTGTGCTAAAACCGTTACCATGGCTCCAGTATGGATCTCCTGTAGCTGAAGGGCTGATGAGAATTGAAGAACCGGGAACAAACATTACAACCCCTGCAGTGCAGGCTCCCTGCTCCTCACTCTCTGCATGCTCGGAGTTTAACCCTACCTGCCTGCAGTCGTGACAGATGCTGAGGCTTATCTGACTGACAAGGCAGAATGAGTCAGGGCTGGAGCTTGCTGGCTCCCTCTAGGTTGCCAAAGCCTTTCCCAGCCCGCTTTTTAACCCTTCGTTCTCTAGACAAATGCATGCTTCAACTACCCACTAAACCAGCATTAACAGCCGAAAAAAGTAAGGAATCTGTCTGTATAAACTGGTAAATCACAAGTGTACATGCAGGCTTTGTAAGCAGCTCCCCAAGGAGCCATTCTGACGTGGCTCCAGAGCAAGGAAGTGAGAAGAAATTCCATGAAGCAGATAGGATGCTGCTCACGTACAGCAGTTCCAAGTACATTAGAATGAGATAAATGGGGAAAATACACAAATTAAAGAGGTTCTGGTCTAAGCAGTTTTACTGACTGGCTCCAGAACATTTCCATTTTCTGTCAATAGCATTAATTTGTTAATTTCTGCTGGTTTATTGGCTATAGTATAAATTTAGATCCAATATAAAGCTGACATTTCTGTACTGGAAACATGATTTTGGAACACAGATTGTTTATTAGTATCTGTGGGGTTTTTTTAAATTCACTTAATGTCAGGATAGCATCCAGCCACTCTTTAATTTGCTCTTCATGATTAAAACTAGAGAAGCAACAGAAAACAGTCTGTAAGTATATCATCTTCAATGTAAGTATATCATCTACAATGTAAATATACACCCAAGTTATAGTTAGTTCATAGCAGAGGAGGAGAAGTTCAGGAATTATTTTTTAGTTTAGGACCTCTGCTGAAAGAACTTTGCCCATCCTCTTGGAGGAAGGGGTTGTTGGGGGTGTTTAACATTGGCTTTGAAGACTGCCTATGAAGACACAGTCTGTGAGTGAACTAATAGAGAAAACAGCAAAACCTCTTCACTTTGCCTGGGGAAGTCTAGAATCTTTCTTAAAGAGGTAGCAAAGCCCAACTTAACTGCCTTCTTAGAATAGTCTAACATCAGGTTATATACTGCTAAGAGTCTGACAGATAACTTCATCTTTGAAAGAGAGATCTAGTGCCTTACTTCTCACCAGAAATTAGCTAAAATGATCTTAAAAAGTCATCTCCAAGTCCTTGCAATGAAAAATACTTTCCTCTTACCAACAATAAGAATTCCTAGTCAAACCACATGTATAAAAGAAAATACAACTTAAATATGCCTAAGATCAGCACGCACATATAAAGAGGAAAGGCATTCAATAGGGGAACAGTGGATGCAGAAAGACAAAACTGAACCAGAGACAGAGCAAACCTCTGGGGCTGGTAGGAAACTAGTTTACAAAGCACAGTGTTTAACACCACAATTTCTTCTAATGTTCAATAAACTAATGTGAGAACAGTGGAGAAACTGTGAATACTGGATTGAAAAATAATGAAAAAATCATTTGCCCTCGAGTTTGCATTCCCTGTAAATCCATGACTTAACAGTCCAAAACCTCTGCAACTTTGCAGCATAACCTTGTTACAACAGTTGTAACTGTAGCAGTTGAAACAGTAGCAACTAAAAAGAAAACCCACAAAAGAAACCATTCAACAGAAACACCTCTAGATGTTAAGTAGTTCTGAACTGCCAACAGTAACTGAGAATGAGAACTTCTGAAGAAGTTTTATGACCCTGGAAAAAGACTCACTTAGAAGTAAGAGGGAACATCCTTCAAGGAAAAAAAAACTAGATCCACTGTGGGGTTTTTTAATTATTTGGTAGCTTCTTTATACTCCTTTATTCCTAAGGCTAAGGAGTCCTTTGTTTGATGCTTCAAAATATCGATGGAATGAACAGCGTAGTCTTGCAAAAACCTAGCTAAAACAGAGAAGTAGTTCTGTTTTCAAACATGGCTGACATGATATCTAGTTAAATCATTATTACTTATTTAAAATCAGAGAACTGTCACACAACTATAGTATTTTCAGATCAAGATGCAGATTGGTGAATGGAAATACACTGACCTGCTTACCAGTTGCTTCTTCAAAGGGAAGAATCCTTTAGTAGAGGTCAAGACAAGCCTCTAAATGTTAAAACCCTGAACTAAATGTTAAAACCATGCCATCACACCTGACAAGGTGAAAAATCTGCACAGTTTTTCAGGCTCACCCCCTCCCTAAGGGGAGGCAAAACTATTACTCAAAAAGACAGTAAACCTGATGCTTCTGTTCATACAAACTGGTTGGGTATAAAGACTTCTTTTTGTTTCCGATCTTACAAACAAACATACATATTCTATTTACCATGTAAAGTATCTTGTAGATAACTGCATGTTTTAAAAAAGCCCATTGCTTGCCTAGATACCTCCCCACTTGTGGAAGGATGTAACCCTCTTCCATCTGTTCCAAAGAATGACTTTCAGAGGAAAAGGGGGTGTTGTAGGTTGCTAAGTTTAAGAGAAAAAAGAAAGCAGCAAACTCCAGCACACATGCACTGCAGTTCTGTAACTGGTTTATCATTAGGATTAGAGAAAATGTCTCTGAAAAGAAGCTGCTTTTGGTTTTTGAGGGTATGTGTCTATGAGTAGTTCACGGAACGTTGCCTTAATCAGGTCTCTCCATCCTTTCAAAATATTTTCATGCAAATTCAGAAAAGAGATACTGCATTTCCCCAGGGACACTGAAAGACTGAAATAGGAAACTGAAAGGAAATACACAGCGTTGCTTAAGAATAAAAATGTGTCTTTCCTTGATCTGCAAGGTGATCTATATGTGCCTTCTGAGGAAAGCATCCATGCAGTAGGTTAGGCATTACCCTTCTTCATGCTTTAAGAGGCCTATGTGAGTAATATGTTAGGGAAGAAATGGAAAATAAAAAGTAATTCAAGGATGTTTTCTCTAAGACCACTTAAAATAAATAAAAAAGAAAAGGCATTACTGGTTGTAACCAATATATATAATATTAGCTTAACATCTTTACCGTTCTGTCAAGACGACAATCCAGCATATTCATAAAAGCGATCTTCAAGCTGGCATGAAAGTGATCTCCACTTATAGAAACAAGTCAACACATTTTCATTTAAATGAAATATCACAGTGTTTAACCAGGAATGACAACTTTGGGTTTCTGAGGATAAGGAAGAATCCTGGACTTACAAACAATGAGATTTGTGTTCCTACCTGTTAAATAGCACAATATATACCCTAAAAATCAGTCTTCAACACTTTCTCAAGTTCTTCTGTTTGTACAAGACATCCATTCTTTTTTTCTTATATATATAGTTTCCTGACGCAAGTCCAAATATGCCATTCCCTTTTCAAGACCTCTTGGACTGCAGTTACAAGACAATTCTTAAAATTAAAGATTCTTTTTGCTCTACATATATACTGCTTAGATGACAATAAAGGTCTTCTGACCACCTCTCAGCAGGCAGATTTTTAGTTCCAAATTACACAGTTGATGGAATTTATGGATTTTGAGTAACAAAAGGTGATTAACAAAGTACCCAAATTATATACAATGCAACCTTGTTGTTCATAACTCAAGTATCATTCCCCCATTCTCTACTTCCAGCTTTAGATACTTAGCAAGTACTCCAATAGTTCTATTATCAACTTCCCAGTTAAAATGCTGATCATGTAGCTGAAACACAGACATAAACATGATTATTCTAGGTAGATAAATTCCATCACATTTTCAGAAAATTCTGTCAAGTAAATCAACACAATCTTCCCAAAGTTTTTGTTCTTTTTTTGAGGGAGATGGTGGTGTCTGGTTTGGTATTTTAGAAGCTTTAGAAGCCATTGAATAGCAGAAAACGAACAAATGCAGAGAGGAGAATCTATAAATAAGTTTCAGTACAATACTCCAAGATGGGGGAAGATTAGCTGTTGACACACATTCAGTTAAACCTGACCTTATGTTTAATGGTCGGCTTCTGTTTCTGTAATTGAAGAGTTGCCTCTACAGATACATGCTACTTCAACCAAGGAAGTCGGGAGCTTTTTTAGAGGCATCTATCTTTTGGGAAAGGGGCTACTGAAAAGTCAAGTGTTTCATAGGCTACAATAACAACAAGATGTAACACTGAAAAGCCTCTTAATGACACATTCTTCAAAATCGGTGCATTAAGAACTGTTATCCTGGAGCTCCCAGCATGACAATTTGAACACCTGCAAGGCAAGGGTACCAATTTTTTCTCTACCTTTCTCAGTCTATAGCAGAAATAACATCATTACTTCTATAGAGCAGAGAAAAGTCTGATTGTGCTGACACAGAATTTATTTAGCAGTCACAGAATCATTTAGGTTGGAAAAGAACTTTAAGATCCCCAAATCCGTGCCATACCCAAAACTTTGACCAGGTTAACTTGAGGGAGTGAGATTCTTTAATGTAAATCTAAATCCTGTGACCTTTTCCAGCACTCACAAGTTCCCTTACCTTCTTAGGCTGCCACTGCTCCAGTTAAACACCACTATCAAGAGAGGTCAAGATAAGAAAGCAACCTTTAGCTTTTAGAAAGCCTGGGTCAAACCCAACAAGGATTTTGAACAGAATGACAGCAACAACGCTCTGAATGAACCAGCAAATGGGGAACCACTGCAGAGAGCAAAGCAATAGGTGATACATTGAATCTGCTGCTGAGAGCTAGAAGACTGCTGTGTTTTGTGCCAGATACAGTGGGGTTTTATGAAGTATGAGCCATAACAAAGAAGTCAGGGGTCAAAACTGCATGAATCTTCACAGTAGGTAGGTCCGGATATTACAGGGAATGATGCAATCCACTGGCCAGCTGCAGACAGAAAGGGGATTTTTAAATCCCAAATGATTTCTTTCAACCCTGTAATGACACCCGGGCTGCGAACCAGCTTGTCCATCAGCATCACTGTTGCCACATGAAATGACAAAACACCTCATTAACTTCCGCAGTTGTGTGAATACTGGACAGACAATTGCCAAGAGAACACCACAACTCATGCTCACATGCGATTTTTGTTTCCAGGTCTGAGATAATATGATACAAATGCCAAACAAAAGTTTCAGAAATGGAAACCGGTGGCTCAGGCAGGGCTCTGGGGAAAGAAGGCAGAAAGAGCTGAAGTCCGGGAAATGTATGATAACATGATGGAAAAGACTCAAGCCTCAATGCTTCTCAAAGGGCAGAAACAATGGAATTTAACAGAAGAGCAGCTCCACAAGTTCAAAATTAATGAATCAACAGAAATGCGAGTAAATATTCTGTGGAGCTGACAGCTGAAGTGCTGAGATAGTCATCAAAAGTAGAAGCACTGGCTTAGCAATTTATCATGAAAATGGAGCACAGTCATTGCTCTTACAGCACACTGGATAAAGAATATAACACAGACATGTTCCCTGCCCAGATAATCTTACAGTCCGAATAATCTCAAATACTACCCAGCACAACTCAGGTTCTCATACATAGATCATTGACAATCTGTGGAAGATTTGCTTTTGCCATGAAGCTGGTGCCTCAGTACTTCCAAATACTGAATTCCAGTGCTTCCATAGTGTTAGAAACAATTCTCTGCAGGGAAAATTACCTGCTTCAGTGGTTTTATTCTATTCCTAGTGGCATGAATGGATTTTTGTCAATAACAATGAGTCATCTATTAGCCAAATTAAGCTTGAGAAAAAAATCCAGTGTCCCTATGACCACTGACATATCACCAACTATAGGAGCTAAAACCCAACAAAACACACAAAGCAAAACACAACCCACATGAAGTTGAATCACAAGCACTGAAAGAGAGAAAGCTGAAGATTCAACAAAAAATAATGAGATTAAGCCAAAATTAAGCAAACTGAGGTGGAAAAGGCCTGAAAGAACATACTGATGCATTTTAGTCCAAGGAAGGACATGGAAAGGACCATTTTGATTTTCTAGTCGTGCTTGTAGTAATATGGCAATTGCATCAGAAATTCATATGGAAGTGCATTAAACTTCATCTTACCCTGCAATTTTCACCTGAGAGATAATAATCCCATCCAGCAACCAAAATGAATTGTTTTGTTAAGAACACCTGCTCCAGGACACAGTCCCTGTTTCATTATGAATAACAATTCAGCTCAAGCACACCTAAATATTCCCACTGTACAAACTGTTCACGTTACCCAAAGCAGCAGGAATTGCTTACAAATACATTGTTATTCTACTTACAGTTACGGATGTTGTTCCAGTCAATTGTATTAAAAAATGGATGGCAGCAGAGTCCTTCATAACCCAGCCTTTCCTTCTGCCCACAGAGCAGGCTCTGGATCAGATCAAGAAATTCACTGCTAACTTTCACATCCTCTGGGAACTTCAGAAATCTCTGCAAAAAAGAAAGAAAGAGAAGGTTTTACTGCTCAGTAGGAAAAGTCCCACAACAGTAAAATCAAGTTTCATTCGTCTTTGTCAGGCAGACTGGATAAATATGTATAGCGTACAAATTAAAGCATTGGGCATTTTTTTCCAGTTAGGCTTTTACATGCATTTACTGCAGCAAAGATAAGAACACAGGAACAACCATTCCCAATCAGACAAATGGCAGTCCCAGATCACCATCTTATGCTGAAAACAGCCAAGGCATACACAAATGGAAGAGTAAAACAAGACACCTTCCCAGAAAATTCTCCCAAACTTCCAAGGATTTGTGGCTTAGGATTTTCTGAACCAAGGATGATGTCTTTGTGTTCCACCCCTGGAATTGTTCAAGGGCAGGCCAGACAGGGCTTGGAGAAACCTGAAGTAGTGAAAGGCATCCCTGCCCATGGCAGGCGGATGGAACTGGATGAGCTTTAAGATCCCTTCCAACCTAAACCAGGCTGGGATTCTATGATTCTATTTGCCACTTCTCAATAGATTCTTCTTCTATGATTTTTTCTAGCCACCTCTTGAACACATATAAATATTCAGCAGCTGCAAACTTACAGCAAAGAGCTCCTCAGCATAAGAATGTGCAATATGAAGTTTCCTTCTTTCTTTGCAGCAGTTATTGCTGCCTACTTTCATTTGATGTCCCTAATTCCCATATTAGAAGAGATCATAGGCAACCACTCTTTGTTGACTTCCTCCAAGCTACACACGATTTTGTCTTTCCTTTTTCTTTCCTACTACCTCCTACCATTCTATGTGCTGCTTTTTGGACTGTTACTTATAAGTAAACTAACATTTGCATAGATTATAAAATCAAGATACTGTTCTTGAGCCCACCACTGGCTACAGCTGGGATACATTTCCATTCATATACATTCATTTAAACTAAATTTCATATGATGCTTTAATCATGCAGACAGTCAATATCCTCAAGTCTTTCTGCAGCTCTTCATAGCCTCTTTACTATTCTGAAACACTACTGTAAGATTAGAAACTTTCTGAATCCATAATTAATCCTTCTGATCCCTTTTCCAGACTATTTCGCACATGTTGCGATTATAGTTGCCTAAGAGGACAGCTAAAACTTTGCAATTCATGACACCTGTTACCAAAAATCATTTGATATCTACAATACAGAGACATATAAAAACAAAGCAAACATATACGCTGAATATTCTATGAACTTGACAAAGTAAGAGACATCCATAAGCTTCTTATCTCACCTGTAAAAGCACAGTCTTTAGTTACAGCCTTTTTACTCAAGAACATAGGAGTTTTCTCTACCTGGAAGTTCATGATGTTATTGAAGGTTTTTGCTGATGTCCCTTCAGTGAAGGGAGATCTCCCATAAATCATCTCATATGCAATGACTCCCAGGGACCACCAGTCACATTCCAGACCGTAGCAAGCTTTGCCATCCCCGTTCAACCCTGTTAGCATTTCTGGTGCCATGTAGTCAGGTGTGCCAACAGGTAGCTTGGCATTTACCTAGATGTAAAGATATACCAAGTGAACTTATAGCACTTTCTGTACATTGTGATCTTCGTCATAAACCAAATCTTTTTTATTTGCTTTTTTCAAATGAGACACAATTTTCAGGCCTCTAAGAGAATTTTAAGTGAGTAAATTTAAGCAAGGCTGTTATGCAAAAAAGTGCAAGGCTAAGGAAACTGCTGATAAACAAACAGAAAGCAAGTTATTTGATAGAAAAAGAGTCAAATTATCAGAGCTAACTGTCACTAGCAAGTACAAACAGCTAAAGGAGAAAAACAGCATTCTAAAAAGCACAGGATTACTAAACTAATGTTTTAAGCAGTATACACACTCTAGCACTACTGCTTCAACTCGTATAAACAGGGACATCAGAGCTGAAATATCAAAAATAGTCAAATTTAATAGAGATATTCTCTGCCCTCATTGCATTCTGTGCCATCTCTACCTTTTCCCTTGTACTCATTATCAGCAAAGTACTAGTATTTAAATTTCTGGAGTGCTTATTAAAAATATTTCAGGAGCCAAAACTGCAGTCGTTTTTGCAGTTCATTGACTGGTACGAAAAAGTGAAACAAAGCAGCAGGCAGACTGACACAAAAACTTGGAGATAAATGATACCCGAAGAAAAAAATGAAAATAAAAAGACAATGCGAAGAAGTACTGAAAAGGCAAAAAAAAAACAGGGAAAACAAAATATTAAGAGGCGCAATACTGAGAAAATGCTGCCAAAAAAAAGTTGTAAACCAAGAGAGGAATGTGGTGTAGAACTTCATGTTCTCGCTTAGATAGATTTTAATTTCAAATTATCACTTGAATTTGTATGCAGTTACCTAAATTTACAAGCAACTTATAAAAAAATCTCAACGGATTCACAGCTTTGAATAGAGTGTTTTCTGGTGAGCAGAGCCCAGAACGCTGAAATGTGACTCATTTCAATCAAGAGCTCCTGACTCTTCAAAACTGTTCCACCTTAGTTACAACAACAGGGGTTCAGTCCAATCATGAACAATTATAAATCCATGTCTTCCTTTAAACACAGCACTGAACAGTTGTAAGGATCCCTAGAAGTATGATTCTGTAATGCAGTGCAGCACCATGGGAAAACAGAGCTGCCTTTACAAGTAAGTGTATTAAAATGTTCGGAAGCAGATATAGATCTACCTGAGAGCTGCAAAAGACACTTGAGTTCATGTTTGAAAAAACGTTCATAACCAGAAATATGTCATTATGAATAGATTCCATATTGGACAAGAAAGGCAGAAGAACCTGGTGGAATCAAGGAACAGATAAAACATTAGTTTTCCTTTTTTGACTGGACTAACCAACCCACAGGCAAAGCTTCCAGCCACATTATTACCATTTTGTTTGCTGTCATTTTGGCAGCTGACCCAAAGTCCACCAGTTTAATGTGTCCTGTTCGGTCAATAAGAACATTCTCTGGTTTGATATCTCTGTAAGCAAGAAGAAAGCAATTAGTACCTTTCCATACCATTCCCAGCTGTCACATCTAGATAACAGGATAACCCTATTCAGCTGCACTCAGCAATGTGCTCAGTTGCATAAAAAACCTTAACAAGTGGGAGTCTTATTTCCAACTGTTGTTCTGTTTCCAAGCAAATATGAAAGTAGTAAAGTTCCCACTTATGCCACAGAAAGTTAATAGTTATTGACAGACAATGGAAAGAGAAGGTGGGTTTGCACCCTGATTACACTGTAACTGAGTTACAATGAAATATTATGTAGCTTTCGTCCCAAATTTCCTCACAACTTATTCTATACATCTTTCGTATCCAGGCAGCTACATTGCATTAGAAGGCCACAGCCTATGCTCTAAGTGCAGCATAAATACTTCGTAACAGAAATACTTCATAACATTTCCAAAGCTTCAGAATGGAATAAATTCATTAAACACCAGTAAGATGTGAAAATACACACAGTAACAGCCTGCAAGCCCTGAGATGATCCTGAGAAAACTCTGTGACATTTAACTACTCCAAAATCCTTTACTGCCCTGTTCACCAATCACACCCCAGAAGTTTTAACAGTGACACTAATTTCCCAAAATTATTTGCTGCTAAAATATTGGCACAATAATTTCTGGAAAAGATTTTAATTTTTTTATAGTGCAACATTAAGGCTTCTTTTTCCTAAGCCTCCCAAAAATATATGTAACAATCCTTTCTTGATGTTAGTTTGAACTTTACATCAAAGTTAATGCCTTTAGCTACAATTATAGTTGGAGGCTGATTAATTTTCTAATTTTCTCTTCTGATAGAGCATGTGAAACACTGACCTGAAAGAGGACAGAATAAATATATATATAAAAAAACCAACTAAGAATGCATCATTCCATGATACTGATCACATATTATGCGCAATGCAAAGCAATCTTTACCTACCGGTGTACATAACCCATTTGGTGGACACTGTGAATGGCTAAAACCAGCTCTGCAAGATAAAACTGCACCATACTCTCATCTAGTTGGTCCTCATATCGGTTTAAGAGTGACAGCAAGTCCCCTCCAGGCTGATACTCCATAACCTAGATAAAATTTTAAAGGAATAGATATAGTTCATATATAGAAAAGATATTCTGTTCAACTTCTCCATATTACATTGGACACACATCAAACAGTGGCATGTAATGCAGGAAAACTTACAGAGCAGTAAAGGTGTTTATCAGAGGAGAAAAGAAACAAAGACTAGGCATTACCAAGTAGAGATTCTTCTTGTCTTGAAATGCATATTGTAACTGTGGAATCCATGGGCTGGTGCTCTGAGATAATATACTGCGTTCTTCTTCAAAAAAAGACATCTACAAGAAAAGGAAGTTATAACAGTAAGAACATGATGAAAATGAGTTAGAATACATTAGAATCCCCTCGTTTTAGAAAGATTTGAGTCTATGCCAAAGGCACACATAAAAAAAATTGCACGGAAAATATTAAATGCTTTTCCCTTGCGACGTACGCCTTTAAAAGGTAATTTTACTCCTGTGGTTTGTGTTTTCTGTTCTCCTTCCAACTTCTGTTGTCTAGCTTGCATTCAACTGAGTAGTCCTGCAACAAAGGCCAGCTTCCCTTTCAAACTGGTGAAGCACCTACCAGTCTGGGATGCAACTGGCTGACCTCATCTGGCCTGGCCCTTATTAAAAAAAAACCCTGATCTCAAAGCAATCAGATAAAAATAAACTGGAGCAATTACGGGGTATCATTTCACAGCTAACTCAGCAATAAATTCATTGTAAAGTATTAAAATACAAGGCTTCCTTAAAATCATCCTCTAGCAGCTATTTAATTATTCAGATGCACAGCCAGAACAAGCAATTAATTTTATTACCAGAAATACTGCACATTCATATAGATCAACATTCCCTATTTCACTCACCCACACTCAACAAGACTGAGCAAGTCTCATATTGAGGGTAGTATCATACTTTGCTTCCTGTCAGCCTATGCCATAGCAAGAGCGATTTTAGTTTATCTTAATTTCTGAAGGCCACAAACAAGGCTATGGAATCTCAGGAGCAACCTAACTGCATCATGTATTGGGAACAACTGATGTAGATACTGCTGTATAAATTCACAAGGTCTTTCATGGAGTATCTCTGTCCTACTTGTCAGCTCATGTCAGTGAAAGATTAACTTCTATTTCTCACCAAACTATGATCACAACCTCCATTATCCCTTTTTTAAGTTCTCAAGTAACACATTTCTCAAGCTAGTGAGAGGCTCTCCATAAAAATCCAGTCACCACAGTTTGCCTTCACACCCACTCCTGACATTCTATGTCGGTCTTTAAAACAAAAAACTTAATGAACACATTGCCTGAAAATTCAAGCCATCAACAAGCTGATCAATACCAACCCAGTATTTTCTCCATCTGTTTTTTCTTATCTTACAATTAGTAAGTTCTTTAAGACAAGGGCCATTTTTGGGGTTGGATGGCACCTCACCCAATAGCTTCAAGTCTATGGCAATAGCTTTTTAATACAGCAAAACTACACAGAATTATATTACTTCACTGAAATGTAGGATGATCCATCCCAAGACAAACTTCCAACTAAATTCTAATAGTAGTGACAAAAAGGGAATGTTCAAAGTGTACTTTATTGTTCTACTCTCGTAACAGAAAAATATACATACGTGCTCCTGCGCCAGCAAGGACTCCTTGCTCATCACCTTCATAGCATACACATCACCAGTAGCTTTCTCTCTTACTACTTTTACGTCTGCAAAGTGACCACAGCCAACCACACTCTTCACTTCAAAATCCTTCACACCAGGTTGCAGTTCCCTCAATTCAGCTATTGTCTCTGCATCTAGAAAAATAAAACACTTATTTTTACATTGGCCAACTTGCATTTCGTAACAAACACACCATCAAAAATCGGGAATTAAAAAAACCCACAAAAACAAACCCAACAACTTTTAGTTCCAGACTCTCAAGAAATGTGAAATCATTCCAAAATGCGCATCTTAGAAAAAAAACCAAAACCACAACAGTATGTATAAGAACTAGAAAAAGACTGCATTAATGCATAGTTAAGACTGAAATATGGCTCATACAAAAGAACCAGGAAATGTTAAGAGAGTTCCCATAGCAACCATAATTCTGCCCCATTCATAACATCATAGGCTGATAGCCTCTTTTGTTTCTAATTTCTTTCCAACCCTCCTTTACCAATACAAAGTCTAATCTCTAAATAGAAGGGCTTTACCCAGCAGAGTTCTCAGAGTCAAGTGGCAGGGTTTCCTCCTCTGCCTGTGGGAGGCACTAGTCTATTTTCTAACAAATAACCAGAGACATTTCTTTCAGCTACTCAGTTCAAGTTTTCCATGGACTAGTTTCAAACAGCACTGTGATAACTAACTGCTCACAGGAGATTGCTCTAAAAATTCTTCAGACTAGCAGAAAATTACTCTCTGCTAATAATATCTAGAAACTGTTGAATGGAACTACCATAAAGGGCATGAGAAGTTACTTGAAACCAAATAGCTTTCTAGTGTATCTGAAAAGAAAAAAATGATGGATTTTTCTCTTTTCCCCAGAAAGAATCTGAGCACATTATCAGTATAATATTTACTCCACCAGAATTGTATCTCTGAAGCACTATTTACAATAGTGCTTCAGATTTACAAAATCACTATTTACAAGTTACACATGCAAGATTCGGATAGCACATGGAATCCAAAGGCTATGACAAGACAAAAGAGCCAATAATTACCAAGTTCCTTTCTAGAACTTTTTTTCCTCATACCTCTAGTCACTGTCCTGCTCTCAACTCCTGACAGCCTTCTATTGTGTGTACTTGGAGCTCTGCTGCATGTAATAGACACTTTAAAAGAAAGTACCCTTCAACCCTAGTATATAGCACAAACTAAGAAGGACACATATTTAAGTCGCCACACTTTAAAAGCCACTTGCATTGACCTTTTTGGACCTGATCAAAGCTTCACTGAGATTGTCAAGATCCCCTTCACATATTGAGTCTGCCCACAAAAAGTCAGATGCTCCAAGACCTGGGTTACAATAATTAATGACTCAAAGCAACTAAAGCATGATTTAAACATTAAGAACTACCCTTTAAAAAGGCACCTGACGACTAGTCTAAACAAACTTACACTTCTTGACAAAGTTGCCAACGTGTTTGATTTTCATTAACGCAGGGTTCCTGCATTCTTCAAAAAGGACGAATAAGGAATCAAGGATGCCTTCCCGGGAGAGAGGAGACATCTGCTGTTGAGTTACAAAGAGCGGCTTCCCCTGGAAAAAAAAAAGGAAGCAACAGCAGATGGAGTCTCAGACAACAATGAAAAGCCTCAAACCAATAACATATGTATAGAACTGATTATATATTATTCACTTAAAAATCACTACTTCAGAAATCAGACAAACAATGCAGAAGTGTGAGGTAAATGTATCAACTCACTATATCTGTCTGTAATAACTGCTACAGGTATTTCACCTGTACGCAAACCAATCCGTGAAAGATCATTAAAGTTCAAATCACAGCTTTCTAGAAACTATCTACACCCTACTGATGGCTCTGATCCGCCTGCCTTTTTCCTTGACATTGTACCGTGTGGGTTTTCTCACGGCACAAATAGTTTAAGCGGTCAGTATCAATATTAGCTCTAGAAGGAAAAGCTGCTGAACCTCCAGTGATCACATTAGCAGCTGGTTAGGTAAATCCATCTCAAGGCAAAACCCTCAGCTTCATCACCCATGGAAAAACTGCAGATTACAGGATACAGAATGCAATATTCCATCATCATGTGGGGAAATCCACTTCAGGCTTTAATATTACTGATGTATATAAACTGCCCCTCAGACTTTGTGCAAAGTAGATGCCCACTTTGAACTCCAACTAGTTATCCCTTTTTTTTACCCCTTCCTCCAAAGAACCACACACTGTTGTCAAACTGTTATCAAATGTTAAGAAGCTGAAGTGGCAGATAGGGAGAGCAGAGGAGAGAGAGAAAATTGTGCAGTTTCCATGATAAATATGAGCAAGATTAATACACCAGACACAGACACTAACCCCAGCTAATCCCAGGCCAGGCGCTCTTTACCTGGAAAAGCAGATTTAGCCGAGAAATTCGGCTGGCAATGGGCTCCATCGGTCCGGCCTCTGCCGGATTTCGGGCACCGCATTTAAACTTCAACATCTTTACAGGTTATCATGTGTAACAGATCACCTGAAAACAGAACGGGGACGTTCAAGCAGAGGTACTTGTACAGTGACGAGATAAAACAAGGGGATGAGAGCCTACAACATGAACAACGCTTTTATTTCCTCAGAAACAACATTTATGAGTCTGAACGCAGCCGCAGCGTCACCGCAAACTGTGTGCTGGGAAGGGCGGGAGAACGAACGGTGACAGCGCTGAGCCCCCGAAGGCGGCGGCCTCGGCGGCCTCGGCCCCCTCCTGCCCCCTCGGCGGCCGCGGCCTCGGCCCCCCTCTGGCCCCCTCTCGGCCCCTCTCGGCCCCTCTCGGCCCTCTCGGCCCCCTCGGCCCCAGTGTCCCATCACGCCCCCCCCGCTGCACTTTACCGCCATCCAGGTTTGAACGGAGCCAGGGGCGCGCCCCGCCTAGCATCACTTCCGGTGACGCGCGCCTGCCTCAGCCAATCGCCAGGCCGAGCTGGCCAGAAGCGCGGCGTGTCCGGAGGCGCGGCTGAGGCCGGTGGGGCGGACGGTGGCCGTTAAGGGCCGTGTCCGCCCGCACCCGCCCGCCTGCAGCGGGGAGCGGGGCCGGGCGCGACGGGACGGGACGGGACGGGACGGGACGGGACGGGGCTGCCCCCACCTCCGCGGAGGCCGCGCCGAGGGGCGGCCGCTGCCGGGCCGGGGTGGCGGTGGCTGCCGGGAGGTGCCGCCGGTGCGGGTCCCGTGAGGCGGCGCCGCTCGGCCCGCGGGCGAGCGCTGCTTTGGTTGAGTCCTCACTCCTTTGGCGGAGGTTAAAGCACAGAAAGGACTCATTGTTAATGGCTGGGGCCGGGGCCGGCCCAACCGTGGCTACGCGCCACAGCCGGCAGCAGCTAACCCCACGTGGGACAGGCAGGGGGGAAGTAGAGATGTGTTCGGAAGCCTTAAGCTTGCTTTCTGCAATACGTTTGACCTTTATGTCCCTTTGGATACATATGGCCGTGTTATTCATGCTCAGGGTAATTGGCTTTCAAGGGGAGCGGCGGTGAAACTCGGCATCCCCTCCCCGGTGCCTACGTGCCGTCCATCGGAATGGGCCGTGGAGTGCAGCATGACCTTGCTGAGCAGGGGATCCGTGCAGTGATGTCCGTGGGGAGCAGCAGCGCGAAGCACCGATGCGATCTGCGAACAGGCACAGCTCTGCAAAGCACGAGGGGCTATTCCCGAGGACAGGTCGCTGTTAGACGGCATCCTGGCAGGATTTAAAGCTGGGAACAGGAGGTAGGGGGTGGGGTTCCTTAAAAATAACCAGGTTGCTGTGTAGTGACATAAACCACCATCTTTTGCTATCCAGCAGTCAGTTTAATGACACTAACACTGGCTTGGCATCTCACTGATAAAGTAATGCACTGATGGATTTGTTATATTATGGCTTTATACAAATCATTTTATAGATCTGTGCTTCCTCCCACCTCTTCCAGTCCGCCCCTGGAACACTGACAGATTTTTGGTGTATTTCTTATCTCAAACTTCAGTATCTGTGTTCAGTTCAAGTTATTAAACCTGAAAGACTTTCTTAAATCTAATTTATTGCCCACTGTCTGCACTGCCAATTTGCTTTTTGGATTTCACTCAGGTCACTGTCATTGCCCATGTCTCATCCCCATCTGCATTGCACAGGAGAGATCACCTCTGAAACAGAAGGGGAAGAAAGCTTCCTTTTCATAAACTGGTCAGTTTTCAGGCTAGTGCATTTTAGTACAATACCACATCCTGCCTTGGTATTGAGAGCCCTGTTGTGCCTAAGGGTACTCTGTCCTAGGTTTTGGAGAAGTCTCATTGTCTGCCACCCAAACAACGAAAACTTCACCATCATAATAATAGAAAGGTTTGGGTTTGGAGGAATCTCAAAGATCATCTCATTCCGCCACCCCTGCCACAGGGCAGGGACACCTTCCACGGGCTCCAAGTCCCACTTCAGGCTTCTCTGCCTTTCCCCTTCTCCTGTGCACAAGTCATTAGGCCCCTCTTTTTTCTTAATTGCCAGAATTCCTGTTCTGTATCCACCTTTATGAAGCCAACTGGGAAATTACCACATCTGAACATTAGATCTGGAAAAGGGGGGAAGAGGAGGAGCTGGGTTCTCTGACAGCTCATTCCCATATTGTTCCCATTACCGTGTTCAAATAAGAAGGTAACACTTTCCCTTCAACAACATCAGCACTAGTGCCGGGCTCCCTCGGTACCCCAGATGTGACCAGCCAGGTGAGCTGCTTGGCTGAAAAGTCTGCCTTGGGGGGGAACTAGCCTCTCAACTGCCCAATGATAGTGTGAGTTCAGGTGCTAATTTTCATGTTTTATCACTTATTATTTAATAAATAAAGATTTCTTTACATACTGTTGAGTGCTTGCAAGCCAGGAAGCTGGCTGTTAAAAGCGTGGTTTGGGACAGATACAATTTTCCTCATAATTTAGGTGAGGGCTCACGTTAGATTAGTTCTGTTTAAGAAGGCCCTTAAACTCATATTTTGCTAGAAGCAGCCATGTGGTCGAAGACCACTTACTGGTTTTTCTTCTTTGTGTAAGAGACTCACATGAACAAGAATGTCTACCAGCAAAATTAAGTAGTAGCATAACAATACAGCTGCACCAGAATTGTTGTCAAACGTCAAGAAGCTGCAGTGGTAGATGGAGGGAGCAGAGGAGAAAGGGAAAAGCTGTGCAGTTTCCATGCTAAAACCTCAGTACCCATTTGTGGTATCTCAGGTAATAAATAAATACCTTTTCAGAAGAACATGTATTTTGTTTTCCTTTAAATGGCTGCTCTGAAGTCTTCAGAGTGAAAGCAGAAGTGATCTTCTTTTTCCAAGAGCATTCATAGCACACTAGTTCTTTGTAATGGTCAGATTACGTATCAGTCCTTGATCATGACAGTTAGTCCTGTGGATAAACTCACTTAACCTGAGGGATCAGCAGCAGACCTGCAATTGTACAAAACAAGGACTTATTCCCTGCTATTAAATTAATAGGTCATCCAAAAGCATAACAGGATAAATAGCTCTAAGATTTTCCCTAAACAGGTGCCAGTGTGATGCTCAACATGTTTTGACATCTTACCATGCACTGAATTGGTTACCATCTGTGTGGCATTTTTTTTGTAAGAGTAGAGGTTTCCCTTTATTTCCTTGGCCAAAATTCCCTTCCCTCATGCTGTTGGACAGTGCACCAAGGTGACTGTGTTCCAAAGATTGCTTCTCACTGTAACGTCCTTGCTCAGGGTCTATAGACACCAAGTTAATGGAAAAGGAAAAGATCAGGCATGCAGGTATGCCAGCTTTTTGCCAAGAACCCGGTACTTGGATTCTCATCCAAAATACCACTGCCATATTTTAATGGGCAGAAAGATGCCAGATCTCCCTTAACACCTTCTGGCTGTGAACTCCTGTATTTACAGCAGCATCACTCTTCAATGTCTTCATCTTTGGAGCAGCAAGATGCTCGTGACTGCTCCCAGGATGCTCACTTCCCAAGATTTACATATGGCTAGAAGGTGATTAAAAGGGCTTGTGCTATCACAAATCTAAGAGCTAACCATGACCAAAATTTTCCTACATGGAAACCTCTTCAGCATCTTTGTTTCCAAATGTTAATGCTGATTATTTGTGTACACTGGTAGCAGTTACCAACCGAGGCTTCCGTAGGATGTGGACCCCAGAAATAAATTCTTGATTTCAGTGATTCTTTTGTTGAATGTTCCAGATGGCCTTTACCATAGCTGACCTATATGCCCATGAAAACAAAAGATTAATGACCCCTTATGAGCTATATCCCTGTCTCTAACTCACCAGTATTTAAGAACTCTTGTAATAAACCAAGCTCCTGCACTGGATGATCTTTAAGGTCTCTCCAACTCAAACCATTCTGTCATTCTGTGTTTTTTCTCCCTAGCTGTAACTCTGGTTATAGCCGGTTACCACTTTCTGTATCAAAATTCAGGGTTGAACTTGGCTGACTTGAATGCTATCATAAACTCTTGCCAGTAGTAGCTCTCACCATCACTGAACAGGACCTAAATAATCTTTAGATCCTAGGCACACTTTTCCTACTTTCCTTTTCCAAATTATCCAATCTAGATAGAATAGTCATGCACACTACAGGGGGCAAAAACATTTGCACAGCACATCTTCAGGAATAACAGTTCTGGATGAGGGAGAAAGGTGTGAAAGCAAAGAGAAACAAGTGCTAGGAAAAGAATGATGCTGTCTTTCCTTGAGCAGTATTTTTCATTTCCTCCTCAGAGTTCCTGGAAGAAGACCACTCTGCAATCATTCTCCTAGAATAAGCACAAAGGAAATAAAACTTTAAAATACCTAAATGGCTGTTAGGTGTTTCTTCCATTGACTTCCACTAGAAGTTAGGTACAGAGCTACCTCTGATAATGTTCTTTAAGGTTATTTGGATTGAAATATTAAAGGCCTTTTTCATTTGTATTAGCAACCTAATAACAGTATTATATAAGTGCTGATGTTCACTGGGGTTTTTATACGTTGCTTTATATTTACAGAGGTAAAATCCATTAAAATAGTGGCTTGAATCAACATGGTAGCCTCCTTCGTAGATATGTGGCCATCATCTCTCATTTAAAAAACACAAACATATGATGCTCTTCAGACCTAATCCCAGTTCTGAGGATTCCTCATTCCAGCACACGCTGGTCAGTGCCTACCCAGGTTTTCTTACCAAACTCTCCTAACATACATCCAGATGTTGAATTTCTTCATAAGCCAAAACACAATTGCACTAAGTTTCTAAAGTGACCAAAATGAAATAGTAACTGAGTTGGGTCATAACATTTATCCTAAAACAAATCCCTCATGACTTTCTGGAGAAATAATTGATTAACTTTCAGATGCAGTGAAAAGCAATTGTTCTTTTACACATCTCAGCTTCAGGCTTCCTTTGTGCTATTGCAGGAACACCCCTGATTCCACCAAAATTGTTTTAGAGAAAGGAATTTATTAAACCTCGCGATCTGTCAAGACACATCAATATTGATGTGTTCACATTAACAGCAGCAGCTGAAAACTGAATTTGTCATGGAATTGTTAATGGGAATTACGTGTTGCAGAGCAATAAGTGACAGGGGCTTAATTAAAGCAAAACTGACAAAGTAGCTGAGTAACTGTAATAAATGTTTTGTTTTAAATGTAGCTAAAGAGCTGTTCGGATGTTTTCATTGCCATGGAGAGGCAGGCAGTGATGAACTCTGTGTCAGAAGATCAAGCCTAGAATGGGACAGGGGCAGTTTAGCATCTGGAAATTGCATGGAACAAAATACTCAACTATTCTGGAGGTTAGATATGGTAATCATGTGAATGATGGCCTTATCCAATTATAGTTTACCAAGATTTCAAAAGAAATATGGACTGAAAACCTTTATAGTGAAGACATCGAATTCTTTTGAGAGAACAATTCAAACATATTATTAGAATTTAATCTTATTTTGGTTCTAGGGAGAATGAATTCTGGATGCTCACAGGAGGACTTTCTTCCTTGCCTTAAATCAACAAATCCACTGGAAAGACACCCTTTAGTTTACTACAACAATGATTTGCTTGCTTGTGGGATGCTCGTAAGTGCTTCATTGCCATGTGCTGGAATCCCATTTAGAAACCTGGCATTCCCCAGCCTCCTGTAGGCTGAAGAGCATTGTGTATCCTGATTTGTGTGAAAGAATCTCTGACTCAATCCAGTCCGTGTGCTATATTTGGAAACTGGAAGTCTGACCATCATCAAGGGAAAGCGCCCCAAAAGATTCATTCTGTTTTAATATAAGTAATAGGCTCTTTGTTGATCTCTGCCTCTGATATCAGCCAGAAACTGGGATGTGCCAGACACATCTCCTGTGCGGATGAGTGTCAGAGCCATTTCTACCCATAAAGCTCTTTGGCTGACTTCCAGAAAGGTGTAAGAATCTGATTTAAGAGTTAGCAAGATGGTGTTGAAAGAAAGATACTTGTATGTCACTAATACTGTTGTGATTCTGGGGAGAACAGGTCTAGTTTTGTTAGGGAGTTTTCTGGAATAAGTAAGGTGAGATGAGAAATTGCAGGCAGCCACGTGGGGAGGGAAGCATCACTCAATCACTTTTCCGCTGGAGTGGAAAACATCCCCCTTTTTGAAACAGGAATGTTTGTTCGTTTGGTTTGGGGTTTAGTCTGCTGGGGTTTTTTGAACAGGTCAGTTCAACGCCAATTGCAAACTCCAGTTCAGTTGGGAAGAGCCTGCTCGTACCAAATCCACACATTGAGGCCATTGCCCCTGTTGTTGCTGTAGAAGTCATTGGGAAATAAAAGGTGCTTTCCTGCAGCCTGGTGTTGGCTGTAGCTACAACGTACTGCAGAGATCCAAGATTTGTTATCTACAAGCAAAATAAAACCACACGTTCTTGCATCCAGTTTAGTAAAACAAATACTGTCAGGCTGAAGCATCAAAAGTGAGTATTAATATAAAGATGCAGAGGTAGACTTGGCTTCCTCATGTGGCTGAACTTGAAAGAAATTCTGTTGCCTTTTGAAGATTTATGCCAATAATTCCAGTAAACAGTAATCTGTGCACCGCAGCCTTAGAGTCATTGTGGCAAGAATGAATAGGGTAGAAAAGAACAATAGTAGCACTTTGTTCAGAGTATAAATAAAGGCATCAGATGAGGCAATGACAGCCTTGATGTAGAAGGACTCTTACAGGTAAGACTGAAAGAAATTTAGATGTGATTGCCTGTCTATTTTCTAATTTGGAATCACGATTTTGGTACTTTACAGATTTAAGATGTTCTTGCTCTGAGTGGGTGTGTTCATTCCTGCCTTGAAGAACTCAGCAATGACAGCCTACATGTTACTTTATTTAATTCTTCTAGAATTAGTTCTATACTCTTTGCTTGGAGGCCAAGAAATATTTTACAGTGACTATTGTGGGATTCTGATTTTTAAACAGCTTTGCCATGGTAAGAATTGTGATGAATAAGTGATTAAGAGGTAACACTGACAAGCAGTGAAGTAACTTCATGTTCATACAGGAACTGAGTGACAATTTCTGGCTGCTTTGGAGGTCTCTGCACGGTCAAATCACACTTTTTGGAGCACTGTTTACCATTCCTGATGGGGACTGGCCTGGCTCATGTCATTTCGTTACACTTTTGAATTTCCCTTGCCACCTGGAAGAGAAGGCTACAAACCCAGTATGTACTTCCTCAAACAAACACACTCACACACACACAAAAGCGTGGTGGGAGGCTGTTGCAGTGATGCAATGTTCCTGGTCTGCCAGTGAATTGCATTTAGCTATTTTTAGCCACGGGCTGGATACTAAAATACAAGTCTTGAAAGAGGAATGGAAACTCCATGCAAAAGAGAATGAACATTTCCTGCAAAAAAAGGGTTAAGGCTACATTCCTTCTTTCTTTCCTTTTTTTTCGCCATGTTTTTAAAGTACTGCAGATGGATTTAAAGTTTTAAATTGCTTTTTAATAAAAGATGTGATTCTGCTGTTTCACATTCCTCTACAATTGAATGAATTACATAAGTACCAAAGTAGAATATTTTTCTCCTTTCTGTTCATCCCAGCACTCTGCTCTTCAGTTTTCTTCAGAGCAATGAGTCTTGTGCATTGATTTCCTGAAATTCTGAAATGGATCAGATGCAGCATTCATTTAATTGTGCCAGTGGGTGAAAACAGCTCATAGCAATTACTTTCTTGGAAACAAAGGTAGAGGTGCAGACCTGTTGGGGTATTACAATTCTTAAGCCTTTTAAACATGAAGCAGAAAGTAGTCCACTTTTCATATCAAGCAATTATTAAGAAAAGCCTCATAGCCAACCTCAAAATGACAAAAAACAAACCCACAACACTCTATGCTCAGTAGTTATTTGTTAACACCTTTTCTAAAGCAGAACACAGCTACCACTTAAAATCCTCCAGAAAACAACAGCAAAAAACAGCAGAGGAGCTTGGGTTCTTCATCAACTCAATCCATCATGAACACATATTAGGAAATAAAGATTTTTACATTTCAGAATACAGGATGCTGGAATAAAAGAGTATTTGCACAGGTGCGCTACATAGTTTGTTGCACTTCTGTCTATATTCTCCTGGGTTTCATTCTGATGCTTTTCAGTACCTCAGAAAGCATCAGAAGATAATATATCATCTAGTTCCTGTGACTAAGAAAAGCTATTTTCCTCTTGAAAAGAGTTCTTTAAATCCTACTCGCTTTCTGTTTTGCCAAGCTGGGATTCTTCAGCACTAAACTGCACCAGAGGCACAGACAGGCATTGCTGGCAGTGCTGTTCAGCAGCTGTGTAGTCTGCTAAAGGACGGCTATTCTAGAACCAGACTTCCCACTTATATGTAGCCTCTTGGGGCAAAAATGCCATCTGGACATTCAAAAAGATCCAATCAATGGGCCGATGTATATATACAAGGTATTTATAAAGGATGAAGGTGCAGGAACAGCCTGTCTCACCACCCTGTCATCAACCACCCAGCTGCGGTACGAGCAAAAGGACACACAACTCCCACAGCATGAATCGGGAGTACCAACACATCAGAATATGGCAACTGCGAAATAACATCTTCCTTTTCATCCCTGACAAGTCTTTTGGAAGGGGCTCTTTCTGCCCAAGCTGCACGTAAATTGTAGGTTGTTAGAAGATTGATGCTTTCTCTGTACAGTGCTTCACACCAAAGCCACAAGACTGCAGGACTTGAATCGTAAAGCATAAAATAATCAATGAGCCTGGGCAGGTTGTGAGGCTCAGGGACGGATTTTCAGTGCTTATATGGCTGTATTTTAATTCAGGCAAAAATAGTTAATACCGCGCTTGCATGCAAGAAGGAGTCATCTGCTTCTTATCTAATGTGTAATTCAATAATTCCTATAATTGATCTTCATTGACAGTTGATGCAAGCTTCCTCACCCACACTGCACATATTGTGCTTCCTGACAGGATTCCCAACATAGACTATGATATTTCAACAGAGGAAGCTTGTTAAATCAGGTCAAACAAAATAAAGAATCTGAAGCTGCCACAAGTCCCTGCAGCTGTTTGTCTTTTCGCCCCTTTCTCCCCCAAAAAAGCATCCTAACTATTGGTATTTTTGTAATGGGCTAAAAATACAAAAACCAGTTTTGGTAAATGTTGATAGGCTTCAGAATTAAAGAATATCATATTTCTTTCCCTAGATGCTGGACTATTACTGTTGATGAGGCAGAACTGCCAGGCTTTACTGCTTCCACGTGGTTTGATTTTCCCTGCAAGTGCCATATGTATTCTAATGATCTGCTGAATGAAACCGAATCCTAAATGGGTTCCCAACTGATGAGACACTATTTCTTTGAAAGGCCAATGAAGGACATTTTCTGTCATAGACAAAGCAACACAAACCTGATGGAGACGATAATGGGTCTTCAGGTGTCTGAAAGTCTGATATGTCATTTCAGAGAAACACAAACAATAGATGCATTTCCATTTACAATTATTGTAAATAAAGAGGAACATAATGGTTCTGTTTTATAAAGACAATAACTTGCCCAGCCAGCATTCTCCAACTATTTCAAATTACTCTTCTTCTCCAAAGAACTGAGATACAAGAGGAGTTTAACAGACTGATGACTAACAGATATAGTTAATAGCAGCAGAAAGCCAGACAAAGTTAAATAGAAGCATTCTAAACTACTAGACACAAAAGGCTGAAAGATCGTTTCCGGGGCACATGTTAGCACAGGGGAACCACTGGTTTCATTTTCTGTAAACACAAATAAAACCCCAGCTTTTCAAACAAAGCATTATTTGAAGCTCAGAGCAAGGCACTTTTCCAAATCCATAGATTTCTTTATTAGAGACTGTCCTGGGTTCAGCAGTAGCAGTCATTTTTCTCCTTCTTAGTTGCTGGAGCAGTGCTGTGTTTTTGACTTTCAGCCTGGGAACAGCGCTGATAACACCGATGTTTTCAGTTGGTGCTCAGTAATGTTTACTCTGACCAAGGACTTCTCAGTCTCATGCTGTACCAGTGAGGAGGGGCACGGGAAGCCAAGAGGAAGCAGAGACACCTGACCCAAACTAGCTACAGGGGTATTCCACACCACAGCACATCATGCCAGTATAGAAACTGCGGGAGGTACCCGGGAGGCCCAGATCGCTGCTCAGCTCGGGCTGGGTATCGGTCAGTGGGTGGTGAGCAATTGCATTGTGCATCGCTTGTGTTTATTGTTTGCTTTTCCTTTTCTCCTTCTAGTTTCATATTCTCTCCCCTTGTTATTCCCCTTGTCATTATTCTTGGTGGTAGCAGTAGTGGTTTTGTGCTCTACCTTAGTTACCGGACTGTTCTTATCTCTACCATGGGATTTACACTCTTTCGATTCTCCTCCCCATCTGTCCGGGAGTTGGGGGGTAAAGAGGAGAAGTGAGCGAGCGGCTGCATGGTTCTGGTTACTGGTTGGGCTTAAACCATGACACAGATTTGCCTTCCAATGGTAAGAACTAATTCTGCAGCAGTTGAGGAAATGGTTCCCATAAATAAAATAGCCTCCTTCACCCACCAGCCTTTTCCCCAATTGGCTGAGGCAGACTCTCAGCCTAACCACCAACTGTGCTGCTGAGCCAATTCCCAAATTCTGATGGCTACAGCACTTCAGGTTACTTCTGCTACACCTTAGGGATCTAGTAAGTCACCAGGAGAAAAAGGGAAGGAACCAAGGTTGGCACATGTGCAGACACAATAAAAATCACAGTAGCGTGCTCTTACCGTTCATGCCTACAGCAAGGTCCTAGGGAGGCTCCTGCACAGGAGAAGGATGTTGGTGTCCTCCAAAGAATAAAACAGTATTTCATGAGCTTTGCAGATGTATTGTTTCATGTGGAAGCATCTTCTTTTTCCAACAGAGTAACTTCTGAAACAACAAAACCACTTGAAGGGCAAACCCACAAATACTTCATTTTTTTGTATATAGGTTACCCTTTTGGGGTTAAAAAATGGAGTAAAATTGACCCAGTGGATATCTTACCTGTCGCTGACACTGAATAGCATAAAACTGACCCAGGGAATAGCCAGAATTACCAGCTCTGGGCCAGACTATGTGGCACAGGGAAGCCATATAGCCTCTTTCAGAGGACACTCAATAATGCCTTAAAAGATCGTTACTTCCCTCCCTTTGGGCCTTTGCTGAAATTTCTTCATTTAAACATACGTTTGGTGCAGCAACATTCATCTCTGAATCAAAACAGTGAGGGGAAATACAAACATGAATTAAGTTCTTGCCATAAAGCTATATCCGACACTAACCCAAAAAAGGATGATTAAAATAGGCAAAATTTATATTCATTTAAACTAAGATGTTCTTTTCATAGTAAAGTGTTTCTGAAAGAAACCGGATACCCAAGTACGTGGGGAGATGATGCAAGCTAGCCCACAGCACTGGAATAATGCATGCAAGAAGGCTTCCTGCCCAACAAGGTTGATTCCCTGTAGTTCAAAAGATCTTGTCAGGCAAAGGTCTAAAAGCTTTATAAACCAATCTGATCTCCACGAGAGAAGAGAATCACAGTCCAAAGCACGACAGGTATGAAACGGCAATCAGCCAAAGCAAGCTCTGCTGGAGAGCCTGAACTGCTGTAGAGTTTTATCATAGCCTCTGCATCGAAGAGAGCAAAATATGCTCATGATCTCTATACCCCTTTACAACAGCACATCAAAGTGTTCATCAATCCCAATGAATCACATTTGGCTTTATTGTTTGTCACCTCTCTCCTTTGTCATGTTTCAGGTCACGTTGCTTTCGCACACTCCATGGGAGACACTGTGTACTTAGACCAAGGCTGCACTAAGCGTTCGTAAATGTCATTCCCGATGGGATGGAGCTTGCACAGAATCTATAAAGCAAAACTTAAAAGTTAAAATGAGAAACAAGAATAGAAGATACTTTATTAAGGTAATGTTCATATCCATATTTCACCCCCACATAGATCATGTGTGGGTGAATATTAAACAGTTAATGCTGAATATGTGAGTGATGAATATGATCTATGCACTGCCTAAAATGTCTAGAAGTATGCAGAGAAATCGTATAGGAAAGGCAAAACTAAAAGAGAAAGGAAACTGTTAATCTTACGGTTTATTTTCAGGTCATATATTGAATGAAGGTTTGGCTTTTCCGTAGAACACCCACACCCATGCAGCAGAACAAAGACTGTGATGAATGTGATACCCAGAGTATCACAACTTTCTCCATGGTTGGTTTTTTTTTGCTATAATGTAGTTAGTTAATTAGATCTCCTCTAATCAGTCACTGAGTTACTGCTTCAAAAGGCACTATGGTATGAGAGTGCCTCGCAGCACTGAGACACTTTGATTTTTCTGTACCAACACATTTACAGCTCATGTGAATTAGGTCCTCCAGTAGGAATAAAGAAATACTTTGTCTTTTTTAAATTACAAGCACAATTTCTCTCACAATTTAAAAACTGACCAGTAAAATTACTGTAATATGGATTCATTCTCTCCCCTTCTCCTTTCTGGTATCTAAGGCTAACCACTTTCATGCTTTCCATGTGTCATGCTTTGATCCCAAGCTCTTTGCAGCTGCAACCTTCTCTCTTGCTCATGTTTTATTCAGCTTTTTCACTACCATTGTCATCACTCATCTGTGACTTCAGCTGTGTTATAGCATCTCCTTCCTTGGTCCTCAAGAGTCTGTCTCAAAAACCAAAGAAGTGTGGTCATTAGAGGAAGACACTAACAGGATCTCTTTTGTTTTCCTCTTGTGACTTGGCTCTTCAAGAGAAATTGAGATGTAAGGGCTAAGACTGTAGGTTGCAACTTCAGCATCGGACTCGTATGTGACCTGGCATTGGGACCTGTTGGCCAGTTACTGCCAACTTCTCATCTCTAGTCTTCTCTTCATCCCTCTGTGACAGGGGAACAGTGATCACAGGACAGTGTTACCCCAAGATGCACCTCATTATAGTTCCTACAAGGATCTCTGGGCTCCTTGGGAAGCAGACACTACAGGAAGAAATGGTGTGCAGGTTTAGGAAAGTCTGGTTGTGCTGCCTGTCCAGAAGCAGATGACATCGCATGTTTAATGTCAAGGGATCTTTGCATAGTGCTGTACAGAGTTCTTCTCCTAGCAGTAGAGCAGACAAAAAAGTTTCCAAAGTCATGCGTCTGTTAGTGATACAAGTCCCCAAACAGGGGGAAAAGAGGCATTAATCTTCTTGAGCAATATAAACGATGGAAAATAATTTACTTTTTAATCCTGAAGAAAGGCATTTGCCAGAAGGAGAGCTGAAGCACAGTATAGGAAGTTCTGCAATTGTCTTTCCAGCAGGTTAGTGCAGCCTGCAGGTAATTAAACAGAAACCAATACCCATGATTCAGCAGTCTGTCTTAGCTATTATTTGGCAGTTCTTTTTCTCTTGAAAATTCTAATACATAAATATGAGCTTAAAATGGAAAGGCCTCGTTACAAGTTTCATTTCATTGTGAATTGTCCTCATACAGCAGTATGCAACCACATTTATAACAAAACCCCACCAAACAAATCTCTTTTACTGCCAGCTGAAGCCGATGGGCACTCTCGCATCACCAAGCGTGCTGGTCTGAATGTGAATGTGCTCCCTGCTACGTGGGCAGCAGACCCCAGGGAGATGAGACACCAGTCTGGCAGCTCTCCATCCTGTGAAGCAGAAAGGTGCTGACAAACTGGAGGGGATTTAGAAACCAGAAACTTCGAGAAGAAGATGCAGGATTTTCATCAGTCTGGAGAGATTAAGCCCTGGGTATTTTTATAGCAAGGTTGGTCACAACCCCCACATTAAACCCCACTACTCAGGGAAACAGTTTCTCATCTGGAAGCTCTCTTCCTAATGCTTGCAGTGTTCCCTATGGCCCAGGGCAGCAGAGGAAAGACACATTTCCAGGTGCCCTCCAGAGCCGAAAGGAGGAGAGGTTCCTGCTCTGAACCACCACACAGAGCCACTTTTCCTGGGGCCCAGGCTGATGTCCCTGTGTGGCCCCTGTCCTGTGGTATTCACAGATGCTTCACATTCCAAAAGCTGTTTCAGGAGGAATGTGCATTTTCAATAAAAGCCACTTGGACTTCTCCAACTTAAATATTAAGAAGTTTTGTTACTTCTTTCGTTCCTTTTTTAATGTTGGCTTCTTTCTGAACACCCATTTCATCTGGTTTTCATGAGCTAGTGTTTAGTAAATGCTATGAAGCAATGTAGTATCTGCTCACTATTAAGAAGCAATACCTGGCTTTGCCAGCTTGAACTGATATGGGCAAGGTGAAAAACAGGAACGTTTCCAAGTATGATCCTGTTACCAGAACACACACTGATAGACATCTGTCCCTGTCTGCCCCTGCCTGGCTCTGCATCTGGATGCCAAAAAGATCAGGCCTTTAAGTTCAGGCTTAGGATGAATGTGTATAAGGTAACAATGCTTTTTTTAGTATCTAAACTGTTTAAAAGAAACAGAGGTAAAAAAAACACAGTTTGAAAGCATGAAAAGGAGAAGGATACAGGGGAATAGCACTGATTAACTCTTGGTAATACAGGGTCCCTCAGCCATGCAGGATGAGCTTCAGCTAACCTAGAGCAACTGAATTACTTCTGTTCAATGCATTTCCACCTACATGTTTATCGTAGGTCATGCTCTTGAAACATGCTGAAGAAGCAGCTCTGAGGATGAAATGCTGCTCCTCCCGCAGGTAACGGCTGCTGCAAAAGCTTTCTGAAAGCTTTTGTGCTGCACATATCAGGATGCCTCCAACAGGGCAGGATTGTCAAGCTCCACATTGGGCAACACGGTCTAGGGTGAGGCATCTCTGGCCATGACAAGGGGGTTGAACTGGATGATCTTAAGGTCCTTTCCAACCCGAACCATTCTATGATTCTATGATGCGACAGTTCAGGCTCTGTGCTTTTTTCCAAGTGCTTGGGGTTAGTAAATAAGGGGATTCCTTTGCACCAGTTGAAAGCATAGATTTTGTCTGGACAAAATACCCCAAACCAAAAACCACGCAAGGCTGGCCATTCCCTTATTTGAAGGCAAAACCAATAGCAGTAGATGGGAAGGAAAGTGTTACACACACAGCCTCTCTGAAATGTTCAAGTGATTGAAGAAAAGCAAGAGGTTCTTTTATCAGATTGATAATGTCTTGCATTGTCCAGGCCCCCATAAATCTTGGTCTCGAAGGCAAAAGGACCCATCCTTCCTGCCACAGCCACATGCAGCATTGACCAGCACACAGCCAGGACAAGGAGTTTGGAGCTCACGAGCCCTGCAGATGGAACACACAAATGTTCTCCCAGTCTGGCAAGGTTTGGGGGGGGGGGGGGCGGTGTCACCTAAACACAGGCAGGAACAAGCTCAGCTTCAGTTGTGCATATCCACTGGTCACACATTCTCTAATGAGAGACAACATCTGACAACAACTGCTGGGATTTGCAAAGGAGTTATTGGGCCCTAAGGATTAGTCATCACACAAATAAATATAGAGCTAATTAAAACCTGGTTATCCTGTGCTTTCAACTTCCAAACTTTCTTCCCAGGAAGTGAATCAGGCCTCTCCTCAGATCCTTTATAGAATACCAGTTCCCATAACAACGTAACTGCTCAGTGAAGCAAAAATACCTGGCAGAGTTGCCATGATATCATTGACCACCACAGTGAGTGAAGGAGACAGCATTAAAGCCAAGATTGCTTCATGTCAACATGGTCACTTACAGCCCAACAAGGCTACATCAAAGACCATCATTCCTAATTACAAAGTGCAAGATATCCATAAGAAGCAGATAGTGATACTGAACAAATATTTTTCCCCTAAAACAAACCACAGAGTCATGTCCAATCATTTAATGGCTGAAGAACTCCATGGCCAACACCATGACAGGTAATTTTAGGACCAAATGGTTTCCTATAAGGAAACACAACAAGAACATCTCACTAAGTTTGTGTCTTCATATGAGCAAAGACACAGGCTACTTTTTCCTTTTCAATAGGAGTGGCTGTTCCACAAAGACTTTGTCAAACATTGTCATGTTATGAGATTCAAAAGCGAGTAACTCACACCCACTGCTGAAAACACCTACTTCATTAAATAGCAACCCCAGCCCTAGTCTAGATGTGGATCTGCATTTACCCATGGAGCCATTACATCTTTATTCCTTCTGTGGACAGCAGCACGTGTCTGTAACAGGATGCTGAAGGCACATGGTGGCAATCCCTGCAGCTGGCACAAGAGTATGGGAGGACATGAGTCCTCCTGGGGTAAGTGTTGGAAGATGTCCCATTAAGAGGGTCTCATGTCCAGAGTCTACCTGGATCATGGTATGTCAAGGAGTCCTGAGTACAAAACAGCAGGTACAGGTGGTCAGAGCCATGTGTAAAACAAAGTCAAACTGCTGGTGTGGTACCCCAAACAAGCCAGCTGCACTGCAATATCGTCCATGCAACTCCACTAGCTCCAGAGGAGTTCTGCTTGTCCCCAGCACTACCAACTTTGTTCTGAAGAGACCATTACAGCATGCTTCCTAACATCACACCTCAAAGTGATTAAAAGCTGTAATACAAAGTATTTATGACTCTAACTCATAGATGTCTCAGCATGATGCTTATACGTGCCATATACCAAGTCAAAACTGTTACTCTATTATTTTCCCTTTCACGCTTTGCTCCTTGCAGGCAGGCAGTGAGGTAAGCACAGTGTGGTGTTGGCTCTGTCTCTAGGCAGTCCTGAGTTACTCAGGCCATGCTCAATCCCCTTAGCAGTCAAGGGATTTTTACCCTGACTCTGATTATGAGTCACCTTGGTGGAAAACTGCTGCTTCTGCTCTGACATAATATTGATGGCCTTGGGAAACAACAAACTTGCCAGAAACTCAGTGGGGACCGTGAGTCTTGGGAAGATTCAGGATGATCTTTATTTTACTACAGGTTGCTTGGCTAACACTCACAACCCCTTTCTTTTCCCTTCTACTCAACCAGAAATTTCTGTTCTCTTCTCCCTTACCAACCTCTGCAAATATACTTTCCCATCTTTATTTCCTCTACCCAGCCCCAGGTAAAACCTGGGCACACTCATACCAGATAGCTTTGGACATTACAGAAGCAAAGAGAGAGAAGGTCACACATGAGCCTTCTCTCTGGCTTTGCAGTTCTGGGCTGCTTCAAAAGCAAGACACGTATTGCCTTTAATTATTCAGTTAGGTAACTGCAAACTCTGAGCAAACCCTCTTAGGCTGCCTACACCTCTTGCTGCCCATCTTGCAGCAGGAGGAGGCTCTGGTACACTGAAACACCTCAGCATGAAGGTACACAAACAACCAGAATGAACTAAAGCGTTTGTCAGAAATAAAGTGCAGTAGAGCAAAGAGGAAAATAAAGCAATTAATCGTTCAAAAGTGGGGAAGAGAGTGCACAGCAAAAGAAACCTGAGAGCTTGTGCCACCTCCCTTGGAAGGTCGGCCCACTGACAGGAAGATTAAGGGTGCTGATGGCAATTCCTCTCTTACCACAGTTACCTTTAAAAGCACGGGACAATAATCTGCTTTTACATGTCTGGCTGTGGCTTTCCCACAACACATCTTTTTCTCCCCTTACTCCAAATTAAACAGGATGATCCCATGCAGTGCTTGTTTTTCGAGTGCTGCTCTCAGCACTGATTAAAGCACCTGGACATTTATTGGATTTACGGCTTCTCTGATGTGTGAAGAATGTTTTGTCCTGCTTAACTCGTACAGTCCTACATATGCCAGTATTTGTTGGTGTAACCAGGAAAGGTCCAGACCCTCTGCTGCACTCCCTTTGCCAAGAGACTAAGGGCTGAAGTCCCTGGAAGGCAGAATACTCATTTCAAAGCACCCGTTTTAACAATACACTTGACACTGGGCTTTAAGAGCCTGCAGCTTAGAGCTCACCTCTCCTTGATCCTCTGGGAAGGACAATACACAGTGCCATAACCACAGCTTAAGCTGGATTGCTTGTTTCAGCGGCCCTCAACGGCCTCCTGGAGTTAAATTCTCCAGCCATCCCTATGGTTTGTTGACTGAATTTGGTAGCCATGGGATGGGGAAAAACAACAAGAGGGAGAGAAAGGAAGAAGGGGAAATCAGTGACAGAGCCAGTGCTGTCCTTTTTCCACATGCAGGGTAGAACTTTTTTACTTGCTTTTCTTTTACAGCCCTGTAAGTTTTCCACCCGAGCAAGAGAAGAATGGACTACTGCTCTTACAGGCAACCTGACATTGCTCTCTTATACCAATGCTTTCTTTTCATCTTGTTTCCTAATACCACAGAGAAGGCCCTCATGGGTCCTGGACAAGGGGACAGGTTTGTGTTTGTGATGACCTCACTTGCGTTCGTACTTGCTCTCCGTTCTCTGCGCTTGAATCAGTTTGGCCTGTTTGCATTTTCAGAAAGGGCCATTCCCTGTGGCGGTTTCCCTGCTGGAAGACAGTTTGTGCAGTACACACAGGAACCTTCTGTGCTGTAAAAGCACCAGCTCCTGAAATGCTTGATCCGTATCTCCACAAGAAATACTCCCTATTTGCAGTTCTTAGCACCTGAGGAGTGAAGTCTCAATTCAGTGCAATTAAAAACACCCAGCTCCTGCTTGACTCACTTCACTCATTCTTCTTTGTTCTAGGCTGAGGTTCTCCAAAGGACATAACCAGGCCTAGCTAAGGGAAGAAGAGCAAAAACAGGACAGCAATTGTCCCAGCTCTCAGCAGAAATACATTTTAGGATCCTAAGAGATAATGCCACCATATAGCTGTGAAGAAACCGCACTGTTGTGTTCTTAATAGTTTGCCATGGATATTTGACTGGGATAAAACATACAAGATAAATCCGTTTTAAAAATCAGTAACCTAACACCTTTCTAAAGAGGCAAATAAATAACTACATTCAAAGGACAGTAGATTTTAAGTGGAAGTCAGTAACAGGTGGTGCTGCAAACGAAGCTTTAACCCAAGGTACTCTGGATAACACTTCTGTTTTGCAATTTATAGGCCCCAAATGAATATTAAACTTGTCGAGATGCCTGCCTGAGATGGTGGCATATCTACACTCTATAGCACTGATTTATATGTGCTTTTTCTCTCCATCCAAGCAATAGCGTTTTGTCCATCCCTATCCTAATAGCTCCAGCTATGGGTTTTGTTTCTGGCTTGTTTGGGGGATTAAAACCATCTCAGGATAATCTCTTTTTGGTTCATACACTGGAAGAAGCATTAGAAATGAAAATTACTGCCACAATGGATTTCATGAATCACACCAGAAGGTTGGTTTGCTGTAGGAGACGCTTCCAGCAGAAGGTGCTCCCAATCAGTTTAAATATTAAACGTCTTCCTGTGTTTAAATAGCAATGGTCAAACCTGCGAAAGCACACAGAGCACAGGGGATTCTTTTAAAAGGGCCAATACTGCTCAAATCATCTCGCCTTATGGCAAGTCCCACCGCCAGCAATGGAAGTGTCAGTTGATAGCAAAGACAAAAGGTCTGGCAAAACGGGTGCCTGGGGGAATTGCTGTGAGATAAAGAAGGTGTCACCTCTGGGTCACAGTTAGAACAGTCAATAGCTCACTTGCTGGGGCGGGTGCTGGCAGGCAGCATGGCACGAGGTACCAGGTCTCCGCCTGGTCTTTGGACAGCAGGTGCTCGCCCGACAGAAAGCAGCCCCAGCACTAACTGACGCTGCCAGGAACAGGGCCAAGTATCCACAAGCCCCGCTAGCAGGGATGTCGGGGGGTACCCCACAACAGGCTGAGTCCCAGTGGCAGATGGCCAGAGGGAACTTTGCATTCCCACAATCCATGCTCTAACCGTTATGAACAATCAGCAGCTCTCCAGGGCCCTGGATCTGAAGCGAGGCAGGAGCCAGCTCTCCTAGAAAAATGCATCAGCCATCAACTGCTCCAGCCAAAAACATCCTTGGATTGATGCGTTGGGGCAACTGCATACGCATTAACGTGGTCTAAGTGGATCCTCTGTAGGAGGAAGGAAAGCAAGCCCCACGGAAACAGGGTCCAAAGAGAGAAGCTGTCAAAGTCATCATTTATTCCTGCAGAACTCACAAGTCAAAAGAACAGGTTTCCTTAAAAATGCTTTTGTTCAATGACTGCTAAAGCCTCGCTTGAAATTGAGGACACGTCACAATACACAGCTTTACCCTGCCTTACTCCACCTCAGCTTCCCTCCCGTGCCAGAAAACTAAAGCGATGCCGGGATCTAAGGGGGGAGAAAGTCAACAAAACCAAAACTGAAAAAACCACCAGGTCCTGTCCCCGGTAGAGTCTCCTCCCGAGGAGAAAAGTGCAATGCGCAGAACTACAGCTCCCAACGTTCCCTAAGGCTCCTTTCAAGGCAATTTTTACCCGGGAACATCCTAAACAATCTGAAATTGCACGTAAACCCCGGTGGTGGTTGGAAGCTGTAGTCGGCTCTCCAGGGGAGAACTACTGAGCAGAAAGATCCTGAGAGCCGCCCAAAAGAGCCGGGCCAGAGATGTGGAGGAGCAGGCGGCAAGGGGGAGAGAAGCGCTGTGCTCGCTCGGGGGTGCCGGGCGCCCTGCTCAGGACACCCCCACGTTCTGGGGGGCACTTGTGGCCTGCGGCACGAACCGGGGCACCCGGCGCGGCGGCCTCGGTGCGCAGCACGAAGCGGACCCTCACCCGCGCGAGCCGCGCGCTCCACGAGCGCGGTGCGCGGGCGCTGCCGCCGGCGGAGCCCGGCGCCGGGGGGCGGGGGCCGGGGGCGGCGGCGCTCCCCGCCCAGCAGCCGCAGCCGCGGGCCGGGCGCGGGGGGCGCAGCGGAGCGGCGGCGGCGGCGGCGCGCAGGGCCATGTCGGCGCCGTGCCTGCGCCTGCCCGCCGCCGGGTCAGCACCGGCGGAGGCGGACAGCGCCGGCGGCATGGAGCCGCCCGGCGCCGCCGGGGCCGCCACCCTGGAGCTGGCCCTGGAGGAGGAGCTGGCGCTGCTGGCCGCCGCCGGGGAGCCGCCGGAGCCGCCGCCCGCCGCCGCTGCCCGCGACCCCGAGCTGCTCTCGCTGATCCGGCAGAAGGAGAAGGACCTGGTGCTGGCGGCGCGGCTGGGCAAAGCGCTGCTGGAGCGCAACCAGGACATGAGCCGCCAGTACGAGAGGATGCACAAGGAGCTCACCGACAAGCTGGAGGTGAGGCCCCGCCGCCCTCCCTTCCACCCCCGGCCCGCAGCGCTGCGCAGGGGCCCCCGCGTCAGGGCCGCGGCCCCCGAGGTCTCCACCGGTGGAGCGCGGCCCCTTCCCCGACAAACCCCAGGGGCCGCAGGCAGGCGCGGAGCTCCCTGCGGCCGGGACGGGGAAGAAAGGGTCTAAGAAAAGAGCTCTTTAGGCCCGGGGGGGGGGGTGCAAATCTGCTATTGTGCCCCCTCCCCGGCTGCGAGCTGGCAGATCGGCCTAGGCACGGGCTGCAGCACCCTGCTCCGAGAGGCGCCTGCGGGTGCTGTTTTGCCCCAGGTGCTCCCCGGGCGAGGAGATGTGCGCGGTGCGCAGTGCTCGGCTCACCTCGTCACGGAAATGCCTCGGAAGTTAAATTTGCACAGCAAGTACCAGGTTACAGAGCGTATGCAACCCTTGTGCTTAAGCTGTTGCAGCTAAGGTATTAGGCATGGCAGCAGATAAGCCCTAATGATACGTCTCTGTTAGCTGGCTGCTCTGAAAAATGCCTACATGTATCTAGAGAGAGCTGTTTGCCAGGAACTCAGTGGATTGAGCTATTTATTGATTTTTGAGGATAAAATAGAGCTATTACAAAGAAAAAGACTTGTGCAAGCAGCCTCCTTTGGAACAACTCTCTTGCACAACGATGTAAGAGAGCCACTATTACCCCCACTCTTTTTCTCAGAGATGCTCTTGAAAATGCCTTCTAGAAAGCAGTTCTGTGCAAAAATCAATGAACAGTGGTGGATGGAGAGATACTCAGAGAGCAAGAAACTCCCCTATTGAGGACAGCACTTTGCCCTATCATCACTATATGCAAAGAAACCCTCTCCAGCTCTGCAGCTGGGGTGAGGGCAGGTGAGTGGAGAGGCTGCTGGGAGAGGAAGAGATGGGAGGGATCATTCAGCACATCTGGGCTGGTTTAGCCTCCCTCTGTGCCCCACTGCCCTGTTCTGGTTTCTCCATCACAAGAGAATGAACTTGATGCTCTTCCTCTCCCTCTAACTCCAGCCTTTGCGATGGCCCTTTAGCAGAGCCATATATAGTGCAGATTTTCTTTTGCAGTAAAAGACTGAAGTGATTTTTAGATGATTGACAAGTCTTACGGTGGCTTCTAAATCACATTGAGTATGTCTGGGGAAGTTGGCTGCAGTGCTGCTCCTCAGCAGGCTGAAGTTCCATCTTCCATTTAGAGAAGGCCCTGGATCTTTCTAAACGTTGCCTAGCAGTGAAGGAGGCAGAGCTGTAAAGAGACAGCACTTCCAGTGCACCGCTGAAAGTGAAACTGTGGCTGTTCCAGCCACACTAAGGCTACAAAGAGTGGCTGTCATGGGCCTGGTGCTGGGAGCTGCTGCCTACTTAACTACATTAGCAATATTTATAATACTCATTGCTCTTGTTTGCAGGGGGTGCTCTTTTAGTGTCTGAAACGTAGGGAAATGCTTTTGCTTTGGGCCACTGTTTCTATCAACCTTCCCTTGCAATTGAGGGTTTTCTAGAAAGTCCTGAATTTGCAGAAGAATTTGGAATGACACAAGCAGGGTGCTGCTACACCGGGCTGGAAGGAGCACAGGAAAGGAGTTGGAGATAAGGTCAAGAAAGAGACTACACAGCATCTTTTACAGGGTAGAAGAAGTGGAGACTGAGTGATAATGCAGGCCAGAGGGAGGGCTTTGACATTCAGACCTGCTCAGGAAGGTGGCAGACCCTGCAAGGGAGGCTGTGTGTCATCAGCAGTAGGTACCCAGGGGAAACATCCCCCTCACAGCCTGTGTTTCTAACAGGCAATAAAAAGCCATTTCACATGAAAGCACTGCAATCTTCTTTCCCTCCTAGCAGGTTTATTTCCCCCTCCCATCATAAGTGCCATGGGGATTGCTCACTGGGAAATGATACCCTGGGGAAAACGGGCAAGTGATGCCAGTGCTGGGCCAGTGGTTTCTGTTCTTTGCTAAGACACATTCCTAAAAGGCTGGTGAATCCAATAGAGAGTTATTCTAGGGAACAGAAGACAATCAGCAAGAGAAGGCTACTGCTTTCAGGTTTCCCTGCTAATCCTGGGACATCGCTCATCTCCCCAGTCTGTGACTGTTCTGCAAGTATACACATGGCTTCAGTCACCAGGGGAAATTCAAGCTCAGTTTCAGGGCAGGGATTCTTTCAAACAGGCCCGACATAAGTCTGTTTTGACCTGATTTTGCAGCTCTGTTTCAGTCAAGTCCTCATTTAACTGAGCCCTTAAAACACGAAAAAGTTCCACCAAATTCAGTGTCCCTCATTTTCCAGCCAGTCCTAAGCAGAGTCTCCAGAACTGAGAGTGGTTTCTAAGAAACCTGCAGCCCAGAACATGCATGTACATAATATCTATAGCAACCACAACACCGCTTCCCTTGCCATTCCAGAGCAGACTCCATCAAACAATAGAGTTACTGTGCACCATCAAACTCTCAGACAACTAATTAGGTCAGGAATAGAAGGAGCAAATGGATAGATGATTCAACTGTTGTTCATAAGACCCATATGACAAGAGAGATGCCTCATCTACATTCCTCATCAGCAGTAAGGATACAGCTTGTGTATCCTTTTGACTATGAAGGCAGTTTTAAAGAGAATTATGCCACTTCCCACTGAAATATTGCTTTGGAGTTAAGCTAGGTTCTGCTAAATCAATTGGCCTGCCTGGCCTCTATATTCCACCCATTGACATGCAGCCTGCTTTACTCTTCTGGCAGTTGTTTCAGTAAAAATTCAATATGCTGATCTCCAGAGGCCAAGGACAGGCCAATTGCTGGGAATGGAAAACAAGTTCTGTGCCAGCAACCTGCCCCACCATGGGACTGCCACCTCCATGGCATTGTCACGCTCTGGTACCATTCTCTTTCTGGCACAAAACATTTCATCACTAAGCATCGAGGAGGAAAAAGAGGCAGTGTTCACTTTTTTCTTCCCTTCCTAACCTCTTCTCCCCCTTTATCTAGCACCTGGAACAAGAGAAACATGAACTGAGGAGGCGATTTGAGAACAGAGAAGGAGAATGGGAAGGAAGGGTGTCTGAACTGGAAAGCGATGTGAAGCAGCTGCAGGATGAGCTGGAGAGGCAGCAGGTTCACCTGCGGGAAGCTGACCGCGAGAAGACACGGGCTGTCCAGGAACTCTCCGAACAGAACCAAAGACTCCTGGACCAGCTCAGCAGGGTGAGTCGCTGCGGCACGGGCAGGCACTCAGCCACCTTGGGCACAGGAATGGCTCTCTGTCCTGCTGTAAACCACCCTGCAGGCGAATGAGCAGGAAAGCTTCCTCTTTAAGGGAAAAAAAGGGTTCTGCACCCGGTCAGATGTCCCTATAAAACATGCTGCCTTTAAAGTGAATTTTACACCTTTAAGGAGTGCTGCATTTCATTGGCAAGAGTTATGTTTCTGGGTCGAGTGGTCATTTACTGCGTAAACGTCTCAACTGGTTTTGTATCTCAAACCAATTTACAAAACCTGGTTCTGCTTTACAAGCAGGCTGAACAAACGTAGCACGCTAGAAAAAGGCTGACCTGTGACAGCCAGGTGAAAGGGGTTTGCTGGCCTCCCTTTTCTGACATACATTGGCTATAATGTCGTGGAACGGAACATGCCATGTCATCCTCTGATGGTGTGTCCCTGCAGATGACTTTGCCGTGGTTAGATGTGTGAGAACCTGCTGGAATTCCTCAGAATGGCACATTTCAGCAAAGGGCTTAACTTCCCTCTGAATGAAAGAGGATTTATAATGAGACTGTTACAGATCAGCCACATTGACTGAATACTTCCAGCATGGGTTGTAACAGCAAAAGACTTAACAGTTTCTGCCTCCTCCCCCAGAATTTTATCTGTCTTCTGGAATTAAACCCTGGGTTTTCTCTCCCCACTGGGCAGTTAATATAAACCATAATTTTAATGTTTGAGAACACATTCCAACAGATGAAAGCAGTTTCTTCTCACTAGTTGCTTATCCCCAAAAGAGCACAGAACAAAAGCACACACCACAGGCTCATGCTGAAGAGGCCCATCTCATGTGGTAAGAGATATTTCAGGCTAGATTCGGTCAGAGGTGAGGCTCTGGGCCTGACACAGGGATTGCCTAAGGGCAGGTCAAAACATCAATCACTAGAACCAGAAGACTCTGAGAGGGGCCAGGTGTGGAGGTCTGGGTATTCAACCCGGGTATGCAGTTTTCCCATGCCTCTGGAGGTGGGAAGAGCGGCTCTTGGGTATAACACTCTATTACTGGCACTTGAGGAAATCATTCCTCATTCTGCTATAGATTTTCTTGTCAAGTACTAAAAAAGCCACTTAGTGCGCAGATTTGTCTTTTACCTGGGTTAAAACAAAACCCACCACCCCCCAAAAGCCAAACCCCAGCAACGTCCTTAACTCAGGAACACTGCTAAGTTTATTCTGGTTTTTAAAGCAGTGTCTCCAGGTGTAGCAGATGAGCTAGTGAAGATCTTTCACCTATTCTCTAGACAGAGCATGTTTCACATACAACAGGGATGAGAGAGTGCACCAAACCCTTGCAGAGCTCCTGTGTTGTGTCAGGTGTCCTATCCATGGCTGAGAAAATGTCTCCCATCAGATTTGGTGACCCTCAGTGACTTGCTGTGTCTGCATGATTTCCATCCGGGTGGGAAAACACAAGATTTGTTATGGTCCCCGCATGAGCACAGAAAGAAAGATCAGTCTCAAAGACAGGAAAGGAAAACCAGACAGATTGCTTTAGGCTTTAAGCTGCATGGATTATCCTTACATGACACCTGTGCTACAGAAGTCTCTCACAGCCTAGATGCTCAGAGAGCTGCTCAGCTAAGTCTTGTGCAAAAGAACCACCCAGTTAGGCCTACCAGCATGCAATGTCCAAGCATGGGGTTTCTTCCCTTAACTCCCTGTTACTACCAAAAAGAGTCTTCATCACCCACTTCAGAACTGCCATACCTGGGAAAGACCTGAATCGCGGTGCTGCCCTCCCTGCTCCCAGCTTGGTGAAGAGGCCTGTTGTTCTCCAGCCAGGTGTATACAGTGGTGTGGAAGCACAACTCAGTGCTCATTGAGCATGTCACCTAGCAAAAACTTGCTAGTAACTCAAATATAGCAATGGATCCAGCAAGGGTGTAAACAGTCTTCCTAGAGTCAGGAGAAATCGGAGCAAACTGAAACAGAGTTGAGGCCAGTCTGTTATCATCCACCCAGGGCTTTAGTTGAGGCTGTTTTAAATCTCATCATCATAGCACTTGTTTACTGGCTGCTCGGTATTCATCATTTGCTGCTGCAGAGTGCAATCATAGTCTTATTTGTGTGGTCTCTCCTTCTGAAAAAGTTATGCATGTAAAACCTGAGGCAGCTTAAACCCTGCACCCACATAGTTCTGGCTCCTGTGACTACTTAGGTTTTGGCTAAACAAAAAGGACGAACACAGCTGCATGGATGTGCTTGCCTACAGTCATACTGCCATAGGCTGGAGTCTTGTTAGGGACTGTGAACTGAGCACTGGCAGAGAAAAAGCCCTGCAAAAGAAGTGCTGTTACAGCTTCTGCGAAGTTTGTGTTGCTGGCATTCTCCTGGAGTTCCTGGCTCTGTATTTTCCACCTGCATTTTGTGTCTCAATGGGTTGTTTGGGACAGAAGGGTTAAGAGAAGTCTGGAATAAGGCAATCAAAGTCTTATTCAGAGCCTCAACTCTGCTCCATCTGGCACTGTGCACCTTGCTTCACTCAGGGCAGGAAGACAGGTTTCTCCCTAGTAAGAGTCATTCTACACTAGTAGGTACTAGCACTTTAAATTGGAATTTCTAGTTTTTAGCAAATAACACCCTGTGGCCCAGTTTCACAACACCTGAGCATCTCGCTCCTGGGGAAGGTATTCCTGTGGCACTAGGCTTTGTATGTCAAATGACAGCCTCAGCCTCATGAGCTACCAGCTGCAGAGTCCAGCTTTGCTTCTTCTGAGGCTTCAGCTCTTTTACCTCAAAGCAGGACTCCATCCTCCCCCTCCTCCTTTCTGCTGCTGTGACATTCTTTCATCAACTAATTAAGCTTTAGGACAGATTTGAACCCTGTCTTCCCCAGAGATGAAAGGCCAACTCGAGCACATACATTCTTCATCTAAACCTGGCACAAATGCTAGCCAACCAAGCAGACATTGCCATGCAGCCATACAAGGATAGCAAAGGGCTATCTATATCTATAAAGGTCTGTCTTGCAATTAAAGCACAGGTCTGAAAAAACCCATCCTCAATTCTGGCGAAGACTGATAAGGAGAAAAGGATAAGGGTTTTAAGTGTGTTCCAGTCTCTAAAAACAGGGATAACTGTCTTGCCTCAGAGTTGCCAAGAGGCTAAAATAAGGTCTGTTAAATGATGTGAGGTCTTAAGATTATGATCTAGAACTTTACATACCTAAGAATAGTAAGTAGACTTTTTACAAGGGCGTGTAGTGATAGGACAAGGGGGAATGGCTTTAAACTGACAGAGGGTTGATTTAGATTAGATGTTAGAAAGAAGCTCTTCCCTGTGAGGGTGCTGAGGTGCTGGCACAGGGTGCCCAGAGAAGCGGTGGGTGCCCCATCCCTGGCAGTGTTCAAGGCCAGTCTGGATGGAGCTTGGAGCACGCTGCTCCAGTGGAAGGTGTCCGTGCCTGTGGCAGGGGTTGGAACTGGATGAGCTTTAAGGTCCCTTCTAAACCAAACCACTCTGTTATTCTATGATAAGGAACTGCGCCTCCTCTTGAAATACAGCCTTTGCTGTGGTTTGCTGCTTTTAGAACAGAGATAATAGCCCAGGATTATAACAGTATTAAACTATGTGGAAATTAGGTTGGCTGGACTGGGAGCTCCTAGTGAAAGACATGATTCAGATGCCAAAGATCAAGTTTAAGATCTCCACAGTAACCTTACTTTTTAATTTGTTAAGTGATGATTAACATCCCTTCTGCATGTTGAGTTGATTTCCCTCCCCTGCCTCAGCACAGCGAAGCACGTAGTAACTCGAAGCAGTGTGTCCGCACCAAGCTAAATGCCGATTTTACCTGGAACCGCAGGTACATAGCACTCACTGTAAATTCTTAAAGATAGAGTCAAAGTACAGTTCTGCCAAGGGTTGGGAATTTTGTTGTTTCCAGCTCCTTCAGTCTCCCCACCTGCTTGAGTTACCCTTTTGGAAGAAAATAAACTAATCCTATGCTTTCTGTCCTTTTAAGTCATAAAATCTAGGGGGAGCAGGTATAGGGAAAGGTCTCCTCTTACATGTGCCCAGAGCACCTAACACAGCAAGAGTCTTGTCCCCACCTTTGGGCTTCTAAGAGCTATTGATGCAAGTAACAACAACAAACAGGCCCCTTCCTATAACAAGGCAACATATTACTACTTTGTCAGGAAGTGAATGAAAAAAGACTTTCACGCTGTCTCCAAGTGCCTTCACCAGATGGCTTTCCCACACATTTCCTGCTATCAAGCTCTGGGCTCCTGTAGCTGTTTGCTGCATGTAGCTTGGGCGAGGGTGTATCCTTCCCAGTTCACTTGGGCTTCTTTTATGGTATTGAGCGCATAAGGAAGTGATTTCACAATATCAAGCTCAGGTAGTTTTTGCAATGAAAACCTGTTTTCAGTGGCAGGAAGAAGGGTGACACCTTGCGCCGCTGAAATGGCTCTTTGTGTTTAGAGGAGTGCTTGGCTGCCACGGCATCCCTCAGAGGGGCCCTAAACCACCAAGTTCTTCTATTCACTCAGCATCTAGTGCCAACATCGTGCTACAAAGAATGAGGTGTTTCAGTCAATTCCTCTGGTACAGCAAGAAAATGATCAGCCAAGCCCACAAGTCTCCAAAGGAGCTTTTACTTGCCGCAAAACCTTCCTTTCAGTATTACTTCAGTTGAAGGAGCTCTGTTTCTAACGTCACACGTTGTAACACGCAGCGTAGCTTCAGAAGACTGGCAGGCACCACTGCCTTTGACTGGAGAAAACCATGGTTTTGAGAATGAGCCGGCTATATTATATACTCCTTTCCAAATCACTTTTACTTTAAATACCTCATTTTGTGGTCAGCCACACACAAGAGAGGCAGCTCTGTTGTTAGTTATTGATTTGAGGAGGTTTTTGTGAATGGTTGGTTGTTGGGTCTGTCAGCATAGGAACAATGTTGGCTTTAAGAAATCTGGACTAATCATTGGAAAAAGCCACTGGAACAAGTGTGCTGGGCAAGACTCAGTGCTTTTGCCATGCTAGAGATCTGTGGCCACCACACTATGAGCTAGTTTGTCTTTAATTCCTTATTTTATCTGTACAGATGCTTAACACAAGCCTCTGTATGTTTCTTGTTTATTAAGTTATTTCCAATATTCCTGCAGGAAAACTCCATTGGGAAGCTCCATGCTTAGCACAGAGCAAGTCAGTCAGGCTGAATTTAAGTACTGCTTCAGGGGGGTTATTTTTAAATGGAAGAGGATCCCAAGTGGATCGAAGCTCAGGAAGAGCTGCTTTGACTCGCCCCACATTTCAAAGTGCAGATCAGTCACTACACTGAATTCTTTGGCATAAAAACCCTCTAGTTTTTGCTGTGACTCAAAGTGTTTACTGAACCTATTCAGTAAGGAGTAGCTTACTGTAAGGAACGCTATACTGAATTAGTCAGTAGTGCATGGAGTCCTGCATAGCAAATCTTGATCTGCATCACCCCTGAGCAGTGTAAATTCAATGGAGGGGAGAGATGGAGGAAGAAAAGGCAGCATTCCCTTCCTGTTGAAGGGGCTGAAGCACCTGCTGCTCATGGCAGCTTTAGGTAGGGCTGCTCACTCCTACTTAGGTAAGCCTTTCCAGCATTGCTTTGTTCCTGGCATAAAGCACACACACGTTACACACGGTGAGATGAGAGGAAAGCAGACACCAGCACAAGACAGAGCCAAACACTGAAGCCAGCAAACCTCCCATTAACCACACGAAGCACCCTCCAGCTCCCTACCCCTCTGGAGCATCAGCAGATGCCAGCACCAGGTAACTAGCTCCCCCATCACTCAGTGAATACTGATGAGTGCACATGCAGGAAAAGCTCCTTCTCACCAGCTACTTCTCCCCTAGCAGTGAGCATTTGTTCATAATTCAGCTTCATGCCACCTCAGGACTGGAGTGCTGAGATTTTCTATGCTAAAGCTGTAAATATAGGACGTGACTGCAGCTGCATGTTCTCGCCTGCAAAGTCCTTCAATGAGATGATTCAGTGCCCTAGAAGGTAATGAAGAAACATCTTGAGGTCACTGCTGAGTAGCACTCACTCTCCATCCATGTGGGGGAAGGGAGACAGGCAGGAAAAAAGGCTCAACCCCCCGCTGAGAGTCTTGCCAAGCCTGCTGCACCTATTAACCCCATTTTAGGATGCTCTAAAAAAGCTGCAGGAGCCAACTGGAACAGGGCCATACAGATATCAAGGCATAAATGCAGCAAACACCAGGGAGCAATTTCAGCAAAGATGTGGGGAGGCACCCTACAGAGCTTGCCCGAAGATTTTGCACCCACCCATTTCATGCAAGACCTTTCTATCCTTCGGTTTAAGTACTGGTGAACACTGAGGGAAACAGCACATACACGGAATGAAGCAGGAGCACGCGCTGCTACTGAACCTTAGCAAAGCCCTCCCTGGGAAAGGGTCAAAAATTACTATTGAGGTAAAAAAAAAAGATAAGAAAATTACTACTCCTGTCGCTATGCCGGCAGTGGAGCGGCACACAGCCCTGCTCACAGGCAGGAGGGCAGCGCCCGTGGAGAGCAGGTACCCCGCCTTCCCCGGGGACCCCGCACCGGTCGCTAGATGACAGCAGCCGCGGTCCCAGCCGGTGATGTTGCTGTGGCAACCGCGTGCGATTCCTCCGCTCGCAGTGCCGTGGCACTGAGGACGCGCTGGTGACGTCCGCGGCAGGCGCGCTGCAGAGCCCCGGCTGCCGCCCCCGTGAGGTCCGTGGCGGCGTGTGTCAGCCCCGCACCTCCGTTCCCTCCCTGCTCTCGGCGAGCTCTGCCCCCGAAGTGGCCATGGGGATGCCCCGGCCGAGGGCAGCCCCTCGCCCGTGCCACCCGCAGCAAGCTTTTGCGCCTGCCGGCGGGGGAAGGGGGTTTGTTTCCTCGGTAAAGAGGGCCCCTTGCAAGGAGGTCAGGCAGCCCACACAGCGGTGACTCTGCCAGGGCTTGGCACATGCAGCTCCCCTTGAGCCCAGCACGACAGACGCGGTTATGTGCAGGAGCCACTCAGCCTCCGCACAGCGTGTGGCTCATCACACATCCTCAGAGGCTCGTGGTGCCTGGATGCAGCAGCAGAGATGGGCCCTGTGAGACACCCCCAGAGCCCAGACCTCCTGCCCCCACACACATATCAGCAGTGTATGAGTGTCCAGAGCACGATCTAGGACGAATACGTGAGCGCATAGACACCTGGTAGCCATACACTGCTCTTCCCTGCGCCTCAGCTGATCCCAGCTCACAGCCCACCTTTCACCTCTAGCATGTGGTTCTGGAAGATACTTCCAGACTTTCTGCAAGGTTTCTGCCTCAACATCAGCACCACCAAGCCATGAACTTCTGAAAGCGAGAATCCAACAGGAAACTGAACTTGAACTTGTTCTGGGGTGAGGAGATAAAACTCCAAATGAGTCCCTTCCCTTTAGCACTGCACTAAAGATTTCAAGCGGCTGTTCTGTGTAGGTCCAGGGTTTACAGGAGCCCTTCTATTATGCAGCGGCTCAGAGGCAGGAGCGCATGGGCAGAAGATATCTTTTCAAAGTATTTCTGCTTATTCACACTTGCTGTAAACACTTCCTCCAGGATATTTCAGAAAGTAGGGCACAGAAGGTGTTTGCATCCAGCCAGTGCCTTGCGAGCAAGAACCAGAGCTAAACACGACTGAAGGCTTCGCAAATATCTACCTAAGAAAATCTCAATTAAAAGCATTAGATCTTTAAAGAGCCATTCTGGGTTATAAAATTTGCACGTCTTGTAATGAAAGTCTTTATTTTTGTTTCCAAGTAGGATTTGCTTTTTCTAAATGCGATTTAGTAGACAATAGCTCAAGAGGGACGTTTCTTCTACACCGAGTTTTCTTTCTGCCAGCTGTATTAGGTGCTTTCATTGCCCATGAAATCACAGAGGCCCCTTGCAGAACAGCCTCGAACTTAACATTTGGTTTGGAATGTCATCTAGCAAAACAGTTTCTTTTGAGCACAGATACAGGATTAGCAAGACTCCTTCCTTCATGGACAGGATCCCTAGCAGTGTCTGAGGAGCGGACTGCCAAGACTAGAAGTGTTGGGAACATTTCCATTATTGTTCTCACCATCTCCCTAACTACTCTTCCCTGGAAGGTTCTAATGTTGACGCATGTAAAGAACACTTTTCAGAGGAAGAAATACTTTTAATAGTTTCAGCTGGGTTATGGTTCTACCAAGAGCAGCACAGTAATGCAGATGTGTAGTAAATGTGCAGCTATCACAGAACAGTTACAAGACCCAGGGATGAGTATCATCATCACTTGAATTTGCCCTTTAAATACTGTTTACTAGGTCGTCTGTGCAGTTAATCTGACAAATAACATCTATTGTGCTTTGTCTTCACTGCTTCCCCCTTCCTTTTTGTCCCTCAGTCTCTCTCAACTTCTGGATGCATCCCCAAAATCGGTTGAAGCTTAGGTTACCACCAGCCTCAGGCTTGTAGTTGTCTCTGCAGTTGTGCTCCTTAAGCTGACTGAGACCATGTTTTCTCAGTTCCTCTGGGGTTAGCTTGGCTCCACTTCCATTATGCCAAGAGAGGGAAGTTTAGCCATGTGATTCCCTTCTTCTCTACATCCTTAGAGTTCCGTTCTTGAATCCACTTCCAGACTTGGCACGGATCTGTATAACAGAGGTGCTCTTAGAAAGCTATTCCATTTGACCACTATTTAGCATAGGCTATTCATGTTTATTTGTTGAACAAAGCACCATTGTATTTGGTTGCCTATGAGCTCAAATCAAGGAAAAACAAAATCTTTTGCAGCTCAAGTACAGAAAAGCAGATTTGTTGCTCACACCAGGGCCATGAGAGAGGTACAAACCTAAAGACTCGCTAGAGGGAAGAGTCTGTACTTACAGAAGTGAGTGCACCCTCCCAGTACCGTTATGCAGGTGGAGTGTTTCAGGACCAAGCAAACACCCACAAGTTTTAACAGAAGGGGACCTTCTGGAGATGTAAAGACTTCTCCTTTGGTTCTTTACTTGGTTAGCAAGTTTTGCGTAGATTTTATTGCAACACCAGAACACCGAGGCTCTGAAAGACTAGGCAATAATTGTCAGTGTAAGCTGACAAACAAGACCCTAGTAAAGGAAAAATCACCTCTCCGCTTAGGTTTGAGCACAAGAGTTTGAGCTTTTCTCTTGATCTGACAGAATGGAGATGAATCGGGTTAGTTTTGTGTTTGTTTTTTTGAAGCATGGATTAGGAATTTAGTGAGCCGTGTCCCATACTGAAAGTGTACCCTGACATAATAGTCTTTTTACTCCATTATAGAGTTCAAGCTTTATTCTCCATCACCATTACATAAAGGGCAATGTGTATAAGTTGGACTTAGACTGGACATGAAGAAAAACATCCTAGCTATAAGCTTAGATGAATAGGAGAACAGATGGCACAGAGATTCAGCAAAGGTCTCCATCAAAGAAGGCTTTTGGGAAGCAGCCACATAGTCACCAATCAGGCAGGACTGGCCAGTTTTTGCTTTGGCATGAGAAGAACAAGGCAAAGTCAAGTCTGGAAGAGGCCTTCTGAGGTTTCCCTGTCTTTTATGCAGGCAAGACTTTCAGTAACATCAGGTCAAGTCTTCTTGCTATTTATAAATATTCAAGGGAAGAAGCAGGGAAGCTTGAAGGAATGCTCACACGGAAGAAGTGATCTCTAAGGCTTTGGAACAGACTTGCATTTTCACTCTATATGAGCATAAAGTACCTGAAGGGTGAAAACAAATGTAAACGGAACTATTCAGGGGTAGGTTCCAACCTTTGCTTGAACATGAGCTCTTGAACAGTCAGATACGGGGGGAAAATCACAGTTTCCAGCAGATTTATGTTTAGATGAAGCCAAATGAGAAAGCCTGAAATGAATGTGTTCATTCAAAAGGGTTTGTTCATAGAATTTAGCAGTGTGATATTTGTCCAGGTAACACCTATTGATTGGCTATGGAGTTGTGTGGGGATTTGCTAACCAGTTATGGTTTTAGGTTTTGCCTCTATTCCAGAGAGATTTATTTCCCCAGGCTTTACTGGATGTTGTAGTTCACTTTGTGCACAAAATTCTTCCTAAATATGCTTCTTACTCTTTACTCCCCTCTCTACCTCAGCACAAGGGATCAGACATCTTGGTGAAGACTAATAAATATGTAAAGCTTTAAGAGCCCAAGGCAAATGCTTATGCAATTGGGGATTTAATTAATACTACCTCTTCCTGGGGCCCTTCCGTGCCTGAAGCACTGGCACAATGGGCACAGGCCCTTGCCCTGCAGAGAAGGAGGGGTATTCCAGTCTTGGGCAGCTTTATCAACCTCTACTGCAAGAAATCACTGCTCCCAGATCTGCTGAGCTACCCCATATTTATCTCAGTCAAGGCAAGGCCTAAGAGGCCATTATTCAACCTGCTCAAGCTCATCTGCCTTGCTTTTATGGTGCAGAGGAATGAGCTCCACCAAGATGGAGAGGTGGAAAAGGGTAATACAGACCTGAAAACAGCATTTTAGATTTTTTTCTGCCAGATGCTATTGCGTATTTCTTACCTTTAAAAGCAACAGTGAACACAGGCACCTCAAGATTGCCTGGGCAGCACGCTGCCTTCACATGAAGCCCATGCTGGACACGGCCCCAACAGAAGCAAGTAGAGAATGGTGCCATTTAAGAGCAGAAGTGGAGGCAGGCAACAGCTCACAAGCTGTTTTCTTGACTGGCTGGAGCAGACAGGCCAAGCACCATTTTACTTAGAACCCCTTGAAGGGGAGGCAGGTGCCACTGCAGAAACCTCTACTGAGATCGCAGCCATTGATTTTTACAATCTAAACCAACTACTCAAACCCCACCTGCAGGGGATTAATAGGTTGATTTACTTCATTTAAAGAGGCCTCCTCCATTCCAGGCATTATCCAACGCAGCAGCTTAGAGGTGCTTACCGAGATTAACTCTGGCATCACGAGACACAGCCCATCAGCTACAGGCTGGTTCTCAGCAGCTTCTTCCTTTCAAGGAAGTCATGTGCATCAGGCTTTCAAAATTTGGGAAATTCCTTCTGCCTTCCCATCCTTCATAATCCTCCGTCAAAGACAGTACCACAGACTAAGAAGGTCAAGCTGTGGGAGGGGGAAGGAGACAGGCAGCCTTTCTCCCTTCATTACAGGTCACTATCGCAAGACAGGAAGGGAAGATTTGCCCAGTTTGGGCCAGTTCCAGACCAGACAGCTTTAGTGCTTCTGGTCCCAGACACGGGCCTCCTCCATCAATCTCTGTCCCTTCTCATGGCCAGAGAGCACACTGCCAATAAAAGGTTTTTTGCTGTGTGAAACACATGATGCAGAAGTTTTTCCAAGCATGAACTTTTTCAAATGAAGATATTAGCTCTCCTGCTTCCTTTAATCTCCCTAAGCAGAGCAATAAGCCAGCTCGGGTCAGGGAAAACAGTTCAATTGACCAAAATGCCCCTTCAGATGCACATACCAAGTAGTCCATGATGTTAACCCTTCCCAGAGCTGAGTGAATGCAACATAAGCACCCAGAGCCAGCTGGCTATGGTGCAACTGCGTTCACCCTGGGGACAAGGGTGGAAGAAACAGCTGGTTATGCTACAAAGCCATTGCTGAAGGGCATACACATCTGTGCCTATAAGTACATATGCATCCCCTCCACTCTTCTTTCCCCTCATGTCACTTGGTATACAAGACATTTGTACAGGGCACCTACTGGTATTTCAAGCACAGAAAGAGGACAGTACTCATTAAGCCTGTGTCAGCACCACAGGCTGAAATGGCTTGTTTATACTTGCACAGTCTGCTGATGCCACAGAGCACAGGCGGATGGGCAGCCATGTCACAACACTGCAAAAGCCTGGTCTGTCCCTTTGCACAACAGTGGATGAGACCACTGCAGGATGAATGGGAACTATCAAAGCCAAGTTGCTGCTGCTTTAATGTCAGAGGGAAATTTTTTGCTTGCGTACTAGTCTCCCATATTCACCACAGAAGAGGCAGTACTTCAAAGGCACTCAGCTAATCACTTTTTGGTGCATTCCACCAGCATCGTTAGGCAAATGTCCATAAATACCCTTCTTGCATATCTTGTCTCACTGAGATTATCCTTGTCTCCTTGGCAACTGTCAGATGGTGTATAGTGCTAGCAGGGATTAGCCCCAGTGAGCCTTATAACCCCTGTGTAAATTCCTGCTCTATGAAGAGACCTGGCCAAATGCTTTCCTGCTGATGTTGAAATGTTGCCATAAACAGCCTTAAATCCAAGAACCTTTCAGTAAACCCGAGTGAGGATGGAAACCAATATGGAGCGTTTTATGTGGCAGTGTTTGTCTTGTCCTCCAAACAAGTAAGTTTGACACATGTGGATATACTTGGCATTTCACAGCTTGACAAGTAAAGCTGCATTTTGAATTGGTTCTTAAGAGAAGGCTTGTGCTGAAAACTCGGGATCTTAATACCTTTATCTCCTTTGTCCCTTGGAGGCAGTGGGGATCACACTAGGAAATTCCAAATCCCTGCAAGAGCTTAACAAACTTATGCTACACTTTAACCTGTTAATTTCTGAAAACTAGCCTGGATTCAGGTCAGCACTGGAAATCCACATGCAAACTCTGATACCAATTGTACTGAGACTTACTGCCTCTGAGCAAGCAGCTATGGGCTGCACCCTCATGCCCCACTCCTCCCCACTGCTCAAGCAGACATGACCAAAGCATCAATTCCAGGAGGTACAGCCCCAACACCACAAGCTTTCTGCAAGTGAGGTGTTTCTCTGCTTCATACCATGCTTGGGCCTGGTGAGAAGGAAGTTGTTTGTCTCTTGGCACCCCATTTGGCCTGTCTGGGCACTCACAGCAGGCATTTGCTAAGCATGGCACTAGCCTCGCACAGATGTGACCTGCTCCCACATAGGAAATGCAGAGTGTGCCAGTGCAGGGAGCTGAGCAGCACTGTACTACACAAGTGCTAATGGTTGGAGTATCTAAATGATAATAAACAGCTTCTGGTGCACAAGTGACACTCAAACTACTTGTTCCCTTCTTCAGTCCATTCAAGTCTTTATAATGTCCCAGCTTGGTGAGATCTGCTCTAATTCAACGGGGCAAAAAAACCCATAATCTTTGAGCAAATGAGGAGAGGCTAAAAGCAGCACCAGCCTTTGCAGCGACACCAAAACCAGACACTACAGCAGAAATGAAAGTGTTTCTGTAATTAAGCAAATAAATCTCTGGCACAGCACTGTGTCTATATATGAATTCAATAATGTGCCATGGCTGATATCTGTTGGACTAATTAACCAGAGAGCTCAGAGAGAAGAGGGAGGGGGAAAGGTCTCCATGATTGTTCCATGAGGTAAGGCACAGAACAGCCAAGCCAAGGGGTAGTGGGGAAGCCAGCACAGGCAGGGTAGTGACAGACAGAAGGAAATCAAGGTCTTGGCACAAGCTGGTTAGCAATGATGCAACATGATTCCTTTGCATGCTTCTGTGGACCTGTCTGCTCCCCAGCCATCAGCCAGCTCTGGAGCACACCTCATTCCATGCGGGACAGGAGCAGGAAAAGGGGTCAGTGGTTGAAGGCAGGTGATTTTTAACACAGATAGGATAAAAGACTTCTTAAGTTACATGCTGATCTACAAGCCGAAGTTTTAAGTGGCACCATTTTAGACACTCCTGCACGCAGCAAACGCTCAGCAGATTTAGTATTGCTACCCCAGGCTTGTGCACATAGAGAATTCATCTACAGCAGCAAGAGGAATAGAAACTGCTGGGAACTGAATACCATTATTTCTGTCACTAATCACGTTATTCTTGCGAGTGGAGGAAGGGAAAGTTAACCATTTATATCCAGCAATGCCAGGGAAGATCCCAGTTTCAGGTCCTACTGTAGCAGCATAAGAACTGGAGCAGTAGGTCAGCCCATGCTCAAGTGAAGGATAATCCACACGCTCATGTGAGGCAGCCCTTTCTGCTAAAGTGATAACAAAACATAACGGGAAAGCAATGAAAGTTGCCACAGTTGAAGTGTGAGCACACTCAAACAGGGCTTTCACAATGAAGCACTTCCCAACAACCCAGTCAGGGAGACTTTGAGGCTGAAGAACAGCCGCTGCCACATCACTTCTGTGGAGTTCTACTTGGTGTATGTTAGCTGTTACCTAGTTAGGCCCAGAAAGCACACACAAGGTACATGACACTCCTGACTACTGGCACTTGTTTTAAAGCACCAGAGCCAAACCCAGCATTTTTCCCATCCCTTCCTATTTCTCCCAAAGGGCAAAAAAGTATATAGGCCTTTATAAACTCTGCCCCTCCAAGACAATCACTGAGGGTGAAACAGGGAATTCCAGTGAAGAAAGGAAGGATGCTCCCTTTTCTCTAGTCATGACTGCTTTATACAAGGTTTCTACTTCTTTCCAGGCAAAGCCTCAGCCATCAAATCCTCAGCCACCAGGGAAAATGCATCTTTTCTCAGCATCAGACGCATAAGACAGGCTGCTAACTCTCGCAGCATCTGTCAGTACAGTATTTCCCAGTCTGAGATCTAGTACAGTGCTTACAGGTCTCCGATCCATCCAACATCCCAGTGTTGCTTTGCAGGCAGCCTCATAGCTTGGTCACACAGAAACCTGGGCTGCAGATAGCCCACCAGTCCCCACCTCTGCTGGGACCTGGGACCTGCTCCCTGCTGCATGCCCCAGCCCAGGCTCACTGCAAGCTTGCCGTGTCTGCATGGAGTCAGTGGTCAGCAAACAACAGCCTCTGTGCCAAAAACCCCACAGCTTGAATGGCTTTTATCCCTCTAAGCAGCACCTCGGACTGCGAGGGAAAGGGCTTTCAATTCAGTGACACCTGACCCACATTTTCAAAACCTTGGCCATAGGTGCAAGTCTAAGTATAGCTTGTGTGTGCCAAATTTGCTGCCCACTGCCAAGCACAGTCTGTGTCTGCTTCCAGTGAGCTCTAGTTCACATGCCATTACTCTAACGCAGCTGCTGGGATGTTGTTACAGCAGGTTTTCCTTCGGATAGCACTGCACTGCTGCTCCACCAGAAAAATAGCTGACTGCGTGAAGGGTTTGTGCCTGAAGTGACTTCTCCCATACATGAGCATCCATGCTTTAAGTGACATTTACAGATACACCAAAGCCTGAAACTTATACAGAGGGGCTCTTGCCAGTCCCTGGTAATGATTCCCCTGTATGTGTATGATTTGGAAGAGCACAGTATATTTTATACACCATCCTACAATATGTGCTGCACCCACCTTGTTTTTCAGCTAAGTTTGCTCTCCGCATCTACTTGCTTTATTTTTTCCTATTGCCAAGACAGCTTTCTGTAGGACTTTCAAGTACCAAAATGCCAGCGAGTTTGCCAAAAGCTGTTAAATAAATTCATGCAAGAACTTTCTGAAAGCTGGATTGTAGGAGGACAAGGCTCCAAGGAGAGATCCACATTCTCATTTCCAGACCCTCCCATCATCCAGAGACTGGCCATGACAACACCCATGCTGTCGCTTCAGGGGAGTGCCTCACATGCCAAGCTGGTACATGCATAAGACAATCTGGCCACTCAATACTCAACAGCTTCCCAAAAGTTGGGTTACAGGTGGTGTTTGGAAACTTATCCTCCATTTTGAATACACCTGCTGAGGCTTAATTTGGCAGCTGTGGCTCATGCTAGAAGTTACTATTGCATACTTGCCACCGTACACTGCTGTTGAGTGCAGACTGCTCTGAAGGCCAAGCCCCTGCCCTGAAGATCTTCGTGCTTACATCTGTGGCACTGCACAAAAGGTAAACCAGTACTTCTGCATTCAAGCATCTGCTGCACTGAGTCATAAGCTAAACCTTAGTGGAAACAGAGCAAAGCTGGGCTGAGGGGAGACAAGCGTTCATGTACTTACTACATATGGTAATACACAAAGTGTAGATCTGTATTTGAATTTAGCAGTTCAGAGTGCTCGGCGTTATTACTAGCACATTGTAATTATCTTTTGTCAGCAGTCACCAAGAGCAAGGTCTGCCTTGTGCTCCAAGTCTGCTCCAAAGACCTTATGCTATAAACGGATCTTTTTATGCTGCCAAACAAGGGAGAACAATTCAGGAATAGCTGGAGGCTGCTGAAGAACAGGAAGAAGTATTGCTAAGTTAAATAGTATCTCTAGAAGCTTTTTGTCTGAAGGTGTCCAGCACAGTTCTGTGGTGTTCAGAATCAGATCAAATACTGCTCACAAAGAAATATTTTAAGTAAAATGTACCTAACAGCTCCAGAAAGATCCTTCAAGAAAGTTGATTTGGATCGTTTTATTTAAACGCTGTGATTGTCACATACTGCCCTGTGGGGTCTGTGAGTGGTTTGGGTTTTTTTTCCCAGAACTTTGTGATGAACTTGCTCATTTCAGATTGGATACGAGGAAGAAATTCTTTCCTGTGAGGGTGGTGAGGCACTGGAATGGGTTGCCCTGGGAAGCTGTGAATGCTCCATCACTGGCGGTGTTCAAGGCCAGATTGGATGGAGCCTTGGGTGCCATGGGTTAGTGTGAGGTGTCCCTGCCCATGGCAGGGGGTTGGAACTGGATGATCTTAAGGTCCTTTCCAACTCTAACTGTTCTGTGATTCTAGGATTTTGATGGCACTCACTTTATATTTATGACCCCAGTGCACCTATCAGTGATAAAAACATTTAGCGAAGAGAAAGCTTTAGTGGAATAATTTGAAGCTGCAGCTCCCTGCCCTGGGCAACATTGACTATAGGGTTTAGGTTTCCTTATGTTCTACAGAAAGGAGCCACAAGTTCCAAAGAGGAATAAGCTTTCTGTGCGGAACATCTTCTGTCTTGCTTCTGTCAAGCCAAACACCAAAAAGAAAGAGACTCCTTAGCTCTTCTTCCTCAGGTTTTGAAACAAATTCACCGAGTTGTGAAAGAAGTGAACGAACATCAGTGCTGCGCCTAAGAAACAACCTGATGGAAGTTACTGGGGGTCAGACTTGGCAGGGACTTAAAAGCTAATAAAACATCTCCCAGGTCAGTCTACCATAAAGTTCATGTACACACCTACATTTTAGGATTTCTCTCTTCCTATCTTGAAGGCTTTCTGAGAGAGATTAATGTATTTTAAGCCAGTTCCACGAATTTTGCACTGTCTTTTTTGGTATCCATTCATTTCACGTGTATGGGAACAGACACCAGTATTTTTACACACTCAAGACACGTAAGTGCAAGTTTGAGCATTAGGTCTGCATACATTGGAAAGCTTTTGGTTTGTGTATTGCTACTATTAAATCCGAAAAGAGTATATTCTGAGCTAACAGGGTGTATAGATGGAGATGTCAAAAGCAGCCAGGGCTCCTAGCCTGCCAATATGTATTAGCTATCCCCGGTAGAAATCAGTTCATTTTCCTTGAAATAAAGGAGATTGAGTGCCGAAAGCCAGAGTAAGAGACTGCAAGAAGCTTAATTATTGTCTCTTGCTCGCAGGCACAGACATTTGAGTCTGAACACCTCCAGGTTTGAAGTCTTGGACTAAAACAACTTCATAAAAAACCAAATTCAAGGATAGAGATTGGCTATCCTGACTTCTGTCTTCCAGGGGGAGACAGCAAAGACTCGGAGCAGGAGGCTGTGTTACATTTCTCTTTGTCATCACCACCATAAGCTTTTGCTTCTTTTTTCAGGAGGTTTCAGTGACCAGGTTAAGTCTTCTTGGTTCCAGTTCAGCTATTTCTAACCTAGCCAAGGCATTCTGTATTTCATTAGGCTATCACCTGACCCACATTTGGAGCTCACTAGAAATTTACTGGAAGAAATATCCTTCATCCTTCAGCTCAAGTAGAAAAGTCAAACTGAGCTCAAAACCTCTGGCTTAAAAACCCACATCAAAGGTAACTTGGACAAAATGCGCTATCAAGATAAAATGTGCCTTTTGTCAGGGAAAAATAACTTATTCATGGAAATTAAGCATTAGAAATGCATTAGAAGTTATCTAAGAGAGCAGACGGCTGAACTCGCTGATGCAAAACACAGACCATCCAGCTTTCAAACTGCATGGGTTCTGCTAGGCCAAGGCAAAACTTCAGAAACCGCAGTCTCACACATGAGAGGTTGGGGGGGAGTGGCAACGGGCAACAGACTTTTCAACCTGAAGGTCCCAGACCCCTTGCAACACACTGGACCCACGCTGCACTCCACTGACATTAATGCAGTGGGTCCTCTCGGCTCCATTTAGCATCACCACACTTGCTTATTTAAGCCACAGGCCTTTCCAGTTCCATTTACAGATAGGTAACTAAAGTGCAGAGGAACAACTGCTTCATTCAAGGTCATGTGCAGCATCTACACAGAACTCGAAGAGTCTGCCTGCGTTACATTTTATTATCCTATTCTTTCTCAACAACCAGGAATCAAGTGGCTACTAACAATCCCCATAACTCAGCTCCATTCAGAGCCCTTAAGACAGCAGCCCTGGGAGCCACAGTGCAAAGCTGTTTCATCTCCCACTCTTCTTCTGCAAGCAGAATTTGCATAGAGAGAGCAAGAGCCACTGGGTGCACTACTTAGCATCGCATGTCCTCCAGGCACACTTTGTCCTCTGAGTTATCTCCAGTGCTAATTTATTGCAGCATTCAAAGCAGCCAGCCTCCGGCAGTCCCTCCCACAGGAAGCAGGCTGACTCATTTTTCCATACACTGTATTTTCCTCTCCACAAGAACCAAATGCTTAGGTCAAGAATAAATCACAAAAAAAGGGAGGCTCATGCTTAAGCACCTCCTAAACCATGTGCATAACCCGCATCCACGTGCGAAACTATTTCTTTCATTCAAACAATGAACCTGGAGACATTACATCCAGCAACAGTTGCCCCCATATGGCACACAATTGCTTTTTCTTCTGCTCTTAACAGCAGCTCCTAATCCTGTAAAATGATTTAGCCTAAACTAATGGCTTTTGTCCCGAGCCAAACAGTTATCTGAGCACCGACTGAAAAACAACATAAAGACCACCATTTTGCATTCATTCCCCTAAGCTCTTTGCCAAAGTATTCAGGTATTTGCCTTGCAAACTGGTTCTCAGCTAGCCGTATAGGAAGGGGGAAAAAGGACAATTACATTGCCAGGAAAACGCCTGACTATCTGCTTTCTGCGCTCTCTGCTCCAACTCCTTCATGCCTTGCTTCATGCCACTGCAAAAGTTCACCATCTCCATTAAAACAATTTTTCAAGGACACTTGGAAATAACAAAGTAACATGACTGAGTATTAACAGCAGTTACCTCCAGCAGCACTTCCAGCCCTCCAGCCATGGAATCACGGGAAGCAACCAAAGTCAGCCGGTGCAAGAACTTCATCCCCAGACCAGGATATGCAGCTTCAGGCTGAGCAAGTTCAGGTTGTGTGGAGTTTTCCACCCAGGAGCTAAACACCTCCACTCTAAGTCTCCACCTAAATGGGCAGGTGCAAGCCCAGCCATACACAGAATGAAAATCAGGTGTCCCCTGGTCTCTCATTGTAGCCAGCTCCCTCACTAGCCTCTGCCTCTCAGATGTGAGACAGCTGAGCTGGTGTGGCACCAATTCATCGCCATCCGCAAGAGCCCACTGCAGGACAGGGGTGCGTGAAGAGGAAACTACTCACATTCTTGGCTTACTTTGTTTTAAAACTCAGGTAAATAGGAGTGAGGTCAGAGGACATGCTAATAAGCATTTTCTACTTGTGCTACAGATGGGCAGGGAGAACAGATCTGCAGCAAAGAATTGTCACTTTCACACAAGCACTGAAATATCGTATTGCCAAAATGGCTGTGGAAGTAGTGCAGATCTTAGCATAAGATGCCACTGCTGTCCTTTGTCTCACAGAGGCCTCTCAGAATAGGTTTAATGCTACAGCGAGGAGACTTTTCCCATCAGTAGTGTGTCCCAAGCCTGATGCTTATGAAAGAGTAATTCCAGTGCCCTTCTCTGTTACTCAGACTCCTTTCTTTGGCAATTTAGGATCCTCATCCTTTAGATCTTTGGTTCCCTTTTTTCTTGACAAGTTTACTTGGTGCTAAAGAAAGTGTTCATTTGTTTCCTCTTTTGTCCACCTGCCTGTTGTCAGTACAGGACCCTGCTGACCAATCCAGTCTGCTTGTGATCTACAATGTCAGCCTGTTTCCCACTGGAGGGAATGCTCATCGGCCTGTACGGCTCTAACAAAGGAGGTCAAGGCAGCATGCTACAAAATCCAACCCTTCTGTCTAAGCAGATATGGATTTATTAGATCCTCCGAATAAGAAGGAATAACCAGGAGGAGGCCTGCAAGGGTATAAAGATCATTGCAGGTGGCTGACTCTGAAGGTGTGTGGCACGAAGGCACCAAACACCAGATATGGTTTGCCTGAATTGCACTGAAAAAGGTGACAGAGACAGGGAGACAGTGTGCTCACAGTTCCACACAGGTGCATGACTCGGTGCCAGGCCCTAGTGAGGACACCTCAGGCTGGATGCTGCATGTCCCTAACGTGGCCACGTCGCAGATCTTACCCAAAGCAAGCAGCAGTCAGCTGAGAAGCACAAGAAGAGCACCAGGGAGTGACGGAAGCTGACAGGAGCTGACGGGAGCTGTGGCAGGTTGCAGAGATGGTTCCTGAGCAGAAAGAAACCTGTGTTAATAAGTAAATCTTAGCTGCAAAAGCTGAGCAATTATGCTCACTCTGGCTACTGGTATTTAATCCACCCGCCAGTCTGCTTGTAATTACTGGAAACGTAATAGGTACATGTTACATAGCATTATCCTAGCACTTCTGCAGTCTTAAAAATCCTTTTTCTTCACTAAAAGTCATAGAATCATAGGATAGTTATGGTTGGAAAGGACCTTAAGATCATGGTCTCTGTTGGATATTTACAACCAAAATACCTTGGAAATATTGCAAGTTTCCTAAATTCTCATTTTCCACCCAACTCCCCTAGGCAGTGACCCCCTCTCACACCACGACCAGGCTGCTACAGACCTCGTGTAGTTAAATTTCCCCACACCTGGGCACTAGCAGAGCGAGGGATGAGACAAGGAGAGGAGGATTCAGCCCCACCACATCATTTGGCAGAGATGGTGAAAGGGCTGCTGGTCCCTGTGACCCCACTGCCTGCACACAATAAATTCCACCCCTTTCCTTGGTGAGATGTATGTCTGTCATTAAAATACACACTCGTTGCACACCCTTCACAAACTTTACTGACATCAACTACAAAAGCATCTCCTCACACCAAAATCAAAGTGGCACTGTCACAACACAGCAAGGGCAGGCAATGTACACGCTCAATACAGCTCCAGCCTCGTCCCCTCACCACTTTACAACAGAATAAAATCCTCATTATTAACCCTGTCCTGGGCAATAGCCAGGCCAAACATTTTCCAGTCACTGTTTCTACTTCAGATTCCTCTAGCGGTAAATGAAGCCATTCAAATGTGACTAGTGGCAAGCACGACTATTCACAGAATCACAGGACTGTTCAGGTTGGAAGGCACCTCTGGAGATCATCTAGTCCAACCCCACTACATAAGCACTTCCTGGATAGACTGATGCTTTCAATAACAATTTAAAGTTGACCTGAATTAAAAGCTTTGGTAAAAAACCCTCTCAAAGATTCTCAAACTGGGCAACCTCCAAGTATGCAAGATATAAATGGTTGCTTATGGTGCTGGCGTGCCAAGGGCTGGAAAACAGCCACGGCCTCACGGCTTTCCTGGCATGGCTCAGCTATCCCAGGGAACCAGGCTTCCGCCACTGCCGGTGGGTGCTGGGGTGCCGTGGCAGGGCAGCAGTCTCCATCCTCAGGGGCTTTGCTCAGCAGCCGGATTAATGTATGTTCAAAATGTGTCATTCTAAAGCACCGTGTTTGCTGTTTCCTCCTTTGCTCGTGTTTCAGTGGCCAAATGTATTTTCCTCTCAAAGAAGAGCAGGGAATCCAGGAACCTGAAGCCAAGGGAGGCAGCGATTAGTGGTTTGAAGAGTCAATGGGACCACAGTGGGAACAGGGAGTCCCTTGAACTCAGCTATTAGCAAATTAATAAAAGGGGTAGCACGCTCTCCTGAGTGCAACAAATTTAGCACTAATTAGGACTTCTCTTTGTGAGCTATTTTAGGCACGAAAATCTTCAATATCCTTTGTTAAATTTGAATCATCTTGTTTGTAGGAGTAAATCATATGGAAACATTGGTTTCTTCACCCAGCTACAGTCTAGTAACCTTTTTCCATTCTCCTTTCTGACATGCCTTAGCTGCATGTTTCTTATGCAGTCAGTCTTATTTAGCAAACCTTCCCCCAAAAGAGGGTTTTCTTTTGAGTGAGACTAACCTACAGGCTATTCATTTCTCACAGTCTGTCCCAAGCATTTCAAAGATCCCCTCTTCACAGGAGTGTCAGAGCTCTAATTTAATTGCATTTATTGTTTTGATTGATTCGATGATTATCTTTCTTCATAGTGTTTTATGTCTGAAGCCTCCTTTACTTTGCTTCTTAATTTGACTTGCAAAACCTGATTAAGCTTTACTTTTTTGGCAATTCTGTGATTTATTTATGCCCATATATTCCAGATGTTAAAATGGAGTTATTATAACTGGAAAGCCATCTTTTTCTGCCAAATATTTACACAGTTTTGTGTCTTTTAATGCTTCGGAATTAATCATGAGAGAAATTTAATCAGGTTTGCAATGAACATGAACCTTTAGTTAGAGCAGAGGCCAAAATGTCCTCCTGCTCTTCCTTTCCTCTTTCACTGCCCACATCTCATCTAAACCTTGCCTGAAGCCCAGAAAACAAAACTCACAGTTGATTGAATACATGTAATTGTGAATTGATGTCTATGCTTTTGCAGATCTGTTTCAAACTCTGCCTGGTGGCTGTGCTGGCTAATTTGCCTATAACTAGGAAATTAATTCTTTCTTAACTATAGAGCAAAGCTGTGATGCTGGGCAATACATGGCTGCCTTTCTGGAAAGGATATTACTTCTCTCGAGCAAAATCAATGCATCAGTAAAACATTGACATAGCCACAAAAGATTTTAGCTTTTAATGTTTAAGAAAGCACTGATGGGGAAGAGAAAGCCCTACTGTTTGCACGAGAGTGGAGCCAAACTGGCTGAGGCAGAAGAAACTCGCTTCAATTCAAGAAAAGCCATATCTTATTTGAGCAATAAAGGGAAAACGTAGATAGAAGGTTACGTCTTCTGATGATACTAAGTAAAAGAGCACATTAGAAGCAATCAGCAGCAAGTTCATGATGTAGAACAGACATGTACACAGGCACACATGTACAGCAGCGTGGAGAACCCAAGTAGATGCCATATGAAAATATGCCATAAAAACTGAAAAATGCTCACACTGTCAAGGTGGCTTTCCACAAACAATGCAAATTGATGTTAAAATCTAGACTTTATAATCAGTTAGAAAGGGTAGCTTGACAGCAGTATTGATAACCTCTAAAACAAATGTACGTGAAAAGGGGGTTTCCATGACCACAGCTCAGCTCAGAAGACTCTTGTCTCGTGTCTATGAAAAATCAGATCTTTACAAAGCCTAGACTAAAGGTATTAGCCATTTCCCTATCTAGAAGAGCTGGATGAAGACTTTTCCTTGTTCTCCTATGGAGGGAAACACTACATACAGTCATTTCTGTTTACTTCTGTTAAATGGCTGGTCAGAGACCGTATTCTGCACTGTATGAGGCTAAAGAACATATTGGTTTTACTTTTCTCTACAGCATGAGATAGGATGTGAATGGTGCATGCTGAGATGACACTGTAACATCCAGTCTGCTTTAGGCCCTGAATGCTAACAAGTGAGTCCTTTCTTTTCTCCATGTGGGCTATAACTGTGGGAATAAGATGTGTGAGCATGTAAGCTGAGCAGCAAGTAGCTAAATTCCAGATGGTGATTTAAAGCTGGTGAACACAAGCCTTACAGTCCTGCAAGTAGTCTAGTACTGGAAAGGACCTTTGAGGTCAATTCATTTCCCTTCTGTCGTAGCCAGCCCTCTGGAAAGAAACTGCGTGATAAAGTGATCCAGCTCCATCACAGAATTAATTTTTGCCACCATTTCTCCTACGGTAATGGTGCAGGAGAAGGAATCCTACTGCAGTTCCTTGGAAATGTAGAAATCTTCCTATTCCCAGCCTTAACATGCTCTTACGCAGTTTATTCACATCATTTTCTCTGCCAAAATTGTGATTCTGCTTAAATAGAGCTTTTCCCTTCTGTGTGCTTCTACATGATGTATTTATAGGGAGACCTCTCTCAGCATTCATTGCATGAGATAAAACAAGCCATCCTTTTTTAGTCTCCTCTCATATAACAGACTTGCCATGATCTGGATCACCCTTGCAGCCCATTCCTTTACCTGCTCCAGTCTGAGCATGGGGACCAGAACTAGCAACAGCAGCTATATATTGTCTTTGCAGGGATTTTTACAATGCCATTAATACTCCCTTGTTTCTTACTGCTATACTTACATTTACACTGCCTGTATATAGAATTGTTCTTGCGTATAAATTATACAGTTAACTATCAAATATTGGTGCATCACCTCATCTGGTACCACTTCTGCGCCTTGGGAGTGTGGTCAGCATCTTGCAGACAAAATCCCTTGGTGCTTTTCATCTGGTGCTTCTTCATCCTTGACAGCTCCTGCGGAGTATTTCAGCATGAAGATGTTTCAGCAGTCTTCACAAAAGCAAGTGAATCATCCGAAATAAGCACAATCCATCTATCTTCCTTAGTGTCACCAATTAATAGCTGCTCAGGATACTTTGAAATCTATAGCTGCTTAAGGCAAGAAAAATAACCAACCCCTTCCTATAGTGCTGTGCCATCACTATATTTTGTGTGCTGTGCCTGTGCTAGGAAGCTTTATTAAAGAAGAGGTGAAGGTGATATGAAACAGCCTCTGACGTGAAGCTTTAAAGAAAGGGAAAAGGCCAGTTATGCTAATCCAGGGTAAGAAGGGAACTAAAAACCAATTGGTAGACAAGATTTCTTGGTTTTGAAAGCCATTTCTCATGCCAGAAGCCAGTGGTGAGAGCCTGACTGATTTCTGTGGCTGTGCTTCGGTCTTCTACTGCACCTGCAGCAAGCGGTGCTGGGGCAACCACGGTTTCCTCCACGGTTTTCCTGATGGAGCTGGAACAGCCTTTTACTTCCTGCTTCTGATTTGGAGTATTCTGCTGAGTGTGCAAAATAAGCGACTATTTTTAAAAGGGGGTAGTGTTCCCTTTGAGGGCAGCTTAGGCTGGGTCTGTGTCCTCATTCCTGAGGTCACAAGCTGCTGGAGTAAAGTCACTGCACCCTTGGGCTCCCTGTCAGCCTGTGAGCCAAGTCAAATCCTGACCCACATTTGCCAGGCGTAAGGATGCACTCCCAAACCTGCCCACAGCTGCTGACCCCAATGCAGGTTTTCTCCTGTCTCCACCCCTCCCTCCTGTCTCACATCCTTATCTAAGGCACTGTGGCCACTGATGGTCCTTGCCATTGGACATACAGCTCTGTCTGTACCCTGGGCATGCGTCCTCTTGAGGGGAATCTATTCACTTCCAGCTAATCTGCCAAAAGGGGAGGTCTGTGCCTAGAGCGTAATGGAACCTGATGGAGGCTAATTAAATAGGAAACCATCCATTTGTGTTGTCTCCTTAGGGGTTTGTCGTAAAAACCTTATGTTCTCTTATAAGCCTAAACAAGTGTGTTCACCATGCAAAAATCAGCTATAAAGCTGTCTGGAGAGTAGTCAATGTGTCTAAGTTGTCATTTATACGGGCTGTCTACAGCTTGGATCCTTCCGGTAGGAATGGCCTTTCCACTGTCCTCAAACCACCCTGTATAAATGGGGCATTCCTCCCTCAAAATGGGAAAGAGGGCCAAGCCCTCTGCAAGCGATCCTGCCTTGACAGTAATGTGGAGCGGATGCTTCTCTGTCTGGCCATGACGGGAGCCAGAAACCAGAGGCAAAGAGCACTTGTTACTTTAGAGCTGTGCCAGAGGTGTTCGGAGGTTTAGAAAGTATAAATCTAATAGTTGTGTTACCTGGGGGCATGAGGATTGGCTCCCCTCACCTTTGCCAGGGGCCTGGTCTCCTCCTCAACCCCAACTAGGCTATGTTTGAGGAAAACTGAATTTCCCATAGGACAAAGGAGTCATGCTGTATTGCAATGCAAAAAAAGTTGTGGGCCGTGTCCCCTTGGCTGCCCCAAGGGAAAAATCCACTTCAGCATCGTCCAGGATGAGCTTTCCTCTTACCCAAACTGCGCAGGCTTCAGTTTCTGCCAAAACTGGGGCTCGTGCAGAAGTCCTGTCAGGGCAGAACTTCCAATGGGCTGGAGGAGATAACTGCTTTCTATGGGACAGCCCCCTGGGTAACACCATCTGGTGTCTCCTCGCAGGCGTCGGAGGTGGAGCGGCAGCTCTCCCTGCAGGTCCACACGCTCCGGGAGGACTTCCGGGAGAAGAACTCCTCCAGCAGTCAGCACATCGTGCGTCTCGAAAGCCTCCAAGCTGAGGTGAGTCACCTGCACTCCGTCTCGGCCCTCCAAAGGTGTTTTAACTTGTGGAAAGAGCCCCTCTGAACTGAGGAAACAAACCCTGCTGCTTGGAGCAAAGAGAAGGATGGGATCCGTGGGGAAAAGGACCCCCCAGTGAGAACAGTTTGCTGCAACCCAGGCTGGGGTGGCACAGGCCAGCTTCCACTGCTGCTTTGGCTGCAAGCATGCCTGCAAAATGAATGGATGAGAAGGATCTTCCAGGAGATAAACCATGGCAGTGCTCCTGCAGAGCTGCTGCCCAGTAGATTAAACTCTAGGGTATGGTGGGAGAGGAAGGGCTGCAAGGGTTTTTCTTTATTCTGTTTCTCATGCTTGCAGAGAAAGCAGCAGTCCCCTCCCGCCTCCAGCCCGTGCACACGGGAAAGCGAGGAGCTCCTAGCTGGTTTAGCTCTGGGACATCAGCAGGAATGCTCCTTCCTTCCTTCCTCTTCTCTTCCCTGATGGGGTTCACTGAGACCCACACAGGCAGGAGCTAGATGGTCAGAAGGTGTCCAACGCTGCCACCTGAGCACTTCTTTTATTTATAAGCTGTCTGGAAGAGCTTTTCCTAAAATTTCTCAATTTCTTCTTTTCTCCCCCTCCCTCCTGCTCCGTGCTGGTCCCTCGCCTTTTCTTCCCCTCCCCTTGGTGTGGAGCAGCAGGTCCTTGAAGTAAGTATGGAGGCTCAGAAAGGGGCTGCCCGCATGTGCATCGTTGATTCCATGCATGCCTGTCACTGTGCATGCCTCACCTTGCCTCCTTTCCATCTCTTGCTTTCCAAATCCCTTTGCCCCTGTGCCCTTCCCATGCCCCATGCCTATGGCAGAGCAATGTTTTTCCTGTTGCATGGGCATTCACAGGGTGTTCATTACTGGTTTGGATACCAAATATGAACTCTCAGTACAATATCTATATTATACCTCTTATTTTTCTTGAGCCCCTTTTCTCCAGCCCACACAAATCATAATGGTGGTGGGAAGAGACATGTCAGAAACCATTAGTCACTTAAGAGCAGCTTTCTAATACCTACAGCAGCCTTTACCCTACAGAAGTAGCAAGTCCACACACTTTGCTAATATTCCCTCATGCAGCCAAATCTTCCCAGCAAACTGGAAAGCAGCAGAGAGAAAAGGTCCCAAGGAGGCCTTCCACCGGGAAGTTGCTGAATTCGTCTATGGTCCATGAATTAAAAAGGAGGCCACAAGGAATATTTAGAGTTATACTGGACTAGTAAATGGCATACCGAGTCCCCAGAGGTCCTGTGCATGCTGGAAAAGGCTCCTCTTCTTGGTTAAACAAGAAGTGACCTTGGCTAGTGCTGATTCATCCTGTGCGCTGTTCCCAGCTAACTGAATCACAGAGGTTTTGCTTGGCACACTGTCCCTCACCACCTGAAATCACTGCCCTTGACAATTAAAAGAAATGAACCAATTTTAAAGGCAGCTGATTACTATGAGGCTAAAAATAAGCATGGCATAGAAAGGAGTCTTCACAAGCAAGAAGACAGAAAAGTCCCTGGTGAGGACTTGGTGAGCATGCAGCAATTCAGTAACTCATACGGGTGGGTGGTGCTGTGGCACAGCCCTGTGGGGCTCCCATACAGGAGAAAATGCCACCATGCTCAGTCAGGGACCAGTCAGCACAAGTAACTAGTTTTGCCCAGTCTTGCAAGTTTTAAGGTACAAGGGGTGGGCAGGGCTGGTGTCCACTTAACCGGTTTGGTCATTTCTGCCTGTCATTTCACACACACAGATACAGTTTCTTTCATACAGGTACAGAATACATACATGCATACTTCTGCTTTTTGCTGTTTCATTTCTGTCTTGGGAAGCTGATTTCGTACCTCTCTGCTCCCTGCAAAGTGCAGAGTCTGTCACCACCTCTTTCCTTCACAGATCAAGATGCTGACGGACAGAAAGCGGGAGCTGGAGCATCGCCTTAGTGCCATGATGGAGGAGAATGACCTGCTCCAGGGAACCGTGGAGGAGCTGCAGGACCGAGTCCTCATCCTGGAGAGACAAAGCCATGACAAGGACCTGCAGGTGAGGAGGCAGCCATGGGACAGGGAAGAGGGGGGAAGTGGAGTAAAAGATATGGTTTGGGGGAAAACCGACCAGGAAGATAATCAGGAACTGGGAGACAAAACAGCCGGAAGAATAAAATGGATCATGTAAGCATGGCAGCAAGCAAGGTCCTGGGTGTTAGTGACAGATAGCAGGAGCCACAGTGGAGCATCCTGACAGCAGAGCAGCTTAGGAGGGAGATCTGAGCAAACGAGTGGGTCAGCGTGCGGGGGAAATGAGGGCAGTAACTGCCCTCGTAGCTCTCGCTGCTCAGATGGTTTCCCAACAAGCCCCATGGTGCTCGCAGCTGTGTCACTAAACATCACTCCCTGGAGAACAAGCTGGCACCTCTGTGGCTTCAGACATCTTAGGAGAGAGCAAGATTTTCCCATTTCTTTTCTGTGGGTTGACAACCACTGGATCCCAGCTCTTCGAGCAGCCCTGAACCGTTTTTTCCCTTTCTCACATATATATTTGTATTTATATATACACATAGGGTTTTTAAAACACATCTATATTACTTTTCTTTCTGGATTCACTTCCTGCTATGTTATTTTCAGCATTTTTTTTTACCTGAGTCCCAACTTCCTCACGAGGCTCCTCATATTAGTTCTGATTGACTTGATATTTTTATCTTTCAGGATATTCCGGAGCCTAAATGGTGTCTAATGACATTTGGAGATTATTAAGCTCCAATAAAGAGCAATATCAGCCAAGAGTACGTTCCTCCTGGCTGGAAATCCTCTTTTGTGACACTCATTCCTCCCTCAGCCCTTTCACAAACCAAGGGATTCATGCGGTCTGTATCATCTCCACCAATACCTTTTGTTTTTTCCTTACTTTGCTGACAAATTCCTTGATTTTCTTTGCAAGCTGCACCAAAGCCAGCTGGAGCTCCAGGAGGTGCGCCTGTCCTACCGGCAGCTGCAGGGCAAGGTAGAAGAGCTCAGTGAGGAAAGGAGTCTCCAAAACTTCAACACAACCAGCACATCCCTGCTATCTGAAATAGAGCAGAGCATGGAGGCAGAGGAGCTGGAACAAGAACGAGAACAGGTATTTGCCCTCCCACCCCTGGGAAAGCCCGAGGTCCTCTGTGACCAGCCCCAGAGGGGAAGGGAGTTTAATGCATTTGATCTGGATTTGGAGCTGAACCAAGAACCAGAAAACTGGGGTTATGGTCTCAGCTCTGATATCATCACCCTTTTCACCATTTGAAAGTAAACCTCTGCCTCCATTTGAAAACCAACATAGCAAGCTAGACAAGTATTTGTGAGGCTTGGCACTCCTCACTTCACTGTGGAAGGAGGATCTCCATGGTCTTGATGTCCCAGGCTAATGTCAGGCTCTCTTGTTCCAGCTGAGGCTGCAGCTCTGGGAAGCATATTGCCAAGTGCGGTATCTTTGCTCCCACCTCAGAGGAAACGACAGTGCAGACTCAGCAGTCTCTACAGACTCCTCCATGGATGAGTCTTCAGAAACATCATCAGCCAAAGATGTTCCGGCCGGCAGCCTACGGGCAGCGCTCAGCGAGCTGAAAAGACTGATACAAAATGTGCTGGATGGGGCCGACTCCACGGTAAGTTGGTGGCACAGAGAGACCTTGGCTTGTGCACGTCCCCTTGCCCAGGGGACAGCTTGCTGCAGGTTTCCCCTGGGAAGGCACATGGGAGCAAAACTGAAACCCTACCAAAGTCACATTCACGTTTTCTTCTCCCTTGTTTGGTCCCCCTTCATCCCGAACCGCTGTTGAAATAACGCAATTGCCTTTTATAAAGTGAAACCTGAGCAAGAGATTTCTCTCCCGCTCTCAGAGCTCCCGACGAAGCGACGACGATACCTTAGAGGAACAGATCAGGAGAACAAGCGAGGACTCGCGAGCCCTGAGGGAATTAATGGAGGGAGAACGGGGGAAACTGAGGCAGAGTCTGGAGGAACTGCAGCGACTGCACAGCCAGGTTAGCAATCCCCACACTACGTGTAGCCCTGTAACATTAGTGTTCAGCCTCCAAGACACACCTTCCGTAAAAAGATCGACATGATAAATAACCCAGGAGGATTTAGGACAAAGAGGGAGACTGTGAAACCCAGTGCCAAAACTTTATGTGCTGCTCTGCTGTGTATGGAGCAGATTTGCCTCCTCCACAGCAGCATCACAAACCCTCGCAAATACACACGAGGGAATCTTGATCATGGCCAGCCTGGCACCAGGCAGCGCCCCAGGGCCAGCAGGAACCAGCTTAAGGCTAACAACAGCAATGAATGATCCAGCCCCAAAACCAGCCCCACACTCAAAGCGCAGAATCACACTGCATCTGCAGCTGAATGCAGCACCGCCTGTGTCTGAGGTCCTATGCCAAAAGCAGCAAATGGAGACAGGCACCCAAGGAGAAGCTCTGCAATCCCTGTCTCTCAGGGACAAGTCTCCAAACACTGGAGGGGATCCAGAGACCACAGCAGCAGCAGCCTTAAGCACAGCTGCTTCTGTGGCACTAACTGCATTGGAGGAGGGAATGGGGTTAGCACCCTTGCCTCATCTTGCTGGTGGAGCTGTGCTGCCCTCTCGCCATGCTCCTTTGGGGAAGAAAAAAGGAAACACATCCCTGTTGAGGAAGGTCGGCACAACCTGGGGTCTGACAGCCTTGTGTAGGGCTGTGGGAGCTCCCACCCTGGGACCAAAGCAAAAAGAGAGCACCATTAACTACTCCTGCAGTGACGGCTGCACGTGCATGAGGATGGAAACAGTCTTGGTGACAAAGCAGCTGATTAGAGGCAGACTGCAGCAACAGAGCAGCCCTGCCACCTGTCCTTCCATCCACCACAAGAGACACCTTTGAGAGTCCAGGCTTCTGCCCCCAATGAGCCATGAGCCCAGGCATTCCTCTAGTGGTGCTGCCATAGTCCTGTGCACCATCCATAGGTCTCCCTTGTCCTTAAACACATCTGAGATGGAGGAGACGTCACTGCAACTGTAGCTATGCTAACAGGGACTGTTAGAGGCTTATTCACATGATCTTGAGTGATCATCTGTACACCAGCCTCCTTGTCTGGATATAGCACCTCCTTACACATGGGGCTTCTATAGGTCACCAGGAGGGAGCAGCACTTGGTTATTCTTTGCTGTGTCTGATCTTCCCAAACTCCCCATCCGGGAAGGACCAAAGGACCTGCCCTGGATCACAAGTCTGGACCCCTGTTTCTGGTTTTAGGGGTCCCTGACTATCAAAGCTTTGAATATTTAGGGAGCACAAGGAAGACCGCAGCTCTACTTTCTTTTCACACCTCTGTGTTATATGGAGAAAGATGAGGCAGTAGCTACAAATGCAGCAGACTTTGCTCTCAAAGAAGCACTCCAGCTCCATGCAACAAGTACATCTCCTGCAGCTTTTGCCATGTAGCCCAGCCTCACTTTTGCTAAAGGTTAATATTTATTCTGACCTCACATAAAGGCAATGTTGTCTTCAGTTCAATACTAAAGAACGTCAATGCACGTGGAAATCTGGTCCATCTGAGCCAGCAGCTCTTTGCTGCCTTCACATCCCTCTGCACTGTCACTGGTGTTGATACAACAAAAGGGGAACTCCTCCTAAATGGCTTTTGGAACCTTGTAGCACTACACACATTCATTGCTCGTGCCTGAGAACAAGGTGAGCTGGTGGAGACAGGAATCACCTCTGTCAGCGTCATCCCATTCTTACCCAAAACAGACAAAACCAGTTAAGACCCCAAACCTAGCACCAAACACAGTGGTTTGGGCCTCTTGATCCACTCAGTAGAGATGTGCAGCAAATAGCTCCCACCACTACTCTGCATCACATCATTGCTCTGCTGGTGCACCCTGTGCTGGGCTGCAGGGGGGCACAGCTCGGGCAGTGCCCCTCTATCCCCTTGCAGCCCCAGCCTACAGTGGGCAGCCTCTGCACACCCTCTCCCCAGCCATGCAGTGCCAACAGCAGATCCTCCCACACCGCTGATGTGCTGAGCCCTTTCTGACTGTCTGCCCTCTATTTCAAGATTCCTTTGAGGATCCAGGCACAACTGAGCTGCATTTAGAGAAAGGAGGTGGGTCAAATGCTGGAAGGGTTTCCAGGTGGTGCAGTAGTGTAACAGAGCATGTGTGTGCTCTAGACAAAGAAATTAAATGTGTATGAAATATTGCAAAGCTGTGCTAATGCAATCCTTGCATGATTTCACACCCTATTAACTCACTCTGCACAGGATCAAAAGGATAGATCATTTCACAGACTATTTAAGACTCTGCACATATTTTAAAGTCTAATTAAAATTGTGAGATGTGCCAGTAACACCTTCCATGGCGTGAAAGGGAATTTTCACATCCTTTGTCTTCAGCTTCATACTACTTCAACAGACACAAGGGCCCCCTCCAAAAATATCTTATTTGCTGCTAAATGATGTTTGCAGTACTTTAACCCTGGAAAGATCAGAATACAACAGGCAGACTCAGAGGATGCATGGACAAGACAAACTGCTTGGCTAGGGGCAATATTTCAGCTCTGATGCCATAGTAACAGTCAAGTTGCAGGTGGGTCCTGCCCTGCATAGCTGCACAGCTTTCAGTGCTGTTGCTGCATGTTACTGAGGCCATCCTGGTGGCCCATGTTGCTCAGACCTGCACTGCCAGCATCCCCTAGCGAGCTGGTACATCGCATGAGGGGTTGCCCCAGTACCAACAGCCCTCTCCCAACAGACACAGCTTCTACAAGTAGGGGAGCTCAGCCTCCAGATGAGTCCATGTGGCCTTTTCCCTTCCCACTTGTGGTGAATCTGAGCAACCCTGCATTTGATGCCCTCCCTCTACCTACAGGTCACGCTCCTGAGTGTAGAAATGACGACACTGAAGGAGGAACGGGACCGGCTGCGAGGTGCTGCTGAAGACAAGGAGACAAGTGAACGGCTCCTGCAGGCCATCAGGGACCGGGATGAGGCCATTGCCAAGTAAGTGGTACAAACAGGCAAAGCCAGGCTGGGTTAGCAGTTATGGGGTGCCTTAGCAGATCCCTCCAGGTGGGTCTCTCTCACCCTCCACAAATTTCAGTAACTGTTACAAAGGGATGGAGTGATTGTTGGCTTTACTGGCATTGGGAAATGCTGCCAGAAGCTTGGGAGCAGGGCAGGAGATGCCAATTTCCAAAGCTGCCCCTTTAGGAGGAAGCTGTGAACCACGTTTTAGCCATCCCTAGTACTGGTCTGAGTCACAGCAAGGAGGAGAGGACTTCAGAGAACCAAATGGAAGCACCAGGTCTGCCCTATTTGTCATATTTTTCTTCTTTTGCTCTCCCAGACATACCACCCTGCTTTCCTGCTCAACCCCCTTACAGCCCTGCTTGGGCTTCTTCCCTAAACCGTTTCTCCAGTCACTTGATCTCCTTGCCTGTTCCAGAGGGCCTGTTTTGCATCTCCAGTCCTGTAATTCCCTTTTTCTCCTTTCAGGATTCTCCCACTGTTTATTTTCCCCATCCTCCTCGTAGACCTGTGCAGTTTTGCTACCCCATATTCCACTCTGTGCTGGGGCTTGCCACACTGCACTCTTTGCCCTGAGGAGAGGGGCGGAAACATTCATTCCCTTGTGCTCTATACAGAAAGAATACATCTGATAATCTCTTCAATAAGAAGACGGGCCAGGACACCACCAGTCCCATCTCCTTATGGAAATGCCAGATAAGCCCTTATCAAGAATAGGAACAGAAAAAGCATTGCACCCCCGAGGATGTGGGGAGCTAAATCAGCATGCACAGTCCCTTCGTTTTTTAAGTGACCCAATCATCCGTGCTGCTCTCAACTGTGTAGCTGGCTGTGAAATTCCCATTGCTATCCTCTGTAACACCTCCATCTGTTGGCAAAAATCAGGAGCATCCCAGCTGCACTGCCGGGTGCAGAGAGGTGGTTCTGACATTTCCAGTGCATGTGGGATGCTGGTGCTGCTGTGGCTATGGCAACGCGCTGCCGCCGCAATAAAACCCTCCGTAATATCGAAGCAGGGATGGGGAGCTTCACAACAAAAGGCTATTTAAGGTGTTCAAACCCACAGCCAGAGTGGAAGGGTCCAGCTTCTCCGTGGGGTTAATGACCCTGCTGGGACAAAGCACTAATATTTACGGCTGACTGTCCTGAGTGGTGGGAGCCCAGAGAAAGGGGGATGTGACAAGTGTGCATGGGTGAGTGGCGGGTGATTAACAAGCAGAAAGCAGCTGCAAGTGGAAGCAAACAAGAGCATATCATTGCTAGAAATGAAAGCATCCCTCCACAGACTGAGCAGGCTCGTGATAAGCTTCCTCCCTCACCCCCCAAGGGTTAAGTCACTTTTGTTGAAGCCCTCCTCGCCTCCAAAAAGGAAGCCCTAACCCTGAACAGAAATAAAGTCACTGTCTGAGGCAGACATCTGGCATGGAAAAGTTTTAGCTTGAAACCGAAATCTGGCAACTCAGGAAGCAACAGGAAAATAGGATCCCGTAACAGGAGGGGTTCAGCACCCACTGCCTGGAAAATACACACAAATTTCCAAACTGGTCTTCTGCAGGGGGCACAGGGGAGCTCTTAGGAGGGGGTTTCTCCTTATTATTTCTCCTGAAGATGTTTGCAAGGAAAGCTGGTTCCCAGAACCTCATGTTATGGTTTCCCATCACGCAGCAGTGAATGGAAAACTTCAGGTTTGTGCTCACCTGTGTGCTCCCAGCATGGTCAGCAGCGTTTCCCAGCTTTGAAAATTGCTTCTTCCTAGAGGACAATCCCTTTCCACTAGCCAGGAGCAGCTAGGACGTCTCACCCACTGGGCACTCAGGACCTTTTGGGCAACCTGGGTCATGGCATTACATGTCCAGTGGCCACCAAATGCCTGGAAAGAAACACAGCAGCAGAGTTCCCAAGGGCCAGCACAACCCCATTAAAACTGGGAGGTTTCCTTAAAACATAACATTGAATTCAGACGGTTTTAACAGTCTGACATTCTTACAAAGCCTGTGTATGATAAACTTGCTTCCTTCATTGCTTCCTTCCTTCAGTCCGAGTCCCAGCTGAAAGCAGAGTTGTTCTCCTTGAGGGATTTTGTTTGTTTCATATTGCAGCTTACTGATCGAGTGATCAGACAACAGCTCCTTTGGTTTTTAGCGTGTCATTTCTTTTTCTATGCACTGAGTAAATAGAAGAAAAGGAAATCAATATTTATATGTAGATTATTCTACCTCATTTTAGAACTCCATTTTTAATGGCAGATCCAGGCACATTATCTCACCTTATGCAGCAGTGTATCTGAATATCTTTCTGTATTCTTCACAGTGTGCTTACCAGAAACCTGCTGGCTTTGTAGTAACAACATCTACGGTTCTGTCCCGCTCTTCAGATTAATAGGCTGTCCAGAATACAATGGAGATCAACAGCTTAGCACCTGGGGACTTGCCACTGAAAGGAACTGTTGACTGCTCCTCAAGGATATGTTTAACACTTCCTTTTAAACAAAAAGAGAAAGTCACACGCTCCAATTTCTCACTGTCTCCCCAGGAAGAACGCGGTGGAGGTGGAGCTGGCCAAGTGCAAGATCGACATGATGTCCCTCAACAGCCAGCTGCTGGATGCCATCCAACAGAAGGTGAACCTCTCGCAGCAGCTGGAGGCCTGGCAGGTGAGCAGAGCAGGGTACGGGTGGCACATGGCATATGATGCACCTTTGGATGTCTTTTCCCCGCTTCCCTGTGGGTTTGCTGTGCTCTCAGCCTGGGAATCCATTCACAGGAACTTTTGCTTTGGGCTCTGCAGGAGACAGTGATGCAGTGGTGCTCAGGGATGAAACGCAGCCCTGCCTTGCTCAAAGCCGTTCAGCTGTAAGCAGATAATTAATTATAGAGAGATACCCATTTAAAATGGAGAAACAAACTATATCTCATGGCTGCATGCAGCATGGGTAACATAAACCTTGCAGAGTAACATGCTGTGGCCCAGGGGGGGAAGGTATCCATGCATGCGATGCCTCTGGCCAGACGCAGCCGTGGGGATGTGTGGGCGCAGCACATCCTTGCAGTTGCACAATGGAGCAGAAAGGTGGGAGGCAGAGGTGTGGTGACTGTTTTGTGGTACAGCTGCACTGTTTACATCAGCTCAGAAGATCCTGCAAGATGAAGCAAAGATCCCAGCTCTCCACCAAGGTAAAAAACCCAAACCCCCAGCAGCCGAGCGGCTGCCATGGGGATGCTCTGCTTGGGGTCAGTGGGGAAAACCTGCGTGAAGGCAGTGCCCTTGAGATCAGACAAAGCTGACTCCTCCTGGAAACTAGCACCAAGGGGGGGCTACTTCAGTAGGAAACAAGCAGATACAAGAGAAAAGGTCTGGGCCAGTGATAATAATTCGTTGCAGACCGTGCAAGACCCCAGTTCTACTAACAGCCTGACCGGCAGAAACCTCTCCCGTACAACCTTGCCTCTGGTTCAACTCCACTGTGTTTTCGTTTCTCTTCTTTTTTTTTTTTCTTTTTTTTTCTTTGTTTCTTTCTTTTCTTTTCTTTCTCCTGCTTACAGTTTGCTTCCTCAGGGCTTTTTACTATCTGGCTCCTTTGGTTTCTGATCTAGTGGCCTTTCTCAGTTCCTGTACCAACAGCTTTAGTCGTACACCCCTCCTGCCTTTGAGGTGAGCTCCCTGCACCCTCACCAAGAACCTGCCATCTCCTCACCTGCTCCACTCGCTGCCACTGTCACCCACATCCATCTCTGTCCTCATGTTCATCTGGCAAGAGGGACCACTGGGGTGTCTCCATCACCTATTGATATTCTACACACATTCCCCAGCACCACACAGGGACAAAAGGGGCAGCATCCTATACCCCATGGTGAGGCTTTACCCCCCAGGTCACCATAGGGAAAGGCAGGCTGAGGCACATACATCATTAATCCTCTGTATTCAGTATATCTAGTATCTGGAAAACTTCTTGAAATACAGACTGGGATTTTACTTCTCAGCTTTGTTATCTAGTAGGTGACATTCAGTGCTCTGCATAGGAGCTGTCCGTTTCCAAGCTCTGTTTCAGTTTGGATGGGTGACCTACTTACTAGTACACTCAGTATTTACTGCTGGAGTATTCCCAGTTTTGGGTTTGAACAGCAGGCTTTTGCTTTCTCCCTTCCCACTATGTCATCTGATTGTAGCAATACAGCAGCCCCAACCCTGCTCCCATCAACTCTGAGATGAGGATCAGGCCCACTAGCACTGCAGAGAGTTGTCTCCCAACATACTGACCTAAAGTGTTATTAGGTAGTAGCAAAATAGTCTCCAAGCACCTAATGTCCCCAGACATAAGAAGCTCAACCAGAGAGGCACAAAGCAAGTCAGGTAATTTATGTACTCTGAGGACTATTTTGCAAAGCCGAATGCCTCTGATAAAATGGGAAGAGATTCTCTGCTTTAGCTGGGCATAAAGGGAGGCTTTAATCTGATAAAATTTTCTCTTGTATGCTTCTAGTCTGCACTTTACTGAGGACCATCAACAAGATTACAGCTTTCTGTAAGCACATAATCATACAGGGTATAAAATACTCTACAAGCAAAATCCTGCACATCTGAGCCTCGCACAGGAGTAGCACAGGAGTGGTAGTGCCTCACCTCATGCCTAATCTGACCCCCACTTGTATTTATCAATATCTGGGGGCAGAAGTGGCAATTACTAGAAATAGGGAATATGGAACAAATTTGTAAGTGAAGAGGGCTCTTTCTCTCAAGTGAGAGCTTAGTGGCTTCAATGCAATAGTGACAGGGGTGGTGGTAGATTGAAAATGCTGCAGTGCCAGCAGAGAGCTGCAGCCTGCATGGCCACAACCACCAGCCCCTGAGGCTGCCTTAGGCAGCTGAAACCTGCATCTCATGCAAGGGAGCCCAGCTTACAAAGAGCATCCATGCCACTTGCACCTCGTCCATCCTCAGCCCTTCTTGCAAAGAGCACAAGCTCCTGCTGGAACACCCAGAGCACCCCAGGTACCATGTAGCCAGCTTTGTAGGCTTGATTTATGAGACAGGTCTCATACCATTGGTGTTTGTCCTCCCTCTAGTGCCCAGACACCCCTGTGCCCCTGCCCAGTGCCAAGGCAGGGCCCACAGCTCTGCCCTAGTCTTGCTGTGTACATCTACCCCGAATCTCCACAGCCAAGTGTGTGCTCCTGTTCACACACGAGGCAGACAGGTACCCAAACACAGTGCATTCTCAATAGTGGATAGTGTGTGTGTGTATATATATATATCCATGTAATTATATATATATATATATAACACAATCATACTTATCCCTTGTTATTTGTTAACCAAGGACACAGATCTGCCATGCTGGAGCCTGGGTACCTACCTTAGTTGCTAAAAAAGGTGCCTTCAAAATCTAAGTGCTATACATTTTCACAGGGCAGCTTCACCTCTGGAAACCTGTTTCACCTTAACGCTGATGTTTACCTTAACCTCTTTAACTCTCCCTCTGTCTTTCCTCTGCTCTAAAAAGATCCAAAGCTTCCCCAGTCCACGTAGCTCTGCACCCTCCTGCTCCCCCAGAAAAAATCCCTATACTCTATTCAGGTCCAGGCAATGGCTATCAATCCTTTTCCCTGCAGAAAATGCTGCAACAAGAGATTAGCCATTATTCAAGTTTCCAGTCCAAGTTGGCTGTTTGTATTCCACATTGAGCTACAGAGCGGCTGGGGCACCCACTGGGTGATGGCAGCATCTTCCTTTCCATCTCAGTGCTGCCCTGATGGGCTGCCCTGCACGAGGTGCCAAGTGAACAACGCTTCCATCACTACAGCCCATCCAGAGCAACCTTGTTCTCACCAGATAGTGCCCTCAGTCCTAATCAGGAACCAGACTGCTGGAGAACAGTTGATTTCTCCTGTGGGGCTAGTTTGTGTACACGTTTTCACTAAGCTACAATTTAAATATGCAATTACAGCAGAAACAACGGATCTGAAGGTTTAAAAGTTGTAGAATTGATAGCTGTGTCTTCAAGGAACGCATCAGCATGTCATTAACAGCAACAGAACCAACTATTCTGTGTAGAGCACAAACACATGATGAAAACAGAGCGCTTCTGGTACATCTGAAAAACCAGTGCAGTTGTTCATGCCAAGCCACCAGTCAGAGAGCTCCCACTGCTCTGCTGGCTCCAGGAGAAGGGACCTCTTTCATAAGCTTGGTGCAAAACCCACGTGGGCTCTGTTGGGCCCATGCCTGATGTGGGCCCCTCAGCTCTCAGGAGCACTGCTAACAGTGGCTGTGCAGGCAGCTCTTTTCACACCTACCTGCCTGCCTGCTCCACGTGGCGAGCACATGGACCTCTCAGGACAGATATCCTTACTATTCTGGCATTTACTTTCAGCTGCATTTGTTCTATTTTATTTATTTCTTCACCTAAAGGGGACATTTGCAAGCTGCAGACAGCAGAGAAGCATAATTCAGGGGTGTCACAGAGTGCCAAAGCAGGCATGATGCTCCTCTGCGGGACCACCCAAGCGATTTATCCCTCAGAATTGGGTGATTTACCTTCCTTGCTCATTAAAGAGCCTCACAGCCCAAGCAAGGCTGAGTGTGCAGCCAGGTGGGGAGCTAGACCTTTCCCCACTTCTTGTCATCCCTCCTCCATCTCATCGCAGCACATTTCACACCCATTTCAGCCGTGTCCCTGCGCGAGCTCCCTTTGAGCATCAGCCGCCACTAACAACCCTCTCCTCTCCCTCTGCTGCAGGATGACATGCACAGGGTCATTGACCAGCAGCTGATGGACAAACACCCGAAGGAATGGAGCCAGCTTGCTTATTCCTTCTCCAGTGGCTCCGGCGCCAAGCGGAGTGCCAGGCCCTCCCCCGTGTTCAGGCCGGAGCAGCAGGGGGACGAGCCCACTGCGGCAGAAGGGAACCGTCTCTTTTCCTTTTTCAAGAAAAATTAAGTTGAAAAAGAGAAACCTCTCCAACGATTCCTGCTTCCGGATGGGAGCGGGGCAGCTGCCCAGCTTGCTGCTGGACCCAACTCTGATCCACCAAGTAAAAAAGAAGGGGGCAAAGGAGTTAACCCTTGAGACTCTGCACTATTTACACCGCACCTGGTCTGAACCAAATGTTTACATGAATTGGAGATTAGCAAATTGACAATGTGATACTAATAGAGAGACACTTTTCTTTAAGTGAAGTGACAAACGTCAGGGTATATTGTAGGCTCTTTGACACAGTCCAGTTTCTGCTGCGAAGAATAATCTGATTGTCTTAAAAGCATTCTCATGCTGGAGAAGGAAGAAAGCAGCCCCAAGACAAAGCAGAACAGGGGACTGAGAAATGCTGTGGCAGCGAGCACAGGGGGAAGAAGAGGGCTGAATGCAAGAAGAGAGGGGAGTCACTTATACCACCCTCTGGTCCTGGCAGCTGTGACATCCTTCATCCATTCCACCAAGACTGGGGTTGCTCTGGCCCCAGCATTCCCATGTTTTGACAAGTGTAGCTTTCTCCATGGTGGAGGTTGAGCCCTCACTGCATATCCTGTCACCTCCCCTGCAGCTCTGTGTAGCTGTTCCCCACCTCGCTGGGAATCAGGCTCCTCGCAGATCAGGGCAGTTGTAAGATGATGTTACTGTCTTTTCTAGCTCCCTCCTGCTTCAGAGATGAGAGTTGCAGAGTCTGCAGCTACACAGAATGTTAAGGATTTCTTCCCAGACTGACTATCTACAATGAATTACAGACTGGATGAAAGCTGTGGATGTTCAGTCCTGGGGCACCTACTGTCCCTCCAATGGCCAAAGGTAGCTGTGGAGCTTCAGCAAGTCACACACCTTTCCCCAAAGCCATGTACATCTCCCAGTCAGAGTAGGAAACCTGTTATTTTAATTGGATAGGCCCCAAAAAAGCCTAATTCACTGAAAGCCTACCCATAATGATATCAGTAGGTCTTTGTTGCTGGGCCAGCAGTCTTGATCCTCAGAAAGCATGCAGGCATCTCCTTTAACTGAAGCCAAGGGCCGTAAGGGCACCTACAAAGCTCTGGAAAGCCTGCAGCTTCCTCTGCTCCATGCACTAACATTAGCTATGGCCTGACAAAAATGATGGGTATCTGTCCCTGCCTGTGGGTCATTTATTACCAAGTCCTTCGGTGAGCAGGTAGCCAGATCTCCTGCCGAAGGTGATCAGAGCCTGCTTTGCTGTCAGCATAACTTGATCAATGAGAGGGAACGTAGCTTATTTGGTGTATGCATACAATGGTGCTGGAAATCCTGCAATACTTTAGTAGAAACCTTCCCTATGCACTGGATGGGCACCCTACAGCTCTGCTCTGTAACATAGTTTACCATCATAAACCAGCAAGGACTGCCGGCCTAAGCTCAGAGACATCCTGCTGCAGTCATCCAGTTCTCACACGCTCTCCCAGCTCACTATACCCACAGGCCCTAGTTTGTTTCCCTGCTGCTTTAAAGAGGCTGCCACCTACACTGTCCCATAGGAGACGGGAGCTCAGTACACATTCAGCTCTGCCCTGCTCAGCAACTTAGGTGCTAAAACATCATCCTATAAGGAGCTGCTATCCCTGCTCACTACTTACAGCAACAAGCTTTCTGCTAGAATTAGGTATCAAACACCTTCTTCTAAGAAGCAGGTAAGAGGTTGGTGGCTTGGTTTTTTTTTCTTCTTATTATTATTCACCTTTTCTATGGGATAGAACATCCATTATACCTCAGCACAAATATCCTTCCTGCCTACAAAGATTTGAGCATTCCCATATTTCCTTGTTAGCATGAAACTACCACACTGGTATGAAATCATCGTCCACTGAGGTAGCTCTATGGTGCAAGGAGCAGAGTACTTTTGGGGACTGAAAATGATGGTAAAAAGCCGAGTGGTAAAACCCCTTTACTTGAAAGCAATGAAACCTGGATTGGAGATCCTGCTCCAGGAAAGACTTAACAGAGCACCACCAATACAGCTTGATGCTTACAGGAAAAGGAATCTGGAATCTCACAAGCAGGGAAGGTAAAGGAATCTTAGTTTCTCCTTGAGCAATGCTCAACTGTTGAATATCTGCTCATGTCTCCTTGTGCAAGTGATGGAAAGGGATGTAGCGCAGTGCCAAGCATGCTCACAGGATGGCAAGTCCTCATCCTCCCGTCTTACCTATGTTGTGAGGCTCGGTAAGGCAGAGACACGAGGCACATACTCAGCATCTGCTGCTGTCAGGACTCAAGCTACGCCCATGTGCATTAACATAAAGCTTTGATACCTGCAAAGTCAGGCATGGGTTCCTGGATGCCGGCGATGCCTGTGAACAGTTGTCTTATACGCTGCTTGATGCTCCACTTATTGTGGGAGACCATCTTCTTTCTGCTGTCAGTTGTCATTTCCCAGGCCCCAGCAGCTCTCTTCAGGCCACATGCCCAGCAGCCGTGTGGGATGCTACCCCCATGAGGATGTACTACGTATGGATGCAATCCTAAGGCAAAGGCCTTATGTTATCCCATGAAGATGCAGTAATGAGATGAAGAATGGTGCCTTCTGCTACATGTTTGCTGAAAGCGACTCATTCAGTTGCAGGGGTAAGCAATGAAATGCACAGCATATCTCTTCATTTAAGGAGGAACCTACCTTAATCCCACTGCAGTTTTATTTATTTAATAACACTGATGGAAGAGATTGCAAGAGGAAAGTCAGCATGTTCTATGGTGCCAGTTGGGTATGGTTTCTTAAAACTAGCCCCTTAACCCTGAAGACTTAGTTGCACTACTAAACCCAGAAATACAAGAGAATTGGGTTTAATGAACTGGACAACACACCAAAGGAGACCTCCTTGTGCTGAGCTGCTACTCAACAGGAACAGAAACTGCCTTAACATAGCAGCTAGGTTTTGTTGTTCTGTCTTCAAAAACTTCATCAGTGCAGTCCTTCACGTTTTCTCATTTGTCATGTTGTGTTTTAACAAGGTCCTGACTATTTCACTTTGAGCTATCATTGAAAAACACTCATCGACATCCTGTCATGGCCAGGAGTATGGAATCATCCTTGCAAGCACTGGGTTAGAAGACACGCCACACATGATACTTGATACTTTCAGGACACATGTGGCATAAAGGAAACATAAGCCCCACTGAATGAGATGGAGGAAGCACATCAATCCAGCAGATGCTCAGGATCCCGAAGTAGATTAAGGAGTGGGATCAGCAGCTCTAAATACAACACTCAGCCTTGCTTTTGAGGTAATTGTTAATAAAACAGTAGTGCTGCACAGTCACTGTTCAAATACTGCACAGAGAAGAGATGCTGCTGAGCTTAAGGTTAGAAAGAACTTTCCCACAGTGAAGTAAACTCTGCAAGGGAAGCAACTGTACACAAGAAACAAGTAAGTGTAAATGAAAGGCAAGTCACTAGCACTTTATCTTAATACAAACTTAGGTCAGCAACTTGCCCTTGAGATGAAAACAGATCAATTAATAACAACAGAATAATCTTGCACAGAGAAGCAAGAAGGGAGGTTACAGACAGTGCTGCATGCATAAGGGCTTGATAGCTGTAAACACTTGTCCTACTTAGAATGGTGAATTCCAGCTATGTCTTTACACCAGGCAAACTCTCTACTCCCCACTCAACTATAAAAAGCAAGATTGTTTTAACCAAAAAGCCAAGAAAGGAAATGTCTGAGTGCTGCAGCAATGATTCCCTCGAATGAGAGGGAAAAAGCACACAGCAGGGACAAGCAGAAAGAATGTATCTATAGATATGTACATAAACCACAGTGCTGTAATTTTTGTATGTAGCAGTAATGTAAATACATGTATGGTTTTTATAAGATACCTATTATAAAAATCTATAAAGGCATATTTTTAGTAAAAACAATGCTCTACTTCTTTTGTAAATAGTTCTCTTCAGAATAAAACTGATCATTTATACAATACCGTCTCAGCTCTTGAGTCACTGCTTATCCTCCCTAGCTGCAGAACAAGCTCACTTTCTGAACTGTCATCTTAACCCCCAACAGCGCCTTCAGTTCAGCAGTAGCCCAGGAAATTCAGCCACAAGAAGCACTTGCTTGTGTTTAGAAGAGAACAGTCCTGGAGAAAAAAAGCATTTAAAACATTTACATCTCCTGCCACACAGCAAAATAAAAAGGTGAGCTTGTAAATCTTCTCCACATTCCAGCCGTTTGTACCATTTACTGGCCTTTATACAAAGGGATATTCAGACTTCTAATGGGTTTAGCCACAAAACACAGATGGACAATGAAACACCTCCAGCTTGCACCAGCTGCAGTTCAGACCATCTACACCTCCTCCTCAGATCCCCCTCAACACAGTCATACCAGAACAGCACGAACAGAAGAAAAGGCACCTTCCACAGCACATCTCCATCATGCTTCTCCAGGAGGGAGGACTTGCCTTCAAGAGCCTGCATGCACATCGAGGGGTGGGCAGGCGTAAGCAAGTGCTAAAAGGGCAATGAGCACAGCAATGGCTGCATGGTTCCTACACAGAAACACGTTAATTCCCTGGGAAATAAGGACAGACTCCACCAAATCAACCTGGGGTCAGACCCCTGTTGCCTTGCAGAAGCTTTCAAAGCTCACTCAACACATCTTGTTGAACAGGAAGACAAAAGATCATAGCAAAATCATGAGCATCTCACACCAAAATAAGGTTACCAGTTCCAGCTTACTGTTTGTTCATATCTCAAACTAGAACAGCAACTAAACACCTGAAAGCATGAATTGTGGATTTGCCAATCCCCCTCCCCTCCCCCGGTAAAAAACCCTCTACACCCAGGCCAAAGAGCTCACCCCTGGCTTGCCACCCTGCACTTCCACATGCTGGACAGCAGAGGAAACAGAGCCTGGAAAAAGATTTGGCAGCTTGTAACCTTTATTTTTAGTTTTTTAAAATTATTTAAAAAGCATAATTAGAAACTTTCATTACAGAAATAATCCTAGCAAACCAGTTAGACATTCCATTGCTCAACATTTAGGAAACTTCACGTCAGCACCACTAGAGACACAGTCCCCACCCCTTCCAAGTGAATCCTCAGTGGCAAGAGCAGAGGTAACTGCTCCTCTACAGCCACCTCGAGGGAAGATGAAAACCAAATCAATCCCACTTTAAGCCAGGAAGTTGGACACCTGGCTTGGCAAAGTTCAAGCCATGGCCACACAGACCTGGACTCAAAGAGGACCAATCTTTCAATATAAAAGAATACTCCAGGCTTGGGTGCACCATTTCCTCATTTTATTGCATCATTTCCAGTAAATCCATACATTTTCTTTATTTCTGCCTATATGAAGTTACTCCCTCCTAGATCTGCACACACACTACCATGAGTCCCAGAGTACTGCAGCTGGGCCCTTTAATCTGAAAGGGGTAACCATCACAGGACAGCTTCATCTCAACAGGAAGGCCTTGAGGACTGACCCAGCTCCTCCCTTGGGCACACACCACATCCGACGCCAGAGAACAGACAGGATGGACTGGTGTAACTACAGCCACCACCTTCCACAGCTGCCCAAGTCTCACCATTATCAGAGCTCACACAAGCAATACATCCTAGCTCGTTCTTATTCTTGGGTTACCAACAAAAGATATGTGAAGAAAAGAGATGGGTGAAGGCAGCTGGATACATACTCCCAGCACCTGAACTGATTAAAACCCCCATGTGTTACACATTCATTGTTTGCATTTTTAAAAAGTCTTTAAAGTGATTGATTGTGATGTGATTGCATGATCAGGGTTCTTACCACAACCCGTAACATCTAAAACAATGCAGGCAAAGTAAGTGACTTAAAATTTAGCCTCTCCTGGGGAAGGGGGAGGAAGGGAGGGAAGTGGGCTGATTCAAAGCTCATGGACACTGGTGAATCACACCCTACCAAACCAAGGCCAGCGATGCCATAGGGCCACTTACTAAGAAACTCAGTACGTCCACCTTCAAAGGCCTTAAAGGCAGTCATACCTTCCACGTCTTTTAGCAATTTTCAGGAAAAAAAACCAACCTTTTATTATTATTTAGGCAATTATTCAGGTGCTGAGCATGTACTCTGAGCCCAGACATTTGATATTTTAGTTACACACACACACACACACTCTCCACCTTGAACTACATCTACTCAGGCTGATGAACTGAGCCCTTGTTTTCCCAGAAAGGCCAACAAGGGCCAGGAAAACGTTGCTGAGCATAGGGCGACCAGTTTGTTTCCAAAGGGTAATCCTCCACCACCACATAACCCAAGCAAGCAAGCTTTCCATTTCCTTGCATTTAAACAGCAGTCCTCCTTTCTGACAGAAGAATCCTGGGAATGATCCTGCAGCAGCTTTCATATTCAGAAATAAATCCAGAACAGCTGGATTTATTTTCATGCCTCTTCTCTCTAAAGAACAAAAGCTTTGCCACCAAAATTCACATTCCAGTCCAGATTGCCTATTTGTGGACAGGGCAATGAGGAGAAGTTCGGGGGGTTTTTTTGGCAGAATCACATGGGTTTTGTTGTTCTCAAAAGAAATGGACCCTCACTTCCACCCTGGCAAACCAGAAGCAGAGGTCAAAAGAGTTAAACTTTGCTTTTAAAAATTAAAATAATAATTAAAAAAAAAAAGTTTTATCCAAATAGCTCCCACTCCCGCAGGTCAGTTTGGTTTTCAGTATCTTGATACGAACTAAAGGAGAGCACAGGTACAGCTGGGCTGCAGCACAAGGTGGTGAAACCCAAGGACCCAGCCACAAACCTGGATCATGGCAAACTGAAATTCAAGGCCCCAGCAGCAGCACCAGCTGCCAGCCCAGGGGCTGGTGAAGTGAAACCCCAGGCTCCAGCAGCAACACCTGCAACCCTGGTACCTAGAAAAACAAAGCCTGAGCCCCAGTAAAAGCCTGGAGTTCCAGGTGAAGCCACAGGCCCCAGGGGCACCAGTCGCCAGCCTGGAGCCCAACAGAAAGGAAAGCCAGAGGCCTCAGGAAGCAGTTGCTGCCAGCCCGGGGCCAACTTGAATGAAGAACTTTGTACTATTCCTTTAAAAAGCTGCACTCTGCAGTCCATGATTGGTTGACATTAAGAAGGCAGAAGCCAAAGCGACAACAGGGAGGCGAGGCTGGTTAAAGCAATATACATTATATACAAACTCTTGGGTTAATTAGTCCACTTGGTAGGCAACGTCCTTCTTGTCTACAAGGCGCACTGGAATGAGCAGGGGAGGAGAGGGGGGCAAGATTCCATCCGATACCTTCTTGGCACTGCAGTGGTAAGGTGCCAGCGCCTCTTGATAGAAAACATGGAGAAAAAATAATCTTTAAATAACGGCACAAAACTGAGAAAGTCCTCCCAAAGCCTGCCCCAGTGGAATTGCCCGAGTCTAGCTGGAGGGGCTGATCTGTCTGAGAGCAGAGTCTCTGCAGCAGCAAAAGGGCATTAGCAGCACCGCTTCTTCCTTTTACTGTTCTTCGTTAGCTTCACCACATCATTCTGTTGCTGCTGTTGCTGCTTTGCTAGGTTTTCTTTCTTTGCCCGCAGGACTAGCTCTGTAATGCAGTTAAACATCTGCAAGAGAAAACAAGCAAGTTCAGATCAGCCAGGAATTCAGGCAAGCCTAGGAACTATAGGCCAAGTGGAAATCCAGTACCCACTCCCAAGCTAAATCAGAAACACCACATTCTCCTTTCCTAAATGAGTAAACAAAAACAGGTAAGTTTGGCAACTGAGGGCAGGAGTGAAGACTGGGCAGTCCTACCTCCTAGCAGCATTCTCCCTAGTGACAAGTCTTTCTTGAGTCCACATCTAATATGTTAGCATTGTAAAGCTAGTGAAAATGCAATGTGGGCTCCTTCATTTCACTTCCTGGACTCTTCCGAACACAGCCGGAAGTCTCTTTTTCACGTTACCTACTCACTTGCAACTTGAACAAAGCATTTTCTTCCTTCCTCAACAGGAAGAATGTAAATCTTACTTTTTTCCAAACCAATATACCCATATAATCTTATCTATGTTCTACACATTATATTACCTCTTCCACATTAATATTTTCTTTGGCGCTGGTCTCAAACAATTGGATCTCCATCTGCCCAGCAAATTTATAGGCATCTTCTGTTTCTACCACTTTTCGCTCTGGGTCATCATTCTTATTCCCCACTAAAAAAAGAAAGGAATAGGAAAAAAGTCAGTTTGATATTTCAGCAGATCAGCCCACTGCAGAAGATACTGTAACTCTGATTAGAAGCTCACCTAGTATCCGGCAGACATCATCACAGTTCTGATTAATTTCATGCAACCACCGTTTTACATTCACGAAAGATTCTGCACTTGTCACATCGTAGACAACAATGACCCCATGTGTTCCTCTGTAATACCTGTGGAGCCCGAGAAGACAACAAACGTTAACTCAAGCTATATATGACCTCAGCTCTTTCTCTTTCATTTGGCTTCTACAAGATTCATAACAAACGCCCAAGTTACTGCAATCTAGTGCCCCCATTTTCTTTCCACTGGGAGTCATTTAATTCTTCTACAACACATTATTATGCTAAACCTAGGGAGATCTCTGCTCATTTAGTCTATACATTTAGGTTCTGAAGTCCAAAGATTGCTGTTTACTTCCTTGTTCAGGTTGTCAAGACCTTCAAAGATTAATACTCTTTCAGCTACATGAGGAAAAGGTAGTGGAGTGCCCTCAGTATGTCTTTGGAACTGGCTGCGATGCGAACCTTCACATTGTACATGCCACATCAAGGTTTTGCAGTCATTCTGTTACCTGTGAAAGATCATTTACAGACTAAGGTTTCAGCAGATCTCCAAATATACCCAACCCTCAGTTACAGTTCTCTTGAGCTCACAAAAAAATTCTCTCTTACTGAGTGACTGTGTTCTGATCGCACCTTCCTACTCAACAGATCAACTCCATATGTGCATCCAATGTGCTCTGCTACCTTTAGCCATTAGAAATAAGCTTCATTTTGGTTTATTCCCATTAGTCTTGGGCAGCCAGCACCTTTAAATGATGATGAACAATTCTGACATGCAAGAAAAATGATCTGAATTCAAGTTCCAACATTATCACCTGCATGAACATACTAAAGGCAGACAGTATCTGCGCCACGAGAACGTTATACAAAAATAGCAAGCTCCACCTTCTCAGTTTTCAGCCACATTCACAGGTATTCTCCCTACTGCAAATTAGGCAGCTTTGACCAAAATAAAAAAGCAATTTAAACCACTGACAGTGAGGTCTTCAAAAGCACCCAGTTTCTATATTTGGTGTAGCTTTACTCTTTCCCTTTCATGCCCTAAAAATCATGAAGATTTTTAAGAAAACAAATGCCAGAACTCAGCATACCAAAATCAAGGGGTTTCTCTTCAATTGTGACAGCCTTCCTAGATCTTGACCTCTTACCACAGGCACCTCTTGCAGCAATCTTCCTCCCCCTGCACTTTAGAGATGTCCACTGTGACTACTCTGGTCCTCTTTGATATATTATTCCAACTCAGCAAGGACACCTTTGAGCTTCAGAGCCTTCTAATCTAATCCAAACGTACTGCCTTTCAGATCTCAAATCTTCAGCTTGCTTCTGCTACCAATGCACTTGAGCCAGTCCCTCTCTCTTCCTCACCCTCCCCTCATCATCCCTTCTCTAGTAGAAGCCACTTGTCTGTATCAACCATCAAGACAGGCTGCCACATATACCACACACAGAGTGCACTCATCTCTCCCACCCCTTTCCTCTCATCACCACTTTGCAGTGACAATCACTGGGTATCAAGTACTTCTCTATCATATGATACATACTCTATGGAAATAGGAGAGTCTGCTCCTACTGCTCATCTGGGCACTTTCAGATGACAGTCAAATAATTCTTCCATGCATGCTCTACCAGTAATTTATGCTGTACATTCACTTCCCTTGGCAAGAACTAACTCAGACAAGAATTACTTATTCCCAGCCCATCAGAGATCCTGTACTTTCAAATATTCTTGTCACAGAATCACAGACTGGTTTTGGTTGGAAAGGCCCTTAAGATCATCTAATTCTAATCCCTGCCACGGGCAGGGACACTTTCCACTAGTTCATTCACAATCAGTTCCTTTAAGAGCTTTAAAACTTGCTACCGCACTGCATTTGCACTTTGTTAAAAGCTCAACTTTATTTCGTAACTTGGATCACTTAGAGGAAAAAATATTCCATAGCCTGAATCCACATGGTGCCAAAATAACCCATTTTCTCCTGCCACTAACACGCACTGCACACCATTTTGGATGAAATACTGTTCTGTGCAATAGCATCAGAAAGGGAAAGCTCTGCAACCCTACCAACACACTTGCTTTTTCTACATCTGAACAATAAGCCAATTACCTTCAAACTCTCCCATATCACCTAATGGTCTTTCAATTCAGCAACCCTCAGGCTGACCTACCACTTCCTTCCTAACACTGAGCATCACACTTGCAAAGACAACACTCAGCCTTTAGAGAAATGCAGTGGTACAGCTACACCTACGCAGAGCTGCTTCATTCTGCTGTGCGCACCATAAAACCATGCCTGGTATCCCAGTCATCCAAACCAGAGGACCCAACGGAGCATCCTGCTGCTCCTACCTTGCCCACGCACCTAGATTTTCTTCTAAGCAAAGCATATGATGTCGGGGAGTAGAATAACATTCACTGTGCACATACAGATCCCACTCCTGACATGTCGTTAGCACAGTCGTCGCTTGCTTCTAGGGATGAGGACTGTGGGCTGGACCATGCAGCACAGACCACTACGGCATTTAAAACTCTACAGGAGCTGGGAGCTCCTGCCACAAAGCACTAATAGTGCCAACCACCTCATGAGAAATATCCTCCTTTGTGCAAGAAAGCAACCCCTGACTCCTGCTGAGTTCCTATCAGCATACGCTGCTTCTATTTTTGGAAGGGAAAATTGTCTGGCACATTGGTCTAGAAAGGTTGCCAACCCCTCATCTATACTAAAATGTCATTTTCTCCATTGGCTGACATTACCTTTTAGCAGCAGAAGAGATAAGACCATGACTACTTTTTATTCTTTGACTCTTAAGCCCCAAAATACACATTTTTCTTAAGAAGCTACTCATGCTATTTTCTATCACTTGTTAGATACAGCCTTGTGTCCTAGATAACAGTTTAGGCTTAACAAGTACACCAAAGATTCTCCAACCCCAAGTGCAGGACAGTATTAGAAAACAAAGTCTTATCTATCCTATCCCAGGCTTCCAATTTCAGAATGATGCAGTGCAGAATTGCTTTTATAACAAGTTGTAGGCTTTGGCGAGTAGAGAACAGATGGGGCTTTTGGCATTCAGGGAGGAGTAGGTGTAAATTTTGTGCTTTTGGCAACCAAGAGGTAGTTGAGGCTTTGACACGAGGGAAAGCATGCCTTATCTTCATTTCAGGGAAGATGGAGACCACGAAAATGAGAGCAAAAAAGAAATTAAGTTCTCAGTTCCAACCTCCCAACCCATTCCCCCCCCCCAAAAAAAAAAAAACCTTCAGAAGCTACAGAACAGTTATTCTTGCTTGGAGTGAACATGAAAGCATCCCATTGAGGTGGAAGACAACCAAACCTGACCTGTATAAGCCCTTGGATGCTTGGTAGTAGTCAAGTATCTTCCATATAGTTGGAAAAACTACCTAGATCTAAAGGGTTTACATTTAGCTTTGGTGGGGAAAAGGCTTAAGAATTCTAACATTTAAATGGAAATAAACACCTGAGTTGTTTGTTCTACCTATACAGTTATATTTAAACAAGCTTAATGACATAAGCTTACTGCCTTTGAAACATTACCCACTAATACTGCAGACTTCATACAGAAAATCTCCAGAACCAGCTAACCAAACTCTTGGTGTCCTTCAGCCATTTGTGTTCTTCACATCTCTGCAGACTACTTTTGCAAGCAGAAGGGAACATTCTGCCACTCATTATGGTACTTCCTACTATGAGATAAGTTCTCAGATATCCTCTAGTAAATACTTCCCCAGATTAGCATCTGGAGTTGTAATAACCAGCTTCATGAAGCATGACAGTAGGTAAGTCAGAGCATTATTGAGCCAGAGCATTATTGAGTGCATCAGTTCAGTAGGGCCCATACATTTCTTTTATGGAAAAATAAACATAACTGGCCAATGTGAAAGATGGGTCACTCCTTTAATCCAGCGTCTTTGCCAGTATTCAACTAATATGTGGTATATATGGTTCTTTGGTTTTCATTCATCTAGAATTCTAACCAATCCTACAGACTTCTAATATGTTTTCATACTCATCCTCTTTTTTCCAGGTTTCTGGAAGCACATCTATTGTCACAGGCCAGTTGATTAGTCTTTCAGACCCTCATAACCTGCTGCAAAAGACACAGCAATTCTATCACTGAAAAAAGTTTATCCCTCTCTTGGACATGCCATTGCACACAAACACATAGTAGAAGGCCCCTCTGCTACCACTATTTACCCTGTGCCAGCATCTGACAGCTATTACATAACGCCTGTATCATAAAACCACAGTCCTGAATCAGGACAAAGCAGTCCTACAAGAGCAAATCAAGTACAGGAACTGGTTGTTCATGCATCTGAAGTATTCCTGCTAATACATCTGAATCCTGCCATGCCACAACTCCGGTGAATTTAAATGAAATTCAGAGTTTGGATGACAACCATGTTTCATGACAACCAAATTCACACAACTTGGCCTCTCTTCCCATTAGGCACCAGCTATCCCAGGTATTTCCACATTCAGTAGACAGTAAAAACCAGCTGCTGTCTTTTATATTTCCCAATTCAAAATTCTGATCTAGCTCAGTTTTCTTGAATTTGTACAGAATACTTCAGATCAACTTGACTGCTGTTTCATTCTGGTTTTCAGCATTCTGTAGCTGCAGTCAAGTAAAATCAAAATAGAACAACCTTAACATTTCCCCATTTTCCACTATTAACTCCTACCACCTCTCCCATTTTGCAGTTCTAGGTCTATACAGCAGTACTTCCAACCTATTACTATTATTACCAGATGGGCTCTAATTTCAGGTTTGCTTGCCAGGCTTGGCTCAACATCAATCTGAAATCTACCTTTAACTGTAAAGGCACTTCCTGGCCTACAGTAATACTGTAGGAAGACCTTTTTATATCCTTTACCTCAATCGAAACCTCAATCTAGTCAAGGACTAGACAAAGACTACCACATTGTTGACAGCACACTCATACTCCACCCATGATTTGGTAGCCAAGCCCTTTTGTAAGTACTACCAGGGTAACTTGATTTGTCACTGAGTTTGGGATAAGCAAATCAGTTACAGTATTACTTTGCCAACAAAGAAAATGTAGAACCATTTCTAAAATCCAGATGTTGTTCTCTCCTGGTTGATATGCTTGGGTCCAGAGCACATCCTGAAAAGTATCAGTGAACACTAAACAGTTACAGCTAGCTGAGCTAGCAGCAAGAGGAACCCTCACAACAGCGTAACCAGCATTCCCAAAGTGTTTTCTTCAAGGCTTCAAATGCACTCTGACAGAGGAACATCTTTGCTTAAACTTGAACAAAGTTCAAATCTTTCTTTCCTGACCATGGAAGATTCTGTAACCACTTCACCAGAGTTACAGCAGGAAAACTGGGGCCTCCACCTCCCCAGGAGTAAAACATCCCTCAATTTGTTAAAAAGCTATGCAAAAGAAAGTAGAAGCAGAGTTCAAATATGTCATGGCACAAACACCCTCAAACCAGTTCAGTTTACCTATTTTAAATGTTAATCAAAGAATTAAACAAAACACTACACATATTCTAATTTATCTTATTTAAGTTATTCCCGTTCACCTCCTTTCCCAGTATTCCCTGTTCCATGCTGGATACCATGGCTTTCTAAACCAGCTGGCATCAGCCCCACAAGCCAACGCTCATTAACGCAGCTCTGAGTGGCGTCAGGGAATCTGAAAACAGGAAGGCCATGTGCTGACTCAGCAGTAATTGGGGCACTCTGTGACTAGCCCATGCACACAGCTGATGGGGGCCACAGCACTGCACTGCTGCCTCCCCCTCACCGCTTCCTGCCCCACGCAGCCTGCAGTACCGAAACAAGAAGTGATGTCATACACAGGAACCCTACAAGAGGCAACCAAGGTTTTTCAAGCCAGATACTTAAGAAACAATGGAAGCAATCCAGTAACATCCGTAGACAAGAGCAGAGGAAAGGGGCGGTGCACACACCAGGTTCAATTTTGCCAGTTCTAGCTGGTCAGATGTAACACAGATGCAACCAATCGCATGATTTTTATGCCTAAGTTAACCAATGCATCAGCTGAAAACAATCCTCCTCTCAAATAAGAACCAAAAGAGAAGTCAGTCATGAAAGACCAAGTGAAACACCCAGGTCTTTCAAGAATTATTATTTTTGTTAATAAAGGAAACAAAAGTTCCATTTCCAAGTGTATTTCTTCCTCTTTCCCTAGTGCCACAGTGAGCAGTCCCACCTTTAATGCAATCAGTTTACAAATACACTCTATTTTCAGTTCCCAGGGCTGCAGCTCTGGGTGTGGTTTCTCCAGGAACAGGAAAAGCTGCGCACATGCTGTTCAAAAGGACAATGAGAATGAAACTGAACTCGAACCGAGGAAAAGGTTAACTTCATGTGGGCATCTACTTCAACAGAACTCCACACAAAGAGTCCTAAAAGACTATGCATCTGTCCTAAGAGAAAACTAAATTTTGGAAACCCTATTCTTCAACCTCAAAGCTATTCATTAGTTATACAACACTGACACAGGGTTTGCACTCTGTACTTGTGCAATATGTTCAATCAGAGGATGACCTTCTCGGACAGGCTTCAGAGACAAATTTTCTACTATATACAGAACAGTGAAATAACTCCAGTTCTACCATTTGGAAACTAACAGCAGAGGAATAAGACAAAGCCATCATGGAAATGCACAGAAGGAGGAGGAAATCTGAAATCCCAGTTTCAAACCTAGGCACATCATCACCACCACTACTGGTTCTAAAAGAGCTGAGGGAAGTTCCACTGTACAGACCACAAAGCTGTCATTAGCTAATCAACTGCAACATCAAATATCTCAACTGTAACTCTAAACTGCAAGATCCATGCATAAAGCTACATATCACAAAGCCCAGTTATACTCACGTTGATGTGATAGTCCGGAAGCGCTCTTGTCCAGCTGTGTCCCAGATCTGTAGCTTCACCTTCTCTCCATTGATCTCAACTGTCCGGATTTTAAAATCCACTCCAATTGTGGTAATGTAGCTGCCTGAAGGGAAAGCATGGCTAAGTGAGAGCCTAACTCTTGTTTATTTTGGATGTCCCAAAGCACACTTCTGAACACTATTTGGCAGTAGCTCTCACATTAGACAGCAGAACAAGGTCCTCCCATATCTGCTTATCACTGAAAATGCTCTATCAGGTCATGCTGATCTGTCTATTTTTATCTGCAGCTAATAGCTGCAATTTCTCCCACGTCACACTTAAAGTTCAAAACTTGGTGTTAAAAAATGAAATGATTCTTCTATTGCAATGGTGGTCAAGAGTAAGCACCCAAATATCTCCAGAAACAGACAGTAACTATGGAAGTATTTCACTTGTGAAAACTGAGACAAATTCTGCTTTAAATGCTTCCACAATCATTGCTTTCGAATAGAGTTTCCTCCCAGTTAGTTATGTCACAAATATAAGTTGTTTAGCCACAATACTCAATCTAAATCCCCAATGTCCAATAGGAAGTCTGCACAGAATACAGCATAAGCTAAAAAAACTAAGCTATTTCTGGAACCATGTCAGTATTTTACTACTGTAGGACTTGCAGTTGCAAGTGAAGATCAGACAGGATGGCTTGTATAGGCTTATACCAGAGAAACAAAGTTAGAAACATCATGTATTCCTAGTCTAGCTATCAGTGGGTAAATGCAGAACAACTCCTTGCCAGCCAGCAGCACTGGAGCAGACCTTGACCATCTCACTTAACTGAAGTAAACAAAACACTCACCTGAGAATGTATTATCTGCAAAACGCAACAGCAAACTGCTCTTGCCCACACCTACAACAAACAAAGACAGCAAGATCTTTGAATACAGTCATCTTGGGTGTCAGATAGCACAACAGCATTATACCCATCCCTTGCATTTTAAGTCTAACTAGGCTGTTTTCTCAGCAGATAATTTAGTACCATCCACCTTGACTATTCATCTCAGTACTCTCCCTGAAGGTTTGATCAAGCACACTGCAGTCACTCCAAGGCTTGGTATGCTTCTTGTAGCAGTACGGGCATAGTTGTGTACCCACCTTCCCCAGCCCTGAGCAAACTCAAACAGTAGCTTTTGAATTGTGGTTACTTCTAAGAGGTCATAAAAGAACAGTACCTAAAAGCAAGTTTACAATCAGTAGGCTTACATTTGCTAAGGAAGATCCAAACCCAAGTATGCCCTGCTAATTAACAAGCACTCAGAACATCACACTAAACTACTCTATTGAATTCTACTTGCACATCATGCTTAACATTACTGCCTGCCTCCCATTCATCATGCCGTGTTGAACAGCAGTGGAATTTGGACTACTTTTGACAATCAGACTAGGGTTTCATACTAGAAAGCTTATGTTATCATGGCCACAGTTTAACAGAAGCCTAAACCAAACAGAGGAGTTGGGAACCATTGTTCTGCATTACCATCCAACACAGGCTTGTTCCACATCTAATAGGAAGGATAAACACCTTTCTGAAGTTGTACCTTTTGACAAAGTGAAACATTTCTCTAAGTGCTTTGAGTGGCACTTCATCCAGGTTTTCCTGAAATGACTGTTTGCACCCTGATCACACCCTGCTGCAGGGAAGCATTTTTCACAGTACTTCAGAGAAGAACTATAAAGAACTCATTCCTGCCCACCCAATCAAGAGGAATCTGGGTATCAGAATGCCTCAAAGTTGTTATCTCTGTATAACATCTCTACTGTTAATGTCCCTTCCTCTCCCTTCCCTCCCTCCTCCAAAAAAAGAAGTCTGCTACCGCATGAAAATGAAATTCAACTTCACCGGAGTGATTATCTACTAAATCTTTTCAGGTAAAAGCTGTTTAATTATTTTGATGACATACAGCCTACAAGCGTTTCTTAATAGAAGACCTATGCAAAGTCTAGTTCGCAGCTGCTGGCATCTGAAGACAGCTACCAGGAAAGAAAAAACAAACAACAAACTCAAAACATCTGCATGATTCCAGTAAGACAGGTCTCATTTGCAAAGAATTCAAACCACCAGACATCTGGGGAGGCCATGCCCGTTTCTCATTATTTCAGTGTCTTTTTAAACACCTTTAAAAAAGGAAAGAATGCTACTAAAAGATACCAAGTTATAGCCTGCACACACTTAATACCTCTGAGTTCAAAAACAGCAGCAGAGCAGTTCCTGAACTTTAATGAAGCACTGGCTATATAACAAGAGCTAAACCTCTGCAAAACACCACCCAGCTAAGGAAGAATAATTTAAACAAAAAAAGGCTTCAGCAAGTACTATGCTTCTTGATCGAGCAGAACAACAGGACTGGCCTCCAGCTTAGTAAAAAGAAAGTAGATGCTGGAACCCATAGACTGGTCAGCCCACACCACCACCTTAAAACACCAGCCAGCCTCCGGCTACACTGCAGAGCTGCATGGGCTGCACATGACCACTGCTTTGTCAGAGTGTCCATTGCTGCAGACACTCTCGGGTCTACACTGCTCTCACTACTCAGGCATCTGGAGAAAAGAAACCTCCTCAACTCAGGAAGTTCTACATGCTCCCGATGACAAGGATCTCACTAAACAAACACTGCCTCTGATCCACACTGTTCACGCGCAGAGAAACCACACTCTTCGTGACCCTCCACCTCCTACACAGAGTTATTTGAAGATCTGGAAAGAGAAGGCTAGCAGGGCCTCTTTGCTTGTTGAAGACAGCAGACTGAAACAAAACAAAAGGCCTATTGACTTTGCATGATCAAAATTAAAAGCAAATTTTTGCGCCACACCAGTTTCTAAAACCTCTATCTTACTGAATGGTAGAGTGAATTACAGCAGCGCACTGAAAGCACAGATCATCTGCATTTATTTTTAAATCTATGATTTGGCACAACCTAGATCACCAGCAGCTTTTCAAGATGACCTGTTCTAAAAGCACATAAACCTACTACCCTCCTGACATATTTACATACAAGGGAAAGCAGATGAGACAGAATCTTCTTATCCAGTATCAGTCCACTTCCTATTGCAGAGAATAAACATCAATAAACAAAGCAAGTAAACTGCTTTGTGGAAGCAGGGACAAAGCCTTCCTGTTGGGGTTAGCAAATACAAAAACAAAAAAGAAAAAAATCAATACTCAAACTGCATAGTGAGATTTAATTACAACAACGGAGAACCACAGGCAAGCTGACAGTTCTCACTTCTTTCCTCTCACTGGAAACACTGTAGGGACTTTGCTCAAGAAAACTCAGCTAAGAAATGTCATTTAATTGTTTAAAATGAGAAGTCTTCCTCAGAGTTTTCACCATCCTGTTTATCTTGCTTGAACAGTTTTGAAACTCATCAGCAAGCAGCAGAGTTACTGTTCTACTCAGAATGCAGCACTTGGCTTTAACAATCCATAGGCTCCCAAAAGAGGTTTAAGCTGCAGCCCCTTCTCCCTTTTTAGATCCCTTCATGCAGACAGAGTCTAGTACAGAATAAAATATTTTTACATACAGCTAAAGCTTCTGGGGGCGACAACTGCCACGATCATGCAACGTTACACTTTCACCCCAGAGCCATGCCTCACTGCAGGCTGGGACCTGCCGCCTTATGGACCACACCTCTATTATAAGAAGAGGGTGGATGCCATCTTCTCCAGTGTATGGAAATTAAGCTCCGAGCTGTTGGAGTGTTAGCAACACTGAACCAGACTGCAGGCAGGAATCTTCCCAGTCCCCATTCTTCTGTATCTAGACTAAAGCACCAGACACAGGCTGAGTGCACAGACTACCCCTGCAGAAGTTTCTGAAACTGCTGCATGGGTGAATTGCCAAAAATCTATATAACTACCCCTCAACCACAACTGGCTTAGGTATTTGCATGCTACACTACAACTAGAAATACACAAAGCTACTGGCTCTACAGGATTTATTAAAAATAAATATCCCTGACAAACTGCAGAACTGAGACTTCATGTTGAAGTACAGAAAGAGCTATGAGGAATAACTAAGATAATGAAGAGTATTAAAACGTAGTAGTTGCCACACTGGAAACAATGGTTCCGGGGGCTGAGGAGCAGGCAGCCCTTCCCATCGATGCCTTGGACAGCCTGTCACAGGGGAAGGGAATTCCCTCCTCAGCCTAGCAAGAGATTAGCGGGCGCTCTCAGAACGTGCGGCTGGCGAAGGCTGCTGCAAGCACCCACACCGGTGCTGCTCTTACCCGTACGTGCCTAATCTTCCTCTTCCTAACCCCAACCGAGCTATTTACCATAATATCCTCTGGCAGCCAGTTCCGCAGGTTCATCAGATAACGCCTTAAGAAGCCCAAAGCAAACGCGCCCTCTCATTCAAAGCGGGGGGGGGAAGCCCCAGCGACCCACCCGGGCAGAGGCCCGCCACGGGAGAACCGGCCTCAATGGCCCCGCGGGTGCCCCCGTATGACACCGCCCTCCCCGCACCGCCCGGCCCGGCCCGGCCCCGCCACCGCCCTCAGGCCCCTCACAGCGGCGAGGGGCGGCTATCCCCGCCAGCGGCCTACCCCCGCCCCCCGGGGCCGCGCCGCGCTCACCGCTGTCGCCGATGATGAGCAGCTTGAAGAGGTGATCGTAGTCCCGGGCCATGGCCGGGGCGGCGGCAGCGGGCGGAGGAGCGGGCGGGAGCGACCGGGGCTCGGGGGGGGGGGGGCCGGGGGGGCGGCGGGCGCGGGCCGGATCCACTTCCCGCACAAACAGCCGGAACTGACAGCGCTGCCCCGCGCCTGCGCCCAGCCCCCGCGCAACGCGCCTGCGCGGGAAGGGCGGTGGCGCCCGTGCCGGGCTCGCCTCCCGCTCCGGGCGGGGCGGCCATGATGGGGCTGTGAGGGACGGGACGGGGTGAGCCGAGGCCGCCGCCCGCCCTCCGCTGCACCGCGGCCCGTGCCCTGCTTCCCCTCCGCCCTCTGGCGCACGGAGCCGTGTCCAGCGCTGGCGTTCGCATGCGGCCTGCGGACATAGAGCCGTGGGCGTGAGGGAGTCCCGGCGCCCTCAGGCACCGCCAGCCCCGCTGCTCGGCAGCTGCAGGGGCAGACGGTGCGGCCTGGGAACGTGTTTGGTTTCTTGAACAAGGTGCCTGGTTCAGTAAACATGGAGTCGCACACCTGCAAGGACAGGCACCATCAGAGCACACCCTGCAGGTGAGGAAGCCCATATGAAGTGCCCGGAGGTGTCATGGAGGCCTGGCAGTACGGGGCAGTCTGGATTCATAGAGGTATTAATCCAGAAGTGTGCTCGTGTATGGCTCAGAACGGCCTTAACTTGCACACAGCAGCTGTGCCTCCACCAAACACAGTCCAAGCTCAGTTTCAAACAGAACTCTTAGAGTTGTCTTAACACACAAAGAGATGCTACACAAACTGCAAGATTGTGATCACTTAGAGGTGCCCTCTACTTCTGGGTGCTCACAGGGCACAATAGAAGTGCCAGGTTTGATGAGTTTTCTACAGAAATGTTTGTTCTTACTGGTATTTGAGCACCTGAGATCAAACAGTGCAAGCTTTGGGTGTAGAATGTCTAAATTACTTTTTCCTTTCCTGGTTATTAAGGCTTGTTGATAAATACATAAAAAAAACACAATAACAAGAGGCAGTGTGCCAACTATTGCATCTATCTTAAAAGTAATCTTAGTTCAGTGTAGACTCAAGCCAAAATATTGACATGATTACTTAGTTGAGCTACGTTGATTTAAATTTCAATGTAAGTTCACAATTTATTGACAAGTATTTCATTAACCTACTCGCTTGGAGTACTGTGTGCAGTTCTGGTGTCCTCAACATCAAAAGGACATGGAACTGTTGGAACAAGTCCAGAGGAGGGCCACAAGGATGATCAGGGGACTGGAGCACCTCCCGTATGAAGATAGGATGAGAAAGTTGGGGCTGTTCAGCCTGGAGAAGAGAAGGCTGCGTGGAGACCACAAAGCAGCCTTCCAGTATCTGAAGGGGGCCTATAGGGATGCTGGGGAGGGACTCTTCATTAGGTACTGTAGTGATAGGACAAGGGGTAATGGATTCAGACTTAAACAGGGGAAGTTTAGATTGGATCTGAGGAAGAAATTCTTTCCTGTGAGGGTGGTGAGGCACTGGGATGGGTTGCCCAGGGAAGTTGTGAATTCTCCATCCCTGGCGGTGTTCAAGGCTGGGTTGGGCCTAGCCTTGGGTGACATGGTTTAGTGTGAGGTGTCCCTGTTCATGGCAGGGGGTTGGAACTGGGTGATCTTAAGGTCCTTTCCAACCCTAACTGTTCTATGATTCTATGATAGGACCCAAGCCTAAGTAAAAGATTGAAAACAGTGGAACATCACCACTGCAAACCATGTCAGTGACAGGGTGGGTGTTCACACACCAGAACAGATTGTCCAAGGGAAGTGAAGGAGTCCCACCAGCCTTGACAGTGCCCCAAGCAGCCTGCTTTACTTGACTGGGCTTTGAGCACAGAGGTTGGACTGGCTGGAAGCCAGAAGTACTTTCCAGCCACAGCTGTGAACAGTTTTTGGCAGTATTCTTTTTCCCTTAACATAAAAGCTGTAGACTGGGTTTATACAATAGGGTTTGGTTAAGAGGAGTAAGAATATATTTTAAGGCAGTTGTCTCTGACCAATTCTAATTTCTTATTTCTTTTGCATAGGATATTGTGGCATGATTCTACTGTTATGTTTGTCCAATTTGCATGGAATTCATATGGAAACAACCCAGGATGGCTAAAATAGCATGTCTGGGTTGAAGATTAAATTTTTTAGCACATAGTACTGCATCTTCTAAATACTTCTCATCAGCAATATGGCTAATGTCAGTGGTTTTAATTATAAACCCTCCCTTAATCACAAAGAAGTATTCTAGCCTCTAGAGCTCACCCCTGTCAAGTCCCACACATCCTGAAATCCACTTAGATGACCTCCATCTCACACGCACTCTGCAGCTCACACATTTTGAAGACCACATCCTGTGGTTTATTCTGCATTATCCTCAAACGCATGGTGTAGCTGAGGAGCAGGAGAAAGGCTGGAGTGTTACAGACATAAGTGTGTGTTATTTAACAGCCTTGGACTCACAGAAACCCAGCTAGAAAAAGGTTTGCAGCTAGCCCAAACCCAGCCCAGTGCTACACCAACACAGTATCCCCTAACCCAGTAAAACACTTGGGCTGCCCATCATGTAACCCAGTGTGCCCCAAGCATCGGGGTGACTAAGGATGCAGTGTAGCTGCAGGGAGATCCCTTAAACCCAGCATACGAACCACTAAGTTAAACCACCAATGACAATGACTCCTATTATTTATTTTTAAGCTCTTGAAACCTCATCATGTGAAAGCATGAAACACCATGATGTTACCTAATAAAACGGACAGTACCTTTTTATTGTTACTATAATTATTATTTTATTGCTGTGATTTACCTAAAAAAAATTACTATTTTATGCTTTCACATTTTTCTCTTTTCCATTGAAATTTTTAGCACCTTGTAGGTTTAAACATCTCTTATCAATTATTCTTTGATCTTGAAATATACACAGTTCAGCTGTCACTCAGAGGCACTTGCTTGACAGTTCCAACATGTTATTACAGTCAGTTGTGGGGAAAAATTATCTTTCACTGACAACTGGTATTTTTAAGAGATTTGAAATGAGAAAAAAATTAATTCTTTAGTCTCCAAGTTGGCACAATCCATTTATCAGATCTCACGTTCTGGTGAAAATTATGGGTATTTTCTCTCTGATGTATTGTAATGTATAAATAGTTTAGCAAAAAGTAGCTATCAAAATCCAAATTCGGTGTTTCACTGTAATTGAAAGATTAGCATATTCTCAGTACGTGCAAGCGAGCTCCTACCTTTTACTCCTCCCTCTCAGAAACAAACTAAACTGAGTGCAGAAACTCAGCTGCTCTTCAGAAAGATAAATGAGTTTTTCCACTTGCTACTATATAAGGTGAAAATACAAATCATCAAAATACCCATAACAGCAATAGATCTTATTGGCTAAAATTAACAAGTTAATAAAGTGGCCTCTATTTAACTGTACTTTCACATATTTATGTGGAGCATCAGTTAGAATCTGATGGTAAGCCAAGTGGCCCATGATGGGGAGCTCAAACAGCCATTTTAACATGAACTTGATTTTTTTTCTTCCTTCCTGTGTGAAATGATGAAGTGATTCCAATGGAGCTTTTTGCCACCTATGTAGTAATTTTTTAACGGCATAAAATGTTGTACAAACATGTTTCAGTGCACAAAAGTTTTTGCATTGCATACATGCAAGTGCTGTTCCTGTTACCCCAAAACATACCTTATTCACTATAGGTGAAACTAATTGCAGTGCTCTGAGACTGCCAAATCCTTAAGAGCATTTTAGTCTTCACTTTTGATTATTACCAATTCAGTGCAAAATACATAGTTTTTAGGTGGTTTAAGATCTGCAGGTATTCTGGAAGGCAAAAATCAGAATTAAAACCCACTTCAGAATGCAGAGAAATGTTATGAAATAAGCAGAATACAATTTTGGTTAAGACCAACTGGGAGATACTTCAGTGTTGTATAAATAGTCACCTGCTTAAGTACAAGATTGGAAGTAAATAGCTGAAGAGCAACTCTGTAGCTTGGCTTCATAGCTAATCACAACATAAACATACCAACAACACTGTGCTGTGTTGGGATAGACAACTGTGTGTTACACAGGGCTTGCAAGGTCATATTCTCCCCTAGAAGACTTGGTCCAGCAGTGGACACCATGAGAATGGAACAAACATGGTGAACGAAAATGTGAAAAATCAATGAGAAAAGACTTAAAAATCGAAATTTGTTTCATCCAAGGTTAAGAACACTGAAGTGATGATGCAGTTGTTGCAAAAATGAGCTGGTTTCAATGTCTGTGGGAATAGGACAAGCAGTGGTGGACTCAAGTAGCAGCAAGGAAGATTTTTAGATACAAGGTAAGCTCTGACAGTTTGAAAAGTTGGTGTAATGAAATCGCCTGAAAAGGTTATGGAATTTCCATCATACAATGCTATAAAAACCAATTATGTGGAAATCAGTTTGGTTAAAGCTGAGTCTGTCTTAGATTAGGAGTAAAATAGCTGATTTTCCCAAGTCTCTTCCAACAGTATTCAACTGACTCCCTACAGCAAATCTCTGTTGCCAGGAGCCTACGCCACGGGCTTGAGAGCTGTCATAACGTGAAGAACAATCTGACAGGTTCTTGTACTTTTGACCCGTTCAAAGCACAGCGCTCCCAAATACCAACTTGAGATTGTAACACACTGAGCATGAGCATGGTAAAGACAAAATGTTCTGTTTGTTGCTGCTGTCACAGCAATGGGCAAATTGCTTCTAACAGAATGTGTGTTACCATGTGGTTACATTTTATGCTTTCAAGTGTTATGATGTGTAGTATTGTTTTCTCTCTTCATCATGGTTTGAGCCAGCCAGAGTAACATGCCAGGAAGATTCCCCGCAACAAACACACCACCCACCCACTTGAAACAACAAATCCTACTGCTCTGACTTGTCAGGTGCAACCAGTTGCTGTGTAGTTTTATAAAATAGGTAAGGCTTACTTAACTATTACTCTACATAGAATATAAAGCTCATTTTTCTTTCTAAAAACTTGTATTCTGCAGCAAGATTTTCACTATTTCCACCAAATGACAGAAAAGGTATCAGTAAATTAAACCAGTTATTTTAAAAGACATGTATGTGGCCAGGTAAAATAAAATACTGCTTTCTTGCAGCAGTACAACCTACTGATCAGAAAAAAATCTTTCAATGTTGGAAGTGTCAAGTATCTTAGGAAGCCCTTGAAGGCATAAAAATCGAGGACTTTTCACAAGTTGAGTAACCAAAAAGCTGTCTGTAGTCAAAAATACTTCGGAAACCAATAGGAGTAATTACTTAAAATTTCACTAAATGTCAGTTGTGCCACAGTTTTAAACCCTAGCTTGCCTCAGTTCTGCAAAAGGGTTTTATAGATTACAGCACAACCCACTCTACAAACTATGCTCTAGAAAAAGCAGGGCCAAAAAGTAAATCACAGCATCAGGTTGTTGACAAATGAATTTGTAAAAAGAACAGTTTACACCGAAAGGATCAAAGTCAGAGCCTTTATTAAATGTTCCTTCTTCAAACAGACTGCATTTAATCCCCCTTTCGCATTTGTAGTTTCTAAGGCTATTTTAAATACTTTGTTTCACAGGGGTTTTGAGTCTTCAGAACCGTCACAAGCAGCAAGGTAGCAGTACACAAAAACACGATGCTTTCATTGTCACTGAGTTCTATTCCTGCTTCACAGGGTCTGTGGAAGAGACCAACAATACTTCCAGTACTGGAGTTTTTCCACAGACCCTGGAAAGGAAATAGGTGTCACCAGAGTTGAAGCCTGATGTGCTCTAGCCACATCTCACAATTGGCCAGGATTTATGAGTACTGGTTAGTATTTCTTGTTGGTTAGTATTTCTTGTGTATTATCTGTTTCAAAAAGGGGACCAAATTTTCAATTTTCAACTGATGTGGGTCTAATTAAGGCTATTCTGGTATATTTGATACTAAAATACTCTCTGGGAGTCCTTTGCATGAAACCCCATCAGAATTAACATTTTCAAAAATGAAAACATTTTAAATAGGTGTTTGAGTTGAAATGCTGATGCAGCGGTTGGTTCAGTGTTTTCTTGTCTTACAGAGCTTTATCATGTCAGTATAGTGTCATCTATCTGTTCATCAGAGTCAGCCTGGCCAGCCAGCTTCTTCAGGGATCTCCTGCAGCTTTCATTGAGAAGCTCCAAGCTGGCAGCATCTAGAATCTTGGAAACTGACTGTGAAAGGAAGACAAAACCAATTACCAATTCCTTAGGACATACTGTGCAAAATAAGAGTAAATGTAAGTGCCTTACACATGTATTTATCTAAAATCTTTCACACACACCCAAGTCCTTCATCTGGTTTTGCAACTCCAGACATGAGAACTATCCAAAAGCCACTAAGACTTAGAAAAGAGGTCTGGTAGCGGATGTACAAAGCAGTCCACCCTAAAATACTCTCTGTAGCACCCCTAGTACTGCAGTAGGATTATACAAGTGACAAAAGCACTAAGCTAGCAGTCTTAGCTAAGGCAGGTACAGCACAGTAAAGGCTTAAGGCCATTTGAAAGCAAGGCTATTATCTTAAACACAGGAGGTATGTTAAATACCTCGATTTTATTAATACTACTAAATAATATTCCTTATTAATAATATTACAGTATTAATACTGTAATAAGTACTTTATTAATACTTACAACTGTAAGGTTGTACAGTATCAGTATTGCTTATTTCTCAAGGCTGAGCACTAGAATATTGATGAAGGCTAAAGTGCAAATGGGAATGTCCCACTCCATCTACTTCATAAAAGGCTGCTAGCACATTCTGAACACAACACAACCACATGCAGAGCAACATGACACAGCCTTAAAACAATGATTACATTTCCTTTTGTCTCATACCTCAAGCACGTCTTCACCTGCTCTCATCTTCAGAAGGTTGACAATAGCTTGGTCACTGTAGGCTCTTACGCTGGTGTTTTTGTCCTTTGTGTTGTCCAGGAGAGCTTTGAGAATTGGTTTAATTGTCTGAGGATCCAGTGAGGGAAGATGGTCCTTATTTGCCCACCAAATCATCTTTTCTGCAACTAACTTTATGTCACTGGATGAGTTCTGAAGACACTGAGGGAGACAGAGATGGACTTTAATTCAGCTGTATCAAGGAGAGGTATTAAAAGCAGTAGATTATCTTTTTTTTCCTAAGTATTTTAAACTGTACCAAGAAAGGCAAACAGTTTAAAACTCACAGGTACACAAACTTGTTACCCACAAGTCTGACTAAACTGTGTAGCAGTAAGAGAAGACCAAACCTTGAAAACGAGACACCTTTTCAAAGGAGAACTTCTCAAATGTGGCTGACAACAGGGTCACACAGTTCTCAACTATCTCAGGAAATGACAATGACCACTAAGTGCAGCAACAGCCAAGTCAGTCTCTGGTTGGAGTATAAAGTGCATTTCAACAGTGGATTTCATATTAAAATAAATAATATAGTGGAGCTTTGTTTATTTTCAACATATTTAAAGCATGAAAGCCATGATCTGAATATCAGCTGCATTGTTAATACTGTGATAAAGGTATTGTGACAGTTGTGATACTTGTGTTTATATTTTAATACAGTACTATGATACAAATTAATATATAAATGTGGAATTTCAAACAGAAAGTCTGCATCATGTCAACTTGTATGTCTGATAGTGTTTCGAGAGAACTGAGAAGGAATGGAACACATTTAGACAGACAAAATACAAAGCAGTTCTCCTGCTCCAGCACTACCTGTCATTTTGTCTTCCTGTATCCTAAGACGTTAAAAACATCCAGAAGTTCTGATGTTGAAAATTCAGATCCTGTCTACCATGAGAGATGAGGGAAGGGACATACCAAAAAACCGGAACAACCAAGAAAGGAATTTTGAGGTAGAATACTTAAATGGATATTAATTGAAGGCACTGGAATGGGTTGCCCAGGGAAGTTGTGAATGCTCCATCGCTGGCGGTGTTCAAGGCCAGGTTGGACAGAGCCTTGGGTGGCATGGTTTAGTGGGAGGTGTCCCTGCCCATGGCAGGAGGGTTGGAACTGGATGATCTTAAGGTCCTTTCCAACCCTAACTATTCTATGATTCTGTGATTCTATGAAAAAGGCTTTAACTTCAGTGCTCTCTCTTATCTCAGTCTTTCTGAGCTACTCCCTTGCACAGTAATGGAAGTCAAAAAGTACTGAAGCAAAACCAGGTGACAGTTGGTATTTTATGCATTTCTGACCAAGGCCCTTTGACTTCTAGTAACCATAAAAACACCTTCCCCCACTCCTCTGTGCTTCTCTGCCAGCTATTTGTTACTGCAAAGGAAAAAATTAATATGAACCAAACCTGAAGTTTACCACATTTCCACAGGACAGCAGTATTGTATTCACAACAGCAAAGCAGGCTAATAAAGTGATTCTGTCTGTACTCTGCCACAAAAAGAAATACCTGGACTTTCAGGGAGCAGGGGATTAGGAGCTTCCCAAGATAAGGCAACCAAGCTTTTGGGTTTCATGCTGGGTTTCCATCCAGAAATTGGACAGAGAAATCCACCCATGAGTTAGCGCAAAAATTCAAACCACACGAAACAATGCCAGGGAGTTGTCATAAAAATTCTTACCTTAATAAAGAGATTGGAAAGTTTTGGAGGCAGATTCCCTTCTCGTTCCATGTGGTATTTCATAAGAAAGCCCATCCCTCTGATGCCACTGACAGCAATGGGAATCTTCAACATAAAGGCAAAACCCAGTATGACTACAGCAGGGTTCAGCAGCCTTTACCTAGGCTCAGGATGTGCTAAGCTTTGTGGAAGGCTAAACCCATCTTTCATAAAAACTGCAGCATGCAAAGCAGTTGGGTTAATGTTATGGGATAATGTGAAAACATCATAATGTGATTATGAGCCACGTGGAATCAGGTGAGAGGTCCCACAGTGCCCCCAGGCCCCCCCATACCAAATTACTCATTCAATCCTAGATTTAAAATCCTCCTCCTAAAATGAAATTCATGCTCCTTGTAAACCTGGCTTGTGAATGGGAACTTCAACAGAGAAACAGAAGTGTAATTTACTCCCAGTAAAAGCTGCTCTGCAGTTGAAGATCATTTAATTTTCAACTCCACAGAGATCAGAAGAGTCATTTAATTTCCACTATAAAACCTGCATCTCGCCAAGGGAGACTCTTCAGACTGGGGATTTTCACTCTATTTGGTAACACACAGAACCTGCACACCTTTAAAAACTGCTCCCAACAAGTGCTTACAACAGAACTCACCCACTCCCATATAGCACTTACCCTGTCAGCAGTGGCATTGCTGAGGATCATCTCCTGAACGCTGTTGTAGTACTTAGGGGAACACAGCCTGCCAGGAGCAACATTTACAGCCACAGAGAGAGCCAGGCTTCGGCCATGCCTCACCATCCAGTCAATGCCAGAGACATCTGCTGCAAAAGAACAGCATTACAGCAAGGCTCCTGACATCCCTTCCTCTTTGTCTAAGAAAGCCTTTGTTAGCTTGTCAATTCACTTCCATAAAATGAAACCATAAACAGCCTCTAATGCAATGCTTTGTTTCCGCTTGCCCCAAAAAGCCAAAACAGTGCTGAAACACAAGCAGATGGGAACACCTTATGGGCAGACAGGGAAACAAGCGACTGTACTATTCAACCCCCTTACTTCTGATGCTCTCAGTCACCTGTAGCAGTCCCACATCTCTTCGTGCATGAAGGAGTTTGGCATTGGAATTACACAAGCTTTGACTAACAAAACTGTAGAAGCCATCAGTAATTTGAAACCAGCTCACAGACCCTTTTTAGTCCTGCAGGAACAGTAATCCCAGAGCACTTCCAAACACTATGAGATTCTATAAAATTCATGGGGTTTTCTAACTTAGTGGCACTTAGTTAATTCTCCAAAAGCATGTGAAGCCATCAGATGTGGTCTGCAATTAGCATAAGCCAACCTAAGATCACAGTGTCATCAAAAGAGATGGAATGGCCCCTCCCATTTACCCTGCCCGAACATCCCACCGACCCCATCCGCTCTCTGTCAGCACTAGCAATGACTCAGCTATGACCAGCTTTCATCAACTCATCTGAAAACAAATCCAGAAGCTAGAAGTATTGGTAATCCCAAGTTAGAGCCACTACCCCATGCTCAATGCTGTTCAAAAATCAACAGCCATGAGCACAGAAAAGCACAAGAAAATCTAGATATTCAGGTTTAAGATAAAGAGGAAGAACATAAATAATACATCACAAAGTCTCCCTGAGCCAACAGCTGAGAAGGTATCTTCCCTTGCTTCCAGACCAGTTCCAGTCACTCTGAACAGCTCCACCTACCCAGTAAGTGCTGGTGGAGGACAGTACTGAACTCCTCTTCCGACAGGAACGCGCACAGTTCTGCTAAGCAGCCAGCTGAGGCCATGCGGGTGGCGTCCTGATGAGGGAAGGAGGAGAAGAGGACACCAGCTGAGCTCAACACACATCAGAGACAGTGGCAAGAGGAGCAAGCGACAGAAGGTGATACAAAATAAAAACAGATGGAGGAAATAAGCATTTCACTCCTGCGACCTGTGGATTTCACAAGGGGTTTTGTACATAATGGAACTTAAAGCCAAAAGCCACAGTCAAAAGACCAGAAGAGACTGCAGATTTACAGACCTCCCAATAAATTCTGATTTATTAAATGGGAGAGGCAGAAAGATGAATGTTTTACAAGATGTGTTCACAAGAGTTACATTAAGATTCAGCGTCTAGAAAGGAAACCTTACTCAGGAAGCATCTCTAAATGAGCTTCCCTCTGTGACAGACTCATACTACTTCTGATTTAAAACCTCCAGGCTTTTGTTGTTTTGGCTTATGTGACCATCCCATCACTGGTTACTCCTCTCCAGCCCAAACCTGACAACCCAGTGGGAATCTTTCTTCTATTTCTGGCATGTCAACAGTTGCATGTCTATGTTGTGCAGATTAAGACAAACGGAAGAAATTACCTGGCAATTTTAATCTCACAGATGATACTGTTGCTATCTGCTATATACAGAAGACCCTATATTAAACTTGGAGAGCTTCTTGCTCCTTGGAGAAAACTCTGCCATTATATGTAAAATTGCTCACGGTAAATGATGAACTGTACCTGAGAGCCTACACACACACACAGAGGTATTGCACACGGGAGGTATTGCAAGCTTTCTCCAAGATAAAGAGCAAATCCTGACTTCAGAGCTGCCTCAAACACATCAGTGAGGAGCTGCAGGTCAAACTCACATCCACAGTTGCTAAGGAAACATTAAGCTCATGGATTTTCCAAGTCACCAGTGACTGGCTAGGGATCTCTTAATTCTTGCACCTGACACTCAGCACACTATCAGTTTTACAGACCACATTCAGTTTAGTGACACCCAACCACATGCTTCTTTAGACAAACTTCTTTCTCTTCCATCATTAGTTATTTCCCCCAGCAGTTAGTTTAGAACGTAATTCTGTTAGAAAGTTCTGACTTTATATTAGAATAAGACTGTCTAGAGCAGGGGTCCTTCGCAGCTGGCTGAAGCAGTACCTCATCATGTCCCAGCATCCCTAGAAGCACCATGCTGATATTCTTCCTAATGGCAGCATCTACTTTTGCACCAGCTCCTCGCGTTACAAACCGCAGCGCTTGCAGCATTGTGTCCCTAGAAGTGATCACAACATCTAGTCAGACACTGCCTCTCCCCTTCCACAAAGAAGAAACTGAGCTCTGGATACCTGTAGCAGTTTCTTACACATCAATAACGTGTCTGTCACCTACATAAGGAGGACAAGGACTTCTTGGAACAAGTCCAGAGAAGGCCACAGAGATGCTGTGAGGGCTGGAGCAGCTCTGCTCTGGAGCCGGGCTGAGAGAGCTGGGCTGGGGCAGCCTGGAGAAGAGAAGGCTCCTGAAGAGGAGACCTCAGAGCAGCTCCAGTGCCAAAAGGGGCTACAGGAAACCTGGAGAGGGGCTTTTTATAGGATCAAGTAGTGACAGGCCAAGGGGAATGACTTTAACCTGCCAGAGGGGAGATTGAGACGAGCTCTTAGGCACAAGTTCTTCCCTGTGAGGGTGCTGAGGTGCTGGCACAGGGTGCCCAGAGAGGCTGTGGCTGCCTCATCCCTGGCAGTGTTCAAGGCCAGGCTGGACATGGCTTGGAGCAAGCTGCTCCAGTGGAGGGTGTCCCTGCCCACGGCAGGGGGTTGGAACTGGATCAGCTTTAAGGTCCCTTCCAACCCCAACCAGGCCATGATTCTATGAATTACGCCAATACACCTTACAGTTCAGGAGGCAGGTACCCCGCTTTGCACTTCTGACAGCTCCATACTAGAGAATATTCCCATGTTTGTGTACTTGTGTCTGTTACAACATAAGTATTTTCTGATTATTCAAATGTTAAAATTCTCAAATCAAGAAGTTATTTTCTTAGGGATCTGTGCACTCAGGATACCAGAACAGTGGCGTTACTTCAGGTCAGACTGACAACTGATGCAGTCTTGTACTCAAAACAGGTTGCTGCGAGTGTGCAGGAGAGAAGTGGGCAGAAACCAAGCAATGCTTCCCTCGTACACTGTCACAGCGGAGCTTCTGACCCAGAAGTCCCTATCACCCACATTCTCTGTTTTACAACCCTTGATTAAAAGTCACCTGCTTTCACTAGTAAGTAAATCTTACTCTTTGCACTGGGGGGGTTTGTTCATTCATCCCAGCCTTTTCTCTCATCCTTAATGAGGAAGGGCTCATCCTCAGCAGGAAAGGCTGAGAGATCACCTACTGCTTACCTGATGGCAGAGTCATCACTGGAACGAATTCCATTCAGTAGCTCTGTAAAGAGGGGATCCACTTTTACATGAATGACAATGAGTTTACCAAGAGCATCGGCAGCTTTAAGGCGAACAGCACGGTTTGAGTCTTGTAGGGCTTTGGTGAAGGTTGTTTGCAGTTGGGGCAAAAACGGTTTCAGGGCAATCTCAACCTATACAGAGAGGGAAGGGAAAGTTGCACGGTCAAGTTTGGAACAGAGGCTAGAAATCAAACCCTGAAAACAGCGCAACCTCTTCTAGTAGTTATTACAAACAGTCCTTATACAGATCCAATGCACCAGTAAAATGGGAGAATCATGAAACACCACCACAGAACTTCTAATCTTTTCCAATCTAATTTTCTGCATACTGAAATATAAGGGTAAGGTTGCTGAAAAAATTGACACTATCAAGAACAGCCTTTTTCAACCCGAGCACTAAATAAAAGTTCAGTTCAAAGATGAGTCAGGTGGTTGTCTTTGCACTTCATTCACAAGAATGGTGGACACAGGAGAGATTTATTACACGGCAGTTTTCAACCACTCAAAAATGGGATCAGCATTTAGCAGTATTTCTAAGCAGCCCAGTGATTCAGCACTGGGAGCTTTTCCTGGTAGGCCAGAAGCTGCTGGAAGAATATAATCTGGTTAGAGAGCCATTCCTAAGCACCAAATCCACACCAGCACATCCTAGCTGTGTTTACATGAACAGCAACAGCTATTGCTGAAGGCTACCATGGAAAACGTTCACAAACCACAGTCAATTACTTTGAATCTTACCTTAGCTAAAAGAAGGCTTAATGTTTCAAGTAGAGCCACCTTGACATTCCAGCTGAACCGATCTCCCAAGATCCGAATAAGTGGCCCAGTAATGCTCACCACAGATGGCTTAAGAGCTTCAGCAGAAGTCAGTTTAATAACCAGCCCTAAGGCCTTTGCTGCCTCCTCCTTCTGATCTGGATTACCAGTTAAAACACCTTCCCGCAGCACCAAGAGTATGGAAGTCACCCCCTGTCATGAACACAGGAGAAGAAAGCTTAGAAGCTAAGTTGCAAAAAATATGTATCTTATTTTTGCTCCTGTTATACATCAGATGCACAAGCTCCGAGAGTTTCTCTCCATTTCCTGTTGACCTTCAGCTGCCTGCTTCCACATTTATAGAGCTACTTTTATTTGATTTCATGCGTCTATGCCTTACTAAGCCAGTTGCTATGAGGAAAGTGGTGGCAGCTCAGGGAATTTTTAAACCAGAGAAGCTTGGCACAGAAGCCCAGCCTTCCTCCCCCACACAAAGCAGCCAGCGACCACGACTTACATGCAGACCAGAACTGTCAAAGATCTTGTTACAAGAGAAGTCTCCTGCAGGGTAACTCAAGAGCAGCAGTACCCTACAAAAAGTCTCTCCAACATACAGCTCTGGAATGCCCAAATAGTCAGTGCTTCTACTAGCTGTAAAGTCACATCAGTGAGCTCCCTCGAAAGGTAGGAGATTGTGGCTGGCACAAATCCATGCTCATTCTCATCCTTTACCTTCTTAGGAATACAGAATCCTGGCACATGCTCGCCTTTGGCCTCATTCCCTACAATCCGGATATCCTTGTGCAGGTCTTCAATGAGAGCAAGCTGGTTCCCAGCATCTAATTTCTGCAGGAGAGAGGGGCAAGACAAAGATGAGACAACATGGCAACCATCTTTTCCCTGCACACAGTGTGACAAGAAGACACCCATTCCCTGCCTCCTTGCTCACAAAGCTGAAGCTAAGCTCATCGTAAAACATTTGCAAATGTAAATGTAGTTTATAATGCAAACAGAAGGTCCAATTTATGCAGTGTTTTACCAGCTATCCCCATCTTCTCCTTGCCAGGCATTACCACTGTAATCTTTTTAAGCTGCCTCTCACCTTGGTGATGGAATTAAGCGCATCCCAGCTTTCATTCAGAACTACATGGTTGGTATCATTAAACAGCCGTATCAAGCCTGAAACCAAGCTCTTGAGATGACCAGTATAGTCTGCTTTTGTCTTGGAGCAGTAGATATTCAGCATGACAGCTGCTGCCTGTCTCATTCCCAGCTCAGGGCTGCGGGTAGCTTCTAGCAAATCTTCAGTTATGATTCTTTGTCCAGCATCATCTTCCACAGACAGGATTACGGACTGGCAGTTTGCCATCTCCTAAGAGTCCAAATTAATTTTATATTAACTCTCAAACAGAACAAAGCCAGATTTAGCCCCAGGTTTCCCCACATTATCCACAGCATTATCTTTCCAGAGAAATATTACAACATATCCCACTTGCTAATTGTTTCTCATTAAATAGCTGGTCACATCACCATAAAAGGCACAAATGAGTCCTGTAGCAAAGACAGGTTCACAGCCAACCCTCACAACATAACCAACTCTGCTGAACTGATCGCTGCACAGGACACTCTCCAGCTGCAGATGGGCTCATTTACAGAAAGCAGAGTAGCTCAGCCTGCCCCATCTTACCCGTCAGATTGTGGGCCTTGTCAGAGAACATTTCTTTGATTTAGGTAGTTTAATGCTCTGTGTCATAACACTAATAACAAACACATCTGTGGCTACATTACAGATCTCCAGGCAGACTTGGGGCTAGAAGCTGATCTAGTGGGCATCTACAGCAGACACCAACTTATGTACATGCCTATCCACAGTCACAACTCCAGGATGTCCTCTGGAGTCCAAATATGAGATGTTTCAGAAAGCAGTACAGCAGCAAAAGAGATTTTCTCCCTTCAGCCCTTTAATCTCTCAGTCTTCTATACCAAGAATAAATGCAAAGTTAACTAGACACTCTGGCAGTTCTCCAAGAATAAGTAGACCGAGAATTGTATCCTGTTGCAGGCCAAAGAGACTTTTCTGTGGATACAAATAGATTGGAAAGCATACGTTTTTCAATTCACAATATGCTACCAGGCAAAAAGACTCATCCTGAAGAAGCTAATAGACCGAATTAAAACATGCAATCTGTGAATCTAGAGAACACAGACTCTGTGTTGGGAAGTCAACCCAAAGCACTATCGTCAGACAACCTGTCGTATCAAAGAGCTGAGCCACGCTACTTGCCAATTGCTCCTCACTGGTCCCCAGCTTCTCTTTGAGCGCAGACATCATAGCAGGCAGGATGACACTCAGGTGCCGTGTCAGAGCATCCCCTGCCACTGATGAGAGGAAAGCCAGCACACGGGTGTTCACCGGGGGAGTCGTCAGCTAAATGAACAAAAGCAGATGAGACAAGCAGAGAGGTTCTTCAGAAAGAATCTCTCCTTATTTACCACTTGAAAAACTTACGCAGCCCAACCCCCATGAAATGTTTTCAGCGTAAAATCACAGGGAAATTTCAAACTACGCTCTTCCTTTTGGCAGATCAAGTCTGAAGAAAACTGGCACCAAGCAGAGGAAAAAGCACACTTCTGAAGTTTAGAATTTGCTTCCAATTGTACCTTTGGCACCAAATAAGGCAGCACCACTCGGCTCTTGACAGCCATAACTTGTTTAAGACCATCCACAGCGAAGTCAGCTGTCTCTTCATTATCCTAGGGGAAAAGAGAAAGAAACCTGAGAGCCGATTTGTGACACACTATGCTAAACCCTATTTCAAGTGACAGTTTACCATGTGATCATATAACCAACACACAAAATGCTCCTATTATCTAGCAAAAACACAAACCAAGCTCTTCTGTCACATCAGAAAGATTTCAAGCATAGTGGCCAAGCAACTGAAACAGGCAATGATGACAATTCCATAGCAGAGCCAGATACTGGATTTGATACTGATACTGATCAGATACCAGACTCTTAGGCCTATATTTTAGCTGCAAGACCTTCCCTTACCAATAGCTAGGGCAACTGCAAGGAAGAGGCAAAACAGAGCTGCAATTCCCAGAAGGTCTGCCCCTCTAATCCTGCTTCTCCTTTAAGATAACTATTCAAAACCTGTCCCACAACATCATTAATCAAGTTGTTGACTGATGCTGAGCAGTGCTCACCAGCTGCTTCAGCAAGAATGGCAGGATGTCTTCAAGAGCTTGGTGTCCAATTGTTGAGTGCAACTGTTCAAATGTTTTAGCTGCAGCCTCTCGGACTTCTTCCAGAGGGTCACACAGTGCTTTTCTCACTGTAGGAACGAGGGACTCGGAGAAAAGCAGTACCTAAAGGTGCAGAGATAAAGTTACAGAATGTCTAAAGCACAGACACGCATCTCAGTAAACAGCCAAGAAGGCGGAATTTGCACAACTGAAACTAGATTGCAGTTTGCTTGAAATATATTGGAAGGAAAGCAGGATTAATCAACACAAACAGCTGCAGTGCTCCAAGGCTATCTAGTGATGATTCCTATTATTATATCTCATACAAGTGTAATGTTCTAAGTTTACTGACAGATACAAATGCATACATTTGCCTGAAGAGCAACTCATCTTAGCTATATGTTAGCTGATTTCAGTCCATGAAACAAACGCAGCACTTGCTGTGCAATACCTGCATCCGAACATAAATACCTAGGAAAGTGGAGATTTCACCTTCCACATACAACTTACCGCATCCCTGCTGGTAGATTTCATTATCTCACTCAACCCAATGCAGACTCCTTGCCTCTCATCACTCTTATCTGACCTCAGTCCATCTTCCAGAATAGGAATGATTTCAGGAAGGATCTTCTCTCCCAGCTTTCGGACAAGGTCTCCTAATGTCCGTGCTGCAACCTGTACCCAGAAGTGTATTAATTAACTGTTTTCCTGTTTTATAAAACTTAAAAAGGTGAACTGTGAGCAAATGTTGACTTTTTACCATAAACTACTGTCCAAAGTACAGGCAGAGCAGTAGGAATGAAAATATTACCACTATGAAATAACCACAGTTTTACTGTCATCATGGTTGCCTTCAGCAAAGACAGAACTCAGACATACTCATGCTCAGAACAGTTCAATTCAGGACAGCTTTGAAGTGATTTAAAGGTGATTAAAAGTGATCCTGTGTCCTTCAGGAATCAGTTCACGGTCTCCTGCAGCAGGAGGGTTACTAAACTCCATTTTATCAACTCCATTCCTCACCGTTCGCTTATCAGCACAAGTGCTGGCCAAGAACTTCAGCAGGAGCCCAAAGAGGGTTGGCAAAATCTCCCGCAGTGTGCGAGGAGTGTTGGAGACTACAATCTTCCAGACGTGTAAGGAGGCCTGACGCACCACCAGCTGCGTGTCAGAGCGGCCCATGTACAGCCCTGCCAGCACCCTGTTCCTCCTCTCCACACCAAGGGCATTAATAATAGCCTGAAAAGAAACAGCACAACATTCTATTCCATGATTAATCACACAACCTGCCAGCAGGAGTTCCAGGCTGATTAAAGGAGAAAAGAAAAATCATTTTAATAAAAGGCACAGCAGACAAGAACAGTTTTATACCTTGTTTGATTGGGCTGTTCCAAAGTTGTCATCCTCCGAGGCAGTTTCCGTGGTCATTTTTCCAGTGACTCCTGAGATATGGAATAAAAGATCTCCCAGGAGCTGAACCGAGCTAAACCTGGCAAGAAAGCAAGTCCAGTGTTACACAGAGGGAGCAAGTCAACTGTTACAAACAGGGTATTTAGATGGTACCTGTCTAAACAGGACAGAAAATCAAATACAGACATGAGCAAAGTGCAAGACAAGGAGCTGGATCAGCACTGAAATGCTGCACAGGCTGATAGGCGGGATCAGTCTGCCTGCACGACTGAGCAGGAGCACACTAAAGAGAAAGGGAAGGAAGGGGCTGAGATAATTCCCATATCAAAGCAATGAAAAATGTTCCTTTACAGAGTCCAGCCTATTCAATGTCCAGAGAAAGCACTGCCACTGTCTCCACCCAAAAGATACTCACCTTAGATAAGTGCACTCAGCAGCACTCAGCTGACAAAAGCCTTTTACTTACAACTAATTTTTGAGCACCTGTCATTAGTTGTGAGCACTCCACTGTGCATTCCCATACACAGGAGAACAATAACTTACTCAGCAGTTCTGAGAAATGGAAAACAATGTATGAGGGCTAAATACTGCCACATCAATGCCTTGGAAGTGTCTTTCAGAATCGCTACCAGAATGAATCATCTAGTAGGTACCAGAAAACCTGATCCACGCTGGCAGGGCCTTGTAGACTCAGTGCTCTAATGCATCATATTCAAATCAACAAGCAAAAACACACACATGCTTTTGCTTCCCAGGAGGTCTCTGCATTTCCTTGAGGAGCAACAGAGTGTCTAAATCACACCAGCTTTTCAAGAAGAGAAATGCCTGCGGATAAGATGGTTTTCCCTTACCTTATCCTCCACAAGTCATCGAACAGGCCATCCTCAAGCTGAGGCAGGAGAAGTGCAATGGCAGTCTCAGCATACATACTTATGATTCTCTGGCCAGCGCGCAGGGCAGTGTCCCGCACAAACTCATTCTCATCTGCCAGTGCCTGAGCAGACAGAGAAGTGGCTGTGACAGCTGGGGGCTCCAGCACGAAACACAAAACCAAGAGGGCGGAAACAAATGATGTTTCCTCTCTCAGCCATGAAAAGTAAATGGACTACAGAGTTGTGAATGCACAAAGGTGATTGCAAAATACAGCAAGCAAATAACGTGGAAGAAGAAATAGTAATAATAGTTTATAATTTAAATTCTTTTATATAATTTTCTTATATCCCAGCTCTGCAATTACTGGAAATGATACTTAAAATACTCTGAAGGGTTCCTTTTATCCTCTAATAACTAAAACTCTACAGGCCTCTGCTACATACCTTAAGGATACAAGGAATGATGGGACCAACATAGGGAGTGAACTTGTCTCCAAAGGTAATTGGCAGGTAGTTGAACATCATGATATAACCATCTCGTACATGTGGAGCAATATCCACTTTACTGGCAGTAGCTACAATCTCTGGCATAAGTTTCTCCTAGCTTTTCTACCCCCAAACCAGCCATAACTTCAGCCAGACCTGAGGAAAAACAGCAGGGAACAGAGCTAATATACACAGGAAACAAAAGGCAAAAGAGAGAAAGTCTGAGCTTAGTATTCAGACACAGCTGTCCCCACCTTGAGCAGCACCAGATCGATCCACAGAGCTCTGCTCATATGTCAGTGTCTCCATCAGCCATGGCAACAAATCCTCAAAGCATGATTCTCCCATACCCTTCACCATAGCTCCCAGGGCCTTTGCAGACACTGTACGCACCTAACAGAAGAGAGAAACAGGGATGTGCAAAGCTTCCACTCAAAGTTACTGAGACAAATGTGTCAGACTGATCACAGACCTACAGAAGATCAGGATAAAGTCTACCTAACACACTGAAAGAAAATGGTATTCGTACAAAAGACTTACTTCAGGTACAGGATCCAACAGAGATGCCTTCAGTCCAGGAGTCACACTGGGGAGGTAAGGAGCCAGATCCTGAAACAAAGACCCAAAGACTAAGAACCAGCTTCAAACCAAGAAAGACATGTAAGTCACTTTGATGTAAAGGGCATTCAGCCCCTTATTGTTAGCAATCATCCTTATCATCCTGAGAGCTGCATCAGTTGCTTTCACAATCAGCACACTGAATTGTTTTGCAAGTCCAAAAAACAACACTAGTTCCATGCAGATCACTCAAAACCTTTCTGATGCTCAAACTCACTCACAACCCAGCACTCTGCACCTAAGGCAAATCCAACGCTCTTAACATTTACACAAGGTTTAAAGGTAGAGATTATCAGCAGCAAAATTAAACACAGCTCCCTAGCCTCCAGTGATTCTACAAATACTTTTCAAACAAACCCTGGGTCCATTTGTAAGCAGCTGATCTGTGTTTCACTGGTACTGGTTTTGCTTGTTTGTTTGTTAAGGCATTTCATATAGGGCAAAAATTACAAGACCTTTTTGCAGGGATAAATCTGGTAATAAGTACGTGACCAAAGTGCAGAGCCAACAGTCTTAAGCACCTCAGAATTATCAGAGTTTTCATAGCCATTATCTGTTCATTTACATGCATTTAATTCAAGAAGCTGCATGGATTCTAATATTGTCCATTTTGACAGTAAAATCCCAGAACAAATAAATTCTCTCTAGCACTTGCTCTATTATCTCTTACACAGCAAATACAGCACAAGTAGGAGCGCTCTTAGCACCGCACCTTCTGATCAGTCAGGGAGTACATGTTCCCGATGATCTGGGCAGCCATCTTCCTGGTATCTGTGGAACGATCTTGGAAAGCTCTCTGGACAATTGGCATGATCAGTGCTAAGGATGGAGCATCAATGAAATGGACAAACTTGGTATCCAGTAAAGTCTGCAGACACTTCTGGGTCTTCCTGGAGGGGTCAGTGAGAGCATCCAACAGAACTGGAGTGATTGCTGGACATTTTCAAACAGGAGAGAAAAGGCTTTATTTGTACATAGAACAAAAATGCACGTCAGGGTGAGCTGGTGTTCTCCCATTGGATATTTTAGATCCTCCTCAAGCAACTAGCAGCCTAGGGACAGGAGAAGCCCTATTAAAATCGGCTGACAGAATGGACTTTAAAAGCCTTGAAGCAGACAGCTGCTGTTAAGTTTCCATGTTCTACTTTTCTACAGTAGTTTAGTTTCTATAGAAGTTTGCACTTTAATCCTAAACATGGTGAACACAAACCTTGCTATTATAAACCACAATCATGTCTGGATATTAGAGATGCAGCCAGTTCTTACCCAGGATCTCTGGATTCCTGATGACAGACCCAATCTGCCTGAGAGCCTGCTGACCTGCATTCTGCACCTTCACATGAGAATCTGTGAGCACTTCAGTCAGTTTTGGCACAATGTTGGGTAAGCAGGAAGAGAGCTGTTTGGGAGCGCAGTAGGCCATTGCCCCCAGCAGTTCCACTGACCCTGTGCAGAAAGTATGCAAAAGGAAAGCAAAAGAAATAACAAAACACAAAACAAAACACAGCATTAAGAAGAGCTATGAGAAGATGATCACACTTATTCAAAGACAAATGTATTAGGCAGAGGATGATTAGTGGCTGAAATGCATTAAACCGCTCTGTGCCACTTAAAGACATTAAGAAGTTTGGTTGCTTATTTTTTTTAACTAGGAAAAGGAAAGGGACGGGGAAACTTCCAGCTTCTGGAGTACTTGTAGAGAGATATACCAGGGAAAAGAAGGGAGGGTGGGCAAGAGAACAGGACAGGGGCACAGCCTGGAGAGAGGGTAAAGAGTGTCCCTTGAATCTGTTGGGGGGGGTAAAAGTTACTCAAATGTGTCAGGGAACTCAGTTGTATCTCAAAAGCTGAAAATTCCACAGACTCTTGAGAGACAATAAACTACCAGAGCTATCTGCAAGAATGAAGGAATAAACAAGGTAAATGACAGCAAAGGGAATTGTGGGTTACTCTCAGTCATGTCAGTCAGATATTGCTCCATACCAGCCTTAGTTCTCCAGGATTCCTCTTCCAGTGCTGCAAGAAGTGATGGCAAAACCAGCTTCACTCCATGAGTACTCAAGTTGCTCATCACGGCTTTGGCACAGTCATCTGCAGCCTCCAAGGAGAAGAGAACATTCACAAGCTGTGTCACAACACGTTTTTTCCCTCCTCAGAGACTCAATGAGAACAAAGCCTTCATGTGCAATAGTGCCTCAGTACGATTTGGCTAGCCAAGTTGTCCCCAATTAACACTCAATGAAACTGGATGCTTTCAGTTGTTAAGATCCAATTGTTATTAGTGGTATCTCAAGGGATCTCAACTTGCCTTGTTACAAACAGCATTTCTATCTGTTCCAGTTCCGTTTCCTCTTACCACTATATGTTCCCAGAAATCTAAGGCACCTTACCTCTCGCACGTACTGGTTCCCATCTCCAAAACAAAGCAGCAAGTGAGGTAGCACATGGACCACATAGGGCTCAAAGAGCTTTCCAAGCATGCTGCAGAGCATCTCGAAGGCAAACAAAGCCCCTAAAAAAACCAAAAAGGACAGTCAGAGGAAAATACAACTTCATTTAACATGTACTGTTCCATAGAAAGCAGGAGCCTGCCCAGCAACACACCTGCCTTTGAAAACAGGAGGGAGAGCGCCATGCATTTTGTTTAGGACCAGAAACCCTTCTTCCACCACAATGCAAATAAGAGCAGTTTTAGGACACTATACACAATCAGTGGCCTCCTGACAGACACTTCCCATTCCTTTCTCTGCAAGCATTAGTAAAATAAATGCAGATGACCCAAGTGCAGGGGTTCAGGCATCATTTGATCTGACCACAGCAGCGGCGGGTACAAAAGAAATATTAAATATTTGGAGGAAAAAGCTTTTTCCCCTTACCCTCACGCCGACGGAAGTTCTTCTTGTCCTGGATAGCATCAGTCAGAGTGGTCATCATCTCCTGCTGCTTGAGAGAGAGGATGCCAAGGCCTTTCACAAGGCCTGCCAGCCCATAAGCTGCACCTTTGCGCTCCGCATACTTATCAGACTCTAAAAGCAGCTGCATCAGCTTCTGTATCATTCCTCCTGCATCCTCCTTAATTGCAGGCACCAGAGGTGGTAAACAGCTTGCCACTGACTCTTGGACCTGTAAAGCAATCCCACCAGCTATTAGATCACAAAATATGCATCACCAACATAACTTCCTCCTAGCCGGCACCCACAGTGATGGCTTTCTGTCACCAAGGCTGGTTTTCATCTCTCTGACATCTCTGGAAGTACCATGGAGTTAACCTGGAGTTACCTGGGAGGTCCCTCCAAGGCAGCGCCTACCTGCTGAGACGGTGTGGACAAGGCTGCTATCAGTTTGCCAACAATTGGTTTCACTTTAGGGTCACTCTTGTCCAGATGTTTTGCCAGTGAACCCATCAGAATGACCACGCTTTGTCTGACAGCATCATAACTGGCATCATTAGGAGCATTTTTCAGGAATTCTTCAAACACTGGCAAGAGAGAGTTAACATTGTCCTGAAAAACAAAACCACAGAACCTGCCACTAGAGTCCACTCAGGATGAGATTTGCCATGCTCAGTGGACTTGTCCATCTCTGAGCCAACAAACCAAACACTCACACTGTATTTACAGTTCATTTGATATGTCGCATTACATAAAACCTCGTGCCATCCCGACAGGCAACAGGTATTTCCTGCTAGAGAGAAGTTAGCTCTTAAAACTCAGATCCCCCAACACTGCCAGTGTGATGCCTACCAGGAGCAAGGCAAGCACCTACGCCAGACTGCTAGCCTAAGCCCCAGCACCTCTGCTTTGCTTGCTCCAGTTGCAAAGGGAGAACAGAAACATAAACCAAACTTCACACTGCTTTTCTGAGAAACAGAAGGAAGGAATAGTATGAAAATACTCCAAATGTCTTTGGTCTATCAGGAACGCAGACAGCTGTCCAGAATGGGTGACTGGCATATATGAGGAAAACCAAACCTGAGCGATTTACACCCTTGTACACCTTCCCCACCTAGTATGGCTGGAGAGGGGCTAGCAGTGAGAATAAGGATGGTCCTCAATTCTCTGAATGACTCCAGTTGTGTTTCAGTTTAATTAAGCCAATCATTGACAAACTTTCACATCTGGCATTGCATAAGACCTTAAAGGAATTCTCACCTTCCAGGATTAAAAGGCCTGTGGTCTGATTTTACTGTTATCCCTCCAGTTTTACACCATTTTAACTCCAGATGATTCAGGGCTATTCCTTTTTTATAGCAATAACAGGGGAGAACTACACTTGATCAACACCAGTCACTAACAGAACAACTCTGCACACACAATTCCTACTACATGGAAGTTTTCAGCTGTTACAAGCAACAGCAACCTTGAAGGAATGGAAAAGACAAAATATATCATTTAAAAAAATAAGTCTCTGGACACAGTATCTACTTTTTCATTCCATGTTTTCCCACTGCTAGAGAGAGAAACATTCAGACTTACTTTGCCATGAGTGTTGAGCGTTGAAAGAGCTGCATCCAACATACACTTCCTGACTTCAGGACTGCGGTCATTCAGAGCATCTGGTACAAAAAACTGGAAGAGGGGCTTCACCTGAGAACTGTCCAGATGCTGTGAGAGCTTGTTGAGGGCCAAAGCTATGCCACACCTGTAAAGATGGTGAGCTTGTAAGTTCACTGACTTCTCACAGAATTTGCCCGAGGTCACAGTCACATTCACTATCGTTAGCATATTACAGAGATGGAGAGAGAGTCATGATAAAACCTTTCCAAGGCTGGGATGGACGAGGCTTGGAGCAACCTGCTCTAGTGGAAGGTATCCCTGCCTGTGGCAGGGGGTTGGAACTGGATGAGCTTTAAGGTCCCTTCCAAACCATTCTATGATTCTGTGAAACTGAAGAGCTCCAGTGTCCAACCTACATTAATTTCATTACATAACCTCATGCTGCAGGTTCCTAAAAGGACAAACAACCCTTCAGCCATCTAATGGCTTCTATCCTGATTAAGCATTACAGACACTTGGGCCAACAAAGACCCAAAGATCACTTCAAGTGATCAAGATCACCACTTCTACTGCTGAAATACAGCAGCTTTACAAGGTACATCAGCACTAAAGAGCAGATTAGCTTAAGACAGGTAGTGGTAGTGAACAAGATCATTTCCAACTGAGCTTGTATAGAACTTACAAGTAGACAGAAAAGTAATTATCCCAATTGGAATTTGTCCAGTTCATTAAGGCTTGCACTGGTGCTCTTGAAACAATCAATTGCCCATATAGAGGTGGGAATACAGTAAGGTAAGACAAAAATAAGGCAGTCTAAGAGGGAAACACGCTTCTTATCAGGACACAGGGAAGATGGCGCCCAGTATTTTGTGGGAACTGAGAGCATTTCACTTTTGCCTGCCCAGCCTGCTTCAGGGGCACAAATATTCTCTACCTGAAGGACACATGAAACCAGCAAGTCAATGCAAGTGCATGGACTTTGCTCTTTTAGGATTCTCTTATGCCTCCATTGCCTGAACTTCTAAATAAAAACCTAGAACACCTCATCTGGATGCCCAGGAAGTGATGAGATCAATCTGAAGATGACTGCACCTTGCTTCCCACTGGTCAGGGGGTGATTCAGATATCACTCGTCCCAAAGCATCCAAAACTGGAGGTGGCCTCTGGAAAGAGAAAAAATGTCATCAGAATGCCTTTTCCAAGGACACGCATGCAGAGAATACTGTCACCATACCTGCAATGCCCTTTTATAACACTGCACAGAGATAGGATACCATAAGCAGAAGAGCATAGTAAAAAAACTAGCAGTTTAGGCCCAAAATGACTTGGACTGACCCTGCTCTGCCACAGTCTTCCTGTGTCATCTAAAGCACATCTTCCATCTGTAAAACGCTGCCACTACTGGCTGACAGCTTGATGCTCAAGACAATAAAGTCTGCGATAAGCTCTAACACAGCAACAGTAGGCTTCATGCACATCCTCAAGACAGACAAAAGGAAAAACGATTAATAGAAAGCACAAGCTTGTGCCTGACAATCCCTTAGGACAAGAGTACTTACATAGAGCTTCTCCTGGTAAATCTCTGTAAGTTTATTCATGACCCCTGCTGCTTGGTTTCGATACTGAGCTACAGCTCTGGAAAGAGCTTCAGCACCTGCTTGTCGCACTGCTTCTTCATGGTAGATGACATCTTTGATCAGCAGAGAACAGAGGTCAGGCTGCAGCTCCAGACCCATGGACTCCCACAACCTGTAGCACACACAAAGAGGGGACAGATCACCCTTCAGTAAGAAAAGCCACAGCTACATGTAGGTATTGAGGTGACCTAAAGCTCCACTCTACATATAGGAGGCAAAACTCCTGCCACTGGAGCTCCAGGAGGGGAGCAGAAGAGAGGTCCTGTCACAATCCAGCCAGCCAGGAAGAGCCCTTACCTCTCTGCCAGCTTCTGAATCTCATCTTGCACGTCAAACTTCACTACCCAAAGGCGACGCAACAGATTCAGTCCATTCTTCTCATCACTGTCTGGGGTTGGTAGAACCATTTGTAGCTCCATCAGTCCCTGAATTAGATCACAGGAGAAACAGCGTTAAGGATCTGATTTTAGGAACAGATGCTTTAAAACACAACTTTTGCCAAGTCAAGCTCTCAGTGTCAAAATTCCTGTTTTCTTGTGCAGTTCACTGCCTGTGCTGATCAAGGACTTCCAGCTGAGATGGTGAAACTCAAGAACAGCACTCCACAGGCAGTTGCAGAGAGGCAAGTACGCACTAGGTTGTGTTCTGTTGACTACAACCTTTTCTGCTTCTAAGTACAGAGAAGCCAGCTCAGGTAAGCTAAGCTGAAATTTGTTTAATGACAAAGAAAACCAGGCACCCTTGAGTTTTAATTTCTTTATGTTCTCAAGAAGTGACTAAGCCTGAAGCTTTCCAAAAACATTGGGCCCAATACAGATGTAAGATTTTTTTGACAGCTTCTCTCTTTGAGACTAAGCTCTATGCACCTCTAAATAGGTGGTGTTGTAATTATACCTATTTTAACAAAAGAAAGGTGTGGGTAGACCCAAGATAAATCGAGCACAAAGAGCATTACTTAGAGCATTATTGTTGAGTAGCTACTGCCTCCTCCTGCAGACACACTGCCAGAACTGAAGCCTCTCTTTATTGGTGTTAGAGAACATTCACCTGTGACCCTGAATGATTCCCACCTACCCTCAGAGCCGCATCTCGAACATTCATGCATGGAGACTGCAGGGCCTGAAGTAGGACATCGATCTCCTCCTGTTCTGCATAGGCACAGCCATCCTCCCCGCTGCTGCTTGCGCACAGGGTGGTCAGTGCATTGGAAGCCAAAACCTAAAATGCCATGAGGAAGTATTAGGGAGTCCACCAGCACTGACTGCTTCCATCAAAGCAAGCACGGGGGAGGTTGAGCGCTATCACAAGAGAAGAAATTCTCAAAGAACAAAGTGATCAGTTCAGTCCAGCTGAACTCATCCTTAGCCTTTTTGCTATTATTGACCTTTCTGCCATCTCATCCCTTAGAACACTCAAGAGAAGCAGCTCCTGAACTTCTTTGACAGAGCAAGGCCATAAAGAAGGAATAAAATCTCACTTGTGAAAGACTGATGAGTATGTTTGGTGCAATAAAGCTCCCAGGAAAAAAAGATGTAGACATTTTATTCCAAGAATAGCATAAAGACAAGAGAAAACTGGTAGTGTATCAACCACCAGCCCGAGAGACTTAAACCAGGTGGGTGCATTTCCCTCATTTAGATGCTGATGAAACTGAGGCAGAATCCTAGCCATGGGTATGAAGCAGAGGACTCACCTGTAATCGTGGAGAACCTGCTCCTATCACCCGGGTCAGCAGAACCAGCATGTCCCTCCGGGGCAGCAGCTCTGGGCCATTCTGAAAGGTTGGGGGGAGAAAATGCAAAGGGAAGAGAAAAAGCCTTATGTCTTGTGACTCCAAAGTACCTTTTATGTGTATGACTCTCCTTATAAACATCACAATTAAAACCCAAGGCAGGACAGGTAACTAAAACCTGTGAGAGAAAACAATCTTACATCGTTAACTCTAACCTGTAGAATTGCTTTGTCCAGTTTATACATCATCTGTTTTACCCCATGCCTCATCTGAACAACTGCTGAAGGAGGACATCTGATCCCCCCAGCTCTTGCTCACCTCATCCACCAGCAAAGCCTGGCCATTTGCTGTCGATCTCAGCTGAGCATGGACCGTAAGGATCTGCAGAATACTGACCAGGAATTCCTCCTGGTCTTCGCTGTCATGGGGTGTCTCAGTTATAACTGCCTTTAGGAGAGGAAAGACTAAGGAAAACGCTGGAGCTGACAACGGGGCAGCACCTGGGAAAAGGAAATACAACCCTGTGAGCAGAGCTGATCTCACATCTTTCTTTCTAACACTTACTGGTATAACATGTACACTTTGGTAGCTCATAATGGATATGGCCAGCTTCAGCCTTGTGTACAAACATGAGGTTCACTTCCATACCCCTAGACACACCCAGTCTAAAGGACACTTTCCATACACATGTATGTGGACTTCACCTGCTCAAAGCAGTGCACACAACCTGTTCAGCCCCTACCACTCTGGCATTTCACTTAGCAGCAACAGTACAGCTCCAACAGTGCTATCTGGCATTTCAGTGTCAGATTAACAACTGCACCTGATGATGTCGAGGGTCTTTTCCAACCTAAATGATTCTACGATTCTACCCAATATTGTTGCTAGCAACACCAATGAGCTGGCTTTAACTAAGTCAGCATTAGGATTCCAAATGAATTCCAATGCTTCAACAGTGTGAAAATACACACTGTAAATGGAATTAAAGCAACTCAGTGGACTGTAGACAGACAGGCAAACCTGAGTTTGTCTATCCTGGAAACACTTGAGGATCCACACAGGGATCTGATATAATTTCACTCATTCACTTTTAAAGTTCATTTGTCCCAAAGCAGGGGCCTGTTTGCCAGCCACGTTCCCTTTGAACACTTCCCACCAACCTAGCTAACCTGTCGTTCCGTCTTCAGCTGCATTCTTGAGAATGAGGTTCCTCTAATTCTGGCACAAGTCTCAACTCCCTCCCCTCCCCCCTTGAGAAAAGTCAAAGCTTTTGGATTCCTACTGGTAAAGATTTTGCTCCTCCCTTCTCACAGGGGCTTGGCTATGGGACAGAAATGCTCCTTCCAGTCCTCTCCAGCTAGTCCAGTTAAATGTCAAGTATTAGACACCTAGGGAAAGCGTTTACTTTCTGTGCTGCCAGAGAATGCCAAATATACCGCTTCTAAGATGCAAATGAGGAGCACTGCAGATACAATACTGCAGTATTAGTCAGCTTATGTAGGGCACGGACATTGCAAAAGTAGTTCAAGAGAGAAATATTAAGTACCAAAAGCAATGCAAGCTCCTAACTGGTCAACAGGAATAGCTTAGGTCAAACAGCTCCATTTCTGATGCAGGGATTTTCCCATTTGCTCAGTGTCTGTTTGCTCTTATGGGGTGTTTTTGCCTGGTTTTTGTAATTATTGGCCAGCTATTTTTAGGCTCAAGCAACTGCTCCTCTATGTGCAGGAGGAGGAAGCAAGCTTGATCTTAGAAGATCAATGTTCTATTAACACAGTAGCCAGTACTGACCAATACAAAAGAGATTATAAAACGTGTCTTGGTGTTGCAGCAATGAATGATTTATCATCCACATTATAAAGAGTTATGGTCCCTCCTAGGTCTCATGATAACTGAAGAAACTAACCTCTGCAAAATCATATTGCAAGGCTACACTCCAAAGAACTTTGAAAATGAGGAAAAATCACTTGGGAGTATACCATAACTTGTCCACCGAAGTGCAGTGGAACCTATTTCCTTTCTCTTGCAGAAGTGAAACAAACCATTAGGTATTCATTTAAACACTGGAGGAAATACTGAAGGATTGAAAAGCCTGCCACTGCTTTTTGGAAATAAGCCTGAAAATGGATTCCAATGTTAACGAACTTGCACTTACTATGGAAATGAATTGCACAGTGGAGAATTATCACTGAGATGTTCAGCACTGAAGTGGTGCTCAACATGGTCAATTGCCACTACTCAGCTGTGAAGATTACATGTGCCAATCACACAACTGCAGAACTGGTTAGCAACAGAACAGTAAGAGGAAAACTGAACTGCTGGGGCAAGGGACCAAACAGAATCCTACATTTCCTTTAAAAAACACAAACCCTCCATCGCAGCAGCTCTTGACGGAGCTACACGATGAACAACTCCAAAGCCTGGATGAACCACCTCTATCACTACAGTACACCAGATGCTTCACGACAGCCCAAGCCATGCTAGCCTACAAAGGCAGTACACCTACCCTCCCACTTCTGTACTGTTATCTTCAGTGTAGCAGTACCAGTACTTGCGCACGCCATCATGAAGTCAATTCTAGAAGGGATCTAGAATAAAACTAACCCAGTGAAAAAAGAACCTAACAAAAAAGGTGCATTTTCACCCAAATTGTATTTTTGCACTGCAAAAATATCGGCACCTGCCTTCATGTCAGAGTGAGGAAGAACTGCTTCTTCTACAACCATGCCACAATAAAATATTCATGAACTGCAGCACTACGCAGCAAACAAGCAGAGGCCACAGGCACTTCACTGCTGAGATCACAGATAACAAGCAATTATTTTGCCTTTCCACTCAAGTCTCACTGAATCACTTATGCTAAGTGGCGATGAAAGGTAGGAACTGTCCTTGGCAAAGATGAACCTTCATTTCATTGTTATTTCTGAATGAACCACTTCAAAAAAGCATCCTGTTATTTTACTTCTACACTTACTATACTTGCAACATCATTTGCACTACTACCCCCACAAAAAGCCCCAAAACTTCAGGGTTTTCATATCTATGAAGACTTCCCCAATTTGAAAAAGAAAAAAGCGAAGGCTCACATATAAAACATTTCATAAACCATAAAAACTGAAACAGCTCAGTGTTATGAGGAGGTGTCAGAGGGACCTATAGTACTTTTTACCTGGCTCTCCCTTGCCTGTTCGGCCAGGAATGGTGTGGGCATGCAGCAAGTTAACAACTCTGTTCAGAGCAGTAGGCAGCTCTTCTTGACACCAGGATTCATCTAATTCACATTCTGGTTTCATCAGGCGCAAGGTCACATGGCTCACTAAAGTACCTGGCATGAGAGAGTACAGAATCCATGAGAGGACTAAAGCCAGAGATTTCTAGAGAGAAAAATCCCCAAGAACACAGACCCAAGAATTACAGCAAAGATCTGGGCAACAGCCCATGCTGCCAGAGGCAAGGAAGGAAGCACAGCCCCGAGGCTTACAGGGGACAGCTTTCTTCACAAGTTACATTTGTGAGTTAAGCTAACATCCTCCAAACTCTGCACAGGGAGACAGTACCATTGCAACCAACTGCTATTTAGAGGTGATCACAATGACAACTCTTTCTCTTTGGACCCTGTCTTATCCAGCAATAGGATCTCTGAGACTTTGCAGTTATCCCCCAAAGCACTGTTCCAGGGTGGTTTTCCCCCTTGGCTTTCTATGGCAAATGGACATGAACCACAACTCGTAAGAGCAAGAATTTTCACTGTCCTACCACAAAAATAATGCGCCCAGCCCTTAAACAGCAGCTGCAAATACTAACCAAAGGTTTTCAGTTGAGCTGGCATAACACAGGAAGCTAAGGAAAGAAAAGGTTCCTTAATCCTTGGAGCAGCCAAAGGTGATCGAAAAAGTGGCAAGAAGGAACTGATGAGAGCAGGGATGTACTGAGTTAGACCAGGAGGCTTTCTCTTTATAACAGCGCCCAGGAGTCCGAGAGCTGTTTCCAGCTCATTATCAAGCTGTAAAAGAAATAATTCAAAAGTTACTAACAAAATTCAAAAGTTACCATTAAAAGTAAAGAAATAAAATCAAGTTGTCAAATCTTATTTCTAATGACAGAAAGAAACAGCTCGTTGCTGAATATTCTCTATTCTTTTTAGCAAAATGACTTGGGCCATGGTAGCTGGCAAAAAAGACCATCAAAACTCACCTCCTTCAGCCGTTTTCTTATCTGAGATTCCCTTTCCAGCTGCGCATGCATCAGTTCCTTCTGCTTGCTCGTCAGTTGCACCTCATCCTTTATTCCTTTCTTCTTCTTTATTTCCTGCAGTAGAGAGCAATGGACGTTATTAACCAGGAGCTATTAACACCATCCCCTCAACTAAGTAGAGAAGAAAGTTAAGACACATTGGGGTTTTTTCACTATTTACTTTCAAAGGGTATCAAAACATTCTTCCAAGCAAATCGCTCTGAAGTGAAGACACAAAATGGAAACCTGCAGGTTAACACCACTTCAGTGTCCCACCAGCAGCATAACATCAGTTTCTCACATGTTTAACTGGTCGCATATTACAAGGTATCATTAAAAAGAGCTGTCCAGCTCCTTCTATAGTGGATGGGCACATCATCCTCCCCAGAGCCACCCAAAGCCAAGCTTTATTAAAAGAACGCTCCAGTCAACCTGGTACATTCCCTGTCACCAAATTCTTCCCCCACCTACACCCATCACTCTGGCCAGACTGATCTGAACTGATGGCTGTCAACAAGATGGAAGCACCTCTTTAACAACCCTTACAGAAGTTACATGAGACACACATATAGCAGACGCCATGCAACAAAACACATTAGGTAGCAGTGACCAGCCTAGCTTTCCCCTTTCCATTAACTCACCTCCTTCAACTCCAGCTCAATGATTTGTTCCTTGAAGGAATAAGCTTTGTTCTCCCTCTTCATGTTAGCCTTTTTCATACTATCCTGCTGAGCACTGAGAAGGGGAAGTAAAGAACAGAATCAGCACTGCTCTGAACTAAGATCCAGGCGCACAAATCTGGTTACTCCTGTACAGAAAGAGCATCTGACAAACCCATTCACCCACTGCCTAAATACCAGCAGCAATCAATCCCCTAGTGCAGAGAGAAAAGAAGTTACAAAGTCTTACCTCTGTATTATAGATTTGTCATAGAGTTCTCCTTCTGGTGTCTTCATGATGGCAAATTCCTCTCGAGTAACCTGGCACAGAGCTGGATTCTCCATTGATGCTGAGATAGTGCTGATGAGCTGTGGTAGCACTCTACCAGGTGAAAGCAGAGAGAGAGATCCCACTGCATTCATAGATGACTATCAATAAAACAAAGGAAAAAACAGTATTATTGGTATTCCTTGAAATTGTCTGAAAAAAAGCATGCCCTGTTGAGGCAGTTATGCTGTAATGCCTGATTCCTTATTCAGTGGGTGACTGTATCTTATCTAAAGTTCTACTCAGTTACTGGTACACATTCTTACCCCCTTAAATCCCAGCCCCTTTGCACCAGTTGTTCTTTCTGAATCTGCCTTTTCCTCACATTTTAGACAACTCTTCTTCCTTATAGACCAGTTGGTACTTAACTCCTCCAGAAAACTCTCCTCTTCCAAAGTATCTCCCAAAACTAACACAAGGAAAGTAGAAGTTTATCACCTGGCTCTCCAAAGTGTAGGCAGTGATCCTGGATAGTATGTCATTCAGGTGTTTGGTGATGAAGTCCTTTGGATCTATCTTCATCTTGACGAGGAGGGTTGGCCAAAGGCCTGGCTGCACTGCAACTAGCAAGAAGAATAAATGACCAAGTAAATACGAAGCAGAATGCTACTATAATGAAACTGAAAAGGTAAGATAAAGACCCCATACACTGGCCATGAGAGTGGTCTTATCCCTCCACTCACCTACAGATGGATGATGGCTCACCAGCAGCATCTCCAGTGCCAGCTTTTCTGGCTCAAAGGTATCCACATCAAGCCCTGCCACACTTGAGATGACACAGAGTGCCTCATGAAAGACACGGGGAGGAATGTATGTCTTTCCTAGCTCCGACAGCTCTCCCAGCTCCGTCACCAGGACCTCATGAGGCAGAACCTGAGTGGACAACTTGTCATCAACACATCACATCAAGGCTTCCTGAGCACACTTCCCCACAGTAACACCATACTGAATACTAACAATCTTCTCCCTCTGTCAGTACCAACAACCTGAAGTTTTCCGAGGAAAACAGGGAGAAAGGAGAACAGTGGAACTGAAGCAGAGATGACAATGACAGAAAAACTAAGAATGGAGGACTATACTAGATTGGGCAAAATGAAACTAAAATTGTCATTTTTGGCAAAGAGTACTTTGACAAGGTTGAACCAGCTGGCTGGGAACAGAACACCCAACTTCTGCAGTCTCATTTTACCCAGTAGCGTTGCAAAAATACATTATTCAGGCTGTATCTATGACATAGGAAGACCACTTTCAAGTCCCAGCCTTGGTACCCAATTCACGTAACTTAATCTATTACACAACTTGAGATGGTGCTGGCTTAGCATCATGCCCAGTAATGCAGCACTCTCTTTCCTTTTTGTTTTCATTTTTATAATAGTTGCTACTAAAGCATCTATAGTACTTTGTTTTAAATAGGCAGCTTGAGCTGTAAGCCAGGGCCAAAGACCTAGGATACCAAGAAAGGAATGAAGCACTTGGTCCTCCAGCAGGGATTAACTTTAGATCAAAATAATAGAGGGACACGGAAAACTAGAGCATACTCCCCAAATAATTTGAAATAATAGGTCTTCTGTATACATAGGGAAGATTAGGCACACTACAGACACTGCTACAGTCATATGCAGTGATTTTAGGAGACCATCTGAAACCAAATCATCTTTATATCATACTCTATGTCAATACTAACAACAAATCTAGGGTAGGGAGGTGACTGGCAGCATACAAACAACGAAGCAGAAACTAGGCTTCTTAACTACGCACCTTATGAGAACTGAGAACCACTTTCAGCTCCTCCAAGAGCCCATAGGCCAGTTTGTACCCTCCCAGAGAGGACAAGAGCTTCTTAACTGTCTGATGGGCCTGTCTTCGAACATTCCAGTTCCGACTCAGCAGAACTGCAACAAGGGCACGGTGATACTGCCTGAAACCAGAAATAAACAGCTTTAGCAAGGGAGGCAGCTCCGCAAACCAGCTGGGCAGAAGAGCACAAAGAGGTCACGGTTCTGTGCAAAGTCCCAAGCCCACCCTCTGCCACTGCCCACACTGACATTCAGGGATCAGACACAGATCAGTGGCAGCAAGTGCAACTCTACGTACTGAACTTTACTTTCAGGCAGCCGCTGTGCATGATCCAAGAGAAGGCGCTCTGTGAGCTGCAGCACTGTGCACATTGCTGTGGGGAAAGACAAATATTAAAAATAGCAGGAGGCTTCATAAGGAAACACACTTTTTTACCTGAAAACAAACAAACAGCAAGCGGGACACATTAAAATCGCTACCCAAAGTGAGCCTCTACATCATCTCAATGAAGCTAGAGACAAATCCAACTCACAGCTGGAAACAGAACCATGGTTTCACAGAAATGTTGTTAGCTGGATACCAGCAGAAGTTTCCTGACCACCCTGTGTGACCTACTTTTGTCTAAGTCAACAGAGCAAACCAAATGATAAATACCACGCTCACTGCACCAACACTGTTAATTCCCAAGCCCTGCTGAAATGCCTTCAGTGACAATAAAATGTGTACTGAATTCATACACATGGCATAATGCCATTTGAATAGTAGCCTTGGTATTTTACCTTATAGCATCTTCTGAGCTTCAACTGTTACTAGGCTCTCTATTGGTATAACTCAGGCTCATTGAGAAGTAAATGAATTCATTGTCAAGCTTAGACTAGTCTAGATGTACTTCTGAAAGAGCACACTCTTCATTTTAATGTGAAACTGGATCTTCCAAGGATCACAGAACAGGGCTAACGGCAGTATTAGCTCTCGTAAGTACTAAATAATAGAGTTAAACAGCAACTGGATAACACTAACTGATAATTTACCTTCCTCTGATGCAGACTGCAAGAACTTCTCAGATGTAAAGATTTGTTTTTTCTCATCCAGAATCAGCTGCCAGAAACCACTCAGCTTAGCCTCTGACAGGAAAGGAACAGATGTCTATCAATCAAGGATGTTTCAAAGTAAGTCAGAACCCACCAGCATACATAAAATACAGTAGAATTCTGTCTCCTGAAATCACTGGGGTTACTTCTAGCTTTAGAAGTAGCCAAATGGTCAATTGTTCCACATCTCCCTAATGCAAAGCCAAAAGCACGCTCAAAAAACCCCTGCTGACAAAAATGTATTCTCTGACTTAACACCTGTGAAATGTAAAACCTGTTTCATCTTAATCTTTCATAGGGCAAGCCTTCCTAAACATAAGGAAAGGAGGAAGGCGGTGTGTTGCTTCTGATAGACGGAACATGCCTGGATTTTATATCCTGGCAGATGTATGAACTCAGACAGCTCTTGTAATATCCTCTAATGGAGGACGGTAATTCCACTCCTCATGCTTTCCAAAGACGGTTTGTTAAAATACCAGCCAAGGAACAAGCAAGTAATACTTTAAATGCATCAATCAAGCCCTAGCATGTCAGGTCTGAGTGAATGCCTTCTGTCAGAATAGAGAGGAATATTGCCCTAGGTGAATGGAAGCTGCAATTCGCAAAGCCACAGAAGAGCAAAAATTCCTCACTAACATAACAGAGATGGGAATAAATCCTTCCCTGGTTTACAATACACAGAAACAATACACAGATTAAGGAATACTGTCTCATGTGTGTTGTCAAGAAAAAAGTGGTAACCCTTAAAACCTGTCTGCACTGGACTGCACTAGATGTTCTGTGACCTTACCTGTTTGTCCCTCAATCACAGATATCCTGCAGATCAACAAAGCTGCAGCAACTCCTTCAGTTACCATGGGAACCTGAGTACTTTGAGATGCTGCTTTTTCTACTGTCTGGATCAGCATTGGCAGCAAGTCCATTCCCTGTAATAATGTGTCACCTGAGGAGACAGAGAGACAAGTTACAAAACAACACGGTCCTTCACACTTCACACAGGGGTATCAACAGTTCTGTTGTCGTGAGAAAGGAAAGGAATCAGACACAACCTGGGATCACTCCGAGTCTTCCCAGTTGTGAGTTGCCAGTCATAACTATCATTAAGCACGAACTATGGAAACCTAGATGATAACCACTTTAGTCCTTTCCTCACAGACAGAACAGTCCTATCTCAGTATCAGTTGCTGTTCATGGGATGCAAAACAAAACCCTAATTCAGTTACATTAAAGGAACTGGTTCAAATAACAGGAAGTCTGACTTCAAGGATCATTTCCCTAAGAGAGGGAAAGTAAATTCCTGGCAAGCCACAGCCATCTTTTCCACTTCAAGCATACACAAGTCAAGGAATCCCACTGGTTGGTGACCCTCGCTTCCACAGAAACTGAGGTACGTGTTCCTTGTACTTCCAGAAGCAACATCGCACACACAGTGCTGAAACAGGAAATGAAAGTCCTGTGATATTCAACATTTAATATTTACAGGCATTGTTTCAACTATAAACTCGTGAGGGTTGGAATCTCTGGGCTTTTTATGCTCCAGTTGGACGCTTCATTGGGTGCATCAAAGCAATGGCAGTCACTGTTCCAGTGGTGAGCAAATACAAGTATCTTTAGCCTTAATCCCCTGAAGAGCTGCACACATCACACACAGGTAATCCCCCTTGGCCACAGCAAGCATGAGCAACATCAACTTTGCCATATTTCTCTGTGGCAGGGGGTTAGAACTGGATGAGCTTCAAGGTCCTTTCCAACCCGAACCATTCCGTGATTCTGTGATACTGATGTCTCTGAAAGATCTGCCACCCTGTGATAGCCAAGCAGTTTTCAGTGTTATTTTCAGCCCTATGATAGCACAGGATTCTCTGTGCTATCATAGGGCTGAACTACTGTAAAATTAAAATAGTACTATTGCACTACTAAAAATAATGGAATCAAAAATTACTTCGGGGGTATGTGAAAGACAGCACGATGGGCAGCGATGCTAGATGTACGCAGAGACAAAACATCTTTATAAACTTGAAGGAAAACCAGACTTTAAGGAGAAATACGAAGGTCAGTGAACAGGTATTGCCTTACAAAATCTTTCTTAATCCACATAGCTATCTACTTACATCAGAAAGTACAAAAGTTGATTTCTCTTAACCACACAATCAAGAGAGTTATTAACAGCTGCACAGTTTTACCTTTGAAAGAGGCTAGCATGCACTGCAGGTAGGCATGTCTCACAGCTGAAGTAGAGGTCTTAAGGCTGAAGGCCTTCTTTAGCCATTCTACCAGCTTCTTAGGAACTTCTGTGGTGAACCGAACGCACCAAAGAGCCAGGACAGAGACTGCATGAACCAACGTGCCTTCGTGGACTAGGAAGTAACACAGAGCTCGTGTCAGTACAGCAACTGCATAGATCACATGGACATACAACAGAAAGCAGGTAACAACATCAGGAGGAGGCAGGGAATGAATGCATGTGCTTCTAATAGACACAGCTCTGCCTCCATGGCATTGCTCATCAGAGCAGGACATGGATTTTATAACACAATAGATGAGAATCAGATTTATCCTGAAAAATAGGCCTGTTGAAAACCCTGCTCAAGATGAAAGAAAGCAGCTTAGCAGACTCAGAACAAAGGCAAAAGGTCTCACCTTCTTGTTGCAGGAAAGGGATGAAAAGCTCAGTGATGGTTCCACTCAGAGCTTGGCTAGAGGATCCAGAAACCACATGGTGACTGAGGCTGCCGATCCCTGAGAGGACAAAATTCCCTCATTAACTCCCAAACTACCAGCACTTGCAGCAAAACCTAAAACAAATCAAGAATGTCCCTTCACATTTCAATCCTTGCTCAGACAGCTCTTTTTTGTCACTACATCTATGTGTCACATCCACCACGTACCAACACTGCAGGACCTCTGCCTTCATTTTTACTCAGGACACAGTCATCTTCTTCCTCGCGTAAAATACTTCAACCTACCAGCCAATTATTTCCTTTGAACAGTAAGTCAAGAACCGGCATGCGGTATCCAGCACTCTCTATGGTATCAATTACAGCCGATTTGGAATGACAGGCAGGGAATCCTAAAGGCTTAAGTTCAATTTCTTTTCATTCAGCATTCAGCTGAGTTTCTTCCAGCAGAGAAGCAGCTTTCTTCTAGGATCCTCACCTGAAAGGACACTCATCTTCTGCGCAACAACTGTCAGCTTCCCTTCCGAGCCTGCCAACAAAAGCAAATGGTGACAGCCGACTTACAGACAACAGCTACGTGCTGCATCAAGAATCGTCCCAGAAACAACAAAATCCTGCCCAGTCCTCCCTGATCCAGGCTGAGCCACCCCACTCTACAGGCAGCCGAAGAGAAGAGAAAACGCAATACACAAACCTCCCCGAAGGCAGCAAATCTTTATTCATCTCCACTGCTTATCCTACAATTTACTCACCCCCTAAGATGGCAAAAAGGTGTCTGCCCAGCGACTCCACAGCCGAGGGATCACTGCACTGTCGAGCCAAGTTCTTTAATGCCACAACTGCTTCATCCATCAGCTGCACACTGTTGGATTTCAGGTGACCTAGGAAATAATGCACAAGCTAAGAGCTAATTACAGCAAACTTGCAAGACAAGGACATCGCTTTACATGTGGTTTGACTCAGCTTCTGGAACTGTCACGTGAACTATTCCAGTTCCAAGTTACAGCATCATCCTCCCTCCCATATAAAATAGGCTCTTCACCAGTAATCAAGCTGTTACAGGTACAGCCCGAAAGCTGAAGAAAGCTTTATTCTGAGCTCCTCATTCCCTCCAGAATTTCGAGCACTTACTGGCCAGTCCTTTCACAATGTCTAGAGCATACTGGCTGAGATCCAGGTTCACAGATACGAGCAAGCAAGAGATTGCTGAAGATAAAAGAGATAACAGCATATTACATTTTGTTAGCTGGTTTTGAGCATTCTGATACACCCTTCCCCACAGTTCACAGCAAGAGCAGACAAGGTCAGTAAGGAGTAGGAAATAAAACAACACAAATTGATCAGATTAATCCAGGACTATTCTTAGCACTCAGCTGTGAAATTCTGCCCTCCATGCAAACAGTAGCTACCACATACCCAGACACTTGGGATCACACCACGAATGTTGTTTCTCCACATCTAACCCTCAGACACCAGACAATCCTCCTGCCTCACAGGACCAAAAGCACAGTCCAGAAAAACACACTCCCCCAGCAACTCCAGACCTCTAAGGAATTCTTGCTCTTTGACAGAGCAATGCAGGCTGATAACAGACTCACTTTCAATTACGTTCTCAGGGCTCCGTAGCAGCGATTTCTGCAGAGTTGGCAAAACTAAGTCCTTGAATTCAGCGTGAGACATGTACCGAAGAAGAGGGGAACAGCTCTCCTGCAAGGGGAGCAAAGCGCTGAGCACAGCAGCAGACACTGCACACAGGACAAAAGCACAAGCAGCTCTGTAACGCTGTGTCTCACCAGCACGTGCTTCTGAGGCTTTGTCTTGCTCATAAGGATGGTCTTCAAGTAGAAATCCAGAAGAGCACTCTGAACAAGAAGAAACACCAAATCATAGCCACATTGCAGCCCATACCCAGCTCCCTGCACCCTGCCAGAAAGCCAGGCTTGACACCCCACCTCATCCTCCTCTGAAGGCAGTCATGCCCACTAAGCAGAAGCTTTGCTTCCATCCTTACATAAGACAGTCAAGCAGAGATCGGCGTGCCCTGCTCTGTGCTTCAGCTCAACACTCAAAGCGCACCAGAGCTAAACGCTGCCTTCCATTCCTATAACAGTGGAGAGGGCAGAAGCTGCAGCATTGGCCATCTACACAAACGCAGAGGCCACAGCACACAGCTGTGTATCTGGCACCTCCTCTGTAAGTCTATTCCAGCTGTTTTAGTCAGAAGTGCGCAGCTATTGAACTGACAGGTAATGAAACCAGGGGCAGATGCAAAGCACCAACCTCTCTGGGACATCTGTTCAGCCCCCTTCTCCTTGCTAAGAAGTGATGCTACTTATTACCCTCCAAAAAGCAATACAACAAGCTTACCTTGTATCGTTTAATGATGTCAGTCTCTTTATGGGCTGTGCAAAACTGCACCGCAAGTCCCAGCATTGCAGCATAACTCTGGTTTGGTTCAAGACCAAAAATGACAGATAGGTACTGATCCACCAGATCCTGGTTCTGAAGGGAAACAAGAGCAAGGCACGTTAACACAGCAGAACGTACAACAGCTGGTGAACATGGCCACATAAGGTATTCATCACCTCTTTCCACAGCCTGTTCAATTTCTTCACAGCCCCAGCCACTGCCTGCTTATGAGAACCTCCCAGGACTTCCAGAACGAGCAAACACTGGACCTCCACCTGCAACAGAAATAGCCAAGAAAACCTTCATGCACGTGCTTCTCGATGAGCTCATATCAAACAAGATGAGTCAAATGCCAGTGATGAGCTGAATCTGCTTAGGTGAAGGCCCTTAGTTTGTGCAAGTTCTTCCAACAAGCTGCCTCTGCTTTCATCTCACATGTGCCACTTTGCAGAGCCATGCATAATAGTTTGGGAAACTCCACCTCCGAAAACAGTAACTTATATCAGACGACAACTCTCCTTAACACGTGTTCCAACTCTATTCCATGGTGCCTGAGCATGGTCACAGGTTCAGGTTGTTAAAGGAGGTGAAAAGAAAGCAAAAAGCTACTTGACACTATATGACAGAGTATCACAGGCACAAGACTTCAAGGGAGGCATGAGGAATTCATGTCACACTGCAGACTGCACCTTGGAGGCACCAGTAGCAGGCCTAGTCTAGAAACACTGGTATACACCAGAGCAACCCTGCACAGACGTAAGACTGCCCCACTCTCATGCTTCGTACACCTCCTGCTTTCTTCAGAATAGGAGAGATCAAATACACCAGAAAGCAATAAAGACTGTCACAAACTGGGTTGTAACACGGCATTATCAGCTATGTTCAAAATTATCTGCGATGTCACAGCAACTCAAAGGCATTAAAACATTTCAGTCCCTATCTCCAAAGGGATATTTCTGCAAACCAAAAAGAACCTACCAGTTTCTTCCATGTTTCTCCCTGTCTCTTGTCAGGTGCTGGAAAGACCGTGCGTACAAGCAGGCATGTCCAGGAGAGTGCCAGCAGAGCTGCAGATCCACTGCTCTTACTGTTGTACAAACAGGAGAAGGAGGTAAATCTACAGCTCCCAGTATGTATTTGACACCTACTACACCACAACAGACACATCTTTGCCCAAGACAGGATACCACCTTACAAGCAAGGCAATTGTGTCACAAATAAACCCAGTTAAAGTCTCAGTTCATGTGCTTCGGAACTTCCAAATGGCACAAAAGCAGCGAAACCCTGCCTGCTGGGAATGCAAATCCTTAGCACAAGAAATACTATTTCTGGATCTTCTCAGCAGCATTACAGAAATGAGAGTTAAGCGCTTTGCCAACTGAGAGTGCCCAAAAAGCGACCAAAGATATCTCAGCCACCGCTCATCTTTACGGTCAGAGCTTCCCAGCCCTGCGTTGCCAAATCATTTCTCAGCTTACACTCCCTCCCGGCACACTCCTCCCTCCTCTTCAGCTCCTCCCTCCACTTCAGGTAACAGATCCCACCTCGCAGCTCCCTGATCCTCACCCCATTTTGATCTCTACCCCAAAGTGAAAGAACATAGAAAGTGTCCTTGCACCTGGCTTTGGCCAGCCGCTGCGACTGGAGGGTAAATAGCAGATCACTGCAAGCCTTTAGACCAAGATCAGGGCCTTTTCTAAAAGCTGCACTTGGATTCAGCCATGGTGGCACTGCAGGACAGTGCTCTGTGGCCTGTATCAGCCGAACAACCCCAAGTCACCTTTTGGAACCATGAGTGTTTCCAGAAGATATCACAATAGAAGAGCTGCGTATTTCTAAGTTGAGCTTCAAATTTCATTATCCCCCTGCCTACGATAAGGTCTTGAATTCCACCAGCTGGGTGAGGAAATTCCCCTTCCTAATCCTTTTGGGTAATTTCTTGGTATAAGAGTTTGTTCCTTATCTCTCCAGACTGGAAGGTTAACAAAGGCAAAGCCACAACTCAGATCCAATCCACCAGCAATAATAACCACGATACTCCTCCTGCTTTCCCAGAAGACACAGAAGAGGGAAACATCTGAATGGCCATTAACAGCTTTGTCTCCAAATGTTTTTAACACCTCTGGCAAGCAGCAGCAGCAGAATCATTGCAAACATCAGAACAACTGTCAGCAACTCAGAGCTGCCTCCACACAGAGCAGCTCATGCAGCACCTGGGCACTCCAGCCTTGCCACCGATCCCTGAAGACTGAAGTGACTGCAGAAGGTTTTTTGCTGTTGCCTCTGGCTGGGACTCTGCGAGCTGCTGAAGCGCCAGCTGCAGGGCTCGGCGGGATGCTGCATCGCTGGAATGAGAAACAGACCTCAGTGACCACGGCAAATCCTGCCAGCATTACACGTGCTGCTACCTCTGCATCACACATAAGGTTCTGCCTCCTCATTTCACCAGTCCAGCTAACAGCTAGTTCATCCTTGCTGTTCCGAGGGGAGAAGTTTCTGGCAGAAAGCTCCATTCCCTTCCTCAACTGACAGAAGTTATGCCAAGGCCCCCTGGCAGGCTGCAGTACAAAACACAGGCTCTGAACAGCTCCTCTACGACGGGCCATGATTAAATCCAATCTAAAAGTGTCTAAAAGGCACTAAAAGACACCTTAGTCTTGCACCGCAAGGCCACGGGCATTCATCCTTGCACACTGAACCATGGATGGAAGTTTGAATTTCCCACTCAAAGGTGAAACACAAGGGCAGTGTCGTAACACTTCTTAATGTCAAACCTAGCTTGAGAGCCTAACGACTAGATGGCATCTTCCGGTGTCATACACATCCATGCGCCACTCTGTGCTGCTGCGTTCAAATGCTCCACACCATTTCACCAATAAATACTGACAGAGTAAATAACACAGCTTTTCCACATCGATGTACTCACCGGTATCGATGCAGAGTAAGGCAGAAGAGTTTGCAAAGGCCTTTTACCGCTCCCTCTGGAAGATCTGTAACAGAATGTACCTCAGATTATTTCTTCATTAATCTAATTCTTCATAAAGCTCTTAATCTTTAACACAAACACGATTCACTTCACGAGCGAAATGAGAGAACTGCTCCTATCCACAAAACCGCTTGCGAGGGTCACAGGAAAGTTGTCTCTTTTTAACCAATTTCAGGCATATTTTAAAAACCAGTGGCAGAATTGGAGCACGAAATTCCAGAGGCAGTCCAGAAAAGAGATTCCTACAAATGTGCTTCAACTGTTTCTTTAAGAACGCCTGAAATCATCCGGACTCTCCACAAAACACATGTGAGCGCACCAACATTCCATGAAGCCATAAAAAAAGTCAGGAGAGAAACAGGCAACTGCCAGAGTAATGAAAAGCTCACACACACGGTGCTACAACCGTAATGGGAAGCAGCACATGTGCTCTGAACTAACACTATGAGAAAGCACAGCCCCCAAATGCTACCAGCCCCCTCCCCCAGCTACCCCTCATGTTCCCCACGGGCTTGGAAACAAAGCAGCAGAATGTTCCCATCCACCCTGGTAACCAGAAGAGTGCCCCAGAGCCTTTACCTTTCCCAGAGATGCATTTTCCCAGCTCAGCGAGGATCTCCCTCCGCTCCTTCACGCTGGCTGTGGTGACTTTCACTGCAAACCGCTTCAGTGTGTCAGAAATCTAGAACCACACACAGAGGGCAAAGCATCAGACTGCCTTCAACGCCAACACACAGAGCACAACAGCAGCGCAAGCAGAGGCTGGGAGCTCTCAGTGACCAAACGTGAGCATCCACGGTCTGATCTGCTGAGGAAAGGGTCACTGTACGTCATGCACGATGGAAACCTTCCCCCTCGGGTGAAGGGTGACGGCGGCTTTCTGCCTGTTAAGCTGTGTCCCTGTCATGGCACTTACGCTCTATAGGACATACTTACCCCTCTGAAAGTCAGACAGAATAAGAGGTAAAACCAATAGCCTAACGTACAGGGCCTTTAAAGCACTTCAAGAATGCAAAGGTGGTTTTCAGTGCAGTAAGGCCCATGCACCCCCCATGGGGGACTTCTAACTGCCCATCCCTGAACAACTGATCTCTGCTTTCAGCAGCTGCGACATTCTGAGCTCAGGCCCAGCAAAAGAACAAAGTGCTCTCATCTAACACCCTCATCGCAGGGATCCTGGAAACTGAACTCACCACGTTACAAGTTGTGCCTCACTCTCAACCCCTTCCATGCACTATCAGTAGTGGCCAAGGTTACCTGAGCAAAACAGCTCCAGGAACTGCTGAAACCATTTCCTCGAAGTTCCAAGCTTTGCAGGGTGGAGAGGATGAAAACAGCGTGGGCTGAGCAGTGCTCAGCCAAGGTCTGCATTCGCCTCCTGTCCGCATTTCCATAACCCAAAACACAGCTCTCCAGGAAAGGCTTTTCAAATTCAGCTCTTAAACTGAGCAACTTTCGATGTGAGCAATCAGCATCTTCAGGAAGGGCAGCAGGGGAGCACGCCTTCAGAACCTCATCAAAGCTGTTCCTTCCCTCGCGAGGCAAAACTCCACCACAGCATTGCCACGAGTCCAGTTCCAAGCACAAGAAGCCTGGCAACTGGGAAATGGAGACTGCTCCACCTTCCTCCAGAGCTGCTTCCTGCTTCCAGCGAAGCCTTTCTGCTGACACGCCGCAGAGGTAACGCTATGCAGCAAGCAGGGGCTTGGAGAGGCTGCCCACACCTCCCTGCCTCTGCGACCACTGCACACCCCCAGCTCTCCTTAAGAGCCGGCTGACAGCAGGGCTGCACCTCTGCAGGGCACGGCACGGCACAGAAGGACCACCAGAACTGATGGACAGAGAGCTCATCTTCTTCCAAGCGCTTCAGTTGTGTCAGTTCAGCAGATGCAGCCTCAAACCCCGCTGCGTTACTCACTCACACTGCTTTATCACAAGCAGGGAGACGTACAGACACAAAACACATTAAACTCATCCCAACCAGTCTGGATATTAAATACATGCATCGTGTAGAATCCTACGGGACTTCCCAACCAACTCAGTGACTTACACGCACGGCACAAACCACAACTCCCCAGTCTCTGCGGAAGAGGCGCCAGGGCAGGCTTCACCCCCTTCGCTTTTAAGCCTTTATTAGGACGCGGGTGTACACGCGTTACAAAGGGAGGACGCAAACACACAGAGAGCAAACACCGTGTTGGCACCAGTACCGACCCGATCCCGAGAAGGCTGCGATCTACCTTGGGAACATCCCAACCCAACGCACCGAGCCGCAGGTGGAGGCCGGCCGGGCCGCTGCCGGGCAGCGCAGGGCGCTCCGGAGCAGCTACTGCCCAGCAGGCCGCGCTCAGCAGCTCCGAACGGGGCAGCGCTCCCGGCACCCGCGGGCCCGGCGGAGGCAACGGGAGGCGGAGCGCGGGACCGGCACCCGCACACGAGGCAGCCTCCATCCCCCGCTCCCCTCCGGCCGCGGCAGCCCCGGGAGCGGCGACGGGGCCCGTGCTCCGCCGGCCCTGGAGGCGGCACCGCCACCGCGGCCTTCCCGCCCCGGGACGCGCCCGGCCCGGCCGCCACCTCCCCTCCCGGGCCCCGAAGGAGCGCTGCGGACCGGGAGCGGCCCCGGGGCTCTCCGCCCCCGGGGCTCTCCCGCCCCCCCGGGCCCGGCCCGCGCTCACCTGCGTGTCGGCCGCCATGGCACCGCCTGCGCCCCCGGAAGCGGTCCCGCCTTCCGGGGCAGGCCGCGCAGAGCCGGCCGGGGCGGGCCCGTCTCCATGGCGACGGCGCTGCCTGCCCGGGCCCGGCCCCTCCGCGCGGCGGCACCGAGCCCCGGGGAACGGCGCCGCCATCGGCCCCGGGGCGCAGCCGCTGCCTCCCCCCCCCCCCGCCAACGAAGTGGAGACGGCAGCGCGGCGGCACAGCGAGGGTGTAAATCAGGGTTTTATTGCTCCGGTCGGCACAAGCGTGCCCCCCGCGGGCAGGCGGCCCGAACCCCGCGTCCCTCAGTCAAAGAGACCGAACCCCATGTCCTCGTCTGACTCCTCCGACTCCTCCTTCACCGCCTCTTTGGCCGGAGCGGCAGCAGCGGCAGCAGCGGGCGCAGCCGCCTCAGCCGCCACAGGGATGGCTGCCACGAAGGCAGAGGGGTCTGCCAGGAAGGCCTTCACCTGCAGAAGAGGAGGGGGAAAGGTGAACTGAAAGGAAACGAGGAGCGTTCTGAACGGCTGAGCCTTCGAAATCATGAAGGCAACGTGAACCAGACGCAGTTATCACTGCCATGTATGAGTCAGGGACACCTCAGCCGCACTCCAGTGTACCAGACCCAGGGAGGAGGGAACGCCAGGGAATCCAGCTTCCCACCATCCATATGCAACACATGGAAGCACGTGTCCCTTTTGAGGACAGGTCCCTCACGCACAGGTGGGCCCGAGTCCTTTCAAACCAGGTAAGGTGAAGTGTTTCCAAGTGCCTGGCTGCCTTGAACACCTCTCTGCAGCCATTACCTTCTCAGCCAGGGGGAAGGTGTAGTCCGTCTCCACCGCCACAGCCAGGACCCGCTTATACCCGTTGACAATGGAGTGGGGCACAGAAGCAATGGTCGGGTACCCAATTTGCAGGCAGATGCTGGCAACATTACGAACACCCTGCGAGGAGAGAGACTCATGTTTCCATGCTCTGAGAAGCAACCTGGACTAAAACCTGCATTTCTACACTGCCATCATAATGACGGACAGTGTGCAACGCACACAGGTGACAAAGCTCCGGTGACATTAGAGAACCATCAAGATTGAAATGACTGTTCTGAAGAAGTTTCAGCTGAAAAAGCCTACAGAAGGCACTCCTTGATGGACTCTTTCTGCAGGGCAGCAGTGATTGCTCCCAGCTCTGCAGAAGCTTGCACAGCACGCCAGATATGACACTTGACTGCCACAGCAGTGAGGCAGAGCAGCAGAATACAGCAGATCCAGGTTGTGGCACTCACCTCCAGGAAGCGCTTGTGCAAGGTATCCTCAGTGATGTCCAGCACTTCAGGATTGTAAATGCTGCCATTGTCAAAGACCTGCTGGATCACCAACCCGAAAGAGAAGGGGGAGATGTTCAGCATGTTCAGCAGAGTGGCTTCGCTGGCACCCACTTTGTCTCCAGTCTTGATGAGCTGCACATCGCTCTGAGGAAATAAAGAGAAAAGGAGTGAGTACATGCAAGAAATGCAGGCACATCAATGCAACAGGATGCACATTTCCAACAGCACAAGATGGAACTGAAGGAACAAATGAGCACGACAAAAACAGGCCCAGAGTTCAGCTCCACAAGATGAGAAAGCCCTACCCTTAAACAAGGAGGTACACCCCAGCTGGGAGAAAGGCAGCGCCCTGCCTGCATCGTGCTCCTCCAGCAGAGCCTACCCACACAGCCGAGATCATATAATAGCAGAATAGTCTGGGTGGGAAGAGACCTTCAAAGAACATCTAGTCCACATGGAGAACTGAAATCCCCCCCCGGCAATGCATCCTCCTTCAGGATCCCCAAGCACAGCAGATAGTGATATACTATTTCAGCCCTAATGGGAGCTTTGATCTTTGAGCTCCCTCAGCTACCACAACCGGGGCCCTCGAGTCAAGGCAGAGCTTCAACAACAGCCGTACACTGCTCACTAACCAGAATTTCAATGGTTCCTCTGGAAATCTTCGTGGTGATGCCCAAGGCCTGGAAAAAGGAGGTCTTCTCAGGTCCAAGACCAGTGTTCTGGGCCGGCACAGTCACATCACAAGGAGCAATAGCACCGGCACGGGCAGCAGCTGGCACCTGGAGAAAGGGGAAATGAGAAGCTGGAAGAATGCTCACCTCTCAAGATGTGGCGGGATGGCATCCACTCCTTCCTGAAGTTCCTCCAGGATGGGGGGCACCCAGGCACGCACACAGGAGGCAGCTGAACTTAAGCAGTTTGGCTGAGGCTGCAGGGGCCCAGTTCCCAAGCCTAGAGGACTCCTATTAATCAGGCATCCCCCACAAAGACTCAGATTTATTTCCAGTTCCCTATCTGCCAGCCCAGAGGCGCAGTGAGGGCTGATCTCCCTACCTTGTTGGCCAGCAGCATGTCCCGGATCTCAGTCAGATCCTCCTTGGTGAAGACAAAGCCCACATTCCCCCGGATGTGAGGCAGCAGCCTGAAAGAAAGATGACAGCCTTCAGTCCTGCTGCTCAGCCAACATCCTCTCCTCCCAGACAGAGGATCCAGGAGCACACTCAGACAGCGTTACCCACTTTTCCAAGGCAGGGTTATTCTCCAGGTGACCACGAATAGCTTTGCGCATCATCGTGTTCTTCCCCATCAGCACAACAGCCTTGCCACGCAGGGACATGCGGATTTGCTGCATCTGCTTGGATCCCACATTGTCTGCTCCCACAATGAAGCATTTTGGGTAATCATCCAGGAGTTGCTAGTAGCAAGAAAAACACCATAACTATACAAAGCAATGCGGACCAGCGCACAGAGCAGCATTAAAACCTCAATGCGTTAAAACATAACAGCAGAATCTGTCAAGTTTGAGAGCGCTGAGCTCACACTGACGCTGGGGGCACAAGGCTGCACCCTTCTCTCAGCCATCTAATCAGATCCGTAAGCAAGTTACCTCTGCAACTGCCAGGGAGATTCTCACAGGAGCCCTAAGCCAGTCTGCCCTGGGTGGCTTTAAGGACCTCCTATTACCATGTAAACGCCCCTCAAACAGACAACCTGAGCACCCCCCCCCTTATTCAGGTAAGCGCAGCCGCGCCGCCACTCACGATGATTTTCATGAAGTAGTTGGACTTCCAGGTAGCCCTGTCTTCCCTGGGCATCGCGGCGGTGCTCCAAGGATCGCCCGGGGGGTTTAAAGACGAGCTGAGACCTGCCAACGGGAAGCGCGGCTCAGGCGCGTCCGCACCCTCTCTTCCCGCCGCCTCCACCCCGGGGCTCCGCGCTGCCCCCGACACCCGGCCCAGCACCCCGGGGCTCCGCGCTGCCCCCGACACCCGGCCCAGCACCCCGGGTGCGCTCTGGATGCGCCCCCGGTCCCCCCCGGGGGCGCTCCCGCCCAGCCCGGGCCCACAGGAGCCGCCACGCCGCGCACGCACCTCCGCGAGGGCTCCGGGAAAGAAAGGCCGCAGGGCGGGCCCACCTCCTTTTATAGCCCGGCTGCTGACCAATCGCAGCGAGCCGCGGGGCCACCTCCGCTCAGCCCATTGGCTGCCGGCAGTGTGTCAGTCAAGGCGGGCGGCGCGGCAAGGCGAAGCGCGCCCCCTGGTGGCTGGAGGAGCGCTCGGCAGCGCAGGGAGGGCTCGCGGTGGGGGGGGGCAGCGCTGCGAACGCCCCACTGCAGCATCCCTTAGGATAACCCGCTTCGTTCCCGGTTTCCTAAAAGTTTAAGGGCTAGAAACCACCACGGCACACAGGTGAGAATAACGGTACAAATTTTATTAGTGTAACTGCAAGAGTTTTAAATGGAAAAATAAAAAAAGCAAAGTTAGATGTTTACAGGGGAGAAAAGACATCAAATAACCATGGACCCCGACGTGCTGTGAAGGACCCGCCCCAGGGGCTGCACTTGGTGCAGGGGCTGCAACAGGCACCCCTCTGCAGCCCTCGGCCCTCCCGCCTCCCTGGCTGCTGGTTCAGTGCCATGGCTGTGCTGCCCTAAAACCGCATCCCAAAATCAAACGTCAGGCCGTTCTGGACATCCACAGCGCCGGCAACAGCCACCAGAAGTCATTATATTTGGCAAAGTAGCACCCGTGTAGCATCCCAGCACGTCAGAAACCAGATAAACCCAGGACAGGCTCCACACCTTGCTCAGGAGGTGAGTGTTTAACGCAATCTGTTAAGCACTCACAACAGACCAGCGCTGTGCACCACCAGCACCCCCCGCGGCACCCAGGGCCTTCCACGCGTGCCAGATGCATCCCTTACACATGCCTCAACTGGCAGTGAGGTAGGTTAAAGAGTCCCCAGACAGGGAAGCTGAGGCACGCGGTTACACAGTTTGCAGGTCTCACCAAGTGGTAGCGCCAGAAACATCTCGCCCCTCTCTGGCCCACCTGACAACAGCTCTTGTCCTCTTAGCAGGGCTGAAGGCAGCTGACCTTTGTGGTGAGATAAACACATGCAACTTAGAAACAGTTGAAGTCAAATCCACTTCAGAAATGGAAAGACAAACCTGTCAGGTTTCTTGCCCTGCAAACCCCCCCCAACTGACGCAGCTTTAGCGCTAAGGGTTCCGTAGCTCCCCTCAGTCTCAAAACACAGACTGAGGTTCATTTGTGTGGGGAAGTGTCAAAACCAGTTTCAGTGACCTGAGCTGGACAGCGAAGCACTGTGGAAGGTTACACAGGGCGGTGACCTGCAGCTTCTAGCCTAAGGCTGGGCTGGTTTCTGACACAGTTCCCCCCAGAGCCCTAAATGCACCCACCAAGCTGGTCCCACAGAACACCAGCGGGTATTTCAACCTAATACTTCACTTTCCATAGCACCCTCCAGCCAGAGACTCAAAAGTGCTTTAGCAAACATGAACTAAGCCTCACAACCACCTCACAAATCCAGGCTAAACTGCCCCCATTTTACAGGTGGGGAAACTGAGGCACAGTAAGGTTTAGTGACTGGCCCAAAGTTACACAGGTACTCAGGAACATTGTCTCTCCCAGTGCCTTCTCCTTAGGCACAAAAGGAAGCCCTTTCCCAGTCAGCCGTGCTCTGGTTTCCAGGGGCTGAAAAGGAGGAAGCAAGGGCAAAGGTCTGAGCTCTTCCCCCCTGCAGCATCATATTAAGACTCACTCTAACATCCTGGAAGCTGGGCTTTGGGAGAATGGCAGGTGATTCAAATACAGCAGTTTACAGGTTGCAATAAAACCCAAAACACACACTTTCAGGTGACTGGGGGGTGGGAGCTATTCACAGTTCACCTGCCTGTGCTAGAAGGAAAAAAAACCATACGAGTCACATTCCCTTCCCCATAAGATTCCAGCCCCTCCCAAACCAAAATAAAAAGAAACTACTGAATGTTAGTTAGGCTTAACAAAGCGTTGAGGTTACAGATGCAGTAACCAGCACAACTGGCACACTGCCTAGAACAGCACAGCTTGATATAAAAGTTGCTTTCTTAAAATCACTTCAAAATCAATTTCTGTATAAGAGGATTAAAAGTAAATTAGATATGAATTCAAAATCAGTGTAGAAATCTACAGTTCTTATCAAAGACAGGATACAGTATTTGCTTTGATAGTAAAACCCCAAGTGTGTCACACACACCTGACCCAAGGGACGTGTTATACCAGTAACAGTCAATACAAAAGGTTATTGCTCTAGCATCTCCCAGTAGAACATGTTTAACAAGAGCACAGAAAAGGGAAATACCATGGGGCTGACAAGTCTCATTAGCAAAGAGAGGAGGAAGAAAGGATATAAAGTTTGGATCTTTTTTTTCCTGGCTTCTTAAACCCACCACTTCTCCCCGCTCTTGTGACAGTTTCAGGCCCTGATAGATGGCAGAGTTTCAGGCCAGATAAACACACACACGTCATACACTCGTGGCAGGGATGGATGAAAAAGGCTGCGCTCTAACCTGTCTGCTCCTGCTTTTAAAGCAGGGATGATGCCTCTTCCTCCTGGGAGCAGCAGGCAATGGGAGCAGATGCCCTGAGCAAGCCTGGGTGCTGACAGAGGTGCCTGGCATAGGATGTCACCCACAGGAGCGCACATCAGTGCTAAGGGATGGCTGGGGCTTACTCCACCTCCTGCTCCAGTGTGTTGAAAAAGGCAGGGAATAACGAGCTAGGGGGGGAAAAAAAAAAACCAAAACAAACACCCCACACAGTAACACCTTGATTCCTCTTTAAAATAAAAGTAAGTGGTATCACCTCCTTACAGTGTAATGGAACTGGAGAGACCCTTGCAGGGTCTTGGCTGCCTGTGCTGATGCTCTTATCTCAGGAGTCATACACCCCCCTTGGCTCTAGTGAGCAGAGATCTCAGGGTGTCACTGAGATCACAGAGTGCCTTTGGTGTGCTATCACTCAGCCTGCACGCACGCATACTAAAGCCTGAGAAAGGTGTCAAAGCAGAGGGCTGTGTTGTCTGCAAGCGTCACCATTTGCTCAGGAAGCTGACACAGGCTGAAATGTACTGGCAAAGACTCCTTCTGCCAGGAGGGGGCTGGGTAAAATCTCCCTGTTGGAGCCCTTGAGCTAAGCTCAGCTGTCAGTCACACACACAGACTCGCACTGTAATGAGGGATCTTGGCCTCTCTCTACTGAGACACAGCAAGGGCATTTCCAGTTTAATGGTCCGTCTCATCTCTGGATCTACTGCCTCTCATAGCAGCAGAAAGCACTCCCACCCACCCCACCCCACCCTCCTCCCCTGCCTGGTCAGGTTTCTAAATCACAGTAATGCTCAGAGAGACAGAACTGCCAAGGGGGTGGCAGAAAGATGCTTAGCGCCCGTCTATGATGCCTCTAACAGAAGAGCTTGAGGAAGCAGTTCTGGCAGTAGGGCTTGTCGTTCTGTTCTTTGAAGGTTCCTTTGTTGAGCTGCTTGAGGCAGAAGGCACAGACAAAGTGTTCAGGGTGAAATTTCTTGCCCATAGCAGTGATGCAGCGTCCTGTGATAGGCTTCTGGCAACCGGAGCAGAGCGAGCCGCGGCGCTCGTGGTAATGCACCTCGCAGTAGGGCTGCCCGTCATGCTCGAAGAAGCTGCCATTGATGAATGGTGTGAAACACTCCTGCAGGAGGATAAAGCACAAGGGGACAGATTGTGTAACTGGGGATGCGGGCAGCTCCACAAAGCTCCTCTGCTCTGTGGCACAGCCTAGCTGTACTGCGGTCAGGGTGAACTGCTGCCTTTCAGCATCGCCCTGTTATCCAAAGAGCCAAACTCTGTCCATCAAGATTTTCCAAGGAAAGGCTGATAGATAGGCAGTTACAGCCACAAGAAAGGGAATTAACCATGCACCATCCCCCTAGCTGGTTTCACTTCTACAGGGAGAATACTACAGAGCTACCAGGCAGTGTCCAGACAGGAAAAGGAGAACACTGCTGCCCCCGAGATGGGAAACACTGCAGCACATTTCCCTGCTGGGTTCTGTTACATTGGGGTTTTTTTGGTTTATTTTTTAATCCCACTCCAGCTTCCCCACAATGGCAGCAGAAGCAGGGACCAGAGACTTTAATGTAGCAGACTTCATGATGAATGTGGGCCCGGTTCCAGCTGAGAAAATGAGGCAGAATTAATCTTTACAAATGATGTCTCCAGAATGGCTGTCATTACACAGGAATACTGCAGGATCATCAAACCTGAAACATCTCCACCAGGTACGTACACACTGCTACTGGGAGAAACTTAGCTCCACAGTGCTAATGATTTTGAGCAGATGAGAAGAGGATACACCAGCTATGTGCTTATTAGGGCCCAGAGCTCCTCACCCAGTGCCAAGCAGCTGAGGATGCTACACTTCAAAACCTGCAACAGAAGCACCCACCATCCCCACAAGGCTGAGGAGACTCCCCTCCTTGTACAAGTGGGAAACTGAGGCAGCAGGGGATGGATGACAGTTGAGGATGCTGCCAGATTTACCAAATGTACCAGCAGCAAGGCCCAGAGGAGGTCACGTTTCCAGAATCCTGGTTTTGCTGAGCCCCAACACCATCCTCTTCCCCAGGGAGGGGACAGAGCATCACACAGAGCCGGGCCCCAATGTGTACACAGGAGTCCAGCAAACAGCCTGCAGAGCCATGGATAGCTGAACATTCACAATACCGGGATGAATGCAGTTTGCCTGCAGCAAGTCCCAGACTTTTCTAATGCTGACAATTAGTTCAATAAGCAGCTTTCTCACTCACTCAGGACAGCTAAAACGTCTGCTCTGCTTTAGCAAAAAGAGGAGGAGAATCGCATCTCATGTCCTGGAAGACACTGGTGCTGGCCCCACTAATAGAGGCAGTGTGGCAGCAGGGGGAAAGAAAAGCAAAACTGCTTGACAGAAGTCTCAATCTCTGCACAAAAAGGCACAGCCCTCCCCAGCACCACATCAGGTCTGCAGTCTTCTGCCTCCACTCTCTGCACACCACTGCAGGGGTCACAGACAGTCCCAGCAGCGTGGTGACAGTCTGCTCTGAGCATCACACCAGGTATCAGCAGCTCATGGTTCTGGCTGCTTGTTCTGGTCTCTGCCCTTCTTTCCCTCTCTAGGGAAGACTGGTTGATCTTGTCATCTCTTGGGGCCTGTAAGAGTTAATATTTGCAGTCCTCTCTGAAAGAGTGCCAATCTGCAGTATTCCTGTTTATTATGCCTGTTGTATGCAGCCTGCCACTATTTCACTGACTTGCATGTTTGTCTGAGCAAGGTCAGTCTCATTAGTTTACATTGTCAGATGGAGCATGGGAGGAAGATCCTCAGAATCTGATTGCTGAGGCAAGTGCTTAGAGAGCAGCTTAGCTTATAATTATTTAAAGGTCACAGAAAATGTCTCTGTTTATCTGTGAGCTCCTGCAGAAGCCCGTAATTCCAGCTGGGAACAGAAAGAGAAAAACAGCAAGAAAGTTTAACATAAACAGGCAAAGGAACAAGAAGGTGTTTGGTTGCTGACATGTTTTTATCTTGTGGGGCTGGCTGTCCTTCATTACCCCACAGTCGTCTTTTCCTGATAAGGGACCAGATGCCTGCAAGGTGGAAATGAGTAGGGTTGCAGAGCAGCAGCAAAAGACCTTGGGTTTCTTACCCGACAGACAAAGCATTCAGGGTGCCACAGGGTGTTCAAGGCAGAGATGTAGTTTTCCAGGATAGCCCGGGCACAGCCTCCACACTTGGGAGCAAACATATCAAAGTAGTCCTTGCGGCAATAGGCTTTGCCAGTCCTTCTCATGAAATCCTGCCAAAGAAGAAGAAAGGCACAGTGCATCAGTTCCTCACCTTTACCTACGGCCAGGTAAGCTCTGAGGGGTAGCCAGTGTGGGTAGGATCATCCTCCCCCTGCTGACACACAGCAGGCTCCTCGTTCCACTGCCCTTCCTGTCCCATGTGCACACAGGCACATGCATACTCTTCCTCCCCAGGGAGAAAAGATTACTGGTAGCAACTTTTCCCCATAAACAGCTATAGCCCTTGGGACTTCCATCTCCAGTAGTTCCCCTGTCATCTCTCAGGCTGTCCCCTAATAGCAGCTCTGCTTTACACACTTGTCTGAATTCAGGGAGGACATTGTTTTCCCCTTACATAAACCAGCAATACCTTCAGGTCCAAAGAAAGCTCCACACTGGGCACAGAAAAAGTGTTCAGGGTGCCATGTCCTGTCCAAAGCCGTCACCACTTTCTGTTCAGAAGACACAAAGTACAAGTCATGTAAATGATGGCTTCAGATTGGAGTGAGTAAGGAGGGGCTTGGTGTGGGGAAGAACAGTGGTGCTGTCAAGAGCATGCATTAAAACAGGCTGTCCTTCAGAGAGCTGAGTCAGTTCTGCCCTGGCCGCTGGCTCGTTCCGGCTTTCCCCACTGCACACTTTTTTTACCCTAAAAGGATCTTAGCCTCTGCTTCCTCCCTTATACAGGGCCTCGTCCAGCTCTCATAGCACTGGTGCCTGTTACCACAGGCTACCAACAGACAAAAGCTGAGGAATCATCACCAGAATGATGTGGGGTTCTGAAGGAACTTCAGTGAAGATAAGAGGGATTAACTCCTCTCACTGGTGTAAGGACTGGACTGAGACAAGTTGTTTCCCTTTCAGAGCCAGGGTAAAGGGAAAAAGTAAGCCCTCAAACAAAATCTTCCACCCAGGACACATTGATGGAGTGGAGTTTTTACCACCCGGGCCTGCAGCACCTTGCCAGCACCCTCAATCTCAAGGAACTCACATCAAGGATCGGCCCATTGCAGTAGTAGCAGCGAGGGGAGAAGAGGTTGTGATAATCCTTCTCACAGTAGGGCTGACCATCCCGCTCAAAGAAGTTTCGTGACCCGATCTCCTCCTGGCAGTGGGTGCAGACGAAGTGCTCAGGGTGCCAGGTTTTCCCCATGGCTGTAACAACCTGTTGGGAAGACAAACTATGAAGGACAACTCCATTTCATTCTCCCTTAGACCACGTGACAAGATACCAGCTGGAGGTCAGCAAGAATGACAAGTTCTACTACTCAAGTGAGCCCTGGACTGGGGTAGCATGAAAACTGAATTACCTATCATCTCAGGAGAGGGCAGTCCCTCAAGGGCAGGGTAGAGGTCACTGGAGGAGCTTACAGCGTACCTAGCCAGTGGATAAATAGAGTACTTCAGTTTCTCCAGCATCTCCAGTCTCTTCAGCCTCACGAAACAGCCCTCCCCGTTACTCCCAGCTGCAGCCCAAGATCCAGCAATGAGACAGCACCTTCAACTCACCTGCCCAGCAATAGGCTTCTTGCAGGCTCCACAGACACCTTTGGCAACTGTAGCTACACCCAGTTTGTTCAGATCAGACTGGAGGCTTCCCAGCATGGTGTCCAGCTGACTGCCAGGCTTGGAGGCTGTGGATGGAGGGGAGCTGCTCCCAGCTTTCCCCTGCGCCATGAACTGCAGGGAAGGGAAAACAAAGACCATAAGGTGAGTGCTGCTGTGCTTACAAGATAAATGCCTGCTGCTGCTGCCCATGGCTGGCTCCTCTGCAGAGAGGAGCAGGAGATTGCTAGGAGACAGCTACACTCTGCAGAAGCCAGTGAGAGCCAGGATCAAGTACTCATCTGCATTCTGCCCATGCAGAGATATATGCAGAGACCCTGGGATGTATAACAGCAGAGCTGTAAACTGAGGAGTTGATTTTCCTTCACTGTACATACAGCAGAAGTCACCAGCACTTCCAGGCAGTCAGTACAGTGCTCTCTAAGCCTCTGCCAAAAATCTCCCTTTACCTCACCACTTCCTGGCCAGCTGACAAAACAGAGACACCATCCACAGGGCCCCTTCCCCTCAACCTCTCTCTATTCTTATGCTGTTGCTCACTCTCAGTTATCACTCTCTCCTCTCTGATGGAGATTCCTCTTCCTCACCTCCCTTTCAGCTAGAATAATCTTTTATCTTCCCCTCTGTCCTTTGCACCACCTCTGCAGACCTTTTTGCCAAGTCTCCTCGGCCCCCATCAGGTGGCTCTCATCCCATGCCTGAGCTAAGCAAGTGGAAGCAGGAAGGGAATAACTCCCTTCAAGTTGCCTGCTGTTTACCTACAGAGAGGGCAGTGCATCCGCAGCAAAGCCCAGCACACAGGACTGCAATGGAAGGACTGCCACGTCTGTTGTGGGACCGCTGGCAGTGCATGGGAATAGGGGGAAGCGGATTAAGGTACTTGTCTCAGAGGCTGTTTCTGAAACTCACACCACACCACAGTACACATGGCTTGGAAAGGCTTTCCCAGAGCAGGGGGAGAAACGTTTTACTTTGGTTCGTAACTTTAACCAACGTACATGTTCCCCCTGGAGAACAGCCCCTTTGCAGACAAACTGCAATAATGAAATACAGATTATTTCAGCTGACTTTGCACGGCAATTGCTACTGTCAGCTTTAGAGAGACCCAAAGAAGTCCCTCCCCGAGGTGGTGGTCTGCAGCACATGTTTTCTCTTGCTAGGAGGACAGATTAAAACAGACATCAAACCTACATTTGTGAACAACCCAGCAGCCTCCTGCCAGCGCAGCCAGACACATGCTGAAGTGCCCCAGAGCCTTGGCAGAACCTGCCCTTCCAGCCACAGGAGGCGCTCTGTTCTCCATCCTGCTGCTGGTTGTCCCTGTAGTCAGTTTACTCAATGACAAACTCTGGTTTCTACTTGTTTGGATAAAAACTCTCATGCCATACATAATTTTAGCTGGTTTACACACACTCATACACACACTCCACGTCAGCCTTGCCTTGCCTTGCATGCAGCACAACTCCCAACGGAGCCTAGCACACAGCTTTTCCTCTCCTATCTCCTCCCAGCCATTCCGTAACTTGCACCCCCATCACACTCCAACATCCTGAACCTAAAACAAACCCTCAACCACACTGTGGTCATTCGCTAGCAAATAGTTACAGTGAATGTCTCCAGAGCACATCCCTGCAAGGGGACTTCTCACAGAGACAACAGGCCTTTGCATGCAGAGCCAGGCCAGAGCCCCAGGCCAAAGCCAGGGCTTCCTGCACAGCACAGCAGGAGGAAGAGGGCTGAATCATACCCCCTTCTCACTCTAACCAGGGCCCTGTGGCCACCAGGGAGGGCAGGCTCCCACGCCACACATAAATGGAGAGAAAGGAGACAGATGAATTCAACATGCAGCACCAAAGCACTTCATCCTTGCCTTTAGGAACCACGCACTCCTGCAAGCCACAGCTAACCTCAGTTAGCAGGCACAACCACCCATGCACACTGCAACTGCCACCCGGCCTGGTGATCCAACCTTCTTGACAGCTCATAGATTAGTCCCTACCTAAGAGGTTTGTTTCCACCTCCTGCACACAGTGTCTGCTGTTTACAGGTTGCACTCAGCACAGCACCCATGTAAATTCATCATGCAAAGGCCCTTCAAATTCCTACCCTTCACCCTTGAGATCTGCCATCACTCAAGTTCAGCCAGGGGCTCTATGAGCAGCAAACCATGCACTACAGGATACCATTGACATTAACGGCACTGGGAGCTCCAGGGGCAGATCCCAGCAGCGTCGGCAGCACACTCATGGACCAGAAGGGCACACCATGCTAAGGAAATAGAAAGGAGGTCCTGCCTTCTCAGGGGTGGGTGGGCCCAGGGGTGCATGAGCAGCCAACAGATTGGTACTGTGGATGAGGGGAGGAGCAGAGGTCACCTGGAAAGTACAACAGGTCAAGATGCAGAGGTGTTCACTGCTTGAGAGCTGTCTGTACGCATAACACTGCACACCACTGTGCTGCTCATTTACACTAAGACATCCCACCACCCTGGAGATACAGGCCTTCCCTGAGGAGATGCAGAACACAGCTCTTGATCGCATCCTCTCCTCCCCAAATTCAACTTGTGCTGTGGACACCCATCTAAACAGGCAAACACAGGAAGAGCTGCTGATTTGCTCCTTCCAGTATGGAGATTTTGCCATCTTTTACTCCTGCCACTCCGAGAGAGATCATGGCAGTGAGAAATGCAGCCTGTGTTTTGGAACTTCCTTCTTCATCTCGGGGGAAAACAAGAGTCCCTGCTGAACAAAGTGATCTTCAGGACAGACAGGAACCACACATGGTTATAACACAGACATGTACTTTGCAGTGCTAGACAGGCACAGATGGAACTAGATATTGCCAATGAGTCCTCTCCTATCTAGCAGTTCAGTACCAGTTTTCTCCTGAAATGTTGTATCTACTGAGCTATCAACTTGGGAGCAATAACTGAACTGGGAAACACTGCTAACAAAATAAACGAGAAGGAAGAAGCCTGCCTGCATCTGCGGGAAGAAAGCATCATCTTCAGTCTGACAGCCAACAGAAACAACTGTCTTGGTGCTAGGGGTCCAGGCCTCAGAAGAGCAGGAATGCCTTGGATCTTCAGAAGGAGGGGTGCCCACAACAGAAAGCTCATGGTAATCATCATCAGGAAGTTTCCCACTGGAAGAGAGGCTGGGGAGCCAAGCTAAAGGAAGAGGAGGAGACTGGACTAGGAGCTGGGGTGCATGGCACATGGGGAGGCTGAGGTGAGAAGGGGAGAAGAGGTGTAGGGCCAGAGACATGAGACGGAGCAGCATTAGCAGGAACTGTCTTTGCAGCTTCTTTGGAAGGCTGGAGTGGGGGAGAGGCAGGAACAGAGATCGTCCTCCTTGGGGGGAATGGGAATTCTGGAGGAAAAACCACCTAAAACGACACAGAGGAAGAAGAAAGGTGAATAAACCCAATGAGAGAAACCCACAAGCACTTCCTGCAACAGGAAGGCTGGTTGTTACCAGCATGTTTCTCTAAGGGAAAAAAAGCAGCAAGAAAGAGAAGGGAACTAGAGAACATGCTTCCTTTTAGCTCCAGAAAGAGCACCACCTTACACCCAGAACTTCCTGCACAGGTACAGTACTGGGGACAACAAAGCACACCTCTGTGACAGGCTTCCCAGAGGGGTTTTAAAACCACACATGGTTTTAATCCCCACATGACATTTGACATGTGATAGCGGCAGACTGCCCAAACAGGTATCAGCACCCTCAGATCCTACTCCAATTCTTAAACACCAAGAACTAGGCTCTGCACGCCACTTCCCTTTTCAGGCCAGCCAAGGGCGAGTAGAAAGAGTTCCTCATGTCATGTTGCTTAGGACACACAGAAACTTCACCTGCACCTCCACACAGGGCTATCTGGACAGAGGGACATGCTGGAATTTCCCAGAGCATGCCCCTGCTTTCTACCTTCTCTACTTGCTGTCCACCATTCTGCTCTTCCCCCTGGGCTCTGGCAGTGACCCCCTCTGTCAGCCAGTCATCCTGGCCTTCCCGCTCTTCCTGCTCCTGCTTAGTGACGCCCAGTCTGTCCTGCAGCTCTTCAATCAAGCGGTCCTGGGACTCAGTCTTGTGCAATATGGCAGGGCCTAGTTTACGCCTTGGAGAAGGGTCTCGATACATTGGATGCACATTAGCAGTCTCTTTTGTCCTCTTGATTAAAGATTTAATCTAAATGAAAAAGGTAATAATATCAGCAGAGAAGAGCAATGTCAGAGCAAGCCCCAAGATGCAACAACATAAACTCAAGCCATTAGTGACAACTGTGAGCAGGAGAGTGATGACATTTATTCCATAGTGCCAAAATTCCTTTTGGCACAGCCCAGAACAGTGAGTCAGTGCAAGGAAAAACCCTGTAAGGACAATCACAGCAGCCAAAAATAACTATCTAGAAAAGGAAGGGAAAGATTAACCAGCAGGAAGCCAAGATAGGAGGTGCAGCATGACCACTCCACTGAGCATTAAAGAAACCTCAGCGTCACAAGGACACCAAGAAGCCTCACTGTGTTTGCCCTTTAGAGGCATAAGGCTCTTGGTCAGAGCTGTCTGGTGCACTAAGTGTACTTCCAGCACTGGAAAGAACACAGCTCCAGGAATGAGACCTAAAAAGGTGAGTGGATGAGCTGCCACCCCAAGTCAGGAACATCCTCCAGGGGCATGAAACAGCCCTTTTACCTTAGCAGAGGCCCCTTTGGCCTGAACCTTACCCCAGCTAGGGAATAAAAGTCCATTTCACAGGGAAGTCCCTGCAAATTGCCATGTTCTGTGCTGCTGACCGACATGCAGAAGAGACCACAAGATAAAGCAGAGGATTCCAAACCTCTGGGACATGCAGCTGTCAGTAACACTCTCAGAGCTGCATGCTGTTAGTGTGGGTGAGCCCAGGCACACTCACATCTCACACAGAATGTTAGTGTGCTGTCACAACAGTCCTAGCTAGAACTCATCCTACTCCTACATTCATTCAGTGCCTGCCTGGCCTGATGCAGAAATCCTCTCAATGGGTGGTTTGGAGGCGCATGGCAGATCAAATTCAGCTTTCCAAATGTGTTCAGGAGATTCCGGAGTGACTGCAGGGCTTCTGAACTGTTCATTTTCCTGGTCTCCTCTGGCTTTGTTCACATTAGCAGCACCTGCCTTAGGAGTTCTGTCTCTGCTCTGCCTCTTCTTGACCTGATCAGGACAGCCATCTGCCTTGGTTTCGTGCAGTACTTCAGCCTTTAGCTCCTGTCCTTTCTCCACTGCAAAGCCCAACTGTTTCTTAGTGTCTGGGAACACATCCCACCGATCCAGGGCAACGACAGAAGGTTCATACACAGGATTCAAAGTGCTGTCATTCTCTGCCTGCATCTCTGGCACATGGGCAGACAGCTCCAGGGCCCACAGCTCATCTAAAGCTGTTTCTGCACTCTTGCCCCAGGAAGGAATGGCTGAATTGTCCCTGAACACTCCCTGCTGATCCAGCTCTTTAGGTATCTGCCCCTTTCCCTGACCATTTAAAGCATTTGAAATCAGAACACCTGAGATTCTGGGGTCAGTTCTCTGCTCCTTCCTCCCAGTCTCTTTCGCCACAGTGTGCTCCAGGCCTTGTGCCTGCACATTAGCAGATCTACACAGAAGCTCCAAACTGGAAGCTGGCACAACCTGGGAAGCACCTCTAGAAGAGTCAGGCTTCCGGCTCAGCCTTGCAGAGGTTATCTGCTCCCCACAGGTAGCATAACCAGAGGAGATCCGTGGTGGGGGCACAGGAGCTGTTTGTGGCAGACAGGTCATACGTGGAGGAAGAGTGGCAGAATGCCCTGAAGCAGGTAGAACTACAGTGCTACTGCCTTCCTCAGGGCAGGAGACTGCCAAGGTGGCAGATATTGGCACTTCTGAGTCCCCACTGTGACTCGCAGTGGGGTGTTTGGAATGAGATAGCACTGTTAAACTGTGAGGAGTGCTGCTGGAGTCTGCACTGGCTGAACTGGGAACTGGTTCTAGAGAGGGTTCAGAGATCAGAGACATAGTAGAACTGGTCTGCAAAAAGGAGACAGAAGAAATAAGGAGAGAAAAAATAAAAGACAGAGGTAAGGAGATGAAAAAAAGCAAAGAATTGAGCATTATAACAATCGTGACCTCCAAATCAAAGAGCCATACTGATCCAAAGTCTTGCTTCCAACAGTAAGGAAGGAAAACGAGTTATCAAGGAGCAGAATTAGGATGACATTGCGCTGATCTTAACAGTGAGATTACAGGAGATGAAATTCTGCAGGCATGGAAATCCTTTTCCTTTGCCCTTCCTAAGTGATCGCTCATGTGTTCACCTGCAGCTTGATGGAGTCATGCAGCAGCCACAGCGAAAGCCAGCTACTAGTCTAGGAATGCCCAGACTGTGAGTAAAGGTCACCATAACTTTACTCATATGTAAATTTTACATTTCAAAGCTGAGAAAAAGCAATCAATGAACAGAACAAAGCACACATAAACTTCTTGATACACTAATAAAATGCTCCAGTTCACTGAGTTCATGGCAATGAAAACAAAGCTTCAGGGCATTCACAGCAGGAACAGATAACATGGGCTTTGTTCTATTCACATCACTAATCTCACCTTGTAGAGACACATACTGAATGTACGTGAGTCTGTCAGTCACTCCATGCCCTTGTAAGCATTGATTAGGTGGCTAGATTAGCCTTTCCCCTTAGGCCAAAGACTCCACATTTATACTGTAATAAAATCAGTATTAATTTTGATCCAAAATACACTCTAATTAAAGCAACCAATACAGTTTTTGGTTTTTCTTGACTTCCAGGGTCTTTTGAAAACATAGGTTTTGAAAAGACCTGGATCATCGGTCCTCCTTTCCCCATTTTCAGTGGTTCCTGGCTAAACCCTAGGAGACAAACTGGCATTACTCCTTTCTCTTTAAAAGGGAAATGAGTGGCTTGGACAAGTTCACCCAGCAGGTCAACCCAAGACCAGTGCTGAGCTGTCCTAGTTTTAAAAGTGTATCTACAAAGGATTTCCAAATCCAAGAGCCATCAAGACCTGCTCTAATTCTTAGTCACATTTGCCAAAGAAGCCCCAAGAAGTTGGATGTTTATACTCTAAGGTAGCAGGGCACAGAACTTCCTACGCCCATGTAAGGTATCTAAGCCTCTACTTACCTTTCTGAGACACTTATCATGAATAAAAGGATAAAATTAACCAGAACATGAACAAAATCTGCCAGTAGATGTAAGAGACGCTTTCAGCTACTACCGTTCTGTGGGGTAAGGAGCTGGCACACACACACACAAACAGTAGTGCCACATGGGAGACTGTGCTCAGAAATGAACAAGCAATAGGATAGATATAAGGAAGTTCTTTACTGTGAGGGTGGTGAGGAACTGGCACAGGTTGCCCAGAAAAGTGGTAAATACTCCATCCCTGGCAGTGTTCGAGGCCAGGTTGGACAGAGTCTTGGGTGACACGGTCTGGTGTGAGGCGTCCCTGCCCATGGCAGGGAGGTTGGAACCGGATGATCTTAAAGTCCTTTCCAATCCAACTCGTTCTGTGATTCTATGAATAGGAGACCACAGTTCATTACAGATTGCTCCTCCCTTTGAGTAGCACAGCAAGACCCACACTCACAGTAGAGAGGAAAAGGACTAATAAGTACATTCAGTAGTCAACATGAAGGAATTCCCCAATGTCGCCTTCCCTCTGTATCTTGCCCAAGCTGGATGCACCTGTAAAAGTAACCTGGGTTTCTGCTGCGGTTGACACTTAGGTTTCCAGACTTCCTAAAACGAAGTCAGTCGTTTTCAAGGCAAGACTGACGTTTCACTCAGTATTTGCAGCATATTAAAAATTTATTAGCTCCAAAATAAGAGCTCAACAGTAATAGAACAGTTAAATACAAGCATCCAGCTATGCAGTAAGCAGGTATTGTATTACACAGAAATGGCACGGGTCAAAGAAACAAGAGCATTAAGTAATCTCAATGCCCACTGACTGATGAGCTAGATAACTAAAATCAAATGGATTCTGGAAGCAAAAAGAATGAGCAACTCATTAAAGCAATCAAAAGATGATAAAAGGGTAATGTATCAGTCTGTAATGGTACCTATTACTCTGGGTATGAGGGAAACTAAACAGCAGTGCCTCCACTCCTCCAATCCCAATCTAGTGCAACTTCTGTTTGTACTAACTCCAACTGATTACACGTCATACTTAGTTTTTCTGTCCTATTTCTTGCAACCACACACAGGCCTGGTACTCAAACAAGAGCCTTTCATCTTTCACCTCTGCAAAGCCTCCACTTCTCTCCCTTACATCCTAGTACTGACTAGAAGCACATTTTTGCAGACAAGCTAAAACCCCTGCCTGGCACAAACAGAGGAGGTAAGAACAAACAAAAAGGACTGAAGGGAAAATGAAGCAACATGGAAGTCAGGAAAAAGGGAAGTAACTGTTAGAAACAGTCGATGACAATATTAACACAAGGAAAATGATCCCAGAAACCACATACTTTGTGCTTCAGGAAGAACGTGTAGGCACAGACAAGCTCAATACCTCACAGAAATGCTAAGGCTGTGTTTGTAAAGCCCAAATCTTAAAATCTTGTTACATTTCAGTTTGTTTGCAGAGCTCAGCCAGACGCTAAGGCAGGAAGGTGGGCAGTATTACAGAAAGCAGCTAGTCTGTCATGTAGGCGTTACAGCAGTTGCACAAATACTCTGAAGCTGGAAGCACCCACAGTTAAAAACATCCCCTCCTTGTATCTAGCAAGGAAATCCTGTGCTGGGTAAGGTCATTCTTAGTTGCCAAGAGCTCACCTAGGAGCAAAGGTTGGCGGCAACAGCCTCACCCCAAGCCTATTTGCTGAGCCCTGACAAAAGCAGCTGGGGCACAAGGCCATGGTGCTCAAGCTCCCACAGGATGCAGAAGCAGCAAGGCAGGGTATGCCAGCAGCACAGCTCCAGCTTCCCAACTCTGCAGCTTTTCAACCAGACTGACCAGGCTCTTGTGGATATCCTGCACTCTGCCCTAGGACCTGGTATGGAGGAAAAAAGGCAACACGAAGGTGTCAATATTTGCAGTTGACTAAATACACACTACAGTAAGTCTAGAGAAAACAGTGAGTAACTCCTAGGTTCTCACCAAATGAAGTACACGTGCCAGAAATGGCAGACTGGACTCAATCCCAGCAAATGCAAGGCAAGCAACGGCTCACAGAGCATGCACAATTGCTGCTGGGTTCTGAACTCAAGCACTTCGTCAAAATTCAGGGTATTGTAATGATGTCCATGAAACCCACAGCACACACCAAAAAAGCTCACATGAACGGTGGCACAGAGGAAACAACAGACAGCAAAGCTGCCACTGAATTTCCTGTCTACACCTCCTCAGAAACATCAGATCTGGCTGCCCCACCTAAAGCGATGGCAGGAGGAGGTGGAGCTCAGCACAGACAAGAAGCATGAAGCATCAGCAGGATATTCCATATGAGGCAAAAACAGAGTCAGGGACTTTCTCGGGATTAGAAAGCACTTGCATGTGTACATACAAAAAGCAAACCCAACAGTAACAATGAAGAGAACACATTAGATGCTTGATTTCTCCACCTATCTGAACAAATTCAAGTGGATAATTCAGTAAGGCTATAAGCAAAGCAACCAAAAGTAGAAAGTAAGAAAAGGAAATATTTTTCATTCATTTTGCTATCTTTATGGGTAAATGAAGTGTCATGAAAATAAGCTCCACAGTTAACCACTGAGTACAAGAACGATAACATACCTATTGAATACAGAACAAGTTATCCAAGTACATATGCTAAGTAGATACCCAATTATCATGTAACAAGATGATCATGGGCAGGTTACTCCTGAGCTTATCCTATTATGGGATTTTTATGTGCTACTTGTGACTGACGTAGCAGTTCTTTTCCAACACAACAGTTTGGCTTCCAAGGAAGATTCTGAACAACACTTGCCATTCTGTGCCCCCACAAGAAGCCCAGACTTTAATCCCATTTTGAGCTGCATAAGAGATATCGTTTTAAGATGAAAACCTTTGAAGCCTCCAGCTGCCTGCTGCAAAGGCTTCAGCGCTTGCTCCACATGCCTGGAAGATCCTCCTTAGGAAAAGCACATCAGGGCAAAAATACCCTCTGAAGAGGAGGGTCAGCCCAGAGAACAGGAGAGCCTGGTCTCTGTCAGTAAGCAGACAGATGTTTCATGCTCCCCTACCTCTTGTTAACTTGAAGCATAGCAAGACAATTCACCCTGTACGGAGCAGTAACTAAGCTCATTATCTCTGGCAAACAGACAAACTGCAGAGACAAAGAGAAACAGAATCCAGAACTGCCTTACCCTGCCAGTGATGAAAATTTATAGGAGTTGAGAGCACCTACAGGAGCACTCAGAAAGCACAAATACCATGACAGGAAATTTCCCAGAGCAAGTTTGAGAGGGAAAGAAGGCATTCTGGAGACCAAACAATGTCAGCAAATGTGGCTAACAAAAAAAGGGAGTCTGGGGTAGGGAGGAACAAGATGAAGTCTGAAGTTGTCATGACAGCATACCTTAAAGTCAGAGAGAGATGCCATCAGCTCATCCAGTTCTCGTGTAGCTGAAGAAGCAGATATACGGGTCTGCTGCTGACTGGTGACCCGCTGGGGGCTGCTCACCTCGCCCTGGCTCACAGTGATTGCAGGGCTGACAAGGTGAGGGAAACGAAAAATGAGTGTGTTTAAGCCTGGGAGAGCACCCCTAGACTGAAAGTGCCACAGCATGAGGAGTGTCCTCAGCACTGCCCACCCTGCCCAGCCCTCCCCCAGACCCAGCTTCCACAACACACAGAGACCCTGTCTCTCTGCCAAGTCTAACGTGAGTGTGTGCACACCCCCATCCATTAAGAAACAGATGATGACCAAACATTCATTTTGTCACATGGTGGATATTTGTGATCAGCCATAAATCTGAGTTTGAACAATCCACCACTTGTAACATGACTTATGTATCCTTTCATCCAGGAGTAGGTAAGAAAGCACCAGCATCCTCATAATGCCTGCTTGATTTCTGACCCTTTAGACAAAGCCCATTTTCTGTCCATCACTCTCCTACAGCATCTGCCCCTAAGTGCACAGTCACTATTCCACAGGAACCTGTTCCACCCCACCCAAGCCAGCAATCACCAAAGCACTACTCACACAGGACTTGGCACAGAGCTCTCCAGCTCATCCAGCAGGCTCTCCACACTGGGACGCACATCTTCAATCCCACGCGCACCATTTCGCTTTGGCTTTTCCTTCGTTAGGGGTGCAGCCTTCTCTCCCATGGAGCTGCTGCTCTCTGGGACAACGTAGTGAGGGCCAGTGACGCTGGGCAGTGATGGGCTTCTGTTGGCTTCATCTGAGAAAGGTGAGCAGGAAAGAGCCATTCAGACCCCTGGGTCCATACATACATGTTGATCACTAGGCAAGAGCAGCAAACTGCCCAGATATCTTGTGAATATCCACCATTGAGGACAGTCAGAACTTAACAGCACAAGGGCCTGAGCAACCTAATCTAACTTAGAAACTTCAGTTAAGAGCCAATTCTGAAGCTGGCCTTGCTTTGAGCAGGGTGCTGCACCACAGACCTCAAGAGATCCCACCCATACTAAATGACTCTCTGATCAGGAGCTGCAGTGGGACGTTGGAAAGAAAAAGCAGGCTACCATTTTGAGAATCAAACTATCCGCTCATACCAAATGTCTTGCTACTCCTTACCTGCTGGGAAGCCACTGGTGGGATTATGTTGAACAGCATTCAGTTCCAGAAGAAGTCTGTCCAGTTCTGAGAGGTTGCTGCCCAGAGAGGAGCTGTTCATTGTGGGAGACGGCTCTGCAGATTTCTGCTTGTTCGGGAAACTAAAGACAAAAGGGAAATGTAAAACTTCCATGTCAAGTTACAGCAGAAGGATGGAGGGAAACTTATAACAGGTTCACAGAGTTTACACAGGTACTGTATTCTTTTCAAGCTGATGCTTTCAGCTCTGGAGGAAACAAGATGTGTGCTTTGCAAAATGACTACAACACAGCCACATCTTCAGTTGTCAGTAACAAAGAAACAGCATTGATGGACAGCACCTCAGATTTTAGGACTGTGTGCTGCACAGCCCTGTGCCAAAGAGTGAACCATCTGCAAATCCAGGACACACACAACAGCAGCAGAACCATTAGCATGCATACAGGAATATGGCTTGCTTCTGCTGACATCACACCAGGCAGCAAAACCCTCCTCCCTGAAGCAAGGGAATGCAGGGCTAGCAGAGACTGCAGAAAGAGGCAAAGCACAAACCTCAAGCTATCAACAAAGTCAAAAGCAGCAGGTTATGTGGTAGCCTCCTGCAGCACTCAAGGTCTCTATTCAAGTCCTCAAGCCTTTAATTTGGGGAGCCCTGATCAATTTTTAAGACAGTAATTTGTAGCTATTTTCTACTCTGTTAAACATACAAGCCTTGAAAGAGGTTTACCTGTGCACAAGTGCGTACAAAACACTGGCTGTAATTATTGCTTATCCTATATGGGTGATTCTGTTTACCACACATAACTGCAAACTGTTTCAAAGCAAAACATAGCACTGATGCAGTGTTTTTTATAGTAATCACACTGTAGTAGTGTGTGTAATTTTATAGTAATCACATAAAGGGCAGAGAAATTATATTCTCCCAGCTTTACCAATGAAGAAATAACTTTTAATGCTCTAGAGGTTCTTATTTTATCAAAAAGATACTTCCCAAATCCAAAATGGCAACATCTTGTGCACACTTCCAGGTTAGGCTGTTGATACGTAACAGGCATTAGGACTTTGACACCAGTGACAAATACGGAATTCCATAAGGGCAGTTACTATCTTTCTCCTGCAATCTGAGGAGGGCACGCTTCATCCAATCCCAAGCACACAAGCTATAATGTGCACCAGAACCAAGCCATGCCTGACCCTTGTACAGGACTTTCAGGCTGCAATTACCTCCATTTTGTACTAATTGCATGCAGCCATCTGAAAAAATGGCAATTACTGTCTCCGTTGGGCCAGTTCTTGCCTCTACCCAGAATTAGTTCTGGTTGAAAGCAACTTCTTGTCCAGCAGAAAGAGCTAGGCATGGGTAGAACATGACACCAGAGAAACACCAGTCTCCACACTGTAAAAAGGTACCTGGGACAGAGTGCACTGTAGAGAGCCATCATAGATAAATTCTGACAGCCTCTTCCTCACTCACCCCCATGTCAGCAGAAAGGTCTATCCTACCATATAGCACTCCTCCAACCCCTCACTGTAAGAGCAGCCACCTCTGCAAGTATAAACTAGTTATCTATCTATCATTCTATCTATCTATCTATCTATCTATCTATCTATCTATCTATCACTTGCTGAGATGAAAGTTTGAGAAGTTTAAATTCCCTTGAAAATTCAAGTCACTGCACACCCTGCCAGGCCATAGGTGATCAAGTTCCCTGGGATAACTTACTCCAAGGCCACCCTCCTCCTAAAGAACTTTTGTGCTGCTTAACAGGGGGGTGGATTTGTCACTTGACTCTGGAGCGTACCCTTCACAACACAATCCAGATCCTGTTCTGTCTGACAGATCCTTAACCTCTTCTGCAGCTGAGCAAACTAAAGGGCCAAGTCAACATTTGGAGTGAGTATGAAAGTTACAGTGGCCTCTTACAAAAGAGATAATCAAAACCCACACAAGGCAACATAACATACACAGGGAGCACTGCTTGTTTCCACTTATAGAAAGCAGCTCAAGCCACAGCGGGCTCAAGTTGTAAGTCAGGCTTATCTGTTAACAGGACTAGACACCTGTAGACGTGTTCCTCTTCACTGGCACGGGGAGAAGGAGAGCTGAGTCCGTCCCTAGAAGCAGAGGCACTGGAGCTTTTGGCACTACAGCTGTATATAGGAGACTGGGACTGAGGCTGTGGAAATAAGATTAGCGTTGGAAACAGAGAATACAAAGCAAATATATACACTACCACATTGCAACCCCACACATGGACATGGCAGAACAAAGCCCAGCAGAAGACAAAAACATGTGCTCTATAGCCAAGACAGACTATCAGATGACCTCCACCAGGAACAACTGCTCTCCACTTGCTTCAGATTTGCCTATGAGTCTCAGATCTCTGCTGGAAAGCCCCAGGCTGTTTCCCACAGGCTACAAGACAGATGACTAACACTAACCTCATCACACCACCATCTTGTTGGAACAAGTGATGAGGGGTTTCAATAGTTAGCTCTATTAAAACCCCACACCTCCCCCCATTTTCCCACCCCGTTCATAGCCAAACTCATCCTCACTTCTTGCTACTCTCTCCCCTTGTCTACTTCCTTGAGAGATACTGCACCAACAAAACAAGAGAGCACCCTCCCCATGCACACACATTCACTTACTTGCTGGTGAATGTATCTGGACACGTTGGGTTGCCACTGGTCTAAGGGATCAATCACGGTGCCATTCAGGGCCTCGTTGGAAGGTGGCGGAGGCACTGGAGGTGGCACAGCAATCTCCTGGTACGTGTGGTTTCCAGTCGGATAGGAGTAAGGCGTTTCCTCTGTTAGGAACACCGGCCGTTTGGAGATATGGGAGGTGGTGGATTCCAGGTCTGCCAGCAAGGCATCTGCAGGGGGAAAACAATAAGGTAAAATCCTGGACCACAGGTTTTTCTTTCTTCCCATTCAGGATATCTGTATCAGAAAGTCTTTGGAAAGACTTTTTACCTAGGGTGATCTGCTAAATGCCCTGGAAAACACTCCTTCAGCCCAGGACTGAACGAGTTAATCCAGCTTCTAGTACAATAAAACACCAAGGGGTAACAAAGCAGCCAGAAAACCTGTGTCAGCCTCGGAGTTTTGACTTAACTGTAAAACTGCCCAACAACAGGGACCTGTATTCTCCCTGCCCCTGCAGCAGAGCAGCCTAGGAGAAACCTGCACAGAGATCTACTGGCAACAGGATATTGACACAGACTAATTACAGGCCCCACATCATCACAGAGTCATTTACCGTGGCCGCAGGCACTGCTTTCTGCAGGAAACAAGACCTCGGAAGGGGTTTTCTCCAGAGTCTAAGGTAGTGGAAGAAGCATGAAACTTTCAAGTTAGTCCATCAGTGCAGCAGGAGCACGTGTTTCGGTTTTCCTAACAAAAACCCCTCTGGATACATCACACAAAGGGTTAACTCGCTTCCAGAGGCGGCCAGGTGAACTGCCATTTCTTCTCCTGACAACTATTCTCAACTCTCTGGGTGGAGACTGCTCACAAATTCCTGAAGAGAAGGAAAACCTCCACCAGATATGAACACTGTTACTCATGCCAGGCAGAGGAACCCACGTCACAGTACTGCTCAGAGATTTTAAAGCAGGATAAATGCTCCCTCCTTAGAGGGAGGGCATGAAAAGGCATTCCCACCTTTCCAGACTGCTCCCTTCAGACTGGCTTCTGCCCATTCCCAACCCTGCACTGCTCTGTGGTGACTCACAGGCACATCCTGACTTGCTGGACCTCCTGTCCTGTGAGCCCACACTGCAGAGCCCACTGCAGTCCCTGGTGGGGAATCTCTAGCCTGCACTCACTTTCTAACGAGAGCCTGGCTGGCCAGGTGCCCGGCTTTCTGCTGGGGCAGCAAGCTCTGCTGCACACCTCTTTAAGGCTGTTAGAGAGGAGCTGGTTCACTAAGGACATCAGTGCTCTTCATTATAAGAGCACCAGGACATACCTGGCAGGTCCCATTGGAGATGCGGAATTCAGCCAGACAACTGGTAACTCAACTCATGAGAATCAGGAGAGGAGGCTCTCAGAAACCCCCTGGATCTCCCTGCCCTCCCAGCTGTCTTCAGGCAGGCTCAGTCGGCAGGATTTGTCTTTCCCCTCCTGCACTCAGTACCTGCAGTCAGGTTTAGGGTGTGAGGGCTCAGCCAGAGCGTAGCCATCACAGAGCATTCTCCTCCAGGGTCTCAAGAAGCTCAAGTTATCAGGTGGCAACAGACCTGCACCTAATGCTCACCCTAACGGCTGCCCACCATCCCCAAGAGGGCAGGCACCTGCCAGCTCAAAGCCACTTCCAGAGCAGAGCAGACCACACCAGCCAATGCACTTAGCAACCCTTGAAGAAAATATATTTAAGGGTCAGATGGAGGACAGTATCACTGCACTGCAAGATGAGGAAGGTGCTGCTTCCATATTCGCCCTCTTCCACAAACCAAAGCATCACACATACCAAAAAAAGCTCCTGCCCTCAGAGAATAGAATACAGCCATTAGCAAATCAAATACTGTGTTAAATTAACTCTATACACCTTTCATTTAGTCAAAAAGATGCTCTAAATCATTTAAGCCACAGGCATCTTCCTGGAGGGGCCAAAACAGCCCAGCAGCAGATTGTCTGGAGGGGTACAAGTTTTGTGCAGCTGGGGAAAAATGAACTTCATCTTTTTAAGCAAAAGAACAGCTGGTGGATTCCAGAGTGGAAGGCACGTACCTCAAGGAAACTGCTGCAGAGCTGCAATTCCTTCCACCAGGCAGGTCCTATGGCTGGAGGTTTCACGCATACAACCTCCAAGAGAAGCGCTATCCCAGAAGGTGTGGTTTTTGCTTCTCCTCACCAATGACAAAGGCAAAGCAAACTCCACCAGGAAGTGAAAATCCCATGAGGGTGCTGACTCCTCCAGCCCTGCAGAGGACCCAAACCACTTTCCCACCCTCAGCCTGCAGCCCGTGCTGCAGGACAGGCAGATGTAACCATCTCACCACAGAATTCACCCCCTCGGCTCGGTGCTGGGCTGAATGAACCATCAGACCAACACGTTTAGGAACAGCACAGAAGAGAGGAGCTCAGCTGCATTTACTGCTTTGCTTTTACTCGCCTGCAGAAGAGCAGCAGTCAGGAAACACCAGGAGCAGTCTGCCCCCAGGTTGTGAAGGAGTTAAGGAGAAGACATTACAGTTTAATGATTAACTTCCCCTATACCCTCCCCCTTCCTGACTTGAGCAAACAAGGCAGAGCTGAGGAATGGGAATCGGAGGGAGGAGAAAAGGAATCACTGGGTTGCTCTAACTGCACTTCAGCTGTATAACTGATACTGGATCAGCTGCGCGAAGGCACCAACCCATGTGGTGGGACAGGAGGAGCAGGGACAGCCAGGAGCAGGACAGGAGCTCACACACTGCCTGTTGGTGGCAAAGGACCTCTCCTTGGGCTTGCTGGCCCCCATGTTCTGCAAACCCAGGGTCCACCCTTCCAAACCCCACTTGCTCACAGCCATGACAGGGGGAAGGTCTTTCCCACTGATGTCCATGCCCATGCCGTTGCTGCTTCCAGCCACTGTTCCCCAATCCCACCAGCAGGCACAGTTCCCTGAAGTTTTGCTGGACTGGGAAGTTGTGCCCGTTCAAATGGTCCAATAGGAGCAGCAGAACTTCCCTGGGGAGGGCAGGCTGAGAGCTGTGATGGCACAGAGCCCGCTCAGCCCATCCCACCTCATGGGCTTTGCCATGGAGAGGGAAGTGACTGCAACCCACAGGCACAGCCTGCAAAATCACTCCCTCAGAGGTCAACCCTAAGGAATTCTGCATCCGGAGACCAAAACCCAACCAAAGCCATTAACATTCGTTTTCCATGCAGCACCTCATCCCAAGAGGTCCCAAAGCACTGTGCATTCTCTTAGGATTTATGCAACTTTTTAATGTTACCAGAAGAAACAGTGAAATAAGAGATGGGGGAAAGGAAAGAGGGGTTATTAATGGAAAAAAGATGCATTGCTCTCCATCTTTCTTTCCAAAAGAGACCAGGCAGCTGTAACCTGATGAACTGTAGCAAAGATGCCCCATCCCTGGCCAGGTTGGACAGGACTTGGAGCACTCTGCTCTAGTGGAAGGTGTCCCTGCCCATGGCAGGGGGTTGGAAATGGGTGAGCTTTAATACCCCTTCCAACCCAAACCAGGCTGGGATTCTATGCTTTTATGAAAGCTGCTGTGCCTGGTGCAGCGCTGTACCTCACATTGCAGTACTGAGCTCACTACAATGACCGCTCCCTAAATAGAATATTAAATACATCAAAATATTAAAGGTTCAATCGATTTATCGGGCAATGAAGCGCTCCTTCCCAAGGCGACGCCTGAAGGTCAGCGCTGCAGGAGGTGTAAATCAACCAGTTAGTCCCTCACAATCCAAAGGAAGCAGTTGACTGGATCATCCTACAACCACCAGCCATCAGAGGGCACCACCACATCCTTCCATGGGCAGACAGATGAAATTCAGCAGCAATGCCCAACTTGGCAGTAACTTCAGCTCACTTGTTCACCCCTGTGGAGCAGAGAACCTGCCCGTGTCAGGCACACAGGGATTTTCTGCCGGTGCCACATGTGCTGCACCTCCACCAGTGAACTGCAGCATCTCAGGAGCTCTCACCCAGTACTCTGGAAACAAGCACGTGTACTGAGCTCATCACAGTTCTACCGCTGCCCCAAATACTTCCTAAAATACTACAGACTCAGCTCTAGGAGGCAGAACCTCCCCCGGTTAAAAGATCAGAGATTCATTTATCTCTAGAGAATAGATTTAACTCTATTGTGGCAATAAAGGGTTATACTAGATCTCCAAGCCATTGCTCCTCCACAGCATCACTTTTCCTTCCACTCTCACCATTGTAAGAAGCTATTAACAACCCACAGACAACTCACAGACATGTGCATGGAGTAGAATCCAGTTTCCAAAGACTCAGGTAGGACTCAACCCACCCACAGACATGGGCTGTGTGTATAGAAATGTGTATTTTCCCCTCTATTAACAGCATGCTGCTCAGTGGGGTGTGGAAGAGCAAGGGATACTTGCTAAAACACCACCAACCCAGGTGCTCCTGCTTGTCACCGCGATGCTGATGCCGTCACACAGCTGATAAAACCCTAACTCACTGTCTGCTGCAGCACAGTGCATCCCAACATGTGATACCCATGCCTGAGTACTCCATGGGCTCAGGCAATTTGGCCAAGCACATGGTAAAACTGCATGCAAAAATGAGACTGAGGAACGGAAGGACAGAGTCCTCCTCCCTACACTGGACAACCCACACACTCAGTTGAAATCATACTCATGCCACTAAAACCACGTCCTCCCCAGTATGGGAGGACATTTGTGTTTGTATTCAGGTGGTTTTTCTACAGATTTTCCTGTGGAGGAGGGACAGTCACAGAATGAGATCACATTTGGTACCTTTACTCCTTATAAAGCACTCCAAGACATCTGGAGGTCCAGGTACATTAGTTTGCCCCTCTCTCCCTTGCCTTCCTTTTGCCAAAAATCATTGTTAACTATAAGGTCCTTGAAATTCTGGTCTTCAAACCACCCACACACACACACACCTTTGCATATACATTAGATATGTATGAGTGGCTCTTAATAGCAATTACATTGCTTCAAGGTAGTTCCCAGCATCTGCCAAAGCTCTGCTAGTCATTTAGACAGCTTGGGATAAGACCTCTGCAGCTGATGTCCAATGCACTGAGCTGCTCAGAAAATCAAATGCCTTTTACCAGGAAAATCAGCAAGATGAAAGAGCAGGACAATACCTCTGGGTGAATCCCATTTACCAGCTCAAGCTGCACTGAAGAGAGTAATCATCTGTCAAGTTATATACTGCACATTCCTGCGCTATCTCCCCAGCCCACACCTCTGTCAGGCTGGAGAGCAGCTCACACATTCCAGGGGCTCCAACGCAGGCTCCTCTGCCACCGCTGCGTGTCAGCACTCGCTGTCCCGCAAATGCAGTGTCCTCCAGCAGAAACACCCCTGTGCAGCCCCAGGGGCACATTCTTCAGCTTCCCACATCCCAGGCTCGGCTGATAAAGGGATCACAACACAGTTCTGAGGTACAGCACAAAGGATAACACAGGGCCCCTTTGTATTGATGCACACATCAACCCCTTGTCTATATATCTGGGCCACACTCAGCCCCCTTAAATAGAGTGAAGTTATTAAAAAAGGAAAGGTATTTGCATGTATCTTCCCATTCATTTCCAAACCTTGTTCACTCCCCTCTTCCTGAGCCTTCTGCACATCTCCAAAATGCTCCTGGATTAGAGGCAGAGCACATCATAAACTAATCCTGGAAAAACCTACATGACAAGGCATCAACAAATAGACATTTGCCAACTGGCAGCAAGCAGCTTTTTAATGCTCATTTTTCCTCAAGCAGTAAATAGTTTTCCACTATTCTATTCATAAGCAGTCTAGGATTTCTTGATTTTAACTAAGGCAATTTAGAAAAATCTACATTTGCTTTCTTCTGTTAAGGAGAAGCCTTCTACTGAGTGTCCAGCACAGCTCTAGCCTGTGTGAGGGCTAGAGACACAGTACATTCACTCAGCTCAAAGATGACAGCATTAGTGCTGAAAGAGGGGAAACTACCTCAGATTTCCATAAGCAGTTCATTTCTCTTAAGAACTGAGGATGAGCTATTAAGCCATGCTGACACAGCAAATCAGAGCATTGTCAATAGATTAAGTAGATCAAAAGGATGGTGGTCCAATTCTTTTCTACATCTCATGTATTGCTGGGGAGGAAATGGAAGCATAACTGAGGCACAGTACTTCAAACGCCTCAGATATCAGCCTTTTATTTTCAACAGCCCAAAGCCACATCTGCACATCCATCAAACTGCACGCTGCCTGGAGCTCTGCTTCTTGCATGGGACATCTGGAAAGTGAGTGACACTGGAGACAGGACTCTTCATCCAGCCACCACACAGAGCCAAATGCCTTCCGCCACAGCCCCATCTCCCCCAGCATCTCTACTGCCACATGTGACAGCCCAGGCACAGCACCATGGATGTGATCACAGATGATCAGGGTGAGATGGCTGAGAACAAAGTACAGTACTTCCTCTAATGCAGCTGCACAGAACAAGTGTCTGCACCTCCCCTGTTGTTCCTCACACCTCGGTTCACACAAATAACTAGAACTGCTACAGGTTTTCCTGGCTTTAACAGGAGATTCCCAGAGGATTGGCAAATGGAAATTAAAAGCAAGATAGCCATAAGGGCAGGTCTAAATGAGGACATGGATTTTACATGATAACCATGGCTCACTCAGTGCAAGACAAATTGCAGACTGTCATTTGCAGAATGACACATCATTCTCCAGTCCTCCCCCCTCTATACCTGCAAGATGCTGAATTCAACTCCTTGATTTTGTCTGTCCCCTAAAAGTTCTGCATCTCCAGAACTGAATCCTGAGCTTGCAGACTCATCTGAGCAGCCTCTGCAAAATCCATGAATCCAAACTGTAAAAGCTTCCTTAGGTTCAAGGAAGCCTTCTCCCCACCTCCAGGAGTAAATACAACTCCAGCTCACACACAGGGAGACAGCTTGGAGCGGTAACCCAATCCCTGGCAAGGCAGTTTTACACTGTGAGTAACTGCAGAGGAATGGGGAGCTTGGGTATATTTATCCTGTTAAATAGCCTTTCAAAAGAAACATTTGCAATGCTCTAGCAGAGCTGCATCCAAAAGACTTGCTGGAGCCTTACTACAGGGCTTCTCACTGCCCTTGAGCTGGAGTCTGGAAAGGGTGGGAAGCCCCAGAGAGCAACACTGATGACAGGAATCCCCTGTTTCAGCAGCTGCTTTGACTTTTCTCAGCAACATGGAAGAGCATTATCAGGAACAGGAAAACCAGGAACAAACAGGTGAATGTGGGCACTGACTTCCAGGCGAAAAACATGCAGTATGAGGCTCTTAAGGCATTATATTCTAATCAATGTTTTTCAATGCAAAAAGGTCAGAGACTACAAAAGCAATAAAATACAAAGAGTGTATTCAAAGTAAGACCTTGAAAATCTGAAGTGCAATTTGATGCTCTTAAAACCCTGAAGTTCTCTGGTTCACATATATGGAAAGCACGTAAAACAGTTCGGCTTACTTTTCCAAATCATTTGAGGAGACATTTAAAAGTTCTCCAAAATGTAACCACGCCGGTAGGTCAAATGCAGGACACACAACAGCTCCCAGCTCTCTTGTGAAGCAGGGACAGGTCGTTAGTTAAGACTCAGGACAACCCTAGGCACAAAAGATAAGTCATCTGCCAGACCTAACCACTGCTGGAGTCCCAGTACAGAGCAGCCACTGGTATTTTTACTTCACAGACCTGCCTAGAGAAAGTTCAGATGACACGGTCAAAAAAGTTCCTTGTTTAATGTATTCCAGTGGCTGATGTTTATTTGAAGCCTTCTGCTTTGTCGCTATCAAGGCATTGGTGCAAGTCATGCCTCGTGTCATCGCTCCACAAAAAATATCCAGATTAGTATCAATACATGCTATGGTTCCACATACAACTTCAATAGAAGACAATGTCCATGAAACCCTTGAAGCTTCTCTGTTCTTTTAAGCCAATACTGCTCCTTAGAATAAGCAAGACTATGCATTTGTGGCACTGACTTACAAAGGTGTGCGGGTGCTTTAGAAAAGCTTAACAGCAAAGGCAACCATCTAATAGCTGTTATGCCGAGCTACAACAGGCTGCAGAGACAAACTAAACAAGAATTCATCCCACGACAGACAGAACTGCTCTCAAAATCACGTGATGGCAGCCACCATGAATCCCATCTATGCCATAACTCCAATGCAGCCAGCCAAACCACTTAAGCTTCCCTCAGTGCAGCTGCCCCTGCATCCAGCTCTGACCACTATCAGCAAATATCTAAACAGACAAGACACTGCACTGTGAGATGTGGTCTGCACAATCAGCTGCAGCCATCATCGCAGTTTCCTGTTCCAAGCACTGAGATCCAAACTGGAGACCTGATTCCAGAGCTTGTCGCCAACTAAGCAGTCACAACAGGCACTACTACCACCCCAGGCACCGAGCTGTAAAAGAGTGTGCAAATACAGCCTGTTTAATGCAATTTCAGTGACTGCTTATCAGTAGCTACTCCCTGCACATTGGGGGGTGAAATGCAAGCCCTCTGAGCGTTCTGGCTGCTGTTTCAGCAGAGCTGACACCACCACATGCTGCCAGTGTAAGGGAAGGGGAAGGGCGCAGGGATCTCCCCTTCCCCAGCATGCAGACCCTGGCACTCACCCTGATCATCAGATGCTTTCTGAACTAATTTAGCTCACTCATCCAGCAGACATTCACCGCGCTGTTGGCGTGGGGTTTTTAGATAAACTCCTTACACATCTTGGAAGCACAGCTCCAGCCACACTATGACTTAAGCAGCTTTTAGAAAATGTTTTAAAGAGATCCGTGCCAGAATTTAGCCCTCGTGTGAGTGAGTGAATCAAACTTCTGCTCCAGGAAATACCGTACTTTTACCTCCAAAACTCAGGCCAGGCCACAAATTGTAAAAGCCTCCCCCCAGCCCAGGCCACCTCAAAGAAATGACCCATCCTCCTGCCCAAATCCCACAACTAATCCACACCTCAAATGCAGCCCAGAAAACCTGCAGCCTGAAAAGGAGCAATCAGCAGATAGCACAAACTGAAATGCTCCTGAGTTCTGGAGACATCCCTCACCACTACCAGCCACCTCCACTGACATTGTATTTGGTTTTGCAGCCCTGGAATTGATACGGCTCCATCAGTAGGGCTGTATACATGATGTACCACACATGATGGTGCTATCTCATTTGTCCCATTGAGATCAAGAGCTAGCTTTTGATAGAGACTACCCCCATCTATAAAACTTTGAAGATGAGCCAACTCTGAATGCTACAAAACCCACCAGAAGCCATCGTGTGAGCTCAGACCTTCCACTGGATCCCTTGGAGGGGCAAGAGAGTTATTTGTCCATGTGCTGGAAAACCATGAAGGTCCCTGCAGGATCCTTCCTGGAATTGGCCACACCACTTCCTTTCAAATTAACACAAGTATTTCACTGAATCCCAGACCTGCCCTGTAACCTTAGCAATGGGGCGTTCATCAGCATGGTGAAGGTGCCAGAGTGCCAGCATCACGAGGCGTCAGGTAGTTCCTATGTAACCCAGCAGCCAGGCTTTCAAGGACACAGAGACACTGTAGGAAACCAGCTGAGCAGTTTGCAGCTCGACACCAGCAGTTCCTGGGAATCACAGAGCCATTCCTTGAGTGAGCATCTCAGACCCACCTCTTGTCATCTTTGATGCAATAGGCTAAGAAATCCTTCAAGAGGTCACATCACCGAGTTGGCAGGAAGGTAACCTAATCTTAACCAGACCCATAGGGCATGGGATCATTCACACAGCACACAGGCTGAGGCACGCTGCAACTGCCTCAAAGATCTGAGTCAGCACAGATTCCTGGATGAAACAACACAGATCTCCAGCTCTCTCTGCCCTACAGTCCCAGCTGTGTAAAGGAACCACAAAAGATTTTCCTGGAGGACCAGAATTTTTCCACTTAGCTCTTGAACACTAAACCAGACCCCAGCTTAAACGGGCCCAGAGACATGAACTCCCACCTACAACAAAGACACGCACAGTCATTCTGCCTTCCTCCAACTTCCTCAGAAAAGCCTTCATCCTCTTTCTGCTCCCTCAGAACAGCTCATTAGATGACTGAGACAACTGAAGTCCCACAAGGCACGTAACTGCTTACATGGTCAGAAAGAAATATTCTTCAGTGTGTTATAGGTTTGCTGAGCATCCTCACACTGGAAGTGATTGGTGATTTAAGGACCATCTCCTTTCAGAAGGATGTACCTGTTACTCCAGAAAAAAAAAAAGGAAATAAAAAAGTGTAAATAAACCCCATCCAGTCAGGTTACCAGACCCACGTCCAAAGAAAATACAGCTTGAACAGGCTTTATTTTGTTTTCTGCTAAACCAAGCACAGCCTTTCCACGTTCTTCACATCAACCTAAGCTGTCCACTCCACTGCCGTGGCTATTGCTTTCAGCAGCTGTCAACAGAAACACCAGGAAGAACAAATTCTCAGTGGCATTAAAGATTTAAGGACAGTACCGAGCAAGGCAAGGCCATCCAACCCAGCTTAAGTTGGCTGTTGTGCTCTTCACATATGGCCTCCAAGAGGAGTACTTGAACTTGGTGGCCGCACTGTGGCATCTCTGGTTTCAAAGCCTTCTCCCTCCCAAAGGTGTGTCCTGTTCAGTTCTCATTTCCAGAAAGTGCTGGGAAGGGGGAGGGAAGAGTTATTTCCTGTCATATACAGCATCCTCTTTTTTATAGCATGGCTTTCTCCACACATGAAGTGAAAAGCGATGTCTTATATTTACTTCCCTCTGTTTATAGTCCTGAGGAGCAAACAGCTCATGCCAGGAAAAAACACCCTATGCTAAGACCTGCTGCCTTGACTGAGGTCATGTTCCAGCTTACTAAACAAATGTTTTCAGCTTCTCAGCTACCAAAGGCTTCTGAGGATGCCAGATCCCCAGCTACACAAGCCTTGAATGCCTCCTATTGCGATTCACAGTCAGACCAACCAGAGCTGTGTGAACCCAAAAGAGAAAATCCCTTCCGTGATTCCTCTCTATGAGGATTCACAATACCCTCAAACCGAGCCCTGAACAGCAGGAAACAATTACCAAAGATGGATCAGTTTAGTCAAAAACATTCTTCCAGTGCTCTATGAACAGGCTCCAGGAGGGTCAGGAAGTTTATAAAGGGTTTGCAAGTCACAGCTCCAGCACATCCTGTGACACAGCGCAAGCAAAAGCAGCGGGCTGAGCTAATCTCAATGCTTGTACAACGTTTAAGAGCACAAAGCCAGGATCTGGTTTTGGTTCTACTGGTTTACGGGACAGACAAATTGGAGATTGCACAAGAGAAGTTTGCGATATGTAAAATGTTTCATACAGACTCAATCAGCCAAAACTCTAACTCTTGACCTCCAGTGATTCAGACCACTGTGACTGCAGTACTGCGGTCCTCAGATGAGCGTCCCACCCACAAGTTACAGCCCTAACCACAGAGGGGAAGCCATTTGCAGCCACGTTTTTCAGTCACAGCAGTCGACAGCTCCACACCCTAAACCAAAACCTCCACGTATTCCATTTTATATTGATGTAACAGACTGTGGCCTGCAGCAACCATAGGCAGTCAAGTCTACAGCCACTGCACCTGAATTCCAATGAGGATCACAAACCAGAATCCTTACCCTAAATTCACATTCACACCCCCTGATAGCACAAAAATAAATCATCTACCTTTCAGAAACAGAGAACTGACAGGCAGCCCAGCATAACATGGCAAGTCACGTTCTAGCAGAACAGAAAGCAAGTCTGACTCTCAGGCCTGTGCTAAAAATACTGAAGTTGGAATTTCCCAGTCTGGATCCGCAGCCTGCTATGAATGAACTCCACCTGCTGCCGAGTCTTTTGTCAGAACCCGCTCCTTTTGGAAGCAGTCTGGTGCTCCTACAGGCAGTTATAGTTAGCCCTGTGAAACATCACGAGGAACAACAATCTGCACAAATTGGAGAGTCTCCATTCTCTCCCTGTGTGTCAACAGCCAAATTGGAAACAGCTTTGGTCTCCAAGGATGTAAGGACAACCTCTGATGGTCTTCTCATCAAGTGACAGCTCCTTTTGTGCAAGATCTATTTCTGATCTCTGCCTGACAGCAAATGGATCTCCAGGCGCTTCCAGGAAGTTCCAGACAAAGCTATTAGCAAAGGGCCAATATTGACCTAAGTGTCTCTGGGAGGGAGAGGTGAGTTGGCTCAGCCAAAAGTAAAGGACATTAGATCTGCTCAAACACAGCAACGCAGGAACAAGAACCAGAGAGAAATGGATCCTGGTTGAGTTTGGTGGAAGGCACAGACTGCAGTGAGTGTAAATGTTTTACATAAGCAACTAAGCAGTTAATTCCATCTCAGTACTGCCCTGGGCTGATTTCAGCCAATATCCCAGATGGAAAACAATAAAAGATATCAATAATTAGTCACCCGTGCACTAACCTTTTTAGTCCTCTATTTACCCTTATCATTTTATCCTCTACGTATCCTTACACGCATGAAGTAGCAAGTTAACCCTCCTCATGCATTTTGTGAGGGTTTTTATTTGCTGCTGCTTCTCTCAAAGTTTCTGGAAACTGCCAAAACAGCAACAAAAAATATTCATGAAAACCAAACAAGCAGTCACTGAACTGACTCCTCAGGGACAATTCCCCAGGGCCAAGGCCTCTGATCAAAATACCAACTCCCTCTACTCCTGCAGGAAGAGGGGCTCAGCCAAGCCAGCTATCTGAGGAACCAGACCCTTCCTGCTACATCAGCACGTAGCTATTCACTAGGTCAAAACACAGCACACGCTGCCATTTCACAAACATCTAACAAATCTAGTACAAAGGAGACCTCCATGAAACAGAGCAAGGAGTGCAAGGATGGCTACAGAAACAGCAGGAAGCCAGATACTATAGATTTTAAACCACGGCTCTGGTAAAGAGAATAAACAGAAGCTCAGGGTTTGAGACACTTCTAGTCCATTGGCTGATCAGTCAGGCAAACACTCATGGAAACAGCAGTAAGAGCATCACAGTGCTGGGAAGTATACCATACCCTACAATTTCGCTACAGCAGATGCCACTCCAAACCTGTGCTGCTCCCTCCAAGTACATCAGGTATATATATATATACACCATATAATTAGTATCAAGCCAAAAGTCAGTTTGCCTGCTTGTACAATGAAAGGGAAGACACGCTTTACCTACTCTTCTCCTTCCCTAGCAGCACACAGAGCTGCTGCGAAAGAAAGTCATGGGTCTCCTCCTGCAGAGTAGCTCTGTTCCTTTCTGGTATGCTTTCTAGAAACCTGAACCAGGCAATCTGTCCTCATGCTTTTCTGGAAAACAGAGGCAAAGAATGGCAATGACTCCAAGGAGAGCAGAGGAAAACCACTGCCATCATCTGTGTGCCAGTCCCTGGGCTACAGGACTCAGAGAAAAACTGCCAAGTGCAGAGGTGTGTGGCACCCAGCTACTACAAAGCAACTCTTAACATGCTCACATTAATAAGGGTAGAAAGGGCATTTTTGAAGCCCTGGGTGGATTGTATTTAGTTGAGATTTGCATAACTGTAAGCAGTTGGGTCTGACTTGAACTGAAAATTGCCATAAGCAGCACTGAGGTTACAGCACACACTAACCCAGGACTGGATAATTCTTTTGAGCAGCTTCTAGGCAGTAGCTTAGTGCCATAAGCAGTGGCAAATCAGAACAGCATGAACACAGCTGTGGTTTCCAAATCTTTGGGCAACAGCAACGCTCACCTGTGATCCAGAGCCCTCAGGTGGAAATGACAAGTGTGTAAGTTTGACCATTTCAGAGCACACCTTAAACCAGCTTTAGAGCACTCACCTCTGGGAGGGAATTTGGTAACTGCTGCTTCTAACTCATCTAGGGAAGGAAAACGTTACATCAGGATTTACACAGGAAAGAAGCACATGAGCACCCTGGGCAGTGTGCACTGTGAAGGATACCATTTCACAAGATGCAGAAAGGCGAGTTAACTGCTCACCACTGCCAAAAATGGAGAGGTTTTACTCCCTCTTCCAGACACGTGCTGCTGCCGCTTTACTTGTGTCAGCTTTGGCCCTCACAAGGCCCCTCTGTGAACCAGTTCAAGACAATACACACCCAGCTAAAAAACTTGCCGGCTTTCTTTTGGGTTAGAAAGGAGCACAGCAGTCAGGAAGGAGTGGGTATGTCCAAACAGCCAGTCGAGGGAGCAGGAAAGAGGTAAGGATGAGTGAAAGTAAAGCCACCCCCTCTCTCAGCAGCAGCAAGTCACTGTATTAAATCAGCTGCCAGCAGAACCCCACTTCTGCCAGCCCAGCATCTCACCTCTGCCCCACAGATAACCATGGTCAGTCGTAAGACTGCTAAAGATCACTATGATCCTACCCACCGACAGATGTACGAATGGTTTTGGACACAGGCAGAGACAAAATACTGTCAGAGCTTGCACATCCTAAGTTAATTATCTGCCTTTTAAAAAGTACCAGAAACAGGAAAGCATGTGGACCCTATAACCAATAAAGGGAAGGGAGGATTCACATGGTTATGCAAGACCAGACATGAAACTTCGGGGAAGAAAAAAAAATAGCATCTTTTAAACAGTGGAAATCCTATCCAAGCAGCATAAACAGATCTGAATATAGACCCATCCAGGCAAAGTGCCAGTTCCAGAATCCGAGACACACATAAAGATGATGAAATGAAGGACAGAAATATTAGTATAAATTCTGAGTTCATTAAAAGCATTAGAAGCACAAATTCTGCCCATGAGATGCAGAATGCTCCAGCTACCAGCAAAAGGAGGATTCCAGCCATAAAGAATGGGGAGACGGAAGAGACACTACAATCATATGGACAGTGCAATCAAAACCGTATCTCTACAGTCTAACTGAGCCATTCCTATACTGAAGGCTCTTAAACAGGAAATCAGAATGCAGACTTAAGACAGTTTAGTCCTTCAAGAGAGTAGTTTTTCATTAATTCCAGCAACTTCCCATTCAGTAAGTAAGAAGCACATCTCCCAAGAGAATAAATGCAAAGAACATTCCACAAATGCAAATTCAGCCTTAAACCCCAAGGTATCTCAAGTTTTAAAAGGCTGTGCCTGTAAGAAGAAGTGAAGTCCAAGCAAATCTCATCCAGATACCAGGGATGCCAAATGAAAGGTTAGTGTACATATATTAGCATAGGTTGAGATATAAATAAAGACAAGTTAAAAAAAGACGTGCTGGTTTGACCTGCCAACCACTCTGAGGCGGGTTGTTTCCCTCTTTTTAAAGAGGAGGTTTTGTGCAATGTGATACATGGTTTAACTGCCTGCTAAAAACCTAATTACCAAGAAAGTACTCTCGAAATGGTGGATTTTTATGAAGTCTTCATTTCTGCAAGGGTCCTCTGCACCAGAGAGTGGGAGCAGACTTGGAAGCAACACCGAAGTTTTTATAAGCCAAAAAGTATAAGTCATCACCAGCAACTGACTTTGCTCAAGGCGCTGCCAAAAGCACAATGTAAACTCACAGAGCAGGGCAGGGGAAATGACAATGAAATAGTCAACATTTTTCAGTCCTGTGGCTCTTAGGGCTACTTCTAACTATAACAGGCACAAAGCTTTACAAGAAAGCTTTCAATCTGATGAGCATTCTACTAAAAGATAACGCAAGTAATTACAGAGAGTGGGCAATGTCTCTGATAGACAACAGAGTACAAGGGGGCAAGTAGCACATGGTCAAACATCTGATTAAAGCAGCAGCCTTTTACTTTAAAAGCAGCTTCTGGGAGCAAAGAGAGGACAATGGTTCAGAAATTAATGCGGGAACTGGTCCCCAGTCCACTTAGGGAGAAGATGTGGGTGGTCATTTGATGGAGATCGCTCCTGGCTCTTCAGCTCAAGAGCTCTGCTTTGCTTTTTTGTCTTTTAAGCACTGGCAGAAGAATGTGGTTCAAGAGTTTCACAATGTCACCACAGAGGCCCACTGAAAGAAAGGAAACTGTTAAAGCCAGCCAGAAAACTAACATCTTTAGAACTGGGATAGATTGTAGCCAGTAAGAGCTGGAGAACATGGAAGTTTTATCTCTTCCTACTGTGAGAAGGTACATGACCTATCATTTCACCTATCAGCTGGCATCGGGACAGGAGTATTAGTCACAAGTCTCCTGCTTATTTCATCACCAGCAAGAGGAACAGTGAGGATTTCTTTTTACCAAAGCAGTACCACTAAAGCAATTAAACGCATGACAGCTTCTTCATCCCAGTGCCCTGCACAGAAGTTGTTGGTTTCCTACTAGACAAAGGAAAATTCTATCAACCAAAGGCTGGTTTACTCACAAGAGAACTCATGACAAGGGAAAACTGCAATTAAAAACCAAAGGCCAAAGAGAAAGTAGATTTCTGAGAGGTAAAGATGAGTAAGAGAAACCAACCTCCAGCACTGACCAAAAATGGAAATGCCAGCAATACCGAAATAGAAGCAGCATGAGAATAAACTTCCCCTTCATAGGTACACGAAATAAATCCTTCTTCAATTTACTTTCTCCAAGCAATTCAGCATGGTTGCTCCTCCAAATCCTGTCATAAAAGCCAACAATCATCAGAGATAACTGGAGACAATATTTTGCACTAGTCAAGATTCCCAGCCCCTACGTTTCTGCTTTGCTGAAAATTAAGTTGACTTCTTTGTCTCAACTCATCACGTTATTCCCTGCTACGCACTGAAGTAAGGCAGGGTGGAAAATTGATTCATTTTCCTGTCAGGTACCTAGATGGACACGTACCTACTCACATCACTACTGTCCTAGCACTGTTGGGTACTTCAAAATGCATCTGATCCCTTTCAGAACCATACCGGCATTCCCAACCCACAGAGGCACAGAGAGACCAGGCTCTTCCACTTACACACTAAATGTACAAGGACAACTTCCCACACACACACAGCAGTGTATCTGCCCCCTTGCTGAGAACAATATTCCATCCCTATCTCTGCCACAGCTCCAAGCCTGACTGCTTGGAGCAGCTGGAAAATAGACTAACTCCAACTCTCCCCCAAATAGAAAACAGAAAAATAGCCGTTTCTGCCAAGCAAGCACTGAATACACTGCATTCCATTGCATTAAAACAATTACTCAGAAGCCAGCCAAGAATTACATAAAGCTTCCTCGCTGCACCACCCCCAGCCCCTTCCCTTCAACTCTCCTCCCCAACAGCTTCCCAACTACAACAGCAGGATCACACCTGGGGGATACTGCTCCAGAGGAGAGGAAGTGGCACTGAACACCTCACACGGTGCCGGCCATTCCATTCCATGCTCAGCGTTTTTCAGACCTAAGCAATGTAATCAGGGGACTCCATCAGATCCAGACAGCCCCAAAGGTCTCTGAATTTCACACCACCATAAGTGCTGTACCGTGTGACCTGCTTCAAGTAGTTTTCTCCCTCACATTTGGTGGTAAAGTAGCATCCAACAAATGAATCAAGCAACAACAAACAAATCTTCACCAGCTCCTACAGAAAAATGAATGACAACCAAATAGATTTTATTCCTAGCTCGCATGGCCAAGGCTTTTAAGCATGATCCCAAGGCAAAAGGTGCTGGAGGCACAGGATTTAAGGAATTAAGAAGTAGGGAGCAGCGTGCCAGAGCAGCTGTGCTTGTGAGGCACTGCCCAAGGGAACTGCTCAAGACAGTCAAGTAGCAAATCTCAGATTAAGCACCAGCAGGAGAGATTGAAAACTACAAGCTTAGGGCTCTAAGAACCTGACTGACACATTCATCCCAAACTCCACAGCTCCCAGCCTGACTGACAGCACTGAGCTCCTCACATTTCACAGCAGAAATAAAAGGCAGCTTCTTCTGGCCAACGCAGCTCACCCACCCACAACACTGAGTTGGCCACTGATAAGAGATTTCATGACGTTGGTGAAATGGCATTTCATTCCCTCCCCCAGCGCTCCCGCGCTCTGCAGGGATCCTGTCTAACTGCTGGAGCTGCTTGCAGCCAGGCAGAATAGTTCCAGCTGTGCATCATGCTGCCTCACCAGACCTACACAGCCCAAGGAGAGTCTCCCTCATAAACCATAATGAACAAGACGGAGAGCTGCAAACCAGAAGTACAACTCGCAGGCATCTTACTCATGCGGGCCACCTCTGCCCAAAAGGGGTAATTTGCCACCAGCAACCAAAACCCTGAGTCCCAGTGCAGCTGCTGGTGAGGAATTGGGAGCAGCAGACACAACTGATGGTCAAACAAGATGAGCAGCAGAGAAGAGCAGCCAGGCCATCACCTTACTCATGGGGCGGCAGTAAGCTCAAGTGACTTGCAGTTAACCTCAGGCTCTTCTGTCTGACCCAGCTGAAATTAGTGTGTCCAGCCCAAAAGAAACCTCCTCAGAGAGAAACCTTGAGCTTGTTTAGAACCATGAAGGAGGACAGAACATGGGAGTATTAAGCCCCTAATCCATGGCAAATCATTTATGGCCCTCTTGCCAATGACCTTTTCTACCTCTGGCTTTAATTGTCCCTCTTCTGCTTTTAGAAAATTCCAGTCATTGAACCACTACAACCTTCCCAACAGCACAAAGTGAAATTCGCTGCTCACCTTGCTCTTCAGTGATAGAAATAAAGCAAGATGTTATCAAGCGTCTAGACAGACAGATTAATTCTGTCTGCCAGCTCCATTTTGTGACAAAACCATGGGATTGGTTTATTCCTGGAGACCCCATAGAGTCTGATTTACAGCTGACCCATTTAAAGCACAATTCCCCACGCAAAGTGTCATTCAGAAAGTTTATTCCCTGGAGTGCCATTTAGTTTTTTATGTTCTTCACATCATTTGCAGAATGTTAGAGGTTGAGACACATGCAATAAACAGTCAAAAGCTCAAGAACTCAAGCTACACTCCACTGTGTGCTGCCAGTCAGACGTACTTGAGCTCACCCAGCAAAGCCATCTATACCAAACTTGCACATAATAAGAACGCTGTGAGAAGTGGCATGCCTACCTCATCATCATTTAAATAACTTGAACTAAACTTGTTCACGTTGTACAGACAGTCCAGCACAGGGAAAAGGAGCCAAGCAATAACAATGCAGGCTGCCTCCCCCTGTGACTTGCCATAAGTTCTCTTGGATCCTCAGCTTACAGTTGGCTCAAACTGCTTCGATAAATGTCCCATGGAAATGCAGAATAAGTACTGTTTGCTACAAGAAAAAGCTGCATTGATTTGAGCAGCAAAAGAGCTTACCAGACTCCTAACCAGCACAAACACATAACCTCAGGGACTCAAGCTCCTGTAACTGAAACAGCAGCACTTGTTCCACAGCTCCGCAGTTGCCGTTTCCACTTTGCTTCATCAGGATTTAAAAACATACACAGAAGGGAAAGTGTGGATTTTAACACCAGTCAATCAAGGGAGACCGTCCCAGGCAGCTGGTTTCTGCTGCTCTGGGGCCCTTTGCAACGAGTATAAGCACAAATGGGAAAAATAGCTGAGTGATATGAGAAAGTCATCACCCACCTCCTATTTTTATGGTATATCTTTAGCACACTACATTCTTTGAATGACTTTGTGACGCTCTGTGGTAAAGACTAGAGTAGAACTACTGTGGGGAACTTGGAAGGGAAAGGAAATCTTTCCTCCCTGCTCACAGCTTGTCATAACAGAGGATGAAGAAAGGATGAGCAATCAGAAAGGCAGAGAAGGGACATTAAACAGGGCTAAGAAGGGAATAAAAGCTTATCAATCTTATTCAAACTTGCCATTGTAAGCTTTCCCAGCAAGGGGGACCAGAAAAGCTTGGAAGAGCTGCTATTCTGATATGTTCAGCTGGAAGCTATCTCAGAAACACACAGATCTCAGCAAATAGTAACCATGCTTTGCAGGTAATGAGCCATTATCCCTACTTTGCAGATGGAGAAACAATATGCCAACCGTTAGGAAAAGTTTTTGAGGCTGTGGATAAAATCAGGCTAAACCAATCTGAAAACGCAACTTCCACTTTCTCCGCAATCCATTTAACTTCAGCCCAAACTGGAAAGGAACTGTGCCACTCCTTGCACGGGATCTAGTTTTCTTGCCACAGGGCAAGACAGTTCAGCTTACTGATCCAACGGCAAACCATTTGTTTGGTTTGGGGGAAAGGGCTGGTTTTCCAAAGGGTCTGAAATTTGAACCAATTCACTCTGGAGCCCAGGTAAACAGCAAGCACACAAGAAACGGGGGAAGCTGGAAACACCCTTTTTGGCTCCTATCTGAAGCTGGATGAGATGTGAGGTGAGATTTTACAAACACTGAAACAAGAACAGGACCCAAAGGTCTCCTCAGTTCCCTCTGTGGTATTTTCAAATGTTACAGCTTAGCACTCATACCAACCTGTACTTCCAGGGCTTGTTATTAAACCTAAGTTAGTTAGGACAGGCTGAATCTCAGGCACAGCTACAGGTCAGCCAGAGAAGAGATTCAGAGGAGCCCTGAGAAGGACTTGGGGGTGTTGGTCAATGAGAAAATGAACATGAGCCGGCTGCAGTGTGTGCTCGCAGCCCAGAAACCAACCGTATCCTGGGCTGCATCAATCAAAAGGAGCGTGACCAGCAGATCGGGGAAGGTGATCCTGCCCCTCTACTCTGCTCTCCTGAGACCTCACTTGGAGTATTGTGTGCAGTTCTGGTGTCCTCAACATCAAAAGGACATGGAACTGTTGGAACAAGTGCAGAGGAGGGCCACAAGGATGATCAGGGGACTGGAGCACCTCCCGTATGAAGATAGGATGAGAAAGTTGGGGCTATTCAGCCTGGAGAAGAGAAGGCTGAGTGGAGACCTCAGAGCAGCCTTCCAGTATCTGAAGGGGGCCTATAAGGATGCTGGGGAGGGACTCTTCATTAGGGACTGTAGTGATAGGACAAGGGGTAACGGGTTCAAACTTAAACAGGGGAAGTTTAGATTGGATATGAGGAAGAAATTCTTTACGGTAAGGGTGGTGAGGCACTGGAATGGGTTGCCCAGGGAAGTTGTGAATGCTCCATTGCTGGCGATGTTCAAGGCCAGGTTGGACAGAGCCTTGGGTGACATGGTTTAGTGTGAGGTGTCCCTGCCCATGGCAGGGGGTTGGAACTGGATGATCTTAAGGTCCTTTCCAACCCAAACTATTCTATGATTCTAAGTGAGCAAGAAACTCATTCCCAAGCCCTATCTTGTTATCACAGCCCAGAGAAGCTTCCCACAGACAGTATCTCACTTTCAGCAGCTGGAGTAGAACAGCATCTTCATTAACAGCTTCCGCCTCAGACAAAAAGGGACACACAAGATCAGTACACAAAGGGCGGGAGGCGCAGTCTGAGCAGAGCAGGAAACTGGGATCAGAGATCCTATTCACTCACACTGATTTTCCACTAGCACAGCCCAGCTGAATTCAGAATCTGTTCTGGCTATCTCTAAAGCTGCAGCTAGATCCTGGTTACCACAACCCACACGTTAGTCTGATTCAAACAGATTTGGTTTGTGGCCATGGACAGGCTTTCTCCCCACTCTACTTGCACAGATCTACGGAATTTGTATACATCTGGCTCAGCAGTAGATCAGGAAAACAACTCTGAGCTAACCAGAAGTGCACTATTACTGCTTGCCCTGCTGCCAGAGTTCAGAATTTTAGCCATCATTCCTGCAGTTTCACAACCTGCTCCATATAACAAATCCACTTCAAGGGGAAAGAGGTGAGGGAAGATAGGGTCTGGGGAAACTGAAGTATCGTGATTCCCTGGGAAAGAACAGGTAGAGAGAAAGAGTTAAAGATGATGTACGAGAGGTTACCTATTTCTCTCTCTAGTGGTAGAGATGGTGTTGGAGGATCAATTTTAACCAGGAGGGCAGCTGAACACTTGGGATAAGTTGACCTCTCCCAGCAAGGGACAAAGAAGCTAAAGACAGCACAGAGTCCAGCCTTTCCATGGAAATAGAGCAACAAGAAAAGCAGCCTCTCTCTGCATCACACACTGCTCCAGGCAGAGGACTCCCTGTCTGAGCTCCCCTGGACAATGAAGTCCCTGTTTTATGAGGGGTCACAACAGCGAAGAAGCTGAAACAAGTCAGAACCCCATTGTGCAGAGTATTTGGTCCGTTTATAGTCTTCTCGCCCAGCAGCAGGAATGACTCAGAAACCTGAGCCAGTAGAAAGCCAAGGGACCAGATTACTCTTACCAAGTGTTTCCCCCCAGTCCCAGTTCCTGGGCGTAGCTGACCATGAGCAATTTCACATTAAACTTTCAGACAAACAAGACCAAAACCCACTGCACAGGAAGAAGTGAAGGAACCAAGTCAGAAAGAGGCAAGCATCCTCCTCACAAGGACAGACAGCAGAGCCCTGAAGAGCACAGCAGTCTTCCAAATGTTAGGAGAGATGACAGATGGAAACACGCGCACCCCCCTCCACAGTGCCATGAAAAATCAGCGCAAGATTGCTCCCTTTAAACCTTGAGAGGATTAAACCCTGAAGAGAAGGTGGGTTAGAGCTCTAAACCAGAGGGAAACAACTTCTAAAGTAAAATCTCTTGTGCTACTGAACCTTTGCACCCAGAATATTGACGCCACATTGCTAAACAAACCTCCTGCAGCAGACAAAGTCCTTCTAGAAGTGAGCAAGCACATCTAAAATCAGCAGCTCACAGTCCAGTTCCCATGCACAGCCAAAACACTGCCATAAATACGTTCTCATTAAACAGAAATAACTTCTTTGTAAAGCATCTTTTCCAAGCTCTAGTGAATGTTGGTTTGTGTTTGATTGCAAAATCCTGTTGGAAAAAAAAAATCTGAAGCCTTTTAAATAAACAAATTATCTATATTAAAAAACCAAGCAGTAGAGAAGTGAGAATTTCAAAGCCATCAAAAGAAAGCTCCTAGAGACAACAGCATTTCTGTTTGGTGGGTTTGCAAACAACCCCTTTCAGAAAAACGCTGTAAAAACACATCCGAAGTCAAAAATCAAAGAGTATCCAACTAAAGGAAGTGTAAAGTTTCCTTTCTCCTACTCCTCTTCCCATAAAATACATGAACCACTACATGAACTGGGCATCTTCCACCTCAACCAGCAGATGCTAATGGGTCTGGTCACACATACTGCTTAGGCAGCACCACAGAATCAAGAATAAGTCAACATTTAATTCAGTATCTCAAATTGTCTGAAGCAAACACGTGCTGTTGGTCACTCGTGTGCTGGAATCACAGCATGTAACAACACACTGAAAGGGGGGACACCCCGAGTTAGGATTTTCAGTCCTTAGAGCAAAGTTTTACTCTCTGTGCCAATTTACAACAGGCCAGCAAACTCACTGAGCAAAGCTTCCTGTCAAACTCCAGCACATCCGCACAACACACTTCCTTAGGGGTTGGAGGAAGACAATCTGGACAAGCCTGGTCAGCTGCTCAACTCACCATCTCCTCCCCCCTTTCCACAATGCGCTATTCTGGTTCACACATTGCCCCAGCACTGCGTGTCCTGAGCCACAGAGGCTCCCCCAGCTCAAAGGGGGAGCTCTGCCTGCAGAGCTCTTCAACAGTTTCCTGTGTGGTGTAACACCCCTTCTTCAACACTGAGGGGAAAGAAAAGGAACAAAGGGGTATTTTTCAACTCCAAAGGAATCCCCAAAGCAACACAAATCCATTTGCACATATATTTCATAACCTCTCCAGCTCAAGCAGAGTGAAATTGAGATAGTTCTGCACCTCCATTTCAGAGTGCACAAGCACACTGATCAGCTGCATCAAAAAGGAGGAGACTGCTGATAAACGGAGGGAGAACAGACACACCAGCAGGCAATGTGAGGTGTTCCCTCATGCCCAGCAAGGTCCATCAATCACGAGTCATTTCTGCGCCACACAGATTCAGAAGCACCATGGGGAAACATCCAACCTGATTTTACTTGACACCAACCCTGAACCTGCAAGGCCTATTAGCTCAGGCCCAACACTAAACCACTTCTGGGGCAAAACTGGCCCTGGAAGCAGCACAGCTATGTCCACATGGCATTGTGCCTGAACCAACAAGTCCTGCCCGACCAGCCTGGCTCTGGACACAGCCAGCGCAGATGTCTGTATCCATGGCACAGTTAATCCACAACTCGGATAATCCACCCATAGATAATGAGGAAAGAAAAACAAACTCTCACTTCGGTTTGACTTATTTCAGGGGAGCTGTATTAGCACAGCATTGTTCTCCTGCGTATGCATCCCATGGTGAATGGCTTTAGAAAAAGAAGTGAGCAATTTGGGGGCTAACAATGATTTGTAGAGGGAAAACAGCCAGTGTGCCTCCATGGATTCTGTAAACCAAAGAAAAGCTTAGAGAGCCAGGGTCCCACTCCTTTATTTTCGCTTACTATTAGATAATCAGATCTTGACTAGAAGTCTGAAAGACTGCACAAAGATTGAGAAAGACATGGTGTAATTGAGACTCAATTAAATCAGGTTGCTGAGACAAAATGTGAGATCACAACTCCAACATTTAGTGGTGTCAATACATTCAACACTCCAGAAGAATAAAAAACACAAATGTAGGTCTTTTTCGTAATTTCTTTGCAGCTCACCTCTAAGCTTCCTACAGAGGAAAGGAAAAATGTGTTGAAACTGTGGTAGCCTGACTGAACAACTGGAAAGTCGGATGCAGCAATCACAGTGGGCACAGTACAAATCCCATGGTTGTTAAAGATGAGACACTAAGCTTGCCCTACACAATGCTGTCTGTATGCTCACCTTGAAGGGCCACTCAGCAAGTCAATACACAGGCAGGGGGAATCCTGTTCTGACAAGAACACATTCCTGAACAGGCTAGAAACTTGCACCCAATCTCCCAGAGATAACCAGGGATATGAGAAACAGTAAACAGAACTGCCTCCACTTAAAGAACCAACAGCTGTGAGAAGCTGCAGTAGAAGTTCATCCTGTTTGCACCACCAGCTACTTCACCCGGGTGGGCAAAGGGTGAGGTTTGGCTCCCTAAGAACGGTGCACCTCTCAGCAGGAAGCCGTGTAGTTGATGGACTCCTTGCCCTGCAAGTTTTATTATTAGCCCAACTCAGAGTCTGTTTTCTGAAGGTGTGACCACCAACTTCATGCCAGCGCCCCAATGAGTTTCCAGTTCCAACAAGAAAACTGCAGTTTTCCTGGAGCGTATCTTAACAGAACGCCTGGTTTTTATTAAAGGTAGGATGGAAGTAACGGATCATGGCCCCTCCCCAGTGTCGGATTTAATCAGTTTCATAAGCGGAACACAGTCACCCTAATGTCTCCCAGAGCACAAGGGGTTTTGGCAGATCCACCCCTTTTCCGGCTTGGTACCAAAGGAACTCAAACTCTCTAGATCTTTCCAGTGAGCCCAGTTGCCTGACACTTCCCTGCTACACGGCTGTGGCAGGCTTCAGCACACCTGGGCGAAGCAAAGAGGGGAGGAGGACGAGCTCTGAGCCAGGCAGCTCGCCGGGCAGGGGCTGGGCGCTGCTCGCCCCGAGGGCTCCCTGGGACCGCTCCGTACCCACGCGACGTTACCGGTCTCACCCAGGCACAGGCTGCGGCAGCAGCAGGGTTAGGAGGCGACCCCGCTGAAACCCGGCCACGCTCCACGCTGCCCCCGCGCTCCGGGACCGAAGGGCGCGCGGCACGGCCGGGACAAACATCGACGGCTCGGACCGCGGGCTGGGGCGGTGGCCCCGGGGCAGCCCGGCCGAGGGCCCTGGGGACGGGCGGCGGCGCGGCCACCGGGGAGGCCCTGCGCGGTCGGCGGGGAGCGACACGTCCCCGGGCGCCGGCAGGCCCGGCCCGAGCCGCAGGGCGCGGAGCGGGCGGCGGCGCTGAGGGGCGCAGCGTGGCCGGGAGGCCGCGGGGTCTGCCCGGGGCGCTGCCCCCCACCCCGCCGCGGGCAGAACGGAGCTCACCCAAGTCGTCCATGGCGCCGCCGGTCCGGTCCGGGTCCGGGTCCCACTGCCGCCGCCTCAGCGCCTCGCAACTTTGCCGGACCGCCCCCGCGCGCGCCCGCGGCCCGAGCTCGCTCCCGCCGCGCCGCGTCGCGCCCGCCCTGCGCTGCCCCCTGCCGGCGGCAGCGGGACGCGCCAGCCCGGCCCACGGGCGGGGGGACGCGGATCTGCGGTCCCGGGCGGGGCCGGCCGCGCTGCCGAGCGCCATTGCGCGGCCCCGGGGGTGGGAGAGTGCCTGGGGACAGGCCGGGGCCGCCCCGGGCTTGTCCGCAGCTCTCTGCGCTCTCCCCGGCCCCGCGGCAAAGCCTGCACTGCCGCCGGCAGCCTGCCTGCCCCCGAGGCTGCCGGGGCCCGGCCGGGAACGCTATCGTCTTAGTTGGAGGAGCAGGACCCTCCACAGGGAACGTCCGCCCGAGGGCAGCGATGCGTTCGTGCCCGTGTCAGCGAAGTGTGGCTGTCCCGGAGGAGCCCTGCGCCCCAACAGATCGATATTTCCAAGCCCCACATGGTTTACACAATCCACAGGGAAGCTTGGGCAGGTGAAACCCTTCCTGATGAGTTTTCCATGAGCTGTCACCACCATAAGGGAAAGCCACCAACTACTTCTCCTTTGCTGTGTTTAAAAACCGTGCCAGCCCTCCTGGATTTAGCATGTGATAGCGTATCTCGAACCACCACTTCCCACTGGCTTTCCCTTTCCAACCACTACCAAAACCCACTCCGAGGCAGCAAAGGCCTCAGCTTTGCCCAAACCATAGAGCAGCTCCACCCTCACCAGAGCCGGTGTTTACCATCGTGCTCCAGCCAAGTTGACAAGGCAGGAAAAACAGTTGCTCAGCCCAAATGTTCAATTCCTAATCTGATGAGAGATACGCAGCAAACTATCAGTGTGGGAACAGCCACGGACACAGGAAACATGACTCTTGTGGCACTTTTCCTTACAAAATGACTACTGAGTCAGAGAATGCTCTCAGAGCTGGAAAGCACATGTCCTCTTGTCGGGCTGAGATTACAGGATCGCGTTCCCATAAAGGCAGAGAACATGAGGTCAGGCGCTTGCAACCTCTGATGCTTCAGTTTTCACTCTCTAGGCACAAACACACCCAGTTCCCCAGCTAGCACAATGCGACAGACATGGTTATTTCCTGTGTTAACATGTGCTATAATGAGAACTATCACTAGGGGAGCATGGAAATATCCCCTCCCAAGTCCCAGCCAAGTTGTGGATAACCAACAGCCTCCAGGAAATTCATTCCAAGTTTTACTCTAAATCCAGGACTTCTCAGAAAATGACGTCCTTACCTAGCTCTAAGTACAAGACCGCTATAAGCAAAGGCTTTCACCATCAAGGCCAAAGGATCTCTCCCAACACCCCCCATGCTGGTCCCTGAGCAAAGTTTGAAGTAGTATTTTAAGGGGCTGTTCTGTTCTCTCTGACCCTCTCACGGGGTGTACAAGGCTGTGTAGTCAGGGTGTGTCCAGAGGATGCACTTCACTATCAGCACTGATACTCCTAGTAATGAAGTACAAACGGGGGGACAAATCCTATAGGAGCAAGTAGCGATAGGATGAGGGGAATGGCTTTAAACTGGAAGAGGGGAGATTTAAATTAGACATTAATCTCATCACAGGAAGCTCTTCCCTGTGAGGGTGCTGAGGCACTGGCACAGGGTGCCCAGAGAAGCTGTGGCTGCCCCATCCCTGGCAGTGTTCAAGGCCAGGTTGGACACAGGGGCTTGAAGCACCCTGCTCCAGTGGAAGGTGTCCCTGCCCATGGCAGGGGGGTGGAAATGGATGAGCTTTAAGGTCCCTTCCAATCCAAACCGGTTAGTGACTCTATGAAATGCAGTCTATGAGGTTTAACTGTCACCTCTGTTGGGTTTACTACCCCAGCACAGCTGAACATGACAAATAAACATGATGAAGAAGGAACACTAATGTTCATTACTACATTTCCTACTCTGCCCAGTGTAAAACAGCTGCCTGGCTATGGGTCTTACCAGCAGCAGGGCAGGAGCATCTGAATAGCGCACACATCCAGATCGCTTCAGAGGCGACCTGCCAGCAGCACCAGCTCGACCTCACTCCTACAGAGTGACTGAGGGCAGCTGCTTCCAGCTCCAGCAGAGCTTCAGCCCAAGGAGCTGGTCATCAGCCTCCTTTCACAGGGTCTGCTTAGGTATTATAAAGACAACAGCTGCAAATTATAAATGGATGTGGTTTATGTATGTAATAGGATTTTACACCGAACCACAGCTGCTTGTTCCAGAGGTCTGCGATCTCTTTAACAATAAGGAGCCTTTTTTTTTCCCCAGCAAGTGATACCAATGGATATACATCAACAAATCCCCGCAACATGCAGCCTGTGGTACTGTGCACTGAAAGCTGACCCTCAACAGCTTTTGGAGCACTTCTGGAGCCAGTCAAGCACCATTCAGACTTTCACTCCCGCTGACTTGCTCCAGAAACTCCTCCCATTGCTGCCCAAAGTACCTTCCAAGAGGAAGGATCCTCAAAGGATCCTCCTCAGCAAGAGCTTCACGGGCAGCACTTCTCCAAGCACCCCAGTCCCATGTTCACAGCCCGATTCCTCCTTCAGGGAGAAAAAGGCCAGAACGAACGGATCATTTGGTGCATAACGCGGCCTTCATTTATTAAACCGCGATTTGAGAGGAGCGCGGCCTGAAAGGACCAGAGAGAACAAAAGCCTTTCGGGGTCCACATAACACGCCCCGATAATGGTCCGAAGACGCAGGGACCCCCACTTGGCAGCGTTAAGGAATGTGAACAGCCCTCAGCCCGCGGGCCCTCTTTTCTTCATCTGTTCTTAACCGCACTGTTCAGTCTCCGTAGAGACTGTCAAAAATTGCCAATGCCGACTGTATTTCAAGTCGTCATGGCGGGGTATTGGGAAAAGTTTTCAATTAGCAATAATCGCGCCTCGGATTAACCTCATTGGCTACGATACTGCCACTGCGCAAAGCTGACTCGATCTTCCCGCCGCCGCCACGCCTCGCCCCGGGGCCGCCTCCGAGCTCGGGGCGAGGGCCGCCGGCACCCAGCGCGCCCTCCGCGCGTCTCTCGGGCATCTCGCAGCACCGTCTCTGCTCGCCGCTGAGTTCCGCGCCGCCGGCGGTAGCGGAGAACCCCGTTTTCCCCAGGCCCCGTGGCGCGCGGTGGGGCGGCCGCGAAGCCTGATGGGAAGGATATGCAAAGTATGTGTCACGTCAGAGGGGCAACTTCCCGCGGTTCGGGGGGATGCTCGTTGCGGCGCGACCGCGGGGTACCCCGGACTGCGGCCCCGGGCACCCCCTGCCCAAGCTGTTCCCCTGGACATCACCGGCCCTGCCCGAGCCGTTCCCCCTGGCATCCCTGCCCTGCCCGAACCGTTCCTCAGGTATCCCCTGCCCTGCCCGAGCCCTTCCTCCGGCATGCCCGGCCAGACTAGAATTGTTTCCCGGGTATCCCCTGCCCTAGCCGTTTCCCCTGGCAACCCCTGCCCGGCCTAAGCCGTCAACCGGCATCTGCGGTCCAGCCTGAACTATTCTCGCGGCATTCCCTGCCCAGCCTTGGCTGTCCCTGGGAATCCCTCCGTAAACCACATTCTTGCCGGTATCTGCCATTAACCACGTGCATCAGCCTCCGGGGAGGCCCTCAAAAATTGCCAATGCCGACTGTATTTCAAGTCGTCATGGCGGGGTATTGGGAAAAGTTTTCAACTAGCAATAATCGCGCCTCGGATTAACCTCATTGGCTACCATACTGCCACTGCGCAAAGCTATCGAATAGGCCCGCCCTCCCGGGCCCCGCCGCCGCCGCCCCGCCGCCGTGGTCAGAGCGTGCCGCAGCCGCCCCGCCAGCCCCGTGCCAATACGCGTCCCCCAACCTCAGCGCGCGCTCCCGGTGCCGCCGCCGGCTGGGGCTCCACCGGGGGGGGCCCCATGGCCGCTGCACAGGGCACGCAGGGGGTGCTGGGAGGGTACCATGGTAATGAGCGCTAAGGAAGGGGCCCAGCCCGCCGGGAGTGGTCAAATCACAGCGCTCCACCCCGCCCCAGCCCCGGGGAGGTGGGTCTCGGGGTTCCGGCGCTGTCCCGGTGTCAGCGCCCTACGCTTTGGAAGCACGTTTAAACCCCTAAAACAGACACTCACGGGACTGCCGGCGAGGGCCGTGCCGCGGGGCCGACGCTGGGCAAGCAGGATGCAAGGTTACACATTGCTGGTGGCAGGCTGCAGGTCCTCTGGGGTTTAACTGTAAGAGGAAAGAAAAATGGATTAAATATCCCTGCAGTGATTTGGACTGGCAAGAGCCGTTTGGGGAGAGTGTTGGAAAAGGAGTCGGGTTATCAGCAAGAGCACGTTGTGTGTGAGCAGGTGAGGATCGTGAGGATCCTGACCTAGCTGCCACCTTGCCGTAGTCTGGACTCCCTCCTGTTTAGCTCTTCAGAAGAATAAGACTCCTTCGGGAAGAAAAAGACCCCAAATCCCTTCTTGCCAAGCAATTGGTGCAGTTTATAGTGCAATTATTGAAACCCTGCAGTTAAAAACCATCCGTGTGGTGTTGGTGCTGGCCTGGACCAACAATGCGTATACAGCACCATCAAGCACGCATGCACAAGGACACAGTGAAGCCGCCCCAAGCAGCTGCCCCTGTGCACTTAGGAAGGAACTGGGCCAGCTGGAAAACACTGGAAGAAATACCACCACCACCACCCACTAAAGAGGCACAGAGGGGCAGGAGCAATCAGTAGTGGTTCTGCAAAGGTGGGTTGCACTGATCCAGCAGCTCGTTCCTGGGGAGAGGAGCTACCTCCACCCCACACTCCCAGTTCCCCTTCCGCCCACTGTCACATTTCATGGGATTGTCTCACCCAGCCAGTAGCTGCCCACCTCAAGCAGAGCAGCGATGGGTGATAGACTGAGCCTGGGAAGGAGATCCTGAGCTGCACAGCCAGCACAAGCCCTTTGGGGGCAAAGAATTGAATCCCAAAGTGGCTCAGGGTGCCTGACTGTGCCCTGAGACAGGTCCAGCCAAACCAGAGGAGCAACTGCCCTGCCATTTTTCACCCGTGCCTCCTCTGAAAGCTGAGCAGAAGTCGCTTGCTCCACACTGACCTCTCAGGTTTTGTCTGGCCACACTAACTGCAGGACCAGATTTGAATACTTGTCCATCTTTGCTGCCATGGGCCCTTTCCACATCTGTCTCCCAAATGTTCTTCCTGTCCTCCTAAATGTGCTTAACTATGACTATTGAACTGCCAGACAGTTCCATCTCTCATGAGGCCAAGTGTAGGTTCCAAAGGAGGGTACCAGAACAGGCCAAATGTACCAGCCCAGTAACTCACAGAGCCTCCAACAACTGACATCTCAGGGAATTCCTGCACAGTGGGAGATGCCCTTAACAGCTCTCGGTGGATTTTTCTTCCATTATTGGTTTAGTCTCATTTTAGACCTGGAAGTGTCAGTGAAAAGGAAATGCATTTTTTACAAGGGCAAAAATCTGCAGTGCATTTTATCAAAGCTATTACTCCCATTTGTAACAAATCAAATCCGATCTCATCCTTGTGTCTCCTTGGGGGCAGCTATGAGGCTCCTGGCTTCCTCCCAGCTTGACTATCAGGTGTCAGGAACTCGGGTTTTTTCCTTATTTGAAGCATGGGAATTGTAGTCTTTGGGCTTGGGGCTTAACTTCTTTGTGAACTACATTTCCCAGAGCTCTCTGCTTCCGGCGGAGCCGCGCTTTTCCTGTGCGGCGGCGTCAGGAAGGTAAGATTTGGGGCATTATTCCCCTATCTCTCCATTCATTCCATTGCACGTGCTCGAGTCAGGCCCACCCCTTACAGCACAAGAAACTGGGATGATGTGGGGTTCTGGCCTGGAACCATTGCTAGGAACATGTTTATCTCCTGCCCGGCTCTTGTCTGATCTCTGCCTGTGGAGCACCTTGGATGCCAGCCTCAGATCTCAATAGGTGCGTTGGAAGAGTTTCTCGTTATAGAGAGCAGTTGTTATTTTGAAATCTGAACAGTTTCATTGTAAAAGCAGCTTTGCATTTCACAGGAAGCACTGTGTTTTCTCTCCTATGCTGCCCTGCTTCCTCACTTCACAGCAGCTCTCAAATTCGTCTGGTTTTTATCTCTTGTGGGTAGACCCGTGTTTTGTCTCCGTTTCACTCCCTTCAGAACATTTCCTTCTGAGAGATCTTTTGATGAAAAGGGGCAGGAATTGGGAGTTTTCAACAGTTAAAGCAATTTAAGTACTGTCAAACTGCCTCAATAGTCTTTGGAGAGCATCATGACAGAAGGTATTCTCAAAGCAAATTAAAGAGTTTGGGGGAGACTTTGTCCCTTCTAATTAACTCAGATAGAAAATTAAACCCCTTCAGAGCCTACCACAACTCTTGCTAAACACTGAAACAAGGCAAAAATAATTGTGAACAGAATCCACTGCTTAGATTGAAAAAGTAATTCAGACTATGGAGGAAGTCGAATCTTCCCTGTAATTCAACTGATGATGACACAAAGCTTTGAGGAGATTAATGGAGGCAAACCTGCTCTTTGCCGCTAGCATCAATTTAGTATCATGATACAGCTGAACACCCAAACTTTAAATGTATTTAAATATTGCTCCATTTTTTGACAGAACTGGTACTTGAGGGGAACTGGGGACTTGAGGCAAAGCCATTTAGACACAGGAGGAGTCTAAAAACCATCCAGGCACTGACGCACACTTCATCAAAAGTACTTTGGTGCAGCCTTTTAGACAAGGAAGCTCACCACTTGAATCCCTCCAGCTTCCCAGAGCTGCCCCAGACTTCACAGGCACTGCAGGTTTCCTGTAGGCAGCACCTATGGAACTGCCCAAGAGCTTTGATAGCTGACAAGCTGCACAGAGCCCTCTTTCAAACCACTGCCTGTGACACCTGAAGGGGATCTGAAGCTGGCTGAGGGCTCCCAGTGAGATCCAGTGCCTTAGGTGTCCTCCCAGTAATCTGTGATGAGGAGGGCAGGAGTAGCATGAATCTGCACCCAGTCATCCCCCATGACCAAGCTAGCTTTAAGCACCAGACTATCAGGCGCCTAAATAGCTCTTTAGAGATCACCCCCTTTTATCAGTAATTAAACTCCTTCCTCCCTCTTCCAAATCTCATACAAGCCCCCCTGCTAAGGGAGATGGTGGGAGGGAAAAATCCCAGGCAGTCAATTCTCAGTACTGTTTCTTTCCAGACATTTTGTACTTTGTATGCAAAACCATAGAGAGGCCCAGAAAAATAGTTTTAAAGGAGTGAAAGGGAGAAAGAAGAACTGCAGACTGCTAGAAAGACCAAACAAAATAAAGCTCCAGACCAATCCACTCCTGTCACAACAGGTCTTGCACACAATTCCAGGCTACTTGTCAGCAAAGCCATCCTGCCTGTCCCCAAAAGGGCACACTGTTCCTCCCTTAAAGCAGGATATACCTCCCTTTTCTACCTGCCAGGCACATTTGGGTGATGCTCCTTTCTCAGCAAAGCCCTGGTTTCTGCTGGAGAAGCAAAGCAGTTTCCTCACCTTCCACTGACTCTGGGGAGGTGGCACCCACAAAGTGGGAGGTACCAGAGGCATTTAGGCAGTGTCCTAATCATCCGCAGCTCCACTTCAAGGATTGTTCTGCACCAGGAGTAACTCCAGTCAAGGTCTTTGTCCTGAAAAGCAATGTTTCAAGGTTGTTTTTCTCTTCCTTCCCACAACACGTGCCAAGGACTAAACTGGAACAGGTGGAATCTTAAAGAAAGCAGAGCAAGGGTCTTCTGGGGAGAAACCAGCCAGAGAGTGCCTCTGGGGTTGGGTGCTTGGCCTTCCTGCCATTTCTTCTCTGCCCTGTTGCACATACCTAGGAAAGACTTTGCATGCTCAGGGCTTTCTGGGCTCTTCAGAAGTCCTCTTAGGCAGCTGTTCTTCACACCAGGATGCAAGAGTGGGAATCCTGCAAGTCAGGGGCGCTGACTTTGCCCTTGTACCTTGAGTAGTCCTTAGTGTCGCCCCCAGTCAAAGGGACATGCAAACCCTGTCCTCAGAGGGTGGGCTTTTAATTATTTAACATTTCTAAAATAAGTTGTGTTTTTTTATCAAGAAAAGAAAAAACAAAGACTACTTAACATAGTTTTCCAGAAAATCCCATGAAAATGGAATTAAGGACATGCGCTTTGCTTTCTTTTACCTGTTTATCTGTTCTTGACTTCTAGGTGAACATGTTCTCTGCTAGGATGTTGTCTGGAGTACACAGAACAATCAGCTTCCACAATTTCAGATCCTATTCTGCATCCAGAACCTCTCCAAACTTGGCTTTCGTGCCAACCTGTCTTCCCCCAGATCCTATAGAAGTAGAGAAGCTGCAGCACTTTGTTTCTGCCTCCAAGAGGCTGTTTGTAATAACTGGAGCTGGGATCTCAACTGAATCAGGGATCCCAGATTACCGCTCTGAAGGCATTGGGCTCTACGCCAGGACAGACAGAAGGCCCATGCAGCATGCTGAGTTCATCCGGAGTGCCAGTGCCCGGCAGCGGTACTGGGCAAGGAACTTTGTGGGCTGGCCCCAGTTCTCCTCCTACCAGCCAAACACAGCACACTTGGTCCTAAGAGACTGGGAGAAGCTGGGGAAGCTGCACTGGCTGGTGACCCAGAATGTGGATGCCCTTCACACCAAGGCTGGGAGCCAGCGCCTGACAGAGCTGCACGGCTGCACACACAGGTAATGTCTGGTGGTAGATGATGAGTGATCCTCCAGTCTCTTTGTGTTAGCTGCTGAGAAAGGAGGCACAATGTCAATGCTGTGTTCTTGAACATGACAAGCTCAAAGGTGGTGTTTGGCTGGGGTGGAGAAAAAGATCACAAAACAGTGCTGTTCTCAGCACAGTGTTTAAGAAACATGACCACTACTCTGTCTTGTTAGAGTATTATTTGGATCATTTCCCCTGAAGCCTGAATCAGTCAGAAACTCCCCTGTCTGTGCTACAATAAATGTCTCTTAGTGAAGAGAACAAGGGGATCCTGAGGACACAAGAATTATCCAGGGCTAAGCAGCATGATAGTGCTGGAAATGCACAGGATGAGTGGACTGGAGAAGGGCCACCACAGCCTGGCAGTGATCACACAGTTTCCAGATGCAAAAGCATGTCCTGAACTGGAAGAGAGGATGCAAGTAGGGTTCAAAGTGCTTCCTTTAGAGCATTCCTACAGAGCAACAATGGGAGGTAGGAAGACAGCTGCTTGACCTGAACTATTTGGTAAATAAATGTGGATAATGACAATAGACTTTCCAGGCCTTCTAAGGGGAAAATTACAGACTCCAGCTCTTCAGCTCATGTGCAACTCTCCATTAAGACTTTCCTCTGAATTTCAGGGTTTTCTGTCTGGCCTGCGGAGACCAAATCTTGCGCTCTGAGCTTCAGGAGCAATTTAAAGCTCTGAATCCTACCTGGAAAGCTGAAGCATTCGGAGTGGCTCCAGATGGAGATGTCTTTCTGACAGACGAGCAAGTGTGTAATTTCCAAGTCCCAGCCTGCTGTAAGTGTGGTGGAATCCTGAAGCCCGACGTGACATTCTTTGGAGACACAGTTTGCCCGGAGAAAGTGAATTTTGTGCACCAGCGCCTGGCAGAATCAGACTCCATGCTGGTGGCAGGATCCTCTATGCAGGTAAGTCGATTTTCCTCCCACACTGCATTTCCTGATTCTGTGGTACTCTGCCTGCAGCAATCCTTGGTCTCACAGTTTAGGACTAGTGCTTGTGGATCCGAACAGCCTCTCCAGAGCTTCTTTGTATTTTATGTTTACTCTGGTTGGGATCTGGCTTCACAGTTGGCCTGTTTGGGCATCCCTGTCACTCTGTTGCCAGTCTACTTCCTGCTGCTAGAAATAACTCCATTCAGACCTCTCTCTGGTGCCTCATCCCTCAGGACATTGTAGGTTCACAGTTGTCCCTAAAGCCAACATGCCTGATACAATTCAGTCCTGCAGGGATCACCACCTCACATCTTTGTGCTTAGTTTTTTTAGCCTTTGGCAGCATTCTGGGCCTCATGGCACACTGTGTGAACTACCAGATTTCGCATCCTCTAATTCCTAATTAAATGCTCAATAAGAGAGCAAAAATATCTCTGCTTTCTTCTCGGGATTGCCAGGATTGTCCTTAGTATCACAATGTGTTTTTTCCATTAGCCTCTTATCTATAAGGTAAGGTAGTTTAGAAACCCCTGTTGCTTAACCTGTGGAAGCTTTTGGAATAGAGTTTGTCTAAGAGTGTTTTCTTTCCAGGAACAAGTTCTGCTACATTAAAAAAAGTACTCTTAACACCTCCCAGAACAAGGTAAAACCAAGGCTGCCTGATCGTGCTTCTCTTGGCTTCAGGGTACTGGAGGCAAATTCCTTGAACTTGCACTTTTTAAGCTTATAATCCTTTGTACAGGAATGATTGAAATGCCTTAGGTTTATTCTCGTCCTACCTAAGCTGAGCCATGTGAGAACCATCAAAGTAGGAGCATTTAAGTACCAGTGATAACTAATAAAAACTGCTGCAGAGATTTACTGAAAGACAAGGACATTTCCCATCAATGTACTGTGAAGTTTCAGTTTCTATGAAACTGCAAATCCTTCACTGACAGAGGTTAAGAGCTTTTCTTTTCTGTGCGCTTCTGGATGACTTCCTATCTGAACTCAGTGCAATTGCCTAACACGGCATGTAGACACGGCCCCTTTTCCCACTGCCAACAGCAACTGGTTTTACTTTCCTTACTCCTTTCTGTAGCAATTCTGTTGCCTAAGATGCTGGAAATTTTGTCTTCTGGTATTCCTGCAGGTATACTCTGGTTACAGGTTTGCTCTCGCTGCCCGGGACAGGCAGCTGCCGATTGCAATCCTTAACATTGGCCCCACAAGGTTAGATCACTTTGCATCCTTAAAACTGAATGCCCGCTGTGGAGAGCTGCTGCCTTTGATTGTTGCACCTGACCCAACAAGCTGAGCTTCAGGAGCTATCAGGAGTGAAATTATTCCTACAAGGTGAGTACCTGCCCTGGTCAGCCACCTTACAGGGTAAGAAGGTGGCTTCCCATCAAATGCTGAGGCTGAGATGGGCTGATGGGCCTTGATACTGTTTCTCATGATCTTAAACAAAAAGCATACTAAGTGCTAATGTTATCAGAAAATAGGGCAAGAGTAGCCGGAAGACCCAGCAGCGTTGAGTTCCAATCCATTTATCCCTATCAGAAACCTTCAGGGGATCATCTGCAGATTCGGAGAACCTGATCAATACTCTTGCCTTTGCAACTGACAGTTCAAAAGCTCTGCCTGGTTGAATTGATCCAGCTAATCCTCATCAAAACACTGCTGTTTAAAAGAATCTATTCCACCTATAAAGCAGTTTTTTCCCTCCACTCCTGCAGGACTCATCATCTTGAAGAGGTAAAACCTCAATGTAAGAGGCAGCTGAGATCCAACGTACCGCCCTTGATAGCACCAGGAGAGGGCAGCAAGCCCCACACATGTCAACCTGACCAGTTTTCTCCGTTGAAACCGTCTGCACTTAGCAGGAAAGAGGATGATAATGAAAAAACTTTTGGTTTTGAGGTTACTTTTGTTATTGTGAACAGTGCCTTTTCAATCACTGGGACAGGATAATCACACTATTGAATCTGATAACAAACTTCCTTTTTTGTAACTGTCCCCAGGGAAGAACAAGGGACAGGGATTTTGACCGAATAACTTGAGGCTGTAGCACAGGCGGGCGATGCGGAAAACCACAGGGTCTGCTGGAGCATCCAGTACCACTAGTGGGCAACTGTAGAGCATGCAAAGAAAAGGAGGTAAAGGAACTGCAGTTGTCATTAAAAGAAAAAAGAAAAGTTCAAAGTAGAAACTGAACAAGAATATTGCTCTTGTAAGATACTATTTAAAAGCATGGACTATAGCTGACATCTTTGGGAAGGAGGGGAGTCAGCATTTCTTTCCACTGGCAGTTGACAAGCTCAACTGCTTACTACCTGAACCCTTAAAAACTCGCATACCGGGGAGATGCCAGGGGAGTTACTTTAAGCTAATTTGACCAGCACTGCTTTCAGTGTGGCTGCTATGTCTTCCAGAATGCATTTCTTTAAGATGTTATTTAATTAATGCATAGTTAAGTAGTGAGTTAAAATTGTTTACAAGATTGATACTATTTGCGTTGTAATTTCCTCTCCCTTCTATGATTTAAGTATAGTCTCAACAGCCGACTCAGATTAATTTTTTCCATTGCAAAATCTAGGATGTAATTGCTAACAGCTGATGAATTAAAGGAGAAATACAGCTAAATCTGTACAATAAGTCTCCCTCAGGAGGTAATCTCAAGCTATTAATAGATGTAATTTTCCACACTCCTAACAGGAGATCCCTCACTACTGGGTAACCACTTTTTGTTACTCCTTAGGGTGGTAATTTAAACCATATTAAACCATTTATGGGGAAAAAGACGGAATCTTGCTCGGGCTGTAACACTTTGTGACCTGACCTTCTGCATAAATCTACCAATTCCCTCCTGGCTATGAAGGAGAATAATTGTTAGGGTCTTCCAAATGCCCCAGTCCTACTCTCCACATAACGTGTCCTGTATTAATATTTTGACAAGAACCATAACAAGCAATTGGAAGTAAGGATGCCAGAGTCAGCTGCTGAAAGGTCAAGTAGCAAAGCAAGCACAACTGACCATGTCATGCAGAGTTCTTTTTTGCTTTGCTGTTGATTCAGATCCATGCCAGGAGGGAGGAAATAAAGCACAGAATCTGAGGGATACAGAGACACCCAGTTTCTGCAGAAGGTAGAGGGAATTAAGATACATAACGCATTTCAAGATCTGGTTATTATGGGTCAGAGGAGAGATGGCTTTGTTTACAAGCCAAGCAAGGTAAGTTCAGAAGCCTTACTTGCATCCTGCACTTGTTCAATGGAGATCTCACTTTCCAATGAGATGGGTATCTACTGTTTGGTGGTGAAGAGAGCTCACAGAAGTCACTCCATATTTAGCATAGTACAGCTGTCTGCTAACCAAAGCTTTTGCAGAGCCATTGCCAAGGCATAGCAGTCTCCACACACAGCCAGAGCGCTTGCACAGGATGTTTATTCACATAGGTCTTTTCCACATAAGAAACATTTATGCCTCCTTAGCAGAGGAACTGGGGCCAGGTTTCTCACTGTCTGTGTCCTCTGCTGTATCATCTTGAAATTTGCATGATGCAGATGTGTTAGAAACAGAGGCTGCAGGTTGAGTGCCAGTGGAGCCAGAAGACTGAGGTGTGGGAGCATCTCCAGGAGGTCTAACACAAGAAGACTTTCAGTGAGGACTTGGCATTGCCACTGTGACAGGTAACTAAACCTCCCTCAGCTATCCCTCCCTCCAGTTCAGCAGCTGAGCCTGCAGAAGGAGTTAGGGTCTCTTCAGCATCACTAATAAAAGAGTAAAGTTACCCTGACCCTCCACTAATTACACTATATACTTTTAAGTCACTAGGGCAATGACTTACAGTAAATGAACATTGCAGTAAATTTCCTGTGCACGGCTTATGTTAATGAGCATATATACAACAAGTATATGAGGCTGAGATGAAGGCGTGAGGGTTTTTCTGCTAAGCTGATCAGCAATATTAAAATTTACTTCTTTTAGAGCTCTTCTCCCTTTAGCACATTCTCCAAGACAACACTGAGAAGTTCACACAGATGAGAAGTGGCACAGAAAGCCTAAAGTTCCAAAAGCCAGACCTGCATCACTCTTAATGCTGACTGACACCTTTCCCTGTCACTCCCTGGGGACTATTTGTGTGGGAAGATGCAGTGCTGAGAGATAGCAGCTATCAGAAGAAGCTACCTGCAATGCAGGTACCTAGCAAAGACCAATCCTGAAAGTTCATGTTTCGCAGCTTAATGATGTACTTACCAGCCTGGAGAGAGCTATAGGTACCTCCAAGGCTGAGCACTATAGGATGTGAATTAGCCATGCTGCGGGAAAACAACAAACTCAGTACTCAAACTAGTGTTCAGCTTTGTTCTCTCAGCCTATGGTGAATTTGCAAGGGAGAAGGGGTTTTAAGGGGGGAGAAACATTGTTCCTAAAAGACAAAAGACGGTAATCTTCGTGTTACTGGCTGAAGCTGTAGAAAAATAGTGTTGCAGTGCCTGAGCAGTGTTGTCTTCCCCTGTCACCAGGAAGGAAATGCAGATCCTTTCTACCTATCTTGTCTGCTTCAAGCCAGCCTTATCCTCCACATGATTCAATCCTCACCTACCTTTTCTGGCTCACTGTTTTTAGACCAGTCCACCAGTATTTTAGATCAGGGCTTGAAGTCGTAGCTCTCTCCACCTATAGAGAAAAGTACGCATCAGACAACAGCACAAGGGCAGGTTTTTACCATTGAATCAGTTGAATGAACAGCTTATGTTCTTCCCTTTTCCTCACAGCTGTTCCTACTAGGACAAGCTCCTGAGGTTTGGATAAAGGAGCTTAGAGTGCCTTATAATGGATTTTTCTACCACTCCACTGAGAGTGGAGTTGGGTTTACCCAAAGCAAATAAAAGCTACTTCCTGTTTGGCAAATCTTGTCTTTCTGGGCAAATTCTCAGAGCAAACTTTGTAATCAGCTCTTGCAGTCTGAGAAAGATATTTCACATGCTGTGCTCCAGTGAGGGCAGCATAACCTGCAGGTGGCCCAGAGGATTTGTGCCTGGTGAGTATGGTGTAAGTGCAGCCTCCCACATTGAGCAGTCAGATTGCTTCTGCTGACAAACCTGCTTATTCATGACTTCTGGAAAAGGACCGAAGACCCTGGGCATGGTGAACTTGGGAGGTTCAGGAACCTTGGAGTGAAGTTGATTAAATCTACCTTGTAGAGTGTGCTGCTTCCGATGTTTCCCTTTCCCAGTCTTTGCAGCTATGGGAAGGAAAAATAGTATTTAAAGCAGTGCCAACTTCCTGGTTTCCTCAGGCTATTCATTCAAAACTCGTGGCTTGGCCAGGACAGATGGAGTCTTCTTCTCAGCCTGTCCCAAGGCAGCCCCAGGTAAACAGCAACTGAAAACAACAGTCCTGTGAAGGTGTCCAGAGTCAATGGGGAAGGAATGAGGAGCATCTCAGCCAAACTCAAAAGTTTCTTATCAACACACCATTCTCTGTGGTGTCTCAGTGCAGGGTCTTTGAGATCTGAGTTAACTTGGCCCTTGCAGTTGTGGTTTTAGATTACAGAAAAGACAGTAGTGGTGAGAGAGTGAATTCCCAACAGAGGACTTTACCTCTCCAGTCCTACTGTTCTGGCCATTTTTATCCCTGATAGATACGTGAAAATACCTTTCAGATGCCAGATTCCTCCTGGCTCATGCTTGCTTTTCTGTAGGGACGGGAAATTCTGGTAAATAAGCTGTTAAACAGCTTTGATTTGGTTGTTTGGAGCCTTAAAAAAAGAGATGGATGATGCGTTTGGAGTAACAACACACAGGATTTCCTCCTATCTTACCAGCTCTGTGGGCTGTTCTAACTGCTGTCACCTAAGCGCTGATAGATACAGGAAATCGTGCAGGGGATACAGATGGACAATAAGAACTTCATACCCACTCAGGCAAAAAATAGGCTAAATATAAAAATTATAAATAAGAAAGTAAAATTACAAATAGGCTAAAAATAAGGGGGGGAGCATTTTGTGTTAGAGGGCCTTACAATGTAGAGCTGTGACTTTTACACACTTCAGGGAAGCAGTTTTGAGTGAATGACCTAAGTGCTGCTTGCCCTTGTGGAGACCCAGAAACACATGCAGCTTCAGCATATGCAAATCAGAAATGGTGCCTTTTTGCTAATGAAAGCGGATTTCTGGGACATTCTGCTATCCCTTTATCAGAAGACTTGCAAATAATAGTTTTTTAAAAGTATAGAAAGATGTGGACACATGGTACATCCAGATTTCCAGTGCGATCTCATAACTTCACATTGGCAAGGGCCAAGGAGAAGAAAATCCAACTGGACTCAGTAACTCTAAAGACTAAATATGTGCAACAAGTCAATCTGTGCCCCAGAATTCAGTGTCTGACACAAACTGCTGCTGGTGGGAGAGCAGCAGTTCTTGGCTTCTCACTCAAGCAGGTGGCACATGACAAAAATCAGATGATGCCCTCTCCTATTTAGCACTTGGCATGACAGAGCTTAACTGGATTTAACAATCAACTCCTGTGTCTGTGCAGAGAACTGACCATGGCTCCTACTACTTCTACAATAAAGAAGCTGTGCCTGCAGGTAAGGGAAGCTAGAGGATCCTCAGGAAATTGAGGCTATCACACAAGTGGGATTAAGGCTGCCTTCTCACTAAGATGACTCCCTTTGTTGCTTGGGGAAAAACAGCATTGGACTTGAGACAAGAAGCAAATGCTTTCTGATGTGCTTTCACAGCTTAGCATAAAGGGGAATAATAACCTCCATTTATTGAGTTGCACACAGCCAAATGGGTTGAAGACAATTCCAAAAGCTCTGACAGATTTATGGTGATTGGCCCTTTCAGTCAGAGGGAAATCTGGAGCTGTGAAGAGCCGATCAAAGAGGAAAGGTTTTAAAGGCGGTTGATGAAACATGGAGCTCACATCTCATGAAAACCACCAAAAAAATCCAGGAAATAAGATTTAGTGGTGCCCTGCAAAGTGGAAGATAAATCAGATGTCTTGCAGAGCAAGTAAATATGTTTCTGCTGTAGAGACTTGCAATTGTAGTAAGTGTTTTCTGCTCAGGTGGTGATAAAAAAAAAAAAAGAGGCATATGCAATACTGTACCCAGCAGCAAAACAGATGATCTGGGATAATATCTTCTAAAAAAGCCCACAGAGTATCAGCCACCTTTCTGGTGCTTTCCCTGAGCTCCTTCTGCAATTCAAGCTGGCTATTCCCATGGAGAGAAGCCTTTGGGAGCAGCAAGGAAGGCAGCAGGGGCATTTCAGCAAGGTGTGCGCTGGGACCCTTCTCTGCCAGCACCCTCCAGTGACCAGAACCCATAACACTGGAGGCCTTTTCATCTCCAGCTTGTCCTTAACCCTCTGCTGAAGTAGTTTATTGTATGCTCTCAGGCTGTTACCAAACCCACAGTTTGCAGTTACAAAGACAGTACTTGCAAACAGCATTTAGCAGACAAATCATCACCACCACTTTATACAGAAGGAAGTTTAGCTCCTTCTGCATAATGGACAGAGGAGGCCTTGCCCTGCTTTTATGGCACATACTATTGGGATGCAGAAGAACTGGAGTCAGTCCTACTGGTCACTGAAACAACACTACCCCTTGATGCACTGGGGAAGGGAGCACAAGTCCTCTCAGCAGGCTTTCACCCACCTCCCCTATGCAGATACAGTGTGAGGGAAGCATATACTAGTTGTAGGCTAAAGCACAGGGAGGGAACAAATAACCTACGAGTGAACCTCATTCTCTCTGCCAAGAGGCAACAGCAGTTCAAGGAGATGAGGCTGCATGACAGAGCAATTAAATCAACTTAATATCTAAGCTCTTTCTAGGCAGAAATATGCAGTCCAGCTCAATGGGGCACAGGCAGCTGAGCATCTAGGCACTTGCTCAGCAAACCCTCATGTTTAGGAAGCCAGGTTCATGGCTTGTTCCTACTGTTGCAAGCCATCACTTCTGCTCTCTCACTTGTAACACTCTTCACTGATGCTCAGTTCTGTTCACGCTATCTTAAAAAGACTTCTCATGCCTATTAAACTAGAATAAATAGAATGCATATACAAAGAGCCACAGCAGAAACACTGTATTTGTATTGAACCTGCTCTTTTCTCTCCATGTGGCGAAGAGCATCTAGCTCTAGGAGTAAGCATGTTTTAGTAGACATAAGCAGTCTGACACAATCCAGAAAGTCACTAAAAATATCAGAGACAAGCTGGGTGAAGTTTTTGAGTTCCAGTCTTCAGTCAACAGACACTGGTCTCTCAAAATTACCATGAAGAAAAGTATTCTGAGGCTTGTTCCTATCTCCATACTGCCTGTCTTTCCAAGGACCACTCTCCACGACAATATAGGGTAAGAGAGGGTGACCTAAGAAATGTATATGGTCCCCATTCCTATGCCAGCAGCATTGGAATCTCACAGCCTTGGCATCCCACCAGCAGGCCCAGCCACCAGACCAAATGCATGACAAAGTCTGTGGAGCACTCGCTTTGATAGCTGCTTATTTCACTCGACACCAGCAGAGCAGTGACTGGCTGTGAGGATTTTTGCACATCACAGACTTCTCTATGTCTAGCAGCTGGCTATTCCTATACTCCAGCTTGGTGGGCTACAGGACATTTTTGGTGTTGTGTACACAGTGTAAGCAGTGTGGTTTCTCACATAAGGCTTGCAGGTGGTGTCCAAGGAGCTGCAGGCCAGTGAGCTGGGCCAGTCAGGGGAGTGGGGAGGGAGTGGATCAGGCCCCAGAGAGGAGAAACGCAGGGAAAAGCATCTTTGCAACAGCTGGCATATGAACCACACAGGATCTGATTAATTTCACTGTGAGGGCCTTGCCCCACTGACCCAAACTGCAGGAACAGTCAGTGCTGAAGAGGGATAATTGTCCAACTTCTTAGAGGCTTGTGTACAACCACTATACAGCCTGGAAACTAAAAATCAGGCTTCAACTTGGGCCAGAGAAGAAAATATTAAATAGAGACCTAAGTTCTTCTTCTAACTTAAGTAAGTTTTGATACAGACTTCAATAGCAGTAAGTTCTCCCTCTGAAATGAAAATCAAAGTAATATTTTCAACTCAATGGTTTGCAGTCCCCTTCACTGGGTGTGCTTTATTCTGTACCTTGTTTGCAGAACACTAGCAGTAAGTGCTTTCAAAATGCTGCATATTTATTACTGAAATGTTCTTCCATCTATTCTAACAGACATTTCTGCTCCAACAGGTACATATTCTTTATGTCTCTTATTTTCTGGGGCACCCAGCACCAGAGGCCACAGGATAACCAAGAGGCACACAGAGGAATCAAAGTGAAGAGGGAAACTTTGGTAGTGCTGCCCAGGGAGCAGGGCACTAGGCTTGGAAGGATGAGACCAGAGTGAACTCTCAGTCCTTTGATTAATCCAGAAGTCACACTGTGACATTCAGAAAGCCACTTTGCCTCTCTGTATCTGTTCTCCACGTTGCAACAGACATAATACTGTGGCCTATGCCTTTTCTGAGGTCTACTGAGAGAAAGCATGAAAGAGATGGTAGATAAACAGTATCACTATTCTGCCCCAGATCTTTCCTGAATGATCAAGAATGAAACTGCTTTAGCAAAGTGAAAGGCAGAGTCAAGCCAGTTGGGGTTTGAAAACCACTCTTCCAGACACGGATGATATCGGCAGTTCAGAGTGCAGGCCCTCATCCTCTTTCTTACCACTAAGGAAAGATACAAAATTACCACATTGTGCATTTTTTTCCCTTCTGCGTCACTAAATAGGCAGTGGCAGAGAAGAAGATCTGAGCCTGGCAGAAAAAGCAACAGTACAAGTGTCTAGTATTGGTCTCCAAGCCCAAATAGAAACTGAAACATGCTCATTACCATGAGCATAGTTGTTTGCAATCTGCATGTCTCGTCTCAGCTGGAGCACTTTCTCTTTCATCTCTGCATCACCCATAGAGTTAGAGTAATTCATATCTCCCTGCAGAGCCCGAAAAATCTTGGCCTAGAAAACAATAGAGGAAAGGAAGATGAGTCTGGAACTTCACTCCTGCAACCTAAGGCCACCATGCCCCCAGCACCTCACACACCAGCTGTGGGGGTGTGCGTGTAGGGTTTCAGAACTCTCATGATTGCAGAGCACCTGGTATTTCAGGTGTTCTGCTTCTGGCCTTGAAACAGAAACACAGACCAGCATGGCAGAAGATCTTCACATTTGTCCTTCCCACAAGTAGGCAGGAAGTCAGGTAAAGCAATCACTGGCCTGCTCTGAGGCTCTGGCCACAACATTCCTGAAGAGCCACTTTGCACAAGCCCTTCAGCTTCCCCAGCTGCACCATTTATAAGGGCCTCTCACTTTACATGATGCAGGAAGATTCCCTGTCTATGGGCTGGCTCAGGGGGCTGTTTAAATTTACTGTTAGGTCCTTTGCACTGCCAAAGCGACATGTAAATGAGAAACATCATCAAGGGACCAAATGTAAGTGCAGGCTTATGAAAACCTGTATGGAGTCAGACATAGAGAGTGAATTGGTGCCGTCATTTACCCATTGAGCTTATTTAGGGAAGGCCAGCATGGCCCCAATGCTGGATACCAGGACATACTCTATTCGCCTCTTATCTAGAGAATTCCTATTATGAGGGAAAATTTATTCCAATAGTTTCTGACATGCTGCAGCCCAGCTCTTCCCTGCTTGTGATGATACAGCTCAAAGGTACCATGTACCATGTTTCTTCTATTGATGGTGTTTTACTTTTTTCTCTACAATGGGATTTATTATTTATCCCTACAAAGGTATTTCAGTAACATTTACTTAGGACCTTTACTGTTTTACAAACAGTTGAGGACAGGAGACCTCATCTTGCACTTCCAGCCCTAGGAATGATTCATCTAAGCCAATGATAGGAGTGCAGCCAGGATAGAATCATAGACTAGTTAGGGTTGGAAAAGTACCTTAAGATCATCCAGTTCCAACCCCACCGCCATTCTGTGGAGGACCCCAAAAGCTCAGTGTTTCCAGGAAATTGAAACATTTTGTACACAAATACCCAAGGAAAAATAAGCAATGAATATTGGTACAAAACTAGGACCCTATCTGCCTTCAGATAGAGCATCCAGCTGAGACACTTTTTTTAAGAGGAGAAAAAGTGCAATTCACCATCTCATTCCCATCCTAATGCCCTCAAAAAATCCCATGACCTTCACAGGGGAAGCATAGCAAGTACCTTCAAATAAGATATCAAGCCAGCTGCTTCCTTCTCCATCTGTTTCTGATTTCTCAGGGCCCTCTCGCAGATCCTTGGGTTCTGCTCCATGGCTGAGTACAGCTCACGCAGGCATTGCTGAGTGTAGGACAAAGACTGCTCCTCAAATTCCTCTAATGAAATCAGCTTGCAAAATGATACACTGAGGGGATACTCGTTGTCAAACTCATCCAAGGTCTCCATCCTGTACCTGATCAAAGATGACAGGGTGGGCTGTATGCTCTTCTCCAGCTGGCGGAGGCAAGAGAGCTCTTTCCTGGTGATGAACCGTGGCCTTCTTCCTGCCCTGTCAGGAAGCAGGGGCATAACAACCCCTGCCACAGCTCACCAACACCTTCCCGAAAGCCTCTACCAGGAAAACCACGTTTGTAGTGTGATAGGACCAAGCCTGGGTGGAAGCTTTGGCACAGGACCCTGTCAGGGCAGGAAAACTGGGGCAGATATGGTCCTTTAGAGGGGCTCCCTGCCCTCCCCTGGTTTCTAGGCCAACGTCACCCCTTTCCCTCCAGCTCTTGAGGACGCACAGCGCTAGACAGGCGCAGACCTCCCTCCCAAGGGTCTCCCAGAGCAGCAAACTGCCAGAGGCTTAAGCCCCTCACACAGCCATGCCCCGGGGAATACACATCCCCAAGAGGGGCAGCAGGGCGGTAGCCGACACGGGGGCAGCCCGAGGGGCAGCGCCTGCTCTCCGCGCTTCCGGGAGGGTAGTCCTGAAGAGACCCTGGCGAGAGCGAGAAGCCGCGGCCCTGCGGGTACCTGAGAGGGGAGCGCGGCCCCGCGGGTACCTCAGGGAGGTGTCGGGGCCGCGCAGGGAGGCGGGGGCCGCCTACGGAGCGCACCTGCTCGCGCCGCCCGCTGCCAGTGGCCAATCAGAGAGCGCGGAGCCGGGGCGCCGCGCGCGCCACAAAGGACCGTTATCAGACCCCCCCTCAGCCCCCCCCCGCCGTTCCCTCAGCGAGGCGCAGCGAGGCCCGCGGGCGTTGCAAGGCATTTATTGCCGGCGTCGGCCGGAGCGGAGCGGCGTTAGCTGCAGTACTTCTTGGTGTCCAGCCTGCAGTGCTCGGGGTTGTAGGTGGCCGTGGCGAAGCACATGGCGGCGGTGCGGTCGCAGTTGCAGATGAACATCTCGCAGTCGTTGTTGCTGCCTGTGGGAGAGAGAGCAGGAGCGGTCGGACCCGCAGGGCCTGCAGCAGCCATCGCGGCACCTGTGCGCTGCCGGGGCACAGCCCTCCCACTGCTGCCGGCTGCTCAAAACTGACCCCTTGGCCACAGAGCTGTGTTCTCCGGCACAGCCATTTCCTTCTTCTCCTTCCCTGCAGGTCTTTGCCCGCCTATCCGCTGTTTATCCCCATTCCAATGCCCTTTGAAGGCTCCACCGTTACATTAGGGATGTAACTTCCCGGTTAGCACTCTGATCTCTCAAATACTGCATTAAAGGGACTCCCAGAAAAGTGCCGCTCAATCCCCTGAAAAGGGGACACGTTTCCCTATGTACTGATGCCATGTATCTTAATACCCTTAGAACCGTGTGGCAGACAGACCATATTAACCCCAGTGCCTGCGTGAGGTGCCCTGTGTCTAACAACCACTGGCAGGGACTTGCCCAGCGCCATTGTGCCACAGAAGTGTGGAGTGTAACAGCCTCGTTCCTTCAGGAGAGAGGCTGGAGCGGTGTTTGGAGTGACATGGAAGTGGACATACTTTTACATGTAATCTGCCCGCTGGAGCAGCTGAATCTGTATGAATTTGTGTAGGGGTTGTCCACGAGGAATCTGCATGATTCCAGTTTCTTTGCCTGCGAGTAGCAGTTATCGTGTGCTTGACAGCACCTAGAAAACAAGGAGGGACAGGTCAGAAAACACCAGAAACACAGACTTGGCTGAACTGTAAGACATGTAAAGACACTGATATTGCTTTGACAAGTCATTGAACACAAACACAGATATGCATTGGTAGGAGGGCAGATACAAAGGACCTCAAGGGGCACAATCCTGACAGCTAATGCTCCAGAAGGTGTCTGGTACACATCTACTTAGTGGAACATCTTCACAGCTGTCTGTTGGGCACTAGGAAAGCAAAAGCCAGCATTTACCCTATACGCCCTGTCAGTGCCAGGTCACTGAAGAGCTGACAGCCAACACAATTCACCACGTCCTGGCCATCAGGCTTGGGTGATCTCTAAACTGCCTATGCCGCTGCTTAGTGTTTTACAGCTCAGCCCTGTATGTGCCAGTTGTTGTGCATGGAGCAGAGCTGCATCCAGGCTCCTGGCACAGCACTGCTGCATTAAAAAGAGCTGGAGTAAGTGCAGCGTAACTGCCACAGAAAACAGAGTTACTTGGACTATATTTTATCTTAGTAATAGGGCATCGAGGTGTGAGACTACATGTCTTTTTTTTCCTTGAATCGGTCTTTGGGAGAGAGCTTCGTTCACAGCAGCCAGAGAGTTGGGTGAACATCGATAGCCAGGGCCAGAACCATGAAAGCACAAGGAAGGAAAGAGGTTTGTTAAAAGCAGTCTTAGGAACCTGTCCAGGTCGTCCACCGGCGTTCCGCTGCCTCCCAAGCCACAGTAGCAGCCATAGTCACCAAATTCCAGCAGAGGATGGCTGTCCGGCAGGGTGCACTTGATCATGCTGCGGAATTGCCACACGGCCCGGGATGAGCTGGCGCCACTGGCTGCACCCACTGGGAAAAGACACAAAGGTCAGAGTGAGGAATGGCGTTACCAGTCCCGGCGAGTGCCACCGACCCACCAGCCAGCACGAGGAGCAGGACCAGGGACTTCATTCTCGGAGGACTTGATGGAGAGGCTGGTGCTGAAGGAAGCTGGCTTTTTATACAAGCAGCTCACCTTGACATGGGTATGAGATAAGCAAGCCACTATTTATATTACTAAATTCAGATTTCTTCCATCGGAAGGCTGTGGACAGCAAGTTGTGACGTGACCAGTTGAAGGCCAGGGCAGTTAAATCTGTGAAAGCCAAGAAAGCAAATATTTGCTTTCTTGATTCTTGCTATCAAATTCCTCTACTGCTACTATTAGAAGGCAGCCTGAAAGAGCTGGACATTTTTAAGGACCCTCTACTCAAAACCAGTAGCAGTGTGGTAGTCACATTGGAAATTGCTGGCACACACCATTAACAATCCTACTAACGCTGGCATCTTCTTTTACAGTACCCCACTTACTCGCTTAATGCTGTATTTCTCCATGGATTCTCCTTGCCTAATTCAGAGAGCAAGGGGCAAGTCATGCACTCACACCAAATGACTATTTGGCATAAGCTGAACTGAAAAAAAACCCTTTGTTTTTTACTTTGAAATCACAGAGCAGAAGGAGGCACGACCAGGCATGAAACAGGAACCAGGCAACCTGGAAAGCCTGTGTCTGGCTTAAACAAGGAGTAGCGCCTGGGTTTCCATCACTGTAAGAGAATTACACTGGAATTGAACTGGGCTTAATAGTTTCAACACACGGTGGACTCAGCTTAGAGACAGCAGTTTCTCCATCACCAATGCAGAACCCAGTCAGGCCCTTTGGTTCTTCTCTATGCCAAGGCATGAGGCAAGTTGGGAACATTGAAAGAAGATCAAAAAATGGGTAAGAAAAGGCTTTCTGGAGTCAGCTGGGGGCAAGTTCAAATACTGCACTCTCGTTTAGACCCCAGAGGATCTAACACTGCCAGGCTACAGGCTTGTAGATAAACAGAGTGCTTATTCAGCAGACCAAGGGTCCACCACCCTTCAGGAGGTTCAAATGCATGTTTCTGTAAGGGTTGATGAGGACATCTCCCCCCTTACAGGTTCTGAAACTACGCCAGGGTGCCCATAACACCCACAGGGTGTTGACAGATCCATAGGATACCTGGTAAAAGCTAGACATGCAGCATTCTAACAGTTCCGCTCTCTGGTAGGCTCTTTTTCTCTGGTATTCCCCATTTAGAGGTTACCTAAAGTCAAACAGATGCTGAGTTACAGAGTCAATATTCTCATATCCTAATAGAACAGTGAGTACACATTAAAGGCTGTGGTAAAGGACAGTCTGTATCACAGAGAAAAGAATTTAATCTTTTGCCCACAGATCAACCTGCTGACTTTCCCTTCAATATCCATTTGTTTTCTTTCTCCTTTGCTACTTTGGCCACCTTTACTCTTTCTAGAAGTATTACCTCTCTGTTCTCTTACCTATGAACCTCAAGACCCTGGTTCCTTTTTCCTCACTTCTCAATATCTAATTTATTACTGATATTGCCAAAACCTTTCCAATAAACTGGCTTCTTTTAAGTCACAAAGCAAAACCCTGCCGTATCTTGGCTTTCATTCATTCGAATTCAACCAGAGGATCACCAGGTGTGGGAAAGCGGCCACGTGAGCATTACCAGAATGCCTCATGAGAAAAATCCCAGCAGGGAAAAGCTTTTCACCAGTGCCAGTTTTGGCTTCCCCCAGCCTGTGCTGCATGCCAAGCCTCTGGCCCTTGGTATGCTTGTGAGGGCATCCCAACTTACAACTGGTTCCTAAACTTACAGGGTTGAGCCTTCGGTCATTTTTAAGACTTGTCTGTATTTAAGACCTACACTGCAGGGGTCCCTGCTATTTCACACTGTCACAATTCACCCTCCTCTTGCACTGTTGTCTGTTAAGGACTTTTCTTCCCTTCCCATCTCCACATTTGGCTGTCTTGGATCAAGCCTCCTTGGTCCACCAAACTCCCAAACACCACAGTAGCTTCTCCTTTCTTCAACCTGCAAGGATCTATACAAAACCTCTGCAACAGAAAGAAGAGACACAATCTGTTAAATCCAGACCTGCTGAAACAGCCACTGCCAAAGACGGGGAGCAGAAGAGAGAGCCCTGCTTGGGACTCCCACCCTAATGGCAGGATGTGACGCTGGCTAGGTCCAAGTTCAGCTGAAAGGTCCATTTGAAAATCTCCCACCCCCAAATAATGACAGAGGAGGACAGTTTTCAAATAATTTATTAGGAATTTAAAACTGAAATCTGGAAAAAGGGTTACAGGTGTGGAGAGAACAAACACGGGAGTGTAATAACTTACTGGCTTAAAAACACAGCTTTTAGTCCTTTAAAAAAATGCCCACCCTGAAACCGGAGCCCCAGCCTCCAGGCAGCGGCAGCACTGGCCAGAGAGTGATCACAGCCCAGCAGCAGCACAACTGGCCTTGGATGTCTGGAGGGGGCACGGAAGCAGCTCAGCGCATCGACCAAGAGGGAGGAAAGCGCTGTCCGCAGACCCAAATTTGAAGTATATAGAATAAAAATAAACCCAATAAAATGCAGCTCTTCTTTAATTAGGAAATATTTAAAAAAACAGACATACAGACTCTTGTCTCAGTAACAAAAATTATTGCTTTGTGTTTTCAGTACTGATCCGTTACGTACCCTCCTTACCTAAACAGAACTCTCCAAACACATCGCCTGGGTCAGGACAAGCTCTGGCAGACAGGGGAAGGATGGAAGAGAAGAAGGACCCTGTGGGCACAGTGGCCCTCCCAGTCCTTTCCTAAATGCCCCTCTCCCTTACAGGGGCTCAGTTTGGGGGAAGAGAGGGAATGATTTTTAAAACTTAAGATGAAGCTGTTATTTCCCTGGGAAAAGAGTTTGGCTGCATCTTAATAAAAGGCTTAATCACCCCCTTAACAAGGTCTTTGGTTCACTGAAATCCAGACCCAAACCTGCCCCGTGTACTCCTGCTGGAGGCCTCCCCTGGCACAGTGTTTGTTAGCAGGGGCCTGGATCACACCAGGGGAAGCCCCAGCAGGTTCTGGAGAAGGGACCAGCTCACCCCTGGCACAGGAACGGACAAATTCCCACAGTCTTCAGAACACAGAGTAAAGCAAATGGGAAGCTGCAATTCTGTAATTCATATAATCCCTGAGAAGCCCTTAACCCGCCCCCGAATCACCACCCTAATGCTTTTCTCCCCCATTAATGACTCCCCAGCCCAGCGCCCTGCCCTCCAGAGAACAACCACCCACACCTCCCCCTGGGCCCTGGCTGAAACTCCTTCCAATACCCTCACCTCCAGAGGAGAAGCCCCTTCCCAGGGAATCGTGACCCAAGCGATAGCATTTGGAGAGTGAATTCCTTTCAAAGTAACCAAGACAAGCAGTGGCGGTAAAGCCCTTTACCTAAAGCCAAGCCAGAGGCTGGCACTACGGAGCCCAGTGATGGAGTCTGTACATCTAGCAATTGGAAGCAGCTTTAACCCGCTCAGCAAACCAGCCGATGGCCGGTACGTTTCACCCCCCCACCCCCCTTTTCATCTCAACAGAGGTCTTAAAATCTTACAGTAAAAGGTGTACAAAAAAAGAACGGAGTCCTGTCAGGATTCTGCTGGAGAGTATTGCTCACGCTGCGGCACCAAGCCCAGGACCTGGCGCTGCTCCTGGGAGCCAGGCTGCAGGCAGCAGCCAGGTTCAGCTCACAATATTTACATATTATACAGGAGGAAAAAGAAAACCCCACAGAGAACTAAACCTAAGGAAAAAAAAAAACCAACCCAAACCCCCCAACCTCTTTCAGCTGTAAGGATAGTGTTTCTCACTTAGCAAAATATACATTTGTTCTGTTCCATAGCCGTGTCCAACGTTTTTGGATCCTTGGAGTTTCACACTTCTCAAAGCCTCACATTTACAAAACAGAAACAATTAAAAACAGTTTCTTTAAAAAAAAAAATAGAGATACAGCAGTTCCTCTCAGCCTTTGCTCTCTCTGTGTCTCTTCTCTTCCCTTCAGAACTGCATCCTTGTTACATACCGTGCTTTAAAAACACTGACGACAACAACAACAGAGTCGAAAGGATTCCAAACAGTTTCAAAGCCAAATAAAAATACTCCTCAATAAAAGCTACCTAACACAATCACAAAGCCAAGTCAGAAAAGATGTCTACTGGAGCTCGGGAAAGAGCAAACAACGAAAAGAAGGGGTAAGGCCCCCCCCGAGATACAAAAATAAAATAAAAAAATAAACCTAACCGCTAAGAAAATAAATAAAAGCAGAATCGGGGGCTGGGGGCAGGGAGGGGGAAGCGTAAACCGTCGGTGGTTAGTAAGAAAGCGAGATGATCTCCTCGGGTTCAGTCCAGTGTGGTCTGGTCAAGGGCAGAGATCAGGGCAGGGCGGCAGGAGCCTGGCAGCCAGCCGGCAGTGTGCAGTTTGATTCAAGAAAAGGGTAACCTTGGCTCATCCCCCGAGGCTCACCACATCCTCCGGCCGCTCGCTGTCCTCGGTTAGGTCACTGGGGAATCTGCGGGACACAGCAGGGGAGGGAAGCGACTCGATCTGGAACAACCAACAGCTTTTCTCTTGGGGCGTTCACCTGGCGTGATCTGACAGAAACACTCAGTACCCAAACCTGCCCCAGCATGGGCTTGCCCTGCATCGCGTGGGCACAGGGATGGGGCACAGCAGAGATGCTTCCACCTTTAATGGTGGAACAAGGCCCCACACGCCGCACAGCCTGCCTGGGCCTGTGGCACTGCTGGCCCCCGGGAAGCCTGTGACATGCCAGGGTCCAGCCGCTTCTCCAGTGCCCGAGTGTCCTGTCGGGACACTGCTCCCTGCAAGGTTTTGCTCTCCTTATTGAGAAGCTGGCAAAGGGGTCCATTCGTTTTCATTTTAAGCTAGCTAACTTGCAAAGCAAACAGAGACCATCCCACCAGTTCCTTCTGAAGCCCATCCGAGGACCAGAAATAGAGCTGATCAGACTCAGATTTTCCTTCTGCCCTTCTCCTAGGCAGGAGAGGAGAAACCTCAATCCCACCTCAACCCTGAGAGACAGTGATCTCAGCAGCAGTGAGAACAACCAGCTGCATGGAGGCGGCTTCCCCAGCCATGCAGGTGAGCCAAGCTTATCCCTCAGGACCACTACTGGGTTGTGATTCTGGCCAACCCTGCAGACCTTTCCTCTTCCTCTTTGTGCCCAGACACTAAGTGACCTCTCTGCAGCACTCCCAGCCTGAGAAGCATAAAGCAGAAACCCAACCTACAAGCCGCTGGTGCAGAAGGGAGCCCAGGCTGGTCACAGAACTCCTCCTGCAGGCTGGGTCAGGCCAGCAAGTATCACAGCAGCACCCAGTGCCCAAGCACAGGGGCCAGCTCAGAACTTCTCTCATTACCCATTTGAAGCTCTTACCTCCTGCCTCCTTGGTCCCCAGCTTCAGTGATACCCATTGGTAAAAGCTGTTGCAATCAAGGGACCCTGTGAAGAGAGTTAAAGCCCTGCTCTTAAAAAGTGAAGAATTACGACCACCACATATTCAGTTAAGCTGGGAGGGCTGGTTTCAGTTGGAGGTGCCGCATCTGAACAGCGCATCACCCTGCAGGACACTGCACTAGGGCCAAGGTGAGCTCCTAGGAAGTCTGGGCCAGATCAGGGAAAGGTCTGGAAATGAAGACTTTAAATGGTCAGGGAAAGCCAGCAGAGAGCAGGGACACGAGCTCCAAGTGAACCGCTGCACTCTGCTGTCCACTTGTGCTCTGGGCTCAGCAGTGCTATAGCAAATGCTGTGGCGGGTGGTGCTTCTTTAACCAGAAAGCAGGCTGTAGGCTGAGAGCTGCCCACCTCCACCACCATGTGGAGATGCAGCCCCTTCCCCGGCCGTGCCACTGTCCATCCTCCTCCCCGGATCCTGGCAGGGAACACTCACCCCTAGGCTGTGGCCAAAGCCGGTGCTCGGGGCTGGACTGGCAGCACTGATGTAACTGCTGACCCCTGAGTCCTGGTTGGCGGCTCCATAAAGCTCTGCCATCGGCCCTGGGCTGGTGGTGCCCAGAAATCCACCGGTGCGACTGGGGGTGGAGCCTACAGGAGGCAGCAGAACTACAGAGTGAAGATCCCAAAAGTGCAACCCCGTTCCCACCCCCCTCCCGCAGCCCATTGCAAACCTCCGTCACCAGACACTGTGACCAGGCACTGCGCTGGGGGGGAAGGTGGCAGTTACCTGTCCCTCGCACCACGGCCGCCGCAGCCGCTGCTGCCGCCATCGGTCCGTACGCAGTGAGGGGGATTGCTGGAAAAGAAGAAACAGCACTTGAGGGACCCTGTGGCTACGGGGAGCACTCCTCAACAGGAGCCCTCATCTCCTGATGCAAAATACCAGGCCCACACAGACGTACCAGCATCACACAGCCATCAAAGGATGACAATAGGGAAGTGCACAGCTTGCATTTATTGGTACCCTTTTGCACAACAAATGTCCTGGGGAACGCACTGGCTGTGCTCTGCTAAGCCCACCCCCTAGTGCAGATGAGGGCACCATGTGGGAGAGCTGAACCGAAAGTGGGCAAATTCAGATGTATCCTGTCACCACTTAGCTTGCAAGACGCAGTTAATCTGAAGCTACAGATCCAGATTTTGGCAGTAAAGGTGCAGAAAGGCAGCAGCTCAGGGACAGCCGCTGACAGCTCAGTGTCCCAAGGCTCAGCCCCTCCTCTCCATCCCTTGGCAGTATTCTTGAATAACAGTTTAATAGCTTCTTTCTCCCGATTTCTCTGCTCAAGACACACCATCCTCTGAGTTTTGCTCCTGAACTGTTCAAACCCTTGCTATTCATCGTAGAAGAAAAGAAAACATATACCTAGGGAGCAGGAACTAGAAATGGCTTAATTGAAACAGTAAGTCTTAATTTATATGTAGCAGTTCCAATTCCCAACCCTACTGCCGCAGGCATCCAGCCCTCAGGGCAGGAGGCATCTAGCCAGTATGTTTCTCTTTGCCCTTAAAATGACTGGGTCAGCATTTCATGCTTGAATGTGAAATTCACTGTGATGCTGTTTAGAGCACCATAAAAAGAGGTCAGAACAAATCAATCGCGTTAAGGCTGAAACTCAGACTAGCTTAGGAGGGAATATTTAGTAGCAGGCACCAGCCTGTTTCAAGCCAACGTCATAGGAGGCTTATATCTGGGTTAGCTGCTCATTACAGGCCCTGGGCCAACGTGTGAATGTTGCTGCTTCGTATCACCCCCAAAGATGCTGTTCCATGGAGATAAGGCTGCTGACAGCTACCTCCTGCCCCATCATTGCTTCAAGTCTCTGACACACAGCTAAATTAATGTGGCCAGATCTTCCTGAAAAGACTGCAGTTCCTTTTTCCAAGTAAAAACCCTTCTTGCCTTTGCAGTCTATCTACTGAGACACCAGGTTTGTTTTGCAACGACAAAGCACCTGCATGTGAGCTCCCTGTATGGTGGAGAAACAATCTCTGCTCGTGCCAGCCCCTCATCCCAGTTCCACTTGCCAAGCCCATGAAGCGCAGCCCATTGATGCGCACGCACCCACTTGAAGGCACAAGGGCCCTCGAGCACTGCACAGCTCGCTGGGCCTTTGTAGGAGCAAAGGGGGCCCTGCCCTTCATGGGACCAACTCCAATCTATACATGGGAACCGCAGCTCTGTGCCTGGCTGAGAGGCTGCACAGGGGCTGTTTAACAGTAGGTAAGCGTAGTGGGAAGGGAAGAATGCCATGATCCCCAGCTGGTACTTCAGCAGACACTCAGGACTGTAAGCTAACATGGCAACCAGCCAGGACAGCAGCATTATTAACTACTTGTTGTATGGAGCCCGGGTGCACCCCAGCCACTGGTGACAGCCATGCCCCGGGTAATTCATCTCTGCTAGGAGAAGCCACAGTGCAGCCAGGGTGGGCCCTGGAGGGAAAAGGACTTGTGCCAAGTGACCAACATTCCTCTACAGATTTTAGGGGGTTTGCTTGAAAAACAGATATGTAAATCAACCCCTGGACCCACATCTCCTTTGCTTGGCAACCAAAAGGCTCAGAGGTGGGGGTCAGGTGCGTATGCAGCTGCATACATAGTGTAAGGGAAGGGTTTTATGAAGAGTGAGCTAGGATTTAGTCTCCCCCTACCTCTGTCAGGGACATTTCTTCATTGGTGGCTGCCAACCTCAGCATCCTCAGGAGCAGACTCCCTGAGGCTCAAGATGATTCTGTGCCACAGAAACTCCCTTTCAAGCCTGTTTGTACCACTAATTCCAGGAGAGCTTCCCCGGAAGCTCTTCCACACCCCCACTGCAGAGAGATTCAAACCCTGAAACAGGTGGGGGCAAAGGAAGCACTGGGAGGAGGAGCATCACGGAGATGAGATGGCACACGGGGAGCAGAGTGCTACAGGAAGCTGCTTTTCTACAGCAAAAACCATGGACAGGACAGAGCTGGGGAAAACACGGCCATGGAAGGGATTGCAGACAGAACAAGCATCACCGAGGGAGAACACACCACACACAATCCAGGATCCAGAGGGTATCTGCACTGTGAAGACAGTGAGCCAGGACTAGTCTCTGACGAGTGGTTGTCAGCCCCCATTTCATTCCACAGTTCCCTACACGCACTGCAGGACTTGTGTACCATGCCTGCTTCTGCTTGGGAAGCTCATGTGGGAGTAGCTGGGGAGCTGCACCACCCAGAGAATGGAAAGCATTGCTTGCAGTCCCTCCTGCACAGGGAAATGGGATTAGAGCAACCAGGAGTGCCCCCATGCCCTCTCCCTCCTCCCAGCACTCCAAATCTCATCCCTGCAGCAGCTCAGGTTAAGGTCATTTGCAGACCTCTGAGAAGTCCCCCTGCTCTCTGCAGTTTTCTGTATCTGGTTTACACCCAGCCTGGGGCAAGGAGGAAAAACAAGGCAAGCAGCAGGAAATGCAATCTAAGGATTACAGGCCTTCATTTGGTATGACCTGCATTGCCCTTCTCAGAAGCAATACACATGGCTTTGATTGCCTCTCCATCTTCCCAGCCCCAGCTCTGAATGGAGCTCGTACGGATGGCAGAGGAAATAAGGAACGTTTCCAGTCTAACTGCACCAGGCTGTGGAGCAGCGACACCACTGGAACAGCCCAAAGTCCCCTTCTCCCCTTCCAGGTTGCGAGTGTAGGAAATGAGCGGGACTGACCTGTGAGCTCAGGGAGGACGGGGGCACTCGGGAGAGGGGTCCGCTCTACACGGAACTCTAAAAATGAAATGCAACACAGCTTAGGAACTGAGCAATATCCCGAGGGAGACCCCACAGAGAGGCGAGAGCCAGGGTCTGCTGGGGAGCAGCCTGCCACCAGGCCAGGGTCTTCTTTAAACTGATTTACAACTGTGCTGAAAGGTGCTGCACACCTGCCCTGGAGACTGAAAGGATCCATTTATCCTTAGAACAAACCTCTAAGGCAGGGCGAGTGCAAGCTCCACTGCGCAGCCTCAGGTCTGCCCCGCAACGCTGCTCTGTGACCCACCCAATCTGACCCATGGCTGCAATGCCAGTGGGTGCTCAGTACGTGCCACCCTCATCTGGGTATGGATTTACAATGAGGCACTTAAAGTCACTACAGCTGAGACCCATAAACTGGATTCATGGAGACCTTCCAGACAGCCAGGAGGCAACAGCAACTTTCAGCCACAGTCAGCCTGGGCTTGCCTCAGGCGAAAGGAAACTTCCCACTCCCAGCCCCTAACATCAAGACTTCATATATAAACCATCACACCGAGGGATGGAGTAAGGAAGGGATGCTCAGAGCTGCCACTTCTCTAGAAAACAGCAAGACAATCTCTTCTCTGAGTGTGCTCTGCCTCATTCCCGTCTCACAGAGAACGGGAGGGAGAAGAGGCCCCAGAGCAGCTGCAGCACAGCAGGTTCCAGCCATTGATCGCAAAATCCATGTTCTGAGCACATGGCAGTGTTTGGAGCTTGGAACCATCCAATTTGTGGGGGATCTGCAGCTCCCTTCCACAGCAGATGCTTTCTGGAAGCTGGGAGGTGTCCACACGCTGTTCCTAACCCAACTGTAGCGTCGCAGGCTGTGGTTTGGGTGCCTGGGAGCTCCCTGGCCCATGGAAAACCATGGTTTAAAATTCTGTGCTACTTTGAGAGTAGTGGCAACTCTGGAAAAGAGAGACAGAGACACGCAAAGGCAGCAAGACAGGCAGAGCTGCAGGGGCCCTTCTGTGTCACAGCAGCAGCCCTAAAGAGGGGGCAAACATAAGGGGCGTCAGAGCAGCCTTGGGCTTTTCCTGCCACTGGAGTGTGAGGATAATCCTAATGAAGGACAGGCTGTTCCCACCTATGCCAGGGCTTCTCCCCTCCCCCTTCCACATCCGTCTCCAATTTAAAGAAAGACCAAACAGGGGAAAGGGTGAAGGGGGCAGAGCCCGGGTCATGGATTATTCCAGGGACTCCCATCACCTGAAGGCAGACCAAAAACCAGAGCAGGAGCACCACTCACCAGGGAACTGGTAAGTGTAGCCAGGTGCAATGCCAGTGTAACTCCGACTCGCATAGGTGGCAGCCTGGAAGCCTGGATAACCTGGGAGAAGAGAAAAGGGCTCTGTTACTGCAAGCTTGCAGGGATCACGTCCTCAGCGCCTGGCTGCTCACGAGCAGTGTGACCATTCGTGTTAGGAAGCACAAACAGGGCCAATAGCAGGAAGCCCAGGAAACTGCTGGGTGGATGCACAAAGCGTGCGAGCCTGTAGAAGAGTTTTAGCAGGCCAATTCCCTTTTTTCCTCACTCCAAACATGTAAGGACATGGAGATTTTCCTTCTCAGGAACTCGCAGCTCTGCAGACTGAGGCTTTCTGATGCATCAGCTGGATTTAGGAGGAGATCGGGGAGGTGGGGCGTTTGAAGAACTGAATAGCTCTGAGTCACTTTGCAGTAGAAGTGCTGGCAAATGCAGGCAGAGCGCTCCTGCCTGGCGCCGGGCAGGAGGACAATCCCTGCTGTTCCCCGGGAAGCTGACCACCTATACAGAGCAAGCCTGGGAGAACCAGGGCATCGACTCAGAGATGAAGAGTTGATCTGAGATCTCCCCAGACATGAGTACATGGATTCCCCAGTGACTCAGCTTGAGCCTTGCTGCTTTAACATACAGATGGCTTACAAAAAGCAAACCCCAAAACCACAGGCTGGAGATTTATTTTCCTTCAATAAGTCAAGAGAAAACAGTGGGGAAAAAATGCCCTTTTTGGGGCTGTGTTCAGTGACAAACTGCTACTCGGCAGGCTTAGCAAGGAGAGCCAGGCTGAGTACACCCTGCCCAGCAACACCAGCCATGATCCTGAGCAAACACTGTGCTCTTGGGTCAGCTCACGCCTGGCCAGAACACGGGGAGAGGAGCCAGGAACAGCACCACGCTGGAAGGATCATGCTTGACCCTCACGTCCAGGCACAAGGGTTTGCAGAGCTGGAAATGGAGGCTAAAAAGGACTTTAAGAAAAGATCTTTTATCTGAACACATTCGCCTTCGAATCACTGAGAGCCATGAACCCCAGCCTGCTTGTCACCAGTTTCTTACAACAGTCCCATGGCTTTCCCTGCAATACCAGACACTTGCTGTCCCTCAGAGGGAGGGAACAAAGCTTAACTAGACTCCAAGGGTATTTTTACAGTCTTGAACCAGCAGTGAGGACATTTACATGTACTGCTGCTCCAAGCGCAAACTCAAGAGGCTCTTTAATCAACTAATGCATCGGAAAGCCTGTAGAAGTGGGCGAGGAAGCTGCCGGGCACAGATTGCCCCACACTCGGTTCAGCTACGGATGCTGTTCCAAGGGAGGAACGTGGAATGTGCTGTGGCTCTGCGGGGCCGCTAACGGAGCCGCGCTCAGCCCCGGGCCAGCTCCGGCTGTCGCAGGGCACCAGGGACAAGTTTGCAGTTTACTCAGGTGCCACCAGAGGGCAAGTTGCGATCGCAAACAGGTCCCGGCACCCCCGTCAGCGTCCCCGGCCTCGCTCCAGGGAGAGCTGCCCTTGGCCGCCCTCAGAATAAAACCTCTAAGCTGCAGCCTGGCACGACCGGGAGCTGGGAGATGCGTCCCTGGGCTTACCCAGCATGCCGATCCCGAGCATGAAGGCATCCATCCCGTAAGGCATGACTCGGGATCGCCCTCGCGCCGAGCCCGTCGGGGACATCACCTCCTTCGGCTGAGCTTTTTTACACTCCACCTGCCACAAGAAAACAACGATCAGGCTGGGCCACAAGCACAGGGCTCGGAGCACAGCTGGCTGCGGGGCTCTCCCGCTCCCTCGGCAGCCACCACGGGCAATGAGGACCTCAAACGTTGATTTGCACCCCCCGGTGCTGTCCTCGATGCTCTGCCGGGCCCTGCACTGAATAAAGGTAAAACCTGCCCCATTGCACGCCACCAAGAGTTCCATGTAACTTCAAAACCTCCACAATAGCTCATTACAGTGAGCTCTTCTCCTTAAAAACTCACTGTAGTGCTGGCTCACCTCCACACCGTGAGTTTGCTTCCCGGACTGCCTGCTGTGATATTGGGGAAAAGACTCAATTCCCCACTGCAGAGAAAGTGTATTGGGACCAAACCGCCTCATTCCCTTCTGCCTGTGCCACTGCCCTGCTCCATCCCATACCTCTGTCCCTTCTGCCCCGGGTTCTGTCCCAGACACTCACCATTTTGTTGTTGATCTCATGGAAGTGGATTTCACACACTTTTTCCACAATGTCTTCGCTTTCAAATGTGACAAACCCAAACCCTGAAGAAAAGGCAAAAGTCCTCAATCAGGTCAGAGCTCTGCACAGTTTGCACCCACTACCCACATTCTTTTACTGGCAGGAGAAGAGAAGGATGGTACAGTCAGCCCTTTCTAAAACAGCTGCCACTCGTCTTTCCCTCTCCTCATCTTGCACAAGAGATTCCCCTTTCCTCCTCCTATTGTACTTCCCACCTTCTCTGAACCCAACTGCTCTCAAAACCAAGCTTTTGGGTTCGGTTGGTTAACTTTGCCGGTTGAAGGCAAACCACGTGGCTGGTAATGGTGGGGAGGATCCCAGCAGACACTCACACAAAGAGTCAGTGGGGAAATGAACAGCTGCTTGCCAGGACATCACCATCCCCGCTGAACACACCCCACATGTTTCCTCGCCAGTCACTGGCCATAAAGCCTTGTATAAGCAGGCAAATCTCAGCGGTGCAGTTGTACAGAGCAAGTCAGATGCAAGCAAAGGGATCTGCAGTTTCACCAAAGCGAGGGCAGTATCTGGGGTAAGGCAGGACAGCGTGTTCCTGGCTGCTGGCCCGCGCTACACATCTCCTTTCTCTCCCCAGCCCCTCTACTGACATTTCTGGCAAAGCCCAGCTTGGGTGCGCAGACTAAACTGCTCTCAGCTGACTGCAGGGCTTCCGGAAAACTGAGGCAGGTGGGAGGATGCCTTTAAGCCTGCCTTAGGAGCAAGCTGGGATTAAGCAGAGCTTTCCACTTTCAGGAGCTGGCCAATTCTGTGGTGCTTTAAAATAACTTCCAAAAAGCCAGGGATCCTGCTGCCCAGAACCCCACTTTTTCTCCATGCTCTCCACAACCTCCTCTGTCTGCCTGTGCCCAGGCAGTTTCAGACCATTCACGAGCAGAGATCAGGAATTCAAGAGCAAAGCCCTGAATCCAAAACCAGTCCTGAACACCATTAGACCCCCACCAGGCTGTTGCATCCTAGGCAGAGCCCCTCACTGCCAACACGCTGGCTGGCAGCTCTCCCTGCTCCTTGCAGAATGCCCAACAGCTCTTTAACTGGACTAGTGGCTGGAGGCACCCATGGAGGAACAGGGGTTAACACTTCTTCCCTTTCCAGATGAGGCTGCAAACGTGTCAGAGGACATGCAATCAGATTAGATTCAATGTCTTTGGAAAGAAAAGCAAAAACCTGAAGGGCACACAGCGTAGCAAGAGCAGAAAGGAGCGTTCCCTCGCTGACCCAGCGGCAAAGGCGCTTGGAAGTGCTTTGAACACCACACAGACATGAATGAGAGCGGCCCAGCACAGGGCTGTTGCTGGCCCTGATTTTGAGGACGCTCAAGCCAAGTCTACAGGTTACGCTGCTGCCAGTAAATCCCGGAGCTGGCACAAGGCATGTGTCGAGCTCTGCCATGCTGCAGGGCAGTCGCTGTGAAGATTCAGCAGGGAAGCGGGAGGTCGGGATGCCCGTGGGTGGGCTGGGTTTGGGTTTGACCAGGGCAAATATTACAGCTTTGCTCCCATCCTGTAACCAGACTCCTCCAGCAAGACTCGGGTAAGAAAAGGTGACCTGGGAGCAGAAGCGGGCTGCGGGCCGAGGAGGAGGCGAGGAGCAGGCACTCTTCAGGCTCTCGTGTCAGCTTTCCCCGAGCTCATATTACTTGGGACAAGGTAAGACACACAGTGGGCTGCAGCCATGGAGGTAAGCGGGCAGGGGAGGGGGCCGTCTCCTCTCACATATCTGCAACTCGGCAAGTTTACAGCACAGGAAACGCACTGGACAAAAGCTCTCTGTGCTGCAGGGACGCTGGTAAAGGATGCAGATGCAAGAGAATGGGGCGACTGGAGGCAAGATAAAGAGCAGCTGCGCCCCGCATCCCCTGCTGCTGGGATACAAACCCCTCCCTAGGCAAGGCAGGAGGCAAACCCGCCCAGTTCCCTCTCCTGCAGCCAGAAGACCGCTCTCACCTCGGTGTCTGTTAGTTGTCTTGTCAAACATCAGCATCGCATCATCCACCTGCAAAGAGAAGGGCTCTGATCAGATTATTGTGTTGCCACGAGCATCCTCCGACACGTTTGCGCAGACCTTCCCGGGCCTCCCCAGACCTGAGGGGATTAAGATAAGACCTCCTATCTCCACGAAGGCAAAAGGATGCGTGCACACACATCAGCTACCACACCAGGCACTTCCCAGGCCACCACCAGCACTGGTCCCCCACCAGCCCAGGGCAGGTGCTGCTGAGCTGAGCCCCCTCAGCCCAGCCCCTGGCAGCAAGGACGCGCCTGCCTGCGGCTGCAGCCGGGGGAGGGGGGCAAGGAGCAGGGAAGGCATTGTTCCCAAATCCCGGCCTCAAAGGAGAGAATTAAAGAGGGGGGAGAAAAGCAAAGCTGGAGAGGGGAGAGGAATAAGGGGCCTCCCAGCGACAGGGGAAGTGGAGGCCTCAGACAACAGAGCCTGCCTGGGAAAGCTGGGAAGCGCCCCTGCCCCCACCCCGGAGGAGCCTTTCCTCTAAGTGAGGTTTCCCACTGCTGGAGGCTGTAATTAGAGCAAATTTACTGCAAGGCCTGAGCAGGGCTGCCTTCCCGGGGGGAGGGGCGGCCGGCTCCCCTCCCCCCGCCGGCCTGGGGCTGCTCTGCTCCCCGGCGAGCACAGCACCGAGCGCAGCACTGCCTGGTGCCGCTTTCCCCCCCGCATCGGCACCGCACCGAGGGTCAGGCCGAGCAGGGTTAAAATAGGCACTTCAATCCCCCCCGCGTAAGCCCCAGTGTAAACCTGTCCCACTGACCCATCCCTCCTCTCTAATACCACTGCCTTAATCCGATTATGAAACTGGACGTGCAAGTGCTCAGGGGAGGAGGCAGCAGTCTCCAGCCAGCAGCTGCCCCGGCCCTCCTCATCCTCATCCTCCTCCTCCACGCAAGACAGCCGCCCCTGAGCAGGCAGCTCCGCAGGAGGATGGATTACTCCCATTCCTCGTTCCCAGGAAGCATCTGCACCGCTGCCCTCCCCAGAACAGCCCACCAGGGAGGGCAGAGCACTGCTCATACCCTGACGCAGGCAGCCACTGGGCTTGCTGGTGGAGAGCCCACAGCCTGGTCAGGAACATGAGAGGGCTCCTGGCCTCAGCCCCCTGGACAAGGTGGAACATCCGGAGCCACCTCAGCGCCACGAGGATGGGAGGAGCCCTCGCTAACATTTCCAATGCCACCATGAGCAGACAGAGATCATCTCTGATGCCCTTGGACTTGTCCAACACATCCACCTCAGGTGACAACAGACAACCCGGCTCCTGCTCATCTCGTGCTCTTCCAAGCCCCAGCTCAGCCTCCTCAGCCGAGTCAACAGGCACCTGAGAAACATGCCAGGCATCCAGCTGGAGCCATGGGGATCTAACACTTCACACAGACTCAAAGCAAACCTGATGTGGCTTAAAAATATTCCAAGAAGTTTTACTGTCTAATTTTGCTCATTTATAACCTAGATCCATTCCTCCATCCAGTTCACAAGAAGGCTGGGCACGTAACTATCCTGCTCCCCAGTAAACACTGGGAGAAAGCTGTGTCAGCATCGCTCTGCAGCGGTGGCACTCCCCAAGACTTCAACACAGGTAACCGAGCCCACAAACCTCCCATCCCATCATGATGGGAGATGGGCACAAGAAAGAAAAACCCAGAGGGGATGAGCAAAGCCCAGCTGCTGCCTTACTCTGTCCAACCAACCCCAGCAACAACCTCTTCTTTGCAGAGCCTGCGAAGTGGGAGCAACTGCAAGTGGCAGAGCCCTGCACACATCCCCACACAAAATCACCTCCCAACAACATCCCAGAGCCGATGCCTGGGCACTCCTTTATCCCAAACTGCACTCCAGACACCAAGAGAAGAGCTGCAGCCTTCCTCCATCTGAACCTTCCTCTAAGTTTCTGCTGGTGCGTCAAGATCAGGTGTCAGCACCTGAAACGGCACTCATCTTGCAAAATCATATTTACAGTAACAAACATACTCTGTTTGAAAGCCATTTCCTGGCATGAACTGAATGTGTGATAGACAGATATGTAAGCGTATACACACATAATATATGAAATAGCCTAGCTCCACTCAACTCTAGAGTCTCAACTCTGCATACGGCTATAAGCTCATGGGTTTTATTGCCAACAAAACCTACAAGAGCATCTTCTCGTCTCCTTCCAAGGCAATAGGTGAGGTGAGCTGGGGGGTATCAGACAATACAGAGCCAGTGCTGGGAGGCAAAGAGGGGACCTGCAACCAGGAGAGGTAGTGCTGGAGCCTACCAAGGCCAGTGGGACACTGCAGAGCCAGGAGAAAGGCCTCACTTGTGTCCACAGGGAGCAAGCCATTTCCAGCACCCTGCCCACGGGGGTGCCCCAGATCACCCCTCGCTCTTGCTAGGTGAAGGAATTGGTACCAGCTGCTGCAGAGCTTCCTGAGGCCCAGTATTATCAGACCCTTGCATGAAGCACTGAACACCAATGTGACTGGAGGTGCCACGGCCGAGAGGACAGAGGCACCACGGCTGAGGAGATGGAGGTACGATGGCTGCTCCCACCAAAGCCCAAACCCCAGCGGCCCCAGGCTGGGGGCAGCCGGGCCGGCACCGACCCCACAGCACAGCCAGGCCCGAGCGGCAGCCCCCGGCGGGCCGCTATTGTGGCAGCGAACCGACCCCCCCCCGCCGCCGCCGCCGCCGCGCCGGGCCCCAACAAAGGCGGCCGCCGGCGGGGCCGTCACCACGGCAACGCGCCCGCCAATAGCAGCTGCGGCCCGGATTAGCGCCGCGCACAAAGCCGCCCCGCCGCGCCCGCCCCGCCAGCGGCGGCGCCCTCACCCGCACCGCAGCCTGCGCCGGGCTGCGGGAAGGCAGCGGCGGGGACCGAGCCCCTGCGCGCCCGGAGTAGCGCCCTCCCGCAGCCCGGCACGGGCGAGACACTGCCACCGCCCAACCCAACCCAACCCACCACTGCCACTGCCACCGACCAACCCAACCCAACCCACCACTGCCACTGCCACCGCCCAACCCAACCCAACCCACCACTGCCACTGCCACCGCCCAACCCAACCCAACCCACCACTGCCACTGCCACCGCCCAACCCAACCCAACCCACCACTGCCACTGCCACAGACCAACCCAACCGACCACTGCCACTGCAACTGCCACCACCACCGACCAACCCAACCCACCACTGCCACCACCGCCAACCAACCCAACCCACCACTGCCACCGACCAAACCAACCCAACCCAACCCACCACTGCCACAGACCAACCCAACCCACCACTGCCACCGACCAAACCAACCCAACCCACCACTGCCACTGACCAACCCAACCCACCACTGCCACCAACCAACCCAACCCAACCCACCACTGCCACTGACCAACCCAAACCAACCCTGCCACTGACCAAACCAACCCAGCACTGCCATTGACCAACCCAACCCACACTGACACTGACCAACCCAAACCAACCCAAACCAACCCTGCCACTGACCAACCCAAACCAACCCAAACCAACCCTGCCACTGACCAACCCAACCCAGCACTGCCATTGACCAACCCAACCCACACTGACACTGCCACTGCCACCAACCAACCCAACCCAAACCAACCCAACCCTGCCACTGACCAACCCAACCCAACCCACACTGCCACTGCCACTGACCAACCTAACCCAACACTTCCACTGACCAACCCAACCCAACCCACCACTGCCACTGCCACCACCACCGACCAACCCAACCCACCACTGCCACTGCCATCGACCAAACCAGCCCAACCCACCACTGCCACCGACCAACCCAACCCACCACTGCCACCGCCACCGACCAACCCCACCCACACTGCCACTGCCACCGACCAACCCAAACCAACCCAACCCACCACTGCCCCCGACCAAACCAACCCAACCCACCACTGCCCCCGACCAAACCAACCCAACCCACCACTGCCACCAACCAAACCAACCCAACCCAAACCACCACTGTCACCGACCAAACCAAACCACCACTGCCACCGACCAACCCAAACCAACCCAAACCACACCAGCACTGTCATCAACCAACCCAACCCAAACCACACCACCACTGCCATCAACCAACCCAACCCAAACCACCACTGCCACCAACCAACCCAACCCAAACCACCACTGCCACCAACCAACCCAACCCAAACCACCACTGCCACCAACCAAACCAACCCAAACCAAACCACACCACCACTGCCATCAACCAACCCAAACCAAACCACACCACCAATGCCACCAACCAAACCAAACAAACCCAACCCACCACCGCACACCAACCAAACCACCACTGCCAACAACCAAACCACACCATCACTGCACACCAACCAAACCACCACCGCACACCAACCACATCAAACCACACCACCACCGCACACCAGCCATCACTGCACACCAACCACCACCACACACCAATCAAACCACACCACCACCGCACACCAACCAAACCAAACCACAACACCACCGCACACCAACCAAACCAAACCACCACCACACACCAGGGACTCTCCTGCAAGGAGCAAGGTCTCACAGTGCAATCCCTCCTGCACCAACTTTGCCCCCGCCCTTCATGCAGGGCAGTGGTGTTGCCATCTTGGCTCACGCCTCCGAGGGAGGCAGGAGGCCTGGGCTGAGGCAGGTCCTGAGGGACTGAGCGGGCACAGGGCTGGGGTGTGGTGTTGTGAAGGATGGGAACAGGGATACCCTGGGAGCAGGGATATCCGAGGCAGAGACAACCAGGTCAGCTACCAGAGAACTGGATGCGCAAGTGAGGAAAACAGCACTGGAGAGTTCCCCAAACACCACTTAAGTTCATTTGTAATGGGATTTGGAAATAATCTATGGTCACAACTGTACCTTAGCACAGGATTTTTGCCGGGTGAACTGTCTTTCTTCCCATTCTCCCCCCTCCCCCTTGAATAAATATTTGTTTCCATTCTTCAAACACAGTTAAAGCAGCAGATCACTTTACTAGCAAACTGTTTAGCTTAGTGGTCAAGGCTCTGTCAGGGAGAGATTCAGCTTGCTGTCCAAGCCTTAACTACCCAACATTTGAAGCTAGAAGTTCAAGGCTTGTTAATTTTAAGGGCTGAAGTCTCTCCCCACATTTAGCCATGAGGGTTAAAAACATCAAGGCAGACAGACAGGGTCCCAAAAGCAGTGACTTGTTCTCTAGGTGTAACCTTCCCTAGGAACCCTACCACAGCAGACCATCTCCTTTGGCAGGTCTTTGGCTGCTCAGGGGTAGACACTGCATCTCTGAGCCTTACACCCAAGCTGTCCAGCATCATCTCCTCTCAAGTCTGGATCCAGTGGCTCTCTCTAGCTTTGGAAAACCAAACAGGAGTGGAATAAAGGCTTTGGCTCAGCAGAGGTAATGCATTCAGAAAGTGAGGAAAGGTTTGTCCCTGGGGATGAAGCTCTTCTAATCCCACATGGATTTGCCACTGCTGAGACCTCCTGCAGGCGGGCAGCAAGCAGCACCTTCCCTGAGAGGAGAGGAGGAGACGGGCCCTTTTCAAACCAGCACCTGGTTTTGATGAGAGCAGTGTGGTGGTGACAGGAACCTGACAGTCACACGTTTCAGAGAGACTTGCACCGAAGCAGCCCTCAGCCTAGCTGACACGTGAGGCATTTCACTCCAAACCAGAGCACGGTTCAATCCAGCTGGCCTTGGCCAAAAGGCCTGATTTGTTAAAATGGCTTTAGTCTTGCTCTAATATCTTTAAGTATTCCCGGGGCTGTCACAGATGTCTGCAAAAGAGGAAGCCAATGAAAGCCTCATGTAGATTTAAAATAAATTATAATGATATCTCCAACACAAGTCTGAGGATGGACGGTGGATGCACTTCCACATGGGCAGATCTCGAAGAACGCTGTAAATACTCAGGCAAAGGCTGGGCAGAGATGGGCATCTTCCACCTGAACAGCAGCTAAAGATGGCTGGGCTGGTCCTGCAAAGGACCATGGCAACATACTTGTAGGAAAACCAGGCAGAAGATAGCAACTGCTGAAACAGCTTCAACATCATGGGAAATATAAACCAAACGATCTAGAAGCGATCCAGTCAAGAGAGGGCACTGCAAGGTTCTCCCAACTGCTCCAACAGGACAGGCTGATTCTGGGGCATATGCACTGACCCAGAGCCCTGGCGTGGTGCATGGCCCCAGGAGGACCCTCCTTACCCAAAACTCTGGGAATGGGACTCATCCAAGGGACAGAGCCCGCTCCGTGCCACAGGTGAGCAGGACAGCCTGTCCGGGTGTCCCTGCCTGCTCTTGCACCGTGCTGCGGGCACCTGGCGAAATATCAAACGATCCACTGAAGACCTGAATGACCATTACTGCTACAGCATTTTTGGCTATCTGCCTACCAGATGCGGAACACAGAGAACCCTTTGTTCCAGAGGCATTGTTACCACAAGCCAAACTGCCTACTGCCGCAAGAGAGGTGATCAGATTCCCCTTCTCCTCCCTTCCCCATCTGTTCATTGCAACCGTGTTACGCGTGAGAATTTGCATAAATTGCCCTCTGATCTGTGGAAGAAAATCCAAAATCCAGTTTGGAAGCCCACAGCAGGTTGACAAGGAGTTGGAAAATTCCAGAGAGCAGCAGATTAAGGATTAATTAATTAACATTCTCCTGATCCAAAGTAGGGGAAATCGTGCCCGCTGTAAGCACAGGAACAAGTCTTCCTTTAAAGAAATCCCCCAGCAGTATCTGAAGGTTCTCCAATTAGTCGGCAAGGGAAACTTATTTCACATACCCAAGTCAAGCACATCATTTTCCTGGCAGGTGCACATGAATATGCATTTGTGACAGACACACAAACCCCCATCAAACCCATTGCCTCAGATACGGTGGTTTCCCCTTGCCTGGGACAGTACTAGAGTTGTTGCTCAAGTGAGGTCTCAGAACCTGCCTCAGGCAAGCGGTCCAGACTCTGGACTGAGTATTAGATGGCAGCCTAAAGGTCAGAATCGTCCTCAGACCTCGGCAGATCTTCTTCATCGTTTGCTTCTAGGATATTTTTAGAGAGCAGATCTCTGCGCGGGCATGATCTGCCTAAGAGAGGCTGAGCCTTCGTGACCAACTCATCCACATCACCTGCAGGCCCAGGGAGGGATGCAGACTGGTTTAAAGCACTTCTCAAGCACCCCTGGAACCACAACTGATGAGTGAGTCATGCAAAGACGTCACCGTGAGTGTATTTCTTGCACGGCTGCTTCATGAAATGCAAAAGTGCCCAAGAAAAGCATGAGTTCAAACACCAAACAGGCCTCATTTCTTCCAGTACTTCTGCATTTCTACTTTCCAACAGGATCAACTTCTCTAATGACAAATTAAAGACTGGCTGCACCAAGTGAGAGCAGAGGTTGACCTTGCCCAACACACTCCAAGGTACCAACAACAGACACCTTTGGAAGAAGACAAAACCAAGGCAAGGATATTATGATAGACCCCAGAAAAGTCCATCATCTCCCAAGCCATTTGTGACTTGGGGACTTTCTGAACTCAAAGGGGGGCCTGTATATTTCAAGCACCTTCCATGGATTTGTCCAGTCCTTTTGGAGCCTATGCAAATTTTAGCATCAACATCCTGGGGCAAAGATTTCACATCTCTAACAAAGTCCATAACAAAAAGACCTTATTTGTTCTGGGCCTCCTAACTCTCATTTTACTTTATCACAAAACCTCATCAGGCCCAGATGAAAAAGAAAGATGAGCTCAGTTTTTTCAGGTACGATTTAAAACAAATAATCTTGCTTACAAGATCAGAGACCCAATGGTCCAAAGCAATTGTACAGACAAACCCTTTCCCCCTAATAGAGAACCTGTTCCCACAGGTTGAAGTAGAAAACGGGGAAGCTGGGACCCACGCTCCACTGAGACATCCTCATACGTGTTGAACTAGACAGAGGACTAGCTATGCCTGAGGTGGTAGGCACAAGACATCCTCCTCCTCTCTTTCTGTTTCAGGTTTCAGCGAGGGTGGTAGCCTCAATCTAGACAGGCTGTTGGAATACTTCCTTGTGCGCTCTAAAGATCTCCAGCATCATCCGACTTAAGCCAAGACACTTGGCTACACACACTGCAAATGCAAGTCTTTCCAGGACTTCTGTCCTACAGTTAAAAGGTAATGTCCTTTAGAAAGCACGTCCACGGCCTTAGCTTGCATCTCAGAGAAATCTGGGATTTGGAGCCAGAAGTGTTCCTAGAGATCCCACTGCTCAAAGCCCTAGCAGCTGCACCTGACAAATCACAGCCAGCTTGAGAGCACTCCTCTCAATCACTGCACTAAAAAAACAAACAAAACACCCCAAAACACTCCGTTCTCTCCCTCAGGAAACCAGCCCATGTTTGTCAATCGCAGCTACAGGCGGAAAGAAAAAAGACATGATCCTTCTTTGAAGCAGAGAAACACACTGCTTCACCTTTTGTGCCTGTTAAAACCAAGTACTTGAATATGCAGAACCAGGGTGCCAGCCTTTCCCTCTCCTCCTTTATCCCTAAAGTCATACTCCTGGGTTTCCTCCTCACGGATATTCATTTTTCTTTTGCAACTTCCGTGTTACTAAGCCGAGAAGAGGTTTTGGACACAGCAAGGAAAGAAAACAAAACCAAAACCAAGCCAGGAGAGTAAGTGGAAATGCCAACATGGAAAAATGAGACTTGGGAATTCTGGTTTATGACACAGGAAACCATTTCATCTCCAGCCCAACCAAACTCCCATTTTTTTCCTGCTAACGGACACACGAGGCACGCTGCTCTGAGCCAGGATGCACTGACACCAGCTACCTTGGTAGACTTGGGAACTGCAGTTCATAGATTTGCACTGAGGAGAACATTATGATAATCTAATTTGACCTCATCTGTACTGCAGGCATGGCACTTCCTCTCCTAATTCCTACAGCATGTGCATACTTTCTGTCTGGACTAAAATGTATTTTTCAAAACACATCTATCCTAATTTAAAGGCCTTAAGTGGTGGCAAATCTAACGCACACTTAGGCTTGTGGCTCCAGGGTTACCTACAAGATAACCTTCACGCATAACCCATTTAGCAGTCTGTACTCCCTTGTCCTTAGAAGCAGAGGATGATCTCTCCCTGCAGTCCAGATCCAAACTGAGCTTGCCGCTGGATTCTCAAAGACTGATTAAAAATCATTCCCAGAAACCCGGTACTTTGATGTTGAGGAATCAAGACAGGATGACTTAGTGGTGCCCACTCTCTCCTCTCTAAATCCTAAGCCTTCCCAAGCCTCTCTGGACAGGCAGGAGGAAAGGAGAATGTCTCCTCCTGCTAGATCCTAGAATACTGTAAGGTACCTCAGAAGAAGAGGGAACACAGACAAAGCCATCTCCTCAGAGTGCAAGTCCTCCAACGAAATGCTTTAGAAGTCCATCCTTAACAATTCCTTTTCACAGTTTCAGAATTCCAGAAGTAGTACTGGCCCCAATAGCTTGGAAAATAATTTCTCAGGCAGGATAACGTGACTGAAGCTTCACCCCCTCTCACTTATAGATGTAATAAATGAAGATGAAGACCACAGAGTCAGGTGCCAAGAGTACCTCTAAAGAAGGGATCCTAGGAGACCTCTGAAAGCTGGGAGGCCCTCGAGTACCATGAACATACACCAAAGGAGCCCGAGTATAAAATCATGTTCTCCAGGAGTCACATCCGAGCCTGTCATTCTCAGCCTTACAAGCCAGAGCGCTCTGATTCAGAGCTCAGAACCCTGGTGCTGATGGCCACGCAGGCTTCCCTCTTAAACACACTTTCCCGCTGATCCTGCTCATCATCCATATAGAGCCACCAACCGGAAAGCACATCTCAGGCAACAGTTCTCCTGGCCTTTGGTGAATTATTTGAGGATTAGCCTGAAAGCTGGTTAAAGACCAGGAACAGTGGTTGATATAAGAGTTCTGTGGAGTTGCTCCTCAGCTGAAGCGTCCAGATGAGTCAGGAAACTGTCCCAAACACCGAGATTCAATCTGCCCAGCCCTAGAAACTCCCCAGAGCCAAGAGGCCACCTGCATCAGCCTCATGCAGACTATGAGCACCGGATGCGTCCAGGATGCTGGTTCTTCAGCAATGAATCGCACTGAGCTATGCAGAACTCTCCCTTCTGCCCAGGCCCCAAGAAAACAATCTGACACAACCAGTTCTTGCCAGTCTTCTGACGTCAGGACAGCTTTCAGCACGTGACCATTAAACTAGAGGAAGACAGCAGCATGACACCCCGAAAGAAAGTACTTCTCAAACTAGAGCAACTGTAACCACTTGTAAACAGGGTGCTACACAACACGTTTCTGCTTCTAATTAGCAGAGGTACAGGAAGGTTAAGAGGAGATTACGCCCAAGACAGTTTGTTTTCCTATCAAATACATCCATCAGCAGCATAGGAGCACAGACAAGTCAAGCTAACAATCTGCAGACTACAGAGACACATGGATACCACCACCTTTGGCAGTGACACCATGTAAAAGCTCTTGGAGACACAACAGAGCTTGGTTATTTCTCATAGAAAATGAAACCACACAAAGCCAATGACTAGCAAACATGGGGCTATCTGACCACATCTGCTCTTGCCACTTACTCTCAGGACTGAACAGAAAAGCAAACGAGTCCCACTTTGCAGCCATGATCATGTACATGCAGATTTGACTTCAGAAGCTGAACAAAGGTCCTGAGCAAACGCTTGTTCCAAATTTTCTGCCCAAAAGTTTCAAGCAACACGGCAAAAACAGTTACGAAACGCCATTTCGCCAGCTAATTAATGCGCCCTAACGTCACAGCACCTTCTTGCAATCTGCTTTCAGAAGCAAATTAACACCAAAGCCTTCATCCCTTACACTCTGCAGCTCCCTCCACATCCATGATGCTATGTCCTGGCCAGGTTACCTCCCAGCAAACTGTGTTCTGTCCCCACTAGCCGGGCAGGGAGGTCCCAACAGCTACAGAATCCAACACTTTCTTCCCCAAACAGCAAACCTATGGACAATACCACTGAACAACAGTAAAATAGTCACAATTTCCTGTCCCAGAGGTGACCACATACAGCATTCGGGCACAATGATCCCCTTCATCTCCTAACCCCATTAGGAATCTTAGGATCCTTCAGTCTAACACTGAGAATGGCTTTGGGGATGCTCACGGCCTCCTAACGCAGCTGAAAGGCCAAGACTGAAACCCCTTCTATCCTCCAATTCGGTCCTGACTCACGGTTTGCACACCTGGCTGTCACAGACCATGGCACAAGTGACTTCCATCCACAGCCCACCCTCCCCTAAGCCACCAGCTGGCACAGAAGAACCAGACCAACAGGAGGGACAGCCACAGCGCCAAACTGTCTCCAAACACCCAAAACTAACATCACCACTTGCCCGAGACTCAGCAGAAGCTTCAGGTCCAAAAGGCTTATTTTTAATAAAGGACAACTGAAACATCAATCACACGGTTTCGAGTTAGAAACAGGCCAGAAACCACAGGTTTGATGCTGCAGCTGCTCTGTTAGGAGTGTCCACAAACCTGCCTCCAGTGTTTGAACAAAGTGTAAATCTGGGGGACAGAGGAGGCCTCCGGGTAGGGAAAAACTGGAAAACCATTTCCCTTCGCCCAGGTTCTACCAACTCCAGGAACGAGCACAAACTCTTTGCTCCAAATCACCACAGCGCAGGAGTCACTGGCTGTAGCCCATACAAAGACATGACAGGCACCCAGCAGTCTGTAACTGACCTTCAATCTACTTAACCCCATGCAAAAGACTCGCAAGCTCCTAACCCCGCCTCCGCAGAGGTTCAGGAAACTCCTTTCTGCCCCAGAACGTAACCGCTTTGATCCAACAGCACTCAGGAGACTCACCTTCCCAAACTGCTCGAAATACTGTTTCACATCCTCCACAGTAGTGTTCACGGACAGACCACCCACAAATATCTTCTTCGTTCGGGTCACCATCTGGAAAAGGGAAGGACAGGAATTCACCGACTAAACCCAGAGAGAGCAGAGAACGAGATTCAAAAGGCCGCTAACCCCCCTGCACTGACAGGAAGTGCCTGTCCTGTTACTGCAGCTGAGCATCCACCTTCTTGAAGCCCTGTGGCCAAACACGGCTGGCAGACCTGTCCCAAGTCAGAGCCCAACTCATGCTCTCAGCCTCACACCACCCCATCGTGCTTGCCAGTGCCCAGCCTCATCAGACAGCACGTTTCCAGCCTCCCTCCTCGCTAACCTGCTGCTGCTCCCTTGGCATCCTGACACCACCACAAATGCAAGGGGCAGGACTGTCCACATGCCAGCCCTGCCACTTCGCCAGCCTCCCCTAGAGATTCCTGCTCTGCTCCCCATAGTGGAAGGACAGGCAGAAGGCCTGCAGCACAGATAGGCTTCCCCAGGCTTTGCCCTTCACAAATCACACAGCATCCAGTCTTGAATAAAATAAGCTTCATTTCACACCCATTCCCCAGTCACCTAAATGGAGGCTAGTCAGCTCCCAGTTAAATCTCTTCTGCCTTTGCAAGAAGGTAAAGAGAAGATCCCCCTGCCACTTGTCACTCTTGCAGCTGGGACAAGGAAGAACATGAACTACCCGGAGAGGGGACCACTGCCCGGCTGAGGCACACCAACATCCTTTGAACCAGCTCTCCAGCTGCATCCTCCCCTTAGCTGCTTGGCTACACCCCTGCTCTCAGAGGAACACATGGTCCTAATTACCCCAAGGAGCATGGGGCTAATCCGCAGCAATTCCCTGGCTTGGAGACCAGCCCGTTCTAACACTAAAGCACCTTCTGTCACCAAACTGCTTAATGGAATTAACCCAATTCCTACCATGTGCTTCCTGGCTCCAGTTACTCGGGATACCTGCTCACCAGTTGTTCTCAGTGCTCCCCCTTACTTCCCTCCCAGCATCAGTCTCCTCTTCCCTCTCTGTTTCTCACCACTGTTTGTCCCCAGTTTTTTCTCTCGTGACAGTGCTTGGGACAGAGACTCTAAACTTTAAAACTCCCATCCAAGAGCAAGGTTAAAGGGAGACCCAAAGCCCAAAGGCAGTGTCTGGCCTGCTGCTGGCTCCTCAGATTGAACACCTAGAAAAAGTTTCTACAACTGCTCATTCCAATGCCAGAGCCTCTTGTAGAGAAGGTCAAACACCAAACTCCTGCCTTTTCCAGGGCTGAAGCACACAAGGCCATTTCACAACATGAAATCCTCTTCCCTGTCCCTGCCATACACTTATTCATGCACATGTGCATACATATGACCCTCTTCCTCCTGTATTATACCGCATCACGGAGCTGTTCAGATCTCTTACAGTCTGAAACTTCCAGACACTGACTGCAACCTCAGAAGGACTAAGTCCACCCTGGGCAGCATTTATTTTCTCAGCTCTAACTAGTGCGTCCTAAAGTACAATAGAGGGGCTTCCTGGTTCCCCCAGTGCCACGCTGAAAGCCTGACAGGAGCACACCACAGCACAGGACACCAAACTGGTGGTGCAGCACAGCAGCTCCTGCTCCAGGTGAGTCCTGAGCAAACCCCCAGGGAGGAACTCCATTGCATGCACTGGTACCCGTGCACAGAGGGACAAGATCTACCACCCGAATTTCACCCTTCGTGGTGGCAAGGGCTGCCCGCAGTGCTTACCTTGGGCTGTGCTCGGCGGGGGAACGCTACCTTCGGGTCAATCTGAAAGAGAGGATGGGAAGAACATGTGAACACGCTTTTACTGCCTCTTTACAGGCGCACGGTTTCCTCCAAGCACGCGGCTGTCTCTACCCACGTGGCACCTTGCTAAAACCCCAGGGAATCTACCTGAGATGCATAAAATGAAGCTGGCTGCAGACATCTTTCCTTCGCGGTAAGGTATAATCCAGGGAGACTACAAGTCCCAGCATGCAGTGGTCTGTCTCCGGCTGAGCGCTGGCCGGACGCACCCGAGAGCCCATCACATGCTGGGATTAACAGCCTGGGCTGCGCCCTCCCGCTCAGCCTGCCCCGGGTGCCCTGCACCACCGGCCTCACACTGACAGTGCTTTCTTTTGCCTTTTCGCTCTCCCCCTTGGCTCCACCTGCAAGAACAGAGCTCACCTGGGTACTAACAGAACAGAAAAGAGGCAGCGCACCAAAATCCCAGCATTGCATCCCACAAAACACAGGGTGAAGACACAAAAGAGCAGACAGGACAGCACCGATTAACCCAGGGAGGCCAGAGCCCCCGCCTGCGGGCGCAGGGCAGCGGGCTGCGCCACACACAATGCCGCGCTGCCTCCCCTCCATTGTGCCTGTGCAGCTCCTCCGCGCACCCGCTGGGGCCGCAGCCGCTGGCCCCACACCGCCATGCAGGTGCCTTTTGCTGGGCTCAGCACCGACGGGCGTGTGGCTGCGCTGGCCTCACACCACCAGCACCACAAAAGCAGGGACAACACTTGCGCAGCTGCAAGCCAAATACCCACAAAGCCTCCTCTCCTCAGCCAGCACCTTTCTTTATGGCCTATTTTTACAGCAACTCCTGTAAAGTTACATCACATCAGGGATGATCCAGACCTACAAATCAGCTTACAAAGACCTGTGTTAAAGGCAGGTCTGGCTCATCCCTGCACTTGGACAAGCTGCAGCTGGGAGGGCAGCCTGGAGCCTTGGCCCATCTGCCCAGCAGCTCAATCAGCCCAACAAGAAGCTGTGCTTCTCCTGCTCCTCTCCCTGCTTTGTTCAGCTTTCCAGCCTGGCCGTCCTCCTGTCCCGCATCCTTTCACTTGTCACACGACCGACCCGGGAGCTCGGCCTCCCTGCACCCTTCCACCAGCTTCTCTCCCTGCCTTCCCCACCTCCATCCTGACTCACAGCCTACAACATAAATAAACTCAGCACGTAAGTAAACAGAGGCAAAAGCGAAGAGCACAAATAAACTCAAAAATAACCCTCCCTCCCCTTGCTCCACCAGATCAGCATAGCCTCCCCTCCGGTGCCTCCCTGGGGCATCTGAACCTCTGTCCCTCCCCTCGCCGGCACAGCACTCCCACCACCGCTTCCTGGCTAGTGCAGACACCCACAGCGAATTCTGAGGACAGGGGACAGCAGGAGACCAGGAGGTTGATGGCAGATAATAAGCAAAAACAATAATCTACTGTCTTTTACTTCTCAGCCAGTGTCATTCAGCTCCTGCCAATAAGATGCTTTCATACTCAGCAATGCTAAGCTCAGCCTCATTTTCTCATTACCCTGAGTGTGATCAACTGGGCAGAGATAACGTGTCCTCCTGGCTGCAGGGAGCAGGCAGTCATCTCACAAATTCTTCTGCACAACCAGCTATTGTTGCAGGTAGAGGGAGGCTGGGGCAGCCCGCTGCAGGGGCAGCCCTGGGAACATGCAGAGGGGAGCGAGATCAGTGCCAGGCTCAAGTTACTCAAACTGGACTGCTCCTTGGTGCCTGGAGTCCTTCTAATTAAAGCAGAAGTGCTGGTACCTTGTTCCCTCCTTTCTGGTGTAAAAACAAATAGCCCTGCAGGAGTTGTGTTTCAGTGTCACCCACTGACGTCATGGATCCTTTTTACAAACCCAGATAGAAATCTGCTAAGAGTATAAGAGCATTCAGGACTGCTCAGATTGTAGCCAAAAAAGCAAAACCCTGAGACCAGGCTGCAGTGAGCAGAAGCCACTTGAGCTCAAACTGCTTCCACTTCACCCCACAGACTCCGGGGAGGAGGCATCTCACTGATGTCGCAGGTGTACCAGCGAGCCAGCCAGGCTGCTCCATAATGCTCTTCAGGCCACCTCACAGCACCATTTAATAGCTCAGGTCACGTAATTCCTGCGTTAACCCTGCTGGTGTCAGTGCCCCGAAGCAGGGGGAGCAGAGGGAAGGACCTGCAAGACCTCAGGACTGCGTCTGTTCGCCCCTCACACCTCCAGTCCCTTCATTCTGCTGCCTGCGCTGCTCCCTGCACCACAAAAGATAAACCCAGCAAAAACTCGGCAACAAAGAAACACCAGGACAGCCCGCATTGCCAAGCCCGCTCCTCCCCAGCACATAAAGCAGCAGCTCAAGGCAAGGGCCAGCTGCAGCCTTACAAAGTCGCGCAAATCTTTTACCTTGAGCCTGCAGAAACAATTCTGGCACCAAGCATTTTCACCAATAACCCTGTAGGCTCCTGTTATCTAGCTTACAAACAAAGAGAAGTCTGATAAGCACAAGGTTTCCCCAGAGAATCAGGCCAACAGCCCTCGTTAGGGTAGGAGGAATCAGAAAACAATAAAGCAACAAGTTGGGCAGACACTGTCTATCAAGCGCAGCTTGCCAGGAGACACCAAGCCTGGAGAGAAGGCTATCCTTTCAGGACACCGGCCTTTTCCTGCAAAGTTCCATGAAACCCTAAATTAGGATTCAGATGAGTTGGTGTCATTTAACCCATGACTCGCAGCAGAGCCTTTCAGCTCGGTGCTCAGAAGCTCCCCACGGTACCACAAGACCAACCTCTCACCAGGCAAAACACCCCAAAACATCCGAAACCCACGCTAAATACAAAATAAAGAGGGGGAGAGGATGGAAGCCCCTAACAAAAGAAGGGCCCAGGCGAACCTGCCCCGTTCTCTGGGGCAGCGGCAGGGCGAGCGGAGCAGATGCAGATGGGAATTTCAATGGCCAGTCCCCATGCGCCCTGCGCCACGAGGCCCTTCTGTTCCCCGGCAGCGCCTACCCGTCCACCCTGCCCGGCCCTCCCTGCCTCGTGGGCTGCAGGTCAGGGAGAAGAATGGAGACCGTGGGCTCTGGCCCGCTCCTGGCCCCAAAAACGCTTTTGGGATTAGTGCTACAACGGACATCCATCACTTGCCTTTCCAAGAGGGGTCTATGCCAGCCCACAGACTCATGACGGGACTGACTCAGCAGACACCGTGTTTACACAGGCTAGTGAAAAAAGAAAGAAAGAGAAAAAAAGAAAGCCCTGGGCCCTCCTCAAAGGACTTCACCATAACCCTCCCCCAGAGCAAAACTCACTTTACATCACTCCTGAAAGGAGGAGGGCTGTGAGTGCTGGGGACCCAGCCTCGGCCAGGAAGGCTGGGGTAGGTTTAACCGGGAGCTCCCGTGGGGAGGAAGGACCTGTGCACATCAAAGGGAGCGATCCAGGCAGTTAAACAGGAACAGACATAAATCTCACTGCAACTCACGCCGTAAACCCTAAGGAAGGGGGTCTCGCTCTCCCGCCCTCTCCCTTCTGCCAAGATAAAGGCTGGAAGCCCGAGCCACGCGCTGCAAGAAATAAAGTTGCTCATTTGGACTCCTCGGCAGCCTGTGCCCGGAGCCAGAGCATCTCCCCTCACCGTGCCAGCCCCCCCGTGGCCCCCACCGCTCCCCCATCCCTACCCTCACCTTCACCCCAGGGCAGCAATAAGGAGAAGGAATTCAGGGGAAGGCAAGTCACTAAAACTAAAGAGGAGGGACCTCCCACTCAGACACCTCACCCCCACCCCCAAAACAGCCTGCACATCTCCTGAGCGCCACAGATTTATGAGGCAGGACGGGGCACGGTACACCACCAACCCACGGAGCCACCAAAATCTTCCTGCTGGCCCAGCCGGGGCTCCCGATCAGCCCCCACTCGCAGAGCAAGGGCTGGAGTTGCAGCCTGCTCCAAGAGGCCAGTGGTAGCCCGCATGGGCGGGTGCTGGCCGCATCAGAAACAATAAAGTCCTGAACCTTCACGACCGTTACAAACCAACTTCACCAGGGGAAACCACGGGAGAGCCGTGGGGCAGCAGCACCAAGGGTCTGTGCCGAGGGCACAGGCCACCATGGCCAGGGGAAGCAGAGCCTGGGCACTGAGGAACAGCACCCTTGGGGAGGGAGCTGCGCTCAGCAGCACATGGGGGAAGGGGCGGCTCCCGTTCACCCAAACACAGCCGCATCCATTTCCCACTGTGAACCCCAAAAGCGCTCAGGTATCCCAGCTCTGAGAGAGCCACAGTCACTCCTTGGAGGGGCAGGAGGAAAACCATCAGCAGTACACGCAGACCCGCATCAGGACACCGGCCCTGGGCCGACAGCAAGCCCGGTTCGTGCGGCAGCCAGTACCCGCCGCTGAGCAGGACAGAGAAAGGACCGATGGATCCGTATCAGGAACCGATAGTTTACAACCTCTAACTGGAAATCAAACACCGCAATCAGCGGCTGCTCCGAGCACAGCCACTCCGCCGGCAAATGCACCCCTGAGATGAGAGAAGTCATCTCACCGTCTTGGAGTCCAGTTCATGTCTGGATTGGGCCAGGACCTTGTCGACGCCAGCCTGGTCCATGAACGTGACGAACCCGAAGCCCCTGAGCCCCGCAGCCCGGGCAGGAGAGGGGATGCGGAGAGAAGAGAGAAAGTTGGTTAAAGTGGCGGCCGGGCCGCGGCGGGGGCGAAGGGAGGCGCGGGCCCGGCCTCTCACCTGGATCTCTTTGTCAGCGGGTCCCGCATCACCAGGCACTCCTTCACCTCGCCGAACTGGCTGAAGTACTCCCGCAAGCCCTCTGCAAGCACAGCGCCCACCGTGGGTGCCCCGGCCCGGCCCCGCCGCCCCCACCGGGCTCGGCCCGGCCCCGGCCCCGCCACCCCCGGCCCCGGCGGCAGGTGCGGCTCCGCCGCGGCGCTCACCTTGCGTGGTCTGCCAGCTCAGTCCCCCGATGAACATCTTGCTGCGGGAGGAAGGGGAGAGCCGTGAGCGGGGCCGCGCCGGGGGGCCGCGGCGCCCCGCGGGGGTGGCGGCGGCGGCGACGGGGCCGGGCGCGGAGGGGAGGGCGCGGATCGGCCATGTTGGCAGCGGCACCGCCGCCGCCGCGGCAGCCCGGGCCGGGCGGCCGGGTCCGGGGGGAGGGGGCGGCCAAGGCCGGGGCCTGGGGGGAGGAGGAGGGAGAAGGTTGGGGGGGAGGCGGTGGGGGCGGCCGCCGCGGCGGTACCAGGGGTCGTGCGGGGAGTCCGGGGAGGCGAGGCCGGGCTGGCTGCCGTCTGTCTCCATTCGGACCTCTTCTCCCTGCGAGGAGCGGCGCCGCACTCCCGGGGCAGATGAGCGCTGGAAAAGGGGCCGGACGGACAGGCCATGCTGCCCCCTCCCCCGACCCCTCTCCGCCGGGCGGGGAGGGAGCGAGGGAGGAGGGCCCGGCGGGCACAACCTGCCCGGCTCCTCCCACCCCCGCCGGCCCGCCGGCCGCCCTGCGCATAAAACCCGCCGGCGGCGCCGGGGCCGAGCGCCGGGAGCCGCGCCCGCACCGCGCCGGGGGAGCGCGCCCGGGCACGGCGGCGGAGGAGGAGGGAGCAGCAGCAGCAGCAGCCCGGGAGCCCGCGGACGCTTTGTCCCCGGCCGCGCCGCCCGCACCTGCCCCGGGGCGGCGGACAAAGGGCGGCGGGCTCAGCTCCCGGCGCGGCGAAGCCGGAGCCAGGCCCGACCCCGTGTGCTCGTTCTCGCCACGGCGGACCCCGGACACCTCGGCTCGGACCCCCGGTTTCTACCGCCACCGGGCGGGTTAAAGCCAGCGCGGGGAGGGCCCGGGACCGGCCCCCGCCGCCATCCTCCTCGCCGAGGGCGCTTCCAGGGCGGGACCGGGGGCTGCCGTCCTCGCCCCGGTACCCGGGCCGGGCAGCGGCGAGCCCCGGAGCCCCCTCGCAGCCCGCAGGGACTGGAGGCTGCCCGCCCCGCACAGGGCGGCGGGCCCGAGCGAGGCCGGCGGTAGGCACAGCCGTGGAGCCCCCGCAGCCCCCGGGACACCGGCGCAGCCCGCTCCGGCCTCTGCCCACGGTGCTCCAGGGAGGGCGGCCGGGCTGGCCCCGAGGCCATCGCGCAGCCCCTCGCTCATTCAGACTGCCACAGAGCCGTGCCAAGCTCCAGCCTCTCGCCACTGCCACACAAGTTCATCCACATGCTGATGGCTTCGGGAGCAGGTCTGTGCACTCTGCCTCTGCTCTTGGGCAACCCGGCCCAGCTGCCTGGAGGAGCTCGGTGAGGAGCAAACGCAATACTTTTAAAGCTGAAGTCAGGTGAGAGTTGCAGCCTGTCCTGACTGTGCCATGCATCGCTCTGAGAGAACACACTTGTTTGCATCTGTGGCACATCAGAACACGGCAGTGCACAAAAGCTCTGTTGATGGTCACTGTGAGCACCTCATTGCAAGAGGGTATCACAAGGTAAAAGGCTCTGTGCTGCCAAATACTCCCCACGCACATCTCTGGCTCTGCTCCTTCCAGCACAAGTCTCCCCTGAACACTCTTACTGCCTAGAGCAAGGCACTGACAGCACTCAGGTCAGTGCCATCCTCATTTGACCTCTCTCATGACTGCCAATGCACCTTATTTCCCTCCTGTAGAGGAACTGGGACACCTTTGCTCTAACAATACTTTGCGATAGTATCTTTCATTACATGGGCTCATCCTGAGGCTACAACGCGGAGTTAAATTCATCCTCTTCCCGTTACCTCTGCCAAACCACCACTCACCCAACTCCATTTCCTGAGCTGGGTCACTGACAGTATCCCTGCTCCTGGCGCTGTACCTGGGCACAGCAACACAATCAACACCAGACACGTTGTAGCCATTGCTGAGCCACCAGCTCTGAGAGCTGTGGCCATGGAGCACCCCCAGCGCCCGCTGCCACCCATCCAAGCTGATCTGCTTCTCCAGAAGCAGCCACTCATTCTACAGAGCTGAAATCACCACTTTGGGTGGAGGTGCAGAAGAGAAATACAAATAACAGCATGCAGAGATGGCTCTGCAGTGGGCAGCAATGGGGAAGGGCCGTGCGGAAGCAGCAGAGCCGAGGTAGCATCCCAGCCACCTCCCCTTGTAGATCCCAAGAAACCTGGATGATAGCTGTGCTGTCAGGAAGCCACCGCTGCTTCTGGCCACACTGCCCACATTCACTGCTGCTGCACTGCCTCCTGGCACTGCTCCCTCCAATCTGGATGGCAAATACTCCAAAGGGGGGCGACTGATGTTTTCAAGTCACCCGGCACAGGTTTCATGCTCTGTAAGCACCCAACATAGGCACAGTACTAATGCCGATTACACAGAAGCTGGATAAAAGACACAAGAGCTCAGAGCTGGACACACTAAAAGATAACATTTCTTGGTTTACCACCAGAGCATTGCTCTATTTTAAATGTGCGTTGTTTCTGAGAGAGATAAAGCAGAGCAACCTGAGGAACACAGTGTTAAAAAGTTTCATGGCACTTTTTGCATTATGCTGTTTTATTCTTGTTCTCCATCAAAACAATATTGGAGAAGGGAGAACAGAATCAATGCGAGTCAACATCTGTGAACACCAGAGGAAAAAAAAAGTGAGCCTTCAGGAGGATCTGGATGGAGGATGTGGTTGGACTTGCATCACTGGGAATGACACTATACCATGTAACTTATTCCGAGGCCCTTTCCAAAACATACATGCAGTATTTTGTGTTTCTACCTTAGGACCCCAAACTGCTTTGTAAATACCAATTAATTTCTCTCTGTAACACACAAGACAGTGGGTCTTGAAAAAAATCTGTTGATTAGTGACAGTAGGAAGCTTTCCTCATAGAGAAGTAAATATATAAAACATTCCAGACCTTATGATTAGAAAGATGATCTGCCGAATATCAGATAATGCAGCATTGTGTTCCTGGGGCTGCAGACAGACAGCTGTAGTGCCTCTGTGGCTGCTGCTGAGAGGTTGCCAAACACCAGCCACATTAACAAAACTGCTCAGTTTTCTTGCTGCTATTCAGTGTCTCGTGTGTGGTAGAGTGACACTATCAAAATCATGTCCACTTCCTGCTGAGGAGGATGACTGGCAAAGCTCTGCCCAGCACCAGTGGCAGACACTGGAGTTATTCATGGGGAGAGGGAGGTTCCAAAAAGTGGAGGTTAGGGGAGGGGCAGCAGCCGCCTCTTTTCCTCCCTCATCGTATAAGGCTTAAGGAGAGACTGTGTCTTGGAGACCTGTCTCTAGCCAGGAAGTTTTGGCAGTCAGGTACTACGAGATGTTTCACTTTTCATTTAGTTTGGACAGTTGATAAACAAACTTGAATTGGAATTCAAATCATTTTTGTAATATCTGTGTTATGATGCTCAACATGCAAACCTGGAAGACTTTAACCACAGCCTGGGGGCAATGCCAGCCTCTGGCAGCAGCTTCCAGTGGTGCTCAGGCCTGCTTTGGGAGTGATGCTGACCCTCTGGAAAGGCTGGTGGCAAAACCTCCCTGCTAGGCTCTTGCACAAGGCAGCCAGGGGTGTCTGTGCCTCCAAGGCAACCCACTGCTCAGCCAGCTCCTTCCTTGGGGCAAGTGTCAGGCATTTTACATTTAGATTTAGAGAAATCAAAACATCTAGGCTCCTCTAAGGTGGGGGGAACAACAGAGCTGGCAACAGGAAGAGAGGAATGGCTGCTAAGGTGCCAAGGATTTCTTTGCTTTGTGTAAGAAACCCCACGGAGCAAGATTTGCAATGGGAAAACAAGCTACATGGTGCAGAACATGGAAGAGCAGAGTAGGAGAGGATAGAGAGGAACAGGGCTGCATGCAAGACAGGAAAAGAGAAACATAGGTGTGGATGAATAAAATCAGGAGAAAGGGGAGTACAAAGAGTAAATAAAGATAACTGGGATAACTGGAAGAAAGGAGGGAGGGAGGAGAAGAACACCCCACACGACAGCAAGAGGGACTGGAGAAGAAAGAAAATAAAAGAAGCCTGCACGGGATGTAAAGTAAACCAGCAAGAGAACTTGTAGTGTGGTGAACAGGGACTCGGCATGAAACAGCAAAAAGGAGAGGTCTCTGAAGGACAGGAGGAGATTACATGCTTCCACTCACTGTCCTGGGAATGATGGCTAAGGGGAAATCAGAAAGCCCTTCCTGCTATTCTTCCTCTCTACAAGCTCTAAAAACTACTACATAGTGTCCAGTCTGCATGCTCCTATCTAAACTGGTCCAGCAAACAAGGGAGGAAACACTGACTGCTCAGCCCTACTGCTGCAGCTGCTCCACACACCGAGAGCGCCCAGCACCGCACCAGCCTGGTGCCACCTCCCTGAAGCAGCCTGCAAAGGGTGCCCTCTCCAAAGAGGAGCTCAAAACATCTTCACTTCCCATTAACTCTTTTTCTTAACCCAACACTCCAAGGATTGCATATGAGGCAACAGAGAGCAACTCCAGGCTTATAAATGAACCCTCTCTCCTGGAAGGTGTCCTGAGCTCCACCTGCCCTGTAACCAATTAGTTGCCATTTGTCACAGGCTGCTTTGTGCTCCATCCTTGCTCCTATCTAACCTCTCCCCAGTCTCACTCCAGCAATCCATGTAAAGGGGAACTGTCCCACAGCATCTGCTTTTTAAAAGGCTCTTTTCCAGCCCAGAAGCTGACTACTGCCTCCTGCTCTTCCCTTCCTTGCCTGGAAGTTCAGAGCTTCCTATGGGGTCATACAGAGGGACCCATTTCCCCATCTCTAGAAAAGAGAGGTAAGGACAGATGCTACAGAAACCCAGCAGCTGTGCTGGACTGTTTTGAACACAGTACTGATTAAACTGTTCCTCGTGTTCATTGAGGATAAGGCAATGTGTTCAGCTGGCACAGGAGATAAAGGTTAGATAGTAGGAGAAATGGAGTAACTATGAGGATGGCTAAAGGTGGGAGAGGTCAGCCAGGAAGGCCAAGGAACCCCCATACACAAAGACTTTTAAGAACAAATTAAGCCAACATTAGTCTGATGAGGTTCTGTTCAGTCCTTGCCTGTTACAGAGGAGACCTCTGGGCACCACTTTCAATCTTCAGTTTCTAAGTTTCTTCACCAGCTGAGGTGAAAGGACGGAAAGAGTTTGGAGAAAAGGAGATAGAAGTGAGGGCTTATCTAATAGAAAGGGGAGTTCTGAGTATGTTCCAATGCACGGATGGAGGTAGAGAAGAGAGGAATAACACAGGGGTGTAAAGGCTGTGGTCCACAGGCACTTGTCAGGGCAAGGAACAGTGCAGCACAGGGCCGGGCTGCACCAAACACCACTGGGAGTAGAAGAAAGGTCTGGGTCTGAGGCAGGTAAATAGAAGTGACAGAACAAAGCCTGCATCAGGTGTGAGAGCATCAGCCAGTGCAACAGCTCCCAAGTATCTCAGACAAAAGGAGTTTCTGTAATAACGGTTTTTAAAGGTATTAAAGTTCTGTATTAAATGTAAAATCCTGTGTCCTGGGCAGGGGAAAGACAAAGCCCCCAAACACAATGCCACACTGAACATAGCTTTCACAGTGCCTCCCTGCAGTGACACTGCTTGGTTTCCTCACAGCCCAGTCCTCTGGGCCTCCAGGGACCAGGTTCTGAGGCAGGGACCAGTGATGCTGCACTATCAGTTGATCTGCACATCCTCTGCAGGTCTGACGCATGTGTGAATTATTAATCTGGAGCTGAAGTCAGCACCATGTCAAGGACCTCTAAAATCTACCTTAATAATAGCAGAGTCCAAGGAAATAGGGGAGCAAGGGGAGAACAGAGCTCAGGGGAAGGAGGACTGGATCCTCCACCAAGATGTTTGCAGGAGGCAGAAAATCTAGGTGCTGGCCCTGTCCCAGAGCACCACCAGGAGCAAGAGGCACTCACAGGAGCAGAGAACTTTTCCCTCCCCACACAAACATGAGCTGAGCAAGCAGAAGCTGTTTCTTCCTCCCTTCTCTTTCAGGACATAATTGATTTCCTACCTCTGCTATAACACTCACATTGGCTTTTAACTCTCCCATTTCTTCAAGACTTATTTTCTAATCTAAGCTGATGGGACCTTTGCTCCACAAATCCCAACAGCGCTTCTCAAAGACAACTTTATAGCATTCTGATACTAAGGTGGTGTAAAGTGACTGGGACTACACTGTTAACAGCACGAAACTGAGCAGGTTTACAGATTGCTTAAAGGTATAGACAGAAAAGAGCATCTTTAAAATCCAGGGTGCATGCTGGAGCTCCTGAGACAGGAAAGGTTCAAATCAAGGCAAGTGTACAGGACAGAAATACACTCTGTAAATCTCCTTAAGCAGCTCAGCCTGTCCTGGTTCCTCAAGGTTTTGCCAAGGTATTTTGTTTGTACTTGTCACATGACTTGCATCAGGCATCACATCCTAATCAAGACGGACACCAGTGTCTTCCCAGGCAAAGCTCCCATCCTCAGATTGCAGGAGCAGCTTAGCTGCTTTGTACACATAACTCCCACCTGAGCCTCCTCCCTGCTGCACAGGGAAGGGAGGCATGAGAGGCTCCAGGTGCAGTTGTCATCTCTGGTTGTTCTTCTCTTTGCCATACAAGAATAGTCTATAGCAAGGCACAAACTTGCCTGGTGGGTGTTGTACTCAAAAGAACTCCTGTTTTCCTCCAGCAGTGAGCCCGGAACAGATGCTCTGGGGCCAGGAATGGTACCCTCCAGAGAGGGTGGGTTTCCCCACCCCAGGGCATAACATCTTCACTCAGGCTTACAGGCTCCCAATCCTTCCACACTAGGGCAAGTTAAATGAGATGGCTGTTATTAAGTACTCCAGCTTAAATGCATTCAGTTTGGAACTGGAAAAGGTTCAAAATCTGTTCTTTGGTCCCAAGACACACTGATCTCTCCTGCCCACAGACCCAGCGAGCTGACCTCTAGATGAAGACAAGCTCTGATTCTGCACTGCTCATAGTCTAGTGGGAAATACCTTGCTCCTGCTGCTACTTGCCTGTTCTTGCCTATCTTTTTCTCACTTTTCACAGCCTTTAAGCATTCATCTTTTCACGCCTTTGCCTGCTCTGTATTTCCCTCAAGGCTTATTTCGCTACATTAGGGTCCTGATTCCATTTCCTTTTGTTTGGGTGGGTTTTGGTCCCAGGCAGAATTTTCCCCACCTACCTCATGCCCATGTGGTTCCATGAGCTGAAGTAAACTCAGGAACTGACCCTTTTCCCACCAGGAGCAAGCAGTGATTCACAAACCATACTCCTCAGAGCTCCCCGCTTGCTGGTGGCCAAACCACCTCAACAGCTAAGGACCAGCTCCCTCCAAAGGAACAGTCCAAGGCATTATTCAGTGCAAAGCTGGGACACAAACAACATGGGATACTCTGTCAAAACTGGGGGGGTGAGGGGGTGGAGTGTGCAGAGGAGCAGCAGGAAACCTCCCTCATGATGGAGGTACACAATATATATTGGAAACATCCCTTTATAAAGGTAGGAATGAAACAGTAACCTCTGCAATTCGAAGTTTCTGTCAGACACATGCATCAAAATGGGGAACACTAAAAAGAAAAGCCACACTTAAGGTTCCTACAAAAAAAAAATAATTAAATGTGTTTAAGACTTTAGCTCCATTTACTTGCCATTTCAAACTAAAAGAGGCTGGATTTTGGGGGTTGGCCTAGATGACCTTTGAAAGTCCCTTCCAACCCAAACTATTCCATGATACTATATTTCTGATCAATCTATGAGCAGATTCTGCTCTCCAGTTTGCAGGAAAGACCAGTGCAGCTCTGGAGACACCAAAAGAGAGGAATCTCATGAGTTACGCTGGAAATAGTGGGATCATACTCGGGTGTTGTGACATCTTGACTCACTGGACTTGTAATCTCATTATACGGGTGTTTTTGGAAGCCCTGTGTAGTATGTCCTGCCCTGCTCCAGCATTTCTCCTCTGGGGATCACCAAGTTTGCTGCTTCACAGACACCCTTGGGGTCTGGAAACTGCCCACTTGTGACGGATGGAAATAGTGAGGCATCTTCCAAAACTTCCCATCAATACTGAGCACTTGACTCAACAGCTGGGGATGCAGGAAACGTTCCTCTTTCCACTCAAGGCCCACGGAAGCTCAACTCACAGCATTCCCTGCAAAACAAGCACGTGGTGTCTCAAGGTGGGCACACAAGATCTGTGCTTCCTTAAGCACAGTCAACTAATTGAAAGCATAACACTCAATTTATACCTTTTCTTTGTTTTTAACCACAATAACACCCTGTTCTCTGTTTACTGGCACTCTGCTAGATACCAAGAAAGTTAGTACAAGCCTTTTCCTGCACAAGCATTTTCCTGTATCAAAAGTTATCCTGTTACTGTGACAAAGTATACTTAAATCCATTTTGGAGAGTGAATCTAAAAGAGCCTCTCTGGTGCCTGAAGAAAACTAGGGATAGAAGAAAAGTTTGCTGGGAGAGCAGCTCTGGAGCCAAGCAATTGTTTGCAGTAGGAAAACTCTAACTCCTGCTAGTCAGACAAAACATGCTCAAGTTTGTTGGCCGTTCTGGAGCCTTGAAAGCAATGCTGCATCTGGTAAATTCATTCCCAGATGCTGGGGGAACAAGGGTTTCTGGGAGACAGTGTGGGATGGGGAGGGATTTACTGCAAAGCAGAGAAAAAGCAAATCAATAGAAGTTTGCTCAGCCTTACTTCCCTTTTGGCTTTGTGCTTTTTCAGTGAGGCTGCAGTAGGAGAAATTCTGGCATTTTATGCTTGTGTTGCTTTAAGGAAGGAATGCTGGAAACGGAGGTATTTGATACCTTTGCTGCTAATTACAGTGCAAGCTCCCAGTGTCCTGACAATGCCCTTGTCCCTGACCTGGAGGGGCCTCACTGTCTCAGGGTCAGCTGTAATTCAGTTTTAGGTCAGACCTGGGACTCCCCTGCCAAACGAACTGCACTTTGTTTTGAAGTAGAAGCCATTTACTAGCAAGTCTGAGACCATCCAACTCATTTCACTAATGAGAAACAGGAACAAAGTGCAGAGCCCCAGAGACGAAGGTCAGTGGGTACGAGAAGAGCAGCAGCTGCGTCAGGAAAGGGCTGTTCTGCCCACCAAGCCACACACCCTGAGCCCAGATCCACTGCTGCCTTCAATTCATCATGTTTATTACAGAGAAACTTAGGGGCAAACTAAGCCCTGCCAGGCCCCAGGCAGGCACAAGGGTGCTGCCAGCCCCTCACCTCAAAGAGTTCATTACGTAGTTGCTGCATCTCATAAGGGGGTTCAACCTCTTCAGTAACACTCATGAGTTACTGGTGCTGCTTCTACCTCTTATCACAGACTGGCTGGGTGATTCACGACAAGAAAACTCTGATTTTCTACTTGAAAACTGAGGGGTTTCTTCCTTACCTCAAAAAGGAAAAAAGAGCTTTGAGATCCTGAGAGAGAACATGTTGCAGAAAATAACCCCAGAGCTGTAAAAGGAAATACCTTCAACTTCCTCCAAATAATCAGCACTCTAACTCACAGGGAATGAAGTATTTTTTCAAACCAACAGATTTTGATCTGATCTTCTTCCCCCTCACCATATTCATGGACAGAGATTATACTGTCACGATACCACACTGCATTACCTGACATGAACTTGTCACTTAAAGAACCCTTCTTGACCATTTGTGGATGCATCTCTGCCCAGTGCATCTTGCGCATTTGCAGAGTCCCTGCTCTTTGGCATGTACGTAGACAGGACTGGGTTTGACAGGGGAAAACCTATCCAGAGCACAATTTCTTTCCAGCTCCACACATCACTGCAACAAGAGACGAACTTGCACTTACAGGAAAAAGCTGGATGTAAAATTTGTGTCAGTTTATAGTGAAAAAGTCTTCTGACAGCAAAGGAGGATTTTGTGTGCAAATCCATAAGCACACAAATGAGATGGACAAGAATAGACCCAAAGACACTCTTTGGGAGCAGTAAAATAGATTCAGTGCTGGATTCAGCTGGCCACAGTTGGGGATGGTGATCAGATGTGAGAGAGACCACAGCTATAGCTGGAAATAGGACCACTGAGGGATGCTCAAGTCTTTCTTCCATAAAGGTTGACTAGAAGATGCAGCACACCCTGATGTGCATTAACACTCACTCGCTGCCGTGCCCGACAGCTGCAAGGCAGTGCGGCAGAAAGAATTACCAGCTCTACAGAGTGTCAGATGAGTTCAAAATGCAATACCCCTGTTGTCAGACACCACAGGTCCCTAACTACATGTAAATCCAAATCACTCCTCTCACCACTGGTGCCTCTGCAAATATCAAATCAGCTTCTAAGAGCTCATCTTAATTGCCAGAGCTCTTTGTGGGACAGGTCATAGAATCATAGAATGATCTGGGGGTTGGAAAGGGCCTTAAGATCACCCAGTTCCAACTCCCCTGCCATGGGCAGGGACACCTCACTCTAGACCACGTCACCCAAGGCCAACCCGGCCTTGAACACTGCCCGGGATGGAGAATTTATCACTTCTCTGGGCAACCTGTGCCAGTGCCTCATGACCCTCACAGCAAAGAACTTCTTCCTTACATCTAACCTAAACTTCCCTTGTTGCATTTTAAACCCATCACCCCTTGTCCTATCACTACAGTCCCTGATGAAGAGTCCCTCTCCAATATTCTTGTAGGCCCCCTTCAGACACTGGAAGGCTGCTACGAGGTCACCATGCAGCTTCTCTTCCCAGGTCCCAGCTATCCAAGAGCTGGTGCCTCCTTCGTGACCCCCTGAGAAAGCCCCGCGTTCCAGGAGCAATGCAACTGCCATGCACCAGCACAAGGCTCTGGAGCAGAGCAGATAGCTTCCTTGGCAGCTGGCCCACAGTGCTGGAGCTCCCAGGAGAGATTAGAGGGAGTAAAAACCTCCCTGCATCAGAGCAGAGCACTCAACCTGCTCCTACCACAGATTTCTCACAAGAGCAAAGAAAAAAGGAATCCAAAAATCCAAATGTGTCTCTGCAAATAGGAGGCTGCAAGAAGAGGGAAGAGATAACCCAGTTAATGTCACAAGTACAGCTTTGCTAACAGCTCGGGTGACACTGATCAGTAAAGGACACGCAGAAGCTCTGAGCAGAGCCTGTTTTACACCCGGAAAATTACTTGACTAACATCTGGACAGAGAATTGCCTCTCTACATGAAGTCACCCAAACCCCAGACCTGCAGCTGCAAAGCTTTCAAGTGAGGTTTTTAAATGTGGAAGTTGAATAGCATGAAATATATTCTTTCCCCCAGACGACCTTATTCAAGCCTCTTCTTTTATTCTCAAGGCAGAGGACAGAAGCTACCCTCAGGTTCCCAGGTAGCACAATTTATACCCTGAGGCAGATTAAAGTACAAACTACTTTGACTCACTTCGACTGTGCGTGCTTTTGGACTCCCCTGCTATTTCAGATGTCACCCCATCTATGTAATGCCTACAGTGAAGAGGACAGGAGAGGGTTTTCCCTGGTTTCAAGGAAGACTGAGCTCTGCCCATACACAAGGTAATTTTCTGTCTCCGTGAAGAGGAGACTGCACAGATAAGTGCTTTCTCATGAGCACAGCAGAGACCCTTCAGAGTCAGCTGCCAGGGCTGGAGCTCCTGTGCTGCAGGGCATGATGTGGGCTCTCCCTCCAGCCCACCAGGCTCCTCAGGACAGGGCCATCAAGACCATGGACTGCCCAGTTAACCTTATGGAAGTCATCTCCTGCTCTCTGCTGCACTGGAACAAGGTAGAGCTCTGCAAGGTGGGGTGTGAACCCTGGGCAGGGCTGCGCGGGTGGCAGCCCAGCCTGGGAACTCAGGAGCAGCAAGGAAGGAGAGGATGCTGGAGTGGAAGTGATTTGAATTAGAACAAACTGGCTGCTGAATAGAAGCTTTTATTCCAGCATGGAGAAGGCTTTGTTAGTCAAGCACATGTGATGCACAAAAGCCTCCACTTGAATTCATTGAGTTTTAATTGGTTCTCAGGTGGGGGAGGAGATGGGTGTTAGGAATTAGGGATTCCTTAAAGAGGCAATATCATTAAATCTTAACGCCTCCTCCCTCTCACCCCCAGCTTCGGCTTAGGAGTCTGGCCTCATTCAATTGTCTTATGTTAGAGAATCAGAAAAACTGAGGGAGAGAAAGGGTGGGAGGGGGAGTCACTAATAAAGCCTAAAGGGAGATCAATGAACAAGGAGGGTGAGGGGCAGGAGGAAGGCTGAAAAAGAAAGAGCCTGGCTGGGAGAGGAGGGAGGTCACACACAAGCAGGGAAGGCAGGAGAACCTCAAAGGGAAGAGGGAAAGAGAATGATGCCATTTGAGTCAGGCTTTCTTTTCTCCCTGCATTCCTTCTTTTATTGAACACTTAAAACTTCCCTTGGAGATCCTCTAGCTTGGCTCTACGAGTCTGTGCTCCAAAATAACACAGTCAATCGTCATAAGGAAGGAAACAAATCCTAGGATGGGCAACGGGGTGCATGTGCATGAGGAACGATGGCAGCGAGAGAAACCTGCTTGGAAGAACCTCGCAAGAGCTGCTGCTTGTTCTGACACAGCGCGTCTCAGACAGAAGTTTTGCTAGCAAGAGCCACCCACAGATGTAGCTGGATCAAGGTCCTTGTGAGTGAAAGAGAAAGGAAGTAAATCAGGAGCTAAGGAGATTTCACAGTTGATGTGGTAGGAGGTACAGCATACTGCCCAGCTTACAACAGGGACCCTGGGTACCTGCAAGCCAGACCCTGCCAGACAACTGCTACACTGTGATGGGGAACACACCTCTCGCTAATGTACAATGATTTCCATCACAGCAGTACATCACAGGAGAATGAATTAATGTTGTTTTACCTATTGCATTTGGAATTTAGATCAGTAAGTGAATGACATACCCAACACACTGCCAGCAAACACCAACTCCAACGTGTTTTCTTTTAGAGCTCCTGACAGAAGAATGCTGCTTCTATATTTAAGCCAGACAGTTTATCCTGTATGAAGCCATACACAGCAGATACTCTTTGCAGGAAGCACTGCCTACTGTTTTACTATAATTCTTCATTACAAAATTAGAATGCACAGTCTCCGCTTGTAGACACTGCGGCACTGATCCCCCCCCCAAAACAGGGCATGGTAACCAATTACTATACAGACTCAAATGGGAGGTCTCTGCCTTCTGTTCCAGAGTAGTGTGGGATGCTGAAAACAGCATTCCCATGGTGGTTGCTCTCTAAGAGACTGTCCGATCCACGTCACTTACTGTGGTGTGAAATGCAAAGGAAACAAAAGATCCTTGGCTGACACAGCTGTGGTACAGGGCAGCTCTCACATACACGTGGGTTACTCAAGTATTTCAGAGCACAGGAGGGGAAAAAAGAGAAAGATCCGTGAATTCACCCATTGAAAGTGTCATAGGATCCATTTTTCCAAACCCTTCCCTGAAACACAAGCCTAAGTATCATTTAGAAGTGACACAGAGATCAAAGTCTCATTTGGTTCTTAACTCCAACTACAAGCAGACGTGGTCTCCACCTGGCAAAGGCATTTGTGAGCAGTGGGCTGCAACAGTGCCTGGCACCAGCTACACAGAAAGCATTTAACCACACATGGAGAAGAGCTAACACTACTTGCCTTGACTTTTAACGCTGCAAAGTCCATGCTCTTGACTCTGCCAAGCTGCCTATTGTTACCACTTGACCAGCGATAGCCCCCCAGAGCCCTGCCCTACAGGAGATGTAGGGCTTTCCTTCAACAAGGGAGACTCTCCCCTGGATGGCACTCAGAGGAAAACAAACCAAAAACCCTGCAAATTGTATTAGAGAGATGTTTTTCCCCTTCTAAGCAATGTTTCTCATGTGTTTCAGTTTGTCTCTCATACTGCACCTGCATTACAGGTAGCATACACGCTACAGACAGATTTATCTCCATTCTCTATCTTACAAGTTTTAATTAATCCACAGGCATCATTTCAAATGATAAGCTGATTCACTTGAAGCAACCAGCTGCTTCCACCATCAAGAGCAATGGTTTTGAGTCCACCTTATTATGCATAGTTTTAAATGTGATCCCTGCCTCATCAGAAAGGACAAAGCAAGTGCACCTTCTCCCACAGCCCTGTGTTCAATGTTAGAGCAATTCCTGTGGCTATCTTCCCAGTAACAAAATGTAGGAAAAGGCTGTGTGGTAAGGATGGGCAAGGTCGTGCCTCCAAAATTGTTCCCTATATTTATCCCAGACGTGTTGCCCTGGGTGTATTTGCTGTCCTCCCAGTGGTTGTCTAGTAACAGCCTTTCCTGTAATTGTTTCCTTCTCTTTCAGTTTATACTTCAGTGTTGGAGTATTGGTTATCCTGATACCACTTTCTCCACAGTCCCCTATTTTCTAGCTTCCAATAGGATCAGAGCAAATGCTATTTGTGCCTTTGGGAAGGAAAATAATTACAAAAGAAGCCTCCCAGTACACTCAAACATCTTGTTGCTCTCCTATGGCTTTCTGTAGACATCTTTGGTAGTTGGGATCCTCTCACAACATTTCTCCTAGTAAGTACCATTTCCACAGCCTTTTGGTATGCGACAGCAGGCACTTCTGAACTGCTTCACTACACAAGCCACAGATTTGTCTGTCACAAACAGTGTCAGCTATCACAGCATCAAATTTGCTGTGTGCAGCAGGTCTCCAAGACTGCCATGAATTGAAAATTGTTTTGCTACCTCTTCTCAATGCCCGATGGAACAGGTATCTCAGCAATCAGCAGTGGCTTTGGGGCAAAGTGTGACTGACACATCTGTATCAGCTATCCAGTTAATTTTATTCCCGGCCTGTTTTGCTACATTGAACCTCAAGATGTTCACTGTATTTCCTCCTTTCAAAGCAGGAGAGATAGCAAACCCATCCTTCTGACTCCAGAAGTTTAGCCACAGCTGCTCCACCAGTTGGCCTGATTTCACCTCTCAGGTCCTCCTGTAAACAGGAGGTTGCCTCTTTCTTTGCAAGTACTAACATCACACAAATGAAGGCAATTCTAAGCAAAATTCAGCGCTAACAAGATATTGCTGCCAGTTTCAACAGGACCACAACAGGTATGTCCTGTGCCAAGGTTATTCACAAGGATTCACTTTCTCTTAGCCTCTGTGAAGGAGCAGATTTACGTGGCTGCAGAGACAGTTTCAAGAATTACAGCATGAAGACCACCTACAGCACAGGTCTTTACAAGGCTGCTCAAATGCATTCTCTACTCTCCTTGGAAACCACCTCCAGTGGAGGAGCACTTGCGAGGACCTTGAGAGCACCCATCCTTTGTTGATGGCAACATCATCACCCTGTGCTTAGCCCTGCAGCCTGTCTGGCAGTGAGAAAGCTGCTTCAATCGAAGCTGCAATCCCCTAGCAGGCTCCTGCTCCAGCCTGTGCCTGGGCTGTAGCTGCTGCAGCACCAGACATCAGAGCATCCACAGCTTCTCTGGGCCCAAAGTCCATATCCAAGTTCGTGCAGGAAGAGGCCAGAGCCACACTAGAGCCAGGCACTATGCATTCCAGAGACAGAATAAGGCTAGGATGACTAATGGGGGAAGCCAGTGCGGCAGAAGCTTTCCAGCCCAGGGCCCTCACAGGTTTCTGTGTGAGAGTAATACTTTGCACATTTATTGGTGTAACATTGCACACTTACTCTTCCTTCAATCTGCACAATCCCACACCTCCATTGGCCCCCCAGCCAGTGGACCTTGCTTGGAAAGATCTTCACAAATGCACATCACTACTGACAAACAACACACAAGTGACCACTGTGAACTTCAAGGCAGTGCTCTACTGCTTCAATACGTTTGCCCATTGTGCCTAAACATGTTATTTCTCTGAAGGATATCAGTGCTCCGTCTCATACGTTGTGACAGGTAAGTAGACAAGGAGGACTGTGGCTTTAAGAAGGTCATTTCCACTGTCCTGACGGTGTAATTAGCCTGCTAAAGAAAGGGTAGAGGCTGGAAATTGGATTGAGCAAACCAGGCTTTAGCCGCAGGATGAAGGCAGAGCCCCAGGATTGTTATGTTAATCACCTGAGCTCTGCAGTCTCTGCCCTTCAAACCAGTACGAACCCAGGACCCCTTTGCAGAGCAAACCCAGCCTCGCTGAGGCTCCAGCTGCCCCAGGACATCTCTCTCCACCTCCCGGGATGCAGGGGCCACCCCTGCAGACAGACCTGTGGTCACTCGGCCCTGGCAGAGCTCCTCTGGCTGGCGGCAGGCTCAGCCCATGGCCACAGAGCTCCTCTGATCAAAAGCACTGGGCTGCAGCTGCCAGCGGAGCAAAGACTGAATGGGGGTCATGGGTGACACCGAGCCGATGGGCCAGGGCTGCTTTACACCTCTGAGGATCCAGCCCATCCGTGCTGAGTCAATAAGCATGTCTGAAAGCACAGATTGCTTACTGCCATTTCAATGATGAAAAACAGCATTAAGAACAATAGGCCAGATTCGTATGGGGCATAGTAATGGCTGCAGGCAGCGGAGCTGCAGGCGGTTGGGTGCCAGCACCTCTGCAGTGACAGCATGAGCCCCCTGGTCCCTGGGCTGCTGGTTCATGCTCAAATCCAGTGTCTTCAGCACTAGAGCTACCCTCAGGGGCAAGTCCTGGGGGTACAGCCCCTTCACTGACTTCAGGAGTGCAGCCCCGCTCTGCACCAGTGCTGTCACCTGCACCAGCATCACCTCCAGCACCAACTGGTACCACGACACTGAAACAAGAGGTGTTGCTCAAACCAGTGACAGTGCGAGCTCGGCCCAAGGTGTCTTCTTTGCTGAAGGGATGCGTTTGTGACACAGGCAGCAAGAGCTGGCCATGAATCACTCCCAGTCACAGCTGGCTGCCCGCTGCCTCCTGTTTTGTCCCACCACCTCTCCCCTCCATGGGAAACAAGGCTGGGGTTTACCTCACTGTGCTTTACTAGCTTGTATCCCCTGGAAACGTGCCTTTTTGTCCTCTCTTTGCTCACAAACTTCGGGATAGCAGCCCTCGCCTCCACCACCCACCTTCTTTTTAAGGCAGCAACCCATGCTGGCCATTGTCCCCTCCTTGCTGCCCCTGTTTTCTTAGGGCGAGCTCATGCCTCTCCCCGCACCGGCCCTGCTGGGGCTCCGCATTACCTCCCTTGTTCTTTGGCACATATTTTCACTGCGCCCCTGTGCTGCTGGGGAGGGGGAGGGAGAGGAGGAGGAGGATGGGAGGGCAGCGTCTGGCTCCCGGATGGCATGGTTTTGGAGAGGCCTGGCTTAGTGAAGTTATTCAAGCCAACGGCAGCCTGGCAACCGGGCGGCCACAATGGGAGCGCAGGAGGAGGAATGTTTCCACATGCCTGATCAATGGGAGCAAGGGAGACAGCAAAGCAAACAGAAGCTGGGAAAGAGACACAAAGAGAAAGCAGCCTTTTCTCTGCTCAGTTCCTTTCATTTGTCACAGCTCTTTGTGCAGCTGATGACAACGGAGGCCCTTCGGAGGCGAGTTTTAGGGAGTTTGGGTTTTCTAATTAAATAAAACGTCGTGTCCTTTTTCTTCACTTGTCACCTTCCCGCTCGCCAAAACCCCCTCAGAGCTGCCCCATCTCCTGCTCCACACACCTCCGTGGAGCCCCAAGCACCTCTTTTCTCCTTGGCAAGGTGGAAAGGCACAACCCACCCCTTTGCTTGCTCAGAAGCAGCTCCCAGGCTGGCCACGGGCCCCTGCCCAGGGGGGCAGCAGCGCTGAGCAGCACATGCCACCCGCACCCCCCCGGCTGCTCATTATGGGAATAAAGAGCCCAGCGAAGGACAACTTCCCTGGAGGTGGTGTGCTCCCTGCAGCAGCTGCTGAGGAGACCAACAGGCAGCTTTCTATGGGAAAGGGGCAGTGTTCAAAATAGGGTTAGAGCAGAGTTGCCTTGGAAACTTGGACTGTTTCTGCTGAGGGGCTGATTTCCCTTGAGAGGGCCCAGACAGGATTTACCTGGGAGCTGGCTGTGGGACAAACTCCTGCAAGCAGCAAAGCAGCTCCCCAGAGGGGAGATGTAGGCAAAGGAGGGGTTTTGGAACAGAGGCACCAGCTTGGTAGTGCTGGGCTGCATGGTGACAAAAGGCACCAAATCCAGCCCTGTTGCATAATGAGTGGTGAGAGCCCAAAGTTGTTTCCTCTCATTACTATGCAAGAGTTCACAGCAACAGACCTCCTCTGTGCAGGAGTTTACAGGAAAGGTCCTCCCTGGCTCCAAGGCAAAACCAAGCAAGCCAACAGGACAGTGAGTAGGGGGTAAGTTCTCCTGCACTGTGGCCAGAGCAGAGACTAATCTGTCTTTCAAAACACCCAGAAGTCTACCTGGATGTATGAAGCCTGAAGAACAGGAACACCTGGCTGCTGAGGAGCAGGAGGCAGGACACCTACCCCTTCCGCACCTTCACCAAAACACAGGCTTCCCCTTCTGAGAACAACTCCATCCCCAACCAGAAGTTCAGCTCCAGCCCTCAGGGCATCACGAGTGCAGGAAGAGGATTAGTGATCCTGCATGTGTCTTAGGAGGGAACTTCAGTTATGAACATGGCAGTGTCTGGGATCTCACCAGTCTTTTGCTCACTTAGGTTCAGGATGCGACCAACCCACAAAAGGCAGCTCTGGCAACATAAGTCAGTGAATGGCAGCATGAGCTCAAGGAAACAGAACAAAACTCGGTCCTAATCACGGATGTAGCGCTGGCTCAAAAGCACAAGAAAATTATTGCCCACTTCCAACAATCAAAGACACAAATGGCTAAATACAGGCTCCTCCATGCTCATGTTCCAGACAGACAGCAAGTTCTCTGCCAATACCAGTTTCTATTCCCAGGGCTGCTGCTGAGCTCAGGGATAAACCTCTTGGCTCCTCAGTAGTCCTGTTTCTCAGTCAACAGTGGGGCTAATACTGGACCAGAGGCTTTGGCAGTCAGGCTCTGAAGTGATAAGGATGCATAGTCTTGCCACCTCATGGGAATTGCACTTTACCCTGCACCTCCATCCAGCCCTCTCCTTTGAGGGCTCAGGCACACCCCTGTTTCCTGATCAGGTGAAAGAGCATCTCAGGAGCCATTCTGCATGAAAGCTGAATTCCAGCAGTGCGAGGGTTTCCTCCGCCTCGCTCTAGGGGTGACACACTGCCTCAGTTTCACTGTTTCCCACTTTGCAACAGCATTACATGTGATGTTTTGCTGGGTAATGATGCTTGGGAGGTGTTCATTTAATAACGTAAGTGCCTCTAAATAACAGTTACAGAAGAAGAGGATTCTACCATTCTAGCCCAAGTCTCCTTAATATCAAGTTGCTTGCAGCCATGTAGTCAGCAAACTTACTGTCTCCATTTCCATATCAAGTATATCACTGCTATCCCACAGTCCTACCTGGCTCTTCCACTGCCCCCTAACATGTGCCAAGTGCCAGCCTGCAGCTGAATGAAAATCAGGAACCTCCCCTCCCCAACTTCAGAGTGAAAGCTCATCCACAGGCATTACCTACTGTTTCAGAACTATTCCAGCACTCCTTGAGCAGTCCTGTGAGGAAGGAGAAATCCACCTTCACTCCTGCTCAAAGGATTGCTTCATTAAGGCCCCTATAGATTTGTGAGAGCAAGTACCTGACCTGCTTCAAAAATATTCATGAGCCTCTCACATGCATGCAGTAAGGACAGACAAGCAAAAGCCTCAGTTCATGTTCCCCTGGGGTCTCAGGGTGCTGATGACAATATATAGCCTAATTACAATATAGGCCATACTGAGAATGAGACCTTGTCAGCTCTGTTGATGCTTCCTGTGAGTCAAAGGAGCAATCTGGAAGTGCCTGTGATTATTTCTCAGTAGAACAGAAAAGTCTAACCACATATGTGAGAATATCTTTAAGTGACTGCCCTTCTCCCTGGCCTCAGTAAGAAACTTCCAAGACATGCCACAGGGAATGCTTGAACTGTACAAGAGTATTTGCACACTTCCAGAGCCTGGGTTGTGCAGAACAGCCAAATGTGCTGCTCCTTTATAGAAAAAGGAAAAAGAAATCCCAGGTATGGAGACTGTCCAGGCATCCACTAAGCTGTGAAACAAAAAGATTGCTCTTCTTTACAAGTGGTGCATTTGAAGTGTCGCAGTATAACATGCATGGGACAAAAGAAGCAGGAAAGCAGCATTCACTCACCACAACCAACCACCACAGAATGCTAACCAGCTACTGCAGACTTCAGAAATGCTGCAGAGCAGCACAAAATGCAACACAAGTGGTCCCTTGTGAGAAAGGAAAGCAAAGCAAACTCTCTTTTACCATGATCGCTGCAAGGCAAAGCAGTTCTCACATAGCCAGTGCTCGTCTTTCCCTCCTGCACCTGCTGTGAAGACACTGTTCTGATAAGTAGCAGCGCTCTATAGCTCCCTGGTCTGCCTCTCTCAACAAGACCCTTCTGTGCTGCCTGTGCATTCATCTCAAGATAACATTCTTTGGTAGAAGGACAACCTGCTGATGGACACATGCAATTAGCAGCCTGCTGACAGGCGCCCTTTCAGCTGGTCTGTGGCCCCTTTTGCTCAGGTAGAGCTGGCACAGGCACCCACCCTTTGTTACAGCGCTATAGAGGAAATCATTCAGAAAGTCTTAAAGGGAACGTCAGGGTGGGAAGAGAAAATGTACCAGGTATTCTGTAAGGGAGGGAGATACAACACTTTATCGCTGTCAAAACAGCTCCCACTACTGAATCAACAAGTTCTGGAGCTTTTTGCAATTCTCTTTAGCACAGGTAATACCACAACAAGGCAAAGAGCTACTACCTGCAAATATATAAACAAGTAAATCTCAGAGGGGGAAGGATGGGGTGGAAAGAACGTTTCTTGCAGTAAATACTGCATTAATCCCAACTGAAAGGGGAATACTTTCTCTAATAGCCTTCCTTTCAGCCTTCCGACAATGCAACCCTGATGCAGACAGTACACAGATGATGTGGGCAGCACACACAAGGGGCCAGAGGGGAAGGTGGTGCTGTCCCCCTACCCCATGGCGTCCTGCAAAGGGACAGAGCACACAACATAGCCAGACCAGACCTCCAAGCTGCCCAATTACAGGACCTTGCCACAGGGGCAAACCCCAGGGCGGTAAGAAAGGAAATCCTTTCAGGCACATCCCATCAGAGCTTCTTGAGATCCTCCCCGCTTACTCATACCTCAGACCCACTGCATCACGTGGGCCTTGTACAGCCTAGTATAGCTGTTTTCTGAACAAAAGCTAGATGCAAAGTGAATCCAACTCATTTTGGTAGGGATCAAGCAAAACAACTTCATGCGGTTACAGACAGACTGAAAATACTTGTTATAACACCCTCTTTTTACCCACAGCCATAGATCCCTAATGAAAAATCAGAGAAATCCAGCCCCTTAGGTACAGTCCTCTCAAGGCCACAGCAAACATAGGTGCCATACACAGCACAGGGCACATCCAACCCTGTTTCCTTCACCACTTGAGACCCTGATCATCTACTTGGCAGAGAACATACACAGTGTTCAGAGTCTGCTCCCTGCAGTATTCAGGCTTCTCCCTTTGCTCACAGATATATATATTACATTACATCATATATTATATACATTACAACAAAAAATGCAGCCCAAACTTACCACACTTAGTATGTGATTGTGGAGAAACAGCCACCCCTCCTACAAAAGCCCACCAGTCTCCTCTTACCCTGCAAGGCTCACACAGACATTCCTACAACACCAGGCAAAGCAGGTTTTAACCTTGTCTCATTTACAGACTCTTACAGATTTTTCACCAGAAATATGGACCTATGTATGGTGAACTTCAGCCCACTAAAAATACAGCCCATTTCTCACAACAGGCAGTAAGAATCCTCACAAGCTAGAGAAGCAGATGTTAAGCTGAGTCAACCAAGAATAACAAGGAAAAATTACAGTTCATTATCCTTACCTCAGGAAGAAATGTTCCTTTGCTTGAGTACAATAGCTGTGAATTCAGAGAACTCAGGCACACTGACTCCTGCAGCCCAGCTCCCATTTGGCACCGATCAGCCACGCTGTGCAGTTCAAGAAAGCAAGCTCTTCTGGTTTGCTGTCTGACTTAGCATGGGGAAACCAAAGACCAGATACATAAATGCTACCCATAACCACCACTGGAATCAAAAAGCTATTCCTACAAAGCCATCAGGAACCCCCTGTACCCAGCCAAGGTCTATGACCAGGCACAGAAGTACACTCCTTGCAAATTCCCTTTTAGAAGGGCTGTGACAGCTGAGCTCTGTTATACCACTTAGCACTTGATAAGCAGCAAGGGGATCCTTACAGGTGGTCGCAGTGATGGGCTTCTCAATACTGGGGGCCTGCACCACATGGATCTGAGGGAAAGTGGATTTCAGCATCCTGAAATTCTGTCAGTACAGCAGGTTACCCCTCTTCTGCATCATCACTCAGTCCTGCTGCTTACACACAACTGGCTTTAACTCCCGGAGCAGCAAAACTATTGTCTCATTTCCTCTGTCATCTGTATTATCTTAGCACTGAAAGCCATATGGATCCACAATGAAATCCACCCACTGCTGCAATTCCAGAAGTGCACACGTCCTTCCATCGTATTACAACTGCCACGCTAATGGCACCCAGCAGCAAGTCCTCCCTCCTGCCTGTTGGCCATTTGAAAATAGCTCTTGGTGATTCTCTGTCATGCTAGAAACATTCGTCAGCTTGTCTCACACCCAGTTCTGGGGGTACTGGTGTACCCAAAAGGCATCTCACAACAGCCATTGCAAAACAACCACAGGGTTGAGAACTGAAACTCGTCATAGGATGTCTGCCTGCAGCTTTGAGAGGCTAATTTGAACCAGGCAGAGCTGTATGGACTCAGTAATTAAGAAAGAATGTACCTGAAGCCAGTGTATTAAGGGGTGAGAATGTATTTCAGGTCTAGAGAATTAAACCATTGTAATCAGGAAAGAAGGGGAAAAAAAAACCTGAAGCAAAATCCTTGCATAGACCTTGACTATTCCCTCAGCAGGACAAACCTGATGACTAGTTGTTGTTTACAAGGATAAGGTCAGAGGAAAGGCCATTTCCTCTCAACAATTGTCAGAAAGGATTAAAACCTGCATTCAGGCTTGCTTTGAACTAGCAGGTACTCCATTCCCCGATGGTATCAGGATCCATTCAGCGAGGTCTCAAGCAGCCTCCGGGGCACGTCTCCATAATGCCCCTTTTGTGGAAATATGCAGGACTGCTTCCTGCGTTCACTCTATCTTTCTGAAGCTTCACCCTTGTGGTCTGATACAGGGGTCAGGAAGCAATCCTGCAATCACTGCTTAATTAGTCATTTCCCAAGCCTGCCTCACTTGAGAGTTGCTGCAGCTTGTCAGCTTCTGAACAGGGAGGCTGGGAATCAGAAACATCACTATCACATCGGGAAAGAAAAGTTGCTTGCAGTGTTTGAGCTCCACAGGCCAAGTTCTCCAGTTCCACTTCTTTTTTTCCCCCCTCACTAGAAGGATTTGAGGAGATGAAGGGGCCATGGCATCTCCTGCAAGGCAAGACAAGAGCTGATTTATACAGAAGTGGGGTTATTTTTGTTGATTTGTTGCTACAGGCTTTTGTTGGCTTGGGTTTTGTTTTGTTTTTTCCTTGAGAAAGAGCATCTTTAATACAAAGCACAGACTTCAAGAGAGGTCTGTTCCAGGAATTCCAGTTGCATACTTTCCTTTGTGGAAGTCAGTACTGAGCCTGAGAGGTTGGATACATGCAGCTTCAGCTTTCCCAAATGAGCTCATTGGAAGAGGTACTTCTCACCAAAGAGGCTCCAGTTTGAAAGGATTGAGAGTTATGTAGCATTAAAATATTTGTCTCGAGAACGAGTGTCTGTGTGTGGAGGAATGCTAAAGGAAAAATGTATGTGCTGAAAACCAACTGTTTTGAAAAACATGGCGATTGCTCTTCAGCAAAACAGATAAGGTATTTCAATAATGTCAAAAAGGACTTTTTTGCCTTTTTTTGGACGTTGCTGAGAAAAGCTTTTCAAAACAAAAAATACAACAACATAAAAAGTGGCGTAAAGCCCTATAAAACAACCTTTCTCTGTTGAAAGACACTGAAATCAGAGGAACTGCTCTCATCAAAGCAACGCTTTCAGAGCTTCATTTTGTACAAAAAGTTTGATTTAAACCAGGATTTGTTCTAGAATGGAACAGGTTTTGAAATCTCAGCATTTCCCAGTAAAACGAGAACCTCTGTCTTTCTCTGCTTCCACTTTCCTTTGGTGTAATGAAATAATTGGGAAAGCGGGGTATGTGAAGATTTCCTTGTGGCAGTGGGACAACCCTGCTTTTGATAAGTGTGTGTAAAGCAGGGAAAGAAATCAGAAGAAAAAACCTACTACAGCAGTAATCCCACTGAGAAATGCACATATATTTAAAGAATTGATAGTGGAATTCACAGGGTGATGGGAAGGAAACTGACTTCAATGAGGAGTAGAACTGGTGAGGGAGTTATATCTATCATATGAGAAGTTCCTGCTCTCTCCCCAGATCTAGCATGTCACTTCCTATAACCTTGTTCAAAGCATATCTTGTAACATGCTGGATCACTCTCTGTACTGGGTGATGCACATTCCTTCCAGCAGCTCGGAGTGCAGGCAGAAAAAAATATGGATTTGCTACAAAAACTTGTGCAAGTGTGTCCTCAGAAGGGCTTTTTCCCCCTTTCTCCCACTAAGGATATACTAACCCTGGCAACAGCCAAATCCAGAAGACATGGGGATTATGGCACTTGAGCAGCCTTTCTCCTTAGCCACTCCTTCACCACTCAACAAGACAAGTGGCATCTTCTCCATGCTCCTTTCCTCCGATTTCCTGGCAGCTCCCATTTCTGCAGCAACATGTCTGGGATCACCCTAAGCAGTCTTCTGTTACATGATCTTCCTATTGAGCTGAGGTTTCTTGCAAAGTGCCAAAACACAGTAAGAAAAATCATTTTTCAGACCCACACTGATGAGAGAAGGATGCAGGAGAGAGCTGTGAGGAGAGCTCAAGAACACCTGGGAGGTTATCATCTCCATCCCCTCACCTGGGGGAACAAAAGCTCAGCATCCAGCACTACCATAGCACCAACAGCCATCAATAAATTGCTCTCATAAGAAAAGAACAGATGTGACAAAGATTGTTCCAGGGTCTATAGCAGGCCACAGCCAAAGCAGAAGAGTCTAAATGCGCTGGGCTGGGATGGCAAGGGAAGTCACAACTGGGTTCCATCTAGGGGGAATTATTCTTGCAATCAATTCATCAATTTATGGGCAAGTGATTCCACAGGCAACATTGACTTGATTAAACAGACCATAATGACAGTGAGTGTAGAGAAGCACCCAGCCAAGTATGCAAACCAGCCTTCTCAGCCTGGAATAAAAGCTTTCTAACCAATAATTTCAAGCTTTTATCTATAGGATCATTAATACAGATCCCAAACAATGCCAGCTCGACGTGGTGTCAAAGGCTCTGACAACCTCTAATTGATAATAATTCAATTTCTGTCCCAATCCAAAACTGCTGAAACTTGGGCCATGTTCCAAATAAATGATTAAAAAGAACTTTGAATGTAATTATATCCAACACAATTGGGGATATTGCCCAGATGAAATTTACAGCAACTACTCAGAGCTACAAAATTTCAATGGCACTGGCAACTCTTTCTGCCTACTACAAAATAAAGCGTTCTTTACTCAGGCAATGGCACAGACTGCATTTTTTACCAACAGCTGTATGCCAGCAACTCACCCAGGCTAACCATGCTGCTCACAGAGGTGCAGCCTTTCCCTAGAGCGCAAGAGAAAATTTGGGAACAGGGTTTTGCCACAGCCAGGTCTTTCCTGTTCTGTACATAGAATCATAGAATGGTCTGGGTTGGAAAGGACCTTAAGATCATCGAGTTCCAACCCCCTGCCATGGGCAGGGATGCCTCACACCAGATCATGTCACCGAAGGCTCGGTCCAGCCTGGCCTTGAACACTGCCAGGGATGGAGCATTTACCATTTCTTTGGGCAACCTGTTCCAGGCCCCATCACCCTCACAGTAAAGAACTTCTTCCTTATATCAAACCTGAACTTCTCCTGTTTCAGTTTAAATGCATCACCCCTTGTCCTATTGCTACAGTCTCTGCTGAAGAGTCCCTCTCCAGCACCCTTGTAGCCCTCTTCAGTACTGGAAGCTGCTTTGGGGTCTCCATGCAGCTTCTCTTCTCCAGGCTGAACAGCCCCAATGTTCTCAGCCTGTCTTCCTACAGGAGATGCTGCAGCCCCTGATCGTCCTCATGGCCTCCTCTGGACTTGCTCCAGCAGCATCATGTCCATCTTATGCTGAGGACACCAGAACTGCACACAGTGCTCCAAGTGGGGTCTCATAAGAGCAGAGGGGCAGGATCACCTCCCTCAGCCTGGGGCTCATGTTTCTTTCGATGCAGGCCAGGACATGCAGAACTGGATCTTCTTTCTGAATGAGTCGATTCCTCTCCTCCCCACAAACTGCTTACACTGCAATTAACAAAAGTTTCTTGAGAAGTTAAGACCCATAGCTCCTGGAAGGAAAGTACGGTGATGTGTTTCAGCAAGGAAAGAGACTACCAGCACAATCCTGAAGTGATGAATGCAGCAACTCAGAGGCATACCAATTGTTGCCAGTAATTCCCAAACTCCAAAGCCGGAAGGAACTCTGCACGTTTATTAGTGAAAACCCAGGACACGTATTTACAAGAGCATCCTTATAATACAAGATTTGATGCCTATTTTTCTCTCACTTGTGTAAATCCTTGCTGAAATCTTAGTTTCTGCATCTGTAAAAGAGGGTTATTGACATTCACTTTGATTTCTTTGGATGCAAATTGTTTGGCATGCAATTTTTGTCTTGTCTTGGGAGAACAGTGTTTGTAACTGGACCTGAAGAAGTGGTGATTTCAGAACCTTTTAGATCTGCAGCAGTTAACTTACTGAGCTCATACATACCAGTAGATATGCACTCACTTTGCCAAACCAGTGCCTTCTGGAAAATTTGACATTGGCATCACTGGAATCCCCATGCCCACAGGCAGGGCAGTGATAGCACCAGTGTGAAGATGTGCAAAGAGATCTGTGTTGTCTATCTAGAACTCTAATTGCTCTCTGGACCTACTTAGGCATATTTCCCAGTGTTTTCATTAAAACTTGCTATTTGTGAATACTGACAGAAGAAAATAACATCTTTTCACCATGCACAACCTGCTGCTCTGGAGTTTGATGCTCACCTGAATTTACCTGGCAGAGCGGTCAGAGACAGCCGCCAGCCTGAAGCACAGAGATCACCTGCAATGGCTGCAGAATCATGAGAACAGCTGACAAAATAAACCAGCTCCATAATAATGTTACTCCTGGGGAGATTCTGGCTGGACACAAGACGCAAATTTTTCACCATGAGAACAACCAGCCACTGGAATAATCTCCCTGGAAAGTGGGAGACAGCCCAGTACTGGATACTGTTCAGATTTGGCTGGACAGGGTGCTGGGACATCTAGTCTAGGTCATGCCTTGGCCTAGAAAGGTTGGACCAGATGATCCCTGAGGTCCCTTCCAACCTGCTATCCAATGATTCAATGATTAAAGTTCTCAACTGCCATGATCAGGAGAGCCAGGCTTGTTTCTCCAGGAAAACAAGCATAAGGAAGAAGGCCGCAGATGAGCACTTGTTAACTTGTTAACTGGAACAGCCAGGTACATTAAATAAGAGACAAATGAATGGATTTAATAGATCTGAGATCAGTAGACCACACAGCACATGCTTAGCTTGAAGAAAGGATGCAGTCCTGTTGGAATCAGTGGTTTATTGGACCCTATGGACCAGCTCATGTGCTGAGGTCAGAGCTGAAACCTCAGCGCCTGCTGGATATTCACTCTGCCTCGCCTAAAGAAGAAAACACCCTTATAGGTGAGAAACCAAGTGACTCTATTGTACATCTTATATTAGATACTTTCTCTGAAGTATCTACTACAGATCACTGTAACAAAGACAATGTTCTATAAACCTACACTCCAATCTAGTGGTGCCAAGCTAATAAGAACAATGAAACTTTGTCAGCTTCCTTTAAAAAGGAAGAAAAGTTAATCAGCTACTATTAAAGCCTAATATTTGAAATGACTGGATCTTCTTTCACAGCAGTATTCACTGTAAATTCTAAGTTATATAAAGTAAGTTATATAAAAGTATATATATGTTATATAAAAGGGGGAGCACCTACCAGAAAACTTAAATATCAGAAAAGAGATCTCCCATCTTTAGGGCCTTGGTGAGCTTGATATTATTCTTCTAGAAACCCAGGATCATGGAATAGTGGAACCCAGCACAAAACCCTCATGTCAAAAATCCCTCTGGAAGTTGATGCAAGAACTGCATTGAGCTCCATTATCCTATAATATTTTCACCACCAGGTCCCAGGTATAGAGTGTGCGTTCACAAAGGAAGTTAACAATCATTAATACTTTGTGGCTAAGCCATGCAGCCATAGGAAATGTTTTCCTAACACTTTGTTACACAAAGTTCATTAAACAGCAGTTCGCAGCAGTTCAGTTGGAAAGTCCACATGGCAGAGTCCCTTTTGAAAGAGGAGAAGCCAGTGGCAACAACAGAGGATTCATGTGAATAACCTCCAGGTTGGAAAGGGCATGGGATTTTAAAACAGCAGTATACTTCCCCTCTAGAAAACCAGGCAATGCGCTTCTCCTCGCAGCTCTGCTGCTAAACAGAAGAGGCAGCACTGGGAGCCTTGAGCTAACATGTCTGTTAAAAAGAATGTCTCTACTAAAAAGCTCCTAAAAACCAAACAAGAAGAAAAAGCATTTCCGAGCTCCAAGAAGGGTCAGGAATGGGTAAGACAGAAGTAGAAATGAACAAGATGTATTAGAAAGATGTCATCACCTCTTTAATGCGTTTTGTCTTGTAAGCTGTAAACATCCATAGTTGGTCCATTTGCACTGGTACAGGAGATGGGAAAAGGCTGAGCTTGTAGCACTAGTCTTACTCTGAGGGCTGGGGAGCTGGCTGCAGCCTTCCTGAACAGTCACAGGGTGAGTGCTGTTGAGGTGAACTCAGTTTAATAGGTTGCTACTTACAGACTTAGACTGATTTACAGGTGCTTGCCCTGAAACATGACCGTCCATGTCATCACTGCTAATCTCCTCTCATCTCTGAAATACTCCCACTTCAACAGGCAGCTATTTTTGGAGGAGAAAACCACATAGTTACCAAAAAGCAACAGTATTCTGTAAATCTCCTCCCACAGGAAGGGCAGCCTGACTATCACAAAACCCGACAAGTTGTCTGGTACAGCACAACATCAAACCCTTGTTGCCTCCGTCACAGTGGGTGTCAGCCACCTGCATGTGACAGTAATAACAGGGATGTCACAGGGAGAGCACACATAGACCTCACATCCTCCTCCCTTGCAGCCTGGTAGAGAACCTCCCGTTGGCAATGCAAAGTCTAGGAAGCGTAGGTAGGCTGCTCCCACTGCTTCCAGGGGAGTGGTATTTTCCATCTTTCTCTGCTGAAGACTTCTCTTTTGCTTGCTCTCTCAGACTTGTGAGCTCATCTCTGCAACTGAGTTTCTCTGTACCTGTAGAATCCGTTTGGATTCCCTGCACACACAGCTCCAGCTCTGCGGTAACGATTTGCAGACATACATGAGAACAAAGTTCACAGTCTAGGTGTACTAAATAAAAAAATAACCTTGGGATTGAAAGTAAATTTACAAAAGTAGATAACCTTTTTCTCCTGAAGTAATATATCATATAGGTACTGATTGCACTGCATTCATCTGTCTCTCAGCTTAGCTTACGGACTGATGAGAACAGCTTCGAGAAACCTACCACTCAGCAAAAACACTGCTTCTAGGAGCATAAGGCCATGCCAAGTCTCACATATTGAGCTTGAGACCCAGTATTCTGGCTGCTATGCTTTGCTCCATACTCACAGAACCTGTATTTTAGCTATTCTGAAGCACAGCAACCCTTTGTCACTTTGGGATTTTCATGTGGCAGGTATGTTGGTTTGGCAGGTCACAGGGAGCTTCATAGCTCTGCAGTGTACCTGGGCACACTGGGAGAGGTTCATGAACTGCAACCAGGAGAACCGCTGTTAGGTATCTACTGCGTGGGAGATACACAAACCTATCACAGGGCCCAAATGATGACTCTTGGCATCTCAGTCAGCTCAGTGTGTTCTATAACTTAGGGAATCAGATGCACAGGTCACCCATTTTTTAACCCTCGAGAAGTCCAGAAAACTCGTAGACATTTTCACACTTTTCAAAGAGCCAAGCAAAAACCAAACACGAAGCCAAAACTACATAAGCTAGAGACAGAGACAAAACTGGATGGCAGTCCACAGGTATTGTGAGTTTAATATCCAAAACAGCAAAGAAAGTTAATCTCTGTACTGCTGTAAGTAAGCCACATTGGAGCTCACAACACTGCAGGAACAATCCCATAAAGGACTCCCCACTCCTCAGTGCTACAGAACCAATACCTGCAGTAAAACCTGACAGTGCAGGGATCCCATTCCCTGCAGCACAGAGTACAAAGGACTTCTCATACACTTTAGGTTTCCTCTCCACCTCTCCTATTCTTGGCCTTAAAAGAACAACAACGTTTTGAGGTACCTGAGTGCATGCCAAAAGACTGCAAACTGCCCTGAAGTTTCTGTGGATGTTACTACTCTCCAAAACTCTTCCTTGGGATAGACAGATACACATGTACTTTTACCCTGTTCGGTTCTCCCAGTGGCTTCCTCTTTCTATCCACTCCTGGGTTTTTTTGTGGATACACCCTGATTATGTTGTTCCCCTGCTACATGAGCAGTTCTCTGTCTATTCTTGCTGCTTTTTGCTCTAGCTCTGCATAGCAGTTACTTGTTAGTGACTCAGAATCCCAATTTAGGGAAAAAAAAAAAAAAGAGCCTGGTGAATCTGATGTGGTTTGTTTCACATAAAAAGAGTGAAATTGAAACCCACCTTATTCTTCTCAACTGAAATGCTGCATCTCTATTAATTCAGGTGTATAAATAACACTCTCTAATGCTGCATCAAGAGCTCTGCTGTGTGATTAAACCTGCCTCCCTGACCTGTAATTAGAAACTTTGCTTCTGAAAGGCAGTTTGCAGAGAGAAAAGGAGAAAGAGAGAGAGAAGGAACCACCTCTCAGACCCAACAATTTTGTTCTTAATAAATTATTCAGAGTTTTTGAAAGTTGAACTGGATTCCCATCTGCCAGCATTAAAGACCCAAAGGGAAGAAGAACTGAAGGATTCTCACAGCAGAACACAGCAGTACAGAGCATGGAGCTGGGAATAAGAAGCCAGCTGAGAAGTTCCCTGGGTCTTCTACCTGTCTCTGCCCCTTTCAGCTCCTGCCTTTGTACGCCTGGACTCCCAACAGGTCTGAGAGCACCACAGGGTGACACCCTCCCCCCCCAAAATGCCACAGAGATTTGTGTCATGTGTTTGGGATATAACATTAGAAGAACCCCCCCAGATGCCATGAATGCTTTACAAATGTCAGTAGAACCAGACTATGAACATCTGTGAGTACAGAAACAATATAAAGACCAGGTTGCACGGTCCCCCACAAGTAATATATAACCTTTTCAAGACAAGTAATTTAAAGATGAATTCATTAATGATTAAACTGATCTTTCGCTCCAGAGGCAGTTAGACAGTACAGACGTTGTACTATTAATGATGGTAGTCACTATTAGCTGCAACCCCAACGGTACACCTGATGCTAGAAGGTAAACTTCTCACTTGGAAGTACAGAGATAGTAAAATGTTTTCCTCCTATAGTAAGAAAAACCACTATTCCTCCAGCCAAAAGTAGATTCGCTATAAAAACCATACCAAACCAAACCCCAACAAATAAAATCTTACAACTTCTGAAATGGATGTCAGTAATCTTTCCTATTTCCATAAACTGAGGACAGAACAAGCTTTAGAGCACTGGATAACATGAGAACCAGTCCCAGGATGAGAGGTCTCTGGCCTTGGGTATTTGGCAGCTGTTTCCAAAGTTCTGCTTGATTTCAGATCAGAGGGGTTTTGTGGTGAGTTCCTCCTCTGGTTACACCTATAATCTTTGTGTTGAGGGTGTGATTGACATCAGAGTTGCAGTCTTTTATATTTTCAGGCTCAGGTTTGCAAGGCCTCACACTGGGGGGAATTGAGAGTCTGATGATATTCTGCATAATTGTCTTTAGAATACCACAGAGTTGACCCAGGGCTTCAGGGACGCCTCATGAATTGAGGCATCAGGTTTAAGGAGACTTACATGACAGAGGAGAAACCTAACATTGATATCTCAAGGAACCTTTGGTCAAAGTAACAAAACTCGATTTTCCAATCCTTTATATCTTCTACTGGGGTTTTTTTGACATAGAATCATAGAATCATAGAATAGTTAGGGTAGGAAAGGAGCTTAAGATCATTTATTTCCAACCCATGCTCAATGTTAACACAAAGAACAGGTTAAATGTACCAAAACATTAAATTGTCAATGGTGGAAATGCCTTCATTCCAGGCTACCTAAGTTTGTAAATGCACGAGGTGCAGAGCCATTGGAGACCACAACCCTGGTACGAGGGTGTGGACTCCATGAAACAAAAGAGTCCTTCAAATTCAATAACAACTTTAAGTAATCTTTTGTGTTTGCCATGTGGTAGAGTCCAAGTTTATCACAAAGCTGCCAGAACATAAATCTGATATAAACTACTTTGGATTAGATAACACACCAGAAAGAGCTTTACTGGGGTACTGTGACAAGTTTTACGAACTTCTTAAAGAAACAGAACTTGGAAGCACCAGTGGTGTTATGTTATTACCTGGTGGGCTTGGACACTAAGCACTAAGAAGGGAGGAAGGAAAAAAAACCCTACCATTCAGAAAATAGAACAGTACTTGAAACTTGTATTAAGACACACTTGGCTTTCAATCAGAAGTCTAAGTCAGTTGTACTTAAAGCTGAGTCCTGTGAATCCAGCATGCTCTACCCTCCTCAAACACAACCACAGGCTCTCCTCCCCCTGCTTTTACGAATCCTCAGAGTTCAGAATCACTTCACTATTCTTTCCTCTGAGGGTCTCTCTCATCTTTTAACATTGCTATGCAAGTACATAAGTAAAAAGAGGTAAAAAGAACGAGGAACTTGCCATATATGCATCAACTTCCAGAGACTACCTGCCTCTGCATAGTACTTTCATGCGCAGAGACTGCCCAGTAGCCCCTGATGTGCCAGCATGGAGAACAGCAGCCAGGCAGGGACCAAGTTCACAGTGAGCTGCTTGTGTGGTTCTGCTTGGGGCTCTGTCCAGCCCTGGGCTCCATTCTAGCCTGCCGGAGTTACTAAACAGTTTCTCTGGTTTTCAGCAAGGCATACACAGGCCAGAACCAGCCCACAAGGTTTGAAAGAACCTTTCTCTGGTGTTCTAGTGAGGGTTAGGGGGTGTGCCTCCATGCAGACTACGTATGGGCTGCTGTGATCCCAACACTTTCCTCTTCAAGAATCCCTCATTCTCTCCTACAATAGCATTTTAAAGCCCTAACTCCCTTCTCTGAGCAGATGGGTTCTCTAAATGTCACTATCATGTTTTCAGTACTCACCTACACTGATGCTGTAGCAGAGTACCCTCAGCTCCCCCATACTGGGGTTGCGGTGTGTCTCCCACCCTTTTTCCTTCCAACTTCAGATCTTCATTCTCCTCCAGTTCTGCAGAGGTTGCACACAAGCCCTGTGTTTATCTGGTGACAGATCTTTCAGTGTGCTCACATGATAACTTTCCTAGAGTGATGGACAGAGATGAGATAAAGGCATTGGTATGCGAATGCCATCACCCAGCTCCTTCATTTACAAATGCAGTGGTATCTAAATTACTGCTGCTCCCCTATTTTTCCCTTTTTGATTTCCTACTCTTTTCAGAAATTACAGTTCAGTCTCCCAGTAATAATAGCAAGTCTCTGAAATTGTTCCAGTTGATCAGATGGAGCATTTAGAAGTTGTCCTGTTCCATGCAGTCAGAGAGAAATGATGTCCAGATGAGCATGCAGACTCACAAGTTCAGCCTTAAACATTATGAAAACCAAAGGCAACCTCTGGTCATTCCAACCTTGAACTGAATGAAGCACAGTGGGATAACTTTCAGTTGGTCCTGCGAAAAGAAGGTTTATACAAGGTTTTCTTGGTGACATCCTAAGTGACCTCCAAACCTCAGCATAAAAGGAAAGGTGGATCCAATGGTTTCCATTATTCCTAACTTTCAGACTGAAAGATGGGACAACAGTGAAAAATGACTCTCAACGACAGAAAGATGTTGAGATGGCAGATGAATTGTTCTGCATCTGTTAAACCCCAGTGACTCTGAAGAGCACTATCTCTGTTCCTAATTACAAGTATGTTTTTAGCTTTCAGAATACAGGGAGGGTTCTGAACATCCAGCTGGATTTGCGTGCATCAGCTGAGACAGAAGGTGCCATTTCTATATGCAGCATTTCTAGCAGCTTTGCAAATATCATCAAGGACTGAAGCACAATGCTGTGCTCCAGGGGACATATCTGACCCACACGCTGCCTTTTCAACTCCCTGCTTTTCCTGCATCATGTACATTATGAGTGAATAGGGAGCAAATGTGTAAACAAGAACAGAAAAGGTTGTTGCAACTTCATTAATTCTGATCACTTAATACACTGTAAATTGAAGTGCATGAATTCCATTCTCTTGAGCACCAGGGTAAATTTGAAGAATCTCTATTGACTTCATTTACACTGATATGCATTAGAATAGTTTCTGGCACATTCAGAATCAAAATAATTATTACAGCAACACTGAAGAGCAGAAGGCACCTCGTTCCCATTTAGATGACTAAATGAGGGCCAGACTTACAGAAGAATTCACCAATTAAAAATACATTCTTAATTCTCTTTTAAAGGCAGAGCAGAGGCTCAGCCTCTGGGCCCATGCAGTTTAGGGCGGCAAGACTGGCCTTAAGCAGGGTTATGCTTGGCCCCTAACTAATGAGAACACAGTGCTGTGTAAAAGAGTGACTACTGTCCTCTGAACCTGCTTCTCACAGAAGAAAGATGAGCTCTATATAAGGAGGCAGAACTATCTGAACAACTTTGTCAGGCCAATACTCAGAGTGGTACTGATACACTTTGAAGCTCTTTCCTTACAGGTCCCCTCAGAGGTCATGAGGAATCCAGGAGGATTTTTTTTTTTTCCACGCAAAGACAAGCACTGCTTTGGAATTCTTTACTCTGTGGTTAGGATGCTGCCCATGAAATCTTACACTAGCCTTCCTAGAAGATGAAACGCTTGACTCCTTCCAGGCACCAAAAAGAATACCCAACATCTTCATGAACACCCTGAAAGACAGGTATCGCAGTGTGAGAAGGAACCTGAGAAGTCTCCAATAAAAAGAAACCACTGGAGTTGCAATAGCACGGAGCTGCTCGTCTTCTGCTGCTGCTGGTTTGTCTGCAAGGAAGTCCCGAGAAAGCAGATCTAAAGCGATGCCCTTGAAACATGCAGCTCTGAGTGCCCGAAAATGAGCCAGCGAAATGTCTAGAGAGCTCCTCCTGCCGGCTGCTTCTTGACGGACCCGGCTCCTGCCAACAGACCGACTTTCTGCGTGCCTTTGCAGGAAGTTGGAAATGAACGGAGGCAAAGCTAATGCCACGTCTCTCATTCGTAATAGCAATAAAGCAGCGTGATGCCACAGTGTCCTTCGTATCGCTGCCCATTTACTCTCTGACTCCTCAGACAGATGGAGATGGTGTGCCTAAAGGCTGTGGTCAATGCCCAGCGCAGCAGCTGCTGAGAAGCCCATAGGGAGGGCCAGGCCTGAGGCCAACCAGAAAGTCAAGGCAGCAAGCACGACCAGCAAGGTCCACAGCCAGGCACAGACATCCTTACAGCCTACCCCAGATGAGAATGGAGGACAAGGGCAGCTCTCCGCATGGCTCCCAAGCAGGGAGGCCCCAGCAGGTTTCTCTCAGCATTCTGGCACATAGCTCTTCCCACAGCACTCTGGTCCAAGGTTACACTTCACCATATTAAGGCAGACCTTGAACACAGGCAGTTAAACTTGTAGGACAGGGGGAAGAGGTTGCAGAGTCAGCTGGTGCACCATGACCCTAACAACACACTGCCCAGCATAGGCAGTGAAGAACATAAAAATCATCTGAGGTACTGACAACAGAACCTGGGTACAAACACGCTACAGGGGTTGGCAGTGTGAAAGGTTAACAACCTGTACTTCAGCTGTGTCAGGGTCTGATCAGGTACGACCTTTGCAGGGCACTGCATGTGCGCTTTTGTTTGCCAATCTGTCAGGAAACACCTCTTTCTGAGTAAGATTAAAACTGCCACTGTGATGTAATGACAAAGCCCCTCCAAGGTTTTCACCTATAACTTCAGCAGAAGAAAAAACCAAATGTAAACTAATCCTGGCTTCCCACAGAAAAATCCATCCATACCACACACTTCTCTGTGATGTTTCAACCGCTCAGTTCTTTGGTCAAGCTATATCCCAAAAGAAGTAAACAGACAAAACATCTTGGCATCCCATTTCCTACTCTCTCATTGGTAACACAGATCTCACAGGCCAGCCCAAGACCCTTACCCCTGCCTGCAGGAGGAGGGAAAGCACCCTGAGGTGACAAAGCTCAAGAGGCAGGTAACAACTACCTTCAAAAAAGGAGCTTGCAAATCAACAGGGGGAAGAGTAACCCTTTGGAAAGGGGTGACTGTGATTATCTTACTGAGTTACAACTGAGAATATCAAAGACAGACACAGAAGGGAAAGAAAACAATGTGAGGTGAGCATCCAATAGTGTTCCCAGCTGGATGGACACTGATACACTGCTTAGATTAAACTAGTCTTCCCAGCAAAGGCCGTATGGCTACATCAGAGAGCAATGGTCTACTGGAAAAAGAACATCTTTTACCAATATTAACAAATACGCCAGATTATGTAAGTTATTCTGGGAAAAAAGTCACATTTATGAGAAGGACCCATAATTTTGCTGAGATAGGGATATTTTGTCTCCTTCTGTACAGAGTACTGAGTGTATACAGGACTGTTACTAAATGTGGTTCTTATGCCAAGCAATTGTATTGCTGTACTCTATATTTCCAGTGTGAAAACTCTCTAATGAAACATTTTAAACCAAAGCTGTTTCCTTGGAACTGCCTCTGACCTTCTTTTCCTCCTTTCTCAGCTGAATCTCCCTGCCAGGATGAATTCAGATCTAATGTCTGCTCCTCCCACCAGGCTTTTGGATATGTGACAATATCCTAGTCACTGGGAGCTGTGCCTGCTGGTGTCCATTGTCTTGGGTCCAGTTTGGGAGAGGGCTTTTAAGGAAAAGCCCAGAATGAAACTGATGAAGAGTCCAATGATTTACAGGAATGGCCAACCACACAGCTCATTTCTGCACACATTTATCAGCAACTTGTGCATCCTTAGCGGTTATTTCACAAGGTTCCAGCACAGGAACAGTTCAAGGCTCAAGAAGAGGCTTTTGAAAGTTAAAGAAAAGGAAATCAATTTGAAATGAGGACCCAATCTCAAAATACTACAACTCTCTGCCCCAGTGAGAGCTGTGGTAGGATGCTGGGTGAACTGCCTTATCACCCTGACATGGCAGGCCTGCTACATTCCCTAGCAGAGTCCTGACAGGCACAAAAAGGGGACACACACACACACACAGACCAGAGAGGAGCTGCTGGCGCTGCTCTGTGGAATGCATCAGTTTGGGGATGGGCACAGCATGGACATGCAACCTGATCGCAACCACTGCTCAGTACAGCCAAGCAACTACATCATGACAGTGAAGTCCCAGAGCAGTGAAAGGAGATAATGTGGGGTCCAAGAAAGGTGCAGCTCATGATGGAGATGCTAAGTGCACTGCACAGGTAAAACAGGAGTGGGGCTGTGTGACAGGGGACATAGACCATGAGCCAGGAGGTGCACAATGTGTGGCTGATGCCAGGCCCTGGATAATACAACAATACAGTATGGTGGTGTACTACCAGAACACAAGCAAGTTATATGGTTTATTTACAATCAGTCACAATCTGTGAGGACATTAGATGCCCATACCCCATGACACCATATAAAGAGAGGCACAGATGACATCTCTACTGCCTGCCCTAGAGTTTAGATATATGGACAAATATACACCTTGGCAGAAAGTAAAACTGCCTTCTCTGTTAACATTTCCTGCAATCACACTGCTAACAGCGTGCAAACACCTTTGCAGATATCTATCCAATTCCCACACTAAATCAGTATGTTACTTGACAAATGCTTTCACTTAAAGACCAACTACCCACTAGGAATTCACAACTAGGCTTGAGCCCTTTGTCTACAAACTCTTCACTTCTCTTCTTCAGGCCCCTGTTCCCCCTTCCATCAGCGTTCTGCAATTTGCCAGCCTCCTTTATGTCTCAGTTATGTATGAACAACGTGAGGCAGGCAGACCCATGTGCCCACAAACAGAAAAGCTTTTCCAGCTCACAATAACTCAGCAGGCTTCTGTGATTTTCAGAGACTGCATTACTGTATGCCCATGTCTGCTGTCAAATTCCTGCCCGGACACAGGCTCCATGGCTAACCTCAGCCTTACCCCAAACATGAAGCTGCCTCCAAGCCCTCAAAAACATTAATCTTCTCTTGCAGCAACTCTTACACAAAGTGGTGTAAACCTGGCTGGTGCTTCTAGGAAATACAGAACATACCCCTCTGAAGACACATTATGATTTTATGCCCTCTTTCTGCAAACTACTGAGAGTGGCTGTGCTCTGTTATCATGCATATATAACATATCAAAACAGATTTGAAGGGTAAACAATCCTCCTGAAGTTTCTAAAGGAAAATGGAGATAAAAGACACAAAAAACAATCTTTCACACACAGGAGATGCTGAAAAATAAAATCTAAACCTAATTTCCCTCTTTAGTGCAAGTTCTGCACTAAAGCAAGTGCATTAAACTGCACCAGCACAAGTTCCCAGGACTCTTCTAATTTCTAGATGCTTGTCAGGACTGTAACATAACAGCAGTGAGCACTAAACCCTGAGCACAGTTACTACAACCTTAGCTGCCTTCCACTTAAAACCCTCACCCTGCCCTACTCTAGCTGAGGCTGTGAAAAAACAACAATAATAGGAAGCTGTTCCTAGAGCTCCTACAAGGGAAGCAGTTATTTCCATGTCCTGCCTTATTTTAAACACCTGTACCTAGGAAAGATAGCACAGATCACACAGAGACCTGTAGCTGAGACAGGATTTTCCCACTTCATAGATGCTATTGACTGTGATTGGTGGTGTGTGTTTCAACCTCCTCCTCGAGGTGTCTCCACCTCCCATTACAATGTCACAGCAAAAGAAGACCCTGGTGGTCTGCAAAGAAGCAAAAGAGCAAATGGCAAAACAGAACTGACATTGTTTATGTAACAAAATTCTGAATCAGCAATTCAGAGAAAGTAAGAGTTTCATAAAAAGTAGACAAAAAGAGATCTCATTGACAGATGGTGCTACTAACAGCAACGGCTTGCGTGTATAAAGCACTCAGCACCCCAAATCCTCAAAATAGTTTAGAAAAAGGAATACACTACTAAGGCATTCATAGGGCTTTGTCAAAGTAACCAACAATTTACTGCCAGGAGGAAGAACAGAATCCAGGCTTTTTTATCACTGTTACTCAGTTACATACATTGTTTTAAAGCAGCCCTTGGATTTACTCATTTTAGTATAGGTTGAGTAAAAGGAAGCACTAAAGCAGAAGAAACGTGTTCTACATCTTAAACCAAGATTTTCCTTGTGGAACCGCAATAAGGATACCCTGCAGCCTTAGGTTTTTCTATACAGCCATAAAGCCGTTATCCTCTTGACTGTGCTGGTAGTCAGGATAACCCCCAATCCATATTCCATGCCCAGTGCATGCTGCAGGAGGCAAAGATAACAAAGGCTGTGACAAAACTCCATCAGGGAAGTCTTTTTGGGCCCCATTTCCATCAGCTCATAAAAGGAACAGCCTAGACCCACATGCTGGGCTCTGCTAAGGCTGCTCCAGGCTGCAGCTCTTAATTTGCAAAAGAAATGACCCATTCATTTCTCTCTGACCTCTGCAGACACTTCAGACTGTTGACCTCATCTGCCAATGGCCCCCACCACTGCCCCAAGCTTCCTCAAACAGGTGCTCCTGGACTGAAACCTCTGCCTTCCCGGCAAGTAGCTAATGCAGCTTCAAAAATCCTGTTCCCAGGGGGCTGTCTGTGCACAGGTTGGGAATGATCAGCCTTTAAAGACTTTATTTCCTATGCAGAAAAGCAGAGGCCATAGGAAAAGGAGGTACAGATGAAAGGATGTAAATATAACCGAGTCAACTAAAGTTAACAAATAGACTTACTTGTGCGCACATGTGTACTTGGCAACACAGATCTTTTCCCTGCCACTACTGCAACTCTGCGCTTGGTGTTAGTGTTGTGGCTGTACAAACAGGTCCTCTGGTCCCTGCAGAGAACAGAGTGGCATGTGACTAGGACGTTCGGATCCCTCCAGACTCAGCTTTGTGCCCACAGGAAAGGCGACAATGGAACCTCAGCAGGGGAATCTGTGTGCTTGCACTACATTCCAGGAAAAAGACATGTTCATCACCCATTTACCTTGGCATTCCCAGCCTTATTACTAAGAGTACCACAATCCATATTGACTTCTGTTCTTAACAGTCCCATTCTTGAGAGATTACCCATTTCACTGCTAAGGTCACAAAGGCCTTCAGTGGCTGGACTGGGAATTCAGTGCAGGTTTTAAGTCCAAGTTCAGAGCCCTGCACATTGGACTAATCTCTAGACAATAACATTTTTCTACTTGGCAAAAAGGTGGGAGCTTTCAGGTCTGCAAGAATGCTGAGGTCATCAGATGGAATCACAGATATAGCACAGAGTAACATTACTTTTATGTCAGTTTTATTGAAAAATTAAGCAAACTAGGTCAGTTTTTTCCACTGGTCTCCAAAGAAGATCCAATTACCAGAATGAACATAATGATGTTTAATATGTAAGACTGTTTGGAAGCTGAACTGTTTGTTCAGCGTGCCACACAGACACCAGCTCTTGCTACTGGCAGAAGAGGCATGTGAATCAGAGCCCAAAGTCTGATGCAAGAGAAACCTGGGCGTCTCAAGCTGCTTTCCCCAGCAGAGAACAACCCTATTAGTTTGAGAAAGTCCCCTGCCTGCTTTCTCTCTGAGTAATTAAGAGTGAAATCCTCCTCTCAGTGACCCCAATGCTCTCAGCCTAGGCTGATTTACACATGAAAGGAACCCTCTGAGGGGCTTTCTCCTTTTCACATTCACAACCAGGCAGGACCTATAAATAAAACCGTTCTGAAAACAGGAGCTTTCAAAAAGGTCTGTGTATGTGCACAAATGTGTATGAGAGAAAGGGAATGGATGTGTGCACTTGAGAATGCGTGTGTGTTTGCATGCATATGTGAAGAGTGGCTGAGAAGAATGTGCATTCAGACACCAGCCTGCATGCAAACAAGCGTACCCAGAGAAGCTCCTACATGGATGTGTGAGTGTGCACAGGTAGTGGGAGCACTTACGGGAGCAGGAGGGCATGTCCAGGCAGGTTCCCAGCTCACAGGGTTCTAGGGGACATTCGTCCAACTCTGCTGAGTCACTCTGGAGTTACACATAAAAAGACAGAGAGCAGATTTAGATCTAACTGTGCACATGAGAGTATGCTTGTGATACACTTTCCCTCTCTAAAGCAGTAAAGTACTTGCAGAACAAAACCACTAGTGTTTTCCATTGCTTTGGAGGTAACAGAATCAGTCATCAGGGCATGTGTTCCTAAGGCTTAGGCAGAAGGTGAGATTTTTTAAAAGCTGCATCTTTTCAGCTGCCAGGAGAGCAGTGTTGCATTTCCCAGGGCTGGCATTGGTCAACAGCAGTTTCTAAGTTGCTGGCACAAAAAAAAACTCAAAGTTTGAAAAATAAAACATGGCTGATGCCATGAAAATGATGTCAGAAAATCAGAAAGACAATGACTGCCTTTAGAGCAGCTTATAAACACAAAAATCCCTCAATGTGAATCAGTTCTGCCCCCCTCCCTGCCCTGTTCACCCCCGTGTCTATGCAATCAGGATATCCCCCCGTGTCTATGCAATCAGGATATCTCCCCTTCCACAAGGCCTAAGAAGGACCCTGCACAGCTTCCAGGAAACTGGCAGTTAGTGTGACCCTGCCCTAATACAAAACAGGTGACAGAGAGCTCTGAGCCAAACCAGGGCAGACTGCAGGGTTTCATACAGCAGGTACCACTCTGCCAGCTTTTGCCCCTTGTAAGAGGAGGCCTTTTAAGACCTGGCTACAACAAAATAATTTGAGAACTGCAAACTATTTTACTCCACTGCTCCTGACCAGCTGAATCATTTGCTTACTGAACTGTGCCCATGCTAATGCCAGCAGTGGGGCGATAATACGTGTGCTGGCACCCCTGGAGCTGCACTGCTGCCTGGCTGGAGACTCCCGGTGTAAGGTGTGGAGGCTGCACACTCCTGACTCCATCATTGCTAGTCACAGCTTCTAGATCTCTCCCTTACCCAATTCTTATGCAAACATTCAGAAGCAGGCAGTAAAAAGCACAAAGGAGGAGACAGGAGGAGTGCAAAGCCTCACATAAGTGCACAAAGCAGAAAATGTCTCTTCTGCTAATTCAGAACACCCTCCCCAGCTCCCTGCACAAGGCAGGAGCATGGGTGAGCTGGGATGAAGAGCTTCCCTCCTACTGATCTCGCAGCTAAAGCCCTCCCCCAGTTCCCAGGGTCTTCAAATGAAGATTTGCATAGTACTTCCAGATCATTCCCGAGAGAAGGGACAATGGCTTTCTCAACGCCCTCTTCCCCCCCTCCTTCTCTTCCTCCCAAAGCTGATAAAGCCCTGGTGAAAAGGGGAACAAAGGATTTACAGATGTCAGAATATTGATTTCCGCAGTTCCGGGACTACAGGGAGAAGATGAAGAGCCCCCAGAAACTCTGTGAAGTTTGAGACACAGACGCTATCTCTGTACCACGAACTTCGCCTTTTTAATGCAGTATCTGATGGACGAAACACTGCTATACGAGAGAGATGAGCCGATCCCTGAAAACTTGAAAACGCACGGAGATGAGGTTACAGCGTGAAAGCACAGCGAGCGCGTTTGTTGTTCCCAAACCTCCGAAACGGAGAGGCGCTTACCGTGACAGCAGTTTGCCACCCGGCGGGCCAGCGTGGCATTGCTCTGAGCCCCCGCGGCCCCAGCTGACCGTGTCACCTCTCATCAGAGACTCACGCTGTTACCCGTGTCCTCTCTGCCGCCCACCACTGCAGCGAGGAGAAGGAAGAAAAAGAAAGGTTAAAGATGAATCTCTGGAAAGATACTTTGAACTACGGCGGAACCTCCCTGTCTCAAACCTCACTAAATGTAGGGCTGTTAACCTGAAAGCTGAAGTTTCCTGCCTCACTGCGCGTTTCTGTGCTTCGCACAGATAAACCCAAGCTTTCTTTTGTGCTACAAATGTTCTTTTTTTGTCAGTGTAGTGAGTCAGCTCCACCTCTGCTGAACACCAGCTCGCTGCTAAACTGAACAGCAAGACAATCCAACGTGCTGCAGACCCAATGGGAGATGTTTACCGGGTAGCCGAGTCAGACAACAGTTCTGGACTGTACCACCACCATGCAAACAACTTTCTCTGTTGGCTACCAGCACTGTATATATATATATGCATTTATATATATATTATATATAATATCATGTAATATGTATTATATATACTATATATATGCATTATATAGTATAGATTATATATAATATGCTATATTTTTTCCCCTTTTCCAGAGCTAACTTTGTAGCATTTCTGTACCCAGAAGTCTCTCAGGATGCACCGCCTTTTAGAAAAATGCACATGCTTAAACTTCCTCAAAATCCTGGATTTAGAAGGATATTTTTAATGTTAATCCAGTTTCTGAACCAAGCTACAGGCCCTCAAATAGGTCAGCTCTGGAAAAGCTCACGTGAAGGAAGTCCTTTATGCAAGGCAGTGATGCACACTGCTGGGTTCAGTAGGGGGCTGCCGTGCCACAGGTCCACAATCAGAGCCACTGAGCCAGGGGCAGAGCTCATTCACCGCCATTTTCCCTACACCTCTGTAAAAACACATGCTGTTGGGATGACTGCAATCATCACAATGACAATAACCATTACATATTGCACAGTTCGATGTATTTCATACAACTAAACCAAAGCATTCCTCACAATAGAAAAATACCTACATTTCTTCAAAAAAAGCTGCGGGTCTTCCCTCAGTTAGAAAGTATTTTTCACATGGAATCTTTTGTGTCTTCCAGCAATCACTCCTAATTAATGGTACATTTTGAGACCACATGAATCAGACCCATTAGACTCCTGAGGTACCCAATATGTAGATTAATCACAGCTGTCAGCATGACACCACCTAAGCAAGCCACATTTCAAATTAGTGCTCAGATTGCAGTGGAACTGCCACCATGCTTCACGACAGACCTCAACCACACATCCAGTTGCTCTACACACCCCCTTGTAGCTCCACGGGTGCAAGAAGCGCTCGCAGGGAACTTGTTTTAATTAGCGCAGGTTGCTCCAAGCCCCTGTGTCCAACCTGGCCCTGAACATTGCCAGGGACGGGGCAGCCACAGCTCCTCTGGGCACCACACAAGGAACATTTCTTCCTCCCCTCATGGCCGACTCCCTTCAGGCGCCCTTCAGCCCCCCACACCTACATCCCCACAGAGCAACGCCTCAACCCCTATACACCACCCCGTCTCCTCAGCACCAAAATGGCACCACCCCCGCTCTGCCCGGGCGCATGCGCAGCGCGGCAGCCCCAGCCCGCGGCGGCTCAAGGTCAGGCTGTCGGGAACGAGCGGCGCGCATGCGCAGCCGTCGTCTCCCGGCGGCGGCTCAGGACATGGCGGCGCTCGGCAGGGTGCCCCGGGCGCTGCTCGGTGCCGCGGCCCCGCGCTCCCTGGCGCGGCGGGGCATGGCGGCTGCGGCCCACGAGGGCGGCGGAGGTAACGGGGCTCTGCGGGGCGGGGAAGGCGGCGGGCCGCTGGGCCCTTGGCCTTGACGGGCGCTGCCCTTGACGGCGCTGCCCTCTGCGGTGGGCGCGGGCGGTGCGAGCCGTGAGCGCAGGGTGTCCGTGCGGAACGGGGGCCCCACGCTCGAGTCAGCGATGAGGCCGTTCGTCGTCTTCTCGGCCCTCTTAGCTGCGTTTAATGTGCCGCCGGGTCGCTAACGCTAATGGAACCGTTCAGCCTGTTCTGATTCCCGCTGTGCTCCCCCCCCCAGCCCGCATGTGGAAGATGCTGACCTTCGTGGTGGCCCTGCCCGGTGTGGCTGTTTGCATGCTGAACGCCTACCTGAAAGCGCAGCAGGGGCATAAGAGACCCGAGTTTGTTCCCTACACTCACCTCCGGATCCGGACCAAGGTACGTTCCCCTGCTCTGTTTAAAGGCCCTCCTTTTGTCCTGTGATTGCAGAGCTACCATAGTACCTGTAGCTTTCTTGCTTGCTACATGAGGTGCCGTGCACTTAGCCATGATCTTGACTTGTGGCTTTATTTCTGAGGCAGCCAGTTCCTTACAGGTGAAGCACCTGCGGTATTTACAGGCATTTCCACACCAAGAAATCCTGCTAATGGCTTGCAGAAAAACATCGCAGGAGCTGCTGTGCTTACCTTAAAGTAATATGGATCTGAAAGACAACAAGATCCTGAATTCTCAAAACTGGGGCCCTCCTCCTATAGCACAGCTGATAGCAAAGATCCTTCCAGCACCTAAAGGGGCTGACAAGAAATCTGGAGAGGGGCTTTTTACCAGGGGCATGCAGGTGTGAAACAAGGGGGAATGGCTTTAAGCTACAGAGAGGAGATTTAGATTAGATCTTAGGCAGAAGCTCTTCCCTGTGAGGGTGCTGAGGCGCTGGCACAGGGTGCCCAGAGAAGCTGTGGCTGCCCCATCCCTGGCAGTGTTCAAGGCCAGGTTGGACGCAGGGGCTTGGAGCACCCTGCTCCAGTGGAAGGTGTCCCTGCCCATGGCAGGGGGGTGGAAATGGATGAGCTTTAGGGTCCCTTCCAACCTAAACCATTCTATATCCTATGATCTTGTTTAGAGACGGCAGCTCCAGCTCAGGGAGATGTTCTCCAACTCTTGCTTCTGCAGCCCAGGAACAGATGCCATCTTGTTTAATTCATCAGCCTGTGTAGCTGTGTGATGTCTGAGTCCGTGTTGCTCTTGGTTTCCTGTGCTTTATGGATCACTCAGCTGACACTGCCTTGTTGTCTTTCTTCATTCTACAGCCTTTCCCCTGGGGTGATGGGAAGAAAACTCTGTTCCATAACCCCCATGTTAATCCTCTCCCAACCGGATACGAAGATTAAGATCCTGACCACAGCCAGAACCTTGGCTCTTCCCATCTTGGAACAGAATGTTGTGTGACCATCGTTTAAGAAACCCTGTATTCCTTCTGTGATGAAGCTGAATGGCATGGTGGCCTCTGTCTGTGCTTGTGAAGAGGTCCTTTAAATAAACAAGTCTGAACTTGAATTTAACACCTGACTTTTTTGTTAATCTGAATCCTTAGAAGTTCTTTAGTTCAGTGATTGCTTAAAACATTGAGGATACAGTGCAGGAGCAAAGGGATTCAGTTGCATAAATGTTCCTAACTGCTCCTGTATGTGGTACGCTGACAACAGGAATGCACTCGGCCCAAGACATTAACTACTTCATCATGTCTGATTTAACTGATAGCTGTAAACCTGCAGCCAAATGAACAGGTATCAGGCTAATAATGTAGACTGAAATTCAGTACATACTAAAGCACATTCTCCATAATCAGCTATTGCAGTATTTATTAACATCATAAAGGCATTTTCTCTTAGGGAAATTTCTAATTTCCCTTTAAGGAGGGGCTAAGACAAACCCTTTAGTTGCTGCAAGTGCTTCTGCAGCTCACAAGCCAGCACAAGCAGCTTTGTTTGCTTCCCTAGGCTCAAGGCACACACAGCTCAGGAGCAGCCTCATGAGCAGGTGAGATCCCTCAGCAGCAGTTGGGGATTTTAACATCGCCACCTGTCAAGCTCCAGCCCATTGTTTCCCTCACTCCACGCACACTTTAACCACCACAATCAAAAGCCTAACGGCGATGGTGGCCACCCCAGTGCTTTGTGGTAGTGTGGAAAAGGATGGTCAGGGTTGCGCTGCACTTTTACTGCAGGAACATGGAACATGTAATGCTAAAGGAGAGAGAATTCCAGTTCAGGATTGTTTCAGTGCCTCGGAAAAGTCTGAAGAAGCATAAGAGTGTCCTCTTCACATTCTGGCCCTCCTAGAGGTCACGATCAGATTCTACTAGACAGTTACTACTTGAAGGAAACGTAATCTGGTTATATTTATTGGAGCTATGTTACTGCAGGTCCAATGGACTCTGTTGCTGATACAAAACTATGGTTTAGCCCCTCAGCATTCAGGATCATACAAACCAAACTTCTTCCACCAAAATTCAGCCGCACACAGAGGACACAAAGGAAATCAACCTCTTTCATACTATTTTTTAAACACTTTCAAGTGTTATATAAATAAGCAAGAGAAATCAGTCCCAAAGCAACTGCTACCTCAGCCCACTCTAAGCAGCATTCTCCCACTAGAGAGTATGTTCACTGGGAAGTTAGTTCAAAGGGCATTGCACGCTGTTAGATGCTGAACCACCACCACCAAAATTCACCAAGGAGGAGGCAGTTACCACATCACCCAGTCTTCTTTTGCCTTTTCTAACAAGCAGAGAAGGTGCCCGGCTTTAGAAAGCACTTTAACAAAGGTCGTATCCAGGCGGCGTCAAGCCGTCCGCCCGGTGGTGTTCCTTAGTTCAACGGTTCCTGTTGGTGACTCCATCCATGCAGCTGAGGTCAAGAGGAGTTTTCGGTTTTTCCTTTGCTTGCACCCATGAACTCCAGGCCTTCGATGGGTATGTCCTTTTCCTTGATAGCTTTCTGGAATTAGAAAAAAACCCAAATTAAACTAGACACACCTGGGTAGTGCCAATACCATCTTTGGTGCAAAAAAGAGTCTATCAAAAGTAGTCTTAAACTTGGTTTGGATAAAGCTTCAGTACTGGGGATGTTCAAGCAGGTACTGAGAACTCATAGAGTCACAGACTGGTTTGGGTTGGAAGGGAGCTTAAAGCTCCTCCCAGCTCCAACCCCTGCCACGGGCAGGGACACCTTCCACTGGAGCAGGGTGCTCCAAGCCCCTGTGTCCAACCTGGCCTTGAACACTGCCAGGGATGGGGCAGCCACAGCTTCTCTGGGCACCCTGTGCCAGCGCCTCAGCAGCCTCACAGGGAAGAGCTTCTTCATATCTAACGTGAACTTCCCTTGTTAAAGTTTAAACCCATCACCCCTTGTCCTATCACTACAGCCCCCACTGAAGAGCCTCCGGTGTCCTTCCGACACTGGAAAGCTGTGGATGCCCTCACGCAAACAGCCTCGGGACCAGCAGGCTCCGGAAGCTTCATTAACGGGAAAAACCACAGTTCGGAGACACCCATAAACCGCTGCGAGTCACGACCGACAGGAACGGAAGACAAGGGCAGCTCCGCGGCGCGGCGGCTCCTGCGGGGGTTACCGCGCATCACCTGCACGCAGAGCTGGTAGCGCTTGAAGAGCTGCCCGCAGGGGTCACCGGCGCTGTCGCCCTTGAGGAACTTGTCCGCGAACCAGCGGTTGAAGCACTGGTCGTACTCGCGCTTCAGCTCGGTGCACGCCTCCCCGACGCTGTTCATCGCGGCGGCCACCCCCGGCACCGCACCGGGCCCGCCGCGCCGCCGCTCTGACACGCTTCCGGCGCGCTGACGTTAACGGGGGGGGACGGGATAGGACGGTGAGCGCGTTATGCGGGCGCTGTCTCTCGGTCGGTGGCTCCGCGGCGCTGTCCGGGCCCGCTCGGCCCGACCGGGGGGGATCCGCTCCGCGCCGGGCTCCCCGCAGGTACGGCGGCTCGGCCGGAGGGAGCGGGAGGGACGAGGGGGCGGCCCCGCGCTGAGGCGCTGGAGGAAGCGGCAGCTCCGGTTCGCCCTCGGCTCGGCACGGGAGAACACGAGCTCGATTGATGTCGCAGGGAAGCGTGAGCAGTCAGCGTGTCCCGGCGGCTGTAACCGGGGTTTGCCCTGGAACGCGCTTTCCGTTAGGGCGGCACTGTGTCAGGGTCGGTTATTGTCTGTATTTGTGCCGCAGAAGGTGACGGTGGACGTGCTGGATCACTTGGAACACTTGGCCTTGGTGGATTTCCGTGACTCCGAGGGTGTGGAGCGGCTGCAGAAGGCGATCCGGTTTGCTGATCAGCTTCATGAAGTGAACACGGATGGCGTCGAACCGATGGATTCAGTCCTGGAGGACAGGTGATGAATCAATCACAGCAGCCTCCTGTACCAGTTGCTGCATCAAACTGTTTGCTGTTGTAACTTCTTTGTTGTTTCCCCCCGGGAATGGCCGTGGTTGTGCGTTCGGCTCCTTTGCTTACGGACAAGTCCTACCCCAATGGTGTGTGGAAGGCAGATGTCATTGGCACCCTTGCTCTTTACAGTGCAAGCACAGAAACTCCAGTTCCTTGCTGTATCTTACTCTGCATGAATGATCGGCACACACTGCTCCCAGATAGCTGTCAGTGGCATTCTTATGCTTCGGCATGTTCCAATACTTGTTTTACTGCTTGCTTAAGACCAAAACCAGGTTTAGAGATAAGCCACGCTTCCTACTTCATATGCGTGGAATAGCTGAAAGACAGCAATCTTTGTTCTTCAGGTGTCTGTATCTCAGAGAAGATGATGTTACAGAGGGCAACTGCACAAAAGAGCTGCTGAAAAATGCCAGAGAGAAAGTAGAAGAATATTTTGTAGCCCCACCAGGTATTGTCTTGCATATAAAAACCTCTTAATCTTGCTTGAGTTAACCTGAGGAATGTGACCCACCATAGCTGCATTCTCTTGCAGAGGCACTGGCTGGTAACAAAGAAGTGCTTAGAATAAACTGGAGATGCGCTTTTGTGCTAAGTTGTACTACCCAGAGCTGATCTCACAACTTTCTTTCTGTTCTCGATCAGGTAACATCCCTTTGCTGAAGCTGGAAGAACAAGAGACTTATCTGCAGAGCTCTTAGTGAAAGCCCAGAGCCCAAACGCCATTCCAGTGTTTCATTTGGGAAAACTAGGTTTTGTCACAGCTAAAATTCTCTGGTGTGTGTTCTGATCAAAAGAAGAGCACTGGCAAGATGATTTACAGTAGAAGGGGGAAAAAGTTTGATAATGCTGCTGCCGTATTCAATGTTTATGAAGCTGCAAGGCAGCGTGACAGATGATCTCAGTGCTTTTAGTTAGGAAAGTGAATTTGATGTTGCTCTTTAAGGTACTGAATGGCTTAAAGGCTTTATAAAGAACATTAAAAGGTAATTGTTAAACCACCTCAGAACGCTATTTTTCCTCAACAAGTTTGTTGGGAAACGAGAGAGGTTGGAAAGCTCTTTTGCCTATTTCTCACCTTTAGCTTGACTCTGGCTCTGGCCCTGTCAGAAGTAACAGAGCCCCCAAGTATCCGGGGGCCTGGAGGGGGAGTCTGTACCATCGCTGCATCTGTGACAGAGGGAGCTCAGATTTTCATTATGGAAGAAAAGGCTCTTTGAGAAGATGATCCACTCAAACATTTTGCTTCTACCAAATATTTCATGGATCAGTTTGGGTTGGAAGAAACCTTAAAGCTTATCCAGTTCCAACCTGCTCCCACAGGCATCTACTAGACCAGGTTGCTCAAAGCCCCGTCCAGCCTGTCCTTCAATACTGCCAGGGACGGGGCATTGTGTATTTTTATTCCCATAAATTAAATACCTGTTTGTACAGGAGTTGTACATAGTTTGAGAAAGCACTTTTCGAACACAGAACTGGCTGTTCTTAAATAAGAAGTCTTTGCCACAATCATTTTTATCCTCCGGATGTGTGTCTGTAGTGGCACTGGCAATGTTTTCTGGATTAACCCATTTTTCCATTTCAAACAAAGCACTGCAGTTGTTTGTGTTATTTAAAACACCTTGTGTGGCTAAGCTGCTTGTAAATAAAGAATGTAATTACTTGTGAACTGGGCATTTTTGTTCTGTTGGCACCGGGAACTAAATGCACACTGTCACCTTTATTACTTGTTAGAACGGGTTTTAGATATAAAGGTACCCTGGTACTCTTCAGTGTTCCAGGCAGACTCTGCTAACAGGAAGATAGCAACAGCTTTAGTAGAAGCAGTGTGATGAACAGCTGCTGCTCTGGAAGCAGCTTCACCTTTGATCTCTTTCTAGCTCTACTCTACAAACTCACACAAGCACCACGTCAGCATCATTACATTTTACTGGCTGTAATTTGGTTGTGAGGGTGCTGAACTTTTACTTTAGATCTCAGAGTTGCAGAAACCACACCCCAGACTGTTAAGTTAATACTTTAGAAGTAAAATATCTTTGAGCAGGGAGCTCTAGATGCTTTTCTTGCTGCTCAGTTTTAGTTTTGGCTTGGGAAGTTTCTATCTTGAGGGGAACAAAAAAAAAGACAGAATTTGTTCAGGGATATATCTCTTTACTTGCAAGATAGTGCTGAAAAGTAACTGTTTTCAGCTTGTTACCCTTGAGTAACAGTTATGTATCCATACCTCAAACTCGGTAAGAAGATTGCTGGGGCATACACTGCAGCCATGAGCTCCCAGATGGGATGTTTGCCACAGAAAGCCCAGCCAAAGCAAAGAAATGGTAGCAAAGAAGTAGCACAGCTCCAAGAACAAAACAAGCCTCCCCGATTCTGCCTTAGGCCAGGAGACTATCACAGGAAGAGGTGCTGTGCAGAGCAAATGGTGGAGACTGCTCCAGCAAACAACATACGTTGTCATTGTCTTATCCTGGCAGAGAATGCTGAGGCTTCCTCACAGAACCTCCAACAGTCAGAGACAAGATAAGCCAAGGCTCACAGAGAAAGAAAGACCCACTGAAGGAATACCAGAGCAAACCAGAACCAAATAGTCCAGACCATTCACTTTCAGGCCATAAATAGTACAGTAAAGAGCTGAAAACCAAACTTTCATTCCTGTCCGGTGCCCTGTCCTCAGACAGATTTAAGAATCCATAATTATTTATTCCAGTTGTAACTCCATGCAGTAGAAGAGATCATGGCATGCTAAGCCAAAGTGAGATCATAACTTGACGTCATCCAGCTTATGCAGTGCATGGTCTGTATCTTTCTGCAGAGAAAAGTCATTACTCCTATTCAGTCGTTCTGTACAGCTGTGTAATGAACACCACCAGCTTGGTGCATGTGTTCCCTTAAGGTGCTGCCAGCTGATACAGGAAGTCCTGTGCATGGCCATGACTATTTCTCCTAGGAACTGCACCTCCCATGTCCCTGCAAACAACAGGTAAGAGAAATTAGAGATTAATGACACACATATTGTTTTCTTAACATCTCAAGCATATTATATTAAAGTAGTATGGAGTTTGAACAGTACTGGTGCTAGGTTCAGCCATTAGTGGCTTGCTCTCAACACCAGGTGTACAGACTGCTTTGACAATGGCCTCTTGGGCCATTCATTATGTGCCGTGTGTTAAATGGAAAGCCCAGGCTGAGTGAAAAGCACTGCAGCTAGCTTTGCTGGTGTAAGGAATCACGGCTACTGAGGAGGAGCCACTTTCACTCACTGCTCTCAAAGGCTGCATGTTTGGTAAGATTTGAACTTTGATTTACATTTTTTATCATGTTTCTCTGGCAAGAACAATCACTTGTTCTACTCTTGTTTGTGCAGTTACTTCATTATTTGTTTAAGATTCCATAATACACACACATATATGCATAAAACATGTAATTATTATGATACTTGAATTCTTTTGAGAGCATTGAATCAAAGTCTCTATTTAACCCCACTAATCCAACTCTTTGCAAAGCTATAACACTGTATTAGTGCTTTAGTCTCAGGCTTTTCAAGATTCAGGCCCTGCAAATGAGGAAGTTTTATACATACGCAAGCTCAGCTGAAAAGTAATTTATGACTTTCATAAATCATGACAAGGAAAGACCTCAAGTCATGCCATACAACAAACATGTCAGCAGAGAATTCCCACCTTGAGAAATCCCTACTTGTTCTACACGTTTTGACCTCCTCCTCTAACTACCATAGAGTATGGGGACAACGATACACAGAAAAAAAGGAAAAGAAATTTGAGAGTCAACTGCAGGGCTGCAGGAGCTTCCGGCCCAATATATGTAGCTATGCTAAAGCAACAACAAAACCAACCCTTTGGACAAAGATGATCCCACATTCCCACTGCAGCACAGGCTAAGCTTAAAACCGCCAGCTCGCTGCTGCTCTCTTACCCACTCACCCCAGTGAGACAACAGGCTGCCTGATGCCTGTTCCCTGAAGCCCAAAGTGCATGTAAGGTGGAAAACACGCATTTCCTTAATGAAGGGGTTTGTTGCAGCTTCACCACTAATAGGGCAATTACAGCCCCGACAGAGACCCCTGCAACCACCAGAGCAGGAACCCTCACAGAGGCCAGAGGAGCTGCCTGTGGGGCAGAATGTGTTAGTGCCTCAGCCTGCCCCCGGCAGTGCCTGGTGCTGCTCCCCACAGCACAGCGCAAAGCCCCACTGGGCCCCAGCTGCACCCTGAGGTGGGGATGAGATGCCCTTTGTGGTGCTGGTTCATTTGCTTTCGCTGCAGGGCCTCGATGAGCAAGTGGGTCTGGATCTGGGTCAGGTCTTCACAGTATTCTGCCACAGTGCAATTTATAAACAAGTGAATAAATATAGTTAAGGACTCATGTAATAAATCGCTACCTGTAAATTCCTGGTAACTGCAGAGGGGCAAACATAATGTATATTTGTGAAATAACTCATCCTTTTCAGTGCTCACGAGGTACAGCAAACAGAAGGGAAAAAAAGGAGGCCGGATTCTCCGATCATGTAAATGTGTCTTGTTTCCCTGGAGACCATGCAGATCACTTGACTTATACCTGCTAAGGATTTTCCACTACTGTGAAGATCTGCAACACAACAAATTGGATTAGAAGCCCAAGCATATGTACTCCAGCTTTACCAAGAACATTTCGAGGTGATTTATTCAGTTTAATGAAAAAAAAGGGAAGTTGGGTTATTGCTAATAATTATTTTATCTTCTGATCGTAATGAGGAGCCACAAGAAAAATCTCTATTAGTAATACAGTAAGTGACACAGCAAAAAAAGGCCTCAACTGAAAAGTGCTTGCAGTCTAACCTCCATCTGCAGGAGGAACCTGACAGGCCTTATCCATTATCCAGTTTTCTTTGGCACCTCCTCTCCTCCATATACCATCTCCTGTGTGTGTTTGTTCTGCCTTCTCCTGCAGCTCTGTCCTGCTGGAAACTATCCTTTTATATCCCTGATCAACCAGGAAGGCTCGAAGGTTTCTCTTTAATGTTTCTCATTAGCAAGTATCTCACCCACACTGACATTTCCTGCAGTCCTCATCACATCTGCTCCTTCAGCCAACCACTTCTTAATAAATGTGTAGAAATCTGCCTGCAGTTACCAAACACCTCCCTTAATTTCGTAACTTTCAGAGCAGTCCGAAGCACACCCTCCCAATGGCAAAGACAGAAAGCAAAGCTGGGAATTGCATCTCTTCCATCTGGAATGCTAAATCCTGGGAGCTAAAGGCAGAAATCATTTCTGAGATATTCTTGAGTGACAAAAGTGGTACATTATCCAGTTTCAATATTCTGGTGACAGTATATTCCTCTGAGGTTGCCTCAGAGCTTTCGAAAGCAAAAGCTTGTTTGCAATTATGCTGCTTTTCCTATGAATGCCACTGAGCAGGTACTTATAATGACATGAAAAATATTTGCTTTTCAAGTGAGATAGAAGACTGCTCTTGAGGTTTTATTTCAATGAGCAAATGGCAGCCCCACCAACCAGTGTCTGGCAAACCTCTTCTAAGTCATCCTGTGCTGTTTGTTATAGAAACAGTGCAGTCCTGTTATTAACAGATCACCAGCTATGGAAGGCTCAACAGCAATTTTGTAGCTGCTGACAAGAGCAGAAGCAGAAAGTGCCCCAGGGAGAGTGAAACCCAACAAAACAGAACCCTGGGGATCTCCCAAAGCATTTTGCTTCATTTGAAACAAACAGATACACAAAAAAACAAAACCAAACCCACACATGTTACCCCCTCCCCCCAAAAAATAAGGAGGAAGCAAGAGTTGCAGAGAGCAAGGTCTGCAGGAGATACCTTGAATAAGACTTAAGGAGCCTGATGGGTCCAGTTCACTAAAGGACCAAAGTTTGGAGCTGAGTTGATCACAGTAAACATGGGTGAAAGTTTCCTCTCAGAAGTCACCAAGTCTGAAAGACAAAGACAGATTGGCAACACGTGAACAGGAAAGATGACCAAGTGGCATTTAGAAGCAATGGAACTCCTTCCTCTGACATGGGTGGGCTTCCCCCTCAGAAAGGGCAACTACTGGAGGAGCACTCCCAGTTCCAAGAGAAGCAAGGGACTGCTGGAGAGGTCACTGGGTTAAACCCGGTGTCTCCGTGATGCGAATTGGAGCACGGCCTTTGGGAACCAGGAGCCAGCTATGAAAGGCGCCTTGCGGTGGACACGTTCGCACGCGTGGACAGCGCTGTCGCAAGGAGTACTGTCCCGGGATCACCGGGATCACCGGGCCACCGGCGCGGCAGCCATGACCGGACCCCGCCGCCCGCACGGCCCGCGGAGTGCCCGGTACAGGCACGGGGGCCTCACGACGCGGCCGCCCGTCGCTATGGAAACGGACGCAGCGCGCGAGGCATGCCGGGCTGAAAGAAAAAGCGAGAGTAAAACCCGATAAGAGCCCTGCGCAGCAGCCAATGGGCGCAGGGCAGGGCGTGAGCGGTGACCAATGGCTGGTGGCCGCTGTGGAGGGGGCGGGGCTGGGGGCGCTTGGAGGCGGGGCGGCGCTTAGCGACCAGATCGCAGCGCCGATCTGCTCCGATCGCGACCGGTCCCGCGGCGCCCGCCGAGCGGTGAGGGGGGAACGGGGCGCTGGGTGCGGGCGGCTCCGAGAGACACCGGGACCAGGGCGGGAGGAGGGTTTGAAACCGCTCCGGCGGCGCTCGCGGCTGCAGAGCAGCGGCTCCAAATGAGAGGTTTTAAACTCCCGTTCCGCTGGCCCGGAGCAAGGGCTGCCCCTGTGCCACCGCCGGCAGAGATGCTGCACAGCCGCGGCTGAGGGCACTGCAGGGGTCTGAAACCTCTCTGGGAACAGTGGTACCTGTGTGGCAGCTTGGCGGGCGACCCTGGCACGTAGGGCCCCTGTGACTCTGGATTCTCTTCTTTGCTCAGTATAGGCAATCATGAGTGATCGAAAGGCCGTGATCAAGAATGCAGACATGTCAGAAGAGATGCAGCAAGACTCTGTGGAATGTGCTACACAGGCACTGGAGAAGTACAACATCGAGAAGGACATTGCTGCTCACATAAAGAAGGTAGATGTGTGCTTGTGATGTCCTCGTGAAATATCTATGCACATGAAAGATCAAGCAGGCAGAATGCTGCTAGGCAAGTAGCTCTAGAGAAACAAGTTCTGGAGACACTAGATAATCAAGTTGGACTTTCTGTAGGCTGCTGTCCTCATGTTCCTTTCCCCACCCTTTACATGGACTTCTCCAGGTTCTGCTTTTCTCTCCCAGTACCTTCTACTTAAGCCTTTTCTGCCCTATCCTGTTGTCCTGGTGAACAGAGAGCGGCTGCTGACTGTCCCTGTGACTGATGCCAGGGGCTCTGTGGAGCCCATCTGACAAGTGGGGGTTTGCTGACCCTGTAATATATGGTTTTGCTTTTTTTTTTCCACACCACATGTAAGACAAACTGTTTGTGCCAACGCAGAACAGATGGTTCATAGCTTACAGTTGTCAGATTTTTTCTCTGACTCCTACTGGCAGCCTGACTGAGCCGCAAGTAGTTGGAGGGTTGGGTTGAGCAGAACACAAACTCCTGCATGCTCTTTCCAAAATCTCTTCAGGTGATGGTTGTTTGGTACTGCAGTATATAACCACTGACTGCAGTTTTACTGAGAGTAGTCTTGTACACATGAATCATAGAATCACAGACTGGTTTAGGTTAGAAAGGATCTTAAGATCATCCAGTTCCAAGCCCCTGCCATGGGCAGGGACACCTCACCCAAGGCTCTGTCCAACCTGAGTTTATTTGAAAGTCATAGCAGGCTACAGGGTGTAGGAAGAACCTGGGCTCAGGACCTGGTATCAGGGATGTAGTAAAGAATGTTCCATCTGAGAGTCCTTTCAACAGCCTTGTCGAAAATAGCTAATGAAGTCAAAATAATGGCTTAGTCTAGAGAATGAGAACAAGCAGCTAAGTTCTTAAAAGTTTCTGTTTGAGATCATGGTGTGACTTTTGGGGAAAACTTACTTCCCCAGACATATGTTTCAAGCTTATTCCTGCTCAGCTCAGTAGCACCTTTTTTTTTTTGTCTGACTAGCAGCAGATGAGTTATACAGTGACATATGATCCTTGCACTTAAGAGCATCTGCTACTTCTTAATTGCCTTCTTCCAAAAGCAACACTTGTTAATAGGTGCAAAAATAGCCCTTGCTAGACAATATCAGTGCAATTCTCATCAAAATGCTGACTTTCTAGTTCTCCTTTCTGTAGGAATTCGACAAGAAATACAATCCCACCTGGCACTGCATCGTGGGGAGGAACTTCGGCAGCTACGTGACTCACGAGACCAAGCACTTCATCTACTTCTACCTCGGCCAAGTGGCTATTCTTCTGTTCAAGTCTGGTTAGACCCACGGACTGTTACTGAAACTTGCACCTGGTTCCAGGACTGCACCCACTCCAGACAGCCTCCTACCTTCAGCCTTCCTGAGGAAACAGACCTTCAGGTCTTTTGTTGTATTGTTCATGGTCAGGGATTTTGCTGTAGCAGCTATTTTTTTTCATTGTGGCTATAAAAATGGCAAAAATATCTTCCTTGTATTTATTTTCTTTCAAAAGATGGCTTCTTTGCTAATAAAACTGTTGGAACAAGTTTATCCTTTAAGACTCATCTCTACCCTTCTGCCTTTTTAGTGCTTGTATTACCCTTTATTCTACTGTGAATGAAGGGGGAACATTCCTACCTCCATAGCACCTGAAGCCTGAGCTCACCTCTGAGTAACAGAGAACAATAAGAGGTAGTTTCCTGAGAGAAAGAGACTGTTCCCCAGTTCCTGGTAAGAACATTTTCAGTAGCCACAACCTCCAGTACAAATTCTGGCATTTAGAAAGAGGGTGTTCTTTTCAAGTGAATTGCTGGGTTAAAAGCAGGAGTCTCCTCCTCTCCTCATTTTCAGGAGAAATATTCGTATTAGTTCATCACACAGCTGTCACTTTGAAAGTAAATGTACCTTCTCTAGGCTTTTTTTCACTCTATCCCTATATCCTGCTGCAGAAGCAAGTATATAGAAGGAAACATGTACTATTTTCACATAAAGATTATGTAGCTAGCATTGACAAAGATTTCATATGGAGGTGAAAACATCTCATCCAGAACGGTTACATGGCCATTTTCCTCCAGATAAAAATCCCATTCTTAGAAAGGAAATCTTACAAAGGCTAAAATACTGACTTCAGTGAGAAAAGTTGATGCAGAGTTGGTTTTATTTCACAAGTCTTCCATATGCCCTTGAAAAGGGTAAAGGTATCATGGGGAAAATCCTTAAAGTCCATATGACAAAGACAATAACCACTTAATAAAAAAATCCACTAAATTCAAGTTATTTTTCACTGGTGCAATATCCTCCTTGAATCACAGTAAAAAAAAAAAAAAAGGCATCTTATTTGAAGACTGGTCAGTCTATTTCTGTATCCTACACCACTGGTAACTGAAGCGGCTTCATTTGTCAGCATTGCTCAGTTTTGGCCTTGTCCATTACGTTGCACTTGAAAGGAAATGCAAGCCTAAGAAACTCCCCAGGAGTACACTCTATCAACCCGCAGATTTCTTGGGGGAAGAAAGGTGCTGATGCTCTTCAAGGTCTGACAGCTGAACACGTATCTGCTGCACAAGTTCTTAAAACTCCTCTTCAATCTTGACAAAGTTCCACACCTTTCAGATTTGTAAGGAAAATTACACTTCCTGGTTTGCTACATAGCAGACTCACAGTTTGAAACCTGAGTGAATGGCAACAATGCCCAAGTTTAAATTCTGATAATCCACTTTAAAAAAGCCTGCATCTTCTATCATTGCCTTCAACTCCTCCTGAAAAATAACAGTTCCAGAATTATAACAACCTCAAGGCCTATAAGGCAGCTGCCTATAAGGTTATGTTGGGACCATGTTTTGTGTGTTAGTGAATTCAGAGAAATATTGTCTTACCTGAGGGGGGAAACGTCGGATGCTCTCCACAAGATACTGGTAGGACTTCCAGTCACCAGCGATTACCTCACCCAGAACAGGGATAACCTGGAAACTGTATAGATCATAGAGCCTGCACAGAGAGACAGAAAATACAGATGAATACAAACAAGCTTAAACTATCTCTCTCCAACACAAGGTGATCTCTGTACCACTATGCTGTGGAATCTGTATATGATTTTAACAGTGCACAGTGTGGTGGCCTCTGAGGGTCTCCATCACTAATTCTAGGTTGAGTACAAATAAAAGAGCCTTGTGACATAGCACAAAATGTCACCATGTTCCTACCTGGAAATGATAGGATTGCTGACATGACTAAATTCAAGGCAGAGGAATCTTCCTCCTGGTTTCAGCACACGATAGGCCTCCTGAAGTGCCTGAGACAAAGCAGACGTGGTGAGTTAGTTTCTGTAGAACAGCACCTGCCTATTCTCGTGCCACGTGATGGCAACTTGGTGGTGAACTGAGAGGAGTAAAGAGAATCCTGACTGGCAATCTTCGATATTTACTTGCGGAGAAGCATCCCAAGACAAGTACAAAACCAAACAGTAGAACCAAACTACAAATACTCTTGTTGCTACATAAACAGATTTACACCAGACTTGGTATCGAAACTGTGACGTCAGGTTGGCAATTTTTCCTCTTTTTTCCCTCCTCTCAGTTGATGAATGTTTGCAGCAGAGCCCTTGTAATTACAGGCCAAACCCAAAAGCGAGAAGGTGACTCAGCCACAAGAAGCTGAAAATGAGAAGAGAGCACGATAGATGTTTTTTTCTTTTTAAAGAAAAGATTTTACTCAACTGTGAGGCACACCCAAAGGATCAAAGAAGAAATGATACTGAGTTTTGGATGAGCAATGTATGAGAGCAGGGAGGAAGGAGAAGGAAGAAGAATATCTCTGACTACTTTGAAAATTCCATCCTAAATCCCAAATAATACCCCTATGAAGAACCAAGACAAACTGTTTAGAGCTGTATGTTTTTTCATATGAGAGCACAACACAGTTGTATTCAAGAACCTCTGCAGGTTGTACACCTGCTTGGCTTCAGCTGTCAGGTTCCTAAGAGATAAAATATAAACAGTACACATATGTGACAGGAGCTCTGCAAAAGAATTGGAGGCTTGGATGTGTTTTGTACCTGGTCTCCTGGGAACTATGCTACCAGCCTGCTGTATCCATGAAGGCAAAGGGCTTGTGCTTCGGAAGGGAGCAGACACAGCATTGTGAGAAGCTATCCACATTAAGGGAGGAAGTTCAAACAGCATACAGGTTCAAGGTGGTTTGGATCCAAACACTACACCTTCCACAGAAGGAGCACTGACAAGTTTGTAACATGCTCCTCCAAAACACAGACAAGTCCAGGTAGACAGGTGATCTAACCTATCTTTTTCCCAAGAGAGCTGTTCATTCTTTAAGGACAGATATTGTTTAGAACAAAGAGTATGACTTACCCTAATTAAACTCATACTCATTCTTCACGGGAAACTTTACTATCAGCCAGTGTGAAGACACTAAGCAGAAATAGACTAAACAGGTTAGTCAACGGCAGTGGTGGCAGCAGCCAACTGCTTCCCACTCTCTGCTCTGGAAGTTCTGCTGGCTCAGGCAGGGAAACAGAATAGGGAAGGAAGTTTTGGACCCACTGCGGGCGGGATATAGATCAGGTGTTCAGGAGCCTTTCAGATATGCAGGCTGACAGCACTGGACATGTGTAGATCTAGTCACATCATAGGTCAGGAGAAGGTGGGGAATGACTGTAACATTCAGCCCTTTTTGCCTTAGGATGAGATTGTGTGGCTTGCCAAGCTGGAAGGATTGGGTGCAACTGGTATAAATCTAACTTTTTATGACAAAGGTAGGGCATTTAATTGCATTTTCCATTTGAACAAGTTGCACACTACATGCCACTTATTTTAAATGTTTCAGGGACTAGACAACAATGTTCCTTTATCCAAAGGAGTTCCTCCTTTACTACTTCTGCTAGAATAAAAAACTCAGATGAATTATAAGGACCCCATGTCAGGATACACTACAGCAACTTACCAAATCAATACGAGTTACATTTCGAATTCCAAAGGCAATTGTGTAAACATCAAACTTATCATCATCAAAGGGCAACTCTTCAGCATTCCCAAGTACCCAGGATAAGCCTGTAGTAAAAGACAAGGACACAGAATTGAACTCGGGATGCTCCAGAAAGACCGGAACTTACCTATTCCAGATTATTAAAAAAGGTAATATTTAAAGCTAATGCTTCAATTTTACACTTTTGTGGAAGAAAGGCACCTTGGTCTATACTCACAAATCTTTCAAAGTTCTGCATTAGATAGCTGTCTTTCAAACCAAAGAACTTAATTTTGCAGCTCAACCAAAACATTCTTCTGTGTATACACACATGCTCACCGTGTGCCAAAAAGATTTCACCCAAATCTTGCATTGCAGTGGAAAGCAACCAGCTTTGCAAACACTGGCTGCCATTTGTTTGTAGCAAAGGTGCAGAAACAGAATCTCTGCTGAGATAATACTTAATATCTTGCCATGCACCAATGGCCAACACACTAAAAACATTTTGCTAGAAAGCTTCTCTAGACAGAAGCACATGAAAAGCCACGCTCCCTTCATCAGCACTATCGGCATGTGATCCTGTTGCAGCTGTGCTGCTTCCCAATCCTCAGTGGATCGAGGCCACATCTGTCTGTGCATGTCCAGGTTATTGGTACAAAAAATAAAACTGTTCAGTTTACAGTTAATAGTTCTTAAAGTCATTGGTTTGGTGACCCAAATGCAAAACAAAACAAACAAGCAAAAAACTATTGGAAAAAAACCCCAAACGTAAGCTTTCTGCAGCAGAGGTCAGCAGTTTCAAAGGGCAGGATGCCAGAAAGTGACCATGGAGGAGAGCAAAACACAACAGAAAAAACACAGCTGTTGCCAGGAGACATTCAAATTTCATTTCGAATTCAGTTTCTCTGAGCGTTATAAGCACATGCTCTAACTGTGGAAGATTTTATAGGATTACAATATTACTTAGTTTTTGCATTTTTATTTGTTGCCTTCATTCTTAAAATACCCACTATAAGATGTTTAGTGTAATCATTCTAGGCCTGAGCTCTTTTGCATTATCTGCCTTAGTAAAATTGGGTTTATTAGCACAGAAATAAACAGCAGGTTTAGATTCTTCAACCAGTTCTGAAGGATAGCTGGGTATCAGACCTCATGGACACTCCCATACACGTATTTTTGAAAGTTCAAGTATTATTCAAGAGGATCAGTGTACATCTGAACAAAGTACTACATGCTCACTGAGAAAAAGTCATTCAATGTTGGCAAACACACAAGCACAGGTACAGTATACACCATGGCCACACAATGTGTATTGTTATCCTGAAGGGGTGACTACCCAATGGCTACCATGCACCAAGCACGATACTGACATGGCACAATGCATGACTCACCTTCAGAGTAGCCAAGATACTGTGCTTTCTGCTTCCCAACTTTTAACATTTCTTTGTTAATGTCACAGACCACCACTTGGGAATCCCCCAGTGGTTTAAACTGCTCTTCCTGGTAACTCTCAGAAATTTCCTGCCACGATAAATTCTGATGGTTCCTCAGCTTCTGCTGGAGCTGCCGTTCCCGTGCAGAGCGAACGTAATTAATAAAGCGAAAGGCAATGTCACCTGCAGTTGTTTGAATAGAAAGAGACACGTTGGGGAATGTTTTCTGACTCCAGGAAATTGGAACATGAGGCTTTGAACATCAAACTGAGTTCATTTTTATTTATATATATGCATATAAATAAAAGTCAAACCCACACAGTAGAGACAGAGAGTGTGTACGCATATATAGGTAAAAGGAACATATTAAAACCAAAGAGTCTGTGACTTCCTACAAATGTAAATAGCTTTCCATATCACATCATGGCATGACTGTAACACTTTCAGAACCTTGGAGCAAGGTATTACAAACCACAAAGAAGATAGCTCTCAACCTTTCTCTGAAAATCAAGCAGATTCTTCACTAGTTTCAAAGACACAGAACTGAGGAAAAGTCAAGGCAACTTAATTCTGAGCAGGCTCAAAGAGTTCAAAACCAGAATGGCACTGCCATGTGGAACTCACCAAAATTATTTACCTGTTCCTCCAGCAACATCAAGAAGTAGTGTTCCTGGGGAAGGATTCATTTTATGCACGAGGATGTCCTTCCACACTCGATGAATCCCTAGAGTCATTGAATCATTCATTACATCGTATTTCTTGGCCACACTTTCAAAGACTTGGTTAACTGCAAAGAAAAAACAGGACAATGAGATGCAATTCACTTAAAAACACTCCTCTAGAAGCAAAATGAACCCTTTATTGCCTCGTGGAGGTCTGTCAACACACGGAACTGCAAAATACTACCTGAAAACTCCCTACAAAAAAACACAGTCGAATTGTACTCAGCCTGCTGCCTGACACACGCCTTTGGAGAAATGCAGCCTCCTCCCGTAACCCCTCCGGAGCTGAGAGGAAGAATGAAGCTGGCGTAGCTATTATGCACTGCGGCTCCCAGTAACGTCTCAAACCTACCGCTCCAGCATCCGTTATTCCCATCGTCCACACGCGCCGGCTGCCGGGAGCCCCGTTAGGTTCCCACCCGGCCCAGCTCGCCCCCCCCTGCAGCGGACCCCGCCGCCGCCCTCACTTTTCTCCCTCCTCTCCTCCTCCGTCACGGTCTGGAAGCCAAAGTGCGTCTGTGCCCCCGCGGCGAGGCCCCGCACGGAGCCGCAGAGCGCCCGCAGAGCCCCGCAGCGGCGGGCGAGCATGGCCCGACACGGGCACAGCGCCGCCGCCGCCGCCATCTTGCAAGGGCACGACCCGCACACCTCCCTCAGCGCCTCCGGCGCGGGCGCGGCCGCGGTCGGACCGGGGGGCAGCGGCTGCCTCCGTACCCGGCCCTAGGAACGTGGCGGGGGTGCTCCGCGCCCTCATCGGGTGTTTGTACCGAGGCTGAGTACAGAGCTCAGCGGGAGCTGTGGGCTCTCCGCAGCCTGAGAGAACGCGGACTCCAGCCCCAAACACACCGGTGCTACCAGCTGGTTATGTGCTGGTGGCATGTACCTGACAGGGCTAAGAAACAGCCCTAACACACAGAAACCAGAAGTCAAACCTAAGGCACTCCATACACCGATTAGAGTAATTTTGCAAGTATTTTTGCCCTAATCTCTTTAAATGTTTAGTTCTGCAGTTTTCCTGGTTGAAGTTAAGACCTCACCGAGAGGGAGTGCGAAGGTTGGTCCGTGGGTTCCCATGAGGGGGAGGAGTTGCCTCTGATTCCTGTTAGGAACAAATGAGGCACCTTTTCTGCCTTTTTTTTTTTCCTCAAAAAAGCTGCCCTGCTTACCACATTATTTGAATCACCCAGAAATTACCTCAGCGTTTTCAACACAAAGAAGTCCTGTAACCCTTCCTCATAACAGGTTAAAAAGTGAGACCTGAGCCTGCACTCCCTGAAGAGGATCCATCTCCCCTGCCATGATGTGGGGACAGTAGCGCCATCACCATGTCCTACCACCATTTTCTCATGGATTTTTATGCAGAACTGAACAAACAGTGAAATCCTGATTTTGCTTTGCTCTATATTTCTTGCAGTTAGATGCTTCGCAAAGCATCATGGTTTGGGGGCTGTTTTTCTTGGCATTCTTTTGTCTGCCTCAGCTTTAGGGAGAGATGATCTTTGCCTACCAGAGAAGCAACCGGGAGAACCTCTCTCATGTTGCAGTCACAGACCACTGCACAGATGCCCGCAAGCAGAAACGTTCAGGCAGCTCAACCATGGGGACAAACAGGGGAAGGCCAAGCCGAGGCCCCGCGCTGCCTGAGCGCAACTATCCCAGGCACGCCCGCCAGCAGCGCGCCGCGGCCGCTCCATGCCCCACGCTCGTCCTAGGCCGCACTCCCGCCCAACCCAGGCCTCGGCCTCCACCTCCGCTGCCGCCCGTCGCTATGGGAACAGGTGCAGGCGCAAAGCATGCCGGTCTGAAACAAACTGCTGAAGTAAAATGCTACGAGAGCACCGGATGCTGGCCAATGAGCGCTCGGGGGGGGTGGTAGCGGTGACCAATGGCTGGGGCCTCTTACGGAGGGGGTGGGGCTAGGGGTGCTTGGAGGCGACGGCGTTGCGCGCGGGTCGGTTAAACCGAGGCGGCGGTGGAGGGAGCTGCGTGCTGTTCTTGTGCGCCCTGCCTGCTCCCATCTACGAGGGCCGGTCCCGCGGCAGCAGCCGAGCGGTGAGGAGAGTGGGGTGGGGCAGCTCCCGAGGCGCGCCGGGTCTTAGCCGGCCTCTGGGAAGGCTGACGCTGAGCAGCTGGTGCTCGGGCACTCCGCGGCTCCCCGGTGCCAGGGCCTTTCCTGAGGGTTACTTCAGCCTTTCTCGCACCCCCAGGAGCTCCAGGCTGGAGGCTTTCTTGGAGCTCTGCGGGGCTCTGGCCCTTGGTGGGGACCGCTGGGCTCCGTTCGGCTTTCTCGGCAGGGAAACGCCGTCAGGATTGGGCGCTGGAGTGGCTGCGCCCTCTCCCGGGGCTGCTGGCCTGCGCCGGACCGCTGCCGAGCTGGAGGGGGCCTGCGGAGGGCTGGGGGGGCGGCGGGCAGTGAAACCGCTCCGGTGGCGTCTGTGGGGCTGCCTGTTGCAGAGCGGCTACTCTTTGAGCGGCTTGAAACTTCTGTTCGGCTGGCCTAGAGCAAGGGCTGCCCCTGTGCCACCGCCGGCAGAAATGCTGCACAGCCGCGGCTGAGGGCACTGCAGGGGTCTGAAACCTCTCTGGGAACAGTGGTACCTGTGTGGCAGCTTGGCGGGTGACCCTGGCACGTAGGGCCCCTGTGACTCTGGATTCTCTTCTTTGCTCAGTATAGGCAATCATGAGTGATCGAAAGGCCGTGATCAAGAATGCGGACATGTCAGAAGAGATGCAGCAAGATGCTGTGGAGTGTGCTACACAGGCACTGGAGAAGTACAACATCGAGAAGGACATTGCTGCTCACATAAAGAAGGTAGATGTGTGCTTGTGATGTCCTCGTGAAATATCTATGCACATGAAAGATCAAGCAGGCAGAATGCTGCTAGGCAAGTAGCTCTAGAGAAACAAGTTCTGGAGACACTAGATAATCAAGTTGGACTTTCTGTAGGCTGCTGTCCTCATGTTCCTTTCCCCACCCTTTACATGGACTTCTCCAGGTTCTGCTTTTCTCTCCCAGTACCTTCTACTTAAGCCTTTTCTGCCCTGTCCTGTTGTCCTGGGGAACAGAGAGCGGCTGCTGACTGTCCCTGTGACTGATGAGCTGGTACAAAACACAGGGGCTCTATTGAGTTCTCATATGGTTTTCCTTTGAGAGTAAACCTGTTTTACATAGTTCTTGGTTTCAGTTTTATTGAACTTAATCTTAAGGATCTGTTCGCAGTTCTGCCCAGCTGGGTCAAGAATTGCAGGGTGAAGTAGTTCTCTGCAAGTCTACTGTAATCACAGCTCTCCTTATGTAGTGACATAAGCAGAAAATGAGGAAAAAAAATCCCACCACAAAAAATATCCCTGGTGGCACTGATTATCTGTTGTTTGCAATGTCTGTGTCATTCTTTATGTAGGATTAACAATACTGAACATGGGAAAGATCTAGTTGTGCTGATTTCCTGCTTCGTCAACTCCAGAGAATGGAGAAACCAAAGAATGTCGATAGAAGTTAAACTGATCTGAGTGGCATTGCTGGTTAAATGTTAAGGATTATTGGACTGCAACTGTCTGGAGTTAACTGCTTAGCATTAGTTCATGCATTTGCTGAAGGCTTAGGCTGCAAGCTCTGAATTTTCACCCAGATATGTTAAACTTTGACCTTGTTCCATGAAAGAGGGGCTCAAGAGGCAGCTCAAGCTGCACGATGAGGCAGCTACAACTGCCATCAGAAACCACAGCCTCAGAGATAACATGAAAAACGTATGGCCCGGGGACAATGAAGAGGTCCAGTGAAGAACAAGATTACAGACCCTAATATTATTATTGGTCTGAACTGATATGTGAGGGGTGAGAAACGCCAACTGTGAGAGTGTAATTGCCCAGGAATTCTTCTGGGGTTGTTCTCTGGAGGTACCCAGCTCGAGTTGTAGCTACTGCTGTACCACTCAAATTATCTCACTGGATTTAAAGCATGAGGGCGTGCTTCAGGATATGTAGGGCAGACAAGCTTCTTGAACACGAAAAGTATTTCCAGCAAGCAGAATGATTTTTTCCACTAGAGAATACTGGTTTGCTATGCCCACAATTGAAAAAGGCATATTTTATTTCCCAAACGCAGGAATTACCTGTGACAGGGGAAAAGAGAGTTTAGTCTAATTTTTCAGGTAGTCTTTATAGCAACTACGGGGGATTTGCAAAGGATTTGGCAGGAGTAAACCACACGTTCTCAGATTTGTTGATAGTATCTGTGTTACAGAGCATGTGGCAGCGAATTTTCCACCACATCCCTTTGGCAGATGAACAATGAAGTCTAAATTACGGCTTAATCTCTGTGGGTATAAACTATAGTGCTGAAGCTTTTACTCAAGGGCTCTAGTTTCAGATCCTGCTGTGAATTGCAGGGAGAGGAAGACTACTTTCCCTGCACAGAAATAACGTTTTAAACTTACTGCTGCTCGGGTGGGAAGCACTGTGTCTCTTTTGTTTTTGTCTAAGCAGTAAGATGTAAATAAGATAATCCTCTTGCTTAAGCGCATCTGCTCTTCCTCTAATTGCCTTGCTCAGAGAGTGAATACCAGTTTAGAGGAGTTCTTAATTTCTAGGGATCTATTTTGCAGGAATTCGACAAGAAATACAATCCCACCTGGCACTGCATCGTGGGGAGGAACTTCGGCAGCTACGTGACTCATGAGACCAAGCACTTCATCTACTTCTACCTCGGCCAAGTGGCTATTCTTCTGTTCAAGTCTGGTTAGACGCACGGATTGTTACTGAACCTTGCATCTGGTTACAGGACTGTGCTGATTCCTCTGACTAGTTACTGCAGCCTTCCTGAGGACGCAGACCTTGATCTTCAAGGGCAAAGGCAGGGATTATGCTATAGCAGATGATGTTACATTGTGGATATAAAAAAGGAAAAATACAAAAAAAAGTCTTCCATGTATTTTTTATTTTTTTATATTTTTTTTCCCTAAAGGCTGCTTCTTTGCTAGTAGAGCTATTGGAGCAGTTTTGCCTTGGAGAGTTTTCTAGCAGTCTACAGTATTGCCCAGTTACCACTTGTGCTATGTAAGTACAGGCAGCATTTAGTTCTTCCTGTTACAGCCCTCTCCTTCCGAGGTGGTTTTTGGTGATTTCCCCTCCTGTGTGCCTGGGTGTGCTGGCCCAAGGCCTGGGCTGTTTCTGCTGGTGCCTCAGAGAAGTGCTTTGGAAAATAAAGGACTAGATGCGCCTGGCCTGCAGGATGTTGTTTCTGGCTGCTTTGGGCAGGGTGGGTGCCTTGGTCTGGGCGCTGCTGCCGGTCCCCCAGCCCCGCGCGGGGCTGACTAGAGGAGCAGTGCCGGAGGGGGCGGCCCGAGCCCTCCCTGCCGCCCGGCCGGGGCCCGGGGCTCGCAGGCAGCGCTTGCAAGAGCGCGCTCTGGGTCCCGGGGCCTCCATCTCCCGTCGTGCTCCGCGGAGCCGGGGACTACGCGTCCCGTGGTGCCCGCGGACCCGCCCGGGATCGGCTCCATCCGGGTCCCGGCCGCCCCCGAGGGTGCCCCGTCGTCGTTACGGGGACCTCCGCCGCGGATAGGACTCGGCGCTGCGGCTCCGGTGCGCCGGGTGGCGAAGAGCGGGAGTCGCAGTCCGCCCCGAGCGGGCGCAGTGCGGGACAAGGCGGGCCCGAAGGCGGTACGAGCTGCTCTCTGCTGTGGGCCGGCGGGGATGGGGATGCTCTGAGAGGACCGCGGCGCGCGCGGGTTCGTTAAACCGTAGTCGAGGGGGGCTCCGGCCTCCGTTCGCTTTCCTCGACGGGGAAGGGCCGTCGGGGCTGGGCGCTGGAGCGGCTGAGCCCTCTGCAGGGGCTTGCGGGCCGGATTGGAGCTGGGGAGGGACAACGGGCTTTGAAACCGCTCCGGCTGCGCTTGCGGGGGTGCAGCTGGGGAGCGGGTGCTCCAAGTGAGCGGCTTTAAACCCGCGTTCCTCGGGCCCAATGTGTCCTTGGCAGGTGAATACTGCAGCAGCTCTGAACGCTCTCCTTTGTTTATTACAGGTAACTACGGATGATCAGACAACTGTGTGAGGGATACAGGCATGCCAGAAGAGGTGCAGCAAGGTGCTGTGGAGTGTGCCATTCAGTCTCTGTAGGAATGCAGTGCTGAGTGTAACATTGCAGCTCATATAATAAGTGTTTGCTCCTAAAGCTCTCCTTCTGAATGGTATATGGACTTCAAAAATCACGGAAAAATGTTGGTGGGTAAGCAGTTCTAGAATAGTAAGTTCTGTGGACACTAGATAATCCAGTCAGATTTCAGCTGCAGACTGGTGTCTTCATGTTCCTGACAACCTTGTACGCACTTTTCCAGTTCTTCTCTTTCACAATTCCTTCTATTTAACTTCTTTTCTCTGCTCCAAAAGACAGCATTTGGGTAGCAGTGCTAAGTTCCTGGTGGTGTCTCCTGCAGGAATTTGTCAGGACATACAATCCTACCTGGCAGCACGCTGTGGGAAGGAATGTTCGCAGCTGTGACACGACAGACCGGTCGCCCCATCCCTTTCTGATTGGGTCCTGTTACTGGTCTGCTCCTGAGGGTGCTCAGAGCCACGAACTGACTCTCCAACTCCCACCTCAGTTAATCAGTTGTGTGCTAACAGCGCAAAGCCTTATGCCTTCAGCCTTCCCCAGGAAGCACATTCTGTCCTCCATGGATTTTGCTGCCATGGGTGATGTGTTTATTGTAGTTAAAGGAAAAACAGCAGAAAAAGCACCAAACCTAAACTTCTTTGTATTTGTTTTCTTTCCACAGGCAACTTCTTTGCTAATAAAAGTCTTGTGTCCTGTCTTTGGAAGTTTTGTGGCCATCTGACCTCTTTTTCTAGTACTGCTCATGCGATTTTCGTATTTCCCTGCGAACGTGGATGACTGAGTTTGTTAGAAAGTTTGTTTTCTTGAACGCAAGATGTCTAAGCACTGTGATAACAATCCTCATGATTTGGGCAGTAATTCTAAGAGTACTAGACCTAATTAGGGAGCAGGCAGGAGTTACAAGTAAGGCATTTTGTGAGACTTCTTCTATAATATCAACTCTGCCATTTCACACTGCGCCCTGACTTTTTGTGTAAAAAACCTGCAATTCCTCTCCCAGTGAACTTGAGGCTCTCATCCCTAAAACAGGGGGAAGGGGATCTGCAGATGTGCCCAAGACTTATTGTAAGGGTTAGCTGAAATGCTGATGGGATTTGTTGCCTTGTGTTTTTTCCCCTTTTCTTTTGCTTCGAAGTTAAAGATCACTTGAATTAGGCATTGCAGAGCTGGTTTTTCACTTCCAGGGTTATTTGAGCAATTCAGTGGAAATACTTGATTTTTTGTGTGCTCTCAGGCCTCTTTGGTCACAAGCTTCCCCCCGGGGCTGTTGGTTCCTACCTGCCGAAGAACTGACGGTGCTCAGCTCTTCCAGACCTCCAACAGTGTGTGCTTTGGTCCTTTCCGCTTTGGAAGGTGGAAGCCTGGCCCCATCCGGCCCCAGGACGCTGTTTGTGGCCGCATCCTGCCCGGCCGCGGCTCAGCGCCGGGGGCTCGCAGGGGGTACCCGGGCCGGCGGCCGTGAGGGGGCGCTCTGCCTCTCGCCGCCTCCATCTCCCGTCGCGCTCCGCGGCGGCCGAGGACTACGAGTCCCGTGGTGCCCGCGGGCCCGCCCGGCATCGGCTCCATCCGGGTCCCGGCCACTGCTGAGGGCGACTCGTCGCCATTACGGGGCAGCGGCGGCCGAGCCGGGGCCGGGGCGGCGCTGAGGAGCCGGTGGGTGCCTGGGTGGTGCCGACCACTCGGGCGGCAGGGAGCGCCGGGCTCCGCGGGGCTCCGTGAGCAGCTTCGCTTTCCTCGTCGCCCGGAGCCCCGCAGGCCCGGCTCGGCCTCCCGCGGCCTTCCTCCGGTTCGAGCGGAGCAGCGAGAAGATGTCGCCATGAAGGAAGCCGAGTCCGCTCTGCGCCGCCCCCGCCGGTCGCCCCCGCGGGCCATGAGCCTGGGCCCCCGCCGGCTCCGCCAGCGCCCGTCCTGTACCCCCGCCCGGGGCCGCTTCTTCCCCCCCGCGGCGCCCGTTGATGCTGCAGAGCCCGCCCGGCGCGACCCCCGCCGCAGCCTCTGCCATGGACAAGAGCAGCCCCTGCGGCTCCGGTGCGCCCGGCTCCTCGGCCGGCAGCAAAGGGCAGCAGCCGCGGTCCGCCTCGGCCGGGCCCGCCGCGGGAGAGTCTAAGCCCAAAGGCGGTAAGAGCCCGCCGGGGGAGCGTGAGAGGGATGTCGCCTTGGGCCGGGGGTCCCTGGGCTGTCAGGCCGCTAGCGACGGCCCCTCGGGGCTCCATGGGGCGTCTGAATCGATGTTAGCTCGGGCGGGAGGAACGGGGTAACGCGAGCACTGAACGGTGTGAGGCTGGGGGGCTTTGTGCCGGCTTGGGCTTGTGGTGAGGCTGAGCTCCTTGTTATGGTGTTTGTGCTAGGTCTGATTGGCTTCGTTTCAGGTCACTGCCTGGTCTTGCTTGCTTTTTCCTTCCTCTTCCGGCTTTGCTCAGTGTTGGGTGAGCTGCAGGTCCTACTCTCTTCTTCCTTAAAGGATTAGTGTTTTATCTTCATTAGCATTGCAGTAATCAGCTTGAGGGCTCTGGTCTTATAGTAAGAACGGATATTTGCTGGTGCATATGAGCCCTTCCTTCCGTACTCTAGTTGAGTGTGCTTTCACTCCTTGATTTAGGAGGTCCTATATCAATATTGACACAGCATTCCCCTTACTGGCTGTGTGTCAGTAACCTGCTTTGGAGGAGCTCAGAGTTAGTTGTGTGGTGTTTGCTCATCTGGCATTTAAACCAAAGTGTTGTCTGTCATTGCACACAGCTAGTTTTGCTGACACAGCAGTTCACGAGGAGGCATTATGGCTCCTGTCATCTGTCTTTTCAAGGTAAGACCTAATCCGCCTTCTTCCTCTAAACTTGTCTGGGAGCAGTGTTCCTGGAGCCTTGTAGGTTTTTTCCCTAAAACCTAGAAATGGGGCAGTAGTGATTAAAATGAGAGGTTTTAGCCTCAGAAGTATTTATCGAAGTATCAGGTTACTGCAACACCATTGCTGTACTAATTTCCTTCCTCTTCAGTGGCTGGCTTCAACTGCATTATGCTGAGAAAGGAGCAGTGTATTCCAGAGGGCTGACAAAATGAGTGTCTTGAAGGTGCTGACTCTTTCTTGGACATTCTGAATGCATTCAGATCCCAGTTAACCAAGTATTACCTGCTCTTCACCTGGGTTAACTGATCTCCCACGGGGCAGACTGGAGTGACATGGGAGGTGGCTCACCCACAGCTCCCCAGGTTGTGGTTTAACTGCGATTACATTGAAACTTGAACTTCAAATTCAAACCTGTGAAAGTCTTTTTAGGAAGACCTTTTTTAGGCAGTCATTTCTGGAAGAGCTCCTAACTGATCTACCAGGGGTTTGTATCAGCACCAGGATTTGGTGTGGGGGCTTGTTGTCCCTGGCTACTGTTGCTGTTTTTCAGTCTCTTACTTGATGTTTTTCCCCTGTCTAATGAAAGTACAAATGGAAGCAAGGGATCTCAGGTTCTAGGTGTGCAACAAGAGTTTTAGAACTTGAGTATATAAACTTCTTCGTGGACTGTGAGAGGCAGTGGGAAAGGCTGACATGAGGTTTCCCTGTGGTGGAGGCCTGCTTTCTGTCCCTGTGTCACCAAGAGACGCCTCATCATTACAGCTTCTGTCTTAGTGATGTGCGATGCTGTGTAGAGGGTTGTTCACAGAATGCAAGCATCTTCAGGGAGGTAAGATGGCCTGTCCTGCGGCTGCTATGTCTTCACGTCAAAGAAACAGTATCTGTAGTGAGAAAGGAAATGAAAGGTCTCATTCCAGCCCAGAATAAAAGTGTTAAGTGATGTTTTTCTTTTGTGGAATGGCACCTTTTACAGGCTTGAAACATCACTGGTAGCAGAGGAGCAGTGAGAACAGAAATCCTGATGTAGCATACTCTTCTATTCCAATACAATCCACTAACTTTGCATTAAAAAAACCCCAACTTTTCTTAAGACCTCTTTTTTTATAAAACAGAAGAAAAATTTGGCTTGATGTAATTCCACTTCTGAGATGCTGGTCCTTAACTATAGTGGAGGACAAAGGCTTATGGAATTAGTTGCTTCCTTTAAAGTGCATTGAAGAGGCCTGGCAAAATTAGAATCTCTTTTAGTAGGACTAAATGTATATCTGAGAATATCTTAAGTGAAGGGTACTGAAAACTAAATGAGAAGATTCCCTGGCTCAGATTAGGGCAGACAACCACAGAATGAACATACAGGACACAGCTGTATTACATGTGTTGGTAGCTGTTGCATGCAAGGCACTGGCATGTGATCTTGAGTTCCTTCTCATGGTGCATGTAACAGATGTGATCCACCCAATTTCTCTCCCATTTCAGGAAAGGTATAAGATTTATTCTGAAAATCTTGAATCTCCTTTGGAACGGGAAGTATCCATATGGACCACGGGCCTTCCCCACAGTGCTGGCCTTTAGTTGCACTCATAGTCACTGGATGGTCTGGTCAAGCTCTTGCCATTTAGATGCTTTCTGGAGTTATCTACTGTGATCAAGTCCAGCTGAGGAAATGAAGTGGACATTCATTAAATCTTGTGGTAGCTTCTCCTGTTTCTCTTGCAGTGCATCTTGAAATGGGTTAAATAGAATACCATGAGCTCTGGTACTTGTGGAAGTTAGATTCCTGCTATCTTTCAAACTTGGCATTAGAAATGAAATTAAACTTGGGAGCTTCCAACAGGAAAGTGTGTTTGGGTTGTATTCCTGCACCAGCAGGAGTCACATCCCATTAGGATGGAACAAAGCAGCTAAGGCCAAATAAGCTTGTTGGGTTTCTCTGCAGTGCTCAAGACCTGATGGGCAACATTAATTCTTGCAGATGTTGCTGGGCCTTATTATTATAGCGTGAGCGTGCTGAGCTGGGGTGTGTGGCTGCTCAGTCACCTCTTGCTCATGGATGTTTGCCTTTAGAGCAGCAATACCTTCAGTGTGTTTTCATGCAATCACCCTGCGGCTTAAGTGTGACCCACCTCCCAAACCCCTTATGCAATATGGTTGGCTTCAACACGGCTCAGCTGAAAAGAGGAGATGAACAAAGATGGGAGGAAACTGCAGTTCTCACCCCAGTAGTAAACCAGTACTGCAGCTCCAGGACCAAAGTGGTCACCTAGAGCTAGTTTTAGTCCTGTGAACTTGACGTCCTCTCTCTGGATCTTTGGAAACAGAGGTCCTCTAATAATGTGGCGTCCAGCAGCAAACCCCACAAATGTCAGAGCTTGCTCCAAAGGCAAGAACAGCTTTGTTGCTAGTTTTATAGAATTACATACACAGTATTTATTATAAGCCTCTATTCGCTTGGAGAGCGGATGGATCAATCTGTGTGCTATAGGTTAGTTCACGTGACAAAAGCAAAATGACTGAGGACCTGACTGAATAGCGAGTACCAGCACTGTTGTTGTTGCTCATTCCTAATTTTCCAAGAAAAGAAGGAAAAAAGAAACTCCCCAGTCCAAACCTGCAGCACCTAAAACTAGGATCTAACGAGAGACGATGGCAGCGAGAAGCTTCCACTTCTTGCCCTGCATGAGTGTGGATAACCCTGTCTTGCCCCACTCTTCATGGGAATGGAGGGCTGATACAAAGCAAGCCACATGTCAGGGTGCGCTCTGCAGGAAAAGGTTGGATTTGCTTAGATTCGGGGTGGAGGAAATGTGTTCCAGTTTGTGAATGCATGCTCCACACTCTTGGTTGTCTGTTGACAGATTTCAGTGCTACTGTGACTTACCAGAATCCTCATGAGGGTAATTAGTTTGCAGGAGGAAGCTTGGAATCAGTGAAGTCAGTTTTGAAGCAGTGTTAGTCTGTGATACAAGGCAGAGGTGGAGAGGACTTTGCTATGAATTGTGAGAGTCACTGTAGTGACTCCTGCAGGCTCTAGGAGTGGGGTTGGAAGGACCTGTAATATGACAGGAATGTGTGTAAACTGAGTGACAAGTTTCATGGTGACTACCTTGATTAAATCTGCAAGTGGTCGGAAATTCTTCTGTCGGCTGCAGGTACAAACTATTCCTTGTTCTCGGGCCTGTGAAAACCCACTTTAGACTGAACTCTTGAGCTGTTTCTGCCATATTGTTACAGGCGCATGAAGTGCGTGCCCTTCTAGTGCGCTTACTGGAATTGCAGATGTAAGAGGGTGGCTGTGCTCTCAACTGACAAGCTTTGCTCTTGAATAACTGAAAGTATAGTCCAAACCTCTTCAAAATAACTTCATTTTTTTTACCACAGATCCAGTGGTGCTGATTACGGCCTCTTCCCTACAAACACTCTCCAAAAAGGTCTATCTGAGTAATCATTCAGCCAGACCTGGTCACACCCTCTGTACTTGGCAGCTTCTGGTGTGGCTCTTTCCTGATAATACTCAACCCATGTCTCTTTAGCCTGACGTGGCTGATAGGGCTGCAAGCTGTGCAAGCTTGTCTTTGAGTTGCACATCTGGGGTTCTGATGGAGTTGGTTTAATTAAAGGATCAGCCTTTTGAGTGTCAGAGTAAATAACCAGTTCTGATGATAGTTTGTCTGCAGAATGGCTCTGTCACATCACAGGGAAGTAATGATAGTATTCTTTTACTTCTGCAGTTGCAGTTGCAGGCAAAGTCTCCCATGTGCGAGAAACAGACCACCATAAAACCCAGTCAAGCCACTTTTAGTACTTATTCTTAAGAAGTCTGCTCCTCAGTAATGCACAATAACACAGACACCTTCCAGTCCACTGCACCTCTCTTTTGAGAGTAATGTGGGAGAAACAACAAACCCTAGAAATAACAAAAGAAAAGGGGCTGCATGTAAGTGATTCCATTGCAGCTATTTTAAATGCCTGGGTAGATTGGAAGTGGTGCTGGGGAAGGGGAAAACTGGGGCACTGGAAATGAAACAACCCATTTAAGAAACACGATGCTGAATCACAGAGGGGTGTTTGCCTGCCATGTAAGATTTCTATTAAGGGGTGGGGAGGGCTCTGAGGTGCAGAAACTTGTAGGTTTTCATCAAATGGGTCTGGCTGTTTTTCATGAGGCATTTCTGCTTGTGTATAGCTTACCGAGTATCCAGAGGGACTTTGGGGCTGGCTGATGTGGATAGACATCTTGTTAGGCCTATGGAGTTTTGCTTCCAAGCTTATCAACATACCTCTTCTACAAATAAAACTCAGAGCAGTTGGTGGAAATGGTAGGTTAAGTGTGTTGGGTCCTTGGGGCAACTTCAATCTTGTGTTGAGGCTGGTAGAAATACCTTAATGTGTTAATTTTCTGTTCTAGCAGTCTAATGAAGCAGCTCTTTAGGCACAGAAACCCCCTTCAAGAGCCTGATTGGTTTTCCTGCTCTTGTGGGCTCTATTCCTGCAGTAATTTGCTTTGTGCTTCATCTCTGTGTCCTGCATTAGGGTCAGTGGTGTGTTTAGCAATGCTTTTGCGCAAACAGTTCCTGTTGCATAGGTCGGTGGACTTAGTACTTAGGTATGTCCCCCACAAGGCCAAAGCATTGGTCTGATGCTTCACGATCGATTAGCATTTGTTGGCCTTGTGAAAGAAGTAGATTTGTTTGGGTCTTTTAAGCACGGGGCAGAACTGAGTGAGAACAGTCAATGGGGTCTTGTGAAGTGGGAGACTTCAAGACAGATACAGCGTATGTACGTATACAAATGCGGTATATTTGTATAGAGGAACAATATATGATGTGTTATGTGTTTTCAGAAAATAGAATGAGAATATTAACTAGTTGTCCGTTTTCGTAATGGGACATGAAGATGTGGTGTTGGTGTTTATCATTTCATGTACCAGACAATGCACTGACATCTGGTAACAGCAATTCCAAACCTAGATACAGAAAATTCAACCACTAGTAAAAGAGAGCACAGCAAATGCATCCCTTTTTTTTTTATACTCTTTGGCCAGTTCTTTGGGGCAGTGATAGGAATAAAATGGTTTGGGCTCCTGAGGGGATGAAACTGATACATCCTAATGTATCCTGATGTCTAACCGGGGCCCAAGGCAGTGGCCTAGGTGTGCATGTCACAGAGGTGTAGCATGTGTGGACAACTCCGAGGCTACCTATCTGATCCGTGTTTTTCTTTTTCTTTTAGATGGAAAGAATGCCAATGGATCCAAACAGCGTTATAATCGTAAAAGAGAAACTTCCTATTCTAAAAATGAGAACTTTTCCAGTCAGTCCCGTCGCTCCAATTCACAGAAAAGCAAAGCTTTTAATAAGATGCCTCCTCAAAGGGGAGGTAACGGTGGAAGTGGCAAACTTTTTAGCTCTTCTAATGGTGGAAGGCGAGATGAGGTGAGAATCATAATGCTGTGCCTCCAGGGCCTTCTTTCTTGGGACGAGAGGATCACTCTGACCTGCCTAGATAGGTCTGTGTTCAGCTCCTGGGCTGGGAAGGGGAAGAGCAATAAGAGGTGCTAACATTGTTGAGATGCCAGAGTGAGTGTGAGTTGAACAACTTGGCAACAACCAACAACAGAAGAAGAGTGCTCTCTGCTCTGAGATATTTGCAGTAAAAAATGCCATCTGAGGAATGGGTGCCTGGACGGGCCAGTACATATCTCCTGAAACAGAGGTCCCTGATGAAAATATCTAGTGATGCAATTTCTACCTTTTAAGTTTGGTGTGATCAGAATCACAGAGTTGTTTAGGTTGGCAAAGACTTTAAAGATTGAGTCCAACTGATAACCCAGCACTGCCATGGCCAGCACTAAACCATGTCCCAGGTGCCCCATCAACATGCCTTTTAAATACCTCCAGGGATGGTGACCCCATCACTTCCCTGGGAAGCCTATTCCTAGGCTTGACAGCCCTTTTGGTGAAGAAATTTTTCCTGATATCCAATCTAAACCTCCCCTTATGTAACTTGAGGCTTTTTCTTCTTGTCCTATCACTTTTTACTTGGGAGAAGGCACTAAGACCCACCTTGGTACAACCTCCTTTAAGGTAGCTGTAGAGAGCAATAATATCACTCTGATAATGCTCTATAACCTTTGCTGTCACTGAGGTCAGACTGGCAGCCCTGTAGTTCTCCTTCCTGCCCTTTTTGTAGATGGGTGTCAACGTTTGCTGACCTCCAGTCAGCTGGGACCTCCTTTGTCACTGTGTTTCCCCCTGCATGCAGTAAAGGATGGAGATTGTCCTTAGCCCTCCTTTTGTTGCTAATATATTTATAGGAATGGTTTTTATTCTTTTACAGCAGTAGCCACATTAAGTTCTAGTTGGACTTTGGCCCTTCTAATTTTCTGCCTGCATAACTTCATGACATCTTTGTAGTCCTTCTGAGTTGCCTGCCCCTTCTTCCAAACGCCATAAACTCTTCATTTTGTCCTGAGTTCCAGCTAGAGCTCTCTGTTCAGCCTGGCTGGCTTGTCTTCTGGCACATGGGGATGGCCTACTCATATGCTTTTAGTGTTTCTTAAAGTCCCAGACCTTCTTGGACTCCTTTGCCCTTCAGGAGTTGCCTCCAAAGGGACTCTGTCAACCAGGCTCTTAAACAGTCTGCTCTCTGGAGATTGATTGCACCTGATCACTTCAGTGTACAACTTTGCATGTGATGGTGGTGTTGGGAGAGTAACTGTATTGACCTGAGTGATGTCAGGATGGAGTAAAACCAGATTGAGGCTTTTATGCCAATATGGGTGTAGATACTGTATAGACTCTGTGGGTTTTCATTGAGATCTCTGCTTTTTCAGTTTTAATGGATGAGCAGCTCTGGTCACCCGAATTTCTGACTCTGTCACAACTCACCTGGTGTCTGTTGAACTCTCATTCTTTGTTTCATTATGTGAAAACTAACCAAACAGGTCTGTGCAAATAGTGATAGATTTGTATTACTGGCTGTCTGAAAGAATGTTGTCAGGATTTGAACAGCTGTCTTCTGTTAGTAACCTTGACTACTATGTTTTGCCAGCTTTTACTTGTCCTTATGTGGGCTGTTCTTATGCTTTCCTCCTTTTAATCAGTGTGGGGTAAGACCACTCAGCTCTGACTTTCAGGTTCTTGTGCACTTCTAACGCTGCACTACTTGATTTGCAGAACTGGAATGGGAGCAGGTGAGTGAATGGATGCTCTATACTCTGTCCATAATCACTGATGGGCCTGGGTATCCGCTTGTATTGATGCTTGTGCAATAAATTCTAGCAAGTTCTAACAACTGCTGTTGTCTCTTAGGTAGCAGAGGCTCAGCGGGCAGAGTTCAGCCCTGCCCAATTCTCTGGTCCCAAGAAGATTAATCTGAACCACTTACTGAACTTCACTTTTGAACCCCGTGGCCAAGCAGGACATTTTGATGGGAATGGACATGGCAACTGGGGGAAAAGGAACAAGTGGGGACATAAGCCTTTCAACAAGGAGCTCTTCCTGCAGGCCAAGTGAGTGGAAGACCAGCAGGGCTTTTAAACTTCTGCAGAGACACTGAGCTGTAAGGGATGATCAGACAAGGAATTGTGTTTGACCTTCACTACTTGTATTGACGTTTCCAGGGTGAAGTTACCTCTCGGTAGTGTTCTTAGTGGTAATGACTATACTTGAAGGGGATAAAAGTACATCAGTGTTGTCATCTTTACGTATTTACAAGGTATCTGATGGAGTGAGTCCTTTAGATACAAAACAATGAGCCTTCGGCTCTAGTTTCCTAGCATCACTTGTGGAATATGACGCTCTGTTAGGGAAGACCAGTGTAGACCTTACGGAAGACAGTAATTTTTTCCAAAGAATAGAATGTCGAGGTTGTTGGGTAGCAGTTGCTGGCTGAAAGCTAATCTGAATCTGTAAGTCCCAGAAGCAATTACTCATACAGGTCTTAGTTCTTAAACTGGTGATTATTTCACAGGCCCATAGGTATGTATTATAGTCCGAATGATGACCAGTATTGTAATCCAGCAGCAGAATTGCTTTTGACTGGAATTACTGGTCACTTCCACTGGAATTTGAAGTGTAGTCAGAACTTCCTGTATCAGATCATGTTAAAGATAAAACCAGCTATTTTCAGCATTGGTGCTTCTGATTTTTCCCTGTTGTTTTGTGGCTGGTTGCAGTGAAGTCTGTTTGCAGGAATCCCAGTAGCTGTAGTTTTTGTGACCATGTTTTTTCTACCTGCAGATTCCCTTTTTTTCTTTTTTAATAGATCCCGGAAGGAGCTGGCTGTTTCTTACAGTTTCTGGAGAACTACTCTGCCCGGCTCATCCTGTAGTTAGTATGTGATGATATTGTGTCTGACTGAAATGAGACACATCTGTACTCTGGAAATCTGGTTATGACTTGAACTCATTTGGTTTTTGTTCATAGAAGTTACTGACTGTGCCCAGCAGTTTTCTGCTGGACAACGAAGAAGCGCAGAGAATCCTATAGGATAGTTCTCAAAGAATTTTTAGAAACAACTGAGTGGATCATCTGTCTCTTTGCCTTTCCCCAGCTGCCAGTTTGTTGTCTCTGAAGAACAGGACTACACAGTCCACTTTGCTGATCCAGATACCTTGGTCAACTGGGACTTTGTGGAGCAAGTGGTCAGTTGTGATGGGCTAGATTTTTTTTATCTTCTTCTTATTAAGAAGCTCAACCTGTCTTTAACTGCCTCTTTCTCTCTGTGATGTTACATAAAACTCAGCTGTTTTTGAGTTGAGGCCTCTTCTGTCACTCCCACAATACTGGGAAAGATCTGTCATGGAATATATTATGAAATACTTTCATGACAGGAAAAGAGAAGTGCTAAAATCTATTAGGAAAATTAGCAGCTTCTTGCTTTCGCAGATGGGAGCTCATCAAAAATAGTATCTGACATTCTGTAGACAGAGTCCTTGTGATCGAGATATTAACAGAAAACTTGGGCATGAGTCCATGGAAGGGGACTAGAGTGTAGAATTTTGAAGAATTATTCTGTGCATAGGTGGCCTGTCTTGCCTAGCAACAAAATGGAAAATCTCTTGGGAATTATGGTCAGAACTTTGGGTTGCCTCAAGGAGAAACTTAGTATCTGCCAAGTCTAGTCTTGGTGTATGGTGTAGGTGGGGAGGAGATAGGAGACCTGACACTACAAGAGAACTGAAAAGCCTAGGTGCTTGCTTGGCAGTTATGTCTCTGCAACTTACAGATGCTAAAGCATCTGACTGAACTGACATGTTCATGGAAATAGGTAAGTTCAGTCTCGCAGCTGAACAGGGCTGCACAAGTCTGCTTGTGAAAGTGAGGCAGCAGAGCTCATTTGCTGTCTTCTCAGTGTCTGAATTCAGATGATGAAGATGCTGCTAACTCGTAAGAGATGACGAATACATGACTGGGAACTTAAGAAGAGTCACTTTTTTAATATCATTAGAGTAGAAATACCAGATGAGTGGCTTTGAAGGCTGTTCCATGTGCAGTCTGAAGGTGTTACTTAGTTCATAGTGTACTTAATTTCTTGGTAAATAAGCAGAAAAAAGAGCTGGAAGGTTGATTTATTAGAGTAGATCTTACAGGTGGCTTATTCTGTAGCACAGAAACTGATTTCCAAGTCTAAAACTTGTACTGTTGTTCTCATGTGCCATTTCAGCGAATCTGTAGCCATGAAGTGCCCTCTTGTCCCATATGTCTGTACCCACCAACTGCAGCAAAGATTACCCGCTGTGGGCATATCTTTTGTTGGGCCTGTATCCTTCACTATCTCTCCTTGAGTGAAAAGACCTGGAGTAAATGTCCTATTTGTTACAGCTCTGTTCACAAGAAGGATCTCAAGAGGTGAGACCTGGTATTTATTGAATGATGTATCCTTTTGAAATGTGTTTGCCCCACTAACCTCCTCCTTGCACTGCAGTGTTGTTGCTATGGAAACACGTCAATATGCAATTGGTGATACCATTACCATGCAACTTATGAGAAGAGAGAAAGGTGTTCTGATAGCACTGCCCAAATCTCAGTGGATGGATGTGGTGCAGCCTGTTTACTTTGGAGGTGAGTGTATCTGGAGGCATGGTGGTTGGCATCCGACTCCTAACTGTGACTAGGGCTTGTGTAGAGGGGATTTCTCATGGCAATGCCATGCTGGCACCTTAAAGTAAACCAGTCTACAAAATACGGGTTTTAGCAGCTGAAAACCTTAATGACCATGTATTGATAATAAGCTTTCTGCCCACACTTTGTTTTCTGTAAGGCTTTAACCTGTGTGCTATTTCCCTTCAGGTTACTGCACTGCAGACTCCTGCCTTCTCAATCACTGCTATGAGTTTGATGTGTGTTGTGTTGTATGGTCATTGGTGTGACTCCTGCTGCTTTTGTTGGCTCTTCAGTGTCCCTAACATTTTTATTTCTCCTGGCTCCTCACTGTAGCTTAGCAAAAATAACTGTCTCTGTCTAAACTATTCTAGGGATGTAATTTTCAACAAGGTTTTCATCATCTTCACTTATCAGCTAAAATCTGTGAATGATATGGGAAAATAATGAAAATTATTGCAAACCTATTCCAAACATCTGTTGCTTGACTTCTTCAGTTTTCTCCAGTCGAGTTATGTGACTTAACACATCATCATCTTATCTGTTAGTATCACAGAAATTCTTGTGACTAAAGAAATTATCTTACCATTGCTGGCTCGTAGGCTGCCTTGGCTCCCTTCGTTTTGCAGCCAAGCTTATGAAGGGCTGTGTGCATTGAAGCTCTCTGTAAAAAGTCAAGTCTCTGAACACATGATGGGTATCCACCATGCAGCGGGTGTGCTTACATGTGTCATGGCCTCTGAAAGGAAAGGACTTTAAATCCTTTCATAAACCAAAGAAGAATCAGGGATGTGAGATTATTCTGAAACCCAGGAAATTCAATGTTAACTTGGTGTTCTGTAGACAAGGTTGGACCCCTGGGGAGCAGTGACTATAGGGACTGTACTAGTATGTGATGCTGTGGTAGCTGTAAAGTTTATAGTTAAGCTCTCTAGTAACAAAGGGGACTATTTTTGCTAAACTTACAGTTCTTTAGCTTACTCTTTCTGCTGTGCTTCTTGTAAAACCCTCATAATAATGTTTTGTACTTTCTTTGTTAATACATATGGGCTTCTGGACTAGTTTGAGCCAAAGCACGGGTCGGTTTTGCAGAACTTTCCAGTTGCAGTATTTTTGCAGGTGTTAATGATTTGGTGCTCCTTCTTTTCAGATGACCATCACAGTCAGTATTCAAAGCTGCTTCTGGCATCCAGGGAGCAGGTCTTGCAGCTGGTGATTCTGGAGGAGAAAGCAGCATTACTAAAGCAGTATGAGGAAGAGAAGCACACCCCAGAGGCTTGCTTTATTGAGGCAGCTATCCAGGAACTGAAGGTAAGAGCCTCTTTGGAGGCTTTAGTAATTTTACTTTTAGAAGTATGCTGGGTGCTGAGCATCTATATTCTGCTGTGTAAGTGCCTGTGTATGGTTGTTCTGGTCTCCAGAATATATATACTAGCAAGATGGTGATGTTTGCATAGAACAGCATTATAAATCTTGGAGGATACTATAGCCATTTAGAGCTCAGGTATGGGCTTTGGAGCATGATGTTCAAGACAACAGAACAGAATGGTTTTTAGTGAACGGTGTTCATTCCATCCCATGTAGAGTTCTGCTTTCAAAGGAAGATTTGTCCCCCTTTCAGCTCCAGCAATTTCTTGGATAACTTCTGTTCAGTCAGACATAAGCGAATCTGTAGAATATTCATTTTCAGAGCTGTTGGGTGTACTACACTGGGTGTGCTTTCCAGTAACAAGGAGAGGACCTCCCTTCAAGGATCACTCTTCCTCACAGATGAATTAAAGATCTTTGAAAACCTGAATTACAGGACAAGGCTAAAAATAACTATAGTGATAGTCTCCTGGCTTAAATAGCAAGTTGAAACTTACTCTCTTTGGATGACCTGTAGGAGCGAGAAACAGCACTCTCTGCTGACCAGGGTAAAAACAGTGGCATTGCTGGAATCAGTGCAGCTGTGGAAGAATTGGTCCTAGAAAGTTCCAAGGCTGTGGAGCCTGCAGCTTCCCAAGAGAAAAAGGTGAGTGACAACTCTCTTCTGGCAGATCTTGTTAATACTTAGCTCCATCACTTTACTCAGCAGTCTATGGTGAAGTAGCACCAAAAACTTTTGCAGAGATGACAAGTCTTTTGAAGGAGGTGATGTATTACTAACTGTGTGCTCTCTGCTGTGATAGTGTGGTGTGGAATATCTCTCTGCTTTCGATGAGGAGCTTGTGGAGCCTTGCTCCGATCTGGCAAGTTCCCTTTCCCCCCCTGTGGAAGCAGAAGAGGCAGTGCTGGATGAAGAGGAACTACCTGAGGTGGATATAGTAGAGGAGCCTGATATGAACACTATGGAAGAATCAAATCCAGTTGAAACTCGCTGCCGGGAATCTAAAGATACAGTTACCAGTGGACACCTAAGCAACTCTCCTTTTTACTATTTCTATCAAGGTCAGTGCAATGAAATCCTGGAATCATGGGGGCAGAGTTGCCTCCTTTGGGATCCTTGTTGAGGAAGAGGTTTGTCACTTCGTTGGATGCAGCTAGCCCCTGTGAAATAAAAGTCCCACAGAAACTCAGAGAGGAGCTTTAATTCTATTACTGGAGAATGTATCAAGATGGGGAGAAGGGTATTGAAAGTGAAAAGGCAAAGCACAAATGACGGTGTCTTCTCTTGCAGCGGAGGATGGGCAGTGTATGTATCTTCACCCAGTGAATGTTCGGTGTCTTGTTCGTGAATATGGCAGCTTGGAGAAGAGTCCAGAGAAGATAACTGCAGCTGTAGTGGAGATAACTGGCTACTCAATGACAGAGGTAGTTATTTTATCTTCTTATTAATTAAGGGCCATTGTTTTAGCAGATTGATCATTGCAGCTGATGAATGAGACTTTTTTCTCTTCAGTAATAGTAAATAACAACATGTGGATGGGTAGGCACCCTAGCCTGGAAAGGGCATCTGTGTAAGGTACAGTACCTTATGTTGCTTTTGGTAAGTAGGCTGCAGTCTGGCTTTTTCTTTTTCCCTAGAAGGAAGTTCTAGAGGTAAGAGAATTGCAAGCTTAAGATTGCTTTGTTGTTAAAGCTGTCTTAAAAGTAAATTCTTTTCTCATATAGCACAGTAGCTTGAACTACACAGATCATCATCTTTTCAGCCTGATGAAGTTTTCTGCCTCTGTCTTGACAAACAGTTGTTTCTGAGCATCAGGGGTAGAGGAAAATAAAGAGGATGGACAGAAACTTCAGTGGTTGAGATAGCGGTGCTGAAAGTGCTTAAGCCACTGAAGCTCTGAAAGAGGGGATGGGTCTTGAATTTCTTCACCTCAGATAAAGGCAACTGTAAGAATCGACATGTGCAGTAACAACTATACATAATTCTTAATTAATCTTTAAGAAAGTATATGCTCAGGTAGGAATGGATGCAGAGATAGGGAATTGTCTTCAAGATTTTTCTCCCTGTGTGGTAAAATACAAAACTTGGCTTGTTTCAGTCTAGCAGATGGGTGGTCATTGATCCAAACAGTGGAAGTGTAAAAGGTACATTTGGTCCAGTGCAAAAATAATTGTGTCAGGAGACTGGTAATAAAGAATTCTATTCCAGTGGTGTGAGAAGGGAGAAACAACAAGAAAATTGGTAACCAAGGTGGAATAACTTCATCCAAATATAATTAGGATGTAGCTGGTGGAGCTCTTGGAGCATTTGGTCCTGACCCAGCATGTCCTTTGTGTAGTTTATCATTTAGAAAGTGATTATTGCATCACAGCTGCTATTTTTTCCCATTTGATTTTGTGGAATGGTGGGTGTTCAATCTCCATTAGCTGCTCATCACTACGGTAGCTTCTCAACCTTGTTGTGATGATATATATCTGCTCTTTTTTTTTATCAGGATATAAGACAGCGTCATCGCTACCTCTGTCACTTGCCCCTCACCTGTGAGTTCAGCATTTGTGAACTGGCTTTGAAGCCTCCCATCATCTCTAAGGAGACTTTAGAGTTGTTTTCAGGTTGGTACTGCCTTTTCAGTTGGCTCTGCCATGTATCCATGAAGGTGAAGTCATTCTTATCCCTTAATGGCAGATAAAAGAACATACATAGCAGCTTTACTCCTCTTGCACCAACTGTCGATACTACTAGACAGAACAACCCCAATTCACTATTTTATAGACAACAGTTACACAAAGAATAAAAAAGCCTGACTGCTTGGAAGAGCATATGTTGTTTGTAACCATATTTTGTTACTAATGTGCTATAGCTGAATATGTTGTTCTCAGAGCTGGAGAAAGCATTGCCAAGGTATCAATGTGGGGGTTTTTGATACCCACTGGTGTGCATTGCTTCTAGATGACCTTGAAAAGAGGAAACGTCTGCGGCAGAAGAAAGCTCGTGATGAACGGCGACGTGAACGCAGAATTGAGATAGAAGAAAACAAGAAACAGGGCAAATGTAAGTGGTGATTATGTGTAACTGGTGGATTTCCTGTTGTCTTTAGGTGCTGAGCTGATACAGGATGAGGCCTTCAGTTTGTAGTGTGTGCTTAGAAAAAAATTACAAGGGATTAGAAACAATGTCTGTAGAGTGAAAAATAGAAGCTGTTTTAGGATGTGAAAGTGATGTCATGCTGCATGCTTGTGCATTGTGGGAGAGACAGAGGGGCATTTGGGGGTGCAGCTATCTCCATGGTCTATGTAGGTCTCAGGATTCTTAGTTTCTGCCTTTATAGTAATCACAATATAGTGTGAAAAGTGAAGAAGGGAAAAAAAAAAAAAGCCTAGGGACTGTTCCCATCCAGCAGCAGCACTTGTACTGGTCTCTAAAATAGAGGGTAGAAAGAAAATTGAGTTGGCACCTCCTAGACTCCTGAAGCACTTGCATTTTGACAGTCCTCCACACTGTGTAATGCTTTAATTTAACACCTCTTCTAGATCCAGAGGTCCATATTGCTTTAGAGAATCTGCAGCAGTTCCCTGCTTTTACCTCTTGTCCCAGAGAAAATACCAGCATTGATCATCGGAGCTTCTGTCTGTCTCCTTTTGGCAGAAGCCCTGTGTATCAGACAGGTGAGCATCTGGAAAAACACACTGCATCCAGCTCTTGACTGTTCTTTTGTGATCTACTGCTTAGGTCATCTCACTAAACTTTCTTAAATGCTGATCAAAGACATTCCTATGTTGCCTGCGAGATCATACACAAAAGGCTGGCACAGCTTAGAAACATTCTGGTCCTTTGTCTGCTTTTTACTACCCCTACTTCAGTGACAGTGAGAGATCTGCACTGTAGTTACCCCATCTTTTAAACCTTTGCGAAGGCAGAATAAAAGAAAGGAAAAAAAGTTTCCCAGAAGGAAAGCCAGGTGTGTATGCTGGGAAGACACTACTGACGTGTTTGCTTTCTACCCTCTGCGTCTTCTCCACTGAAACCAAACATAGCTGATGAGTGCTCAGGCTGTTGGCCAGTGGTGCTTTACCAAGTGTTTTATCTTGCAGTTCATAAGAAAAGAATACAAAGTAGATACTGTTCTTAAATGTTTTCCTCACCCCCCAAAACCCCACCACCCACCCAACACCCCAAAATGAGCAATCCCCCTCCCAAAAAACCCACAAAACATCAAAGACAAACAAAATCCACCAAAAAAAAACCCCATTAAATCTTCCTTAAATAAGAATATTGAGAAAATTTGAGAGGCCCAGTGTGTGACTGATGGATGGAACTGATGAGAGAACTGGCTAATTACGTAAGGTAATAAAGCTTTATTTCTGCTTCATCCTGATAAACAGCAGAATGAGTGTCTCTGGCGAATGCAACTGTCTTTAATTACCTGCTGCTTTCTCTGTAGAGTCTATTCCAGCTCCACTGTCACCTGCTGCCAGCCAGGTCAGCCCTTTGCTTTGTGGGAGTTTGGAAGAGGAGTCTCCCTTCCCTTCCTTTGCCCAGGTAAGCCATGTAGCAGAGTAAATCTTGTCAGAATTACTTTTATCTTAGTTGGGGATTAGAACACAGTTGCTTCCCCCACAGAACCAGTGTGGGATAAATCTTGTGGAGATAGCATAGGGTTTGAGTACTTAAAGGGGTTCCTGTATGTTTTTTTCCACTTAAGGGGTATGCAGGATTGGTTTAGTACATGGGATTTAATAATGTCTTACAACTTTTTTGATAGATGTTGAGAGTTGGAAAGGCAAAACCAGAAACATGGCCCAAACCTGCTCCGAAGACAAGAGGTGAGAAGATTTGGTATTACTGTTTCAGGTTCTTTACCATGAATCTTAATCTCTGAGATCTTGTCACTTCACAAGAAGCATCTGGAGTGTGGAGGCACACTTACACTGCACGTGTTTTATACAGCCTTCTGCCTCTCAAGGCACTTTCCTTCTTTCAGATGAGAACACTCTGGCACTCCCTGTGCCGGTGGATAGCGATGGAGAAAGCGACAGCTCTGACCGCATACCTGTGCCCAGCTTCCAGAATTCCTTCAGCCAAGCGATTGAGGCAGCCCTCCTGAAACTGGACAAGCCGTCCACAGCTGCTCATTTGTCAGGTAAAAGGTGGGGAGGGGAGTGAAAAATTGGAGTATTTCCCCTTCCTCCTCTGGGAGAAGTGAGAGCAGCAATTTTGGGGACCGAAAATTGGCCACAGAATGGTGCTGAAGGTTGTCAGGTGGTGGTTTCTGAACAGCTTTGTTAGTTCAAAGCAGCTCCCCTAGCAAGAGCTGAGATCTCTGACTAGCAGAGAATCCTGCTAGGACAAAGATGGCTTTTGACAATCCTGTATGCCATGTCTTTACTAGAATTCAATTTAAGCTTTGTCTTAAGGAAGTTCAGGTTATGCAGTTTTCAACTACAAATACCTGAGCTGCTGAACTTAAGTTTAACCACTTAAGTTTGACTGAAATTTCAAATTGGGATAAACTTAACCTCCAAGCCTATTGTTGAATGATAAAACTCGCTTCTAAAGCTCAGTTCTGATGTTTAGCTCTGGCTTCTATTTGGGGCTGCACTGAATGATGGAGAGGGTTGGACAGAAGGGCCTAGGAGTTTCAGTGAGGTTGAGTCTTGGCTACAGTTGTTAGTGGGTTTTGGACATGGAGGAAAGCTGTACTTGTCTGCAAGGCAAACTGCTGCATGCTTCCACTCGTGGGATCTGCTGCTGCAGCAGCAGCTTTAGAATCGGGCATGTTTATAGGTGTGGATTAAGTGTTATGTGTCTCCCTTTATTTGTCTGCAGTCATTTTTGTGTTAAAATCAAGCTACCTGGTGCTCAGTGAGTTGATAGAAAATGTCATGGACCTGGAGGAGTCGTTTAGGCTAGGAAAGACTGTTTATCGTTTCTGTGTGATGTTCCTGTTCCATGAGGGAATGATAATATCATTTTAATTCTTCACAGAGGAAAAAGGAGGCAAGAAAAGAAAGAAACAGAAGCAGAAGCTATTGTTCAGCACCTCTGTTGTTCACACAAAGTAATTCTGCTGTTCACGAGAAGTTTTCCTCTCCTGGTTTTCTTTTCATTTTGCTTTGTTTTGCTGCTATAGTTTAAGTATTTAAATTTGAACAGACTAAACTTGTGTTTCCAGGGCTTCTAGGGGATTCAGGAGGAAACCATGAACAGTATATGTTGAAGTCAGATCTTTTGATTCCAACTGCTTCATCAGTTCATACTGAAACAATGTTTTGGAAGAAACAACCCAGAGGCAAATCAGCCAAGGTCTCTAGTGTGTGCCAGGTTGGTTCTTTTGGCCTAACAGGCAGTATGAAAGTCTCACACCTGTGTGGCACTGCTAGAATACTGCAATATTACCTAAGTGAAAATGCAGAGAGTCTTTATTTCCCTAGAAGTATTCATGAGCAGAAGCCCACCTGACTGTGACAGCAGCGCTGTTCCAGTGAAGCTGTCAAACTGCTCTCTTGAGAAACTGGTTTCTGCTGCACTGGAAATGGACAAAAGAGCGTACTGGCTTTAGAGTGTTAGCTGCTATTACTGTGTTCTTTTTCTAAAGAGCAAGAATTCCTCCTGTTCTCCTGGCTTGGAAAGATTTAAAGCTGAGGCGGGCATAGAGCGGAACTTGGCTGCTTGGTTTTGAAGTGACTCTTGATGGAATTTGTGTATTTGAAATGTGTCCTGGTGCTGGTGGTGGAAGGCACCTCCTGGCTTCTCTCAGTTGTTCAACTCTGGTTTAATGTGGGTGAGTGAGGCTGCTGATTTTTTCTCCTTTCTGCCAGCTATGGGCTGCACATTCTCCGTAACCCGATCATCTAGAATAAACACTCCACCCTAGGGCTCTTGTAACTGCCTGAATGATGTTTGGACACTAGCTGCTCTGGAATTGGAAGAACAACTGATAGCTGGAGTCTGTAGTTAACTTTTATCCCCCAGCAAGAAACTGGTTCTTCGTACTGGGATAAGGGCCTGTATCTGCTTGGTTGTGGGATATAAGCTGGTCTGCACTAAGCACCTCAGGCTGTAACCATGTCTCTTCTGGACCCCTCCCCACTCTTTCTTTGGGTGGTCACATTCTGCACTGCTTGTGGTTTGATTTGAGCTTATGAGTTCAGTGGTGTGGATTTTGTTGAATAAAATGAACTACAGGTGTCATGTACCAGTCAAGGCCAACAGTTGCAATAAATCATACACACATGTACTTAGAGTACTGCACACTTCCTGAGCTACAGCTGAACTGTCACACCAACATGGAGCACAAGAACATGTAGTTGCACAGATTTAAATCTTGCCTTCCTACTGACAGAATTCATGCCAGGGAGCTGGTATAAAGTACCACGTAACTTACAGCATGAGACTGATGGTGTCTCCTGTTATCTTTGGCCCCACTTGCACCCGTGGTCTGCCTGTATGTGCACAGGCTGTAAAAAAGCTGATGTGCTCCTCCCTCTGACACTGGGACTGATCTGAGAAAGGACGACTGTGTTAGTACCTGACTCCAGGAGTCACAGGCACCACTGGCTATCATCGGTTGTGTCTCTATTTAAGGGCTTTATGTCAATACACTGATTTCAAAGCAATAGGCTCCCAGTTATAGCAGTGCTTCCTTGAGGAACTTAAGCATGTGTGCATGGAAGCCAGTACTGCAGAGTAAACTTCACAAAACTCTCTATGTGGTTGGGAACCAGAAAGAAGGGGGAGAGGGGAAGAGGTAAAGAATATTTGAACTGCTACAGGAGGATAGAGGAAACACCTGCAAAACACTATTTGAAAGCAGCTTGACTTCATGCTTGGTCACAATTAACTACACTGGATGGAAACACAGCACAGAAAAGACAGCACTGCAAAGAAACCGAGACAAGATGCAAGTGGTAACACATCTTGCTGTTAATGCTTTATGTGCTCTTGGAAAGTCTTGGTGAGGGCAGAGAAAGCAACCAAGTAAGAAATATTCAAGTATGCCATTAACTGCATTCACAGTACCATTGGGTTCCTATTTGTCCTAGTCATTTTAAGCCATGGAACAGGAGTAACTACTTAGTGTCTAACCAGTATCTGTTGTGTTCTATTATCTCTGCACATTTATAGTCAACTTTTCTTTGCACTGGGAAGGGAGACAGAGTAACTGGAGCTGGTGTAACTCGCCTCTGCATCTCACAGGCACTAGAGCAAGGGAAATGATGTGGGCAAGGAAGACTGTCTCTTCTGCAGGTGCAGTCTCCACAGGACAGTATCTTCAAGTTGTATCTTGTTTTCCTATGGATTCAAGAGATAATACCAGCAATGCTACTTTCTTGTAACTGATTGGTGTAAACATAATAAATATCTAAGCAGTACTTGTACCTATGAGTTTTATCATGGGTTGGAGTTGAGCATTACAGCTCTGCCTTGGGCTCCGTGTGATCTCTACTCCTGTGTAACAACCGATGCTTCTGTAACTCAAAGCAATGGATAACCGTGTGGATAACATGCACTTGAAAGTAAAGAGAGTTAGGTGTTAATGCTGTCTCTGTACCGAAGAGTAACTAAATTCCTTGTCTATGCCAACTGCCTAACACTCACTTTTACTTCAGCATGAAGCTCACATTGAGCTGCTCCTCTCCCTTTGGAGTGCAGGTGATTTTTGACTCAAGTGAAACAGGCAAGTGGCCTACTTAAGTAAAAACTATTTTATTTTAATCTATTTAAAACCACTTGGAATGGGGGAATGAAGTCTGAATATGAACAGATGCCTCTTCTGTACTTTGCTTTGCTTAACACTGAGGATAACTTGATCATACAAGTACAGGACAGAGCTGAGCAGTAACAAGTAATATTCAGTCTGTATCTGTGTCATCACTGTCATCTTCATTTCCACTTGGACACTGCTCTTCTGTAAGGGAACAGCTCAACAGGGACTTCTGTACACACCGTCTTTCCTCTGCAATAAAGACAGCAACACGGGCTCAGTGCTTGATCTCTTCACGTACACTGGAATATTCTCGACTTGTAAAGAAAGGAGTATTCCTTAGTTCAAGGATGCAGAAGTAGCCCAGCATATCCTAAAACACCCCGGGGAACTGAGGCTTCAGTTTAGGAAAGCAGCTGCAGGAACTCACCTTCATTTGTACAGCTTTGCAGCAACATCAGCAGCTGTCTTCTGTTATACTCAATTAGGAATTTCTGACACGTTCTTATGGTACCTGTAGGAGTCACAAGAACAATCTATAACAATCTACAAGCCCAAGTGGTTCAGAGCTGCATGTATGTTTTCCAAAGCTTATTCCATCAAGTGACAAATACCCCCAGGCATCAACTTTATTAATGCCAGCCCTAAGAAGGGACTTCATTTCCTCACTGTTGACGGTTAAGTGAGGGAATAATAATTTCTAACATATAGTGCCTGTTATTTGCCCTAAGTGGTTAATTTTCAGGACATGGACAATTCTGTATTTTGAAGATACACCTTTTAAAAGAAAATAATGTAACAGAACTATTTGCTGCTGTGGTTTTGTGTTCAACGCAGTGAAGATTCGAGAAGAGTTGGTGAGGGTTTCACCAAAATACAGCTGCCTGTTCCTTAGATCTGCTGGAAGTTAAGTTAGGGTTGCGTGTGGTGTACCCATGGCACCATAGCAGGTAGAGGGGCTTCTCCCATGCTAGAATGCCTGGAAGGTGCAGTTAAGCTCCGCGGGCTCCCTGCAGGCACCAGGCCCTGCACCCGGGCCGGCTGAGGCTGACCTCCGACGTGCAGCGTGTTGAGGAAGCAGGGGTACCGCTGGTTCCGGCTCTCCAGCTGCCTCACGAAGGGGAGCGCGGAGCACAGCAGCCGGTACGAGTCCTTGCGGCAGCGCAGCAGCACGGTCCCGGTGTAGGCGTTCAGGTACTTCACTGCGGGGCACACAACGCGGCCGTGAGCCCGGATCCCGCGGCTCCCCGGAGGAGCCGCCTCCCGCCCCGCGGCACCTGTGAAGGAGATGGAGCAGCAGGCCAGCCCGAAGTCCCCGTGCACCCGGCCGATGGCGTCCCTCACGGCGAGGCCCACCGCGCGGTCCTCGATGCACTGCCGGCACCGCGGGTCCTCCGAGACCACCTCGCACAGCACGTACCTGCGGCGGAGCGGAGCGCGGCGTCAGCGGCACTGCCCGGCTCGGACCGGACAGGACCGGCATGGCACGGGCCGGGCCCGCGGGGCGCCTCCGGCCTCACCTGTTCTTGAACCGAACCATGGCGGCGGCACCGCCCCCTGCGCACGGACGCTGCCCCCAGCCAATGGGCGAGGCGCCCCCGAGACCTGCAGCCAATCACCGTCGTGCAAAGGCGGGGACGGACGGAGGACTTCCCGCGCCCGCCTTCCTTCATTAACCGGCGGCACAGCCTTGCGCATGCGCGCTGTTCCGCTCCCGCGCACCCCGCCCGCCGCCGGCCGGGCTGCCGGGGCGGGGCGCGCGCTGACCCTGCCCGCGCCCTCCGCGAGGGGGCGCTCGCGGCCCGCGCCTGAGGGGACCGCGGCCCGGTGGGCCCGGGGTCCGCCGGTGCCTCCTCCCGCTGTGGCGCTGCCGCCCGCCCTGGCCGAGCCCCGCTTGGCCCGGGGCCGGAGAGCCCGCGGGAGGGAGACGGGGCGTCCCGTCCTCACTGCGCTGCTTCGGGCGAGGGGAGCCGCGGGAAGGCCCTGAGGAGGCGGGCGAGGAGCGGTACCCTGCTGCTGCGGGAGGTGGAGGTCCGGTGCCCGCGCTGTGCTCCGCCTTCGGTGCCTGCCGAAGCTGCGCTCCGGGGTTCATAGCTCCTCCGGCTCCAGGTATGGGGTGCTTTGGGATGTGTACTGACTGCCCGGCAAATGAGAACAGCTGGGAGCGTTGTGGAGCAGAGCCACTCACGGCAGTCGATTTCAAAGCTGTGATCTCCGACGTGGGCTGAGGAAGCAGAGAGTGCTCTTTGGAAAGGAGGAACTGGAGAGGGGAATGGGGGTAAGGAAGAGGTAGGAGGTGGGCGCCTGGATGTGAGGTGGGAGAAAGAACCAGTTGTGGTGGCACAGGAGGAGCGCTTCCACTGAGGTACCCGGAGCCAAATCACACAGAGGTGCTGAGGCGCTGTACTTGAATTGAATTGAATTTGAAGTGGGAACTCATTGCTAATTCAGAGTGGAAACATCTTTAATGACCCTAACTCTAGACAAAGAAAGCGGTGATAAACCCAGTGGAAATCCTGTCCGGGTGATAAACTCCTGCCCTCTGAAACAGATGCCTGTTCCGCTGCTCTCTGTTATGTCCTCTCTCCGTCACTGCGATCCCATTTTTGAGGCACGTTTTTCTGAGAGCTGCGGAATCTGAGTTCCCTGGGGATAAAACCACATGAGATCTGGCAGGAACGTTGCAAGAGGCTTTTTCGCGCGGGCCATGAGGGAAGGGACTGGGGGGGAAGTTTGTCGGTTCCTGAGAACGGTGCAGATAGAAGCGTTTTCCCGATGGGAGATAGTGCCGTGCATTGATCTGCCACACTGTGTTTTAGGATGCAAACTGGGGTCCAGCTGTCATCTGTTCCAGCTGTCAGTACAATGAGCTCCTAAGTGATAAACTGTTCTTGCTTTTTTGAACAATAGCATTCCATGAACGTTCCCATGTGTTTTCTTTGTGGGGTGAGGTCTTGGCTTTTAGCCTTCCAGCGTGCCTGTCCAGGTATGTTTGCCTGCTGCCCCTGTCTTTGTAGTGGTGTCCCCCATCCTGCCTTTTAGCTGGTCTCAAGTAGCCCTGTGCTGCTTGGGTTACTCTTGTTCATGCCCTCCCTTGTTTCCTTCTTTCTGCGGAGGCAGGCTGGGGCTCTGACAAGCAGGCCATGTGAGTGCACTCTGCCCTGTAATCCAATAGGACATGTGCACTGTGCATGCTATGGGCTGGACCTTATGTAGAGTGAAGGCCTCTGTTTTCGGTCCAGAAGGCTGATTAGGAGTGACGCGGTGCAAAGAGAGGGCAGTGTTGTGAGAGAGCTCTGTCCTGCTTCATTTCATGTAGGGTATTGTCTTTAGTTCCCTGTTGTTGGTTTGGAGGATGCACGGAGCAGACCTGAGCCACCACTGCTCCCCGTGCAGTCACTGCCTGTGTTAGTGCAAGCCGTGTCGGTGCAGTCAGGCGTCGCGAGGTGCTGAGCTGACAGTGCAGGACTAAAAGGTTACAACAGCTTCATGTTTGTTTCCCCACCTCCTCACTCCCATCCCCTGCCAGCTTTGCTGTATTCATTCCAGTGTCAGTGATTCAAGAAACTGCTGCAAGTGATGGTGAGTTACCCAGTCCAGGTGGGAAAGAACTGTCTCGTAAGGAAAGATCTGAGAGAGAAGGAAATCAGAAAATGCTATTGAAGTTGAAGAGTGGCTCAAGAGACTTGCCAAGAGAGAGGATGCATGTCTCTCCTGCAGACTTGGAGAGACAATGTGGCCTCAGGATACCTTATCAAATAGAAATTGTGGAGAAGAGAGTATGCGAGGACAGGGGAAATAACGTGCACTGTCTATACACATTAGAGACAATTTGTAAAGCAGTTTGAGAACACTGAATAGAAGGTTCTTTATCAGCTTTAAGTGCACATCAGTGATTGTCCAGTAAAGTGGTGCTGTGAGAGAGGTGTAGGAGGAATACTGAGATCTTGTTCTCCCAGCTCGTGTTTGTTATGTGTGGTAGTGTACCTGTAGAGAAATTACTCCAAATCAGTCTAGGTTGAGTTTATTACCATTTTAGTTCACAATTTAACATTGTACTACAGGTTTGAAGATAGGCTCTTATTTTAGATTTATATAGCATTTGGAATCTCCAGATTGTGGGTTACATTGCATTTGTGTTGTGTGGAATTAATTGTGCTAATAAGCTGCAACAGACATCATGATTAATTCATATGTTTTGTTGTATTCAGCCAGCTCTTAGAGTTTGTACGTATTTTCTACCATTAAAATTACCAGCAAATGTGTTCATTGATAAAACATACTGTGTATCAGTGAATTGTTGCACTCTTTAGGTGGATTGTTTCCATTTTGCAGATGAGGAAACTGAGGTATAGGGTGATTAAACAGTTTATTCATGGTAAATAGCTGTCAGTCTAGAAGTACAGAGCAAGGACATAATGTGAGTAGAGGGAATCATTGTATTAGTGCCTATTGTATTGTCTTGTATGTTGCTCATGCATAAGGCAGACAAGTAATTATGTTCTGGAGTTAAATTAGGATGCACTGGTACTCCATCCTTGTGATGCCACAATTTGATCTTCCCTGCATAGCCAAAACCATGATTTTTGCTTCCCCGTGGAAGCACAGAATTGAATTTGCAATCAGGTACAGCATCAGAGTTGGGGGTGACAGCTCCATTTTGTTCCACTGAGTGCACATTGCATCCCCAGATAACCCTGCAGTCAAAAATACAGAGCAATCTGGCTAAAATTAAAACTGCTTCTTAAATCCTCTATCTGATGTTGCCTGAAGCTTTTTGTTCAGTTTATCTTCACAAGGTCACTGAGACAGAAGAGTGCATTCTCTGAGCATGTTGGCCTGGAGCCTTTCATGCAGATGCTTTCAGTTAACATTTGGGACATTCTCCCTTCAGTCCCTTTTTACTCCCCCATCTTCTATATCTCTCTACTCCCACCTTTTGAGCTCAGGACCCCTCAGATCAATACACACAAGAATAAAAGCTCCTTTTTTAGCACATCTACATGTAATCACCAATCACAACCTTTCTGGGCACCTAAGCTGCCAGGGGCTAGAGCCTGCTGGTCTGTCAGCTGGAGTTGCCACGCGTGTGCCAGCAGCGCTGCCCTCATCTTTGCTGTCATCCTGCCACGTGGAATATTTGTCGTGTAAAACCATGCATTTGAAGCAAATTCTCTTTCTGCCTCTTGCAGTGTGTCCTGGACAGCCTGCTGTCCTGGTTTCACTTAGGATCAAAGAAGTAAAGTCATGTTTCCTTGATTTTTATATATATGGTGGCCCTAAATGTCAAGGTTTATTTTCCTCTAGTAATAATTGCAAGTACTTTACTCATGGATGCACGTTAAAAATAAGTAAAATGTTCACTTGGATGTTGTTTATTATCCAGTATGGTAAAACTGGTTCTATATAGGAGAGCTCTGTAGGCAGCCCACACTTCATTTGCAGCAAGCTGCTGCAAGAAGCAAACAGCTGTTTTCAAACTAGTTCATTAAAGTAAGGCAAAGACTGGAATATTAGTTTACATAGTTCAGGATTCTGTTTTCCCTTTCTGCATTAGGGAACACAGACTGAACAGTCGGCCACATAAATTACACATAATCTGCTGTGTAAAAAACCCACATATTTAATACCTCCTTAACAGGGATGTTAAGATGGATTAATTATTCTTTGTTCTGGTCTCTGAAGATAGAGGGTAATTACTATTAATTATGTGTAATTGAAAAATTGCTCCTTCACAAAGAATCCAGTAGCTTTAGTGGGATTTAAATGCTTGCTACCTGTAGGGAGGCCTACAACATTCCATATTGTTATGTCAAAAACTGCCATAAACTTCAGAATGGTCTCAGTAAGTCTTGCTCACTTTCCAGCCTGCGCATGAGAGCAGGATTTTCAGAGGGAACAGATCTCAGAGCGTGGTGGTGAGACAGGACTCTTGTTCTGTCCTGAATGGTACTTAAAGGGAAGATGCAATTTGTGAGGCTGCAAGATGCTGCTGCTGCAGGACTTGTCATCGGTAAATTTCCAGAAACCTGTGGAAGCAACCACAGGGAAACCAAAGGGTTTATTGGAAACCAACAAACAAGAATAATGGCAACAATAAAGCAAACCCTTGAGCTTGCCAGTCTGGGAAGGAAGCTTTTGAAACAGGTTAAAATCCAACCCGTGATTCTTTAGTAACCAGAATATCCCCTGTGGGGAAGCACGGGTGGTAGAGGTGTGTGACTGCTGGGGGAGCAGCCACTGGCTGAGCATTCACGCACCATTCAGGGAGCTGCAGGCACACCACCCAAGACAACCGCCAGGCACTCTGCAAGACGTGCTTCCTCCTCCTCCAGGTTTGACCTCACGTTTCCTGCAACTGAATCTAGACATCCAATTCCAGGAAAAAATCATTCAGTGATCGAGTGGTGCAGCACAAGGAGCAGCTGAAGCTGGATGCCTCTGGAGAGGGATCCCAGACAAAGAAACTCCTGGGCAAAGAATACCCACCCCTCACCTGCTGCTTTAGTCCAGTGGCGATCTGTGGTCTGGGGTCTTCTAACACCTTATTGGAGTCTTTCTCCATCTCCATACAGGCAGGTCATTAACTGTTCTTATATTGTGGAGTTGCAGCTTCTGCTAATGGTTGTAGCCTACTTACCTTCTGGTTTGCACTTCTTGTGCAGCAGCTGGTCAGCAGAGCATTGGGACACAAAAAACCTCCTAGACCTCAGATAAACATTACTTAGCAGTAACTAAAGCATCAGTGTGTTACCAATTCTTCTCAAGCTAAAGACAAACCACAGCACTGTACCAGTTACTAAGAAAATCAGCTCTATTCCAGCTGAAAGCATATTTAGGTGAAAGTCCACAACTTATGGCCCACGGCTTCAACAAATCTCATTACTCATGCTAAGCAAGCAGCATGTTAAGCCACACAGTATTATACCTCCAAGTGACTCATTCTATGTAAAACTTATTTATTTAAGCTAAACAAGATGAAGAGTAGAGAATATGTTGAGATATTTGAAGGAAGGTGAAACGGACGGAAAGGGGCAGAGCACTTCCAATTATCCAAGATTAGCAGATTGGTTAGCCTGAGACCTGCAATTCCTAACTGTCCCAACGAGTTCTGGTTTTATTACAAACCCTCAAAATATTTATGTGTATAGCTTCCTTTGAGTTCCTTTTGAGTGAAGACAGTAATGTTTTTCTATTTCAGTAAATTATTGAGTTGTTATGCTCTTAAATAATATGATACTTGAGATAATAGAAGTTCTTATGGCATAGACATAGCCTGCCCTGAGCCACCGCCTTCACACAGGAGTTGGTGTAGAGTCTAAAGAGGTGTCGAGAAACAAAACTGATGTGTCCAGTGCTGCTTGTCTTGCAGATCTTTGCTCTCTGCTTTTTCCCTGCCCTGATTTCCCATGTGCAGTTTAAGCCAGGGCCCTACTTTACAGTAAGATGTGTCTGCTTATGCTGCCTTATACTGAAAAATCCTTTCTCTATGTGGCTTTATATTTAACTCCAGCAGCCTAGAGCAGCATAGGATCAGGGATGTTTTCTGCAGAGCACTTGTCTCCCTAATGAGGGAGGCAATGAAAAACATTTTCCAGTACATCCATCACCCCACACTGGTGCTGAGGCAGGAGGACAGGCATCCTGGAACAACATTATACAATCCCATGCCTGCTCCCTGGCTCTGACAGGGCAGCCACAAGCATGCAGGGCAGGAGGGAAGCTGCAGTGGAGCTGCTCAGTGGGGTATGGCCAAGGGCTCTCCTTGGCAGCTGCGGGGGCTTGGCTTGTGCTGGTGTCAGCTTTGTGCAAGGAGCATGTCAGTCACTAACTAGTTGGGGCACACAGGTCTCAACTCTTAGCCTGACCACAGTAGGCAGAGACCTCCCCACCTGCCTGTTCTTGCCTAGATCAAATTTTAGCTGCAGCATCCCACTGACTGGCACAGCAAGTGAAATGGGTGCGCATTTCTGGTGGGGAGAAACAGCAGTGACTCTTATTTCTGCTGTGCTGACTGGGGGTGCTCACAAAGACCAGTAAGTGCAATCAGACTTCCAGAGGCAATAGTTGTTATAGACTGAAGAGGACAAAAAGCACTGGAAGCATCTGACCTATTTTAGGAAGCTTACTGGGGCTTTTTGGTTTTATTTTATTCAATAGTATTTGTTTCTAAATATGTACTTGCACCTGAGTGAAAGAGACCATAAATATTTGTCACTTTTCCTAACTATGTGCACTGGGAAGACAGAGGCAAACCAGCAACTATCTTGCTGCATTTGGTAGGCTGACTCCACCAACTGCCCTGAGGGTAAGGGGGTTAGAGTTGCTCGAGATGACTTCTGCCTGGTGCTGGTTGGTCCCAAGGTAAAGCTTCTGATGATGCACATAGCAACCTCTTTGCAGTGCTTGATGGCAGCTGCCACACTGAGATGATTTGGGGGCAATTGACCCAAGACATGTCCCTCAGGCCACCCTAGTAAAATTCCATAGTGCTCATGCTGGAACTCAAGCAGTTGTTGCTATATGACCTTCTCTATCCCTGTTTCATACCTGTGATGCTTAAAAGATCATGTTTATCCTGCTGTAACATTAGTGACTTAATTAGAGCTGAATTTGGTCCTACGGCCTCTGAACATGAGCAGCTTCCATTAAGTCATCTAAAGGAGCAGATCTGGTTTCTTCTTTCTGTTAGTATTGGTGGCTTCTGGTTTCATTTTCCATCTTTCCTAAGGGAGCTCACTTTTCCCCACATTTCAGCATATGCCTGTTGTATGTCAGCACCCCGGGCTGCCTGTGTCTTCGTGCCAAGGCGAGTACCACTCTTCCAGCCAGTAAGGTGCAAGATGGTGTAGAGACAGAACTTGAGGCACATCAAGAATTGGTGTTGTGGACTGTGTGTAGCTTAAAACTAGTACCTGCTTGTGAGTCAAGAAACTGAGCTGCAGCCAGTAAGGTGTGGGTTGGTTTGGGTTTTTGAACGTGTCTGTGTAGGATGTGTAGAGCTAGCAAGGTTTTCACCCTGTAGTGTCACAGGAGCCAGTGTTTTTACACTGCATGGTTCCTCTTTGTTGATACCATAATGGGCACCTACAGGACTTCCCTGGGTAAATAACAGGGTGGGCAGTGCTGATGAAATAGCAGGGCTAGCAGAGCCCATGCTACTCCCACCACTGTAATTTAATGTCCAGCACTGTCTGCATGACATCCCATTTATTTGTAAATGTGCTGACGTGGGGAATTGTCTACATGTGACGGTTTGTCTCCAGGAGATGGATTGATTCTTTTAACTTGTCCTACCTCTTCTTCTTCTCTGTCCCTACCCCAACCACTTGGCCTGAACAAGCCTCCCTCCGCTTTCTTTGTGGCACACAGACAGCTATTTAAGCCATAATTATGAAAGGTTTTTTTTGTAAGATGTTAGGATTTTAAAAAAGAGTAAGATGATGATTTTTGGTGTTTATTAGATTTCTGTAAAACACACATTCACCTTTAGCTCTCAGCATTTTTATGCCTATTGCTATGCATATAGATCTATTGCTTGGAAAAGCGCAGAGACTCTGTTATTTCTCTATTATTATAATCTTACCCAGTATCATAAGATCAAGGTCTGTGAGTCAGCTCACAGACATTAACAAAATAATGTAAAAATAAGTTTATTTCGTTAATTTACTTAAATTGTACATCCTGAGCTCTTTTATTTTGGGGACTGCCAGGGTGCAGGTGTTTCTCTGGAAGTGTGGGGGGGCGTGCAACCTCATTAGGCTTTTAATAGGCTCTTAGCAGCAAAGACTGGTGCTGTCACCTTATAGTGAAGCTCTTCTTTCAATAAAACTGAACCAGTTTATAACATGGATGCAGAGCTCCTGCTCCCATTTGCGGTTCCTCCTACTCTACCCCATATTCTCCAACAGAAAAATACCACAGTGATAAACAATCTCAAGTTCAGTTCTTCAGTGTCTCACACTATAGTTTTATAGAGGAGGTGATGTTTAGAGGACAGGGTACAACTAACCTTAGATTAAGTAATGGACTTCAGGACTTCACATCCAAGCAGACTGTCTTTCTGCCATGTAACCATGTCACTGATATCCAGTCTGATGTTTTCTTTATTATTATTCATAAGCTGCCATGCTGAACATCAATCAAACTTTTCAGGCTCTGCCGTCTTGGGGATTATCGCACTTGCAGGCTGGTTAAAGTCACTTTGCCTGGAGTCTTTTGCCTCTGCAAAGTGCCCAAGGCTAATCAGTGCGAGATGTGATGCCTGTCATGTCTTCTTGTTCAAGTATTCAGTGTCATTCACTAAAAGCCTTAACATCTGTTATTACATGGTAATCCTCCCGCATCAGGCTTCCGAATGAGAAACCAGTGGAGCCCAGCAAGGTATGGCTCAGCCTTCGTTTGCATCGTTCCCAGCATGCCAAGGCAACTTGCTCTCCCTTTGGAAATCATTAATAAGCAATAAGAATATTATATAAGCTGGCATCTTTTTTTAAACCGCGATAATTTCAACTGCTATTATAATTAGGACGAAGATGAGAGTTTGAGCTGGGGGAGGGAACAGACAAAGGATTAAGTCGATCTCCACCATGACGTTACAAAGTGTCTTTGTCTGTTATATCTGAGTTTGGACAATAATGGATATGCTTTAGGCACATAAAGAGGCAAATAGACAATTTACTTAAAAGTATTAATCCTTTTCATCCTGAAATGTTCTCTCTTGCTTTTATAAATAGGATCACAGCTTTCCAGTCCACTTATGTTCTGACTAACTGACCCTGTAGAGAAAGTCTGAAAAGCAGTGTATGTCTGTGTTGTATCCTGATAACTATCAACTCCACAGAGGGTCATGTAAAGCAGACAAAAATGTTCTGTTGCTGGGAATATCTGTGTTTAAGTCAGAGTGGCTGCCACCGATTGCGACTACAGTGTATCACTCGCATCACAGGAGTCATGGCCTCTTGCAAAGCAGGTCCCAAGCCATGGCATAGATCAGATCATAGAATCATAGAATCAACTAGGTTGGAAAAGACCTTTAAGATCATCAAATCCAACTGTTGATGTGATAATTTAATGAAGGAAAGTTTAGTGTCTGGATTGAGCAGGCAGGATTTGCTGGAGGAGGAGAACTAGGTGAAGGCATGGGTTATAGATGTAACTAATAGGCCTGCTTTCTTTGGAATAGGGAAGATTTAAAAAGTCACTTGTCAAAATAATGTTCTCTCTACCGCTGCAGCAGCCCTTGGATCTGAGCATGTTCCTGATGTTCCCCCTCACTCACATGCACAAACACGGGGAGGCAGGTGGGAGGAGGCAGCTGCACTGACACTCCATGGGGTTTGCAAGAACACGATGGCAATTTAGCAGAACGATTAAAAGATTACAAACATTTATTAATAGCTTTGCTGCTGCAGCAGCTCTGCCAGAGAAGTCTTCCTTCCTCAGGGATGCTCTTAGTTCCTGCCTGTTCCCTTCTCGAGCTTTAGGAATAGAAAAGCCAGGTTTGGACTCAGATTCAGTTTAAAGCTACAGTTACACACCATACTGCAGACTCAGGAGAGGGAATGAGGGAACCTGAGTGTGAGAAAGAAACAAGAGAATGTAGTGCAGAGCAAAACCAAATAATTTTGTATTTTCTGCTATTTACTTGGCCTTTCTCATCTTCCCTGTGCTCCTCTCCCACTCCCTCACTGCTCTTATATACCCACTCCTTCTCTCCCTTGGGACAGAGTGACCTTTTGTTCAGCTCACTGGCACTAGATTCAGATGTGGGTTTACATCTATCTGTTTGATACTGTCCAACAAAGTCGTTGAGACAGGTGTAAAAGCAGTAGTGGAGAGGTTGAGCACAGAGTTCTGCAGAGCAATCCAATTTCCTGACATGAGCTCAATCAGTTCTGTGATTCTCATGACTGTGTCATTGTCTCTTCAGACTTTTTCACCTTTAATATTGGGAAAAGAGAGGAGGTAAAGGTTCAATACCAAAACAAAAAAGAAATGAAAGGGCAATTGGTTGAGGAAGAAATCATCTCATACTTCATGACTGATCCTGCTGAGCAGCAGTAAGCACTGCAAATGAGACGGCCAATTCTGATGTTTGAGTGCACAGTATCCAAGACATTTTTATCCCACAGACTAGATGATGATGACTGACTGATACAAGTTTGCAGCAGGAGGATATTTATCCTACGCATATAGTGACCTCCTCCAGATTCCTATTCACAGTGGAATAATCAGTTTCTTTCACTTTTTTTTTTAAACTGGGTCCTAACAGAAGCTGAAATGTCTGGACAGCCTAAAAGGAATGAATTTTTCCTGCTAAGCAACGATGACAGCAGATATAAATGCTCCTGTCCCTGTCAGTATCTAAAATCCTGCTTGCAACTGAGCAGGATGACAGCACGCTCCAGCCACGGCTTTTCCCATAGAGCATGGCCAAGTGACTGGATGCGCCTTTGGGCATCAATAGCTGACTCCCTGTGCTTGACTTTGCAGTTCCATAAGGAGGATTTTTCTTCTGTTCACACACACAATGTAATCACGCCATTTGGCAATGTAAGAAAAATCTCATTGCATAAGCATTACATCTCTGCTTACTGCAGTAGAATCGGCAGAAGGGAAAGCAAGTGGATCCAGTGGATCAGAAAGGAAAAGAAAAGATGGTGGTGGCAAGGTGCATGAAAGGAAATAGAGCTGAGTTATGGGTCTTGCATTATTCTCACCCTGATTTGGGTTGATTTGGGGTTTTTTGAACTGTTTCTCTGTTCCTTGAAGTTTTCAGTTAAAATCTTTCCTTCATCACTTTTCCAGTGTGGTGTCCAATTTGGAACTTGGCTAGCATGAATTCTTGTCTATCGCAAGGGGATATTGCTTATGAAACCCAACTGGTTATCTCTGTTGACTTTGTATACCATGCTTTTCATGGCATGATCTGGGAAACTGCACAACCTGGGAGTGTTAGCCCCCTCTGAAAACCCCCTTCCTTAGGATGTTTAAGGAAAATCTGTGTAAGTTTCTAGAGAGTTTGCATGCAGCCTCTAGGGCCTTACAAAGCTCTGCTTTTCTAGGGAATGAGTGTAACACTCTGAATAATCCTGGCACAAAAGACAGAGAACTCACCTGCAGTTGTAGTTGATACCATGACTCTATTTGGGCTAATTGCTTCTTCACTTTGTCTTTAGGAGCTGGAGTTCCCTGTGCTCAGAAAAGCCGAAGAATGACACAGGTGGGGATGAAGCAGAGCTGCGTGTTGGACAGGTACCTGCTCTCAAGTGAGAAAGGATATAGATAAGATCCTTCAAACACAGCTCAACAGAAAGAATTACTTTCAGAGGTACTTTCTGTCTCTTTTCTTTACTGATTGCAAATGGTAGGTCTGCATTAGCGGCTATATTGCTTCAGCTGCTCTGTCACAGTTCTCACCCTTTCCTAGCAGTAGTTATTTCATTCATATTGGTTTCAGTATCTTTAATTTCCAAGGTCGCTGTGTGTGATAACAAGAGGATGCCTTGCAGTCTTGGGACAGTCAGGATATCTGTTGGTGGAATTGTTTTGTTGGGTTTTTTCATGTCCTGAAAGGCTGATTTGGAATGTGTTGGCCTTTAAATATATTTAAAGCAAGAAATTGCATTTTATCAGTATTTCTTCTGCTCCCATCAGAACCCCAACTCTCACTCAGACTCTTGCTTCCCATATACATCATTATATTTCTATTAACTATTTTCTTGCTCATTAATAAAATGTATATATTTTACTTCTTAATTATGAGAACCACCAGCTTCTGTTATGGACTAGTCACTGTAGCCTTTGCCATTCACTGCAGCCATTTGGCATTCCCTCCCATTGTTAGGACAGATACTTCCTCTGGGTACACTGGCCATCTCTCTTGAAGTAATTGGAATTGTATCTTTGCAAATGAACAATGAATTTGTTTTCTGTATATTGAGATATCTCTTTATGTCCTGCATCTTATACTGGCTACTATATCTGCATCCAGGTGGCAAGTATCAGAACTACAGCTATGGTTAAAATAACCTGCACTGAGATTCAAATACAACGAAGGACCCAAAGTGTGAAGTTTCTGAATTGATAAATACATATATTAGTGAGACTAAAAAAATCCCAGAATGCTAAGAAATAATGGAAATTCCAGGAATTCACCTATTCTATCCTTCTCCCATTATAAAGGAAGATGGGGTTTGACATTGGTACCAGGGGACTGACTTTTGCTGTTTCCTTTCTTAGTCATTGTACAACACAGGAGATGGGGTACAACACACTCGGGTACAGCCCAGATACATCCTTCAGACATAGTTAACCTGCAGTTGTGAAGCTTGGATTCCACGGAGGGGCTAAAGGAATACAGTGATCAATAGTGATGTGGCTAGATCTTTTCTAATGGCAAAGTTTAGAGAAGAGAGAAAAGATGATGATGAGCACGGTAAAAATAAGGTGGGGATCTTATGTTGTTACTCACTGATACAGAAACATTACAAGAGAAAACAGATATTCTTCTTTGCGTCCTTGTTTGAAGACAGAAGAAGTAATAATGAGGAAAGGGAAGAGAGGATAAAAGTGATAGGAGAAAGAGAAATTGTCCTTGTATGGGTGACAGGTACTAGTAAGTAACTTTCTAAGTGCTGAGAAGAAGGTCGAAAACAGGATGGGTCTGTTCAAGGTTTAGGTTCTTGTATGGAGTAAGTCTATTTTGTTTATGAAAAAGATCATTAGATAAAATATTCCCAGACAATATGAATATAGAAATGATGAGGCTGCACATGTTGAAATTCTGAATTAGGTCAGATTTAGAACTCTATCAGGACAAAGTCATGAACTTTAAACAGAATGTACTTTGTTGGTCTGATGGTGACTTAAAAACTGGAGGGAAAATTAAAAGGCAGCTCATGTAAAGCTGCATCATCCTCTGCCTCTACTGAGACAACACTGTATCACCTCTGCCGGCAGCAAAACATCTGCCAGGCTTTGTCATTGTTTTGCATCACAGCATGACCTGAAAGCAAACATCCCTCTGCTGTCACTCAGTGCAGTGCCAGGGATCACTTGCAGAACTGCACTGAACATACAGCTGGAGAATATTGCTCTTGTCAGCACTAGTGAATGCTGACAAACTGAGGGAAGTGGAATATATTGCTCTGGTTATTCTGTTTGTGTGGATCTGCATCAACCTGACCAGTTTTCAGTTCTAATAACAGCTAAGTGTGAATTTTAGTTTTCGAGGCTCCACTTGCAAAGGTTACAACTGAACTGGAAGATATTCCTTATTGTCTGCCCTGTTGTCTACAGCTTGCTTTCTCACACAGTGCTTGAGTGAGCCACAGGTCACAGCCATTAAACTTAGTTCATGGAAAACATACCAGAACCACTTTGGTCACATTGTTTTAAACTCTCCAGTTGAAAGAAGTGTAGCACTGTGAGACTTCCTCACTTCCTATCTTCAGATCTGGGTGGGTTTTTATAGCAGTGATAGTGGCTTTCAGGTATGGCTTGTGTTCTTCTTTGCTGTCAACTTTTCATTTTCCTCCTTCCTTGATACTCTTTTCTTTCTTTTAACCCAGTGTTGGTTTAAATTATTTGCCCCATCACAAGTACTCACTCCCAACCCCTCTCCAGTCTCTGGTAATCACAGCAAGTGGCTATGTTTATCTTGGATAGGACTTTACTTACTTACATCGGTGCTTATCCTATGTCCGTAAAACATCTATCTCTATTGTCTTGGCTTGGGTAAGGATGTGTTTCAGGAGAGCTCAATTTGCCTCTGAGTAAAGCCCACATGAACAAACCAGAAAATAACTAGAATTCCTTTACTGTGGGCTCCCGCTCCCTATGAGGATCAGGAAATCCCACCAGGGAACGCTGCTTTCCTGCAGCAAGACTAGAAGAGAGACAGCTGTCTATCAGCTCTGTGCATTGCCTTGTTTTAAAGACAATGAATTTCTCTCACGAAGGGAGAAGCAAATCTAAGTCTGACTTTTCCTGTTCGAACTCACATGTTCTTTCCTCATGGGAAATACAGAGGCGTGCCTTGTAGCACTCCTCACCTAGAGGTGAGGGTTTGTCAGCTCACGTACTTGTTAGTTCTTGTTAAAACTGCTATGTTCATTCACTGAACAATGTCAGCAAATCTCATTAAGAAGTTCTTCGTAAGCAGAATGAGAGGTTCCCTTTTCAGAGATCTTCTCAGTCGTTTCCAGAACAAACCCATTACTGGGTGAGGAGCTCCAGTTCCAAACCAGTGTGGCATGGACAGCGGTGTGGACAGAGGAGGCTCAAGTACCACTGTTGGTTTGTAAGCGCTCTTGACAGATTTTACATTGTTCTTCTTCACAAAGTGATGTGGCTTTTGGGTGCCCATGAGTAATGTGTGGTGCTAGTTTGTTCAGCATCCCTGTCCCCCAAGGCCGCTGCCCTTTGAGAGAGAACAGTGTGTACCACTGCTTTTGGCAGCCATGCTCCCAACCTGACGCAGTCGGTTTGGGGGGGCCATGGAACCGGCAGAGATGACTCATTCCGCCTCAGTGGCTCATTGAGGAGCTGCAGGGAGAAGCTATTTATAACCAGACCTTTCAGGTTCAGTGCAGCAGCATCTTCAGCAGGAGGAGGGGGGCAGGAATGGGGATGGCACATAAGCCTTTTCAGATACCGATCAACCTCACCCCAGTATTGTCCCTAGAGCCACAGAGACACCAGCTGACTTCAGCCACCCTTTGTTCCCAAGCCTTTTCTTCAGCTGTCTGAGTGCTCTGGTCCTGGTGTAAGATTCTGCTGATAACTCATCAGCTCCTCAAAGAGCAGGGAGACAACTGTGAATATCAGTGTGAACAAAATACAAACTCTTTCTACCGTAGCTGCTAAGCTGGCTCTTGCTGACTCTTTCTGACCCATGGCCATAGCATTATCACCTTATCTTTTCTTTGTCTCAGTCCATGTTTGTCCCTGGCTTGCCATGAAGATGAGCTCTTTTCATGGGTGTTTTCAAACAATCTTTATGTTGCCAGCAAATCCCATTTAAACCTCCTGAGGTTTCTCTCACATGCAAGCTGACATTATAATTCATAAAACTGTAGTTGGTTTTACAGTCTTGCCATGGACTTGTTTCATCTTTAGGTGCTTCCACGACTCTTTCTGTGAAACAGAGATAATGATACCCCCTGGGTTCAGCACAGTGTGCTCTATAGCTATGAAACACCTCCTGAGTGGTAGTATTATTACCAGAGAGAGTCACAGAACAATAGGAAAGCATATTACACGCAATAGAGGACAGCATGTGTTAAAGAAAATATTTACTATGAACACATACCTCTTTGTATCTAGGTACCTGTGGCCTTTGTCTTGAAGCATATTAGCACACATTAGAATTACTGAATTTTATGTTAAACTAAACTTCTTCAAATTGTATGTTCTCTTAACTGGCTTTTGAATTCAAAGCCACATAGCACCAGGGATTCTGTTACTTTCCTTGTTTTTGTTCTACCCTTTGTGCTTTTCTGAAACCAATCTGCATGTCTGTAACTGGGCTGCAGTTAGATGGCTCCTTGGCTCCTGTTGCTTCTTCCCATAGTTTAAATGCTTCATATTTGGCTCTTCATCTTCCCTTTTTCATCTCTCTACTTCTTTCTTCCTGCCCCTTCTTCACTAAGTAGACAATTGGCTCTGCAGTATATGACAGATGCACAGTTTAATGAGTGTAAAGTCAGTGCATTGTTAAGGCCATTTGATGGATCTGTAGATTTCTCTGGTGTTCTCTCTTTTGGCTGTCCTGCATCACTCGAGCTCTGGACTCAGAGCTATACTGACCTTTTTTACGCTGGGTTGTATTTATTATCTTCATACAGAAATTACTATAAATAACTCCTGACTTCAGTTTTAGCAACCAACTAAAGAGAAAGTCTACTCTGCATAAACCAGACAGTGCTGTGATGATGATTTCTTTCTTGAAGCCCACTCAGAAGACTGCAGAGATTAGTGAATGTGAGATGTACTTTATATGCTTCAACTCATAATCTGGGTTGGAGGTGGCCTCTGTACAGTAGCCCCAACTCTCCCTCTCTGCCACATCATTTTCCTGAATCTCAGTCTCATTTTGGAAAAAGTAGGACACTGGCAGTTAGGTTGCAAATAAGCCTCTGAAACATCATCAGAATATAGCTGTTGCAGAGATGTTTGTATTGGTATGAGAGAAAGGGACCATATTTCAGGGACATGGAGTTTTTGTGGGTTTTTTGAGGGGTTAACTAAGATGTGCGGTGATGATAATGTCAACTTTGCTCCTGTCTCTTTCTTCAGCAAATTTTACACAGTGGATAAAATGGTTCTTAGAGCTGTTGGTTTATCTTTTCAGCAGCTGCCTTGTCTTCCCCTTGGCACCTTAGGCCCCTGTGAGTGGTGTATGTAGTGCAGTTGGCTCTCTGCATGTCTCCCCATCTCCCCATGCCTGAGGCTTGAGACATGCTTAAGCAGACCCCTGGCAGCAGATCCCAAGGATGGGTACCATGGCCAGAGAGCACACAAGGAGATGTGTCCAGGTTTGGCTCCATGAACTCAGAACTGAGAGGGCCAGGAGGGGAAACCAAGAGTGTGCATACATGTCAGAGACCGAAAGGATTTACCTCCCTGCATTTCCAATTGCTTGTTTTCTATCTGGGGAAAATCCCTTTTGACAGCCCAAGCAGTGAGCTTCTAATTCCTGTCTCCGGCTCATTTTTCACTTCAATCCCTCAGCGAATGGATTTTAATGCTTGATGGATTCAAACAAAATTATTTCTGTTCCTGTGGCTTTGCAAAAGCCTCTAGGGTGTGTGTGTGTGCGTGCAGGGGAGGAGGATGGGGCTTGTTTTCCTTACACTCCAGTAAGCCTCCTCTCCAAGGGAAATGTATTTCATTTCTTCATTTAGGGCTTTCTTGCTGATGATTCCTCCTGTGCTGTCCTCCTGCTCCTGGTTCACAGGAGAATCCGTAAAAGATTTGCTGTTCCAAGGGATATAGGATGCAGTGTTGCAGATCAGTGTTTCTGCTGCATGTGGGGATTCAAATAATAGGGCCAGACTGCGCTTCCAGGAATAGCAGTGGACTGAGGGGGAATAACTGTGGGAAAACTTTCCTATTCTCCAGCTTAGCTGGGAGTGAGACAACACTGCAGGCTGAGAGATGGGCGTAGTGACTGAAGTGTTGTCAATGCTAAAGACTGCTGGTTACCCAGACATCTTGTTTGAACATGTGTACAATTCACCATACTGTTATTGTAATGGACAAGTATTGCTTTATGTTACAATTTCCAGCCTCTCTGGCCAGTAGAAATCACTGTAGGGGACTGTGCAAGGGCTCTGCCTGCATAACATTCAGGAAGCAGTCGGAATTTCAGCTGCTTTGCCACCACGTGTTTCTGCTGGGCTTCTTCCACAGCATTCCTGTGTCTGGAAGGCTGAACCATTTAAATGCTTGATACTTCACCCTTCTATCCAAGCCAAATCATCATCATCAAAACACTGAGAAAGCAATCCTTCTACGATACATGGGTTTAATAAATACTTATAACCAGCATGCGAAAGATCCTCCTTATTCTCTGAAGGATTTGGTGTAGCATGGAGTCGATGATGTCTCTCAATATATAAACCCACTGTTGTTAGGGTGTGCTAAGCCCACTTGGTGATTCTGTATCTAGATTAAGTTGTTTCAACTTATAACTGTTATCAAGCTGTCACTTGCTCAGGCAAGGAAAAAATATTGTTCCTGGAGCTGGAAATGTGCGTTCCCGTTCAGCACATGCCTGTGTTTTAGGACAACCTCCTGTGTCCACAGCCTCCTGTGGATACTTGTTTAGAGCTAGTGGTTTTCATCATAAATGCCTAAGGTGTCATGCTTATAAAGCTGGTGGATCCAGGGACTACAGGGTGTAGCTTGTGAGTTTGTTGTGTTTTGTCTCTCTTCACATTGTTTCAAACCCCTGTTCCGCTGACTTCAGCTGGTTTTCAGTAAAAGCATTCTAATTCTCTTTTTTGTTTGTTTGGTTCCATATATTGCCTACAGGTGAGAAGCCCTGTTTTATTAGTGTGGGTTTCTCATGTGTTGCATAAGACATTATTGGCTTGCAGTATAAATACTCAAAATTAGATATAAAGCATCCATGGAAGTTTTAGTTGTAAATATAGTAATAGCATCTCAGGAATTAGTTACTTTACCTAGTTAATGTGTTCTTGCTTGTAATTGTATCTTTATTTTAACCTTGTCGATAATCCCCAGGCTTTTGAGCCAGGGACAGTAAATTGAGGTGCTAATGAACTTTGGAACTTCATTAATAAAATCATGTACGTCTGTTAGGCAGAAGAGGACACTAATTTATGAACTACAGATGGTAGATATAGGGCTGAACGCTTCAGCTGGCTGTTACAGCAGTGGTGTAGACAAGTCTCCTTTTACATATCTTTGGATTGTAAAAAGTAAATAAATCTAATTGACATTTTCCAAAGAATCAATAAGAAATTGAATTACATGTGAAGAAAAAGGGAGTTATTAAATTTCCATCTCGCCTTTCTGCCAGAGACTGTGGAGGTTTTACTGCAGAAGTAACCGATTCATTAACCTTGTGCTTTGTTGCCACAGAATGAAAGTAGTCAAATATTTGGGAAGTGTGGATTTTTAAATGCTCTCTTGTTTCAGCCAATGTTCTGGGTTGCTTGTGTGGCATTAGTAATGTCTATTAATATTTTGGTTGAGCATTTTCCTAAGTCACCAGTGTTCCTTCTGCCAAAAGCATGAGTTGTGAATCCAGCTGGATACTCACTGGATTTACCTGCTGCAGATAAAACTGCCTAATATTAAATGAATGTTGGCATTTGACTGCACTGCTTTGATCAGCAGCTTTTGCCAATAACTGATAACTTATTCTCATACTGGTTTCCACCACTCACTGGAGTGAGGTTCATGGAGATCAGAAATTAATCTCTAGTGACAGAATACAGTGTCAGTACCACTAAGAAAGCATCGTGTTGGGTTTTTTCTTTCACTTGTTGTCTCTTTTACTTAGTTGGCAACTCTGAAACCAGTGAACCCTTTCTGCACTGGAAAGTCTCAGAGATATGGCTGCTTTCTTTCAGATGGAAAACCACTATCAAGCTGTTCTTTGCATTCCGTGTTGTACCAGTGTTATACCATGTGCTGCCGTTTGCTCAAGCCTAAGGCTTGCTGTGCCTTTGGCACAGTAGACAATACTCTTACCCTTACATGTGTTTCAGCCTCCTATTTACTCATGTATCTAATCTCTATAATCCTTTAATGGTGACAGGCTTTTCTGTATAATCTCTGAATTTTACCTTGACATCCCTTGCCCACTCTGTTGTTGGTTCTTGATTGCACGTAAGGCAGCTTCTAGCATCATACTCACTTGTGTGCTATTGCTCAATTTGATAAATGTTTTATTTCCTTTCAAGCTGATAGCATATTCATCTATCACTGCAACACTGAGCTTCCCTCCTATGAACAGTTTCCCTGAGGTAGCAATGATCTTGTCCATGTTGTGCAAGCTCTGCTGCTGCTTGCAAAGTCTGTGAAGCTGATCTATGACATTTCTTGTGTCTTGCCAGGTATTTTCTCCATCCATCCCAGTTGTCGTAGTTCATGTGTGATTCTACGTGATTTTATCTTTGAGCTTAATATGCTTTTCTCTCTCAGATCTCTTGTATGGTGTATTTCATTGTGTTTAGATCTGACTTGTGCTTAATTCTGAACTGGATGATTGCCATAGGTTGGTTCTTTGACCTTCTTTCAGGCTTGAAATTGTTGAGGGAAATCAAATTCCCTAATAAGAGAACAGACCATAATTTGAAATTTCAGAATAAATCTCAGGAGGGACACCCCTAAGCACTCTTTGAAAAGGTAAGAACCAGGCAGGCACATGCATTCCTTCAGTTCTACTTGCCTTTGTGATATTTGCCTAAACCAAACATCTTTGCATGAACTGAAGCGCAGGATATGAATTTCAAAGGGGTTTTCATTGCCAGAACTGGCTGCATCCTTTTAAACATTTCAAATGCATCAAAATTGAGTATTAAGAAAAATAAAGCTTCTGATTGCTTCCTCTTTACTGGCATACATGGCTTTTAGATAAATATGGATTTCTATCACATACGTGCAATTTAGTATTTTCCCTATTGCCTTCTGTATTTCCAGACTTTCAGCTCTTCTGGGCATCTTGGTGGCTTCTTTTCCATTCAAGTTACACTCCTTGGCATCTTATTACTTCTAATACCATATGGCATTCCTTAATCCCTCTGCACCCAAACTGCTTTAAAAGTTATTCCTTACTAATGACACATTTCCAGCTGTCTCTACTTACAGAATGAAGGCTCTTGCCATGTCCTAGTCCCTGGGCAACTGAACTACTTCCAATTACAGTTGCCAGGGCTATGCCTTGGATGCTCCAGGCATAGTCTCTGAAGTAGAAGTCATGGTGTGGGAATGGGACGAGGGCAAGGCCCTGGGTTTTTCCAAAGGAGGCTACCTCATAAGTAAGAAGTGTATTTAAAATGCAGTCAATACTATTTGCCTGATTACAGTGTTATTACAAAATGATGGTCTGTAGAACAGAATGATTCTATTAGCATAATTGTGCCCATGAGAATTCCAGGGAAATGGCCTGGGCTCTTTAAAGGAAATACCCTTTAGGGCGCTCCTTGAAGAGATTTGGTTTGAAAAACCAAAATCAATCTCCAGAAAATAAATGTAATAAACCCCAGTTTGTTGATGTAGCATTGAGCCCTGTGAGCTGTGTGCTCTTTCCTCTTGGCCAGTGCACAGGTGTGAGGCGCTGACATTGCTACCGAATGACAAATGTACTGAGTGTGAATTCTGTTCCCAGGGAAGCCAGTACAGCCACAGGGTGTGAACGGACTGATGCTTGTCCCTTCTTGTAGGCACATCTGCTGTTGGAGGGCACATTGCTGAGTGAGAGAAGCTCCAGACTGCACCCTCGTTTCTTGTCTTTTGCTGCTGTGGATTGCAGTCTTTGCACGAGTTGCTGCTGCTATTATTATCATTATCATTTATTATTATACGAGGCTGCCAATCTATTCCCCTCCCTCCAAGATGGTGTTTCTGCCAGAGCCTTTTCTGCCTTTGATCACAGCCAAGAAGATGGCTTTGACATTGTATGTATTCCCTTAGCCCACTGCAAAATCTTAATCCTTCTAATAGCTGGAGGTTTTCAGTTTAAGTCTTTTATTAATATTCCATCTTAACTGTAAAGCACTTCAGTGATATCCAAAAGCCTGTCTTACATAACAGCCTTATCCACACTTGAGTCCTTCTGAGCTGGAGTGTCAGGAAAAACCTCTGTTTGATCTGCCTCTTCTGTCGTTAGTCCTCATGCTTTAATGGACAAACCCATTAGAAACTAACAGTGTTTCAAATGTCTAAGGCCAGCCAATGTATGTTTTTAAATATTTGATATTATGGGAAAGAGCATGGCTTGCTGTCCTGTACAGATTTAGGTGATGTAGTTAGCAAAGCCTCCAAAAATTTTTCTAGGAGCCTTGTTTGCAGCAATAAATCACCTGGAGAGTGAAAGAAGCGATAGGAAATGGAGACAATTGAGACATCACATGAAGTGCCAGTGTTGCTAAGGTCCTACCACATGTTAGTTTTTTCTCAGGTCGGTCAATAGGTGAGAGCGCCTGGAAGCTGGGAACCACTTGTTTCCTTGCTGTGGATATCCAGAAAGCCACTGAGCAAGAAAGGAGAGATTCTTGCTAATTAACAAGCCTTTTTGAAGTCTAGTCTTAAGATCTTAATTCATTGCAGATGATCATCCCCTTTCCTCTTACACTGCTTCAGCTATTTCAGGCAGTTGCCAGCTTTCCCCAGTGTTTATATATTTTAGTAAAGATTAGAAGTGAGCCTTAAAACTAACAAACTGGCATGTTTGGAATACGAACCTTCATGTTTACTTGTCTTCAGAAGATTTTCTTCAGGAGCTTGATTCAGCTCTGACAGATATTGTTCAGTCTGAATAAAGCCCAAAGAGTAAAGAGTCTTCCTAGTAAACTAAAGCAGGAAACAAGCACTTTTAATAGAGTTTGATGTTATTAATGAGCAGATAAAGGAGAGATGTGAGCTTCAGGCAGCAAATATGAGCCTCTCCTAAATCCCACTTTAAAAGATAAAGAACATACCAGCACGTGTGTGCAATCTGCACTTTGAAATCACATCCAGCAGCAGCAGATTTCTGTTTTCTCCATCTTAGGTACATGCTGCATTAAATGGTTTTTAGAAGTCTGCAATGCTTTCTACTTCTTATCTGAACAGAGATTCTTAAATCCAAGGACCTTTGGAAAGCACTGTCTGTGCTTCACATGGAAAGAAGCTGAGGCATAGTGCGATAAAGCTGAAGTTGCTGTAGGTACTCTGGGAAGGGATGATGTCACAATTTATCATTCAGGTAGTCTGAGTGGTCATTAGCTCTCATTTTGACACCCAACTCTCTCATACACTAGTGTATGATGCCTGCCTGCCTGAAACCTGCAAAGCCACGGCGCAGGATAAAACTACTCATTCTGTATGACTTAATTTGATTCTTTAATAACTACGACATAGAAATGCTTCTCTAGATGTTTAGCATGATTTGTTGGAAATGACAAAAAAACCCTACATTCTTCAATATAGCTCAAATACTTGAATATAACTATAGTAATGAGACATTGTTAGATCAAGTACCAAAGTGTACCAACCTCTGAAGTGAGACAGGGAAAGCATTTTGCACCTAACTTATTTGTAGAGTTGACAAATGACTTCCTCAGAAGCTGCAGGGTAATTTAAGCAGAATGTAACTTCCTGAGCTGTGATTTGTTCAGGACATTGAGTCTTTCATTAAATTCTTGGGGAAAAAAAACCCAACCCAATAGATCCCCAGGATTAGGAATCCTTAGTGCCTTTGTTTCTTGCGCCAGTGACACTGGTAGCAGCATCTTGCTCCCTATCTCTCCCTCTCCAGCCTCCTGACTCAGTGGGGAGGTGGACGTGCTTGCACAGGAGTTTTCACCAGGTCTGCTACTAAAACAAGGTGTCCTTCTTCCACTGGCCACATGTTCCTGACCCTTTTGTTTTGTGTCAGTACTAGGACTATAATTTTTCATCTGGAACAGACTCCTGGCTGCTAATAGAAATCTGACCATACTTCACGCTCATACAGCTTCCTGTCTGGTTATAAGCCAGATGTGCCAAACCCTGTGTCTCCCTGGGGCTATCTTCTACCAGAACCGAGCTGGTTATGTACCACTATCGGTGTTCATTAAATAACCTATTTGAGAGAGAGCAGCTCTATGGAGAGAGGGCAGCTGCCCTGGAGATAATGAGTGATTCACTCCAGCTGATCCCAAATGAATTTCAGCTCACTGTAGTTATTTCATACTCTTGCCTGTTTGTTGTATAATTGAGTTTATGTTGTATAACCGTTACTTCATGGCGGTAGCTTGTGTTTGACTTTGTGGTAGTGAAAGGGTCAAAGGATAAAAAGCAGCAGCTACTTTTATTGTGATTTCCCAGGTGGCAGAATAAAATATGAGGAGTGATATATCACAGTCTTGATACACCTTAATACCTTTCCCCTTGGAAAGTAACCCTTTCCCAAAATAAACACAAGAGCTTTTCTTTGCCAGGAGACTGGCCAGAGATCAGGCTGCCAGGCAATGCGCAAGCAATAGCAATTTGTTCAGCCTTGTCCCCAGACTACTTTCAACCCAGAGCAGACTGCAAATATCTGGCTTTCAGTGCTGCTCTTTCCCTCCCATTCTCTGAACTAATTCTTTAGGCAGTTGATAAATAACCTCCTTTTTTTCCCCCTTTGTTTTAAACTGGCAAAGATCAAATGTTCCTAAAAAAAAGCCCCAAGCCCAGAAGGAGGGGTTTTACCTGATAATCAGGGACCCTTTTTTAATGCAGCTGAAGAATCCACCAGTCTCTCTGAAAAGCAGCCGTAATCCTGTGGTCCAGATCATATTTCAGAGATTGCTCCATCATGTACATAGTTTATTGGGACTGTAAAGCATCTGCATGGGCTCATGAAAAGCTTTGCTGTCATCTAGGAGAGCTCAGGTCATCTGAAAGTGGAAAATGATGAATCGATTTGATTTTTTTCTTCATATATTAATTGCTGCTCTTAATGTAAGTGGAAGATAAGCCAACCAATTGAGCAGTCCTTTCTTATTTACTGTTCAGCACATTATTTTATGCCTTTAGACTGTGTCAAATGGAGAGAGAGACCCCTGGCACTGTTAGAACCACAGCAGTTTTGCTTCAAGTGGTTTTCAGAGGGTTTCTTTTTTTCCTAGACCCTGTGCCTCCTGCCTGTCCTGTGGTTCACTCACACAGGCAGTGCCTTCTACATAGATGGGACTCTGAAGCTGGTTGTAGTTTGGCAACAGAGATGTCCGATACGAAAGAGGTGACATGTGCCAGCCAGGGGCACTAAAACGACAAAACTGAGCCAGCTACAGCAGCTTAATGAATTGCATTCCTAGCTGTGTGAACTGGAAGACCGAGGCTCAAAAAGGGCACGTGGGAAGGAGGGAGGGTGAGGAGTAATTCTAGGAAACTTATTTACTGTTGTTACATGTCTGGAGTAGGGAAGGTTTGGTCTCTTCTCAGGTGTCTGGCTAAAGTTAGGCCACACTTGCTAGCTCAGGGAGTTCAGCTGTATCTGTCCTATTGAGCAGCAGCGTTTCTGTTGTATGTTATTTCCTGTTACTTGGTTTAACAAGCTAAGAAAGGGTTGGGGGATCATCTCTGTGTCCAGCATGGTCTCCTGCTCAGGTTGACCTCTCATGTGCAGACAACATGGAGCTGTAGAGTCAAGCTGAGGTCTGTGCCCTCACAGAGCATTGGAGTGGAAATGTTTGTTGCTTCCCTTTGGAAACACTTCCTCTCTTCCTCACTGATAATTCCTCTTACCTCTTTTTCCCACTGCCACCTCTGTGAGCACAGCCTGTGTATTTACATTATAATGTACAGGGAGCTTTGTGTGTGTCCCTACACATTTCTTCTCCCCCTTATCTCTCCATCATCTTGCTTTCCACCAACTGTGTTTCTCCTGTAATTCATCCCTTCCTCCTGTGGACAGTTATTTTTGTTCCATTGCCCTTCATCCTACTTTCCCATTTCTGTAGGCTTATTAGAGGACAACAGTGCATCCTTTTCCCCCTTTGATGCTATTTGACTATAGAAAACAGTGTCTTCCAATTCATCTGCCAGTCTCATCCTGACAAATGCAAAAGGAAGGTCCCCATTTGTAATCAGGATGCAAGCAACCAGGGTGGATTTGAGCACAGGGATTACAGCCAGAACAATAATGCCTTTGTAATGCTGTCGGGATTATTCCTCTCCTGTGGAGTAAAACTTGAAGAGCAATACCAAGTCTTCAAGCAAACAGAATCTCCAGCTGTCAGTGCTTTTGCTTCCTCTGGAGGCAGACACATGCCTGTCCAAATACAATATGTCAGAAGACTGATACTTGGCATCTTTATGACTACTGAAACATGACATGTTTCTGAAAGCCTTTAAAAGCAATGAAGAGATAGTAAAGGGAAAGGAAAGGCCATAAATGAGGGCTAGGGAGTCCACCGTCTGTTACAAGACAGATTCCTCATCAGTATCAGATTCTCAGCCCAGTCCAGCTTAGATTTTACTGTGCTTTGGCAATTGTATGATATCATACTTACCCTGGATGATCATATTCTTGCAAATGAAGGTGAGAGAAATAATAAAGACTGAGAAAGTAGTACCCAGAGAACTGCTGCAAAACATCACAAACATTTTGGGCTTCCCCATCACCAGCTTGCTGGAGACTTTTTCCCATGGGCAGTGCTCACTTATTTCACTCTCAAACTCTTTCTAGTCTGTAGTCTTTAACTGAAATTGCACTCCACTCTCTGAGTTCAGTATTCTGAACTGAAATAGGGAACAGTATTCTCTATTTTATCCAAAATTTTCTCTACACAAGTGAAGCCAAAAAGGAATTGATGAGGCTCTTCCCCCAAAAACGCTCATGCATTTGCTCATGTGCATGCTTTTTGGTAACACTTTTGAGGAAAGACAGGATTTTACACTTGCAGGTGGTGCTTCTCCCCACAGCCCCAGGCTACTCACTGGCTCCAGAATGCCCCTACTTCGGGAGCGAAGTGCAGCACCCTTCTGCCTTGGCCTCTGATTGACTCACATATAGAGTTCTGACTTAGCTCCATCTCTGGAAGCAGCGAGCATGCACATTACATAATATAATCTTTGTGTCTTGAGGATTCAAGCCTGTCCTCTTTCGTGCTGCCAGATGGAAGAGAAGCCATGCGCTCTCTGGAGAGATGCCCCTGCGCATCTCGCTGCTCAGCCATGCTGGAATTGTGTGCTTTTCCCTGCAGCGGGCACCAATTCTCCCTGGCATTCGGCTCCAGAATAGCTAGCTCTTTAGTATGCAGTGGATGCTATGCAGCCACTGTGATCCCAAGATTAATTTGTCTAGAAAAGGAGATACATGAAGAACCTCTAAAATGAATTTGTGAGGAGGATGTACAACAGATTCGCTGTTCCCAACTGAAACCCAAACACAAGTGTTGTGGATGGCCAGGTATCTGGCCTGTGCTTCACTCTGGCCCATTTCATAGTTTTTCCAGCTGCTGCTGCTGCTTTGTTGCTTGGATCTGTAACATGGCCTCTGCCTGCATTGTTCTTGCCTGTGTTAGTCAAGCAGTTTCATGCCCTGATCCCTGAAGTGCTCTCCAATGCAATGAATCACACCTGCACTAGTGAGTCCCTTCTCACTAATGAGGAATCTGCTGCTGCTTCTGCAGTGCTCACTTGACTGGGGCAAGGAGCTACAACCCACTTGTAGACAGAAGTGTCACTGCAGTCCTCAGGAATAGCTCAAAAGACCCCAAGGAGGGTGATGGCAGTGTTAGGCTAGACAGGAATCTCAATCTGTGAGCTTTCTCACAGCAATCTCTCTTCACCACCAGCTGCAATTCCAGAAATGGCAGCTTCTCTACAAGCAATGTCACGTCCTGGTGGAATTAACTTTCTTGGGACAGAGAGGTATTGAGAAGCGTTTGTTTCAGCCTTCTCCTACCTCTGAACTTCCTGGCAGAAGGACTGCCGTAAGCAGCTGTGGCTCCAACAATGCAGCTGCTGTAGGGAAAGCCAATCCTTGTGTTCATCCAGCCGCAAGCAGTGGTTCTGCCCTGCTGGTATCAAACAGGAGCAGCCTGTTCTGAAATAACCCCCCTGAAACAAAACAAACAAAAAAACCAAAACCAAGCCCCAAAGGTACCTTGGCTATAATTAGGAGCTGAAATGGCAATTCAGGTTTGAACAGCAAATTGCTGCTTGACAAACATCCCCACCACAAACCCTTTGACAGCCCATTTAGTCGTGGAGAGTTGCTGCCAGGCATCCAAAACAGAATGGGGCAGAAGGATCAGTCTGTTCTCCTCTCTGCCCTCCTGAGGATGGATGGAGGGCACCTTGTACAGGAGTTGCTCATGGCTGCTGCACGCCTGGTGCTGACAGCACAGCTGAGGGAACACAGCACAGAGCCAGGGCCACACTGTAATTCTCCTTCGTGGCTGCTTTGCCCTGACCAGTGTGTCTGTTGAGGTGGGGCACAGCAGAACAGGCCACAGTGGGACCCAGGCTGCAGAAGTTGCACTTGGGCTGTTGCAGAGAATTCTGTGTCATCACGTAGTAACTGCTGTGCATGTGCCAGCAAGAGCAGAGCTAGCATGAGTAAGCTTATTATTCAATAATCACACTTTCATCTTTCTGGGTACATAAACTGCTGAGGTATCCAAGTCTTGCAGTGAGGCACAATCACTGTCTGAAGATGAGCAAGAAGGAACCAGGTCCTTTCCTCGTTGGGAACATATGTCTGATTTGACACCATTATCTTTTACTGTTTTTAAACAGATTATCATTATTGAAGCACCTGTTGCCACTTAATTACCTGTGTTTGATTACAAAGATGCTAAATGATGTGCTTTTTAGGTACAAACTCCTTCATTTTTATATCATTTTATGATGAGCCTCTATGTCCATTTCCAAGGCTGGATCAAAACTTCCCGTGTGGGCCAGTGGCTGAGCACCCAACCTCTTCTCCTGAACTTTGGGAAGTATGGAGTTCGGATCAAGATTTGAGTCCCCTCAGTTAGAACGATAAGACCTAGAGGCGCTGAGCCGGTGTCCACCGCGGTCCCGTTTCGGCAGGCTGAGCACCCAGGCGGGGGGCTCCGATGGGCCCTGGCCCCCAAAAAGGGCCTCTCAGTGCCGAGCTGTCTCCCGGGGCTGGGGCAGAGGCGCCAGCCGAGGGGTACGCGTGCGGGCAGCCGCAGGGCCGGGGCACCGAGCTCTCTCCTTCCCCGTGAGATGCCTCGGGGGTCAATCCCCCGTCCCCCCCTCGCTGCCCCCGCTCTCCCCTGCCGCGCCGCCGCCGGGGTCGATGCTCCCGAGGCTCCGGGCCGCCGCCGCGGTGGGGGGGCTGCGGTCCTGCTGTCCCCCCTCCCCGCCGTGCCCGGGGCCGCCGGGCCCTGCCCGCCCGCCGCGCTGCGGGAGCGCCGCCCGCCGCCGCCCGCACCCCGTCGGCGGCGCCGCTTCGCCTGGCGGCACGGCCCGGCCTGAGCCGTCCCCCGGCGGGGGGAGGCCCCGGCTCACCTGGACGGGCGGGGGGGAAAGGGGGGAGCCCCGGCTGGGGGAACGGTGCCCGCCAACCCCCGCCGGAGCGCTCCTTCCGCGGCCTTTGTTTGCGCTGTCACATGGGCCGCGGTGCGGGATTTAAGCGGGTCTCCGCAGGACATGCCGTGAGCGGCGCGCCGCAGCCCTGCCCGCAGCGGCAGCGCTCCGCCCGGCCGGGGATGCGGCTCTAGCGGCTCCGCGATGAGCGGCTCCTCCATGGCGAAGAGCGAGTCCCGCACTTCACTGCTGAAGGCGGCGGGGAGCCGGAGGGCTGCGGACGCCCAGCCCCAGCCCCGCGGCAGCCGCGCCCGGGACGGCAGAAGACAAGGCGGGCCGGCGGGGAGGGAGCTGAGCCAGGAGCCGCTCCCCGGGGAGCCCAGTGCCCGCAGGCCGCTCTGCCACCCGGGCGCCCGGGAGGACGGAGCGAGGGGCGCGGGGAAGCTGTCACATGGACGGGGGGAGAGCCAGCCGGAGCCGGCGGAAGGAGGTCCAAGGAGAGGCAGCGGCAAGGAACCAGTGCGGACATCCAGGCATCACCACCACCTCCCGCCGCACGCCAGCCACGGGCACCCCCAGGACCAGCATCAGCTCTCAGACAGGGATGGGGAGGAGGCAGAGGAGGACTTTTTCTTCAGTCACAGGCAGCGGTCCAGCAGAGAGTCCCTAAAGCTCTCGGAAGGCGCTTCACCTCTGTCCAAATCCAGCAGCAAGTACTCCACCAAGTCCAGCGGCAGCGATCGGTCGGTGGAAGCGGACCCCCTCTTCCAGCAGCTGCACCCCATGCTCAGCTCGGTCTTTGGCCAGGTAAGGGGCAGAGTGCCTCTCGCCCCCTCCGTCCCTTCCTGTCTGCCTCCCCCCCCGCTCCCCCTTCTCCCGCCCGCTCACGGACCTTCGCCTCCTCGTTCCGGAGCCCCCCGCACCCCGGGGCGCAGCCCGCAGCGGTAAATGCACTGCTTCCTGCCCGCCCTGCCGAACTACTCCCGGCGCTGCGGCACCGCCGGGGCGCTGCGGGGCCGGCACCGGGGAGGGGGCGCGGGTCGGAGCCGCCCGCAGCCCCGGCCGCCCGCCCCGCCGGGCGCTGCGGAGGGCGCTCTCGATGGTGCTGGCGGGGGAAGTGCCGATGCTTTCCCTGCCGCCGGGGGAAGTTGTGGCTCTGCCTGCTGAGGGTGAGAGTCAGAGAAGCGGATATTTAAAATGTATTTACTTATTAGATTTTATCTCTCTGGCTCCCCGCCTTGCTTTGCTGATTTGTTTACATCCCCTTATGGTGCATTTCTGTACAATCAGCAGATGAATCATTTCTGATGGCAGAAGCTGTCAGGAAAAGGTAGTGGGGAGAACGACAAAAAAAAAACACCCCATCCTGACCCAGTTCTGAAGCCTTCGCAGTCACTATGTTAGGATGAAACAGATGCTTTCGGTGTTTGCAAGCTCTTTTGGTACAAAGCTGTTGCTTTTAGCTGCTTCTGGTAGTGAAATTACCCAACAGGACTACCCTCTAAAAATGAAAAGGCAGAGGGAGACTGGCCTGAAATTTTCTTTTAGAGCCATTTAAGGGATGTTAGTGGGAGATGTAATCTCCAGGAAGATTAATGGAACTGCATTCTCCCAGAAGCACAGTTTTAGATATAAGCCAGCAGCCTGGGCGGCTAAATTCCAGCCCTGGAAGTGATCAGTTAAACCAGAATTGTGATTGTGGAGTTTGTTGTCGTTGGGTTGGGATTTTTTTAAAGTGGGTTGCAGGGTTCCAATTAAGATTATGGAGAAAAGGAGGAGAATTTTTGTAACGGGGTGGAAGGAGGTAATACACCTGTATCTGTTTAATCTGATGTCAGGATGTGCCTTCTACTTCTGCTCATTTTGAGTTCTCCAGAGAAAAATGAAAGCACATCTGTTCCCCAAACAATTTGTCATCCTCCCTGACAGTCTGCTATTGATGAATGTTCTGGCTGTGTTTAACTCAGACCGAGTGTCACCCTCTGCGTACCAGAAGTCTAGGTTGACATTGTAGTGGCAATAAGGAAGGGCCTGGTGAGCGGCTTGGTGCTCAACCAGGTTGCAGAAAGCCATATTCCTTCCAGCACCAGGCTTTGCAATCCATGGGCTCAGCTCTGATTTTGTATCTGTAGTTCTGAGGAAAGTAAAGATGCATCTGAGAAGAGATTGTAAGTCAGTGCAGCTGTATGTCCCCAAAGTACCAGAAATACAAACTAGCCCATGTCAGGGCTCCCACTCACAGAAACCTCTCTGGTTTTGATATCAGTCCTTACCTGCACAGCATCTTTGTTTTCCCTGTTCTGCTGTTTGCATCCCAGTGTCATGAGACAGTTCCTGAAGCCTTAAACTTAGCAAAATGTAATTGCAGTGCTAAGCAATGCCCCTTAAGAAAAGGGGTAGATGCAATACTAGTTTTTTCTTTTCACTGGGTACATTGCACCAGTGCTTATAAAAAACAGCAGCATATTTCTTTTAGAGCACACTATTATTTATTCCCATTTCTCTCTGTATTAATCTCTCACTTGCTTTGTTTGAAGTAACTACGAGAGAACAAACATCCAGTGGGGATTTGGGACTGGCTGTTAGGAGTGGGCTGTAGTAGGGGTGTACAGCGGATTTGTGGATACAAGAAGGGGAACTATGATGTAGGATACACAGAGAGCTGCTTACAGGAAAAGGGCTATGAAGATTTTTTGTAGTGATATCAACATCCTAAGATGAATGAAGGCTTAAAGGTAAGAACTGTGGGAATGCCATCATGGAACGGGATGATGGAAGTTTTATTTCTGTGAGTTAAGAAACAAATGCTAAGCATTGTGTCAAAATGTGAGTGATGTTTTGCAATGGGCAAGGACTTCAACCTGCAGGAGCCCAAGTTGCACCCTGGGCTGAGGCAGGGTCATAGGTGCAGAAGTGTCCAGGATTGCAGTGTAAGGCTGCAGGTGCTGTCGCACCAGTCTGCTCCGTGCTGCAATTAGAAGGGTGCAACAGCTCAGCAGACAATTTATTTAATACAAGAACTTCTCTCCAGCCCACACAGCCCACTGTGAAACAGTTAAAACAGTAATTTTGCAGCACATAGCAGGAGAGGAGCACAGTGATGCGTATCTGCAGCAGCAGAGTGCTCCGGTCCAGCAGCACCGGTATATCTTGTTCCAGCTGTACAGCTGTGGAACATCCTCACCCTGTTGTTCCATGGTGGTGCAGTGATGTGGTCGCAGATGCAGACACTACAGTGGTACAATCGGAAACGCAGAAAAGATTGCAGGGATGACTTCACGGAGGATGTCGTTATTGCAGTAACAGCGAAAAGGAGCAGCAGCCCAGGACTACAGGGTTGTGTCCGAGAGAGACAGATTTGTAGCTGTGTAGAAAAAAAGACAGAGTAAAAGCAGAAGTGCCGTGTTTATATAACCAGCACAGCAATATAGTGCACTGTGGGTATGCACTCCAGGAGAATGCTAAGATACTGCCAGGATATGGGATGCAGGGATATTTTGTTAATTAAGCTTATGCTATATTGGTACAGTGATGTTCTAATATAATACAATCAAACAATAACACTCTTTTAGGGCATTTTGCCATTTTGTAATTAAGCAGTACATGAATTAACAAATGTAGGGTAGTTGAATGATGCTTTAGTATAAGCCAGGATGTCATCTTAGCCTAATGACATGTTTGCACACTGGATCGGTGAGACAGTTGCAGAGAAGCACTCTGCTGTGGAGTTTATACTGGGTTAGCACACAGTGCTGGAGAGCACAGCACTGACAATGCGGTGGTGTGGTAACGCAATCCTGTGGCAGAGCAGAGATGTGATACTGATGCCATGCGGTAGGAGTTTGGCAGTGCATGGGTGTGATAATTGTTAGTGTTGTAGCCTGACAGAAGAGTTTAGCAGTCTAATGATGTAGTAATACAATATTCCAGACGGGAGCTATTCTATACAGCAGTGATTACTTCTGGTGTGATATTAGCAAAAGGCTGTGCTGATCTGACAGCACCATCCCGTTGTACCAGAAGGCAGCGAGTGAAGTGTTACCACCATGCTGCAGTTTTGGAAGCACAGCTATGAGTTAGCACGAGAGCAACGCCACAGACTGACTTGATGACAGAAGGGCTGTGTGAGTATGGGCTGGTTATCAGATGTATGTGGCAGTGGGGCAGCAGTGCTTTGAAGTGGCCCTGCAGTGGCGGTGGCTTAGTGCAGTGTGAGAGCAGTGCAGTGACTCACGGGTGTAGTTGGCAAGGGATGAGTGTATGATAATGCAGCAAAGCGGGAAAGTGGCAAGAAAAGTGAGCGTGGGGAGAGGATTTCGTATAATTTTGGCCTGGTAGCAGGATAGTGTTGGAATGGCCAAGTGGTAAAGGAGTGTCATGGAGCAAAAAGGAGCATTCTCTCACCCCTGCAGAGCAGAATAGCATGATGGTCCTACAGGGCTTGCAGCGTGGCTATAGAACATTGCAGTATTGAGCAGTTGCATGCCCATGACAGCAGAAGAGCAGTGATCCGCCGCAGCTGGGGTGGTGGTGAGGAGGCAGCCTGGCAGCAGGACACAGTTTATTAGTGTGATAACAGCCGCACAGCGAGTGGGACAGCAGCATGGGGTAGCAGTTTTGTGGCAGTAGGATTCACGGGGCAGTGGCGATGCAGCAGCAGCACCCACAGTGTGGCAGCACCTTGGCATCAGGCTCACAGCACAGTACTGGCACTGCAGCACAGAAACCCACCCGTTCTTGTCACTTCATTCCTCCTGTGCCACAGCACTGGCCTAGCTGGAACCTTTAAGAAGACCTTTTTCCGGGCCTTTGCTATGCAATATTAATTTGCAAGTGATCCTGCCGTGTGAGACCTGACCATTTTCAGAGCCGTTTAGCTTTCACACCCTGCCTGCCTCTTAAATTTTTCAGTGGAGCGATTCCCCAGCAGTTTTCTGTCAATTGCCTATGGCAGCATGGGGATCACCGGGGTCAAACAATGCTGTAGGGAATCGTTAAATATTTACAGGCTTCTGCTGTTAGCACTGTGGCCAAAGGGGCTTTTGTATTTCTATTTGTACAGGGAGTTAAAAGGCTCTCCTATGTACCCGTCTCCCATTCCTGCTTTAATGTCAGCTTCCACATTACTATTAAAACGGGGAAAGAATCTTGCTGCATTTCCTGTAATTTTCTTGTCCTGCTCCATTTTCCTTTGCTCATGGGCTTAAGTTCTTCATACCATGTCTTAACAGGACCTTACAGCAAATCAGGATGACAGAAGTGGTCCCTGTTTAGGGGCAAGATGTGTCCCTGCATTGCCTGTGCAGGAAGCAGGTGTCAAGAACATTCTCCCCTAAACCAGCCAGGAGCAGGTAGGGATAAAGTGCCTTGTCCTGGCTTCTCACCCTTCTTGTCTCCTCATCTGCCGGATGACCTTGTTCCCTCCAGTGCCTTCAGCTGCAGCTGATTCTGACTCCAAGCTGATTCTTGGGGGTTTTGCCCAGGAGCAGCGGCTGCATTAGGACACGCTTGGAGCTCCACCCGCAGGGAGCGGGGAGCTCCGGCCGAGGGTTCAGTAATGGAAGTGGTGAAGGGCTCGGAAAAGGGAGCTCTCAGCTGCCCCATGTATTAGCAGGGGAGGCTGCAGTGCGTTGGGCTGCGCTGGAGCGGTGACGCCAGTCATGGAAGCTTTCTGGTGTTACGCTGTGGGATGGCGAAGGTGAAGGGTCTGCGTTTGCAGGAGCTGCGTGTTGTGTTGTACCATGGTGTAAGGCAGGTAAAGCAGCGGCATGTCTGGGCTCGTGGCAAAGCAGCTCCTCATTCACAGTGTTACGTCGACACAGTGTTTGGGGTGAACGAACAACTTCTGGCTGACAGTGTGCAACTGCTGCGGTGATGCTGATCCCATTGCGCGGTCCTGGCGCTGGCGCAGACCGTGGGTGCGCAGGTTAGGAGGCAGAAACGCCAGACCCTGACCCGACCCTTCCTCCTCTTTGATGGCACCTCTGAAGGTTTGGTCCGGCCCCTGTGGGTCCTCAGAGGGCGTGGAGGGAGAAAGGTGTCCTCGGGGACCGCCCTCTGCCGCGGGGTGCTGGGACCGCGGAAGGCTTCTGCGCCAGGCGGTGGGACCGCATTAACACACCCCCAGCCCGCCCCGGGCCCGCTGGGGCTTGGCCGCTGGCCGGTCGGCGTGTCAGACTGGGGAAAGCCCCCGGCTTGCCGTGATGTAGGAGAGTGCTGGTCCCGCTCATTGCCAAGCACGTATTCACAGGGGTCCAGGTACCTGCAGGGAGCTTGTACGGCCTCGGTGCTTCTATCCCTCTGTGTGTTGCCGCTGCCATGTCCATGCATGTAGCCTGACACAGAGCGTCTCTATATGTGTCTTGTCTGTATACACAGCCTGTGTGCCTGCAGCCTCTGCTAAAGTTGCTGGGTGGCTTGCACCCTCCTCTGTACATGTGTGTGCACTCACTCCTGTGCTGTACATCCCTGTCTGCCGACACCCACCATATCTTCCAAGGTACGTCTTGTGTTTCCTGTATGTAATGGACAGAAAAACATAGTTCCACTTGAGCACATCCGCTCAGCTACTACCCCCTTGCTCGGCTTGGAGAAAAATGTATCACATTTATTGCTTAGAAAGAGCTTGAGGGATGTGAGCCAACTGTACAGAACCACCGAGGGGCAATGGATAAGCTTCCTGCTTGCACTGGGTCTGCCAGCAAACATTAATCTTTGCCAGTGATTTACTTCTTAAACAAATCTGTTTTAAAAGGATATAGAAAGCTATTAGAATAAAACAAAGCTAAAAGAACATTCATTAAATATTCCGTTCATGAAATATACAGCAGCATGATCTAATGCACTGAAATACGCAAACCACCAATAAGATTCAGCTTATCCTTTGAGAGAACAAATTATTTCAATAATAAATTAATCATCGTTTAAATTACTCTATGCATTCCGTCTATATTCCATCCTATACCCTCTTGGTTTTTGTTTTGTGCATATTGGGTTTGAACAAGGTGTCAGAGAAGACTCTTGCTTTAGAGCCAGTTTTGCAGGTTTATCAGCTGCATTAGCTGTGGTTCTTTGTAGCATCCCAGCTTCAGTAACTGTTTTTCCCTGATGAGTCCATGAATGGTATTGATTTCCAATAACAAGCAGCTATATGGTGTGCATCCAGTAAAAGACGCCTAGCTAACTTTGGGCTCCCTTTCAATAATCCCCTGACATTCCTGCGACCTTAGAGAGCAACAGCAATGCCCATGAACTTGAGTAATCCTCCAATTTCAATCAAATGCCCTGCTTAGAAACAAGCAGCTGTCATAGCTTGTATGGTCATATCCAGTTTTTCAGTAGCTTTCTGCTCCAGTGTAAGAGCATGAACTCAGTGCTAGCTATGAATGAAGTCATTAGCAGTATTCTAACATTTCTTCCACTCTTTCCTCCCCTCAAGTACTTTGCACCTTGCAGCCATCTTTGGAAAGAATATACAGCATTGCTTCATCCCACACAGACAAAATACATTCTCTGTTCTTGGAAGGGAACAGGCAACTTTGCGATGTTGTGAAGCATCATGTCACAACGGTTGAAGGCAGGAAGTAGAAAACTGCCAGCAACCCCCTGTGTTCTGCTGAAATAACGCCCAAAGGGTTAGGTAGTTTGTGACCAGCTGTGTTGAGATCGAGATCTTGTACTGGGATACAGAGTTTGATCCTTCTAAAGGTGCAGGGTTGGTTTGGCTTATTTGTATTATGAATATTAGTATTGGTTCCCAAGCCTCTGCTCATCCATGCTTTCAGTAGCACCTCAGTGTGCCAGCCAGATGCTGACTCTCTTTTATTCAGGAAGATGTGAGGGAGCCAGGGCACACTTGGCTGCTTTTGCAGTAATCCAGATGGACAGAGAGTGATCCACAGTTCTCATATTCCTCACCAAAAAGAAGGGACCATGTAAAGTTTGTTTTAAACAATCTTTGTACTGCGTGTACATGGCAAATTGTCACAGCAGTTCTGGGCTGTCAAGCTTGTACTTGTCTTTTTGTAGCCCATTGATGGTCTTGAAAGCAGAAAATATCCATAGCACATTGTGCTCTGGCCAACACATTTCCTGTGCAGGGACTTGGAAGTCGGGCTAGTGCAAAATGCGTGGACCGCATCTACGTGGAAGGTGTCATTCCCATCTCTTTTCATCTAACACAGAATAAAACTAGCTAATTACAGGCAAAGCTGTTCTAAACAGAAGTTGACAGTGCAGGCTTTGTTACCTTGAGAGAGATGGAAAGTATCCTTGGTCTTTTTAATAACCTTTTTGTTTGTGATTGAATATGATCCAATTGCTCTAATGGAGGAGAATATTATGCACAGCATGAGTCAGCAACACTTTCTTCCTGGAACAGCTGACAGCAAAGAAAGTTCCCAAACTCTCTGCAGAAATATTCCTCCCCCCCTAGAGGAGGATCTGGACTGCATCCACTGGTACCTGCTGGTGCCTCCCTGTGAAATGGACCTGTACTTGTCTGCCTGGAATACGGGACCATCCAAAGTTCACTCAAGGTTAGAAGACACAGCTCAATGTGCAGCAGCAGTAGCGAAAGCCAGTTGCAGAAGTTCTAAGTGCCAGTGCATGTTCCAGCAGTGGGGAGCTTGGAAATGAGGCGCTCGACAGCACTGGCAATGGGAGGATGATACCCAGTCCAAATGCTTAGGCTCAGCTGAGGTCATCCAGGAAACAAGACTAGGTTGTTTCTTGCAAAATACCAATCTATAGCCACCAGCTAAAGGGTGGTTGGGAGCAGATTTAAAAGTTACTGATCAATAGATGCACTCTCCGTTCTATGATAGGGAAAAAATAGACCAAAAAATTCTTGTCCTGTTAGGATAATTTAAATGAGGTGATGTATTTTCAAATACTAAATCTTTGAAGCATGCAACAGGCTCGTAGGTAGAAGGTCTTTTCCAAGCTAGTTGATTCTGTGATGGACTTCAGTGCAAAGATGATAAGAATGAGTTTTCCCTGCTTCAGGACGTTCTCCCTCAGAGGTTAGCGCACCTACCTACTGAGGCTTCCCTGTTGCAGTTTGTTTCGTGTTGAGAACAGCCATCTGATACAGTGTGCCAGCAAGTGAAAGACTGCGCAGAAACAGGCCTGGCATCTGAACAGTCCCCCTGTACAAATCCATACTTCCACTGGAAGAACGTTTGCCAAGCAAAGCTACACTCTGATAAGCAATCCCAAGTTTTGGATTGACTTTTGTTCTTTCTGTTGTGGCTGTCGGATATTTGCTGCCATTGGATGAAGTTTCTGGCAGCTACCAAGTGATTAACTGTGGTGGGATCCAACATTTTCTTATGACATGAGCATTTCTGCCAAAGGTGCCAGCCCCAAAGCACAGCACTGCTGCTTTTTGAAGAACCCAGACATATTAAACCACCTAACTCACTCCTTGTTCAATGCCAAGTCACCCAGCCTCCTCCCTGCTCTACGCTCAGGTCAGTTCATGTGCCAGATGCTTCTTTCCTGTGAGCTGGGACCTCGCTCTGTGCCAGATCGCGTCCACCAGGGTCTCTGCTCTCCACCTTGGACCGCAGAGGAGAGGAAGGGCTTCAGACACATAGGCAAGAGCTGCATTCCACAAAGTTCCTGCCAGTGTTCAGAAAGTTTACAGCAGGGCCCCAGACCTTAAGAGAACAGTGTGATTGCCACAAAGAACAGTGTGGGAAAACCAGTATACATGCATGTGCAGCCCTCCCACACACATACTGACTACCCCAGATATAGGCATGCCCACAGATCAGCACCTACACACAAATGTTTTTGACACACTTATTCTCAGCATCCTGTTCTCTCACAGCAGCCTCAGTTGGAGGGAGGGGGAAAATATGTTCCTTCTAACCTAACCTTTTAATGACCCTTCTGCCAACTCCACTTTCCTGCCTATCTCTAAGCTGCGTGTGGTGGTGATGGGAACAAGATTCCAATGTAGACAGTGGTTTTCCTCTTCAGAGGCCAGCAGGGTCTGTCTGCTGGATTGTGATGTGCTGCCCAGTTGATCCAGAATAAATAAGGAGGTAAGAACATTGTTTACAATCGCATCCTTTGGGCCCCTTGCAGCTCTGCCAGAGTTCGTAGAGTTGAAGGACTGTGCTGCAAACGTGGTACAAGCAGGCTTCCATCACCTCTTCTCTTCCGGGACTGTAAACTCCCTGCCCAGCTCAGCAGAGGTCTCAGCCCTCTCACTCTGATCTGTGCATTTCCTACAGCCGCCTGCACCTCCAGGGAAGAAAAGCAGGAGAGCAGCAAGCAGGGCAGCATGCCACGGTGGCTGGCTCTGAATGCTCTGGCACGAGCGAGGATTTAGAGGATGACCATCTCAGGGGCTTTTAGAGCCCCTGTAACACACGCTCAGTGGCCATCTTCCAAAGCTGTCCCATGGCAGTCTGGGGGCTGTGATGGATTGTCTTGGCAGGAGATGCCTGACTCCGTTGCTCCACTCTTTCTGTTCGGGAGGATGCAGGAGATGGGCACTTCTCAATTGCAGGGCATTCCTGGCCTCCACGCTGCCTGTCAGGGGGAGATTCATTAGCAGCAGGGAGGTGGTTCTCTCTCCTCTCTGCTCTGGAATTGGAGTCATTTGTCTCGGGAAGGAGCCCAGGCGCCTCACACGCTGTGTGGCAGCTTCTGCTCAAGGGAGACAAGCACTTTGTCAATAAACAAGGAGCCTGGGGAATGGCTCCAGCTGACTGAGGACATTATTAACGACCAGCTCTTTGGGCAAGGGTAGATCAGCCTCCCACTGTCTGCTTTGAGAGGGGAAAGAGAAATAGAGCTAAAGATGGCAGTCTTGAGAAGAGCTGAGAGTTTCAGCATCCTCGTGCAATGTCCCCTGCTGAGAGGCCCAGGGCTGACACAGCCCCCAGGGAGTGACTGTATATTTCCCCAGCATCAGGGGACTTCAGACTATGACAGCGGGAGACAGGCTTAGCTCAGGAACAGTTTTGCTCATAGGCTGTGCTATGGAGGTCTTCCAGACCAGGGCCTCCGCATCCCTTCTGTCCTGTTCTCAGTCTGCCCTGGTGTAAGGGGTGTCTTCCAGTATCTGCTACTGCAGCTTCTTTCTTTGGAGGGCCTGTGGATCTTTGTACAGGTCCTTTCTAGGCCATCCAGTGAAGAAGGCATTGAGGGGATCTGGAGGGAGGCTGTCCCACTGCCTTCACTCTTGGGAAGTGGTTAGTACAAGGAAGAGCAAGAAACACTGTCCCACATGGCTGCGACTGGAACTGGATAATTTGTTGACTCTTGTCGTGGTTGGACTCCTAAACTCATCTCCTCAGGTGGAAGAAGCTTCTAAGCTCTAAAGCAACTGTCGATTCCTCTTACAGTCATGCTTCATTTGCCACAGCACCATCAGGATGGAAGCAGAGAAATCCCTGCTTTGTTGTGACATTGACAGGTCATCCTTCTCTGTCCTGCAATTGCCAGGAGAGCGAGTCCTTGGCTCCTGCACAAAAAAGCCTGTGGTGCAAGTACTCAGTCCAGGGGTTAGGTCTTTGTAAAGCCTTTTGTTTAGAACCGCACTTGCAAACAAAGTTGTCAAGTCTTTCAGCCGAGCACCTGAGTCCAGCCAGCCTGCCGCATAGACATGGTGTAGCATCAGTCTCACCTTGGTCTTCACATGTCTTGAAGGGAGGTAGCTCTTCATGCCATGGCTTCTTATCATTCTGGAGCTGCAGCTGTTGTGGCTTCATAGCTAAGGGTGCATTCACCATCCTGTTCAAATCCTGTTGCCTTGGTGTGATGGTGAGTTTTTAATGCATTTAAATCTCTTTTCAGACTGAAAGCTTTCATATTCAGCCTGAGATCAGAGGAAAATGTACCGGGGACTCATCCCTTTTCTTTCAGAGGTCATTCTGTTACCACGGCAGGCCTAAGTTCGGAGCTGGCTGTAGCTTAATGATCCTCTTAGCCTTGGTGTGTCTCCAGGACTTGGGTGCTTGGCAGTGGAACAGATGGATATGACATCCAAATTCTTTGCCTCACATTATCTAACCTAGAACTGCTGAGATTTAGGATGCAGGTGTGAGCCCCTCGTTGGCAGATTGGTGCAGGTAAACCACCAGCTGACTCGTACTTCCAGAGAGCCGGAAAAGCTTTACCGCAAGACTGGCTCAAGGTCTCTCCCTTGTGGTTAAACGCTACTAGCCTGGGGCTGAGAGCGTTGTAGGGCCCCAGCCTGCTGCCTCCAGGCTTGCTTCCTCCGTGGCAGGAAAAGAATGAGAGACTTCTGCTATTTATAAACTGAAACAGGTCCCACCCAGATAAATGGTCCATTTCTGCTCCAAACCAGCTTCGGACTCTGCTCCAAGCCCCTAAGTGGATTGCCTTCTGGCCAGCCGCGCTCTCTAGTGATTGAGAAGCAGTTAGAAGGGGGGTGGGTAGGGATGCGATGTGCAGAGGCTCTGTGCACCCAAACTAGCTGGATTCACTGGACTCATCACTGAAATAATTTCTTGCTGTGTGTCTCTCTTTTAATTCCCCCTGAATCAGCCCTCTCCCATGAGTGAAACAATCTTGCCTGGAGATTGAGGGGGGTGGGAGGGATTTGAACATTAATCTGATGTAGATTATACACCCGCCTCCCTCTCTCTCCCCTTCTCACTCTCTCTCTCTCCCTCTCTTTCTGTCTGTTTCTCTCCCCTCCCTCTCCTTCCTGCTTCATCTCTTCAAGAAAGTGAACATAAAGTAAAAACACAGAGAGAGGCAGAGAGAGAAAGCTCCCTGAAGAGGGAAGCCCCAGCAGCCAGTAGCTGTTTGGATTTGCCTGGCACTGCCTTTCTTGCTTTGCTCCCAAGGAATACCTTTAATGGGATCAGTTGCTTCAGTTCCTTTATAACCAAGTCCACCGGAAAGGCAGACTCAACATATTATGGGCAACTGTGTGAAGTCTCCACTGAGAAACCTCTCTAAAAAGGTATGTTCCCTGAATCAAAGTGCGCTGTGTATTTCCAGCCCTGCTTCTTGGGTTGGGCAGAAGGGAATGGGAGGTGGGAGAAACATAGAGGTGTGTGTGAAGGGTTCAGCTCTTTTCACCAGACTTTTTCTTGTAAGAGCTGCTCGTGCAAGTGCAGCCATTAAAGCCATAATGTGTGTAAATCAATGTGTGGGTATGCATGCACAGAAGTAGGCTTGTCTCCCGCTGTGTGTGTACACATAGCAGTCCTCTGGGTACGTGCAAGCTTGTGCTTGTCAATGTCCATAGTATGCTGCCACGCGTCTTCTGTAGGGGCGCCTTAATGTATGTGTGTATGTGTGAGTTTGTGTGCATGTGCTTCAGTTGGAAGGTGTCTGCACGAGTCTAGTCGTGTGTCACTCCTGTAGGGACATGTTCATGTACATGGGAATGGGTGCATGTGCGTATTCCATTGGTGCGTAGAGTCCACACACCTGATTAGCCCATCTGAAGTACGTGCGTATCCTTAGCGCTCTGTGTCTCTATGTACACATCCTGAGGTGTGTGAGCAGGCGTGCAGGGTTTGTTGTGAGTGTATAGGGTCATACACGGATCCCTGCTTGTATGGCACTCTGTGCGTGTGTACCTGCTGGTGGACGATCTCACCGACATCTGTATGTAGACATACATGCGTTTTATGTGTAATCCATCCTTGCATACGCACACATCTGGTTTTGTTGGTATGTGTTCGGGTACAGAAGCATGTTTTTCTCTGTGATCTGTTTGTCCATGCCTCTGTTTGTGAGCGGATGCACTGGGCCCTGGCTGCGTGTGCGTGCATCATGTTGCACATCAGCACAGCCCATGTGTCCACATGCTTGGGCCCAGCTGGACTTCATCTGCAAGCTGCCATGTATATCTGTTAGGCTTCAACCCATGGTCTGCTCCGTGCTGAGGTTTTGCAGTGATCCCAGGACAAATTAGATTCAGGAATGATGCTGCTGTTAGGGAGTAGATTGAAATGGGAATGACGTGTCCCGGAAAAATTTCTCTTTTGACTGAGAAAGGTCTTGAAGCACCGTGTACCTGTCAGCCACGCTGTTCTCACTTACTGTTGCTGCAAATCTAACAACTCAGCAGGAAGCTGTGCACTTCACTCCTTGTAAATGAAAAAGTTATGTTAAGCATCCTAAGTATTGCAATGAAGAGCACTGAGGAGATCTCTTGAGACCTTGCTGACAATGAAGTGTCACTGCCATCAGGGAGACCTTGCCACCTGGGGAGAACTCTTGGGTGGAGAACCTCCCTAGCACAGAGTTTCTTTTGGTCAGAGATTGGCCTCTTCTGTGCAGAAACACAGTTTGCTTTTACCTTCGCTGCTGCGAACAAACCCAGTAATAGCACAGTGCTGCTGTGGGGGAGCTGGGACGCACGGGATGGGGATTCATCACCAAGCAGTGAGGCAGTGCTGAGACCATTCCCCCAGTCAGGGTGACCTTCAGGGAGAGGCAGAAGTAGTTGAGATTCACCCAAATGTTGCACATATGAAAAACCAATTTAGTTGCTTGTAGGATGCCTCCAACTCGCAATAAAAGGCGTTGGCTGCAGCTGTGCTCAGCATGATCGAGGCGACTGCAATTAAAGAATGACGTGTGGCCAGGCTGCTTGAATCCAAATGGATTCAAGAATGTATAAGCTCTGTCGTCAGTCTTATAGGGAATTTATGCTTTCATGCTTAAAAGCTGCTTGAATAACGGTCTTTGTGCCTAGTTAGACAGCCTGGGATGGCAGGACTACAGAGAGAAAGTTGCAGAGCTGAATTAGACTATTTCTCAGACATTACTCCAGCTAGCCATGTATTGAGGCCTCAGGCACTCATCCCAACAGGTCCTGGGCCCCTGCTGTTCTTCTGATCACAGTACACCATTATACTGGAGACTTTGCAGATCTGTCTTAGCATAGAACTACAGAATAGTTTGGGTTAACATTTCACAACTTTGCTTGGCTGTTTTGTAATCCCTGTCTTTTTTCTCAGATTCTACCTTGGGCAAACTCATTGTGATGAAATGGTAAAGAGGAGGGACTGTAGACACGTGTGTGAAAGCTGCTTTTGGGCTACAGACGTATCTCTTGAATACATGGCCTCAGTCTGAAGTATGGGAGTCACTCCCTGGCACTGACTGGCTTGGTCTGGGACTGGCTGAGGGGGTTACCGTGGGTGCAGTGCTCAGTGTCATGTTGTGTCTCCCCAGAGATGCCAGCAGCCAGCCTTGCTGCCCTTCCCTCTGAGAGGCACTGCTGTCAGGATGAAGCCCCTCTGGGCTTGCTGCTCTGTGAAGTCCCTCTGACACACAGGCAGGAACATGAAGTGAATCGTGTTGTGCAGAAAGCAAAAGCTTTGGCATGCAGGTCTCTCACTTTGCCACCCGTCACTGCCACTACAGCCATCTCTAAATCAACCTCTTCTCTTCCCTCTCAGCAGCCTGCTGCTCTGACACAGCCAGGGGCTGGACTCTGCTAGGAAGGGTAGTGGCCCTTTGCTCAGGGAAAGGACAGGGAAAGCCTGAGCTTCCCAGTCCTGTCCTTGCCTTTTCCTTGTCATGCATGCTGCTGTTTCCCCTGTAATGGGCAGCTGACGTTGCTTTGCCCTGTGCCCCTATCACAGCTCCCTTTGCGGCTCTGCTGGGATGTAGGAGGGATGTGGTGCAGGGAACTTGAAGGGATACTTGCAGGAGAAACCAGGGGGTGCTGCTGGCAGAGGGAATATCAAATGCCATAAATCCTACCTGCAGCAGCCCTTCTTGGGCTCTCACTGAGCCATGCCCCTTGTCCTGGTGCTGCGGTGGGTTGTCTAGTCAGGATCCTTGGTGGCTCTTGGCAACTGCTTCATCAACTGGTAGTCTCTTTCCGCACAGGAAAATAATGGGATGACTGTTATGTAGCGCTGCTCTGTGGCTTGGTAAGAAACTCTGTTGACTGGAAAGGCCGGCAAACAAGCATCAGGGGCTGTGGGGCCTTCAGTCTTTCACATGGCTTCACTGGAGTTAAACACAGAATTGATGTAGACTGTTATAAGTGATTCATATTATTTAGTGTATTAAACTGAAAAATGTGCCAGGAAATAAAGCTGATAATTTTGAAAATACATTGCACTGATAGCAGTTCAACACAGATGTCTTGACATTTAGCTGAGCTGGTAACATGCCATTTGTGGACGGATGCTCATCTTTCAGGTTTTTAAGGACAAGTGCCCTATGTGTCAGATTTAATCAGAGGCAGATTCCTTCCTCATCCGTGACTGCAATGAAACTGCTCTCCTGCTTCATCATTTTCTTTCTTCATGGCTTGCTTTTTGAGTTGTTTTTGTTTTGATGCTTGACATTCACATGACATTATACATGAGCAGATTGGCATAAGGCTGTACAAAAAGACAAGCTCCAAACCATGTGTGCAATGTAATAGTACATGGCAGATACAGCAAGTAGATACAATAGACTTGGACAAGTGTGAATGGGGCATGTGTGTATATCTGGTCTTTTAGCCTGAAAAGGCACCTCAGGCTTTAAGGAAAGGGTTAATAGAGACAATGACAATTGACAGAGCTTCTCTGATCACCCCTGGGAGCACTGTCTGTAAATGTAGAATCGTTCCTGAAGAAGAATCTGATGTGTGATTAATGTTTATTCTATAAAACCAAGGGTCCTGTGGGTTGTGCTGGCTTTTTATAGCTGCATGGGAATATCAGGATAAGAGTTTTCTTGCAGAGCCAGGGAAATGCATTTCTATAAAAGGAAAGCAGTGCCTCCTTATAAAATCCAGTGCTGCTCTGGAGCCATAGCTTAGCAGGACGTGTGCAGATGCAAACAGACAAAAATGCGGTGCCCGTGCCTGATCTCCACTTTGGGACTGTCAGTGATTAGAAGAGGCCAGTGCAGTAAGGGCCTGAGACCCCAAGGGTGTAACTAATTAGAAGTGACCCTGCAGTTGGCAGAGCCATCTGATGCTGTAAATGGCCCTCTAATAACATTACAAAGCGTGTGATGCTGTGTGGCTGGAATGTGGCATGGAGCCTCATGCAGTGTCTTTGTGCAAGGCTCTGCCTGGTCTCCTGGGGATGCCCTGGCTGACGTGGCTCTGCCAGCAGCTTTGCCCTGGGCACAGGCTGGCACACGTACTGTTAGGTTGGGCTGTGCTTGTCCTTTACAGCTCATTCAAGGGATTGCTAACGCTGGGACCGATAGTGGGAGCACGGCCCTTTTGGCTGTGTCTGGGTAGATGCGAGCAGTGCTGAGAGTTTGATGTCATTTCAAAGCGAAATTCTCCTGGTTGCTTGTACTTCTATGAGCTTTTGAAAGTGAACTCCTGGACTTACTGCTTCTGTACAAATCCTCATAGGGGGGGGGAGGGACGCAGCGTGGACCGGATGGAGGAAATCTAGCAATAATGTCTCTGCGAGGCGGTTCAGTAGAGCTTCAGAGGAACGGCTGGGCGAGATGGGGAGGTAACATCCTGTGTTGTGTTGTTTGCTTGCTGCTTGTTGGCTGGGAAGATCCGCCATGAGGAGAAGACGTGCTATAAGGCTGTCCAGACGAGTGAAGAGGGGCCGTCGGCTTGCGAGTACCAGGGTCCGCTCATGGTGCTGGCCCAGAACTGCGCCGTCATGCACAACCTGCTGGGGCCGGCATGCATCTTCCTGAGGAAGGGCTTCGCAGAAAACAGGCAGCCTGTACGTAAGTTACACCCAGCCGGGCGAGACATGTGCAAAGCCATGTGGATGTGAGCGGGGAATGCGGAGCTGCCCACGTGCTCCATCTGTGTGGAGCTCTGTAACCCCCAGCCCTGGGTCTCGAGCATCCCGGCTCCAGCTCCAAGTGCAAATACAATCACAGGCAAATGTCTAAGTTGAAGGATGTGCAGAGATACCCCCTGTGCCTAAGCACCAAGAAAGGAGGATTCTAAAAATGCAGCTGTGGAAGTTAGATCCAAGCCTACACTCAAGTAGGCATAATCTTATGGACTCAAGAAAGGACTTAGGACTTCAGGACTTACATAATCATATGGACTCAGGAGGAGTCCAGTGTTCAAAGCTGCTATTCCAGCAAGACATCCATATTTCATTCCAAGAGGCTCAGATTGGCATTTAAGACCTAAATAGCCACTTAAATGCAAATCAGAGCATCCGTATTGGGAACAAGCTGTCCATATTTGATACTGTTCCTATCAGCTCACAGTGAGCACACCAGTACCAGCAGGAATAAGCATGCATCTGCTTCCTCATAGATACCCAAATACTTATCTCTTACACGCTGTCATACCCAGCCTGACACTGCAGCAATCCCGGCCAGATAAACCAAAGAACATCAGTCTGTCCTCATAGTTGCAGATAGTGCTTAGGCTAACAGGAGCTATTACCCATATACACACACAGGTAACAAAACCACATCTGTCCGTTCAGTCACACTTATTTGTAACTGTGTGTTCATATGCAGCTAATGAATGCATTTATATCCAAACAATACAAATATGTGTTTGTATGTAAATTCAATTTTATACACTTGGACATGTTAAATATGCATAGATATGCACCTCAGTACCATACAAGAAGTAAACCATACTTTTTATGTAAACATTTAATTCCTACATTGGCATGAGTTTAAAGACATAGACAAACATGATTAGCACAGTTGTTATGGATATGTATGAATGAATATGTGCATTGTCAGATATTCACCTGGTACATTCCCTGTTCTTGTGGTGAAACAAAGCTAGCCCCAGTTACCTGAGAGTCAGAGCTTTCTTGCCTCTGTAAGAAATCTCTGTCTTACTTGTGCATGGATATGGTTATCTAGAGCTTTATGAGACTCCTAGGGCTTTATTTCTGAAACACCTTCTTCAACCAGCAACGCAAAAAATGGTCGTTATTTGTCGTTATTGGGAGAAGGGCTTTTGTTCTTCCTAACCTTCAGCCACTGAGGGCTCACGTACTCCTTGTGCCACTTCACTAGAACACAGAACAGTATTCTCATGCAAGCACGTTTGCTGGCATGCACAGAGCTACCTGGTATAGAAGATAGGTCCAGCTCTTTAGTGGGAGGCTCACAGCTGGACAGGTATCCATCCTGCTTAGGCTGTGGAAACTCACAGTGCCCTAAGAAGCCTCCAAAATAGGATTAGTGATGTCTGTAACTACCCTGATGTAGAATAAGTGCATCTGATAAACAGCTTTACTTTTACTTATTCTGTAGACTAACAGGATTTATAGTGCATAGAAAAGAAATAAATGAGGGTAAAACCATTATGTATAATGTACTCTCCGAGGGTTACCTCTGCTCGTATCTAGGATCTAAACTCTGAAAAGTTTTATTCCTCTTTCCATATGTTCTCCAGAAGCTGTAGAGTGATTCAGCCCATTTCTTCCCAAGCAATTTTCCTCCTTTATCATTTTAGGGGCTCTTTCAAATTTAAAACAGAAAACCTCTTCATGACGTTAGTTATCGCTTGAGTCAGATTTTTGGAGGGACGTAAGCCCTCCCCCTCCTTTTGCATTTGCAGTCTGTGGCTCTCTGATGCTACAATCTGCATGTGCAAAGGTACGCTGAGAGCCCTGCAAACACAAATGCCTTGATGTGCAGAACTAGAGCTGGTGCTGAAGCCCCCACTTCCGGCATGTGTCAGTCATGTCGGTTACAGTGTGGTCTTCAGTGAGTGAGGAGGATGCTCTTGTGATGACTGTGCTAGAGGAAGGCTTGGGTCCTACCCCAACAGCTCTCACAAGACCACAGGCCCTGTGGGTGCATCAGGGCGCCCTTTGCACCGTGGCAATCGTACCCTGCATCCGCTGCCGCACCGAGCTGTCGGCACACAGCAGGATCCCCAGGGACTGACGTCCGTACACTCTGGAATGAGGCACACAAGGTGTTGGTACTGATCACACGTGGTTTTCTTCTGCTGTTTTATCTAAGGCAGGAGGGCAGTAATGCCTCCTGCATCCGGTCTGAGGAGTTTGAATTGTTTTATTACTTGCTGTTGATGAAAGCAGAACAAATGGGATGACATGTTTGAAAATACCAGTTCTGTGAGGGATGAAACGGCAGAGCCAGCGCGCTCCAACAGTTCCATCCAGCACAGAGATGCCTCTGGGAAGGTTATGAGTGGCAAGCTGGTCGTTTCTCTGGCACAGCCCACTTCTGCACAGACGTAAACCAGTGTGTGTCCTAGTTTGCTATGCACTCTGAGCAGCTGCCATTAGAGTTTCCAGAGGAGCCTGTGGTTAAATAACAAAGGATCATCCTCAAACTGATCAAAGGCACCGTCTCCAGGGACATGTGGTGAGGCTGGAGGACACCTGGAAGGCAAGGAGAAACTCCCCATGGTTAAGGGGAAAAGCCGAGAGTGAGACAACAAAAGAGATCGTGTTTCTGTGTTTCCAAATTCTCAGATGTTTTGGATTTGCCTGGGAGCCATGAAAGGAATTAGAAAGGGCATTTAAACCAGAAAGCAGTGCATTTCCATGCTCATCTCTTCTTCCTGGTGCAGTGTTGGAATTTTCCTATACTCTTTTATATCCTTCCCCTTCTTCCAAGAAATTCAAATTGGATGTTTGAAGTTGCAGTGTTTCCTGAACATGGTGAATCCTTGTCCTGTTTTGCTTGTAGATGACCTTGATGATGTATGTTGCGTGTCTGCCTTCATGCGCTTATATATGGAGCTGAGGCTGGGGGGAAGGGAGAAGTTCCTACCTTTTTGTGGGGACTAACTGTAGGAGATGGCACTGGGACGTGGGCTGAAAGAGAGCTAGTGGCTGTTGCTGTCATGCCAGAAGGACAGGTATCAAGCAGTGATCCGAGCAGATGATTGTATAGACCTGCTGGTTACAGGGACTGCTTCCGGCTGTTTTGATCTGGCTCTGTCAGCAGGAGCTGCAGTAGGAAATACATTCGGAGCTCTAGAAGAGATCGTAACTGCTGCAGGAACAGTCTCTGCTCCGGGACTTGGTGCTGGGGAATGGTGTAGCAGCTTCATGAAGGCGCTCATAGTACCATCAGGTAGGGAGGCCACATGTATTGCTGTGCTGGCCCAGGTCTCTTCTGCTTTGGGGGAGCGCCTGACATCCCCCTGTCAGCAGATGAGAGGGAGAGGGGCTTCCACAGGAAAGTGTGCAGGATAACACCGCTGCCTTGGGGGAGCCTTGGCAGGTAGATGGTATTAAACATGTCATCACCTTCTTGTTTCTTCTCTCGCTTTCTGGCTCGTCCCAGAGCTGTTTGCACCAGGAAGTGCTGTTCTTAAACTATGTGTTTGGCAAGCAAACAGCTTTAACATCATGTTTTCTTGTCTTGCAGGATAGAGAACTGCGTCCGGAAGAAATTGAAGGTAAAGTTTGTCACTTCTTCTGTGTCACCTTTCTCCCTGCCCAGTGAAAACCTGCTCCTGCCGGCAGGCCCTTCCAGCTTGATCCCCTTGGGGAAAATAATCTGGGGCAAATCGAGGGAGAAGATTACTGGAATCATTCCTGGAAACCCCAACAAAAGAAAACTATGGAGTGCTGACTGAGAAGGAATTTGCATCCATTGCACCTTCTTCAGGGTGGGAGGATAAGTAAAGTAGTGGGATATCGGCTGTCAGAGAACTGCTGTGCACCCCAACTCCCACAGAAAGTGTTGTAGAGTGTGGTACAGTAGTATATGACTCCAGGGAAGCTGTTTTACCTACTAATCCCTACAGTGAGTGCTATATAATATAGTGCAGAGGTAGAAGCTGGGAAAACTTACTAGTTTCAGCTTCTTTAGGGAGTGCAGTTTAGTAATGATGAGTTTGTGACACCTGTAGTCCAAGCAAGCTCTCCTGTAAGGAATGGGTCAGCAATGCTGCTGGTACAGGAGTTTAACATTGCTCCAGTCATTGGTCTTTACAGGGGTATCTGCAAACGGAACAAAGGGACTGTCTTAGGGAGCCTGGCCTCGTAAAGTGCTGCTGATTCTGGGGAGGTTTCTTGGAAAAGTTATTTGAAGCTGTCACTGACAATATTGTTCTTTCTGGGTCTACTCCCACAGAATTAAGAGAAGCCTTTAAGGAGTTTGATAAAGACAAGGATGGGTTTATTAACTGCAGGGACCTGGGGAACTGCATGCGAACCATGGGCTACATGCCTACTGAGATGGAGCTAATAGAGCTCTCCCAGCAGATCAACATGAACTGTGAGTAACACCCACCTAGCTGTGCCTCACTGTCACTGCTGTGTCCTGCATCATTGCGTTGGGCTTTCTCAGTCTCCTGCTGTCTCTTTTCCTTTGGATTCCCTCCCTCAGACTCCCTCTTTTGATTCTCATTTTCACTCCCTATCATCTCTAATGTTCGTTTGTGGTCCCCAGGAGCTGATGCCTTTGTTTCTTGCTTAACAAAGGGATTGTATGGACTGTTCTGTATGGGAACAGTGAGTGGAAGGGTTGTCCTTCATGCTTATGATGTCAGGTATAAAACTGCTCTTGATGTGGGCAGTTAGACATCAGTGCTCTGGTTGTGGGTGTTGTCATATTGAACCTATTGTCAGCTGGTGTCAGACTGAAGAAAGAGCCTAGGAAGATGGAGATGCTTTGGTCAGATGGGTGATGGATGGGCTGTTCACTGTGTGGTGGTTTGTGGATCAGCTGTGTGCCTGGGGATGTGCTGTGAGCAAGCCGTGCTGGCAGCGTCAGATGGGGGCAGCTGCTGCAGTCATGGAAGTATGTGACAGCTGTGTCATATTCACTGTCCTCATGCTCCTTGTCTTTCGCCATCATCTTGTTGCTGCCTTGTGTCTGTGGCAGTGCCAGGTATTACTCTCCAGGTGGGAAAAAAGGTGTTCAGTGCACGTTGTTTCTGACACATGATGATGTAGAAAGGACAACTTACATGGTCAGGGGAAGGAAAACAGTTGTTGCATACACAGTCAGGCACACACAAAAGCTGCATCCCTGGCAGTGCTCAAGGCCAGGTTGGACAGAGCCTTAGTGTGAGGTGTCCCTGCCCATGGCAGGGGGGTTGGAACTGGATGATCCTAAGGTCCTTTCCACCCCTAGCTATTCTATGATTCTATAACCCTGGCACACAAGTGCTTAGGAATTTGAGAGTGTTACTGCCAGCTTTTAAATAGGGGCAAACAAGAAAAAGGGCTGATGCTATGAATCAGCAGTTGGACATACATTAGCACTGCTAACGGAGCAAGATTCCACCACTGCTGCAGGGCACTGCCCAGGCCATGCAGGAACATTATGGTGTGCCCTTGCCATACCCTTTGGCTCAAGCGCAGCAGAGGGTTGCTATAAGCACTAGAAACGATCAAGCCACTAAATCCTAGTGTGTGATGCCATAAGGATGTGACAGTCATGGCAGCCTAGGAAAGAATAGCTTGGGCTCATTCCACCTAGCCCACAATCCAGAAAATACACAGACAGTGTAAAACTAACTCTGCTTTTCCTTCCCCTGTCCTGCACCTTCTGTGCTTTGCTTCCTGCAGAGCCGGTGGGGCTCACAGAAGTGCCAAGTGGATGCTAGGCTTGGCTAACCTATGGAGTTCTTACATACAATGTTTTGTCTTGTCCCAAGTGGGTGGCCATGTGGATTTTGAAGATTTTGTTGAGCTGATGGGACCAAAGCTGCTAGCAGAAACTGCAGACATGATTGGTGTAAAAGAGCTCCGTGATGCCTTCAGAGAGGTGAGTGTTCCTTACCGTGTGCCCCCAGAGAGGTGAGCAACAGGAGGCAGGAAGGAGAGAAGACCCACTGGGAAAGAGGAGGAGAAAGCACAGTGCAAGACACAGAAAGAGCCAAGCCAGGCATGAAACAAGGGAGGAGCAGAGAAAGTCATAAGATAAGGGAACCCTTCAGGAAAGGAAGAGGAAAGCTGGTGCAGACACTGCAGTTACGAGGGGTTTCTGAGGAGAAAACAGACTGGATCCAAAAGGCATGCAAAGGAGGAAAAGGAGGGACACAAAAGAAATGCAGGAAAACCAGGGCACTTGGGAGCAGGACAGTACAAAATCCAGCCCAGAGCAAGATCCATTTCCATTAAGTGTATTTCCGCTGATGGTATGTTTCATGTACTCGCAGTTTGACACCAATGGTGATGGGGAGATCAGCACCAGTGAGCTGCGAGAAGCCATGAAAAAGCTTCTAGGGCAGCAGGTGGGCCATCGGGATATTGAAGAGATCATCCGGGATGTGGATCTGAATGGAGATGGACGTGTTGATTTTGAAGGTGAGAAGGGATGAACACTCCCTGTCCATCTGCTCTGGGGTGAGTCAGAGTTTCAGCTCAGAGGCAGAAGCAGAAGGGAAGATTTACATGCTCAGGGCCCAGGTATCTGAAGTATGGAAAAAAACCACAAGATTTTCTTTCCTAGTCATCTGAGGAAAGCGAAGAACATTGGCCCCCACAGGAAATTCCTCAGCTGAAGTGTTCATTTGTGTGTCATCTCTTGCTGCATCTCAGTTTCAATTGGGTCTTCGTAATTCTAGCATGGTAAGAGAAATGCCCTGTCACAGAGAAGGAGATTTGGGTGCACACATGCTGTGCCAGCCTTCTTTTTATGGGACAATAAATCTATTGCAAAAGCTGTGAGGAGGCTAGATTGATTTGGAGAATGCATTGCAGCCTCCATTTCCTCTGGCTCACCTTGTTATCTGGGTTTATGGAGAATTTGTTTCTGTGCCTTTCTGCCAGATATACTTACTGGGACTGCAGATATCTGATCCGGAGGTGTCTTGTTAAATCCTAGAGATAACTCATTTCTTCTCCCACTTTTCATGCCAGAAGGACTTGGGAAACACAGTGCTATTAGCCATGGCAGGAGCAGTATTAATAGAGCTCAGTGTTTCTGGCAAGGGAAGCAGTTGATACCAGATAGCTAAGCGGATATAAGAGCTGGAAGGTGTGAGAGCGTGGCCGGCTGCTGTTTTCCTAGTGCAAATCCAGACATCCCTTTGCAGTAAGAGTGAAGAACTACAGAATTAAAATTAAATAGACATTTTGTTTTGGCTCAGAGCATTCCTGGGTCTCCCACATAACACAGAGTCTCTGTCCTCAGGACTACTGAAGCTTCTGAGGGCTTCAAGAACTAGAAGTGTCTCCCTGGAAAGTATCTGGTAACTGCAGTTGTTCTAATGCACTGGCTGATTACATGACAGTAGCTCTCCTTGTTTCCTACAGCTAAATTATGTTAGACAGCTAAAATACATGGAATGCTATCCCAGTATCATTTTCTCCGTGAGTTACTGCTTTAGTTATCAAAGGACAGCTCCATCAATGGAAAAGGAGAAGCCAGGGGGGTAATTTCCACTGCCCTCCTTTTTGTAGAGTTATTAGTTCCTTGGCAATTCAAGTGCAGAATGAAAACACATTTACAGCTGATGGCATTTACACTCAATTGGAACAATGGTAATGGACTTCACGAGCTGCAGGATGATGAAGAAATAGATCCAGGGTAGCCTTACAGTTAGCCTGTATCTTTAAAGACACAAAGTCCCTCAGAGTAAACTTTTCTCTGTAAAATTGCTGGTACCTACCAAAGCACCAGTGCTTTCCCACAACGCTGTCTCTGTGAAGTGGCAAGCTTACTGTGAAACCATACTGTGTTCCCAAGATTGTAACTCAAGGTCCCCTGAAGTTACAGAGGAGACACCACTTGCCCTTGTGTCTCACAGGGAGCTGCTTGTGCATGCAAGACTGTACACTAGCTGGGATGGAGTCCAAGGCAAGGAGCTGAGCTGCTAGTGAGATCCTGTCACTATAACCAATGCAAGGGTTAAAGCCCATTCTGTGGGAGCTCTCCAGGGCCAGCCACGGAGCAGCACAGACCTGCTGGCAGTGTGTGGGCTCTGGGTTTCTGCCTGCCTGCATGCTGTCTCCAGGGAATGAGAGCTGGGTTGGGGACCGTGGATGCCTTCTGCTTCAGGGCTGTTCTTTTTTACCGGTTGCAGAGTTTGTTCGCATGATGTCCCGTTGAAGATTATTCTCAGCTAAAGAAGAATCAGCACCTTAGAGAGGGCAGAAGAGGACCTAGATGGAGCATCTAGCCCCGATGTTCCCACGTGAAGGTTTGTCGGCTGGCTGCAACTGGGACATTGCAAGATGACCTGCTGCTCCTCCCTCATGGTGGTCCCCATGCCCCTCCACCCTTTCACACTGTGAAAGACTTGCAACTTCCTACAACTGGAACCATTCCTTGGAGATGATTGCAGGAAACTGCAGAGCCAGGACTTGCCATGATGCTCTCATGGGATATTTGCAACTTTAGACTCCTCCTCCCCAGCTTTGTTCTCCCACCAGCTGCTGCAAAGCGAGAGCAGGAGAAATCCTCTTGGCTTGGTGGATGAGAGCAAAGCCATTGGGACTGGTGGCAGCCTCAGGGCGTGCTCTGCACTTCTTGGTTTCCCTTGGTGAACCGTGTCTGTGTTTGCTGTCTATGTGTGTGTGTCTATCTGTGTGGAGTTATTTATGCTTCCCCGGCACATATTTCGCATCTCCTGTGGTTATGTTTACCGAGAGTACATTCAAATACATGTCTTGCGGGGAGAAAGCGATAAATATGCACGCTGAAATGATGTCTGGATGTCCCTGAGAGGTAGTGGCTGGGCTGGGGGAAAAGGGCTTCAGCAGATGCACGCCCCAGGATGCTGAGGCGAGTCCTTGCCACTGAAGTGGGAGTCACTGCCAGCCACTAAGCCTGCAGCTGGGGGCCTGGAGGTGCCTCGTGATGAGGACAGTGTGAGGGTCCCCAACCCCTGCATCCCCCCTGCTTGCAAAGGGGCAAGTGGAGCCCCCATGGTGTCAAGGCAAGGAGCAATGGGAGAAGGGACACAGAGGGGAGCTGGGTGGGATGGGGATAGGCAGCAGTAGCCCATCACCCCTTTTCAGATGATTTCAAACACAGCTGTGAATGAATGCACAGTGGGGGCTGTGCTGTGGGAGCTGAGCTGTTGGTGCCAGTGATTGGCCTTGATCCTCCTTGTCTGGCAGTGCCCTGCTCTCCAACTTGTTCACACTCCAAAGATGCTGCACACGTCTGCAGCAGTGACCATGACAGCAGCCTCCAAGGCCCTATTCTTCTCTGTTGTTCTCCTTCTCCTTACCCCAACATGCTTCCAACCTCCTGCTCCCTTCCCTTACCCGGCCAGACCTATAGTTACCCTCTTTCTGTATGCAGAGGCTCAGTTACAAGTCACCAGGACTAATTACTGCTTGGCTTCAGAGGACATCATCAGTGCTGTGCATTTCTCAGTGGGAATGGGCGCTGTTTTCATCTCAGTTTTCCCTTTACTCCAACTGGGAGGTGAAGGACCAATAGCCTCCTGCATCCTCCATCTCGGATCTTTCACTTCCCAGCTTCCCTTTCAAATTCTCAAGGTCCACAAATCCATGTCCCAAAGGAGGGTTTTCTCTTATGCTTTCCTGTTGCTGTGCCAACCACCGTAACTGCAGCAATGGCTTACATCCCAGCAATGGAAAAGCTGCTTCTCCTTGTATTTTGTGTGTGTACTCGTGTTTGCACAGGCATCTGCACTGGGAAAGGTTTGTGTGTGTGTGTGTGTGTGTGCGTTAAAGCAGGGAATGCAGATAAGTACATGGGAGTGCAGCAGCAGAAGAGTTGTTTGCAAGTGGGTGTATGCAAACTATATGTGTGTATCTATGGAGCTGGTCCAGTCTTGGAAATGTGGGTGTGAGCCAAGAAATGGGAGAATGGATATTTACAGATCTCCACATTCATTGGTACAGCAGCTGTATGGTGCTCAGGAGATGAGGGTGATGAACTGAACAGAGTCCAGAGTCCTAGTAAGTTATGTATGTACTTAGGAAAATACTGACGGGGGGGAGAGACCTGCGCAGGCTTGCGTGTGCCATAGGGAGCAGTTGGTACGCAAATGTGCTTCACTTACAGTGGAGCTCATTGAGGAGGATGAGTGTTTGTGTGTGCAGAGCATGAGGACAGCACTGCTGCGTGCAGCAGAGTGACTGTGCCTGCCTGTGGGGATCAGTGACGCTCAGTGTCCCTTGGTGTCCCTGCATTTGTACCATGGCAGAGCTGTGTTTGTAGTCCCAAGAAACTGCAGGGACACCAGTGCCAGGGGAAGTGTGTTTGCAGGACACCTTTGTGTCATTGCAGAGGCAGTCCTGGAGCCACAGCTACTTCCAAGGAAAGCTGGAAGCTCTTCCAAGTAATGCGTCAGATCTGATCCGGTGAACAGGTCAGACAAGGCAGGTCTCCAGAGCATTCAGTTTTTAATCCTTCCAGCAGAAGCTCTTGCTGCAAGTATGGTTTTACTTGTGCAACAAGCCCCAAATAATCCCAAGGAGTTCTACTATTTTCTTGCGCAGACAGGATCAGAGATTAAAGCTCCAGTCTAAATAATCTAATTCCAGAGATAATCCTTTTGCTTTCATCTCCAATCCTGGGACCAGGGAGGCTTCCACATAGCTCCACATGGCAGGGCAGAGCCAGTCCTCTCTGGGTACTTGGGCCCTGTAGCCCATGTGGTTCAGGCGCATGTGCTTCTGACCCACGCACCTCCGCCACTCTTTTTGGACATCCCAAGTCCCGATTTGGACATCCCAAATCTCTTTTTCCTGCAGGAAATAGCTAATACCCAGAACACATGTCCCACACTGCTGGTGGAGGATCAGGGCTGTAGGTGGACCAGGCAGGGCTGATCCAAGACTCAGTTATGTTGACACAGATGGCAGGGGACAGGGAGAGATCAAAGGACTGAGAAGACAACCCTGAGCCTTTCGCTTGTAGGTTACTGGTGTAAATGCAGCCTGCATCAAGGGACTGATGGCTCAGTGAATTAGTAACAGGATACAGAGCCTTTGGCATCCCAGGCACACGGTGGCATCAGGTTGCTGGTGATCACAAGTAATGACTCGGGGCCAGCAGTGTAGGACATCGTGGGCACAGCCACTGGCGTGTCCACCATCCTCTGCCAGTGGCCGTGGCCAGATGTGAGCCAGGGCAAGAGCTCCTCCTGTGCCTGTGAGCACAACCACTATCCCTCCCCACACACTGCTGCTCAGTTAATCCCTCTCTTTTCATGGTGGGCTGCTGATTCCTGGGAGATAAGCATCCCGGCTTGCTAGTAGAAGATGCTGTAAGTGGGAGGCAGAGGAGGGATTGCAGCACTCAGTGACTTGCCCTCTAAAAAGGCAGGGTCCTTGGATAGAGCGGGAAGAGAGGTTTCCATTCTGTTCAAGGAGGGGAACTCTTCAAGGAAATTCTTCTCTTTTCAAGGGAGTGCTGCTGGTATTTTTCTATGAGATGTCCTTGACAGGGACCCCAGGCTTGGCACAGCCACAGAAGCCCCAAGGCAGGGATGAGCTGGGTTAGCTCCCAGCAGCCCTAGTACACATCAGGAGCCAAAGAGGCTCCTTCGGCTGAGGGGTCATTGGTGATACCTAAACGTTAGCGAGTCGGTCCCTTCATGTCTGAATTCCTGCTCATGGGCTCATTTGGGCTGGGCTGAGCAGTTTGAGGCTGGGTTTGTAATGAAGCCCCTGCCACTGCCTGCACGGCCCCTCTGCCCACCAAGGCAGTGAAGGTCCCAGCGTGAGCCTCCCACTGCCCAGCTCACCAAGAGGCTCACCAGGGTTTCAGTCAGGCTCTGCCCAGACAGTGCTTGAGCCTCCACTGCCATTGACTGCGTGTGCAACTCATGGCAGTGGCCTGATGACACACAAAGTGTTTATGTGCTTTGAAGTTGTGCTCCTGACCCGAGCACATCGCAGTTTAAACTGAGAAATCTTGAGATTAGGGAAGCTCACCTGTGATCAGTACAAAGGAGCTCTAATGAGGCCTCCCTCAGCCTCGCCAACTGGACAGCATTGTTCTGGCCATGGCTCCTTTGCTAACTGAACTTGGGGGACCCCCAACAGACCACAAACACAGTGGGGATACAGATTAGTCTGGATTGGCTCAGATGCTGCCAGGGCTGGGGTCTGTAACACAGATGATTTGCCAGGAACCAGCGTGAGGTGGCTTTAATCTGGAGAGGTGCTGAGCATGTCCATTTTGCACTGCTTTACTGGATGTGGTTTCCTAAGGCAGGAGCTGCAATGCTGCTGTGGGAGCACAGCAGTGCCCTGGCCCAGTTGTACAACAAGCCCAAGAGCCGATGTTAAAGCAGCAGGAACACACTCTGGGGCTCACTCCAGCCTGGTCAGAGGCAGGTTGGGGAGCAGGCGGTGAGCGGTTACCCCATAACCGAGTTCACTTTCTCCAAGGCTGTGTCCTGTTAAGAGACCTCATAAGTGTGTTACAAAACCAACAAACCCCTTCAGCTCTCTGTCTGCAGCACTAAGTCTGTATTTCCAAAGGCAAAGCATTGTGGAAGACCCAAATTAATGTAATTGGGAATTAGCAGCTGCTGTTCACATAGTTGGCGACTGGGGTGCAGACCTTGGGTCTGGCTGGTGCCTGGGGCTTTGAGGAACACCAAGATCACACAGAAGGGCAGAGTCGGAAGCAAATGTTATTTGCTCCCCTACCACGAAGCGAGTTTCACCCCTGTGTGGTGTCTCGCTCCGGCCCTCCCCGGTGTCTGAATCTGAAGCTCTGGTGTGTAATGAGCCACGGGGACAGCGGTGCGCTCCCCACCTTCCTCCTTCACAGGCAGGTTACCGCGGTCCGAGGTGGTCTCCCTCCTTACCGCCCGGGCTCGCAGCTGCCTGTTCCCACGCTCCGTGGCAGAGGCGGAGAGTATCGAGGCAGCGAACCGATGCCGGGAGCTGCTGCTCGGCGGGCTCTGACCGGGAGCTGCCCCCGGCAGCGGAGCTCCCGCTCCCGCAGCTCCGCTCTACAGCCGCCGCGGCCATGCCCGACCCGGGCAGCTCCGCCCAACCCCGCGGGGACGCGCCGGTGCCGGGGGACGCGCCGGTGCCGGGGACGCGCCGGTGCCGGGGACGCGCCGGTGCCGGGGACGCGCCGGGCCCGCTCCGCCGCGTCGCGCCCGTTGCCTCGGCAACCCACCGGCTCCCCGCTTCCCGCCGCCGTCCCACAGCGCTTTGCGCTCCGGCCGCGCTGGAGCTCCCTGATTGGAGGGGGCGGAACCCCTCCCTCAGGCGTCCGGCGCCGAGCGGAGCTCGCCGGGCTGCAGAGGCTCTGCTGGGGAGCCCCGTCCGTCCCCGCCGCCCCTTCCTGGGGCCCCGGTTCTACCCTGGCTCCACTCCCCGGGCGGGCGGTACCGGCCCCGGGCGCTACCGGCTCGTAGGAACCGGCTCCCGCCGCAGCACGCCGCCGTCCCCTCGCCTCTCAACCAAGCCTGCTCAGCCGCTCCCGCCGCCCATTGGCCCGCCGGGTTATGAATATGCAAATGAAGGCCCTCGGCCACCCAGTGGCAAACGGGCAGAAAATTAATATTCGCGTTTCTGGGTCTGGATTGGCTGTTGCGCGCTCCTCCCCGGCAGCGGGTTAGGCTGCCCCCTGGCGGCGGCAGGAAGGGGCGGGCGCGGCGCCGGGAGCCCGAGATGGTGGGCGCCGGGGCGCGCGGGGCGCCGCTACTGCCGCCCTTGCTGCTGCTGCTGCTGCCGCTGCTGCGGGGCGCGGCGGGCGGCCTCGCCGACAGCGTCGTCTGGGCCGTCAATGCGGGTGGCGATGCCCATGTGGACGTGAACGGCATCCACTTCCGCAAGGACCCGCTCGAGGGCCGCGTGGGCCGAGGTGAGGGCGGGAGGGACGCCGGTGCTGTGCGGGCGGCCCTCGGGGGGGTTGGCGGTGCGGCCGCTCTCTGCGCCCGCTCGGCTCCACTCCGCTTGTCTCAGCGGAGGTCCGGGACCCGCGTCCCGCCGGCGCCTGTCCCGCCTGTCCCGGCCCCGCCGCGGAGGTTCGGTGGGTCTCCCCGCCCTGGGCTGCGGTGGTCCGGGCGGGCCCGCGGTCGGGGTCTCCCTCCGCCGTCCGGGTCCTGAGTGGCGAACGGGGTTGCCGGGGGACGGCGAGGCAGAGACCCCCCGGCCTGGTACTTATCACCCGCCGGGACCGCGGCCACCCCGTCCTCCCGCCGGGCCCGGCCGGAGCGGGCGCAGGGCTGCGGTGTCGGCGGGATGAGCCCTGCGGGCTTCGTTCTGGTTTTCCCTGCCTCGGGCTGTGGGTTGTGTAATGCCGGAGAGGAAGTGGCTCCTCGGGGGCTGGAGTGGAATTTCGGCTGAAAAAGGCGACGGCAGCGCTCGGGCTGCCAAACCGGGCGCGTGCAGCCGCTCTGCTCCCGTTTTAATACCCATTTCCCGCTGAAAGACCCCGGTTCCCGCTGCGGGATTGCAGCGCTCCGTAAAGTGAGAACGCGCTTTGCCCGCCCTCCGCAGCCTGGCTCACGGTGCGGTTGGTGCCCGCCACCAGCAGCCCGGTGCCAGCCGGGGGGGGCACGGCGCGGGCTGCTCGGTGCAGCCCCGGTGCTGGGGCCGAGCAGGAGGAAGGTGCTCCGGTCCTGGCAAGTGTTCAGGAGCAGGGCAGGGACGGAAGGAGAAGTAGATCGGGTATGATCAGCTGCTCTAGCTACTGAATCAGTGCAATCTGATAGCGACCAGTAAGGGCAGGATGGAGAACTGATATTGCACTTGGGTTGCATTCTACTTCCCCTGAAACTGCTCCGGTTGGATGAATTTTGTGTGGCTCGGATAATCGGTGCACTGAAACTTAGGTGATTAACAAATTAATTGCAAAGTGAGGCTGTGCTGAGCGGCTCCTGCTGCCAGTTGTAGGTGGGTGGTGGAGTGCAGAGGAGGTCAGCTGTTGACTTTTAAAGCCTGACCTTCCCTGTTTCTGTGTAGGATGGTGAGATTGTGCTGTACAGCTGGGACTGCCATTGCTCACCCTGCAGGAGTGCCATCCTGAATGGAGAGCTGTTTGGATGCAGTGCATACAAGGGAAGGTCACATTTAAATATGAACACGGTTTGCATGGAGTTCTTTTACCCCCGTGGAAGCAGGCGCTCCAGTCACACAGGGTGCCCTGATCCCTGTAGGTCAGCTTCCCCTTACAGACTTCTCCCATGTGTGGCTTGAATGTCACTGTGAACTTGCACGTTCAGGTTTAGCTGAGGAGAAGAAAGGGTTGTCTTTTCAAGCAGGCTGACAAGCCCTTCCTCTGGGGACAGCCAGGCTGTTGCAGTAATCCTGCTCCAGCCAGTGGTGCCAGGCACAGCAGAGGAGACTTTGCCCCTTTGAGCTCTCAGCTGCTTTTCCCTCAATGGCTTTTTATTGCACCATTGTTCATGTTACTCCGGGCTCCTCTCTGTATTGATAGGCATGTAATGGCTACAGCAGAAATGCTGGCTGGGAGGAAGCGAGACCAGGGGATAGTGTTTCTGGGCGAATTAAACCCTGGGTTTCTTTTCAAGCTTCAGTTCAGATGCTGTGCCCTAGAGGACACAATGTGCTGATGGCAATTACAGAACAGCCAGGTGCCAAACGCAGTTGAGTCGCAGCTTAATGCTGAACGACCTCAGCACATCCAGCGCTGTCAAATCGAGCTCACTTCCACAGCTATGCCAGCAGACCTGTGATGTGCAGGTGACAGGTCTTTATCTCCAGTTACCTTCTAGTTACTTTCTTCCTATGCAGGGCTTTCCCTCTAATAGGAGCTGACTGCTGTGGAGTCCTTTGGTTTGCTATCACTGTAATCTGTAGCTGGCCAGAAGTACCTGTGTAGGAGGACAGGTTAAACTTTCCACCTCTGTATTGCTGGTGATTAGAGTCTTCAGTCCTTGCTCCTGGCTTTGAGTGATAAAGAGAAGTAGGAGATTGCCTGAGTGAAACAGGAGACCAAGAGCTGGCATTAATTTCCTCTCATTTGCATTGGCTCCGTTGTTAAGGTAGGCTGGGTTTGTAGTTCTTGCTTTGTCTTGGCCGATGCACTGTCTGTTCCCATGGAAATGGGGTGGAAGTGGCAAGTGTCAGCAGAGAACTTGGTGTGGATCAGCTTCCCCTGCTTGAAGTGCCAGTGGCCACAGGCTTCCCTCCTGCCCCCGCTTCACTGAGGAATTACCTGATCTGGAGCTCTTGAGGCTTGCACTGGTTTGTGCGGTAACCCTGACACAACAAAATGGCAAGTTGGGTTAAGGCCTTTTGAGGGCTGCTCTAGAGGTGGTGAAATAAGGACTTGAGAAGAGGCAAATTTTATCATTCCTGTTATTTTCTCAGTTATTGTCCCATTTGGGAATGTTGTTTGGGCCCTTCTAAAGGGGCTGTTCAGATGCCTGCAGACAGCGCCCATTTGAGTTGATGGAGCTGCTGGTGCTCTTGAAACTTTCGGGTATCTTTCTTGTTTCCTTCCTGTCTTCAAGCTGGCAGTTACTGTGTGGATGTGGTGAGAAGAAGGGGTTTTGTAAGATGTCTGATGCTTTTCTTCCATTCATGGCAGAAAATTCCACTTCTTCTGCCATTCCCCAGGTTTTGGCACGTCTGAAACCTGGTGCCATCGACTGCTAACTTCAGATCTGTCGGATGAATGAGCCAAGTCAGTCCTACACTGACTGTTTTGGTTTTGTACCCAGCTTGTGAGTGGAAGATCTTGTAAAAGTATTCTAGGTGGTTTTCCTCTTTGAAGCAGGAGTCAGTGGCCAAGTCATTTGGCTTGGTGCCCATTTGTGAGACAGGCTCTTCTCTCTGAAGCTGTGCAGGTAAGTTTGCTGTGTCTGAGTCTGCAGCCGGTCCAGGACCTGCTTTTCTGCAGGACCTGGGTTCTGGAGCTTTGGCTGCCTCTGCTTCAGCTCCAGTAGTGCCTCCTCCTGGTCAGAGCAAGGAGAGGAGACACGTCTGACAGGGCCTATGCGAGGGTTAAGCACTTCAAGGGTGTCTACATAAAGTGTCTCTTCCATATGCCTCGAATTAACCCTTCCTCTCACTGTTTTGTGCTTGAAACCCAGCTTCTGACTATGGTATGAAGCTGCCAATCTTGAGGTCCAATGCAGAGGATCAGATTCTGTACCAGACTGAGCGTTACAACGAGGAAACCTTTGGCTACGAAGTCCCCATCAAAGAAGAGGGTGACTATGTGCTGGTGTTGAAGTTTGCAGAGGTCTATTTTGCACAGTCTCAACAGAAGGTAAGCAACACCTTGCTTGTCTCTTTGATGCAGATTCCTGGCTTAAGACCGTGTGTGTTCAGGTTGCTTCTGCTGCTTCGCATGCTGGAGGACGGAGTGAGGGAAGGCACTAAGGCACTAATGGTTAACTTACCTCCCAGAGCTTTCACGGGCTCTGAAACTTGGAGCTCTCTTCCACATTCCTCATATACAGTTGGCCTGGAAAACGGCATTACAAAGCATTCAGACATGGACAACTAACCTAGCACTAGAGCTTTATGATCTGTTCAGGTTGTTCAGGCTTTGAGAAGTGCTTTTTGCCTTTTTCCTGGGCGCTTGTTCCTGACCTGGGAGCAGGCTTGTGCTGGAGAAAGTGTTGCACAGATTAAAGCAGGGAGGTGATCTGGGTTAAATAACCTGCTCAGGACAGTTTTTGTAAGTGTTGTAAGAGTTTGTAGTGGTTCAGTTTGGTCCTGAAAACACCAGAGTTAAATTCAGCCCTCTTTATTGCTCTTCAGAGGAGAATAATCCTTGTCACTTCTGAAATCCCTCATGTACAGACGTGGAAGCAGAAGCACAAAGAACTCAAAGCCCTGTGGTGAACTGGGAGAGAAGTGGTGTGTGTTTTAGTCTGGCTTTCCCCTGACTCCATCAGCTTCCTTGGAGCCCTGCTCCTTAAGCACTGTGCTGCCTTCCTGCCAGGGAAGTATCTCAGGGAGCAGAACTGGTGGGGCTGGCTTACAGAACTGGATGCAAAAAGCAGCCTTACATGAAACTGAAGGGCTGAGGCAGCTTTGGTGGTTCTTCCTTCATGTGGCTGTGCTGGGATTCCCCAGGTGCTGAGTGAAGGTTGAGTCATTACAGCCCGGAGGAGGACTTTCACTCTGAATTCACAGATGTGGTTAGCAGTTCGGCATTTTACCTCCTTCAAACCCTTACCTTCGCCAGCGCCTTTCCTCTGCTCTGCTGCAGGCTGTTAGTTAGAAACTGCTTCACTCCCTAGGGTGTGGTGTGCCCAGCACCCTGGGGTGGTAGGAGCAGGTCCTCAGCCGGTAGGTGGAAGGAAAGTTGTGAAAGTATGAACAAAGCAGGATAACATCGTGCTGTCCTCTCTTCTGAACAGCAGATGTAGGGGGTATTTTAAAAGGAGGTGGATTTCAGGGTATTTGAAAGCAAAGTTAATGCCTCCGTGTCTTTACCTGGCTGCTTTTGGGCTCTGAGTCCTTCCCAAGGGAGTGGAACGTGTGGTGGGACAGTGCATGCTGCGGTGCTTTCTGGTCCTGGGTGCATAACAAGCAGAGGCCTTTCCTGTTCAGTTCCCATTTCAACCATCACACGCCTGAGGCCATCCTGACACTGTCATTTCTTCCACCCTGAAGGTGTTTGATGTTCGCTTGAATGGCCACGTGGTGGTGAAGGACTTGGACATTTTTGACAGAGTTGGACACAGCACAGCTCACGATGAGATCATTCCCATGAGTATTAAAAAGGGGAAACTGAGTGTCCAGGGAGAGGTTTCCACGTTCACGGGGAAGCTCCACATTGAGTTTGTAAAGGTAACAAGCTTTTTCTGTGCACAGCCCTGGGCTTCCTTTTCCCCTTCCTCCCAAGCCGTGTGATGCAGGCTGTGTGCTGAAGGAGGAGAGGTGATGGTGGGGGGGGGAGAATATTTCTTGCCTCAGATCTGCAGCAGTGATTTCCTTCTTTGCTTTCTCTAGGGCTACTATGACAATCCAAAAATCTGCGCCCTATACATCCTGCAAGGAACAGTGGAAGGTAAGCACAGTTTCTGAGCCAGAAGGCTTTTCCCCCTTGGAGAGTCGCCTGTTGCTTCTCAGACCATGAGATCATAGCTCTTGCAGACCCACCTCTGCCAAAAATGTTTCCTCTCTCAGCAAGTTCCCGCAGAGTGCAGTTCCAGAGTGAAATAGGTGCACAGGGTCCCCCCTTCCTCCAAGCGCACAAAGCTGGGCAGTTTGGGAATAAGAAAAAAATCAATGTGGTTTGCGAGTCACTGTATGTAGGGTAGAGAAGAAGGGAACGCTCCTGGTCAGTCTTAGCTTGGAGCTGCAGATGAGCTCCCTCTGGCCTTGCATGGCAGCAGCAGCCCTGCAGACAAGCGATTCACAGAGATCTTTTAGCTAGTACTTAAGAGTTTTGTTAAGAGTTTTGTTTTGTCTCCTCAGCTTGTGGACAAGGCAGTGGTTTTTTCCCGTAGATATCAGTTCCTCTGAACAGCAGTGGGGGCTGCTAATAAAGTCCTTGCTCTTCTATCACCCTCTTTGTAAGCCTGTATTGGAGCTCCTCTAGCTCCTAAACAGAGAAGGTTTAGGACCCCACGCTGACCAGAACATCACTTCGCTTTACTATTGGTCAGGAGTTGCCAAGTGCTGCTGAAGATCTGGTGCATAACCTTTTGGCCAGGAGGAGCCTTGACGTGTGGGGCCCTGCTCTTCCTGCTGCAGGCTCAGAGGGCTGGGTCTGAGTGGGGTTTGGCCATGGTGCTCTGATAGGGCTGGGGTTGAGGGGGTGCAGCGGTGTGAGGTAGGACCATTTGTGGAAAGGGTTGTTCCCATTCGTGTTTGCACCTCTGTCTGCTGGCCCTGCAGGTAGCAAGTGCTTGTTCTTGACTAGATCTCACTGAGCAGCTGTGGTACCTGACTGCGTATGCCCCAAGTGTGCTTTTGTGCTATAACTTCTCCTGTGTAACATATGGACGAGGTGGAATGCTGTCGTTTTCTTTGCAGACTGGGTCTTTAGATGCTCTTTTGTCGTGGAGCAATGAAATAGCGGAGTGAGCCTCTGGGCGGGGGGGGGCTCTGGCTGTGGTGTTGATGTGGTGTCAGGTGCCCTGTTGTCCTTGTTCATGTTGGGTCAGGGAGGGGGGAAGGCAGTGACTCAGGTGACTTCCCACGTTACATCCTGCTGCCTTGCAACCTTTTGTCTTGTCCAACAGATGTTCCAAAGCTGCAGCCGCACCCGGGTCTGGAGAAAAAAGAGGAAGATGATGATGAAGATGAATATGATGATGGCTCAAGTGTTAAAAAACAGGCAAATAAGAACCGGGTTCAGTCAGGCCCACGCACACCAAACCCCTATGCCTCGGACAACAGCAGCCTCATGTTTCCTATATTGGTGGCCTTTGGTGTCTTCATTCCTACCCTCTTCTGCCTCTGCCGATTGTGAGAGCAAGCCCCATGGAGCAGCAGCCAAGGGGCTGGGAGGGAAGGAGTTGGACCAAACACGGTTGCTTTTGATTTCTCCATATTGTTCATAATTTAAGGAAAAAAGGAAAAAAAAAAAAGATTCACTTGGAATGAATTGCAGGTCCAGGTAAGAGGGAGCTTACCTTCCCCCTGCCAGCAAGCAGCGAGGCCCTCGCCTTCCCCTTCGCACCATGTGCAGCCTCCGATCCTCCCTGGGGCATCCAAGAGTAAACTGAGTCCTGGCTGTCTGTACTGGGCTGTTGCAAGCTGATGCTGCCAGTCCCGGGCCATGGCCCAGGTGGAGAGAAAGCCATGTGCTGAAAGACCTCTGCCTTTGCTGGGTGGAGTACGGTTCCTTAAGCAGGGAAGCTGCTCCTAAAACCAGGCCTGAGTACACGTTTTGTTCAGGAGCGTGGAAGTGGTGTGGTGCTGTGGGGTGACTAACAACTGTGGAGGACAGAGCCTGGCTCAGCATCTCCCTGTATGTGTGCAACACGATGCATGGTACTCGCCTGCAGAAAGATGCCAAGACTCCAGCTAGCGGCTCAGCCTCTGTGGAGATGTTTCCCTCCTAAGACTGCAAGCTGTGCCAGGAGCAGAGGGATTTGTCTGGCCTGATTTGCTGCACCAGTTGGGAGAGACTTTCCTAGTTTGGCAGTTGTAATGTTAGATCCATCACAGAGGGATTCTGCTGTAGCCTGTGAGAGGCTGACGTTGTTAGCATCTGATCAGATGCACTTGTATTGATCATGGCTTTTGTTTCCTTTATTGTCCTTTTCAAAGGTTTCATTTTAAGCCCAGTTCCTTGTTTTGCCCTTTCTATCAAGTGACCTCTCCTTTGGAAGAAACTGAGAAAGAGGCGACCTAGAGAGGAGATTCTGGGTTTTTTCCTTGACCTTCCGAACAGTTAGCTCCCTGCCCTGTAACTGTGAAGACCCTGTGCTGTAGGACAGAGTGGAGCAACATCATGGATGCTTCCTGTGAGCTCTCATTCCCTTGCAGGGACCAGGCTTACCTGCAGTGATGAGAAGTGCAGTGAGTTGCTTAGTGTCTTCCGGTAGCTCAGCCTTTTGCCCATCGCTGTAGTGAAGCGGCAGGTGTCCAACATTTCAGTACTGTAGAGCAAGGTGATTTGATGCCCTCCAGAGATTGGGAAGTGAGCAGAACACTGGAGGCAAGGTCAGCGGCTTCCCACGGGGATATTTCTGCAAGAGACTTCTGCTTCCACGTGCAGAGCCTGTGCCTGCCTGACAAAGGCTGAGCAGGGGTGAAAGCCCTTCCTGTGCCTGCTGCTTCAGAGCTCCAGGCCCCAAGGAGCTGCCTTCCCGTGCTCTTGGCCTCTGATACATTGAGCACTTCTGGCTGGAAGGAGGAGATGTTCTGCGTGCTGGAGCAGGATCTGTCCCAGGTGGGGTTGGATCCTTGCTGGTCAGCTTTGATGCTGGTGAGCTCTGGGCTCACAGAACACTTTACCTTCTGCTCTCTCTTTGTTCTCTGCTTTATCCGGAGCAGTGGCACTGAGCGGTGTCCTCGTTGCTGCTGCTCTTCCCTGAGCCTGAGTTTTCCTTGCAGTTGTTTCTGGGTTTGATTCCCTGCAGTGGCTCAGCCCTTTGGGCTGAGAAGGGTCAGCAGAATTCCCTGGTTTGCAGAAAGGAAACCGGAGGAGCAGCCTTTCTGCTCTGCTGGGGCCAAGCAGCTGAAGCCTTCGCTTCCTCCTGACCCTCAAGCTGTGATATAAGCTGTCAGCTCCCGGGCTCCAGAACAGGAGGTGTCTGAGCACTGCTTTCTGCAGTAGTGGCACTGAACCTTGCCTTTCTGATTCGTACATCACTGCTGTAGGCTTGACCCTAATGCTGTGTCTCTGAGCTAAAAGGCAGGCGGTAGGACCTTAATTACCTTCTCTCCAGTTGCACAAGTGGTACCAGCCAGTCTGGGAGAAGTAACGGGGTCTGTGTCACAGTTGAAGGAAAAGACAGGCTTTAGAGAGAGCAAATCTTAAGAACAAACCTTAGCTTTAAGCTTGAAGTTGTCTGCTTCATCTTCTAGCTGCTGCTAAAATCCTTGTACGTATAAAACTTGCATAAAATAGGAGCTTTGCTTTGTTTGGTGACAGTGCCTGCAGAGATTCTCCAGCATTTTGGGGATTGCTGTATCTGGAGCACCAGAGACATTTAGATCTTTATCAGTTTGGAGAAGCATCAACTGTGCTGATTTGTTAAGCAAAAAACCTGGGCTTGAAAGCAAGCTTCTCTGTAAGGAGCTGTTATCCTCCAGGCCTTCTAGGTTGCATCTTATTTGAGCATCTTTGAAGCAAGGTATCACTCAGCTTCTTGTGGCTCACCCGGTAATCTCTGCACCTTTCCTGGCATGAGAATAGGGGCAAATTTAGGAGTGCAAAAGTCAGACAAGTTTTCTAGGATAGTTTATCCCTGCCTCTCCTGGCAGCCAGGGCACCCATTTGGTGTCATCAGCTGCCCTAAAGCAGTGCTGTGCAGAGTGTGCACTGTTGTGTTCCGGTTGCTCAGTTCAAATGAATTTGTCTTATTTGAATAAGAATAGGGAGGAGGAAGAGTTCACCCTTCATGTCTTCAATTTAGTTGTTTTGGCTCTGGTTTTATGCATCTTTGTCTCTACAACGCTGGTGTCTGGGTGGTTCCTGACCCTATTATGGTGCTGTGAGCTGATTTCCTTGTTGGTCCATCCCCTCCCAACGCATTTGCCTCAAGGAGCCTTTAAACAAAGCATGTGGAACATGGGAGGATGTTAGGGGATAACTGGTCAGCACCGTCGCTGGGAATGGCATCCTCTGGCCAGCTCCCCTTGCAATCTCTGTCTACCATCTGCAAGCCAGGCAGATGGGTATGATGAGGTACCTGGTCCTGGTAAAGGAAAGGTTTGGGTTGGCTGTAGTTTTCCAGTACTTTGAGGGGATATGCAAGGCATGGTTTAACTGAGCCTGGGTAGAAACAAGCCAGTGTGTGCTTTGTTGCCTCCTGCCAGCAGCAGGGAGGTGAAGTGCATGTCCCTGTGCAGCAGTGGGGAGCTGGGTCAGGACAGACCCTGGCTGGATTCATGGAGCAGTTGTGTAGAGGGGGGCAGATAAGGCAATTTCAACAATCATGTTCTGGGCTGGGGTACAGCCTCAGTGTAGTGGTTCCAAAGCCTGTTTTCATTACCCCCATCAGCCCCTCCTTTTGTACCTTTAAGCCAGGCCATTTTCTCCTTCCGTGTGTGTGACTGAAACAAGGTCTGTGACCCTTCTGAGTATCCCAGGTGGCAGTGAGCAGAAAGCCAAGTGAATTCCCTCTCTTTTTGGTGCCTTTTTTCTCAGGCTTTGAATAAAAGTCTGTTTGAAGGAGCTGCTTTTTTTTTTTAAGGAGCTTCCGAGCTGTTTTTTCTCTTTCCCCAAGGGACAGGCATTCCCTGCCCTTGTGATCAGCTGGGGACTGTCCCACTGCCCCCGGCTGCCAGCTCTGGAGGTCACAGCTCAAGCAGAGAGTGGTGAGTGAGCATCGTTGGTTCCAGCCTCTGAGGTCAACGGGAACAAAAACCTAGCAGGGGATGGAAGAACTGGAAGAGCTCCTTCAGGTCTGGTCTTCCCCAGAAATCTCCTGGAGGCAGGATGGAGAGCTCCCAGACGCGCTGGTGCCTGCGTGTCTGTGCAGTGCAGAGCCGAGTGAGTCATGGCTGGATCCTGGTATAGTGCTTACAGCTTCTGGATGTAGATTGTGGCTTGGGGGGTCCTGCCCCTCCAACTTGCTTGCTGAGGCCTTGCTCTGCTCTATTTGGGTCTGAGCAAGGAGCAGAGATTTGTGCTTTGTCCCTTGGCCGTACTTTAAATTGAAATAGGGCTGCAACAGTCAGGGAAGTGTCTTTGTATGGGAAGTCTGAACAGGCCTGTCTTTGATAGAAAACAGCAGGAGGAGGGAGAGGACCAGCAGAGCAGCTTCAGCCCTTGATGCGAGACAGATTCTGAGCAGCTGCGAGGTACCAAGTGTTTCAGGCTCTGTTTGGTGCTCAAATGTGGGAGAGATCCGTCTGCTTCTTGCACTTAAGTGCTGGGGAGGGAAATATCCTTGCTGAGAATCCAAGGGAAATGGGAGCTGGGCCAGCACTGAGCTAATTTACCTACTGGCGCTTCTGCATCTCCACAACAAATGCCAAAGTCTAATACAATTCAAGGATGCTTTTTTTACCGTCAGCCTGGTTCCACCAGTCTGTCTTCACTGGCTGGTCTCATATAGGCTCAGACAAGTGTTCTCAACACACACACCAGGCTGGAACTGTGAAGGCTCAGAAACGTGATTACACAATTAGGCCTCCTGTGCTGCACCCAGCGGGTCTGGGGCACGTATCGCCTTGGATCCAAATGGATTTGTCCCAGAAGTTACAGTAGCAACCACGTTGAAATGGTGCTGGGTTGGATAGGAGAGATGAAAGCAGGTCCATGTCTTCCAGGGCTCTGGCTTGCTCAGAGTTTATTGCTGTATATTAAATACTATTTTTGGAGATTGGGGGGAAGATATGGGAGGGGGAGGGATGTGCCAGTGCCATCCCCAGTCTGATCAGTGGGATGCTACTGCAAGTTATTGATAAGTTTTGGTGGTTTTCTTTCCCAAAAAGTACTTTATTTAAAAAACTAAAAAAGAAAAAAAAAAAGGAAAAAATAATGAAGCACAGTGGTTTCCTCCCTCCTGAAACAGTGCTGGCTGGTTAGAACACGTCAGTCATCTTTTGCAAACATCAGAGGTCTCTGCTGAAGACTTTGTGTGATGGAGACTTCAAGGGAAGGGGCAAAGTGCAGCTTGAGCCAGTTTAGCCGGGCAGAGTGTGAATTTGGGAACGCAGGAGCTCTGCCCTGGAGTCGCTCCCAGTCACAAGTGGTGGGGATGTGCTTGCTTGTGGCACCACGGCAGTTCCTGAGCTGGGGCGCTGCAGTGAAGCTGTGCCTGGAACAAGCTGGCAAATTCGGGGGCTTGAATTTCTCCTGTTTTCTATGGGGCTTTGTGTGTTCAGGGCTTTCCCACTGCAGCCAGGTTGGTAAAAAGCCCCAGAGCCCACGGGAGCAGAGGCAGGTTTGTGTTTCGTGCCAGGAGGCAGCACCGGGACTGTGCGATGCTGGGCAGGTGACGGAGATGTTTGAGTCCCATTGTCATGGCAGCTTTCAGTGTTGGCAGATGGTCCCACTGCTCCATGGTGCCGGCTGGGATGTGCGGAACTGACCTGTGCTGTTGGCATTAAGGACACACCACAAACTACTTGAAGCTGCAGGTCGGAGTTGTCTGTGAAGGCTAAAGCAGTGTGGGGAGAGATCTCCATCTGTACTTGTCACCAGTACAAAGGGGTTTTAAGGGGGGGGGGTAATTTTACTGTCCATTGCTTTGTGTTATCACAACTTGCAGTGACATTTTTGCTTGCAGCAAGCTTGGGCCCTGGGTGAGGAGCACAGATGTCTGTTTCTGATTGCCTTGCTTCGCAGGGCCTGGATGGGGGAAGAGGCAGGTTTGGGGTGGGTTATTTTATTTTTGGTACATGGTAACAGGTTTATTTTTTTTTTAATTTCCCCAGGATGTTTGGTTGAGGGAACGTTCTGAAATCCACTGCCTGGCACTGGGGCCAGCAGTGCGCTGAAGGAAAATAAACAGAGTTATATTGTCACTTGGGTGAGCTGCTTCCTCTTTTCCAGTGCTGGGGGCAGCAGGAGGCTGGTCGCACTGCAAGGCGAGATGCAGTTCAACATCCAACCGCTGCTGCCGCCCAGAGCTGCTGCCAGTGGTTTTGGGTGATTAAATACAAGCTGGGTAGCTCTTAAGAGCATTGATGCGGAACCTCGTGCTTCCTGCTTCGGTCAGGAGATGTACCAGAGATGTAATCTGTTTTCTGAGGGTTTTTGCAAAGATGCCCCATTTTCAGCTTGAAACTGCATCAGAGGCAGTCGAAAGGGGCTGGAGCAATTAGAAAGCAGCACCTTCTTCTCCTGGGTGCCTGATAGCAGGGGACAAAGGACACTGGCCCTCTGCAGAGCAGCTGCTCTGGGTCTTTGGTCTGTGCTTCCTAGGGCACAGGATGGAGGGACAGCGAGGAGGATTTGGGAACAGGCTTGTTTGAAATACCATTTGCCTGGCAGTAGAGGCGGGTGTTGCTTACAAGCAGCCGCAGCAAACGTCACTAACCACTGCTCTGAATCTGTTTCCAGTCATCTTGAGCGTGTTGGCTGGACTCTGAAAAGAGGATGCAGATGTTTCTTGTTCTTCCCCAGTTCTCTGAAGGGCGAGAGATGACTCTGCAGCTCCTAAGTGCCTTGGGCAGCCTGGCTGCTCCTTTTTGGGGAAGAAAACCCATCCTTTCCTCAGTGTGGTGCTCCTGCGAGTGATACCAGGCGGGACATCCCCAGTCCCTATGGGCAGGCATAGGAGACTCCTCCAACGTCTTCCACTGTCCCCAGTGTGTGCTTAGGGGGTGCACAAAGTCGGGGTGGCAGTGGCACGGCTTGGGGCTGGCTGACCCAGGGAGGGCCTGGCAGGGCACTGGCACTCCATGGGTGACCTTCCCTGGGGCACACGGTCCTGCTCCTTCCCGGGTCTGGGTCCCCGCTAACGGGGGACAAGCACTGGGGTTTCCCAGCGCCAGCAGTGGGGTGTGCGCTCCGGGGCATCCCCTTGCGGAGCGCCGCTTCCCATCGTTCCCTGGTAAGGCCGGGGCTCTCTGGGGGGTGCCTGCCCGCTGTAATTACCCCTGCGGGATCCAGACCGTGGTTTGATTAACCGGGGAGCCGCCGTGGGGCTCTGCGGGCCGGGGGTCAGCTCCCTGCTCCGCGGCCGGGAGCGGGCCGGGGACCGCGGGAGCGGCGCTGCCGGCCCCGGGGGGCGCTTTCGGTTGTGTTTCGCGTTCCCCTCGGGTGCCCCGCAGCCCGCCCCGCTGCCGGAGGGAGCTGCGCGCTCGGTGCCGCGGCCCCGCGGGTCCCCCGCTCCGGCCGCGGCCCCGCTGAGCTTCGGGGGCGCGCTCCCGTTGCCAGGCAGCGCCCGCGCCCTCCGACCCGCCGCGGGCACGCCCCTCGCTCCCATAGCTACCGAGGGAGGCGGCGGCCATCTTGGCGGCGGCGGAGCGATGAGCGGGTCGAAGGCGAGGGCGGCGGCGGCGGCGGCGGCGGAGAAGAAGCCGCCGCCGGGGGCCGCGGGTCCGCTCAGCCGCCTGCGGGGAAGGCGCGGCTCCGGAGAGGCGGCGCCGCGGCCGCCGTGGACCGAGTCCGAGCTGCTGGCGCTGGAGACCGTCCGGCCCGAGCACGTCCTGGGGCTGTGCCGGGTGACGGAGAGTGAGTGCGGAGCTGGGCCCAGGGAGGGGGAGCTCGGGCCGGCAGCGCTCGGCCGGGCCCCGGCTTGGTCCCGCGGTTGCGGGCGGGCGCCGCCCCGTCAGCTCCCCCCTCGGCCGCGGTGGAGGGCGCCGCGGGGCCGGGCTGTGGGCGCCTGTGGTGGGGGGAAAGACCCGGGAGCGGCGGGGCCCGGGGCGGTGCTGCCGGCCCGTGTGCCGGCGGGGGCAGCGGCGGGTGCTGCGGCGGCGCGGTGCGCTCCTGCCTCAGCTTTGTTGCAGCTCCCGGGAGGTCCGGTGCTTGACTTCGGGTTTGCGGATGTTGCTTTCGTTCTGGGCTGCTGATCTCTGCTTTTCCGTCCGGATCCCTTCCCTTTCTCACTCCATTACCTGGTACCTAACGTCCTTTCCTGCCTCAGTTTTGTTCAGCTTTCACGAAGCTTCTGCAAAGCAACTTGCAGTGCATATCTTAATGGGCTGGGCTAACAAATCCTTCTGGTGATAGCTCAGAGGTCTTTTGAAATGTCACGACACATTTTCTTTCTTTTCTAGATTATTTATGCCGACCCGAAGACAACATTTACAACATCGACTTCACCAGGTTTAAGATCCGGGACCTTGAAACTGGAACAGTGTTGTTTGAAATTGCAAAGCCATCTGCTTCAGGTATGTCATGCTACCACTGCAGGGAGGCTAGAGACACTTGTGGAGCTGAGAAGCTGCAAGGCAGGACCCATGCAAACGAAGCAGAAAGGTCCTTCGATATGTCCTGGTGACTAAATTCCTTTTCTTTAAGCATAGCACTGAGTTTACTTCTGCTTTAAGCATGGCATTGAGTTTACTTCTGCATTGTGAAGCATTTACTATGAGATGGGGCAGTACTGTCAACTGTAGATCTTCCCTTGTTGGCTGGTTATGGTACAGAGTTCCTTTGATATGCTTTCTCAGTTGCAAGGAGGGATATCCTGTGAGATGAAGGGTGATTTCAGCTCCAAAGCTGCACTCACTGTCACAGCAGATCTTTTCTTTATTACTTAGTGCCAGTATGAGCCTCGTGCCAATTATTAAATGTGTCTGCATTCAGTGCCTCAGTACCAGACAACTTGTCCTGTTACACCCACTAGCCAGTATCACCTTATGCATCTGCTATTAGCAGGGTAACTCTGAGCTGGTGCATTTTCCAGAGCAAGATGAGGAGGATGAAGATGACAGCAGTGAACTGGATGCCAGCGCTGGCCGCTTTGTTCGTTACCAGTTCACTCCAGCGTTTCTTCGCCTTCGGACTGTTGGTGCAACGTGAGTATGAGTTCCTAGCAAGAAGGGAGAATCAGGTGTTTAATGAACGTCACTTGACAGTTTATAACAAAACTGAGTCAAAGACTAGAGAAAGCCCGTCTGACACTACAAGTGTCAAAGTCTCTCTGGAATGGTCTGTTGGATTCCTGTGTAGCCTCGATCCAGGGCTCTGTTCTTCCCAATAGGAAGAGAAGTAAGTCATCTTGGCTGTGTTTTCCTATTTTCTGCTTACAGAGTGGAATTCACAGTGGGAGAAAAACCAGTGTCAAACTTTCGAATGATTGAGAGACATTACTTCCGAGATCGCTTGCTCAAGAACTTCGATTTTGATTTTGGGTTCTGCATCCCTAGTAGCAGGAACACATGTGAACACATTTATGAATTCCCTCAGCTCTCAGAAGACCTTAGTAAGTATCTCCTTTCCCACACCCAGTTGTGTTTTGTGTGTGTGCATATGCTCATTTGTGTTTTGCTCATGCCCTGTCTGTGTTTGTGAAAGAAATGACTGGGATGTGTGGGACAGGAATAGATACAGATTCCTGGCTTAAGATGTGCGTAATCTTGACTGGATTACAGACTTGTGCTGCAAAGTCTCCTTCTTTGAAAATGTAGGCCTAAGACAACGTCAAGTCACAGGCACAAGAACTCATCAGAGTCAGGGGGTTGATATGTCTCGTGCATAACTGTAACCCAGAATGTGAAATAGTGAAAAAGGGCTGTCTTAGTAGCCATGCATGTGTTTTCAGTACTTGCTTGTTAGGACTTGAGTCTTCTTTGGATCAGAGCTGGCTCTTTTCAGAGGGGTGTGTTTTTGAGCCTACCAAGGTCTCTGCAAATATACACTGTGCAGGGTATATTTGACCTTGGGGGGTGAATAGAGGAGGAGCACGTGGGGCCTTGTGTGGCTGCCTCGGTGCAGGAGGAGGTGCAGGGTTTGTACCTGCCTGTGTACACGTGGGAAGTGCCACCACTCTTTTGTTGCGATTGCTACATCTGCTTTGCTGCTCTGCTCCACTGGTGACTCTGACAGTTTCTATAAGGTCGTCTTGTGTGAGATTACTTGATCCCACTTTGTTTGCTTTGACAGCACTTGTCCTGTGAATAGAAGAATAGAAAGGGCAGGCCAGAGCTTTTGAAGTGTGCTCAGAGGACCAGTTTGCTTCTCTTACTTGGGTAGGGCAGAGCATCAGCCTGGTAAATTCAGCAGAGTGGCAGACTCCTTTTTACTCTGGCTTTGTGCTGTCCGGTGGAGTGTGGCAGGCATGTGAATGTAACGGAGCTTCTCTTTCACAGTCCGGCTGATGGTTGAAAACCCGTACGAGACCCGCTCAGACAGCTTTTACTTTGTGGACAACAAGTTGATTATGCACAACAAGGCCGACTATGCTTACAATGGAGGACAGTAATTGTTCCATGTCCATGGGATGCTGTGATGCTGTTATCCGTTCCAGATGTCCAGGAGTGGACTGGAGTTGCTGTCTAGTGCAACAAGGCTTCTTGCCAAAACTTTTCTCCTTGCGTGAGGCTGAAAACATGAAACGAAGACAACAGCTCATGAAAGTAAAGGAAACCTCCCTGCAATGTCAAATGAAGACAAGAGCTCATGAAAGGAAGCCTCCCTGCAACGTCTATCTGCCTGGCACTAAGTGTATCCTGCCTCACAATCTCTGTTTCTGGTTACCTTCTGGTACTTTGATTAGGTCATGGATCAGAAGCACTGTTACACAATTCTTGTTACAGTCTTTCTAGTTAGGTTGCACTGTTAGTGCTTCTGATGTTTCACGTGCTGGGTCATTTACTCTTTCAAGAGGTCAGATTGTTTGGGTAAGCTATTTCTTAGCAGGAAAATATTACCCTTTTGAGTAGCCAGTGATGCCTGAAGAGCAGATCTTTTCTTCAGTTGGATAGATCATCTCATTAGTGCACAATGGTTTAGTTTGTAGCATGGCTGACATTGCTTTTCGGTTGCCTCTCAATTTCCAGTGGGAAGGGTAAAATAAGAGACTAACTCAGCATCTAAACAGTGCAGGAATCTTCCTTCTGCCTCCAGGAGCCTGAGCTGCTCATGAGAACAGATTAATCTGTGTCTTGCCAGATATTTTACTAGAGATATGAAATAGGAGGGGAAAAGGGGACTTTATCCAGGTTGGTCATCAGGTCAGTCTAATAGCATTTCTGTCTGAGCCCTTCCGTGCAAATTGTTGTGTTTTGGAGCTCAGGAGTCAACCTTTGAGCTGAAGTTAATCTCACTATATTTACCATTTCTCCTGCTTCCCTTTGTGTAGGGATTTTGGCTCTTGCTACAGAATGTATTGCTTTTTAGATTGACAGCATGTTGTCAATCTAGCTGAGGTGGAGGGGAGGTGGCAGTCTATGGGGCTTAGAGGAAAAAGGGAGAATGTGGATGATCACTTGAAAAACGTGTAGGAATCAGTGTTTCCTGAGCTTCAATCTCTATGCTTTTAAACCTGAATGATCTGTCAGAGGTGCTGGTAGGAGAGATGGTGGCATTACCAGCTCGTTTGCTTTGTTTTGATTGAGGTATTAGCAGCTAAAAGCTGCTTGGGTCAGATCTCAATGTTGTGGACTGGGATTCTCACCAAGTGAGAATTGACGTGGTTCTCTTTTTTAGTTGTTTGAGTTCCCATCCCTGCTTTGCCTACTTAGCTGCTGAGTTGTGGTTTAGGAAGTTCTTCTGCCAAGGTAGTTACTGCCAGAATAGAAGGTGTATTTCACAGCTGTGTTTGGGATCTGGCCATAGGGAATAGCAGTGGGAAGAGGAGACCTGTGTCTTCCCAGGAGCCGTGCTGGGGCCCAACTCCTGACCATGCAAAACCTCAGCTAACAAGACCCTTTTCTGCCTGTTTTGCTGCTCTCTAGGCTGGCATTTTTCCTGTCCCCTCACTGGGCTGGTCAGTTGTGTCTTGTACCAAGGGTGTTTGGTTGTGTCTAGAGTAGAGGCATTTACTAGTACCAGTTCCATTTGTTCCCTGAGAGAGTTGAAACCTAACTCCTGGGTGGATACCATTGGTTACCTGTTGTGTTAAGTAAGATTCAGTGTAATTTATGTTTTAGCAGGATTAAGTCGGGTGGACATCACAGCCTGGAGCCTGTTAATGCGTAGAAAGCAGTAGGAAACTGCTGCCTTTACCTCGCAGATTAATGATACTAACGTTGGTGGAGATCAGCTGGCATCAGGGTAAGCAGTAAGTGTGTGGGGTGGCAGCCAGGAAAGAATCCCCAGCTCTTGGAAAGATACTTAATTATGATTAACCACAACAAATGGATGTGCTGGGTGGAGCACTAATCCTGAGTAACCACAACAAATGTCTTGGGAATGCGGAGGGACAAGGTCTGTGTGGTGGAAAGATGAACGGTTCTGCTACCATCAGTCCCCTCCAGTATTTCCAAAGCCATTTAGGCAATCTTTTAGTTATTCCAGAATTGGTTAAAGCTGCTTGTAAGGTGGAGCTTGAGATGCCTCTTGCAGTGATTCTCTTCAAAAGGTTTTTGTACTAGTGAGGTAGGGAACGTTTGCTGGAAGCTATTTGTGACAAGGCAGAACTGCCTGGAAGTGTGTTTTTCATCCTGAAGTGTTCTGAGATGCTCAGGATAGTTTCTGACAAGCCTGTGCTAGTTAGTCCCTGGGAAGTTGTAGCATATTGAGCTGAGTTTGGATGTAGTATAAATCCAGGTGCCTTTAAATGTTACTTTTATCACACTTTCTGTATGAAGCAACCTCTTGCTTTTCTTGGGTGACGATTCCCATCTGCTTTCTGTGTCACTGCATGAAGGTTCTTAAAAGGAAGATGACGGTTGCCAGAGTGAGCAGTAGAAGTGCGGGTGAATCCCGACTTGCGAGCTGCCTGTAGTGGTCGGGGCGCAGCGCAGCGGGGGCCGGGTGTTGGTCGGGCTGTGGGTGCCATCTAGCTGCTGCTAACAGAACGCCACTGGCAGCGGGAGAGCGCTCTGCCGAGGGTTTGATGCTTTTAGGAACGTGGATTCTGGTCTTTAGTCATTACCTTCCAGCAGCGAGGAGGAAAAAAGCCTTGAAGCAGTTGCTTTTCCATTGGTGAATGTATCAGCTATTCAGCAATAAGATAAGGAAAACTGGAGGAAAATGGGAAGATGTGCAGGCAGCAGTAGCACCCCTTAGTTTACCCATGAATTTGTTTGCCAAATTAAAAGGTCTTTACTCCTACAAGAGAAGTAAAGGAGGGTAACCCAGCACTGAAAAAGTTGATTGTAATCCAAAAGGTCAGGGATCTCTTAAACTCTGGTCCCCACTTCTGCTGCTTCCCTAAGGTAACTTTCCTCTTGGACGCTTTCTAGAAAGCGTCTTCTCTTTGTGGCAGGGATTGATGTCTTTGGAAAGCACATTTAACAGAGCATCTTCCTTCTGGATTGTGTGTTCTGATGCCTTAGTGGTGGTCAAAGCTACTTATGTCAATGAGCTAGGAAGAAATTCCAAAGGGATTTCATCCTTGTCAGGTGGACGGTCTGTCCTAAGCCAGGTTCTGTAGGCAGAGGAGGTGTTTTCAGTGTCAGCTGAAGTTTGAGCAAGAGAAAAGGTATCTGTAGAGAGCTTCTCTTGGGTTGTGTGCTGAGTTGGGAAGAGAAGAGCTTTAGGATCCTGTTGTGTTCTGTCCTAACAAAAAAGGGACCAAACCCACAAACTCATGCTAAATCTTTCCAGTATTTGTGCTTTTAGTATTGGACCTCTTTTTTGTATTTTTGAGGCGAGTGCTTTGGGTCCATGCAAGCAGACTTCCTGGACAGCTATTTTCATGATTAACTGAGGAGTACATACTGCACCTTGTGAAGGAAGGTCATCCCTTGTATGGACTGGGTACTGCTGTCCTTGTCCTCTGTTTTTGGTAGGAAAAGTCTTCCTTTGTGTGTTCCTTGGGATTTTCAATATTCCTTGCTGCAGAGAAGCAGCAGCCTCCTCTGTGGTGCTTAAGGATGTTTATTCCACTTCATAGGGCTCAGGAGTAATAAACCAAGTGTTTAGAAGTCGGAGATGAATGAGGAAGGTGATAGTGGTGAATTACCATGTTTGGACCATTCTTCTGCTTCTCAGGCTCTGTGTTTCATTCCATCCTCTTCAGCTGTTTCCTAGCGTTTGTCTTTAGCCCTGCTGTCCTCTCCCGTTGTGCTACCCAGCCCTGTGCTACTCCTCGGACTCAAACACTGCCATCTCCCTCTTGGCTTGACGAGGACAAAGCCTGCGGGAGCCATCACCTCTTCTTCTGCAGCGAAGGACGAAACGAGCACCAGCAAACGCCGTCTCTCTCTGCCTGCATCTCAGTGCTGTTGCAGGACACGTATCTCACAGTGTGGCCTTTGGGCTGCTGGCCGGGTGACCTCCTCCGTGCTGCCCGCCCTTCCTGGGCGGCGGCGGCGGTGCGGGGCCGTGCGGGCCGTGCCCCTCAGGGTGACGATGTATTTGTATAGAGGTTATTTTGTCACGGTAATAAATAAACCTCCGTTTTCGAACCAAAGTGCGCGGCTTTGGCGGGGGAGCGGGGAGGGCCGGAGCGGATGCGGGGGGAGGTGGAGATGCTGCGCCGCCAGGGGGCGCTGCCCGCGGGAGCTGGCGCGTGCGCGCTGCTCGCGCCGCCTCAGACGAGGGGAGGCGGGCATGGCGGCGGCGGTGCTGGCGCGTGGTGGAGCGCCCCGGGGTGAGGCCGCTCGGACTGGGGTCGGCTCCGGCTCCGGCACCGCTCCGCTGCGGCTGCTCGGGGAGCGGCGGGACGCGCCACCGGCGTGGGGAGGGAGCCGCGGCCTGCGCGGGAGGAGGCGCCCCGGTGCCCTTCAGGGCCTGAGGCGGGTTCCCTCAGCCGCCCTTCAGCGGAGGCCCCCGGCCCGCTGTGCCCCTGCTGCGGGCCCGGGTCGTGAGGCCCCGGGGTTGGGGGGGGGAAAGCCTCGCTCCGGGGAGGCCTCCGGCAGCGTTGCGCGAGTCCCGCTTGGGGCCGGGCCCTCGTGGGTCGTGTTCATCTCCCTGCCCAGGGAAACAACGGCCTCTTGATGCCTCTCATTCCTTCCAGCGCTGGCCTTCGGGTGCCTCCGCCGGCTGCACACGGTGTACCAGACAGTGGAGCTGCCGGAGACCCACGAGATGCTGCGTCAGACGTGCCGGGACTTCGCGGAGAAGGAGCTGATGCCGTTTGCAGCGCAGCTGGACAAGGAGCACCGCTTCCCGGCCGAGCAGGTGTGTGTCGGGATGAGGGCGTGCGGGGGCGGTCGGAGCCGGGCTTCCCTCGGCTGCTGGGGCCGTCCGGACCCCAAGCAAAATGTGCGTCAAACTCTGCCGTAGTTGAAGATTGAGGTTTAGAGCAACCTGTGGGAGAATCTTTGAGTGTGGAGGTTGTAATGCCCGCTGCTGAGCATTCGGAGCTCTTTACCTGCACTTGTGTTTCTCTGTATCCAGCTTTAGTACTGTGGAATTTTCAGTTCTGTTATCGGCTTACCTGTGGGCTGTTATACACCCGACTTACAGAATCAAAGAAATACCTTTACAGACTACACATAACCATAAAAATGGTTTATAGTGAGGGCTTGAGTCCATTTCACATGGTGAAAGGAAGTGAGCAGGACACATATTCGTCATGCTCTGGGGCTGTAAAGAAGTTGAGACTCCAGTCAGACCTGAGATTTCCCTGTACAGACAGAGCAACATGTTCTGTACCGTGCTGAGCGGATTAACTCACCTGTTTTGTTGCAGCAAAATGCTAGTTTCCAGGAAAATAGATAGTTCTATTAGCAGAAGGCTCCAAGCAAGCAGTCAGGCTTGTGGAGTTTTGTCATACACGCCTCTTGCTGTTAAGGAGTAAGGAAGATAGCCAGCAAAAGCAAACTCACTCTAAAGGAGAAAATACTTCCCTCTTTACTTCACTGTTCTTATCTGAGAATTTTATGTTAGATTTTAAGTCATCTGACTTGAATGTGTAGGGGAGAATTCTAAATGTAAACCGTGTTTATTAAAGCAACGTTATCGTACTTGTTGCTGTCTTTTGTTCGATCTTTGGATTTAGTGTGAAGGACTCGTGTTTTGGGTGCCCATGCAGGAGGGAAATACTTGTTCAAAACTTCCCCTTGGTTCCTCTTCAAGCAAGCAAGGCTGGTAACATACACATTGCTGCAACACTAAAAGCTTGACATCAAGTATAAAACCAGTATAAGGGAACATCTTACCAAGCGTAAAAACAGAGGAAAGCTTGGTTTTCTTTTTTCTTGTGTGCTGCAAATATTAACAAGAGACCTAGAGTGAGGCAGTCAGTGCTCTGAAGAGCTTACAGTTAAGAAGTTGGGGTCCAGCTGAGGAACTAGGAGTGGAATAGCTTGGAATGTAACGAACTATTCTCTGGGAAGCCAGACCTGGCTTTAATGGGAGTGAAGAAATCACCTTCTTGCAAAGTGTTCTGTGGGTCACTCATTCTGTAGAATTCTTTCCTTGTGCAGCCCTCGGCTGAAGCTCAGCAAATTCACAAGTAAAGTTCTAATGATTTTTATCAGCTAGATTTCCTTTTGAGAGCTTCCCACTGACAGGACACATGCAAAGGGAAGAGCTTTGGTGGGATGCTGAGGAATACTGGTGGGGTTGTATATCCTTATTTCACCTTCAGAAGGCTTCCCCTTCCCAGTATTGAAGAGAGCTCTTTAAATAAGCAAGAGCCTTATCTTAAGCCTCAGTGACTGTGTACAGCTTGTTAAAATCATCAGGGCCTGGGGACACTTACCAGTTTGTACAGTCAGATTCCCATTTCACCAGGTGTTGTCTGCATCTTCTCTGTGTGTAGCCCTGCTATGACCTGTCTTTACTTCCATGTGTCTGTGTGTATTTGCTAGGACACTGGTGGTGCACAGGATCTTAACTTCTCTATTCCTTATATGCAGGTGAAGAAGATGGGTGGCTTAGGGCTGCTGGCTATGGACGTGCCAGAGGAGTACAAAGGAGCTGGCCTTGACTACCTAGCCTATTCCATTGCTGTGGAGGAGATCAGTAGGGGCTGTGCCTCAACTGGTGTCATTGTCAGCGTCAATAATGTGAGTGTCACGGGTTGCGTGTGAGGGACAGGCGTGGAACTGAGGGCTGGTGGCAGTGGTTGCTGGAGAGGGATATATGTGAGAAACGGGGTTAGTTCCTGTGGTTGGAGAGCACTTGGACATTAGGGAGTTACTGGATTGTTTCTGTACCTTCTAGAGGCATTAACTCAACTCTCAATGCTTGAAGTCCCTGTATTTAGGGCCGATACTCAAGTTTGGCACTGAAGAACAGAAGCACAAGTGGATTGCTCCCTTCACTGGAGGAGAGAAAATCGGATGTTTTGCCCTTAGTGAGCCAGGTGATACGGCTGTTACTGTTCCTTTTGCAAGAGAACCTACATAGGGTAACTGCTTTCCTGGGGTTTGGGATGGACTTTAGGTGTGTGAAATTGTAACAGTTTGCAGAAGGGTGGTTTATAACAATTCTCTTTAAAGAAAGCTTCACTGCCCAAGGTATTAACTGCCATCCCCATGGTCCATGCTGAAAGTTTGCATCCCCTCTGTGTGAGCAGAGCTTTGGAGATGGACACATCTTAGACATGTGTGCCTTTCCCTTTCTGATTTGGGTCCTGGGGAGGGACAGTGGTGACACCACCAGTTACAAGACTTGCTGTGAGCCGTCAGTGCAGGCAGGGGATGAGTTTGTGCCCCAGGCTGCTACTGATGGCCTCATTTGCTGGTGCCTTGCTCAGGGAACGGCAGTGATGCGGGTGCAGCATCCACGGTGGCACGTCTGGATGGGGACGAGTGGGTTCTGAATGGCACCAAGGCCTGGATCACCAATGCCTGGGACGCCTCGGCCACCGTGGTATTTGCTACTACAGATAAATCCCTGAAGCACAAGGTGTGTTCATTTGGGTCAGTCAGCAAGAAGGGGTGGGAGTAAAGGAGTGGTGCAGGCGAAGCACTTTGAAAAGGTTCTGGGGACTATTTAGAGCCATGCAGGCACTGAGCTGGAGAGGGGGCTGATGTGCACTGGCTTTTCTCTGTCTTAACTTTCCCTCCCTTCTGGTTACTCAGAGATGGGGCTTCTGTCAAAAATGTTTGGAGGAAGCCCATTATCAGCCACCTAAGTGGGAAGTTGGCACCATTCCTAAGAGTTTGGGTCTTGTTGCAGGGCATTAGTGCATTCCTGGTTCCCATGCCAACTGCTGGGCTGTCACTGGGGAAGAAAGAGGACAAGCTAGGAATCCGTGCCTCTTCTACTGCGAATCTGATCTTTGAAGACTGTCGGATACCGAAGGCCAACCTACTGGGACAGCTGGGAATGGGCTTCAAAATTGCCATGGTAAGTGATGGATCAGGGTGAGCTGTGGTTGTGGACAGCTGTAGTTCTAATGCTTATCATGTCCAAAACCGTTTTTAGGCTTAAGATGGCTTTGGTGGGCACCACTAGCTTAAGCTGTTCTGTGTAACACTGAGCAGTTGGCCCCCTCTTGCCAACATGGGAAGTCATTCACGGTGCTGATGAATTGTCAGTTTGGCATAGATCCTTGACATCACTTTTATTGTAGATAAACATGGCAGTTCTCAGATGAAGAAATGCTCATGCTGGTGAGGTGGTGTGTCAGTAGCAGTGATGAGGTTTAATTTTTCTTCTTTGCCACCCCCTCTAGTTCCTCCAGTTTCTACCTGTAGATAACGTGGCATTTTCCCTAAATACTGTGGCAGAGGAAAAGCTGTCCTGGAGGGCCAGGACAACCTTACTGAGTAGTGTGTAAGGGTGGATGAAATCTGAGTTGCAACTTGGGCAGCTTCTGAGGAGGGAACAGAGCATTCCCAGCAGTGCGGCACTACCCCACTGAGGTGTTTGTTGCTTCTGCAGGAGCAGAAAACACTGTTGTTTGTTCTGGCTGTTGCAAGAACTGAGCTCCCTGGAGCACAGCCCGTTCATTCCCTTACGTCCAGACTACGAAGATAAAATCCTTTCTCGCTGTGCCGTAAATTCTTCCTGTGCAAGGAAGCAGTTAAAGCCTGGTGGGCAAGGTGTTTGAGGCAGGTCATGTTATTTAAGCAGTGCTTCTGGTGTGCACTAATGAGAACTGAGCAGAGGTGAGAACTGAGCAGGTGGGTTTGATTTTTAATTTTAGTGGCAGTGCCATCAGGTGTGCAGTGAGCCGGGCTCTGGCTGAAAGGCTCCTTAAATCATATGTTCCTTGTGCTCTTTTCCTTTTCTACTCCCCATTTCTTCCCCCCCAGCTGATAAGAAGCAATACCTCTCCTTTGTGCTTTCTTTCCTGCACCCCTGACTTCTCTGCAGTGCCCAGCACATTTTATAGCTCTCTATTCCTGCACAACCGGGAATATTCTGAATCAAGGCAGTCTCTGACCAGAGGATACTAAAGCTTCCCAGCAAGATCAGAGGTGCAAGTGTACTGGTTTTCATGAAAGTATGCTTACTTAACATTTTGTCTTTCCCAGCAAACTCTGGATGCAGGAAGGATTGGGATCGCCTCACAGGCTCTTGGAATAGCACAGGCAGCTCTGGACTGTGCCGTGGATTACGCTGAAAAGAGAATGGCTTTTGGGTCACCCATCACAAAGCTGCAGGCAGTGCAGGTATGAGCCAGGCAGATGGGGCAGTGCCAGACATTGCTGGTGGTGCTGTAAAGTTCACGTGGGCTCTCAGCTGTGGTTTCAGACCTGCAGCACACTTTGCACTGTTTGGGATAAACAGGGCAGTGCTTTTTTTGTTTTAAACACCATTAAAGCTAATGGTTGGGATGGAGGTGCTCCTGTTCAAGCAATACTGGCCTCGGCGGGGAGGGGGGAGACTTCTGCTGTGTGTCCTCATGCTCGCAGAAGGCTGCCGTTTAAGCACAGGCGGTGTTTGTCCCTGCAGTTCAAGCTCGCAGATATGGCTATGGCGTTGGAGAGTGCTCGCTTGCTGACCTGGAGAGCCGCAATGCTAAAGGACAATGGGAAGCCCTTCACAAAGGTATTTCCAGCCTGGCAGTTTGTCTTACAGTGACAGGGCAACAAACCCACACTGTGCCCAGCACTGCTGTCAGGGTTTAACCCATCACCCTCTGCTGTCTGTCCTCCGGCAGCCTGCTGAGTGCTGCTTGCTTTTAGCCAAGAGGAGAGGCGTCAGCACTGGCACCAGTGATCAGGCCTGGCTCTGCACAGCGGGTCTGTGAGTGTGCAAGTGAGATGTTCCTTCCTGTGCTAGCTGCACCCTCAGTGATGTTTTCCTTCCCCAAAGGAAGCGGCAATGGCCAAACTGGCTGCATCAGAAGCTGCAACGGCCATCGCTCATCAGGTAACTGCTTCATTTGACATCTCTGATCTACAGCATGCTTAAAGGGAGTTTGCTGTTATGCACAGCAAGCGTCTGAGGAAAATAGGATGGAATTTACTAATTTACTTAAGAAAAAGCCCCGACCAACCAACCAAACCAGCTGCTATGGCTGAAGCTGGTTAGCACAGCCATCCTCCTGGGTTGTGGTGGAGGTGGGCAGGGATCTATGCTGGCTGGTGGCAGCTGTATTACTAAAGTCTCTTTCTGCCTGCGGCTGTCCAGGGCAGTGTCAAAGTTTGAGCAGGATCAGCAATGTGCAAAAGCATGGGTGCACCAGTCAGGATTACACTAGCATGTTTGCAGCATAGTGAGCAAATGGAGCAGGACCTCTGGTGTCTGCATTTATTTAACCTTAACAAAAGTGCCTTAGCTGAAAAAAGGTCACTAAGAGATCCCTCTGAAGCAATTAATTCTCTGCCTGGGACATCAGCACTGCTCTTACCCAGCTCAAATTCTGTTTATTCCTCCAACTGCAAATGGGCCGCAATCAACCCCGTGTGTTCTCCCTCCTCCCCCCAGTTATACTTGCAATGGGCTTAGCTGCCTTTAAGGTGTCTGTGCTGTGCAGCAGACACATTCCTTGACTCTGCTTCTTTTCTAACTGCTGCCTTTGTTTTAGGCCATCCAGATCTTGGGTGGGATGGGTTATGTGACAGAAATGCCAGCAGAACGCCATTACCGCGACGCTCGTATCACAGAGATCTACGAGGGGACCAGTGAGATCCAAAGGCTGGTGATAGCAGGTCAATTGCTGAAGGCCTATCGTGGCTGAAGAAGCCAACTCGGACAGGACACTGCCCCAGAGTGCCTCATAATAGTGCACAACAGGGATTGAGTCTTGGCCCTCTTGACTGAGGCTCAAGATGGACGTTTTCCTCACCAATGAGTAACCGATGCTCTTGTTAAAATGTGCTGATTCTTTGGACAACGTGTGGTGCATGAAAGGCCGTATCTAGGCTTGTAAGTGATGGCTGTGAGTGCAGGAGGGAGGAGGCAGCCTGGCCCTGCAGAGGAGCATAGGTCTTTTCCTAAGCTGGAGTGCTGTTTTGACTTGGTAGCAGCAAAATGACCTTACTGTTCAGTAAAGTCAGCAGCTGTCCTTGTGTGCTGCCCAGCCGTGGCCTGGGAAGCAAATTGCCAGAAATTGGTCATTATGTGGTACTGGGTAACCAGTGCTGAAATAAGAGGCAGTGAGAGACCCGGTTGACCCCTGTGCTTGTTCCAGGCCGTGGGCCATGATGATCAGGCAGTGTGAGAGGGGCTGTGCTGAGGTGATGGTTGTGGCAGTGCTTTTCCCCCCTTGAAGCAGGAGAGGAGCCAGACAGGAGGACACAGGGTCCTACCTCTCTACGGGCTGTGGTTGCTGCCTGCGTATGTAAAAACATCAGTAAAACCCCTCCATCTCGGCCAGTGGAGCCCAGCAGCCTGTTCTCTCGGCCACTTATGGCTGGAGGGGTAAAAGCTAAGGGCAGAAAAGCTGCAATGCCCAGGACTGATTAAAAAACCCATCAAGCAGTAAAATCCCTCTGTTCCCAAAGCTGCTTTTACTGTAACAGCTACTCCCAACAGGAAAGAAAGAGTGTGAAGTACAGTAACTGCCTTTAATCTCTACATGTGCTGGGCAACGAGGAGGAAATGAAGCCATGACACACAAAACCTTACCAGGAAGCTTTAGCAGTAGCACGTATCCTCAATCAGCTCTCTGGCAAGATACTAACTTTTAGAAGATTCAGCAGCCGGAAGCTCAGCTCTAAGCTCGGGAAAAGATGGAAAGGACTAAGACAACAGCTTGTGCAGCCTGCTTCCTTGTCCAAACGGCTGAGCACAGGAGAGGTAAATGGTTATTTTCCTATGGTGCCTTTATTTAGATTTGTGTGGACAGAAAACCAGCAGGATTCTATTGCACGTAAGAGAACAGAGAAGACAAATAAAACCCGGTTTTAAAGGACCACCGCTCCCCACCCTCTTTCTTTTATGTTACTGTGACTCCATTTGTAGTATTTTCTTCCAGTCGCAAGGCACAGGAGCATAACCCACCAGGTCCCTCACGCACCAGCTCCACGCAGCGGGTGTTCCCTAGGGCAGAACAGTACAAATAATACCTTTGCGGGTCGCTAGAGGGCAACTGCACGTTAGGGCAGTCTTCAGGCCTTGCATTTCCCTTTGCTGCTCTCACAGACCTAAGGAGGAACAGGAACAGAGCCAGGCAGTGCATTCAACGGGAGCATTTCTGCTGGAAAACTATTCTGATGTCTCTGGACGTACTGGAAGTTACGGAGGGCTTCAGGGAGTGAGAGGTTTCAGAGCTGTCCTGATTCCAGCCCTTATCACCACTTTGATGACTGCAGATGGTTTGTCTCTGATTGTGTAGGAGGAAGTGATGTTGTTTTACACTTAGCTCTCCTTGCAGCCGCTCAGCAGGAACAGGAGCTGTAGGGGCTGCTTGCTGCAAGGAAGGCAGGACTTGAACACAGAGTTACTGTTAAGTGCTCACCTGCAATGCCCCCACATACATGTCCAGCTCCATCCCCAATGACCCAGTGCGGTGTCACGCTGGGGCCCTGCCTGTTGCACTGCTTCCACTCGCCTCATCTAGCTGCTTCCCTGAGCTCTACTTCAGTGCACTGCCCGCGCTCAGACTGCTCCCTCTCAACGTCACATTTACCATCTCCAAGTGATCGCAGCTTCTCTTCTCCAGAGCAGAGTGACATTGCCCCTGTACGCGCACCACGGCTGACCTGAGGGGAAGAAGAGTGCTGAGCACCTCAGCTGACAGAGGACACACTTGAAGAACCTACAGCCCAGATTCACCAAATCCCTTGTGAGCCTTGTGCAGGGAATATGGGGGGAACAGCACGTCGTAATGGAGTGTTCCTGGGGGAGCCCTGCTGCTGTGAGTGCGGGCTGTGATGCATGCGCTGCTCCTCAGGGCTGTTCCAGAAGAGAACTGCTGAAAGTGCAAAACACAAACAAGTTTTGCAGCATTAAAAAGGGAGCTCTTGCTGCGAGCCACCCCCAGACAGCACGGACCGGCAGGTGTGGGTAGGGCCAGGCTTCCTCTGGGGAAAGGCTCTGGTTACGGGTGGAGCCAGCGCTGCAGAGTGGGGCACCGAGATGGGAGAATCAGGTCATGCCTAAACGAGAAAGAGGAGGGGAGGAGGTGAGCCACAGCCACACTATTCAAGGACATCGTGGGGTTTGCCCCACAGCGCTCTAGGTGTACATGAGTCTGGTTATGAGCCAGAAGGAAGCAGGGATCCCTAACTGGAATCCTTTCTTAGGAAACACAACAGTGAGGAGTTACTCCTCTCACCCACCTTAAATTTGATGATTTTATATCACATACAGAGCTCACAGTCTCTTCATGGCAGTTCCCAAGACTAAAGGAATAGAGCAGCTGTTCTGGGCTGTCACAGTTAAATACAGGTGAGAAATCAAATACACAATTAAATACACACTCTTCCTGGGGAGCACAGGGGTGAGCCACATCCTTGCCCTGGCCCCCGCCAAGAACAAGGAGCTGCCTGGAGTCTGGATCCCCTTCTGAAGCATCTGCCTTCCTCAGAGCACGGCAGGACAGGGCTCACCTTGCTATTCCAGGTCATTTGAGGGGGGAGGAAGAGAGGGAGAACCAAACAGAAGCATTGTCGCGGCATTCCAGGTTTGAGCAGGGTGCAAAACACAGGCGCACAACGAGCAGCTTGCACTTGCAGTACCCTTCACCCATACTGGTTGGGCAGACAACCCCAGGTAATTACTGAACTCATTTTTGCACGACTAGGTGTGACCTTAGGGAAATTTCAAAATACAATCAGTAACATTTCTAAGCTGTTCCCAAAGATGCAGCAGAAAAACCAGCTCCAGAACTGCGACAGGTTTGTGTATTCCAGTTCTAGCCTGTGTCCTGGCACCTTCGCTGTGAGCACGCTCTAGTCTGTCACCACCTTGGCAGTGTCCTTTTCCATCAGAGAAGGCTGATGTTAGTCAAACAGTTATTAACTCTTTGCTCTGATAACTCTCCAGAGGAAGGGCAGGTACAGGCTCACTGCAGGGCTGAGGCCAAGTAGTTTGGTACAGAGTTCACCAGAATTAGACCAAGAAGGCATGAATACCCGTACAGAGCTGACAGGGAGCCCATGGTCCCACCTGGCCTCCGCAAGCCAAAGGACCCAAAGCAGCCTCTGCAGTTTCATCCTCAAGCTGCAAAGATGCAGCTTTGGCCAAACTGGAGAAACAAGGACAAAGGTGCACCTGCGCAGAGAGGGCCCAGCACCTGAGGTGGGAATCTCTGCAATCCCCCTGTGTGATGCTGGGGTGGTTCTAGACAGGAGGGCCATGGGACAAAGCTCTGACTGGCTCAGGAACCCCGGGAGAATGCTTCTCCCTGCGCTGGCGTGTTTGTATTTAGAACAGTTACGCTTTGGTTAACCTCTGCAGAGCACCTCAGTTTCTTACCTTGGTGCGTGTCGGAAGGTCACTGTGCAGGAGGACAGTACAGCCTAAAAGAAAGGCCAAGATTTTTCTGGTTAATTCTCATTCATTTTTATTAAATATTTGTCTATCAGCACTCCTAGAACGTTTTCCAGAATGGTTTTGTAAGTGCAGAAAATCATTCGTAGGCATTTTCATGGCAGGGACTAAAAAACGTCCCTGCACAATAGAGCAAGACCCTTTATGTTCATTCCAAAGGCAGGAAGGAGCTGCCTTGAAACTGGGAGTACCTGAGGTGTGCAGTACTGTGGGACAGGTGGAAGGGCTGCGAGGACGCAGCAGTAACGAACTGGATCAAAGGTGTTATTCCACTGCTCAGGACCTTAGGGGAGGGGGAGGAGGGGAATCCAGAAGAGTGTTTTATTCATTTCTCTGAATGCCCTCCTCAATATTTCATTCCCTTAAAAGTCTGAGGCGCGTAGCTGAGAACTGATGCCTTTCTTTGGTCCCAGGCTGGCTGCAGCTCCGGTCCTGACGCTATGAGCAGAAGAAAGCTGATTTTTAGTGAAAAGCTATGTGCTTCCTAAGAAGGTGTCAGTTACCTGAGGATGAGCACTGGGGGCACGCGCTATGGGAAATGCTTCCAGCTCAGCGAAAGGTATGAATAGGGGAAAAGCCATTACGATGAATGAAGTCACCCCACCCTCCCTGCCACCCTGTACCCCCACCCCCTGCTGCACCTCAGAGCCCCCCCGAAGGGCTGTGCTCCTATTTGCTGTTCCTTTAGATGTTTCAGAGGTCCCTTCCGTCAGCTCTGAGCCCATCCGCCCATGCCTGAGAACAGAGGAACGCGTCCATGAACAGTTCACGCGTGGCTGGACGCAGATTCCCGCTGTGCTGAACGGGCTCTTCCCACAACCGCTGACAGAGCAGAACGGAGCACACGTCCCACTGAAGCTGCCTTCCCTGAGGTAACAAAACCAGACCCCAGCTCACTGTTGGGTCACATTCGCACTTAAACACTGCTGCTGTCCTTCCAGTCAGCTCCCGGTTACCAGCATCTACCGAACCAAGAACAGCTCTGAGCTTTCAGGAGAGCTCCCCAAACCCCAGCCGGTAGAGTATTGTAAAGGAAAAAGGTTGTAGTTACCTGAGGGGAGGCCTTCAGTCTGACACCGCAGAGCTGGAACGGCTGGGTTAGAAAACACAATGAAAACCTCCACATTTGAGCGGGCTACAGGTACAAAGCAGCCAGCACACAAAGTCCAACAGGCACACCAGTAAAGGACAGTTTGCTTTTTCTTTTTTTCCTTTTTTTTGGTGTTTGAGGGCAGGGCAGGTACAGCACTACTGCAACAGAATGCAAATACAAAGAAATAGAAAATAGAAAAAATGTATTTACAAGTGATACATTACTAGGATCAGAAAGCACAGAGACCATTGCTGCTATAATACATGCACTGGGGCAGGAGGGAGCTACTAAAAACCTGCACGGGGGCTGGTGGTGGAAACAGAAAAATGGAAAAATCAAAGGAAAAAACACCCCCCCTCCCCCCCCAACAGGGCCGGGTTTGAAAGTTTTGCTTCCCTGGTTTGCTACATTGATCAAAATCAAATATCCCCTGAAGTCCATGAGCACAACCGGTACAAATACTACACTTGGTTTGAAACTGCAGGTTCAGTTGTAGGGGACGGGGGGAACAGCAGCTCATTGTAGATCCATAGACGAGAAAGCCAGAGTAAACTGCTCTACATGCTAAAAATTACAGCAAGCCCCTGTCTGCTACATAGCATGATCTTAGCAGGTTTTCCTTTTTATTTATTCATATATATATCTATATGTGTGTATATATATATGTATAAAAATCGTGCCCTTTTTCACTGCAAACATGACATCTGGGTGGAAATGTAACTTGTTACAACAAATTTTTATATGTATACTGCAAGAAGTCACTCAATGTCTGTGGATTTAATAAGTAACCTCACACCACAGGAAATATTTAATAGATCGAAAAAACCCAGTATGGTGACAGAACTGCTTCTGTCTCAGTTCTTTTCAAACCCAAAGTCCAGCAGGAAACTGGTCCCAGTGTCCACGAGGGGTTCTCTGAAGAAGCTTCAGTTGCTTCACTGTGGTTTCTTTTAGTGTTCACAAGTTTCTGAACGACTTCAAGCCGTTTTCAGTTTCAAGTCTGTCTCTTCCTCTCTCACAAAGGTAATAGTCTGGTACTAATCCAGCTGAGTGAGGAAAAGAGGAAAGTGGCTGCAGTTGCACAAAGGGTCCCCAGGTCCACAGCTGCAGGGAGACACGGAGCCACACGGGGCTCCAGGATCTTTGCTTTTTTCTTTTCCTCCTTTTAATACAAAGTCCTCTTGTACAAGTCCCGTAAGTGGTACCTTCCCAAGCACCAGCCAGTCCAGCTTCAGGAGACTACAAAGCCACGAGTTAAAGTGAAAAGGACCAAGGCAGAAGTTCAGGTCACTTCCTATCCGTTCCATCATACTTCCAGGAAACGGGAGCTGCTGGACTTGGAGTGGAAAGGCTCAGACCACATGCGACGTAGATCACCCTGGGCAGGAAAACAGCAGAAGGACCATGTCCTCAGAAACACTGACGTCCACTGAGAATTCACATTTTTAAATGCATATAATTGCAGGCATGTCTTAAAGCAAATCCATTCTTCACCTGGTTTGCAAGTTACAACAAAGGCAGTAAAAAATCAACCCCCTTCCCTGTGAGGCCAAGTTGTCTTGTTTTGGTGCCAGATCACCCAAAATGGGTTTCTGATGGGAAGGAAATATTTATGCAGGTGGAAAATTCTGCCCTTTCTTGCGCTCTGCAGCGCATTTGCTGTGTTTCCACAACTGCCCTGGGACAGGAAAGGCGACATGTTAAAATGCCAGTTCTGAACAAGCAACTGGAAAGAGGTCACGGAGGATCTGCCTCTGATCTCTGCTGGACCTTTGTGTGTGCCTTCTCTCATGACCACCCAGGCAAGGACAAATGCTCTTACTTAATTAAAACAGCATTTACTCCTTCACAGTACAGTCCATAATTGCTGTTACTTTATCTGCGTAAATCATCTTCTAGTTCAGGAACTCGTATCTCAGTTCCTCAGTCCTCCAAAACAAAGATTCACCCCAGCAGCAGTGGTACCTGAGGTCTGGGCCAGGGCTGTTAAGGACACGCATCATCCTCATGAGAGCTGCTGCCACGTGCGAGAACACGGAACCTGCTCCCAGCTGCCCCCAGAGCTTCCTGCTGCAAGTGCATAATCCTGTCTTACCTTTAAATAGGCCATGGTGAGGAGCGGCAATAAAGTGAAAGGTACCAAATAGAGGAGGGCAGGCTGGGCTGCCCGGTGAATACGAGAGGCCACTGTTGCCGTTAACAGACCTGTAAAAGAAAAAAGGGGCTGTGTTTTCATAGGTTGCATATGGATGTTCTCACCACTTCCTCCACACGTGGCTCCCTTCCCACCATTTCCACAGAGCGCCTGTGGAGAAGTTACTTCCCTGTGCTTCATCTTCCCTGAACACAATTGAAACAAACCAAACAGTCGAGGTACTCTGTTTCACCATTAGCTTGTGTTTGCGCCACTCACTCCAGTTCTGAATCTCAAAGGTTAAGCTAAGAATAACTCGGAACAAAATGCAACAGAAGGCAAAGGGGAGGAAGGTGAAGGCACCACAACAGCTCTTGAGACCGTCAGCCTGAGAGGAAGAGCTGGATACACCAGGAATTGTTTTCCTGGATACTCGCCAAAATGCAGGGAGAAAGATGAGGTGGGGGGGAGGAAGGCTGCTGGTAGGAAATGATCTTTCCTCTTCATCCTTGGAAGGGCTGCAGGAGGTCAGGGTATGCACACGCATGTCCTGACCTGTAGGGAAAACCCCATTTTTTGAGAGGGATGGCTACAGCAAATTGCAAACGGGATTCCAGCTGTGATGATTTGCAGTTTTCCGTACGCACTAAACCATCACAGGATCATAAACGTTAGCAGTAAACCACAGAAACGCAGGAATTACCTAGATGTACTCTTGCACTGCATAATCCACCGAGAAGCTCCTACATTGTTCCCATAGCCCAGGTACTGAGCTTGGCACCTTCTATGCTAGTAAAGCAAAGTATCAAAAATACACTGATAATCTTTTTCGCTCTCTAAATAAACTGCACCAAACCCCTTAAGACTGTAGAAGGGTTTTTCTCCCTAGAGCACGCCAGTCGAACTCAAAGAGAAGGATTAAAAACAAACACAGCCAAGCGTTCCCTCAAAGCTTCTTTACACTTTTGCCTTTCATCGTCTTCTAAACCTGCTACAATAACCCCACTTCCTGCTCACTAAGCAGCTACCCATATTAAACCAAGTACTCACCTACAAAATAGCCAATGAGTGTGCAGTGGAAGTAAGAGACCTTCTGCATACGGCCAGAGATGTTCCCTGGTCCTGGGGCACCACAGGAATCGCTGTTGGCTTGCTTTTTGTAGTTATCATAACGCAGGACGAAGCAGAGCAGAAGACCTGGCATCACAATATCTCCGATCCCCAGCATGGAGAAGTGGCTACCTGTGGAACTAGACAGCACCTGAGAGTGGGTTCATGCCCACAACACAAGGGGACAAGCTCTAGACTCCTCCACTTTGGTTCTGAGCTTCGTTTTGCACATCCCTTCCTTCTACTGGCAAACTTCTGTGTAGGAGAAACTAAATGCTGGCTACTGAAGATCTTTTCATTGGCGATGTTGCCACCACCTCGGCTCAGTTTTAATCATTCTGACACGAATGACATGTTGCTCCAAACCAGTTTATTTCTACCAGCAATGCTAAGCTGCTCTTAAGTCACTCAGTGAAACAGATCCATCAACGCAGTACTTCATTCACCTCCCAAGTGCTGCTGACCATTTTACCATGCTGTTTAATACTGACGCATGCTGCACCTTCATTCCCGTGCACACAGATCACCTCTAATACAAGGCAGTAAGTCAATTTATGGACTTCTGAGATCTTCAGCCTCATTCAGATGAAACACACGGAAAACTACAGTCTCATGAGATTCCCACAAAAGGGCCAATTGTTAAGTAGATTAAGAACTAAAATTGCCCATTTTTCATGAAAATGAAGCCAGATGAAGTCACTACAGAGTTGACAAAACGAATAATTTTGGTTTTCTCACTGCAGAGAATCAACTCCTGATGTCTGTCATTTCAGCACCCAACATCTAAAGGAACAAGAGTCAATTCGCCAACATAACCTATGTGTAACTAACTGCTGGTGCACTGCAGCGTACTGCCCATAGGGCCCAGGCACATCTGATTTAAACCCCAGATGGCACAGAACCCCTGCAGAAGAGAGATGGGGAATGATCTCCCTCCAACACACAGCTACCTGGTAAAGCTGTTCCTGCTCAGAACAGCCTCTAATTCCCTTCCTAATCACTTGCAGTTATGCAGTCATCAGGACTATTCCGATGCTGCAACAAACCTTGGGTCTGTAGAACTCACACATACATCAAAGGGTGCATCCTGTTGTGAACAGGCCACTTTTTAACCTAATGAGGATCATGGCTGTGTGCTGTGAGTCAGCATATGACTCTCACTATTCATTCTATACCTTTTTATCATGAAGAGGGAGTGACAGAACAGGGAACTAAAGCGGTATTTTCCAATAGAATCAGCACTACTACAAAGAACAGGGGAGGAAACATTTTCTAACACAATATAGTAAAAGAACTGCTGATTTTACCTTGGAAATACAAGTTTACCAGGCAGGGACAGACGGGGAACATCTCTACCCACATTTGGTCCCAGGTGAAGCTTCCGGGATAAAACATCCAGGGGATTATCAGCTGGTTGTGTGGCCACTTTCACCATCACGTTGCTGTTAAAGATGTAGGCAGAAAAAAAGACCTATGGAGCAAGGAAATGGTTAGAATTTACACACCACAGGCACAGCAGCTGAAAGCTGTATGTCGTTTTGCTTTGTTTGTTCAAGAAAAGAAAGGATATTGTCCAGATTTTCCACACACATACACTGCATACGTGACAATAAAAGGCATTATGTATTTAAAAAGCTCCTAACTTTTTTACACCATTAATCCTCAACAATAACTGGAATATACTTTCTGATATCAAGATACTGATGAATATCTTCAGATCCTTTGGCAAAGGATCTATCCAGACTACAAGCAGGTAGCCCAGGACTACAGAGGCAGGTACAGCAGGATACTGGTGATATGAGAAAGCTTGAAAGCAGAGAAGAGGTAAGCGCAGTCGGTGCTCCCTCAGACACAGAATGATGCAACACTTGTTTCGGACAGGCCCTTACTCTACAGCTCATCACACTGGGAAACTGCCTGCCTACACACAAGCACTTCCCTGCGTCAGTGCTTGGTATTCGGCAAAGGTAACACAAAATCCTTTCAGTATCACAAAATCTTCTGTCAGGTTTCTTGAGAAGTGCATTGAGATTTTCTGCCAAGCTCCCTGGCTATGAATCAGCTGCATTCCTGTTCTGTGGATTTCCCTGCTGATCCAGAGTTGGCACGTTCACACTGCAAGTGTGGATAAGGCTGTGTGTTCACCTGGAAATGCCCGTGCTGATCTTCAGCCAGGCTTCCACACTTTGAGGTCCAGTTCATCTTTTTAAATAATAAACTGAATGGCCAAGGTTGAAATCTTCTAATCATGGTGCTGCTTTTGTCAACAGTTAGTGAGGAAGTCATCCTGTGTCCTGCTGCAGACTTGAACATCTCAGAATGGAGCAAAGAAGCTGATCTTCTGGCCTTGCCAGACTTCATCAACTTCATACTAGTACAATTCCTGTACAAGTGGCCCACAGCCAACTACAAATCCAAAGGATAAAAACAGTTTTAGCAAAACCAAACAAAACACTTACCCAAAAGACATCATAAATTAGTAACCCAGAGAGTAGCAAGCAGGAAACCTTCAGGCTGGGCAGCCGAACAAAGGCTATCATTGCAACACACAGGCCCATAGCCAGAGCTACAAATGCAAGCACAGAATTAGTTCATTAAAAAGTAGCAAAACAAAACAAACACCCCCAAGCCAATACCTCCCCCACAAAACATCCCCCAGAGCAGCCTCTGTGGCACCTGTGCAGCTCTGCATGCACAAGGGGACTGTCTGCTGCTCCCAGATAGTGAAGTTCAGAGTTAACAACAGTCAGAATACACTCAGTAGCCAACTGTGAGCCTGCTGCCATGGAAGCAGGAATCCTCCTGCAGGCACAGCTGCCCACGCCACTCACCTTCTGCTACCCACCACTAGGAGACATTCTCATGCCTAGACACAGTTCTAGAGACTCCATCCCTGGCTACCCAGTTAAAACCAGAAGCAACAAAGCAACTTTGAACTCCCCGTGCCCCACACATAACCATCTACTTTTACGCTATTCGGAGGTTTTCCAGCAAATGCATACAATAAATGAAGTCCTTAATAAATAAAACCTTAATTCAGAAACAGCCCGGGTACGTGACATGTTAGAACATGGTGTGACAGAAGCCCACTCAAGCCAATCGTAATCGTAAAATCATAACTTGGGTTGGGAAGAACCTTAACTATCACCATCCTCACAGGTAAGAACTTCATCCTAATATCTAATCTAAATCTCCCTCTTTCATTTTAAAGCTATTCCCCCTTGTCCTATCACTACATGTCCTCGTGAGAAGTCCCTCTCCAGCTTTCTTGCTGGCCCCTTTAGGCACTGGAAGCTGCTTGAAGGTCTCCCCAGGCTGAACCAGCCCACCCTCTCAGCCTGGCTCCAGAGCAGAGCTGCTCCAGCCCTCTCAGCATCTCTGTGGCCTCCTCTGCTTGGGCAAGATTATGGGCAGCTGCCCAACACCAACTATGAAGTATTATTGTTTGGATAGGCAGGGCTTTCCCAATGACAAAAATCCATGTGGAAGCCTGCTACCAATGGGGAAAAAACATGGGCAAGTCTTTTCCTAACCCCTCTCCCAAAGCTGAGTTTTCAGCCAGATCACCAAGCTGAACAGCATGCCACAGCTCACATTAGTTCTGTGCCAAGAGGAATTCTGTCAGGGCAGGAAACTGATACTACGCTAAAAAACCCAAAGGTAATCCCAGTCTTCACAACACACACAAGTTTGTCTGATTTCCTCCTGCTTTAGGCCTGGCCTTAGCTACCAACGGTACCCAACTGACATTCAAATGTATTTCAACTGGATACAAGTGAATCCCCGAAGGGATACTTGGAGTAAATCAATCTATGGTATCAGGACATTTAGAGGAATAATGGAGCCCTGCTGGGACCACAGCATGCTTAAGTATAGGAACATTTGTGCACAAATGTATTTGCCTAACGTCACACAATTATGAACAGTCACAAACCCATTCTAACCAACTGAAACCAGTGAATCCAGGGAAAATGGATCATTCCATATGTGCCTACCGGTGTGACCACATTTGCTAAGATTTACAAGTCAACCTTTGGACTCGCTCCGCACAACATTGAGCGTCACGGCTGCCAGTCTGAACATGGTAATGGGATTACTCTGATAAAAGTGTGTCTTAAATCGTGCTGCACAACTGCAACTTGCTATAAAATGTAAGCAAATTATTGAGGCTTAAGAGTTTGACACAGCAAAGCAGCTACAAAAAGAACTGGACTCAGTCATTCAATATAGCCTTCAGTTACTGACTTCCTCTGGCAGAGGAGCCAATACGAGGGAACAGTCTGTCTTAAATCAAAGAGGTTTCTCTAAAGCCAACGTTAATAATAGCCCAAACAAGCCTATATTTAGGAGAGGACTTCCAGATTATAATTAACTAGAAGTGGAAATATTTTAACCAGCATGAGTTTTATCTGTTGTTCACACAATTGATTTCTCCATTTCTGACAGGAACACGGGCACACAAACAAGGCACTTTCAAACCAAGCAAAGACTGGGCAGAATAGGAGACAGTGAAACACACATGCTAATGATTGTGCGGTTTTGCAACTGCCTGAAGAAATATCGGTACACTTAAAAAACGGAAGGGAAGCAAGGATGCCTGAGAGCAAATATGAGTAAACCAGGCCAAAGTGCAGGCAAACCTCCGACAGGCTTCTCGAATGGAAGCAGCTTCCTTCTGCAATGAGAAACTCCAGAAATCACATAGGAAACAAAGTCATCTGTACCCAAGCTCATGGATGATGCTGACACTGTATAAGGCAGATCTATACTAAATGAAGAGATTCAGAGCAGCCCTGTGGAGAAGGACTTGGGGGTGTTGGTCCATGAGAAAATGAACATGAGGCAGCTGCAGTGTGCGCTCGCAGCCCAGAAAGCCAACCGTATCCTGGGCTGCATCAAAAGGAGCGTGACCAGCAGGTCAAGGGAGGTGATCCTGCCCCTCTACTCTGCTCTCCTGAGACCTCACTTGGAGTATTGTGTGCAGTTCTGGTGTCCTCAATATAAAAAGGACATGGAACTGTTGGAACAAGTCCAGAGGAGGCCACAAGGATGATCAGGGGACTGGAGCACCTCCCATATGAAGATAGGCTGAGAAAGTTGGGGCTGTTCAGTCTGGAGAAGAGAAGGCTGCGTGGAGACCTCATAGCAGCCTTCCAGTATCTGAAGGGGGCCTGTAGGGATGCTGGGGAGGGACTCTTCATTTGGGACTGTAGTGACAGGACAAGGGGTAAAGGGTTCAAACAAACAGGGGAAGTTTAGCTTGGATATGAGGAAGAAATTCTTTCCTGTGAGGGTGGTGAGGCACTGGAATGGGTTGCCCAGGGAAGTTGTGAATGTTCCATCCCTGGTTGTGTTCAAGGCCGGGTTGGACATAGCCTTGGGGGGCATGGTTTAGTGGGAGGTGTCCCTGCCCATGGCAGGGGGTTGGAACTGGGTGATCTTAAGGTCCTCTCCAACCCGAACTATTTTGTGATTCTGTATTCTAAATACGTTATGCAAGTCACTGAGAAAGAAAAAAAGAAAGAAAAGCAGAGGGGGAGAGAAAGGAAAAGAGATTAGGAGTGAAAAGAGAGAAAGAAAGAAGGTGGAGAGAGAGGGAGGAGAGAAAAAAGGAGAGGGGAGAAAGAAAGGAAGAAGAGGGGAGAGTTTGTGTGTGGTGAGGGGGTGTAAGATGGCCACACAAATGGCTCTGGGTAGAACGTCCTGGGCAATGGGATAATGAAGCTGAGCAAGAAAGAACTGAAAGAGTTAACCCTCAACCAACAGAAGAAACAAAACGCTCCTTCAGAACAAGGACACTGTGAGGACTGAGAATATTCTCACCCATGTGCTCAGACTCTCTGGATGCAGGGCATTTTTCACCTTTACTGCACGACAGAACAGATGAAACCACCAGGATGCTGGTGGTGTGGTGATGGTTTACAGAGCATTGCGCAAGCTACCAAGGTTTAGGCTGCCCCACAGGCCACCGGGTGACCTTTGATAGAAGAGGTGGTGAAGTTCTGATCCAATTGTGTTCCTCTAAAACTCCCACAGCGCATTTTAAAGAGTGGGAATAAGAACACATGTCAGGGAGCAGCCTCTGCCCAATGGCCGCAGCAGTGAAGGCCTGCAGCAGTTCCCAGGGTGTCCATGACTGTTCAAGTTCACTCTGTAGCAGGCACTGTGCCCATCTGCAACATTCCCACTGTACATCTCTAGCTGTGCCCTCTGTTCAGGAAACCTGTTAACCAGGGGACAATGACCACCCTTAATGGCTCTGTCATCGAACAATCTGCTCTGAGACACAGGCACTTCAAGAGCTATAGATGTGCATCATCACATGCCAGAACAACCCCTGGAGACAGTATCTGCTCACTATCCTGTACAACACCCCTAGCTTTAGGAACAGTTCAACCAACAACTGTACAATTGAGGGAACTGCAGTATTTGAGCACAGTTCTGGCGTACCTCAGTTCTGTAAGGACTAGAAATTACCAAGCGATACTTCCCCTCCTTTTTTCTCAGCTCTAAAGTAGAAGTACTCTCATAGAGAGATAATGAGCTGCACACCAGCAAACCAGACACACAAAACCTGAGGTGCACTATTAAGAGGAGATCCCTGCCCTGCTTCTCCCCCCAGCCACTGGCCCAGGCAACATGAGGCCTGTTCATAACATCTGGTTCATTCTGAGACAGCCAATCATCCCCACGCAGCTCAGACTGCAGCACACCCTGCGCACCCTGCCGAGCAGCACTGACTGCCCATGCTGCCCTCCAAACAAGATGAGCTGGGTATCAAGGGTGCAGTTACAGAGAAACAAAGAGTAAAGGCAGAGATGACGTAGTCCCGTTTGCAGCAGTACAGTATCAGGAGTAAAACTGCAGAGTCTGTTTCCCTGGTGAAGGCAAATAAATGCTGTTCCCTGTTCAGTGTCATTGACAAACATTGATTTAGTTGGATCTGAACAAATGACACGAGGCTTGCCTATAGAGTTCAACTCCCTTCATATAAGCTATGTAAAATGCACCAAAGCCAGACAGTATCACCAGAGTTCAGTAAATCCTAAACAACCACAAAGAGAAGTAAAACCTAGAAACCACTCAGCACCAGCAGCTCAGTGCTGTGCAGATCAATTACCTCCAAGCCCACTATTTCACACTGAAGCGCTCACAAAAGTAGCTGTTTTTAAGGAAACACTTCTGTTGGTACCTTGGTGTAGAGAAATCTCTGCAGATTTTGCCAAAATCCATGCCTGGCATTCCACTGAGCTTTGTAGCTCCTGCAGATCCAAAAAGCACTCTTGATTTCATGGTGGGCTACTCTGCTTCACACAAACCAAACCTGATCTGCACTTCTGCATTTAGTCTCTGGGTACTGTGAGATGTGTTCCCTCAACTACAATAGCGGGAACTTTGAGAGCAGCAAAAAGCACAAATGAAACAACACTCTCAAATGAAAGAAATATTCGAGGTGCCGTGAGAGGTTTCAGTGCTAAGGACTTGCTGCTGCCTCATTCAGGAGGAGCTGGAGAGCCGATGGGACGTATGTTTTCTATTGCAACAAACCAATTCAAGGGCAGCTAATGTTGTCCCAGCTATTTTTCCTCAAGCAATCACAACCACAGGGTGCCATTTCACGAGATGTCCTACGCCAATTGAGGTGCCCGACACTGCTGAGAAGCGGAGGTCCTGCTCCTGGCTTCCCCATCACCCCTTTGCAATCATACCCACTTCATTCTCGTAGATCCTATCATGCTGCCACTTACCTTCAGCCAAATTTAGCACGTACCTGACTGCACAATAATCCAATTCATTTTACTGCAGCAGCAAAATAGCCTGGCAAAAAGAGTACGCTGCCATTCTAGTGAGCTGAATCAGTTTACCATGTGATTAAGTGAGTGCCAGAGCTAGCATAGGAGCTCTGGGAGGCAGGAGGGGAGGAGGAAAGCTCCTTTTTGGCACAGTAAGCTGTGAATTCAGTTCACCCAACATGACAAAGAACAAATCACACCTTCAAGCCAACTGGATGCCTGCCAGCTTCACCCACCTCCCCATCCGTGGCAAGCATCAAAGAGATCAAAGACAACCAGCTACTGTGAACTGCCTCACAACTAATTATTTGATCATCTGAACCAACAAACAAGAAGACGCACACCAAAAAATTAACCAGATTGTAAGGATCAAGTTGTGACTCACAAACACCACTGCCTCCACACATCTCTAACTAGAACTGGCCATTCACCCGCACCACACAGCTGTGGAACGTCTCTCATGACTGTCCTGGCACTTCCTTGGAAGCTTTCACAAACCAGAAAAACAGGTGTCCCAAACACTACCCCGGCATCTTCCTGATAGCGGCTGCTTCAGGGAGCCTACCACACAACAGCACAGCTCAGCAAGCTGGTAATATGTGCACATTTCAGCAGTCATCACCAGGGGATGGGACGTGTCAGAACAGGCACAAGCCAGTCCTGAAATCCCTTGATTCACATACTCACCATCCATAAGGAGCCAGTGGCCAGTCAGGACCCAGATAAGGACAAGCATCACAGACAGAGAAAATGAGAGCAGCTCAGCAGCAGTGAAACGCCCGCAGCAGCCAAAGGAAATCCTAGGAACAACAAACATATAAACATTAGCCAGAAGATTTTATGTTTCCATTTAAAGAACAGAAAATGGGACCCTGGTGGAACAAGGCTCAACTGCTGATGAAAGATGCCAAGAACAACTGAAGGGAAGTTCCTTTGCCACAAATAGGTACCAGAACAGCAACAAAATAAAAGCTGCCTCACATCCAACTACCGTGTGTAAAGCCTGAACTACAGAGATGGAACCCCCCTCCTGCAAATCTTGGCACCTCTCTTGAAATGGTTGCCATGAATGCTATTTCCTGGTACCATCTCAGATAGTGCCTTTTGCAACATGAACTCCAGCCACAAGGTTAAAAAAAGAAATCTGCTTCAAAACATGACATTAACAGCTGTAATTTTTGGTGTAACTCCAGTCTCTGAGAGACCCAGCATTAAAATCCACGGCCCAATGTTGATAAGCATTAAAACCCAATACCAAATCCTAAACTCTCAAATCTCAGACAAAACAAGCCAAACTTCTTCAAAGCCACTGTTGGGAAATCAAGACCCCTGTGATGGGAGCTCATTTCCCAGGCTGGCAGGCATGGGTGACTTGCACAGATCGTTCTTCCGAGTTTCAAAGTGGAAACATGGTGTTCACACACAAAGTATGCACAAACATCAGCCCCGAAGGGCTGAGGTCAGTGCTCGGAACCAAAGACTCCGCTCAAGAATTCTCATTAAAAGAAATGCATACAACAAACAAGAAGAGGAGCAAAAGGTTTTTCAAGTCCTTACTTGTTTTGAGGTGAACAAGGCCGTGTTAAGTACTGGCACATCGGGAGCAGAAGGAAAGCAAAAGCTATTGTTGCAAGGACTAAAGAAAGAAGAAAAGGTACTATTAGTGCATTCAGACCTAACTTCCACAGTACACAAACAAGCTTCTCCAATCTGAAAAAGCTCTTGCAACAATGTCCTATTATCATATGCTGCAGTATTATCAAAGCAAGAGCAGCTCCAAGGTTTTCTGCAGACCTTCTATTGTTAGCAGGCTTTAAAACGTCGGTCAAAATAAAAGCTCTCAAAGGAATGCAGTGGCCAATCCCCAAGCCTTATAAAGCTCAAACGAAATCTCGCAGCTATTCATGATCAGCTCAGCAGGGAAAAGAGTTCTCAAAATATTCTGAGTTAAAAATCCAACTTACTGCAAACCGGTTGTGAGGTTCTTCTATAATTCTTCAGTAGAGCACACAGAGTCTGCAGCACCCAGGTGGGTTTTCTACTTTTTAACTCGTTTCCCCCCATCTCACTCTGACCCCTTTATTCATGACTGAAGCCAGGAGGCCTTACAGTAACTTACAGCCAGTTGCTGGCACTTCACCTTTTTAAAATACAAAGTGCTGTACATCTTTGAAAGCCGGGCAAATCAAACCTGAATGTATCCAAATGGACTGTTCCTATAAACGCTGTCTTTTTAAGGAGCATACTTACCCCATCCACACCCTTGTGAAAGCCTTCAGTAACTGCTGCATTTACAATCATTTTTCCCTCTGGTTCTTTTAAATACCCTAGCACTGAATTTGCACTAAGGACTGCTTAAAAGGCTGCAGAGTGAGGGCCAGGAGACACAGACAAGGCAGCAGCACTAAAACTGCTGCAGCAAGAACTGATGGAAATGAAAGTTGCTCAACACGCTACAAATCAAACCTTTGTGCTGCTCTCTGCTCACTCCTTAAACTGGGGTGGCTGCTGTTGGGTTTTAAAAGGCGTTTTTTGTTTTCCTCTTGTCAAGTGAAGAGGATGGGAAGGAACCATTCTCTTCAGTACACAGCCTAAGCCAACTGGAGAAAAGAAACTGGGTGCGCTCAAACCACGCGTTTCCACCCCTCAATTCTGCCCCTTCTGGTGGGAGATTAAATAAATAAATAAATCCCTTTACAAACAAAGTTGTAAAAAGCATCTGTAGGCAAAGAGCACTGCGCCAGCCCCAGTCCTCGGTATTGCAGAGAGGAGGAAACAAGGCAGAATGGGTGGGGAAAGAATGAACGGTCAGAGCATGGCAGCTCCACACATGCTGAACTATGAACCTTACCAGAGGCACCTGACAAAGATCACTACCCAGCAAGGCCTGTGCCTGCTGCCCAGGTTCTTGCGCCTTGCTGCCCTGCTCCCACCATGGCGGGAATGACCCTTCCTCAGCCCAGAAAAACCCTTTTTGCCCTTGGAATCTCTTCCTTCCCTCCGCTCCAGCTCCTCTCAGCAGGGAACCCTGCATCTCCTGTCCTGGCATCCCCAACTGCTGCCACCCCCAAGCTGGGCTCATTCAGAGTATAAGAATTAAAATGTAATCACACTAATACAAAGTGCCCATGAGTACCACTCTCAGTCTCATTCCTGCCTGCCCAGGCTTCCCATCGTAAGCTCCTCTTCCCTCCAGTCTCAACACCTATCATTCAATGGGCAGTCCTTTGGCTTAGCTCCTGCCTGCAGGCAACGTGCCAGCTCTTCAGCTCTGCCCCTGCTCAGCAGCTGGTTCTGGCCCTGGGCTGTCTGCTGTGCCTGGCTTGCTCCTGACTCTTCCTGAGAGACAAATCCTTGTGGGATGAAGGTTTAAGAACCTGCCAGCAGCTATAACATAGAACTTCCCCACATCATCCTCTATAGTCTACAAAAGGAGGTTGTAAAATAGCACTACTTGAGCTTCAGGGGACAGAGGGATTGAATCCCACAGCTCCCACATCCCCAGTTCCAGCAGGGTCTGCATCCTGCTGTGTAACCTCTAAGGAGGCTTTGATTTCAGCCTGGGGCCTAACTCCCCTGAGCTTAATGACACTCTCTGATGCAAGGCCAAGGAAAAACACAGAAGTATGGTAAAACCAGGTTAAAGAACAAAGACACCCAAGTGCACTGCTCCAAACAGACTCAATCCTCTTAAAGCTGCAACAAGCCCCAACTGACACAAGATCATATGATCACACACCACAAATGCCACAAATACAGTTATAAATGTCAAGGTCATTCTGGAAATAAATGGACAATAAACATGACAAATCAAAACTGGTCTTTTGTCACTGATCTTCCCTTAGATCTCAAATATTTGTGTGTGTATATTCTCTAATACCTAGCATCTAGTAAACTTTATCTGAAGTAATAATTTCAATAGGAAAGAACGTGTATGCCAGAGGTCAAAGTTCTAAAAGCACTGTTCAGCAGACCTCTCCAGCACTGTGCTTCCAGGATTGGACAGGAGCCTCCAGACTCATGTCAAGAGCAGATTTATATTTCACCCACCAACATCAGCTGGATCAAGAGGCTGGAGAGGATGCATAGCTGGGGAGTTACAGTACAAGGGCAAAGCCTGCACTGCATGTACATGGAGCAGGAGAGGATGAGAGGTATTTAGGGGGTTAAGAATCTGCACAGACTCAGTATGAGGACTGAGGAGTACAACTTTTAAAAGCCGCCGTGCATTGGAGCAGTGGGAACAATCCTGCTGCCCTGAGCAGCAGCTTTAAGAACTGCAAAAAGATTGAAAGGCAAATTTATTTATTTGGGTTTTTTTAAATCTAAGTCTTGGTATTGACTTAAATGACAAAATGTAACTACTAATAAACAGGACCAATGAGTCTGTAATTTACTGCAGACAGCAGTTTCATTTTTGTTCTAAATTCAAGCAGCGCAGAATTATAATACTCAAAGGACTAGTGAGACCAGAAGTACAGAGAAAAACTGTATCAAAGCAAACCCCAAAACTACACTAGGAAAAGAAGTCTCTGGATGGGATCTCCAGAGTTATGCTGTGATCATGTAAATTACCTGAATTATAAAACAGCATGTACAGTTCTAAGCACTGATTTCTAAACAAGAGGACTTTTGATAAAGTAACACATCCAGCATCTTTCAGAACTCTGGCAATTTATAGTTCAGGAGGCTTAGTAAACCTGCAAGTGGAAAATACTTCTCAAATACTACTTGTCACTTTATTAATAGCCACAGAGACATGAAACTACAACTGTGAAACTCAATTTTTTTAATGTCCCGTGTCACGTATTATAATCCTTATCAACCATATTTAACTAAATCAGTGCTTTCTGATCTATTCCAATTCTTATAAAGAGAAGAAAAGTTAAGTCACCTGCTGTGCATATTGTAAAGACAACTTGAACTGAGTCAAAGAAGAAGAACATAACTAGGAGAGACACAGACGCTCCAATCGGCAGGAACAACGCCTGGGTAGAATCAATGGTTTGAATACCTGCAGAAGAAAAGAGAGCGACATTTAACTTGGCTGTTCCTTAACCACACACCTGGGGACTCTAAACAGTATATTCCATTTCAGCACCGCTGCAATAGAGATGTTCACTCCGAGATCCTTGTGCACTGCCATAACTGAGCCCAGGAGCCTGTGCAGAAACGCTCCAGCTACACCACACGGTCACGCAGGCTGGGTGCACAGCAACAGCTCTGCTTGGCAGGACTCAAGAACTACAAGCTGAAGGAAAATGTATGATTTCTTTCTTGCTATTCATTCTATCTCTGGTGCAAGTTACAAAAATCAACATTATTTAGGGATTAGGAATAATACATCAATTATACGCTCGGTCCATTTTACACTGAGCAAAATAAACATGTTGAACAGGGCATATGAAAAGTTTTGCTTAACCTCTCAGCACAAGGTAAAGAGCCTGACCAACAGCAGAGCTGCAGACAGTGTAAGGCTGACCCAGCTCACGCAAAGGGTGCCTCAGCTTCATATTCCATTTGGGTGAAAGCCACCATGTGCTTACATTGCATCACTGATTGCAATCACCAGATAACATCAACCCTAACAATGAGAGGCAGTTTTCAAAGAACACCTGGTTTTGAAGCTCCCAGCTCAGTTCACCATGTGCTGCCACTGCCCTGTATGCTGTAACATGCGAGCATGATCTTTTGCTGGTTTATAGCTGGAAGCAATTCTAAACAGTGCAGAGATAGTGAAGTGTTTTATTCTGGTTACTTCCCCACCTCAACCATGCAGTGTGACTCCTAGGGAGATTAACTGGCGCACAGGAACGTTTTTTACTATGTTTCACCATGAGTTTTTAGAATTAGTAACAAAATGGAGAAGATCAGGCTTTGAAAAGCCCACCCACCCCTGCAAATTCTCATAGTTAACCAGTCTCTGTAGCTGTATTCACCTTAGATCATGAGTGAGGGGAAGAAGCCGTAAGTAGTCAACCAGTTAAAAATATAAGGCACACTTATACTTGTAGAGCATTGAAAGAACGAGTTACGGTCTGAAGCAGACACTTGATGAGAAGCATCCAAAATGTCTCTAATGAAAAATTAATACAAGACTGAGATCAAGACGAGATCTAAAACCCGAACATCACTGGGTTATTCTAAAATAATCAGACACTGCTGCATGAAGCAGGGTTTACCGGTCCCAGGATTTTAAGGGTAAGCTTTTAGTTTATCAAGAAGAATATCTGTGCCTGTGTTATGAATGCACATACACAGACATGCACATACAAGTAAGTATGCACACACATTGTTCCTCTGTGTCAGAATGTGTCTGGTTTGGTTTTTTGTGGAAGGGTGGCAAGTTGCCTAAATAATGGGTTGCCTACACAATTCGTACTTAACAACCTATCTATGTCAAAAAACCTCAAACAAGTGAAACACACTCGCTACAACTTTGTATTTGTCCTAATGTATTTAACCATTTTCATAAAGGAAAGCCTAAACAATGAGCACAGAGTCCTGACATGGGCACTCTCAGTCCTACACATAAATAGCACAATAAATGTGAAAACTAAAAAGCAGAACTCAGTCACTTGGGGTTTCAACTGTTACTGAGGTCTGGTTCAAAAGCTGTTAATAAAGTACAATATAGAGAGTCCAGTGATGACAGTGCAAGATTCCTGTGTTCTCATCTGTGATACAGATCTAGTTCCTCCTGCTTTGAGAACAGCATTTATTCACATGCCCTTCAACTTCCCAAGGGAAAAAACAAACAAAACTAAACCCCAGAAGTGACATACTACAAACCACCTTGGCATATGGGAATTAGTGCCTGCAGTGTTAAATGTCAGAGTGCTTCATTTCATTTCTGATCATTTTGACAGCTAATCCCTTTAATGTGCTTATTACCCAGCTCCAGCCTGTCTTCTCTTACTACCCAGATGCCAAAAGCCTCAAGTGTTCATTGCTGAATCACCAAGCACAGCAACTTCTGCTCTGTGCTGCCAAGAGAATCTGTGCTCCAGCAACTATGTGAATTCCAAGAGGCTATAGTAAAGAAAAGAAAACCCTAAAAAGCAACATAATGTCATTTAATTTATACTTTTAAAGTGGTATTTCTTACTTTAAACAAAGCAACCTTAGCATTCAGGGTTTCATACACAGGGCTGCCCATATATCTCAGTTCTGTTTGCTAAACTTGCAGAAATCTTTTTAGAGCCTAAATTCATATGGCCAAGATATAGCCATATAAATTCCTCTAAGTTAAGCTCAGGTGTGAATTTACAGCACATTGCATTCCACTCTAACTGTTCACATACATGTTTTTACCTGCAAAACAGTGCACCTCCAATGGCCAAGCTGCCTGGAGGCGGCGAGAGGGAGTTGCTATTTATGTTAGGGATAGGCTGGAGAGTATGGAACTCTCTGGGGACAGCTGAGCAGTCAATAGAGTTTGTGGGTCAGGGTTAAAGGGAGAACAGCGATGGGACACATTATTGTGGGGATCTGTTACAGACCGCCTGACCAAGAGGACTCGGTGGATGAAGTGCTCGACAGACAGATAGGAACAGCCTCACGCTCGCAGGCCCTTGTTCTCAAGGGGGACTTCAACCACCCTGATATCTGTTGGAGGGACAGTGCAGCCCAGCACAAGCAATCCAGGAAGCTCCTCAATTGTGTGGAAGACAGCTTCCTTCTGCAAGTAATAGAGGAGCTGACAATGAGAGGCGCCATGCTTGACCTCATCCTCACCAATAGGGAAGGGCTGGTTGGAAATGTGACGCTCCAGGGCAGCCTTGATTGCAGCCATCATGAGATGGTCAAATTCGAGATGCTCAGGACAGGCAGAAGAGTGTGCAGCAAGCTCACTGCCCTGGACTTCAAGAGAGCAGACTTTGGCCTCTTCAGAAACATGCTTAGTAAGGGATATATCATGGGATATAGCCCTAGATGGTAGGGGGGCCCAAGACTGTTGGTTGATATTCAAAGATCACCTGCTACAAGCTCAGGAGTGTTGCATCCCAACTAGAAGGAAGTACTGCAGCAGGGCCAGGAGACCTCCTTGGATGGATGAGGAGCTGCTGAGGAAAATAAGCAGCAAAAAAAGAGGCTTATAAAAGGTGGAAGCAAGGACAGGCGGCCTGGGAAGAATACAGGGATGTCGCCCGGGAAGCTAAGGACCAGGTTAGGAAAGTAAAGGCCCACTTAGAATTAAACTTGGCTAGGGATGTGAAAGATAACAGGAAGGGATTCTATAGGTATGCAGCGAATAAGACAGCCTAGGGACAATGCAGGCCCCCTCTGGAAGCTATCGGGAGAACTGGCTACCCTGGATTTGGAGCAGGCTAAGGTTCTTAATGACTTCTTTGCCTTGGTCTTCACTGGCAAATGCTCTGACCACACCACCCAAGTCTTGGAAGGCAGACACTGGGACTGTGAGAATGAAGACCCTGGGCCCACTGTAGGAGAGGATCTGGTTCGAGACCATCTTAGGAACCTGAACATATACAAGTCCATGGGACCTGATGAAATCCATCCATGGGTCCTGAAGGAGCTGCAAATGAAGTTGCTGAGCCACTGTCCATCATATTTGAAAAATCATGGCAGCCAGGTGAAGTTCCCGACTGGAAAAAGTGAAATATAACCCCATTTTCAAGAACAGGAAAATGGATGAGCTGGGGAACTACAGAGCAGTCAGTCCCACCTCTGTGCCTGGGAAAATCTTGGAGCAGATTCTCCTGGAAGGCATGCTGAGGCACATGAAAAAATAACAAGGTGGCTGGTGACAGCCAGCATGCCTTCACTAAGGGGAAATCCTGACTGACCAACTTGGTGGCCTTCTATGATGGGGCTACGGAACTGATGGACAGGGGTAGAGCAGTTGATGTCATCTACCTGGACTTGTGCAAAGCGTTTGACACTGTCCCACATGACATCCTTGTCTCGAAGTTGGAGAGACATCAATTTGATAGGTGGACCACTCAGTGGATAAAGAACTGGCTGGATGGCTGCATGCAAAGAGCTGTGCTCAATGGACCAATGTCCAGCTGGAGACCAGTAATGAGTGGTGTCCCTCAGGGATCGGTGCTGGGACCGGTCTTGTTCAACATCTTTGTCGGTGACATGGACAGTGGGATTGAGTGTGTCCTCAGCAAGTTTGCCGATGACACCAAGCTGTGTAGTTCGGTTGATACACTGGAGGGAAGGAATGCCATCCAGAGGGACCCTGACACACTTGTGAGGTGGGCTGATGCCAACCTGATCAAGTTTAACCATGCCAAGTGCAAGGTCCTACACCTGGGTCGGAGTAATCCCAGGCACAGCTCCAGGTTGGGCAGGAAGAGATTCAGAGCAGCCCTGAGGAGAAGGACTTGGGGGTGTTGGTTCATGAGAAAATGAACATGAGGCAGCTGCAGTGTGCGCTCGCAGCCCAGAAAGCCAACCGTATCCTGGGCTGCATCAAAAGGAGCGTGACCAGCAGGTCAAGGGAGGTGATCCTGCCCCTCTACTCTGCTCTTGTGAGACCTCACTTGGAGTATTGTGTGCAGTTCTGGTGTCCTCAACATCAAAAGGACATGGAACTGTTGGAACAAGTCCAGAGGAGGCCACGAGGATGATCAGGGGACTGGAGCACCTCCCGTATGAAGATAGGATGAGAAAGTTGGGGCTGTTCAGCCTGCAGAAGAGAAGGCTGAGTGGAGACCTCAGAGCAGCCTTCCAGTATCTGAAGGAGGGCTATAGGGATGCTGGGGAGGGACTCTTCATTTGGGACTGTAGTGAGAGGACAAGGGATAACGGGTTCAAACTTAAACAGGGGAAGTTTAGATTGGATATGAGGAAGAAATTCTTTCCTGTGAGGGTGGTGAGGCACTGGAATGGGTTGCCCAGGGAAGTTGTGAATGCTCCATTGCTGGCGATGTTCAAGGCCGGGTTGGACAGAGCCTTGGGTGGCATGGTTTAGTGGGAGGTGTCCCTGCCCATGGCAGGGGGTTGGAACTGGGTGATCTTAAGGTCCTTTCCAACCCTAACTGTTCTATGATTCTGTATTTATAGATTAGAGGGGGCAATCACCACATAGCAGTGGACATACTAAACCTCATTCTGAACAGACTGGGTTGTTGTCCATTATAAATGAGTTGCCATGTGAACTCTATACTTTTAATTTCTCCATTGACAAAGATGAATCATCCTTATGGACTTGTTAGCATAGGATGAGATCTCTTATTGCTTATGGACAGGCTAATATGCCATCATGAGAAACTCCAGACAAAAAGAAATTACTTTTCCTTCCCAACTGTGTGGTGGAGTTGTTTTTGAAGTAAAGTATTTCCATTTCCAGTAAAACCTGACCAATTGTGCAGAATGCAATTTTTATGCATTATGGAAATGCTACACGGCATTTTAAATTCATGGGCATGATCTAGACAGCAGTATTAGTGCATGGCAAGATGGCAAGTGCCCAGACAAAACAGCTCTATTTCATCAAGTGAATCTACAACACACACAGCTGAAACACAAAGACAGATGAGGCAAAAGAAAATGCAACATACTGAAGTGCAGAAGATAAGGAGTAAAGCTAACTCTTACTGTTATTGGTGCTGTTGCCATTAAAAGACCCAGCTGTGCTGCTATTGTCTTTCTCTTTGTCTTGATTCTCAAAGTCCATGTTAAGAGACCTGCAGGAAACAAAGCAAACTTAACAGACAAGTTTTGAACACATCAGCTGCCATCTCCTTACCATTCTACCACAGCACACTCAAAAAACCCTTTAATGCTGGTTACTAGAAAAACCACCATATACAGTGGAAAAATCAAAGAATAAATAAAATACATAAAATAAATGCTTACACTTACAGATAAGGCACCAAGTTACACAGGTTCTAGCAGTGAGACCAGTCACCACAGGGTCTGAGCTGGTAAGTGCTAACAACAAACTGTAACGAAGATACTGATCTGTGTTACTGGAAGTGCTGAGCATGATGGAAATGGAACAAATTGGTTCAATACCCTGATGAATTTTAACTCTTTCCAAGTTCTTATTTTGATTCTTCTCATTCAAATTCAACTATCAGGTTTAATTTTTGAAACAAGATTATTGCCTTCCCTTAAATCTCATTATAAATGATGACCAAAACTAGTTTATAAGTAATTGTCTGCCAAATATAAGGTCTTACTTCTTTGAATACATTTCAGCAAAGCCTGGGAAGTAACCCGATACACATTTTACATACACATAGAACAGATGACAAGAGGGAACTCTGAGTAAATAATACAAATTAATACAGTTTAGTTAACCCACAGGAACTAAGGACATTCCCCTATGTACCCAGCTCAGCTGTAATTGATTCAGCTTTCCACTTTGATATAGATACACTTCAGAAGTTCCAAAATAACAGAGTATTCTAACCCCTTTGCCACAGCCTTTCACTTACATGCCAAAATTTGTTAGCATTTAGAAGTTGCACCACTCTTTGAAATGGGGGAACTCCACTTAAGGTCTGGTTTCGGCCAACCATTATTTCTATCATTACATTCTATATTGTTTTCAGTAAAAATACTAGCAATCGAGTTTACCATGATAGTCCCTCATTCGGATACATGCATGTTGTCCATGATTTAGCTGCATATTTATGTATTACAATAATCTACAGAGAACCACCAGAGGCACTGTATGGTTCTCACCATACAGCTCCTGTCTTAAGTCTGCAGCAGCATCCAAGTACTTCAGAATAACTTCAAGGTCAACAGGCATTAAACTCCTTTTCAAATTTAGCTGTGAGTAACTGCACTATGCACAGTTTACAAATTCTATTTGATTTATCAGGCAAGTAAAAAATGCACCACAATCTTCCATACAATTCAACAGGTATGGAAATTATCTCATTTTACTGTATATGGTAACTATACAATGCACAGGTGAGTAATTCTGTCCTGCAGTCAGACAAGCTGAAATCAAGCACCTATAGGTTTATAGCAGCAAGACCAGTGTGGGGTATTAAAGAAAGAGGGGTTTGGCAGTTACGCTGTGTGAAACAAAAATGAGAAAAAGGCTCTTCCAATATAAACCTGGTTTGTTTCTTCTGTTTCTGTTATGCAAGCGGCATGAAATTAAAGCAGCTTTTTGGCTCAGGCAAAATATGAGGAAGCTCCAACCTCAGACACACAGTACACAGATTATGGACTGTCAGCTAAAAAGTTGACAGAAATTCAAAGAGGAAATGGAGAACACAAATTCTAACAAATTAACCTGTTTTCTTAGCTTGTTCTTCTAAAGATCTCTCTGCTCTGCATTTTGTTTGGGGTGCCTTTATCCTTCATATTTCCTTCTTCCCCATTAATGCATTGTAGCCTCATAACTCTCCTCTCAAGCTATATAAAAATCCGGGAGGAGGCTGACAACCCTCCAGGAGCTGATCCAAGATTCAGCCAAACAATTCTTTTCTCAGTGCAGCATTTCATTCCTCTTTGAGTTAGTGCAGTTCAGCAATAACTTCACGCCATCGTTCTCCCTGTGGCTCTGGGCAACTCATGATTTAAGATAGTACTATCAGCAAAGAAAACTGAAATGAACTATTAGATCTATTGCTTGTGAACAGTTCCAGCCCCTCTGCTTCCATTGCAATAGCACCAGCAATTATTACCTCTAAACATCCCTACCTCAAAAGTAAGCCATAAATTAGGGAATTATTTTCACATAGCAACACAGCTGCTGATCCAAGACTTTGGAGTAATTTCCAACTGGTTTCTGATGCGGCTCTTCCCTCTGCTACGAATTGTCACTAAAGTGATCATTAAACCATCTTCCAAGAAAACATCCTCCAAGAAAGTTAAAAAGTAAACTGCAGAACAAGATCTACTCAAAACTACTGGGCTGTAAAGAAACTGCAAGCTGAGAAACACTTGCTGTTTTGTTCCAGTTTCTGCCGGCCTTCCAAAGGCAGCATTCAGCCAGTACCTCCCATCAGGCAATAAACTACATGGTTGTTTGTCCTGTGGGCCCTCACAGCTCAAGTTGGTAGGATTTCTAGCACAATGCTTCAAAGCAAGCAGGGCTCAGCCTCCCACAGGGAACCACTCAGTAGGGTTATACTAAGGCCAAAGGAATGAGTAAGCTGCTGGCACATTACTACCATGAAAGTTCAGATTCAGCTGTGGATCACTACCACTGCAGTAATGCTTCAAGGAAAGCAATATTCCCTGCAAGAGAATATTCTTACGAAACAATGGAGGAAATATGAAAGCAAGTCTGTATCTTTAGGGGTGCTTGCCGATGCAATATACTGAGAAGTTACTTTTTCATCTACTTTGGGAGGACACTCACTGAACAGCTCTGGGACTATGAGAATTGTGGGTTGCCACAGAATTGCCAGACTTTGATTGCTCTAAATAAAAAGCTACAATTAGAATCACTCATTGACCTGAGACAAGTTAATTCAAGTAACTCTCAATGCACATTACAGAGAGCAAGCCTGAAATGTGTTGTGCGCCCTAACATGGCTACAGTCATTTGTAAAATGATTAAAGGACAAGTTCCAATACCGGATCTGGAGTGGGAATAAGAACAGGGGAAACAATAGCAGGAAGTGCACGTAGAAATGTCTTTACTGCCTATATGGAGTAAAGGTGCCTGAGTCCCACGTCTCTGGTATGAATATCTCACCTTCCACAGGTATTTTATGTGCACCCACTGTGTGTGCACATACAGACAACCACTGTTGTACCATTTGGTGAGAAGGGACTATCCAAACCCCGGTTGCACATTGCCAGCACTGTGGCTATAGATGGTTATGAACTCCAAGCACATCCTTTTTTTTATTGTGAAATATGTATCCTGATTTCCATAAACGTCAAGTCATAAAGCCAACCATAAGGACACCTTCTGAACTGCTTTCTACTTACACATGTACTTGAGGTACACAGAGCCTAGAGACAGAAGACACCAGTTTCACCCCATGCTGCTTGGTTTGCTTTAAAAGCTTTTGCTTTAAAACTTGAACAGGTCAATTCTGGGTTAATTCTGGCTTTACATAAGCTGAGAGACTATGTCTGGGTAATGTGACAGGATAGAAGAAGATTTAGGTGTACCTGCCTGCAAAGTAACCCCAACATTTAAATGACAGAGAAGCACTCGGTAGAGGAGAGGTGACTGTCTTTCAAGAACCCACAGGAAACAACCTGCTCCAAGCTAAGCTCACCTCTTTAAAACCCCAGAACTAACACATATACTTGCATGCTCCAGTTTACAGATTGTAATGGTTTAAAGGATTATACTTGCTCCTTTGGCAGTTGATAATAAAATACATCAAGGACTGAGGAGTGTTCAGAAGGGTTTGAAGCTAAAACTCCTGACGCAGTGGAAATCTAGGAAGTAAATGCTCACTCACTGACAGCAAGAGAAGCAGGAACTCATTTAAACTATTCTGCATTCTGGATGTGGACTTTTCCCATGATCTATAAGGGATTCTTCTGAGTATCTTGAGGGTTTGGGGTTTTTTTGGTGTGTTCTGGTTTTGGACAAATGCTGCTTGTATGCATAAGGACAGTGAACCAAGCATTTCCTCTGTTCTCCTGAAACCTCTTGCATTAGATTAGATCCACCACGCATGTGGATTTTATCCTAATGAGTCACCCACCCAATTCTTTCTGATCCTATTACTGCGCTTAAGTCACTTGCCACAGCAATACCACAATAACTCTATTTGCTGCTTTTCAGACTGAAAATCAGAAACCAAGCCCACTTTCTGCAACAGGAAGGTTAACTAAAAGGTTACCTAAGCAGTGCTACTGTATTTTTGCCTTATGACAGCTCCATTTGAGATGAAACACTCAAATCTAGATGAGGACACCATTGCCGTCATTTGAGAATGAGCACCCTGAGCCATAATATTCCTCTTTCTGGCAAATCACTTTTCTAAGAAAATTCAGAAAAGCCACCCATTTGCCAGAAGTTTTATTTTACTATTTTAGGAATTCCTAAGACAATTTTGCCATTTACTACCACACCTGATTTCTTACCACCACTGTACAATGTTCTGGAAAAAAACCTGCTTTTGCCCTCATTTGCTCACCAAACAGAACAGGAATTTGTCCAAGCCACCATCATAACTGCAGGTTCCAGCTCAGACATCTGCTAAGGAAACTACTTATAGGAAATTAAATGTAAAACTATGGGACCCTCTCTTGGTCTGTAAGAGTTTGCATCTTGGGGTCTTGAGGGTATGTGCAAAGGAAGTAGACCAGAACAGGGCATTTCATTCACTGGTTTGTATCCATCACCATTCTACTACTTCATCCAGTAAGCTAGACTGCTCTGAAGTTTGCAGTCCTCGTTGCATGAGCAGTTTTAAATGTAAAGCATTGCACAAGATGGTAAAAGAGCATGTGTATATAGGAATAGGATGGCAAATAGCAGGGGAAGATTTTTAAGAGCAAGGAGCCCTGAGAAGGGCAGGCAGTTTAAGCTCAAGCACTCCTGCTGGTTTATATTGCATTATGCTTTCACAACTGAATTTTCATAAATGCTATGGCTTCTTGCTATGTTCTTTCTCCACAACTGCATAAATTCAAATAGTTACAACTTGAATTAATCCCTCAACTGACCCAAAACTTGACAAAAAATACCAAAATCATTTTTATTTCATTTTCATCATCTCTAGATTTTGCTTTCCTATTTTATTTCCATCAGCAGTGCTGTTACCTAATACTTGTTAAGATAGCTCTTCCCAAAAATTGGCTCTTTCATTATATGATCTTATTCACTTACGATGGCAATTTAAAACCTCTCATCCTAACAGCTGCAGCTTACATCATATGTATGACCATGGCTATCATCTATTTCAGGAATACTCATAGGAGTTCAGAGACTTCACAATGAATGTATGGCCTTTTATCATAGACTTGTTAAACGAAGCAATGCTCTTCAAGAAACAGATGAAAAACATGCTGTACTTCAGTCTGATAAAAACAATGCTTTCATGCGGTGATTAATTTCTGGTTTAGTACATCAGTACAGACTTCATTCCTTAGGGGCCACTACATTCAAACAAGCTCTAACACAAAATGCAAGTCTGAAGGGACAAGTGTGCTTTCTCTAAACTACAGTCAAGTCTCCTAAAATGGGGCTAATTTCATTTTTGAAGATTCAACTTTATCCTTCAGCAGTTCTCAGACACTTTGCTGGAATACAACACTGGTAGGTGTTTCCCACTTCTGTATTAAGCTGTTACTCACACTCAAGTAAATAGCACTGTGACTTGGGAATCTTGTTTGACAAGACTTGTTTGCGATCATAAGGACATCCTGAGTCAACCAACACTGAAATATTACATGTATCAATGACATTCCATTCCTACCTCTCGAAAATCCTTTCAAACCCTCCAAAATCCAATTTTACAAAGCTGTCCTCAAGGACTAACTCCTAAGTTATCTTATATGTGCTTGTAACTTGACATACAACTATGTCTTTCAGAAATCTCAACTAGGTATTTTTTCATGCCTTTCCCTTTCCTTTTCAGAAGCAAGGAATAGTTCATCCGCCATCAATCTGGCAAAGATACAATTAAACAAAAAGCATGAATTCCATTCAGTCACTTGCCATATTTTTATTAGAAAATGAAAAATTCTGGAGAACCTTAGAGAAAAATCTTACCTGAAACTGCCGTAGACTATGAGGAGAATGGAAATCAGGAAGGTAGACACTTGACTGGAATCCACAAGGGAATATGCCCTGGAATTAGAAAAAAGAAGGTGTCACAAGTGTCCATTTCTCCAGTACCATTTACAATTCTTTTTCTTACTATAATACAAACAGAGGATCGATGATAAATCTTTATGGCAGCTCTCTCCAAGGTTCCCATATCATCTAGGAATATAACACCTTTTGCTTGTAAATTAACTTTGTATATTCAAGACCACAGCTTGCAAAATCTGTGCAACAACCCAAGAGCAATTTAAAAGCCCTGTGGTGATTTATTCTGAACCCACCACATCAGATTTTTTTCTTCTCAAACAAGTTAAAATCTCTTCAATTGCAGCTAAGGCAACCAACCTTGCATGTAAATGACACTAACCCTGTTTCTGTAAGACTTCTTATGTCTTAACTGATACAGCTAAGCTGCAATGTGGCAGTCAAGGTTCACTTAGCTCACAAAAAAAGACAACAAAACCAGCAAGAAACCCAAACCCTCACAACACCCTGCAATATGCATTTATTAAATCAAATACAATGACCTCCCCATTACATCTGGCAGACCCCTTGATACACAAATCCCAATAGAAATTTCAGCAGGAGCCTAAAAGCCAGATTTAGATCGATTTCCTGATACGTGTTCAAAGCACAGACATACAAATATTAATATTTGCTGATTTTTTCCCCTAACCTTGACAGACCAAACCCTACTCTGTAGCTGCTGACACTGAAACTTCTTTTGACCCACACACAGGAACAGAAGGCAACCTCAACAGGTCCCCATCTGACAGCCAGCTGGGGAGAGTGGGGCTGACGTCCTGGAGGACAGAAAATACTGTAAGGGGGACCTTGAGGAATGGACCAACAGGACAACAAGAGCTCGCAACCCAAGAGAAATGATCCCTCTGTTTGGCACTTGCGAAGCTGTATTTCAACTGCTGCGTACAGTTTTGGGGGGCCCAACAAAGAAAACCACTGGCACACTGGAGTAAGCCAAGCAGAGGGCCACCATGCTGGCAGGGATATGACAGACATGGAGAGGCTTTGGGGGTCACACTACAATTCCCAACAGTTCTTCCACAACTTGCACTAAAGTAACGGAAAGGGAATAGAATAATGCCCAATGGTAACTCCATTAGTCTTATCCTGCAAAAACGAGAACATTTCTGAAAACCAAACAAAAAGCCTCATTTCAGCAAGACTACGGATATGGAACAGAGATAACTGAATTACATGATCGTTCCAAATTCAATATCACCAAGCAAATAAAAACTAAAGATACAAGACAGTTAAAGAATCACTCATCCCACTCCCAATTCAAAAGCAATTTAGAGAAAACTACCAAACCATGAGACACACACTTCAAAATATTTTTAATATACAAGCACAAATGTGAACCTTCTACTACCAAAAGCCAATATTAAAGATCACTGAAAACCAGACTGTCTCTTTTAGATGAAATTACAGACTTGTGGAACAAGCTTTTTAAGAAATGGGAACTACTTTGGTTAATCACATAAATAACTGCAACATAATCCTACTCTGAAAGTAAAATACAGATGTCTTATTTGCTAATGAAATTGGCCAACACATAAAAATGATCTTCAGTTTTGGGGTTCAGTCATGTTTGACCTTTAGCTTCCAGGCTGGGGAACAGAGATCTTAAAAGCATCCATGAAGATCAATATATTGAATTATAAATACATGCAATATGTAACTAAATCAGTACATACAAAATGCTGATTACAGACAATATAGTTCATAGCATATTATTTTTAGCCAATGATTACAGCTAGGCACACACCAAGAAGAAAGAGCTTAAGGACGAGCATCCTAGTTTTAGGTCCTGTTACTAGCTTCAGAGAGAAGCATTCCTTCCCCAACCTTGAGCAAAGGGAAAGGGAAAGTTTGTATGCTGTGTGGACTTGAGAATCAATAGTGGAATTCATCTATTACAAGAACATTCAGGAACTTCAAATTTGTAAGAAAAGCAAATTGATTAAATGGAATTTCAACTGGGATTAGACACATACAGAGTTATGCACTAAACTTTATTAACTGATGGTTCATAAAACCCTATCTTCATAAATTAGCAAATACTTTTGAGACGAACAATGTTTTCTATATAATTCATCATTCAGCAGCAACTTTGGAAGCTATGATAATTAAAACGCCATTTCACCATAATTACTAAACATTAGTCAAAACAAGGCTGTAAATGTTAGACAGATTTATAAAACAGATAAAATAAGCATGACACACAGATCACGGATCAGCCCTGAGCATAATCCACTAAGTTGCCTATTAAAAACTGAGGGCCCTTTGGTACAACAAAAGAAATTGAATACGTGTAAACCCATTCTAAACAATGATCTCATATACCATAACCCTACTGATAGGCTGCAGTGATGATGAGGACAGCCATTTGCTGATTCTGTGCAAGGGGGAAACATGAACTAAAGTCCTTCCATCCTGCATAAGAACAGTGCAATAGTGCAATTATAAACTCATCACAGGTCAGTAATGTTTCCTGACCCCTCCACACAGAGATCTTATAGCAGGGCATCCTAAAAACGCAATGCTGGTATCAGGAAAAATTCATGTTCCCTCATACTCCAGCAACCAGGGCCAGGGAGATATAGTCACACTTTCCTTCTTCCTGAGGCAGCTGGAAAAAGAGCAACACAAAACAGATACCGCATGACAAGTCTGAGAGTAATTGCACAGCAGGAATAAAGCAAGCAGCTCAGGCAGGTCCAGATTCCATTCAAAGTTTCCAACACAAGTAGCCCACAAGCAAACCTCACGAATAATTTTACAAAGCTGAGGGGAATCTCATCGTAATAAACCCCTGCATCTTTTTAACATTCTATAACGTACAGCCCCAAACCTGAAAACAGAACAGCTTCCTAAAATCCTAATCACTGCAAAGCTCATTAAGAACCCTGGACCCCAAATAAACACTTTCTAATGCATTAATCTAGACTAGAGATAATAAGCAGATGACAGTATCACATGAAAGAATTGAGAAGTAAGGCTGCCTCAAAATCAAGTGATCCACAAATCCATTTGCATTTTTAACTGAAATTTAAATGACCTTCTACAAATTCAACACAGTCCGTCTGCGCATAACTGGGTTCTCCTATAAGCATACTTCAAGGATGCAAGTTCATATACTCCCACAGCCAAACACAGCATCAGTGATACGTTCTCCAATGGGATCAGCCAAAACTGAAACAAAAACCTACACTAATACCACTTTTCAGAAGCTGGAGTAGATTTTGTACAGTCACATTTAACCAGCCTTCCACTGCACGGATGAAAATGAAACCATCTTCCTTCTACAAGATACTTGTGTAAAATTAAGTGTTTAACCCCAGAATAAGTAGATGAAAATGTACAGAAAATACCTGTAACAAACCCATGCATTGTTACCCTCTGACTTAAAAACTGATTTTAGAAGCAATTCTCAGTATTTAGTACATGACAATCCATGAAGACAAGATCGTTATTCCTCCCTCTCATTCTGAAAGTTAATGCTGGATACAGCAATGCTGAAGACTGCTGTCATGTAAAGTACTTACTCAGTGCAGTTCACCTGTGTGCTATGTTGTAAGAACAACTACTCACCATCCCCTTTCTGTACTCTGGTATATATGCAGAACACCGCTCAAAATACAAAAAGACAACAAGTGGTTTCCCAGGGAAATATCTTCTGTAGGATTCTTACGCTACAACACCTGAAATTCAACATCCCTACAGGGAAGCCTGATTAAATAACTTACTTCCAAACCAACTATCAGACAGATTATCACTCAGTCAAGTAACGAATAACTAAAACTAATTATTAGACCCAAGTATTTTATCAAATCAAACACACTGATGGCTCACTTTCCTCTGCAAGCTCCTTTGCTCAGCCAGCTAGTGAGAGCTGAATTCCCAAATGCTTTCTCTACGACTCAAGATCCCACTCTGAACCTGCATCTTTACATGGCTGAGCTCAATTTTAGCTAATTCTCTGCCATTAGGCATCTATTTCTGGCAGCTTCATGGGCAAGTGCTTACAACACAGAGCCTGCTAAGGCATGCCAAGACAGAGACACAGCAAGCACTGTTCTGCAACATATTCTGTGTGTCAGCCCTACAGCTATACAGTGAAAGTATTGTCCAGACAACAATCCAAGCAGCGAGCTCTCCAGCCTGGCACAGACTGCTCCATGGACCTTTACCTACAGAACAATTCCAGGGATGCCCAGCCACTGTGACACACCACCACTTCCATGCATCCCAGAGTAACCATGCAAAATACACCACACCAGTTACAGCTGGCGTTCCAAGCTGCACTCTCCCCTCTTCTGGGAAAAAAAATGAATAACTTCTGTATTCCCAAGGGAACAGAGACCTGCTTCATTCGCAGCTAGAGAAGATGGTACCCAGCTAATAAAAGTTGCAACAACAGTAATAGCATTACATTAGAGACACTTGCACATTCTTTGTTCTCTTTATCAGTAGCTGCAGGTCAAGCTCTCTTTTCCCCCATTACCACAGGCCCGACCGAACTCACCTGTCTTTGCGAACATTCACCCTACAGCGTCCCTGCCATCTGCTTGCTTAGGAATTTCTTGTAAAATCCTCTCTTTTAGCCCTACCATTTTCCTATTATGTATGTACTTTTTAATTTCTCTGCTGTCATTATTTCCTTTGCTCTTCCATTGAGGAAGCACTAGTTTTCATATGTCAGCTCTTCCTCACCATCAAGAGAAAAGCAGTTTCTTGCCAAGAGTCTCAGCAGACTTTCCAAACCAGCAGCAGAATTCCCTTCGGCAAAGTATGGTATTTCTTTTTGCTCCCCGCATTAGGCAACTCACTTTGTTTGAGGAAGACCCAGAGAAAGACAGAACAAGGAACCAAACTTGTCTCCTGATGACAGCGCAGTGTGTTACCCTCTACATAACCTACCTGTCATGGGCCAGTTTGAAATGACCACAGCCAAACGCTGCCAATACAAAAGCAACTTCTCTCCTTTTGCCAGGCACCATTTTCCTTTCTTCACCCCACACCAGCACAACTGTTTGCAAAACCACACGGAAAACTACATCAGGGGACCTGTCTCCTTGAGTAATAATGAAGAATGAATGGGAAGGTTTCTCAAGTGATTCGTATTCCTGATATAGCTTGTTTTGGGAGAAAAAATCAGAGGGAAGACTATTCAATGGCAGCATTGGTTTAAGTACCCCACAACTATTGCCTAAGACACCAGGGAAGTTTTATGTGATTGAAATTACACACATACTCCTTTCTCCTTGCACAACACACCTGCCAAATGTTCGGTCAAAGAAATCCAGCCCCTCAATATGTCAGTAGTGAACCTTACTCCCCAGACTTCCAGGTACAAGAGACACCATTGTGAAGAATTCTGTCGGGGAGAATGAGGAGCCCGTAGGTTAAAGTTTCCATAGCAGTGCACACTAAAGGCCTTGGACACAAATCATTTTCACACAGAAGCTGTTAGAACAGCAGCAAGATAAACTTTCCCTGTGTTTACTGTATATATATGAGAATGCAAACAATAGAGCAACAAATCACATCAACTAGTCAGTGCAGCAGACAAACTCCACCAAAGTTCACATGAAGAGGAGATCACCTTTCATCACATATTTTTCTTTACCAGTGATCATAACATCCAAGTGCTTTCAAAACTGAGGGAAATAAAACTAGACAAGGAAGTATCTAGGTCGGCTCAAGTAAGGACTGGATTAAAATGGAACAGCTTTACCTAACAGGACCAAATCTACAACTTGCAAACATCTATCACAGGAATTCCCACTGACAGGAATGTAAGGAGATCATTTAATTCACTGAGTTATAATTTGATCTTGCTTTGGGGAAAGACAATCAATCACTCATGACAGATGTTTACCTCATCTGTTGATTAAAACACCCAGTGGTGAAATTAGTGAAAGACTAATTCATTAACTATTAATTGGTGAGAGACTTTTCCTGACATCTAGTGTAAGTCTGACTGCAGTTTTAGTCCATATGTTTTCTCTCACACAAAAAGTCCTTCAAAACTCATGGGGAGCTTCTCATACCAGATACAGCTGCGGTAAACTGTATCCCTATGTGAATTCACCTGCATATTTCAGATTCTGAAAGATGATACTGCTTGAGAGGTGCCCACACAACACTTCAAACACTCTTCAGCCCACATTAAAAGCCATGACTGTTTATTCAATCAATATGGTAAACTTCACCTACACTTCAAATATCCCTTATATTATCAAGAGCCCACTGCCTCCTCACAAGGAATGTAACAATAATCCATGGCCACCAAAACTTGTATCCCACTTTCCCAGTCTCTATTCTCTTCAGAAGAAAACTCCTCGTAGGTAGGTGCCAGCACTGGAAGAGTGACAGTGAAGCATCTCCTTCTCTGCCCTATTACTCACCACTCACTTTCCGAACTTGCTGAATGCACACATTCAGTTGGAGGGTCCCACCTTAGCAAACAGTCAATACTTTCAAAGGGAAATGGAAAACAAACCACATCAAAACCCAACCAAAACCCAACAATCAACTTCTGCTGGAAATCTGGTCTTAAATGGCAGCACCAAGGCTGGTGAAAGTTCCCACCTCCTCCAAGGATTTCGTGTATTTTGAAAGCTATTTAGTGTGTTTATTACTTCAGTGATTGCTACAGCAATAGAAAAACAGCAAGGCAAGAAATACTAGTTGGTAAATTCAAGGCAAGTTGAAGAATATTTTGCAACTCACTTCCCCTGCCCCACCCTTGGCTTTTGGAGCTATCAACTGCAGACAGAAATGAGTATTCACCTTCACTATGCTGCAATGACCCTACACATCTCTTTTCTTTTGATCATGAAGAGTATACCACTTGTGAGGAAAATGTTTTTTCGGAATCTACTTGTCTATTACATTTTCCAAATATTCTTAACTATTTTATTCCTTAAAAGAAGTGAAAAGGGGCATTAGAGAATACAATGATCAGGATAATTTACTGCTAAGAGTAACTATATTTTGGTGCTACAGTGCAAGGCATGTGTGAGCTATCACTGCAGCATAATTTATTAAGATGAGCAAATCAAAGTCAAGGACTCCAGAGCATGGCCCGAGGGCACACAGAAGAAAAGCACCACCATGTACACAAAGATCAATTACAGCTAATTGCACAAATATTCATTTTGGTGGGGAGGCAGCCTCACTCTGTAGGTAAAACCAATACTGCTTTTTTCCTTTACTGGATTCCAACTAAAAAGCCTCTTTCAACTGCCTTACATGTGCAAGATATATACATATTTAAGAGCCTCCATTAGGCTTGCTGCCAAACCAAAGTTAACCTGAGTGTAACAGTTAAAGGTACCATTTTAAGCGTGAAGTCATAGTACCCAGCTGTAAACATATCTCAACACTATTCCATTCTTCAGCGTGATTCATAGGAAAAACAAGCAAATCACCATGGCTCCATGGCTTCACTTACCTTAAAGGAATAGCTTGTTTTCTAAAGTAAGTTTACAACTTCATCTCAATTGTCACATGCAGATAAGGTCTGCTTAAGTCTAAACAGTCTATGGAAACACGGAGCATATCAGAAAACAAACCCACCCTAATGCAAGTCTGAAGTGGAAAAAACAAACCAAACCAAAACAGAGTAACTTGAGATGCCCCACTAAACCCAGATTTTCCTATGCAGATGTGATTAGGGCTCAGACAGGCATTTCAAAGTTGTAACCAGAGACTAATTCTGCTGTTTATCAGACAGAGGTCTCGGAACACTTTCATACTGTTAGCCTATGTATTTCTACACATCCAATTTAAAACCCCCAATTCCCTCTTATACACTTTCCAGAAAGCTGCTTTCCTAAAACTTTCCCCCCAAACCCAAACTCTAAGCTCCCAACCCAATTGCTAAGAGGAAACACTCCTCTGAGCTCACCTTGAGATGAAACTGAAGTGTATGTCCAGTAAAGCATCAGGACATACAATCCTGCAAAACACACCCCCGCTATATTTTCTGTTAAAAACATTATCTATGCTACTCCTTTGGTTCACCTAGCTGTTTGCCAACAGAACAAAGAATTACACGTTTCACAGTGTTTAAGAATTACAGTAACTGGAAGCTTTCCAGATTTCACATTCAGCTTGGAGCACTCACTTCCTCTCAGGAGCACAGCTTCCAGCCCCTGCCTGGAAGCATGAGAATACCTTACTCGTCCAAAGGAGCATTATTTCCCACCAATACGGAGCACATCCCTGCACCCCAAAAGCATTCTCAGATCCTGAGCTCCCCACTGCTCTGGTAGAACTACACTAAACAGGAGACTTGCAATCAGTGGTTAATGGTGAAAAATGACATCTTCAAGTAAGTTGTAGTGGACACACATATCTGAGTACTAAGTAGCCAGAACCAATATAAATACCCCAAAATATACTGAATGTCTTTGATGGTGCTGCAACAAAAAGTCCTGGCTTTTCTATTTCATACTGTGCATTTGTAAACTGAATGGGAGTCTGGATCTTCACCTCCAACCTAGACACACAAATAAATTTACTTTTATGAGGCTCAGTGTTTTATTGAGCAGGTTGACTGGCTGACTTGGATTGGGGCTTTTGCTCCAAAGCAAACAAACCAAACAAGACCTGGGAACCTCCCCTTCTTTCTTTCTTAGAGAAAGAAAGAACAAGATGTCATGAAAAGCAGGCATGCTTTTACTGCCAAATATATGTCACCAGCAGCCAAAGAATCCTCTCCAGAAGGAGGTTTTGAAACTGTACCACAACTATCCACGACTGCAAACGTTTTGTGAAAACATGAACCAAACATCCCCACGATGATGTCTGCGATAACGAAGCCCCTTGGAATAAAAGTTAGTAGGTATCATTCCGGCGCATTAAACTGAACAAGAACCTATGGAAAAGCATTTGATATCAAAACAGAGTTAGTAGTGAATGCTTTACTCAGTTCTGTATTTGGAGTCATGTTTATTTTACTTGAGCTGTTGCAGATCAGCTAACTTGTTCCAGAACGCTGGCATCCTACTACAGGCCAGCCCCAGCAAACTGCTGAGCCAAGGCACAGCCCTGGGTTTATTTTTTAACACAATTAGAACTTTTACCCCTTCTTGACAACTAAATCTAAAGGAATCCAGCATCACATACGATTTGCCAATGTCGGTTTGAAAATGAAAAGTCTGAGGCAAGAGAGACCAACAGGCCAGCACTACACTGTAAATTTTAGCCATCTTATGTTACCTCCCCTCTGACTTCAGTGGCATTAATAGAACTCTGCCAATAAAGCCTCCTTTTCCAAACAGTTAGCTTGGGGGTTGCTAGTAAAACTTATTTTATTCATGAGCAGGAAGAGAAGAAAGAGGTGGGAAAATTACCCCAGCAAAGCGGCACACTGCCCTGGAAAATTACCATCTTTGTTTTTTGAGTTTCATTCAGGCCAGCAGCTGCACAATTGCTAGCTGTGACACAAAGACAAAAGGAGTCAACATGTGGCCAGGGACAAGGTGGGACTAAAACCCTTTCAGAAGCAGCTTACAGTTAGGTCAGATTAAGCACACTGTAATACACACACCTGTAATCCAAGCTTTACTGGAGCTTATGTAAATGAAACAGAACTAACCTGGCCGTTTCCTTCTAACTAACCTTCTACACAGAAGTTAACAATGGTTTAATGATGTTAGTTTTCAAAACAGACCATAAGTACTGTAGTTGCTGCATCTATGATGACATTTTATGGTATTTTGTGCTACTTCAGCCTTCCAGATCTGTTTTCATTAGTGAACTATGGTTGCAGCATGCAGTAGTATCCTTGAAAACTCTAATCAAGGTATCTGCTCCCACAAGCCCTTCAAGCACCTGAACACTTTTATAAACCCCAGCTCTCCAGACACCTTTGCCACAGCACAGCGTCTTGAGGCACTGGCCATCCATTAATGAGATTGCCAAGTAAACCCCATCATCATTAACACGTAAGGATATTCAGCGAGGTACAACAAGCAGCCAAACTGCATTTGCAAGGGTCAAGCTATAGTATGCTAAAAAACATAATTCTTTTTCTCATTCCCATGAAACAAGACTCATTTGCTGAAGTAAAGCAACTGACTGTGCTTGTCTTCATAGTTTATCAATTCATAGAAGACATCAGTGTACTGCAAAGGATAGATTCAAGTTTTGCTGTCGTTCCACATAAATTACCAAACAAAAATGTGAATATAATGCTTTTGTGGAAGAATTAAATCAGCAAGTATCAGAACAAGATGCAAATACATAAATATGAAAATATGCATAAACCTATGCATGAGGCATCTGACAAAGCAAAAAGGCTTCATCTTAGCTGCAAGAACAAACTGATCACACAGGAAGGCCTTCCTCATCTGGAAAACTGTCTCCACCTTCCACAGATAATCAGAGGAAGGATTGGAAGGAAGGAGAAGAGAGGAAGTCAAATAAAGCTCTGCCACACACAAGCATTTCTCGCCAGAGCCACAAGCATATTTCTTTGTGTAAATTTCCAGATTCCAACAGACCAGTGAACTCTGCAGAGGGCCGCTCAATAATGAGCCTACCTCAAAGCTTTGCTGAAACAGCTCTTCTGGCTAAACTACCACTTCCAATTGTACCACTTTTCCAAAAACAGCCCTTTTTTCATTAAAAAAAAAGGGCAAATCCAGGGTGTAGTCGCTGTGATTTAAGCCTGCAGAGCACCACTGGGCAAACTGACTGCAGTTTTATGCTACTCAGCCTCATCATGACCCAAGCAACATTATGCTTTCAGGAAGAACAGTTTGGAATCATCAATGGTTATTCCTGGCACAGGGAAGTTTTCTGCAGTTTTGGCAGCTAAGACCTTTTTGGGTCATAAAGGTATCAAGTGATCTCCCAGACATATGCAACGCAGAGTTCTCAATTGCTTGATAGCACAGTTCTGCTTTAGACAGAAGACTGCTCAGTGCACGTTTCATTTTATGACATTCCAGTTACAGGAAGAAGATAAAAATGTTACCAAAGTCTTCACCTTCGGCTCCCATCTATGTTTTGATCTCTGTAAGCCTTTTTCTACTTAGCAGAAAAGCTCATTAACGATGACTATAATAACCTACAACACAAGGATGCTCCCTACTTCCAGCGCACAATAAAATACATTTACTGCTTGAAGTATAAGCCTCTTCTGCACAAGAATCCCGTTCAACAACAAAGCCCTGACCAAGCTCTGTAGCAAGGTATCTACAACCTAACCCTCACTCGCCAATCACGGTATGATCAGAACTCACTCAGCGTGGGCTTAACATGGCCATTTCTCTTATAGGAGCAGGAAGACCTGTTCCAATCAGGGTTAGAGGCTGCTGCAATGAAAATGCTGACAAGCAATTCATATCATGACTCAACATTGCTAACACAGCTACTACAGCACAAGTTATTGGTTTCAGTCAACAGCATCTCAGAGGACCTAAAGCCACAACTAAAAGTTGCCCAAGCTGATAAAACATGTGAGGTTTCATTATCTGGGATTAAATATTTGTCCCAATCCTCACTGCTGCTTCATCTGCTCCAGGAAGACTGCAGGGAGCAAATAGCTCATCTCTGTTGTACAATTAAGAGATCCAATATTTACTTTGCAAGCTCCTGACAAACTATTAATGTACCAATTCTGACAATAGTATGTCTTATGTCTTACATACACACACACAATTATGTTTTCACTAAAACAAAACAAACCTCACACCCAACCATCTCTCCCACATATTCAAGGTCTTAAAATTAGTCATATGGGACTAACCTTACTCTTGACTACTTCAGAACTGTGACACTCAGGCTTTAAGTCTTTCTAGATTTAGAGAAGGGGGGGATAGTAAGAGCAGCTCAACTATTACACTCATTCAACTCAAGTAAAAAGCTTCTTGGGTCTGTAGTAGACTGAGAGGCTCCAAGACAGCATCAGATTACTTTGGCAAACACACCCAACAAAAGCCAAACACCTAAGCTGAATCAATCTGCTCTCCAAACATATAAATATGTCAAAAGGCATGTTGAATCAAGCAGAAAGTATCACTGTTATTCGCGATAATACAAGAAAAAAGTGCTAGTGGGGGACAAATGAGCTTCAAGTGGGTCAAGGAACCACAAACAGCTGAACCCAGAAAAATTAAGGAATGTTTAATTTTTCCATTAAGGCTGAAACACTGACTGGAAGTAACACCCCTTCTATTCTCCAATGTAAGTGAAAAACAAGGAGTTTAAAACATTAAAAACCAAACGAACCCTACATGCAGTTAGAATGAAAAGCCTGAAGTAAAATCTCACACTAGGTTTTCTGTAATATTGTAATGACAACATTTCATGGTTCCAGTACTTCGTCTGCAGAGGAACAATGCACAATCAGGAGTACAATTCGAAAATAACCAAACAGCAACAGCTTTTGCTTTCTGAAAAGCAAAAAAACAGAAAAAAAACCCCAACATCATTAGGTTCTACATTACCAGTATGTCAAACAGCGACTTTGTGTGCTGAACGGATCCCGCCTAGAGAGAACATTGAAAGCCGTATTTCAACACACAACTCCCATGATCAGTTCAATTACAACTGAGGCAGTGGAGGAAGGAAATTAAGCTTAAGAAGGGATTTTGCTCCTGGTTTGATGCAAGTCATTGACTCCCTATTAAGTTAAAATTTCACACCCATGAGCACAGGACGCTCTATGCAAAGTCTCTTAATCAAAGGGAAAGAATGGCTATTTTACTTAGAAAGAAAACAACAGTGAATCAGAGAGCTACGTGTATTTATTACAGGAAGAAAATCTGAGTATAAAGCACCAAAATAAAACACTACAAAGAAATACAGACAACACAGCATGTTTCCAAGGTATCTGTGCCAAAGGCTTGGTGACTCAGGCTAGCATGAAGCTAGGAAGCAAAACTTCAGCTTAAATTATAGTATGGCATTAAATTTGTATCAACAGACCCTAATGCAATTAACATTTCAGAATGCCTATGATTTACTACCAAAGTCAATTAAGGTTTTACATTATGAGCACTATGATCTTCCCATACTCCCGAGCTTACCAACACTAGTCTTTTGCATAGACACATTCTTCCAGAGGCGTTCTCTCCCATTCGTTTCTTTTTCATCCTATTTTCTAAGAGCACACAATAAATACAGCACAGGAAGGAGAGATGACTATTAAGGGGAAGGCAGGTACTGGTATTTAAATGTGAATCTAGCATTAGTGTAAGCAAAATTATTCAGCCTGTCACTGGAATAAGTGCCAAAAAGAGTTTCTAAGATGACTAGGAGAGATAGGAACCGAGTTTATTTCGTCTAGAAAAATACATGGTAACGGGAGAAGCTGGCACCAATGCAAAAGGGAACACCAAATGGGGAAACTATGAGATTAAAACAACCAAAAATTGTATTACTAGCGAAAGGGGAATTTACAACACCAAACGGTAAACTGATACAGTTGAACAATTTCCACATACATACCACCCACCCCAATCCAAGTTCATTTTCAGACCAGCATCTCCATAGTTACAGGAACACTAGTAACAACACAGGAGATGGCAGTTCTTCCACCTTCATGTACTGTGCTTTTAGGGGTGGGGAAACCAAAACCCAACAATGCAAAAAACAAACGGACCTGTTCCAAATGTATCACCCAGTATGCTCTTTCCAGTCCTGAGAAACAAGAAAAAGGAGGAGAACGTGTCCTACTGCTCTTTTGTACTCACTCATTCTAAACAGTAGAGACTTAATGAAATTATAATGTTCAGACAGATTATTAGAGGCACCTCATATACTGAGCCTCTGAGCTTTGCCACACTTATTAACAGGTAACTTTCATAAGAGCAGCAGTCAAGCCTTTAGTACTGCACCACGTAAACCTTTTGGACAAATTGAAGCTGCGAGGCTTCATGTATGCGACCAAGTGAAATTTCCATTTGATCAGCATCAAATGACATCCACTTGAAAATTTATTTTTATTATATTACTTCTTATATCTATTCTATAAATAGATACAATATAGATATAAAAATATAATTAATGTATATATTTATTATATAAAACCATAACTGGTTTTATCAGAGAGCTATTACCATTTCATTATGGATTATTCTTCTTCTACAAACACAGAATGGAAATGTACACACCAAATCCCGTGTCAGTCAACACTGTGTGTCTAACATCTGCAAGCCCAGAGGTAACTACGTCAAAATGAAACCAAAACAACTATTTTTACTGAACAAAATGTTTGCCTTTTGAGAAGCAAACTTACACATAAAGGCATCAAGTTCACATTTGAGGAAACTAAATTCTCTCCTATTCATAGGGAATCCATTAACTTGCAGTGGTCATCCTAAAGATACAACTGACACTCACAGCAAAAGGACCCAAGACGATAACTTCCTGTTCACATCTCCCTCTTAGTGTAACGTCCATTTTATTCCATTAATTCAAGCTGTGCTCATTTAATGAGCGGTGTATGCTAGACAAACTGGAACTCATCAGAGCAGTGAGCCACTTCTAAAAACATGTTTTACTTAGACATTCATTAAATGTTACTGCAGAGTCAGATTAGATCTTCAATACTAACTCTAACCCAGACAAAAGTCGACTCCAGCACAGCCAAGAGTAACCGCATCAGATTTTTCAGGTGTTACTAAAAATCATGACAATTCCAAGCACATGGATAGAAAGGAAAACTCCTAACAAGTCAGGTTAACTTCTGGGGGGTTTTCCCCATCTTTAACAGAACTGCTTTGAAACATGTAAAAGTGACACTTCTGTGTGAATCCTGACGGCCACTGAAACAACAGCCTCTAATTTTTACATGACCTTAAAATAATATCCCTAAGGATCTGGGAATTAATGGCTTGATACTTTCAGGAAAAACAGAGAAATGCTGGGCTTGATCGGGATACCCATGTACCAGCAGCAGGTTGAGAATGACTTAATATATGCCTGGCTTCTAGGAGCTACTATAAAACAAACACTATGTGGTTTTGAAGACACGCTGCTGCTGCTATAGTAAAGGATTCAGCTTTCCAAGAAATTTTACATGCTGGAAACCTAAGCGCTGACCCTTTGGCATCTATATCCATTCACATTTTCATGTAACATACATAGTAAATAACAAAATACAGATTACCAATGAGTGACCAGATTTAAGCATTTCAACTAAATGAAATAAGTCTTTTCAACTCGGCAACGATCTCATGCTATCACAATGTATACCATTAAAACCAAACAGTATTTGTGGAGAGAAGCAACCTCTCATTAGACTAATATACAAGCTAATATACAACTGGAGAGACATGAGGGTCTCAATACATAAACATGAGAAGCTTTGAAATCCTCAAGAGGTACATAAAACACCTACAAAACAGTCTGTTGAAAAAAATTCCCTCCCACCACAAATATATTGATCATCCTATCAACAGTATTAGGAAATCGGTACAGGAACCAACTAAAATCTTCAGTTCTCCTGCTTGAGAAAAGCGTGGAGTTAATGATACTCAAAATGTATTCAGAAAAAGAAGAGGGAATGTCAGAGATCTCCCTGCAGCACCTGGAAACTGGTAAAGGGGAAACCCACCCCTCAGCTGCAAATGCCATTTATTAGCAAGCAGCACTGCTGAAATCTGGATTTCAAAATAGTTCAGCACCTTTGCCCAAGACTTTTGTTGCAGCCAGGCAAGTTTTGAGCTATGGAGCCAGGATATGTTTTAAAAGCAGTATTCTGCATAATTGAGGGTGTAAGCCAGCTCATATGAAACAGGAGTCCAGCTCTCTACAGAGGTACTTCAGTTCAATACATTTCACTCATTTAGCTTTGACAACTTTCTTGACATGTTTCCCCATACACATATAGTGAAATGTCTTAAAATCACTACAACCTAAGTTCTCTTCCCCAAATCCTATATTGTACACATAACGTTTTTGCGTTCTCTGAATCCAGAAAACTCTTTAACACTGATAGAGAACAATTTGCTACTTAGCAACCTATCTCAATCAAAAATCTCCTTTTTTTCAGCCAGAATACAAACACTTGGAGTCTTAGAAACATTACAAATGTATTTCTTATCTCCCCCATAACCCTTCCTTCCTCTCTAATTCGGTACCTCTGTTCTGGATTCCATGTGTCAAAGCCACCTACCAAAGAGGTAAATCCTCCCAATATCCTTCTGTAATCCTCAGGGCTGCTTTAAGCAACAGACCAGTCTGAGAATACCAGAGTCCCCTGGGACGCCAGAGCTTACACACTGTTGTGCTACATTTATATTTCTGCTGATATTTCTTGCTCAGGAACAAAATGTTTTCCTGGAAAAGGTTTTGTAGTGAACATCCAGATGTTTAACCTGACTAAAACCAACCGAGTTCACCCTTGGAATGCTCTTTTAACCCCAGAGCACCCTACGGGCAGAAACAGTCACATCAGAACTAGAAAATAAACTCCACTCCAGCAGACGTTGAAACTCGGGAGAACGTAGCAGCAAGATGACCAAGCTGACTCAAACAGATTGGCATTTTTTATTGATTGTTAGTTTAAGTAGTACACATGAGCCACCTACTCAATTTAGACATTATTCACCTCCGGTTTGTCTCTCTGCTTTGATTCCTGTATCTAAAAACTATAGGTTATTTTGAGCCATAATATTAGGATGCTATTCCACTTTCATATTATTCAGATTTGAACGTACAGTGATGAACAAAGTAAACCTGGTAACTTAGAAATATCGCTCAATCATCCTCAATATTTCATTTGAAACCTACTTTTGCATAAGAAGTAAAGCACAGGGAGAGTGTAGCTATCATAAATTATAAACTGTTCCTAAACCACTGTTTAATTAGTGCTTGGTGTTTGGGGGACAACTTAAGTTTTTATGTATGAGCAACTGCATCTTGTGTTTTGAAACACAAAAAGAGAAAATTATCATAATCAATGTGTAACTGATTAACTTTCACCAGCCATGCATGAAGCTGCAAATCAAATACTACAATCAGAGACAGAAAAGTAAATTACAGACATTCCATTCATACACTTCAATTCCCAAAGTTTACAGAAACAAATGCAGAGAACGCAGGAGAAATGTGCTGCTGCTTCTGGACATTCAAAAAGTTCAATGTTTAATATTTGTTTGTAAGCAACATCGAGCTGGAACAAAGCTAGGAAAAAAACCCACAGGGCTCTGGGAAGTGTGAGTTCAGCCTACATACAAATACTAATATCCACTATACAGCCATTTAACTGTCTTACTTTTGCGTAGCTGGATGTGTGTGAAAATATCAAGTGTCTGGATGAGAAACAGGAAGGAGCTTTGGAATTCCTCTCTATTAAATATTCTTCTTCCTCAGACTCCAACAGTGAAGATCCAAGTGACCGACTCTTGTATCACAGATCCCAGATAATCCAGACCAGGTTTTTTTCAAGCTCAGCAAACAAAGGCCATACCAAGGCTGTTTTCAGAATGGACTGGAGCTTGGCTAGAGGGGCTTCCCCAAGCGCAGGCACAAGCCATAGTTAAAGCCCCATGTCACTATATCTGGAAAGAAGCGCACACACATGCAAAAGACTTTCCCTTCAGGCTTCTCTGTCTGCCACTCTGGGAACAAGCAGAGGCTGGTGACAAGGCATAAGCTGCTCTAACACTTCACAGGAAGCAAAGCACAGAATTAGGCAGTTTAAAATCAAAACAGCACAGAGTTTAAGCCATTTATCCTGCCTGCTTCATTCCTTATATTTTAAGAGAGTTCTAAATCAAGATACCTGAAATGCAAAAGGCAAATAATTATGTTTAATGAACAAACTTGGATGACATCTTAATGTGAGAAAGTGACCAAAAGGGTGACAGATGTAATTTCTGGGTGAAACACTGAAGAGAACTTTTCCTCATTTTTTAACACTGGTTTGTCCTAGCATTTTTCTCTAATCTCCCCAGAAATTACTGTAACAGTACAACTCCTGGAAAGCACCTTTTCAACCTCAAACTAGTTCTAAAGATACTAAACATGTACAAAGCCACACTCACAGCACACATCTTATGACAAAGGTTCACATTTATTTGGGATACTGCAGGAGATGCTATGGGCACTGCGTTTGTGCAAGTCAGAATGAAGTTTTCAGACAGTAACTGCTGTCAGTACCTGTTGACACCTCAGCAGATGGATGGGAACACTTCCCCTTTTTCCAACTGGACACATTCAGTCCAGTGGTGGTGTAGCAAATGCAGACAGAGGTTATTTGACTCCTCCTTACCTAGGGCACATGAAGCACTTGTTTTACAAGAGCATGCTTCCTACACAGTGCAGAGAGGCATGCTTCTACCTTGGGTTTGCAGTTATCCTCTGGTTTCTCCATTCAGATCTGTTCTGGGAAACAATTCAACCAATCTATATAAATTTTGTTTAATAGCTGGTATTTTCTTTCTCTGATGAATAAGTTACCGTGCAGGTGAGAAACATGGATTGACACCAGTCTGATTTTGAAAAACTACATACAAACCACGTACACAATCCAAAATAGCTTTCACCAATGTAGATCATGATGAAACCAATCTTCATTCTCTCTCACTTAGTATGTTCACCTAAGCAACCTTGTGGGAAACCACAGACATTGCCAAATATTAGCAACTCTGCGGAACGCAACTCTGGATTTACCAGGAATGCGATGACAAAGAGTTTGCTCTAGGCTTCTTTCATGTTTTAGAAAGCCAACTTGCTCATCAATTCCTTTTAGGAGTAGAATGACACAGATTCCTGAGACGTAATCATTTGTATGAGATCATGTGTCACAAACCAGAAAGTATGAACCACAAAGTCCTCTCTCCTGGGAACAAAGGCGGATAAATATCTAATCACACAGGTCCTTGACAAAGGAAAACAGTATCTTTCAGTAAGAAGAAAGACTAGATAAAGCACTCTCTCTTTTAACACCAGGGATCTCATTTTCTTCTGCAGTAGGTGTGCAATGGCAGCACCATCCAGTTACAGATATGGTGGAGGATGAACTGCCGCAAAAGAGACATCCTTTGCTCTTATGTCATCAGCAATGTTGATGATTTTAAGCTTTTTGTATTAAACAAGAATTACTAATAACTTTTTCTGAAGACAGGAAAGAGCATAAAAAATTATCCACCACAATGCAGACAAGACAGAACTGAATTCATATTACTTATAACAGGAGGAAAAGGGAAGAGGCAGAAGTAGCATTATCTGGTCTGCGGTATGCAGTCACAATGAACCACAAAGTTATCATTAGTTTTGGAGTCTCACTATCATACATGGACAACTAAGACACTAACACAGTCTTCTTCAGTGTTGATACTTCCCAAGTGTTTAACACATACCTTACTTAGGTCTCCTAATCTCTCTTTGAGCTCCAACCAACACTAAAAGTCTTCTGGATTTATTACCTACTTTCCCAACTCTGCAATGGTTTCCTTTTCATTTCACAATACAAAAGATGCATCTTTTCGGTTTCTGAGATCTGCATAAGAAACTCTGCTGCCAGTTAGCAGTTATTTAGGGAACTCATGGCCTTCCCAGTTTCAGGCCCTCAGTACTAAGCAGAGAGGTCTCTCTGAACCTGTTTCTCTCAAGGGGAACATAAGTCTGGTTGGGGCACAATGCTTCTCCTAACCACACCACTCCACATGCACCAGACAAAACAAGGCTGTGACATAACCTGGCTACTTTGCTCTGCCTTCAGTAGATAAACACCATGAATCAGGTGGTTATGTATCTTCATTCACAGACTGTGAGCTACCTTAGCAATAACTGTTCTATAAACTTATAAGATAGATAAATTGCAAGCATAAGCAGGCTGTATTCTTTCCCTACCCCTCCCCCTGTGCAATTCTAACAGCATTTTAATTAGCAGCATGAATTATTTGCAATTGTAATAGGGAAACAATCAAAGCACAGAACGATGATTACCCTGTTAGTTCAAACAGAAGACTGGCTAGAGATCCGCCATCTGAGACAGGATTAGCAAAAGACAAAAATATCAGCATCTCTACCACATCTGAGCCCAGACTATTGCACAAGTGAAAAATTCCTTTAAAAGCCCAATACAGCTGTATGAATGCTGCGATGCTCCTCATGGTGAGCTATGAGACATGTAAGCAACTGAGCCTGGGAATCTCCTAGCGTATCTGTGACAGTCACTTAACTTCCATCTTCAGACAATTGTCCCAGGCAAGTTGGAGCGGAACAGTAGTGTCTGAAGCATTTGATTACAGACTTCCGACGCCATAGCATAAGCCATTCAATAGAAATTATGTTCTTTCGGGCAGTTAAACAACAATGAATGCCTAAAATAAACAAACAAACCCAGTCCGAGTGAATGCCCCACAGCACAGAAGCTCTTCCGACAGTTTGTGTATACAGGTTGTTTACTTTGATCAAACCTTAGTTTAGTGCTTCCAGAGTCAATTGTTCTTTCTACAGAACCCTTTGGAAGAGCTGAGCGACTCTACAAAAGCCAGCTCAAGTTTCAGGCATCTTAAACCAGAGAATGCTCTAGAACAGCAGAAATACTTCTCTAGATAATTAGCAAATAACCCAAACAATCTGAAGTGCCAGAATGAACACGTAATCCGGAAAAAGCATCACAGAACTGCCCAAACCTAACTGTCCATACAGACAAGTTAGCGACTAGATACATGGAATTTCTTTTTAAGGAGAGTCCTTTAACAGTTAATACTGGGGAGTTTGTTTTGTTAATACTAATGGATCTGTAACACTGCATGTATTGTCTGAGAGACAAGAACTGAACAGAAACAAGAAGGGATAGAACAGAAATATTTCTCTTGAGCACACAATGCAAAGCAGCTATTTAGACAAAACACTAGACTAATGGCTAAACCTGAAATTGAATGGAAGACCTAGATGCAGGAGCACACACCAGCTCCTAACTCCCATTTCAACTATAGAGATGGAATACGTCTTAGTGTGAAAATCATACTTGGTACAAAGCACAATGGCTTGCTAATAAGCAAAGCAGGTAACTGCTGACTTGGCCATAAAACTTTACAGAGTCACTGTCCTCAGGTGCCCACAACCTTAAAAACAAGCTACATGCTGGCTTGATTTCAGTGCTGAATAGCCTGCATGGAACAAACACGGGACATCACTCCCCTGATAAGGCACCACGCTTTCCAAGAGAATTCACGCAATTCCTACAACTACTTGTAAATTATTTCCTTTGCTCCCCTCTCTTACACAAAGTGCCATCAAAAGAATTTATAAGCCAGAGAAATGGAGCATAAATTGTATCTCTCCAGATGACTGGGGGCATTATTCAGAGTCTGGAGGGGTCTGGAGATTTATAATCTCACTTCAACACAGGTCTAAGTTTTGAAAGACTATGGCACTGCAGCCTTTCCAAGTTAGTCATATAGATCCTATTAATAAACTGCCATGGAGTTCTGGAATCCTGTTCATGCAAAGGTATCCCTTTCCTATGCAGGATTAAGATACAGGATACTCAACAGCACATTTCCTAGTAGCACAAAAAATTCCATTACAAAAATTTCCAATAGTTGGAACTATAAACAGTAAAGTGAAGGGCACTATTAGTAACAAAGGATAACAAATTTTCACACTTTATCATAATGAAAGGAAGCTGTATTAGTGTTTTCCAAAACCAAAGCAGTAAGTTATTTGAACAAGGGTACAGACAGTAGAGTTTTTAACAGAGGAAAACACAGCCTGTCTTCTAGTAATGCAATTCAGCCTCATCCCATACACTGTCAGTCATCCCAAGTCCAGAAATGGTATTTTTCTGAATAAGGGTGTTCAAGATGAGCACCCTATGCAACTAATAGCTTAGCTTCATCTTCCTCCTCTTGCTCTTCTTACAGCCGTATTACCCAAGTATCACACAATCACTGGCAGCCCTCAGCTGAGAAGCACGAATAACCCAGCACTATCAACAAGCACAAGCATTATTGCCTCTGAGAGCCTATGACAGAATGGTCAGGGCTGGAAGGGACCATCGAAGGTCATCTAGTCCAACCTCCCTGCTCAAGCAGGGTCACCCAGAGCACATTACTCAGGATTGTGTCCAGGGGGCTCTTGAGTATCTCCTGGGAAGGAGACTCCACAACCTCTGAAAAACCAACTTCACCTTGAAAAATCTCATTGTAAAGCACTTTGAGACGAATACGCTGAGACAGGAAACGACACACTGAGCAACAAGACTACTTAAATACTTAAGACAATAAATATTAACATATCCATAACCTGACTTCTTATGGCATGCAGAGGAACTTAACAGACTAAAAGAGTTAAGACCAAAGGAAGTATCTCTATCTAAAGACATGCAGAAAAGAACACAGAGAAAACATACAGCAGGTTTCCTAACAAGCACACAAAGGAATACCACTGCTCAACATATTTGATCTCATCCAGAAGCCAAAATCAGAAGATTATTCAGTCCTCTTCTATGTGTACAGTTTCACTCAAGACACATACAGTATCCTGGAGAGTCCACCTTGAGTGGCCTGACTTGTTCTCAAAGTATTACCCAAAACCACTCTGTGCATATTCCCATTTAACATCTTTGCCTTGCGGCCAGCTCCATCCTTTATCACTGGGCTCTCACTCTAGCCCTGCCCCTCATCTTGCACAGGCATCCAGAGGTTCTAATTAAACTTCACTACAGGTGAGCAGACTGCCCCCGGCCACTATAAAGTCTGTACCCAGTTCTGGACTTTGTCACTGTCAACACATCTAGACCCAGCAGTACAGACATTCTTCCACCTACCTTGTTCTCTCTGGAGTATAACACTCGCTGGAGTCAAAGCCTAATAAAAAAGATGTTTATTCACATTCATAAGGTTTGTTTCTCTAAGTGATAGATCTGATCATGCAAAGCAGAACATGCTGCAAATCCCACCTCTTCAGTAAGTCAATGCCTCCTCATAAAGGAAATGCAAGAACTGAAGCTCTGCAGTGGTTCAGAGACCCAGAAAGTGTAAGAATACTTGTACTACAACCATGTAACAGGTTTACCAGTGAGATATGGGTGTTTTGGCAATGAGTGCCACACAAAAGCTTAATACAGGTGCTACTGGTAAGAATTAATGACATCAAATCCTAAAAGAGATCCCCAGAAGATACCCTAGCAGAGCCCCCAAAATGCGAAAACGCAGCTGGCCAAACTGACAGAAGAACAGTCACGTAAGACTTAACGTACAAAGACATTATGAAGTTCTCTCAGGTATGGAGGATACTGATCCAAGTGCTGCACTGCTTCCTAGACAGAACACATCTTTCCAATGTAAAAAATCTTTTTCTTATGTTGAGGTTTTACTTCCACAGCAATTCCTCTACTGAAGTTATAAATATGCAGAATACCTTGATTCTCACTAATATTTTTTAGCAAAAAGCAGTAGGCTCTCTAATCAGAAAAAGGTTGTTTGTTTTTATCACTAAAGTCAGAAAAGAGGATGTTATCTCATCTATATTGACTCTACTGTTGACTTAAAAAACCAAACCAAAACCGCACCTTGTATCTCTGTCACTTAGCCCAGTATTTTATTGATTATGCGCTTGGAAATCCAAACTCTTTTAGCAATGTATCCAGAAGTCAGATCAAAAATAAACCTAACAACTAATAGTTTGATTAAAGTGTTTAACAATCAGGCCTTACAATCAAAGAGCCAAAACCAAAGTCAAATTGATCAATATGACCTTGTGTCGTGGTTTAAGCCCAGCCGTAAATAAGCCACACAGTTCATTTGCTCGCTCCCCACCCCCTTTCTTCCCCCCCAACTCTCAAAAGAATGTAACTCCCATGGGCTGAGATAAAAACAGACCAGTAACTAATGTACAACACAAACCACTGCTGCTGCCACCAATAACAATAACAACGATAAGGGAAATAACAAGGGAAGAGAATACAACCGCTCACCATTCACCGACCGATACCCAGCCCAACCGAGCAGTGATCCCACCCTTCCAGGTAACTGCCCCCAGTTTATATACTGGGCATGACATGCTGTGGTATGGAATACCTCTTTGGTCAGTTTGGGTCAGGTGTCCTGTCTCTGCTTCCTCCCAGCTTCCCCTCCTCCCTGGCAGAACATGAGGCTCAGAAAGTCCTTGGTCAGACCAAACATTACTGAGCAGCAACTGAAAACATCGGTGTTATCAGGGCTGTTCCCAGGCTGAAAGCCAAAAACACAGCGCTGCACCAGCTACTAAGAAGGAAAAAAATGACTGCTACTGTTGAACCCAGGACACCTTGTCATGCAGAAAGAGCAGCTCTGAGTACTATGGATGAGTTGACTTACCCACACAGTACAGGACTATGATATATACTTCATCATGACATGCCTGGCTAGAATTAAATATTATTTTCTTTAAAAATTCACAAAACCCCCCGAGTTAACACCATCAACACCAGACTATGAATGTTCAGTGACAAGGCTGAAAGTACACTCCTGTGTGAGTCCAAGCTAGAGTCGCCAGTCTGTATAGCCAGACTTAAGCACCTTTCATCATGCCAGGTCTGCATAAAGACAAATTAACATTGTTAGATGATGGCTGGTGAGATTCTGAAGTGAACGTGACTATTCACAACTGCACAAAGCGAAGAGAGGGGATTCAGCTGGCATGAAAATACTGACACAGCCCATCAAAACAGGCAGCCTGGTTTTGCTACCTCCAATTAACAGAGAGGCAAACTCAAAAAAGGTCTTGACAGTAATAAATGTGGCCACCTTACAGATACACACAACACATACATGAGAAAAGTTGTCCTGTGAAAGACTGATCTCTGCATTTTAACCTGCATGCAAAAAAAGCACAGTACAGTCATACACTTGAGCGCCAGACAGGGGCAAAAGCAGGCAGAACGCTGTTTTCAACAAATCCTAGCCACTTGTGACAACAATGAAAAGTAGGAACATTCCTTAGAGAGGGTACTTTGGGGATCTTATAGAACTCCTTCCAGTGAAGCACCCTGCAGAGAAGTATTTCTTTTTTATCGCAGACATTTTTAATCTTCTGATTTAGCTTTAAGGTAGCTCTTTTCTATGCTCCACCTGCAAAAACATAAAGAGAAAGATAACTAGCTGGAAAACTAGCATTGGGGTTCTTGTACGGCACTTAAGTATGATAAAGAGGTTCCTTCTGTTCTGTACCATCTGTAACTGCTTACAGCTGCATCTGCTTTACAAGTAGTCAAGTTAGCAGAAAAAAAATAATCCAGCTCTTCACTATTTAAAGTTTCCTTTTTGAGAGAAAAAAAGCCCTCTTTAAACTATTTTCAACAGAAAGCTTAATTAGGTTCTACTCTTCATCTTCAAAACCCTGCAGAGATCATAACATTCCCCAGGAGAGCTTTTAGTCCCTTTGTGATAACTTCTCGAAGCAGCTATTCAAGTGAAGGTATAGGATCAGCCACCTCAAGAAAGAGTTCAGAGCACGTAAGCTTTCCATCAGCAAACAGACCTCCAATCTGAACTTCTAACAGGGACAAGAATGACCTTGTGCCAAATCTAGAAAGCAAGACACAGACACACCTCACCTCACAAGTCTGCAATAGAGGCTACAGAAATCCCTATAATCCAGCTCTGTTTGCCTCCTCCTGTGTCACCAACCTCACCTTTAGCCAACAGTCACTTGGAGAATGGACTTCCCATTGACTAAATAAGCCAGTCACACTATACCTATTTTATCTTGCCAATTGGGTCTGACAGATGATGGGAGGACAAATCACAACTGTAGCCTCAAAGGTAGTAAATTTATGCTAGCAGAAACAGTCCTTTGTATAGCAACATACCGTTAAGCTTAGGTCTCACATGCACAACGCATCTGTCCCGACAGCTGGCTGATCCTGATTACAATGATTACTCAGAATTCATTGGTGAATTTCTACCCGCTACAAAAGTTTGCAGATTTAAATCGAGATTTAAACAGGAGCAGCAGCAGAAGGGGTGGCAGCCTGCAAAGTGCACAGACACCAGGACACACACTGCAGCAGAGCAAGCCACAACCTGGCACCTGTGCTTACCCCTGTCCTGATTGCACTGCATGGAAATCGGATCACATAACGCAAGTTCTTGCCCAAGTGACACCATATCAAGTGGAGTTAAGCTGAACATAGTAATCCAAGCAGCTATGGAAAGTTAAATAAAACTTGAGGATATGCACTTGGTGCTAGCTTACCCGTGTGGAGAAACCCCCTAAAACTGTGCAGCTCTGCTGTCAAGACAGGTGCTCCAAATTTACACACTGAGATCACTTGATGTTCAGCACCTGAAGCTAAGCTGCGCCATGAATCCATTTGTACGGAGCTTTTGCTGTTCTAGTTCTAGCATAAAGTTATTTGCCATACTACTGACATGAGAAAAGGGTGTAAGCAGAGTTCCCAAACTTCTGTGATTCAGAGGAACACCATCAAGTCTTCACGTTTCTACTGATCTCTGTGAACTTCTGACAAACCTCCAAAGTTAATTATGTACCATTGCAAATCTACTAGAAGTTATCTTCCGGCTGGGTATCAGACAAACGAAAGGACTTTTTAAAGATACCCCTGCCCAGAAACAGCAGAGTCCATGGGAATGAAGAAGTAAATTTGGGCTTACCGAGACAAAGTGGCAAGTGGAAAAGCACTGACCAGGCAGAACTAATGGATAACACCAGAGCACTGGAGGGTGCTCAGCTTTAAGCACCGGTGGTTAGTGCTGCACAGCACGGTTTTTGTCTTTCAGCAGCTGGACTAAAGAATAACCAGATCCAAGCTTATTCCTGCAGGTAAGCTTGCCAACTCATACCTAAAGACTGTGTGTGTGAACAGAGGGTGGAACCCCCTGGGTCCCCTCCTGCTTCCCACACACCACCTCTACCGTGCAGACGCCTATAGGAATGTGGCTGAGGCATAGAAATGGAAGAGAATCATTTCAGTCTCCAGCTACATACTCGTGCTGCATGGGAAAATACTTGCTGAGGTCAAGAGCTGAAGAACTAGCTACATGAAGTAAAGGAGGAACATCCAAACCTGACACACAGACGAAAATACCATTTTCAAATGGAAGAAGAAAAGAAACGGCAGTCAAACACTACCATCTTCCTTTCAGATTCTACTGGTTAGGGAAAATGCTGCCATACGTAAACTGTAAGATACGATTATATCTCTCCAGCTTCTACATGGACAACTTCAATAATAAGGGAGGAATCTTAAGCACAAGATCGCGCAATAGAGAGTAATTTTCCTGGTGCATTCTCCTTGCTTCAGGATATTGGCTGTGATGATTTTAAAGAACCTCTACTGCAACATCCTGGACAAAAGGTCACTCCATCCTTAAACCCTGTCCTCAGACAAGCAAAGCATAAGGATGGTCTCATTTAATATATTATTTTGAATCCTTGCTGTCATCGGATGTTAAAAATGTTCTGGTTTAAATGATTAGTTACCAGTTACAGAGTATCTTTCCCAAAAGCCAACAGAACATTCTGACTTTCTGACATCCCCCATCTATACCATGCCACATAATGTGACATTCAGCTATGGAGGCTACTCAAGGGAACTTGGGACCTGAGGCTTAAACCTGGCCCTAAAAATAAACACTCAACAGAACGTAATAATGAAGATGACAGCACAACAGCTACACCATTAATCAGTTCCAGGATAATGTCATCATGGTAGTTCTGGTGAACAGAGAGATAATGTATCAGGAGAGCAGGGCTTGCTTCTGTAGGGATGGCAAAAGAGAGGAGAACCCTGGTCTGGCAGATCAGACGATTTCAAGCAGAGACATCACTTGTTAAAGATGTAAGAGATAAGACATCAACGTTGGCATCCTTGGAAGAATTAAAGAGGGAGAAAGGGGATCAGCAAGTGGTGCAATGACACATATGCTCCATTAATCTTACTAAATCATCCCTTTTCCAAGTCAAACTGACTTGCCTGGATCCAGTTCAGCTAGCACACTGGCTTGTGTTTCACTCCACTCGACACATGTAAATCACAGCGAATTTCAATCTTAACCAGTTACACTAAAGCACTGCAGCACTAAAAGGACAATGTGCACACTTAGGTTTTTCTACCAATTTGTGCCTTGGTTCTTCCTGGAAGCTTGACTCAGATGTCATCAGAATTAAACCAGACTGTTTGAAAAAATGCCTTGTGACAATTATTTACTTTTAGAGTATATTATAATGCTTAGAGTCATCATAAACCGACAAAGGGCTATAATAAAGGTGGTGGCACTTAGGCCAAAGATGTTGATACATCACATTACCAAGATAAGGAAACAAAACAGTCAAGATACTAAAAAAGACCAGAATATATTCTTTCCTTCTTCCAAATTTTAGGAAATTGAAATCACTGCATTTTAAAAAGCATGACATGTATTTCAGAGGATTTCTTGTAGGAAGCACCCTCTTTTTGCCATTGTGATTCAGTGATCATTACTGAGATTTCAGCAGCTGAACCTAGTATTTAAAAGTGTGGTATTCACCCAAATAGAGCTAATCTCAGAAGAACTCAATACCCTCAATTAATTTGACCTGTCTGCTGCCCCCCCCCAGTTCCTCAAATTCCAACAGCAGCAGGTTGCTCAACTCATACCAAACTCCCAAAGTACACGAAATAAACAATTACTTTATTGGATCCCACCCTTCGGCAGAAGAAAGATATGCTCTCGGGTTCACTAAACCTGACACAAACCACAAGAAAAGGTAGTGGCAGATCCACACCTAACAGCTCACTTATGTATGACACAGGAAATCATATTAGGACCATCTTTTGTTTGTAGGAATTCAATGTTTTAGCTCTAAAAAAAGCACATGAACAACCCCTACAGCTCCTTCAGTCTTCCAAACTACACTTTCATAAAGGCGTGAAGTAGAAGCCAGGTCCCCACCAATCCCAAGTTAGTATAGGGATCATTAGGGCAGAAAGGCATGCCTGCTTCCTGACCCAGCAGTGAAACAGATTTAAATGAACACACAAAGCTCAACCTCTGAACAACACATAGTTTGGTGATGAGAGCACTCCTCTGGAAGGTGAGAGATGCAAGGGCAGAAACCCTGGGGGATGGAACTGATCTATATCCTGGCCAAGTTCTCTAACCACTGAGTAAAAAGCAAGGAACCATTAACTTCTGCTGCCACAATATCCTGAAAAGGCTAATGGCAGAACTGACAGCCATCTTAATTAAAACAGGTACTGCACACCTAGCACCTGGAAAACATGGATTTGTGTTCTTCACTTGAATTTTTTCTTGCAGAATTATTAATATATTAGTAAACAGAGCCTCTGCATTGGAACAGGAACTTTTTTCCCTTTGCTAATCAGAGTCATGATAGATATGTACATTTAAGTAACTGTAAACTTCAACTAATCCTGTTCTTTGCCTTTTTTGTCTTTCAGTACAATGCTGCAGGCAGAGTCCCTGCCTACATGACATGCAGTCTGAAACAGCAAAGCCTGGAGGGAGGATAACAAGTGAAGTGAGACTGGTACTGAAAGACAAATATTAACTGTAAACCTGATATTCACAAATTTACCGAGGTTTAAGTCACTTTTCTGATGCCAGATGCTCACGCACATTCATACAATGACATCCTTGTTCTCAGGAGGCTTCTAATGAGCATTAAAATGGAATGTGGTCAGTAACTTCAGTTCCTGAAAAATGTTAAAAGGCCCGACTCCACGTTTGTATGTCAAGCCTTCTCAACAGACCTCAGACAGCAGCATGACAGAATTTCATCTATGTGCTTTTCAATCTGTGGCCTAAAAACAGCAATACTTGAAAAATTCAGGTGACTGATTCTGTTTATTCCTGCTGGAAACTGCCTCCATCCTCAAAACACCTGAATCAGTCAGTGAAGGTCTCTCAACCTAAACTGAGCAGAGCAAGTAAGAAATCCCCAACGCAAAAAATGATTTTACTAGTACTTGACAAGTTCCGTCAACACGCTGCAGCTCCTCTTACTCCCTGCCCTCCCACATACACATCTAAATCCAGCCAGCTAAGACTTGAAAGCACCACCTCAGTCTTCTGGAAGAAGCTGTATTTTAATTCATGGCAGCAGCATGTTAAATGCTTAAATGCCATGAAAGCAAATTCTCAGAGCTCTGAATCTAGAAAGACTTCTAACACCAACTGATCTGCGTTCTCCCAGGAGCAAAGATGGCATTGTACATCCACATGTACTCCAAAACCCAGCAGCTTTATTGATTACTCCGGCACATCACTAGACTTAATTTCCATGCCCTTTGCATCACATACAGAAGTTTCTAAATATATCACCATTTCACTCATCAAACATTTGATGGCTAATACAAGAATCATAGCACTGATTAAAACATTTAAGAGGCAGTTCAGTTGTTTTCAGGATTAGTGACTCAGGACAGCAGCTCCTTTATTTGTTCCCAGCTTACCCTCCCAGTCTGTCTCCTAATCATCACCCTCGCAGGACATGCATGCATTGCAACCCATATTACTCTTACACAACACTCTGAGAAAGGAAAAATTAAAAATATATTGGATTTTGGGGAAGAAATCTCCTCTCTTCACATTTGAAGGACGCTGTGAAAATCTTTTGTGCTTTCAGAAGACAAAAAAGAAAGAACAAAGCAATCTCTATTACTAGACTGGGCAACAATCAAAAGGGAGGGGGTGTTACATCAGGCTTTGAAAAACATTAAACACCTACTAACTGAAGATAAACGAGACATGCAACACAAAAATCTCACCACAAGGTGCCAGAAATTAAGGAAAGACCAAGTATTTCACAAAATAATGATCTGCTTCCATACTCATCTGTTCTAATGCTTCCAACAGCTTGGTGCCTGAAGATAAATCCTTGGCATTCAGGAAACCTCTCAACTTCCTTCTATTATTGCAAGTACTTGACACAGAAAGTTTCTCTCCTCACCACTGACAAGCATCACATTCAAACACCCTCTTTTTTAAGAAAGTGCATATCCTTTGAAAGAGCATTTCCACCAGGCACCTATCCCAAATTTCACCTTAAAATTAGGTTTTCCAGAATGATAGGATTCAGTTACACCAGGAAAATTCTCAGTAGATCCTCCTTTCAGGGAGCACACGCCTGTATCTGAAATACTGGATCAGCAAGACTAGTTAAGACATCAGAAGAGCTAAATCAAAGGACAGATGGTTATAGGTGTGGGCATCACTGAAGAAAAAAGAACAAAAAAGAGAAGAGCTGTTGCAAAAACAGCCCTCAAGAATAGTGACAAAAGACAACTTACATATTTAACACGACAAAGGGGAATGAAGGAAAAGCTTAAGTACCTCCTTCTAATATCTTAAGAAAGTAATTGCAATCAATTACATTTGGTAATTAGAAGAAAAATTTAAAGCCACCTTGAAATCTCAGATTTATATTTACAAAGCAGTAAATACAGCAATATGAGAATCAGTTCTCATCTCTTCAACGGATCATTGTTAACAGAGACGTCAGCCACTGAAAAAAGCCCTGTTGTTCATAGGTGTTTGTGAGCACTGATGTCCAGTCATCCTGGTTTGCCAGGTACTTCCAATGCACCCCAGACAAGTTATTACAAAATCAAACCCAAAATAAACCTTTACCATATCTTATGAAGCTACAGTGATTCTATGATGTGTGTTGATAGCTATGCACAAAAAGAGGTGTGATCAAGCCTCACACTCTTAGAAGCACTACTGCGGCCAGGAGCCAATTCACATCTCTACAAAGGCAGGTACATGAAAGGATTTTGTCTTAATGTCAAATGAAGCGTTTTCAGATGTGAAATAAGGTTCTGCACAGCAGCAAGACACCACAGCCAGGAACACGGACAGCACTCGTTCTGAGAGAGCAGCCTCTGCAACACAGAAACAGGACTGGGTCCAGCAAATGGACAGGATGCCACCTGCCAACTTCCCTGCACGAATTCCTGGACACAATCGTGTACAACTCTTCTGTACAGAATTGCTGGTTTCCTCAGTGGGCAAAAATGCACATTTTCCCCAGAAGCACTAAAGCAGCTGCCAGTTTTATGCTGAGCTGCATTACCATCATCAAAAATAACCAAACGCGAGATCGTTGCTAGAATTAAACATGCACCCACAGAGAAGAGGGCACAAGTTATACAACAGGACTCCTTAGTCTGAAATTGGGTGTCTGCTCCTTACATAGCTCCCAGACAGTGTTGATCACAGGTCAAAATGCAAAGTAACAGGAATCTCAAAAACACGTTAGTGAATACGACACAAAATTAGTGTTTTGAGATAAGCTTCATATCCTCCTCCTGTTGCAACCGCAATACTGCAAGCAAGAACTAGCAAGCAGTGAAGAATAACTTAAATCCCAACTTCATACCCCTAAAACGGGAAATCTAAAGAGTTAATCCTCCTCCCAGCTTCTGTTAAAAACCTTCCCTTGGACTGTTACTATGGCAAAGACACTCATTCAAAAAAAACCAAAGATCAAAACAATGTACAACTGACATTTTGTTTCATTTAGGATTTTCAAAGAAAGCTGACAAATCCCAGGGTAATCTACAAATGTGTAATTCCATCCTGCAATTAAAACACACCAAGACAATAGCTCACTAGACACATCTAAGTGAATTACGTTAAACTGCCCAAATCTGTAGCAACATTCATTTACTGTGACAATACGCAGTTAGTCCTTTAAGCCAAAGAAGCTGTCTTTTTGCCGTTGTTTCAAAGCAGAGCAGACCACTGCCTGAACTGAGCTCGTGAAACAAAATAAGAACACCTCAAAAGCACAGGAGCAACGTGTACATCGGTTCTTGACAGAGAAGCGACAGAAGATGGGAGAAGGGGCTGCCAAAGTCTCAACATGTGGCAGAACAGAAATCTCCATCGGGTTCCAAGTTTTGAAAAAGCGATGGGAAAGATTTCCAGAACCATTCAGAATGGGAATATGCCTCACATATTCAGACCCTTCTCCACATCCAGCACACACCAAGGTCAAAAGCTGAGATTTAATTCCTTTTTTAATAAGGGTATTGTAACATTTGTGTCCCCCTCAAAAAGAAATAAATCTGAGACAGAACTCTGGATGATATCACTGGAACGCATTCAAAATGCAATAAGAGTATCAGAGCTGAACTGCTGCAGGGGTCAGGTCCATAGAGCTGATGCACAGGCAAATTATTGGAGATATTTTGGTTGCGATATGTGACAACACAAAGCCCCAGAATTACATGATGAAACCAAACCCTGTCTCTTTGATCCACTGCCAGCTAGGCCTGAGACAGTGTCAGGACACACACAAAAATGCCCTCTCATTTGCTACACTTCATGTCTTCTCGCAGGAACTGGTCTCTTCCTCCTTATTCTATTTCCTGTACACAGAACAAGCCCATTGTCACCGGCTGAAAACACACACACACATGCCACTGACTTACCAGCTAGCCCACACTGACATGAACCTCCCTTTCGGCAGAGCGATCACCTGCGGCCTCGCAGTGTCAGCAGCACTGCCCGCGCTCCCGGCGCAGCGGATGGCCGCGCACCAGCTCCGGCCGGGCAGGGATGCAGCTCACCTGAGGAGCCCTCCGGGACAGAGCAGGATGACAGCCGCACTAACGCTCACAGCCATCCTCTCCCCCTCCCGGCTGCCAGCGAAGGGGGGGATCCTCGCAGCCCAACCACCCCATCCCTCCTCCTCCCTTCCCCCTAATCCCTCCTCCTCAGCCGCACTTCAATCTCCGGCCGCAGCCCCTCCGCCAGCAGCCCCCCTGATGCCCCAGCCCCCACCGCAGCGGGCAGTCCCGCGCCGAGAGGCCCGGCCCGGCGCTCGGGACCCCCTTCCCGCGGCGGGGCCCCGCTCGGCCCGGCCCGGCCGGAAGGAGGCCGGCTCGAAGCACCCCCTGCGGCCGGCATGGCCCGGCCCTCGCCGGGGCCGCCCCCCCACACACACCGCCGCGGCCCGCAGCGCCCGCGCCCGGCCTCAGCCCCGCGGCTCACCAGGAGTAGGTCTGCTCCGCCATGGCTGCGGCTGGGCGGCCGCCCGGCTGGGCTGTGCGTGGCGGCGGGGCCCCGGGCTCCTCCTCCGCCTCCTCCTCCGCCTCCTCCTCCGCCTTGCAGGCTCCGGGGCTCAGTGGCGGCCCCGCTGCGGCTCCCGGCCCAACATGGCGGCGGCTGTGAGGAGGGAGGGGAGCGAAGGGGGGGTCCCCGCCCGGGCGGGGAGGGGATGTCGGGGAGGGCGATGGTGGTGGCGGGGGAGAGCGGAGCCTCAGCACCCGGGACGCGGGGCCGCGCTGGGGCGCCGGCGGTGCCTCATGGCCGGCGGGGCGGCGGCGGCGGCGGCGAGGGGCGGGCGGCGGGCACCGGGCGGCCGGGGCGGGGCGAGGGATCACGTGCCCACAACACCCTCACGTGCCGCAGCCGCGCGCAGGCGCCGTGGGTGAGCAAAGGAGGCGGGAGGGGGGACAGGGTGGTTGTCGGGCCCGGCCGCGCTTCGCGCCGCCGCCGCCGCTCGGGCGGGCGGGCTCCGCGCACGGCAGCGCCCGGTGTCCGGAGGAGGGAGCGGGCGGGAGGGGCGCAGCTTCCCCCGTAGGGAAGCGGAGCGCCGGCGGCGGGCGGCTTCAGTCGGGGCGCGGCCCCGGCCCACCCGCAGCAGGGCAGCGCCGAGCTCCCGGAGCCGGGGCTCTGCTATTATTCCCAGTAGGCCGCAGGCGTGGTCCCGGCCCCCGGGAGCCGAGCGGGGCCGAGCGCTGCGGACACGGCCGCCCCGAGCTGCCGAGGGGGGCGAGCGGGACGCGGCTGCTCCCTCCACGGCGTTAGCGCCTCGCAGGAGGCGGGACCCGAGCGCTCTGGGCCGCCGCTGCGGCGGGTTTCGTCCTGGAGGAGGGGTAGGTGCAGAGTTCAGGTGGGATCATTCATGGGTGAGCGTTCACAGTGTGTTTCTGGAGGCTGACACATCTTGGGCTTTGTTCTCTTTTAAAGCAAGAAATAGGATCAGACGCTAAAAATACTCTGCAAGGGAAGGGAAATTAACACTCAAGTTATGTGGACCAAATAAAATTAATAGGCTTCATGTTATCACCAGCCCTATATCAAGCCCAGGTAGAGGAACCATCAGCCCTTAATATGGACTTTGTCCCCCTGTTTTCTTTGGTGCTGCTGCCAAACCTTCGGTCCTTGGTTATGTTTCTGCCAAATGCAGAACTAATGGCTTGTCTTAGGCTTGCTCACTTGAGGACTTCTCGCCTCCCCTTATTTCACTTGCAGTGATTTGTGTGAGTGGGGCTTTGGGGAGTTCCAGTCCAGCTGCGCAGTCTCATTCATTGTTCCTTCCAGTGTGGGAAGGAGAAGAGCCAGTTTTAACTTGCAGCTGCAGGTGAGGTAACAGCATTAAAAATAGAGGAGAACAATGGCCAGGGCTGGTAAAAATAGGTATTTGTTAAAAAAGAAATAACAAAGATGAACTCTGTGCCTTAATAGAATTTTGCTGAATTAATGGGACATTCTTATTGCATCTACAGAGATGCCACATGCCTCTAAAATGGCATTTTTAATTGCTATTAGTTAATTAAATTATTTCCATTTTTTCCATCTCTTTTATGCTTTTAAATGGATAAAACCTGAGGCTGGTGAGTAGTCATGACACAGGATTAAAAGTAAGGAACGTCTCATTTCAATTCTCTACCAGCTGCCTGTGTAATCTTAGGTGCTCCCTGCATCTCTGCTTTGTTCCTTCATCAATAGAGGGGAAACTGCACCACATCACAGCTACCCGAAGTTCTGGGGTGCTGCCAAAGGAAGATGCTGCATATGTGGCACAGGCTTACTTGGTCTCGGTGCAGGGAATGCCTGGGATGCTTGTGCTTCAGCTAAGCAGTGCTGTTGGAAAGATGGTGCTGGACTTGGAAGGCTTCTCCCCTTGTATGCCTGTATCTTTAGGCATTGAGAACAAGCAGTGTGGGTTGTTGTCACCTCAGCATTCAAACCCTCTGTGATTTTCACAGCCCTTTGGCCTTGAGGACAGGAATGACCCCAGAGCTCCTGACATTATCAGCTCTCCACCCACTTACAGAAATCTGCTTGAGATTTAGATTTATCAGCTATGAGGTGGCAATACTGAACGTTCCATGACTGACTAGCTTTCTGGGATCCCTGCTGGAGTCACACTGGCAGCTAGGCGTGCAGGAAGGAGTTGATGGTGAGGAATGCTAATATGGCCTCTCATCCAGCTCAGGCTGGGCTACCTTGAGAAGCTTCCTCCCCTATTTGACCTTTCAGCTTCCACCCCATCTGCAGCACTTGTGCCAGTCTCAGTAGACATAGGAAACGTTGGTGGGTGGGATATAAGGAGGGAGGAGCGAGTCGTGCAGAATCCTGAGCTGTAGGGTACACAGCAGAGTCATTTGGGTTTTGGTGGGAATTCTGGTGTTTCCATGTACACACATCTGTTAAAAAGGTGCTCGGGCTCTGTACAGGACTTGTACAATGGAGAAGTTCCCTGCCTTTATTCTCCATTAACATAGCTGGAAAATCTACAGTAACAATTAGAAAATGGACAAATAATGTGGAATCTCCACTGTGCTGCATCCCTAGTGTCTCTGGGATGCCTGTTCATCCTACCCTTTTCACTGACTGTGACAGAGCAAATGCAAGAGGAGAAAAGAACCTCTCCATCCTTTTAAATTGATGCAGAGAAAGATAAATCAGTGCTTCAGCCTTCTCTTGGTACTAAAGAGCTTTTCTTATTTTCTCCCTGAGATAAGGATGTAAAACTGATATTTATCTATGAAACAATATCCCTGCTTCATGTCCATATTGAAATAGATTCCAGTTTTTCAGTCTTGCAAGATTTCCAGCACATTAATTCAGCACAAATGATTTATAGTTGATGAACAATTAAAGTGTATTTCTTTTTCATCATCTCAGGCTCTGTGACTGGATTACTAAATGATTTTCAAGCTTGCTCTATCATTACAGGATAGCGGTAGGATGAATTCGCAGGAGAAATTTCTTCCTCCTTGCAGCATCTGCTCTTACTGCAGGTTGGAGCATGACTGGAACTCCCCAGATAATCTTCTCAGCATAGCTTTTGTACAGTGTTTCTTTGGACCTACAAGAAAGCTTGGCTCTGAATTTCAGTGATAGTTTACTCTGACATTACAAAGCCCTTCCACAATTCCTGTTCTGTCTGGAACATTTGATGCAGACAGATGCATCACTTGGAGCTCTCAAGGTATTTCAAAACTAGCGACAAACAAGATTTCTTTTTTCTTATGTTTGGAAGAGTAATCTTTTTAAGAATAAGTTCACAGGGGTAAGTGTGCTGGAGACAAAACAGATTAAAGTGCTGGTTATAAAGAGTCCTCGCCTCCAAATTGCTTAAATGTCATTAGGTGACATTTAGCTAACATGTCTTGATTCTGCTATGCTGGAGGTGGAAAGAGAACCAGAGTAGCTTCATGTAGACACTTCACCTTTCAGGAAAGGACATGACAGGTATAGTTGTCAACACTGCTTGGTTTTGGGAGGAACAAACAGCATGGAAATCAGCAGAAAGGGAAGGCAAAAACCACAAACCAAGAGATGCAGTTTTGGCAGTATAGCTGAGAGCTATGATAGGCTGTTCTGCTTGTAATGTCCTTGTGGGATTCCCCTCCATAAAAAGAGCTGAAATGTGCACTGACCAGTAGGTGTGACATGATTCTCTTCACTACCACCTAGTGGGAAACTCCTTCACTAACCGAACTCCAGGATTGCTCCTGCTGTCCAATGTCATCTTCACCCTGATGGTATAAACAGTAAGTGAATGGAGAACAGATGGATGACTAGGAAGATGCACACAGGCCTCTTTCTTCCCATGCAGGAAAAGGAACATGGAGAAAGATAACTTGTAATTTAAACCTATTGTGCTCTGTGGCATTATCACACCATGCCTTGCAGCTCTGCAGCCAGGCCAGCTCTTCATGGTTGTTACACCTCAGTCTCACTGAGACTCCCAAAGTTTTACAAATGTCTTTGGAGATGAAAACGTGTTCTCCTGAGTGCGGCTGAGTCCCGCAAACAGTGGTAAGGAGACACTTGGGAAGTCACTCCAGTGTCTCAGTGAAAAGGTAGCCTTGCCCCCTTCTTGGCTCTGAAAGTTTTGGTGGTTCTGCTTCTGATTGTACTAATAAAAATACGGAAGGAGGCACCAAAGAAAAAAGCAGCGTCCTTCTCTGTAAAAATCACATTTTCTATTCTAATCACATATTTACAGGAAAGCCTACCAAATTAAAACATAAATGAGTATATATGTGAAACATTAACACATGTATTCAAGCGAGACCTTTCCCACTGAGATACTCAGGGGTTTGCACAAGTAGCTGAAATCCAACCCTGTGAAAGCAACATATAAATGACAATTACCTCAGATTTTTCACACTCCTGTGTGCCTTTTGGGACTAAGCTCCCAATGCACAAATAATAATCAGGTTTGGGATTTGTGTAGCTTTCTTTGCCCCGGTGACAGAAATAAGGGTGAACATTACAATAATAGCTCTCACATTTCAAGGAGGGAAAGATGTTAATGTCATTCAGGCCAATAAAGCATTTAGCAGTCTCAGCAGGAAGAACAGTAAAATGGTAAAGGATTATTAAAAGAACCATATCTGTGTGTTTCTTTTGCCAAAAGCAATTTTGCCACCATATTCAGGGATCTGTACAGGCTCCCTCTGCTAGCACTTTTACCATAAATATATTTAGGCTTTTTCCCTTCCCTCTGTGCTCCTTAAAAAGCCATATTACAGTGGCTTTCCCCAGCAAATTGCTATGTTTTTTTCATTGTGTACACTTAATGGGTATAATTCAGTAAATTGAAACATCAAAGGTAAAAATGGTGTTGATACAAGAAGTCAGGCCTTCTATTATGTGTACAGGACTATACTGTCCATTACTTCGGTTTTGCCCTGGTGTAATAAGCAGAATACAAACCAGTAGGTCTAAAATAAGAATAATGTTCCTTCTAGATACCCATTTATAACTTCATGCAGTTGTTCTCAGTGTAAGTGATCCACTTGATTAGTAATTCAGCTACTTTATTACATGCAGGGAGAAGGGATTACAGTGGAAGTTAATCAAGACAGACTATTATTTACCAATAAAATAGAATTCCATTAGATGAACCCTGTACGGATATTGGGGAATGCCAGGAACCCAGTTTTATATGATAGCTGTCACACAATGTTATGAGTCTGCTACTTCAGGAGAAGAAAACAATTTTAAAAGCACAGTACACAGAAGTTGTATTAAAGTGTGTCCAAGAGAATGCAAAGTAGTTGAAAATGTTTAACCTTTATTGAACTTGCCATTAAAATAAATTGAAATCAGAGTTCTTGTGATTACTGATTGATATATTCCTCCACTGTGTTTTGTTAATGTAACATTGCTAGTGAGCTTGCTATTAAGCTGACCAGTTTATAGTGTTGTAAAGCTGTTTATGTCTTGCCAATGAAGCACTGACTTTGAGGGGCCTCAACCACCATATTAATTACGCCTAAGGAAAACCAAGTAATTCTGCAGGGTAAAAACCACAAAACCAGACACTGCAAATGTGCGGAAAACAAGCAGGTATCACTCAGTGCCTTCAAAAGTTTCCCCTATCACAATTATCACATTAGTCACAGTGACTTGAGAATCAAGTCATGGCCAAGCAAATAGTTGCAATTAAGGAAATCAGCATATACTGAGCACTGGTAATAGGTGAAAATGAGTATAGCAAAAGCAAAACCTCTTCTTTCTAATAGTCGTCCTCAAGGCAAAATCCCCGAGTACAATTCAGTTACAGGAGAATGTTGTCTGGATTATGGCACTGCACAATCTAGTTCTTGCTCTACTACTGGAATTATACTCTTCATCTTTTCAAAGCTTTGCAGCTTCCTCCCTTGGCCTCTGCTATTCTTATTTACTCAAAACTGCACATCATGGCATTTGTAATAATCTGAGAAATATGGTATTGCGATCCTTAGTGCCAGGGTATAACGTAGGGGTGCTGGCTAATTCACGACCTTCAGTCTGACCACTAGCAACTTATAACATTTACGAAACACTGAAAAGCTCATTGTTCTTCCTGCACTGAAGAATCTGAAATACTTCATGGAGTGCCGAATCATTCACTAGCACAGTCTGGCAGGTTACAGTGAATGTAAAGATGGAAGCCTGGAAGTTTGCTTGTTTTGTTAATTGTCCAAGCTCCTCCAGTTTAAAATGGACAATTCTAGTAGACCAGAAAGCCCTTCAGGATAAAGGGATAGAGAACATTTACCTCCTCGTCAGTATTTGAAAGGCTTCCATATTCAGCTAAGGATTTTCCACACAGCATCCAGTTGTAACGTTCAGTGAGGTCCTAACATACAAACAGATGTTCATTTCTGGTTTTATAGACTTCAAAGTTCACTGGTTTCAAGACAGACTGTTCCAAAAGCCTCCACACCTGAAGGTCTTCAAAGCAAACAGAAGCAATAGCATCAGGATTTCTGGGAGCACAAGGAATCCTTGAAACCACACAATACAGATCGATCATTTGTTGCTGTTTTCTTCTCTTTACAGTTTCCATTGGCAAATACCACTGTTCTTTGTCTAAACTTAATGGTCTGTGTCCCCACCACCTCAAGCATTCAACAGGTATATGTACTTACAGAACATAGATTTGACAATCTTTTGGACAAGAGCAATGGTAGTATTTTCCATCTTAGTTTAGGTAAAAGAAATCAGCATGTCAAAGATAGGCAGAAATAAGTTCCACAGTATGACAGAATCTCCTCTGTCACATACTGCAGGAGCCCCACTATCTGTTTTCTCTGTTTGCAAAGTCTTTGAGTTGTAAGGACATACCATGCAGAAATTCTATGTCATGGTTGGAAACTGTAATGACAACTGACAATTAGTGTTATCAGGCAGTAACGGTGGTGTGTCTGCCTGGGTGGAGAGAGGAGAAAAACTGTAATAAAAAAATAAAATGCATGGAAATGGAATGAAAACATTGACAGGAATGCCAAAAAAAAAAAAAAGCTCACCGTTCTTTAAATACTCAAAAAACATCTTTAGAAGCTAAATGAATGTTCAATGGAAATTTCTTACATTAAACATTTCTACATGGACTCCAAATTGTTCTTCTTTTTAGCCACATAATGTCTTCTGGATCCATCTGAGCCTTTCTGAACTCACTGTAGGGAGGTGAGCTGGTGCTCGGCCACCATCTGAAATGAAAGCTAACAGATAACAACAGCCCTGGTTGGAGGGGTCAGTTTGCTGTGCCTGGAGGGAGGAAGGGGTCCAATCTGCAAAGAAGCTTTGTCCTCCAGCTGCTGACTTAGCATGTTGTCACAGGAGCCTGGAGCAGGGCTTGTGGTGCCCACAAAGGGAAAACAGGGGCCAAGGTCACTCTGCAGCATTGTCTTGAGGCATTACCCAGTTTGGGGGCAGTCCTAGGTTCTTAGTTTAGGCTTGATGGGTGTGTATCGAGAGGGATAGGAAACCTTTACTGAGACAACAGCTTTAAAAGAAAAGGAATCATTTGCATGAGATGCTTGTGTGTCAAGTCCACATGGGCACATCAAGTTACTCTCTAATGTAGCTACTCAAAGTGGATAAACTCATTCATACATCTTCAGACAAAGAAAATTCAGAAAAGACAATTTAGTCATAAGGACACCCCGAGGACTGCACTAAACAACTCCAGCTGAGCTAGCAAGCATGTGTTAGGAAGTCACCCAAAGGTGGGAGCAGAACCTTAGAGCAGGGCTGGTATGAACAGCAGATGGAGGTAGATAATAAATGGGAACCACAAGCCTGGCCAGAGCACTCCTCAGAAGAAGCAGGGCAGGGACTTTCAGCATGAACCAACACAATTCCTTATCAGATGCTTGAATCATAAGCTCAGTGGGGCAAGTCCTGTAATCCCCCAAATTATGTGGGTACACTGCTGCTGCTCATCAACTGAGCAATAAACACAGCAAGTTACAATCGAGGTACTTGTATTTGCATATCAAGATACCCAGCAAGCCAAAGGCAGAAGTGAAAAAGTCATTTAACACTTGATGTTCTGCCACAGGATTCAGCTGGAGCTCTGCAACATCCCGTGAGTCTTGGGGATATTCACATAGACGCAGTGGCCACACTTCTGTGCTGGGCAAACGCACAAAGGCCAATGAAGCTGCCAGTGTGGCCTTCTCTCAGCTGAAAGCCTTTGGCAGGGGCTGAGACTGGCTGAACCTCACCCTTGCTAGAGCTTTGAGTGGGCTCTACCGTCTTCCTAAGGCAGCACCTTCACCTGAACCACACACAGCCAAAAGTGCTTTTTCCTTTTGGGTACACCACCTCCTTCCTTCCCTAAAACTAATGGGCACACAAACAAGACACATTTCTCCACCCTCGTTTTCCTCGTTTTCTTTCCATAGCTTACTTTTCCATGCTGCCAACCTTCTATCATTTTCCTCTCCTCTCTTCTGCTTCCCTCCCTTTCCCCCTCCCCCTTTCCCTCTGTACTTTGTGAACTGCTGCAGCAGTGCTGAAGTCCAAAGTTCAGTAACTTGCTAAGTACACAGATAAATATGAACCTTGGAGAATTTACATTGCTCCAATGTAAACAGATAGCCAAGGGTCCCTTTATCAGCACTGGCTCAGGACAGTCGTGGGGGGTCTGAAGTGGCTCCATTTTGTATTTTGGGGGTTTTTGGGGGGTGTAGAGGCGGGAGGCTGCGCTGTGCCCACTCTCCTGACAGTCAGGCGCGTCACTTCGGGAACATGGTGTAGGGAAGCTGGAAGCAGGATAACCTGAAATACAAATCCAAGGGACACCAGCCTGAAGACCATGGTCTCGAAGCTGAGTCATCTTCAAGTGGAGCTGCTGGGAGCGCTGCTGGACTCGGGACTAACCAAGGAGACCCTGATCAAGGCGCTGAGCGAAGTGGAACCCTACGCGCTCCAGAGTGAAAGTCAGCGCGCTATCAATGCCCTCCAGACAGAGAAAGGGGAACCCTGTCCCGACATCCCCAATGGAATGGGGGAGTCCAGGTTATCGGAAGATGAGACCTCTGATGACGGGGAGGAATTTACCCCTCCAATAATGAAGGAGCTGGAAAACTTGAGCCCTGAGGAGGCTGCTCACCAGAAGGTTGTGGTGGAAAGACTATTACAGTAAGGACAGATTTGCTGCTCCTCTTTGCCGCTTTCTTACACTTTCCCTCTAAATCTCTTTTCCTTTCCCCTTGCGCTCAATGTCCCTTGTATTCACAGTTGATCTAGCTGCATGGAGGCAGTCTTCATCCCTGCCAGGACTCACAACACCCTCACATTCTTTATAAATACCCAAACTTTCCTTTCATCTCACTTTAAATGCATGAAAGGAGCCATGGAGCCTGAATGCGTATTTGATGTGCTTATATCATCAGGCTTCAGAATAGTCTGAGGCCTGGATAACTTGCATCTCTGACTGAATGGTAGGGTTTAGGATTTATATTTTTAAGAGGATTCACAGCTTCAGTCATCAGGAAAGGTCACTCTTAACTGGAGCTATATTTGCCCGAGTATGTACAGTAAAGTCAAGTTGTGATGTTTCCCTGCTCTGTTTAATGAAATTAATACTGTTCATTTCACTAGTTTTTGCAATAGATTATTGTCCAAAGACAAACCAAGAGAACTTGTTCTTGTCATTCAAGTGAGTGCAAAGTTCTCCTGACTTCAGTGGGGATTTTTCTTGTAGTAAGAGCACACACCAAATACATGCAGAGGTTAAAACCCCAGCAGAACACTCTGCTTCTGCCATCCGCAGCTGGTCACAACTACGAAGTACATCCACAGCAACAACAACAGGTTTTACTGCCACGCTAGTTTTCCTTTGCGTACAAGCACTTCTGAGATCAAACACAATAAGCCTGAACCGATAAACCTCACAACAGACTTGGAAAAACATTCACCAGGATTCCCATTTGGGATTCTTGCTAAGATCCAATTCCTATGGGTGACCCAAGAGGTTTGTCCAAGCAAGGATCAGGTCCATCCAACCCATCTATCACAACAGAACCAGATTCTTGCCCGTCTGGTTTGTGGGTACTTTGCAATGACGAGCTGAAGGCAACAACATGTAGTAACATCCTGCACTCAGAATCTGCACTAAACCCAAAATCCACCTAGAGAGTTTCTCAGGCTTTCTGACCACTCCCTTGCACCTGCAAAGGAAGTTAACAGACAATGTAACAACGAGAAGCAAACATCAAACCCCACCACTAAAGGCCAGAGCTATAAAAACAGCATGAAGAGTTAGCATTCACTGGAAGCACTTAGGAGAAGAAAGTGCCCTGGCAGCCTGAGGGTTGATGACTCTGCAGTAGTATCCAAGGGAGGAAAATCCACAGGATCAGCTCTTACCTGGGTGGGGAAAACGTTCCCAAAGTTTCCATCTTCTTTCTGGTTCAGTACATGTCCCATCTCTTCCCCACTTCCAGCTGTGTCACATCTTTTAGGCTCCTCTGTTCTCCTTACGACTTTTCCATTCTTTTTACAAGTTTCCTTTCTCTCTTCACTTTTGTCTCTGCTGCTGTTCCTCCCATGTTGTTTTCTTCGTGGCTAATTCTCTCTCTCCCTTCTACTCTTTTTCTTCCTCTCATCCTTGTCTCCTTCTCATCTTCCTGAGTCTGCGTACAGGTCTTGGGGTAGTTTGAGCCCAGTGGCACCGGGCGGGCCCTGGCTAGTTACTAATTATCCAATGGCTTTATTATTTCTCTTTTGTCTTATAAATTTATAGATGAAAAGACCCTGATAAGCTTTTTGATCATTAACTTCTGATGGTTTATCAGGTATCTCTCCGCTAAGGAAGCCATGGAAGGTGAAGAGCAGCACCTGGCTTTGTAATGAATGGGTGAAGCAGGATTAAAGTGCCATCTGCTGTGATCTAAGAACAGATATGCGGATGAAGGGAATTCCTTCCTGCCACCCTCACCAGCATGAATCCTGGTTTCTTATCCTCTCTGCCTTCTTAGGAGCTTGCAGCCAGTCTTTCCTGTGCTTATTGCCAGCCTCACCACAACAGTTTTACCTCTCTTGCAAATCTGTGATAGTAATGCTTTCCGATGAACAGTCTCACACCTCTCTCCATACAGTCACTTGAGCAGGCATTCCCATTTTAGAAATGGGAAGTGAGGTACAGAGAGATTCTATGATCCATCTAAAACTCTAAGACAGCACAGAGAGGACTGGGCAAGAACAAGATTCTCCAAAGCCTCATACTGGGTCTTAATAGCAAAGCTTTAGACTGAAACATCAGAGTTGTCTTTCCTCAGTTCCCTGTATCACAGGATAGAGCAATTCGCTTCTGCAGTTGAGGACCGTACAAAGGGGCCAGAAGCCACAGTTTCAGCAAAAAAATATGAATATACTTATGGAGAATTGTGACAGATCAAAATCAGTCGAGGTAAAATGAGAACAGTAGGAAGTCTGTATCAACAGGATTAACATTTCTAGTCAAATATTAAAACAGAGCAGCTGCATGTCTGAGAACCCATTCAAAGCATCTGATCCACTATCAGGGTTCGATAACTTGTAAGCAGTTGTTATACCTACTAATAAACTCTGTTTGTTTCTTAAGAACAAACTTTTCATTAGAGGTGCCTACAGGTGATGCCCTTAAAACAGTACTGTAAGCATTGTAAGGCAGGCAGAACAGTTTACAGATAAAAGGAAAGCAGGCAAGAATCTCCATGAGCAGGGATTCCCAGTAAATATTCAATGCTTATAAGCTATTTCAGCATGTATGCAAGGACTTCAAATCCAGAAATCAGATGGAAGCACTTCTACCCTCAGGCAGAAGCCTCTTTTGGCGTTATTAACAATTCCTGATCTAATGCTGTAGACCGCATTTTAACTCAGAGATTGACTTGTGGGCAGCTATTAGTGATACAAGAAAGTCTTTGTGGTAACTGCATGCTTTGCTTATAAGGTACAATCAGGAAAGTGTCCATTGACAGGCTTTCCAGGAGCTGGAAAAGAAAAAAATGACAACACCAAGAGACCAAGTATGTTCTTGCAGGACTACTAAAGTTGAAACCACAGTTTGGAAAGCACTAGTCAAAACTGTGTAAAACGGGGTGTAGAGAAGATACATCCCCATGCCAGGATGAACCTGTGGGGATTGATTAGAGTTTATCCCTACAGAGCAAAACAGTGCTAAAGGTAGTTCAGACAAAGGTTCCTCTAGTGAGGAATTAACATTTCTTTCTGTCCTTCAATCTGTCTCGCTGATCTTCCATAAATTTGCAGTTTGAATAAAAACGTTCTTTCCGTATTGCTCCACACAGAAAACAAATTGCATCTATGATAAAGAATAACTCAGTAGGGAGATAGAGCTGTGTGGAGTAATCCCCTGATATTCCACAGAGAGAGGCTACCTTGGGGGAAGGGACAGATCACACTATCGCAGGTACAGCAAACGGAGTCAGGCAGAGCAGCAACCCACCTGTAGGGCAAGGGGTGAAATTCCATTAGGAAGGAGAGAAATCGAGATAAGCAATAGACTTCCCCTGGAGGCAGGGATAAAAGCACGTATTCCATGAGGCAAAAAAGAAAACAAAAGATAAAATGATAAAGGTTCAGTCTTTTCCTGCCCTTAGAATGGCTCTAGTTGGGGAATCTGGAGATGAAGCTGCCACACCCCTTTCATTTCCACATATAAACCAAGATGAGGCAAACCAGGCCAAGCTCAATAGAAAGGAACCCTGATGGGATGGTCTTACCTTCCCTGCTCTCTGCCTAGCCCGGCTCCAGGCTGTGCACTGCCATCAGTGAGGGCTGTCTAGCAGGCTCCACACGACAGGGCCAGAGGATGGTCCTGAGTACTTCTCTGAACCTCTGCTTAAGCAAAGTCTGGTCCAAAGCAGCAATTCAGACACCCACCTCAGGGAAATGAGGGCTTCTGTTGCCTGAGAATGTGAGAAGAGGGAAGAAGAAAAGGAGAAACAGAGAGAATGAGGAAGAGGAGAGAAAAGAAAGGAACAAAGGAAAAAGAGAAAAGTCAGGAAGAGTGAAGGAGGGAGAAGGTCCCCTGAATGTTACATCTCCAGCCCTCTGGAATGGGTTTTCTTTAATGCCAACAACTTGATATTTACTTTCCATTTAAATTTGAGATGTTGCTATAAATTATCAACCAGCCTCTTGTTCCCTTTGAGTTTATAACTAACTACCTGGGTTACTTATTGTTCAGGTAACAAAAGGGAGGTGAAAACGCCCTTAAAAAGTGACCTCAGAACTAAGAAAATGGGAAGCTGGTCTGGAAAGGGGACGCAGGCCCCCGTGGTTGAGATGAGCCAGGGAGAGGGGCTACACTCAGGTGGCAATAAGCAACTGACAGCAGGAGAGCAAGACTTAAGAGTTTAAAACTAACTGTGTGAGAAGGATTTGGAGACAGGTATTAGGCCTTGGAGAACAAGAAAGGAGTGGGGAGGCAGCTTGCATGTGGGGGGAAAGGGAAGCTAGCAGGTAGAGAAATGGCATGGAGATACAGGAGAGTTTGAGCAAGGCAGACCCACTTCTGCAGTTCTGACTCACTGAACCAACCGAGATTTTAGTGCAACTACACACAGGGAAACCGGGTTTAGGGTGAAATCCTGCCCTCTGACAGCAAGTCACAGTCTCACCACCAGTGAAAGGGCAAAGGTTTCAACTTGTAATGTCTTAGTCAATGGTGAAAGCTCTGCAGGTGGAACTAGGTATGTGGGCAATGGTTCAGGCAAGGGTTCAGCTGACCAGCTGCCATCACTTGTACTATGATGTAGCCTTGGGCCTAAAGCAGTTGCCACACTGATATTGCAGCCTGTGCTTTGACAATGTACAGAGTAGCTAGGATTTCATACAACTGCCTTATGAAATCATGCTGTACTAGGGTTCCCCTGCACTGTTCTGCCTCACAAAGCCCCCTGCTTGGTCTCAGAAGAAGACAGAAAAAACACAGGGCTTTAACCATTGTGAGGACAGATTCACAAATACTTCCTGCCACAAAGAAGTGAGGATCTCAACAGGGGAGATGAAAGTAACTCATCATTGGGCTGCAGGAAGGAAATCAACATGTAACAGAGGCTTCCATCAGTGGCAACACAGTCCCTCCTCTTCCCATCTGAGCCAGAACTTAAATCTAAGAAACCAGACATTCCAAGTCAGAGCCTTTTCTCCTTTGTATAGGGACTTGTGTAATGAATTTAGGATGCAGGTGCTGGCTCAGCTGTCACAAATACAAACTGGGGAGATTGGTCCTTGGTTTGGCCAGCAGGCGAAGTAAAAAATACCACCACCACAGCTAGGAAAGATAAGCTTTTGCAAGTTCAGCTAATTGGAGGCTTTTGAAAGCCAAAGATGGTTAAGGGAAGAAGCTAGAAGGCATAAGCCTCTATAACAAGCATCCCACCATAAAAAAGGAGCAAATGTCCTTATTTTAAGCAAGCAGGTTCTTCAAAAGGCTGTAACTGACACCATTTCTGTCACACTTTAACTGCAGCAGAGCTTGCTCCTTGGACTATCCAGCCACTGGGAGACAGCAGCAGGGGAACAGAGATAAGGGTGTTTGTGCTGAGAGAACAGGTGTGGACTTTGTCCTCCTTATCAATTTGCAGCCTCTGCTAGCCTCCTGAGTCAACAAAGCAATGAGCAGTACAGCCGCTGCCTGTACAGTTGTTGCTCAGACCTGTGTTCTTGTGACAGTTTCTGCACAATCCTAAGTGTCTTTTTTTGCCCCGTTGCTCCTTTGATGCTAGTGTTGGATGAGTGTATTCCTACAGCACGCAAAACACTTCCATCAGGCGTTTCACACGGAAAGCACAGAAGGATGCTCTTTGTTAAAAGTGAACCAGAGGCTCTTACGTAGAGAGGCTCCTGCACTGTTTAGATCTAGACTGCTGGGTTCCACATCTTTAGTTTTACTGTAATTTTCAGCTCTGGCAAATCAATACACACAAAGCCACAGTCATGTTTTCTCTGTATTCCTTAGGAACCTTCCTGGATATTCTAATCAGAGATCCTAAAAACCAGAGATTCACATTTACTGTGAAATCCCAAATCAGATTAGCTCCTCAAGTTCTGTCAGCAGGTCTCAAATAGGTCTACTCCCTAAGCTGTTACCTCAAAGGAGAGCAGCAATTGTAGGAATTAATGGTTTGCCTGTTGTTCTTTATTGTATTTTTAAGCTTTGAGTGGTTCTAGATGTGAATCAGTGTGTTTGAGTAATGTAACAGATGTACAAGAACATAATCCTGGATGGCTTGGTGCATACATACGCATACATAGCTGTCACATCACAGTATAATGAGAACCTGTTTTGTTTTTCTGAATCACTGCAAGGCAACCCAGCCTGGACCAGAATCAGGGCATGAGCTGGGTTCAGCCTAATATCACAATGAATCTGTCTTGGAAAATTAAGTACTCCCGCCTTTAGGTGGACTTTAAAGCACCAGTGCTTTAAAGAAAGGGGGATAGAGAAGAAAAGTCATGTAGGGAAAGAGAAGAGTGTGGTCAAATCTGGGAAAGAGATCTGTAGTTCAGAAAACATCCAACTGAATACTGAAGTGCAACACCACTTTCCTCCTCGTATCATTTCTCACTAGCAGCAAAAGTGCTTTATAGTCACATTACTTTCCACCATTCAGTGCCCGTGTCACTGATCAGCACTTTCTGTCATTTACAGATGACAACTGCCCAGACAGAACAGCCCAAAAGCCTACATACAAATGAGCACAGACAGCACATACTATGGTCATGTACTGGGAAATTTCCTTGGTAATCAAAGAGCCCCCTTCTAAGGGGAGGTCCAAGTACCTGCAGAGACAGTTTAAAAGAAGCTAATGATACATCTTTTGCACTTCATCTCCAATACCATGGAGTGTTTACCCTGAGTGCAGAGTCAAAACTGAACAAAGTACCACACTGAGGAACAGCTTTCCCTTACGCAGCCACTCCACACTCTGGCCTCACCAAAGGCAATGGTGATGGCTGACATGCAAGGTGCATCTCAGGAGGTAATAGTGTACTTCCTTGGAACCCAGGTTTGCCAAGTGCAGATGTTAGATCTCTCTCCTGAGACCTGTTTTCTGCTCCTTCCAGAGAGGATCCCTGGCGAGTAGCAAAGATGGTGAAATCCTACCTCCAGCAGCACAACATCCCCCAGCGTGAGGTGGTGGACACTACTGGTCTGAACCAGTCTCACCTCTCGCAACACCTCAACAAGGGCACTCCCATGAAGACCCAAAAAAGGGCAGCCCTCTACACCTGGTACGTCCGCAAGCAGCGAGAGGTGGCCCAGCGTAAGTATGGCAACAACTGCTCTCCTGTCGCAGCTTCATAAAGGCCTCTGCTTTCCCTTGCTAATCCTTACTCCCTATTTTTGTCAAGGAAAAATGGAAACAAAAGCCACTTTTAGCAGAAAGATTAGAGAATCCTGGGTCAGTATTCAGTGGTGGGGTGAAACAAAACCACTCCCTCACAAAGCAGCCTGCAGTCACCCACCCCAGCCACCATTTGGCTAAAGAGAAACAAAACTAATACTCTCCATTTGCCATTAGAGTTCTACACCCATCCTCAGATTAAAGCAGTGTAGTGGACAAATGAGAGAGAATCTCTGCCCAAGAACTAAGCTTCTGCAATTTCAGCTAAACCAACAGTTGCCCCAGCTGCAGAAAGCAGCAGGCTGCTATATTCACTGTGAAAACCCACTGTGGGCCATCACCTCATGCCTTCTAAGCCCCTTCCTTACAGGCACCCACTGGGACCCATCCCTGCAGCATGCACTTCTATATTCATGAGCCTGCCTGGAATCTGTCTTAATTTTGTAGTGGTGGGTTGCAAGTAAACTGGAGACATTTGGCTTTTGGATGGTTTTGGAAGCAGGACTACAGTCATGGGTCATGACAACCCAATGCAACACTACATGTAGTTGGGGAAGAGTGGCTGGAAAGCTGTCAGGAGGAAAAGGACCTGGGGGTGTTGGTCAACAGCTATCTGAATGTGAGCCAGCTTGTGCCCAGGTGGCCAAGAAGGCCAACAGCATCCTGGCTTGTATCAGAAACAGTGTGGCCAGCAGGGCCAGGGAGGTGACCATTCCTTCTGCACTGGCGATGCTGCACCTCAAATACTGTGTTTTGGGCCCCTTACTACAAGGATGTTGAGCTGCTGGAGTGTGTCCAAAGAAGGGCAGCAAAGCTGGTGAAAGGTCTAGAGGACAAGTCCTCTAATGAGGACTGGCTGAGAGAACTGGGGCTGTTCAGCCTGGAGAAAAGGACATGTAGATGTGGCAGTTAAGGACATGGTTTAGTGGTGGACTGAGCAGCACTGGGTTAACGGTTGGGCTTGATCCTAAAGGTCTTTGCCAACCTAAACAATTCTAAGACTATACTTACTCTAAACTCAGCTGCATTTGCCTTCACTACTCCAAGGTGTGAGCAGGAACGCAATGCATGCAAGAGAAAGAGTGGGCAAATGGCCTGCTAGGAACATCTTATTAGTTTTAGCAGATTATGGAACTTTATTTCCACCCCACTTCAATTTAACCCTCCATCTTGAATGAGATGTTTTTCAAGGGTAAGATTCATTGGGCCTGATAGGTACCCAAATAGATGGAACTATTGGAAATGCTTCCAGAAAGCAAATTCCCTTGTCCCTTTGTGCCTGCAGAATTCACACACGCTGGGCAGGGTATCCTGACAGAGGAGCCCATGGGAGATGACCTGCCTACCAAGAAGGGAAGAAGAAACCGCTTTAAGTGGGGTCCTGCTTCACAACAGATCCTGTTCCAAGCCTATGAGAGGCAGAAAAACCCCAGCAAAGAAGAGAGAGAGGCACTTGTGGAAGAATGCAACAGGTAAAGAGGGTGTTTGGCTTTGAGAAAGAGAGGCACAGCAGGCCCTCCCTCATCTTGGTGTTTGCTAGCACCTATGAGAGGCACACTAATGGTACAACTGTGGATTTCACCACTGACACCAGCCCCATCTGAATGAAATGCGACAGCTGCACATTCACTGTCCACAAAGGATCAGTAATGCCTCATTGTGTTGCCAGTACCTGGCAGGCTCCTTCCACACAGTGTGCCAGATCACAGCCACTTTGGTGCTGTGCACTTACTCTGTCTCTCTGACTAAGCCTGGCTCAGCAAGGCTCTTCTTGTGCTTTTCTCCAACAGAGCAGAGTGTATTCAGAGAGGTGTTTCCCCTTCTCAGGCCCAGGGACTGGGCTCAAACCTGGTGACAGAGGTCAGAGTTTACAACTGGTTTGCCAACCGCAGGAAGGAGGAGGCTTTCCGGCACAAGCTGGCCATGGACACCTTCAGTGGACCACAGCCCACCTCTGCTCCCCCTCTAACTCCTCACAACTCTTCCTCTCTCCAGCCACCATCAGCTCTCTCGCCCAGCAAGGTTCATGGTAAGAAACAACCAGAAGATGTGAAAGAGGAATGGGCGAACCTACCCAAACTCAAGTCACCAAAACTACCTCCCAGTTCCACCCCTTTAGGAGGCAACTCTGCAGATAGAAAAAGCAGACTTGCTACAAGGGAAGAGCACTGGTGACAGAGAGACCATGTCTCTGAGTGAGGAGAGCAGCTAGATTAGCAAGGGTGATAAAGTTCAGTAACAAAACTCAACCAAATCTCCTCACTTTGTGCCATCCTGCACTCTCACCGGGCAAGCAGTAATCCCCTTTCAAGGGGTCATTCCCTGGCTGCAGCCTCAAGTCAGCTCTGTATTCTTTCACTCATGTGTTGACCCTTTATTCTTTCCCATACATACAAAGCACCATCAGACTGTGACCAAGTTCTCAGGCATCAGGAAAGACTGTTCTCCACCCAAAATGACCACAGCTTTTTCAGCTTCTTAGGCCAGAGCTGGTAACTGCTCTCACTCTGGGAAGAGGTATCTCACTGAGGCTCTCCTCTCTATGCCCACATCCAGAAGGGCCTTTTCTAGTTAACCCTGCCTGTTCCCTGCAGCCCGCACAGCCATACCTTAAAGTCAGTATTTGAGGAAGCAGTTGTGCCAAATTACAGAGAAAAGCCAGGGCATGGTGGCAAGAATGCCTGTCCTGGTTCCCCTCTTACCCACCTTGTCTTTGCCTCAAGCGTCTAAAGGCCAAAGCCTGCAAAGGAAACTGAATTTAGCACTTGCCAATGTTTCTCAGTTTCTCATTTGTGACAACCACTTTCCCTCCTGTTGTGATGCAGGAGTGAGGTACAACCAGCAGCCAGCCAGTGAGGCAGAGTCCTCCAGCAGCGACCACCATGCTAACAGCTCCATGGTGACCACCCAAACCATCCTTCATCAGGTTTCTCCCCCTGGACTGGAGCCCAGCCAGAACCTACTGAGCACAGACACTAAGCTGGTAAGTGATGTATACTTAAGTTCTGCTGACTGGAGGACCTCAGGTCCTCTGCCTGTGGTCACAATAAGGACTATTCAGAAGTAATTTTTCCTAGAATACTCTTAAAACCACCTTTATATAGAGAATATTACATAGCCACTTTGCATTGACCACGTAACACAAGCAGGCCTGAGTTGTAGGTGCCCTCTAGACTGCTGGTGAGGGCAGGTATTAGAGCAAAAGACAAGTATAGCCATTTCCTTATGATCAATCAGAACTGTCTATTCTGAAAAACCAGAACTCCAGGTAGGACATAATTTCCTTCTTCCCAGGAGACCCTGTTCTCCTTTCCCCAGTGAGATTCTCATCTGCAACTCTCATTTGAACTCTACACATCTCAAGACAGTTGACCAAACACCAATGGAATTAACAAAACAGAGACCTGTACTTACATCTATCTTACCAGCAAAGATTAAGCCAAACAGCCTGTGCCCAGCACATGTACAGTAGCAATCTGTCTTCTCAAAGCAAATTTCCTTTTGAGATTTGACTACACCTTTTCCCACATAATTAGCAATGAAGCACTAGAATCCACATGAGGGATCATCTTCTGTTTGCACATGTTCCCTTGCTTACAGGGAAAGGGTAGAAGTCAGCACTAGTGCATACTGGCCTGAGGTAAAGTGAAGTTCTCTACAAATTAATATAAGTCTCATCAGTCACTCACTTTGATGGCTTTCTGGTCTCTTCCTGAAGATAACAAAAGTAAAAAGTCTTTCATGAGATGCTGAAAATCTTCTACAGCTGTCTTCCAACACTGGTATCAAGGTGACTTGTTCCACTGTCTAATCTGTTGGTCCTCACTCTTACTAAAGATTCCTTAAAGCTTTTTATCTGAGGGGAAAAAAAAAAAAAAAAGTAAAAAGCACTGAACTTTCTCTATCAACCAAATTATGAATGCTTTTTGCTGTTCCACAGAACTTCAACTACAGGTCTCTCAAAGGCCTTGCAAACTCAAAATCCCATTAAAGTGCAGACATGGGCTACATGGTTCATTTTGGAGGCTGAGAAAACAGTCAAGCTAAATGACCCAGTCACTCAAGGACAGACAGAAGCAGCAAAACACACAGGCACAGAACAGTCCTGTTGTATCTAACAGGTACTCTTCCTCTCTAACAGCAGGGAACTGCCAGGTAATGTGGCCTGAAGAACTTCCTGCATGACAAAATAGTCCAAGGAGACTTTTCAGCAACTCCTTTCAAATCTCGGTCTGAAAGCTCCCTGTCCACTGAAACACTTGCTGTGCGAAAGGAAAATTACAGGCGTTTCTCAGAGGAAAAGGTGAACAAGAAAACAACTCCTGCATTCTGTGCTGAACCCTGCACAGAACTGCAACTTACCATGGAAAATTACCTAAGCCTTTTAATTTCAGCATCATCCTCTACCCTCAGTTATAAAACAGAAGACAAACTTGCACTATAGAGAATGCAGGGGGACTAATCTATTTCTTTTGTAAAACCCTTCCCATTCTTAAATGTGAAAGAACTAAACCAGCAAGGACTTACTCTCAGTACTCCAACAGCTGACCTTTGCTAGTTAACTGATGAGCACAGGGAAACTGCAGGCAAGCAAATGTGAAGTCTTTCTAATTCACAAGGGCCCAGGGAAGGCAGGTGGAGGGAGAAGGACGTTTACCCCAGCTTTGGGACCCAACCTGCTGCTCATGGCATTTCCATGGTTCCCCTTTCACACAGGTCTCAGCTCCCGGAGGAACTCTCCCTCCTGTCAGCACCCTGACTGCCCTGCACAGCCTAGAGCAAAATCCACATCCTCTGAGCCAGCAAACTCAAAACCTGATCATGGCATCGCTGCCGGGTGTTATGGCAATTGGAGCTGGTGAGACCTCATCCCTAGCACCAGCATTCACCAACACAGGTGCCTCAACCCTGGTGATAGGTGAGTAGTGTTCTGCAATGACTCTGCTTATAAGGGTTCAAATAAAGAGCTACGTGTAATTTACAGCATTACCTGCCTCATCTTCAGAGACAAAGCCACCAAGCTGGCAGTGATATGCACCTGGGGTAATTGTCACAAACACTAAGGCTCTTCAGCAGCACTACTTGCACATACCAATGCATTTAAGGGACAGATGCTTCCCTATTCAGGTTAGAATTAAGTTACACACAAATCCACATAAGAACAAAGGACTTTTGCAATTTACTCCTATGTCAATGTTCTGTTTTGCTGCTCTGCATCTTCCCAAATATAAATGTAATACTTCCTTAGAACTATGAAAATTGAAGCATGTTCATCATGCTTGAAAGACAAACTGTCCTGTTGTACTTCCTGCAAAGAGCAGCACATGCCTTTGGAATCCACAGCATTAATTACTCTTCTTTTGTTAATTCTGTTTTTCACTACGACATCTTTTCTGGACCTGCAGGAGATTTCTTTTCATTCCAAGACAAGTCTACTGCCAAAGTACATCTCGTCAGATAAAGCCAAATAAAATGTATACTCTCCTCTTACACTTTCTTCCCAGGAAGAAAGAGGCCTTCTTTGATTCCAAGGAGGCAGCTGTGAACTGATTTCCATTTCCTCATTTATACCCAAAATTATGATATAGATTCTAATTCTGTGCAAGAAAGGAAAACCTGGAGATTCCCACAGGGTGGAAATGTCTAGTGCTGGAGAGATTTGCTGATTTACAGGAACAGGGTCTGGACAGCTGTGGGAAAGCAGCAGTAATGTGTGAAACCTTCTACCTCTTTCTCACTGGTCCAAATTCCATAATTGGGCAGATCAAACAAAATGAGTTTAAACTCCATTCCATGTGCCAGGACAGCTACAGCATAGTGTTCTCTGTTGCTAACAGCTACATAAAGAGAATAAAATGAACTGGACATTGAGATGATGTTATCAGTTTAACTCTTGAGTTAGGTATCCCCAATGGAACTCCCTATCAGGTTATCACTAAACTGGTAAAAGTGACCTATACTGGTACACAAGGATGTATACAGGAACAAACACTGGAAATCAGAGGTGGCTTTATCGTACCTGTCTGCATTGTATATTTTGCACACTCCCATTTTGTTTTCAAACGTGTGAAATCTGTTCTTAATCACAGATAACAAACAGAACACCTGAAAAGCAGGATCTGAACTCATCCTGTTACAATAGGCCTGCCACAATGACTACTTCAGATTGCCACACTCCTCCCACAGTGGTGTGATGCTATTGTCATCAGTCCTTGTTTTTCAGGCTTGGCTTCAACCCAGCCCCAGAGTGTACCTGTAATAAACAGCATGGGGAGCAGCCTCACTACCCTGCAGCCCGTCCAGTTCTCCCAGCAGCTGCACCCATCCTACCAGCAGCCCCTCATGCAGCAAGTCCAGAGCCACATCAACCAGAGCCCCTTCATGGCTACCATGGCCCAAATACAGAACCCTCACGGTAAGAATGTGAGCTCATCTGCTCAAGCAAACAACAAAATATCCTGTTCTGGAGCATCTGCTGGGTCCTTGGGCTTGCATCACCCTACCTTCCTCTTCTAATGATGACATTTTCCTATTGCATTCATCTCCCTGTCCCTCCACTCCCACTGTTTCGGAGACAAAAGAGCAGGTCCACATGCATGAGGAGAACAACTCAGCCAAACTAGCCTCATGAAAAGCTCCGGCATCCACATGATCTTGTTTTATTTCATGTACAGCTCTCTACGGCCCCAAGTCTGAAGTGACCCAATACACACATACAGGCCTCTTGCCACAAACCATGGTGATAACAGATACAGCCAATCTCAGCGCCCTGACTAACCTGACACCAACCAAACAGGTAATGGCCTTTAGCACATGCCTTTGCTCTTCCACCTTAGCACTGCACCAGTCTGCAGGTAGCTCCTTGCTTGTCAGAGATGTTTTGGGTGTGTGGCCTATGCGATCCCATTGGGATGATCTTACCTCTTCATCTTGCTGGTACCAGCAGCGATACTGGAGGCATTAAAGCCCTTTACTGCATCACCAAGGAGGATTTAATCTCCTTGGAAACAGCACCTGCTCACTCTCCTCTCCTGCTTGTTAGAACAGATGTAGAAACCGGGCACTTAACTTCCTTTTCTCTAGGCATTCACACCTGAGTCGGAGACCCACACAGAGTCTGGGATGCACACACCAGTGTCACAGGCTCCAACAATACATTTACAGAACCAAGACACAACCATCCAGCACCTTCAGCCAGGCCCTCGCCTCACCTCAAGCCCTGCTGGTAAGAGCAGCAGCCACTATCTTAACCCACGTATTGCCTAGTGTCTTCTGCCAACACTAAAAATCCAGTTAGAAAAAGGTAACTGGGGCTCATGATTCTCTTAGAGGGCTCTAACCATGTCTTGGGGGTGTGTGAATGCTGGTAAAAGGAAAAGACTTCAGAGCACAGTCTGTGTAAGGCCAGACTGGAAATGGGACCCTTCTTCAAAATCTAGAGAGGAAACTAACCTCAAAAATACTGACAAAATCAGTGTCCATGAATATCCAGTCCTGTGGGCAGTTTTTAGGGCTGAAAAGCCCAAGAACTCCCCTTGAAGAGACTCCAGTTGGAGCTTCCCAGTTCTATGAGAAGAACTAGGACATGAACAATTACCTAGAACACTCAAAACTGAGCTCCCTGAAGGCTGTTGCCCTTAGTATTTTAGGCTAGGTGTGGACTGAAGCTAGGTACATAACAGCACACAAAATAGGAGTTATGTCTCTATGCCAGGACAGTTCAGTCATGCTGGAAATGTAAGTGTGCACACATAAGGGGACTGCAGTGAGAATGTGAACTTAACTTCTCCCTGTGCCTTTGACAGTGTCCTCCAGCAGCCTGGTGCTGTACCAAAGCTCTGACTCTGCCAACAGCCACAGTCAGCTGCTGCCATCCACTCACAATGTCATCGAGACCTTCATCTCCACGCAGATGGCATCCTCCACTCAGTAATCATGACAACTAGCTCAAGTGTGACTGCCATGACCAACCTGTCAGGTCCAGCTCCAACTGCGTTTGCCATCACTGTCATCACTGCCTTCCACGGGAAGGAAAGGCTGCTGCACTCAGCTGACCTCCAGTCCCTACTGCCTCATACAAATCATTTACTCGGCTGCCTCCATAAGAGAAGATGTCTCAGGCTCAAGACAGAAGCAATGTTAAGATAATGCTGGCACTAAAATCCACTGCCTCCCAAAAAGCCAAGCAAACCCAAACCCCAACAGCCAACCTAAAATGATGAGATATCCTGCCCCAGAAGGATTCAAGACAGGGATCTGAATACAATATGGCAAAAATGCCAGAGCATGGATGGGACTTTCATTGTGCTCAGCCTTCATCAAGCCAGATCTGTACAATACTGCCAAGACCAGACTAAGCCATGCAGGAGAGAGCAAAACTGAGCTGCCAAAGAAGGGATGCTCTAAGGAAGCACCAATGGGAACTATGATAAATAATAGTATCTTGGAGGCAAGAGTGAGAGAACCCGGTTCCTGACATTGAAATGAAAATCATCAAGAAACAGGTTCAGGAACAGCTTGGCACAAACCTGTCAGTATTGGATCACTGAGTACAAGCTACAAATCCTTTAATTAACTACAGAAATACTAAACATTCTCAGTTAAAAATGACCTGCTCTAAAATCATGCTATCCTAGTGGAAATGGCTTGGTTATTTTTGATATAGCTCTGCTTTGTTTTAAATGCAGAAATTAAAGTTTAACAGCAGCAAGGAGATTCCAGTTCTTTGCATTACCTATATGGGCTCTCATGTGTCTTGCTGAATCAGCCGAAGGTGGCATTCTTTACTGGTCCCTGACACTGCATTCATGTCCAAATGCTCCTACAAAGAGCAGTGATTCCTTCAGTTGTTCTCTATAGAGATGTCAGCTTCACTTTAAAGAACACAGCTCATTCTTAGCTTCTCTGTAGGCTAAATTTGGTAGTTCTTGATATACAAATAATTACCATGGGGTCTAAGAGTCTTACTTGCACTAAGTTAAGGTTTTTAGCCCTATGAATCTACTTGTCTATTCTTCCCTATTTACTCTGGATGTTCACATCACTAATACGTGACTAGGCAGACATGAACAAAAACCTCAGTTAATGTTTTTGTCTTTGTGACCAAACCAGAGCTATTCTTTCAACTGTAAAACGGATGAAAACCCTCACGACTAGAATGTGCTCAAGGCTCTTAAAAGGTTAAGAGAATTTCAAAAGAAAAAGTCCAACGGTGAACTCTTCAGGTATCATACCTGGCACTCTCAAAATTGCAGCTGTCCATTACAGTTTCTATTGATAAGAGCCTCTTTCTAGGTATCATCAGCCATCAACGACTTGTTTCAGTAACTAGAGTCTGATAAATTTCATCCTAGAGCTGTTTCCTAATCTCCCATGAGCGGCAGTTGCAAATACCTAAAACTTCCAGTTAGCTTAAAAATAATCATCATAAAACAAGTCAAAAGGTAATGTTTAGACCACTATGCATTTGAAACCCCAGGTGGTAGCTTCAGTAGACTGATGTTTTAATTGCCCGTAAGGCAAGTGTCTTCTGCTGGCACATTCAGTTGGATTACAGACCAATTTTCTACTTAGCTTTGTCACTTTTGGATGCCAACTGTGTTTTCTTGAGTAAAAAAACAGCAAGAATCTTACAGCAGGAAAGAAAACATCTTGGATTTTCCTATGCTCAAAGAGCAACTTCTATTTCGATTTCTCTAATCTGGCTTTCTGGTCTCCTGAATAGTGCCAGCAAGTTACAGCTACTGAAACCCAACAACCTTAAAAGCAGAAGTGTATTTATCCAATAGCAGGTAATTTCCTGAAATACCAGAACTGAAGTACAAACAGGCTAAGAGCCATACTCAAAACTACCAAACCCCACTGTATTTCAGACAGAGAGAAGTCATAATCAGCTAAAATAAAGACTGAAACACAGTGACTTTTAACATAGGCTTAAGTCCTTCCTATAGCAATTTCATAGTATTGATCACCAGGCAACTACAGAGCCACCTTCAGCCACCTTTATCTCCACTAGGGGAGCCATCTGAATACAGCAAGAAAGCCACTATTGTATAAAACCTGCCAAATTAAGTAATAATGTATTAGAATTTAGTAACGACAAATGCCATGAAAAAAATATACAAGAAAGACATTTCAACAGACACAACTTGAACAGAGCTACTTCTATAGGTGAAATAAGTTCACTACACACTCTGCTTATAGGCGGGGCACCCTGGAGAGGTGCAGATTACAGAAGGATTAGTACCGTGGCAGGTTTCAACAACAGATTGTTATGATGATCACCGGAAAAAAAAATAAGGGGCCTTGATACATGACAGGATGTTTTTGATAAATGAGTCTCCCACAGGCTGGAGCTATTCCTAGCAGGCATCTAGGAGGAGGCAAAGAGAAAAAGGAGTTGATCACCTGTTGCCATGTAAACCAAATTCAATTCATCATTTGATTTCTCCAGGACACAAAGTCTGATTTCATAATGTGAAGGAACAGACCAGGAGGGATGCAGCTATGATTATAGCTCTCTGTCACACAAGTCTGCACAGTATTTAATCTTTTCACACTAGTTCTGCATAAACAGCAGCATAGATAACGGCTGTGCAAGGAGAACAATGTTCCCTTCTCCAAGGGATACCAACCGCATAGGAAGTTACTCAATTAGACCCTCAGGCCACTGAACTTTTAGAACAGAACCTTTGCCAATTCATTTTCCCCCATTTGCAGCAGCTCTTGTTGTCAGGGGTTTTTCCCAGCATCCTTCATCCATCATATTCACCTGCCGTTTCCAGAGCAAAAGCCTCATTCTTTTTTTCTCTTCTTTCTCTTCTTCACAGCTCCGGGCAACACCGAGTTCTCTGGATGACGGCAGTCCTGTCTCTCATGCTGTCCATTTGCAGACACTAACTGTGGCAAATCTTTGCAGACCTGATCACACTCTGCTGGGTCTATTATTTTCTCCTGAATATTATTCTCTCCCCTAAGTTTCATTTTCTTCTTCTTCTTCTTCTTTTTTTTCTGGCTGTGCTCTCCAGAACCCTGACTCTGATCCTGGCTGGAATCCTGGTGCAGTGCAGGAAAAGCACTTTGCTTCATAATGTCTGTGGCTGACACAGCAGCCTCTTGGTACCTTTGCCACTCTTGGTCACTGTCCATCTCACTGGAAAGGCAGCAAAAGGAAAGGAAATTACATTAAATTTTTGCCTTGAATTCAACCAAAGCACAGACAGAATAATCTGAGAACACCTGATAGACACCCAGTGACTCTGGGACTCTGATAGCTACAGTTATCATTGAACCAGTTGGAAGGCTGACATGTTCTTTACATATACTAGGAGGGGAAAGGACATGCCCCACAAACACTTACAGTTCCCCAACACTAAAAAAACAAACAAAAAGAATCTGCCCTAGTCAAATGGAGCAGTCAAATACACACTTCTCAAGCTCTTCAGCTTCCTATTCCCTTGTGAGAGTCCCAACTGCCTCTGAAGTGTGGGCTGCAATTGTACTTCAGGAGCAAAGGAGCTGACACCACCTCACCTGGAGCTGGATGGCGGTCTCCTCCTTGCTGTGGGGCAAGGCTCTGATTTCCCACAGTCTCCTGGGACAGAGGAGGAGAAGAGGCGAAACCCTAGAATACGTAAAGGGGAATTTTAGCCATGATACAAAACAAAAGTGAAAGCAATCATCAGCAATCTCTCTGGGAAGCCTCATTGCTGTTATTGTAATGCTATAGCACTTGACAGCAATTATTGGGGACTATCTGGGAGGACATAGGGCACAGAGATCACAGCTTCAAAGTAACACAGACATCAACAGGAATTCTATTGCAAATGCTTATTAGGCAGATGGGTGTACAACCACCAATGCACAGGCTCTGTCTCACTTATTTAACTAACAACATCAAAAACCAGCCACAATGGCTTTGACTAAACTCACCATCATCTGCAGAGTCAGGCTGTTGCCCAGAAGTCAGTGAGGGTCCTGACGAGTCCTTCAGGACAGTGATGAAACTAAACAGAAAACCCCAGTCAGGCCTTGGACAGGTTTGTGCAAACTGAGCTAAAGCTGGGATATTTCCAGGAAACAGGCCTACAGGGAGATGTTACACAGCATCTTACTTTTAGTTAAGAAGTGAAGCTGTCCCACCTCCCTGCTTTCAGGGCAAACCATTCCTTCTCTGCTGAGTAACACATGCCACAGGAAGGACTTAAAAGCAGAGTTTCTAAAGCCAACATTAAACACCAGGAATTTAGTTCTGCAGGCCCATGCTGACACAGTAAAGCCAGTGGCAGCCCGGTCAGAGGCGTACTGCCAGCACAACCCTGCCTGAGGGACTGGTTTAGGTCATAAGAATAAACTGAAGATTCTCACACCAGCCTTTACATGATGCAAATGCTAAGGCACCCAAATTCTGCCTTTTCCTCCCTACAACACACTCACTGCAGAGGCAAACAGAGACAGGCAGTGGGAGTCTTCCACCAGGGGGGAGCAGCACGTGGGCCAGGTTAGTGCACAGAATATTGGAAATCAGCATAAAATACAAGAATTAAGAAGAAAAGAAGAGAAACAGTTTCTCCTCAATATCCAGGCTGCACTCGGATCTTTAATTTCCTGTGTTTAGGACACAAAACCATCAGCGTAGCTGGCCCATAGATCATAGTCACTCAGTGTCACATGCCAGTACCTGTCTAGAATTGCTCCCAGTTTCTTTGCTACATGTGCTCTGAACTCTGGTGTTGTCTGTAGCTCATTTCCATCCTCTTCATGACTGTTTAACTCATGCCTGTTTAAAATAATAATGATTATGTCTTTCAAGGCAAAGAACATGTGGTGCTCTCACCCAAACAGGAGATCAGGGATGGAAAATTTTCTACCCTCTAGTAATTAATTCATACATAATAGGGGAGACTGCTAAGAACGACGGGAAATAGCTTAGTAGTTACAGTTCAGTTTTCAAGAGAGCTAAACATTATTTACCCATCTCTACCACAGTTGGATGACTTTTCTCACTGAAATAGCCAACAAAAGCAAGTAAGTCATGTCAGGACATCCCTTCTCTTGCATGTAGTTCCTGTGTATGTTGCCACACTTCATACAATTATGAACTCTCTCCTGGGTTTTATTAAGCTGTCTGGCTGACGGCCTTTGAAATTGAGCTTACAGAAGTGCTGCAGACTTAGATAGGACAGCAGCACCTCCGCTCCAATGCTCCTGGTTCAGCGGCTACTGTCCAGCTGACAAACGTTTGCCTTTGCAAACGCAATGTTTCTCAAAGACAAGCATTTTTTGTATCTGCAACTGTTCTAATTCCTCCACAGGACACTTGCAGAGTTGGGAGATTTCTGACAGCAGGAATTAGTGCTGTAACTGACTGGCAGTTCTATATTCCCCTGCTATTAACAACTATTAGACTTGAGCATAATTTCAGATCCCGGTTGGACTAACCCCCAAAACAGCACTAAGTATCCCAAGGCATTAACTGTAAGAAGCACAAATACAACATAGATCAACCTTTTCTGCAGTGAAACATAAGCCTGAAAGCAGGAGTAAGCATACCTTAGGCTAGGCTGAGCAGGCTGCCGCTGTAACTGATCCCTTTTAAAGCCACCTGGCAAAGGAAGAAGTAAAGGCAAGTTTAAAAGACCAGGGGCCAAGACCTCTTTAACCCCCTTTGTGGCGAACGTGATTTTATAACACAGAGAATCACTGTGGTAAAACACGGCGGTAAATCAGTTACGATGGAAAGGGAAACTTCCCACCGGGAAGCAGACAGCTTCCCGGGAAGGGGCTGGGGCTCTGCCCCGGCAGGAGGCCGCGCACCGCCGGGCCAGGCCCCCTTTCGAGGGCCCCCTCGTGCGCTGGTGGCTTCGGCACCGCCGCAGAGGTGCTCCGCCTGACCACTGCTCCCCCGGGGCAACCGCGGGGCAGGAGGAGCTGCGCAGGGGCCCGGCCCCGACGGGCGGGGAAGGAAAGGAGGCCAGGACACGCCGGCGGGCCAGCAGAGCTCCGCGAGCCGACAGCCCTCACCACCGCGCGCCTCCGTCCGCACCACCGCCGCCGCCGCCGCCTGCGCGGCGCAGTCCCAGGCGGCCTCCCGGAACCGCGCCGCCGCCTCGCCGCTGCCGTCCGAGTCCGAATCCGTGCCCAGGCCCGGGCCACCCCTGGGCGCCGCCATCTTGAAGGCGCGACGGCAGCGGGGGAGGCTGGGTGCCGTAGTCCGGCCGCGGGGCACGCTGGGCGCTGTAGTCCATCGGGGCAGCCTCCGACGAGAGGCGCGCTGCCTCGGGAGACCGGCTCCGTCCCGCGGGGTGCGGGCACCTCCCGGGGCTGCCGGCGGCTTCTGCGCTTCCGAACGCAGGCCGCGGGAAGGCTCTGTGGGCTGCAGGCCAGGTCTGCCTAAACGCCGGGACCCTGGGAATGGAAGGAACCGCCAGCAGCTGGGGGTCGTCCGCGGCAGTGGGGGATTCCAAGTGAAGTGCTACACAGTTCAGTAGAGCAACCTGAGATGTCTTTATCATCAACTTGAGACATTACTGAATTCAGCCAGTGCAAAATGCTAAGATGAAGTGCAAGTAGGCACATGGGTGTTAGTCTGTCCTATGATCTTCAAATATTTGCTGTTGTACCCTCTTGAAAGCATGTTTTATTTGTATTAAACATCCAAATGCCATAACTTTGTGTGGCCACACATACGCGGTCAATGGCTCAGTGTCCAAGTGGAAGCCCATGACAAGTGGTGCTCCTCAGGGATTGGTGCTGGGACCGGTGCTGCTCAGCTTTATCTAGTTCAAGGTGTCCCTGCTCATTGCAGGGGGGTTGGACTAGATGACCTTCGAAGGTCCCTTCCAGCCCAAACGGTTCTATGATTCCATGGAAAAGCACCATTTACTCTCAGTGTTTGCACCACCACTGCGACAGGCGGTGCTGAGAAAAAACCCAGCATGGTGAGACCTGCAGGAGACCCGGACAGCCCGACCGCTGTTTCCCATTGCCCGTTCCCTGGGCTTGTGCTACTGGGAAGAGCAGTGCCACCGATGTGGAAGTGTCAAAAGTGGCCACAGCAGTGGCACATCCATCTGCTGCTGAGCAGCCTCATTCCACGTGTGCTGCACAGGAGAACAGCTTTGTGTTTCTCAGCTGTAACAGCTCACACAAAGACAAGAGTGAAAAACACCCCAGTGATACCAGAAAGCCTGTACTGCTTTTGTATGTGTAGAGACAGGGAGAAGGCTTGGCTTTAAGGACTAAGGATGCGGAAAGATCAAGCGACTGTAACAAAATTCTCAGTGCTTTTTGTGCCATCTCTGAGATTTCACTGCTCCAGAAATACTGCCAGCCCTCAAACGGACATTCTGATGTTGTGGACAGCACACAGATCTTCTAAGTATAAGATAAGATGGGACCCATCGGCCGTAGCAAGTGAGAAAATATACGTTTACACAAGATTCATCAAATATGTAAAATGCATTAGACAAAAAGCATCAAATTCCTTCATCTCTGGCAGGGGAAAGAAAACGTGCATCTCCTCTGCCTGTGCCTTTTGCCACTGCCTCGTATGTACATTTGGAATGATGAGTTCCAAGGATAACAAATTGGCATTATGCAATACAAAAAGGCATGAAATCTTTAAAACCTGAAGGTTGCACGGGGGATATTCTCTTCAGTGCTCTTACCCAGCTTGCCTTGGTGGACCTTTCATCTTGGCTTGACTCTTCCAGCCGCCCCCTTCTAACTGGCTGTCAGAGGCACGGGGATTTCAGCAGCAGACTGTGACCATGTTTCAGTTTGACTATTTGCCTTCACAGATGTCAAGCACCAGATGCTTCAAAGCTTGTTCTACTCCAGCAGATCAGGCAAAGTTCAGTGTGAGCCTGCTCTGAAGTATGGCAGCTTCCAGAAATAGGATCCAGAAAGGAACAGATGAATGCATGTCACTGATCAGAAATAGCTGTATGGTCTCCCACCTTTCTGGTGTGGTGCTGAAAACAGAGCAGGGAAATGAGCAGAAGCTCTTGGAAACGGATCTTGCTGAACAAAGGCAAAAGGCCAGAAAGGAACTCTGTCATGTAGAAATTCCAAGGGTTTTCCCAGATGTAATTTAATACTGAGTTAAGATACCGTTGAATTAAAGATACAAGTAAATCCAAGAGTATTGATGAGAAAAATACTGATAAGAGGATCAAGAACTTGGATTCCTGATATATTTAAGACTTCTGTAATTAAGAATTTTAGGAGGTGGCTTGTGGGTACCATAAATATTGACATTATGTTTGACAATCTTATGACTTAAATCATGAGAAAGTGAATAAATCAAAGGGATTTACCCTCATGCAGACCATGAGAATGAACTGGCAACCAGGGCACCAGGTTTTTCTAACTCTAAGCAGTTCTAGACTACCATCAACACTGAAGGAATAGATGTTACAATTGCCGCCAGTCAGTGACAATATTCCCTGGCTCTGTTGTCATGGCAGTAACTGTATCTCTTTTCAGATTGCTTTAGTTATCCTATGACACCCAAACAAGAGTGTTCTGAGCATTTCTTATTCCATTATAATACCAAAAATCAACCTTTTTTTTTACTTTTTATACTGAAATTCTTTTGACTCCAGGCATACCTGGTCCAAATTTCACATGCTCATCTTTATTTAACCAGCATCTAGAGGATACCACTTATACCTTTGGGGCCTTGTTAACTTCTGAAATTGGACACTACACTGAGATGCCAAATTTTCCCTTGAATGGTGAAGCTGTGCCAAACTGTGCTGCTTTACTGCCTTGTGGCAAATCAGAGAGCAGATACACTGCCTGTGCGGGGAGGACATCTTTACACCATGTGTCCTAATGTTATACCACTATCATAGAATCACAGAATCACAGAATGGTCTGGGTTGGAAAGGACCTTAAGATCTTCTAGTTCCAACCCCCCTGACATGGGCAGGGACACCTCACACTAAACCATGTCACCCAAGGCTATGTCCAACCTGGCCTTGAACATCTCCAGCAATGGAGCATTCACAACTTCCCTGGGCAACCCATTCCAGTGCCTCACCACCCTCACAGTAAAGAACTTCTTCCTTATATCCAGTCTGAACTTCCCCTGTTTAAGTTTGAACCCGTTACCCCTTGTCCTATCACTACAGTCCTTAATGAAGAGTCCCTCCCCAGCATCCTCATAGGCCCCCTTCAGATACTGGAAGGCTGCTATGAGGTCTCTACACAGCCTTCTCTTCTCAGGTACTATCTTCATCTTCACCTCAACTACAAGTTCTCCAGTGTGATACATCAACACGGATGGCAATTCCAGCTGGGCTGCTGGATGACTACTTTGAGATGGGTTCTGCCAAGCCTATGTGCTACTGAAAGCAGTATGAAGGGTCAGCATAGCTGTTTTTATATAGTTTACCATTTCCTGGCACACATTCAACCTTCATACTAGAACTCTGGAGTCTCAGGGCACCTGTGAGTAGACAGGCCTCAGACCTTGGTCTCTTTCTGGTAGGCACTAACCTCCCTCTACTGCCTAGCTTTAACTATTCACTTGCAAGGCTCACATTTAGTGGGAGACCTTGGTTTAGGATACACCAGTTCTCCACTGTGTAAAACAAGCAATTTTCTGCTGGTTTCTGCCTTGGTGTCCAAGAGCTGCCTTCTCGGTCACCTCTCTCAGTTCTGACCCACTCCTGCAGACACCAAGTCCCCTCCCTTTTGTCCTTCTCCCTATCCGTGGTTTCTGACAGCTGTGTAAATACCTTGGATCAAGCTCTCTGTTCCCATCCTGGGAATGCTCCTCTGTTCAGGTCCTAGCGCTCTGCACTCACATTTGAACAATTTATTTCCCTCAAAGCTGCTGCCTTCCCCCGCTTGGGTCGAGCCCTTGTCGTTGACAATACGAAGCTTCTGCGTTTTTCAGAGGCAACCGTTCGGACACGGCCCCCGCACCGCCTCACGACGAGCAGGACGACACTGCAATAGAAACAGAGCGAGCGGGGGTTACGGTGGTGGGGACTGAGCCGGGGCCGAACGCATCGCGGTTCAGCATCGCACCAGTTCTCCCGGTGAGGTCACAACGGGCCGTGGGGACGGGCCGGGGGCTCGGGGGCGGGGCGGGCAGCCCGGCAGCGCCGCCACCCGGGGCACCCTGCGCCGGGCCGAGCCGAGCCGCCGCGGCCCCCCGTTTCCAAGGCACCGCCCCGCGGGGCAGCCCCGGGGACGCGGCGGAGTCCAGGGCAGGCGGAACGCGGCCCCGCGGCGCGGCGCGGCGGCGGGGAGGCCGGTCCCTTCCGTCAGGGCCGGGCTTCCGGGTGATCCCGTGACGGCGGCCGCTGGCAGGGGAGCGGCTCCGCGGCTCGGGGCTGCTGTGGGGGAGCAGCGAGACCCGCCGGTGAGCCCAGCCGAGCGGAGCGGGGCCGGCTGGTGGGGAGGGTGCGGGGAGCCGAGGCCGGGCGGCGGTGTGAGGCGTGAGGGGAGCGGGCCGGGGCCGAGCCGTGCCCCGGGGCCTCTGGAAGGCCGGAGCCCCCCGCGCTGGGTCGAGACGAGCGAGCCCGGTGTGCGCAGCTTCGCTGCCGGAGCTTCGGCCGGGGGTGGCCAAGGCAAGCAGGGCCCGGCGCCGCCTGCGAGGGGTTTCCCCCGGGAATCCCGCGTTCAGCGGCCTGCAGGCGCCGGAGCCCCGGCCCGGGCAGCGCCCGGCTGGATTAGGGACACGTCGGGCTCTAGGTGCGGCCGCAAAGCCAGAGCTTCGGGTACGTGCCATTGTTGTGCTTTTTTCCTTCGTTAACCATACCGTAACTGCTTTATTTTCGCGTTGTGCTGCTAACCGCGTTAGCCCACTGGAGGGGTGTTAATGTTTTACATAACGCCCAAACCAGGAAAACGCTCCGGCGGTATTACCCAACTGGTTGTATCAGGGTTTTTTTCTTTCCTTTGGACTTTATGAGGTAAGAGGATAAAATCTTTGTCTAAAGATTAGTGCCGCATTTTCTTGCAGTCCATATTATACGTGTAGCTAATGGCTAAACCAAAGAATTCCTGTAATCACCTCCGGTTTTTTGGTAGTTTGTAACAATGTCTCGCATTGGTGCAGTGTATTGAATCCTCTGAGTTGCCATAAGGGCCTTTCAACGGGGCTCTTATCCTGGAAGCAGTAACTAACACACGCAGGTTGCAGAATCCCAGTTAATGAAATGAGGCCAGGCAAGGGCAGGCTGGTCTGTAGGGCAAATGGCTGGTTTGGCAGGAGCAGGTGATCCCAGGAACGTGTACACTGGGACCACTTGATGGCAATACTGAGAAGTGGGCAGGTGATGTGGCGCAGGTTATAGGAGGTGGAAAGATGGACTCAGAAACTGCTTCCGAAGTGTTAAAATGTAACATGTTTGGGGGGGCAGAATAGAGTGAAAAGGTAGTGAGAGATAAATGTGTATTTAATGATTAACAGGATGGCTTCGGTCCTGTATTTGCTAAGGATGTCAAAAAATGACTGTCAAGCAGTAACTGTAGTTTCTTCTAGGCACTGTCAACAACTGTCAGCTAGGGTTACTTGTTCATTTTACTTGAAGTCCAGGTAATAGTTTAAGAATCAGATTGCTGTTAAACTTATGAGTGTGTGTATTTATATAAACTCTTGAGTAATATTTTTAGATTTAGATGAAATTTCTGATGTTTATATTTCTTTGATAAAATTTGTCCTGTGTCTGACAATGACACTGGTACTGCAGCAATGAGAAACATAACCCATCAAGTTTTCCTTGCAATTTAAATGGCAAAAGTTCAGAAACTAAATCAGCCCTTGATTCAGAAACAAATTAGTTTGGATTATTTCAGTTTCAGTAATCCTAGATATAGTAAGATTCATTAGGAAGAAAATACGGAAAAGTGTCTTTCTAGTGGAATTCTACATCCGGTAATGCTCCTTTTTATTTCATTGTTACATATTAGAACAACTATCCTACAACTGCTTCATAAATTAGAAGTTAATGTCATCTGTGTATTCCCTCTGTGTCTTTCTGGGGTTGATCTATTGTTCACCTGCTTTGTTTCCAGTGGGTTTTTTGTATGCTTTAACAGTGGTGGAAACTCTCCCATTGTGTCTTCAAGTGTTTCTGTTGTGTTTTTAGTCAGGTCAAGTGTACTTTGGCAAAGGCAGTCACTTCTCATTTGCCAAGTTTAGGAATGTGATCTTTTACAGGAGCCATTCAGCTCATTTTCCTGGTGTGCAGTTTCTCCCACTAGATTTATAGATTCAATTTTTGAAGTATTTGAGTAAAATTTCTCTCTAACTGCCTGTTATTTATACACAGCACATAGACTTTCCTGCACTTACTTCCTTCATGGACCTCCTGTGCTCTCAGCTGTGAAACTTTCAGGTCCCAGTGTGCCGTCTGCTTCTTAGAGCTCCAGTTTCACCACCTCTTTCATCCATGCTTATTCTTTACGCAACTTGGTGGGATTTGCACTGAATCCCTTAACGTGTATCTTCACTTCCATGTCTTCTTCACGCTCCACAAGGCTTGTTTTATTTAGGAAGACTACTTCAAAATGGGTTCTTTGTTTAATGCTTGATCTGTTGCCGCTCTTGATTCCTGGATTCAGTACATGTGATTCAGTCACTGTCCGAACAACCTGTTGGGATATCATAGGGGTCGTGATTTAAAGGAAATAAATAGCTAATATAAATGGGGTTTAAATAACAAAGATACTGTTTTCTTGTAAATATTTAAAGAGCAAAAAAGCAGAAAATAAAGAGATCTTTGCATGCTTGCATTTAGATCACAGCTGATTTTTATGTCCTTTCTCTTGTTTTGTTTGCTATTCATCATGTGTCTAGGGTTGATTTGGAGACCTGATGTAAAGGATGGAGGTTTACAAACCTCAACTGGCATCTCTAAATTCTGTTTACGTAACACCAAAATTTATGATATATCCCAGTGTACTCACAGTCTTCCTTCTGAACTCTAAATCAGAATGAAAATGGGGTTGGTTTGGCTTGTTGTGTTAGTGGTTGGTTTTCTTCTGTTTGTGGTTTGTTGGGGGTGAGGAGGGGGTTCCTCCTCTAAAAGTTTTGTCTCAGAGTTTAAGTGTTGTTCAAGTGACATTTCAACAATTTTGAGCTTGTTCTCTACTCAGAACAAGTTGAACTTCAGGATTCACAGACTATGCTCATGATTACCAAGTGTAAGTAGTCATTGGATGCTGTTTCATGCTTGCTGCTTTGTATACATGCAGCGCAATTTGCAGCTGAACAGCCCCCAGCAGCACGTGTTGTGTTAAACACTACTCCACGGAGCTAATGTCTGAGAGGGCTTTTCAGAAGTTTCAGAATAAGATTATTTTTATTGTTGTGGTTTGATACATTTTTCCTATTGTAAATTGCTGATATCCTAACAGGTCATTGGGCCCGGTCAGCCTATGGAGAAATACTTAGGAGAGGATCCCAGTACAGCCTAAGGAATGGCCTGCTTCCAGGAGAGTAGATTCAGTGCCTATTATGATTCTTCTGTCTCAGCCATCTGTATTCCACTACAATACCATATTCCTATGGATTTCTCTAACATCTTTCTTCAAAACTTAATGATTTATTAGTTTGTTTAAAGTTACTAAAAGACAAGGAATTTATAAGCAGAAGTTTGTGAAGGTACAGATTTTATCTTTGTTGATGAGTCTCCACATTTCTGGTGTTAAATACATAGAATGTAATTAGGAAAAAAGACCTTTTTTCTGCCTTGGTTTTAAGGACAGAAATTCATTCATTTGCCTCTTCTACATACTTCTCTTGCATTAACATCAAGATACAAAGGCCAGATATTTCTTGTGTCCATTCTAGAAGAAGATGCTAGGGTTTTTTTACAATGTGTTGAACTCCTGAGTTTCAATTTTGATATTAATTCCCAGCAAATATATATAGGTCAAAGTTGGTAAGTTTTCAAGCATGAAACTACTGAGCAAGACAGGCTGAAGATTCTGGTAGTAAGGATGTGTGAAAAAATCCAAGTCTCTTTAGCTTATAGTTTGTGGGCTGGCAGTGCTCCCATCTGCCTTGAACTAACATGAGTTTTAATTTTATGCAATGAACCGCTACTGGGTGTAAAAGAAGTCACAGTGTGAAATGCGAAGAGCAATGTGTGCACAGCATCTGTGAATACAAAGTTGCCCTTCTGGGACGCTGTGCAAAATGATGTAACTGAGTGAAAAAGCTCTGCAAAAATACATCTCACTTGTTGTAATTGAGCATCTCCACTGCAATGCCTTAATGAGGCTCGAGTATGATTCTTGACCACACAGTGGGATTGTATTGTATGAAAAAAGCTGTTGACACTAATAGCTAGAGCTGCTGAGGTTTTATTTTGCTGCCCTGCACCTGTGCTTCAGTGCTGCTACAAAGAGGGGACACTAAGGAAAGCCTTTAATGCTTCTGGGTAAGTTTGCCAAGAAATTAGCATCTGAAAAATTCAGGTCGCCCTTTTAAAATGCTTAACTGTCTGTGTGCTTGCTGAAAGTTGAGATCATCACCGTTTCTTTCTTACAACCTTATCTGCGTATTCATATCCCTGCAGCAGCAACGTAATGTCAGGTTCATGAAATGCACAGCGGAGTATTCCAGACTGTTTTGGTGAATTAACTTCTGAAACCTCTTAGTTCTTGGATTAAAAATCTTGTACTGGTAAAAGTATTAGTTTCTGGAAATGGCAATGCCTTGGGCTGAGCCTCAGAGTTTTAGGTACTGTGGAATTTGCATTTCAAGGAATTAGAGTGTAGAGGTTGTTCTTTGATAAAGATGATGTTAATGAGAACCCAAAGCATGTAAGTAAAATTAAAGCACACTGAAGTAAATTTTTACTACTTCTGAATTAATTCCAGATTAGAAATATTTGATAGTCATATCAACACACTGCTGTGATAGCAGCAATATACTGCTGATGAGACAAATCATGTACTAGGCCACCTTTGCTTGCCATTATTATCACTGTTATTCCAGACTAATGAACACTGAACTTAAAACTGCGTGAAGTCAGTCTGTCCACATTGCTAATGGCTTTGTGATTAAATCCCGTTTCAGACTGCATTCTCCTTTATGACTTGCATTGAATTTTTGGAGGAGTATGACCATGTGAACTCATTTATGAGAAAATACTATGGGTTTGTTTTGGCTGTGGATCTCAGTTGCTTATCAGTGGCTTTGAAATACAGGTCACGTATCAGCCAGGTCATACTACAGGACTTTAAAGTAGCTTAGTTAGTCAAAATGTATCTCTCTTGGCTATGTTAAACTAAGCCCATCAACAAGGGGCTTCAAGTGCTGCTTAGATAAATCACTACCAGTTTGGAACAGGATGAGAATGCAATGTGATAATCAAGAAGTTGTTTGGTTGTTGGGTTGTTTTTTTTCCAGCCCCTTCTTACTGCTTGGATTCCAGCAGGATAATTTTCTTGACCTTGTGTCTGGGTAGTTCTTGAAGATGGCCAGCAAAGGACCCACAACTTCTACATCAACAAAGAGCTCCAGTACTGGAGGGACCAGTGGCAGCAGTAGCAGTAATGGTGCTGGGGACAATACTAATCAGGACAACACTTTTGAATGTAACATCTGTTTAGACACTGCCAAGGATGCAGTTATCAGCTTGTGTGGACATCTCTTCTGGTAAGTACTCAGCCCCTCGCAGATAAACCAGAACACTGTCTGATCATGTAAAAGCCTATGATTTTTATAAATCCAGGGTGTCAAATAAAATGTCTTGTATAAAATTAGTGAGGACCATGGGTTTGGTGTAGGAGGGGCTTGGGTTTGCTTCTCAACTGTTTTTCTTTGCTCATGTTCCAGGGAGTAGGTTTCTTGTATCTTAAACTTCCTCAACTTCCTGTACTTCTGGATTATTTTGTAAAGCAAACAAACAAGCCCCACAGAAGACAGTCAGTGTTCACTGACACTGCTTGGTTATGCATGCTATTTTGTGCTGTCTGGTCTAGCACAGATATCTTGTTCAGACCTAAATTCCTTTCTAACCTGTGCATATCTAAACCTGCATCTGACATTAGGTTGTGGAGGCCTAATTGTAGTTCTCATGCTTCCTATAAGCTTGCTCTTTTTTCCTTTGAAACCATAAAAAAAGGTAAAAAGCTTTTTCCATGTGGGTTTCTCTTTTCCCCATGGTCTTGCAGTTGTACCACTACTTTTTCAGTTCTTTGGTCTGACATGGGAATGTATCACACAAATACAAGAAGTGTGCAGCATTTCTTACATGGGTAACTTGATCTAGAACATACTCTTTCTTGAACGTTAAGAAGGTATTAAGGATTGACATGGCCAAATGGGGTTTTGGGGAGTTTATTTTACACAGTAGGCTAAATTGTGCTCTTTTATACAAGAGGCCTAAAAGAGCATTTCTGTATAAATGTATGTAATATCTGAAAAATCAGGTTCTTACTCTGGCAGATGGAAAATCACTTGAGGATGGTATGTTAAGATAAAATTAAATTATTGTACAAAAGGATTTGAAAGAATGGAACTTTAAAATTCAGCAAGTGTCTGTCTGAATCGCATTGTCAAGACCGCTTTGAAAGCAGATGGCTGTTCTGCACCTTTATCTTGTAGATTGCTTGTTTGACCTTTTTTTAGTTGCCATGTTAATTTAATCCTAGGAGTAGTTCTGTGTAATGGGAATTTCTCTGCCCTGAGCCACTGGGTCTGATCTCAATACTTGACCCTGCTCTGAGCATCAAGTTAGACTGGAGGCCACCTGAGGTACCATCCACCTGAAGGTATTCCATGATTTAGTGAATATGGCTGATGTTTTACCTAAATCTCTCTTACTTAATTTCTTCTAAGATCCTGAAGGATCTTTACTGATTCCTTTCTCATTTGCATCTTAACTCAGGGATGTCTTTTCATGGTATTGGAAGATAAAATTGTACAGTAAACGCTAAGATTAATTAAGCCTCCATATGGCCCTTTGGTATGGATGAGGGTCCAGGAATCAAAGGTGAGATATAGAAGATCACATTAGCAACTTAGATTGCATAACCTGAAAAGACCAGTGGAGTCTGTCTTGGGCTGTGCTTTCAATTATTTTAATGGGAGGTTATGGAACTAGCCCAGCTGGATTCCAGGATTTTATTGTCTCCAAGCTGTGCTATCTGTGGTACACTGTATATTTGTCAGATTGACTTGTCAGTAACTAATTCTATTTTCCCCTCTCTTTCTGCTCTGTGAACAAATTGTCCTGGGAATGCTCACAGTTGGCCTTGTTTACACCAGGTAAGACAGGTTTCCTTTTACTTTGTCTTTCATCAGCTTCTGTTACTCAATAAAGCCCTTGGTTCTCTGGAGTATGCCCCTCTTTTCAAATGCTCTTTCTCTCCAGGGCAATCACAACCTACTAATGCAACTTCATACACAACACCTTGCAGTCTGCTCTTTCAGCATTGCATCCCACTTTTGAGTTTCTTAAGTACTGGGTATTCCCAGTTTTGCAGGATAATACAGAAGTGAACACAGGGGTTTACTTTGCAGGCTTAAGTGCTGCATGTGTTTCTCTTGGAATATGTAGTGTTTTACATTGTGGCATCATTACAGAGAAGATAGATGAAAGGAGGGATCTACACTTGGCCTATGCAGGATTGTTGGTTCTGTTTATTTCTTCTTATTTTATTTCAGTGCAGTTCTGAATGTGTACACACCAGCAAGTGGTTTGTACCAGAACGACAGCCAAAATGCCAACTCCACTCTGGAGAGTACTTGGCACGTAGTAAAATGTTTTGCTCCATGGCTTTCTGAGAAATCACTGAAGTCTCTCTGCCTGGCTGCAGATGAGGTTTGCATGTTGTTATTTACATGGTCTTTCACTGGTTTTCTTATAATTTACTTTCTTTTAGTGGCTAGAGACCAGGCCAAACAGACAAGTGTGTCCTGTATGCAAAGCAGGAATCAGTCGAGATAAAGTTATTCCTCTGTATGGAAGGGGTAGCACTGGGCAACAGGACCCTAGGTAAGAAACTAAATACAACTATTTTTGTGTGAAAACTAAAGGTGAAACTTTAGTTTAAGGTCTTAAGATGAGATTGTCAAAATAATGGATTCACAATGTGAAATACTTCGTTAAAACATGGATAGAACTGCCATTTCTGCCAGACATTTCTGGACTGGGTTTGCACACCTTATTTCTTGTTCAGCTGGCAACTTATTTTAATTGTGTGTTAATTATCAGTTACAAGTGGCTGGTTGCAATGAATGTTATCTGACTGGACAAGCTTACCTAAAATGTTCACGTCCTCAGTTTCTAGCCCTTGCAATGGGACTTTGCTATTCAAAATGCAGTATCTTGATTCAGTGCTGTGATTCTTAAACTGGGTGGTCCTTTCGTTGACACACTGCCTCCAGCTCTGCTGCAGCATGGCTGGGTGAGACTGTGCCCTATGTTTGTTCTGGTTAATAGCCAGGCTAGTGCAGATACTCTTGGCACATATTAGCACTTGAGCTAATTTCACAACTTCCTGCAGAGAGAAAACCCCGCCACGACCCCAAGGACAGAGACCGGAACCAGAGAACAGAGGGGTACGTGAGAAAACAAGCTCGAGCAGATAAGTTGTTTTTGATGGTGGTGGGATTTATTAATCTTGGAGGACTTAGTCATCCTGTGTGAGGATCCTAAGGCTTACAGTCCTTGCTCATCCCTAGCTTGTTCATGAATAATTGCTACCTGCAGTGTGGCAGAAAGCTCCATTCCTATAGTACTCTAGCATCCCAAACAATGGGCTAACTTGAATTGTGCTTCACCAGAACAGACCTGTGTGGCATCACTGGAAATGCTCTTCATCCCTGACTGTTCTCCATACACAAATACAAGGAACACTTTGCTTGGAAAATTCTTTGTGGAAATGTATTTCTATCAGACTATATCTGCCTTGGAAATACGTAATCTATGTGTGAACATAGGTTTTTGGCACTGATATCTGCTTCTAGCATTTCTATGGGATGTTACTGTACCATGGCATTACAAGCATAGGAATGCAGCTATCTGTTGGATGCATGTTAATACAAAGAGGGCTCTGTGGTTTTGTTGAAGAGATTACATAGAGTGAATGTAAACAGCAGCTGGCATAGGTTGAACAGACGTGGGAGTAGCCAGTAGGACAGACCACGGTGTTCTTCAGCATGATGGCAGTGAGCATGACCTGATGAAACAATTGCATATTTCCCTGTAACTCAGCCTGGGATCCCTGGGGGACATTTGTATACCTCATGCTTCAAGCAAACAACTGCTGGGAATGATTAAGGAACATTTCTGTACTGAATGTATTGGGAGCTCAGTTGTTCTTTCTCTCTAGGGAGTTGCCTTCTTATTAAATCAGCTGCTGTACCTTCTTTGAACCTTTTAGCTGCTGCTGCCATAAGTCAAAGTAATCTGGTATGAAGATATAGCAGTAGTGATGCTGCCCTCCCGTTTCCTGCAGGCACAGCACCTGCCATGCGGAGGAGTGCTTTGCTGTACCTGAGAGTTAATGGCAAAATGCTTGAGGAGAGTCATAGTCAAAAGACTAACTCCTCAAGTCAAGGATTGACAGAAATGTCTGGCTTCTATTATGACTTTAAAGGTCTCTCAACCTAGTTGATTCTGTGATTCTGTACGAGTGAAATCACGTTTGTCCTCCCACTGTTTGGAGGTGACCAGAGTGCTTTTCAAAACTGCTATCACTGTTTTAATTCTGAGAGGAGAGGACGCTGTGCTTTACACACTGTGGATTACAGAATGTAGCAACTCTGAGCTCTCCACAGTTTTTAAACATGATGTGGCTGCTTAGACTGTTACACAGTTTGCTCTCAAATAGTACACTGCTTGTATACGATAGGATTCATCTTGATTCAGAAGACTTACCTTTTGACTTGATGTGGTATTTTAGTCTGGATCCCATAGGGGTCAATGTTGTTGCATTGTAACTCTTCCTTTTTTCCTCCTTTCCTTATGTCTGGCATTCCTGCCCCAGATGACTTTATCTGCCACCCTAATTAGAGTGCCCCCGGTAATTTTTTTTTATGGTTACTGTTCCTCTCTATAATGCTCTTTGCATCCCACTGGCAATTTATCACCTCACTGAATGTTTAAATTACACACATGTACTGCGAGAATCAATGCAGATTATTTTCTTACAATGCCTTTCTTGCAGCTATACAGCTAATAGCTATTAATACAGATGAGTACATTGTTAAGACATTCTAAATAGAATTGTTAATGTTGGTTTTGATATATTGTCAGATATCTGCTATTTTAAGTGGAGAAACATTAGAGAAATGCTTTTGTTAATTCGTGGCCTTCAAGGAAGAAGCGTGGTCCCTGGTTTTCTTTTTCTCAAACTTTTGGGTTGCTCTGGCAAGTCTGATACTGTGTGAAACATTTTAAGCCAAGGAGAACTAAGGAGGTATCTAACAATAGTGTGGCAGACTAGTTGCCAGACAGCATGATACTGCCTCAGCCACAGGGAAGCCAGTGAGAGGGAATGTCTGCACTTCTACAAAACGCTTTGAAATAGGCTTTAAATGATTGGTACCTTTTTTCTCTCTGTTGCTTTGTTCTCTGCAGGGATTCCAGGGCTTTGGGTTTGGCGATGGTGGCTTCCAAATGTCATTCGGAATTGGGGCGTTTCCCTTTGGTATATTTGCAACAGCATTCAACATAAACGATGGGCGACCTCCTCCAGGTACCACGCACCCATCTTCTCCCAGAGGCCTGTCACAAACAGATGTTTGTTACAAATTCCTTTGTAACTTTTAAACAAATAGCTTTCTAAATAACAAAACTTTCTGCACAGTAGAGTAAATCAGTGTTGTAAAATAAAACACAAAATGGTTTGCTGAAAGCCTTCCTCAGAGGACAGTAGAACTGGAGAGGGACAGTGGCACTGGGTATTTCTCCTCTTTAATTCAAATGCCTCTTGTGGTACTCCAGCAGACTCCCTCTGAAAAATGAGACAAACTGGACTAGGCTTTCTAATAATAGTACTAAAAAGGAGTCAGTAGGGGTGAATGAAGGAGACCCATATTTTGAAAACAGCAGGAAAGGACTATTTCCTGAAAGATGAGAAGGAAAAACTGAAACAGTTTTAAACCCCTTTGTACCACAAAATAATGACAGCAAAGATTGTTCCTGTTCCAGAAATTTATCTGAGAGTCTCCTGTATTCCACGAGAAGTAATTTTTGTGGTGAAATGATTTCACTGATTTTAGTGAAGAAAAACCAGCTGGGTTACTCCAAGTAGTGGCCTTGCTCTCTAAAATGAAGCAATCCCCAGAGAGCCTCCTCCCCACCTACAGTGTAGACAAACTAAGTCTGCTTGTTTTGAACAAGAACCTACTTTTCTTCCCAGGATTTTCTTCCTCTAGCAAATTTTCTTCACCATGTCATATGGCATCAGAACTATGAGAACATTCCTCGTGTCACACCTGTGTTGCCAAGGACCTGTGCTGTCCTAGGGTCAAATTAACTTACCTATTAACTATACTTGAGAGTCCACTGAAAATGTGTGTGGAGGTGTGACTGAGCTAAGGAGTATGTAAATACATCCTGTTGTAACAACCATCATTTAACCAACTCCTTTATCTGCTTTTCAGATGTGAATTCAATGCAGCAGTTCTGGAAATGCACAGCTTAAGCTTTAGAGCTTGTGTGCTTTACATTAGTTCTCTTTGTCGAGGCATCACATGCGGCTTTAACCATTTTACCATTCGCTTATTCAGAGATGTTTCACCTTGATGGGGAGGAGCGCTCAAGTAGAGGTGGTAAAGTTCCTTAGGCTGGAAACAGTGGACTTGGCTAGCTGTGAGCAGTGAACTGCGCAGTGAATTTGGCTCAGCATTGTCCCCAGAAGTACTCTGAGCAGAGCTGCATGTACTGGAGCACTGGGAGCTGCCTGCTGCTATTAGTCATGAGCAGGTTTACCACAAGTCTGCTTCAGGGAGCTGATGTTTGTCCTCCTTCTGATCTTCCAGTATGGCTGGCCCGTCTGAAATAGCAACAGTTTCTCACCAAGTAGATTCCTTGCATATCTTTCAGTTTATGAATACACTATGTTCAGAATATATACTATGTTCAGAATATACACAAAGAGAAGGAAGGAGCTGAACTGTTCTGTTTTCCTTTCTGTTTTCCAGCTGTTCCAGGGACTCCTCAATATGTGGATGAGCAGTTCCTATCCCGTCTCTTCCTGTTTGTGGCTCTGGTGATAATGTTCTGGCTGTTGATTGCGTAATTTTTTTCCATTATTCTATATATTCATGGCCAACAAGGCACCTGAAACAGTTACAAACTGCATCCCCATCCCATTTTAAATCTCTTGGTGTCTGGTTCCGTATCTAACTATGTGCTTCAGGAATTGGTGGTACTATAGGACAATGAGGAATCCCGCATTTTGCACCAGAGTTGGAAATTAAACATTGGTTAAAAAGCATATTTCAGCTCAGCTGTCGTGTACAACAGGTTACTGCCACAAACCACGGGCCTAGCTTTGAGCTCCACTCCTAAAAGGAGTGCTGCTTTGAAATCCTGCGCCAATCAGTGACACCAGGTTTATGTGAAAGACAGTTGCCCTGAGGTAGACTGGGCAGGTAAGGAAACCTCTGAAGTGTGACCGGTATCTCATGCTTGGATCTGCCTGAGCTGTGGGTGTTATTTAATGTCTTCACATCAACATCCAGCCTTCTTCAGGAAATCATCTGCAGCACTGCTAAGACTCTTTGGGCACAGCACGTGATGCAAACAGAACCAGGCTTGGAACCTGGTTTCTTTTCTTGCTGTTATTTCCCAGTGTGATGGGAAACCAACCCCTCCTGAAGAGGTCCTGATGGCTGTTAGAAGAAGGGATACAAATTTATGCTGCAATTTCTTAAAGCCTGAATTTGCTGGAGCCAGACACTGGAAGATTCTCTCATCGTGGAGCTGGGTGGGGTTGCCGAACAGTCCAAGGAACTGCCTCACCCAGCCCAGTTCCTCACTGACAAAACAGTGTTGTCTTCCTTGGTTCTGCGCAGCAGCCTGTGGCTGCACTCCTGGATAATCCCCTCACAACCCTGTCACTGTAGCTACGTTTATTCTTCCCAAGTCTTTGAGACTTTCTACTCAAGGTTGTGTACTCCAAATAAAATCCTATTACAGATCTGAGATCAGCGTGTTTGGGGAGAGGAACAAAAGGCATCTTTGTGTGAGTTTTGAGGTTAAACTTGTCATACTGTAAAATCAGACAAGAGGAAGAATGAGATCGTGCCTTTGCTAGCACGTGCCGCAGTAGAGAACATCTGGAAGAGCTTTTCTCTGCAGGTGTGTACAGCTGCTCCATGCCACAGCAGAATGGCTGTACCACAAGAGTCTCTGCAGTACCTACCAAAGAAACTAACCTGAAGTGCTGGAGGAGACCGCAACTATTTATGTGCCGAGGGGAAAATACTTCAGAAGGTGAGCACTTGGTAGCTGTTTTGGAATCTTGTTGGGGACACAGCTTTAGGGAATACTGATGTATTTGTGTAGATTCTTTCAGAACAGCAGATAGGAGAGATTCCCTGGCAAGATGAACAGCTTCCCTACTTCTCTGAAAAATTTCCATTTTTGTCTCTTATTTTTAGGTTATTTTGATTCAGATCGTTCATAGTCATAATTATTTCCTGCAGGATGACTGTTGTGACATTCCTGGCAATAGACAGCCAACTGACAGAACAAGTCAACTCATAGAAACTTCGTTTTAATCGCTAGGGTTTTTCTAGTGGATGGAGGAGGTTCCTCAGCAGGACCCCTTAATTGTTGTAGAAGCTTATTTATGTCATTACAAACTGTTCACTTTTAGTATTGAGACGCAGGATGTCTGCAGTTTAACTTGCCTACCTCTGAAATTCCATCTGGCAAGTGGAATGTCGCAAAGCCCCAGCGGCGTTTTGCCACATCGTGTCGAAGTCATACCCGGCTGATAGCAGGGCAGCATACACTGCTCAACTCTTAAGTAGCTGAAGCAGCGCCTCAGCTTCGGTGGAGCGGCACTTTAGAGAAGCTTCACTACTCGCGCCTATGGTTCTTCCCAAGTGCGGAGCTCGGTAACGGGACCCTTTCGAGGAGCGAGGCTGGTTTGTTTCTTGGCTTTGACTGCCTTTCCTGAGCGGGCAGCACCCCCTGCTGATGAGAAGGGGAGGTTCATGTGACGGTAAAGCATGGGGTTCCGTTGAGGGACGATGCTAACAACAGAGGTTGGCCGGGCGGAGCGGCCCCTTGCAGCCTTTCTCCGAGAAAGTGGACAGAAGAGCGGCTGTAACAGGTTCAAGCGGTATTGAAACTGATTTAGCTAACATTATGTTTAATAATACAGAATTCTAATGATTTTAGGTTTTTTTCCATCTAGTGGTGAGACACAATGGATTTCGACAGAGGTGGCTACAGAAATATGACTAAGAGTCCTTATTTTCTGGCAATCCGATAATTAAATAGTCTGAAAGTGTTAACGCTTTTGTTCCTACCTTTTCCCCGGTGTGCTTTTTGTATTGTACCACTTCCCCCCTCGTACCCAGACTGCACACAGCCCGTAATGGCTCGTTTAGTGCATTACCATTACTGTTCACTAATTTTCACTGTTGTGAAAGTGATTTAGAATTAAAAAATGGTTTTACATTGACCGCGCCGCCTTCCTTTGTGCTTTGCGGACGGACCGAGGTGAGGCGCTGCCCTCGTCCCTACCTCGCGGACGCTTAGTGGCAGAGCCCGCTGCTGGTCCTTGCCTCAGGAAGCGGGAGGGCTGTGGCCTCGCTCCTCCCTCACCGGGGCAACGGGGCCGCTCCGCCGAGGGCTCCGTGGTCGCCGGGCCCGGCGCTGGGGGGAGGCCCCGGGGGCGGCTCAGCCACGGGAGCCGCCCGCCACGGCCCGGGGTGGGAGGGGCCGGGGCGCGCGGCTGCGCTCTCATTGGTCCTCGCCGCGGATGGGGCGGGACGGTCACCGGCGGAGGAGGGCGGCGATTGGCCTGTGGCCGTGAGGGGGGCGGAGTGCCGATTGGCCGGCGGCGAGGAAAGGGGGCGGGGCGACAGGCTGCCTTCGGGGCGGGGGGCGCGCGCGGGAGCGCGCTGCCGCTCCAGGTGCGGGGTGACGTGACCCGCGGCGCGCTCCGTCGAGGCTGACGTCAGGCGCGGTGCAGCCCCGGGATGGAGGAGCCAGGTGAGCCGCGCCGGCGGGAGCGCGCCCGCGGCCTCCCCCGGCCCGGAGCGGGGGGTCCCGGGAGCGGGGCGGCGGGGCCGGGCTCGGGGGGTCCCGCCCGGGCTCCTGTGCGGCGGTGGCGGCGGGCGGCTGCCCGGCACCGACCCGTTACGGCGGGAGCCTCCTGGGGCGGGGCGGTCGCGCTGGCCCCGTCCCCGTTGTTGTCCCGCGTTCCCCGCCGGGGCTCGGTGCCTCTCTCGGGCCGGGGCTGCTGTAGCTCCCCGCTGGCCGCCCTGCGACATTCCTCCTGTCCTGGGGGACTCCAGACCTGTTGCATTGATCGTGTCCGTTTGCCTTTCCCTCGCGCCGTTTCCTTCTCTGCTAGTTTCATTTCCGTCGCTTCTCCTGGATACTGCAGCGATTCCGTGGATACAGGCGCTGTTCATTTCCGTTTGGGACCTAATCGGCCTCTCCGGGCATAGCCGAACATACGCTGCACTGCAGCTGGAAGTAAGGCGACTGCTACCTGGAGTTCAGAAGCTAATGGGTGAAGGTCTGAATGATCCTTGTGGAGGAAGAGCCGTTGCTTGTAGCCAGCTGTGGTGTAGTCATTAGCCTTTAAATTCCTTTAAATAGGATCCACTGGCTGTATTCACATTTGCGTCTGGTGCTCGTGGCACAGAGCTGGAGGAGATGGAGCTGCAGGAGATGGTGCTTGGCTTTCCCGAAGTTCAGCCGACTTCCAGGGTTTGCACTGTTCCAAGAGGAGCGTGTTGGATGCCTGCACGTTGAGGCACAGGCACACGTGGCTTTGCCTTTTATTCCAATCCTGTTTGGTGTGCTGGAGAGCAGTTTGCCTTAGAGAAGAACATGGGTAGTGACAGCTTCTTCCAAGTTTCTCCTAACCCTTGTTTGACTGTGCAGATCTGAGCTCAGGGGCAGTTCTCAGTGTTCCAGACAGCAGGAGGGCACAGTCACATTCCCAGGTGTGGAGCTCTGAACTGAAGTCGCTGCTTACACTGACTGTCCAGTTTGGATGATTCCTGTCCAGCCATAGAGGCTTGCAGGGAGGTCTCTAGTTGGGTACAGCTGATCTGCTGGTGAAGGCAGTGTTTTCTCTTCACAACATGGCTATTTGTGCAATGTGTTACAAGGAAATCTTCACCTTGGCTGGTTTAAAACGTCATTGCCCTACACAGCGCGGTAAAAGTGCATGGAAGGCTGGTGGCTTCTGTTTTGTGTAACTTCCAGGGTCTTAACCTTGGTATCGGCTTGCCTGAACAACTACTGAGTTTTAATGTCCGTTGGGAAGTGGAAGTCCATGGTTAGTGGTTTTCCTTCTCCAAATACGCTCTTTCCTTATGCAGGCTTACTGCAAGCAGCCTTTTGGTAGCAGGACGAAACAGGTTTGAGAAATGCCCAGCTATGTGATGTGTTCCTTGTGCCATCCTGCTCTCATCTGGGTCCTTGACTCTTTCTTTAACATGCCTGTACAGCTGTTTGGATTTTGGATGGTATTCATGTGTGTGCCAGATGCTTTTTGTGAGCAAGTTTTCATAGCGTTTTTCCTAGCTTACATGCGTGTAAATAACTTATAAATAACTAAATTGCTCTCTCTGAGGCTTTATGGCATTTCTGACACAAACTGTTACTGCATTAGAACCATTATAAGTATGTTCTGAAAGTGCAGTAGGCCAGTGGCACCAATCCCTCTTCCTGAGTGTGGTGCTAGTCTGGTGTTGGCTGCACAGTCTCTACAGGAATATTCATTCAAGTGTGTAATTCCTTCCTGGTAGTCAAGTTGTCTCTATGAATAAAGCTCGCCTTTCCTTTCTTTCAGTTCTGGGAAATCCAGTTAATTACACAAATGAGTGCAAACGTTACATGTTGAGTCAGTAGCATGGGGGAAATAGTAATGTGGCTTCCTGCCACATTACTGTTGTGGATCTAGACCAACCTGCCTTCCCGAATGCTCTGCTCTGAATACAGCATAGCGGTAACTCAGCTGCTCTCTGTGAAAAGTCATCTTGCTTTCTCCTGCAGAATGCGAAGAAGCAGATGGTGATGTTATGTCTGGAGGAAAGAAAGGACAGAGATAGAAGACGTCAAAGTTCAGTTTGGGAACATTCCGGGGTTACAGGCTGCCTGGTGTTGGCTTAACTTTCTTTGTGGAGGCTTTCCTGTCAGTTGTAGAGTTCAGGGTTGTTCTTCATCAGGGGCGCAGCAATCCTTGTTTTCTCTGATGTAAACTCTTTGCTGTATGTCACTTTATACCCAGGTGAAGAAGTCTGGAGGTGTCTAGGATGTGGGGACAGCATTGCTGCTGGTCAGCGCCTCTACAAGACTGTCAATGAAGCTTGGCACGTTTCCTGTTTCCGGTAGGTAAAACTTCAGCCCATTAAATTCTCCTTGTGTGGTTCAGCTGGCGTGGGACCTGGTGGGTGCAGCACCAGCATTAACCATGGGTTCTTGCTGTCACCTCTATCACCTGTTCCAAGCCTCTTGCTGAGTGATAGCGTGCTCTTGTTTGCTGTCCTTCAGTGCTTGCAGGGGTGCTCTGGAGCTGACTTTCAGTCCCAGTAAGAGTCTGACACTGCCTGGCAAAGTGCTGCCATGCTGACGCAAACAGGAATACAGATAAAGTACAAATGAAAGCTCTGATTTACTGGTGGTGGCAGAAGCCATGGGTTGCATATTTGTCTTCAGCCGCATTCCAAAGCAGTGCCCAGGCAATTTGGATAGCCTGTTGCCACTTCATATGTGGTAGGTACAAGGAAGATATCCCAGTGCTGGGGGAAAACTGATATGGAGGAGGGCAATCTTGTTTTGCTTCCTCTCCCTTTCAGACTCTTGAGACATAGAAACTTATGAAACCTGTTGGATAATGTTGCTTTCAGCAAGGACAAAAAGGGATCTCTGAGGTGCTTTCCTTCCTGGTGGTAAGAGAGGTGCCTCTCGTTGGTGTTTTATGAAAACTCAATTCAGTTTTCATGCTCCAGAATCACATTTCTGAAGGGGCCTCTATTATTGAGAGGGGATGAGTACCTGCAGCTTTTTCTGGCTTCTGTGTTGGCCTGAATCTGAAGAGGCTGATGTTCTGGCTACTGTCAAAGGAAATGGGGAAAGAGGAAGCCCAGGTGTGGCTTGGAGGGATGTTTGCTGTGCCAACACAATCTACTGTGCTGGTTTAGAGAACTAAAAACCCCCAACAAAGTACCCCAACTTTGGTGAAGTGAAGAGTATGGTTTTTGGTGTATTAAAGAAAGAAGGCTTGTCATGCTGCCAAAGCAGTGCCCGCTCTGTTGACTTGCAGAATGCTGTTAATTACATGTTGATAATCTCAATTGCAGCTTTATATCAATACAAACCGCAGCCTCTTGGGTTTCTGTTGGTTTGAGTATTCATGTTTAGCTATGTTGAGTCATCTTGTCTTAATTCTGTTTATCTGTTCTCCCTAAAGAGCTAGTATCCTATTGTTGAGCTTCCCTAGATCGTGTCAGTAGCCAAACCCAAAGCCATGTGTCCTTGTAAGTCTGTCTTGCAAGTCTGCTTGCCTTTGAATGTATTTCTGTTGTAGATCTTGGTTTGCAAATGTCTTGGTGCATCTTGCTTTGGGGGCTATTGAGGTAAATAACAGCAGATCTGGAGGCAAATCCTTATGACACTTCACAGAGGATTTGTTATCGTGGTTTATGTCATATAATGGAAGTTTGGTGGGTTGGTTGTTTATTCTTTGCAAGTGAAGACACCAACTCTTCCCCTGAGATGTGTAATGACTTTGCATTTACAGATGGGCTTCTCTTGTGCTCTGTGCTTTTGGCCAGCTCTAGCACCCAGCTAAGCTGCCATGCTGAATGAACAATTGGAGCCTGCAGTGAAGGAAGCTGCCCTTCCCTTTTTCGTAGTCCCAGAGTAGGGCTGTACATGAAAACAAATATCCAGTTTGCGCTCTGTTCTCTTTTCTTCTGTTATCCCTAAACCACGCTGAGCAGCAGTCTCGTGCTTGATATCCCAAAGCCAAGCTTTAAAAAGCCTTAAAGGGTAGGAGCCTTTGGCAGCTGGGAGCTGTGAGTTCCGGCAGCTCTTGTGGAGTGTTTTTTACAGTCTTCCTGTGGATTAGCTGACTCCCTGGCCTGGCACACATAATTTCTCTAATGCTGGTTGGCACTGCTCCAGGCTTGTTAGCTCTGTTTATTCTTGGTCAGGCTAGGCTGCTGATCATGCTTGGCTCTGGCAGTAGCTGACGTACATGCATGTCCCTGAGGATTTAGGTTTTTTGTCACTTCCCTCCTTCCTCAAGCTGTATGTACAGGAGCTTTGTCTCTGAAACCTGTGATTTTTCTCTGCTGTGGCTGGAGGGACAAGCAAATCCCTATTCGTGTGTCTTGGATGTTTTAGACTGTTCTTTGGCCAGCTGGTCCTTAGGCTCGGACCCATGGGTTGGATCTGGCTCAGGAAGTTTCTAAGATACTTCTGTTGCAATATCTGTTGTGAATTAACTCTGAATGTACTTTTGTGCCTCTGAACTCTGTTGGGACAGCATACGCTTTCAAAGGTCGTTACTTTTCACTGATACAGAGTTCCACTGGCTTTGGGACTTGCTGCACAGAACTTCAAACACTACACCAAGAAAGGGGAAGAGAGAAATGGCATGGTGTCTTTTTCCTGGGTCTGGATCGCTTTTACCTGAGGGGATTATTGGAAGAGGGTTTTTTTACCTAGAGCATACTGTCCTTACTGCTTTCAGTCCAACTTTTTTCCATATTACAAAATAGAAGATACTGCCTTGAATCATACCTTTGAATAAACTATTGATACCTGCTATTTTGATGTCCATTGTTGCATTTCGTGTTGTTTGATTTGTTTTGTGCTCCCTCCCCCAACAAATGAAATTAAAAACAGTTCCCTCTTTCTATAGGGATAATCCATATTTGAATCGAGGTAGGATGGTTTGAGAAGACCCAGATGCAGTTGTGTGGTTTAATCTTAAGGACACAGTATTCGTTAAAAATCCAGTTTTGATTATTTGAAACCATGAATTCAGATCAAGACTCTTGAATAGGTCCAGGTGGAAAATGCTTTTGGATCCAGATGAAGGAAATCATTGGAAATGGTGGCAGGAATTCCTACTGTAGCAGGGTGCTTAAAAACTTTTTAGGAAGGAAGAAAGCTAAGGTTCAGTTCCTTCCTAACCATGCAATAACAAGAGGATGTATGTGAGTATGGTCTATAAAATAGGTCTAATTGAAGTGGCCAAGTAACACAGGCTTGCTTGCAAAAGCCAAACCCACTACATCGGAGAGAAACTGCTCACAGTAAATCTCCAACAGAAGTTACTGAAGGTGATGGATTACTGATGATTTCACAGTTACAGATTTAGAAATGTGCTCTTATTTTATACCCAAATCAATCAACTAAAAGCTGAGAAATCACCAGGAGTTCGAAGAGCAGGAAAGCTCATCTTCCTTCTTCTGGGAAAAGCAGAGAAATTCCATGAGAGTCCAAGGTTTTTCATTAGTAGGGCTAAAGCACTGGAGATGATGGTGACCAGAAGCAATTAATTCAGTCTGGACAAATTATCTCCTTTTTGCTTCATACATCGCATCTTTATGCATATGCAGTACTGCTGGGCCTCGGAAAACATTCTCATGGCTTTCTGTGGGGGTTTACTATATTATGAAATAGACTGATACTAACTTAATAGCCTAAACAACCGAATGACTCAAAATGTAGGCTTTTGATATCTGTTGGTATTAAATATATATATAAATGTATATTGAATAACAGAAAAACATAAACATATATTGGATCTTTTTATACTGATCAAGGATTACATGATTATATTTCAGTAACTGTAAGTAGTAAATTGACTTTCCAGAAGGTGATATTGGCTAAAATGAAAGGAAGTCTTGAAATAGTTAAGAAACTGTTTGCACTTGTAAAGAAACCCCTAAGGTAATAAACCAAAATTGATTTGTTACAGTAAAAATTGCTTTATTACCTAGAGTTAAATCAATCCACCTGACAGATTGCGAAGGGTTTGGGTATTTGCACTCTTTTTGAGCTTATTACTTCATTTCCATTTGTGCTAACCTCTACTGGAGCTAGAAGCTAAATCACGAGGAGTGTTGTAACCACCAGAAGGCTGTTTTCTGTAAATGAGTACTTGGAAAACTGGGAAGGTTTTGGCAGAGAGCAGGAGAGCTCCTGGCTCTGTCCCCTGCCAGTGCTCTGAAGTGAATGTGAAATAAGTCCTCCTTCTGACTGTTTCTCAGGAGCGGAACAAGGTTAAAAGTAGATTCTTCCCAGAATCCCTCGTCTCCCACCCGCTGTGTGCTCTCTGCAGCGGGACAATTGTCTGTGGACAGAAACCAGAACTGGATTAGCTACCCGTGCATCCAGGGGATGCCTCAGCTCCAGGCTACTGAACAGAAAGAGAACCACTATTAATTTGCCAAGTCTAGTGGTTTGATTGTCTTACAGAGCCATGATTTTTCTATACTGAATGGCATAGTTTGTGTGCTATAGAAATATTTTTTGCTCAGCAAAACTTAGTGAATCACTTTGATTCTTTTTCCATTTGGGGGCAGGGGAAGGCAAGAAGGCAAATTTGTAGTGAGAATGTATGTAGTTATTCCTGGTTTGGGGGTAGCAGGATAAACATAAACTAGATGACTTCTGAGGTTATCTTCTAAACCTGTTTTCTATGGTTCTTATGATATCTACAGAGCTTCAACTTACATTTGAAGCAAGTAACTTCTATGGCTTAGAATTGATCATTCCTAACAAGCTCCCATCACTGTAGGTTTTTGGTCTCCCAGACCATGTCTACTACCACTTACTTATCCTCAGTGTTAGAAGCTTCTGTCTACTCTCTTTGGAAATCCGTTGTTGCAATTTAATGTCTTCTAATCATGTTCACAGTGGGCATGGAAAACAAAGCTTTTTTCCCTTCTGTTATTGCAATAACCTTTTCCTTTGAAAGCAGCAATCTCCCATCAGCCTGTCCTAGACTGAAAAAGCCCTGGACCAAGCTTTTTCTTATAGGCTGCATTTTCTAGACCTTGGATCGCTTCTGTTGGTCCAGCCTGTTTGGCATAGGCCTTTGTTTTCCAAACACTGCTTCCTCCCACAGACAACAGGACAAACAGATCTACAGTGACAGGGTGGGAAGCTCAAATGTACAAATGCTGATAACGAAAGGTGTGTATTAAGATGAATTTGAAATGTGGGAATGTTTGATGCTTTGAATCTTCTTTCAGCTTTTCAGCTGTGAACACAGGTTTGTACACAGGGCAGCTGAATCTGGGGGAGGTGGGAGAGGAGATCAGTAACAAAAGTCAGTTTCACTGTAGCAGAAGAAGGAAGACAAGAATCTCATCCTCTTCTCTATCTTCTCCAGTTTCTGACAGTTACAGAAAGCTAATGATAGGGCCTCAAAGGTGAAAACCCTTCTCCACTAATCCTACAGACTCCTGGGAATGTCTCTGATGGTGTCTCCATCAGCATTGAAATTCAGCAGCTCACTATCAGATTTAAGGAGAAATAGTTGCCAACTGCCTGTTTGTACACAAATCACCCTGTCTGTTCAAGAGCTTAAAAATCCAAAGGAACAATGAAGCATTTTGCAGGTGAAAGCACATTCCTCAGGGGAGTGTATCAGCTACAGGACACCGATGAGGAGCCTTTATATTTAAGGAGGAGCTGGACGCTCCAGTCTGGACTTTTCTTAGTTGACTTGTGCAGCTTGTCCTTTAGGGCATTGTTATCAGAGCATTATTATGTCAAGGTAATTGGAATTACTCACACAGCCCAGTATGTGGTAGGCTTTCCACATGAGTGAGACAGGATCCTTCCCCAGGAGTTTCTCGCAGTCTGCACAGACAAAAGCGGCAGTGCATTACCAGATCAGAAGTCACTATTCCAGAACAGTGTATAACCAATGAAGCTTAGGTTGAATTCCTTTGGTTTGCTTCTCAGCCTACACACATTCAGGAGGTCTGCAGCCATTAGGCAGGTATGGTGGAGATTAAAATTCTGTCTCCATCCTAACGTTGTGCTTGGTGATGTTGGGTACCCAGAAGTTATCACTGTGTTGGCATGAAGTTCTGCTGCTGCTGCTGCTTATAAGTAAGATGCAGTGATGGCGATGAGCTTCACTGTTCATTTTGGTTTACTCAAGAGCTGTGTGCAGGAGCTTTCACTCGGAGCTATGTGCATATCAAACAGTATTAGTTTCAAAGCTCAAGTCAGAGGCTGACTCTTTCAACAGCAGCAAAGCACGTGTTATGTGTAAGTGCCTTGGAAGTACAATGAGGTGTTGGGATTGTACTGAAGTATTTGGAATGCCTCCAGACTGCGCCCATGCTGAAACAAAGAGTTGCTGCAGACTTCAGGCATCAAGCAGATGCCTCTTCCCCAGCTTATACCAGTCCCACACATGCCAAAGTGCCTGTCTGTGCCAGGATAAATTTGTCTATCTTAGGGCTGGTAGATATGCTGAGCAACACATCTGTCTGTAGACATGCATGAACCGTGTGGCAAAGAGAGTGTCTGAGTGCGCAGCCTAACCCAGCTGGTTTAAGAGATTAATCCCTGGAATATCACAATAGCTGTGGTGCATTTCTGTGGGGATAAAACTAACGGCTGCAACTTGGTTTGCAATAAATTTCACATTAAGTCATTGTTGAGGTTTTTCATTTGCTGGTTTTTATTTGCTAGTTACATTTTTCAGGCTTCTTCCTGGCAAAAAAAATACTGTCCAAATCTGAACCATGGCAAGGAAACATCACAACTCTGCTGCGATGGCCGCACGTTTGTAGTGGAAATGCTGTCAGCATTTGCTAGGGAGAAGATGCTGGTATCTGACTTTAGATGGTGTTAAATTTGCTTCAGTGCATTTTGGCCCCTGGAGATGGTATCAGTAAAATTACATAGAAAAGCTCCCCACACACACACCTGTTTATCAGCATTTCTGAAGTACAGCCATTCTGGCAGGAATTCAGATCTAGAATGTATGAACACATTAACAGCTTTTCCAGAGCACTATTATCAGAGCTATTGTGTTCTCACACAATAAAGAGACAGAAAAAAAGGCAAGAAGTAACAAGAGAATTCAGTATAGCAACAAGTAACTTACTGCCTGCTGCTGGGGCCTGCTGCAAAAGTAAAATCATTTTGATAGGATGTTTCCTGTTTCAATAGGCATTTGACTGTGTGTCCTTTGGCTTTAAGGAAGTCTCAGACAAAATCCCTTCCCAGTTGCTTAGCTGTCTGGGTGGTTTTTATGACTTTGAAGTGAGGCTTTATCTGCTGGCTTCATTCACAGACTAGCTGGCTGCTTATCACATCTGTGGATCAAATCTTCAAAGGTTTTGTCTGAAGAGCTGGGATTTATGGGGTCACGTGGAATCCCCCTTGGAGGGAGTTCTGCCCATGGCAGCAGAACTGTGGGGAAGAGCCTTTGTCTGTAGGTGATAGCGGGCAGGGCAGGGGCTCTGCGATGCACGGGAGGTATGTGTGTGCTGTGGGGTGGTGCTGATAGCCAGGGGAGTGCTGGACTGTGAGCGCTGGCGCGTTTTCAGCACGCAACATATAGAGAATGTGGGAGACCAGAGCGCATTCCTAGACACAGACTCACCGTGTTGCTGCTTCCAGTAGAGCTGTGTGAAATGTCAGAAGGAATTAAACCCGTGCTGGAACTGACAACCACATCGGGCTCTGCAGCGCGAGGCTTCACTGCACGTTTACAGCCAGGCTTAGAAACTGCACAGAATGGGTGGAAATGATGGTGGTTTGTTTGGGGTTTTTGGTTTGGTTGTGGTGTGGGGGTCTCGTTTTGTTTTCCAGAAAGGTGACTGCCCATTAAATGTCAAAACCCAAGGAAGACCAACCTGAAAGGCTGCCTGGCTTTCTGCTTACTTCACCAGAGAGCAGCAGCTGTCAAATCTGCAGCCAAGACTGCCTCGTCCCAGCCCCAAGAGTCCCTTGAACAATATGCCAGCTGAACAAGCATCTCCAGTAAAAGCACATTGGGCTATTCTTGCCTCTGGAACACAGCATTACTTTCAGGCTGTGTTCAGGCATGCCAGGCTTTGCTGACTGTACAGAAATGGGAGGGCTCAGTGTAGCAGCGTATGTTTGTTGCATTTCTGAGTGTCTTGCAAACAGTTTTAGCTGTTAAGAGATCATGCTTGGCTTCAGAGCAAGCAAAATGATAAAGCTACATGTGCTGCAACCAGGAGAGAGGTCTTGTCTGTGCTGATTTATAACTCTCAGCTTCCATTCAGGAGATTAAGATCAGGTTAAATGACTGCAATGATCTCTGTTAAAAGAGTGCTGGAAATAAAGTGATTTTTCTTTGGATGAGGCACACTGAGAGTGTGCTGCAAGAGGATGAACATACTGTAGGTACTGTGCAGGTAGTCTAAGCCCTCTCACTGGGGGGGATTTAGGAAGGTGTGTAGTAAATGTTAACGTGGTGTGGCTGGAGATGCGGCTAGTTGTCTTTGCCAGACGCTGCCTTCCTTGACATTCTCCATCAGCATGTGCCCTGTTGCAAAAAGCAGTTTCCCGTTTATGCACTTGGCTCTTCCTTTGGCAAAAGCTGCTATCTTTCAGCACTTACTAACACAGCCCCTCTTTGGATCAAAGCTCCACCCCTGGTATAGAAGCGGAGCTTATTCAGGCTCTGTAGCCACGGGCTGTCTCCTGCCATGGCTCCTCCTCCCCTCCCACCCTTGGGTGGAACCAGAGAAGGGAAAACTTGACAATAGTTAGCAGGAGGCAGAGCTTGCAGGAGCTATTGCAGAAGCATGTCCAACTAGCCCGGTTAGCCACTACTGTATCCTTCCCGAGGGTGCTGCTGCCGCTGAGTGCAGGAGAAGATGGTTATAGGCATGAGAGCCAGGAAAAGTCTGAAAAGGAATGAGCAGCCAAGAGACCTGGCATTCCTTGTGCAGCTTCAGAGAGAGGTGAAGTATCTGAATCAGCGCAAGATTAAATGAGCACGGGCTGCTGCCATGTTGGCAGAACAGCGCTGTTCAGAGGCAGTTGGACAGGTTTGTGGCTGAGCCGGTTTATCCAGTGTTGAAGATGGGAAGTTACTTGTCTGCCCCGGCTTACTTCGCTCCCAAGGATCCCTTTCGGTAAGTCTTGTGCAGGATTAGCAATCGACCTTCCAAGTGTCGTTTTACCCCCTGTAATGCTACCCTGTCCTATCCTAAGCAGTTAGCACATGAGGTGTGGAGATCGCGGGCCAGTGCTTGTGTAAAGGGAGCAGCCGGCCTCTAAACTGGGATCCTGTCTTGCCTGGAGGAGGCGATGGGAAAGATCCTTATTACCAGCCTCTTTGCAGCTCTCTGGTACAAGGGTATGGCACCTGTGTTGTGAGATGGTGTCTGTGCAGCCCAGCAAGCAGGCTCCCTTGCAGAGCAACACTACATATGCCACTTTATCCTCTGCCCCTGTGCTTTGCTCTGCCACCAGAGGAATGAGATTAGTATGGCTGCAGCTGCCTATGTCTCTTCCAAAGCTGCTTGTGCTTGGGTATAGCACAGGGTGAGGTGAGGTGCTGCTGTTGCAAGTTCAAGGAGGTGATGTAATCTGCTGTGAGGCAGTGCATAATCTTTTTGCGAAAAGAAAAAAGTCCATTGCAGATAGCTAGGGACAAGCAGCATGCTTCCCTTATGTGGAGAAGATTCTTCTCCTGTGATACTCTAGTTATATTAACAACCAAGCTTGGTCCAGTTGAACAAATGAGGCTTGGGAAAGGTGACAGCTACAGAATAAGGCTTTGATTGCATTACATAATGAAAACTGTTAGTGGAGCTGAACACAGTCAGGATGGTGAATGATGCTGATGTGCTGATAAGGTGAATGGATGGGGAAGGCACAGCTTGCAGTTTCATTGTCTCCCTTCTACCCCTCCACTCAGATTTACTCATTATTGATCCTGTTCCTGCAAACACTTTTGTACTGCTTTGGGAGTAAGGAGTCTTTTGTTAAAACAGTCTAGTATAGGAGTAAATACTGCTGTGCAGTTACCAAGCTTCTTCAGGAGGCTTTCTGAAACAGCGTCAGCTTTCAGAAGAAGGAAAGTAAGAAGACTTTTCTTATTTATAATACGTGTAGGGCATTACATATACCTTCTCCTAAGTGTCTCAAAATGGTTTGCATAGCCAGAGCTTAAACACTAATTCTTCGAGTACTGAATCTGTTTTCTAGCATCCATTCTTCCCTGTCTAGCATCTCTTGTGTAGCCAGCACACACACTTCTGCTAAACCTTTGGGTTAGCTACAAGCTGGGGTTATGTGTTACTCTGCAGCTTTCTGTCTGCATGGCTGTCCTCTCCGCTGCTCTGCTGCAGGATTGGCACCACAGCTCTTCTGAGCCTGTCTAGCATTAACTGATCCAGCCTGACAGTATGTGTGAGGGGTGCATTTTGTTAATGAGCCCTTCTCAAAGGGATCTGTCTCTTCAGTGCCAGGGATGTCTTTGCTTCCAGGAGGGTATTAGATTTCATTTTAGATGTAAAAGAGATGCCACATCAATTGACTCTCCCATCTCACTGAAAACCAGGCTGATACCTGTTGTGACCTGATCCTCCTACCACCCCCCACAAAAACAAGGAGCCGTCAAGGAGCTATTTGTGAAGTCTTTGCACCTGCTGTGCTACAGAGCATCGGGGCTGAACACTGCACAATGCTGTCTGGGGTTCCTGGAGGATGGCTGTGGGATGCAGATTAAATTAATCTTTATAACCACAGCTGTTAAGTGAAGAATCATAATGTATGGGACTGCATAATCAGAGTAGGGCTCTTCAGCTCTGAAAATGGTGGCTGGCCGGCCAGAGGAAACATGTCAGGTATGGCTGTTACCAGTCCTCCGAGAAACATCATTACCATGCTTTGTTACTCTGTAATAAGAATAACAAATTATCTAGGAGAAGATAGTGGTTTCTAATAAAAGACAGAGGAGCAAGACACCTTTCTCTTCCTTTCTTTTGGTTGTGGTGACTGGCAAAGATATGCTGCTTAATATCTGTGGAAGTACTTGTATTTCTGTCTCAGCTGATGCGAGCCCTGGCAATGGCAGTGCTGCGGTGCCACACACTCAGAAGTGAGGAGGGAAAGGAAGCCGTGATAACTCTTACGACATACCTCTTCATGAGAGTCATGTGGAACAGTCATGCGATACCTTTATCATCTGGGGGAAGGCACTGAAATAGTTGAAAAAAGTCTTGAAGCTGTGTGCTGTCAGCCAGTTCTCCACACCTGGCAAATCTAAAGCCTCTTCTTCATTGCAGAATGCATAGCCAGTAACAACAGAAGGTGCTGCTTGGCAATATGGGCCATAGCCGTGTCCTCTTGCTGCAGTCATTAACAAAGCAGGCACTTAGCTCCATTACCAGCATCTACCCTCTCTGGGCTGGTTGCTTTGTTCCTATTGCCTCATTGCCCTGGGTGGGGTTCTGAGCCTTAAGCTGCAAACTTGTCCTGCCCAGATTTGTTTAATTGCATAGCAAAGAACTGACTGCTTGCTGGCTCCACCCCTTTACCTTCATTTTGCTATGGGTGTGTTGCAATTTAGATACCAGTGTTTATTTCTGGATGGAAGTAAACTAATCAAAGTGCTGTAAGGTTGGAATCAAACCATGAAGAAGTAGGGGAAAGGTAAAGAGAAGACCAAGTGTATGTGACCCTCTGGAACCCACCTAAACAGAACTGTAGGTGTGTTGCTTTTGCAGTAATTTTAGATTTTCTTAGGGAGAAAAAGGAGTGGTTGAAGGTGAAATTGAAGAGGGGTGAGAAAGGGAAGGTGTTGTGCTTAAAACCAACTAAATAAATAAATAACCCACCTGCTTGGAGAGGACTTGGACAGAGAGCGAAGTCTTGAAGTCCTGGTGGAGCAGCCTCCAGTGTTGCTGTCTGTATCCCAAGTGCAGGTCTGGTCACAGCTCCCTGTTTCAAGATGCAATCACCCACAAAGCACGCACTGGTACAGGCATGCATGCAGGCGTCGGATAAGTCTGAGGGATCCGATTTGTCCATGCTGAGCCAGATGTTCCTGCCACAAGGTGATAGAAATCTTTGCTGTTAGTCTCCACTTGCTCTTTTCTCCCTCCCACTCACCTACTTCATCACTCAGCGTGGGGTATTTACTGCAAATGAAAGCCAAAGGCTAGTGGGTGAAGGCAAAATGCATTGCAATGCCTTCTAGGTCTTTTGCATACCATGAGCAGGGTGTAACTACGACAGTGCCCCAAAGCTGAGACTATAGTGATGCTTGTACCATGTATAGTATAGCAGTGTTAAGTTAGTGCTCTCCCTGCCTCAGACAAAATTGGCAGGGCCTATTGCACATTCTGGAGTTCCTTCCCATCACCGAGGAAGGGGGGGCTGAGGGGGAACAGGATTTGGAGCTCCTCAGCTGGGAGAATAAACACTGTAAGATCCAAATACATTAGAAGCAGCAACTTTCCTGAGGGTAGGGTACGGCACTAAATACCTCATGAGGTGTGTTTTTCCCTAAAACCATAGGCTGATTACAAGCAGCTTCACCTTGTTGCTTTACACAGTCTCTTCAGATGGAGCAAATAACCCTCTCCATGTTGGAGCACGACCAGCTTCACATATCATCACACTCATTACAAGCTGGTGGAGTTTACAAGGAATGTCTCTGGCGCAAATATGCTTTCAGGAAGCTTGTGAAAGGTGAAGTCTACAACATGGTAGACCTGGCAGCATGTAGAACATGCACTTCCACTGCCACTAGTTGACCTCAGTGCATTTGGTGCCGTCCAGGGGGGCACACACCCACCAAAACCCCCACCCTGGTGCCAGGGGTTCCCCTCCAACATAGTACCTGAGATAACCGTTGGGGTAAGGGGCAGAAAGAAGCAGCTCTTCCTTCCACCTTTGGGAAAGCATCTCGCTGACGACGATGTTGATCCTTGAAGTGTTCCTTTAAACCAGTTATTGGTGACTCACCGCCTTGGATTCTGCACTCAGAAATTGAGATACCAGATTAGTAATACCAGATACCAGATTAGTAATATCGGATACCAATACCAGATTAATTTCCCTTTTAAAGTCTGAGAACATGCTGCCCAGAGCTAATGGAATAATCTTTAGTGATGCAACTGCTGTCTGTGCCTTATCTCTCCATTAAGTCACACCTTCATGCTGCAGATGTTAAAGTCCCTTGCCTGCTGCTGAGGCAGGATTATTTTGTGTTCAGGAAGCCTGAAGATCTGGGTTCTGCTTGTGATTTGCTAAAATGACATCTGTAGTAGAATAGCTGCATCTTTTTCCTTGGTTTTTTTAGGGGGAGGGAGGGTAGATAGAGGATTAATAATGGCTGCTTCTTTAACGGGGGCTACCACTGTATCTGAAGGGTTTTGAGACTCCCTTCATGAAATTAGACAAATAGTTTTGGTTTGGGGTTTGTGGTTGTTTTGGTTGGTTGGTTATGTTTGGTTTTGCCTCATGCACTGTCATCAGCAGAAGGAAAGGGAAAGCAATCGGTGTGGAGAGGTGGAGGACTTTCATCATTGTTAATTGGTGAATGCAGTAAGTATGTGGAGTTCAAAGGATGAACTGCTTTGAAAAGTCTCCTTCAAATGGATAGCGCTGCAGTGTACCTTCTGGGAGAGGCCTACCTACAGAAGAACAGAAAAGCTTTCCACAAAGCAAAACTGGCTTGGCTTTGCATAGGAAAGTGTTCCCTGCCTCTGTCCCTCTTCCTAAACTGGCTGAGGCGATGGATGCTCTGGCACAAGAACAGTGTGATGCTGTAGAAACATCAAGCAGAAACGCAGCAGAACTGTGTGTGCAGGGCAGCCCTGCAGCTGGAAGCTAGCTTCCAAGAAGAGGGAGAAAGCACAGGAGCAGAATCTATAATGCAGGATTTATAAACTTATTGATGCGTTTTAATAAATGGATGGGGTTTGCTTTAAACTTTGGAAGCTTGTCTTTTCCTTTGCACTGGGTGATACCACCTCTCCTTCCAAACCTTGTGTCTAGTTGAGTTGAAAAAGCTTTGGGAAATGGAGGGGTTTAGTACACCCACAACTGGAAGAGCTGAATGTTTTTTCCATGCAGGAGAGGCCCTTTTTCATTGGTTTGTGACTTGTTGCCAACTGGAACTTTGTTCCTTTGTCTCCTTCAAGGTGCTCTGAATGTCAGGATCCCCTCACTAACTGGTACTATGAGAAAGATGGGAAGCTGTACTGTCACAAGGACTACTGGGGGAAGTTTGGGGAATTTTGCCATGGCTGCTCTCTGCTGATGACTGGACCTGTGATGGTAAGGACTCTGAAGGACTCTTGCCCGGAGGCAGGACGTGCCTGCCTCCAGCTCCTCCAGCTGTGGCTGGGAGTTGCCATAGCTGTTATGATGACCAAATAAACTGAAGGTAATAGTCTCCTTACTATGCTAATCTCTAATCAGGGATTAGAAATGAGGCTTGTTTGTGCACCTTCTAGATAAATATTACTTTTGAACAGGGGTAGCTCTTACAGGAGGGGGTTATGAGGATCTGAAGCATCAAAGACTGTAAGGTGACAGAAATGCACAAGCATGAGAAGTACGAAGGTGATTAAGGGGACATCTGCTCAGTTTCTTTAGCACAGTGCTTCAGTGTCTCCAGGAGTGATTTTCCACTGCACTGCAGAGTCAAACCTCTCAACCCAGCATAAGCAGCAGGTTCTGGCTTTGGGGAAGGTTGCCATCCACATCCCACCTATACTGTGGTCAGAGTGGGTTTCTTGAAGTGCCTTGAAACAGTGCTAGCCCCAATTGCTTTGAAGCATCGAACTCTGCCTGCACAATATGGAGCTCACCTAAATGTTCCCGTGCTTGCCACAACCTTGCAAATAATTAACCTTTAAAACTGTCAAGAATGAAACATAGCCTTCATTTTTCTGAGGCCTAAATAAAAGCAACACGGTACCCAGTAATGATTGCTGCCTCAAAGGGGAGTACTGAGAAAAGCACAGGCGATTGCTCATTGCTTGCAGAAGTCTTTGCAAAATACTGTCAATAAGAGAAGTTCTCAGAAGGAGCAGAGAAAAACAGATCAAGGAATAAAAACATTCTTTAAAGGTATTTTGTTGTCTCAGTCTCAACTCGCCTTTTTTTTTCCTGTCAGCTGGCTGGTAAAGCATCTGAATTTGTGCACTGCCTGTCTGCCAGGAGAAAAAAAGCCCTTTCAGCCCTATGAATTCAGGCGTAACGTTAGTTATCTTGCCAAGAGCAACTGAACAGGAAGGTTTAATAGGTTTAATAGCTTGTTTACTAGTTTGCAGCAGACTATCAACTGGTTTTGATAGTTGAGCAGCTGCCAAATATAGCAGAGGTTCCTGACACAAGCTTTACTTTGCACGTTGACATGTTTGTTTCAGAGAAGATTTGCAAACAGCGTGCCAAGGATGGTGTTCAGGAAAGGTAGAGTGGACTAACGTAACTGCAGTGAAAAGCTGCCGCTTGATTTGAGATCTGTATGAACGTATTAAGGAGAGGAAAGCCGTATAGCTGCATTTGCTGATGGGTTTTGGCCCTGCTAAGCTACTCCCTTTTCTGTCTGTAGGTGGCTGGCGAATACAAGTATCACCCTGAGTGCTTTGCTTGTATGAGCTGCAAAGTGAATCATTGAAGATGGGGACACTTACGCACTCGTGCAACATTCCAGTCTCTACTGGTAAGATGGGCTGCACGCTTTGCCACAGAGCTGCTCCCTGCTGGGTGTGTAAGCCATGTTTAGCTGGCTCAGTGTGGGCCAGCTCAATGCTACACTAAGGAATGCCAGGAAGCTGCCTTTTGGGGGAGGGAGGAATGGTGTAAGCACTAAAAACTAACACTTACGGCCAATGAAAGCACTTAGAAGTCTGAGTTGGGCAGGGGGCATAGGACACTGCTATAATGACTTTCTTCACTTCTTTCAGTGGAAAATGCCATAACCAGATTGTGCTGACACCGATGATAGAAAAACACTCTACTGAGTCTCTGCGTGAGCAGCTGCCTTACACGCTGACCCTCATCTCCATGCCAGCAGCTACTGACGGCAAGAGGGGGTTCTCCGTGTCGGTGGAAGGTGGCTGCTCCAGCTATGCCACTGGTGTCCAGGTGAAAGAGTGAGTATGACCAGGCTGTGTGTAATGGACATGTCTGTGCTGAGGGAGCTGGTAAAAATTCTGCGGCACTGCTGTCCTGCCAGCTGCTTTAACTGCAGAGGGGACCTGTCTCAGGACAACAAGGACAGTGTTTGGTGTCCATTTCACTCCTGTGATGTCCTTAAGTGATAACTTTATTTCTCAGAGCTGTATTCTTCACCGAACACAAACATATGGAGAATCGTTTTGGACTAACAATATTCGCCATTGGGCAAATTAAGAGCTCTCCCCAGACCAGCTCCGACTTAAGCACTTGGTCTAACCGCAGCTCTCTGGGTTGGTAGATTGGCATGGTTTTATTTCAAAACACCAATATGAAGGGAAGCATCAGAGATCAAATGCTTTTTATAACTTTGGCTAAAGTGACTTCATACACACGCTGTAATTCCCATGTTTAGAGTGAACAGGATGCACATCAGCCCAGATGTCCGGAACGCCATCCACCCTGCAGATCGTATCCTGGAGATTAATGGAGCTCCTATTCGTACATTGCAGGTGGAGGAGGTGGGTAGAGTTCTGTTCTGAAGCCTCCTCCTCTTCTGCCTTCCTACAGCTCTTCTGTTTCTTGGAACTGTTCTCCCGCCCTATATACAGGTGGGAGATGTCTATATCTCCCTATATATACCCTATATATATATATACACATACCCTATATAGGTATATACCCTATATATATAGATATATGCCCTACATACACCCATAGTATGGAAGTAGGAATAAGCATGAAGACAAGCTTTGCTACCCCTTGCAGCTGAAGAGGAAAATGTAACAGGTGGAAATGCGATTAGGATGCAGTTCTGATTTTGTGGCATTCAAACATGAAGGGAGGTAATAAAAGTGTAGGGCTGTGACATCTCAGAGGACAGAGAGGCTGTGAAGAGTCTTCATATATTGCTAGTGAAGTCCAATGTTCTGATCATTTTAGAGGCACCTGCTGATAGGCAAAGCCTCAGCTGATCCTAGGGATGAGTTTCCCATTGCAAAAAAAGTATTTGATGTATTTACAAGTAAAAGTATTTGATGTATTTATGCAGATAATGGGTGATGCTGAAAGAGTGCAGTGGAAGTACCATTGCCTTCAGTATGCAAGGGGTTTATTTACTGTTGGTGCTGAAGAGGAGCACAATAGACGTTTCAGACCAATCTCCATGTAGCTTTTGCAAAGCAGGTTTTTGCAGCGCTGTTCAGGATAGAAGCTTGTGTTGTTTAGCACCACTTCTGAGATGTGATGGAAAACAGTGTTCTGTAGAACCACAGCATACCAGGTTGGAAGGGACCTGCAGGATCAACTGCTCCAACCTTTCTTGGCAAATGTGTGGTCTAGACAAGACGGCCCAGCGCCCTCTCCAGCCAAATCTGGAAAGTGTCCAGCGCTGGGGAATCCACCATTTCCCTGGGGAGATTATCCTAATGGCTGATTGTTCTTAATTGTCCTCTTGAGTCCAATCTGAATCTCACCGGGAATAACTTCTACCCATTACCCCTCATGTTTTCCTTGTGACTCCTTGTAAAAAGGGAGTCTCCATCTTGTAGCCACCCTTTAAATACTAGAACATGGTCATCAGGTCTCCCCTAAGCCGCCTTTTCTCCAGGCTGAACAAACCCCCCTCTCTCAGCCTTTCTTCATACAGCAGGATGCCCAGGCCTTGGATCATCTTCGTGATCCTTTTCTGGACCTTCTCTACCCTTTTGTGCACAGGTCATTTGTAGGTGACCAGAAAGGAGAGGATTTGAATAGCATAACAACCTCTGTATTACTACCTTGGTCTGCTGCATGCAAGTGAACCACAGCTGTGGAGTGCTGTCACTGAACTCCCTACTCTGACTGCTGAGGGGCATTCTGCTGCGTCTCCTCTATCTCCTGTCCTTGTGTTCCTCCTGTGTGCTATCATCCTGTGCTTTGGTTTGATTTCAGGTGGAGGAGCTGATCCGCAAGACAAGCCAGACGCTTCAGCTGCTGATAGAGCACGACCCTGTCTCGCAGCGCTTGGACAGGCTTCGTCTGGACTCCCGTCTTCCCACGCACATAAAGGCGCCCATTTCTCCGCGCTCCCTCTCGCCACTGGACATCAAGGAGAATCTGGAAGGAACGCTCCGACGGCGCTCCCTCAGGTGAAGACCTGGAAGTGCTGCCTCTGACCTTGCTTGCCTTTGCCCTGTGCTACCTGCCTGGGTTGCTTTGTGCCTTATGATTGCACATGTCTGCAGAGACATGACTCATCTCTGATAAGAGCCTTGGTATAAACCACTGGCAAAGCAGTGGAGAGCTTCAGATTGAGCTATTGACGTGTACTCTCTGCATTACCTTTTGGATGGCAAACTTGCTTTAATAAAAAATATGGAGCTCTATGTCTAACATAGAAAAGCTATTAAGTTTTGCATTTAGCAAGTGGGAAGATCTGATTTTTACCAGCCTTAAATGGCTGAGGAAGAATGTGTCCTTAAAGGGGATATGGCTGAGATCTGGGAGTTGGGGAAAATCTTGTCTTCCTAGTCTGGGGCACGCAGTTGCTCATGTAGTCATTTACCAGTATTTTAATCTTTGTTTAGAGATAGCAAGTGCTGTGTCTTCACAGCTTCCTCCTCCTCCTGCTCACAGAGCTCCACCTCTGACAGTCCACAAGAAGGACTTGGGGGTGTTGGTCAATGAGAAAATGAACATGAGGCAGCTGCCGTGTGCGCTCACAGCCCAGAAAGCCAACCGTATCCTGGGCTGCATCAATCAAAAGGAGCGTGACCAGCAGGTCAAGGGAGGTGATCCTGCCCCTCTACTGTGCTCTTGTGAGACCTCACTTGCAGTACTGTGCGCAGTTCTGGTGTCCTCGACATCAAAAGGACATGGAACTGTTGGAACAAGTCCAGAGGGGGCCACGAGGATGATCAGGGGACTGGAGCACCTCCCGTATGGAGATAGGATGAGAAAATTGGGGCTGTTCAGCCTGGAGAAGAGAAGGCTGAGTGGAGACCTCATAGCAGCCTTCCAGTATCTGAAGGGGGCCTATAGGGATGCTGAGGAGGGACTCTTCATTAGGGACTGTAGTGAGAGGACAGAGGGTAACGGGTTCAAACTTAAACAGGGGAAGTTTAGATTGGATATGAGGAAGAAATTCTTTCCTGTGAGGGTGGTGAGGCACTGGAATGGGTTGCCCAGGGAAGTTGTGAATGCTCCATCGCTGGCGGTGTTCACGGCTGGACTGGATATAGCCTTGGGTGACATGGTTTAGTGTGAGGTGTCCCTGCCCATGGCAGGGGGTTGGAACTGGGTGATCTTAAGGTCCTTTCCAACCCTAACTGTTCTATGATTCTATGTGTTGCTGTTAGGCAGCTCTGACTCAGAAGCTGCTCTAGGTTTGTAAAGAGCTTCCGTGGTGCTGGGAGAGCATGTGGCTTTTGAGGCACAAAGAGCACTGAAACACATCTAGAAATGACCTTTAGGAGCTAATGATGGGATATGCTGAACAAAAAGTTTCCTAGCAGCTTCCCTGACCTTTCTGTCTGCCTTGTTTTCTAGGCGAAGTAACAGCATTTCTAAGTCTCCTGGTCCCAGTTCTCCAAAGGAACCGCTCCTCCTGAGCCGTGACATCAGTCGTTCGGAATCCCTACGATCCTCTTCTAGCTGCTCCCAGCAAATCTTCCGGCCCTGTGACCTGATTCATGGCGAAGTACTAGGGAAAGGATTTTTTGGACAAGCAATCAAGGTGAGGGAGGTCCCCAAGCATTCATCATTTACTTTGATTACAGCAATATCTGCCTATCTCAGGATCCTTTGCCACTATCTCAGTGGCCTTTGCCTTGCTGATAGTGACTGGTGATGGAACTCACCTAGTTTGCTCAGTGAGATCCATTTCTCTTTCATTCCCTGACCATGAGTGTCTCTGGCTGCAGGCAATTTTGAATTCCCCTTTGACTGCCAGCCTTGGGCATACATACTCATCTCCTGAGTTAGATTTACAACTCCAGAGTGCCTGTGTTACAGCACTCACCTGGGTAAGGGCGGAGAGGGGGGAGCAAACTACTTTCTCTTACGAGCATCTTTCCTATGAAGAAGTGCATTCAACTTCCCAGTACAGCGTTTCTCACCCTCCCTTGGTGTGCCATGCTGGGAGATTTGCCAGGCTGATGTAGTGACCACCTCTGAACCCCCAGCAGAGCATAAATAACTTGTCAGTGTGCTGTTAGTGGTCAGGTCTTGCATGACTCTCACAGTTAAAATCTCATTAATAGCAGTTCTCTTGTATTTAAGCCCCAGTCTTGACTGAGGGTGCTTCAGCAGCTATTCACCATGTTATGGGACTTCTCTCCTTACACCTGTATAAACTTCAGGTGTCCAGCCACCATATTCATCTCATGCTTCCATGGGAGGTGGTGGGCCAGTACTACAGACCCAATGCTTTTGATCCATACTAATGAGCATTTCTCTTCTCCTCTGCTCATAGAGAAATAACAGGTCCAGGTAAGCAGAACCTTTCCTCTGTCGCATGCTTTTGTCATCTGTGTCCCCACAGTTAATGGCACAAAGACTTTTGTTTTTCTGCTCAAGTTACCCAATAGCCATCCTGTTCTGGTGCATGCTCTGGGAGTTAAAATCGCCCTCTTGGAGGTTCACGATAACACTTGTTTCAGTTTTGCCGGTATGTCAGCTTAAGAATTCCACATAGCCTTGTCTTGTCTTTGTCTCTTCACTTATCTTTATCTTTGGGTTTTAGATATCCCTGGCTTTCATGTCCCTGGCTGAAATGTGTAGTGTTCCCTGGCTCGCTACTTGTTTATGGATGCTTTATTTCAGGCGGGAGCAGAATATTGTACTCTTGCTTTTCTTGTGTTATTCCATGCGTTTGTATTCCACCTGTATGAGCCATGTTATGTCCCATGGTTCTAAACAGACCTAGTGTGCCACAGTGTTTGCAAGAGCTTATAAACTTCCTAAATACTGTAACTGGGTCTTGTGTTCTGGATTGCAGTTCTAGGGTTTTCTGAAAGGCTTTTCATTTTAAAGGCCTTTCTTGAGCTTCAGATTGACTGCTTCTGGTGCAACAAGTACTATATCTGGTCACAATTGTTCCCTTCTGTTCTTAGACAGAAGGTGGTAGTTTAGTTAGGTGCAGATCCTAAGGAGATGAAGCTGTCCAAGTTAAGCAACGGAAAGGGAGAGGATTTCCAGGAAAACCCGTTTGTCAGAATTTGGACCCTTTCTGCTCACTCATGCACCTGATGCAAGCAAGGCCGAGCTAGTTAAAGAAACCTCTAAAATACAGCAAAATGGCAGGAACTAGTTGGATACAGGCAAACAGCGCTTGAGGAACTGCAAAGGCTTCCCATGTCCAGAGACAGAAAATATATTACCTGACGTTTCTTGTACCTGTTTTCTTGGGTGACATGGTTTAATGCAAGGTGTCCCTGCCCTTGGCAGGGGCGTTGGAACTAGATAAGCTTACGGTCCTTTCCAACCCTAACTGTTCTGTGATTCGATGTTCATGCAGATTTGGGTTGTTTGGTTTGGTTTCTGATTGCAAGTGAACATGGGTTCCTTTGCTGATTCAGAATGTAGTTGTGAGGGTCTGCATACAAAACGTGAGCATCATGCTGGGCAAATACTTTCTGGAACGGCACTTAAGGCATGCACAAGTACAGAGCTGATGCCTTCAGAGGCTTTGACAGCCCGTATGTATGCTCAGCCCTATGCTACCTAATGTGGAGACTTCAGCTCTGGTTCTTGGGATGTTGTTGTCTCCTGGTATGATCCTCTGTTGGTGTTAGGTAGTTTCTGGTTTACATACAGGATCTTTGCTGAATTCGGCAAGGAATTCTATGCTGTTTTCTGCAGATCCCCAGGCTCAGAATTTTCTCCCATCTATTTTCCGCTCTGTGTGGAAGGGAATGCTACCCTCTCTGTCAGAAGAGTTGCAAGAGCATTGGAGCTATGTATTCTTGAACCTTGCCTGTAGCTGTGGTTTCTGTTTCCACCAGGTGACTCACAAAGCAACAGGAAAGGTGATGGTGATGAAGGAGCTGATTCGCTGTGATGAGGAAACACAGAAGACTTTCTTGACAGAGGTAGGAGTAAGACTGCAAAAAGCTTCTGAGCCAGCAGTGTGTGGAACTCTCTTCCATCTTATCCATAGAGTGATCGTGCCAGCATTCTGGCAGAATCAAGGCACTGAGGAGGGAGACAGCACACAGGGAAAAGCTGACATGAGCTGAATGTTTGCTGCAACAAAGTGTGACTCACACTGAGCACTAGACATGGCTTCAGTTGCCAGTTCATTAATTTTTCAGTGATAAAAAGCAGTCTGAGCCTGAGGCAAGTGGAGCTGTGCACTACATAAAGGATTTATCCTTTGAGCCTTGTGCATAAATACAAATGATGAGGGCCAGTAGCTGTAAGATATTTAAGACTCCTGCTGTATTTAAACTATTGTTGGCTGTCTACCACGCTTTTTAAAGTCAGATTTAGCTGAAAGGCAGCTCCCTAAACACCTAATGCTGCTATTCCAGCCCTGACACACGCTGCACAGACCAGATAGCTGCCCTGGAGAGCTCCTGTCTTTTAAAAGTTTGCCAAACTCAAGAGTGCTCTCCTTAAAGACTAAGATCAGGTTAATTGCACAGCATGAAAATGAAGAGGGAACATTTAACTGATCGCTTAAGGTTAGGGTTTGAGCGTACTCTGTGATCCCCAGGGGGGACCTCTAGCATTGTCACCACAGAGCAGATCTGCCAGGCCTTGTTTCATTATCTTCTTTGGGGTGGGATGTCTCTGCTTCCCAGGTGAAAGTGATGCGCAGCCTGGATCACCCCAATGTGCTGAAGTTCATTGGTGTACTGTACAAGGACAAGAAACTGAATCTCCTCACGGAGTACATCGAGGGAGGCACCCTGAAGGACTTCCTTCGGAATGCGGTGAGTATGGAAGCCTGGTAGACCTCTGCTCAATGAGGCTGACTGTGGTGTTGGTTGTACCAGCCTTAGGGTACTTTTGTTAGCTGTCTTCTCTGGGCTGTGTGGAAAAGCTTCTTCATACCTGTGGGTAGCCTGAGGCAGAAATCACTTTCTTCCTGGGGCCGTATCATCTTTCTTTGCCTGCTGCAAGAGTCCTTGTTGCAGAAGAATTGCTGTCACTAACTGGCTGGTAAGACAGGCTCTGACCATTGAGGACTTGTCTTTCAGGACCCATTTCCCTGGGAGCAGAAGGTCAGCTTTGCCAAAGGAATTGCCTCTGGAATGGTGAGTTGGGCTGTCGCTTTGTCACAGAGCGAACTTCCAGGGTCAGGGTTAGCTACTTCAGCAGGGTGATGTATGAGGGGGTTGGATGCTGTCTGGCTACTAGTATGTGGCTGTTGAGGGCTTTTAAATGTGAAGGAGCACATTCCCCTGGAAACCCCTAACGCCAAGTTTTCTTTCTCTGTTTCAGGCTTACTTGCACTCCATGTGCATCATTCACAGAGACCTGAATTCACACAATTGCCTAATCAAGTTGGTGAGCTACACCTCTGTTCCCCACAGCATGCTGCTCCCCTCCTTGTCATTTTCCTCCTTGGTTTTCTCCACGTGATTTTTCCTCTTTTGTCAGAATGGAACTGATTTCAGGGAGGCTTTTAGTGCCCTAAACAAGGGAGCTTCATTTTCACATAGGATTACCCAGACTAATCTAGCTTTCCCTGTTTCTTCATTCTGTTCTCTCATCCCCTTTCCTGTGGTAGCATCTCCTATTAACAGTTCCGTTATGAGAGTTCGTTCAGCTCTGTTTCTTATCTCAACTATGAAATGTTATCTGCAGCTGCTTCTGTTCTTTCAACCACTTGATGACTTTTTTATTGGCACTCAGGATTCAGACAAGTGTGCAGGTTTGTGCACAGGTGTGTGCTCTCTCTTTTTGGTATGTTAGGAAGCCACAAGACTTTTTGTGTCCTTTCATTCCCTCAAGCCTTATCTTTGTTCACTAGCTGAAATACAAGATTAGCATGTGGGCTTCAAATGACCCAGGATGCAAATCTAAACTAATTCCTGGCCAAGTAGAATAGGAGGATCTGAAAAGAAAGGTCCAGCTTTGCCCTGGCAAAAGTAGCCGAATTGATGGCATTAGTGTTTGTGACCACGCAGAAAATAAGACAATAATGAGAAGTGATGTGTTGGGATTGTGAACTGGGTATCTAGGCAGCTTGCCGTGCTGATCTGGCTGCAGGAAACCTTGTTAGTTGCCCTTACAGTGTAGTTGACTGTGAACAGGAATTGCAGGCTCTTTGCTCCTGAAAGTAGCTGAGCGGTGGCTTGTACTAAATCCTTTGTGCAGGATAAGACAGTGGTGGTGGCTGACTTTGGTCTGTCTCGGCTGATTGTGGAGGAAAGGAAAAAGCCCACTTTGGAGAAGCCATCGGCCAAGAAACGAACCCTACGCAAGAGTGACAGGAAGAAGCGCTACACGGTGGTTGGCAACCCATACTGGATGGCCCCAGAGATGCTCAATGGTAAGATACTGATACCAGGGTGCAGGTGAGGTGACAGCCTGTGACAAGGTACAGGGATGATAAGATTACTGAAAGCTTATGAGCCCTAGTGACAGCCAAACCTATTAGGGTCTATGGTTTTAGACCTGCTAATATGCAAGCTTATTTATACACACAGGTACCCTAGCTGCACTGCTCTTGCAGTACCTGCCCTGATAAGCCTTTGTACCAGCTGAGGTAATGTTCCTGGCCTGTCAGGAGGATTCTTCAGGAGGGCAGCAGGCCTAAACTGCTCTGATCTAGGTAACAGGAAGGACAAAAGAGGCCTGAAATACGACTGAACCTGAGACCAATTTCTATGATAGCCTCATGCTTTGGAACTGCCCCTTGAGACAGGGAATCATCAGACTCCGGGATGAGGCTTACATGTGCTGTTGTGTAGATCCAGGGAGAAACTATCTGCTGCCAGGTTTGCTGAAGCCTCAGGACTGGGTTGGGAGTGGTCCAAGTGAAGGGCAATCTGGTTTTGGCACACAGCCCTCCATTGCATTAAGGATGAACCCTTAGGGAAAAATCTGCCCCTGCAGGAGTCAAGGTAAGGGTGAAATGCAGTGGAGACAATTTCCTCCTAATAAGCAGGTCTGTCTGGCCAGTTTGGGCAGTTTAGCTAGCTATGACATCAGATGTCTCCACCGGGGCAGGGAGGACTGGGCTCCTCTCCCCAGCTTTCTTGTGCTGTTCTGTTTTCCTTCTCCCAAAGCCTACAGGCCCTATAGGAGTCTGAAGCTGCTTCTCAGAGCCTGTCTCAGACCTGGTATTTGTCAAAGAGACCAGCAAGAGCATAGCCTGACATCACCTCCGAAAGCAGGGTTGTTTACCAGATACTGGCTGGGGAGGGGAGTGTCTGTAAGCAGAGAATGGCCTGCTGGAGCCAGCCTGCTCTCCCAGGTTCAAAGTGCTGCCAGTGTGTCATTGTATCTGCAGTCACTGCAGCAGGGTCTGGGCACTCTGGCTGTTGGGGAAGCTGAACAATGACTCAGTGCACTGTAGAGATGCACTGGAACAGCAATTAGTGGGAATGGGCAGAAGCTTTCCATAGTTAACGTTAGGATTTGCTCAGACCTCTGATACAGACGGCTTGCCTGTGTTGTCCCTGTAATTCCCCACTAGAAGGAGTTAAAACAAGCAGTGGCAGTGTATAGGAAGATGCAGTTGGTATACGGATCTTGGGGCAGCTGACCCTGCTCGGATTTAAACCCTGCTTTATCTCCTGGTTTAGGGCCTTCCAGGGAATAGGTGTAGTAGCTTTGGACTGGCAGCTCCTGAAAGAGCTGGCTGGGGAACTCTCTCTCCCAGAGCTGAATGTCTTATGTTTCCTGCAGGACAGAGCTACGATGAGACAGTGGACATCTTTTCATTTGGGATTGTTCTCTGTGAGGTAAGGCCAGGACATTACTTGGCATCTTTAACAGACTTCTTCCCCACTGCCATCTTCTCGCACACATCTTGTCAGCTATTTCTCTGAGTGTGCAGTCTCTGACCTAACAGCACAATGAATTAGGCTGGGACTACAGGCTCACCCTGCCTCTGCTTCCTCAGGGAGGATAAGTGTCTTGTAACTCTTTGGTCCCAGAGAGCTTCTTCCTGGACTGAGAGTAATTGTTAAAGAGTCCATCAAGTTCTGACTGAGCCCTGGTATCCATTTGAAAGTAGATATATTCCCTAAAACTGTGATACCTTTTTCCTTTTCTACTGCCTCATTAAAGGACCAGTCAGCTGTATCTCAGCAATGGCACTTCACTTCAAAGAACGGGAAACAGAAGCCTCTTTGCAGGTCGATAATGAAGCTTGCACCCTGAAGTCTGTTGGCTTAGTTTATCTCTGAGCCAGTAGACAGTCTTACCATTATAGCAGTCTTTTCTGTCTCCAGAGCAAAGAGCACAACGCAAAAGCTGCAAGGTATTTTCAGTTTAAAAGGTGAGACAGTGGAAATAGAGATGAAAGACAGAGTGTTACATGTACTGATAACACAGCAGTTACAGGGACACCAGGGAAGACCAGCACAGTTTTATCTTCAGTGTCTGGATGAAGAAGACAAAGAAAATATCTGTGCATAGATCTGTGGCCTCATCTGGAGCTCTGTTTACACTGGGCTCTCCTCTCAGAGAATGGTATGGTTGTGAGTAATAAATTTAGGAACTTGAAAAATTTGTTTGTGGAATTATAACAATTGTTTCATCCAGAAAGACGACAAATAGTAGCAAAGAAAACAGACAAATGGGGTAGGATCACAGGAACATTTTGCATGTCACCAAGATAAAGATGCTAAAAAAAGATGTTACACACTGAAACAGATAAGGAAATAATCCTGCCAAAATACATAATGGGCGTTCCACTGTCTAGTTACAGGATATGGTTGTCCTGCTGAGCTGTTGGCACAGAAAAGCCTGCGTGGTTATAAATAACACCCTCTTTGTAATACCAGTGAGGCTTTAAACCCAATATTCTTCCCCATGTGAGCATTTGTATTGACACTGACCTTGACTGCTCTGTGCTGTGGGTTCTTTCCCTCCTATTACACTTCGAGTCCTCTAGTGCTGGAGGTGGTGAGCACTGGGGCGTCTGAGTGCTGGGGCAGGGCTTCCTTCTCTTCCACCCAGCCCTTTCCTCCAGCAGCTCTGCCTGCAACCTCTTGAGCTTTGGTTCTGGTGGTTCTCTCCACCCCTCCCGTCTGGCTGTGGAGTTCAATCTGCCAGTAACAGAGGAAATCAGAATATGTGGTGCTGTTGACTTCAGAGCATCGCTTAGGACAGGCTCCATAGAAAGGAGTTTTGCTGGTGGTGTGGTAAGATTGTGTGAGGGGAGAGATGGGATGGTGATGCAGGTTGTGTTGATAACCTGCGATCAGGAGGGGCTGCATCACCCCCAGCAGCATACAGCACAGTTGCTGACCCAGCAGGAAGACAGGGTTGAGCTCTCTGGGAGGTGCACATCATCCTGCATCTTCTAGCAGAGACCCTGGGGAGATGGAGGAGGCATCTGAGCCTTCCTTCACAACAGCAGCCATATCACCAGGTCTTGTAAAAGCTTAACACGCAGTTTGTCTGTATGCAGTACAGTGTGCAACTGGCCCCATTGGAAAGCAGGAACAGTGTTTCTGCTCTTTCCCTTTCACCCCAATACTTTGATGGGGCCCCTGCCTGGTGCTGATGTTTCCTGTTTAACACCCTGGACCTGTTGCTGTACTTAAGCTCTTCTCTCATTTTTCCCTAGATCATAGGCCAGGTTTATGCTGACCCGGACTGTCTCCCACGCACACTGGATTTTGGCCTTAATGTCAAGCTGTTCTGGGAGAAGTTTGTTCCTGCTGACTGTCCTCCAGCCTTCTTCCCTCTGGCTGCTATTTGCTGCAGACTGGAACCAGAGAGCCGGTAGGGCTGGGATTTGGAGGGCTCCTCTTTGTAAGCTTGGAGGATGTGTCTTTATCCCCTTAGTGGAAGGACTACTCTGCCCAGAGGGTGGAAGAGGGCTGTATTCCAGCCTTCTGCAGGAATGCTCAAAGGCTTCCATGTGAAGAGAGGCTGCTGTATATGGCGGAGGTCTCTGAAACAGTTCCTGAGACAGAGGGTAGAGGAGGAGTGGTTCAGGGTTTCTCATGTACTAAAAGTAGGGGCAGACCTTGGCACCAGCTCTGAAAGGTGAATGCTTCACTTTATTTCAGTTGTGAAACTTGTAGCTTCACAAGTGTTGATGCCAAGTGGGTTCCAAAAGGGACAGACCTCCCTGGTCATCAGCTGTAAAAGCAGGTAGCCCAGACAGATGGGATCTTTGCAGTCTCAGAAGCTGAATGGGCAGGGATCATGTCCCTGTTCACACCTCTGTGCATGGGACAGTGGCTGGATGGACAAGTGCCTCAACCCTTTCAGATGCTGTTGTGCTTCCTCTTTCCCACTCACATTTCCTCACTGCCTCTTCTAGGCCCCCTTTTTCCAAGCTGGAAGATTCATTTGAAGCTCTCTCCCTCTACCTGGGAGAACTTGCCATCCCCCTTCCATCTGAGCTGGAGGAGCTGGACCACAACGTGAGTGTACAGTATGGACTGAACCGTGACAAGCTACCTGACAACACAACCTAGCCAGCTCATCCTGCTGCCTTCCCTACTTCACTGGAGCCGAGTGACAAGAGAGGGAGATGCACTTCAGCCACTTCCAGGGCATTAATGGAGCACCACACTGTGTGTTTGCTGCATTGCCTCTCTCTCCCCACCCAACACCTCTCCTCTTGGACGTATGATTCACTGTGGATTTTTGGCATGTTTCAGAAGCAAAATGGGCTGTTTCCTGCCAACTGCACCTAGGAAAGCTGCTCAACACTATTTTTATGGCTTGAGAAATGTTTCTCTGGCCTTTCCAGGCTTCTTTACTGTGGTGCCTTAGAACTTGGCTGCAAGCTGTGAAGCTACCCTGGCCTATCTGCCAGGGAGGGATTTGCTGTAGGAGACTCTGAGTAAGGACCAGCACTTCTGGAACTGCTTCTCCCACTGACTACCCTGCACAGAAAGCAGGGGAAATTGGACATCCAGCAAAAGGCCCCACCAGGACAGTGTGTGCGTGTGTGTATGTTTGTGCATGTGCTTTCCAGAACAACCCACTGAGATTCTGGCCTCCAGGTGCATCACAGGAGAGGAAGTTAAAAGCCCCAGGAATTGGGCAGCTCTCCTGAAATACCTTGTCTGTGGGGAAGCATGTGTGAATTCTTGTTTTAGTTTGGTTTTGTGGGGCTTTTTTCCCTCCTCTGTCTCTGAATACCTCCAAAAGCCTGCCTAGAAACACTAAGACTGAACTCTGCTTGCCTCTCCTAATGGTGATCAAGGCAGGCGAGCTACTTGAGCATCTTCAGACCCTGAGCCTGCACAGTGAGTCTGCCTGCCCAAGAACCTTAACCTAGGTGAAAGTATTTGAACCTGAATGTGTAGAACTGCACTAGGCATTGACTGTGGACATCCCTGCAGTGCTGAAGCTGCCTGAGCTCTCGGCCTGTGGACATGAGGTGATAGAAAGGGTGGCAGAAAGTTCTTCCCAGAAAACCAAGGGTTTGAAGCGGCTCAGGCTTTGTGCACGGACAATGACAAAGGGGGATAACCCCAGAGTTACCTAAAGGATGGACTTGTCATGAACAGAAAAGTGCTGGAGAATGTCCCATTCTTCCAGGAGTGGCAGCTGAAGAACTAGTAATTCAGTTGCCATTACCTCATCCTTTCCTGCAGTTGCTCCCTTTGAAGGCCCTTCTTGCCTCTGCTGCTGCAGCACCTGAGCTGATTCTCCAAGCAGAAACTTTCCTCAGGGTCATTCCCTGCTTTGGGGGAGAAAAGACGGCTTGGAGTCATTGGGAGGGGTGCGTTTGGGGGTGTATTCTCTTCCAGCACTTCTCTTCTTCCTCCCTTGGAGGGAGAAGGAAGAAAGCTACTGCTGCAGTAGCTCACGTGGTTGGCAGAACAGAACAGAACAAAATCTGGCTCAAGTCCTGTTCTTAAGTTTCACAGACACCTTGGTTTAACTGGATTTTTAGTGTGCTCCTTTCTCTCCCCACTCCTTCAGTACTGAATGGTGGGGAATGGGTGTCAGTCTTTGCTGTTACTTTGATTTCCTCCCCTACCCATGAGTTTAAAGTATTACGTAACATAACATGGGACCAGCCACCACCTGACAAAAGGTGTGAGTGTGGGGGTATGGTTTCAGTCTGTCTGGTGGTGTTTTAGAAACACTGGGGGACTCCCTGGGCTGTCAGTCAGTGGAGGAGCCTCTCTAAACTGGGTCCAGTGGATTCAGGACTGTTAATAGGATTTGCCCTTTCTTTTCCCCTTCCAGGCTGGTTTGTGAGGGGACCCCTGAAGGGGAGAGTCCTGGGTGATGTGTGGGTGGGGTTATGAACTGTGATTTGCACAGCTCCATGTTCTAACTAAATTAAAAAGCAGTAAACATATGCTACGAAAACAGTATTTGGTTGTCTGTATTACACAAAGCAGGAAGCTGTAACTTGCTTGGGTTTCTATTGTCACAAAATGGGAACAGAGAAACTGCAGAGATCGGGTATCATCTAGAACACCCTTCCTTGAGCCCAAGGGCTCTGCCACATCTATAGAATTCTAGAGATGCAGTACAAGTACTCTATAGTACTATTTACCTGGAATGATGGGAAAGGAAGAACTTGCCAAGTTTTTAAGAATGGACAGGACTCAGCAGAAAATGAAGCCTCTCTCCATTTTCCTTTTCTGATCCAGGGATAAAAATACAGCTTGTTCTTGGAAACATCTTATTCTGAAATACGTAGTTCATGGGGCATTTGTTAAGGCAACAACTGAACAAGAATGCTTGCTATGTCAGTGCCTCCCATAACCTGCTGTGCTCTGTCCCTATCATGCTTTCCACTGCAAGGCCCCAGGGGACGGAGCTGCTGCTGAGCAGCACTAGAGCAGAACGGACGTGTGTCAGGGCAGGAAGGGGCTGTAACTGAGAGCATCTTCCCACAGGCCAGCCCATTTAGCTGACCCACAGCCCACAGACCCACAGCTGCTTTTCAGGAACAGTGTCCAAATCCAAGACCAGCTGCTGGCAGCAGGACATAAGGTCCATCACCTCGCTGGTGAGCAGAGGCACTGCTTGTAGGGATTTACCTGAGGCCTGGCAAACTGACATGGCATCTTACCTTCTCCTCAATTTGAAGTCTGCAACAAGCAAAAGTGTGCTGCTCTGGCAGGAGGAGTGTACAGATGAGCCACAGTCCACACAGGTCCACTACATTGCATTTTTCTTTTAAGCTTTAATACAAGGTAGCACAACCTGCACCTTCTCATAATGAGGTATTTAAAACATTTTACAAAGAAATGGTATTCAAAGGCATTTAAAAATAAAACGTTTCCCTTTTCTGAATCAAACGCTAAAACCCCTGCTGACAAGTGCTGCTCCCTGTTAGGCCCACAGCTATAAAGCAAGCGGCTAGAAAACCTACTTGAATGGCTTGATTCCCCTGAGGTGGGGATGGATGTTTCCCTGAACTGGCCTTGCCTTGGTGCCTTTTGGGAGACACTGCAGCAACCATCCCTTCCAAACCCCCTGAAATGCTAATAAAAGTTGTTACAAAATGCCAGGCTCTGTAAGCAAGTGGTCTCGCTGCACAAGCTGAGTGTGTGTGAAGGAGGCTGAGCCAGGAGCCATGCTCTAACTTCAGGATCTTGCAAGAGCAGCTGCTGTATCCTGCCCTTAGAGCAAGAGCTGCTGTGTCATGGTCAGGGTGACCTCCATAGTTGCTTGGCCACTCTGCCCAGAGCTGGCTTTGTGGCAAGCCAAGGGAATTTGGAAGAGGATGTTATCTATCCACAGTGCTCCACCTGCTGTAGGTAACTGAAGGGCAGTTTGTTTTCTTCACAACTATCTACTGCTGGCCTTAGCTCTCCTGCCTCTAAGTGAGCAGAAGGCACAGACCACCTGGATACCTGCAAGTGTGGCTGTTCATGTAGCACCACAGGGGCATGGAGACCTGGCCTCAGCCCTGGAAGACCTGGATTTATCAATAGCTTGGGAAGAGCTTTTCCCAACTGACACTAGGGCTAAACATACTGCTCCTGGCCAAAGTCAACCCTCAAATAAACTCTTTCTTGGAAAAAGAAACTGATCCAGTAGCAGGATTCTGGACAGCGTCTCCAGCTCTCAGCCACTAAAGCAAAAAAGCAGGAACTATAATCAGTGTAATTACCAAGCTAAGCCTGACGTGAAGCTCCCCTCAGTCCCTGTAGTACTGCTCCCTCCTGGGGTTCCAGGCTGAAACTTAAGTAACAGTGCACACCATTAAATAGGAAAGGAACAGAAAAAGCCAAGACCAAGCTCCAGGCTATGGGATCTGCGACCACGTGAGAGCCTGGCCCGTCATCCCGCCCAGCTCCCTGGCACACCATGGAGACAGGTGGGAGGAAGCAGCAGGGTCCACCACACCAGTCCCCAGCTGGTCATGCACTGAATGGTGCTCCTCGAAGAGATCATGATGAATAGCCCATTGCTCTCTCCCTCTGCATCACCTTCATCTGGCTTTCATCAAAAAGAAAACAAAATAGAAATGAACACACGCACCCCCCGCACTCACAGTGGGAAGCTGGAGGCTTTGCTCAGCCTGTATCGCTCCTGCCCGAGCTGCTCAAGCACCAGGAGTACCCGCCTGCCCCATGAGTGGGCCACCACCATCCTGCGTGTCCTCCACAGGTGTCTGGTTAGTGTGCACCACGATTGTGCTCTCATCTACAAGCTCGCAGGCAGGATTGCTGAACGCGGACAGTGGCAGTGTGATACGCTGCATTTCACGCTCATAAACTTTCTGTTCATGCTTTTCCTTCAGGTCTTTCCCCCTAGATTAAAAACAAAACAAAACACACGTGCATGGGTACCACTGCTCGGAGGTAGAGTTTCAGTAAACATAATACAACAGAAAAGAAGGGATTCTGCTCTTTAAGAAACATTTTCAGCTACATACAAAGGGCCAGAAATATTCCCTACTGTAAGCAAGGACTTGTAAGGGGACCCCATCTGACCCCATTCAACTAGCAGCCAGGTGAAGTTTGTCCCTTCCTCAAACTGTCATATTCACTGACATTGCTACTGCTAAATCATGATGGTAAAGCCAGGGTTCTTCAAACCACGGAGCTGAAGAGTGTTTCCTTATACTTTATAGTCCTACAGTACTGCCCAGTGCAGGCCCAGGGGAGCAGTGAGACAGCACAGAGCCCACTGCTGTGGAACAGAGCTTCCATAACCTGCTTCATCTGATAGAAACAGACACCAGAGGTGGTGACAGATTCTGCTTTTTGTTGCAGCAAACAATGTGTGTAACAAAATGAAGCCATTCCTGAAAGTAGTAAAGCTTACTTCAGAGCTGGCCCTGCCTTCTGCCACTGCAACTCACAGCTTAATATCACAACCAGTTCCTCAAACCTGCATCAGTCTTCAGCCTGTTGCTAAGGGAGGCAACACCTCTGTAATGTGTACTAAGGAAGACTGTCTTGCTTTAAAAATGGATGGCATTAATAGCATGTTGTCTCCAGAATAAGCTATGTGTATCAGAAGCTACTAAACCCATTAAAGGTTTCTCACCACACCTACCCAAACCTGCCAGCTTGCACATGCAATTTTTAGAGCAAGGCAAGAAGAGAGACAGTAAACCTGCACTGCAGCGCTGCTGTGAGCTCCCTGGGATTGAGGAAGCAAAGCTGCACTTGGACAAAAGCCCAATACTGGTCGATTGCTTCTTCTCACCAACGAGAGGAGTGCGATGGGACAGAACTGCTCACTTCTCCTGGAGCTTGTGATCCCGACCAGGCAGAGCTGCTGGGGTTTCCTGTCAGCACATGAGCAGTTTGGCGGCTTCTCAAAGCTGCCTACAAGCGTGCAGCAGTGGCTGCATTCCTGCCAGCATACGAGACAGCGTTCTCTGAAGTGACACCTCACATCAGATTCCTCGACAAGCAGCGCTCTGTGTTTTGCCCCTTATGTAACACTCCTCCCTGTTTTTTTTCCTGTCGGCATTTATTATAAACACTTACATAAGGACATGTCCCAGCTTGGGAAAGAGCTCCTTCTGCTTGGCTGTGTCAGACTGCTGTCAAGCAGCCAAAATACAGAGCAAACCCTCCCAGAGGAGGCAGCCTGGCCCTTCGCTTGCGGCAGTGACATTCACTGCTATTTGTTAATCCTGCCCTGTCTCTTACAACTAAGCTGCTTGCTATTACCACTAACCTCAAACTGCTCAGCTACAGAAGCATTTCTGTCCAACATAGTGAAAAGGCTGAACAAATAAGTGTGAATCAAAACTGACCTTAAAGTATTATGAGAGCTTCAGTAAAATGAACTTGGACCAAAAAATAAGTGCTACTTGATATTCAGCTTCATAGCATACAATGCATGAGTGGCAAAGAATTTGCCCATTGTTTTTCTTCTAAAGCTAGCTAGACTAGAGAAACCAGGGGAACAGGTGGCCTGCTAAAAGGACTGTTCTTTCTCTGCCCGCAAAAGAAACTTCCTGTTGAGGGCACGTGGGATCTGGTCTCTGCAGCACTTATGTAAAATCAGCTCCTCTGGATGCATCTGAGAAAGCCACATCAAAGCACACATGCACACACATGCACAAAGCCAAAAAATTAGAGGGCAGAGTTTGAAACTTTACATGGGACAGAACAGCATGCTGATGGATGAAATGAAGAAGAAAGGGATTAACTCTTAAATAGCTCTTTCCTCAGTGCAACAAGCGAAACTCTTGCACAGCGTGCCATATCAGAATATATGCTACTATCTGCCCTTTCACTGGGATCTGGTGATCTGCAGGTGCTCAGACATTCCTGCTCTACACTGCTTCATGCTTCCAGCTTTTGAGTAAAGGACTAGCTACTGACCTCTTATATACGTATCCCAGGACAATTCCAGCTCCAATGGCAATGATTATCACCATCATGATCAGCCCCAGCACGTACCCTGTCAAGAGAGAAAGGGAAGAGACAAAATTAGAGATGGTAGATCCAGCTATAGCATTGCCTCAAAATAAATCTGTCCTGCCAGAATTAGAGGAATGGATCCATCACATGATTCTGGGTTTGTACCTAGCGTCCCTAAGTCCTTCTTTTCTTTGGAGTTCATCTGCACTCTCTGACTGATCCCAATGACGGGTTGCACAGCTGCTGCCTCACTCCGGGAGGGCAAGGTATCAGCCGGTTCAAACACCTGATCCACCTCCTGGGAAGTACCAACTTCTTCTGCAGAGACTGGGACTGTGGCAGCTGTAGCATCTGTTGAGAGGAAAAGGAGCTATACAAAATAACCAAGCATTGATGATACTTCCAAATAACACGTGCCTTGTGAGTGGGACAGATCTAGACTGGTATTACTGAACTGCCTTCAAAATACACTGACAAACTTGTTCCCTTGCCAGAAATCCTACCGAAGCAGAGCAGGAATGTCCACCTCCCTCCACTTTGCTTTCACACAAACCTATTTAGCTGTGAGTGCAAAGCACCACCAGAGATGAGACAGAAATCAGACACGGCATAAGAAAGCCTGGGTTCAGGGCATAAGTCCAGCAGATGCACAATGACTTCATTTACTGTATAATCAATATGCAGGCTGCAGCTTCAATCATGCTGAACAGAGGTGAACAAGATTATGAGAATCTCCATCCCAAATCTCCCAGGAGCCTGTTTATCTCTCTTCTGCCTCAATCTTCCTGACACTGGAAGGTTTGACAGGAGACTCCAGCTGGGAGTCTCTCTCTCCTGTAAGAAAACATCCTTTTTACCCAGCCCCTCTTCGCAGCCTTGGAGCAAACTCCTCTAGCAAGATGAACAGGCTAAATCAGAGCAGCACAGCCACTGACTAGTTTTAAGTACAGCAAGTTCCTCCTCAGCCAGAGCCCAAAGGTGCAGAAGGATGGATGCTCATAGCACAGACTCCTTCCAAGTCCTGTGGATTCTTTATCTACAGCATTGACAGATTTTCAAGGTAGATCCTTCCTTCATGACATAGTTAAAATGGAAACTATAGCACAGCCAAAGCTATGACAGTGGAAAGTAGGTATTTAGCACCTGTCCTGAACAAAAATCCCTACTTTTGGGAAATGCCATGCATGGTATGCATCCACACCTGAAAACTCCCTCCACCTGGATCTCACCCCACAGCTGGCAGTAACTCCATGTGGATTTTCTATCTGCAGCCATTTTGAGTCCTCAGTGAAATGTGAAATGGAAGTACAGAAGGGGAGTTAGGAAATCAGGGTCTCCTGCACTGCACTGCCACAGAAGCTGAACTAAGGGGAGCTGCAGGACATGACTACAATAAAAAGGTGCCCACTCCTGATAAAAACAGTCTGACCCCTTCAACATGCAAATGGTGTATTGGCTGAAAGGTCAGGTAATCCACTGAATCCAAAGCTGCAGGACTGTTTTGTGTAAGGGTCTTGGCAGCAGACCTTTAGGTCTTTTTAGATCTGCTTCACTTTTAGGGAGAAGCAGGCAAAAACCAAGCAAAGTGAAGAAAAGAGGGGTGTATGTGTGGGGAGAAGTGTTTACATGCAAATGACAGCAGTCCGGAGGGACAGTGGAGCAAGTAAATCTTGAGGAACTCAGAAATAAGTGAACAGTTAAACCCCAAGTGGTTACTTTGGCTTCAGTCAGTATGACATCTCTCCATGAAACAGGCTTCAGCTACGGTTCTTCTCATGCCAAACTGTTTTCTATCCTGACTATCCATGAGGAATCCAGCCTCAGGGGGATTGTTTCTTACTGTCCTCCTTCCAATTCCCATCCCCTATTCCCCATATCCAAATTCACCCTGGCACCCGTTTAGCAGCAAGACACTTGTTTAGACAGCAGTAACATGCCCCACAGTAACAGCCTACCAACGTCTCTGCGGCTCTTAAATGCCCAAAGCTCAGCTTTCTCAACACAGCTGAAGAGCCCTATAGTGACCAGTGCCAAAGGAGGACGGGGGGTGGGGGGTCAAAGGTGGGCACAGACCTTTTCTGGTACCAAGGGAAAAGCTCTGGGGGTGGAGCAAGGCAGGGCTGGGAAGCAGATGTGTAGGCACAAGGGAGAGCTGGAAGGAGATTCTCGGGTACACTCCGTTCCCGGGCAAGGCCCGGGGCTGTTTGTGCGCAGGGAGGTCCCCCACCCTAGTGACAAAGGCAGTGCCCAGGGGCAGGAGGCGAGGGGGAGAGGGAAGTGCCCTAGGGATGGCCGGAGGGGAAGGGGGCCGGCGGGGGCCGTTCCTACCCGAGCACGGGGCGATGTCGCAGGGTCGCCGCTCGGGGACCCCGGCAGTGCCTCGGACGTAACACCAGGGCGCGGCGTCGCCGTCCGGGTTCCGGCAGCTGTTGTGGTCCTCGGCGGCTGCTGGAGGGCGGCGGGTGGTGAGCGCCGGGACCCCGCGGCCCCGGCACCCCGCTATCCTCCCCCACCGCCCGGACCCACCTGCCGGGAGCGCGGCGCCGGGGCCGCTCCGCACCGCCAGCCAGTTGAGGCACGGGGCACCACCGGAGGCCACTCGCTGGCTTCCTCGGTAGGACGCACCGTTGCCGCGGAGGCACTCTGCGGAGAGACGAGGCCAAGCCATACGGGTGGGCCGGGTAGCCCCCGCCGGCCCGGGCCGCTATCCGCACACCTCCCCTCCCGAGACCGGCCTTTGTCCCCAGCACAAAGCCAGGCCGGTTCCTCCGGGCTGCGCTTACCTTCAACGCCGCGGGCCGCCAGCAGCAGCGAGCCCAGCAGCACAACGCCCAGCGCCGCCGAACCCCCACGCAGCATCCTCGGCGCAGCGGAGGAGGCAAGGAGCGGCCGCCAGCCCGGGAGCGCAGCTCGGCTTCCGCGCCGAGACCTGCCCCGCCGCTCCCCTCCCCGGTAAACAACCGCCGGGCTGCACTTCCCCCCCCCCCCCGCCCTGCAGCCGCCGCCGGGTCCTAACGCTGCCGCCGCCCGCCCCCGGGCAACACCCGGCCCCGTTGGGGAAGCCCCGGGAGGGGAAAGGGGCGGCCGGGAATGTGCCGCTGTTTCTTCACGTCCGCAGGCGCTGCCACGTCCCGCTGGGACCGGGAGCTGCGATGGGTGCTTATCACCGCGGAGCTGTTTGGCTCGGGGGAAACACGGGGAAACGCTCCCCAAGCCCTGTCCCCGACAGCCACAGGAGATCTTTGGGCTAGGAGACGAGGCTCCAGACACAGAGCTGTGCTTGAACCGCCGACCGTGGCAGGGCAACTGTTTGTCTTCAGGGACCTCAAATTGCTGTCTTGTCTCCCGTAGAGAGCCACCCCGAAGGACCAGATTCTCCTGCCCCGATTCTCCCTTTTGGTTCCCTCAGCTCTATAGAGAGAGACCGTGAGTGGGGGGTGAGGGGTACATGCTACCACGGAAGCCATGCACCTCCACATTTAAGGTTTACAGGCTTACCTCTGCTGATCGATTGATCAGTCCTTTGACTCCATATACTCATAAGACCTCTGCCTGCTTACAGAAAAACAAAGCAAACAGCCCCAAAATGCTTTACAGTGATTATATTGCAGCAACCAGCTACTGTGATAAAGACTCTCTGCAGACATTTTAAATTGTTAACAACAGTAGTTTTGTCTCCAAACAGGCAGAGGTATTCAGAAGTGGCTGTACACACATCTGGAGTCACCAGCAATGTTTCTGGTTTACACCAGTGAAAAACAAGCTGCTGAATGCTTGGTCCCGTTGGACCACGAGCTCTCAAAAGGTGGCCTGGGCCAATTGATAGGTTTCTAGACAAGTCACAGGCCTGCAGCATGGTGCTATTTCTGCCTTTCCCACAGAACTCCTGCTGACCTTGGCCAACCTGCCGGCCTCCCTTCTTTGCGCTTTCCCTTCCTGTACGACAGGGCAGCCCCCTTCTTCTAAAGTGCTTTGAAATTGCTGAACACATAAAAAGGGTTTAAATGCCAAAAAGCTGCATGTTATTTTCAGTGTATGATGAGCCACTTTGCAGGGCAGGAACAGTAGTCCTTCCTTTCCACTCCCAGATGTTTCCATGCTGGCAATGCTCTCTGTCAGGCTGCTACAGGTCTGACAAGCAGGCTCAAGATGCTGATCCAACCCAACTTTTGCCCATTTCTTCCCAGGTCACATTTACTTTAACCCTGCTGCATCCAGCCCACAAGAGAGCCACAAAAAGCTAGATGTCCCAGCATGACAGAGGGGAAACGAGGAAAACAGGTCAATTAAGCAGCACTACCACTGAACATGAAACCATAAGCCTTCACCCTTTTGTGTGATTCATGCTTTAACAATATTACTTACTACTGCAGTAAGTTTAGTTTAATAATGTCAGATTTAAAAAACCTCCAGCCAGGTTGTAGAACAAAACCAGAGACAAACAAAACCACACAACTGTGTGTGTCAGTCCTGAGTGACATCCCCAGCTAAGATGTCTGCTTTATGGCATCATGCTCATTGTCTGCACAGACAGTGAGCTACTACATTCCTTATGCTCTCCAGTTACTCCCTGTGAACGCAAGGCTAGCTGGAGTAAGCAAGATTTTTTAATAAGGGCTACTGAATTAGGCCTTCTGTTTAGAACAGCTCTTCATAAGAGATTTTATGGGACAAATTCCTTTCAGTCAGAAACTGCAGGGCCTCAGGTGCATCCAGAGGCACAGTCTGTCCAAAACAATGGTTTGCAGAGGGCTGCAAACCTGTACAGTTAATTTCTTTCAGCTCGTTTCATGAGACTAACCAATGCTTCCATGCCATCTTGCACAGAAAGCACCTCCTGCTGTACATACTGATCCAAGAACTGCAGGCCGGGCAGTAATCTCTGTGGAAACAAATCTCAGACCTTCCCAGCTCTCTCTCCTGCTATGTAACAAGCAAAATTTGCACTTCTCATTACACCCAGCCAAGTTCCAGCAAACAATCTGAGTTTCTAGTGCACAGGAGGACAATAGGGAATCTGGGTGAAATGCAAAAACCTCCATATTCATGCTAAAGATAAAAGCCTTTTCCACCACTGACTTCTAAGCAAAATTATTTCTCTTTCATCTCTGGTTTTCTCCAGGATGAGGGAAGATTCATGCCTGGCACTTTCACAGAGTTAAGTTTAATAAGATGCCAGGTGGCAGCTGTCAAAGGCAGGCTCAATTGCTCTTTTTGCTGTTTGGGAATGGGTTTGCTCTTCTTGCTACACTTTTAGCGATTAAACCTGACATTACTTCCTAGGACTTGATTTTAAAAACCCTAAACTATAAGTAAGCTAATACCTCTGCATCTACAACCTCAGATAGTTTACATGTAAAATTCTGTGGGTATATACACATACATGTACCACAACACATCCACAAACACTTCATAGGGGAATATATATGCTATTTTTAAGAATAAAAACCATGAGGCATCCTCCCTAAACTCAGTGTGAACCAGTTTCAGCTGTGAGCTGGTACCTTTGTGCTGTTTATAGAGGTTCCGTAATGAACAATATCTGCTTTTTCTCTCTGCTGTCTGCTGACTGCTCTTTCTTGTTTGTTTGCTCTACTTTTTCACCTGTGGAAAAATTCAAAGTGTATTGAGAGTTTTCTTAAGAAGCAGAAGGGAGCTAACATACAGCACAGCATGCTGTGCAAAGAGAGGCAGCCACAGTCTTGCAGGTTTAGAAGGGCTCGAAGCATCAAACCCACCCTCCTCCGGGCACAACAAAGTACATTCAGATCTTCCAGGGCAAAAGTTCATCTATCCTCCTATGAAAGAATTACAACACTTTGTTACTTAATCTCACTAAATAAGATACTGGGAAGAGTAAGCAAAATAAATTTTCTAATCTAAGTATTCTTTCCTAGCCAAATTAACATGGCTTGCTTAAAATGGAAAAACTTGACCATTGCCCTCTTTGTGATAGGGCATATGTCATGTTCCCATAACTTCCTCTTTTTTCTTTCTAGGCAAATCAAAACAGTTCTTCCAGTTTCCCCTCAAAACTCGTTTTTCTGAACCATTTTCTGCTTCCTTCATAAATTATGGTGTCTGAGAATAAAGATGGTACATTCTGAGACTATGAACAGAATATTAGAGCAATTTGTGCTTAAAGCTTAAAAAACTACAAGCATCAAATATTACTGAGCATGATTAAGTACTTGCATCTCCCAAAAAAGCAGGATTTTTTACTCCTTTGTTGCCTCTGGATCTTGAAAATAACTGCGGGTCTCACCTGTAAAAAGCCTTTTGTAAGCAATGATGTAGGAGTCGGGAAGAAATACACTTAATTCCTAACCTAGAAACAATCTGAATAGAAGAAAAAAACCCATCAAGGCTGCAACAAAAGGATCAGATGTTGGGTTTATGAAACTAAGCTGAGTATAACCAAAAATCAAGACAGAGACAGTCACTACAAAGGAGTCTGTTGAGCGATAGAGAAATCTCTGATTGCACTGTTGCATCCCCCTGCTGACATGTTCAAGGAAAGGCTTTCCCCTCCCCCTTCAATCTGACAGCATGAGCTATTGCTAAGTAAATGCCAGCCACAGCCTCCAAGGACTAACAAGGAAGTCTGCAGAAGCAAAACAACCATATGTGATACTTGAACTGGTTCAGACTGGTTCAGAGAGTTTGCTCTGCTCACTCAAAGTGCCTTCTCAGATGAGCGTTCTGTGTGGGCTGTAAGAAAAGGACAGAGGCCTCAGGAGGGCAATCGGGGCCCTATTGTTTACCGGGGGAGCAACACTGCAGCTATGCTTTCCTCCTGTTAAGAGATTAGCACTAAATACTCTTGGCAATCACTGATTTGAGAGATTTCACACTCTGAGGCCTCTGTAACAGCAACATTTCTGTGTTCGTTTGGTCACAAACTGCCCAGCCCATTTCCACCATCCCCTGTGGTAAGGGGCTCAGCTTGGATCCCGGCCCTTAGCCCTCTCCCCTGCCTTCTGAACTTGGTATCTGGATCGGACACTGCTTTTTCCCTGCTATCCAGGGAGTGTGTCTCCTAGCAAGGCATCATTAAAACTGTAGCAATAATGTTAGGAATGAGGTACAAAGAGGTGTCAGCTCCCACTTGCCTTGTTGATGTATTTTTGCTACACATGCAGGCTGCTCTTGACAAAAGCCAGCGTGCATTTTTGACATGTGGAGGAAGGGAAGCTATTGTGAAAGATACACAGGTCTCTGCATCAAGAACAGGAGCCTCACTCTAAATTCTTTTACTGATTTGTTGCTTGACCTTAGGTAAGCTTCTGCCTCAGTTTTCCATGTTAATATTAGTTATGTCACAGTGATAGGATTATATGTCTGCAAAGTGCTTTGTAAGCTTCAGACATGCAATACATACCTTATGAAATATAGTACTCAAGGGGAAGGAATCATGCATGGAAGGCCTCGAGTTCTATACGTGTAGTGCTGACTTAGATGAAAAGCACAAATAAGCATCAATCCATGAAGAAAACCAGGAGAAAGTGTTATGTTGTTTGGGGTTTTTTTGAGGTAGAAAAGTACATTTGTAGCTTTCTTGTTCCTCACTTCACTGTTGTGCACAGGAGTAGTTAACAAAGCCGAGCACTCACATAAACCATCGTGTGTTGTTGTTAGGAAATGCTGATCTAAAAATAATGGTTTATGTGCACACAAGAAACATGAAAAAGGCAGCACCAAAACATCTGGAGATTTGAGTCAAAGGAAATGAAGTTTCTCTTCTTATATCTGTTCGAAATTAACTTCCAGTGAGTTGGATGGGATTATTAAATATCCTTCTACCACTCACTCACTGTGGAAGCTGATTGCACAAACAAAAGGGATAGACCAAAAGTCTGGGCTAATAATCATGGAATATTATCGAAGTAGGAGTTAGATTCTGTTGTGGAAAGTATGAGGTTAGAGTTACACTTAAATATGCAAAATGTCCAGTTCCTGATGAAAATGCACGTCTAAATAGTACAACCATTCATTATAAGCAAGTGAACCATATCCCATGCCAACAGAAAGGCAGGGAGGTTGTAAACATTTAAAAAAAGCAACCAAATTAATTTTCTTCTCTATTTAAGGGTTTGGGACTAGGCCTGGAATCAACAAGAGCAGAGCCCATTTTGTAACGGCTCTCCTTGTAATGTGAGCAGAGAAGCAGAGACCAAACCTTTTCAGTAGAGCTACTAGTGTTTCCTCACAAAAGCGCTGGATTCATGGACATTTACAATGCAGAGCTCTCCTCCGCAGATTTATTTTCTTAGCTGACCTGAAAGCAGATAAAACCATTGGCACATGGGTTCTGTAAAAGACCTCTCTCCACAGGTGTTTGCCTGGAGGCTATGGGAGGAGCTGTTTATTTTGGGAAGCTGCCTTTCCTTTCCTGTGTAGAAAGGCTTTTTGGGTTGTACATATGCCATAGGCATGCAGAGATAGCCCTTTTCATGGCTCTTATATATGCACATGGACTTCTTTTACATCTATTTACAAATTAAAGACACTTCCTTAAGTATATTTACAGAATAGGGCAAATCTCTGTTGTTATTTTGGTCTTGAGTTTGCCATTCTTTCAGAAAGTCAGGGCTCAAACTGGCACCACCACTAGGCAGCAAAAAGACCAGGAAGGAACAAAGGTTTCAGAAAGGTTTGCCCCAATACTTCACTTACCTCTTTAGAATATAATGGTGTTGAGTTAGAACACAGTGCATTTAACTAATGACCTAGCACTTGATGTAGGCAGGGCAGAAGCAAAAATACATAATTATATATACTCTCTCATTTTTATTTTCACGGCCTTCCAAGTATTCAGGGAGGCCAGTATCAAATTTCACATAAATCCTTGTTACTCCATCCCCTTATGCTAGAAAGATGTTAAGAGATCTTATAGCACAGAGCCAGAGAAAGGATTTTCTAGTCAAAATAAGGCTATCCTGATACACAGTGTTGCAAACTGCCCATTGCGCTATGGGTTTTCATAGAGTTGAGTGGAGCTGGGCAAAGGCAGGAACTGTCTCTGAACAAAAAGGAGTTTGAGATATGAGAAATTCAAGCTTTCTCTGCGCACTCATGGTCTCAACTCTCCATCTCCAGGAAATGAATGCATGCAGCCTGCAGAGTTTAATTCTCTTTTGGTTTATTACTATTTAAAAATCAGGTTTTGTATCCCCTTCTACAGAGGCTTCACCTTCCAACAGAACATACAAAAAATACACACAATAGAAAAAAAAAAAGATAGGTAGGTAAGTTGCTTTATACAAACAGGTCCCTAAGAACCCAAAAAGGCTAAAACAGGCTCGGTTTCAATAGAAGCAGGCCCATAAATAAGCAAGAGACTTCATTCAAGTAGGGAAAGAGTCATCCATCCTCACCTAAGATCCTTCCTTGCTCACACTGAAGATAATGGGAGGATTCCCAACAACTTCAGTAGAAGCAGGATTGAGATTCATCAGAGCCAATGGCAAACTTTCCTGCTCCTTCCCTTCCAAGGCACTGTCTCTTCCATACAGTGTGTAGCCAGGGAAAAATGCCAGTTTTTCTGGGTCATCCCAAACTCAGTTTCAGTTGCTCACTCTACAGGACATCTGAGAACAGCCTTTTATTTTCTCTCTCACACTGTGTTTTTGTACTAATTGCAGCAAACTTTCAGATGACAACAGTACTGAAGAGCAATTCTGAGCCCAAGAGCGAGGCCTAGGTTGATTCTTTCAAGAGCCAGCAGTCAGTCTGACAGCTTTGCAGAGGGCATGTAAAAATTGCCTGGAGAAGGCACCAGTTTGTAGACACAGCAGCCAAAAAGCTATTAGCAAGCATGAGATTCATTTATTGTAAAAACACTTACCCAAGCTCACTATGTGACTACAGGAAGCTCAAGAGCATTTATGGCTGCCAGTGGCTGTATGAAGTGCCCCATGGTCCACATGGAACCCAGGAGCTGGAAGGGGGTCACTGGAACATCAGTGAGACACCAGTTACCTCCTTCCTTCAGTACAGCTCAGTTCAGAGCACTGCCAGGTCTCCAAGTTGCAGTACAATTAGAGAGGCCACCTAGGAAAAGCTTTGAACACATAAACCCTGAGAGCAGATCAACAGTGCCAGGCAGCCTTTAAGTTAAGTATCTCACTTTTCAGGAAAAATGTGGCCAAATGTTTGTTCGACTTTGCATTACACTTGAAGTCAGTGAGGCCAAACGCTTGCAGAAGAGCTCACAGCACAACTGTGCAGCACAGTCTGGCACACCAACTAAGTCTTGAAACAGTCTTACCCAAGGGTTATCATCATCTCATTTTATAGATGGGAACAAAACACAGGAAGAGGCGAGAGATGACACAAGGTGTTAATTCTTTACAAACAGAATGCGTTACCGCTACCATAGAGCAAACAACTGTGGTTTTTCACTAACATGCTTTAAACATTCCAGCTATCACCACAACCCCTTACAGCCAGGGTTCCTCCTCTTGTTCTGCACCCCTCTGCAGTTACGTCATTTAACTGTTTTTAAGGTTGGTGGTTTGGGGTTTTTTTTCCCTTTTTTATCTTTTTTAGGCAAAGTTCTCTGCTTTGTTTTACAGCTAACACAGGTATTTGCAGAGCTGTACACATCTGAGCAGTGTACACATCTGAGGGTGAAGGTGGCAAGGAAGCAGGGAGGAAGACATTACGCCAATGTTTTTGCTGCTGACTCTGCCACAGTAGATGTGTCAGGGAGCACTGCCTCCCTCCGGGTCCCAGGCTCAGTGCTCCAGAACACGCTGCCTTCTGTCAGGGACAAGGAGCAGCAGTTTGGGCTAAAAGCCAAGTCTGTTCCCAAAGGCTCATTCACGACAGCTGAAGGATCTTGTTTTGAAAAGGATGTTCAGGATAAAAAAATGGGACTCTCTCAGGAGACATGGGAATCTTCCAGAAACTGTTTTCCCTTTTAAATTTTCCTGTTGGGATTTTTTTCCCCTCTTTGCTCACTTGTTTTGTCTCTCAGGGTTGGACTGAGAGCATAAGCTCAGAGATTCACTGTGAGCTTATGTTCTGTTCAATTAAAACTCAGATACTGTGCCCAGGCAAAAGGTGAATGGTACAAAGCTGGCTTAATACACATTAAAATATTCATAATGCTGTTAAGGTATGTTCATAATGCTGAAAATGCCAACGCATTCCATGGGTTTGTTTGGCACTTGCTCTCAGAGTTTCTGCCATGCTGAACAATTGAAAATCTCTGGTTATTTTTGTGGTGCTAAAGAAAAACCTTTCCCATTTCATGACTGAAAATTTTGGTAGCTGTTTTTTTTACTTTGTCCATTTATCTCTCATGAAACCCAAAGAGAGCTCTAGCTCTCCATTAATTCTTCCAACACTGAAGTCTGGAATTCCTTTTAAGTTCACTTTGGCATCTACTTCCTCAAGCAAGCACCTTAAAAAAAATTAAAGCTGAAAGTGGTACCCCACTCCAGACTCAAGACATAAGTTCAGATATTGATTTCTAGGAACAAAGATTTAGTGAAAAAACGAGACACTAAAGTTACAACAGAGCCTACAAAATCTAGGTTAGCTTTCATACTATCGATTCAGTTAGTTGAGTTAGATAGACATTCAATTACACAGCTCTTCTATTCAAGTCATTCCTTACTGCTGAACGCAGTTGAGGGAGGAACAACAATTTCAGGGAATACATGGGAAATAACAAATATTCCCTAAATCACTGGCACTCAAATGGGTCTAAAATTGTGATGGGGCATTTGCAACTATTGAAAAGATTGGTAGGAAGACCAAGTCCACACCATCTTAGACTTCTAGGCTTTAAAACCCAAACAGATCAATCACACACACCCCCAACATATAATACTTTGCCCTACTATAGTTAAGGCACTGGATTGAGAGAAGGAAAAATCTGTGTTCAATTTCTGGTTCTGCTATCAATTTCCCACGTCATCATGGGCAAATCACTTCACATTGAGAGCTCACACGCACCACATTACCATGCATCAGGTGAGCCACACTAAGAAGTCTGTTTTGCACACATTTAACACATGACAAATGCAAGGAAATTTAACTCAGTATGGAGTAAATTCACATTAAATCACTTTACCTTGCATTTGTTGTTGATTAACAGTACATAAAGATAAAATCAGGCAACAAAAAAAGCCTAATGATAAGTCTGTGTCCCTACATTCAACACAACACTTAAGCATGCATGCAAGCGGTTTGTAATCCTTCAGTTTTATTTCACTCATTCACCTACAAGCATCTACTCTTTTCTTGTCTACCTTTAATGTTTAGATTATAAATGGTTGAAGATGTTTCATCATACCTAATATACAAGGGTCTGATCCTCAGTTGAGGGGTTTAGGGAGTCCTATAATACAAAGAAATACTACAACTCTGATTATTTAAGTTTGTATGAACTGAAGTTCTCTTCCTGGCAGAAAAGTGCACTGACTCCAGCATTGGATCGCAGTCCCACCAAAGATGATGATAAGGAAAGGAGAGCTGGCCCAAAATGAGAACTATCATCTATACACTGATAATCCAATTAAAAATGTAATATAAACAAGTGAGGTTACAGCTCAGGGTATGTTAAGTACATCCATTTGAACTCTGAACTTCTGAACATGAGTTTCTGTTTGGATCTGTCTTCTGTTCTCTGAGAAGCAGGCATTTCCTAAAGCACACAATATAAAGAATGTGCATGTAGATTCAATTACTAACCAGAATGGAACAACACGCCCCCAAAGAAGCAAAAAGCTCTGAAAACACACCACTGCTAAAGATCCGTCCAAACTACCGCTGGCACTGGTCTGCATCAGTCTCTTGCGTTGGTGCAAATCCCTCCCGTTTACACTAGGACGATCTAGAACTGTCATTTCAGGATTGTTCACTTCCTGCCCAATTGTTTCCCTGTCCACTAGACTGAGAAGTAAGTAGCTTTCAATCGATGGATTCGTGACAACTTAGTAAGCATTTTCTTTGACAAACAAAATGCACCGCTGGTGTTTTACAAGGCTTCCTATTTAGTTCAAGGCTTTTCATTTGTTTCATCAGGTCAAATTCTGTAGCATTCAAAATTAAATTCTGATACACATGGCTAAATTCAACCCACTAGTAACACTGGAGTCAGTGGAGCTATATGTAGGATGAAAATACCCTATATTCTGGACTTGGCTTTTGGAGTTGAATGACTACTGCACCCTCTTCGAGTACACACAGGAACACAAACTCCTTAAATATTTCTGAATACAACCTCAATTCAAAGGAAGTTTTTCCTGATGGCTTAAACACGAGTTATTAGTAAATAAGAGTGACTGCAGTTGCATTTGCTAATCCAAATGAATTGATCTGCTGACTGGAAAGCCTGCTCTATCTCCACTTGTTTGGCAGTTCACAAGGTTGTCTCAGTACGGTCTGCATTATTAAGGTATTTGAAACTGTTCTGTTACCTTTCCCAAATTCCATTTTCTACTTGTGACCTAAGCTTACCAGTACAGCAATGGCAATTCCATGAAACTTTAGTTTTAAGGTGGGTTGGTTTGGTTTGGTTTTGGTTATTTTTCCCTTGAAATGAGACATACCTATTCCAGGGGTTCTGGGAGAAGATAAATGGAGAGGAACACGTCCTTCGGTCTCCCAGTACAGATTAATAGCAAGCTCTCAAGTCCGCTGCTACATGCTCTCAATTTAGAAAGTGCTGGTGCTATAGAGAAAGCCATTGATTATTAATCCTTGGTTTGTAACACTCAAGAGCAAGTACAAAAAATGTAGCTTCTTAGAAAAGAGAAGCTAGGGCTTCTTAAGTCTGTAGAATTTAGAACATCATTCAAAATCCATATACTTATACAAAAGGCTGTATAATTCCAACATTAAAAAAATCAGGAATGTATCTTATTTCAGTTATGCATTAACTGCAGGGTTTGGATTAGGAGCACCTGGGCAATGCAAGTTGTGGTGCAACAGCAGTTTGTGGCTATGGTCACATTTAATATATACATGTTTCCTGCAGAGGATGTAGGTCCTGGTCTGAGATGGTCTACCCTGCTCCAGCACTGTATTAGTGATGGAGAAAGCTATTGCTTCATAGAATGCATGGTTCATGTGGGACTTGGGCTTTTCAGAGTGGCCTTTCTAGACCAAATCACTGCTTAAACCTTTGCTTATTAACCCTCACAACTGTGATGTGGAGAAAACTCTACACAGATGGGAAATTAAGGAATAAATTCAGGGAGCTTTTCTTTGTGACCTTGAGCATCAACAGCAGAACCATAATTATAACTCAGAGTATTCCTAACTCCGAACCCTGTGTTAAACAACATTTATACCTGGATTTGGTACAAAAAACCTAGACAAGTTACATGGGAGGAAAGGGAGAGACAAGAAAGGACATTATCTCTGCACAAGTGGTATTTTCAGATTAAATGGAACCTCCAACAGCCTAGAGCCCAGCTTCTTTGCATTTTGTAATCAATTCTTTTTGAGAGATCTGCTGTTTGCAATTCCCATCTCTTCCAGTAGAAACCTTTCTTATTTGGAAAAGAAAGGATTAAGACTGGCTTTTGCAAACCTGACTAGAGGCAGATCAGGAGAGCATTACTGACTCTCATTTGCACACCTTTTGGATAGGTGGCTAAACTGCTCAAAAACCAGACAAAACGAGGGGATGCAAAGTAACGTACTAACTTCTTTAATAGAGTCCAATCCAATTAAACCAAAATCACTCTGTGAACCCCTGGGTTTATTCACACTAAACAAGTCAGTGGTACATAGTGTTAACCCGATAGCTCATCGTGTTTATACCCTAGGTCCCCACATGAAAAATGAGCACCAGTCAACCAGACTGCAATGGTATTTTTCCTTCCTTTTTTTTTTATCTTTTTTTTCTTTTTTCATAAAACTATTTCTTTCATAGACTTAAAACAACCAACTAGCCAAGTTATTCATTATGGTACATCTAAAAAAACAATTAATACTAACCCTAATGTGACTGCTGCTTTAAGAGTGCTCTGTGTATCGCCTTAGACTGGCTTTTCAGTAGCAATTCACTACAACAGGTCCTAAAATAATAATAATAGAGAATTAAAAAACTGACAGCAAGTTTAATGGTCAAAAGTAACAAAAACAACCTGTTCCGAATGGTGATTTTTCTCAGCAGCTCAGTTCTGCTGCAGCACTCACAGCCTCACAAATGGCAGAAGGGGTTCAAATTCTTGCACCACCTTTAAGATTTTCTGGTTTTTCAAAGGACAACTGTGTTGTACCCTGGTAGGTACCATGGGGCATTTTACTTACTGCTATATTCAATAATGGGGCAATAATGGGTCTGGTTTTAAAACTTACTGTTTTTCTGGGGTAGGTTAGGGAAGGTGGGGAATAGAGAGAGAACAAAAGCATAGCTCCCTGTAGCTGTAGCTCCCCAGGTGCCTCGGTCACTAGGACTGTCTAATTCTCAGATCAGTGCTGGTAACATTTATTCTAGAAGATCACAACTGAACACCAGCAGCAGCCTCTAAAGCTCCATTTGGTGTTTTAGGTCATGTCTTCTGTTCAAGGTCACCATCTTCTGTATTTTATCAGCTAAGAAGCATTTTCTTCCTCTCCCCAGTGAAGGTTTAAAGGTGGGGTAGGGCATGAGATAAAAGGGGAAGCTAAAACGAATAAAAAATTCTCAGCTATAGAACCAAATTTCATTATTTCATCTTTCGTTCACAGCATCTTATCATTATAGCCAGACTGCTGCTTTGCTTTAAGATCAAACTGATCTCATTTCCCCTCTGGCCCCATTGGTTGCTGGTCGACCTCTGGATCCACTAGGGATGACGCAAATGCTGACTGGACGATCTGAAACCCAAATGACTCCAGGAGAGACATGTTCTGTTGGGGTGAAAAGGGGGATCCTAAAGCAGGACCGAGGTCCCCAAGTGGGCCACCAAGGGCCCTGACGTGAACTTTCTGAATGTGTTTGTTCAGATAAGACTTTGATCTGAAAAAGCTGCCACACTCAGGGCAAGGGTACTTCTTCTCTCCTTCCGTCTCCATTTTGTTTTTGCTGACTGCCATGTCACACGAGAAGGACCCATTGGTGCTCTGTTTCTCAGGAGTCTTGAGGTCACTGGTGTCAGAGAGGTCTCCGTATGAATCAGAACTCTCAATCGGGTCCGAATGTGAACATTTCTGGCCTTCTATGGGAAAAAGAAAAGAGAAGTTTTCAGAACCTTATCTCCCAAAAAAAGTATTTAACATGCATTAAAACAGATCATATAGGTTACCACCTGATTTCATTAATGCCTGTCATGACAGAATGATACACACTTAACATTGCAATCTCTCACATTCAAGAGCCCCTGACCACAGGTCTTCTTTACAAACCACAGCTGCTATCAGAGCAACATGCAGGTTTTTAGTATGGACTTTTCATGATACTGAATGGGACCATAATGGATCTCTGGTTTATGTAACACTTTTTTGAATCCCAAAGATGTCGCACAGCATTTATACCTCAGGCACTACAAAAGGATGGATCTAATGATGAGTTTTTAATTCTACAATTCATTCCCACACTTCTGAAATATAGTTAATACTTTGGGGTAGAGCCTAGAGACCTAATGAAGAACAGGCTGCAGCAAGATGTGAAGAAACCTGGAAACACTCAGCAGAACAGCGGTGAGCTACTGCAATTTAAGGCATGAAATTCCATTCAGTCTTGAGGAACTTTTTGATTTTTACAAATCAAGTGCAATGCTGTTAGAAGTGAACTTCATAATCTAAAATGGTTCCATCTTAAAATACTGTAGTGTGAAACAGGAGGGAGGTCAGAGACACTATTTTAAGTCATTTGGATACATATCCTGGCAAAGCCATTGGTATGTTTGGAGTGCTCCCCATTCTCCTCTCACGTTATGCCAAGAAAGTTTGTCCACGCTTTTTGCTCAGCGCATGTGAATGAGCGTGGGAAACCCAGACATACTCCTCAACAAGTCTCTGAATACAAATAAGCTGGAGCTACTGTTAACTCTAAAAGACCAAAGAACCACTTGGCACAACCCAAAAGACAGATTTGCTATGGACTCGGCATTACAAACCAAACAGGATATGCATGAAATCAATACACCACTGAGCTGGAGTAAATCTCTTGTTAAGTCAGCACATCACCCAAACCCAAAGGGCTTCTGTAGTAACTCTATCAGGACTTCAACAGAAAGAAAAATCACACAACTAGCTTTCTGCTGGCACAGCCTTTTTTTAACCTAGCCTGCTCTGTTACCCTGGGCAAAAAAAAAACCCCTAACTTTTTGGGACAACCATGGTTTTGAAGAATTTTCTGATGTTTCAGCTTCCCCAAGAATACTGATAGCTCAAACCAAGCAGCAGAAAGCAAGCTATTCTACATAAACACACAGCTTTACATACTCAGAAGTTAATTACTCTTCAGCTATTCCTACCACATTTCTTTTTTCCAAAAGCTAAAACCAGGTTAAACAAACAAACAAAAAAGCAACAGTACTATCACCCTCTACCTGTCCCCCCCAACAGCATTAATAAGTGTAATTAGAGGTAGTTGCATGGTTCCTTATCAAGCTGAGAATGCATATTGCTTCTGCCTCTCAATAACCCTTATGAACTGCATTTTGCAGCTCTGCCTTCCTTCACCAGAAGTCAGAGATGTGGTTTGACTGACACGAGACTCAAGCAGGATGGTACTAAGGAAACATCAAGGATCTGCACCCCCCAGGCAACATTCAAATACTGACTGCTCCTAGGAAGATGGTCAAGATGAACTAACGTGGCATTTTCAATCTCTAAAATCAAAGAAGCTGCCAAAAATTCATGTACCCTTACACATCTATCTCCTTCCCCCAGACTTGTGAAATCAGCTATCCAAAGACAGGTATTAAATACTATGTGATGCTCAGCAGTTTCTCTTCATCTCCCTAAGCTTTTCTCCAGTGTTTTTGCTGTCTTTCCTCCCTCCCCTTTCTCACACCCAGCCCAGCACCCCACACACAATGTTCTGCACAGAGCAGCAAGGTGCAGAGCAGCGAGTCTCTTGCCTTTGATGCCATAGGTCCTGACGCAGTGGAACGCTGCTCCCCCATTCGGGATGGACTCCTGGTGCCTGGAGACCTGGGGAAGGGGAACACCGTGGTGGGTTTTAACATGGACCTTTAAGTAGGAGGCAGAGGAGAAACCTAAACAAGATAAAAGGAGATGAGATCCTGCCACCAGCAAAGACACACATCTGCCTTCCCCATTCTTTTAATCTTTGCCTTGCTCCTCCTCCCTATTATGAAGTTGCTATTATACTAACTTGATTTCTGGTTACCTACAGCATGCTCAAGTAGGAATCCTAGACATAATAAGGCAATTAATACATTTCATTAGACTTCATTTGCTGTTTGGAAGTCACGATGAAAGAATAGCCTCCTTGAGAAACAAACCCAATGTAAGCAAACCTAGCAGATAATATGAAACTCTCTGGAACAAACAAAGGCAGAGGAGACATGATACAAAAAAGGCACCCATGTCCCTTCACCATTTTTGTGCTGCTTTATTTTAATTAAATAATGTTCATAATTTCATAATACTTTGGAAGATAGTTCAAATTAGTTTATTTTATGCTGTTCTGATTTGAAGGGATGCCACTTAGTAACACCCCTCTTAGGTATTTAGCGTGCTTTCCCCTTAGGTGTATGGTGAATCCTAGAAGGCTGAAAGCTAAAACTACTGAGGTTTTAAGCTATATAGGTTTGTTCTACAGCAACTTTTGAAAACATTTTCACCCTTCAGCTCATCCTGAATTTCAAAAACCAATACAACTCATATTTTGTCTGCACTTAAAAAAACCCAGTACAACTAAAATGAAATGTCAATACTTCTATTAGTTCTGCCCTGTGAGCCCAAACCACTGAAATTAAAACCACAGATTTCGAACAACTGATTCCTGAACAAAAGAGTGTTTTACATTTGTGCATGTGCTTTTTAAATTGTTTTTGAAGTCTGACAAATACAACCTTTTCCTTTCATGCAAATTATCTCAAAATACACTTTGGGATGTTTTAAAATTCAATTTTTATAAGATTTGCAGTTACTACTTGTGCATTTGGAGTACATATATGAGGCACAAAGACTTCCTACACAGGGTACACCTATCAGCAGCCTTCTTCATTTTCTGTTATGTTTTGAACAGAATATTATGGCATTTTCACATTAGAAACATTTTTCTTTAACACCTTAGAACACAACACAAGTTTCACCATGACAGAGTTTCAGATTTCTCTATCCCTTTCTGGATATAGAAAGCCCAGGACCTAGATTTTTTTAAACCAATACAGCATTTACAGCACAAGCCCTTGCAAGAGAAGCTTCACACCAATGCTTCATTTTAAATAGAGATAGATATACTACTGTAAGGCCATTTTTCTATTGATGTAAGTGCATTTATGTTTGATGCTATATAAGAACATCTTAGGAAGAATGCAGAACCAATACTGGCACAGCTACCTGTGGTGGATTTTCTGATAGCAGCTGTTAGGTGCTGAACTTAACAATGAATGTGGCTTTACACCAGAATTTCCTATGCCAACCCAACAGAATATCCCTCTACCCAGACTTTTCTTAGAAGCCAGGATCAAAGCGTATCCAGAGCCAATAAAGAACTATTTATGCAGGACCTGCAGAGCAAGACAGAACTCCACAGCAACCTGCTGAAGGGCAAAAGAGCAGTCACTGAGAATGAGCAAGAGTGACTGTACACTCTCAAGTTGAAGATAAATGTGCAGAATAGCAGATACATCACAAGTGAAGAAACCAAGAACATACAACTCAAAATACAATACAGCAGAATCTATTAGGCCACATGTCATCCAGAGAATCAATGTAATGGTATTATTCTCTGAGATAATGCAAGACCTACCCTCAGACACAAAATGCTGTACTGAAAATCTCCCTGGTGCACAAGAGAATGTATTTTTCCAAATACTAAATTCACCATGGAGATGGAAAGAACCAGTGTTTGACTGGTACAGAGAAAAGGACACAATATAGAGATGTAATGGTGATGCTTCCAACTACAATGTACTTCCCTTATTTCAGACATGTCTAATAACCACATGCATGCTGAGATGAGCCTCTACATAGCAATGCATTAAAATCCTACTGCCAACCATTAAAAAAGGACTACATACAGCTATTCAGTGTTCTTCTATACTACAACTGCCACAGGAAAATCTGAAGTTGCAATCTCTGCTATGCAGTATTTTTTCTGAACTCAGAACTCTATTTGTAGAGTACATTGTTTTCTATAATGAAAACTGTCTGCAAAGTGTGTTTGCTCCCCTTTATGCACTTGGCAGACGAACATGCGAGTCATCAACTTCCCTCAAAGCAGTAAGAGTGCCAACAGGAAACTTTAAAGTGGGATTTTTTGCTCTGTTTTTATCCTATTTTTTTCCCGAAGCACTTAGTATTGGTCTTCCCTTCCCCCAAACCTTAATTCTGAATGTCTGTCCTAGAAGGATGGGGAATTCAGAAATAATAATCCTTTACTTTTAAAAAGCTCTTTAAAAACAAAGTCAGGCTAATGCAGAGAATGAAGTGGCAGTGATTTTCAAAGAAGGAATGTATGTATTGTTTTACCCATACACATCTCTCAGCTTTGCAGAGCAGATTATTTCTTCATAGCAGAGGAACCAACATTAAAAACAGGGAGAGAGAAGAAATGATCTGCTTTATAAATGGGACCTATCCCTCGATCTCTTGCATCCATAAGGAGACAGACTACAGAAATAACTGCAGGATGCTTTTTCAAAATTTCCAATTTGGATTTAGCTGGAACATGTGCAGAATATATCAACTTCAATCAACTCTGTATCCACCAGGAAATACACGAGAATTTATCTTACTGTAAACAAGAATTCCATCTAACTTGTGATTAGAATATTTACCCTTCTTCTAACTCATTTCTGTGAAACAAACAATGTTTGTGTGTCCGAAACAGAAAAGGAATCTTCAGAGTTGCACCTGTGATTATGAAGTATCAGTTTGAGACTTGCCAAAGTCATTCATCTCTGAAGCTCTTTGAGAAAGCCCACACAAGCAAATACAGTTCCTAAAAATGGTTATAGAAGATTATGTAACAACAAAGCAGGAGCAGGTTTTTTTATTTCAACTGATTAAAGAGAATTTGTCTTAAAAAGTGAGGATTGGGGATTAGTTTTCGTAAGCACATTTTAGATGAGTTATTGAAAGAAAACCCCAACAAACCCAACAGAAAATCCCAGGGGGAAAAAACCCCAACAAAACAAAACCACAACTAAAACCAACCAAACCAACCAACTCTATTGCCCAGCTTCCCCAATTCAACAGGATTTAATTGCTTTCATAATTATTCTAAGCATAAAGAACCTATGTGAGAAAATAACCTGGAAAAGGCATCAAATCACAATGGTGATTTTTTGGACGTTATACTGCCATTTTGTAAACGAAATGAATAAATGGAGTCAGCACATGGGGACATGCATGACATGACAAACCAGTGGCTACTGCTGTCAGCCATGTACTGAGCTTTCCAGCTCCTAAATCCACCAAAACCATTTAAAAGAACATGAGACACTTGATGAAGAAGAGCCTTCTGGTGGGATATACTGTGGGGTTCTAAGCTCTGTCTTTAACACCAGGATATGTTCATCTGGGTAACAATCACCTTTTCATCCACTTTTTTTTGTGTTTTTGTGTGCCAACATCCAAAATTCTCTCTACGAGCAGCTTGACAAGCTAGAACTAGCTAAGTTCCAAATAATACAAAATACACCAGCATGTTAGCTGTGGGAAGAATCAAACAAAATGCCACTGCACAAGCACCACAGTCATGGCACAACTGCAGTGGGGCGGGACACTGAGTACCTTTTGACTGCACAAATGACTGTCAGATAGATGCTTCTAACCCAGAATTTTTCCACTACCCTTCATCTTACCAGGCTCTACAATTTAAAAGGTATCTTTTTAAAACAATCAACATTATCATTTGATTTTAGAACACTATGGATTAAAAACTGTACTGTTTTGGATCATAAATCTATAATCAAACTTCATAGCATAAACCAATGAGTTCAAAACACAATTGCTTGACAAATCCAGTCCGTATCTTCCCTTTCCTATGAATTTTAACACTGAGTAGACATTTTAACAATAATTTAGTAGATAAATTACATCCTGAGTGCTGTTGTAAACTGAAATTCCCAGCAGACTAGATTCTGACAAGACATATAAACTGTAAGAAAAAACCTAGATGTTTCAAGTTTTCTGTACAACAGGTCCCCTATCCTTCTACACAGAAGTGTAGGTTCTATTTATATCTCCACTGCACATTTAAACCTGTAAAATGTGAATAAACCATTTAGTCATTTCATTGTTTGAATGCCAGAGCTGTCTTTTGTCAGGGTGGCTGAATTTCAAAAGAGCTGCAGTGACATCCAGTGGTAGTTCAGTTGAAACTCAATCTCACAAATCTTGGAAACAAGACAATTCCTCCCAACCCGTTTGAGTTTCTGTTTGGAACCATGTTCAACTAAAGGTGCACGATAGCACCTGGATCTTGGAAAGCCTCTTTTCCATGTTGTTACCATAAAAAGAATCAGGATAAGCTTAAGCAGTTTTTCACAAGATAGGCCTTCAGCTGAAAAGAAAACCAAGCTTCATTTCATACCATCAATCCGGAGCTTCAGAATATGAAGATTTTTAACCAAGATGCCTTTGCCACTCAAACTTAACAACACTCTCAGGACCTAACAGACTGTTTAACTACTGGAAATGTCTCTCATTACTCATCAACTAACTCCCAATCATCCAAAAAGCTCCCTGTACAGCTCTCACATTAAATAGAGAACAGCCTTATTCTCTCAAAAGATTTCACCTCTCTTAAATTAGAAAAGTGAACATGCATCATAAATAAAGAACTCATCAGAAAAAATAAGACCCCAAAACACCACAGCAGCCTCTTCCTACTAGGTATGTATGCCTGTGTGAGCCAACAATGGATTTTGAAGTTGTGTATTAATCATTCAAAAAAGACAATAAAGAGTCAAAATTCTTTTTCCAGCTTGCCTTACAGCCCACAAAGCCTAAATTTACAACTCTTTCCAATTGAAGAGTACCACAAACAGACGGAAAAGCTTCAAAAGCTCTTAGCCATATGGTTTAGTCGAGCCTGAGTTGGACTCTATGATATTTATGGTCCTTTCCAACTCGAGACATTCTGTGATTCTGTGAAAAGCTGTATTTGTACAAACAAAAGTAAAGCACATATCTAGTGCTTTTTATAACATTTGCTTTAGAAATGTACAGTAATACAAAGCAATTTCTTAGGTTAAGAGGGAGAAGCAGCTTGACGCTACTGCTGCACCAGGAGGGTAAGCAAGACTGATAAGATAATGCAGATTTTTAATGTAGTGCGTATTGGTGTGTATTTTACAGATTCTTCTTCCTAATTGACTGCAAGGACTCAAGCCTAGCCAGGCATAGGAAAAAAAAAAGTGTATGGTGAATAGCAGCAAGGCAACGTATCATGGTTATTCTACAGGTTATTGTACTTACCAAATAAAACTTAAAACTGTCTAGAAACAATTTGCTTCAGATTTAAACTGAATTTCTTCAGGAACTATTAGCCATGTAAAAAGGCAAGAGGCCAGACCTATAGCTCCATCAGTTTCAAGGTTAACTATTTGATAAGAAAAGCAGAGACTATGTACACGTCTATGGCATAACCTCCTCCTGTTGCAGACAGACTCATGCAGTCTTACAGCTTCCCTCAAGTGCTGTCCCATCCCACTGAAATAAAACAATAGTTTCTTCATTACCTCGGTTACAGATAGTGCAGAAATTGCTTGGTCCTTCACTATGTTTCTTCAAATGATCTGCCATATATGCTGCTCTCAAGTACTTCCCACACACCTGGCATGGAACTTTGTCTTCATGACATGCTAGGTGTGAGCGCAGTCGGTCACGAGTGGCAAAGGAAGCATTACAAGTCTGCAGGTATAATGAGAACTATGTGACTCATCAACTCTGCTAAAAGCACTGATATTGTTGAACATATTTAGTATGCCTTAAATACCTTAGATCCTGTGCATACACACAAATGACATGATGCACAAGGCATTTTCCCACAATAAAAAATTCAGATAACCAACACACTGCACAAAATGTTATGTTTCTACTTGAGAGAATTAGGAAAGCAAGAAAACAGCCCTAACATACTACAGACAGTAAAATTTAAATCAACTTAAGAGTTGTAAGGCCTTAGCTCCTCTCTGAGGCTGAAGATACTAAAACTTTAAGTAATATTAACAAAAGAAACAGCAGAAACTACTTCCTTCCATTTACAGGAAGCTCTGCCATTTCACTGAGCCATTACAAACACTTTAGACCACTCACAATGTCCTTTCTGTCAGTTTCCTAAATTTTTTTCTTTGATCTGATCAATCTAACTTCAATACATAGAATCCCTTTGGAGTATGAAGACATAACAAACAAAGCATCAGAGAACTGTCTGGGATGAGAACATGATGAAAGACAGTCAAAGAGCCATCCTGGTATCCACCGCAGCAGTGCAGACAAATTGTAGCAGTGAAGCTTCAGAACTGAGCAGGTATCAAAATAACTGCATGGCCCTGTAATCTGTTTATAACTTACCCCTGATCAAGGTATCATATTCCACTCACTACTGTGAAACAAACTTGATTTGGCATTAAGATAATATTGATTTTACTTGCCCACTTCCCAGGCGTAATCCATATGGTAAGATGAGTGAAGGCTTCCTCCTAGTTTTATGATCATACCAATTGGCAGGCATGCAGACTACATATATAGCCCATTACAACAGCCTGCCAGCTCTGAAAGGCTTGCTCTATCTCTAACATGTGAAGGAAAATAAATCACCGGCAATACACTGCACAAGTTATTAAAGATACAGTCTGAAACCATTGCTCACAAGTATGAGAGGAAAAACAAAAGCAAACACACATTAGAATGACCAGAGTAAGCGGGCAACAGTGTAACATTCAAGAGCGTAGAGCATTTCATTTATATCACTTTTATATAAAAAAAACCCGGTTTTAAGATTTATAAGCAGAACCCTTTCAGAGGTAATATGAGACTATTAAGTGACTTGGGAACTGGATATATTCTGTCTTTTCAAGTATCAGTGTGTAATTAAACAACTGTTTATCAACAGACTTTAATGCAACAATCCCAGTAAAATTCCAGAATTATAACTTTAAATAAGGGAAATTACAGAAGACCATAACCCACATAATTTTATATAATTTAGTTTATCAAGAGTTTAATGAAAAAACCAATATTGAAGACAGCTGAAAAGTACCTATCAATTTCAGGAGGCTTTACACTAATTTGATCCTGTGAGATGCCTAAGTATGGTAAACTCCCATAGAGCTGAGACTATTCTGCAGCAAGCACAAGGCTTAGCACCTCAGAGGATCAGGACTTAATGAACTTAAAAAGACAACAGTAAAATTAACTGTATTTCTGCAATATGCACAGTTTAACTAAGCTCACCAGACAAAGATTCATAGATTACAAGTAGTGAAGAGGCAGATTCTGGAACATGAAAGATTTCTCTTCATGTCAAATCTCAGTACACAGCGCTGAGCAAAACAGGTGCAGCTTTCACTTACTAAAATGTCCTCAGAGGTAAACACTCATTTCAGGCAGGATTCCAGCACTGATACTAATCAATCTGTTGGATATCAACTAAAGATATGTAACTAGACAATCAAAAATGACAGCCAAGAGATCCATAATCAGTAAGTGTAAAAATACTGAGCCACAGGAAGGGTCCACACAAAAGCATTGGGAATGCATTAGTTGATGAAGCAGACCAGAGACAAATCACAGGGATGCCAGAAGTGAAACAAGATCTGTTCCATACTGAACTTATAAAGTTGAAAGCTTAGGGAAAGGCAATATAATAATTTCTGTGTTTGATCTCTTTGCTGCTGGGCTGTGCACAGTTCACCTTTGGATAAGCTACATAATATATATATATATCTGTGAAGAAGCTTAAAAAAAAGCAAAAATTAAGTCCAGTGGAGAAAGCAAGAACCAGTTTAGCTGAACCGTAACAATGGGAGACAGGACCAGGTTTAAAGAAGACCCCAAAGTTAATATTCAAATAGTTAATATTTATAAAAGGTATAGAGAAAAAAAAGTTTTATCTTACAAAAGATGTGAAGTGCTAAATGAGTGCTAAGAATTTATCATTAATTGTTAATCATAGAAGAAAACTCTCCAGTGCTTTCCTACCAAACATTGCACAGGTATATAAATAGATTAAAAAAGAATATATATATATATATATAAAGTTTAAAAAACATTGTTTAAGAAATACCTCTTGAAGGTTCAACTTTTCTATGGATGTGGATGTCTCTGAGCTTATTCCATGGTGGCTGCCATTTTCCTGCTAATAGGCAGGAAGTAAGAGAAATTAGGACAGGAAGAAACTCATTCTGCATTGAAATCAATGGGAAAAGCACTGGACTTGGGATGCCAATTTTTACTTAAATAAATAGATCTTTTCTTTGTCAAAAGTTGTACTTTAATTTAACCTGTATTTTTCTCTTTTTAAATTGTCAGAACAACAATCTGTCTCTTATCCCTGAGAAGAGGCAAACTTCTTTTTTCTCCCCCTGTTCTTTCACATCCACAGATTTTGAGATCACTGTTTCCTCCCAAACTGCAGCCTAACTTTCATACCATTCACACTCAAAAGCCAACATCCCAGCTTCACCCCTTCCCATGGTGAGTCAGCAAACTGAGCTACCCCATCATGGCCAGAAAACTGACTTACCCCTTTCTGCTACATGCAGAACTCTGCTGTCAAATTAAAAAAATAAAAATTTAAAAATAAATGAACAATTAAATACATCACCAGTGCAACAATCCAGGGGAAAACATCCCAAGTGGCATTTGGTGTCTTGTCTGGACACCAAAGCAACTCCTTGGATTTCTCAGCTGCCTTGGTTCTTTGGAGGCCTTCCCTATTCTGAGTCGATTTTATTAGCACTGAAAAAGCTGGAATCAGGTCTTTGTCTGGCATCAGGTGCTGCAACTTCAGATAGTTTTTCAAAGTTCTGTGAAGCACAGCTGCTATTTTAGGGGGATGAGTGTAGGATTACATGCTGAGCACTACAAACTAGAGCTGCTGTGACGTTCAGCTTACAATTGTCCTGCTTCTCATAGTTTCATTCTGAAGTTGGATAGATACCTTCACACTTTGGCTTTGGTAGCCCAAACTGTACCATGATGCCACATCAACAAAACATTAGGTATCCAGTGGTCTGCAAAGATATGTGAGGGCTCACATAAATGGCCAGTGGATTTTGTTTAAATCATAATAGAGCACAACTTCCAAGAATGCCATTGCCATAGAGGATTCTGGAAAGCTTTCCTGTTTACTGAGCACTTCTCTTTTGTAGTAAACATAAACAAAGCATGACAATAACATTTTCAACAGGAACTCAGATTCAAAAAGGACGCTCAATGCTGTTCAGGCTGCCCTCAAGAGAAGCTAATTTGCCAAACAAAATTAATGGAAAAAAAAAAGAGACTGGAAAATGGGGAAACATTCCAGTATGAAGCTGTTTTCCTTCTTAGATGGCCAGATTCTGTGTTTAAATACATGTCATGAAACAGAAGTGTTACTGGCTATGAGATGATCCCAAGGAGAACTTTACCAATTTTTACATCAGCTTCTGGACTTGAAAGCAATTTTTAGTGTGATGGCATCCCTTCTGTGGTTTGCACCGTGCAAAGCAGATCTGTGCCCGTTTATGAAGACTTTCTAAATCTGACAGGATACTAGGAAGTACTGTTTTTGCAAGGACACACAACAGCTCCTTAACGGATTTTCTACACCTTAAGATTCAGGAAAAATTTACTTTGCATGGTTAAGCAGCCAAAAATCAAAACTAAACCAAGCCTAAATGAGCACCTCAACCCTGTCCTGATGCTGGTAATCTACATCCTATACCTTTAAGCTGAATGACCAGTACATGCAGAATTATGGTCCTTTAGACAACACACAATGAGAAAGGCTGATGTTAGAAACTACTATAATAAAATATATGTGTGCCAGAAGACAGAGTTGAGCTTGGCTGTACAATCAGCTTCTGTATTTCTTTACATTCTAGCTCTTAGTGTATCCCCTGATTCACGCTTACAGAGGTCATATTTAATATTCTCATATCAATCAGAAAACTATTAAAAAATTATCAGGCATCAGCTGGCAAAAGACATGTCTATTAATGCTATTCATAAATTGTATTCATTCAGTAACATTGATGTCAACTGGCAAGAGACTGGTGAGTTACTGTTTATGTTGGGACCTAAACATTCACTTTCATACTTGCACACAAATACACGTTCACCTTCAGTTCATCCACCCAGACCCCTTGCTATCCCCAAATTATGAAATCTTTTTATGAGTGGAATTTTCCAATTGATGTAAATCTATAACCCCTAAGTCATCTTAGGAAGCTTAAACCAGTCTAAGACTTTATATAAGGTACGCAGTCAAATCAATGTGAAGTCCTTATGGCCTGATTTTTGAAGGTGTTGGGCTTCCACAGATCATATGGAGGTCAACCGAAACCTTCAGATTGCTCTATATGCCTGAAAAAAATGTTTATGGGATTATTAAAGTTGCAAAAGGTTTCAAAACTTCCATAATTTGGAGGAAACGTGGGAGAGGTGTGTCAAGGCACGGTGAAAAAGGCACAGCTCAGGAGGCGGCAGTCATGTAGGACTGACTGACTGGGCTCAGACAGCCTGGTTAAAAATATCAGAAAACAAAAAACTCCTCTAAGCTTCACTGTCTTCAAAGAAAATGAAAATTATCTCGCTCCAACTTTCTTTAAATAAATAAATCAATCTTTCTTCAGAGACCAAGCAGGGAGACTGTTAGCCCAGCAACTGTTTTAGAAGTTTGCCTGACAACTATGTGAAGGCAGTGAATGACAGTGGAAGCTGATTCTGAGCTTTGGTTTTAGTTAATACTTGCAGGCACCTTCTACATCTCTCTATAAGTGTATTACAAAATATCTTTTTAAATTTAATCTTTTAAATCCTAATGAATAATTTAATAACTGGAAAAAACTATATACAACATTATGACATTGTATTACAAAGGATACTGTGATGCCATTATGTATATTTTCCCTGGGATAAAACCAAAAAGCTTCCAATTTTGCTCAGTGCAATGTTCTGAAGGCTATGTGATTAAAAAAATCAAAGTACCTTGGCAAGTTATGATATTCACCAATTTTATTTGGAAGTACTCTAAAAAAAACCTAAAATGAATTCAGCATTGGAGCCTCCTGTTGGCAACAACTGCAATAAATAAAAAAAGGAGGAAGGGGCATGGAGGCAATCAGCAGTGATACTGACTCTTAGCCCAGGGACAAGGTGGCTGGGTAAGAGATCTAGGGTGAGACTGGGATAGAGCAGCAGGGAAGAGCATCTGGCAGGAGGGGAGGGAGGCAGGAGGACCAAAGCTGTAGATGACACAAGGGGCTGGGGGACGGGAGGGATGGAAAGCAGCTGTCACTGTTGAACACTGTTATTTACCCATATTTATCCCAATTCACACATACGTGGTATTTTTACTCATACTTCATAACTGTCTGCACGCATAAATGCAATGCCAAAGATTACCCATACATCAGTCTAAACCCCTTCAGCTCCTACCTGACACTTGTGAGGTCTCTCTGAGGTATGCACCTGTTTGATGTGTCCATTCAAGTGGTCTGGCCTTGAAAGAAAATACACATAAGCACACTTAAAACAAATACTAAAAGTAAACTTATAATTTTAACGAAAAAATAAGATCCCAGCGGTGGATTATTACAAACGGATTACAAATGTGATGATATTTAACTTTCCAAGGACCAGGTGACCAACAACTGGGGCTCTACCTTGACAAGTACCCTCTCCAACTTGCTAAAAAAGCAGCATTTTCTCAGGGAGAAATGATGACTGAACGATCAGAGAAAACAGGAAATACAAGCTACTATTTGCAAGCCTGCATGTCCCTTCCAAAAGCCTATTTAGATCTTGACAATCAGGGCACTCTGATTTACAGTTGCTGAGTATTTGAAAATCAGATCCTTTTGGTTTCTGTCGCAACCATGGATGTATGAAGCCAACTTTAAGCACCTCTGTGCAAAAAGGCTGACAGTAAACTGTTGCTGTGACACATTTTCCACCAACAAGATGAAAAACTACTGTCCTAACTTACAACTTCGTGGGGAGAGTGCGTTAATACAAATAAAGCGCTCTGAAGGTCCCAACTAGAAGGTGCAATGGAAGAGCAAATTATTACTGAAATTAAAAGATAGACCATTCTTCACAATCGGTAAAGCCTACTTTAAAGAAGAGAGGACTGAATAGCTGCAGATTTTCCTGGTGGGAGTTTCTCCTAGTGGGAAGAAAGCTTTTCATTGTATGAGGCCAAAACTGCTTGGAAACAAGTTCTCTGCCTTCTCCTCCCCCAACTTCCCAACTGCGCCAATGGGAGGGCGCGGGATGGAATCCACACACTGCGGACAGAAGATAGGCTGAACTTTGCAGGGAGGCTGTTAAACCTGATGCTCCAGCAAGCGGGCTGGAGCCGTGCAACCGGAAAGACTGGTTGGGGTCCTTGTAGGTACCTGAATCCTAGCAACCTCACGTGCTGCGCCATGGAGCAAACGGAAGGCTACTAAAATAAGACATCCCGCTTCCAACTGCCGTTGGGTGAATACTGAAACTTAAAAGAGACTCTTCTTTTCATTCATACTTGGATTTTATAAACATGGACATTTTTGTTGCTTCCTTTTAGGGCAGCATTCCTGCCTGTTCACATTAACTCACTGGGAAAAATGAGAACTCAACATGTATCTTCCACTTCCGTCTGTGGACAAAACCCTCTTATACAGCAACAGCAGAAATCTTACAGTGGTAATAAAACCAGTAAAAATTGGCAGATGATCCCATGTAGCACTATGATAAGAAAAATACTCTCACTACTAGCCACAGGTGAAATTTTCATGTTAGAACTTCCGTCCCTAAATCTGCAGTCCCTGTGCAGATGCATTCCTAATTCTTGCCGATTTTAAAAACAAAAAAGGAGTCTATATTGCCTTAATTTATTGCAGTAACAGCAAGTCCTGCTATCAAAAAGAGAGCTCGCAGGGGCATAATTCCTACATTTAGAGCATAGTAGCCTTCTGATTTCATTTCGGATTCCGATTCCTTCCCTCCTGTTAGAGCAGAAAAGCGGCGGCTGCTACAAAAGCAACACAGAGTATACGCATCCCCCTCCCCCCACTGCTTCTACTCTCCAAGCGAGCAGCAAACTTCCAAAGAAGTTTCAAATTCATTAACTCAGACTATAATATACCACTAACACGACTACGTGTATCAAACTACTTATTAACTCCCACAAACAGCGACAACAAAAAAATCAGCAACATTAAATGCACAGATCTTACGTATGTTGCAGGGCAGAAACAGGATCCCCTTCAGAAGGATGTAAACCCAAAGGACACAAAGATCATGTAATAAAAGATACTTGATGCTGCAGCCTTTGAAATCTCACCTCTTCCTTCACATTTGGGTGATAAAAAACATTACGAACTAAGAGAAATGAAGGGAAGTTAAGAAAAAGAAAATTTAAAATGGATACGAGAAAAATAATAATCTTGAGATGTATTAATATTTGCACTTCAACAGCACCTTCCAACTACCTACAAATCAGTAGTCTCGAGACACTTATGTGAGGTAATTACTTCAATACCCATTTCGCAGAAGAGTCATTCGAGGGAGAGACTAACTGATTTGCCTAAGGACACGCATACACCAAGCCTGGGACAAAGCTGGGAATGTTACCCAGAAGCCACACGGACTCTCAGTTCTATGTCTTAATTACTTTTAAACCCTTTCAAGAGACTGTGGAATAGCCTCCCAGCGGAAATGTGGGGAGTCTCATTTCTTGAGATGTTTTAAAGTGGAACAGTCAAAACTATCCTAAGTGCAAACTGTTCTTGCTTCCCAAGGAATAAAGAAGACAATTTCCTAGGTCTCCGTTCACGTGTATAGTCCTTGTAAGTACTCTCTTACCTGGAAAAGCCTTTTCCACAGCTCTGGCAGATATAGGGCTTTCCCACAGAGCCATCATGAGATCGAACATGATAGGACATCCTGTCTTTCCGCTTGAACCGTAAGCCACACACTGGACACGAGTAAGGCTTCTCGCCAGAGTGAGACAGCTTGTGCCGATTCAGGTGGTACACGTCCCGAAAAATCTTGCCACAGATTTCACACGCCACCTGTTTCCTCGTCCTGCTTCTTTTTCGGGGAGCATCGGGGTCATCCTGACCAGGGACACCATTTTCACCCAGTCTCGGGGGTGGGATGTCTATGTAGCCCAGCTGTAAGCTTGTTACCCCATGTTGAGCCTCATGCTGACGAAGACGATTAGCATCCGTAAATACTTTCCCGCAGAGACCGCAAGGCAGGATACCAGCCTCTCGCAGTCCCCCTGGGGTACCAAACATCATGGAGTCCAAGAGATTGGCTTTACGGGGTCGCCCTCTGCCCCTCTTGGTGCTTAAAGTAGGGGCACTAGCAGCAACATTCTGGAAAGGTGAGGCCAGCAGCGGTGGGGACAGAGGTCCTGCCACCATGGGCAGGCGGTCCACGCCCTGCAGAACAGGTAGGGAAGACTGCGCAGCAGTGAGTGCAGCCCGCGTGGCCTCGTCTTCAGGCATGCCAGCAATGCCATTGCCATTGGGTGCCAAAGTGGCACCGTTGGTCATGTCAAGAGGGAAGCCGAGGTCAGCAGCCCCTGGACGGAAGAGCATGATGTCAGGGCGTGCAGGGGGCACGAGGAGCTGCACATTGGACTGCTTGATGACCTCCTGGCAGATGTCAATCACAGAGCGCATCAGCAGGAACTTGGCGGCCGTCATGAGCTCTGGGAAGCTCTCCAGCCGCACCACGATGCGCGACGTGTAGGCGAAGTCCAGGATGTCTCCGAATACCTTGGAGCTGATGGTGTGCATCTCCAGCTCCCGCCCGCCCCCGGGGGGCCCGCCGGCCGCCGCACCGCCGGCCGTCGCTGCCTCCGTCGCGCCCCCCTCCGCGCCGCCGCCACCTGCCCCGTCGCCCAGCTGCGCGCTGAACACCGACTCGAAGTACTCGCTGCAAGCGGCCAGCACCGCCCGGTGCGCCGGGAAGCTCTCGTCGCCCACTCGCAGGAGCACGTCGCAGAAGCGGCCGCCGTTCTTGCGCTGCTGGTTGAGGCTGTGCAGCATGTCGGCGCTGTGCCGGCTCACCTGGTACGTGTAGCAGCCCGACGAGGGGCCGCAAGCGGCGGCCTCGCTCACCCGCTCCATGGGGGCTGCGCCGCCCCGCTGGCGCCCGCAGGGGGCGCGCGCTCTCAGGCCGCCCGGCGGCGCGCGCCGCCTCCTCCTCCTCCTCCCCGCCCCTGTCCGGGCCGACGGCGGCGGCGCGCGCTGCGCTCCCTGCACAGCGCGAGGGGAGTGCGGGAAGGGGGGGGTGGGGGGGGCGAGACAAAAGGCTCCGGCGGCCGAGGGGCGCGCGCCGCGCGGGGCCGCCGCGGCCGCGCGAGCTCCGCCCGGGCTCGGCCGCCACGAGGCGCTGCGGCCGCGGAGGCCGCCGCGGGAAGGGGCGTGCGCGGCGCGGCTGCAGCGAAGCCGGGAGGGAGGGGGAAGCTCCGGCGGCTGCGGCTCCGGGCTGCCGGCTCCGTCCGTCCCTGTGTGTTTGGAGCGGAGGAAAGATGGCAGCGGCTGCACTTCCTCTTGCACTTTCACCCCTGGGGGGAGGAGAAGGAGGGGGCGATACCACCCCCCCTACAAAAATCCAGCGGGGGCCCCCCGGCTGCTGCTCCCCGACCAAGCGCCGCCGCCGCCGGCTCCGGTCCGGGCCCCGCCCGCTTCTCTGCACCCGCACCACCGGCGCCGCAAACTTTCCTCTCTTCTTCAGCCGAGAAGACCCCCACCCTATTCATAAAGACCCCCCCTCCAGCCACTCGGGCTCCCCCCTGCCCCCCCGCTTCCTGCCCCCCTCCCTCCCCGCATCCGCCAATGCAAGAGCAGCCAGAGCCAGCAGGCCGGCCCCCACCCCGCCCGCGGGGGCTGGGGGCTGCAGTCTCCCCCTTCCCCAGCACCGATCCTCCAATACCGAGCCGGCAGCGAGGCCCCCGCCCGCGGCACACGGGGGGCGGCGGGGCTGCGCTCGCCCCCTCCCCCAAATATCCGGGCTGCAGCTCGCCCCCCAGTTCCCCCTCCCGCCGGAGAGAGGAGGAGGGGCCGCCAGGGGGGGGCTGCAGGCAGCCTCCCCCCCTCCCCAGGCTCAAATCGTCCAATGCAAACCCTCCCGGAGCTGCAGAGGCGCAGAGCGGCCCCCACCTCCTCGCGGCGCCTGAGAAGAGCCGATCCCAGAGGGGCCAGGGGCTGCGGAGCAGAGCGGCCTCCCCCCGGTCTTTCATTGCATTTCTTACCCCCACCTCCCCCCTTCATAGGATCAACTCTCAGCCTGACTAAAAGAGCGAGGCGCCGGCATTGTGGGGGAGGGCAGGGGTACAGCGGGAATTCTCACAGTGCGAAAATGCCCTCCCCTCGGGAGCAGTTTGGGGAATGGTACCCGCGGGCTGGGGGCTGCGGGAGGCACTGGCAGCCGCACAACCCTGGGCGGCTGCCTCCATGTTGGGGAAGCTGCTGCCCTTCGAGCCCTGCGCTGCCCCCGCTACCCCGCGCTGTGGGGCTGTCTCCTGCTCCCCCGAGTTCGCTTGCCCCGGGCCTGGGCTGTGCACTGCAAACCGCACTGCTGTAATCGACGGGCGGGGGTTGCCTGGACTGTCCTGGTGCTGAATTTTCTTCGTGCACGCCAGGTCTCACTGAATAGCTTCTATTTCAACATCATTTCAGCTGAAATTTGCTCTCTGTCTCGCAGAAGAACTCTACTGTAGAAGGAGTATCACCCCCCTGTCCCAATACACACACATTCCCAAAACAGTGTTTTGTTAAAAACAACACTTTTAGAAAGTGTTTAAGGGCACTTTTTTGCATTTGTAAGATCAAGCCCTATTAAGAATCCTTGGATGACCTATTCACGATCAAATATCACCTAAACTGTTCTGTGAAAAATACTGAACTCTGCACACGAGAGGGCATCACAAACTACAGAGGCTTCCAAGAGCTCGAACCCAGCTCTTGAGTTAAATAGTGGTGGAACTGAACAAGCTTCTGGGTACTGATGTGCAAATGAGCGCCCCAAGCTCCAACTCCCAAAATACCGTATTACATTAACGCTTAAGGCCACGCAGTGCCCTCAGCCCCTGTGCCAGATTTCTCCTGCTTTTGGAAGGAAGTGTTTGTCTACACTGCAGGCAGAATATTACCAGTAGCTTTTTATTACTGTGTTATGTATGCACACACCCGGATACAAATACGTATTTTTAGAAATTGGAGGTTGTTTGAGTGGTAACAGTGCTGACAAACCCAGCTCGAATACACCGTGTTATATAGATAACAGTGTGTTCTGCAAGTCTGTCTGGGTGCCACAGCCACTCGGGTTGTGCTTGTTACAGAGAGGAAAATGATTATATTTAAAAACACTAGCCAGGCTGCATGCACACACACACACAGAGCCGTTAAAGAATCTGGAATTGCTAATCTTTCCTAGTGGCTTTGGTCAGTTGTGTGCCTTTCCCCCAAGTGGTTTATTAATTTGCTTTTTTGTAGTCTCGAGCCTTCTGACATGGTTCCTGCTTCCTACTTCAGTTCCCTCCTTGCCTGTTCTTTGTCTCTCCTCTAGGCAGGGGGAGGGGGGGGGGGTCCTGCTGCTCTCACTGCACTTTCCTCAGAACTTTCTCCGTGGAAGGGTCTGGTTTCAGCTTCCAGCCCTCTTGTTTAAAAGGCTCCATCCAACACACCCTGCCTGCTTCTTTAGGTAAAAACTGAGTATTCACCCCAAAGCATGGATGCTTCTTGGCAATTGACCCCTTCACACTTGCTGTGGGGCTGCCAGATCAGCATGCTGGGAGCTTGCATTCTGAGCTGTCCCTGGATAATGTTTAAAGATGACTGCCAGCACCTTGCATCCCAAGGAAATCACAAGGAGAGCAGCACAGCCATTCGCCGTAGCTCCTCAGCACTCTGACACGATAACGGCTGGACCTTTCCTTTTAGCACTTCCAACCTTACTATCCTGGCTTCCCCCCACCTCAGGGCTTCACCAACATATTTCAAGAAGGACCACTTCTTGTAACTTTTGACTTTCTTTGGTCCCTATCTCATAATATGAGACTACGAAAGTAGTCATTAAGCTTGTGTTTGTTACATGTTGCCAAATTTCTTCCATTTGCAAATAAGCAGTTTGTGCCATACTGAGACGAAGTTTGGCTCATCGGTATAAACATACTTGGAAGAGGGAGCGCCTAAATTTAATGTGATGACTATATGTCATTTCCCCATACTTAACTATATGAGTGCACAGGTATGATTACCTTTGAACTCATTTATCATCTATTGCTAGCCAGTTTCTGTCTTGAAGACAAAGTTCCAAATGATGTGAAGGAGTTTTGAATTAAAAAAATTTACATTTCAGTACACAGATTTTCCTCCCCTTTTCAGATGATTCCTAATCTATTTTCTCTGCCATCTTTTGCACTGGGATCTGCTGAACTCCTTTTGAATTCTAGTCTCTTAAATAAAGGCATTTTCCCTCAGCTACTTTATTCAGCTTCTCACTATTTCCTGCCTCACTTCTGCTCATGGGAATTCCTGAGCTGTCCCTAAATGTTTTGCAGCTGACTGGTGTCTGCTGAAGCACTTTGATTGGTATTTCAGTAGTATTAAAAAAATCCTCCTTTGCTCTGAACATGTGTGGACCATTTGGGACTGTACGCTGTGCTTTGCTCGCTTCACTGCAGAAAGACTGCTACTGGCCTTACTCAGAAGTGCAGACCTTAAATTGAACTGCAAATACAGGAGGTAACAAAAGGCTGCGTTGGAGTCGAATCTAGTCAAACATATTTGGGTATACATTAATTAGACTTGAGTCATACTTATTTGTTGAACATTCTCAACTCTGGAATTGTAGGTCTTGAGGCTATTGAAATTTTTCAGAATAGTCTCCATTATTACACTCTTTAAGGTGAGTTAGTCACTAGTTATATTATATTGTAATAATAGCAGAGACATTTCTGCATAGCACTTGTGCCAGCTAATTTAGTCATATGAACTATTTCCTTTCCATGTGCGTTCCACAGAAATATAGAACACTGCACATTTCATGGCACACTTGCAGTTTCAGTGAGTAGCTGTCAGTTTTTCTGAGCTTTCACTGGAATTTTAATTAACTGTGACTGATGTAGCAAGCAATTAATTCAGCATTTATTACTTATTAGGTTGATTATTACTTAAATCTAGTTTTTAAAATTGCTCAATTTTTTATTGGGAATCATCCCATGAGAATGCTAACCCTAGCAGCAAGGATTCTCAGGCTTTGAGATAGCAGTTTCCCCTGTAATCCAAACATGGGATAGTGATTTGTCAGCTTTCTCCTGTAGAAGCAGACAAACATCTCTCTTGTTTAAAAATACCGAGCATTCTCACAAAAATGACAGCAACTGCTAATAGGGAGGTAGATGATGCTATGAAAAGTATGCAGAGTTATTTTTAAAAGGGAAAACTGCACTATTTGCTTTTCTTCTTTTTGACCACTCTCCTCACTGTGTTCTGGGTAGTCCATTGCATGACAGTCCACGACAAAGTCTGTGGAGTTGATGCTAAACTACAGAACTTTTTGTTGTTGAACTAATTTAACAGTCTTGGAAGCCAGTCTTTGATACTTAATCTCCCTTTTGTTTCTCTCATTTCTTCACTCTGCCCAGTTTAATTTACTCTAGACTGCCTGGAACCAAAGCAACCTGAGCCATTCAAAACAAGATTGCCACTTTAATGGTCTGATCAAAATGGGAGTACAACCTAGGACTCCCCATGAATGAAGCATCCATGCTTAGCTAAGCACACCTGAAAGTCAACTTTCTCATGTAAAACATACATTACAATACAACCTCAAATACACAGTGCAAGTAGGGAATGTTTGGTATTTACAGATTAATGCCTAAACTGTACTGTCCTGACTCCAACTTGTCTGTAAATTCCAGGTAAACTGGTATAAAAAAGTCAATCCAGGGAGATAACTATGAATAGAAACATCTGTATTTCTTACAACATTCGAAAGACACAACTTTCTGTCTATTGCCTTAAGTCAATTTAGGTGCAAATTCCATCAACTTCCTGAGTCACTTCACCTCAGGCAATCAGTATTATGGTTCCACGAAGACTCAGTACTACAGATCTCAAAAATCTTACCTTTTGATAGTGGGTTCTCAAAGTCTGGTTTCTCCAAGCAGGTAGAAGGCTGGACCTTCATCAGCTCATTATAATCACTTTAAAAGGGTTTGTCTCTTCTTCAGCAGGAGCGCTTCTTCCCTGAAGTACAATAGGGTTAATTAGTAGCCAGTTCTCAAATCAAAGTACAATTCAGAGTGTGTGTGTAAATGTACAAAATTGTAAAAAGAGCAAAAGAAAAACAACAACAAACAAAAACATAACAGAAAAATCACCTCAAAATGAACAGATTTGCTACTTCGCATAACTTGCAGTTGCCCTTTCTTCGTGAGGGAACTCTGGCAGGCTGGGTACAGCCCCCTACCCATCATTTTTACAATCATAAGTACTCAGGTTGAGGTTATCATTTAATACAGATTATTTTTCACTGGGCTAGTAATAACTTCTGAGAAGGTATGAAATTTCAAGAGCCTTGTTTCACCTGCAATCATGATTTCATTTCCTCCCTGTCGCCTCCTTCCTACTTTTCTTAAATCCTGCAGAAATCCCCACCAGTAAGCTGGAAATGTAGTCCCTTAGCAAGTGCACACACATGTAACACTAGTGCGGCTGTTTGCCAGTATGTGCTACAGCTTCTGTCATAAGGTGAATTGCCAAAACCACAAGTACTGTACCACCAGTGTGGCTCTTAAGCTAAAATGACCTTCTCAGTGCACTGTGAATAGGCTTGATATCCACAAGTACTGGAGTTATATATTAGAATAAAAAGGAGGTACAGAAAAAAAGAATAAACCCAAAAATCTAACTAGGCAAGCATGCACTGCTTATTTTTAAGAAGGGTCTTTGTGCAATTTTAATGAAGCATATACTACGCAAGTTATCACAATTAATGTAATACTCTGAGTTTTTACCGTATATTTTACAATGGTAAATTTTACACGATTATCCAAAAGACTTGCAAGCCTCTTCTCAACTTAGTTTGCATCTCATGTAAGTAAAGCTCTTAAGCTAAAACAATAGCTGCTTCAGAAAGAATTTCAGAATCTTCCCCATAATGAAGCATCTTATTTCAAATTGGTAGGTTGACAGAAAACACACTAAATGCATGAACTACTCAGCTGTCCTATTGAAATGATCCACAGTTATCATACTCACAGGGCAGTGCCATGGAATCATGAAAGTTTCAATCATTCTGTGGCAACTGCACATTCCTGTTGTGCAAAAAAAACCCTGAGGCACAAGTAAAGGAAATGAGTTGCTCAAAACCAATGAGTCAGCAGGACTGGAGTGTGTGGAATATGAATTTCTGAAATCCGTTTTTGCTACAGCCCTTCATCATTCAACTCCTGCTAATAAGGTACGTGCCATTTCAGTCACATTCCTGTCACTGTAGCTTGATGAAACAAAGGCCATTGTTTTGTTCCCAAATGCTGTGTCATGTTTCTTAATTGTTTGAGCAACCTTTATTTCAGATGCAGTCCTTCATTTTCTGAACACCCTATTGTATATTGCTTTCCTTATCTTGCTGAAAGTATTATTGGAAAAGTGCTTATGTTATATACTTTCAGTTTATCCATTACTAATTCATATGACTCCTTGATCATTTGGGGTTTTTTTATTCCATATCTGAATCTTTATTCTGTGTTGTCTGACATAGTAGTTGCCGCCTGAAAGACTGACTTTGCAATGTTGTGTAAGTTACAGCCTTTGCACTTCATACAGATTTCCTAACTGGAATTCTCACACTTTAAACCCCATACATATATATTTTAATAATAATAAGCCAATTCATATACTCCCATCTTCCGTCAGTGCCCACCATAAAGCTCAATCAACCTTTCGAGTATATCTCAGGCTCTTGCCTCTCATTTCATTTTCTTTCAGGTTCCACCTGGGGACTTTTCCTCCTCTGATATTACGTCCAATTTTCTATGAATATTTTCCTGATCTTTTTCTCTTCTTTGACTTTTTAATTTTCATAAAGTTTTATAATTTCCACTCAATTTTCTAGTTTTGATTGCTGTCCTCGAAGGACATCATTTATGCATTCCCGATTACCCACCTGTCAGTCACTTCCCCAGCTGTCACACCTAACTTCCCCTGGTCACAACCACCCTCTTCTCCAAGCACCACATCACTTAAAACACCTTTATATTAAAAAATTCACAAGAGTGATCACAGTAAATAAAAATAATTACACCCTATTCACAATCTGAAACAAATCTCTATTGAATAAACCTTTCTGAAGCTTAAAAGAGGATGCTGTTATAAACTAATATAAACTACTTTATATAGTTCTGACTAGAAAGTGTTAATTTGGATAGGAAAATAAAAATCAGAGAAATTATCTTTATTAAACTCTTACTCTCTTCAGGTAATTAAGGACAATACTCAACACTGAAACAAGTTTTTAGGTGCCTATTGAATCTTTGCTTGAGTAACTTTCTGGATAAAAAGGATTTAAGAGCATATACTGAGCAGCTGTGCATTAAAACCACTGTGAATACCTAAACCAGAAACAAGACTCACCCCATAGCTAGATTTGATATTTGTTTTATTGGCATATTTATTCATTCAGCCCACACTTGGAAAAACATTTTTCAGTTAGACTTAATAAATGGGATTTGGAGGCAGTGAGTTTATAAGAATAGATTTACTGTTACTAGTAACAAGTTCTGAAGCTGGCCATCATCTACTGCAGAAATGCAGGTGGTCTTAATCCGTGATTGAGCATTCAGAATTTGCGTTCTTCTCGGCATTTATCCCGTTACTAAAAGGGACCACAAATGTGGACTGATTGTATGGCTGAATTCAGCTGAGGCACAAACAAGTCCAATTCCATCTGAAATAAGTAGGAAAAAATGTATTCCTAATCTGCTATCTCCTATGTTACAAATGGACATTGTTCACAAAGAATAATAATAAAACCATGAAGAAATATACAGTGGTAGGTACATTTACACTGTCTTAGCTGATCTAGCGTTACCAGAGATAGCAATCCCATTTTATTTGAGATTTTATTTTAGTAAGCTCTGTAGAAACTTACATTAATGACAGTTCCTACTGTGAAGTTTATGACATTAAAGACTGATTTTTGATTAAGATGAGACCAGAAGGGGATATTTTCCTCCTTTCTACTGTAAGCTAAAGAAGTTAACTTGAAGTTAATGATCTGTAACAATTCAGTTACCAGAAGTGTTACAAGGTTAGTTAAATTTTGTCACTCTTATGATGCTCAGAATCCTGTCTGAAGACATGGCAGATGATTCTGCAAGTGGTATTGTTATAAACACTGCTACAGCATGGGCCTAGGAGCTTATTTTTTCGTTAAAAAAATAAAAGTAAAAAGGAAAAAAAAGTTGGTTTACATTGAGCTGTGCCATAAAGAAACGGACTTGGTAAAAAATTGAGACAGAAGGAAAGGATGAGGATGGAAAGGTCACTGAATATGGCGAAAAATGTTTCCATAAATTACTCCAATTCAGACAAAATATGACAGGGAAAGAAACTTGGGAGACTCTAAAATCCTGAAAACTCATAAAAAGATATTTCCTTACGTCATAAAAATACTTTTTATTCCAAACCCAACTGTTCGGCTTCTTGGGATACTGTCAAAAGCTGGAGATAAGGGGCTTTTTAAAATTTGAAGGGGCATTAAAGGAAGAATCCCGTATCTATTTAAGTAGCCTGCATTCAACGGACAGTGGCAGATGTCCCTGGAGCACAGCGGTATGGCCTGGGCTCAGCTGGAAGGAGCCGCGAGAAAGCTTCGCTGTGGAAATCCCGGGTTTACAAAGCATCCGCTAAAGGAAGCTGTCCTACGAGCAGCTCCGCCCGGCTCGGCAGGGCTGTGGAATACATATGCACATCTACACACCTGGTGATGAGCAGTACTGCAGGGAGGACGAGGGCAGAGGCGGATCTCCGCGTTGGTCGAGGCGCCAGGTCCAGTTTTACCACAGGGAGAGGCACCCGCCGCCTCACCTGCGAGTGCCCGCCCTCACCACACGCCCCTCAACCCCGCCACCGCCACCCCGAGCGCGCATCTTCTCTCACAGACGGACACCCGGAGCCGCAGCCCTGTTGCCTCTCTCACAGAGAAGTACCTTAGCCTCACAACGGCCGTGCTTCTCCCCCCGCCCTTCAGCCTTCCGTCAGTTGTGTCTAACACCCGGCTCACGCTGATCCCTGCACCCCTGCAGCCGCCCCAGCCGCTTTCTCACACATTTCCTTCCCTCACACCTTTCCCTTTCCTCTCCTCCCGCCCCGCACGGGCACCGGCGCCCACCGCCACGGGCGGCGCGAGGGCTCCTTAGGCGGGAGCCGCGTAGGGGGCGCTACAGCACGCCCCGGGCAAGTCAGTGCGCGAGCGCTTTCCCGCCTCGCCGTTGAGGCGCGCTCCCGCCGCTTCTCGCGAGCGCCGGGCTCTCTGCCGCGAGAGGTCGCTGTGTGCGCCTGCGCGCTGCCTGAGCCGCGCCTGGAGCCGGGGGAGCCGTGGCTGTGGTGGCGGGCGGCGGGGCCGGGGGCAGCCGCCAGGATGAGCGGCACGCTGGCGAAGATCGCGGAGATCGAGGCGGAGGTAACGCGCCCGCCTTCTCCGCGGTCGATGGCATGGGGGAGGCTCCGGGTGCGGGGCAGGCGGTGGCCGCTCCGTGAGGGAATGACAGGGCCCTGCCGGCACCGGGGGGATGGGAGGTGCTGCCCGGTGTCGCCTCTCCTGGTGTCGAGTCCTCGGTTCTTTGCTCTTGCAGATGGCCCGGACGCAGAAGAACAAGGCCACGGCTCATCACCTGGGGCTGCTGAAGGCCCGCTTGGCCAAGCTGCGCCGGGAGCTCATCACCCCCAAAGGAGGCGGCGGCAGCGGCCCCGGGGAAGGTGCGTTGTTCTGCGGCAAGGCCTCCGCTGAGGTGGCGGCTCCTTCCTGCCGGAGTGAAGGGTGTGTGATGTGTGTGTGATGTGTGTGTGACGGCGGCGGCTCTTGTCCGCTCAAATCGGGTCAGATTGTCTGCGGAATAAACTGGAGCAGCTTTCTCTCGCTCTGGTTCTTACTGGTGCAGGAGCTTAGTCGTGCTTTGTAGCCTTTCCTAGGGTTTTGGGTGGAGCCTTTGTTGAATGAAAGGGCATTTTGTGTGGTAAAATCTTGAATTTGCAGGAGTCCGAGGGGTTTTACATAAAGATGCATCTTGCAGGAGCTGCCTGGTTTTATATATAAAGGTGTGAATTGTCTAAGCTGCAGTGCTTAAAGTACCACCTGCACTGAAGTCAAGTGTAGCCCACTGGGAAGCCTTGCAGCCTGTACTTTCTGGACAGATACATGCCATGGAGTGCTATGCAGACAAAGTTGTGCAAGGCAGTAAAGGTTGTGAACTGTCTGCTTCACTTTGTCATCCTCCTTGGAGGGAAGCTTACTGGCTTTCATTCGGGCAGTATTGAAAGTAATAGCAGGACTGCTGTCCAGAACCTGAGAAGTTTTAAAATGTGGATTTTTAAATGAATATTTTTGTTCCTTATTTGCAGGTTTTGATGTTGCAAAGACAGGTGATGCCCGAATTGGGTTTGTGGGTTTTCCATCAGTGGGGAAATCTACTCTTCTAAGTAATCTGGCTGGTGTATACTCTGAAGTGGCAGCATATGAATTCACTACGCTAACTACCGTGCCTGGAGTCATTAGGTACAAAGGAGCAAAGATACAGGTGAGATCTTTTTGTGTCTGTGGGGATAAGGTGGTGTGTGTATTAGATGCAGTGGTGTTATGGCTGAATGGTTGAGCCTGACATTAGCAGGTTACAAGTGACATTTAGAAGAGCTTTGAGAATACATTGGAAATGTTTCCATGAGGAAAACTAATTTTACCCTGCTTCTCACTTTGCCCTGGGGAGAAGTTCTCATATTCCCTATGAGGTGATCTGTTCCATTGTACCAACAGGGTATGTGAAGTAATACAATATATAGGAAACAGGTTTGCCATATTCTATTCAGATTTGCAGTGGCTGGTTTAGAGGGAAGGTAAATATAGGCTTTATTTTCTCCATGAAGAAAAGTATTTTTCTCACAAGTTACTTTCCTCCTTCTGAACAAATAGCTACTTGATCTCCCAGGAATTATTGAAGGTGCTAAGGATGGTAAAGGCAGAGGGCGGCAAGTCATTGCAGGTGAGTATGAGAGCTGCAGGCAGCATTCTGTCTGATTCAGCTAGAACACTTTATGAGAATGAAAGGTTGAATCGCCATTTCTGATGTCTTTCAAAAGCTTGAATTGTGTGCTGGAATTGAGCAGCCTACTGTAAAGCAGTAGTGTCGTTTTCATTTTGTGCTGTGTTCAGTTCTGGCTTTATGCATTTGCTGAGTTCTTGCTCTGCATTGACGCTGCAGTGAAAGTATATTACCAATTTTGAAGGCAGATGTGACCCCATACTAAACAAGGCTGGTGTCTTAATTTCTTTACCTAGCTCATAGTCATCACTCTGAGGTCTGAATGTGGACAGAATGGAAGATTTTTCCAGCCTCTGTGATTCTTATAACATGTAAGGATCTGTCTGTCAGTGATGCTTGGTCAGCACTACAGACTTCAGTCTTACAGTGCAATTTAAAAACGTGCTGTGAACGAGCCTTCAGGGCTTTAATGTTGTCATCTAATGTCTGTCACTATGCCATATTTTGTGTTGTTGTCTCAGATTGCGTGTGTTACTTCTGTTGAGAGATTACTTTCTTTTTCTGATTCTCAGTTGCTCGAACCTGTAACCTCATTCTGATTGTTCTGGATGTGCTAAAACCCCTTGGTCACAAGAAAATAATTGAGAATGAACTGGAGGGATTTGGAATTCGTCTGAATAGTAAGCCTCCCAATATTGGCTTTAAAAAAAAGGATAAAGGAGGCATTAACCTTACAGCCACAGTAAGTTGAACGTTTTCTTTAACCTAAGTAATAATAATAAAACTGCTCGAAGAAAGAGGCATTTGCAGTTAACGGTGTCCCTGGGACCTATTCCTGCTGCAGTCAGTTAACTTTTCCTGGAGGCTGTCCATACCTATCCCAGGAGCCCAACCACCTCCTCCACCCCAAATCAGAGGCTTGATTGCTTTCCAGCAATCACAGGTTCTGAGGCCCAAAGGAGAGTTTACAAAACCTGCCTTTCACTTGGTGGGTACAGCATTGTTCTGGAGGGGATTGCCTGGAGTTCTGGCCTTTCAACCTGACTGCTCCTCATTTCATGTTTACCACCAAATCTTTAAGTAGAAATCCAGGGATAGGTACCAAAAATCAGAACTCTTACCTGGAATCTAAGCACTTAACATGTAGTTGTTTGGGCAGTGAACTGGTAGATGCTTGGGTTTGTATTGCAACTGGTCCCAGGTTGACAGGAAACATTGCTTCTGAAATGTCCGATTGCAGGTGTCAGTGGGTGATAATGTAAGTAAAGCTGTCAGGACTTAAACCTTTCCCCCCACCCCCTTTCCTGAGGATAACTATAGTCAAATCATGGTCAAGTTCAGGAATTTACAGTGCTGTTATTTCTAGTAATCTACCTGCAGTGATTGCTAGGTGATAGGATTATTCATTGTAATGTTGAATTGACTGTAAACTCAATTCCTTCACACTGTCTACATTCAGTGCCCTCAGAGCGAGCTGGATACTGAAACAGTGAAGAGCATCTTAGCAGAGTACAAAATTCACAATGCTGATGTTACACTGCGCAGCGACGCCACTGCTGACGACCTCATTGATGTTGTTGAAGGAAACAGGTACTGTTGGGCCCCTGGCTTTGTTTCTAACCTGCAGTTTCTGTGCAAAGAGTTGTCTCTCATGTCTGCTTCCTGTAGAAGCTAAGTTAGCAATGTGGTATCGGCACAGGGAGATGAGAGATCTTTCTGATGAAGGTAGCTGATGCTGCTAGGCTGCAGTAACAGTGTTTTCTTTCTCTTTGCAGGGTTTACATCCCATGCATTTATGTCCTAAATAAAATTGACCAAATTTCCATTGAGGAACTAGATATTATTTACAAAGTACCCCACTGTGTACCAATATCTGCTCATCATCGCTGGAACTTCGATGATCTGCTGGAGAAAATTTGGGACTACTTAAAGCTAGTACGAATGTGAGTCCCAGTTGCTGAGTTCTATGGATTTCAGTGTAAGGCCGAGACTGAAGGATGTCTCAAGAATGGGTGAATTACAACTGTTTTATAAGGGTTTTCTACTAGCTTGGAGCTCCAGCTTTCAAATGGTGATTTCTTCTGTCACTGAAGTATGTTTACTCTGTAAATAGGAAGTCATCCTCTTCTTGTCTGTAGCCTGATTGACAGCTTCTTAAAGTCACAAGTGCTGTGTTTTGAACTTGTAGGGGAATTAAATGAGCACCTTGTGAAACCAAGGCCAAAGTGCATCTTAAAAAATTCCTGAAACCATGGAATTCTAGGCAAACTTAGTGCAAAGTCGTGCGTTGCAGGGGTGGTCTCTTTTCAGGCTGTCACGCATTCAGCTCTTTTAACAGTACTGGATTTAGTTCTTCATCTAGCATTTTAGATATTTTTACTGTAAATTGTTCCAGGTTTACCTCATACTTCTAATGCATTTATTTGGATAAATTTATGAATGAAGCTGTTAACAGGCCTGCTCATGTGTCTATCTTCTTGTGACCATATAAAATCTATTGTAGAAAGGGATTTAGAATGTTCAGGTATCGGGGCTGCAGCTTTGTCAGGTTTTTTCCCAATATATGTTGAGCTTTTCCCCCAAAAAATAAATCATGGAGTTATAATAGTGTAGGTGTTTTTTCCATCAACTCTTCCAGTTTCATCATCTTTTAAGCTCACCTAGTGATAAACCTTTGCAGTTCCAAGGGAGAACCTGCTGCAGACATTGGTTACCCAGATGCAATTTCAGCTTAGGAACACCAGACACTTAACAGAGTATCTATTGTCACCACTGAAACAGTGGAACTTGGCACAAGGATGAGAGTGCAAGTGATCTATGAGGTTTCATGATGGGTTGAAAGAGAAGAGGAGGTTTTCGTACTGACTGACTGTTCCATCTGCATTACAGCTACACCAAACCTAAAGGGCAGCTCCCAGACTACACCTCTCCTGTGGTACTACCTTACTGCAAGACCACAGTGGAGGACTTTTGCATGAAGATCCACAAAAATCTCATCAAGGACTTTAAATAGTAAGTAGTATTGTAGAAGAATACTTAATAGGGAATAGAAAATAACCTACCTCCTGGCCTGTTCTTTCATTCCCTCGTAAACTAGAAGGGAAGAAGGGTTATCAGATTTTTGTTTAGTGCTGATGGAATTGATCTGCCTGTGACAAGTTACTATATTTGATATTCCTATGCTCTTTCCTGGATAAATTTCCTCTGTGGGGAAGAAATATTTGAAGGCAGCATTCCAGGCCACTGTCCTGTATGCACAAGTACTTTGGATGACTTCATGGTTTGTTTTGATCTGCTGGTACTCTGGTTCACAGAGCCCACTCATCCAGGTACTTGCAGAATAAAAATAGCTCTTAAGCACTGCTTTCTGTATTAGCTTTGTGACAGAAATAGCTGCTGTTCCAGTGTTGGCATGTTACACTTCTAAGCCTTTTAAACTTGATTTTTGTTTTCTTCTTTCAGTGCACTGGTCTGGGGTTCATCTGTTAAGCACAACCCTCAGAAGGTTGGTAAAGACCATACTCTGGAAGATGAAGATGTTATTCAGATTGTGAAGAAATAAAGTCATTCTCACACAGTTTGCTGCTGGGCCTGAAATTTGTCTTTAGTTGTATGTGGCAAAGACCAGGCCGATTCTGTGAAAACCTTCACCAAATGGGTATTGGTTTTTTATTACTGTTCTTTACTTAATTGCATGGTAAACAGCTATTTCTGGGCAAGTCATGCTGCAGTGTCCTGTCCTGGCAGAACTTGCAGATGAAAAACTTGCATTAAATGACTTTTACAAGGGCAGAATCGTACAGGGAAGTGCCAATGCCTGGGATGATTTTCTGCTGCATGTACACATCTGTCCAAGTTGCAGAGAAGTTCACATGCCAGGAATTATTTTGTTCTAAATTAGAACAAAACGTAAAAAGCAGAGGTTGGAGAACCATATCTTGTGGAACAGCACTAAAGGACATAGAGCTGTCTCTCATGTTACTACACCTATTATAAAAGTACAGTGCTTGAATGGGTGATGAATCACTGAAGCTTACCATAGTGGTTGGTACTCAGCCTTGATTCTGCTTTAAGCATTTATTTCCCTAACTTTTTTTCCAAGTCTCAGAAGTAGATTCCTGCATAAGTAGATTCCTGAGCTACTGCAGAGGTGCTGGGTTATCAGCCTTGACTCTGAACAGTGAACCTCAGTCACCCTTTCTTTAGGAGTTCTTCTAGTACACTGAAATCTCATTCCATGCACTTAAATGTAGTTTTGTATAGCCATGGTTAAATGCAGCAATCCCACTGTATGGCTTCAGGAAGCCAGTTACCTTCATCAGGCTTATTTCTCTCCCCCCATAGAAATTCTCTGCAGAGTCAGCTCAAACCACATGATTTAGTTCAAGAGCAGTAGATACAGAGAGCTGGTAGAATCAACTTTATTTACAGAATGTTACTGGGAAAGTGTCAAGTTAAAAAAGTATGAAAACAATCTTACAAGGACAAGCTGGTGATTGCATGTTTTTACACAGATTGTTTTAGGAACAACTGCTAGGAGTATACGGGTGACCCCCAACAGATTCCACATTGGAGATTTCAGCTCGCTATTTCTATACAACATTGTCTCTGCCAGACTGAAACAAACCCACCACAGCATGCTGGCAATTGGTATAATACAGGCAAGTGATTCCCATCCCCGCTGCTGGTTTTGCATTCAGTGAGACCTAAGAAAGAGCAGGTCCGTGAGCATTCTGGGCTTGCTTTCACCTTTAAAAGAGCACACTGGCCTACGCTAAAGAGAGGACATGACAGCAGGACTAGACTCAACACAAGTGAGACAGTGACATGAGCATGCAGAAGGATGGAAGAGAACATTTAACTGTTCAAGGAAAGTGAAATAGGCTTAAAATGAACATAATATTTTAAAACCAAATATACACAGTAAGATCACAAAACTACCCCATCCTCTCCCTTTCAAGCTGCAGAACAAGACTCCAAGGCAAGTTTCACAGTAACTGCATCAGTAGATGCACACTAGACTGAGGACAGTTCTTGGGACTCTTCTCTACACAGAGCTGGAGGCAGCACAGAACATACCACAGCTATGACTTAGGAGTCATTAGGAGCTGAAGGGTGAGGATTCAAAGACTCCATTTTGATGACCTTTAATAACAGGTTTGAAAGATTAAAACAAGGAATATACTGCAGCTAAACAAGGATTAGCACCAGCCCTCTTGGAAGAGCCATGACCAGCAGGTACCTACAGCCTCCATGGCAGACTGAAGATCTGACTTTTATCATTACTGTACCAGGTCCCATCATCAAGGCTGTTTGAAGACTAGACAACTCTCAGATTTGGTGGCAGGAGTCACACACACGAGGAGTCAGACCTCTGTTGCAGACAGCAAGATGTGGGCTTTCTACTTTGACACTTCAGCTACACTGAGTGCACAGTACATGACAGAAGAATGTGACGGGGAGGCCCAAAGGAGATGAGCAGTAAGAAAAGGCAAAGCAACTTTATCCTGTTCACTCACACTTAGGATATGCAACTTTAATCTTAAAGTAAGTCCCACACACACAATGGAGAAAGATCCAAACCATAGGCACAACTACAGCTCAACTGTTATCAGCTACTCTTATGTACAGCTGTATAGATTCAAAAAGGCTAATCTATGTGTATATATACAAAAGATTGTTTATACACAAGTCTGTACACAAGGGTCTATACATTTAGTTTTCTGCAGGAGGAATCAACAGCTGCTACCTCTACACTAGAGATTATCAGCACTTCATTCACATATCTTACAAAAGAAAAATAGACACTTCCAGGGTTAAACTGGCTTTGTCTTGCATCTACATTTCTTCAGGTTTCACTATTCAAGCCATAATGGATCCTTTAGTCTTGATGCAGACATGAGACCAGGACAGGTGCCATGTGCTTTAGTCTCTCAAAAAGAAATTTTGCACAGAGTGCTAAAAATAAAAAGCCCCCCCCAAAAAAAAAAACCCAAACAGAGGTGAAGTCCTGACTGTGGACATTTTATCCAATCTAAAGAATCACAAGTGTTCCACCCAGTGGTCACTGTTCACTGCCGGTATTCCAGTTCATCTACACTGATGACTTTGGATGGCATGGAAGGGAGAGGTTGCTGCAAGACATCGGAACCAAACCACTTTGCAAGGCCAATGGGAGAGCCACTCCTCTGGCTGGGGCGATGGTCGAGCTGTGTGTGCCCATGAGATAACCCAGTCCGAGGCAGCACGTTTTGGGGGGTTGTCTGTGCACCAGCGGGTGATCCCTGCGCTCCAGTGCCTGCAACATGTAAAGCTATTAGAAGTGGAGTAATGTTCACCCAACACCAAAGATTTGCCCTCGAGCAATCACCTGATAAGGCACATGAGCCAAACACTGCTTTCACTCATGCTATTAGTCCTGGAAACTCTCGGCTGCACGTTTCTTCTCATTAATACTCCCATAAACTGCCTGATACTGCCAGTTCTGGACAGCACAATGCAGGTTTTAACTGGAAGGCCAGCAGCAAGTAGCATCTTATTTTAGATTGGGCAAGAGGCCTCTCACCCAGCAGTGAAGACTGCCCACAAGCTGCAAAAGGCAGATCTGTTAGTAGCAAAATGTATCGTGAAACAATGCCTCAATTGGACCTGCTGGGAAGAGCCTGCAGTCACCAAAACTGCTCCAATACCCACACAACAGAAGTGATTATGAGTATCTGAATTAAAGTAGCTTCTTGTAAGCCGAGTATACTCGAAAAGAGCAACAAGTATAGTACATGGGGCAGGCCAATCACTTTCCTAGTGCCCTTACTCCTATTTGATGTTTAGCCTACCTGATCGTTGTAGCTGCTGTTGCATCATTGCTAGCTGCAAAGGTGTCCCAGAGCGTGGATTTAAGATGTGATGGCTTGCTGTTGGTAGCGGGTAAAAAGGTTGGCCAAGGATGGGAGTAGATATTCCCTGCAAGTGAGACAGGTCTACTCCAGGTGGAAGCATACCTGTTGAAAAAGAGTGAGGAAGTGCTTTACCCCATAAGCAATTAAAGCAAACCAAACATTTATATATTTAGATGGGTTGGAATTTATTGCCTGATTTTAAAGGTAAGTTTTGATGTAAGAAATATGACCAGTAATGACTTTCAATTTGTTCTGCTCCTAACAAAATCAGTCTTCCAGAGAAGATGCATTAGCCTAAGGGAGAAAAAGTAAGTATGGATTACCTGCTTGCAGCAGAGGAAGATGTTGCGGATGAACCCCCTGTGCCAGCATTCTCTGGACCAATCCTGGATGCAGTTGATGAGCAGGTCGCACGATCGGTACATGGGGAACAAGGGGTACTTGATGAACAGGACGAAGAAAAGGGCCTCCTGGTACTGGGGAGGCCATTGTAGGCGTCTTTCTACCAGCTGATTTAGGCCTGTAGTCTTGCTCTTTGGTGCAACGATTTGCTTGGGTAAGAGGTGTGGAACATGCAGAGCGCTGCAGTGCGGGTAGTTTGGTACCTAAGGTGGGCAAAGTTTCTTGATCTGCATTCTCCACAGAACTAGACAGTAGGTTATCTGTAGCTAGAATTGAATACAACTATTATAGTCCGCAGCTAGGGATGACCCCTAATGAAAATTAAAGCTAATGACCAGATTTGATAGCTAGATTCCAGGACTAACTGAACTTAATCATGTATTAATAAGCATCTGTCTTTCCTGGATGCTTTCTGCCAAATGATTTCAAATCAGTAATGAGAAGGAACGTTCCACAGAAATCCCTTGACAGAAAGCTTAAATTAGGTCACAACTGGTAGTAACTAGACCTTTATTTTTTCTTCTTTCTCAAAAGATTTTGAGCTGGCAGCATGGAAGAATCAGTCCTAAAGGCAACAGAGGGTACAAGGGATCGTCCCTAGGCAGTATTATCATTTGCAGTTGTGGCACAAATCTAGCCCAAAGTGGTTTTTCAGTTTAGATGTATCTGGGGGTTAGCAGCAGCCTTTTATGTCTGACATCTGGTTATCAAGACTTGGAACACCAAAGTACCACAAGAAGCTCCTTCCACAGACCATCTAAATCAGTTAGGCAAGGCCTAAAATATCTTTGAGTCATCTGCTGCCAGCTGAGGTAGCAGGAATAGTTGGAGCACTAAAAGGAAAGAAGTCCTCTGTGTACCAGGACCTCAAATTACCTCTGTGATTACTAGTACTGAAGTAAAACATCATGGCAATTAGACATGTCAGTCTTACTGGCTTAGGCAATTGGTATCAAGCATTTCCTTCTAATAGCCACTTACATCAGTTAGAGTGACAAAATGCTTCCTTGATATGCTACAGATCTTAAAAGAGCTTAACTGGTCTCAGCTTTGAATGTAAGATGTCTCAAGAGGTCTGTAAGTTGCCTGCATTCAGTGACTGGTGTGGAGAGATAGAGAAGCATTATTGTTAATATGCTTGTTCATCAAGACCAATTGCAAAGAAACAGTTCAGGTCCACGCCTTAGAGCCACTACCACTTACAAACTGACAGATGGGGAGGGGGGGAAAACAGATTTAAATCCAACACTGCACTTGGAAGTGTACCCTCTCCACAGTTCTGACCCTTCCTTTCATTACAGGCTCATCTCTACACCCTCCTCATTTCCACAGATTGGGAATGGCTAAATTTAGCCTGGGCATATTATGTACTGCAGGTCTTTGATTCCGTTCCAAATCTCTTTTGTATATATTACTTTAAAGCCATTACAATACCTTCATTTGGCCTCTGATTTTCATCTTTACCATCACTGATTTTCATTTTCCCAGAAACTGGCTCCTCTCTGCTCTTCTCCTTGCTCTCATACATCTTGCGGATCACCGAGGTAGGTGTGAAGGAAGGAGACAGCTGCAGAGAACATAGTAAGAAGCAACACCTTTACTCAGTGCTCATTATCTAGGCCACACTCAGCTGTGGGTAGACACCAATTCTCACACATCCTTCCCATTTCAAGCTCTTCTGACTCAGCCACTGTGTGCCCACGATTTTACTTCGCCTCATTCCATAGCTTCATTCTATGGTTTAAGAGCACAGCTTAAACTTCTCTTCAGCTTTTGCAAGAGTCCAACACCTTTATTGAAACTAGCAGATGTTTGCAAAGTTAAATGCACATTTAACAGCCTTGAAAAAACCCAGGAGCTGTATTTTAAATTACAGCTGTTTCCTCCTTGCTACTGGTTCATAACAGCAACAGATCCTACAGAGCTGCCTTACCTGTATGAGCTCAGGGCTGATGGATCTGCAGGAAACTACTGCCCCTTCAGTTACAGAGCATCTGTGGAAGCCATGCATTTGGTATACAAACAGAAGTGCTTATTTGATTTAGCAGCGGAGTCTGTTAGTCCTGAGCTGCAAGCAAGTACTTGACTGATCAAATTTAGATCAAAGCAACATTCTACACAGGACTGAAGGCAGCGAGGCCACAGCTTGGCTTTGAGATTTTGTTTTCAAAGAAACCTTAAAGCTCTCAAGTAATGTTTCAACATCAGACACTTAGATCAGTCTCTTCATACCACTGTTCTCTAAGTAGCTAATGGTGTTCAGCAACTGTCTTCTGAAAGCTTAAGTACCAAACCAGAATGCCTGAGTTTTCATAGTTTTCTTCCTTTTGTTTCAGAAGAGGCAATATTAATGGTGCTTCTTCAGTTTTAGAAGAGAGAGTGCTCAGAGAAGGCCATTTTCCAAAGTGAAGACAAGACATTAGGTTAAGCACAAAGCATAATTTGTTCTTGGATCATGCGGCCATTGACACAATGTGAATATGATTGTATCTCTACGGCCTCCCTTTCTCCCATCAATTTACTGTTATAACCTAGTTACTGCAGACACTTTTATAGCTTTCCCTGCAATCAACATGCATTAGGTACTAACCATGCTAGTGATGGATGCTGCAGGGGCTGGAGAAGATGCATTCCCTCTGTGTCCAGGCGCAGGCGATTTAGTCACTCGTTGCTGCCTGTTAAGGGACAAAAAGTTAGTAAGCAGCAGCTCTACTCTTGGCACAGAATGAAAAGCAGAACTGCCAAGAACCAATGCGAGCTTGAGTGACTAGTACCAGTATCTAGTGAAAGACAACACTCATGTCAAATCCATTGACAGTGAACCCCTTATATTTTGCAGTCAGATACTCACCTGTGTCTGTAGCCATCTCTGCTTTTGTCCATTTGTGGTTTGCCAAAGCCATGCTGATAGAAGTTTGCTGCCTGTATGGCTAAATCATGTGGTAATGCCAGTCCCTCCAGTGCAGCTTGCGGTATTTCCAAGGGACTCATCTGAAGTAGAATGGTATAAAACACACAAATAAAAGATTGTATTTGGTTGGGCATTTTTTAAAGACACTGAAGATTTACTGCTGTAACTACTTCTGGCTTCAAAGTGTCTGCCCACCAACAGCCATCTGTTTTATTGACAGACAATGAAGTCTCAAAGAAATCTGCCACTGGAGGTACTAAGATGGGTCCCATTGCAGTGAGGTTTTGAAACTGTACTAGGTTACTTGCTTCCTCACACTCAGTGAGCTTGAATAAGCACAAACATCTGAATGCATCAGCCAAGTATGTGTTTCCACAAGTCAGTTCTAGACCACACAATATAAAAAGATGAAGCAAAAACCATTCGATCTAACCTGTGAAGCAACTGGACTCATGGGCTTCCTCACACCTGGAAATGGATCACCAAGCAATTGCTGAGAACTTTGTCCAAAACCTAAAGAACATTCAACAGTTGTATTTGAAAGGACTAACAGTTTCTTTCATTAATATATAACATACATCCTGAAGTTCAACAATTCTACTTCATTAAGGATCCCTTGTGAAGGCTCTTAGCTCATCCCTTTAAGTCTTCAGAGAGCTTCATTTCTTCCTTGTCTAGGCTGGAGAGCTACAGGGAAGCTGCCAGCAGTGCTTTGCAATACAAATAGATAAGTAGTCCCTCAAAATTACCTTCTTATACAGTAACTGCGTGCATTACTCCACACCAGCATTTACTGTGAGGTCCAGTTGATCCATCACAGACATCTATATTTTTTTGGAGATTAACTTAACACTAGAGATTACAACGTAAAAAGGCATCTTGCACTCAAGAGACAGACACTGACCAGGTTGCCCACCAAGTGCCAGAAGTCTATTAGCCTGTAAATTATTGTTTAAAACTCAAAAAAATAAGCTGTTCCGCAACCAGTCTCACCAATGGGCGAAGATATTCTATGGCGCAGGTAATCTGCAGAAGCAGCTCGAGTTGGAAACACAGGTGGGATAGGGGGAGAAGGTGCTCTTTGTGTCAGTAAAGAGGATGCAGGCTCCAAACCACCTATGAGGCCACTTAAGACATTTGATGAAGCAGGTCTGGTAATGGGGGGGCCAAGAAGTTCCTATGAATAAGCAATGAAAGAACATTGAGTATGATCAATTTATACAAATGAGCTCACTTCACTGCACTACAGGCTATGTTATTTATAGCAAGTTGAAGAGATGAGGTGGACGTGTGCAGCTAGATACACCAATTCTGGATTGCCCTTACAATTAGGCACTTAGCCAGGTTTTTCAAGTTGTAATCATGGCAAATAGCATGACAATCAAATTTCTACTGAACTAATAACTGGTTCTCTCCCTCTCCAGAGTCACATCTGACTACTGATCCTGCAAGTGCCTTAAATACCTTAGTTTCAAATAACTTATCTTCTTCTCATTGTGGATATGCTTTGAAATATTGCCCCCCCCCCCAAGAAATACCTGCAGAATATTCTTTGATAGAGGCTGGCCTGGCACCTCTGGAGGTGACATGAGGTGGCTCTCAAGGCTCTGCTAAGAAAATGAACACATTGCAAATTAGCTGTGGATTGTCTCCTGGTGTGCTTGTTGCATCTGCATTTGTCTCAGTATCACAAATGATTTCCCTTGTTCTGTTAGAACCATGACTTATGCATCAGTCAAATAAAATTCCAGCAAAGCTGAGGGATGAGCTGGCTCACAGACCTTTCCTAGCTGAGAAAATGCCTAGTGCTAGAGTGCACACTGAATGAATGTGCTGTAATCAAGTTTGAGATATATATATAATTGTGTAAGCTGGAGATGAAACATTGGGCCAAGTGGTCAGTTGAAACTACACAAACACCTTTCAGTTTGTGCATTTTAATTATTTAAGCTGTATTTCTATGCATCAAAACTACATGTCAGGGTAAAGGGATGTCAGAAACTGAAGTCTTGGCTTCAGTGGGAAATCTGCAAATTCTTCACAAGGCAGGTTTACATTCTTCACTACCTTTTAGTGAAGTGGGATGAGGCTGAAAGCCCTTGTGTCTAGTTCAGCAGGAAAAAACTTGCTCTGTTGTTAGATGTGTTATATGGTGCCAGTAGTAACGACTGGTAGCTTCAGAGTCAAGCATACTGTTTAGGCAGTTAGTGGCAGGATGAAATCTTACACTGCAATCTCTTCCAGTCTAAAGCTCAGTGTCATCTTTTGTTTCATAATAACCTTTCAGGTAACAGAGATTCAGTTTAGCTTTATCTTGGTGCAAATCATTTTAGAAGCCAAGTTAACAAATATTAGAATGAGTACTGACATACCTCTGTTAAAACAGGTCACTAAAGCAAGACACCTGAGCTTCAATTAAGTGTTAGCTGTAACCACACTACAAACATTTTAAGAGATGCCTTTCAATAACATTAAGGCAACCATTAAACTAACATTAGTGAGTCTCCCATGAAGAGCAGACTGATGCCTGTTATACAGACAGTATCTTTACAGATGTACTTGGTTTTATTAAGTAAGGCTCAGACAGGATGAGTTCAAGTGTAGGAGAATGTTAGACACTAATCAAAGTGTCCTCCATAGAAGGTTCAGCCTTTCTGTAATACAAGATTTTTTGGAGGGCAAGTACTTATAGTTTCCAAGTCCAGGCATTAATCTTTTGGATTAGGTAGCCACATAAGTCCACTTTCAAGGCAGCAATCAGACTTCTCACATAGTATTAATGTTCTGGGGCTTTTACAAACTTAAAATGAAATCAACCCTGCGAACTCTGAACTGAAACACACTTAATTTGATTGACTAAAAGGACCAAAGCACTTCCCTTACCTTCCCCTCCAAGCAACATTATCCTAAATGTGAGCCTACATCCAATATCATGCTGCTGTATCCAGTCCTGGCTCACATTATCAGAGGGGTCATGTAAGGGACTTCCAGTTCATAACCCATATCTTAGTACAGTTCAGGAGAGACAGGTGCCTGGTACTTACATTGACCTTGGGCTGTGAAGGTAGAGTCCCACTTGCCTTCATACTGCTGACCAGTTTATTAAATGCAGTCATATCTCCATCTTTCTTGATCTGTCTGGAGCCAGCAACATTCAATGATTCCTCCATTTGCTCTGCCATAAATGGAGTAGCAATTTTTCCCTCTTGATCCACTTTCAGACCTTTTAGCCCAGCTTCAACTTCTTCCACTGAAAGTACAACTCCTGAATGTGCTGAGGAAGAGAAGGAACAATCATAGTTCTGTCATGCAGCTCTTGAATACAAGTTGTTTGAAAACAAGGAACAGACAAAACCTTATCTTCTGATATTCATACTGGCTGTCAAACCATGTCTGACTATTCATCTGACAACTCTGTTCATTTTCAATTAATGAAAGCTCCATTTACCTTATACTCAAGGAGAGAGACAGTGTAAGTGTTAAACTGTCTGAAGCCATCCTAAGTAGAGCAAATACATACCTGGAGTATTTAAATGCTTTGGAGACTCAATTACACACGTTGTTGGGTGTGTGTAAAGCCTGAAGTAGATTTTCCTTTCTCAGAAGTTAAAGCCACTATAGTAAGATTTCACTGGCATAACCATTGTAAGGTACAAGTGTTATTAAGCAGTACTGTTTCCTCTGGGTATACATATATAAGTATCTATCGGCGCCTGACATCAAGGCTAGATGTGCTTTGTGGATCAGCTAACACAAATCACAAGGGATGACACCTTAAGCGAAAAGGAAGAGACAGGAGCATGCCATGGGTTGCTGTAGCAGATGCTGGCCCAAAGAAATAAGATTTACTGGAAATTGGGGCAAGAAGGTGGAGAAAAGAAGCAATGATGCAGACATGCAGTATGAAGCATGAGGAAAAATATGATGTTGGTGAAGAAAAATTGACCTGAAACCTCCACAACACTTGAAGAACTGCACAGCATTTTATGGGAATACAGAACCCACATCAGGTACTTTTGAGTGAATGAAGCTTCCCCAATGTTTTGGTTGTTCATCCTTTGTTTGCAGGGATCAAAGCTTAAAAAGCTTTTAGTAGAGAAGTCAGACTAAGCAGAATACACAAGACTCGCACTTCCATTTAAGTCAAGTTATGAAAAAGTCCTCCACATGTTAGCTGATACTCCATACTTCCAGAACGGATGCTTACAAATATTTACAGTGCTTGGCTGCTTTCCCTTCTACATCAGAGCACCATTACTTTTTGTTCAGTCCAGTTTACATGGCAATACATGCTGCTTGCCAGAAAGAATCAATTTGGAATTAGACCTTGCGATTTCAAAGAACACATGCATTTTGTACCCTCCATACATGCTATGGGCTCAAACATGCAAATCCCTAACTTGGAGTGCCTTTGAACATTAAGTCTGAAGTCAGCCCTGAATTCTGTTTCCAACAGCTCATCATAGCCAAAGTGAATCCTAACAGACCAAGTTCCCTAGAATCCTGTGATTCTGGCCATGTTGACATAACTAAGGCAAATCTGTTCATATTAATTAACGCAGTCATCAGTGAGCACAGACACTGTACTTCAAGGGGTAGCAACAGTCTGGAGAAGTTCAAGTTTACAGTACGCATCTGACAAAACTGGCATCCTCAACCCATTGTTCATCTTCTTAGATACTGATACTTGATGAACCACATTGATCTGTTATAGATGCTTGCAAGAATGACTTGCACTAAAGTTTTGGTAGATCCATTACAGATGCTTGCAACAATGACTTACACTAAGGTTTTGGTACACCCAGAGTTCAAATGCCACAGTTTCAGAGCCAACATTACCATTCTCCAATCTGAAAATGTAAATGACATGAACAAAGCTGGAAAATCAGATCAAGACTTACATCATCTTAAGTTATTATTAATGGCCAGTAAGGTGGTCTGATAGAGTCCTGATGTCATCCTGTGAGTAGGATGAAAAGAATCAGGGATGATTCTCACAACTGAGATCTGTTGAATATTGGGTTTCCAGTAGTGTAAGTAAACCTACAGTACTTCCTACTCCTGGACTTAGCAGTTGAAGTTTCCAGAATACCAAGCCTCTTGCCTTGAGATACTGCATCACCAGAACTTGACAATATCTGAAGAGGCACTTACTGCTCTCTCTAAGCTTTTCCTTGTTGGCTGAAAGACTTGAGAGAAGAGGTTTTAAGTCCACTTTGGCTTTCTGTAGCATTTCTAGGATGTCCACTTTGTTTTCAGAGTGGTCTTCCAATGGAATGGGAGCAAAGTAGTTTCCAGAGTTCTGGCCAGGGGACAGAATGGCTTGCTCTAGACCTGAAACAGCAAAACCAGGAGCACTGCGACATCAGTTTACCAACCCAATGTCTCAAGATGAACATACACTGGCAACCAACTTCAATATGGCACTGACAAGTTATGCCTTGCACCCCTTGCCCGAGATCAGCTGGAAAGTAATCAGAAAAGTCATTAAAAAGCATGAGAGGAACAATTGTTAAAAAAGAATTTACAAGCTGCTTACTCTAAGAGCTTCAAGAAGAATGTCAAGTGCTTAAACTGGGAGAATTCACTGTCCTAAAGCTTTATCTGCCATGTTTTTATTGAACCAGTAGGAAGGTATACGGAAGGAGGATATCTGACCCTGAGCAGTTCCAGTCTTACCTGCTAGCCTCTCCAGTTCCTCATGTGGTGTAGACCTCAAGCTGCTTGACCGACTTCCAGAGCGACTAGGATTAGAAAACCACCTGCTGAACCTGCTGGCAGACACCGAGCCTTCCCCCAGCACATCTTCTATCATCTAGATTAGGGAGGGAAAAAGATAATCTTTTTTGAAGCAAGATCAGCAGCATTTGAGAAGCTTTACTGTGCAGTCAGGATTATTCTCCTACAGATGACTTGATGCTGTTCCAGAAGTTTCAAAGCTTTGAACTGCCTTTTTTCCTTCCAATAAGGCAGCATCCACATAGCATAGCCCATCACACATCTTTTATTTATACCAAATATTTGTTCAGAGTAAAACTATAACTGAACCAGTATAACTGGGGCATCCAAAGACCACTAAGTACACCATTTCGAAATGGATGTGCTCAAAAAGAGACATCTGTCACAAGAACAAATTACAACAATGAGTAATTCTGGAAGTCAGATGGCTCAGGGCTCATCCCTGCCGCTGTATAAAAGAAGTTCTCTGAGCCACTGGATTTTCTGTAATCATGATTCAATTCAGTTCCTGCACTGCCTAAGGACTGGAATGAAGTACAAAGACTAACCCCTGACTTGCAAGCGGCCCAGAAGGGCTCGGGGAGAAGGCCAGTAGCTAAGGGCTACTTGCTTGCACTTCATATGCTGAACCATTCTGGGAATAAGAAAGCTGCATTCTTCAAGTCCACGGAGTCTGCATCAGCAGCAAGCACCTTCTGCCTCCAGGGAGAACTGAAGTCACCAAGAAGCACTCCACAGTCCGTCAGAAGTCATTACAGTTTATAGCAACTGTTCACTTCTTTGGCTTACAAGTATTTAAAAACTAGTACATTACAGAAGTGAACTCAAACTAAAGCTGCTCCTACCTTGCATCCAGTTAAAAGCCTGCTCAACAGGCACCACGCGGCACATTTACCTCTAGAAAAAAAGAACAACTTCCTTCTGCCAGAGAAGTTTGCTCTGAAACATGGGGCACTCAACACAACGTACAGCAGCAAAACCAAGACAGTATTTATCCATTTGGTTTTGGCTGTTTGACATGTCAGAAGAATTAAGACAGCTAAGTCAGAAAACGTACAAGTCTATTGTAACACTTGTCACAAACACATCACCAAGACAAAGAAAGAGCATGACAGTACACTCTGGCTAGTGTGACTCAATTGTTTTTGACAGATACCTGCCTACTAAAGCTCCATTAACAGGTATTTTGTGACTTGTGAATTCCCTGCTTTTGAAAGGAGACACCATCTTGCTGGAAATGAGATGGTCAATGAGATTCTCACTGGCAATGAGATTGTCAATTCTAAAGACATACAATTTATATCTTCCATAGGGAAAACAAACTCTTCACTACATATTCATCGAATTACTGTCACCACATGATGAACCTTTTTAAATGCAAGCAGCTTTTTCACATTAAAGACCACATAAGGCTTCCATTTTTTAATACAATAACGTTTCTAAGCTTTATCAGATCAGTGTCTTTGCTGTCAGGATACAACTTAAAAATAAACCACATTTACTTTTCTATAATACTAAGCTTTTTATTCAAATTCCATCTATAATCAGTTATACAACCTAGAACAGTCAAGAACAGCTTTTCTTCCTAGTGCTGGAGAGACCAGAACAGAATCAATCTGCAAGTTAGGCCCATGCTTAGTCACTACTTGCTGGACCCGCTTTGCTCTTCTTGTGGTGAAAACAAAAAAGCACATAGGGAAAACCAAACAGACCGGTTACAGCTTTCATACTAAAACGTGAACACCAACCATCCGCTATGACCCCTAGAGATCAAGTGTTCAAGAGCTGCGCACTATCAACTGAAGTACCAGAATCCAAATCAAATCATGGCTGCAGCTAAAAACCCACATTGGAAAACACTTATGGTGTGTCATTCTTACTCATGATCTTGCTACTAGCTCCTAAGTACCAATAGAATTCCATCTATAACTCAGCTACACAGAGTATCTACTAGTCACATGAATAACATTGTTTAAACATGCTTTTGACTGATCAGTATGCCATGTTTGTTTTTGTAACTCTGTAGTAATAGCTTGCAATAATGAACTGACCACAACACAGAGGTTTAAGTAGTAAAGATTCAAACCCTTTCAGACACACATTTCAGCCACGTTACTGGTACTGATGAGAACACAGCTGTGCCAGTGACGATATTTGCCAGGTGTCTCCAGGCTTACAGCCTCCCAGAAAGCTTGAACAGAACATCCTATTTGCTGTGATTCCCAGACTTAGATGCAAAAGGTTGCTCTGAGCTATACTAAATTTGTACACTGAACCTTCTCTGAACATATCTATAATGCTTCCAAAGAAAATTCATCCAGGATGCTATTTTGAGTCTTCAAGTAGTGATCAAAGAAAGAATAATCAACTAGTTTGCCTTATACACCTTTGGAGATAGAAGCAGTCCCAGGAATAACACTTTAAAGTAACATCCTAAGGCTCCAAAGCTTAAGCTCTACAAGCTCATCTTAGACTTACACACCACATAAAGCAACTTGCACAAAGCAACAAGCTTTAGCTTCCCCTGAATGCAGCAGCAGCAGCAAAAATGCTTTTCATGAATACAGCCATGTCTTAAAAGAAAAACAAACAACCCTCACCGAAGCCAGGCCAGGAACACTTTTATCCAAGTTAAAGAACTCATTGAAGTCAAATTCTCCTGGAGCTGGTTCTTGTAAAACAGCTTCCCTAGGAACTTCTTGATCTGCTGGTGTTTCATTGGCAAGGACAGTTTGCACTTCATCCTCTTCTGCCACTCCACCATTGCATTCTATCCCTTAAAGAGAAAAATCAAGTGATTGCTGAGTCACTGAACTTCACTGTTTCCTGTACAAACAGCTGCCTTAATAGTCCATGCATTTGACTAAGAATCACAAGCATAAGACCAATCTAGCCACCTATGTGATACTTCGCCAGTTACATTGTGCTGGTTGAAGTCTGCCACAACAGAAACTAGCACCCACTAAAACTCCTAGCACAGAGCTTCTGGTCTGTAATTAAGACTGTCTACTTCAAGAAAATAAGAATTGCCAATGAATTATGTAAATAATCACATCCTGATCAACCCATGAAGTATGAAGAACATGACAGATGTTATGTCACACCAAGCAGAGATAGCTGCTCTGCTGCTGTTTTTCCATCAAGAATGCTTTAGCAGCAGCTGCCTTCTTCCTAGGAGTCCCTGAGAGCAGATTCCCCAAGAACTGGCACTTGACATAAATTCTTGTTATTGCCAACCCATGACAAATATTGCTCCTCCTCCTCCAGCAGAAACAAGTCCCATGTCATTTTGAAGACTCAGTAAACTTGCATGGGTGCTGTCAAAGCTGTGACAATTACAAACGTAGCATGCTTGAAACTGTACTACATCTTAGTTAAGTGAATACACAACTAAACCTGAACTCCTCAGCTTTAGGTTGTCCACCTGCAGAATTTCTAGCATTAAGAAGTCATTTCTCTTGCCTCAGAGAAGTTTATACTACAGCTTTGCAGTGGTAGTAATAATTGTAGACTTAAAGTCCAATAACAGCAGACAAATTCAGATAGTCTCCAAATTCAGCTTTAAGCTACATTTCTGCCAGCAGTAGATCCAACTCAGTGTTCCTAATGATGGTATTACTATAAGGAAAAATATTTGAAGTATCTCCAGGTATTATCTTCGTTAAACCAAGCCTTTAGCACCCAGCAGGATACAAATATGGACAAGACCCTTTTAATAGCCTACAAATCTCTGATATCACTCAACAGCCATACAAGGTTCCTTTCCAGCCTCTCAGTCTTGCCTTTCTTTGAGAAAAATAGCATTTTACCATTTACAGGTATTCGCAATCTGAAAGATTACTTATGGGCCTTACATCTTCTCCTTCAGGATGACCAAAAGCTCAAGCGCAAGTTTAAGATAAAGGCTGGTAAACCGCATTATTCTTTACACTTGCCTGACCTGTACCAGTCACCTCTACATCCAGCAACATGCCACCATAGCAGACAAGCAAAGCTTTCGTCAGATTTGCCATTACCTTCTTTCAGTGAGGCCGTGCGTCGTCTTGTGCGTTTTCTACCTTTGTGATCTTCCTCCAAAATTTTATCATCAAAGCCTGTGAGCTCAATGGTTTCAGACTGACTTGTAGGACCAGCAGAGAACCACTCGGGTTCCTCTTCAGTGTACGAGTCATTCCTCCTTCGCTCCCCAAAGACACGTTTGCTGTCACCAAACTCCCTCTGAAATGGGATGTTGAAAACATTAACCATAAAATGATGTTTCACAAGACTTCTCCCTGACCTCAAACAAGTGACAACCTTTTCACACCAGTTCCATCTTTCTTTTCTAAAGAAAGTAAACACACACTCCACATGCTCAGTAAGCTTTTCAATTTTAAGCTTTACAGTTGAATTTCTGCTTCATTACACTGAAGGCTCCTGGTCTGCAAGTACGTTTATATACTAGGTTTTGCATCCCGAGTTAGGCTAGTGGTTCCTCCTTTAAAAGAAAAGCAGAAATGCCTGGAAGCATGGAAAGCTTCCATCTGCTGAGGTTAAAGACAAACCTTCACTGACAACTGCTCGGTTAAGAACTACAAGTGAACTATTAGACTTTTTAATGTCTTGCTATTAAGTCTACCACAGGCCAGGTTTGTGAAACACGCAGTATTAGATGAGTGCCAGTTAAGCAGTCTAAAGGACTCAAAACTCATTTTGAAGCACTGAGTGCTCACCCTTTACACTACAAGGGTACTTTTAAGAAGAAACGGCCTACTTGTGTGGCACACAGCTGCTGTATGCAGTCAGCCTGCCTCTGTTGCTTTTAGAGGAAAGCGTCCAAAACCTCTGATTTAACATGCGGCCATGAAAAGAAAGAACAAACCCTAAAGCGTTTGTCTTTGTAGTCCCTCTCTCGATCTCGGTCTCTTGCATCTCTAGAGTCACGTATGTCCTTCTCACCACCCCGGTGGTCTTTGTCAAAGTTACGAGAAGAGATTATTCTTCCACTGCCAATCCTACGGCCACCAATAACACGGACACCATCATTCTCCTTTTCTAATGGGCTTCCTGAGCGCCGTGAGCTAACAGCTGCAGTTACATGACAGCCACCTCCAAAGCTTCGCCTTTGTGGGCTTAGGACTACATCCAAGTCATCTTCTTTCACTCGCTCCCTTGGATCTACAAGTCAAAGACCAGACAAAAAGAACTGAAATTTAATGTACTGGCAAATACAAGCTAGTTCTCCATGTAATAACCTTCTGTTCCACAGCCTCACTGCTATTCCAGAGCTTTATGAAGGAAAACACCCAGGACTTAATTTTGCAAAGCTAATCTAGCCAAGACCAGCAGGAAAGTGCAGAGGGGAAAGATAATTTAATTTACAGTTGGATATTGAGGAATTGTTGCAGTCTCCTAGGAAGTACCTGTTTTCCTACTTCTAGACCTGAATACTTAGTCTTGAACTGTAGAGAAATTGCACCCAGCATTTGCATTATTGCAGATGTATTTACAGTCGTATAGCAAGAATAGTAGGATATAATAACTGACTGTTCTTAGATAAGTTACCAGAAGCTACAGTCAGGGCAACCAAGATTTTCTTGACACTTATTTTGTGCAATCAAACAATTAGAGGCTGCGCTGTACCAAAGGAAAGGTTTTGCCAATGGCCTATGCTCAGTTTCGAGTGCTGTGCGCTAAGAATGCACTTACCTACTATCCTACGCACAAGAGAAGTCCGATCTGAATCCAAATCTTTTTTAAAGCTTTCCACTGGTGAAGTTCTTCCTGAAGTTGGATATAAAGATGCATGCCACTTCTCTGGATCCCACACCCCATCACTATGAAAATAAAATCACAGGGCAGTTTGCTACCTTGGAGTCTAGTAGACTGTTCATAATACTGCTGTTGTAAACCTAGAATTTACTGACTAGCAATCTGTACGAGAGAAACAGCTTTCATATGCAGCTTCTAAATCTCTGCCTTACTATACCTCCTCACATCATTCATGGTATCCTGTATCCCTTCTGTAACAGTAAGGAAGTCTAATACTCAGAATCAGATGATACAGGGGACAAAATGTGATTTGGTGAAGTTTGCCTGGTACAATGAAAAACTAACAAGTAGATCCTGGACTTGTACACTGTCATTTCTTATTAAGAAAACGTTACCTCATTCTCATACTTGTACAATAAATGAATCCAAAAAGTAAAGATACTGCTGTTTAGCAAATTAACAAACAAGCCCAGAACATTCTCACCTTCATTTTTAAATAAGGTACTGTCAACATGGGAGAGTAATTCATCAAGCAAGTCAGCTTGTTGCAACATGACCTAGTTGGTCTGTGCTATACACCCATCTATATTATTGGTAGTTGTCCTACAGGTCTTAGGACTTGTGTGAAGTTATTTTCTGCTGGATCTCCTAATATAATCTTTGTTCAAAGCACAGAATTCCTAGCTAGGGCACTAAGCCTTTCCTAGTAGATTAGGACCTCTGGAAACGCTGTCATACACTAAACTTGTGTATCTTGCATCAGCGTAAGTGCACTCAGTGAAGAATTTTTTGCAATTTAAGCTTTTCTTTTGAAGGAAATGCATGTAGTTTTTGCATAATCAAGACAATACCTGTCATATTTTTCAGAAAGACAAGAAGGTCTTTGCTTAGAGTAGGGACGCTCTTTAATATCCAGCAGCTCCTCCTATAAAAAAAAAAAAGGCAAGAAGTTAGTTCCAATTCTCACCCAGACAAGTTTCAAGTGACAAAATCTGTTCCAGACTACCTGCTCAGTGTAGTGTTTTAATTTGACAACCCAAGTTTCCCAACATGTCATTTCACTTCCTGTGAAATGCCACAGCGTAAAGCTGACATCAGACAGCAAGTTTATATTTCAGTTCTTCTAGCAGTGGCCACTGAGCAAACACTTATTTGAAGCACTAAGCCTCTCTAGGTCAAGCTCAGTCCTTCAAGGCTGTTCGCATCATACATGTTAACCTATTCACTTCCCTGGATAGTTTGGCTTATAGGTAAGGCTAGCATCATTGCTAGTGGAGCAAGTAACTTCAATGAAATCAATACTGCTATGTTCAATGCTATATGAGCTGCAGCAGGTAAAGAAAAGCATTACCACAATACCAGTTACTAATGTAGATCTGGACATTCCAGACAAGCTTGCCATTTCTGACTACCACCAATTCCAAGACACATAAGTGCATGCTATACAATTACCCACTCTACCCAACACCAAATCAATGCTGAATGATTATTACACTTTTCCCACTTTCCACCAACTTTCAAATACAGTCTGTACTTTACTATTGCGCACTCCTGAGCAGTTAGTTATTTGAGGCAGAGCAGTAATCAATCTACAGCCTCACTGCAGTCTGCTCCATTTAAAAAGCATTATTAATGTTGTGACTATTGGTGCTTTGAATCATCATCAATTTGGCTGCAGTCAAGATGCACATTTCTAACTTAAAACTTACTCATTCTCCCTAGATTACCTTTCTTCAAACTGCCTCACTCCCAATTGTACTGAAGTGATTCAGAACTGTGCAGATATCAGAGGGCAGCTGGAAGGGTAAAGATATCCAAACGAGCAGACACCACATGTCAGCCAAACTGAAGAAGAAAGTCTCTTTACTATTTCCAAATAATGCAATATTGACTAGAGCTTTTACATAATTATCCTTATGTGATTAAAATCAGCTCATTAACTAGGCGAGCTTGATACTTGAGAGTTTCCAGATGGCAGCTTGGTAGCCAAAGATCTTAACACACATACATATATACATACAACTAAACATCACCCTGTACTAGTCTTCAGCAAAAAAGGGAGGGAGAGTGGTCCCTCTGCCCACAGCTTCCCAAAATAAACCAGTGCTGTAATAAGTGCATCAGGCCATGATAGTATTACAAGCATTAACAGCACATTAAACTTGAAATTGCCTGTTTTGTTGGCCACGAGAGGGAGTCCAGTAGACTCTCCATCAGATCCTACTGCTATTCTTCCACTGGTGTGAGGAAAATTTGAACTGCTTCTTTGCTTTAGCTTTTTAGCTGTGCACCGCTGGAGCAACAGCATCTAAAGAACTAGAAAAGACGCAGCCTGGACTATACAACACCTCTCATATTAAAGGATATTAATGCTGGCACTTCCAGGGTGTACCGGGTTGTTTTTGTTAATTCACACACTGGTAGTTTTAAGTAGATGGGAAACAAGCATGTTTTATTGAAACAGTTCAGAAAGATTCCTACTATGAGCTAATTGTTTTCTACTGGTATTAAAGAATATAAAGGAAATCAGTCCCCTTTCCAAATCAGCAGCACATGTCCTGAACCAGTGTTCCTCCCATCCCTAATCATCTCACACATGAGAGTGCTTTACAACATGATTACCTGAGCACCTCAAACCAGCTGCATCTCAAATGCTACTTGTGAAATAGAAAACACCCACCAAACACAAAACAAAAAAAAAATCAAAAAAAGCCCCAAACATTATGCAAGATCTTTTAACACAGACTTATTTCTGGTGTTTGACTTTAGACTCCTTGGAAACCAACAGATAAAAAAGACTAGATGTCTTCTGGCACTAGTTCTGTCACTTTATCCTGATCAGAAACAATAGGTACTAAACTAACAAAAGTGAAGCTACAAATGCACCAGTTCCAGTATACAGCTACCACCAGCACTAGGTGAATACTGCCTAAAAAAGTAAACAGGATATGAAGCTGCATTCAGTTACTAGTCTTGAGAGGAGCTGGGCAGGACTGAACTAGCATAGACACCACCTCTCCAGCAGTGAAAGCTTAAAGAGAGCTCTTCTCCTTCACTTTATAGTTAACTAAATAATAAGGCCTGAGCAATAGGATACTTTGCATCTTAGAAGTGTACACCTTCTCTAAGAAGCTACAGTTAGAAAATCATACTACTCCCACATAAGTTGCATCTAATTCAAAGCACTTTATTATTGATGTCTAGTCAAAATAAACCAGCCCTACTATCTTGACAGAACATAGACACTGATAAGTTCTTCTTCTTCCTACAAAAACCACCTGCTAGGAAGCTAACAGCTCAGAATTCCTCAAGATAACACACTCAGGAACAGTACACTGGTCTCACCCTGTTCCACACTTCAGGCCATTTGCTGCAAAGTATCTTAATTGATTTCCACAAAGCAATGACCACCTGTTCCCACAGCTTTCAGCAATGGGAAAAATCAGCCACTTAATGGCTCCTTCTAAAGGCAAGTTTCAGCAGTGGGACCAAAACCACAAACCAGGTTTAAACCTTATATACATTCAAACCCACATCATATCAAGCTCACTTAGTATTGAAAGAATCCTTGTTTATAAGTTACTCAGTTATTGCTCTTCCATGCATGTATTTAGGTAACACAGCTAAACAAAAGCACCTGTGGTGAAGTTCTAACTCTAAGTATTAGCTGGAATCATAAGTGCTTAGGCTTCTAGCACCCAAACATGAGCATTTTTAAGACTACAAAAGCAACCCTAGCAAACAAATGAAAGCTCCTGATAAAATCTACTGCGCTATATATTCCAAGGAAGTAGCCTCTACTGTAACGAAATATTCTGGTCAACTTCTTAAGGGAGTATTGCTGAAAACTAACTGGAACTGTGAAACTCAAGTCTTGAGCAAGCTGGTAGAACAACATACTTCAGTCTCTACCATAATCTCTCCGGCACATGCTGCGAGGTGCTCAGATACTGAAATACAGTGAGAATCAAAAGTGTATCAAGGACAGGACTGACACAGCTATCTCACATTTAACAAGTTACACATCCTGCACTACCTCACAAATCTGGATCCAGGCAAAGGCCTTCCTGCCTTCCCCTTAGTGCTTACGTCCCACAGAACCTGCACCTCCCACTCTACTTCTGTGACCAAGAGCTCCATGCACAACTCAAAAAGGGAAGGGGAGAGAGCCCACCTTTGTGTAGCGGTGTGGGTATTTTGTTGTAATTCTATTCAACTCCAGGAAGGCATCACCATTTTCAGTCTCTGCCAGGCCTCCTCTTTTATCCATGATTACTTCAAAGCCTTTGACTACGGACCTAATTAAAACAAAACCAAGCCGTCAGATTTTGAGGCGTACATTTCCAGAGAGTGCCTCTTCCTTCCAGCCTAAGACTATCTGGGACCTGAATACACCAGATAAGGAACGCGTTTCCCAACACCGCCTTATTTCTGCCCGTAGCTTCCCCGCTCCAGGCAAGCGGCTCCCGCTGAAGTGCCCGACCAGCTCCCGAAGCCCGGCCGGACCGGCCCCGCGCCCGGATCGCAGCCCGGGTTCTAAACCCCTTTAGCACAACGATCCTTCCGTAGGCACGACCGGGAGAAACAACGGCGGCCGTCAGAGTCGAGGGAGCGGAGGCGCCGGGACACCCCCACCCCGCATGGCGTGGCGGCGGGGGCAGCGCGGCCGAGGCCCCGTCCCAAAGCACCGGGAGGGTACGGACTTCGCCGGGGCAGGTGACTCAGCGGATCCTCACCTGCACCAGCAGCCCCCCCACACCCCGGCAGCCACACTCACCGCGCCGGCGGCGGGTCCCCCGACGGCGCTCCGCCGAAGGCCTTACAGCCGCCCGCGGCGTTTCCTGCTGCCGGCCACCGGCTCCGCTTCGTCCCTGCCCGCCCCCCACCCCCCCCGGATGGCGCTCTGCACCGTGTTCAGAGCCCCCCCCCTTACGCGCCCCGGGCCGGCGCCGTCCCCCTCCCGCCTCCGCTCCGCGCGGCTCCGGCCCCTCCGCGCTGCCTCGCGCGCCCGCTCCCTCTTCGCTCGACTCTGTCTCTCCTCAGCCGCCGTAACCGGGGCCTTCCGCTGCCCACCCCGCACCCCTTTAATGGCCCCGCGCGCAGGCGCGGCGGCGGGCGCGCGCACCGGGGCTCCCCCGCGCGGCGCCTGACCGGGAAATGTCGGGCCGTGCGGCGGGTGCCGCGCTCTCCCCGTTGCTTGGCGGCTGCGTCTCCGCCGCCCGCTGGCCCGTCGGATCGCCGCCTCACCTTGCGACCGCTGCGGTGGACGAGGAGAGGTTCGGGGCTCCCCAAGGGCCCGCAGGCATCCTCGGCGGGCAGCCCTGCGGGGGAGGCGGCCGTCGGGAGCAGCGGCGGCGGGACGTGGTGCGCGCCATGTGCCGGGCGTTGTGCACCGGGAGGCGGGAGCGGGTCCGGGTCCGGCCCCGCCGCGGGCAGCGGGCAGCGGGCAGCGGACGTGTCCCCGCGCCGCCGCAGGCCCACGGCTGTGGAGAAAGCGCGGGGCGGGAAAAGGGCGGGAAGCGGCGGCTCGAGCGCGGCCCCCTCAGCTTTCGGGGCCGAGCCGACAGCGGCGGCGCAGGCGGGAGGCGCCGTTGACAGCTTCGTCCTCGTCCTGCACCTCACGTTCCACGGAGCAAACCCCCGGCTGGGCACAGGTCCCCGTCACTGCCCGCCTGCCGCCGAGCGCCTTTGCCGTTCCCGCCCTGCGTGGCCCGTCCCGGCGGGGGGCGAGGTCTGACGGGGCCGGCCCTCGGTGTGCAGCTGTAGCGCGGGGTCCTGGCACGCCGCCTGCCCGCGGGTCTGTGGTTTAGGACAGCCTTTCTCGGTCTCTGCCCACGGAACTGGCGTTCCCGTGGACGGCAGGGTGACAGTCGGTGTGGCTCATCCGCACGCACCTGACAGATCCTGTCGTTGTTGCTAAGACATGCAGTGGAAATTGTCCACACCGTCAGTTGGAGTTCACTTAGTGAGGAATTCACTTGCTGCGTTCGGCTCGATCGGGGAGCAGCATTCCCAGCGCCCACATCCCACCACCACACACACCGTGCAGCTGGGGCCCCGGTTTTGCAGACTCCTCAGGTAGAGAGGCAGGAGTGAGGACAAGGACATGCTGGTAGGGTCTGGTGGACAAGTTTTCTTCCTAGGTCACTAATGAAGTTGAATGCCAGCATTACAAACCGTTTGAATTAAACGGAAATGAACATTTCCCGGTGTCCCCTCGAATGACAGGGCGCTGTGTCACAAGTGCTGTGATTCCTACAGCTTCTTCCAGCAGCTTTGCTCCCTAAGCAGATACCTGCTGAGGGGTGACGGTAGCCAGCGGCCGGGCTGAGGGCCGTTGTGAGGTGCTGCAGGCACTGCCCTTGGGACGCCGGAACACGGCTGTGTTTCCCTGCAGCCTCTGTACTCGTCGCCACTTTGTGTGTTCCCCAGGCCGGTCCATGGCGAGATGCACGTTACCGGGCAATGGCTGTGGAGCCACCCAGGAGCACAGAGGTGGCTTCGGACGTCCAGCCCTTCGCTGCCATAGCGCGCTCAGCCCCTTTCTGCCGCTCGGCGTTGCGGTTTATGCCCGACGTCGGTAAATCTGTCCTGGCGGTGGCTGCGGCCCTGGGGCAGCCCCGGGGCCCGGGGACAACGCAGCCTCGGGCCCTACCGGCGCGGCGGCGGCAGCAGCGGGACGGCTGGGCACACCTCCTTGCCGCTGGGGGGCGCTGCGGCATCGCTGAGCGGGTCGGGGGCGCTCCGGCCGTTCTTCGCAGTGGTGGGCGGGGCTGTCCCGTCCTGCGCTGAGGTACGGCGGAGTCGGGGCCCGCGCTTTGTGCCGCGGTTCTTGCCGTGGCTCTTCGCCCCTCGCCCCCAGCGGAGCCGGCGTGCGGGGCTCTGCAGGCGTGTGCGGGAGCCGCGACGTCTCCGTTAGGGAGGGCAGAGCCGCCGGGCTCCCGCTGTGGACCGTCGGCTTCCGAGTGGCGCTGCGGGGCCGCCGGAGCCTGCCGAGGGGCGCGGTGCTGGTGTTGCCTTCGCCCGCCCGTCAGGGCAGCCGGCCGGTTCCTTCGTTGGGTGACCCGGGAGGCCAGCGCTGTTACCGCGGCCTCCGGCCCCTCGCTGGGGGGTTCGGAGCAATACTGCGCGGTCCTTGAGTCCTTAAGCACAAAAAAGGCGTTCAGGTTATAATTCTCGTACGTCGAAAGGCATTTTGTGCAGGCAGACTGATTGACTGCTGTAAGTTTGGGGTATTTCTGTCACAGCTTAAACATTGCACTTAGGAGGAGATTGCTGGTCATAAGTTCAGGTACTCTCACAGTCTTGTTCTCCACAAGGCCTCTGGAAAGCTCTGCATGCTGCAGCTGGGTGGAATTCATTGTTTTATTTCTGTGTGCTTGTGAATGGAGAGAAGCTTAGAGGAAAAAAAGTGAAAAGGAGTCTGTTTTGGTGCTGGTTTTATCACCCTAGGTAATGAATTTATTTCTAAATAGGAGAACATAAATTTGGGTCATCTTTTATAGTGTATTTCTAGCACAGCTTTATTCAGGCAGGTGCTGCTGTCTTAAGGATTCCAACAGTTATGACTTTCTTACTAATAGATAATGTCAGCACAGTGTTGTTCAGGTCAGCAAGGCTGTGAGTGTGCAGACAAGTAGATGTTTTTTGTGCTAAACATCTAAAATTGCATTATGTTATTTGTATGCAGGTCAACTGAGTGGCATTCCTGTTAGTGTTAAGATACAGACTGCATATAGTATACGGCTGTTTGATGGCTTCATCACAAGGAACAGGAAGAAATTCATGCTTTGTCCAGAGCTAATATACAACATTGCAGTGCAGAGAGTGTATTTGGTTACTGCAGGCTTGCACCTAGATCAAAATGAAGATACCCAGAAGCGGTTGAGCACAAATAAGATGCTACTTGGTTAATGACTGTAATTTTATTTTTTCTTAAATTATGACATCTTAAACGTTCCATGAGACAGAAGAAAGTTGAGACAGTCTCATATGGGGGTCTCTATGAAATGTTATTAACCAGAAAGTGTTCCTCTTAAAAAACAAATGAAGAAACAACAAACACACCACCCTGAAAAACCCATCACTAAACACAACTTTATGTGGGTTTACATTATCATAACATTCAAACACAAAAATGATGTTCTTGAGATATTAGACTAGAACGTAAGATACTTGGATATAGCTGTGGGCCCAACCACACCTTTGTTCCATGGTGGTGTCAGTTTTCTTGTTCTTCCCATGCCTTTATTTTGTAATTTTGCAGGGGATAAATGATCTATCTTTGCGTCTCATTTTTCATGGTGACTTGTAAATTCTTATGGACATGGGCTGGCCTCACTAGATATATGTAGCACATACAGTGTTCAGATTTAGGAATAATGTGTTTAAAATGGTGTATGTTGGGCAGTTATTAGGTATTCACATGCCTCAGACCTTAATGTGAAACTTTTACGTGTTCTACCCAAGCTTGATTTTTTTGACTATTTTGTGTTCCATTGTCACTGTAGATGATCAGACAGGTTTGCTTTTGGAGCACATTAGATGGTTTTAAAGGGAGTTGAGCGTTATACATCAATACAGGAATTCATGGTGAAGGCTGTTTTACATATATTTAGAAGTATCTAAAACTCTTCTTCAGCAGTGCATACAATTGCCTTAACTGTACATCTTGCTGTGAACAGAATTATTTTGTCAGCTGGATAGGCTCCTCTTCTTTCAGACAGCAGATAATATTTTATAGGAGAGCAAGAATTTATCTCTCACACAAAATACACATCTTGTTTTCTTTCATTAGCTTTGGTTTAGCTCCTTGTAGCTTGCTGGCACAAGCCTTAAATACTGTCTTCCCTTCTCTGAGATTCTTTTTGTGTGTGTGTGGTTTTGTTGTTCCCCACCCCCAATGATCTGTTGTTAATACTGTGAGTGTTTATTCAGCTGAACTCCTGAAAATTACTAGTGTGGATCATTCCAATAACTGTGGAATCAGCATTTTTTTCTGGCTGTAGCCATAGTTTTCCTGCTCAGTTCAGGTGATTATTAGTGCGAGACTTCAGACTATCCCCTTCTCTTGCCTTGTTAAGCAGCTCAAGAATGTGTTTGTGGTTCTAATGTGCAAATTTTCAGGGTGGTGGCAGTATTTGTTTTGGGAAAGAAGCTTCAATACAACTGGTTCAGCGGGTTTTATCTTTTTTTTTTTTAATCATTCTTGTTTTCAGAAAATTGCTGAGACAAAATATGCAGAATTCAGAACACATACTTGTTTTTCAGATTAGAACTATGTGTGGAAGTAAACTATGATGGGATAATATACTAAATTTTGCTTTTTGATGATAAATAGGTAAAAAACAAGAAGGGATTTTTACTTTTGTTAAAGCAACACATTTAGTTCAAACATGAACAAAGCTAGAAGAGAGTTCCTTGGAAAATAACTGTCTTTGTAAATGCATTTCCTGTTAAAATGGGTAATTCTCACTTCAGTTCCCTAGTCCTCAAGAGAATTTGTCAGCAATATACAGAGTATGTTGATATGTTTGAGGAAAAAAAGGCAGAAAAACATTCAAATCTTCTCTGTAAAGGCACACTGCGTGAACACACATGGGAGGGGAAGCACAAATGTATGTTAGTGCTTTTTCATTTCAATTTTAGAGGACAAAGGAATTCTGTGAGATGGTTGCACTGAAATATGTCTTCCTGCTTGTCTTGGGGAAACAACCTTAAAATTCTAGATACTGAAAAATGCCTGATAAAGAGATAAAAAGTATGTTTTAGCGTTTCATAGCCATCAACTTCTAGATGTGATTGTATAGCTTTGTTATAGATTAACTTGTTGAAATTATGCCACTTCTTTGCAGTTAATGTAGGTGCACACAAAATACTTCTTCTTTCCTTTTAAGTTCAAAATCTCTGAAGATGCAGAAGATGCATATGAAGATGTATGAAATCAAACGACTACCTGGGCATGAGATGCACACAACTGAGCAATCCATTGCTTCCCAGTCTACCAGACATCAATTTCATGACAGAGGTCATGACAATTTGGATCGAGTTTGGTATACCTGGCATCAAAGAAGAAGGGTAAAAGAATGCCAAATCAGGTGATAAACACTAAACATAATTTTCACTGAGTGGAGCAGGGGGATCAGACCTGAAGAACTCTGGGTTTAGTAGTTTAAGTTCAGGCTAAGGCAAAGGTTTTTGTTCACAGGCATGCCAGACAGTTCTGAAGATATCTTGTGGTAATTTGAGGACATGCACAGTCAAATTTCATAAATTTTTAACTTTCTAATGTAGAAAGACTAATGATTTAATCTTGCCTACCTCTTGTGTTTCTTCTTTTGTTGTTGAAGGAATCTTGACAAAAGTGGTATGGCAATTGTTTAGAGATTAAAAGCCTAATATGTTGAACAAGTGGAGCTGATCTAGCAACTCAGACCTACTGAAAGAGGGAGGGCCTGTTCATGACTGTGTGCTTTAATTAATTACCTTGATGTCTTTGGTGCTTATTGGGGCCCTGTATGTACCAGTTAACTCTTAAATCCCTTTGGGAAAATAAAAAGGGGATGGGGGAGAGGGAAGGTGACAGCATCACAGCCACAGATTAGTGAGTTAAACTGGTACAAGAAGAAGCTGGCTGAGAAGTAGGACTGCTGTGGGGGAGGTAGGAAGAAGGAAGAGCTGCTGGTTTCAGGCAGGAGTAATCATTTGACTGGCTGCTGTGGAAACAAGTCTGACTTAGCTGGTTGACTTCAGGGAAACAGTGATGTTACTGCTTCTAAATCACAGAAAGGCCCCCCAGTTAATCAGCAGCTGGCTCAATAGTATCAGTGGATGTAAGTGGGCTGCTTGAAAGATGTTTCAGCCGGCTGGGTTTTCTAAGGAAGTATGTCCCAGTGTGTCTTGTAATGATGCAGTTTTGCTTGGTGAATAGTCCTGTTAAAGGTACTAATTTCATGGGGTAAATATTTCATATAAGCATTGATCTTTGAAAACCAAACCCTTGGTATTGTTACTGAAACTAGCTTAAAATTTCTTATTTCACTGCTGCCTGGGAACTAGTAGAGGAAGAGTACAAAGGCAACTAACCTTTCCTTGCATTCCAGGTATCTGGCAAGCAAATTCTTCTATATGTGGGCAAAAAAGACATTTGGACAAGTTCTCCCTTCCAAAGCCAGGTAGATAAAATGACAGAAGTTGAGTGGGGGCTTTTTCCCTTTTGTTAAGTTTTTTGTGGCTTAGTGCTGTACCATGGGGCTAAGAGAGTACTGGCTTTAAAGAAAATACCTGGGTGGATGTCTTTAGAGATCACTTGAAGGTTTCCACTGAATACTCTTCTTCCTCCTGCTTTTTGATTGTTTTTGATAATCACTGTTTAACTTTACAAACTAAACGCATGGAATCGTGATTGTCATGATGTAGCTGAACCATATGTGCCTATAAATGCTGGGGTGGGGTTGTGATACCTGCTTTGAAATGAACACTTTTTCAAACTTACAACTAGAGATCTTGCAATTCAGTTCATTTTAGTGTTTGCACTATGTTCTGAATGTGTATCCGTTTATGCTTTGTAACTGTCTGAAATGCCTGTGGCAGATAACTTGTTTCTGTTTTTAGCCTCCTGGGAGATACTGAAACCCAACACTTGGATACTCCTTTCTTGTTTTGCTTTAATTTGCATGTTCATTCTTGTTTGACCACACCCTTGGGGAATTGCAGCAGTTCCCAGTGGGAAGACCTGTATTTGTTACAGTCTGAATAAGATCAGGCCCTTAGTTACCAAATTTCATTGTACTGTATCTGGCTGTATGTAGTCGGAATACACTGTACATGTATGTCTGCCTTAGCTGGTAAATGGAAGTTGTTCTGTGAATCTCTGTACTCTGCTCTCCCATATACTGCATTTGCACTGCTTTGGCTGTGTCTAAATTCAGGACAATGATTACTTCTTTTATTTATTTTTTCAGCGGATGAATAAAAGTACATTTTCTAAAGTTCAGCAAGGAACATAAGCAGTAATTAATTGTGGGTTTAGACTTCAGAGTCCCCACTTATCCATAATTGCAATGTTCTGTTAGTGCACCAAGTCCAAATAATTATAACATGTAGCTCATTTCTTTTTTTCTTTTTTTCCTTTTCTGCTTGAGTGCTTGGAATGACTTAGCAACTTGGCTTGGGGTAGGTAGCTCTGAACTGCAACCTGTGAGAGGATTCAGATGTGTTTTACTGAGGGATCTCTGGGTATTCCGGGCCTAATCCTGTTACTACAGGTGTGACCAATTTCATTAAGCTGGTGAAGTGGTTGTTAACAAAGGTTGTGAGTCTGTGTGCTTTTTGTTTGTGAGCTTGTATGTTTTCATGGGTCCTTTTGTTTTCCTCCTCTCTATGACAAAACAGAAGAATGTTTTTGAAAGCATTTGTATTCCTGTTGATGAGACTTTCCAGTTTCAGAAGAGCTTTTCCAGTTCTTAGGCTGCTGCCCAGGTCGTCTTGATCACATGGAAAAATGCTTGATAAAATATTTTAAAATGAAAAAAACCCACAAATTGCTTGAAGTAGTAGATTATGACCATTACGTTTAGTTAGGTGATCAAAATCCTAAGTCCTTCATGCCGACCCTCCTATATTTTAATTTCTAGTTGTTCACAAATCAGTTTAAGTGTGGCATCACTTCTTACATGGTCAGCTGTGTGGTAATGAAATCTGGGTATAGCAGCAGAGACTGTTCTACTAAGGTGCAAGAATTTGAAGGTCATACGTGACTTGTGAATCCATTTTGTGCATGGCTTAGCAGCCGTTGGAAGGAGAAGGTACGTGAGCAGATAAACAGCTTTGTTTTTAGTGTGGGTGATGTGCAACCAGCTGAGGGAGTTCTTAAGCCTATTTAAGTGTTCTTCAAGAAGACTTTAAATTTAGGATGACTTAAGATCAGCTGTTTCTAAGAACATAAGGGAACAATCCAAGTGTTATAAAAGCTGAAGTAGCTGTTGTATTTATTTCTATACATAAAATATTTTGTGTTTAACAACAAAATCAGCAAGGAAAATACTGTGTATCATTACCAACTGTGCTGGTGATTTGAGTAAAACACAGATCTGAGAATAAGAGATGAGAGTTATTCGTAGGTCTGATGTCGACTGGCACTTGATATTTGGTGAGTCAGCAACATCTGTCTTTCTTTCCTGGACCTTATGTGAAGTATTTACAGTCAGTAAACTGATTGTTTCTTGTCATGCTTCACAAAGTCTTGGAATAAAGTGTCACAGTAGGATAGTGGTATTTAAGTGCCGTTAGATACTGTGAGGCTAATCAGACAAGGCTGGAAAAAAGGTAGCATAATCTTCATTAAAACTAATTTGTGGTCAACCTGGAAGCCTGTATGACCTTTCGTATGTCCAAATCTTCCAACTGTTTAGATGCTTTTATGACCAGAAGGTTCTTCAAAAAACTTTTGGAGAGTGGAAGGAGTGGTGGACTGTTTGCAGGGAAGGAAAGCTCAGCCTCAGAGCGGACAAGCCATTACAGGTTTGTGAAACGACTTCTTGTTACTATGTGTATATGAGAAATTTTCTTTAGGTTCTGAAGGAGTTACTAACATCAGTGAGCAAATTACATCAGCAGTACCTCTAGGCCAGAAGCAATGTCTTCATTGCTTATCTTCTTATTTCCTATCCAACATATCTTTAAGTGTGACAGAACTTGGAAGAATCCTACTCTGGGCATTTGGTAGCTATTTCACTGAATGGCACTTTTTCATTTCTCAGGCATTTACTCTGCAATTTGATGTTCAAGGCCTGGAGAGCCCATGTAAGCCAACAACAAGGAAAGAGGAACAAATACTATGTTGTAGAGTCTCATGGTAAGTGAATTGCTTTATTTGGTGGCCTATTGAGATGGGAATTTCCATGGGAAATATTTACAGAGAATTTCTGTCCCTTGTACATGTTTGCACATCACCTCCCCCCAGTGCTCCTCCACCACATGGAAATGTAATGCTTTTAGTTACAGATGGTTGTCTGTCTTAAAGCTGGCAGGGGAGTTGTGTTTGATGTAGTCCATGTAGCTTGCTAGTTATTTAGGGATGCCAGTGAATAAGCTTAAGGCCCTCTCCATCTGCTCCGGATTGCATTGTTTATTTTGGAGGGTGTTTTGGATGTTTTGTTTGCTTGTTTTCTTGTTTTTCTTTATCACAGTATGTGTTCACTTAGCTATTTTTTGATAGAATGTGTTACTGGAATTCTATCAACTGTGGCTGTAGAAACTAGATAGCAATTCCCTGTGGTATTAACTGCACATATCTTACCTGTATTCACTATTCCTTCTAGCTTGTGTCTTGCAATTAAAAAGAGGCCCAAACTATTGAGTGCCCCATATCTTACTGTGTAAAGCCTTTGTTTTGCGGTGGATTTGTCCTGCTTATGAAGTTGCATATATTGATTACAACTTCCTTTGGCTTCAGGGGATACGTTCCCCTGAAGGGGAGGATGACCTCCTGTTAAAGGTGATTTGTGTGGTTTTGTTCTGTGCTGATTTGCAAAATAAGTTAACTGGTCTCCTTGCATATGAATGTAGCTTCAGAATATTATATAAACTGAGCCTTTGGAAATAAACTGAGAGGCTATCTTGATTTCCTCTCTTACTGAGGGCAGAGTGCTTACTGAAGCAGCTGTGTGTTACTTAAGTAGCAAAGTGACTAAGTTAGTTTAATACTTGATTCACCAGATCACAAGGAAATCTTAAACCATAAGTGTGATGGGGTTTCGTGGGGTTTTTTGTGGGTTGGTTGGTGTTTCGGGTTTTTTTTTCTTGTTTGTTTGGTTTGGGTTTTTTGGTTGGTTTGTTTTGTTGGTTTTTTTTTTTTAGTTTGTGTGAAATGGCATAAAATCAATGATGTTTTTTCTTATAACTTTGCTTCTATAGCAGTCAGTTCTGGGAAGCCAGACTGTTGTGCGGAGAAAGTGCAATGCACTGCATAAAGTGGTAAACTGGAATTTGTTGCATCGCTTCTGATTTTAGCTGCGTGATCAGCTTGCTAAATAAAAACTTACTTGTTTCTGGTTGATTTCTCTGCTTGTAATAGAGAATAACTTTTGAAAAGCTACTGATGAACCTGATGAACTTCTTTTTTAAAATGAAACAAAGAAAATCCTGTGATTCTTACCCAGTAAGGTTGTTATGCTGAATAGTGTTCTACAGTTATATACCCTGTAAGCACTGGAGACAAAGCAGTGGCATTGTCTGGTAATTCACGCTGCTCTGACCAAGTGGCATGATGCTGTCAGCGTTTCAAAGGTTCTTGCCCGTGTGACACTCTCAGCCGGGGTGGTTTTTCGCGGCTGGTGGTGCTGTTTCAGAGTTTCCCACGAGGTGTCACTGCGGGTTGAGGGGGATGGAACTCGGGGGCAAGTTAAAGAACGGTTCAAGTGTTTAAGTGGTTAAGAAGTGCTGCATTCAGGCATGAACTTAAGATGCAGTATTTCTTTGTCTCTGTGCACAGCAAAGAAGCAAAACTTGCTCAGGACCTGGCAGTGCTGGCTGATTTATGTTGACGTCCGAAGGACAAAACGTGGGATGCGGTCTGTGGCACGGGCATTCACGGAAAGAAGGTGTTTGCGGTAAGAATAGAATGGAAACAAGCAGAAAGGCACTGGCCATAATGCCATGGTTTTTACCTGTGTTCTGTTATCTCTTCCTGCAATGACTTTGTTCTGTGTTAGATTTTAAATTGGTTTTTCCTCCTTTTTTGGGGGGTGTGTGTCTGAATTCTTCTGGTACACCCAGAGACAGTGAATTTTAAAGATTGTTGTTCGTGCATTTTCTGGTGAGGGGAAGGTGATTTCTTGCACTGAACTATGGAACCTGCATTTAAACATGTCTGTACTATACTTTTTGGCAGCATATCGTGGGTGGTGTGGAGAAGACACTACCAGAACTGCACAGGACATAAAATGAATGTTTTGGCTCTGCAGCACTGGGCCCAGAGCCTGCAATTTCGAGTAAGTCCCAGGAGCTTCACCTGCTACCAGATCTAATTTTCAAGTTGCATGCACATATGACTAATGTTGCAGATTATTAAATAATAGGTTTTGTACTTGTTTGCTTTGTGAATTGCAGTACTTATCATGGAAGAGCATATTAAGACATGAGGAAATGGAATGAAGCTGTGTCAGGGGAAGTTCAGATTGGACATAAGGAAAAGATTCTTCACTGGAAGGGTGGTTGGTCACCGTAGCAGGCTCCCCAGGGGAGTGGTCATGGCACCAAACCTGTCAGAGTTCAAGGAGTGTCTGGGTGATGCTCTTGGTGATATGATTTAGTTTTAAGAAGTCCAGGAGGAGCAGGGGGTTGAACTCAATGATCCCTACAGGTCCCTTCCAACTTGAGATATTCTGTGAAGAAGGTCAGACCAATTTTTTCTTACAAGAAATCTAGGCAAAGCAAACTGGATCCATGTCTTGTGTTTGCTAGGAAGCAGACTGTCCAAAGGAATTGTTAGTGTCTTATACAGTGCTTGATGATAGTGGAACTATTGGAGTTCTCTCCGTCACAGAAACTAGCCACAGGTCAGTAGGAGGTAAACCAGGTGTGTGTGTGTTTGCAGCTCTGGCATTTTGAGCAGGGGATGAAGAGTATTTGCATCCAGCTGAACTCCAATCCACTATTCCATTGGGAGGCAAGAAAGCACTGGTCAGCTGTTTGGCAGCACCCTGCCCCTTTGTAAGGCAACATCTCTTATGTCCTTATGAATTTCTATGAGCATATTTAGTTCCATTTTGGGGTACGAAAATGAATCCAGCGTTTCATATTCTTAAAAGGTTGTCAGCTCCTTCAGTAAGTAGTTCATCTTAGCTGGTGAAAACAGTGTTAAAGAAAACAGGTTTTCTTTGTCTCAATGGAACTGGTACTTCGTCCATGTCATTAAATGCAGGTATTAAATGATATTTAATTTGGCCTGTGCTGTAAGATGGCAATGCTGCCTGGTTTTCTTCTGCTAAGGAGATAAACTCATGGCTTGGGAAATCTTATCTCAAGATGTGATTCTCTTTCATAGGAAAATACTCTTAAAGCCTATTGTTTTGGCATTTTAATGTAACAAGTGTGAAAGTATTAATTAAGTTCAATATCAATTCTTTGCCTTTGCCCTTGTCTATGCTGACATTCCTTTGATATTTGTTTCTTGTTCAGTTGGTTAGGTGTTTTCCTCACCTTGTGGGGAGATACCTCATTGCTCATGGGTTTCGCCTTGAATTTGTTATTGCCTGTATGTTCTTCGTTTTGTCTCCTTTATTCTACTTGCCTAATCTTGTCTTGCTTTTTTTCCTGTTGCCCTCCCTCTTCAATTGTACTGTTAGGCTTGGCTGCAGTGGCGAGAGCTGTATTTATACAACCAGAATAATAAGCAGAAGGAGACTAGGGCAGTAACTCACAATCAGCACTGGGAGTTGAAGAGGTGCATGGAAGCATGGCTGGGATACGTAAACCTTCGCAAAACAAAGGAACTTCAGACTGGTGAGTGAAAATGATGAGTTAGGACTGGGCAGGGCTCAGCCCCTTTGCTTAAGGCACAGTGATGGCTTTTTCTGTTCTAGGAGATGCTGCAGTGTTTCTGCTTACTCAACAGGTGGTGAGATGCACCTTGGACTGTACACTGCTAAGGCTAGCTAAGGTTATATACTGAACTGTTGAGGAGATAACTTGCTTTCTACGTGATTTAAAAGAAAATGCTTTAAACTTCCCTTGATGAAAACTCACACATTGCCTATCATATTCTGACTATCTGTGGGAAGGATGTATTCAGGACTGTTATTTGTGGATCTGTGTGTGGATTTTTTTGATAATCAAACAAATCACAACTTACATAGGATGGTGAAGATTATTACACCAATTCTATTGCTTCTTCCCTTGAAGTCACTGGAATAAGTTCAGGCATTCGTGTGAATTGTCTTTTGATTGGTGTTAGTGGAAAAGAATCCAGCTTGGATATCTGGGAATTAGTAATAGAAGCATGCTGAAATGTAAGCAAGTTTGTGTATGTTGAACAAGTGATGCTCTGTCTTAACTTTCCCTTCTTCAGTGAGTACAGTATGTTTCTGCTTTAAAACTGCCTTTATGATCAATAGGAAGAATATGGTCTGTAGCTGAGTCTTACTATGAATTCTTACCACCATATTTTAGTGCTAGAGCTTCTGTCACTTCAGAATCAATGGTTTAAATGTCATGGCCTTACCTGATAGAAATGAGCTGAGGATAGAACAAGTAATGAGTAATTTGTGTGTTTGTTTTCCAGAGCTGGCCCAAGAGCATCACCGAAGCAGGATAGTCTGGTGGTGTTTCTCTAGTTGGCGGCTGTCATGGGAGTGCAGGAGAAGAATGCATGCTCACCAAAAGGACATGGGAGAGCTAGCATCAAGGATTGCCTTACGGAGAGTCTTTGCACACTGGAAGCATTGTATCCAATCTGTATTTAATCCCTAACAGGGACAGGTTAAAAACATTTCCGCAGGGAAGAGATCTGATTAATAAGCGGGAATGTCTTTGCACACTGGAAGCATTGTATCCAATCTGTATTTAATCCCTAACAGGGACAGGTTAAAAACATTTCCGCAGGGAAGAGATCTGATTAATAAGCGGGAATGTCTTTGCACACTGGAAGCATTGTATCCAATCTGTATTTAATCCCTAACAGGGACAGGTTAAAAACATTTCCGCAGGGAAGAGATCTGATTAATAAGCGGGAATGTCTTTGCACACTGGAAGCATTGTATCCAATCTGTATTTAATCCCTAACAGGGACAGGTTAAAAACGTGTCTGCAGGGAAAAGATCTGATTAATAAGCAGGAATGTTGTGCAGTAGCATGGGTGACAACAAACATGTTACCATTAGTAAGATGTATGTGCAGCCATGCTAACAATTAGTATAACTGGTGCAATTACAATATGTTAGCCTGCTGACAGTTAAGAGCCAGCAGACGATAATTTAGGGCTGGAGAAGAATTCATTACTCAACAGTGAATCGGAAACATATTGTGAATGTGACTGTATCAAACTTGTGCAGGTGACAGTGCTGGAAATAAAAGTACTGAGGCAAATTTAGATGGAGATCTAGTGCCCCTCTGTGGGAGAAGGTTGTGTATGTATCAAGGAGGATGCTTCTGTGTAGAAGATCCTTTAACGCAGTGACAGATGTTGTACTGTGTGTGGAAGAGACGCGGCAGTGTGAGCTGGCTGGAAAACACTACAGGCATCATCTGTTGGTAAGAGCACTGTTATGCATCAGGTGGAAGAGGCTGTGAGGGAAGTTGGATACTTCTGGCTGGCACTGTGCCTTTAATACTAGTTGTGGTGGGTGGGTGTTAAGTGGGTTTCTGCCAAGGTAAGTTTGGATCTACCTTCAGGTTTCTAAATTCCAACTATTCTGAAATCTGCCAGTTGAATCCAAATGGGGAAACCTTGCTGCTCTCCAGAATAATTATTCTTCCAACTGGGAAACTGATGATGTAACAGATTAATCTTGATGCTATTGGCCATTTCACCATGGTAGTGCATTTTCCCCTTAATTTTCCCAGGTTTTTTTTCTTCTCACCACTACCTCGAATGTTTCTGTCTGCATCAGGCACGAGCAGGCCTGCAGCTTTTTTTGGAACTGAATTTAAGTTCAAGTGTGGATCAGTACTGATCATCAGAGCAATGGCAGTCAATAAACCTATTTAGATCGTAGATTGAAATCATTGACTATAAGAGAGCTTTAAGGCAGGATGCTCTCAGAATGCTCTTTACCATGTTCATCCCTGAATCAAGGCGTTGTGGGATTGTAGATTAAAAGACCTTGTGCAGAAGAGACCTAGAAGGGTCTTTTCTATTCTTGCTAAGGAGCCAGTTAGGAGTCTTGAAGTGAAGGAGGAGGTAGATTGAGAAATGACTTGGGTAGTGCTGTTAATAGCTGAATGAGGAGTTAGATGCCTCACAATAAAACCCTGGGTATGTGGAAGGGAATTTTAGTTTAGCTGGAGAAGTGACGATTTGTGAGGAGAAACTGATGTGAGGCTTTGATGACAAGTTCATAAATCTTAGTTGTTGCAAGGAGTAGCATCAAACATAGATTGTAAGGAACAGCCAGTTCTAAGCTGTAGAGTACTGATTTGGGTTACATGAAAGTTGTGGACATTCTTGTTGTTTCAGACACTCGGGTTTAAGGGTCTCTGGCAGAATGTCATGAACACTCATCTTCAGCAGATGAGAAAAAACCTGTCCCACCGTCAGCACCAGGTTACAGTGAGTCTGACCTTTTTTGTGTTATTTTTCCTTCAGCTCTCCTGTTGGCTTCCACTTCATCTACAAAATGCCATTTTTTACTAAATCAGTGGCTTTGTTCCTAAATACTAATAGCCACAGAAAACCTCCTGTGTAAGTCAACTGTCAGTCTTAGTTATTTTAGTTCTCTGTTTTCCTATCTTTAGGGTGACCTTTTCTTTAACCAGAAAAAATCACAGCAGGTTATAAAACAAAGTTGGCATGTGAAACAGTGCAGGAGGCAACAATTGCAGCATGCGGTTTCAGTAGGCCATGTAATTATGTCTGTCTTTGGATTCTCTTCCTCTCTTGATACCTGTGTTTTTTCATGTCTGTTGTTCTGTTTCAGGTGCTGCAGAAGTTCTGGAACCGCTGGAAGTCCCGTTTAGAAGAGAAGGAAGAGCTACAGCAGCAGGCCTTAACAACAGTGGCTTATGCCCGTTATAGGTACAGAGAGAAACACTGATAGAAAGTTGTACAAATGTAGGATTTGTGGGCCTTTGATTCTCTTTTAAAACCTGGTAGTACCTTTGGGGCATGACCATTCTCCTGCCAATTGCTCTTATATTTTCTATGAGTAGTGGAGAATTTATATCTCCTGCTTCTCTGTGAAATGTGAGAAGGAGATTGATTTAAGCCTAGCTCTGAGGCTTGTTTAGATTCACTCAAAATGAGTCCAGGTCCACAACTGCAGTTGTGCCAAAATAAATCTATTACAACTGCTGGAGTTATTCTAATTTAAGTTTACAATGTGCAATTGAGTGAAATTACTGGGAATGACCTTCTTTAGGGGTACTTGGTGTTTTTGTTTTCTGTCAAAGTAAATGGATGCTGTGGGTTCGCATCACTCTTACAATTTAGACACTAGCCTGTGTCTCAGAGTATAATGATACATCTTATTAACTGCTTTTACTGGCATATTATGGAGGCACAAATGTGCGCAGGAGTTACAAGAATGTGTTCTTGTTCATTGTGGAAATAGGACCAGGTGGAGAATTCTGATTGGAAGGGGGGAGGGGAATGGGGTATTTGCCTTTTCTGAGATTCCTTAAAAGCCATATCTGGGCTTGTATTCTTACCCATGGATTCAGTGCTGACTCTTCAAGATAGAGTTAAGAATTTTTGCGCTATCCATGGGACACTTTTTCCTGTGTAAGTTGAGAGACAAAAAAATACTCTTTAACATTGAATCTCTTTTTCCTGGTAGACTTGGGACCTTGTGTCTTTCATTGGCAGAGAATGGTCACACCCTGTGTTTCAGATTCATACCTTTGTGTCATGAGAAGCCTGGCTTCACAGTTGAAAAGCAAGCTGCAAAAAGTCTGGTTTGGCTTGGATATGGGCTTGCTCTTTGGGAGATTCACAGATAGGTTTGGAGTGCAGCTGAGTAATGAGGGCAGCTGCATTTCTGCAAGCAATTAAGAGCTTTTCCCAACTCTTTTGAGAGTGCAGCTGTCCTGTGTTAGCTCTTACCCTCTGGAGACAGAGAGAGAGAAAATGCTGAAACGCTCAGGACCTCAAGCTTAGGGAAGATGAGTTGCAGCATGCAACTGCTGCAGTGTAACTCATGCCTCTCACCAGGGAAGGGATGAACGTGTTGGCTCTGGAGCCATACCTTGATTTCGTGGGTCAGGAATGTTTTTGTGTGCAGTCCTTTCTCCTTAGAAAGAGTATAAATGAAGTCCTATTTCCTGAACGAATTATAAGAAGTGTATTCCTTGTTCATAGGTCTGAGGCTACTTTTCAACCAGACCTAAGTAAAACTTCCATGGCAGGTTGCCAGAACTCAGCTTTCTTGTTGGTCTCTGATGCACATACGTGCTGTCTCACAAGTCAGTGCCCCAGTTGCTTTGTCTGGTGGTAAGACCTGGGAGGTACCCCAGAAGAGCCACCAATTGGGATTTGTGACTGTTTACGTATCAGAGGCACTCTTACTGGCAACTACCAATACCCTTCAGGAAGACTTACGTTGTTTACCACCTCATGAGCTTGTAATGAGCTGTAGCAGCTGCCTACCAAAAATTACCTGGTAAGAATCCAAATATCTTTTAGGCCTCTTTAGGCTGGAGAAGAGCTGAGACTTGCTGACAATCTAATTAGTACACCCACATGGCTGACGTCTGGAAATAACTGGTGTGCTGTTTCTACTAGGCTGTAGCTTAGACTTCTGGACTAGGAGGCTTCTGCTGTGTGCTTCTTCTGTGAAAGAGATGTATAGCGCTCAACCATAAATATATATTAATTGCATTTTTGGAGTGCTGTTTGGTAATGATTCTCCCTGGGGAGGACACTGACTAGCAAGTATTATCTTCATCTAGAGAGAAACAAGCTTTGATCATGAGCACAGCTAACCTGACCGTGTTCATAAAAGAAGGCTTTGGTAGAACCAATTCAGTGATAAGATCAGACCACACTGCTCTTTATTGTTTGTTATTATAATTTTTTCAAGTCCTATTATAATATCTGTTTTGGTTTTAAATAGAAAAAGTTGAGTCGGATTTTCAAACTCTTTCCAAGGGAGGAGGGATTGGATTGTATTTACAGTGGAGAGGAAGTGAAAGGTTGTTGTTTCATTTTTTTCTTTGTGTTTATTCTTTATAAATAAAATTATTTGGTCAAAAGTCAGAGCCATCTTTTGAATGATCTGAATGAAAGCAGGAAATTCACTAATCTCATGTATTCTGTGTAAGATTTCAGGGAGCAAATTGTCTGGTTTTTAACCCAGAGAATAATGAGGACATACAGCTGCCTGATTTCCAAAGGTGGCCTGCATTGTTTGAAAAATCAACTGTTTAAGTTGCAGATGGATTCGTCTTTTGACATTCATAAAAACAGTCTCTTTTCTGAAGGAATTCTCCTGTGCTGACATTCTCCTTTTTTGCTTGCAGGAGGGTGTTGATGAGACAGGTATTTGACACGTGGCTGCTGAACACTGTCAAGCAGCAAGAATACCGAATGGCAGAGAAGAGGGTAAATCCACTCTTTTACCTGGCCTTGCTTAGGAAATGGAGGGCATGGTTTCTTCATCATTGTCTGTGAGCATGGGTTGGCATGAGATGGGTATTTTAAGTTCCCTTTCCCCTGCCGGGGGATCAAGTCAGGGGAAGTAGATTACAACCAATATTTACGAGTCACCTTTTTTGCGTTAAGCTATTTATTAATAATTTAATAATACTTTTGAGATGTTATTACTAGAGGGTAACTACTCACATGGTTCATTCACTTATTCCCTCACCCAGTAAATGTCAATTTCATAGTTACGTGGTTGAAACAATGATAGTAATAAGGAGCCAATCCTAACCTATTAAAAAAGTTCAGGGTGGTGCTGACAAATTAGTTGGTTCTAGCTGTCCATAAAATCACTTAAGGGGTCCTTCATTTCCAAAGGGATATATGTAATTCTGTAGTCTTTATCTGTAGCAGCCACTGTGACCTTTTATGTGGTCTGAGTTCTACAGCTTCTAGTTGATGGCAGTGTGTGTGTGTGGCCTTATGCAGATATGGCCGACTGTTGGGGTTCTGAGATTATCAGTCCCTGCAGATTCAACAGGAGTGGTTTCTGGAGCTTATCGGTTCTTAGGAGTCTTTCATATACTACTTATGAACGTGTAGTTTTCCTCTCTTTGGCTCTCTGTTTTCTGGTGGCAGTTTCTCCATCTGCATGCATGTAGGTCCCTGTATAATACATTCACATAAACTCACAGCTAAGGGGCTTGGGTGACATGTTTAATGTAAGAGGAGGAAAAGAAACACTGGGCAGTTCTGTGCATGTTGTCTTTAAGAAATTGCCTTCTGTTGTTTGTAAGCGGCCTGTGCCATGAATTTATTGCCACCTTCTTCCCATTGTAGGCTGCACTTCATTTTGAAAGGCAGCTATTGCGTTGTTTCTGGTGCCTCTGGCGTAGAAGAGCAGCTGCATGTTTGAAGGAGCAAGAGAACTTGGTTCATGCACAAGGTCACTACAGCAACCTGCTGCTGCTAAAGGCTTTCTGTCTGTGGAAGCAAAATACTCAGGAGAGAAAAACAGAGTAAGAAGTTTATTTAAAAGGGAGAATGATTTGGATTGGTCCTGTGGTGGCCTACTTTTGGCAAAGTAGCTGTTAATTCACAGCGATCCTGACTCCTTATGTGTGCTTTGGAATCTACTAGCTTGTCTTTCAGTAAATGACTTACTGAAAGTAGCAAGTGTGGGGTCAAGCGTGTGCCAGAGAGGTACAGTAACATGAATTGCATCTTAAGAGAGAATTATTTTTCTTATAGGAGGCTCAAGGAGACGGAAGCCTTAAGATTTCACTATTCAAAGTGTCTGCAGCAGACTTGGAACAAGTGGAAGGAGGTGATGGAGTTAACAGATGGGAAGAGCTTGAATCCAATTTGTTTTGTACAGATTGCTTCTACCCATATGGCTAGAAATTAAATTGTTTGTTTTATAAATAAGAAATTTATTTTAAATCATTTTAGTCATTCCTAAGCTCTCCTCCTTTTCCAGGTGGATAAAACCAGTTCAGGGTGGGCAGAACAGTAATTGTGTAGGGAGGAGAGGGAGTTCTTTGACTTCTTGTTCACTTCTCTAATATAGTGAGAATGGGACTGTATTTCAGGAGATTTACCCAGGAATGTAACCAGAGTTAACATGGTGAAATTATCCCTACCCAGTACTGTGCATGTCCTTCTCAAAGTCAGAAGTTTGCAGCAAGGCTATGGTGTGATCTGTAGTTGTGTACGAGTCACAGCAGGCCGTATCAGATGGCTCTTCACTTTTATCCGGGGCCTTTCACTTACCATGATGTGATAGACCAAATATGCCTCGCAGCGTGTTGTATTGAGAAGTTTTCGAGTTGACACTAGTATGTTGATCCAGAACTGTTAACTTGAGTGAACTGTATCAGTCTTCAAAAAAGGCGGGGTTAAAGAAGCCTCAACCAGGCCTTCTGGAGAAATAGCAGGATGTAGCACTAGTTTGAGTGAAAAACTATTACAGCAAGATTAAAGGATAGATGTTTCCCCAGTGGTGGGAAATGGTCCTTTTGCCTCTTTGCTCTGCCACTGCCTGTTTTCTCTCCGTCACGTGTACATGTCTTTGTCCTCTCCCCCCTCATAGTACGTGGAACATCAGCATGAGAAATGGAGGAAGCTGGTGCAAGCAGACATGCACTATCAGCACATGTTACTGGGCAAGACCTTGACAGCCTGGAAGGTAGGAGGGAGCATCCTTTCCTGTGAGGAATTTGTGTGTGCTCAAGTGCTTTGATGAGAACTGAAGAGCTGCCATGCTGTTTCACTCTAAGCACTTGCATACCAAAGTGGAATGAAGGCTATTGTAGATAAGGGTGTATACACTCTAGAATTACTTTTTTGGAGCAAAAGAACCAATGTAATCATGTGGCTTGGTGAAGGGTCTGTCATAGCTGGCATTAACTAGTGTGTAATGACTTTTTATCTCGAAAAAGCAGCATTTGGATTTCAGCGGCTGCAAGCCTCATTTTCTCCCCACTCCCCGTTCTCTACTGCTGCTACTACTCTGCTAAGCTGCTACTAAGAGTTTCCAGATGTTTCCTCTCCTCAGATGTTGCAGTTCAGGGAGATTTTACCTCTTGCTGCTTTTCTTGCAGACTTACCAACATAACGTACAGTGTATTCTATCCCAAGTAGCTGACAAGGAGAACCAGCGCACCAGAGTACTGCTCCGGTAAGACTGTTTCCTTGTGCAGCAGGAGAGAAGTGACTGCACTGCACTCAAATTACTCCTTTTTCAATTTTTGAGTGATCAGTGCTGGGAATTGACTCTGCTGTGCATTGCTGGTTCTGTGCAGATCACCTAGCCAAGAGAAGTCATCTTCTTCCTGAATTGCCCTCTGTTTTGCTTTAACTTTTTAATCTTAGGCCCATAAGAGACAGCAAACTATTATTTAGTGCAGTGAGCACATGGATTCTATGTAGATATGATACTAAAACAGCCTGGAAGATGTACAGGCTGTCTTGCATTAAGAGTGAGGAGGGTGGTTAAAGACAGTATCACTTTGTATTGGTTGTAGTTGCTTTAGTTTTAGCTACCTCATTTGTTTTAATGCTATACAACCACAGTCACTTGCAGAGCCTGATTGATTTGGCTTCAGATGCTGAATTCAAGGGGTGTTCCAGTTTTGTACTGCCTTCAACATAGACTCAAGGGGGCAGAAGTTGATTTGCAAGACTGAGTTTATAGAGTGAGCTGGCTTTGGCTCCCCTGTGAGTTGGAGGGTGCCAAATGAACAAGTGAGAATCATTCTTAATGGGCTTTGTTTGGTTTTAATTTTTATATATTTATATACCCAGGCAGGTTCTGTGTACATGGAGAGAAAATGCTCTTGCTCTTGCATGTGAAGCTAAGACAGCTATTCAGGCAGATGAGCACTACAGGAGAGCAATCCTGTCAAAGGTAGGGTCTCTATAGCAGATATGAAGTCTTAAGTACAGATGCTGGTTCAGGCATGGGTCAGGTAATGGCAGGACTGAAAACTTAATCTAAGAGCCTCTACTAGGAAAGGTCTAAAAAGTGGGAGTCCCATGTTATTTCTCCAGGCATGTCTGAAACTTGTCTCTGAGCGAACTCATAGTTTTTCCTCTTCCTTTCTCCCCATTTCCTAGCAGGAAGGGAGGACCAGTAGTATGATACAACACAGTAGTATTACCTGCAGTGGGAGGGAAGGTAGATGGATGGAAAGGGAGAATGAATGAAAACTGCAGGGGGACCCTTTGCTGTATTTATTGTGTAGGAAATCTGCACTGTCTTGCTGAGCTTTATGTGAAAAATGAAATGGGAATGGTTATGGTGCCAGCAGTGTGGAGTGCATTGCTTTTCCCTCCAAAGAACATACAGTCAGCCTGTATCCTGTCTCTTGTTTTTATTGCTCTTTTAGGTGTTGCTGCAGTGGAGGTACGTTGCCCTTCTCCAAGTGTGTAGCCGTCAGCAGAAGATGATGGCTGTGATGCAGGCCAGAAAACATTTGGATACAGGTGAGCTGATGGAGATACTAAACTCTTAAAAGTCTTAGTTATCTATGTATGATTCTTAGAAAGACATAGCTCAGTAGAGCAGTCTTTTGTGTCATCTGTACTGATGTCTATTAAGCCTGCAAAGGATGTCCCATTGAATGGGGAAGGACTTGGGGCTCCAGTGATCAGTTGAAGGCTGTTTGTGTTACTTTGCATTTCTGTTGGTTCCTTGTCTTCCCTCAAGGGAATTTTCCATTACTAATTTTGAGAAGCTCAGATGTCTCTATTTTAAGGGCAGTGCAAGTAATCTTATCAGTTGCTGCTTCAGTCTTACTCTAGTAATTAATACAGAAAGGCCCTCAAACTTTTCAAGCATTTTCATGGTACCAGCCACCTTCTTGACATGAGGACTCTGAAGCAGCAAGGGCAAGTGATTTCCTAAGGGTTATAAAGAATGTTAATGGCAGCAGGGAAGACTTGCAAGTCATGGCTCACTGACCGTTACCTGAAGTGTTTCACAATCCTTCTTCCTAGTGCTGAGTACTGTCAGTGTTAAGTACTGCTAGAGCAGTGCTTACATATACTTAAAGCAATACTTAAATACTTTCAGTCTTAGTCTGGAAAAGTAGCTGATAACTTGATACTCCCTGAGTTAATCTGTCTTCTCCTAACAGTGCATTTACAGACCATGTTTCTTCACTGGAAGGACTTAACTAGGGAGTCTCTGATGCTGAGGGCTCAGCAGCACAGGGCAGCACAGCACCACCAGCAGCACCTACTGCAGAAGTACCTGGTGAAGTGGAAGAAGTATCATCAGCAGTGCCTTGGGAAAATGGTGAGAAGAATCAACAACCTCCCTGAGCCAGTGACCTAGGGTGGGAAGTTACAGGTGTGGAGGAGCAGGCTGTGCCTGCTGGTGAAGGGAATGGTAGTGACTGAGCGTGACAGCCTTGTGCATTGAGGAGGAAGGAACATGCCTGTGTCTTGGCCTGAGGAAGCTTTGGTAGAGCTAGCCAAGAGATGAGAAACCAGGCTTGCCCTAAGTGACACCATTTACTGTTAATGAAATCCTTTCTGGGCTCATAGATATACAGATACTGTTAAGCCAAAGGGCACTGATGTTAGGGTTACCTCAGCAGAACTAAGGGAGGGTGAGAAAGGCTGTTTGGTACCTGTTCTATTCTAGTAAGTTTTGGCTCAAATAAGTGAGGTTTGTCTGCGACTCACTGTTTTGCTTGCCTTACAGCTACTACGGAGACTGGGAGATCAGCTAATGACTCATAGACTTTGCTCTACTTCCTTCTCTTGCTGGAAGACACAGGTATTTGTGTTGAATTGACCCCTGGGTAGCTATCTAGCTCTTTTCTGATCTTTATCCTTTCCTCTCCTTCATACTCCACTCACACATGAGAATGAGGGCCATAAAAAATATTTAATAATTTTCTGGATTTTTGGTTCCACTAGCAGAAGAGACACCTTGCTGTGTGCTGGGTGAACTGAGTAGGTTATTGTGCTATAGCTCCACCAGCACATCCTGTTTGGTTGATGCTCTGGCTAGCATTTCTGGTGTGGGGGATGTAAACTCCTTTCCTCTTTGTTGTGTGTTTTTTTCCCCAATAGCTGTTGGAGCAGCGATGGGAAAAGCAGAAGATGGTACAAGCATTGTGGCATTGGTCCCTTTCATTGCAGAGAAAGGTAGGGGTTTTGGGGGTGTCAGGGACAGACAAATTTGCAGATATGCAGGTCATATGCAGATTTGACTGCAGTTAGCAGAGCGCACGCTCTGAGTATCTGTTTCCTTTCATCTTTGGGGTGCTGTGTGTTATTTTAGGATGCTGGAAAACTGACCCTAAATCCTCTTACCAGATTAAAAATTGTGCACTTTTTTCCCCATCCAGTCTCAGCTGACTTAAATCCCTGTCTCTTTGCCCTTGTGGTAGCATCCTGCTGCTGCTGTAGTTCTGCCTATTACTATCCAGTAGAAGGGAAAGTGTTTCTGTCTGCAAGGGGAGTCCCTGGCCCGGAACCTGTCTTTGTAACACTTGAGCTGTTTGTTGGTCCCGTTGTAGGTATTTGCTGCTTGGCTCAGGTTTACCAAAGGGCAACAGCAGAAGAAAGATTGCATAGGAAAAGCTGCTGGAGCCTACCACGCTACTCTTCTGAAAGAAGGTGTAACCCAGGTCTTGAGACACGCCACTGGCATGAAACAGTTGCAAGGACAGTACCAAGGCCAGCATCAGCTGAAGGTGAAATTGAAAAATGATTGTTCAGATACATCCAGCTCTGGTCTGCTCTGATCCACTTTGTGTGTATTTGTGTGCACCTATGTATCTGGGAGCCCTACATCTTGGCTCTTGTATGGATCTGACATACACTTTTGCCTGTGGTCCGGTCCTTTTGTACAGCTGAGACTGTACTTCAGACTTTTGTTGCTAATTTGGAACCTTTCTTAGTGAAGCTGTTTCAAAACTGGGCAATTCCTACCATAAGTAATATTGCTGGATGAAACCTTTGCATGTAGCTACTGTCTGGTCTCTAAAATCTGTGCTATAATGAAGCAGTTAGAGGCTGGGTCTAGTCCTGTCTTGGCTTTAGCACCATTTACACCTTCAAGTGTGGGCTTGTGTCACTCCTGACTTTGAGTATTAGCCCATCCCTGTTGTGTAGAAAGGAAGATAGGGATGCCTGTGTTGATTGCTCTCTTACTGCTCCTGGGCAGCTTTCCAAGCTCTTTTTCCAGGTTTTCAAGACACTGTTTGCTCTGTTTCCTAATGTGCAGCCTGCCTCATTGCAGGAAGTACCCAGTTCATTTTTCTTACCCAAGTATTACCACAGTGAACCTGCTATTTTAGAATAGAGAGCTGCTATGGCTGTGAGGTCAGCAGAAATCTCAGTTCCTTTCTGTGGTGTTCTCTCTTGGTGCCATGGTGCTTGCTTCCTACTCTCAGCCATCAAATGCTTTGCTATTCTTCGCGTTGGCAGGCAACCTACAACCTTCACCAGTCAGTGTATCGCTGTGCCATGCTGTGGAAGCAGAAGGCTCTTTCCAAGAAATTAAATAAACCTTGTTCTTTTCTGCTACCTCTGAAGAAGCAAGTGGCTTTTAAAATGCCTGATGTTAGTTCTGGGAGAAGAGGACATTCAGCAGAGGAAGAAGCATGGCCTTCAAAATACAGTCGCCTACCATTTCACCTTGCTGATGGGGACCCAGTTCTCAGTAATCTGTGAGTGTAAAGTTCTAGTTCCTCCTACATATATGTAGTTTTACATCTACGTAGTTCTGTCTGTGTCTCGCTCGTTTTTGTATTTCCAAGTTCTCACACTGATGACTGTAGTCCCTAACATTATCTCTGACCCTGCATCGTGTGGCTGGTCTTGCAGTTACTCAAGATCTGTGCATAGTGAATACATCAGCCCACAAACAACAAAGGCATTTGTGGCTTTATACTTAAATATCAGTGACAGGTAGGATCAGCTCAGCTATGTACTTCCCACTGTGTTTCTCAATATACAACAATGAATTCATGGAGCATTAGTCACTTGTCATAGAACACAGGGAAACATTTGAAAGATGTATGTGATGGGACTTATACCATCATGAGAGCTGATCTTGTCTGAGTGGCCTAGAGCTGTCAGTGAAGCTCTTTTTCACTGAAGCCAAGTATAGGGTCTGATGAAATGATAAACATCAAGACTGTGGCAGTGCAGAAATGGAACTTTCTTCTTGTCCCTTTCTTTCCCCTGGGGAAGTATTCCTTAAACATTTCTGATCATGGGGCAGTTTCAAGGAAGAATCTTCCATGAAGCTTCTCAGTCCAGGACAGGAGCCTTAAAGGGAAATAAGGTAATAGGTTCACATTTCTTTAAGTTAATATATGCTGCCAAAAGAGTTTGGTCTTGTTCAGTTCTGTCCCTTCTGCCACTTCTTGTGTTGGCAGAATCCTTCATACAGTAAACCAGACTGTGACATTAATACAGGTCAAAATGTAGTCTTTAAACATTATTATTACATGCAAGGGGAGTGTTGCAGAGCAGAGGTGAATGATGGAATAGTACTGTTTCTTCATCAGCTGCAGTGCCGGCTTATGCTAATTTCAAATACATCTTGGGTCTGTTTGTTCTTCTCAGAAATACCATTCAAGGAGCAAGGTTACCACCACAGAGGCCTGACTTCCTTCTGGGCTCTCTAGAAGGCAAGGCACTGCTGGGATCTCCTTTTTCTAGGTAGAAAGTCTGTTTTCAAAAGTAAGGGAAAATAGGGTGGCTTAGAGTGGGATATGCTATGTTTATCCCTTCAAATCCCCTGACCTTCATAATACAGAATGTTCAGTAATTATGGGACAGTGCATTGCCCTCTGCTACCAAAAGGCCATCCTGACCTTAAAAACTTCAGGTTTCTTTATAAGAAACAGACAAGAAAAACAGACTTTAATGAAATAGCAACCAAGGCCTTTGTTTCATTACTGAGAGATTTTGAGGGCAAGATAGGGCACATCACTTCCTTACAGAATGAATGGGCTTAGGGAATAAGTAAAGTTGTGGGTTGTTTTTCTGTCAGTCTTGCCACATAAACTTGGAAGTTTGAGTTGTGCAGGATGCTTTTTGGCTCCTAGATCATATTTGCTCCACACCAGGCTTGGGTCTGGATTTAACTATTCTACTGGGGAGTCATTACTGATTCTGGTAATGCAGAGCCAGAACTGAATATTTCTGTCTCGGCTGAATCAACTTTGCTGCTCTAAAAGGAGCTATTTTCTGTCAATTTTTATTTTCCCCAGAAGTCTGTGCTGCTGCTGAAAATGTCCAACAAAGCAGCAGTTTCACTGTCTTGAGTGTTCTGCGTTTGTTTGAGTTGTGGCAGCACTTCTTAGCTCTGAAACTGAGGAGCTGAAACTGCTCTTGCTATAGAAGCTGAAATTACTTCTAAGCAGATGTTTAGACTGAACTTCCATGTGAAACTGTTCCTTAGTTAGCTTTAGAAATGGGAAATATCTATCAATTTTCTCTCGAAACCCATCTGAGATGGCTGATCCTGCACCTTCTGTCTCTTGTCCCAAAACAATATGAGGCAGGGTTTTGTTAATTCACAGCTCTGAAGAAATTGTTTCAGCCTGGATTAATGTGGAGAATTTGCAGCAGGGCAGGAGGAGTAATGGAAACCTTTGCTGCTCTGCTGCTTTTTTGAGTTTGGTTTTGAAATCATTGTGGTGTTTTGGTTTTTTGTTTGGGAGGTTTTGTTCTTTGGTAGTTTGGGGTTTTTTCACTTTTAAATTAGGTTTTCCCTTGCATAGTAAAGCAGCTGACTGGAAAGCTGTATGCAAGGGAATAACAAGATGACCTCATCCTCCTTCTTCTACAGACCAGAGGCACCCTTTCAGCAAACATCTGTGAACAAATGTCCTCAGCAGACTGGGAACTTAATGCAAACACCTGAAGTGCAAGAAAGTACCTATAAATGTCTGTCTCAAATGGGCAATTCCACTCGATCCTACCCATCCCTTGTACATGGTTTACCACTGTGGACAAATGATGTGCACTGTGCTACTCAGAGGCCAAAGCTAAGGTCTCCTTTGTCTTTCATGCCTCAAATGAAAGCTGGAGCAGAAATGGTGAGTGTATTGCTGAAGGAAAAGCTAGTGTGTATACTGGGCTACTCTCAACATGCATGCTGCTTATTGCTGGGTTTTCCTGTGGATCTGCTGGAGTGACCATCTGGCTGTTGAGCTATTTTTCTCTTGTTCTAGCTGACATCCTAAAAGCTGACCAAATTCACTGGCTCTGCATGCCTGAGAGCTCTTTACCACCAGTCTGAAGCCATGTTTTACTAGCTGACCAATCCACATGTATTTCATGCCTTTTTTCCTGGTCTTGTGTCCTTCCCAGCTGGGTGCTTTTCCTAGCAATTGAGTTGAGAGTGCTGCTCCTTCAAGGAGTTCAGAGCAATTACAGTTTGCCAATCAGATTACAGGGATTTAAGAGCAACTCAATTTAGGAGCAGTGGCTATGGCTGACAGTCCCAAAAATTGAAATTCACTTCCCCTGCAAGTAGGTGCTTGCATTTTAACCTCCCGTTCCACGCCAAATGGGTGGTGGTGATCTTGATGAAACATCTCCGTGCTAGAAATCGAAATGCCTGTTTCTTAAGCTCTGCTTCTTCTATGGTATTTTATGAGAGGGGCTCAGCGACTACAGGGGGTGTTTGAGTGGGAGTAGGGTTGAGTAGGTCAGGGGCATTCTACTTGTAGGGCTTACTCAACAGAACCTTTTGAGGGAAAAAGATGGTATCGTTTTGACCTTGTAGAGAGGAGGTCAGCCTGTGAGTGGTCACAAGAGAGCCCTTTCCCAAGACTCTCAACAGGACTCTGTGGAGAAGTTACAACCAAACTTGGAGCCACGTTTGCTGTCATCTAAAAACGCGGTGGCAAAACGGAGTCACCAAACTGCAGGTGGGTCCTCAGATCTAAACTGTAGCAGTTGTGTGTCCTCTAAGACATTCAAGAGTGTTAAGTAAGTCAGCTCCACAAAACATCAGAGAGTCAAGGCAGTCTTGTGTGCCTTCTTCAGGAGGTGAAGAATACCTTTTTGGGGCAGTGATGAGTTTTGTGGATTCTGCTCAATCAGGGGGCTAACGCTGTTCTGGGGATTGAAGGAAGGGAACTGAAGGGATTGGCTTCTTTCAGCAAGAATGTGCTTGAGTGATGAGATGTTCATGTATGTGAGGCTGAACGCTTCCCTCGTTTCAGGAGGGAAGAGCTCTCTTAAGTTTTCTCTGTACTTACAATACGGTTGTAAAGGGGACTTAAGGTGTCTGAGCACCTCCCAGTGTGGTGTTTAAGGCATGAAATTTGTGTTCCGTGCGACTACGCTGACTTCGTTCTAGAGATATAAAACACTAAATCATGACCAAACACTAAATGCTGTCCAAACCAGCATTTGTAGTACTAAATCATTCACATTTATCTTTTTTTGTGTATGTTTAAATTGAGTCTTTGGAGCTTGTAATGCTGTCAGGACTCCTTCCCTCTCACTGCACCTGATCTTTTGGGCAAATGGGTACATGTCACAGGGTGCAAAACCTTGTGGAAAGAAACAGTGGAAGTCTGCTCCACTTCCATTGCTTGTGCCTTGTATTTTCCATTCAGGTGAAGGGGAAGAAAGCTCCAGAGAAGAAATGATGTTACAGAGAAAGCTGGATGTTGAACTCCGACACATCCAACAGCAGATGCAGTACTACTTCAGCAGGAAGCAAGAACTCAAGTATGTTGCAAAGCCCCTTTATTTATCCAGCCTTGCTTCGTGTTGTCAACTTGATCTACTTTGAAACTAACCAGTCTGTTCACAGCAGAACTGTGAATGAAACAGGAAAGTTCCAGAGGTTTTGACTTTCTAAGAGTTCACTCCAGGCAGGAGAGAGTACATGTGCCACTTCTTTTATAGTCAGCAAATGCCTTAATTATACCTTTGGCAGCTGTTAGAGAAAGCATGACGGAGGTATTGGGTGTGATCTGAAGGCAGTACAAATGAACTTGGCAGGGTGAATTTTAGCTTTCAGCTCTTTTATCGTGAAGACTCAGCTTTTCCAACTGTCAGGTAAAGAAAGTACGGTTGGTGTTCGACAACTTCTCTACTAGAACACATTTGTGAAAATGGGGCTGTCAGGAAAGGAAAAGGTCAGGAACAAGCAGAAGGAAATGTAAACAATCTTCAGACAGGTTTCTCTGCTTTCCAGCATCTCTTTTTTAAGACTTTTACCGTTCACTGGTTTCAGACAAGAAATTGGGTCTTATTGCAAGTATCAATCACAAGTCTAAGTTGGTTTAGACTGCTGAGCTTCTAATAGGCATAAGAATCCTTTAATCCATTTTATCAGGTCCTGTCAGCAGCAGGCAGAGATTCTACAGCAGTGGCTAGAAAACAGCACAAAACCAGAGGACCATGATGGTGTACAAGATGTTCAGGAAGAATTGAATCAGGTCTGTAAATAGCAAACAAATTCAACTTATTTAAGTGATAATCACTACGCTATGCACTTAGCCTAAAGGCTGATGGCAGTTGTGAGCAATTGGATAGTAACCTGTTACTAACAGGCCAAGAGAATTGAGACTTGTAATCAGAAGTGGGCTGAAGAGCGCAACAGGCTGCTGTGTAGATGCACCTTATTTGTTCAGAAATGTAACTCCAGCTCCAGTAGCCCTTCCTCAGGCTATTTCCCAGCTCTGCAGCAGGCCTTAGTAGATTCAGTCTCAATTTTTAACCTGAGTTTTCTCAGGACAGTGTAACTACACTACAGTGACCGCCTCTGCATTGCTGTCAGTGCCCAGGTTTTAATACAGCCATATGGGTACTTAGCTGTTAGCTCTTAAGCTGGACAGTACTTGGCTGTTCCTGAGTGACACTATCCTGTCACTTAATGGTTCTTAAGTGGGATAATACAAAGGCAGCTGGAGCTTATTCACTCTTCCTCTGTCAGAAAGACTAAATGCTGTCTTGCTGTATCAACAGCTTATGCAGTTCTCTTCACTTTCAGTTGCAGGTGAGGATCAACACTCTCACCAGAGCACAACAGAAAGAGAGGTATCATGTGCAGAGCCTGGTTGCCCGCCTGCATGAAATCCAGATTGCTCTCAATACATAATGCATCTGAACCAATATTCCAGCTCATGGGTAGGACTTTTTGCTCTTTTCCTAGCAGGGGAGGATGGGGATGTATACATTCTCCTAGCCTATGTATGGCAATTTTACTTTATAAATTAAAATACTTCTGCTTGCTTTGTTTTGTTACTACAAGTGGTTAAAAACTACACAGGAGCTATATATACCTCATGGTGCACTCACAATACCTAGGTTTAGGTTACCCTGACATTTCACAAAGATAAGCAACACTGATAAGACTCTTTATTTCAAAATCTTTGCAGTTAAATGAGTTCATGTCAGTAAGTCATACACTTTGACATACAAAAATAGCATGCTACTGATACAGTTGAATTAAATGGATTCTCCGTGCAGGAGAAATTCACAGCATTATCAGTACCCTCTAGGAACTTTGCTTTTTCACTTCCAGGGTGCACTGCTGACCACTGCATAACAAATGTTTGTTAATCAGCTAGCTCTGCACAGTATTAAGACTACCACAAAACCAGCTGCTTGCATGCTGAATCCTCTCCTCCTCAGGTTTCTAATAAAGCACACACCAGGTAACCCGTGCTCCATTACTAGGCTAACAGTAACCTTCAGATACTGTGGATGGTGATGCTGAGCATGGAGAAATTAAAGCTCAAAGTTGCTTTGGCTGTGTCTGGGTGGCATAGGCCCCAGTGGAAAAGGGCGAAAAGATTCAGTGGTCTTTCTTGTCATTCACTGGAACAAATCTGTTTTCTACTGTTAACATGACATTTAGTTAAAAGGCTAGTAGTCATAGCTTCAGCCTCTGGGGTTGATGTTTGTCTTAAGTCTTTTCTAAATAGCAACAGTTTAAAAAGTGCACGTTTCTATAACGTGTGTATGATAATATACTGCTGCAGGAGTGAACTTGCTAATGCCAAGAAATTTAACAAGATAGGTGGCTGAGAGCCACTTCAAGCTTTCAAACTCCTCCTCATGTAAAGTGAGGAAACATTGACTCCTGGAGCCAAATGAATTTTCTCCTGCTTGTCACCCAAACAGCCACGGTAACTGAAGTCCTGGATGGGCTTCATCACTTAGAGGCAGTTTATCATCCCATCTTTCCTGATGACAAGCTAAGCATACAGGACTTGGCAAACTGGACATTTGTACAACAAAATTATATTCTATTTTCTGCAGTGCATACAAAGAAGATAAGTTTTCCTTTAGAAAATCAGAGCTAGCTAAAGCCTACAATCTCCTTAAAGTAGCAGAAAAATAGCTCAAGCAAGAAAGTAATGAGAAATCTTTGAGAAAGCAGAAAGGCATGTCCACTCCAACAAGCTCTGGACAGCAAAGTCAGTTTTAAATGTCTGAGTGCCTGGGCTTGAAACAAGTTTGTTCTCTAAAAACAATTAATACATTTAAAACTCAATTCCTCTTCTTCACTTTGGCACCAGTTTCTGTCAGCGCCATATTTGATAGCTCCAAAGTGTTAGATTTCAAACTCTTCTTGACATGATATTACAAGAAAGCTCTGAACTTTTGCTGTAGGATGAAGCTTCAGCACAGAGCTTTGTCCCCAGCACATTCCTAGCAGGGGGACAAAAGGCAGAGTTATATTTTGAGTATGATGAAATTGTTGCCTGTCCATTATAGGATGGCCAGGTTCACACCTGGGAGGCAACCTGGGATTGCTTCAAAGATTCGTAGTATCTTTCTACGAAGTCAGTGCATAGATGTACTTCACTCGGTGCAATAAAAATTGGTCCTGAAGTATCTGAAACTGTTCACTAACTAGAGAAATTAATTCTTCAAGCATTTAGTGACAAAGCAACAATGAGGATACATTGCAGGGAGTAAAAACATTTGGGCTGCTATCTTATTGCCTCACACAAGAAAAAATATTCCCCGTCTTTGAACACCTTAACCCACACTGCCTTGCATACAAACGGAATCTTTAAGGCCTGGAACAGAAAAATAGAACCATAGATTAGGAAGAGGACACAGCTTTGTCCACTCTTACTTCTCTAAAAGAAAACCCCAAGATGACCAGTTTCATCACATGGAATGTAGACACAGTTTTTTCAGGTTTAAAATACAGTGCAGAGTCCATTTTTAAAGGGACAATGTCAGGTGAAAGAATTGTCTAACAGTAGAAAACCTGGATAAGTGTGATTTATTGTACTGATGCTGTCTACATCTTGCATATCTGAACTGTGAATCCATACTCGCCCCCTGAACTATTTGGCTCCCTACATTCACAGCTGCCTTTATTCAAAAGCTTCATCAGAGTGTGTTGGAATAAAATAAATATGAGAACGCATTCTTTATTCAAAGTCTGAAAAACAGACATTGCAGGTACAGGGTACAAGGTCTGACTTGGCCTGTCACTGTCCCTTTAAATACAGTTAATCTCTGCCCTTCCCCATTGCACCTGCACAGCCTTGGAGGGCTTAAAAGGATTTTAAGAACAAAATTACCCTGTGGCACATTGAGGGGAGAACATGAAAGACTACAGGCACAGGGTGGGTCCTCCATGAAACCTCCACAGCCAACATCTTTAAAGGCCTCTGTACCTGATACACCTCTGGTCATTCAATTCTCTTTCTGCATTCAGCAGCATGTCAGTGTAGATCAAATGCTCTCAGGTTTAACATAGCAATGACATTCTTCAGTTTCCCTCACCCAGGTCCTGCTGAGTGATACATACTTGTTAAATGAAACACTCAGTGATGTGATAAGAGTCCCTTTGTGTAGAAAACCACCTTGCTGCTGAGTTGCTATAGAGAGCCCAGTGCTTCTCCAAAACGGATTTTCTGTCCAGCTTTGAGGTGGAATTTGAAGTCCTTGGGTGCCTCGAAGATGAGTACAATTGTAGACCCTAAGTTAAATTCCCCTAAGTGTTCTCCTTTCCTCATGGGGATCCCTTCCTTGTTGTTGTTGGATATGAAGCTGAAGTCATTGTAGGAACCTTTAGAGTAAGAAGGACTGTTGGTATGCAAGTCCTGTACAGAGAGAGCAGAAAAAGTTACTTGAGTATTTCAGTACTCTGTACGCCTTAGCACAGCTGTAGACTGTGGATATCCAGGCATTTAATTCAGGAACTTACTTACAATTCAAAAGTGCAATAGGAATATTTAAAAACCAGATGTTTATACTGGAGATGACTCTCTTTAAATCAGTCTTAAAACAGCACTACTGTGAAACAGCTTAATTTCAGAGTAATAAGATCTAAATGTTTGTTGCAATTTTATTATACCATACCAACCTCAACCATCATCAAAAGCAGAAAGCTGCCTACCATGGTCTTGCTCACCTGGTCAAAGTAGATGCGAATAGAGCCCACATTAGTTGCTCCTACAGCTGTTAAAGAGAAGAAGCCATGTTTCCAGTCACCTGTAAGGACAACCCGTTCATTGTGGCAGAACAGCTCCTTGATCCAGCGAGCAACTCCAGGATTCACAGACATCAGAGAGCCTGCAATAGTGAGAAAATATTCAAGTTGTCTGGTTTGTAGCAGTACTGCAATGCTATCCGAATGGTATTTTCAATATAACAGCAGCTGATCCAGTCAACAGTTGTCACTTATTTGCAGGAAGAGAGGCAAATGGTAGGCACAGGGAATGAAATACAAAGCAATACTAAAGACAAAGGCGTCATAGGAAAATATAATCTTTAGTCTGTGTCTAGAAAGATGCACTTTTGAGCAAGGCTCATATTACTTTGCATTTTATCTAGCTGAATCACCAGGGAAACTGAAGACCCTTTCATTTGTAAGGCTTAAATGCAATCCAGAACACCATCTACAGTTCTGGCTGTAAAAGAGCAAAGGGCTTATATTTTCAAGCCTGTAAATGGTTCTTTTCAGGCTGACCAGTACAGAAGAACCAACAAATTTTGAATTCCTGCACAGTTCTTAAAGTAATTTAGTCAGGTATAGTCACTGTACACTTTTCGAGGTATAAACTGCATCTGGTTTGCTGCACTGAATCTAATAGTAGCATTTCACCCATACTCCTTCAATGCAATCAGGGTCTAACTTAAATCTGGGACTTGACTTATTTCTCCGACATCATGGCAGGTCATTGTCCCTCTTCTCATGGTGTTTGAAGCCAAATCCAAGTACTTAGGTTTTCACTAGATACCAGGTTTTGTTATCTGCTGAACAAGAGTATGATGAGCTGCAAAGAGGACAAAACAATCTGATCCCAGCTCCAGTAACATAACCGTTCAGTTGCATGTTCTTTGCCAAGTACAGGAAGTGATCATATTTTAGGCTACTCTCTGGTCTGCTCTGCAGAACTCTCTCTATTTCAGGTACAAATTGAACAAACTGTGATTAGGAACAAGTCAGATCAGCATGCATCAACACTTATTTCAAAGAACTAAACCAGCCTGAACACAGTATTACCACTTTCACCATTTGGATGTGATTTGATCAGACAAACTATAGTACTATAAAACTCATTACCATTTGGGACAAATAACTTTCTGACCATTGTCTATCATGTGACTGTACAACTGCTCCGCTGGTGTGTCTCCTTAAGCAGTGGCCTGTACCAGGCTTTCCCTCCACAGCTCATCTGCGCTCATCTTCTAAGAGCAAAGACCTACCTGGGAAATGGCGTCGGTGCGACACTCTCCAGTCAGTGGGGGAATGGAAGCAGTGATAATCCCCTGGTGCAAGGTAGATTACACAGTGGTAGAGCTCATTTCCCTCCTTTGTGACTAGTTGTTGCTGAAAGGAGTTACCAGGTGGGGCTGCAACAAATGGAAAGAAAGGGGTAAAGGTACTCTTCACAGTTGCCTGTTTCGGATAGCCAAGCAGTCTAGCTTAGAATCAGTGCTAACAGCAGAGGACTGAATGCAGTTTACTTGTATTGTTGAGGCTACAAAAGATACACTTTTTCCAGGAATCCAATATTTCAAAGTGGTTTTTAACCTTTACAACAACATTAGATCCTGTATTAGGATCTAATTAGATCCTATGAACCAGACAAGACACTCTAAAGCCACTGATGAGACAGAGAAACACTAAAACAGTGACATGTTTATCCCCAAATAAAACAAAAATCAGACCTGCTTTTGTTGCAGACAATGTGAGAATGAGAGAGAAGAAGAGAGTAATCACTTTTCTCATGATCTCAGAACACTGAAAGGGCAGAGCAGAATAAATGCAGAACTGATGCACAACTCACCCTGGCTAAAATGCAGTTCCTCTGTAGAGACGCGCGGTCCCAAGAAAGATTCCAGAGAATAAGTGACCCCTTTTACTTGCTCCACTTCACAGTTTTTTACTTGTCCGAAATTAAGGATCTTCCCATCAGAGGGACTGATCTACAGCAAAGAGGGAAAAAAAGGAAACACCTTAGGAATTCATTTATTCCTCATGAAGCAGGCACATTCCTTTGGGGGTGAAGGGAAGCTGGGGGTGTAAAGCCTTCATTTCCTTTTACTCACCACACTGTGCACACAGCAGACTGGCCGTGCTTGCGGTTTCAGCTTCCTGCGGAAGAACTCGCTGAGGTTTCTATAGTGATGCAGATCTTCCACAGCTGCCTCCTTCATGTTCACTCCAAACGTCCAGATGTACAGGCTGTAAACAGGCTTCCTGAGCCATGTCGGCAGCTCCACCTGGTTCAGGCGACCCCAGGCTCGTGAAAGCAGGCGAGTCGGAACCGATTTGTATAGAGCAACCTAAAGAAAGAATCCCACTGTCTCATTCGGTTCTGCCCACTGACAGCTTTCTCTTACTTCCAAAAACAGAAAGGATCAGACTGTTTTCACCCGCCACCCCCTTGCATTCAGCAGGTTACGCCACACACAGTCTGTAAGGCAGCAAGAAATGAGCACTGCTCTTCATCTGCACTCCCTCCGTCCTGATGAGGGCAGATGAGGGACAGAATCAAACTTACTACAACCTCACACTGAAGGCAGGATCTCCACTCTCCTGCAGGCTGAACTCCACATACAAGTTACTGGAAACTGCCCAATGTGAGGCTTACATTAAAAAAACAGATTTCACATGTGCTAGTAGAACTCTCATCAGAAGGGTGATTTCCACATCCCAGTATTGTACGGCTCCAATGACACCAGCAGAGTCAAAGAAACACACCCATGTGAATACAGCTACACTGGTATAAACTTACGCCAGCATTACTCCTCTTGTAACAATGGGAGCTGCTAATTGCAAGAGTATAAAGTGCCTTTATTCCTCTAGAAATACCCTTTGGACTTACACGAAAGCATGTTTCAGTAATAACTAAAGGAAACTGTGTGGATAAGAGGTATATACATGCTGCTGATGTAACTGGACTGATGACACTGCCTTCCTGTTGGTAATTCCAGCAGATAACTCCTCTGGGGTTTGTGGTTATCAGCCAAGAAGCTCACATGACCATGATGTGATATCTGGCTTGTGGACCAAGGGAACTGAATCCTCCACAGCACTTTTGCAATAGGAGTAGTGATCTGCTGAACCCAGTACAATTTCTTTTACCAGAACAGCTCAGCTCAGGAAGTTGTGGGTTTTTTCTTAGTGAGAGGCATAATTTATTCTCAATATTAATTGTATCCTTCATAATTAAGTCTTGCAAAATACAGCCATAAACAAACAGAAGCACACACTGGCCGAGAGCCTGTCCATCAAAAACAGCAAAGTAAGATTCCACTCACAAGTCACCATCCTGCATCACATACAGTGATATTCCACAAGGAAAACACCAGCCCAATCTTACTTCAGATAAAACCTTATAAATGAACAGTACCTTAGGTTGTATAAGCTGAAATACTGAAGACAAAATTGTTTTGCCATTTTATTTGCCACGCATTATACAGTGTTAATTTCTGAACTCACTTGTGCTCAGTTTAGCACAAATACTGAGAATATGCAGCTACAACTGTAAAATCACAGAAATTGTTCCAAGCTGTATTTCCTAGGAGCCCCTCCTCTCCAGAAGAGCCTGGTTTTCAAGATGATGGCATCAAACAGAACAGCTGTTCAGTGAAATCATCTTAAGAATGGCAGTTTTGTGGCAGTTTTCAATCAAAATATTTGTGTAGTTGCTGCATTCTGGATTTGCATGAATAACCACGTGCAAGGCATCCTGCACCCTGCTCTAAACAGTGTCAGAGCAGAGATACGCATATCAGCTGGCCAGGCTAGATTAAAAGTGCTCCAAGAACTTGAGAAGCAAACTCTCTTTGAGCAAAAATGACAGAAAGCAAGAGACCATTTCAGTGTGGCAAGGAGTGGGAACTGGAGGAGGTTTGGTTTGGTCTGTCTTACCCTGGCCCCAGTACTTCGAGGTGACTGAATTAGTTCAGAAGTTGTTGATTTTCCTGGGTAGAACACCGACTGTTAAAAAAACCCTGTGTCTGTGAAGCTATTGGACATCACAACTATGAAGAGCAAAAAAGCTGAAGGGAGCCATGAATTGCATCTCTCTGCTTCCATATTGTGAACACCAGCCTGTCCTGTGTTAAGGATCTCCACCCCACTGCTGCCAGCTCCCTCCAGGATAAAACAGCCAAGGTACACGAAGCGCAAGAGACCTGCTCACACTTACCCTGCTCACAGGCCTCCATCCCACTCTGGTCAAGGGCTTAAGAGCACCGAAAGGCAGAAGATAATAGAGAATAGTCAGAGGCCAAGAACGGAGTTTCAGAGCAGGCCTAGACATACAGCTCAGCTGGCCCAACCTTCGCCTCAGGGCCAGCTGGGGGAATTGCAACCTGCAAGATTACATACACAACATGAGGGTCAGCCATTGCAGCTTCAGAACCACCAGCTTCTGATAGCTGGGGATGATTTATTCCTGCTAATCTTAAACATTGATTCTGCAAGTCTTTACTGCTCTATTTTGATCAGTTCTTCCCCTTCCCAAAAGAGAAAACCAGTTTATCTTCAAAAATCCACAGAAACCCAACAAACACAAACAAAACCCAGAAGAGTTCTCTGTCCAAAAAAATGGTGTTCACTCTCACAGGACACACTTTATGAATGACACCCTCAAAATTTAAATGCAAGATCACTTGCAGGTGGCACTTGAAAACGAAGTCACAGCTAGTTCACCCAGCTAACAACATAACATGGTAACTGGAACTTTAATAAGAACTCTCACTGAGGGACAGTCTTATGGAAAGAACAGATACTCTGGATGAGAAATCCTTGAGACCTAAAAGAGGTCCCTCAGAGGGTTCATGTGTTGGAAGGCATCTTGTCAAGACTGTGCCTCAAGTTGTATTTTGTATCGCAGAAGATGCTGGAGTTAAATTTACACAGACCTGTTGGTCATTCTCTAACTTTGGGAAACTTGGAGACAACAGGAGTGGCACTCCTGAGTTAAAACTATTTACAAATAACTGGTTCCAGAAGACATCCTTCCAGGTCTGAAAACCTTCACTGGGTACCCCAATTCTGAACAGAGAACGTACACACAAAGCCAATACTTCTAGTGCTGCATGAGTCTAGTCTCCACAGGCCAGTAACCAACTCCTTTGCTTCATAACCAGCTGCATCTGTGGTTTTTTTGTCACTTGGTTGTCCTGACTGAGAGGAAACTCATTTTGCAGAAATGCTCATGGGGAGAAATTGAACTTGTAACTCTGAGAGGGAAAAGCTGCTCAACTTACTAGGCACTGTGAGCCCCGGTTCAGGTCCCTGCAGGAGGTCCGGGTAAGAGACCCTTCAGGTCTCCGGTTATTCTTTGGCTTTTACTCATGAAGAAGCCATTGGCATTTCCAAGGTCCCATTATCAAATTGAAGTCTGGCTATCTGTGGGCAAAATACTCAGATCTTCTGGGTGCCGACTTCAATCCTGGCTAACACACTGTCCTCCCCATGCTGCTGAAGGCAGCACGCCTGCAACCGGGATACAGCTATATGTGCACCCAAATTGGAAGCGGTATGCTCTGCCTGCTCTGAACAGCTCTCTCCCTCTCACTGGATTATGATAAAAAGGACGAAGTACAAGGTACTGTGTATGTCTTTCCAAGATGGAAAGAAGCTGGGAAATCAAAAGAAAACTTTTTTGCTAACGCTTGCTTTTCAAAACTTGCATCAGGATTAAAATTCCATGCAGAAAGGTACAACTGTCACCCCTTTGGGATGCAAAGTGCTTTTGGCTCAGACTTCTGCGGTGACCACAGCTTTTTTCCTTCCAAGAATTAATGAAAAACAAAGAGGGATCTGTGCATCACAGTGCAAGGGGGAAGAAAAAGCCCTGAGGAGATGGAAGTGCTGCCTCAGCAGAGGTAAAGCTGCTTTCCTCTCAGCAGGAGGTGGGACTGCCTCTACATGGGAATAGGAAGGGGCACTTCACCTTCTTCCTCCCATCCTTGCCACCCACCAGCCTATGATGTGCTGGAGGGCTGGCAGGCTGGGTTGGATTGCCAGGGCTGGGTTGCCAGTGGAGGTCCAGCTCCCCCTCCCGCTGCTCTCCCCCTCTTCACTGCAGTCGCTCATGGACCAATCCCTGCAGAGCTGCATCCTGGCAGCTCGCTCAAGCCCTCGGGCTCCTCACTGCCTTGGCCTGGTTTCAGAGCAGTCCCTCGTTATTTTTTCCATTCTCCTAGTGATGGAGAGTAGAAAGGAATGGAACGAAAGCCTTCTCATTCCCCTTGTCACATAACAGCATGCCCTTCTCTGCCAATTCAATGCTTAAGGAGCTTTATAGTAATTAGGCCAAACAAAAGCTTTGCAGATGGCTGTGGCTCCTTCTGCCCAGAAACCTTCCCATCCTCCCCCCCTCCTTTCTCCCTTCAGTCACCGTTCCTACAAAGCAGAAAATACCGCACAGTACCTGAAGCGAGTTCTCCTATTTGGTGTACCCCCGGCAGAGCCAGCCAGGCCTGGACTCTCCAGTTGTGGGTGCTGGTCCCCGGCACAGCTGCTGCTGCCGCCGTTCCCTGAACGCAGCCTCCGGACATGAATTTTAACTTTGTGGAGGTTGTAGCAAGAGGGTGGAGGGTTAGATAAAGCTTTATAGCATCTCACCATTTCCCTGTGTGCAGATCTGGTCCCTGCAGGGTGTTTGACTGACACATCGTCAGGGTGACAGCTGGTTGCAAGGCTCAGTCTTTTTCCTCTACCTCTCTTCCCTTTGCTTGTCCCGGCACAGGAGAGAGGCCACGGCGTCAGAGTTCCCAATTCCCCCGCTGGTTTGTCTCTTGATTCCCCCTCTGTTTCCCACTTGAATCTCTGCTACGAGGGTTGCAGCTATTGCAAACAAACAGGCATTGTGTCATATTTCAACATCCCACTACAAAGCTGACTCTGCACAAGATAAAAACGAGCTGTCCGTATAAGCAGTCCTTGCTCCTGGATAGTCGGGGTTGCCATTGAAACTCAAGTCTCCAAAGCCCACCCTGCAGTTCCAGGCTGCCGGGCACCGATGCACCACAGGCAGGAGCAGCCAGATGGCCTTGCACTGCTAACCCAGCGCCAGTCTGAATCCGAGGCTCAGAGGAGGAGTGGCGCGGAGAAGAGGAGGAGATAATTCCCAGCTTCCCTTCTGCAGTGCAGCAGCTACCACTAAAAGAGTTCTGGACTGCTGGGCACCAAAAATCCTTTCCTGCTCTTAACATCCAGCTTGGAAAGAAAAACACAGAAAGGAAAGGAAGGTATTTCTGGTTTATAGCCCTTGCTAGACACCAACATCCATCTCCTGAAGTCTCTTTCCATCTTAAAAGACTCACATAAGGAGCCCATAAAGGACATTCTTGTACAAGTACCCAGATACATAACAATGAAACAAACCAGGCTTAGGGCCAGCTTGAGAATTTGGTATAAAAGACGTGTTAAAGTGCCTATTTTGTGACAATCAGTATTGTCACATTTTTATGTGCAGTAGAACTAAAATACAAAACCTGAGTACAGGAAGTTTGGGGTTGGTTTGTTTTAAAAAAAGACAAAAGGCTGCAGTATTTCTATCCGAGCATTTTGAGAGTACAGAGAGAAACCTCCCTCTTAGACCCTGCAGACCGCATCTCAAACACGGATTTTCTGCACCTCCTGTGACTGGATTTGGATTGTTAAGGGAGCCTGAAAGCGGAGCCCTGGTTCAGGAACTGGTAGTCGGCCAGCTGCATCTTGCCTCAAGACTGGACCAAACACCCAGGCCAGTTCAGGGGCTGGCTCTCCAGTGGCTCTTTCACTTCCGTTCTCTTTTGAAGGCTGGCTTTAAAAAAAATAATTAGGATTTCCTTGTTTGCAAAGCTCTCTAAACACCATGAATCTATATGCCTAAGAGAGTGGGTCCAAAAGAGCACTGGTGGGCTGATGTGAGGGCAAGGGTTGTATTGTATTAGAGAGCAGGCTGGAGATGTGGGAGGGCCAGCAGGAAAAGCTAGAATTAACCAGCTAATGGCACCCCACTCCAATTTCCTTGCAAGGAAAATTTCCCATTTCCTCAAAAGGGGAATATTCTAGAAAGAATTTTGTATTTTCACTGACCTTCAGTGCTAAATATTATATATATTTCCCAGGAACACCCCTGGGGTGCCTGTACTAGAGTCCTTTTTTCAGCAAGAAAACTGTGATACGGTGTTGTAGACCCCAGGAAGTTCCACCGCTGTTATGCTGTTGTTTGAGCTCAATTTTAACAATTATTAAAAAAAATTAGAAATCCAGCCAATTGAAAGAAGGTAAATCTGAGCTCAACCCAAAGCACTCCAAACAGTCTCCTTCCTCCCCAAGCCCTGGGCCAACTTTGTTTTCCTATTTTAAAGTATCATTCAGTCTTTCCCTGGCTGGCACAAGAAACTCCTACACAACAGAAATGAAGCCATCTGTATAGTGAAATGATGAAAGCAGTTACCCAAAACCCCATCCAAATTCAAAGCAAAGCAAAAAGAAGCACAGGGGAGCTGTTGCTCTGGATTTGCCTGGAATATTAGAAATCACCACCATTAAATCCTAGATTGTAAACAGAAATGAGCTAAATTGACAACGTGGTTTCAAAAGGCACTTCAGACCATGGTGGAAACCAGTTTCACACTGAACCTGTGTCTTCACAGAACTCTGGGAGTTCCTAAGCTTGGCACAGGCAGAGCCAGGCAGGAGCAGAGCACCCCGACTCGCAGCTGCACTTTGTGCAGCCAGGCTGGCACCCTGCTCCCTGCCCTCATCTCCTCTCAAGACCTTCACCTATGCACGACTTTGCAGAAAGATACCAGAGCAAACAGAGGTCTTATCTATATTTTCTGTACTCTTCCCTATAAGGGTAAGGGACGTAAACCCACAGCTCTTTCAGGAGAAATTCGATCTTGTTCCCCAAAACCTTTTCAAGAAATGATGATATTCTAGATTGAACAAACCTGGTTCTACGAAAGCATGAACAAGTTAAATAGCTCACCTGCTCCCCCCAAACAAATGCACCATGGGTTCTACAGCCCAAAGCAGTGGGAACTGCCAGCCTTCAGTTCAAACCAAAAAACGTGGTGCAGGAGAGACTGCTCTCGAGGAAGGGAGAAACACTGCTGTTAAAAGCATTTTTTCTCCACTTCTTAAAACAAGAATGAGCTCAGATGAGTAAGAAGACCTATGGTTTTCTTAAGTTCTGTTCCACTGACCTCACTGCATTCACCAAGAGGCAAATACCAGAGTCATGCTTAAGTGCTGGCATATATGGCAAGTTGCCATCCCTGTTATGGCTGCCCCAGAAGCAACGCAAGGTTCCTACAGTGTAAAAAGGCCAAAATTAAACACCGACCCCGAGTTTTACACCATGGGGTAATGAACAAGATCTGGTGATCAGGTCACCTCATGACAGTTGTATGCCTCTAAGGGCATCTCAGTGGCTGGACTTGGGATGCAGGTGATGCCACAAAGCCTCTGTTATTAGCTTAAGACAAAAATCTTGGCGTTGCTGGTTTGTAGGAGTTGGACAGCAGTTAAGAACTGCTTGAAATCACTCAGAATCCCTTTCAGTCAATAAAATCAGCAGTTACCAGCAGGTATCAATCCCTAGAGAATTATTATCTAGTAAAGAACTGCCAATATGCCAGGAATGCAACACCCTTCTGCTCCTGTCTGCTCAAATACGGCATCAAATCCAGTGAGCCCATTTTAACTCCCTGTCATTACTACCTCAAGTTTTAACAAATAATACAGCAAGTCATTTTCAAGAAAGACTAATATGCAGCTGAACTTCAAACCTCAATTTTAAATCATAAGCATGAATCATTAGGCTTGGAATGCCAAGTTGGAGAGCTCAGAGTCCTCTGGTCACACTTCCTACATTTGGTAACAAACTACTGTTTAAAAAATGCACTGGACACATCCAAACGCTGTATTCTATTTAAGTGCCAGCGAAAATAAGTCTTGTAATCAGGGTGAAGAGGTACTCGGTCACTGTTTACTTAAGGTCCCATTCCTTTCCCAGCAGTATGCTTCATTTCAGACACATAACCCCTGCTCCCACCCAACCTTCTCTGGAGCCGGCCCAGCCAGAGGAACACAGGATGCTCCACACCCAGCCCAGTCCAGAGCTCCTAAACATTGAGAGCACAACAAAACTCCCGCGATGCTGCCGGGGAAACCCGAGTGCACAGCTAGCAGCTGCCAAGGCAGGCCACGGGATTTGTGAGGAGCACACTCTGCAGCTTGGCTGGGATGAGCTGAGCAAGTGCACTGCTTCTGCCGATGGACTGCTGTGGACTAATGCAACAGACCGTGCTCTGCTTCAGCCACCCTTCATTTCTAAAACGCTTTACTTTCATATCAAGACGCCTTTTTTATATATTTTTATTTATTATGAAAAAAACCACTTTTGATCATTTCCCAATTATACATAGCTTATTCAGTTCCATTCTATAAATAGAGAGGGAAAAAATCCAAAAGGAGTACTTTTTTAAGCCCGCCATAAAAGGCCAGGTGGTTTTTAAAACTTGAACCTGAATGCTGTACAAAAAGCCTGTTGTATGGTGTCACAGAGCTCGTCTGTGAGGCACGGAAGAAAGTTTTATTTACTTTAGCAAAGGAACATGAAAATTGATGGCACCTAAACCGCACTGTATTCTCTTAATATTTTACAGTAATATTTTCCATATCATGGGGTTTTTGCTTTTCTTTTCAGAGACACAACCAAACCCCCGTGTTGGCTCGGCACGTGTGAGGCGAGCTCCGGGCTCTGTAAGGCTCTAACGGAAGCACAAAGCCGCGGTGCCTCTCCGCAGCGCGGCGGGACCGGCGGAAGCTGAGCGAGTCAACTCCGAGAACGCCGACCCAAGAGACTGACTCGGTTTGAATAAGCCAAGAGCTTCCTCATGAGAGAGTCGAGACTTTGGAACGTCTCTCCGACACTTCCAGCAAGCCACACACCGATTACTCGCCCCTGGTCAGCAGACCTCGCGCACCGGTCCTTACCTGTTGCCGGCCGGCAGCGCCCACCGCCCAGCCGGGTCTCCTTGACCTCCTCCTCCCCGCTTTCCGCTCTCTCCCGCTGCCGCCCTTCTAAAGCAGTTTTCGGACACGTGAACAAAGCAGAGGATGGCAAAACCCCACCGACCCGCGGCGCGGCCCGACCCGCTCCACCCGCACCCCGCCGGGCCCGCACCTACCTCCCGTCCCGCGCTCCCGGTGCCGGTCCGCGCCTTAAAGAAGCGGCGCGGTGCCGGCGGCCCTCCCCCGATGCCTCCCAGCCACTGGCGCTCCGCAGCCGCTGCCTTCCCGCAGGGCCCCGGCCCCAAAGGAGGAGGAGCCAAGGCAGGAGACGCAAAAAGGAGGGGGAGCCAGAGGGGGCCGGAACACAGGGACAGCCTTGGCGGGCCGGGGGGCTCTGGCCCGGGAGGCGCCAGCGCTGCCAGGACACCCCGGGAACGAGAGTTCCCTTCACTGCTTCGCTTCCTAAGGAGAGGCGGAGAAAGCGGCGGTGCCGGGAAACAAGGCGCTGTGCGGGGCTGTACCTGTGCCCCCCGCAGCCTGCCGGGACCCCGCGCTTGCCGCGGCATGACCGGGTGCGTTAACGCGATCAGACCCACAGAGCTTCAGCCAAAGCAAGAAGTGCGCTGCCGTCTCACAGAGTGCTCCTGAAATCACTCCGTAACCCAGCAAGGCGCTCAGGAAGATGGATGAGATAAAAACCATTTACACAGTCAAAAAGCCACTGCACTTCACCAGCCAGATTAAGAAAATGATTTTACTCTGCAGTTTTCCAGGACACCTCAGAAACAATTCACCCCATCACACCCTTCACACATGTCCAAGTTGTTGAAATTTCACCACTTTGAACATTTTCTGACACCTTTGCCATGTGCATTGGGGCGCTCTACAAAGACATTTTTGCCAGCAGCATGTCTGCTCAAATAAAACTCAAACATCAGAACATGGGAACAAGAATGAAGAATAAACCAACCCAGTGGAGATGATGTTTCATTCTTCCAAAGTTGGATAAAAAAAAAAAATAATCAGAGATTTTTCCATTATTAGCTCTTCCTTAAACTTGATGCACACCTCTTGCCATAACACTGAATGTCCATTTCATCCGGGCCAAGAAAAGCACTTTCTGTGTTGTACTGCCAAAAGAGCACCCAGTGTCCTCGGTTACATAAATACAAGCAGGTTTTAATATCAATAGGAAGGACTGTGTTGTTCTTACCTCTGAGAACCAAGATCCTGCACCTAACTCAAGCACTTCTCCACTATATGAAGTTGTTTTTGAAAACTGTGGCCCTTGGCAATAACCTGAGGTTTGCCCAGAACACAACTGTGAATTAACCCCATCATCTGTATGATCAGATGTCACCACAGCTCACTTCCCTTGAAGGCTCACTTCAGACTTCCTGCTGCATGTCACCCCAACACACACTGCTTTTTGCTTAGACAAAACAGAGCCAACTGTGGAAGCAAAGGACAGCTGCAAAAGTTCCTCTCTAGAGGAAATCTCTTACTCATCTGGTCACTGTTCATCCACAGTAATTCTTCAATCCTGTACCAACACCGCCCCAGTGCCCAAGTGAGAAGACACAAAATGCTTCTATAGTTAGCATATGAACAGTGTGTTATGCATGCAGATCCCAGCAGGAAATGTTCTGTGACAGCAAGGATTTGAAACAATAAGCTTCCATCCATCTGATAAATATCTACCTGTCTCCCTTAGAGCCGGCTGCATTACCTCATCTAATTAAATGAAAGCTGATCCTCACTGGCATTCACAGTGGGAGACACCCTAAGGCCTTAATCAGCTCAAGCTATTAGCTATATAATGTCTCTAAGAAAATTAGAGGAAGAAAAGGTCTGGGCTAAAGGAACAACAGTTTTGTCTTTCCCTGTGGAAGACTTAAGGGACACTTACACCAGATCAGTGTCCTCACCATTCCTTCATGAAGTATAAAGGAGTATACAATTTGATCAAAAACTACAAACACTTGTATAACGGTATGTGCCTCTGCTACAGGGAGAGGTTCCCTGCCTGCCTAATGTGATGATGATGATGATTTCCTACTTCATATCTTTGTCATTTGCTCAGAAGCAGGAGAACCTGCCTGGCACACAGAGTTATCATGTGGAAGATGCTGCACACGAGGTTGGTACTGTACAATCAGAACTTCCTAGCAGCAGGCTTGGCAATGCAGCAGTTTCTTGTTCTATATTACTCTTTCAAAGCCCACTCAGTTGCACATGGTCTCTTTTGCCTATGCAAAGGCTCACATTGCTCCAAAAACAAGACGACACCCCTCTTTTTCCACACCCTTCATTGTGCTTCCAGGGATACAATAAACCAGAATAATGGAAAATGAAAGGTCAGCAAAAAAGACATTTTACTTTCCAACCAAAAGGAACAATGCAGCTCTTATGTTTCTTGACTCCTTCATTGTTCAGAGTATTTCTTGCACTGTCTGAACACAGTTCCTCTTTTTGCTCAAAACTGCCAAGCTTCCTTTCTCTCCCACAGAAGCAGTCAATAGAACTTAAGCCTATAAGGAAGGACTAGGAATCCTCATGTCTCCTACTGGTACCTGCTACACTTGGAGACCTGCTTATCAGTTTGAAATTCTGTATGTGATTCCCCACTGCAAAAACCAGATGCTGCAGAGCTGTTTCATCAACAGCAACACCTGTAGCTTCACCAAATAACAACAAACCAGCATAGTGAAAGAAAATTGATTTAATAAAGAAATTACTCAGTTTCATACTTAAAAGTATGAACAATAAGGACAGGACATTTGTTTTTCAGCATCAAAACCACATTGACGTAAATACTCTGTGGACACTTACCAGTTCTTTTTTAATCAGAACATAAAACCTGTTTGACATAAGCTTCAGCAGGAAAAGACTATTTGTAAGACAGAAATTCCTCAGGTGCTATCATGGCCTAAGCTTTTAGCCTCGGGACTGTCAGGCTTGTATCTGATTTGGGTCACTAGTGAAAATAAATTTAGGGATTCTAGCCTAGTCCCCCCACAGGCATGTGGCCAAACCACACAGACTGGCAGTGTGCTCAGGAATGCAAAGAAATGGGATGCTAAAGGTCATACCGAAGCATCTCCTACACAATCCTATGATCCTAGAATGTTTAACTCCTTGCCTTCAGAAAAGGCACAGAAGCAGGCTTTCACCTGGTGACTTGGAAGAATACCACTATACTTCAAACTGCCTAACATGGAGTTAGACAATATCCTTAATATTTCAAATGAGATTCAGCAGTTAGAGGAAGTTATGAAGTTATTTCTTACTTCAATGCTGCAATGGATATTTGACCTATGAATCTGATACACATACTGCAATTCCACAGTAATTTCTAAACTGCTTGGAATCCACAAGGAAAAGGCAAAAATCCCTCAGGATCAGCAAGAGCCATAACAGTCTAAGTGTTACCTACAAAAGTCTTGCTCTATATTCACAAAGAAAATGGGTAGATTCTTATTAATTAAGTATTAATTCTGTCTCAGCTTCCTTGTAAAGTATATAAGGCATGAAGACATAGAGGAAGAAATGCCCCAAGCAGCACTGACTGAGCAGCTAGTGAGAAGACAAACACTACAACTACTGCACAAGCTGTACCCACAGCTAGAACTACTAAGACAAAAAAATCCTCGGCACTAAATGGGTTTTGAATTTTATGATATGTAATTTTAGTCTCGCCTATTTTGATTTCTGTATTTAATTTTGTAAGCTGTATAATGTGCTTAATTTGCTACCTTGCAATGCAAGGTGGGGAAAATGAGAAAATGCATTGCTCTGAGCAGAGCACCAGTTCCATCAGTTGCTGCAGATGCCTTTTGCTCTCACAGGAGTGCAAGTGGACAGCAGGCTGAAGATGAGTCTGCATCATGCCTTGGCAGTGATGAAGGCAAGCAGCACAGAGGAACAGAAGCCAAGGGAAGGTCATTCCCTTTTACTTTGTGCATCTTAGACCATACTGTGTCCAGCTTTCTTAGAATCAAGAAAAGTGTTGATGGACTTGAGCATGTCCAGTGAAGGGCCAGCAGCATGGCCAAAGGGTTGCAGCACATGGCCTGTGAGGATGGGCTAGGGGTATTGAGCTTGTTTAGCCTGCAGAAGACTTAGGAGGGACCTAACAACAACCCTCCGACAGCCAAGATGAGGTTGCTGAGAAGATGGAACCAGGCTCTTTACTGAGGGAGATGGAAGGACAACAGCCATAACTTGAAACAGAGAAGGTTCCAACTTTCTTAAATTAATATATATTTATATGTAAAAAAAACTTACATAAATTTTAAATAGTATATTTTTATAAACAATTTTATATATTTTCTATAAACTGTGTTATTTTATATATATAATTAACTAATAAGAAAAATATTTTTCACTGTGAGGATAATTAAGCATTGAAACAGACTGCCCACAGACACTGTGGAATTTCTGTCTTTGGAAATTTTTAAGACCCAAGTGCATAAAGCCCTGAGCAGCCTGGTGTGAAATCAGTGCTAGCTCTGCTTTAAGCAGGAGGGTGGGCGACATGAATCTGAATGATTCAGCGCCTACCAAATACCTTTTTATTCAAAAAATTCATAATACCACCACTTGATTAACTACCCCTTCTACCTCCCTTCTAACATGTACTTATAAAGTGTCAGCCATACTAAAAAGTGGAGGAGACACCAGCAGCTCCTAATGCATCATTGTATTGACTTCAGCCAAAATGATAGTTACTTAAGTGACAGAAACTTTAGTTCCATGCTTTGTCAAAAATGCATTGGCAGTAGAGGACAAATTAAACATTCCCTTGTTGGAATGAGAGCAAAGGCACTTTGCATCAAATGTGGCAGAAGCAAAATTGCCCCAAGTTTCTTACCTCCCACTCACTTGCAAGCTTCACTGGCACCTCTATGCCCTTCTTCTCAAGCTGTTCCAACTTGTAATCCTCATATTTTCTGTATCCTGCATATCCTCCTCCTGTAGCTACCAGAACATGGAAGGGGCGCAGGCGAAATACTTGCCCTACCGAAGCAGTATGAAACTTCTTCCTGTCTGTGACAAAAAAGAAACTCAGACTTCAGGAAAGAGAACAACTACACAGTAAAGAAGAACGCTATTATGTGCAGTGAGGGATGTCAGCTTAGGCGAAGATAATGTAATCAGAAATCTGTGACCCATAAGGTATGTATAAACGTTCTTAAGTACTCCAGTTATTGCAGCATAACAAGTTACTGAATCTCAGCCGATGAACACTAACTGGTCATCTGTGGTTTTAACCTTATCCCTCATCCCATATCCCTCCAACATTCTTCCCCCAAAAATATATGAAATGAGCTCCCTGAAAGCACTGTGGAGAAATAAGATGAGCTGCCCGAAAGTGTTATAATTATTTTCCAACAATGAGATCTATGTTGTTACTATACAGAATAATCAGTTGCTGGGGAATAATCCATAGTACTGTAAAGCTTCAGGCTCCTCAGTCATTAAAGCTTTCATTATAGTCAGGGAATTCCCAAAATGTACAGCTAACTGGAAGAGGGAAGGAAATGATGACCTGCTTTGGTGTAGGTTGGTAAACAGGATAAGAGGCATATTTCTGCTGTAACACAGCTCACTACATTGGGGGGTTGGGGGAGGGAAGAGAAGATCTCTAGTGTCATGTGTTATTTCTTACCAAGCACGACCAAGCTCCTGCATAACACAAGCCTTGCATGTCATCTGTGAGATCCAAGTACACTGCGATGTCACTAAGCAACAGGACAGCCTCACAGGAAAGCAGTGAGAGCAGTGGGAAGCATTCCCCTTGCCAGATCTTCAGAGAAAACTAGTATGTTAAGGCTTAATGGTCTAAGGCCTGTGCTGCTTCTACCTGTATTACAGGTAGTCTGAAGGTTCTCAGAAATTAGCATAACTCACTACCAGACAGAGAAACCCCCCCAAAGAACTAAGTCTCAGATACTGACTGGTGTAATTTCCACAACAGTCATTAACAGGATGAGCCAGAATCAAAACCAGTGGACTAGATCTTGTTCCAGCAATGTCAGGCTTAGGGTTTGACAGTGAAAGAACGCATTACCAACCAGATCTATTTCTAGGCATGCACAGAAACAAAGTGTAATCGCTCAGCAATTGGAGAAGCTTTAGCTCTAAGTCATCGAGTTGAGTAAAAGCATCCATGATGCTGCAAAAAGATGCCCAATAAAAAAAAAATTCTTGCTCACATTTTGGTTTACCAAAACAGTATTTTTGCTCATTTCTTTCCTACGTACAATTCAAACAATGTTTTAAATCACATCCTAAAATACACTATGAAAACAGCTTTATCTTACTGAAAAATAAAAAGATCTTAATTTCTGGGGAAAAAACCCAAACCAACCAACAAACAAGGCAGCAACTACAGTTACAGTTAAGATCCTAGAAAATATTCTGCCCTCAAGAACAATGCTCAGTAAAGGACAGGTATCATTTAGAACAGCTAAATGCTTTTAAAGAAAGACCTTTATTTATTTTGAATTTACAACTTTACAACCTTTAACTCTGCATCACTATTTCAACAGAAATGCTTGTAGAGAGACCTACGATACTCTTTAGCCCTAAAGCCTTGAACTCCTTTCTCACCACATCTTTGCTTTTAAGTTAGCAAAGCTACTCAGCTATTTCATCAGAGATAGCAAATTCCCAAACCAAACCCCTCAGTGAGAACAGTTCTTTCTGGTTTGTATCCAGGGAGGGGCTATTTCCCCTTCAAGAGTCTCTATTGATTACACCAGTCTGAACCTTTCTCTTCCTGTGCTAGAGACTGAACCATTTGAGGTTCCACAGGCCACAGCAAACAATTCATCAATAAATGATTTGAAGAGCTGACTTTTCCCCATCTCCAGTGCTAACAAAACAGCACTTCTATAACTGGTATCCAAGCCATGATCATTGGCAAAGGCATCTAACACACCTTTGTTAAGGGGGTTTTGCCCTGACAAATAAAACTCCACACCTTTCAGACGGGGATGCAATTCACACAAGTTTACAAATTTCAAGACAAAAAGATTAGTTACTAATTCTGGCAACAAACCCATGTTCAGGCAGTTGGGGCTGGTTAGAGATTTCAGCCAAACATCATGTCCTCTAATGATACTAATACTACAGCAGGTCTTTAGCAAGCAGCATGAGAATGTGAGGAAAGCTCATGCCTTGGCACATGAGCCAGTAGAAACAAACCCTGGACAAGAGGAAACAGGTGTGGGACTTCTAGCATACTAATAACATTTTTAGATGCTTTGAACCCTAAATCTGAACTCCTTCCAGATAAGGCAAACATGTTTCAGATTTCTCTTAAACATTATGTATATTTAGCAAATGAGAATGAAAATAAAATAATAATCTCCTTCTCTGGAACAGATGAAAATGACTCATTCCCTCAGAAGCATTAAAAAATGCAGGGTGAGAAAGCAAAGTGCGTAATCGAAGGCAGTCAGAGGCAATGATCTAAAGATTCCTTTGTTACTCTCACCAAATAAAGGATTTCTTCTAGGAAAAGACACAAACACTTAGAGAAGACCACTTATAACGGTAGAGATAAAAGTAGTTATCTTTTCCTCCTAATGACATCATCTGCAAGTCATCTACATTTAAATATAAATCAGAATCTAAAATGTCTAAAATATGCCTTTCCAGCTTTAGCCAATACTGCTCTAGAAACTACAGCATCTAAACTACTGTCTAAATTTGCATCTCTGGAAGGCCCCTCAGATCTATAAAATCATTGTGGGACAGATGGCACATCTAAAAGGACAGAGAAGAAGCTTTCAGCCATGGCTAGGGAAGCTCTTTATCCAAAATGGTCCTCTTGTGGCAATAAAAGTAAAAATAATAAATAAATAAAACCCCACAAAAAACACAGAAATTATTTCCTTTAGCAACATTTGTTATCCAAGTATTGCAGTAGAGCTGAGAAAAATGAGGAATCTTATGAAATAGGTAAATACACTTTGTACCTGGAAAACACAACACCAAAGGAGTAAAGCATAATTTCAAGTGTGTGTCTATGGAAATGCCATGAATTGAACAGGTCTCTGATGCTAGATTCCCACTTCTGCTTTAACTTGAAGAACTTCATATTCACCAGTATGTGACTGTAATTTGCCCAACTTTGAGTAACCCTGAATTTAAAACCACTGGGTAGATACGAGCCTTCACTTACCACTGAAGAATGTCCTAGAAGGTGGATGCTTCCACAGGACTCCAGTTTTCAGAAACAGGTTGTCATGTATAAGGAAGTTACAGCTAGTCAGCAAACTGCAAATACAATAGACAAGAAGCAGTTGCTTAAGTACAAATGTTTAATGATGCATTAATTTAAGCAGTTCGATAACAGTGATAATCTTATATTCAGAGGCTGAATAACAGAGGGAAAAATCTAGTATCCTAAAGTTAGGGAAGTATCCTAAAATTTCCACTGAGCATATTCCTTCCTGGCCTGCACCTTCCCCAAAAAAAGCAAACCAAAACCAAACAACGGACAATCCAACTGCTCCTGCAGATTGTTAATGTTGCATCAGTTTTATCTTTTCTTTTTCTTAACAAACATTGATTTATGTTCCTCTTGAGCTTAATTCTACTGTAACAGCGATACTTGTCTGAATATTGTACGTGCTGATCTTGGCAATAGCCCTTTTTGGGCAACTAGTTATGTTGACATTACATACCATATCTTGGCCTGTTTGGAGTTCCAAGATGTGATTGTGAATACCACCTGTGTGTTTCTTAAAAAGAAAGCTGATACCTCATTTCATCTTGTTTTATGCAGTGCCCTGGCTTAAATGTTTAGTAACCTGTTTGGGTTTGTTTCTTAAATAAGCGAATCTGGAACTGATGAGCGTAACTACTCTTTAAATCTATTTCCAATTTAGCATAAACCTGTTTTATCCAACAGCATGCAAACATCTCCTTTAAGGTCAGTAAATAACTCGTATTTTGCTGGGGAAACCAAAAACATTTAAAACAAGACTGCTCTACTTACAAGGTACATACATATCACAAGCATCATTATCTTCTATAACAACTAACTTCTATAACAAGCTAACAAGTATCTACTTCCATCCAAAGATAATGTTTATAATGGGCAAAGTTGAAACCAGCCATGCTGATCAAAACAAACTCTGCTTGCAAATGCAATGGTAAATTTTTAATGATCATTTAGTGCTTGGAATTATTCCATCTCCCCCAGGCTGCTAATCAGGTGTGTCGTTCAGGAAGCTCCTACAACAGCAACCATCTTAAGAGACACTTCTGAATTGGGTTCCTGTATCCCTTTCCTCACCATGTTGGTGGGGAGGAGGAGTACATAGGAAATGTATGGATTCCAAGAAGTAATGTCATTTATTAGGCCAACTAGTATAACTGGAAAAGTAAAAAAGCTGCCAGGCATAGAAAGCTCTTCTTTAGAGTTTGTCTTACCACTCTGTATGCTAGTGACCTGTGAGTGGTTCTGCCACTCCAAAAACCAGAGATTTACAACTGGCCAACACAGGCAAAAGGTTCAACCAGGATTTTTCATATGTTTAATATATAACATTTCCTTTCTGGTTTCTAATGATCTGAAAAGGATACATCCAGTTGTGCAAGAACCATTCACTTTCAAAGTCTTTACATAAGCACATATTGCCAAGTTCTTGAAGAACACATGGCAACACTGCATCCTGCTGTCAGACAGGATTCCAGGCCCAAGCCAGGGCAGGAGAGGGGCTGTGTTCTCACACCAAAAGGCTCAGTTCCCTGGTAAGAACCAGGTCTGGCAGGTCTTAGTGCAACCCTTTCATTCCCAGGATGCAAATGCCACAGCTGGGATGCCTTCATTTGGCCCTCTAACCTTTCATCTGCTCTTGATGAGATACATGCTGAGTACAGAATTACTTCACTAGCTTACAAGCTATTGCATCATTCAGGGCCACTCAATTCAAGGAAGTGGTTATTAAGAACATTTAGAATTAATTTCAGGTGTCTAATGAGTTACACATAGACATGTCTTTACTTAGAAGAAGGATCTACAAATAACAGATTTCTTGTCTAGAAATCACATAGTGATACCAGTAGACACTTGCTAACAAGGTTTTAATGTTAGCCAAGGACAAACAGCTGTAGTTTTAAATTGTCTCCATAACATGGTGTCAGTAATATCTCACCCTGCCCTTCAGCTTCACGGTCTCAATTAAACTCATTGCATTAACCCAAACATGTCAGGACAGTCCCTCCCCAAAACACAGATTCCTGTGACCAGGTGCTAAACATACCACGCTGCCACATCATCTACCAGGATATTATTCCCTTAGCGAGGCAGAAAAAGCATCCCACACTGCTGTAGAACCTGTATGTTTTACATAGCAACAGAATGTAATTTTAGATGATCACGGAGGTCAGCTGATCTGCCTGGGTCATACACCAGACCTACACTAATTTGTGCTATTACAAGGCCTGCCTTACAACATAGTAAAACACCTGGGATAAAAGGAGCCCATGATAACCTGGGAGCCTATGGGCTATTTCTAAGGGATTAAAGAAACTAAGAACTAATCCAGTTTGCACTGGACTGAAATTTACCAGAAAAATCTTAAAACCCTAAAAAGTCTGGGAAAAACCCCAAACCATTTAGCCGCAGCCTAAAGCACTAGTGTTCTCAACACATATATTAGTTGGATACATAATAACCTAAAAAAATAAAGGCACATCCAGAACAAACCCAGCTGCATTAGCTCCACAGGAGCACCAGGAGCTGTGTGGTTACCAAGGTAGGGCAGGGCATACCAGGTACTCCAGCACAGAGATCATCCCGGAAGAAGGACACAACGAACCGCAGACCCTAAGCTCTTCCTAAAACTGGTTTTGGTGCTTAACGTGAGAAAGCCACTCTCCTCCTCACTCTGAAATCTAAAACCAGGTAAAGATGACAAGACTAAGTAGTTTGCTGCCCTCCTCCTGACAGCCTGATCTTGATGGGTACAAGGGTGCAGGAGAGCACTGGCTTCCTGACCCCACCACCCAACCGGAGGGTGCTGGAACAGGGAACTGGGGGTCCATGTTAACTTCAGCCCCTCGGGGACTGGTCATCGCAGGTCGAGGGACACCACCACCCTGATGCCAGACAGCAACATGCTGAGGTGTCTGCCGCGGGTTTTGAGAGAGAAGGTGGAGTCGGGAGACCATGTGTTCTAAGAGCAAATTCACATCCTAGAAACAGCATTCTTAAAACGGATCCGTTGCTATGAAAAGAATAAGCTTAAAAAGCACATCTGCAGAGGGCAGTGGGTTCCCCGGGAGACGCGACTCCTCACAGCCCCTGCCTCCATGATTGCATAACCTTGGGGCAGCAGGTGCCCCGTCTGCCCATTTCCATATACACTTACACACGGACACCCACTGACCATGAAAACGTGTTAGAGTTACACGAGGCCATACGCTTTTCTCTCTTAAAATAAAATGAAATCCCTTCCTCTTTCCTTCCAGCTTGGACACCAAGGACAAGCCTCCCCTCACCTGCCCACGGCCGAGGCACCAGACACAACCGCGTCTTCGCCCCAGCAGGGAAACCTCAGCGACCGGCCGGAGCTGTCGCGGAAGGGGCTGCGGCCGCCGGCTGGGGGGAGGCTGGGCTACAGCACAGCTCCTCCTCACTCCCCCCGGGTGCCGGCTGTCAGACAACCGCTGCCGCCTCCCCCCAGCTCTGCCGGGCCTGGACATCCCCAGCCCGTTAGCCACCGGACAGCGCCGTGCCGTGCCGTGCCGTATCGTATAGTCCCGTCCGCCGTGCCCGTACCTGCTCCGCCGCAGAGCGCACACACCGGCCCGCGCCATGGCCGCCGCCATCTTCCCCCGCCGCCGCCGTCCCCTCTGCTGCGTCCCGCGCGAGGGCGGGAGGGAGACAGCCGAGGGGCGGAGCGAGGCGGTGACGGGGCGGGAGGCGCGGGGCGGGAGCAGCTGAGGGGAGAGCGGGCAGGGCGGGATGCGGTGTGGGGATGGTGGCGCGGCTGGGGGGGTGCGAGGAGAGGCCGTTACCTGAAGGCAGTATGCGGGTAGGGACGGGACCATTTCACAGGGCAGATATGGAATGGGGACTCGGGTACGAGGCTGTTCCCGAAGCTGGATCGGGTGTGTGGTGAGGGCTCTCTGGGGGAGTAGTGTTGGGACAGGGCGGTCCTTAAGAATGAGAGCCATTGCCTGAGGGGTATAGTGTGGGGTCAGGGTGGTCCCTGAGGGTTTGTGGTATGGGGACAAGGCTGCTCCATAAAAGAGGTATGTATGGTAGCAGGACAAAGCTATTTCCCAAAGGGAGGTATGGTTAGGGGGGAGGACTGCTGCTTGAGGAGCAGAGGATGGGGCAGTTGGAGTTCAGCTGCTTCTCAGCGTTGCTGTTGAGGGGCAAGTGAGTCCTTGACCACAGATGTGGGAGCAGCAGGGATGTCAAGGCAGAAATTATGTGGGATGGAGGACACATTTGACATGGGACAAACACAATGCTGTTCCTGCACGTGAGATGTCGCACAGGGTAGCACAGTAACATCTGTTCCTACTCTGGTGTCCCTTGCCTGGATCCTGGTAGCACAGAGGGGAGTTCATAGGGATTATTTGGTTTCCACACTCTTAGATGCATCTCCTTAGACACATGCATAAATGCTGCATTACTGGGAAGAGCCTAATTGCCATTTTCTCATACTGCTATCACTTTATGGGGGTACTTTCAAAGGTTGAATCAGTAGGAAAAGAATTCTAGAGTCCTGCTGCTGTGTTTCTGCATCCTCAGCGCTTGAGGACATGATCCTCTCAGCGGACCTGATTACATTTGTGATTAATGCCTGTTTGTTTTCCTCATGGGCCTAAATGAAGTTTGCAACACCTTCATGTCATTCACCACAGACAGCAGCAGAGTAACTGTGTAAGTACCTTAAACATATATAGGAAGCCTTTTGGTTTTAAATGTGTAAAATTTGAGCAAAGATCCAGATGCAGCCCTCATGCAATAGTGTTATTATTAGCTGGCTGAGTTGTTGGGATGTACGTATGTCGTGTACATAATGGTAGGATTGGCAGGAAGTAAAACCTCAAAGAAGATGGGATTTGATCCTGTTAGGTGCTTTGCTACAGGCATTGTAAGAATCATTAGCTTTGATGTCTAACTGCACCCTGCTAATGGGCCTGACAGACGAGTTTCCCCAGAAATGATTCAGAAATGATTCAGAGTTTAAGGTGTAGTTAAATGAAACACACTTGTTCATAATGATTAATGGTCTGTCCCAATCTGATCTTTTTCCCTAGAATTCAAAGTAAATATGTGGACCTTTAACTATTTTTGAATTACTTTTATCATGTGTTTTGTTCTTACATTTATTGTACTGTTTTTAACATCTGACAGTATATTGCATGAAAAATTATATAGACTGTGCTTTCTGAGGAATAAAACATACTTCCCAAAGGGTATTGAGCTGTGCTGGGCCCATGCAAGTGAGCCAAGTCAAAGGTTGAATAAATACCACAGTTGTTCTCTTAGCAAATGAGAGAACGGAGATTCTGGGACTTGAGAACATTTGTTCAGGGAGTGAAGGAAGGAATGAGAAATGTAATTCCCATGATTGGATTAGTGGGAAACGTAGCACCTCAACAAATGTTGCAGATCCAGTGAGGGAACTTATGAAACGCAGAGATAAGCAATGGAATCCATGTACCTGGATGCGAAAGAAGCAAGTGGGGAATAAGGACTCTGAATCACCAGGGGAAAAATACACAAAGCAACAAAAGAAATCTGGGAAAACTCTCAGCAAAATGCATGAAGCAGAGAAAGTACTGAGAAAATCCATAAGATGAAGGAAAACAAAATCTGACAGAGGACTTTCTTTCTGCAGGACTCTTGGAATAGTGATTTTTTTCTTGAACAGGAGAGTTGAAGCCACATTTGCAATATTTTTTGCATCATATATCTATATATATATTTTGTGTTTCTTTTTCCCTGCTGTAGAATTAATGATGTTAAGCATGGCTGCTGTGGAGTAATTAAGAAGTAATACTCCAGGCTAACTGTTAGAAAACAGGGAAATAAGCCTGTTTGGATGAGACTGCTGTGCTAGAATGGAATGAGGAAAGTCGAGAAAGTCAGCAGTGGCACAGTTCTGTTCTGAATCCTTAGGGAGGCAAAAGACTACTTTTTGTTTGAAATAACTCAGATAAACCATTATCAGGTGAAAAGATAAGGTGAAAAGGACCCTTCAGTGTTCTGTAGAGTAATATGTTCAGTAGTTTGGACAATTCACTCAGCTTTAGAAATCTTTTTCTGTAAGATGCATGTCTTACCTATCTGCCAAAGGCATTTTTAGTGCATTTTGACAGGAAGAGCACAATTTAGTTCAAAAACAGAGGCTTACATTTCTTCCTATGACTGTTTATAACAAAGCAGAAACTGCACAGTTATTTTCCACCTGTGAATAGGAACAGGACATTGTCTCTTTGTCTTTTGCATACAAGGATATGCCACCCTCTGACTGACTTTTTTCTTAAATCATAGTTTATTCTTGTTGATCCCTAAAACCCCTTTGCTATCTTCCAGAAGCTTTGGTCATCACTGTGGAATTCCTGGTATGAGAAGACAGAGCTTAGGGTAGAGAGAAGAACCTTGCTGAACTGCTGTAATCATGAAGACAGTGATTTTAATTGTCTTAATCGTCTTCACTTTGCTGTCCTCAGGTAAGACTGATGCAGGGGGGGAAAAAGAAACCTCTGGCTGGGTTACCAGGAAGCAGACTCTAATATTTGCTTTGTGTTTGTTTCCTTCTGTGCTAAGAAGTTGCAGCTAGAGCTGTGCCTGTGATTTCCATTTGCCTGTATTTTTCCTGTTTGATCATTGGCAGATGGTGACCCAGTTAGTTTAGAAGCAGCTTGATACACTAGTTTCTTAGTCATTCATTGAAGGTTTGTTTCGTTTGAATAGCTGAGATCTGCGTACTTATTAATGCTGTCAAATTGAATCAGTGTATTTCAAGCTGCTCCCCTCTAAAACCACAACGGGTTCTTTTTGCAGTAGTGGTGAATTAACATCAAAGCAAGTGGAGTACTAATGTCTGATGCTATGCTCAAAGAAATAAAAACATCCATGTTTTAATTGTAAGCATTATTTATTCCAGGAAACATTTTTGTTTAATATTAATAGATTGACAGAGATCCAAATCCTTCAACATCTGGAAATGGCAATGTTAGAGATGTTGTAGTGTTTTCTATGCATTTGTTTTTCACTACACAGTATAAATGTCTCTCAAGTTACATAACTGCATGCTATTTTAATATATAATAATCACTTTTTTCCTTAAATATATAGTATCTCCTTGAGATGTATATTTCAGAGTAGGCATTTAACAGGAAAACTACAAAATAAGTTATCCTGCATCCAATATAGAATAATTGGTGCCTAAAGCAAAGAGAAAATTTTGTTGACATGTCTGGACTCTCTGAAGATGTAGCTTTATAGTCAGTTTAAACCTATCAAACCCTCAGTTCCTCCTGGAAAAGGAGGTCTCACCATCTCCTCCACTTCTAATTGTATCTTCCTTCTGCTGGCACTGTTTTGTTTTTTTTAATTGGTTACTTAGTTTTCAGCTGGAAAAAGATCTGACAACTGAATAGTGCAGTTCTGCTGCAGTTCTGCGCAGTGTTCTTGCGCAGGTTATTTCATCTCTTTGTTTGGCATCCAGAAAGGGAGATAATTCTCACTAACTGCCTCTAAGGAAGAGGTAAGATTTTGAGGATTTTGTTGTTCGTGTTTACTCAGTACTCTGTTCAACCCAGTACATGGTTCTTCACTGTCAATAACCTAATTGTCTCTAGTTTGTGTCTTTCATAATGGGTATTTTATGAAAGATAAACCTCTCAATCTTGAGGGAAATCCAGCAAGTTACTTGTCATTGCTGAGGAAACACTTATATAATACATTGTGTAAAAACAGAAGGTCCAGTCACAGTACTGCCATTGTAATTCAAAATAACCCCAGATCTTCACCTCCTGATTGAGAGGTTTGATAGATATATAGATATAAAGTAGCATTTAACTGACAATTGCTTTCAGTTTAAAATTTTTTATTTCTCATTTGGTCTAAGGTTTTTTGCTCCTGGAGCTCTGATGTGGATCTTGCTGTTTAAAATCAGATAGTATTTGTCTGGTAAGAAAATGGGAAGGAAAAGCCATTCTAACAAAGCATAGCCCTCAGTGGGAAATGCTGTTCTAACAAAGTTCAAACTATGTAGTTCAGTGCTGCGAGACACCTGGGACTTGGAACATCAGATATTGTCTGGTGAAAAAACAACGATCCCCTCTCTGAAGACTACATACAACAGTGCTAAGGCAACTTGATACCCTATCAACATCCTCCCTGAATATTTCTTGTTCTTTTGCAGGCTTAGTTCTAAATCTCTAGAACTTTGTAACAGAAATACTAAGATTGGTATGGATAAATTATGCATGGGAATATGTGGGTGCGAAAGCACCAGGGGAAACAGCAGCGCAGAGGTTAAAAGAATGGCCTGTATTGATAACCAAGAACACAGTTGACAACACTAAAGCTTATAAACCCTGGGGAATGCATCATTCACATCAAGATTAGAAGGTCTGTGCTCTGATAAGGTCACACCACAGTAGACTTGTCAGGAGAAAAACTACAGTCTGATAACCGGATGATGGTAACAAGGTTACCCTGCACTTTCAGTGCCCTTTCTCTTCTTGCCATCCCAATGGGAAAACAGCCCATAGCCTTAAAGATGTTCTTGCCTTTGTTTCCTCCTTTTGGGTGGCAACTTTGCCTAGAATTCATGGAGGATGAAGCAAGGAAGATTATGAGGTTAAAGATCATACTGTAATAATTGTTGATTCTTGAAAAATCTACCTAAAAATCAGTTTGTTTCTGCTAGCAAAGTGACATAGTAAAAATTCAACAGCAAACATTCATTGTCCTCCATGTTGGGCAAAAGTGATCCTGATTACACTGCCTGGGCACCTTTCTTGGGTGCCTGTATGTGGAAATGTGAGTGTGAGTGAGCAGAATCAACTTACTTGTGAAATGAGGTAAAATAAAATAACCTCCCTCTTCCATAAGGTCTTAAACTGAGTGGGTTTGGTTGTTGGTTTTTTTTTTCCCCACTAAATCCTGTAAATCTTGACTCATGTTTTGATCCTACAGGGAAGAAATTCCGATGGTGCACCCTTTCTGACCTAGAACAGAGGAAGTGTGCTGAACTGTCTAAAGCACTCATGGCTGTGCTGCCCCTTGCTGCTGTCAATTCGTTTGCCAGGATTTCTTGCATCAGAGCCCACAACACATATGACTGCATTGATAAAATCAGGGTAAGTTCAGAGAGATTTTTAAAACTGATTTTAGGTCCAAATCCTCTTTTAAAGAAGTAACTGATAAGCAGAACCCATGGGAGAATAAGATGATATTGAAATGATGGTACTGCATATATGACAAAGTACTCAGTACTAGCTTGAGAGGCAAGAATTAAAACCCATGAGTATTCTACTAGATGTACTCTTTACCCCAGCTCATGTCCTTGCAACCACCAGGAAATATGTAAAATGCTGCTTGGACATGGATGGACAAAACCAAACTACTAAATTAAAACTTGCTGAGAGCATTTTCCTTGCTTGTGGCTTTTGGTCCTACTCTGACTATAATGAATATTTTCTCTTCTCTTTCTTCCCTGCTATTTTAGCACCTCATCAGTCTTTTCTAAAGTAAAGAGCAAAGCCTTTTTTGTATAAAGTTCTTTAATTTGAATCAAATCAGGCCTTTTGTAAGCTCTTGTAGTTGACCAGTTCTGAACTGAAATTTCCATAATGCTATATGCTTTGAAAAAAAGATCACTAACAAAAGAGGAAGATGAGCATTTGCTGTAGAATGATTTCATTAACATAGCTAAAATTTGATGGGGATAGGGAATTGCAGTTTCCATTTTCATTCAGTCCCAGTTGCCTTCAACAGATTACAAATCTGATCTGGAAAACAAACCAAAGAAAACCTTTCTTGTTTTTTGGGGAATAATTGATTTAATGTTTTCATTCAGTCCTTCAACCTTTGTTAGTAGACTTCAGTTCCACCTTCTGGGGTATGGAAAGATTGTAGACAGGAGGACTCTGAGAAGGATTTGGGGTCTTGGGGGAGCAGTAGAAGGAAACAGTGGTTGCCTTTTTCTTCAAATGGCATCAGAATTGTGGTTTTGGATTGGAAAACTCAGAGGTGAGAAAGGATGTTACTAGAAATGAACTGGAATTGTTTTAAAGTAACAGCCTTCACTGCTAACATTTTACCACACTTAGTAGCATGGATTCAATTAAAAACCAAGCAAACACTTGTAAAAATCTCTCGTTACTACTTCTCAGGCAGAAATCCTGCTCTTGGAGCTGCTGTTTGTATCCCTGTGAACACATTTGTTTTGAGGGTTTTGCTGTTGTTTTTAAGGCGAATAAAGCCGATGCTGCCTCCTTGGATGCTGGAGATGTTTACTCTGCTGTAAAGATCTACGGTTTGACAGTTGTGGCAAAGGAAATCTATGATCAAGGTAGGTTCATAAAGCTAAAGAATAGGTTGTATTCGGCTAACAAATTGGTGGAAGTGAAAGGCAGCGTTCAAAAATTCTTGAAAAAGTCTGTATATTTCATTAACTTTATAGGAGTATGGAGGTGACTAACAACTGTTGCTAAAATACTTAGTGATGGTTAGTAAAATACCAGGGGTACTTTCTATCTAGTAGCCTTTCTGCCTAGACAGGCTACTATCTAGGTACTGGTACTGTCACAGGTTGTATCTACCACTGCTTGCAGCACTAATATATACCCAAGTTCTATATCTTGCAGGGAGTAAGAAAGCTTTTGTCCATCTGTGTCAGTTCTTATACCATGCTCTTAACTAGCGTAACAAAGCATTTACTAGTTTTCTTTCAGAGATTAGCTTTTCTCACTATTTAATTCTCTCCTTCTCACCCTAAAGAGACAAAAATATAAGATAGAGAATCTTCTTGTGGTAAGATTCCTCTTCATTCCTGACAGACCTGAACACTGTCTGCAATGATTTGTAAGGCAAGAATAAGTAACTTTGAGCCAAAATCAAACATGGAGTACAAAACACTTCTAAGACATGAATCTGAGAAGGAAGACAAGTTAGCAGATGGATATAGAGAGAGACTAATAAGGGGACACTATGAGAACAGAAGTGATTTTTGTTTTGGATGAAGAATTGGGAAATCACAGTGGAATTGGTATGTTCTGACGATAAGACATAGGAGTTCTTTCCATTACCCTATGTAAACAGTGTGATACAAGTATTCAAAAGTCTTGAGAAGCAATTGCATAGGATGATGGAGCGGGATAATCTTGTAAGCCTTTTACACCAGATTTTTATGTTCTTCTTTGTCTGTCACTTGCATTACTCAGTTTGACACAGTGCCATGTAGCCAGTAGATGATAAATTTCCTGGCATAAGTACCTGTGTTTCATATGCCTAAGGTTATTTTTTTTTCTTAGCCATGTTCGCAGAAGTAGTGGAAGTCCTGTACACAGATGGAAGCTGCAGAATTGGGATTTAGTTATTTCTCTTACATATTTTGCTTTATTCCAGGAAATTGCGTGTTTGCTGTAGCCATTGCCAAACGAGGAACTCTGGATATCCAGAAGCTAAGAGGTGTGCGCAGCTGCCACAATGGAGCCAGGTGGACATCTGGCTGGAATATTCCACTTGGCTTTCTTCTTGCAAGAAATGATCTTTCCTGGGATGAGACGCAACCTCTGAGCCAAGGTTGGTGATAGGAGCCATAGAGCTATGTCTCTGCTCTCAGCAGAAGCAAGTGAGATGCAAGCAGATGTGGAATGAACTCAACTATGTGGAAATTGAAGGGCATTGTGGGTGAGGTATCCTCTAGGAGTGTTTTTGATACTGGCTCTTAGCTCTTCTCAGAACTTTTCTAGTGATCTCAAAGCAGCAGAATTGTTACCAAACCGGGAAATCTTTGTGTTCTCTATGCAATGGGTAGCAAACCTTTGCAATATCCAACCAGTACAAAGATGGTTTTAAACAAGAAAAATTTGATCACATTTTCCAGTAAATGTTTCAAATTTGAAGTTCAGACGATGAAGCTGCATGTGCTGATTTATTTAGTTTTTTTATTCATTAATAATGAATGGTCCTAGCTATCTTCATGATATGTTTGGCCCCTTTTCCGTCTTCCATTTTTCCCATTTGACTTTTTTTTCTTCTCCCCTCCCCTGCATCTGCAGTAGTCAGTGAATATTTCAATGCAAGTTGCATCCCTGGGGTTGGTGTTGCTGCTCCTCAACTGTGTGCTCTCTGCCAAGGACAAAAATCCTATGTCAGAGACAAGAACCACTTCTGTGAGACGAGCAGTAATGAACCCTTTTATGACTCTGAAGGAGCCTTCAGGTGAGCGCTGTGACACTGGTCCTGAATTTACCTTTGAGGAAAAAGAATTTGAGAGGGAGGAAAAACCAGAAGGCAATGTTAATAGGATGGCATTTGTCTCCTTACAGGTGCTTGAAGAATGGAGTGGCAGATGTTGCCTTTTTAGATCATCTAACAATTATGAGTGCTACAGGTAATCCTAAAAATTCAGTTTAATTTTAACCTCTGACTGTAGTCTTTCCTCCATTGGAGTTTGGGGAATATGCCTGGATTTTTGTTGTTTCCAGGGAAAATTCAATCCTTGCAAGCAGTTCAGTGTGTTTCTTGGCTCTCCACCTAAGTCAGAAGGAAACAGAAGAGGGAAGAGTAAGTGAGCAGTAATTTGCTCACAAGAGATTCTGAGAGTGGGAGCAGACAGATGCTTTTATACAGGTGGTTTTTTTAGCCTGAAGTCTCTGACAGAGCTGTCAGTATTTGCATTACCTGTGTTACAAGATTCCGTTTAAAATTCAGTGTATTTTGTTGCTGGAATGTGCTGTTTCTGTTTACCTCATTTGTGTTTTAAACGCAGTCGAGGTCTGTACTGAGATTTTTGAAGGTAGCTTTAGTATTTGCAGGTAAGGATTTTTAAACAAATACATGTACAGGGGTATAGCTAAAGAGTATTTTTGAGCATCTTTGGCTGAGGTCCCTCCCTTTCTTAAGAGAAGAGCATATCAAAGACAGCCTTCCCAAGCTATGTGCTGCCTACATAGCCTTTGAGCAACCTCCTCTGAAAAATGTTTTGCCTTCCATCTCTGTGCCTGCTGCCAAATCACATCTCACTTCATAGATTCATGAGTGTCCTCTTGTTTCAGAGACAGAGCAACAGGAATATGAACTCCTATGTCCTGATGGGACTACAGCTGAGCTGACTGAGTACAGCACCTGTAACTTGGGCAAGGGGCCTGGACGTGGCATCATCACCCGCCACAACTTCCAGAAGATCACCCATAAATTTCTCACCATGATCCAAGTGAGTGGATATTATAAGCTGTGTATCTCCAGAGGCAGGTTTTTCTTCCATCTTTGTGTAGAGATTACCATGCAGTTTGCCTTTTTCTCTTGAGAAATTCGTAGTTAGTGTGAACAAATCACTAAAAATTGATTGTTCTGGGGAGGGATCCTGCACTGGCTTCTGGCAGAAGGTTTTACTTTTCTCTCAAGTGTTCTTCACTGGAAGGCTGGGAATAAAATAGTAAAGTAAAGATGCCACAACACCCAAACTGAAAAATGGCTAATTATGTTCATCCTGCCCTGCAACTTGAGTAAATTCTTACATAGCTGCATAGCTTCAGGCAGGGTTCATCTTTATTCCTCTGTTTTTCTCAACTTATAAATAGTATCTGTTACCTTGGTATCCAGGAGTCTGTTTGAAGCTGTGAACCTGAAATGCATATTTAAATGCAAATTTAAAGAATTTATGGAGCCATCTGGCCCTTCAAATAGCCCAGTAGTGTCCTAGTTTTGGCTGGGATGGAATTGATTTTCTCCTTAATAGCTGGTCCAGTGCTGTGCTTTGGCTTTAGTATGAGAATAACATTGATAATGCACTGATGTTTTAGCTGTTGCTGAGCAGTGCTTACTCTAAATCAATGACTTTTCAGTTTCCCATGCTCTGTCAGTGAGCAGATAGATACACAAGAAGCTGAGAGGGAGCACAGCCAGAACAGCTGATGCAAGATAGCCAAAGGGGAATTCCATACCAAAGAATGTCACATTCAGTATGTAAATTAGGGGGAGCTGGCCGTGAGCCAGGATCACTGCTCAGGGATGGGCTGGGCATCAGTTAGCAGTTAGTGAGCAATTGTCATCTGTCATCATCTGTCTTTCTTGGGTTTTATTCCCCTCTTTTATTTCTTTTCATTCTTTATTTCTATTATTAAACTGTTCTTATCTCACCTGCTGGGTTTTACCTTTTTCTGACTTTTCTTCCCCATCCCACTGGGGGGAATTGAGTGAGTGGCTGTGTGGTACTTTGTTGCCAGCTGGGGTTAAATCGTGACAAATAAACAGTGAACAATGTAATCCAGCGTGCTTTGTCTCCGAATGCTATGTTACAAGCCATTGCTGTGAAGGGAGCAAAGGACAGGGCTGACTGTTACAGGAAGGATGAGCAGATTTAGTGTAATTAAAAGAGCTGTTCTTGTTCTAGAGCCTCTTTGGTCGAAAGGGAAAGGAAAGAGCCAGGTTTGAACTCTTCACTTCAGCACCCTTTGGGGGAAAAAACCTGCTGTTCCAGGATGCCACTCAGCACCTACAGCTTCTGGAGGAGCAGCTGGAGATTGCCTATGTCCTTGGTCTGGACTATGTATCTCTCCTTAAGGGACTAGGCCATGAAGGTGAGAAGTCTTCCAGAGATCTGTAGCTAAGGAAAGGGAAGAAAAAGTTCACCTTCCATGTTATTCCTCCCTGCCAGGCACAAGTGCATAGACCTTAATGTCCCCTTAACATAGGTGCATAGGTGACATGATCTCACTGTGCTCCTTTCTTCTAATTCAGGCAGCTCTTTGGACAACAGCATTGTGCGCTGGTGCTGCATCAGTGATGCTGAGCTTCACAAATGTGAGGAGTGGGCACTGAGCATCAAATCTGACCCATTGGTCTGTGTCCAAGCAACTTCCATGACCAAATGCATTGAAATGATCAAGGTAGGAGACTCCCTGTAGTCGGAGTATATGATAAAGACAGATTGCATGTGTCCTTGCATGAGCTGAACAAGAGGAAAACCAGCTTGTACTGTAGAGGAGCTAGTGGGAATGAGAGAGAATTTCCAGCCAGTGGGGAAGGCCAGCTGCTTGGTTACACAATTCATGCAAATTCTGTTTTTCTTATTTTCTGTAATGCTGTTGGCAGAGTAGTGAGGCCGATGCAGTCACCCTGGATGCAACACATGTCTACATTGCAGGAAAGTGTGGATTGGTGCCTGTAGCTGCAGAATGTTATGGTAAGTTCTCATGTGACCTTAGCAAGAAGGGAGGGAATCAAAAAAGTACCATTAAAAATATAGTTACATTTGTACAGTTTGTGATGGAAGCAGAAATTAATATATATGTCCAAATACTTTTCCCAGCTCTTTCACTAACTGGCTCTGGCATTTGATCTGGCTGTTTGTTTATTGTATCTGTTCTGTAAAAGGGACAGAGATGCAGACGTGGCTCAAGAGGATTGCAAGTTTTTTGATGGGGTGCTGCTGAGTAATAGGAATGATGGCAGTCCCAAGATCCTTAACGGTTGTCTCTCCTCTCCAGGGGGAGATTGTGCCCAGGCTGCTGAGACCATGGGGGAAATGAGGAAACTAATTCATCTGAAGCGCAAAGGTAACAGGACAACTTTGAGAAGGCAAATGGTTTAGATTTTCCCGAAATTGCCTCTAGGATTTATGTAGGAATGTATTCAGAAGTTGGTTTGGGAAGGAAATTGCTGTGCTTGATAGGAGCTTTGCAGGAAATGCCAGGCAGCTAGGATGAGAGCTTTGTCCTTAAGCAAAGAATGCACATCCAATACCTTAACTGAAGATATGTGACAGCATGAGAGGGGGAAGAGGGGAGCTGTACCTGTCTGGAATACTTCATTGCCTTGATATAGCTGGTTGTTGTCATTATTTTACAGCACTGCCACCTGTTTATGCTGTTGCCCTAGCTAAGAAAAATGCCAAACAGATTAACATCCATAACCTTAGGGGAAGGCGATCCTGCCACAGCCACATGTATAGTCCTGGAGGATGGTTACTTCTTTCCAGATATGCAGTGGGAGCTCTGGAGAATGATACTGAGAGCTGTGATATTGACTCTGGTAAGGGCTGCTCTTGGTTATTTGTTGACTAGACCATTGGAATCTGAAGTCCCAAATTTGGGAGTAAGATGGAGACGGGGACATGAGGACTTGACCAGCAAGTGATGATTGCAGTGTCAGAGGGTGCTGAAGCAGCTCTTCCTCTTATCTGACTATATGTGATTCTTTAGCTGCCTTCTTGCTAGCTGTTGGGATGGAATTCCATTCCTGTCTTTTCTTGTGTGTGAAGAGGCTTTGGAAACACCTTGCCTTAATCTCACCTCAGTTTTCTTTACTCAGCTTACCAGAATTACTTTTGGAAGGGCTGCATGCCAGGAGCAGATGGAAACCTGTGCAAGGTGTGCATTGGAGATGGTGAGGTGGAAGGGGCTCGAGTATCTAGCAGATGTGCTGCAAGTCACAACGAACGTTTCTATGGCAATATGGGAGCACTCAGGTAAGCTTTTTGTTGGTCATAAGTGCAGAGCAATAGCCAGAACTGGCTTATTATTTTGCTGATGGTTTTCTTTGGAGGTTTTTTTTTTGTTAAGCAGCTGGTTGTATAAACTTTTGCTAGTATGTATTTTATTTTGGTTGCGGTTGCTATGGGATGTTCAGCTGAATGGTAATTTAAAGCAGTCATGAAAACACCTTAAGAGCAAGACAATGCTTCCAAACATGTAAGGCTCAGAGTATTGGTACTGACTCGTTAAAGAAAAGGGATGAAAGATAGAAGGTCAGAAAGCAGAGGTGATCTGGTAAGAAGAAATGGAAGGTACAGGAGGTAATTAAATAAATGGAAGATAACAAAATAGTTGAAAAAAGACAGAGAAAAATATTAAAGGTGAAAGCACTCTTATAAAATAAATGTAATGCATTTAGTTGAATTACATTCTCTTTCCTGACTAGGTGCAGGTGATGTCGCATAGACATTGTGCCACACCTTTGACTTGGGAGTTTCTGTAAGGGATGGAAGGGATCGTCTTAGCCAACATGTGAATACTGTCCAGTAAGATCTATAATGATATCACTAACTTGTTCCATATAACAACCAAGTAATTACAGATGAGAGGGATACTCCAGCTACTCCTGGTTTAGCTTCAGAAGACTGTCCAAGTGTCAGTCATAGTGTAGTGGCTGTCTCTAATAACTTCTTGGGTTTTTTTCCTGCACTAGGTGCCTAGTTGGCAATCCCAGTGGAAGGAGCTTCGGAGATGTAGCTTTCCTGGAACATTCTAACCTCCTCCAGAACATAAAGAGTGAGATGCAGATGTTCTCTTTTCCTTGAGAATGTTCATTAGTGCCAGTTACTTCCCACACACTTGACCATCACTCATGAGGATCAGCTTTTACAGGTTTAATCTAGGTCCATAAAGTTGTGTTTGTGACTGGAAAATTGCAAGAACATTCCTGCATGTAGGTTTTCCAATAAAGCTCAAAATTTAGATATCTTTCAGTTTTGGAGAGGAAAGAGGAAGAACCACTGAGTGCAAAGAGCAATGTAATAATCCTTGGAGACTGCACTAACTTTTTTAAAGCTCAAAGCTTTTTAAAGCAAACAATTTTTCTCACCAGAGCTTCTCCCATAGGCAGCCATAGTGCATGGACCTGTTGTTTGTAATCAGAATTTCAAGAACAGTAATGGCAGATAAGGGCAATGCTGTGGGCACTTTGTGCTGGGAGATGTTCTATGGCTTCATCATGACAAACGAACTTCCTCATGTTGTTTCACAGGCCCTTATAGAATAAACAGTCCAAATAGCTTAATAGGTGAAAATACTGCAAATTATTTTGCCTTTCAGTTTCTGAAATGATGTTGTTACTACACTGTGAAATGTTTAATTTCCCCAGGGAAATACTGCTCTTTGCAGCAGTCTAGCAATTGGGTTTTGGTTTCAGTAACTTAAATCCCCTCAATCTCTTAAATGATGCCTACTGTTCTAATAGTGAAAATACGGTGCCTCTTTGTGGAGTTGAAGAGAAAGGAAACCCCCATTTTGTTCAGCCTCAGAAACAGAATGAGGGTTTCTGGTTTAGACAATTTCAGTAACAGAAGTGACTTTCCTAAGAGAGGAATCTCTAAAAGCAAGTGGAGGTATAAGGGCCTGAAACCCGCATGCAGCTATGAGTGGTTTGTTTGGGGAAGCAAAGGACATGCAGGCTGAATTGCTTTGTTTTCAGAAAGTGATCTAATTAGAGATGAAAATGAGGCATGATAAGCTGTTCATATGCCTTGATACTACTCTATTTGAGAGGTGCAGCTTAAGTTCACTGACCTGTTTCATCAGTGAAAACACTACCCTGCTCTTTTTGCATTCCTAATAAATGACCATGTGGCTGCATTTGTTTGAACATATTAACTAAACTGCTTCCTCTCAATTTTAAACATTTTGCATGAGATTCACCCTGTCTTCTACTTTCGTTTTAAGAAGGATTTGCTTTCATTTCATCTTCTTTCCAGATCTGGATATTTCTGGTTGGGCAAAAGGCTATAACCCTATTGATTTTGAACTCTTGTGTCCGGATGGAACGCGTGCTGCAGTCACAGAATGGGCAGGCTGTAACCTTGGCCCCATTCCCCCCAGCACAGTCATGACTCGACCAGTCACTGTCACAAAAATCTACGACTTTCTAATGAAATCCCAGGTGAGACAGGTAACTGGGAAAAAGTTAGCATGTTATCACTTGCTATGTACAACTGCTGAAAACACTTTCAAAGTCATATGCTTTTATATACTAAATTCATGAAGTGACTTCAGATTAAATATGAATTAATGTATCCAGGAAATTGAGAGGATAATTATTTGGATTCTCTAAAGGGGCACTTTGGCAGCAGCTGCCATTCCCCAGTGGTTATACTTGTGCTGAGAAATAGGGTGCTGCAAAACTGCATCTTTTTGTACACCAGCTAAACCTTGCTATTTGTGATCCAAGCTGTGGAACTTACTTCTTTTCTCTTCAGGAATCTCTGGGAAGCAAATTGAATTCTGAATTCCAACTCTTTCAGTCATGGAAGTATGGTGAAAGTGATCTGCTTTTCAAAGACATTACTCAGTACCTTGTTCATGCCAGTCACATGAGCTATCAGGAAATTCTTGGAGTGTCTTTCTTTCAGCTGGCAGAATCAGTGTTTAACTGTACACCTGCAGGTAAAGTCAAGTTTTTAGTTTTGAGTTAGAGAAAAATGCAAAGCAGGAAGCCTTCTGTGCATAGCTGTTGTCCTTTTGGTTAGACCAAATGGAGAAGTATGTTCTACATAATCCTGTTAGTAACAGTTTTCCAAGGAGTACTGTGTTTGGAGCTTATTTAGAGCCTCTTACAACTCCTATCTAAAAGCACTAAAAACTGGAGCTCTGAAAGAACAGAGTAACTAATGTATCTTAAAGACGAGGTTACTGAAATAGGACTGTTTTTTTCCCACTCTGAAATCTTTCCCTTCAGTTCCAAAGATCAGTTCTGGGAAAAGGGAATACAGTGTTCATTTGGATATGCTAAACTTGGGGAAAAGATAAGAAATTTTATACTCAATTCTTGAATTAGTCTCAAAATAATTGCCTTTTTAAAAAGAGCACACTAGAGAATGCAAGATCAAAACCTTTACAAACTGAAGGGATGGCTTTTTCATTATTTTCCACTGAAAGCTGTATGAAGCATGCACTTAGCTCTCACTAAAACTGTCCATGAGCCAGCAACAAGCTGTTCTGAGACCTGAAAATCTGCATTGAAGTAAATGAAGATTATACAGTTAGTGAGAGTTCTGCGAGTCTAAGTTAAAGAACTGAAATTCAAAAGGGGAATCTTACCTCTGTTCTGCTGATTTAGTGAACAGTATTTAAAGAAATTGTTATTTTTAAAAGCTACTAGCATCTTTAAGTGCATACTTTCTTACTGGTTTGTAGGCATCTTAGACTTCTGCAAACAGGATATCTGTGCATCTTCATTGAACTGACAGTTAATACAGAGGCTTTGCGAGGCACGTACATCATTGTTGATACTGAAAACAAGGAAAGCTGAAAGTCCAACCTATCCAAAGCGATCAGCAAGGAGCAGTGGAGGCCAGTCTGCATAACCTGCACAGAACTAGCATCAGCAATCCTGTACAACTACTAAGGAGAAATCAGCATTTTTGTGGCAATAGCAGGGCCAATACCATGGACTAAAATACAGACTGTCAGGAGTGACACAGGTTAGTTGGTAGCAGTTTCCCTTGCTTATCTTATAAACTAAAATAAAATCAACTGACATTTTGGTAGCTGCAGCACTGTCCTCTTCCACCCATGGTTTGGTTGCGGCTGGATAGTCCTTGCTGAATACCGATACACATTATAGGTTGTAGATGTAATTGCTATTGGAAGCCGTCTTCTGCTTTTAACCGGGAAGAACATATTTGCTTTTTTAACCAAGGATTTATATCAGTAAATCAAAACATTTTTCTCTCACAATTAAGCAGAATTAATCCAGCAGGACTGGATGCTTTTGCAGCCTTTGGTTGAAGGAAAACAATGGCTATTCATCCTTGTCAAGAACTCCAACCATTACTATTGTAGTACTTCAGCACTCTGAATCTATGCTTCAAGTGTCAAAACATGATATCTGAATTAAATGACATTGGGTTTACAAGCAGAAACTGCCTGAACAGTATATGAAGCCTTTTGAACAGAATGTATCATATATTCATTTTGCTTGTTGTTGGATAAAGATTTAGAGTGTATGGCTTTTCATAGGCAGGGCTTATTTCATGTGCAAGAGCCTTCCGGTCCCACGCACCTGAACCGGACAAGGCTGAGATTTTTCATATAAAGGGGGAGGGGGGAGAAATCCTTCACCCCAAGCTTTTCAGTCCTTTTTACATCTATTGCAGTCGTATTAACCTCAGCTAGCAATAAATGGGATGCAAATAGTGAAGACAGGCCAGCTGTGGTGAAGCCTGTATCTGCTGTATAAAGCAAAAAACCATAAAGCACCCCCTCCACCAAAACCAACAGTGCAAAGCACCAGTACTCAGTTGTGAAATACACGGCCAAGCATACCTGCTTTTAAAGTTTATTCCATGCTTAGCTTCTTTCCTGCTGTTTGACTTGCAGTTGCCCCTCTCCTCCCCCTTTTCACTTCCTGAGAGAGAAAAACTTTGCACTTTGAGCAGCAGCAAGAGTTTATCTTCAGTGTCTCTTAGCTGAGGCTGTTCTCTCACTTGTCCCATTTTTGACATTGACTAATCAAACAACAGAGAGAGAGGATGCAAGGCCAAACTCATCTGCCTTTCAGAGAAAAAGGAGAGAGCTACATGGTGAAAAAAGCAAGTCCCAGTATAGTAACAGCAAAATCCTCGTAATGTGTTGCAGCCAGCAACCTGTAGCCCTGAAGCAGTAGAACAGGACGATGCTTGTTTAGGTCTCCGAGGTGCTCTTTTCCTTTCTTTACTGAAGCTTACATGCCATCTGCGGGAGCCATGTAACACTGCACCTCAGCTAGAGAACGGAGTTAGGGGAACAGTGGAGAAATGCATCTGCCAGCTTAGTTTTGTCAAGAGCAGCATGAAGCTGAATAGCAGCAAATTGAAAAATCCAGGTTATACATAGAATTTATGGGTTAGAGGGACAGGGATGTTGTTTTGTGGCATGGATATTTTAGATGCTTAATAGACCTTTCTGGTGTTCTTATGCTTCAGCTTTGGTTTAAAAGCATCAGTCTGATGCATTGCACAGGCTATAGTGCATGAACCACTGGCCTGCTCCAGCCTTGACTTTGTTCTGAAACTAGCAGGATCTGTCTGTGCTTTCTTAATAACTTAAGAGATGGATGCTCTCTCAGGACCCAAATCATGCTTGAACTTCCCCAGATCTGTTTCTGTTCCTGTTGAAGTGTGGGTATGGATGAGGCAATACTAGATTGCTGCTCCATGGCCTTACCAACAGCCCACCCAGTTACTTAACAGTGTTTAACCTCTTTGGAGGTTTGACCTCTTCCCCCCAGGTATGCAAGACAGATCATGCATATTTACTGATACAAGCCTAAACAAGGCCTTAAAAAAACCTGAAAGGTTCTCAAAAATTTATTCCATAAATTAAAAACACACACAAAAGAAACAGAAAAATTTTAGATTCACACAATATTGAACAGAAACAAAATGCCAAGAGCACGATGGAGGCTAATGGCACAAGTGTACAAATTCTCATTGAGCTATTAAACTTGAAAGCATCATACAGACTTTTAATCCACAGTCACCATCCATATTCTAGAAGAGCACCTGGAACATAATATACCAAAGGCCCACCTCAAATCAAATACGATAAATGAGAACTGCTTGCAGAAAATCATATTCAGCAAGCATCCGAACTCAAATGTATGCAGCCACAAGGGTAGCCAGGCAAATGATGCAACATACACTAAGTAGCCTCAGCTGCTCCAGTTGTAGCATGATGAAAAATAAGATGATTTATTTTTTGTGAAAAGTGATCTCTCTACCTCTCATCACCGGCACATTTAGCAAAGAGCTGCCTGGCTCTGCAAAACCTACTACTAAGAGACAGGACATGGCAAAAGCTTTGCAATTCTCAAGCTGCTTCAGTCATCAGTCTGTGAGCAACACCGATAGTGTCTTTCCACAATAATACAAAAAAAAAAAAAGAAATCCTCACTGGAGTAGGTTCCCTTTATGAAAAGGCAAGTGTACATAGGACCCCAGAAGATGCATCCTCTGTACTTGTTTCTTTCAATTGTCTGGGACAGAAGCAGCTCAAAGCGGCAAATACCTGGCTTTTGCACAGCCATCACTCCCAGTGTACAAGCAGCAGCCACAAGGAACAAGGCTGTTCCACAAATGCTGTAAACAGGAACAGAGGTGGGAAAGGAAGAACGAAAAAGTGCACAAGCATGGCTGACATCTGTATGCTGGAGAGGCAGAAGAGATGCTTTGTCTAAATAAGCTTACATTTTTATCATCATACAAATACTAAACCAAACAGAATAATGCTGTGTATTTGGGTTGCCACAAACTAAGGTCTGCGACATGCTAGGCAACTGCAACATCATTTTGTAACTCCAATTATTGTAAACAAAAGAGAATTGAATGTTTCCATTGCTCTGCTCTTTCTGCCATAGCTGTTAAAAAGAAAGCTAAGGAATGATATTTCAAAGCAATCAGAAACAAGACAGAGCAGGGAAGCAGACCAAAAGCCCCCCCAAAAAAACTAGAAACTCCACAACCCAAAGGAAAAAATACATTCCATGATCTGAAGCACATTAGAGGTCTGAACTTTTCCTGGACCCAAATTTCCTCCCACCCCACCCATACCCTTTTTCCTTTAAAGCCCCAATAAGGTTCAGCTCAATTGTGTCACAGCAGTAGAAGCCTCCCCCATAAGTGGAAGATGAATGAATGCTGTGTAACAATCCCATTCTGTAGTATACAACCATAAAAATATATATCTCACTCTTGCAACAGCTTTCAACCAGTCAATAACTAGGCTAATAAACCAATATAGGAAAAGTTTCAAACACTTTTTAAAAGGCAGTTGACCTTTTGGTTTTTAGGGATTACGTTTTACAAAAATAAAGAGGATCAAAGTGTTGTACAGCAGCCCCAATAGGTTAACCAGACCCTGCTGCTGCGATCGTATGCCACTATGTTCAAAGTTTGCCTGCGTTGTTATTATACCCTCAAAACTCAACCACCACTCCTTGAAGTGTGCACTCCTCTCTTCTCTACAGTATTCCTGATTAAAGACAACTGGCCTCCAGAACAAGAATGTAAACTTCTAGGAACCCCAGCACATAAGCTGGGAGGAAAACAAGCCCAGATTACATTTCCTTCGAGACTCGGCACACAGACTGTAATAATCCTCTTCTATTTCTCCACTTCCAAAGCTCTGGAATCTAACACATCACTTGTTAAGTTTTAGTTTTCTGTTCAGTCAGTAACAGAAGTGGCAAAGCAACAGAAGGTAATGATGGTATTCTCAGTCCTGCATTTATTTGGACTTCACTAAAAATACCCACTCACTAGATACTTGCTTAGTTTGAAGGTAAATAAAGACTCTTCTGTGGGTAGGGAAATAAGAAAGTGCAAGTTTCAAGTGACAAGTGAGAGAAAGAACAGAGTAATCTGAGCATCCCAGCAATGACATCTTTGCCTGAATAACTCCTATAGGCACTAAAGGACAGAAATTTCCTGAACTGCAGCTAGCATTCATTTTGAATTACGCTTCAAGTAAGTTTAACAGAAGTTATCCCAGAGGTGAGCTCCCTTCCCTCAAACGGTATAGCTGAGAAATTGCCCAGTGCTGCATCAGATAATTAGAAATGGCCTTACATAATGAAACAGAAAATTCCACATGCCAAGAGGCTCTTTGTACAACACTAGCTATTATGTAGAGCAGTGCTGTTATACATATTTAATTATGAGCTACATGAATTAATGAACTGTAAATCTAAAATGATAGAAAACTCCCTCAAAATAGAAAAAGGATTTGTTTTCTTGTTGGCATTAAAATCAAGTTGGTATTTTTAATGGATTTAAAATCAGTTAAAAATGAGTCTCAGATTTTGCTGGTGTTCCCTGCATGCAGCAGCTCAGATCAGTTAATAAAAATCTTTACTTATGTATTCTGCAGCTTAGCATCCTCATGGGCTAATTACCTTTTCCTCTGGAGGAGAGGCTGCCATCAACCAAGTAGGTAACAACTCTACTATTAAGGAAAAATTAGTACTGGGCACATTTTCTTCTTACAGTATTACCTTTTTTTTGAGCTCAGACATGTTAAAATATGTCCTCATGCAGCAAATAAAGGAACATATACAAAGTGCAAGTTATTTAAAGTCTAGTTATGTGGGGCTTCTGCTGCCTGAAGCCAGGAAGGGCAGAGAAACTCAGAAGAAACCTTCTAAGTAAATGGAAGGAACAAACAATTGAAAGCAAACCAGACAGCTACTTTTAATTATTAAAAAGTTAGTGGCATATCAAGAATGTGTTTGCTAGAATTTATCTTTATCAAATACCATCTCTTCTGTCAGGTTGTTCAAAATAGCCATTACAGTAACAACAGCAGACTCAAATGTGCAAATGATCTGGAGTTCAGAGTTCTAGCATCACTGAAGGTGCACTACTTCCTCCTTTACACTCCTACTCTACCCTCATAAAGTATTTAAACGTAATTAAACATTAGCAGTAATTTCCAGGGGCTGGGAAAGGAATGGTAAATTGGATGTGGCTGTGTTACACTCAAACAGGGACCTAAAAGAATCCCTACAATAGCATAAAAAAAATAATTAAAAAAACCAACACAAAATAGCACCTTAAAGAGGTCCACAGCCAAAACCAGCTCATCAGATACTAGAGCAGAGTGGTAGAGTAACGTATGAAGAAGTCAGTAGGTTTCTCCCAAAAAGACTAAAATACTAAAGGAGCTGACTGGACCATTTTCAGCTAAATGGCTCCCTCAGAGGCCTGCTCCTGTTCAGCCTCGTTTGCAAAGAAGGCGTCAAGGTCCATTAGCTTCTGACTCAGAAGAGCATCTAACTCTGCACTCGGGAGTACAGCTTTTTTTGCCCGGGTGAAACTACCCACTGCTTTGATTTTGCCTCGTCTCTTCCTTTTCCGAGGAAGAGTAAAGTCCTGAAACTCCAGAATCCGCTTCCTCTTCTGCTGGCTGACAGAGATCAAGCATCCATTTTTCTCCTTGGGCTCTTCAAAGATTGTTTCTAAGCTCCTGATAAAAGCAAAAGATAGAACACATGAATACTCAAGGAGCAGGTAACCACCTTACCAGGACAGGGAGACCAGTGGATTTCATAACCCAAGTAAACACACTTCTAGCTTTTACATTCTTACAGCTCCTTCACACCTCTTTGTAATGTGTACCTCTTTGTAATGTGTACTTGCCTACAGTGTACACCTCCTGCAAACTGCACGTTACTGCTAGCTAAATAATTGGTAATTGGTGCACAGACTGGGTTGATTTCAGTTCAAAAGCACAATTACAGAAACAGTAGAAGATAAGATTTTTGAACTTTCCCTACCACTTTAGAGCAATTTAAAAGATTTATCTCCCTTTTAGCTTTCAGACACCTTTAATCTCCTTTCTCTCTGCCTAAGTAATGCACATTTATCTTGGTTTTCTCATTAGAAAGCAGAACCAACCTGGCTGGAGGAGGGGACTTGTAGTTCTTGTTTGTGTAAATTTCTTCTAAGCTAAATTCTTTCTTCTTAAGCCTGAAAAAGTAACAAAAAAATCAACCAAGGAAGAATTTCAGAACTACCTCTCTTCACAACAAGCAGGTTTACAAGAGCCAGTATAAATCCATTTATAAGACACTGCTCACCTTTTTGGTTTGGGTAATCCCATTGGAGTAAGGTTAGGGTCTGGCTTAGGAACAGTTTTCCTGATTGGAATTTGTGAGACTTTCTTTGGCCTCTTTTCTGGCTCAGTCTTAAGTAAGAAAAAGGGATAAAAAGAAACACAGGAGAAAACGTTAAAATTAAGGAAATAATGACCATACTAGTCAATAGAGTTCCCTTTAGAGTGTACATTAGCTATAGAATAATCATTCCTCTTTTCTTTGCCACTTTCTTTCTGCTTGAATAAAAGGAAGAAGCATCACAGACTAGGAGTAGCAGCCTGTTTTCTCTCCTCATCTTTAACGGTTATTAGACAATACTCAGTAGCAAGAGCTTCAAGTTCTGGGGAACCAAGAGCCTGAGACATCTAAAATCTATAATGAACTCACTTTTTCCAGTTCTTTGTTATTCTGGGATCTAAGACAGGCTGGAACAGACGCATCACGTTCATTAAGGGCATGGACCTGGAGTTCAGATGCTGGAAGCCTTGGGGAAGATGGCAATGATTCCAGATGTGAGCAAGGCTTTGGTAGTGGAAGAGGGAATGAAGTTTCCAGACTGTAAGAGAAAGAAGGGAACATATTAGATTAATACCCAATTTATGCTACAACAGCATACCATGCTCTCAAGTGATATTCCTAAATTGCAATATGAGCACAAAAAGCAGTGCAGTTCACAGTAATTGCCCAGGTGAGTGAACTCCTTCTGCAGTACAGTTAAAAGTTTACAACTCTATTTAGTAACTACTGATAGAAGAAAGTGATTAATCCTCCTTTTCTGCCAACAAATCTTTGACATAACTATTAATTATACTTTTTGTTTCAAGATAAATATAAAAGCTTTATCTCTGACATCCCAAAGCTGGAAAAGAATAGAAGGAACATGAAGCACCGAATGTCCAGTCAGTCAGAAAGAATAGAGATCCAAGTAAGGAAACAAACTTCTCTAGTACCAGATATTCATTTAATAACAAGTGGCACAACACGCTTGAAAGTAACAGAATTGTTCTGTGCAATGAGCTACACGGTGTTTGCATTAATGCCCCTCCACACTTCTCCATTATACTATCCAGTCAGTTTACTTCACTAACTTTTTAATCAGAAAGCTATTCTTGCAATAAGCTGCCAAAAGCTGAAAGCCAAACTGACATAAGCAATGTCTTTCTGAAAAAATTTATGATCCCACTACTCAGAATAAACATCAAAGTTCAAGAGACTCACCAGATCTCATGACCTTCAGTCTGTAGTGCTTCCATACTCTGTATAGGTAAGTGCGGTGTGATGGCATAGCTGGTTCCAAAGAAGAATGAACAAAACAAAGACAGACAGAAATTAGGTCTACACTGTAAAACAGTTGAATGGAAAATTGTTAGTATAAACTGGACTGGAAGACAAAAAATACTAGCATCAGGAATGGGAATGAAAGACTAAAATGATGAAAGAACAAGGCACATCTGCCATTTAGTCCACTAAATTTCACTGACAGCTTGTTAGGGAAATAGTCTTACTTAAAAATGGAAGTGATGAGTAAAGGAAACAAAAGTACAGAAAGAAGGAGACAGTATTAGTCTGGAACTTGTAATGGTTTCTATGAAAGTTTATACTCCTCATTCAAAACCCCCAGGTTTTAAAATTAAAGTAACCAAAAACCTTGAAGGATTTGGCTACTAAATAAAAAATAAGGGAAAGGAAGGATTTCCATCAGATTAACTCCCTGTTGTCCCTAACTCCCACAGTCTTACTTGAATATACTTAGTTGACTGGGATAACCAAAGGCCTTTCCATAAGGGCTGGTAATTACCATAACTCTATGGCATAAAAGTCAGCACAGCAGCTCAAAGTCCTTCAATATTAAGCTTTATTTTTGTGCTCATACTCTTAATAGCAGGGGGGAAAAAACAGCTAGGGCAGCTTTTATTACATTAAACAGCAAATCTTGTATTTGCTGTTCTCCCAAACTAACAGCTAAATGTGTGTCACAGTTCTAAGGCAAAAAAGTTACAGTCAGACTGCAGTGCTACAGATAAATGAAAACCAACCATGCTGGCAGCACAGATAAGTCCAAATATAAGGAGGTCAGAAAGATCCATTTCTTGTGCCTGTCAATTCATATCACAACTATAACATTTTGTTTCTCTCCATGTTCCAGTTGCTATCCCAGCACCTGGAACCTGTACCAATAGCGCATCAGACCCTTTGTGCTAGAGGCAGAGCTTACTGATTTATGCAATAATAATAAAAATAAATTACAGGGGGAGGGAAAAAAAGGCACTTTAGAAATTCTGAATCCAAATGAGCACTAATTAGAAAAAAATATTTCACTTCGAGAATGCTTTTACTGGAGGTGGAAGTGACAGAAGATTCTTAGGCAGGAGAAATACTCCAGTTCCTTGTTTTCCTGTTATTAAACCCACTAACTATGAATGAAATAATATAAAGAGGACAAATCTCTTCCAGAAAAAAATGGGCTGTGGACAGCTGGGAGCCACTTGTTAATTTTTCTGTTTTTTAAATATCTTAATTGAAAAAGGCAAACATTTTTGGTCATACTGGGAGCTGAAAATGTTTTTATTCCGCACCAAACATACATCCTGTATTCCTGCATTTATACACCAAACCTTTATTTCATAGGAGACTTCTTTTTTGAGTACACACAAATTTAAGATAGATGTACTGAATTATCCTGTTGGCACTGTTCCTGCTAATGGCTTTCTAAAAAGATTTATTAGTTGATGAGAAGAGGTTGTCAGTCTTCAGCAAAATGAAATCTAAAATTGTGTTAAATACTTGAAATGTTAGGTTTTGTTCTTTATGTTGCTTTATAGCAAGACCTTTAATATGAATTTTTGCTTAACTGTCTTAGGAATAGAAGTTATTTGCTGCATTTATTTAAATTTCCACAAACCATCTTTTCAGCTCACTGCATGCTACAATAACTTCACCTTAAAGCAAATCTGAGCGGGCAGAACTGAGGCGCTATAATACATGCATCTGTAGGGTATTTTAGAGAAAAAAAAACAAAGTTAAAATAGTCTAAAACTCAGTTTGTTTTTCACTTGAAGTGATGAAGTTTGATTTGGTTTCTCTTTCTTTGGGATAAAGATAATTCATAGCAAAACATTCGGTTTTTAAATTACCCGTTATGTCAAGGAATTAAATCCTCTTGCACTTCAGCTAACTGGATATGCTGTAACAAGCTGCCTGGAAGTCTGTGGACTTCAGTATAGGGGAAAACATGAGAGCATAAGTCAGCTCTGATCTCCCAGTCCAAGGATAACATGCTCAACAATACAGGGTAAGAAATTCACCTCAAATGCAGACCTCAGTTTAAAAAGGTGTTTGTTTTGGTTTTGAAGAATGCAACAATGTCTTATATTTAAGTTCAGTGCTCAAACTGTAGTTTACTGGTGTGATTACTTCCAGAGTACTAATTTGTATTCTAGAAAATCAAGCATGATATATTGACTCATATGGAATCAAAAAGAATGCAGGTGCAACAGAATGTGCTGTGAAGTTGTCTCTGTGCCATTCTTCAGCCTCATTCTTTTAGTGCAGACAATTCCCAGAGTGGAGCAATACTTTTATAAGCTCACTCAAACCTTTGGTAGGCATTAGAATTTATACTAAGTGATGTACTTAAACTTTTAGGTATGTTATCCATTTCTACAAAGCAAAATAGAGCATTAATTTATCTGGCAAGATTTTTGGTTCTACATATGTCAAGCCAGTGACATAAAATAAGCCAAATTCAACAGTTCTCTAGAGACTGCCATATTAAAGAAAATACTTAGTCAAATGGACTTTTCTACAGTGCTGGTGAGCCTACACTCTGTCCAGAAAGCTCAAGAGCATAAAATCGGGGACTGAGCTGCATGTGTCACTGAGGCATGAAGGACAAAATCTTTGCTCAAGAGTATGCAAAAATCCTGTAGCAGAGCTAGGAACCTCTTCTCTCATTTTTGTTTCTTAGTAAAAGGAATGCCAATTACAAAGTTACATATACTGAGTAGATACCAGTCCTCTTCCCATTCATAACAAAGTTACATGTACTGAATAGATATGAGTCCTCTTCCCATTCATAACAAGAATGATGCACACACAAAATTCATTACCAACCTGAAGTGGAGCTACACTTTCTTGTGCCAACAATAGATCAGGCACATACTATCAAAAGGCACGGCATACATAAAGAGGTTTCAGTTAGCATAGAAATATCATGGAAAGCAATTAAAAATTCAACTGAATCCCACCTCTCACTCCTCAGCATTCTTCCTAATCTTGTAGTGGGCATTTTTCAGTGGTTCCAAGTGGCACTTGTGGCTCAGACCTCTGAAAAAAACTTTCCTACCTCAGAAATCCAGTTGTTCTGCAGTCACTCTGAATAGACCTAATGAAGTAGCTCACCTTTCTGCATTATGTATTCTGATGCATGGTGTGTATATTTTGCAAGGGAAAAGAAAATAGAGTTAGCCATTCTGCCGAAACAGGAGACTGTTAAAGAAGTGAAGGCAAATATATTTAAATTCAGTTAACAGACTGTTCTGTATGGAAGAATCTTCCATGTTGAGGCATTTCTGGAGCAGAATGTGTAGATTCGGAACAGGGGAAACTGACCCTCCACTGCAAGCTGCAATTACCCTCTCCTTCCCAAAACGGAGCAAGTACATACCTTGTACATATTTAATCTCAGAAATAAATTGATGGTTTTACCTGTTTGTGATGCCCACACTTGGCTGCCACTTGCAGTCATTGGAATGGAGAGGAGTGATTTCGGAAGGCCAGGCAGAAGGACCATACTGACTCCATATGGATAGTACCCTGCCCAATGAGTATGGCAATGAAGAGATGAGGTCATCTGATACAGAAGGTAGATACCTTGCCCCTTTCAAACCCTGTGCGAACTGTGATATAAATAGTCTCTGGATGGTAGGAATATGACTAGTTAAGTTTCTTCTTCTCGTCCAAATCCTGTAGCATCCAGGGGAAGAAATTGCTAACACTGTGTGAAGGCCAGCCATGGAGTAACCGCCTCTTCTTTCAGCTATGGTATTTCTTCGCCGGTCGCGATGAAGGACAACAGCCCCTGGGGTCGTTAGAGAGAGAGAGGAATGCAGTTCATTATTTGGACTGGAATCTTCTTGGAAAGCTGTTGTATCTGAACAGCTCTGAGACAGGAAAAAAGAGAAAGTCCACTTGGAAGGCAGTGTTGGCATTTCTCCCAAAACTGGTTCATGATGTGCAGAGTGCTGGGATGTCATCCCTGTGAGGTCTGTCACAGGACTGGAGTCCAATTTTATGTGAAAAGAAATTGGGAAAACTGTAGTATCCACAAAAGAGGTTGGAGGCTTGTGGCTCAAGTCTGAAAAAAGTATTTTGGTAGATTCTACAGGATAAAGTGCCAAAGGCTGAAAGCTGAACATCTTGGTGCACCAACTGTTAGCCCAGCGTGAGTGTAAGTTCCTGTTAATGCAAGAAAAGGCTTCTGATAGATTCTTATACCTACGTTGGCTGTACCTCTCACCCACTGGAAGAAGTCCAGCAGAACGTGGCAGAGGTTCTGCCTTATGGCTGCTCTCGGCAGGAGCCAGGAGCTGGCTGGCCATGGCAGACAGCTTGCTCAACAGTGCCGGTTCTTTGGTACATTTTCTAAGTCTCAAGCTGTTCAACAAACTGCACCTCTTGGCCCTCTGCCATGGTATATGCGCACACCTCGTGGCTGCTTCTGCTCCCGGTGCTGGGGGTTTACATGGAAAGTACAAAGACTCAAGAAGTGTGTTTTCCTGTTTAGGGAGTACTTCTGGGGGAATCTCAAAAAAAGGTGAACTTCTATTTTTTTTGCTTTTTCTTACTACTTTTAGCTGATATGATGTGGGAACTTTCTTGCATGTCCTTCCAGGCTGTCTCTTTAATGGAAGAGGTTCTCTTTGCTTCGTTGTACTTCCAAAGGCACCAGGGATTCCATCATACCCTAAATTAAGGTTCAGGTTTTGCATTTCCGAATCCTGAGTCTTCAAAAACTGTGAACTAATAACATCTGTGGTAATCTTTGGCCTTTTGACTTCTTGTAAAGTGCTACATAGTTTATTTTCACTGCTTCCAACAGCAAAAATCTCTTCTGAAGGACCTTCAAACTTTGTATTTCTTGATGTCACCAACTCACATGAAGAGCTGTATAGGAGTCCAGACCTGTGCAACAGACCTGGTCGCAGTGTGATTTTTGCTTTCTCTCGATATTCTAATTTCTGTTCTGGTTGTGCCTTGTCTGACAGATGTTCTTCCATCTTCTTACACTTCTTCTTTTGTTTGGGTACCTGACATTTCTCTATTTGATCAAGTCTCTCTGAACCTGAAACCTCATTTTCCTTGCAAACGGAATGAGTTGGTGTAGTGTCCTGGCCTTCTGTTATCAAATTTACATTATCTTTGCTTTGTGCATGTAATTTGTAAGGCACGCATACTTCATTGCAAACCACACAGTTTGGGGGTAATTCTCTGCAACTGTTTGATAGTATCATAGGTGGATAAAACAGGGGCATTGCATTACACTGCAATTCTGGTAAAGTTTCTGCATCAGATACAGCTTCAGCTTGACAATCAAGCAGAGTTTCTGACACGAGATTGGTACCTGCTAAGTTTCTGAGCTTTGTATCACTTGTTCTTTCTTTTGAAAGACTATTTAAGTTAGATCTTGGGATTTGTTCCAAAACTTTTCCATAATTCTCAGTACTGAGAGGGACTATTTTGCTACCAGCCTTTTTTGAGTCTTCTGAAAAGGCCCATGGACAATCTCCTCCATCAAGAAAAGAATCTGTGGGCAAGTTTTTTCTACAGGCTACTTCTCTTCCCATCTTCTCTTCCACACATGTATTCTTAAACTTCTCTTCACAGTGAGCACTTTTTGGTTGGGTCTCATCCATGTCTTTTACACTTCGCATGCTATGCCCCTTACCTCTCAGACTTTCTTTGCTGTAGGCACAAAACCTTGAGCATTTTGCACCATTCAGAAAGCTGGTTGCAGCTTCATTATCTGACAATGGAACCTCAGGTTTGTTGGCTTTTCTCTTACTAGACATTGTTACAGAAAGAGGCTTTGCCACTGAAGAATCTTTGCTAAAAGCTTCACCTGAAGATGAATCGCAGTTATCCATTTGTGTATTCCCAGATAAAAGACACAGCTTTTCTTTCTCAGGCAGAGAGATTCCCAGGTCCAGAACTGATGGTGTTTCTGAACCCACCTGAGTCTCATTATAAGATTCTTGGATGTCAAACTTTCTGAAATGGGATGCAGCAATACGCTTTTGAGTGTCAGTTTCTTTACAAGGCTCAAATGTTAACTGTGGGCAAGAGTTACTTAAGACAGATTTTATTCTCAGACTCTCGTTTTTTGTCTCTGAAAGCACATTCATACTTTCTGGCTTATATGACACACTCCCAGGAATTGATGAGAAGCGCAAATATTGGGCACTAACTGGATTTTCCTGATCCTCCACTGGCGACTTCACCTTTGGCAAAGATTGCTGCATTTTGTTTCCTGCAAGCACTGGTTCTGCTTTCTCTTTTGCACATTTGATAAAGCAAGCAGACTGTGAACAATGAGATCTGCTATCAGAAAAGCTTTGTTCAAGACTTCCTTTATCTTCTCTTTCACATCTGTTCTTGTGTTCTCTTTGTTCGATTGTCTTCTCTTCAGTTAGATCACTGATGAAGCCCACGTCTCCTGAATGGTGTTCGTTTCTCTCACCATTTAATGAGTCCAAATCCATTATACTCTCTTTCAGAGTTCCTTGAAAACTGTCTTCTCTGTCACACTTAGGAGCTACTGGAGGCAGGTTGTTACCTGTTTTTAACAGTATCTCTTTGCTCTGACTAGAGCCAATTGATATTTTGGTTTCTTCCACAGAACTGGCTGTAGTTCGTAAGCCAGTGTTTGGCAGTTTATTTAAACTTTCAAAATGTCGCTTGCTGCCTGGAATTGGGCCATCAAACTCACTCTGACACCCAGGACACTGATTTTCCATTGGACGAAGGGTCTTCTCTGCTTGAATATTCCTGTTGCTGAGTAACAGACACGTCCCACAGACTGAAGCACTGTACTTGGAGGGATTAGCTGTGAGCGATGACACTTCTTCCTCACACGCTCCCCGTTCTCTCTTCTTTGGGCCTAATGGAGAGTTGCAAAATCCAAAATTATGAACACAGGCTTTTTGTTCAAATATCTGACTAATAGCTGTTCACTAGTTTTATTTCTCTGATTGCCTTTAGGAACCTTTGAAGAATCCACAGTTCTTATTCTATCAAATTCATCTCTCTGGAGAGCACACACGCTGATTTGTTCTTTTGCCTCATCTCTGCCACAAACAATTTCACTGCCATCTGTTACGTTACAAAGACCAAATCGTTTCAAAACCTCCATATTCTTATTTGGAACCTCATTTCTTACCAAGGTAGCAATAGAATTCTCTGCAGTGTAAGCTGAGCAAAATGTGGGCTTTGCTGTGGAAATGTCATTTATCCCATACAGATCTACACCTCTGTTGCCCCAGACATCTTCACAAGGAAGAGATTCACATGCCAAAGGGAAGTGTGATTTTGGAAAGATGAGTGCCTTTGAAGCTGAAGCTTCTCCTCCCAAATTATCATTTTCCTCAATCTTCTTATTGATCTCAACATTAAAGGAATGACTGTTCAGGAGAACATCATCTCCATGTGTACTCCCTGATAAAACACAGGAAGTACTGGCAGCTGTACACTGGTCTTTCATACTCTGATTATTACAATTCCATGTGTCATTATGCTCATTTTCTAAACTAGTGACCACACTGTGTATCTCCCACTGAAGACTTCACATTCTTTTGGGAAATTCTGCTTGTCACATTAGGGTTCTCAGAAGTCCTGGAACTTACTGAAGACTTGAATTTGTCTTTATGAAGCACAATTTTAGTGACTTGCTTCCCTGTTGTTCCAGAAGCACCAACAAATTCTTTTCCAGATAGATTATCCTGAGCCTTGTCCCTGCTTGAAACTTCATTAGCAATACAAGGCAGCCACTCATTATGATGAGGTTCTCTTGATTTTTGTGCCACAGGAGGTAGAGTTATATTTAGTGTATAAATCAAATTAGCTTCTTTGCCACTGGAGAAACTGTCATTACTATTAGCTTCTGTAGCTTCAACTAAACTGCCAGCCAACTCTTCTGCTGCTGTATTACTCTCACATTCCTTTTCAAGTGGTTGTGCCTCAGGTGACCCTTTTTCTAGCTTGGTACTAAGATCCAGACAGCTGTGGCTACTGGGAGGAGAAATTTTACTGGAAGGATTATAAAAGCTTACGTCTGTCTGTCCAATTTCACAGGAAGCAGTGTTGCTCCTTTCCATCAATAAACTATTTTCTTTCATATCATCCTTGCATAGATCATTGACAAAGAACTGCCACTGGTCCTTGTTCAATTTATCACCACCTGATGGGGCCACTTTAAATATTTCTTTTGAGAACTCCTCAGGAGATGAAGCAACAGAACTAAAAACTGGAGAATGACAATGCTCAGAAATAGCACCCTCTTGACCTTCAGGACAGCTACAGACTTCAATGCTACCTCCCACAGCAGTTTTTCTCCAGCCTTCACCAGCCTCTTCAGATTCAGACCTGTATGATTTACCTACACTAACACTTCCCTCCCTAGTATCAGATTTAGTGCTAGATAATCCTTTGCTCCTTACCACTGAGATCTGCTCTGTTGGTACAGACGTGGAGTTTTAATTTTTTCCAGACCAGTTCCATGATCACAATGAGTTTCTGTGTTTTGGGGGGTTCATTGCTAACTCCGTGGGCTGCAGTACTATTGTTTTCTAGTGGTGGATTTCGGAAGTCCTGAGGACAGATGCTTTTCAGAACTGAACATAAAACTTGGGAATTTTTTGTGGAGACTGTTCTACAGCTTTCTACTGATGACAGCCTATGAGGTTCATTATGTTTAGGTAGAGGACCAGTGCAGAAGTCATGAGCATTGTTTTCTTCACCCTGCTGATAAGTCTGGCAATTAACAAGTGATACACTGAACTCATCAGGATTTCCTCTGGGTAACTCTTCTTCTCTAGTCTCCAAACCGGAGGCAATGTTACGCCCTGTTCTCAATGGCATAGCAGTATGGGCTTTCAACCCACTGTACTCATTTGTTTCTTGTGGATGCTCTGTGGCTGATTCAATGTCAATGACTTTCAAAGGCTCTGAAAAATCTAATGAGCTGGTTTCTGAAACCCCAGCTCAGGCCATGACTTCTGGGCATTCACTGTTCTCAGATGAAAGACCTTTACTCGCTCTGTCATTCTGCATTCTGCTTTACTAAATATTCTAGCCCCATCAGCCGTCATACCTTGTACTTCTTCGGTGAGCTTTGGTAGGGTTTCAGCTGTCACCTGAACACGTGCTTGGTTTTCTTCTGCTTAAGAAAAAATAAAGCAGATCAGAAACATATACCATATCATTTAGATCGCTGACGCAATACTTACTACAGAAAGCAAATAATACTTATTTGTAACACTGAAGCTCAACACAGCTGGGTACTTTATCTGCTCTATCCTAGAATACAGCTGTGTAGAGCAGTCAATTCCATTCCTCCTTCCTTAAGGTATTTTTGTCAGTAAGTCATCCACAGGAAGACAATGTGTGCCTCATTCTGCCCAAGCAATTATGATTGTTAAGAAACTGTTTTGCAAACTCACAAACAAGATGCTAATGCAAATTACATTGACTGTAGAATATCTTCATATTCAAAACTTTACAGGGAACATATTTGTTCAGACTTCTGCAGATCTTTTTTGTGGTTTCTACTAAGAACCAAGACTGGGTGACATTCTAAATACAAGCTTTGGTTATGATAGCACGGAGGGAAAAAGAAAATAATTACTAGATGCAGGCAAAGTGACCAAAGCATTTGAAACTAGAAAATTATGGATCATAATGAAACTAAGATGCATTTTGTTGTCTTCTTCCTTTGGATTCTGCACTTTAATGTTCATTTTTTAAAGCACTAGCAAACGTAAGAGTCTCTTTTTCACATTTTTGCTATTACTGCTCTCATATAATCCAGCTTTGAAACAAAAGGAAATGCAAAACATCTGCTGTTAACACTACTTTCTGCTTTGGGGTAAATGAGTATTTGACTTAAATAACTAAAACACATCTTGTATGTAAAAGGGCTTCAGGAAAAGTGCACATGCTGTCAGGAGAAGGCAGAGGATTAAGTTTTCATATTGTTCCAGCTATGCAGGGTAACAGTTTCTACTGTGAAGCAAAATAAATGAGCTATCCCACAGTCACTCATCAATTCCAAATCAACAAAAAGTAACCTGGGACAGCAGGTTACTAAAATACACACCTGTGTTCTTCAGAGATCCCACTACTTCGGCGCAACAGGTTCCCAAAGACTTAAATTCATGCTGGTTTAAGTGAGGGTCCTCCTGCAACAAGACAGGAATATTAGTGGAGATTGATGGCTTTCCTGAAATGTTCAGCATGTTTCAGGGACTGCACCTGCTCATCTGGATCAGTTCTGAGTAACAAAACCACTTAGAAACCTCAGAACACATCAGTCCTTGCACGGAGGCAGCCTTGCATTGCAATTGGTCCACATAGTTCCTTTCTGATCCTATCCGTCACTATCGTCTCCCCATTAAATCCTGATGCATCCAAAAAAGATTTGTGCTTAGCAGCAATGAAGTTTTGTGACACAAGCAGTTAACATATAAGCACCTTAAAATGCAAACTAGTCACAAATTTGAATCAGAAGAGTAATCCAGTCCCCAATCTCACATCCCCAGACCATTACTGTACACCTCCGTAAGACACATGCACTTTCTCCTTCTTGGTAGAACTTGCCTTGTATCACTCCTTCCCTTGCCTCAAAACCACAAATCCAGGAGCAGATGACCTTAGTGTAATTGCAGAAAACCCTAAGCCAAACCAAGACCCCACAACCAAACTACCAGCACTATGAAATACGGGAAAACTCATCTTGGAGAACTGAATGACTGGCAACTTTATTTAACCTCATTTTCACAAACTTCTAAATCAATCAGATACCGAAATCCAGAGGTAAACCCTCAAAATATTTTAGTATTATGCAAAATACAGTAAGTAGGTCTGTAAAACATAGAACTATGCACCATATCCAGGTATTCTTAATGTCCTTTCCAACCCTGACTATTCTATGATTCTATGATTTCCTGGCTGGTGTGAGTTCAGTCACCATACTTTTTTTCTCCCCTATGTTCTTTTAGGGAGTGTGAAAACTATTTATAAATGAAAGAAAACTGAATTTTGTGACTGTTCAGTTTTCAATAGAGTATTATTTAGCACATCTTTCAGCAGCCTTTCCCTTGGAATAACATCTTTATCATCAAGGACTGACAAAGGGGAGGAGTTTAAAAAAGCCATTACCATGTGAGTCTTGTTTTGAAAGAGGAAACTGACAGTGATTTCCTCTAGCAATACACACAGTAATAGTAAAAATGAAGAATAACCTTTATTTTTAGATTAAGCCCTGAAATACTAAACTGAAGCCCCTGTAGCATTACTATTACTAGTCTGAAATAACTATTATTTAGTGACTGGGGATGATGATACCAGTAGAATATGCTGTACCCACAAAACTTAGATACTGGGCAAGGAGCTATCTAAGTTGTTTCTCTTTTTTTTCAGTCAGTTTTGCTCTGTGTTCCGCTACATCGCTGCCTTACATCATCCCAGCAATATTTAAGAAAGTGAAAAGCTCGATGCTACAAAACACTGCTTGTCTCCTGAAGTAGGGTCTAATTTTGCACGGGACTAAGGACAATCCAAATAACAACATCCATGCCAGAAGCCCCAGATAAGAAACAGGAAACCACATGGACAAAGTCATCCGCCCAGTCACTTTAACCCTACATTCAAAACATCACACAGGGATGCATTTTGCCATTTGCTTACTTGTTTTGCCAAGCTTCCCTCTGGAGCTGGAGTGCAGCATTCAGTATGATACTCCTCAGCATCCTGTGCCTGTTGGCCACCTCTCTGGGATCCCTTACTAGAACAGTCTAGTCTCCTAAAGTTCCTTTCTTTGCTTTTTTCATCCTCTTCAAGGTCTCCAGACTTCACCAATTCTTCACCAAGGGATTCTGCTGGCCCATGAGAAATCACCTGGAGCACATCACCCAAATCCTGGCAGAAGTTCTCTACTCCTGGTGTTGCGCAATGCTCCACTGACAGACCGCTGCTGTGTGCCAGCACAGGCACTGACATACCAGGCTTTGCACTTAACCCAACCTTAGGCTCTGACACAGCCATAAGTTCCGTGGAGATGCTTGTGGGCAGCCCCGGGTACACCTCCTCTATTCCAGCAGACCCCGAAGAACCAAGGAGAGATTCCACCCCAGATGAGAGCATCAGGGCAGCTGGAGATTGGTTGTCCTGAGCTTTTCACAGTTTACCCTAAAAATAAAAGCAATGTTAAGTCAATATACATAGGAGTAATCTCCAGATTAAGAGACACAGCTCCATTCATCAAGATTCCAGCATATATGTTTAAGAAAGCTATCTGCAAATAACGTTTTAAGAAAGAAGCTTTGAAATGTTTTGAGTTTCTAAGCAAACACTCATTAACAGAGGAAGACAGTGTGAACAGAGAGCCATCCCCAAGCCTTGTTTTCACATTCAAACTTCCTGCAGATATAACTTCATCTTCCGGAATACCTGAAAACAGACTATCAAGCGTATCAGTAGGGCTCATGTTAGACATCCTACTCCTCAGCTAAAACCAAAGCATCATTTGTTCTCCTGTGATTTTCTTAAGTTTTTAATCTTCCAGAGAGGAAGGCAAAAACAACTTTTCTTCGTGTTTTCTGCCTCGAAGGAATACTTTAAGCCATAATCCACCACACATCATGCCTTGTTAGCTTCTCTCACAGAAGCACCTCACGCTGTATGTCGGATATGCTGCACCAGGTCTGTTTGCACACCACTGGTACGGCGTCGGGACCTTCTTCAGCCCAAACGACGCACCGCGATGCTCTGCACCAGCAAGAGCGCACACATCACAGCTCGTAGCGTTCCAACCGCACAGGCGCCAGCACGAACCCCCCAGTCTCTCCGCTCCTGAAGACACCTGCACCGATAGGAGCGGTAGAAGCCCGGCGTTGCCATAAGCACCAAAATCACGGACTTGAGCGCTGCTCTCCCTGCTCCCGCACCCAGCCAGCCTCTAAGGAGCAGGCTCCTCCGGCACCAGCCTCGCGGGAAGGACCGCACTGCCGACGGCACCGCCGAGCCCCGGGTACGGCACGGCACGGACCGACCGCTCCTTTGTCCGGAGCGCGGCGGCAGCGCGGACAGGCTCAGCCCAGAACCCTCCTCCTCCTCCTCCTCCTCCTCCTCCTCCTCCCGGACAGCGGCGGCCCGATCCGCTCCGCTCGTCCCCGGTGGTCCGCACCCACCCCGAGGCAGCGCGCTAGAGGTAATTATGCAACCGCCGCCGACTCCCCCAGTGCCGGCAGGGAGCGGACTCGGTCACACAGACCCCGAGCAGGGCCGGGTCCACCGGCACCCCCTCCCTCCCCGCTCCGCCTCACCGGGGGCGCCGCTGCCCATTCCCAACCGGTGGCGGCGGCGGCGGGCGGAAGAGGCGGGCCCGCGGCAGAGACACCCCCCTCCCGCAGCCCGACGGCGGCAACGTTCCGGCCCCATTACCTCAGCGGCAGCCGGCCCCGCTCCGGCCGCGCCGCCCGCATCACTTCCTCATCCGGGCTCGCCCGTTCTGTCGCTCAGCCCCAGCAGCCTTTGCCGCGGCCCCAGCCCGGTGCCCGCAGCACCCCCCCCTCGCCCCCGCGTACAGCCCCGCCCGCCGCGCCGCCAGGGGGTGTCCCGGCACCGCGCCTTCCCACCCGGACCGGGGCGTGCGTCACGTGACGCGCGCGTGCTGGCGCGGTGGCCCCGGATGCGGAAGTGGCGAGCCCCGCCGCCGCCGCAGGGGATTCGGCGGGGACGGTGGTGCCGCCGCCGCGGGACCGGAGGTCAGGGCCCTGCGCTTGCCCCGCGTTCTGTGGCCGTGGGGGGGGACGGGGCTGCGCTTCGGCCCCGCCGCTGCGGGCAGCTCATCCCACGGCAGCCGGTGAGCGGACCGTGCCCCCCGCTTCCCTCCTCGGTGGGGCTCCGGGGGGAACACGGCCCCTTCGCCCTGCGGACGGCGTTCTCGAGCGCGCGGTGGAGGGACCCGGCGTTTCTGCAGCGCGGGTGGTGCCTGTGAGCGCCGGCGCGGAGTGCCCGGGGTTCATTCGCTACTCCGTTTCACCCGTGCAGGGCCCGGGGAGCCGCGGGGCGAGCCGCGCCGTCAGGGCCTGCAGCCGGGCGCCCGCTTCTTGCAGCCTCCGTTCCAAGCTTGTTAACATAAACTCTGTAAAGTCTGTAGTCTTTGGACGTGGGGTTTTTCTTTCCTCCATGCCTTTGTAGCTCGCTAATTGAACCGCCTTTCTGAGAAGCACATCTGAAGCTCAGTGCTTTAGAAGTTTGAAGGGCACTTTTAAATCCTGCCGTTTGATTTGGTGTAAGAGTACAGTTACAAATAAAAGAGTTTATATTTTAATGTAGCTATAGTCTTATGAAAAAAGCTGTATTCTCACTGATAATTTCCAGTTTAAACACACTTCCAAAAAAGAGTAAATTGGAAAAGTAAAAGTTCTCCCTTGAAATATGCTTTATTTTAACTGAAAGCATCAGGAAGAGAAGAATGTGGTGGTTGATGCAGTTAAAAGAAATGAATGCAGACCAGTGCTTCAGACGTGTTTGTTTGGCCCTTGTACCTCTGCTGGCTGCTGCTCTGCTGCTTTGATGTGGAATCATCTGACTGTGGATTCCAGTGTCTTTGAGACATGTAGAAAAAGATGTGTGAAGAGGATGGAATGAAGAAAACAGAAGACATAATAGGCAGTGGGCATAACTCTGGGTATCCATTTTAATGCATTTAACACAGGGTTCAGAATTTCTCCTTGAAATAGGGAAGAGACTTTTAGAGAGTGGTACCAGCTCTCTGGCAGGAGTGCTGGTAGGAGAGGTTGTAAAGTTGTTGTAAACTACTAAACTTTTAGTTTGGCGTTTATGAAACTTTCTAATGTACCTGCTTTCATGTGTGCCCTTCTTGGCTATGTGGTGTGTTGTCACAAGAGTGTAAAGAATGGTTTTGTAATAACACATGATCTGTGTTTGGTTTCATTTCCCTATCAGATATGCAAGATGTCTTCAACTGTTTTTACTCAAAGCAGCTGAGCAGAACTGGAATTCAAGATGAGAACTAACAAGGTGTACAAGCTCGTCATACACAAGAAGGGGTTTGGAGGCAGTGGTCAGTATCTCCTGGTTTGTAACAATGAGCCCAGCACTCTCTTAATTGAAAGCAATTAATTTATTGGTCATTCTAACAGAACAGTGAAGATGGGATCTTGGTGTAACCAGCAGTGTTACCAGCCAGTTTGGAAAGCTCTTTTTTGATAGCAAGATACAGCAGAGTAAAATTGCTTTGGTCAGAACAGAATGCGATTGCACCTAGAAAATGAACTTGCTTTATTCTACCTCTTCTACCTATTTCAGTCACCCCAATAAGTGACAGATGTGTCAATGACTAATGCCTGTGTGTAGGTGTGTTTCTGTGTACTAAGAACAATGTCATTTATTTGATTGCTCCCTACTAGACTTGCAATGTGTTAACAGACCTTGTTAAGGTTCCTGTTCAGCTGTCTACTTTCCTGCTGATGTGTGTTAGATGAGAAATGCAAGAGATATCCTGCTTGCCTCATTAAGGCACTCTTTTGTCCAACACTCTTTAGTCCAGTCCATCTTTCGTGAAAGTTCTGGGGTTGGAAAGAGAAGTTTTTGCCCACAGGAGTGGCTGACCAGGGGCACTGTTGTGTAGTGAATATAACGTGTTGCTGACCTGTTAATGCTGGGATGGTGCTGTTATGTGGATTAAGCTATTGCATACGAACATGTAACTATCTGTTTGGTATAAATCTGTTCATTGAGTTTTCCTTATTTATGTCTTGTAGATGATGAACTGGTGGTAAATCCTAAAGTATTTCTTCAAATCAAGCTGGGAGATGTTGTGGAAATTGCACATCCCAATGATGAATACAGGTGAATTCTCTCTTTGCTGATGTCAGTCAGGTGTGGTTAGAGCACTGAAAGGGTTCGTTCATGTGCAGCAGCTTCTAGTGATGGGCTCTTAGATCTGGAGAGCTTTGCTTTGGGGTTCTGCCGTCTTCTGCTTGAAGAAAAGAGGATAACTGCAGCAGGAGCTCTTCCTTAAGATTTATGGAATTCTTTGTGTTTGGTGTTAGTTTGCTGACCTTTGACAGGGCAGATAGCACCTGAATATAGAACCTGCAATGTCTTTGTTCTCTTCATAGACATGCTGATGCCTAGTTACTATTCTTTCATCCTATATTATATCCTAGGTAAAACTAAAACTTCCTGCTCAGCTATAAAACCATGAATCATCTTTACGTGAAGCTGTTCATCCTGCAGCCTGTATCTGAAAAGTAGCAGTTTACCTGTTTCAGATTCCTGTGTGACTTATTTTCCATTTAGAGTATCATCTTTACCTAAAGAGTACCTTATAAAGTGTAAGAAATGAGACAGAGGATGATGTATGAAGCTTTTGAGAAAATATCTCTGTTTATGTTTAGCTTATCCCATGCTCCATGTTACTAAATAGTTCGGAGAGAGTGATTTGCCAGAGTGCACTGTTGGTATCTCAACTTTCTACTTTTTTTTCTTGTTTGCATGCTAGTCCCCTGCTTCTGCAAGTGAAGTCACTTAAGGAAGATTTGCAGAAAGGTAACTTTAAGCTCATAGTACACATAGTAAAGTCCTTGACAAAGATTATATTATTGGGATGTACCTGTGATTGACTAATGCATGTATTTGAACTCTGTAAGAAAATCAGTGCTTTGTCTCTTTAGGAATGGAAGGATTCTAATTTTATCAGAAAATAAATAGCCAATTTTAAATCTGCTTTTGATGGAGCAGTATGGGGTTATGGTTTAAACAAAATCAGCTTTTTAGCTTGAAAGTTTTGTTTGTGCATTCTCTGCCTAGCTTTATATCTTTCCCTCTTGCAGGAATTAATTCAGCCTAAACTTTGAGCTGTCGACTGCCTTGATTTTAATGACTCTGAAATCAGGTCCATAGCTGAAAGAATCCATCTTATTTTGCTGAGGCCCTAAGTGTTTCATGACGGTCTCACTGTGTTGCTTTTGTACTTTTGAACCACATGAAACCTTTTGCGAATGTTCACTACTTTATTGTCCTTTCTTATGTTTGTGACAGAAACTATAAGTGTGGATCAGACAGTTGCACAAGTGTTCCGACTGCGGCCGTACCAGGATGTCCACGTGAATGTTGTTGACCCAAAGGTTTGTGGCTTTTCAGCTTTTTTCCCATCTGTTCCTTTACTTAGCTCAAATCAGAGTATTGTGAACTTACATCTACAGTAGTACTGAGGAAGAAGAGGATGTGTTTTTATTGTAAGGTATTTACCCTTCTTTCCTAAGAAAATGAGGCTTGGGCGATTGAACTGTTTAAGTGTCTCTTTCTTCTCTCCCTGTCATCCCTGCTCTCTTTCTGAAGTCTGGGGGCCAGCTTCAGCACAGCTTGATAGAAATTTAGAAATTTCAAAAACCTTTAAATTTTAGAAATTCAGGATAACCAGGCAGAGTAAAGAGAAACGTTTTGTAAGTGGCCTAGTCAAAAGCAGAGTCGTGGCATGGGCATGCATTATCTGACAGCAGATACCCTTGTAGGAGGGACATCTCTTGTAAATGTCCTCACTGCCAAAAGAGCTTCAGTCAGAGCTTACATTCAGTACAAGACACAAATCTGCAGAAAACAAGGCTTCCTTAATGCAGTGAACAGTGGAAGTCATTTGTTTCACTTGAGACTTGTAGCACAGATTTAGTCCTTGGGCTTTTCTGGTCCCAGTGTACAGTGTCTCGCAGCTCACTGTCGTTCCAGTACGTGCAGTTACTCTGTTGGGATTTCACTTCTGTCTTACATCTGTCAGGAGTATTGTCTTGCTTTAAAACAGCTCTCCCTGTAACATTTGGTTCTTACCAGAACAAACTGTGGGGCACTAGTTAGAAACAACCAGACAGCACTGTTTTTCTTCCATTTCCCAGGAGGTGACTTTGGACTTGGTGGAACTGACCTTTAAAGATCAGTATATTGGGCGTGGGGATATGTGGCGACTGAAGAAAAGCTTGGTGAGATCTCTATTGTGATCATGTGTAGGGTGGAGGAGATCGTGTACTTTTTTCTTTGCTTGCTGTAAAGGAAAATAAGCATTATACAAAATACAGAAAACTGAGGACAAGGCCAGTTATCAGCAGCTCCTGGGGAACTTAAACTCTAAGTGGTACCTTGGAGTTGGAGAAATGGATGTATATGTGTTGCAGAAAAGTTTAATCCAATAATTTCCTAGTCCATCGCCACAATGTGAATTACTGCTTTGGGCACTGAAAATGCTGTGAGAGATTTAGCTTATGTTCTGAATTTTAATGGTTTACTACATTTGGAAGGAATGGAATCCAAATGTAATCCAAATTTCAAGTAGAAGCATAAAGAAGTATCCTGTCTCTGATAGTACTACTTAATAAGCAACTCTTTTGTTTCTGCATCTCTAAAATGGTCTTTGGCTCTTCTAAGCACAGTGAATTAGATAGGTGAACCCAATATGAGTTTATATGTGTTAAAACCTATTTTCTGTTGCAGAGGTTCTGTAGGCTGAAGTATTAGTTGTAAATACACTCGGTGGCTTTCATGATTTTATGGCAGAAATCAGGTGTTTGTGGATATTTTGTTTGTAAATTGGTCTGATCACTCTGAGCCTTCTGTTCTTTTAACACCTCTAACTGTTCTTTCTTAGGTCAGCACATGTGCATATGTCACCCAGAAAGTTGAATTTGCGGGTATCAGGTCAGTGCCTCCCTTTAGGGCTTGCCGTTACTTGTGATACTACGTTAATGAGCCCTGCGTATCCAACTGGAGAATCTTCTCTGAAAAATCCTTCATGATTTATTGTTCTCTTATTCTGCAGTTTTCTGTCAGCACTACGAGGTGGGCGAAGGCTTCTGTCTGATTTGGGGTGGAAGAAACTAATAGCAGGACAGCCAGCAACACTTGTTGCCTCTGATCAATTGCAAATAATCATCATTTTACCACTTACAGTGTTTCTCCCCCTTCCCAAGATGTATTAATAGTTTAGATGAGGGTTACTTTAGTTGCTGTTGAGGTGACAAAGGGTACAAGATAATGTGCAGATGCAGAGGGAAACAGCTGTTGGGACATCTTTTGGATTAAAGATCAGGTTTTAACCCAATAGATTTCTACTCTATCTTCAAGTCATCATTGAACATAGATATTGGTACATCCTTTATTTGCTCAAATATTGATTCTGTAATCTTCATGTTCACTCTGGTTAACAAATATTCTGCGCTCTTCTTCCAGGGCGCAGGCAGGTGAACTGTGGGTGAAGAGTGAGAAGGTCACTTGTGGATACATCAGTGAGGATACAAGGGTAAGATTTAAGGGAGCAAAGGAAGGTTTTTGCTTCCTTTCCTTGCCAGATTTCTTGTAATTATATCTTGCTTGCAAATTTGTATGGATCACTTGAACTGGCCGTGTTGTAAGGGGAAGAACGGCAATAAATTCAGGAGAATGATCAGTAAGCTTCAACTCTTCTGTGCTGGCAGCATTAGGAATTACTTAGGCTGTTGAAATGCCAACTTGTTAGGGGGGAAGTTCCCCATAGTGCAGTGGGCACAGTTGTAGAAGTTGCTCTAATTGCCTTCAGCATGTGGACCTTTTAGTGAACTTACCTTGTTTTACATAAGGTCCTTTGTTCCTTTGCAGGTGGTCTTCCGCTCCACTTCTGCCATGGTTTATATTTTTATCCAGATGAGCTGTGAAATGTGGGATTTTGATATTTATGGTATGTAGGTAACTGACCTGCCTGATTGTGAATGTGGATGGCAGCAGCTATTCTTTCAGCCCCTGCAAGAAAACTGCTGCTACTATTTATTTCTGCCGCTGCTAGAAAACTAAAATACCCTGCCGTTGGCTTAGGCAGTGCTCTGAAGTGCCTTTTAGATCCTTACATACAGTGCAACACTTTTCTGTCTCCTGGGTATTCCATAATTTTCCTGTCCCTACTGTAAGGCCTGGATGCCATTATCTCAGTGACGAAATGCAGGGAGGTATCAGAAGGGTTTTTTTGTGGATATGACCATGTTTGGTGGTGAGGGCAGGCACAATCCTGTGTGAATCCTGAAACTAGAAATGTCTGGAAATTCATGTACAAGGAGGACCTTGATAGTTAGATTTCCCTTGAACTGGGCTTGGTGAGGAAGCAGAATCCCCTCCTTAGACCAGGTGGAGTCAGTGAGAAGTATTAACACTTTGGGATTGAAAATGAGTCACTTCTCTGTGTAATTGTCCTATTTTATTTTTTCCACCTTTAATTCCGTAGAAAACCTCTTGCCACTTCCTCTGACCATGTGTTTAGGCATGTGTAACTGGGCAGCTATTCAAAACTGCGCAGGGGGTCAGTTGTGCATGTTATGCCTAAAAGATAGTACAGATGCTTTCTCAGCATGCTGCGAATGTGTTGGAAAAAGGAATTTAAAGGTCAGATCCTTTTCACAGTCAGAATTGTGCTTACATCCTTACATGACAGTAGTCATGCTTTTTAATGTTTTTATCATCTTTGCTTTAGTGATACTAGCATTCATTATGCATACAACTGTTCTAATTCTAATAGAAATAATTTCCCTATAATCTCAAGGTTAAATATACCCATAGTTGGAGTAGCTGCAGTTATTTGATGCTTTGAGATGTTTACTTTGCAGGGGACCTCTACTTTGAGAAGGCTGTGAATGGTTTCCTTGCTGACCTCTTCACAAAATGGAAGGTAAATAGCTGATCGAGTTAATCCTGTCTGAAAGAACAAGTCAATGCCATCTTAGTAAGCCCATTGATGTGCCAGTTTGAGGAAGGTTGTGTCAGGCAGTGCTAAGATTTACAGGACTTGAAGAGGTGGCTCGTGGGCATCAAAAGAGTGGGTACTGCAGGTCTGCATTAAGTTATAACCTGTCCTGAGTGACCCCACTACTGATCTGTTGTATCTGCTGTGTTCGTATCATACAGTGTGTGTGGAGAACTGGACTAAAGTCACTGAATGTGTGATATGTTTGTGCCTGTGCAGTTATGCACAAATCTGGTTTACGCAATTTTAGATGTTCCAGGACTCTGTTATATCTTCCCTGGTACAGTGTGTAATGTGTTTGTTGCTGCTATCTTTTCATGTGAAGGAGTTCCAGGTTGTAGTAAGTGAGTTGCTAATGATGTGCAAAGTTCTTGAAAATGAATTGTTTCAAAAACCAAACAAAGCCTCACTGCTTGTTATGGCTGAACAGCCCAGAGCTGTTTCCTCATTCAGTACATGATCTGGCTTAGAGCTGCTGTTAGCAGTCCTGCAGCAGACTTCCACTGACTTGAGAGAACCATATGAGTGCTCAAAATAAAGGGCATATAAAATATAAAGTTTTAATTTGTTAGGGGCATATCTCTAAACACTAAGAAATAAGATTATCAAGTTGTCATATATATAAACAAATTGAGTCAGGTGTATTTGTTTTTTAAACAAAAGTTGTGTATCTTGGCAGTTATCGAGAGGAGTTTCTTTAGAGGCTAGTGGGGAGTGCTGCTGTTACCTAGAAGCACAGAATCTACAGGACAGATCATTATGTTGTTTCACTAGAGGAGTATGGAGCACTAATGCAGATTCATTAATGCAGCAGTCTACCGTTTTTCTAGTTACCTTTGGTTCTAGGTGTGAGGGGAAAAGGTGTGTTTCTGTTTGTGTATATATGGAGTTTTCTACTGAATGTGACCCTAAAGATCTTCTGTTTTCATGTGTTCTTCCCGAGCAGGAGAAGAATTGCAGCCATGAAGTGACAGTGGTTCTATTTTCTAGAACATTTTACGAAGCAAAATCTATAGGTGTGTAAATTCTGTATTTTTGTGTTTCTACTTTTAAGCCTATTTCCTTCTCTCTTGGAAGTTGGTCACAGGCTGCCAGTGACTTCTTCTCCTTCTTATATCTATGTCCAAAGTTATCCCTGTCAAGTGCAGTGGATACACAGCCATTCTTACAAAAATACTACAGCAGAAACCTTACACAGAACAATATATGCCAAATTTTGCTCATCATACTCAAGCTGTCATACTGGTGCAAAGACAGTTCTAATACTGTGTGGGAGAGCTGATATTTCTCAAAGGTTTGGTTTTTGGTTTGCCTTTTTTATTATTATTATTTTAATGAAAATAGCAGCTCTTTACTAGGAAAGAGGAGTCATTTCTACACAAGAGCATAGGGTAATAATATGCTTTTGCTTCTGTTCCAGATGAGTTTCCCGAAACGCATCGTGCATCAATTCGGCAGGATCACGAGGGAAGATTTTATGAAGATTTTTACAAGTAGGTCTTTCTCACAGTTCTTCACCTCTTGTCCCACAGTATATGTGCAGCCCATGTGGAGAATAGCATGTTACCAAGTGTAGGAGTTTGCCAGGAATTGAGATAGTGAAAAATACTGGCAGCAAATAATTGAGTAGCCCCCGTTGCATCTGTGAGTGGGTACCCAGGTTTGCTATGTCAGTTTTCCATGAGCATGTGAATATTGTGTTGTCTGTGCTCAACTGGAGTTGCCAATAACCTTTAGAAGTTCTGTAGTGTTGGGAGTAGTTTCTGCATAAGACTTGATTTTTTTTCAGGTCTTTGCGTTCTTAAGTAGTTGAAGAAGACATTATTCTGTTGCTGAAACAAGTGTTTCCAGTTAGGAGCTTATTGGAGCTTTTTGGCTGATGGTTACAGCAGATGAAGCTGTGGAAGCTGTCACTTGATTCTGAACTTGGACTTCTTAATGATCTTACTGCTTTGCAAAACTGTGATGCTATTTGACATATGATGTTGATAACCTATTTAGAAGTGAGAGATTATTCTAGCTGGGAGTGCGCCTAGCTTTGTGTGTGCATCTACACGTTGCTGATTGCTACAACTATGCAGTAGTCCTATGCTGCTTAGCAGAAAGAAGAAACATGCACCTTTTTGTGCGTTTCTTTTTCTGTAGTTTGTTCATCCCTTCTCCCTCTTCATAGCTTCCTTTTATAAGCCTCATTAAGTTGTGCTTTTCCTAGAGTTGTAGTTCAGAATGAGAGACGAGAAGAGTGGACCTCATTGCTTGTGACCATTAAAAAGCTTTTCATCCAGTATCCTGTGTTGGTACGACTCGAGCAAGCAGGTACCAGAATCCTCCTTTCCTGTGCTTTACCTTTTTCTTTCCCTTTTTAATTTCTAAAGGTTTAGTTTCAGTTGGAGTCTGGTATTGTGCTACCGAGTGCTCTTCTGGCTAGGTTATTTTGCTTGGGTCTTTCTGTGAGATATACCAATACTAATTTTGTTGGAGTGATAGGATTTACTCCAAATGCAGTTTTATTTTGTTTGTTTGGGTGGGATTTTCTGGGGGGAAAAGGAGACTGTTAAAAAAAATTAAATTTAAATAAATAAATATATATATTAAAAAGAATATTGGTTTTGGCTAGTCTATACAAGTGTGGTAACTTTTTTCTTTTTCTCTTCTGCACACTTGTCCAGAGGGCTTTCCTTCAGGTTACAATTCTACCTCAGCACAAGGGAACTACCTGGAGGCCATAAATCTTTCATTCAATGGTAAGTTGCAAACATGGATAAAATATACAGAGGAAGAAGCAGCTGCCAATAAATGGCTGTGGTCTTCTGTTGCCTGGTCCTTAACACTGTAAAGGGAAGGGGAATGTAAGGTGATTGTTGGAATTTTCAGCTTCAGAAGAAACTGTCTTATTTGTCTCTGGAAAGCCAGTGGCCCTCAAATAACTGATTATTGGGTGTTTCACGCTTCAGGACCGTATGAGGATGAAACTTTTCTTTCTATCTGTGAATTTGTATGAGAACCTCTTGGAATAGAAGTTGAAATTTTCAATTATGGAAGTGTTTCAGAATCAGGGCAGATCAAAGGTGATTTACATGAAGCTGATCCATGTCTTTTAGCAGGGAAATGGATTTGATAGGCTGGAAGTGCTCTTCTGTACACCAGATGTTGTTCTTCTTAGTGGCTGTCTTGTTATTCCGATGGGAGAGAGCGCAGGATGTTATTTAAAATTATTAGTAATGGACTTGATCTTGTTGAGGATTTTGGGTTTGTTTGTTAGCTTTGGGGTTTGTGAGATGTTATAAAAGAAACACTAAACATATGAGGAAAATACTTCCTTTTATGTACGAGGTTCCCATCGTCTCTTTAGCCCTAATTCCTCTCTCTCCTGTAGTTTTATTAGTGTTGATTGTTGGACAATACTGTATACAAGTGCTCTCATGCTTGCATGTGCTGTTACAGTCACCTCCTTTGCTCTGAACAAAAAACCTTCCAGCATCTTCTGTTCTTTTAAAGTATTCCTCAATTCTTCCTTCTAGTGTTTGACAAGCATTACATAAACCGCAACTTTGATCGGACCGGCCAGATGTCTGTGGTCATCACACCTGGGGTGGGAGTGTTTGAAGTTGATCGACTCCTTATGATTCTAACTAAGCAGCGGATGATAGACAATGGTAAATGACACCAATACTCTGTAGCCTCTATGAAGGCAAGCAGAAATAGTTGGGAAAACTTTAGGCTTTTCTTGCTATGAAAAAGTATCTACTGTAACTTGTGTACTCTGGGAAGATGGGTGACAGCTGGAAGATGTGTGTCCACACTTCATATTGAAATAGGCAGATTATCAGAGAACTTGCAGCCATTTAATTTGTTTTGTTTGTGGTGGAGAGCTTTATCTGTCCGTGCAGAACTTTCCCTTAAAGGATAATCTTGCATGACTTGCATTAGTTTAAAAGAAACGTTTCTTATATCCCCACTGGCACTGTTGGCTTGTCACCATACCATGGGACTGTTAACTACCATTTTCAGTATAATTACACCTTAAAATCTGATAGAAATACAAATTGGGCCTTCAGCTCAAATTGATGATATATTTTGGCTTCACGTATTTGTCCTGCTTGGTAGATAGCTGAACTCTACTGTTCTTTGTTTACAGGGATAGGTGTGGACTTGGTTTGTATGGGAGAACAACCGTTGCATGCTGTACCACTCTTTAAGGTAATGCTGCTTTTCTCTTCTCTCTGCTCCTACTAGAAATGTTGCTCATTTTGTGACTACCTAGACAAAGTCCAAGTTGCTATGCTTCTGAATTACTCTTACAGCTTCATAATCGCTGTGGACCTGGGGACTCCAGATTGGGTGATGACTACAATATTCCACACTGGATAAACCATAGGTAGGTGAGCTCTCAGCCTTTGCTAATCACTTCTGCTTTGCTTCCCATTTTATAATCAGTTGAATTCCCTTTCTTCTTTCATTGTTTATTTCTCTGTTCTCTTCCTGAAGCAAAGACAGATATTACAATAGCCTTGCAGAACTAGGAATGTTCTTGCAGAATTCTGGACATTAATGCAACATATCAAAGATAATAGACTATTTGCAGAGGAAAAGGTCTTGATCTTTCCAGTTAATTTAGTTATAGCCCTTACCTAAGCTTGAGGGAAGTCAGGAAGCTAAGCAAAAAATACAGTAACTTCAACTAATAACTAGATTAGCTACTAGTGAAAAGATACATCCCAAATTAACAGTTATGGGTATAGAAAATGTGGATAACATGGATAAATGTTGGAACAGTTGCAGGTAACACTGAGGCTCAGTATTACACTGTTTCGCTCCAAGCCGTGGTAGGTTTCTTTTCTGCTTTCCGTTAAGTGTTTTGTGCCAGTTAATACTCTCTTCTTTCCCCACATGTAGAGATCAGGGCTCAGGATGAAAACTACCTTCCCCGTCCTTGTTCTGCTTTAGGATTATTCTTTTTCTCTCTCTTTTAATACCTCATTTTATCCGTGTGTATTAATTGACTGTCCTGACCAATTACCATTCATGGATCCCTTGCAGCCACTATTTTCAAGTGACAGAGAGGCGTATGACCTTTGCCATGGATGAAAATGTGTTTGAATGCTTATGATAAGGCAGAATTAAAAAGATTTGGATAACAAGAAACAGATTTTAAAGAGTACATTATTTTAAATGGGTGGAGGTGCGTTGTTTTCAAGGAGCTCATGAGTCATTACTGTCATATAAGCTAGAGAGTGTCATGTAAACTGCACAGTGCTGTATAGGCAGTGAAAGTGGTACCTTCTGCAGAAATAGGAAGTGAACTGAGGAATCCAAATGTAAACACATTAAGAAGTCTGGACTGAGCATTTGTGGGAATCAAAGTCTGGCCTTTAAAGAAAGAGTAACTTCTCATAAGTTAACTATCCATTGTGTTTTCCATACATTGTCTTATGTGAAGAAAGGTGTCCCTTTTGGCTATCAAACAGCTCAAATTCATTGGCTGTTTGTAGTTGTAGCTAACCAAGTTCAGTTCTTAGAAGACAACTGAGCTATTCTGTTTTTCCTTTCAGTTTCTACACATCCAAAAGCCAGCTCCTCTGTAACAGCTTCACTCCACGGATCAAGCTGGCAGGAAGGAAAGTAAGTATCCTTCTCATTTTCTTTTGTTCTTCCTAGCTTGTCAGATACCTTTTCTCAGCCAAGCATCAGAATCTTTCTAGCAAGTATTCCTACAACTGTAACTAAGTTCCTGTGTTAAAAGACAGTGAAAGCAAAGCTGTAATGATTGTTGTAGGGATTGTGAATGAGGAACTAGTTTGTAGGTATTTCTGGGATGAAACTAGGTGAGCAATGTTTTAGTCACTATAAAAATTAGAATTTCATTCTGTAGCGAATTACTAGGTGGAGAGGAAAGGGAGCTGTTGGCAGAGATGGTTTTTATGGTTTTGTGACTGAGTATCAGTATTTAATACATCTGAAGTGGTCTGGCTGCTTCACTGAATCAACAAGATACATTTTGTTTAACTTGCTGACTGTCTCCTTTTCTCTTGTCCTTTTTGTTTTGGTACCTCACTCTTCCTTTGGACCCTTCAGCCACTGTCTGAGAAAGCAAAAAGTAACAGAGATGCCTGTGAGTAATTCTGTTCTGTAATGATCTATCCCACTAACACCTGCAGTAAATCAATGACACTTCAGCAAAAACACTACTGATGAGATGTGGGAAGGGACAACTGTTGGAGAAACTCTGAAAACCACACTAGTCATTGTCCAGGGTGTTAATGTGTGATGTCAGATGCTTTCTTGGCAAATAACTAATATTGAGGGTAGTTTTCTGTCCTGGCTGCTGAGGAATAGATGGTACCAGGCTGGCATGCTAGTGGTACTGTTGTGGGGGTAGGACAGGAGGACATTCACTGTCTCGAGGTGTTGATGGTGCTATGACCACAGAATTACAGTGGGAGAAGCCTGCTTTCATCTAATACCACCTCATTTCAGAAAGGGGTACGTTGTATAAGTGGATCTGTCCATTCTTTCAAAGATGCTTCAAAATGTGTAATTCCCTTGTGAGGATCTTGGCATCTGTTCTTACAAGAATTGATTTGTTTATTAGTTTAGTTTCTTGGACATATGGGAGAAGATACTTGGGCCTCAGGAACCCTAATTCAGAGGCACCCACTTTGATAGCTGAGTTGCTCCACCTTCTGCTCTTGAGACTTCTATATGTGATTTTTCAGAGTAGATACTTTTCTTAGTTGCAAGGGTTGGGTACTTCTAACTTGCAGATCTTGAGCATTCCAGTGCTATATGGTTTTTATTTCAGCATTAGGGGCTCCAAAAGATGCTGAGAATGCCCTACCTATCCAGGTGGATTATGATGGCTATGATGCCCAGGTATTCAGACTGCCAGGCCCATCCAGAGCTCAGCGCTGTACCACTTTCAGGTAAGAGGCTTGTGAACCTGCTAGTACTAGAGTAGCTGTGTTGTGGCTTTCTGGTACTTCTTCCTTGTAGTCCTCTTGTAGAGTTCACCTGTTGAGTATCTTACATGACTTGGGCCTGTTCAAGCCCCTTGATAACTCAGGAATTAATCTATCTTTTATACCACTGGACATATCTGTATTTTCAGTAGGTCTGTGAGGGAGAGAGAAAGTCGGACTAGGAAGAGCTCTAGTTCCTATGACGTATCATGCAGCCCCTCTCTGCAGAGCCGCACGCTGCCCCCTGAGGAGGTGAGGAGCCAGGCTTCTGATGACAGCTCTCTGGGCAAGATCTCCAACATCCTGATGATCCCACGGCCTCATCTGCACCAGTGTGAAGTCAGCAGCTCTTTGGGCTATACCAGCACCAGAGGTCAGCCTAAGGCAGATGAGAAAGTACCTTTGGGGGTGCGAGATCAGAGGGAAGTTTGTGGTGGCCACAGCCAGGCCAGTGCAGGGGAGATGGTGCTTATATTAGCATTTATGGTAAACCTTTTCTGCAGTTCCAGCTGGTTGTGCATTCTCCCTTTGTTATCCTTGTCCAATTCCATTGCTCTTTTTTACTGGCTTGTCCTAAATAGAAGTGTCCTGACATGATTTACTCTTTTCCCTTGTCTATTGCCTTCTTTTATATTTGACTATTCTCCTGTGCCTGCTTGCAAATGTGGACATACACAAGTAGCTTTTCATTATCCAGGTCACCTATAATCTGTCAAATGAGAAGTGGCCTTAGTAGTGAGCCCTGGGGGACCCTGGTTGCAGCTTCTTTCTATGGGGATTTGTGGTCATTAAGAGTCACTTTCTGGATCCTTCCTTTTGGCACTGTACTGCTGAACTGTCTTGGTGTGTTAGCAGTGCTGGTGGTCTCCTTTCTTTCCTTCCGATTTAATTTTGTTCTCAAACAGTATGGGATATCTTCCACAAACCCAACTCATATATAGGGAAGTGTTCTAATCCTGCGATTCCTTTATCTTCTGTAAAACTCTGTCCCTGAAGGTTTTTTATGTGTTTCTTTGTTTCATGTCATGCTGTCTAACACCTGATACTGTATTTACCCTGTTACAAGAACTGGATTTGATGATGTGGAACTGCTGCCACAAAGTGTGCTTCATGTTGCATTTACCTTTCATCTTTCCCCCCCCGCTGTCAGTTAATATACATTCTTTTTCCTTTTATTTTCTTTTTTCTTTTTTTTTTTCCGTTTCTGTTAAGTTCTTTGCTCTGAAGGATAGTCTTGTGACCCCGCTGCAGGTGTGCACCTGCATGGGAATATGTGTGGAATAGGATTAATGGGGAGGGAACAGTTAGACTAGCTGAGGCTTTTGACATGTTGTAGTTGGCAGTACAGGGTGGTAAAGAGACCTTTCCTTCTCTGGGATTTCTATTTGTGAACAGTGATTACTTCTTCCTCATCTGCTATATTTCTCTCTCCTATTTCTGAATAACTTGACTGCTGTTCTTCCTTGAATAGCAATGTCTAATTGCTAACTTGTTGAGATTGTGTCCTATGTCTTCTGGAAGTAATCTTTTATTTCAGTGGTCAAATCTGAATGTTACAGAAAGTTCAGTATTATTCAGTTGTAGTTTCTGCTGTGTCTTTGGTACTCATCTTGAAGTTGCTGGTGTGTCAGCCTTTTGATTTCTCAGGAGTTCTCAAAGCTCTGAGTAATTCTTCATAGTTGACTTAGCAAGTGGTTTCTTTCTGGTTTCATTTGGTATAATGTGACGCAGCTTACAGCAATTCTGTAATGGCAGATGAAATGGTATTTGTTCTTGTCTGGATTCCTGTTTATATTGTAACCTGCAGACTGGGTTGAAGTTGCTGTCAGCTTCTCTCCATGCCTGCTTGTCAGCTCTCCTTATTCCCGCTTACCCTGGGGAATCTTTATATTTCTAAGCAATTCATTCTCTTTTGCTTGGCTTCTGCATGATCTTGCACTGACTTTGTGTTTTCTAGATGTCCTTGAGAACATGCTGGAGTCTCAGCAGCGTGACTCCAGTGCCCCTGGGAGGTTCCATGTTGGCAGTGCAGAATCCATGCTGCACATCCGGCCTGGGGGATACGCACCCCAGCGAGCACTGATAAACCCGTTTGCCCCATCCCGCATGCCCATGAAGCTTACATCTAACAGGAGGCGCTGGATGCACACTTTTCCTGTGGGTAAGCCTCTTACGTAGCATATTAGATTGCTGATACTTTTCCCTTGTCCCAGAATTAACACAAGAGAACCAATCTGAGCTCTAGTGTCTTGAAGTACTTTGCACCATAACAGAGGCTGAACTCAGTGTATAGGCTTGATAAACCGCCATCTGTTGACAAACTTGCAGCATCTCAGGTACTGTGGAACAATATTATAGTGGAGGGAGGCTGTTGAAGTGACTCATAACTGTAAATTGGGTTGACTTGCGGATGCTGCATCGTTCTTTTTTTATGAGCACCTTGTAAGCAGGCCATACAAAAATAGTTAAAAGAATATTCTGTTTCTCTGGTTTAAGAGAGGATGCCAGAGGTTCAAGTCTGAAGATTTTACAAACGTGCCTCCTTAATTTCCATTAGTTAGCATTGCCTGTGCTGTTGACAGAAGGAGGGTATGAGCAGCTGGGGAATCAATGCAGAAGTGGTGATTAATGATTGAACTGTAACTGTGTAGGTCCATCAGGGGAAGCTATCCAGATCCATCATCAAACCCGTCAGAATATGGCAGAAATGCAGGGCAATGGGCAGCAGGACTTGACACATTCCTCTGCTGAGCTGCTGGAGCTGGCTTACCATGAGGCAACTGGCAGGTGAGGTCCTTAGTCTGAATTTGTGTAGACTTCACATGAACATCTCTTTTCCTTAACATCTGGCATACGTTACAGTATGGCAGTTAAAGGTTGTGATCCTCAAGGTTAATAATATGCGGTGTCACTGATGTATGCAGCATAGACTTTTATTTTAAGATACGAAGCTCTTTTGGCATGGCTGGAGATGGTTTACCTCCCTTAATTCGCGGAAGGGGGTAGTTTATCACAGAGTTTGCCAAGCACAAGCAATGCAGTGCATCATTCATGGTATTGTTCAAAATTGCCTTATAAAAGCTTATGTCTTTAATTCTAATTATCCTGATAGCTGTGACCTTCATCCCAGAATAGAACGTGTTTTAACACAGGACGTACCTTTGCCTCACGATAACTGCTGAGCAATTTCAGTACTATCCATTCAGTCCTGTCTTTCCCATGCTGGTGAGAAATACAGCCACCACAAACATCAGGGGAGGACTGCAAATGAAAGCACCTGCCTTGAAAACTGGTTTTCTTTAAGAAAAATGACCTTTGGTCAGTATTGGGAGCTTACTGATTCTTGGCTCTGAGAAGTGAAAAAGATGCCAGTGTAACCGCATGTGGCATGGTTGTGGGGAGCCTGTTTTCGCACTGAGAGCAGTTAGATTGTTCAGCTTCAGCCAGGCCACTTTTCAGACTGCACAGTTGTTTTCCAGTCTCCAGATACTGTGTTGTGTTACCTTTTTTTATTTATTGAAAAGATTTTGCCTGTGTTTTTCGCTCATTTTCAATTGTTGTTTCCCAAAGCCATTTTGGCAGCTTAGACAACCTAAGAATTAGCAAGAAGTTGGTTTCTTTCATCATTAAATTTGGCATCTTTCCTGGCAGGTGTTTCTTTCGTCTTGCATGTTTATAGAAATTCATGTTCAGTATTGTTCCTGGATGCCCAGGATGAGTGAGGACACTGCTGGTTATCCTCTGCCTTTTTAATTTCACGGGTTTTTCTTGCAATTTTCAAGCGGTCCTTCAGGAAAATGCACTGCCGAATTATTCTTTCATGCCTTTTTTTAAAGAGAAAAATCATTGTCCTGTAGAGTACACTGATCTTTGTGTTGTGTAATTTTAATATTGCATCATGCTTGCCAACTTTCTTCCCTAGTTCCACTTTAAAGGTAAGACTTCATGTTTGTTACTTCATAAGTACATTCTAGTGTGCTCAAGTATCTTGTCATTAATGCCAAACTCGTGTGTCATATTTCTGACGATTATTTTTCTGGATCTCTGTCATCTCTGTGGATGATGTACTCATCTGAAGCAATTTCCTCACTCTAGAATATTGGTTTTATAGACCATGAAATCACATCTAAGTTTTATTTATCTCCTGTGAGGTATGTGAGTAGCTGTTTCTCCCCTGTCCTACAAGGATGGTGTATTTGTTATTGCTAGAGGCAAAGAACAAGCAGTATAGACAGATGGGGAATATTGTTACAGCCTTCTCTGTGCTGTTTTTGTAGCTGCTACCATCTCTGCAGGCATCATGAAGAGCATGGTTTCACCATGGGCTCAGCTGAGCTGGCAGGCTGATTACTTGTTATCTGTTATATCAGCTCTTGTTAAAAGCAAGGAATGGCATGAGTGAGGAATGTCTGTAAGCGGCTGTTTTGCTTTTCCACAGACACAGCAGCTCTCGGCACCCCGGTGACAGTGCCTCTTTCCTGAGCTTCAGTGGGGCAGACGAGTACTCAAATGGTCTGGCTGGTGGCAATGGTGCAGGTAACAGAGCACTGACAGAGCATGGGGTTGGGAGAGGGGGCCGTTCTTTGCTGACAGTGACAAAGTAATAGAGCCACAAGTTGGGGAAGGTGGGTGGACCAGGTGTTACAGAGTAGAAAGAAACAATAATGGAAGAACAGTTTTCAACCTTGATCCTGGTCCTGCTTGGACTTTTTGGTATGTGGCAGGTTTTGGGGGTGGTTTGTTGTTCTTGTTTTTTCTTGGGTCTTTTTTTCTTATGGTGTCTCTACTTCTCTAGGTATGTCTAACAGCTTTTACTGTGGAAAGATGCTCATTGTTCACATATGATGAGCTCTCAGGCAGTCATTTACTTCCATAATAATAAAACACTGATGTCCAGACACACAAAATAACTAAATATGCACTGATATTGTTCCAAATTTGTTTTTTCTGGGTGGGTTTGCCTTAAGGTGTCACCTTTTGGATTAAGAAACCTGTTTGAATATTTATACTTTACACATGCAAGCTGATGGAAAGAATAACATTTGGTCATATGTAGGTTTTGAGAGAAGCTCTAAAGAAGCAGGTTTATTTTGTGGGGTAAGCTCTGGGATTCAGTGTTTTCAGGCATTTCTTGTTATTATCTACAAATGCGCTTTCTCCAGATTTTAGGAACTTTGAACATGATGCTGCTTATCCTAAATGTTGTCCACACAGCCCAAAGTATTTCATCACATTTTAAAGAGAAGACACGTCTGTACTTTCAGTTGAGGATTAGCACTGTCTCTCTTGCCTTACCCAGACACCTGAATTAGTGGAAATTCTCAACGTTTCTTTGGAGTCGTGCTAGTGAAACTGAGCATCCTGCTGTGTTGTCTGGTGTGTTGCAACCTGCCTTCTGACTTTATGGAAACGCTTTTTACATGGGTACATGGAAAGAGAAATCTGATCTTTTGGGCTATAGTAGTCAAGACTTACGTTCTTCTGTCAAAACGAATTTAAAGATTTATTTCTTTTTTTTTTTCTTAAATTCATGCTTCTGAATTGCATTTGGATTGAAGCAGTTGTTTTCCTCTATGCTCATACCTTGAAGAGCCATGGAGGAGTTAGCAGACTTCATTTTTGTCTCTCTCATCTTGTGTTCATATAGTCACATTGAAAGGGATTTTGTTCTGTTGTTTTCTTCTGTGAATTTCATCTGAATACATTTCATTTTCTTGCTTTAGTACTTTCTGCTTTTTCTGCCTTCAACATAGACTTTGTTTGCTGTTGCTGAACTGCATTTCAGCTGCTGGATACAATTTGCACAACCATAGAATCATACTCTTCATTAGGGACTGTAGTGATAGGACAAGGGGTAATGGGTTCAAACTTAAACAGGGGAAGTTTAGATTGGATATGAGGAAGAAATTCTTTCCTGTAAGGGTGGTGAGGCACTGGAATGGGTTGCCCAGGGAAGTTCTGAATGCTCCATCGCTGGTGGTGTTCAAGGCCAGGTTGGACAGAGCCTTGAGTGGCATGGTTTAGCGTGAGGTGTCCCTGCCCATGGCAGGGGGTTGGAAAGAGGCAGGGCATATCCTGGCAATAAACGTGCTTGCACTGAATACAAGCCTTTTGTATCTGTAGGTTGGCTGTAAGTCAGGTATATGGTGGAAGTTAGTCTGTGTCTGTCCTAGAGAAAGCAGTTAGGAGCTCCTTCCCTTCCTAAACGCCCTCAGCCATCTGTAGCTGCTACAGCGTGACTCAGTGATTTAAGTTTCTCCCTTATGGTTTGAGTCCCTTATGAAATGAAACCGTTCTTTAAAAACAAAAGTAATCCAAAAATATGATTTCTCAGTGAGTGTTTCTCCTCTGCTGCCTACAGCAGGTTTTGCTGCAACGTGGGCTTCACAGTGAAAAATATTACCCTACCTGTTTCCATTGGCATTCAGTGCTGCAGCCTGGATTGTCCAGCAGACGGAAGATGGTAGTTCAGAGCAAACAAACCTTGTTGCAGTTCCCCAGCTACGTGGTAGATGGCGTCAGCGAGCTGGTGCAAGATGAATGCCGGTTCAAGGCCTCTCCTTTACTGTTTTAGCATCATCATGGAAGCAGATAACCATCCTTTCTGATAGTAGATGCTATTTAGAGTAACAGCTGTGCTGTTGACATCAGTTTTCTGGGTAACTCTACATCAGCTAGTTTTATAAAAATGGCTCCTTTTAATGTTTGGAGGGTCCTGAAATTTGTGTTCTGATAAATGCCTTTTAAGCCAGTGTTTTACTTGTCCCTTTAGCTGCTTGTTTCCTCTCATGTGCTGCCTTTGCAGAACATGGTAGTTTTAAACAGTCCGTAGTTAATACATTGGACCTATTTAGGGGCACTGAGGGCTTCGTTAATACTTTCCCAACTTGTAGCCTGGCAGGGGTTAAAAAAGTATTTTGCATTTGCTGAATCAAGAAGATTCTGCCCCCAGCAGAGAGGTGAAATGTATACTGGTAGTTTATGCCTAAAAATGTTGGAATTGGTGTAAATCTGTATTGTGATTTTCATCAATTAGACTTCTCGGGTAATTCGAAGCGCATATATGGGTTCTCTTTTCCCACCAGGTAAAAATTTGTTATAATTTCCTTTCTTGCTGCCCCTGTGTTTTGTGAAATTCTTCCTCTTCACTTATTCCTTGTTCATAAAATGAGAAAATCAATAAATGAAACTCTGGTTTTGGGTACTAAATGTATTTAAAGCTACTTGGCTGCTGAGACCTTGAGATCAGCAAGTTAAATGATTACAGATGACTCTGTAGCTATTTGCTTTTTCGTGGCATTGACTTCTCGAGATGTGGCTCACCATTTTGAGGAGGTTGGTTTTGCTTGGGTTTTAGCTACTGAACACTTCTAATGAGATGCTCAAATTTCATCCAAGATGTCTTTTTTTTTTTCCCCTCATTAGTTGGCTTTATGTGCTTTTCTGCTGTGCAGAGCCCTGAGTTCTTTCCAAGGAGATATATTCTTAAAATATTGGCATGCTTTTTGTTTATTTTTATTTGAAGTGAAAGTGAAGTGCATAATTACTTAAAATACATATTTCTTTCTTTTAGGGGTGAACATCAAAACTCAGAACAAGGATTCCTTGGAAGATGCTGTCTCTAACTCTCCGGATCCAAGTAAGCAGGAGAAAGGCTTGGAAAAGAGTTTGTGTAGGTGGGATGATAGGGAGGGGAAGGGCATGTACATGTACAGAGACATCAGGAGATGGTAGGCAAGAAGCTGAGGAGCTTACTTGGCTTTTGACGGTAGTTTATTTTGCCCTGCAGCAATTTGCAGGATCACCCTGTACTGTGTCTCACTTTGAGTGCAGTACTGTATCTCTTAAGAATATGTGAAGCTTGTTGCTGTAATATATCTGAAATTCTTTCCCTAGCAGATACTATTATGCAAAAAGCATAGTAGTGTCTGACCTAAAAGAGCTGCTGAACTGTTGTCTGCCTCTCAACATGGAAAGTTTGCTAGGCACCAGCTATTTGAAGCAGAATACAGTCAGTTTGTGAATTTGGTACTGTTAACTGAGAAATGTGCCTTCATATAATAAAGAAACAAGTGCGTGGCTGTGTAAGAAAACATTTTCTTTAGAGTGATCTGTCCTGTATTACTTATGCAGTGTTCCTGCCATTAATGTTAACATTTTTATAGTAACTTAACTTTGCCTGTAAGATCTCAATGACAAGATGTTAAGAATTAGTAGCTGGCCAAGTGCCTTGATACAGATCATTTGAGGCCGGGTAGAATGTAGTTCAGTAGTGAGCTGGCAATTTGATATAATTTAGTTAGCTTTTGGTTTTTAATATCTAGTTTTAGATCTCTGTAATCTCAAAACTGCAATCTATCTCTAGGAAAGGGTGTGGAGAAGGACTGCTTTCCAAGTTAGTCTTTTTCTGGTCTTCCCACCCCTCAGGATCTGTCTTCTGTTTTTATAACTGTAGCAATACTCCCTTTTCTGCTTTTGTACTATTCCAGAAAGAGGCTATCATTCTTTCTGTCCTCATCCCTAGCTCCTTCTGCAGTTGTCTAAGACACAAATCTGGTCTGATTTTCTTGTTCAGACTTGGAATGTTGATCTGTTGTATTAATAATTGGGTAACTGCACCTGGCTTGCTGTAATTTTGGAAAAGCGGTGGCTGTGTCAGCTCTAGCTTTCAATCAGCAAAATCAAGTGTATTAACTTGGAATGCCATTTGCATGATGGGTTTGAATTAGCATGTGCATTGCATTGTTTAACAAACTCTGTCTCTTTCTCTCCCTCCCTTCCTCCTGTCCTACTTTCCTTCCCCCTTCTCATTCCACCCTCTCTTTGTCCCTGTTGACTTTATGCCAACTCTGTTTTGTCTCTCTTTCTAACTTTCCTCTTCACGCATCTCTTTCATCTTCCCTTGCACCCTGTTTTTTCATGGGTGACCATATATGCCCCCATTGTCTACCCCCCCCCAATGATACAACGAGGCAGTTCTGACGCTGTCTGCTCCCCCCGTAGTGCCAGGCTTCTGTTGTACAGTTGGAGTGGACTGGAAGTCTCTCACTACTCCAGCATGTCTCCCTCTAACCACGGACTACTTCCCTGACCGTCAGAGCCTGCAGAACGATTACACTGAGGGTTGCTATGATCTCCTCCCAGAAGCTGACATTGACAGGTTTGACCAGCACCTTCTCTGTAAAGTAACTTGCATTGAAAATGCCTAAAGCACAGCTGATGGAAGAGGAACACTTCTACAAGAGAAAGATGAATTGCTAACATAGTTAGCCACAGAATGCCTAGATTTTTTCTGTGATAACTTTGCACCTTTTCTGGTGTTACCATCCAACAGTATTGTATTGTGTAGGTTTTGTTAGAAATCTGAGTACAGAATGTTGTCTCGTTCTGTTGTGTTTCAGTCAAAATAATCAACCTCAAGCTATCATCTTTGTTAACCTATTTTCCACCAAGCATTTTGGAAACACTAAATGAACAAATGTATGTGTACACTCAGTTTTAAGATGCTTATCATTGCTTTCAGAGATATTTCGTTTGAAGAATCTTGGTGGAAAATGTGCTTTGTGGGAACACAGCACAAATATTAGTCAGGGCAATTTAGATGCATAGGAAATAGCAGGATTTATGGAGAAGTGCCTAAAAGAAATGTCAAATGTCCCTTTATAGGAGGAAGATGAAGTTTGGAGCAGAAGTAATTGTGGTGATATGCTGTAGTGATGTGTCTTTTAGTCCCTGTCTGCTCCAGACATCCTGCTGTGGGAGAGGGTGGAGCATTGCTGCACACTGCCAGTGCTGGGCTCTGCTGAACACTTACAGACTGCACTGAGAGTCTCTGCAAAGTGCTGTAACAGTGATCATTGGTGAATTGGGTGAAAGTTGTAAGCTAATTTGTTACTAGTTGCAAAACTGCTTTCAAAGGCATAAAGTATTGCCAGAGCTAATCATCGCCTGTTTGAAATAGACAGGTTTTCCTCTCCTGTTCCTGCAGGTTGGTTGTCACAGGCAGAGGGCCCCACTTGCACAGAGCCCTTGCAGGCAGAAATCCTCAATTAGGAAACGCAGGGCTAAGAGTAGGTGTGTGGTCAGCTTCCTTATTCTAGTCTCCTTAACCTTTGTGTTCAGGAGAGATGAGGAAGGCGTGCAGATGACAGCCCAGCAGGTGTTTGAGGAGTTTATTTGTCAGCGTCTCATGCAAGGCTATCAAATTATTGTGCAATCCAAACCACAGAAGCCAGCCACAACTATGCCACCCCCACTCAGCAGCAGTCCCCTGTACAGTCGAGGTGAGTGACTTTGTATTGGCAGTTCAGTCTTCTGTCTTTCGCTCCTTCTGCCAATCCCAGTAAGCTCTATGCATCGGGCAGAGATGCTCATTGAAGCATCTGTTCTTTTTTGTTGTTATATGGAAATCTTTGCTGGGAGGGAGCCTGATCTGCAGCAGCACAAACAGCTCGGCTGCACCCTGAAGGGATGAGTGCAGGATTTTTGAACTGTAATAAGAAACTCGCCTCGTATTCATGATGGTGAACACAGATGACATATGACTTCAGTGCTGTTTGTGTGAATACATTTTTAAACACACTTCACATGGTGACTACAGGGCAGGCACATCTCTAGAAGATAGACCAAGCTCCCAAATGTATGTAACTAGAAGCAGTTTTTTAACTCTAAAATAGCTGTGAAGGTCCCAGATAGACAGGTAAAGCTTCATTGTCCTGAAACCATGGATCAGCTAAACCTAGTTAAACCTGCCAGAGGGCTGGAGTAGGTTGAGAGGGTATCATATTCCTTTGAGAGGATCTGACTTAGTGTTTGACTTCTGACTTTTTTTATGGATATTCTCTAGATAAGTCAGTATGACACAGTGTGTGTAGAGCAGGGAATACACATGAAGGGGATACAGTCGTAACTCACTGGGTTGGGAATGAGCAGCAAGGCTCCTTCAGTAAAGTACCAAAGCTTCAGTGCTTAGTTCCAGGAATGAAGCACAAAGAGAAAGTGAAAGTGGAGCCCAGCTTTACCATCACGCCCACCAGTTTCCTAACATTTCATGTTGTCTGTTCTCTAATTGTCCTGACTAGAGAAGGTCTATAGTGGTGGTGTATGAATGGGAAATGCCCTTCTTCAGTTGTGATACTAGGAGATCTGAACTGTAAGAACAAAAGGATCATTGTGCATTTATGTTCCTTAAAAAGGTGGCCTGAAAGATGGCTTTTAGTTTGTCTTGAGTTCAGAATCCCAATTTTAGAGTCCCTTTCTATAGGTAGTTTGACAAAGTTCTGACTGTTGACTGAAAGGGAGTGTGTTTTGCTTTTAACAATTAGGTCTTGTATCAAGAAATCGACCTGAGGAAGAAGATCAATACTGGCTGAGTATGGGCCGTACTTTCCACAAAGTAACACTGAAAGACAAAATAATTACTGTGACTCGATATCTGCCAAAGTGAGTATCTTTCTGAGCAGTTCAGAGGAACATGCTTTTCTAGCTGATGCTACTTGCTAGAAAGAACATACTGTAGAACCTTCTGTATCTTGAGAAGAAAGAGAAGCAATACTGTTGACGGTGCTGAGATTAATGTCTGCATTTTCTCTTTAGGTATCCATATGAATCTGCTCAGATAAATTACACTTACAGCTTGTGCCCCTCACACTCTGACTCTGAATTTGTCTCTTGCTGGGTAGAATTTTCCCATGAGAGACTAGAAGAGTACAAGTGGAATTACTTGGATCAGTATATCTGCTCTGCTGGCTCTGAGGATTTCAGGCAAGATCTCCTTGTTCATCCAGACTGTTCTGTGTCCTAATTGCCTCTTTTCCTTTTTGACCTAAAATTCCTTCAGTAAGTTCGACTCACAAATGCTCAGTACTCCAGGGAGAGTAACTGGCCTGCTTTCACTTGTATAGTGCTAGCAGGAATCTTACTCTGTTGCCTGTTGCATTATCTGATACAAAGTCTTGATCACAAAATTCAGCATGAACCATTTTTTTTTTCCTCTGCTAGAAATGCAAGGAAATATGATGGCATTTTGTACCACACAGATGCTTTTCTTGGCTTCCTACTCATTTCTGGCTGCGACTCAAAACTTCTGTTTAGTGTGAATCTGTTGGAGGCTTGCTTCAGTCCTGGGCTTAACCTGACTGTAGTCCTACTGCTAAGCTATGTAGAGCACGGCTTCTTATTAACAGTGTGGAGTATCTCCACTAGTATTAATAGCCTTTTTGATATTTTCTCTCAACAAAACCAGTCTTTGTTTCTTTTCCGGTATTGATAAAATGCCACCTACTCTAAGATGTATCTTTAAAATTCCTTTTTGTTTGCTTATCTTTAGAGAAAAAGCCTTTGTAGCTTATCTTTCACAGAAAAGACATTGTATGTCTGATAAAATTACTCTGAAGATAGCCTTGTTTTCTCTTTTGCATATAAATGTGTTAATACTTCCCACTGTTACTCACTGCTGACCATTCCTATGTGTATCTGTTTGTTCTCAGGCATAGCAGAATGAGATTGTCACTATACTCACTGAAATTTACAGCAGATAGACGTGTATTTTACTTACTGTATGATCTTTCATAGGAAACTCTGCTGACCTCTGTCCTATTTTCATGTTCTTGCAGCCTTATTGAGTCACTGAAATTCTGGAGGACCCGTTTTCTGCTTTTGCCTGCCTGCATCAGTGCCACCAAGCGCATTATGGAAGGAGAAGTGCACTGTGATGTGTATGGTGACAAGCCCCGCTCCGACGAGGAGGAGTGGCAGCTCCTGGATGGATTCATTCGCTTTGTGGAGGGTTTGAACCGCATTCGTCGACGCCATCGGTCTGATCGAATGATCCGAGTGAGTCAGCTTTTAGTTGGGTGAGAAGCTGAGCTTGAGTTTTAGCTGAAGCATTAGCAGAGACACCCTGAGACAGTCCCAAGCAAGTTGGGGTGTATGTGTGTGTATGGGTATAGAATCATGGAATGATTTGGGTTGGAAAGGACCTTAAGATCATCCAGTTCCAGCCCCCCTGCCATGGGCAGGGACACCTCACACCAAACCATGTCACCCAAGGCTCTGTCCAGCCTGGCCTTGAACACTGCCAGCGAGGGAGCATTCACAACTTCCCTGGGCAACCCTATTCCAGTGCCTCATCACCCTCACAGGAAAGAATTGCTTCCTCATATCCAATCTAAACTTCCCCTGTTTAAGTTTGAACCCGTTACCCCTTGTCCTTTCACTACAGTCCCTCATGAAGAGTCCCTCCTCAGCATCCCTATAGCCCTCCTTCAGATACTGGAAGGCTGCTCTGAGGTCTCCACGAAGCCTTCTCTTCTCCAGGCTGAACAGCCACAACTTTCTCATCCTATCTCCATACGGGAGGTGCTCCAGTCCCCTGATCATCCTCATGGCCCTCCTCTGGACTTGTTCCAACAGTTCCATGTCCTTTTGATGTTGAGGACACCAGAACTGCACACAGTACTCCAAGTGAGGTCTCATGAGAGCAGAGTAGAGGGGCAGGATCACCTCCCTTGACCTGCTGGTCACGTTCCTTTTGATGCATCCCAGGATACGGTTTCTGAGCTGCGAGCGCACACTGCAGCCGCCTCATGTTCATTTTTTCATTGACCAACACCCCCAAGTCCTTCTCTGCAGGGCTGCTCTGGATCTTGGCATCTCCTCTCTGCCCAGCCTGTAGCTGTGCTTTATGTACGGGTAATCGGAACATAAAGCACAGTGCTGACTGGTGTACTGTTTCAGGTTTCAAATAGTATGGCTTTGTTAACACCTTGCTATTGAACTAATTAAATTTACCTGGAATGAGTGTCCTATGCTGCTGTGGCTGGAATAAGAACCAGAACAGATAGCTCACTTGGTAAGAAGCTGTGCCCTTCCACATAGCACAGCCATGCCTTAGCCTGTTGGTGCTCTGGTTTTTCCTCAGCTAGTCTTCTCTTACCACAAGCCTAGCAGTCTGATGCCACCTCTTTGCAAATGTTAATTGCTTTGTGCTGTAGGTGTGGTTATCCTGGACACGTTATTGTACCTTGTGATGCAGATAACTGATAAAAAAGCATTTGTGAGGTAGTTAAGCTGGTAACTTCTATCTGGGTTGTCTTAGATTTAGTAAAAGGGTTATGAAAAGAGAACGATACGGGTAAGTTCCTGGTGAACAGGAATTTCAAGAGGATGATGAGAAACTGGTCAGTGCTTATCAAATTCTCTTCCAGTTCATACACTGAATAGGGTAAATTTATTTCAGAGCAAATCTGCCTTTTCCAGAATAACATCCATTTTGAAATAGCATCCACACAAGGCACTAGGCTGTTCTACTTCTTCTGTACCTATGGTTTAACTACCATTTTAAAGTGTACCCAGTAAAGCCCTGCTGATATGAGATGGTGTGTTCTTGCTTATTAATTACAGCTAGCTTGATTAAATTTGTGCTTTCATTTTTTCTTTGTTAGAAAGGGTCTGCCATGAAAGGCTTGCAGATTGCTGGTCCAATTCCCACCCACTCTCTGGAGCAGTCTGGGCCTCCCATTGGGAAGAAAGGAACCTCAGCACTCTCAGCTCTGCTGCAGATGGAAGCCAGTCAGAAGTGAGTCCCTACAAGCAGGCTGTGTGAAGAGCACAACAACATCCTTCCTATGTATCCCACCTAGGCTGGCTAAAGCAGATTTGGGGAACTTTGCCTTACAAAAAGTGATGTGGAATCCTACTTCTTTAGTATTCTTGTGGCAGGGCTTGGGAAACACTGGGCTTTTCCAGTGACTTCCTTGTATTATGTTTCCATTAATAGAATGAACATCAAAAACTAGAGAGGAACACAAGAAGTGAATGCCTGGTAACCTAGAAGGAGCACCTTTTAAAGTAGCATCTCAGTCCATTGCACATCAGATTTGTCATCTATTTGTGATTTGCCAGTACAGTTGTATATGCTTAAGAGCAGCTTTACTGGGTCCTAAGTGTACACACGTACACCACACTGATTGAGTGGTCTCACTATAAACATTGGGTAGCAAATATAGTCTGAACAAAATAGCTTGTTTTCACTTGTTCCAACTTCTGAGGTTCTTTTTCAGTATTGATCTAGACTGGCTCAGAGAAGCTCAGATTACTCATACCAGAGAAGCTATAAACACAATTGAAAACATTGTTGCTGTTAAATACATACCAAATTTTAATGTTTTGGTAATGATAAGGTAGTATTACATATGCGTAATAAAACTGAGTAAGATCAAGGGTCCATGTTGTTAATGTGGGGTAAAAAGTGCTTACCGACATCAGATTGACTCTGTGCTTCAAAGTGTGGGAGAGCAAATGCCTGAAAATACAATAGTACCCCTCTGCAGCGCTTCCCTTCGGTGGGAGCTGACACAGAGTTTGTTTGAACAAACTCTGGATTCCTTCCGTTTGTTCCAGGACACTGGGGGAGCAGCAAGCAGCAATGCTTTCTGGGAAGAGCTCTGGGCAGCCCTCGGAGAGTGGGAGCATTGCTATCACACCCACCTATATGGACAGCCCTCGCAAGGTAAGGACTTTCTGGTCTTTCTTCAGCTACTATTTTTACATAGAAGTTTCTCAAATAATAGATTATTTCTATAAGCAAATGGGTGCATCATACCACATCTTACTCTAGAATCCAGCAAGGACTGGTCCTGTACTGGGGATGCCATTAAGCCTTTGGGTGCAAGGGCATAGAAGAAGTTGGGGTACAACTATCCGACTGTGAGAATGAGATTAAATTCCTGGGATACTCTCCCACTGTGTATTGCTAATTTAAGTGATATTTATTAATTAGTCAATTTCCTTTTCCAGTAGCACATTTCATTTCAGTCAGGGTTTGATTTTCAGATTTAGTAGGTCAGTGCTGTCTCTAGCTGCATGAAGGTTGTCTTTAAGAGCAAAATCAAGCTCTAGACCATGACTGTGTGAAACCTCAGTGGAATTTTAACAGCAGGAACTCCAGTCACTTGCTTCTGCTTAGAGGAGAGGATGTGTTCCTGGGTAGTGATTTAGATGCCCTTCTTTCACTGGCTGAACTCCAGGCTGGAGAAAGCTCACTTCATGGAGCTCTCTTCAGGCAGCCTAAGAAAAGACTTTGCTATCCCCTCAGCCTTCCCATGGGTGCCAGGAGAGCAGGAACTCTACCTCCAAGTCCAACCAGAAATATTTGATGAATGAAGATACAGCACTTTGGTGTGATCTGGCTTTGGGTTCGACAGTTGAAATATCACAAAGAAGAAGTTCTCAGATTCCCTATCAACTTAACCATCTCTTTCAGTATTTTTCTCTTCCCACGTACTGTTTCCACAATCCACGCTTTTCTGCCACCACCAGGGACAAGTGTTGAGTTATTCTGGAGACCTGGATATTCCTAGTTGAAGTGGCAGAGTAACTGCATTCATCTTCATAATAGACACCTATTTGTAAAATGAGTGTTTCCAAAACGCAGATGTGATTCTGGAGCAGGTCATGATAGGCTTGGAAAAAATAGTTGGAGAAACTGGCTTGAGGCACGTTTGCAAACTTCCAGATCATAAATCAGGCCTTGCATTCTCCTCTTCAACTGTTTTGGAAAATCAGCTTCATCAAACTTCCCTTTTTAAATACAGGAATTGTAGACATCTCTTTCTACCAGTAAAGCTGGTGAGGATTCTGTCTAGGACACAGGGCGGAAGAATGTTGTATCTGATTGTTCTGGGCAGCAAAGGGAAAAAAGTCAAAATTGGCTTCCTCAGCCATGGTGTTCCGGTGTGTTGGAAGCCAAGTAGCAGACATTGTACTACCAGTAAGTTGTGAAAAGCAAATGGGATTTTGTGTAACTTTAAAAGTAACTATGTTCAAAAGCCATTTTGTAGGGCTAATTGGAGAATCTTGAAGAGCAAGTTATCAATTGAAAGCCTTTCACACTACAGTAGTAAACACTTCTTTAAGTATTTACATAGAGGGACTTGGAGAGAAGCAATTGGGATCTCCAGATTGATGGCTTGCACTTGTTGGAAAGGTGCTGGTGGGCAGGTAGCCTGATAAACAACTTTGTGCTTGCTTGGAAACATTGGCAATTGTGCACCTCAGGTTTCCAGGACAGGACCCCTTTAGGGCTCACCAGTATGGGTATGTCCAGAGACTTGCAGCCAGAGTACTGACAGCTTGTCACAGCTGTGTGCTCTGTCAGCAGCTGGGGGCAAGTGCTTTTCTAGGATGCTATTCAATGCTGGAGTTATTCCAAAACAGAACAGAGCTGCTGGCTCCACCTTTACTCTGTTGCAGAGTAGAACTGACAAGTCACTTCAGCCAGGTACTGGGCAATACAATACAGTTTTACCACAGTGAGTTAGCTTGATGTATAATCTGTTTGGAAAGTCCTTGTCTGTATGGGTAAAGGATGCTTGGCTCTGCTTCTGCACTGCGTAACTTGCCAGCCATGTAACCCTGGTGCTGATCCTTTCCAGAAGACACTTTATACGTACATAACAAGGTAAGCATCATCCTAACTGCAGGCTAGACAAAATATTTTGCCTAGGAAACAGAATAAAGAATTGCAAATAGGGAATGAAAATCTAGTTGAGTTCCACTGCATTGTCTTATGTGATAAGAGAATCTTGACACATCTTTGAATAGCAGCCGGGGATAAATTCATCCAGGGTTTGCAAGTAGGTGGGAACGTAGTGCAGGCAGGATCTTCATTTGGCATGAAGTATTAAACACAGTGTTGGAAAGATCTCTGTTGAATTTTTCTTCCCTTCCCTTTGTACCATACCAGACCTGCATTTGAGAGGAAGAATTGTGCTTCCTGAAAGTGCTTCCTTGCCTCTCCCTCTTTATCATTTGAATGACTGACAGACTAGAAAAATTGCTGTCTGTCTCTGGATATTTGTCACAACACATGCAGTTCTACAGGTTTCTGTATCACTGTTCTGCTTTGCATTTGGGATGGAAACCCACATACTTTCAAGCTCAAGTCTTTCTCCTGTGAAGCGTGGAGAGAAGGCTGTAGTTTCAGTTGGCTTCTGATCAGTGTGGGTTTCAAATCTTTGAAAAAACATCTGTGCAGGAAGAGCACTGTCTTGTTAGAGAGAAAGTGAAGGTATGTGTGTGAGTGACTCTGCGTTCTGCTGCATCTCATGTGCTGGATCTGTTTGGGATTTACATTCTCCTCATACTTTCTCTCTGTGGTCATTTCATACTTGCACAACATTGTATTTGCTTTTCTTCAACTCCTTGTTGCTGTTGCCATTAATGGGCCTACTTCCTCTGATGCCTTCAGGATGGGGCCTTCTTTATGGATTTTGTTCGCAGCCCACGTACAGCTTCAACCTCCTACTCACAGGTTAGTTTTAAATGGGGTCTTGTCATCTCTGGCTTTTGGACTGAGGTGATGAAGAGCATTTGTTGTCCTGAGCTTCCCATGTGGAGAACCTATGTTAGTTTCCAGATCTGCTTGTTGAGAGCAAAATGTACAGCAATAGCAGGACAAAGTGGCTGGTGATGGTGGATATGAACATTTCCTTCCACCGTTCAGTGTTTGTGATGTGCTTTGGCTGTTCATGTGCCCTGCCTTACTGTCCTTTTCAGTGCTGTCTTGTCAACTACTGAACCTTCTCTTTTTGTGTTCTAGTAAGTACTTGTTTTCCATCTTCCCTTGCTAAACAAAATGGCAACAGCTTACTCATCTCGTTCTTGGCTAAATTTCTTCTGTGGCTTTGACTGACAGGTGGCTCTGGGGAGATCCAAGTCAAATTGTGTCCTTGAACTCTTAGGCAACTGAGGGCTGAAAATATTGGTGTCATCTTGGTGCAAAAGAGTCATCATGACAGAAGTTGTTTGTACACTTAAATGCCAGTTAGGAGTTAGCAATACCACAGTGTGTTAGTAGAAAATACTTCTGGTAGAAGTGAACTTCGAGGTGGGAGAGTGGATTTAGCTTGCTGTGGGACTGTAGATTCCATGTTGGGAGCATCTGCCATTTTTGGCTGTCCAAAAAGGGACATCTGCCATTGCAGAGTGAGACAACTTCGAGATGTGGGAAATGGCATAAAGAAAGGACTCTGGTCTGGCTATCAGACCTAAGCCAAACCATCAGCTTTGTGATTTCAGCTGTGCATATGCTGTGGTTTCATCATGGCAGATCAACCTTCATATTTACACCAGTTTGAGTTACTCTGCTGTTCGTGTTCCTCTTCCCCACCTCTCCAGCTTTTATATAATGCGCCTTTCCTGAGCCGTACGTGTTAATGACAGATGGCAGTTACAGCCTGTACTTTGCTGAAGCTTTCTGCGTTCATGTTCTTTCTGAGATGATTTTATGTTAATTTTGTGAACTATTCAGTCTACCGTCGGAGTAGTGCAAGTGTTCCTGCGGGAGGAAAGTGTTCTTGTTGTCTTGGCGACATAGGTGTGGGTGGGTGCCAACCAGCCTCCTGATACTACCCTAAGAAAGGAAGGAGGATGAGTTGATTTTGTGCATTATGAAACTTGAATTCGTGTGATACATTTGTGTATTTTTGTCTGAGAGTTAGAGTTAAAACTATTTTTTATTAGCTGCCTACTACTTTCCTGTAGGGATTAAGTTCCTGTTCTGTCCATTGCATGTTTATAGTCAAAGTTATTCACTCAAGTTGAAAATGTCAGGTTGGGACTGGTGTTTGTGGTTTGCCAGTAGCTTTCTCAACAGTTGTTACTGGGTTGGTGATCCTCATCTTTACTGGGGTCTGAATTTCATGTTTGTCAGTAGCTCTGTAGTGATGGCAAAAGTAAGACTGTATTTATCCTTTCTGTGTATGCTTGTGCTTGCCTTATAGTATTGCTGCTTGTTAACTAACTTATGCTGAGGTACAAATAATGTGGGGAGGGGAGAAAGTAGGCAATGGATTGCATCATAAATTTTATGAGGGCATTACTGTGTTTACTCCTTGCAGGTGTCCATAGATCAATCAGTTCCTGTAACCTCAGATGGCAGCACATTGATAAACACGGGGCAGTTACCTGATAGGGGCAGCATGCAGACCTTGGGAAGTTCCCAGAGTGTTGCAGATCAAGGATACACCACAGCTGGTGCTGCAGAGGGCGGGTAAGAGAAGCACAACAGAGCTGGACTGCAGTTCTGTTCGCTTACATTCCTCTTTCTGTTGTCAAGGAACAGGTACTTAAAAAGGAGCCTAAGAACAAGATGTGCTGTGTCTGTCAGCACTAGATGGCACTTGTCACAAGACCTCACTGCAGCATTTACACGTGCTGAAAGAGTGGTTGTAAAATAAGCCTTGCAACCCAGTTTTCCAGAATTAAGTGAACACAAGGCCTGATTTCCCCACCCACAAACCCAGCTTCATTCTTCAAGAAGTGAAGGCTGAAGAAATACCATTTCTGAAACCTGTTAGCAGAAAACCAGGCTTAGAATTGAATCTGTCTTCTGTCTGTGCTAGCAAAGGGGGGGGGGGGGGCTGCAGATCTGGTTGAATTGAGTAGGTTGATGAAATCCAAGAGGTTCTAATGTGGAGGCGAGACACTGGGGAGGAAGCAACATGAAAAATGAACTATATTAGCACCTGTTTCCTGTGGTTGTATGTTGCAGTTTTAAAAAAGAGCCAACCTTGAAATGTTTGCTCTTCATCACTCCTGAGTACGGCTGTGTGTGATGTAGTGTGCTTTGAGTCAATAGGACCTACCGCCTCGGGGGAAAATGCAGGTCTGATGCTTTTAGTTGTCCTTGAGATGAAAAAGGAAATAAATGTAGCAAAGTCATTGTTGGGAAGAGAATAGAGAGCGTTTTCCTTTAATGTATGTATTTGAACAAATGTGGCAGCTTCCTTGATTTTGAGCATGCTTCTGTTTAATTCCCAGCTCCCAGCAGTGTTCGGCAAGCACTCTGACTTCCTCCTCCACGCTGATAGAGATTCTCGACGCTATGAAACACCCCACGTAAGTTTTTAATGTTAATGTGCTTAACATTTGTCTAGATGTTTTATAAGAGGGCATGGAGTCAGTCAAAGGAAAGCCCCATGTCAGCTGTGGAAGAGTTTTAAGCTTCCTTTTGTTATTCAGTTTCAGTCTCTTCAACAAGGAATTTTGTTGAGGTCTGAGTATTGCTGCAGACTTCAATTAATAGAATCCCAGAATCTTGTCAAATCAAGTCTCAGTAAGACACCAAAGTGCTGTCAGTGTCAGCTCTCCATGCTGTTACCAGAAGCTAATGATGTGCTGCTGTGGGGGCACTATGTCCAGTATCTCTTATCTCCCTTTTTTTCCCAGCAGTGATTTTTGTCTTTGTAACTTAGGAGGAGTGTCAGTCAGTCCATGTTAACATGTGCGATTGCTGTGATTCAGCACAGGGATCCAGCTGCTCTCTGAACAGAAGGGCCTCTCTCCGTACTGTTTCATCAGTGCAGAAGTTGTCCATTGGCTGGTGAATAATGTGGAAGGTGTGCAAACCCAGGCCATGGCCATCGACATAATGCAGGTAAGAGCTATCCAGGGGTGCCTGGAGGGCCAGAAATACCTTGCCCTGTGAAGAAGTGGAATTGTAGAGGAAAGTGTAGCAGTTATTTCTGTTTCTTATTAAAAGCCTCTTACTGATAGATATTGAAAACAGTGTTAAAGAGAACATGAGATAATGATGACATTTTTTGGATCCCCTATCACAAACCAGCAACATATTCTTTGATAGTAATACATATTATGTTTTCCCACTTACATATGATGACAGTTCTGTGTATAACCTCCAGTTAGCAGATACGTAGCAAGAACTCTGTTGTGTTAGAATTATGAGGCACTACAGTGTGATTTGGGTTGTGGTTTAGTTTTGATTTTTCTTCTGATAATTAGTTAATGAAGTCATAATAAATCTAGCGCATGACTTCTGTTTTGTGGGAGCTGAAATATGCACACTTTATGCAAGACATGCTGCTTGTGTTCATGGATTTTCATTCTTTATACTTTCCTAGCAAACTGTATCAGGGGCAGAAGGTTGGAAGTGTTTGGAGTTCATTCCTCTGCTGAGATCCCATATCAATTAACAGAGAACCCAGAATGTTTCCAACCTCTTACCTTCCTATAAATCCATTTATAAAACCAGAGCAGAGAAGGGGAGGAAGGCTGACATCTGCAGAAAGGTCAAACAATTTTTCAGGGAGATAAGGACTTGCTACATGTGCTGAATGTCAAGAGATAACATTGCGGGTATTCTCGTTAGGCATGTATCTGAACAAAAAGATGTCAAGAAAAGGAAGATTATTTCCTGATGTTCTCTAGCAACCTCTTTATGTAACTGGAAAAGTGACTTCTCCTTTTTTATCGTGTTTGCTGTGTTCTCTTTTTTTTGTTCAGAAAATGCTAGAGGAGCAGCTTATTGTCCATGCATCTGGAGAAGCTTTACGAACCTTTATTTATGGCTTTTATTTTTACAAGATTGTTGTGGACAAAGAACCAGACAGAGGTCAGCATTGTGTTACTACAAGCCTTTCCTCATCACCCCTTTGCGTGATCACTAGCTGTGCTTGATTCTTATGGGTGCTGCAGCAGAAACACATTTTGAGAGCTGCAAAACCGCTGCTCTAAAGAGTCAGATTCATCCTTTTTGGTTAATGAAAGGAAGAAGCAAAGGAATTGCAGACAACATAACTTTTCTTTTCCCTTCCTCTTTTTCAGAAAGAATTACTCTTGATCATGAACACTTGTTTCTAACTGCAGTCTCTCCTTCCCCTTGCTTTTTGTTCAGTGGGCATGCAGCAGCCTGCCATGTGGCACACAGCTGCCATGGATGACTTCTCTGCCTTCCAGAGGAAATGGTTTGAGGTGGCGTTTGTGGCAGAAGAGCTCCTGCACTCGGAAATCCCAGCGTTCTTCCTGCCCTGGCTGCCCAGCCGCCCAGCCTCCTATGCAAGTAGGCACAGTTCCTTTAGCCGCAGTTTCGGAGGACGGAGCCAGGCAGCTGCACTATTAGGTAGATGCACAGCACAGGTGACAGCTGGGGAAGTTCAAGGGGATAGTTTGAAAGGGGAAGAGCAGCCAGCCAAGGGTATGATCTCACGTGGACCAGCAATTAAAGCTGCAAATTTCATGCTGGCCTTAAATGTGTCTTGCACATGGACTTGTTCTCATATGCTAGAGATGTGTTTCACTGGCTGAGTGGGCAGTTTTCGCTTCTGAGTACTGGAATACAGGAAAAAGAATTCTTTAAATATTCCTTGTTCCTGACTCCCCTCCCCATGCCATCCTCTTGAATTCAGAGAGGAAGTACTGACTTGGTCCTTGTAGATCCAGAGAGACTCTTCACAACCTGTAGTGAGCATGGAGGGATAAGTTATAAGTACAGCAGAGCAACAAAGCTGTAAAATAGTTATTTTAGCTCTAAATATAACAGCTCTAAAATTATATGTCTAATAGCTGCTTAATGGCAAAAGGCACAGTGAGATACAGATGTATTAAAAGTCTTCTATGATGTGCTGGAGGGTTTTCGGCTACTCTGAACCATGTATACCCAGACTCCTTACATTAGTGTCTGGGAAGCCCAGCTACAAAAAGCATATGGAAGATCTTATATATGGAAGATCTTGATGCTGGGCAAGAAACCATTATGGTATCTAAAGTTCTGTAATGTGCGAAGTATAACACTGACTACAACTAACAGCCCATGAAACACCCTGGCTGCATGACTGATTGTGTTGCTTTGTCAGCTTTCTGTGGCATTTGCAGGCCAGCCTGAGTCACTTGCTTTTGTTCCTCTTTCCCTGTTTAAAATTATGAGAAAAATCATTGCTATGGAACTGCAACTTCAGATTTATTCAGATACATCTTCTAAAGCCCTCTCAGTTAAGGATAAAAAGAAAATTCTGCTGTTCTCCTGTTTCATGTATTTCACCCTTTGAAGAGAATTTACTGCTGGTGTAGTATCTCTTAAACCTGAAGTTACAGTAATCCTTCTGTATTTCTGAAAGCCTCGTTTGAAGAGGAACAGCATCAGAAATGAAAAAGCATTAAGGATAGGAAGTCTGAAATAATGGTTGATTCCCTGAAGTCAACATATGCAGGATACTCTTCCCTGTCACACACCAAATCTGGTGCCTTGGCTAGCATGCAGCCTCATTATCTCTGTGATGGGCCAGAGCTGAAGCCTAAATGTAGGCTGGCATGAAAGTACTGGAAAGGCTGGAGGCGCTTGGGCTGGATCCTGTTCATGGTTTGATCTCATGCTCACTATTTAGCTCAAGAAAACCACTTCACTCTTCTATGTCTGTTCTCTTGTGAAATGAGAAGGCTAAGACACTCAGTAAGCTTGCACCTGGGGCAATGGGCAAAGAAGGAAGGGTGCTTTAGTGCCCCTCTCGCATTTTCTTTGATGCCAGCCAGGGCAGAGTGTGTTCCCTCAGCATGCAATGTAGTTACACACCTGTGTAGCCCTCTGATCTATTTTGGATTGTGACCGTTCTGCTATTTAATTAATTTGCAGTTCTTGGATGAATGAAGTATGCCTCCAGCTTGCTCATGTGCTGGTTACTCCAGCAGTAAGAGTTTCTTGGAGAAGAATCCAGTGTGGAACTTCTTTCTTACAAAGGAACTGGTTTAATCGATGTTTCTGTGCTGTCCCTCCTCTAAACAGTACTCCAAAAAACCCTTCACCAGTTCATCTGAGGCAAGGAGCTTTACTAAACCCAGATGACCTCTGGTCCACGTGACTTCATTTGTTCCTCTCTTGGCTTTGATTTGGTTGTGGTTTTTATTTCTTCCCCTCCCCACCTTCCCTAAATGTCAGGCTGTGACATGAAATTGCATGCAAGGTTTGGGAGCTCCGGAACAAGCTCCACATATCTCAAAGATCTTTATCCCTCCCGGTTCCCCTATCACTTGCCCAATGATTGTCCTCTTTCCCTTCCCAGTGGAAGTCTGACCTGTGATACACCTAATCTTGTCCCTGTTGATTTATAGCAATGCATGCACTAGCAATTGTAGCCTTGTATGTAGTATAGTCTGTAACTGGAGAATAACCTGCCTGCTCCTCTCCGATTAACTCAATAAGTCATTAGTTAAATATTCAGTGGTACAAGATAATTGGGAAGCAGGTGAGTGCTCTTAAAATCAGATTTATTAAAGCCATACTTTATTCTATTAAAATTTAGTTGGTTTTAATCTGAAGCTTCTGAATTCAGACACATGGATATTTCTTATCAGTTTTCAAGGGCCTTTTGATTCGCTCACCTGGCTGGACTGTGTTCCTGTTGCTTTATGTGTGGATTACAGCTGCAGACAAGGTGGAGAGAGCAGCTCCAGCCCTAATGGGGAGTCTGCATTACCTGGAAAAAGGATCAGTCTAAGGGAGCAGGGAGCTCATTCTTCACAGTGTGCTAGTTTGGGCACACTGGGCTGTGGTGTTATCACTGACCTCTGAGCTAATGACCAACATCTACCTAACAGAGCTGCTTTCACTTTACAGCTTTGAGATGTTGTTTTCCAGCATACTTAGTTACAAAACTGGCATGTTTTAACCACAAGGGTTGTATTCGCAGTGACACCCCACTGAAAATGAGCAAGAAAATCACAAGATGTTGGTCTGACGATACCAGACCAACTCAGAAACTGCAGCTTTTACATTTCCAAAACCAAAAATGGATCGTATTTACAAAACCGGGTGATTTTCTTCCATTCTTACTGGGTTTTTCTCTTTTAGTTTTTTCTTAAGCTGCAGTAATAGCAATATAAAGGATTTTCTAATAACCTTGAAAACTGTCTCCAGCTACCTTGCAGCAGAAGTGAAGGTGGGAACTTTCCATCTACCTCGAGGAAGAACTTTATTCTTTTTTTAAACACCATTAAGCCGTTAAATTATAAGGTCGTTTAAAAGCCGACTGTATCAAATGGTGCACATCTTCCTCTACTTAAGAAATAACAACATCCATCCCTCATGCATGCAATAAAGTGCAAGGTCTTTTCAATGGTATTGCACCTTTGTTTTGTGTCAATTATTAACGTTATAGAAATGTTAAATTATGTCTTTGCCTAAAGAAAAGCTGAAAGTGACAGCATGGTTATGGCTCCTATGAGGACTTTGATCTCAGAGTCAGGAGACTGGAGTTCTATCCCTGGCCTTGCAGTTGCAGTATAACACCAGCCAGGTCACTTCCACTTTCTATGCTTCTCTTGCCTGACAGCTGAGGTTTTCTTTCACTGGGATGCTGGGGTGTAGGGCGCAAAGGGAGCTGGGTGTGGGTGCTATCCCAGCACTTACTGCAGAGCAGAAGGTGTTGTAGTGATGGTAGCGCTGCTGCATGAGTCTTGGCTGACTTTTCATGCTTTTACAGAAAGTGTCTGATCTGCAGTTTTAGTAATGCAGTAATGTGGGATATTGATGTGGGGTTAAAGAAACAAGAAGTTTAGCTTCTGATCTCCTTTAGCTGTGGAAAGTCCTGGAATGCTCCTGCCCTGTGTAACAGCACTCTGTTGTAATTTCTGGTGGGGACATACAGAAATACTGAAACCAATTTGGAATGTTTTGGGTATGAAGGAGCTGATGCTGTCTAGCCATAGTTAGCTGTGGCACCAGTCGCTTATTGATTAGCTGCTTGAGTCTCAGTTCTCTCTTTATTGCAACTGAAGTGCCTTTTGACTGCTTAGGGAGCTAATTCTGTGGCACTGACCCCTGATGTGAGTAATGCTTCAGGTTTTTGTCTTTCCTGATCTGGATGAGCAGCATTCTGGGACTATTCTGCTAGCCCCAAACTATTTGTGGACGAGTGGGAGGGCAAATTACTCTTAAATAGCTTGTTTCTTGTGTTCTCTTCAACCTGTCTCCCACCCTCTCTTTAATGCACCTTTTAAATATGCCCCTGTTCCTTGGCTAAGTAGCTGCCACAGTGCCTGAGCAACGGACAGTGACGCTTGACGTGGATGTGAATAACCGCACTGACCGTTTGGAGTGGTGCAGTTGTTATTACCATGGCAACTTCTCCCTGAATGCTGCCTTTGAAATCAAGTTACACTGGATGGCAGTGACTGCAGCTGTTCTTTTTGAGATGGTAAGAGTGTGTCCTTCTGTTTTGGGTGGCCACAGCAATGCCCTTCTGGCCTCTGTATCCATTTGACTCCTGGGGACGTTGTCATGGGAAGTGTTAGGAGAGACAGTGGGTTGGATCTGTCCTTATTTCCTTAAGTCATTTTACTGGTGGTGGTTAGCACTGCTGCATCTGGTCATCATTTATTGTGCTATCTGTAGTCATTCTGTGTGCAGGATAGTTTCCTGCTTTTAGTGGCTTTCGTGCACAGTGTGCATAGAACAGTGCAGGTCAAGGTGATGAATTAAAGTCCTCCTTAGGCAAATGTTATGCCTCGAGCTGGACATTTGGAAAAAGAATGCATTTCACATTGCATTCCTTCTACCGCCAAACCTGAGAACTTTAAATCTTAGTGGAATTGCTTTTGTGAGAGGGCTTTTCCAGGCAATGTGGTCTTCCAGTTCAGCAGTGCTTTTTAACTAGCTGGAAACATTTTGAACTGGCAATGCAAATGTCACTTCTTAATTTTTAGATTTTGTTTGTCTTCCCTGTTGTTGCTTCTGTAAAACTCTTACTATTTAACACCAGGTTTCACCCCACCCAGCCAGCCAGCACTAGGGGATTGGGTTTGCTTCTATTTAAAGTCTATTGCGCTGTTCCAGTAAAGCAGCAGTGCTTAACCACTGATGATAAGTAGGCTGAATCAGTTCCTGAAAAATGGCCTGTTTTAAAGTGCTTTGTGATTGATGTGGCACTTTGAAAAAAAACACCTGATGGCTTGTGCTTGTACTGCTTTACCTACAGGGATGCTTGTGTGCTTGCCATGCAAAGCAAGCTGGGCCTGTGGAGAATTGAGCATGTCTGATCTCTTCTTGGGAAATGAGTTGGTCCTATGCCTATAAGTGCTCTGCTTCAGTTTGACGCATGTCATATAATTTCTTGCTTGAATCTTTTCTCAGGTTCAGGGTTGGCATCGAAAAGCCACATCCTGTGGTTTCTTGCTAGTTCCAGTCTTGGAAGGACCATTTGCTTTGCCCAGTTACTTATATGGAGACCCACTTAGAGCTCAGTTGTTCATCCCACTCAATGTGAGCTGCTTATTGAAAGAGGGCAGCGAGCATTTGTTTGATGGTAAGAAATGTTCTTTGTTTTGCCTCTTGTACACTTTTCTGCAAGCAGGTGCCTTCTGGCATGTAGCTGACATGAAGAACCTCATTTACTGAGCGTGCATTAGCTGGATGAAGGGCCTGGTTTTACACTTCAGCAGCCACCCTCAGGAAGGGTGGGGCTTGGGGGAAGCTGTAGTGAAAGGCTGGTGAGCGTGCAACAGTGTATGAAGTTGGCAGCAAGAAGTACCAAAGCACAGGAAAGGTTGTCTCCCCAGTGATCTTTGTTGCTATAATGTTGCATATCATTAGAGAGTAATGCTAATCAACCAAACAGTTGTTCTGTTTGACAGGATGTCATATTGTAAGAGTCTGTTTTGCTGGTAGACCCTCCCACAGCTGCTCTGCAATTGCACCCTGCATTTGTTTGTTCTCCCCTCAGTGAGATTTAGGCTTTCACGACTTGCATCCTCCTGGGTTTTTATGTTGTTGTTGCCGTGGTTACATTCATGGTAAGAGTGTTTGCACATGAGATGAAGAGCTAGAAACTGCAATCTCCTTTTCTGCAATGTGACTTTGCCCCTTTTGAGTGATGCTGTTGTGGTCAGGTAGAAGCTCAAAGATCAGAAAGCGCTGTCCCCATGCAGAGAGGGGCAAAATTGCATTGTGAGAAGGGACAGTTGGAAAAGGCTCTGTTTTAAACTAGTGAAGGTGATAATTTATTTTCATTAACCCAGTGTCCAGGGTTACAGGTGTCCCGTAAATGTAAACCAGTCAGTGACAGATCCATGTGCTGTGAGGTAACCATAACCCCACTGTCTCTGATCTATTATTCTCAGAGCACTTCATGTTGACACATAGCAGCCTGCCCCCCTTCCTTGCCCCCTCCTGCACACCCCATTATGTTCCTCTCCTTCATCTCAGGAGCTAAATGAAAGGCTAAATTCAGGCATGAATTTGCTACTGGAGTGTACAAGACATGTCTCTAATAGGGTGACATTCAAGGGACAGCTGACAGGAAAACAAGTGACTAAAAGAAATGACTAGAAAAACAGGTCTTCTGAGGAAAACTGGGGTCTTGAAGGAAATAAAGCAGCTTTACTGGGCAATTGTGACCTTTTGTTTGTTTTAGGCTTCGAACCAGAAACATACTGGGACCGTATGCACCTCCTTCAGGAAGCAATAGCACACAGGTATGTACTGAGCAGAGTGACTGAAAGGCTCCTGTCTCCCTGGATGATGCAGGGGAAGATCTCTGCTGAGCAGTCACTCCTGAGTCATGTGGGTTCTGTGCTGTCTGCCTCTCTGAAGTCTGCTTGCAGGTTATTAGACAAAAATATAACTAGAATGCCTGGAGGTGGCTCTGTGGGCGCAAGGGGCAGGTAGATAGTGTTTCAGCCTGTCACTCATGAGTAAACTATACTCTCCTCCTAGGCAGAGCGTTGCCTTTGGAAGGTGCCCTGTTATTTCAAGTTAGAAGCAGATAGTCTGTAAATAGATCCCTTTCTGAGAAGGGACAGTAATTTTCTTCATGTGCACTTAACCAGCCTTGATCTGGATGACAACCAATGATTGACAGTAGGCAGGATACTGGGATGTGGGCCATATACCAGGAGGTTTTGCCTGGTTTAAGAAGGGATTGTTGGAAACTTAGAAGGAGAACAATTGCTGAAAGGAAACACTGCTGCTTATGTCCAGCATGATAATGGAATGTTCAAAGTTCAGCAGCATCCAGGACTTCCTGCCTCCAGCCGAAGATCTAGAACTGTCACGCAGCACGAGCAGGAGCTTAGCCCCTTTCGTGTGCTTGAGCTGCCAGTTTGTTTCATGATATTGCTGCCAAGGTCTTTTTCATGACAGAGAAACTGCGTTTGTAATGGACTTCAGCTTGGAAATAAGCTTTCATTAGCTTAGAAAGCAGGAGAGGAACAGGTATTCTACAAACAGCAAACAACTGTCGGGTGAGCTGCTTGAAGTTCTGCATGGAATATTGCCTGGCACGAAAGAAAATGATGTTACAGCTTGAAACAGACCCAAGGAATGTCTGTCTTGGCGATCACTGTTCCCTCATCTGTGTGCAGCTGCCCCGTTTTGTCAGAGACTGCTCAGTGCCCTCCCAGACTGAGCTACTGGTGCTCTTGCTTCCGGCACGAGTTAGGACAGAGATCAGTGTGGCGTTACAGGCTTTCACACGGTGCCTGGCAGGGTGGAGGGTATCTGGAGAAGCTCAGCCCTCTTCATCCCTTTTCCCCTTGCCTTCAGGCCATAAGAAAAGGGAGCCTTTGTGACAGGGAAGGTTGACTTTCCCTTGGGCTGATAGAATCCGAGCTGGAGTGGCTCTTTTACATCTATATCTATCTATATATATATATATATATAATACATTTTTTTAATTCTCCTGGTGTTTGTTCTCCAGATTTGGATTTGTGCAAGATAAATACTCGGCCTCTGCATTTAACTTCCCAGCTGAGAACAAGCCCCAGTATATCCATGTCACAGGTGAGCATATTTTGCTATCACTGGGGTAAGGAGGAGGCTATTATAAACAGAAGAACCATTTTACATGCAGTTTATGTTTTATGCTAGTGATTTGGGCCTCATTATGTCCCTGGTCCCTGGTGTATCAGCCAAATCGAACCAGAGAGGCAGTGTGGAAAGTGCAAGGTGTTGCTGTTCATCAGTGGCACTGGTTTGAAGTCTTGCTTTGTAGTTTCTCTGAAACATTTCTTTCCAGGAGATGGAAAAATAAATAAGGCAAAACTTATTGCAAGTGCAGTGTAAATAAATGTGTATCTAGAAGCTGGAAGGAGGGAAAGGTGTTGGGACAAGTCAGTGCTCTGTTCTCATGCTTAAGGTCAGTTGTAGATGCATCTCTACTAATATATACTGTGGGGGAGATGGAGAAAGCATTTGCTTTCATTATTGTTCTTCATAACTGTTGATCTGTCAGGATTTCTAACTGAGCTCCATGCATGGCATATTACAGTAAAGCAGCAGTGTTTTCAGAGGGGTTGCTGACACATGGAAACAATGATGGGAAGAGACCTTTTGGAAAATTACAGGAGAGATGGAAATTGATGTAAAGTTAGAAAATGGATTGGAGCCTGCATTTTTGCTTCATTCCCTTCTACCAGGAGAAAGGCAAGACTTAAGTGTGCTCTCTCTGTGTTGTAAATTGCAGGAAGAAATAGCATGTAAAAGCAAAGGAGGAGAAGTGTATCCCATTTTCTCTTGCTAAGAGGCAATTAAACAACACTCAGTCCAGTTCCTTTCCAGAATTTAATGACTCAGCTACAAGGTGCAGGGCCTTAGTTTGGCTTAAGAGTAAAGTCCTGTCTGTTTCCCCCAGGAACAGTGTTTTTGCAGCTCCCATATTCCAAGCGGAAGTTTTCTTGTGGGCAGCAGCGTCGCCGGCGCAACTCCACGAGCTCCACCAACCAGAACATGTTTTGTGAGGAGCGCATTGGCTACAACTGGGCCTACAACACCATGCTGACGAAAACATGGCGCTCCAGTGCCACTGGGGATGAGAAGTTTGCTGACCGGTTGCTGAAAGACTTCACAGACTTCTGCTGGAACAAAGACAGCCGGCTTGTTCTGTTCTGGACTGATTGTCTAGATAAGATGCATGCGAGTGCTCCGTGAAATAGGGTTGTATCTCTTAGGGAGACAGCTAGAAGTTTTACCTTGTGGCAAGGAAGTAGAGGTGAAGGATGACCGGAAAAGAGCCTCTGTTAGATCCATCTTGAGGCTCCAAGAGGACCTGATCAATATTGCTGTTGATATTCAACAGAATTTGATTAAGCCCTTGGAAAAAGAATCTGAGCTGTTGGCTTGCCAATATCTATCCCCTGACCTCAGCTTGGTTTCAAGTAGCTGCAGTCCTTGATTGCCAAAATCTGTGTTAGTGCAGAGGTAAAGGAAGGAGAGTGCAAATGGTTTTCAAGGGCGCTCAGATTCAGCGCAGTGTGATGGTAGTAGCTTACCGTCGTTGGAAATGATTGGTATCTGATGTGCCTGGCAGCAGCCTGCCTCTTTCCCTTTTGAGGTGTACCTGATTGTGTGAATATGTAAGATAAAATGTGAGAGACGCTTGCTAAGTTTCGTACATGTAAATAAGTAAAAATGCAGAAAATCAAGTGACTTGATGTTTTGTTTTAACTGCAGACAGCAATACAAAATCCGGGAGTAAAGGAGAATAATTGCCAAAAGGAAATACTGCTGCTTATCTCCAGCATGGTAATGGAATGCTCAAAGTTCAGCAGTATCTAAGACTTTCTGCCTCCAGCTGTGGACCTAAAACAGTGTCATGCAGCAGGAGCAAGAAGGCAGTTGCTGTCGTGCAAGGCCAGCTTCCAAGTGTAAGGAGAAGTCAAGGACAAGTGAAGACAAGATGCTGCTGCTGAGAGTAACAAAGAGGATTCTGAGCAGGTTTTTAGGATGTATCTGCATGTAGCAAAAGGAAGATGCCTCCACTCAAGGATGTAGCCTTTGTCTTTGCAGAGCAAGGTCGTGTATGGCTCGTGGACTTGGCACGAGCTGGTTACTGAAGTGTGGGTTAAGGGTGGGTTCACATCCAGCACCTGGTAGTGCTGTGCATTGGGGCTGTCGACTTGCTCTGAGATCCTCTTTGTTACCTGTCCTCAGTAAGCTGAGGTCAGCAGAGGGCTGACATACAGCAGTGTTTGGGCCCGATTGAAGGAAAAATCATAGCTGCTTCAGTTTTATCCCCTGAAATGAGTCTGGGTGACTGCTCTGCTGTTAGGCAGTACCCTCCTGGGGTAGCAGCGCATGTCTGATCCCCATTAGCGTCTTGACGCTTACTCTCTGCTACAAACCCCCTTTGCTGCCCTCTCTGCGCGGTTCTGCGGTGCAGGTGGCCGGACGGGGCGGGAGCAGCTCCGCACCACCCGCTGGGCAGCGGCACCCGAGGTGGGGGCCAGGCGGGGCTGGGCTGGGTCCCGCGGGGCGGGAGGAGGGAGGGAGGCAGGGGGAGGCCCACCCGCTCCCCGCCGCTCTCCTCCGGGCACCAGCGGACCGGGACCGGGTAGGCTGTGGCGCGGCCGCTGCCTCGGGACGGGCCAGAACGGGACGGGGCTGCCGGGGTGAACCCGCTCCTCGGCCTCGCAGGTATTGAGCAGCTTTTCCTCCTTTTGTCCGGCGGGGCTGGAGCGGTCCCGGGGTTGGGAGTGCCCGAGGGGACCCGGCGGGCACCAGCTCCGGGATCACTGGAGTCACGCTTTGCTGTAACTGCCGGCGGCCCCTGTCCCGTGCCAGTCTGGAGGACAAACCTCATTATGGAGGTCTGGGCTCTGAGCGGGGTGGGCCATGCTGGCCCTTCTGCAGCACGGCTGGGGCCACCCCCGTGTGCAGTTCCTCCTTCAGCCGCCAAGTTTGATGTGTCTTTCTGAGCTCAGTTTTCTCAGCCACAAGCCTGAGGTGGCTTTAGCCTGTCAGGCTGCTTTAGGCCTAGTTGTGTTTTGAGATCCTCAGACTGCTTTTAACAGCACAGTGAATTTCTTCCCTTTAATAAAAGAAAAACCCAAGCATACCATGGAAGCTAAAAATAGGAGATAATAGTTTTTATCTAACCACAGCTCACAACTTTGTGCATTGCATAGAGAAGTCTTCCAACAGGACTTAAGGATGAAGCGGTTCATGGCCATGTTAAACAGGAATAAAACCAAGGATCCCCCACCTGCCAAGCTGCTGGATCTAGCAGGACAGCTTTGCCAGGATCTCCAGGGCTCATTTCCTAGTCTGGAGAAGCTGGTTGGGGCCATGATGGGATGCAAACACAAGATGTATTTTCTCACTAACATCCACGTTGTCCAAGCTTGCGTGTTTGTTCATACCCAGAAAGGGCAGCATGACACAGCCTGCAGACTGCTGGAGGTAGGGATGTGTTCTTTGTTTCTTCATGCAGACAAAAGCAGTATTAGGAAAACAGCAGTTAGAGCTGTTAGTGCAGAGGTATCCAAACTGCAGGACATGGAGTGTTTCCAGCTGGCATCCAGCAGCGGAAGGTGATAGGTGTGCATTGGTTGACCTGAAATGCAGGATAAAGACTGCTACAGGCAGTTACTGTTAATCAGCCAAGGGGCAGAATGTAATTGGGTAACTATGGGGTTGGCTGTAGTTTGCGAAAGCAGGATTTTTGTTCTCTAGTGTGATGGTTCTTCGAGTTTTTCACCCATTTAGGGCTCAGGATGTGAAAGCCTTGGGGAGGCCATGTCTGGAGGGCTTCCAGGGTGGGCAGATAATGAGGAAGGCTGGATGGTATCACTCAAGGGGAGGAATTTTGGTCTCTAGATCTGATAATGTAGCCCTTTTCTCCAGGGAAAAAGAAGGAATTAGGCAACTCCTTGCATACATTAGAGGAAATACAGGGAGCCATACACTTGGATAATGCTGCCAGCTTTGTCAGGCTAGTAGGAATCTCTGAGTAAGTTTCTGGCTGTTGACGGTTTTCTCCTTTACAGGCAGCCTCACTGACTACCTGGAGAGAGTTTGCTTACATACTGTTTTGGTTTTAGCACAGCAAGGCAGAACAGAAGGAGAAGCTGGTGCAACTTTGGCATGAGGTTCACTACCGGAGGGTAATGGAGCAACACCACACAGATTTTCTGACACCGCTGCAGAAGTTCCGTTGCAGGAAGAGGTACCATGGGGGGGGACCAGCTTATTTTTCTCTGCCGTGTCTGGCAGATGCAGAGGGTAGAGATGCAGAGGCTGGTTGTAGAGATGCAGAGGCTGGTTTTGCACCTCAGCGTGTTGCTTCTCAGAGCTAGGCAGTTCTTGATGTTTTGACCACTTGTGGCAATGTGAATGACAGTCTTGGGGTCATTTTTTAATCCTGTTTTATCCTGTGTACAGGAATCCTCCACCTGTTTCCCTTTGTCCTGAAGGTTTGAAGAATCGAAACTATTCGGATGAAGTGCGCCAGCAGCTGCACAGGTTTGCTGCAGAGGTGACAACAAATCCAAACAAGAAACAGCGGGTAGGGATGTGCTACTTCTAACCAACTGTCCTTGTCACAGAGAAGCAGAACTCTGTGATCAGGGGTCTAGAACTGATTTCATTCTAAATCCTTGTTTTCTAAAGCCCCGGTGGGGCTGGGATTCCCCAGACTTGATCTTTTCCTGGGGGTTTCCTTAAAAGAATTATCGGGTTCATGCTAAGTAATCTCACTTGCTTTGGACAAAAAGATCAGGAGATATAAAGTTCCTCACTGAGCTTCTAATGGTTCTAATCTGGTAGTGGTTCAGCATAGGCAGCAAAACAACCATCACTCAGAAGAGCTGTATTAGAGTGATAAATAGTTCTGACTTGAGTGAGTTATAGCCTGTATTACATTGCTTTTTGCTTACCAGAATATATTTTATACTGCTTTATCCCATTAAATTCACAGAATTTGAAAACGTGATAGGTTGTGTTCATGTCTGCATCTGTCTTCCTTATTTGAACAAAGATAAATCTGTAATGGAAGTGACATGAATTAATTCAGTAATCCTTGTTGATTACTACCTCCCAAGGTGAAGGCTTCAGACTGTAAAGTCTATCTCTGTGGTGCTCAGTTTTTGCAGCACCCTTCTCACATAAGACAGGATGGCTTGGTGCAGCTCTGCAGTGCGAAGTTGGTTCATTTCTTACCCTTTCACAAAGCAGCAACAACTTCCAAATTTTCATTACAAAAGCCCCCCCCCAGTCTGATTTGGGAGCGTAATGAGGTTGCACAGTTACGTCCTAAAAGGTCAGGATATGATGATCACTTATGCATTAATTTCCCAATACGTTCTTCACTTACGTGATCTCATTCTTTAACAGTTGAATACAGCAGACATTTTTCTGCGAATGTGATACAGATGTTTATGCTGCTTACAGTTTGTGACACCTCTGCAATGTGGTAAATGCATTAGTGTTCATCCTGTTAGTGTCATGGTAATGGTGCAAAGCTGTCATTCTGTGGGAAGAGCATGCTTTGGTCAGGTTTTCCATTGAAATATAGCAGTATAAGATTGCAGTGTATGGGGTTGTTTTGGTTGTGTTGGGGTTTTTTTAGCAGACAAATTGAGTAGGGGAGCAGGGGGAAATGTGTGCATTCCAACAACTCTTGAGTTTACGAATCAGTCTCCTCAATGGGATCCACTTGTCAAGAGCCTTAGTGAGCAAATGGCTGGGTTTGAAAGCTCTTTTGCTCCGTTGCTTTTGGAACTGGAAAAAAAAGCCTGATTATTTGGATGTGGTTTGTTCTTTTTCCATTGATCCCTCTCTGCACGTGGCTTTGCAGGAGGGGCTGGCTCGGGACATGAACCTGCAGCCAACTCAGGTCTACAACTGGTTTGCAAATTACCGACGGCGTCAAAAATCCCTCCTCCCTCGTATGGAAAAGCAAAACAACTCATGTCCTGAGGGTGCTCTGGCTTATCGCATGACGCAGCAGCAGGACGGAGGATTCTACGCCCCACAAACTGCAGGTTTGTTTCTTGCTAATGGGCTTAGGATATGATCCCGAAAGCTGAAAACCAATTTTAAATTCCCTCAGGAAAGGAAGGGTATTCCTTCTCCAGAACAGCATCTGTATGCTGGTGGATCAAGTGGACATGGAAGAGCCCTCTTTCAGTGGGGTGCCTCATTGTTTGTCTAGAGGCTGTCATTCATAGAGGAAGCAAACATTGATAAGGCCTGTGCAAGGACAGGCTAATAGAGATGCCCACCTCAGAAGGGGCGCTGAAAGCAAATACCTGCAAGGCAGCAGGTTTAGCTCTCAGATCCTGGGATCAGGGCTGTAGTCCAGTAAAACCCAGTATTGCCATGCCCCTTCACAGTCAGTCAGGGAGGGTCTTGCTTTATTTGGCAAATCAGACTTGTTTCATTGCTTTTTGGAGAAACTGTTAGTGTTCCTTCACCTGCCTGGCCTGCACCTTTCAGACGGATCTTATGTAGGCATCGGCTCTGAGCAAATGGAGATAACTCTCATGCCCTGCGACCCCGGGTGGGACCAATCAGCTGCAGATCTGGATGAGCCTCCTGAGGGAACATATTTAAAGATGCTGGAATCCAGGTGATGTATGAAAAAGTCTTTACAGTGACAGTTCAGAGATGAAGCAACCTTTAAACCTGCTAATGGAACTGACTTTCATGTCAGTTCCCAGGAGACATAACTTAGGAGTCTTGACTCCAGATATGGGGAATGGTCCATGCCCAGCATCAGGCAGTCAGAGCATTTAGCAGTTAACTTCCCAGCTATCGAGGGCAGGATTCAAAGGTTTAGCTGGTGAGGTGCCCCTCTTTGCTAAGCAATATGTTTGGCTAATTTATTTTCTCCACCATTACAGCTTTATGCCAAGCAGTGAGCTGTATGAAGCAAGGACAAACACAACTTTCTTGACCACTCACAGCACTGAACAACCTGTACCATTTTGCCGTGATGCTATGCTGGAACCAGGAACCTGCTTTAACCCTGCTGTCCTGCAGGCCAGAGAAGCAGCAAGCAGTACTGATGCCAGCCTGCAGCTGGGTAACTTTGTCCTGTGCCCCTGTGGGTCCCTTACCTTCCCAGATGAACGGCTGGCCATGTGGCAGGCCCCTTGCAGCACCAGAGGAGTCTCTGGCTCTATGTGGAGCCCAAGTATGGAGGGTTAGTAAAACTGCACCCAGATCATTGACCTTTAGAGTTTTCAAGCTTCTCTTCCCTTTGCTGTAAACACTCTTGCTCACTTCTGTGGCTTTCCAGTGTCATGACAAATGGGAGCAGGACTTATCTGATCTCTGCAATTCTGCTCCCGTAGTATCTGTGAGGAAACCTGTTGGTTTAAGGTGTTAAAACATTCTTACCTACTCTTTTGCCTAAATTGTAACTGCTTCCATAAGATAGTATTTTTCCAGCAAGGTGGATTCCTTTTAGCATTTCCACTGCAAGAGTCCCATCGGGTGTTTGCTCACCATGTCAGTTTGCAAGCTTCTGGGTTTTTTAAATCCCTGTCATTCTCAAGAGCTTGCCTGAGCAGAGGCTGGGAACTTCTTAACTGTGACATAGTGCACATCTTCAGCAACACATTCTCTCTCACTTTCCCTTCTCCTTCCTCTTATTCTTTCTCTCTCCCTCTCTGTTTCCTTCCTGTCTGGTCTTGTTCAGCATTCCCACCGTCTCTTCTCTCTGTTTTTAACAGTAGCCTTGGCAGCATATGTAAGTGATGTCCACCTGCTTTTGCTGTAGGTCTTCAGAACAAAAACCGCTGTGACTGCCATTCACCCAGCCCTTGTGAATGCGGAGCAAGGAGAGGAGGAATAGATGGGTCAGAGGTTGAGGTCATGTTTTCTGTAACTGTCTTTAATGCGAACATTTATTTCAGCAGGTATCAGAGCTCCCTTGAGCAGAGTCCCTCAAGGTGGCTGTATTGAGGCCAGTTCAGGAAGAATCATTCAGCAGTCAGATTTAGAGGTTGAAAGCTTCATCCTTAGAGAAGGACAGCTAGGGACCCTGGAGTCTGTTCTTCCCCACAGGTAAAGCGAATGGAAAGCACAGGGCTTCTTACAGGCAGGAGTGACAATGATGCTGTGGGATTAGCCTTATCCTCATCCCCATGTTGAAGAGGGTTGTAGAAAGAGTGTGGTGATGCATCTCATTTCAGGGGCTTGAGATCTGAGACCAGCCTGATCAGAAAATACATGACCCCCTCTCTTTAAAGCAGGTTTAGTTTCTAAGCTGTTTGCCTGTTTTTCTTTTTGGCAGCAAATCATGAGCTATAGTGATTCAGTGCGAGCTGATTCTGTGGGCTGGGTTGGTAGGGCCCATACTTAATCCTAAAATAGTGTTTGTAGCTTCATAACCTCATGACCAGATTATGCCAGAGTGCAGGCTTTCCAAACTGGAAGACAGACAGGCACTATTCTGTCTTTCTGTTTTCCACCTGTAATAAATGTTCCAGACTGCAGGTTTTCTCTGGGACTTGAGGTAAATTCAGAGAATGCAAACCAACAGCAATCAGTGCCATCTTCCATATGTTACACAGCCCCCATAATGTTACATAAACACTGCCAAACAGACATGATGAAGTTCCTTTAGTTTACTGATTTGAAAGACCCAGCATGAGCAGTAGCTCCATTTCATAACCCTTCTGCCTTTACACTGTCCAGCATTTGTGCTAGCATGACGCTGTCAGTAATACATCAGAGAGGTAGGTAGAAGCAGTTTTATTCCCTTTATTCACTTTAGAGATGAGGAAGCAGAGGCACAGAGAGGGTTTGTGGCTTGTCAAGCAACCAGGGAAGGCAGTGATTCACTGGAGATACAGATCAGTGGGGTTTTGCCTCCCAGTTCCCTGCTGAAATCATTTCTGCCTTTTACCTCTGTTTCCCAGTTGCCTTGGTGTTCATGTTCGTGTCAGACTCCTCACTCTGAGCTGACAGTCCAGCTCAGGGCACTTGTAAACCCACCTCAGCATGTGTTCTAGGATTTGCAGTTTCAAACAGTGGCTGAGGATCATAAAGGACCAGTGAGGCCTGCTGGCGCTGTTCTGGCTGGACTTAAAACTGCATGGTCTGACTCCAGAGTGAGCTCATGTGTATTTTTAAAACATGTTCCACCAGCAGAAGAAACCTATGGTGAATGTCTCCTTGTTGGGTTATGTCAATTGTGCCAGGAATATACACACCCTTCATCATATTCCTGTCAGGGGCAGGACTTGCTGCTTCATTGACACCTTCTGGTGACAATATAGTTATTTGAACTCTTATGCATAAACCCTGTTAAGTGGCCTGGTCCAGCTTGAACCAGAATGCCTTTAACACCCCAAAACACCATGAATGCTGAGGAGCATCGATCTCTTTGGAAATGAGTGATGCCTAGGCTGCAGTTTCATCTAGGCTCTTTTGCAGTTTCTCTCCAAAGAGACAAGAGACCTCATGTGGGTAGCCTTAGGTAAGACGAAGGCTCAGTGAATGGCAGTGAATAAGGATCACCTTTGTTATCAGGCAGAGCCCTTTAACAGAGTTACTGATAAGAGAGGAAGTATTGTGTCACCAGAGTCCTCTTTAGCAATAATGTTATAAGGAGCATCACTTGTGGGGGACTCATGAATGAGTCAACAGCTTAAACTGCAAGGCTAAGTGAGTGTTGCTATCCTGCAAAGACAGGGCAGTGAAGTTACCCCTTTACAGGTAAGAGTAAAGCACAGAAAAGGAAATCATTTAGCCAAGGTCACCCACCGGGTGTTATGCTCTTGCTGCCTTGCCAACGCTTCTGGCTCCCTGCTTCCTAAGTGCAGGGGTAGAGCTACAAGTCAGCACAAGGACCCTTAATCTGCCTGTCTCATTTTTAAAGGTGCTCACCTGGAAAGGACTTGGCCTGAAAGCTTATTAGAACAATTCCTGTTGATTTCTTTCATGGGCTTTTTACTGTTGGTCCTACGCACTTGGGCTGTATCCAAGCCTCTTATGATCTACAGGGCTGTGAGGTGGGAGTGTGAGGGGGAACCAGGCTGGAAGCTGACTGTTTCCATCTGCTCCTGCTGCCTGACAGGAGAGTCTGATCCAGCAAACGAACTGGAAGTCCCTGTGGGACATCAAACAGATGCTTGCCTTTACAGATAGTGGTGGTGTATCCTCTTCAGTCCTTGAGCTGGGACAGGTGGAATGTAGTCCAGCTAATGATTCCTGAAAAATATAACTCTCTCATGCCTTCCATTTCAAACAGAAAAGCACACTGAACTCTATGGAGCAAGACAGAGTGCATTTATGAGCCAGCATATTGATTTAGAAAATCAGGGCTGAGATGCTCATTGCAGCTTACTGCTTCTGCCTGCATTTTTGGGATTCCAGCTCAGAGTGCTAGGAATCCTCCTGCTGTTAGGCTCTCCCCTCTGGATAACCCAGCACCCCGACACTGGCAGGCAACAAGTTCAAAAAGCATAAAAGGAGGCTACCTTTTGGCATGTTGCGTAATTAAATCACAGAACTTGTTGCTAAGGGTATTGTGCATGTCAGTGCAAGTGGGCTGTGAAGAAAGATGAGACAGATTGTTGGGGGGGGAAAGAAGGGGGCAAGGGGTTGAGTCCATTTGTCATTAGTAAATGGCATTGCCAAAATGCAGCCTCCAGCAGAGGAGTCACAAGACTGCTCGCTGGAACCTGGGGTGCATTCCAAGGAATGGCAACTTGACACTTACCTTGTTTCTTCTGCTTTTTCCCTATGCTCTATTAATTGGCACCTTTTGGTCTGAGCCTTTCATACCCTGGGCTATTCCTGGGAGTGGTGGGTGCACTGGTGTTGGAATTATGGATTCTTTTGAGTTGGTGATGAAGGGAGGGAAGGAACATCCCTTTGTCAAGTACCTTGAAGGTAACATCCTTGTTACCATCATGTTAACATGATGAAGGGAGGAAGGGAACATCCCTTTGTCAAGTGTCTTCCACTTGACCCGGTGCCCACAGACTGTGACCTCTTCTGAGAGGTTGGCAGTGCCCCCAGGGGAGGTGTGGATGGGGAAGCCATGTCGCCAGACTGGCAGCCTTGAGAAGCTATTGCAGAGTGGTAGCCAATGTTGTGGCTGTGTCTAAAGCTAAATGTTTATCTGTTTTGACTCTTAAGGTCTGTGCTTGTAAAACATGTTTCAGGAGAGAGATGTTTTGGTAGACATCCCCTTGTTTATGGAGCATTCTGGGGGCAGAAAGCAAGTCATTCCTCTATACTGCTCCTGGTCAGGTTAGTCTTCCCAGTGCAGAATCTGTTTTCAGGCTGTAACAATTTTGAGAAATGGAGTAGTTTTATAGTCAGTTTAATAGAACTTTGTTGAATGAATGGTCTTGCCAGCAGCCCCTCTTGTCCTGCTGCAAAACATTACAGTAGGTGGCCAGTTGGGCATAAATACAAATGCATTCGTATATTGTATTTTCTTGCAGTTGCTGTCACTCTGTGTTTGGCAAGCCTCAGTGCCCACCCGTTTCTGCACCCTGCATGGAAGAAAGCCAAGCCCTGGGACAAAGCCAGGTGAGAGGACACACCTAATGTTCAGCGAAAGCTGCTTAGTCCTATATGCGCTATATAGCTATAGCTCTCATAAAAGGAGATGTGAAATATCGTATTTAGTATCAAAGGTGTTTGATCAAAGCTTACCTTTTGGAATCCAGTTCAGAGCATGCTGGGCATTCCCTGGGGTAGTATCCAGCAGATGCTGGAAGGAGAGGTGGTTTTGTTGGGTTTTTTCCATTTGAATTGCTTATCAGATGCTAATTTTACGAAGTGTGTCATTGAAATGATGGCTAAAGCAGCCTGTACAGATCCAAAGTATCATTTACGTTTTGAGCAATGGAGGGCTCAACCAAGCTCTGTGGAAAGAAGACGATAGGAAGACAGCTGTGTGAGGGCCCTCTGCTCTGAGGGGTTCTGCAGAATTTGGCTCTGCTCTCTCAGACCTCTGAAAGTCTTTCATGTAATTTCCATTTCTAAGACTGGTTGATGAGGAAAAGGGATTTTGCACTGTTCCGAGATGGCTGATAGCAGTGTATGGAGCAGTATTTCATAGGACATGATAAATTATTTCCAGGATCTGGATGCAGTCTTGCATGCCTTTTCATGGTGATTTTAAGGCAGTAGAGAATAGAAGTTAGAAATCTGGTACTTTCAAGGGGATGGGAGCACATCTCTGAATCAAAAGTCTTAAAAACAGGACCCAAGAAAGCCCTATCTAAACTGTACCTTGAGCTATTTTTTGGCCTCATGTGTGTTGGTCTCCCAGTCAGTTAGCATCCATTTCTGTTTCTCTTGCATTGTGAGCTGCTTAAAAGGATTTTCAAAAGCAGGAGACGGTATCTGCTGGCCTCATTACAGGAAGCGGCTGCAGCTCTGAGGACAGTAACAGAACCTCTTTTGAGCCTTTGAAAGCATCAATATAAAGATCTGTATCTTGCAGAGTGGCCTTTTTACCAGCCATAATGTGAGCCAGACGAGTAGGAAAGCTTTGGGTATTAATAATGAATGAGCCTTTTCTGAGATTTCCAGAGCATGCAGTCTCTGTAGCTCATTTTCATCTTGCTGCTTTGCATTCCTGCCCTGATTTTGCTATGGTATAAAAACATGACACTCAGTGCATTATGGGCTGGGGAGCAAAACACCCTGTGATGCCTGCAGATGTTGGAAGCGGACATCTTCGAATCTTTTCAAGTTGAGGAATTCAGAAAAGCAATTTTTATGTGTTTAATGTGTGCTGTAGGAAAAGGGAGGGCTTGAGTTGGTGAGTTTACAGCATTCTGAAGACTTCCAAGACTTCTGTGTCTTGCTGAATCAACTTGCCCCGGGCTTGTTGCAGGAATAGCAGGTGTTTGGTTTCTGTGCCTGAACCACAGGGATGCAGATGTACTCTTCCTTTTGTCCTTGCATGACTTGCAATTTGGTTTCATAGGTGATGCATCCCATCAGAGCCAATGTGAGAATAAAACAAAAAATCAATTTTGATATGTTTCTTTCCCTCCCTGAATGCAGCTCCCTTGTTCAGGTGATCACTCCCTTATTTCATCCTGGTCTTACCCTCTGTCAGTTACCTGCTTTTATAGGAGCCAGTGTCTTGGGCAAATGGAAGGGAATTGCTCTTCTCTGAATTACTGAGAGTTGATTTGTGCCCTGATTGTGCTTGTCATTTTTATACCCATCTCCTGTACAGGTGGATTACCCTATCTGATCTTAGAGGGGAACAGAGACTTTGTTGCTTCATGCATGCAGCCCTCACCACTCACGTTCCCTCCCTTCTGCCCAGAGGAGCTTTTCTACCCTGAGCCATGGCATCGCCATCGTTAAGGATCATGTGTGGTGAAGCTTTGATTCCTTTTTGTGTCTTTCAGGTCCTGGAGGATCCAGTTGGCAACCCATTAACCAACGACACGTTCTGGGCAGCATGGCTGCTCTTTGAGTTCTCAGCTGGTGGACGAATGTGACTTGCCTGCAGAGATGTTCAATGTGGTCTGTGCTTCCCTAGGAAACACCCCATCCTGTCTGGGTGTTCCTTTCCCCATACTTTTTTTGGCATGAATGAGGGGTTTGGCACGGAGATGAATAGAGAGTGAGGTAGAAGGGTGATGAAGGTCTGTTCCAATGGTTACACAGTTTGGTTTTGTTACAGTTTGGATTTTGCAAAGGATGGAAGACATGAAAGGTGCATTGTGGCCTGGAGGTTTTGATTTGGGCAGTCTGAAGCTGCACTGCAGATGCTAAAAATATCAAGTCACTGGTTCTGTGGCAGTTAAATATTTCTACCCATAGCACTGGTCAGATCAGAGTTGTTCGTTACATGATGAAGGTAAATGAAGCTCCTGTACTCAGAAAGAATAATATCTAGTTTTATTGCCTGCCAGTGGATATTAGGTAACTTTTTCTCAGGCCTGGAAGATAAAGTATCAGCTTAGTGGTGGTAAAATACTGCTATTTCTCATCCTGCATCTCTGTGCTACTGCTGGGTGTAACTGCTGCAGCATTCAATACTCCAGAGTGCCACAGGTGACATAAACTGGCAGAAGTATCAGTGCTGAAGTCGATGTTCTTGCAGCAGGGGGAGGGCCTGCCAGTGTTGTCAGTGTTTAATGCTACCTGTATCTCAGACTGTCCAGGAAAGAAGGATGAATGGAGGAGGTGGGAGCTGCTGAACCCTCCTGATCCGTTGTCAGTCCCACATCCGGATGGACACAAACTGCCAGGGCCGTTGTGTGACCCTCAGGTGGTCTCTGGCACCAGGCAGCGGCCATCGTGTTCAGACGAGGGCCCTGCAGAGCAGTGTGAGTCGTGCAGACTCGTGTTTCCTACACACTGTAGTAAGCGTGGGGCTGCTGCTGTGCAGGCTGGAGGCTGCTTACTCCGCGGGGGTGAGCTGTTCAGCTGCAGCTCTCCGGGGAGTGCATGCTGCTCTGTTCCTGCTTCCCAGCTCTTTTCCTTACTTAACCCAGCCTCAAGGCACCTGTTACACTCCTTCACCTCACGGAGCAGGAGCCCTGCTTTCCTTCCTTTCTCTTAGAGGCTACAAAGCAGGAATTGTGTATGAGAGCGTTAGGACATGACGCAGCACGGCAGACCCTTGATGCAGTTTAATGCTGCGAGTCACTGGGCTGTCTTGGGGCTGTTTTCCCTGAGTGTGACCGCTGGGTTTTAAATCTGTAGTGGAAAAGGAGGGGTAACCTTTACTGACACTCCAGCCCTGAGATGCACAAAGTAGATGCCTCCAGTACCTGTTGTAGTAAAGTTAGCAAATAAAGGTTTTGAACGACTGTTTCTCCAGGCTGCGTTTTTCAGGGTAAGGCTGTGAAGTGATAATTCCCACACGGTGTTTTAATTACGTGTTAAAACACCATCACCAGCCGCCTGGGGTCCACTTGTGTGCTTGGAGACCCTGGCGCTCCCTCTGCTCCGGTGGCTCACCGGCAATGCCATTTCCCCGCCGCGGGAGGGGCTGCGTTCCGAACAGCGGCGCTGGGAAGGGTCGTTACGCGCACGTTTACGTTTGCTTCCTTCAGCAGGGCGGCCTCGGGTGAACCCAGCCTCCGGCGCGGCGCGCACCGCGGCCCGGCGACCGCGGGGGCCGCCCCGCGCTGCGCATCCACCGCTCGGCTCCGGCCGCCGCCCCGCGCTTCCTCCCCATTGGTCCGCCGCGGCCGTAGCAACAGCGACAAATATATCCTGCCGCCCGCTGATTGGCTGCCGCCTGCCGCCGAGCCATAGCAACAGCGGCGGGGCACCCCCGAGAGTGACCGTTGGCGGCCCGCGCGGGGCGGGGTCGCGAGCGCCTCGCCTGAGGGAGCGGCGGGGCTGAGCGGGACGGGGCTCGCCCTGAGCCGCGGAGCCGGGACGGGGCTGAGCGGGACGGGGCTCGCCCTGAGCCGCGGAGCCGGCCGTGCCCGGCGCTGCCGCTGCCGAAAGGCACCGCGACCCCAGCTACGCCGTGTGACACCCGTTTACCGGGCGATTGCACCATGGGGGGGGGCGGGAGTTGCATCTTCCCTGCTGCCCGTAGAGCAAGGAGAGGCAGACGCTGTCATGCGCCAGGTGAAGCAGCTTTCATGCAGAAGCAGCGGCCCCCAGCAAAATTCACACTGGATCTTGATAGATTTTTGTGTGAGATCCCAAGAAAAGGTACTTAATTTTTCACCCCTAACGATGTGACATATCACTCCGATTACTGTGATTTAGCTCGTCACTGCTATGTAATACATATGGATTACATTTCCCTGCTGTTAAGGATTGATATATTGAGTAAAGAAAAATTACGTCTCTCTTAAAATTAGATGTATTTTCAGTTTCCTTCAAATACTTAGTGCTGTTCCCTGACAGGGAAGACGATAAAGATGAGATCAACAGAAATTGCATAGATATTTTAGGTAGCCATCCTTCAAAATTAAGCATTATTTTCTTAGAAGACAACCCACACTGGGGAATGCAGGTGTTTGGTTTTGGAGGTGACTGACCGTCGTTCTGTGTCTTAACAAGTACCTGAAGTGCTAAGGCTTCGTGACTTCTTTTTTCCAATAGTTCAGTAGTATGGTTGTTTTGACCTTCTACTTGAAAGGAAGAGCCTGAATTTGCCAGAACTCCTCAGTTAGGAGCGCTAGTTTGACAAGTTTTTTTTCCCAAACTTGAATCTGGAAAAGGTTTTACACCTAAAGCAGAATTAAAGCTTTTTCTTTAATACTTGATGAATTTAATACCTGAATTTGGCACAGTTGTTCTCTGGAGGACAGCTGAATTTTCTAGGTCATTTCCCAGATGAAATAACTTACTGCTTTTCTGGAAATCTATGTTAGGTGATTCAAAGTTTGATATGGAGAGCAGAAAATTAAACCCAGGGCAGCCATTTCCAGATACGCTGTGATTGCCCCATCCCTGGCTGTGTTCACGGCCAGGCTAGAGGGGGCTTGGAGCAACCTGCTCTAGTGGAAGGTCGCCCTGGCCATGGCAGGGGGCTGGAGCTTGATGAGCTTTTAAGGTCCTTCTAGTCCAAACTGTTACATGGTTTTTATCACAAGATCTCTTCAAGTGATGTAAAGTCAAGTGGTTGTAGTACAGTATGTTCTGGCCCGCTAGCATCTTTGCTTCTTGCCACCTGGATATTGAATCCGCACGAAACACTTCTGAGGCACTAACGGCATTTGGACAAGAATTTGTGAGCTGTGCCTGCAAATGATGTTGGTGAGTTACAGGTAGCCGAGCAGAGTTCAGAGGTAGGCTGCTGCTTGCCCCCCTATGAGCTGGAATTGACAGGGTTGCATAGCCATCCAGCAGAGAAAGATCAAGTGGACCTCTGCTGAATGCCACTGATGCTTAGGATTTGGCCTTCTCTGCCTGTGCTGCTGGGTGGAGTTAGTCTGTGAAGACTGGTGTAGCGGAGTTGTTTGCACTGTATTCACATTGGGCTAGCATTTGAATTGTTCGTTTGTGTCTTACCTTGTTCTTGTTTCCTAGGTGTGATTTGCATTCCCATCATGTTCTGGTTCCCCTATCCTACAATATGTAGCGAGCTCTGGGTGTGTTCATGTTGCTCTTCCTCAGAGCTGTATTTGGAAGCACTTTGAGCATGTGGCTGACCTGCCCTGAGCTGAATGTGCTCTGACTGCTGCTGTCGAATGACAATGTCCTCCTCAAGATGGCATGGCCTGTCGAAGGAAGAAGCTTGCCCTAGATAGAAAAAAAAGTCATTTTTAGCTTAAAATGCATGTAAGTGTCCAAAGAACAATGCTTATATGTGTTAATTGATCACAGAAGGGGGATGGAAATCTAGGAGCACTTTCAGCAGTTCTATTACTTGGCTGTCCCCGAGGTGAGAAGGACGCTTTCCCAATAGGAAGGCATCTGAATTTTTCAGCCCTGCTGTCTTCGGCATTTTGACAGACAGCCCTAAGACTGGCAAGGTCAGAGACTGAGCTGTTCTAGCCTATCAGTAGTAAGGAGTGTGTTGTAGAAATGGCTGAACTAATCCAGTACAGCACTAGAGAGGATTAATGGCATGAGAAGCAGTTTCCCTGCTCTAAGTCCCCTTGGTGTTTCCACTGGCTATCACGGAACTAATGGGCACATCTGAGAACCACTGAGGACAAATGTTAGGAGATCCATCTTCAAGGCCAGTGTTTTCAGGCAGCCTCCTGTTCTGGATGCTTGGCTCAACTTGCCTGGGGCCTCATTTTCAAAGGAAATAAGCACTTACACAGCAACTCAAGTAGGGCACCCAGAGTAAGAGGCCACTTTTGAAACTGTTAGTAGAGGCATTTTGTTTTATCTCTGCACTTCATTAGTCTTATCCCCAAAGGCTTTCATGTTATGTTCTACAGTGAAAGGTCATTGTTTCAGATCAATCATCTTCAGTGGGATTTAATTCAGTTCTAAGCCAAATTAACCCACTTTGGTAAAGTTTGAAGAGCAGTAAAAATTCACTTGTTAAGACAGGTCTGGGCTTATTTTTTAAATATGGCTGCTGATGCTGAGTCCTTAGTTGTGTTTGCCAAGCAGGAGGCTTCTTTGGGTTGGTTCTGGAGATGGTGGACATCTGAATTCTGATCTGGCTTGGTTTATTTTTTTTTAAACATTTTTTAGCATAGGTTGTGTTTTTTTCCTCTTCCGTGTAGAGCTTTTTTCAATATGGTGCAATGGTGACAGCTTCTGATAAACAGGCTTTTTCATGTTTTTCTGTTTATGCTTGTGAATACTAGTTACTTTACTTTTGTTATATAAAGAATAAATCCACATTCTTCTCTATCTGGACAGGACTAGCAAATGCTGTGGTCTGAGGCAGCTTAGTAAGAGTTAAAGCTGCTTCCAATTAGCTACTGTGCTCTTGCCACTTAAAGAGCCCCCACAACCCAGCATGCTTTACAGCCTCCTGTGCATATCCCTGAATCATTCTGGCAAGTAAAATCACTGCCATGATCTTTTATTCTGACATAGTGCTGCTTCTCCTCTGGTCTCTGAAATGAGCAAACACTTGAAAATGGCACATTTTGCCAGAGAGTTCTGAGGATTTATCAACTCAGATCTGCGCAGGATTTTGAACATATAAAAGGCTACTGTGTGTGAATGCTGAGTGGTGTTAGGAATACTGCAGTGATTCCAGAGAGGTTTCAGTATACAGACCTAACCTTTCCCAGGAGGGAGCAAAAGCTTCACAGGTTTTTACCAATCATTGCCCTTTTGTTTTAAAGACCTTCCCATGTTAGTGAACAGATAAACAATGTGCTTTACTACAAGTCACAGCATGAACCCTACTGCTTCTGGGCAATGCTTGGGCAAAGTAATCTTTCTGCGTTCATTCTAGGTTTTTTCTTTGAGTTACGAAGGAGTTTGTGTGAGAATGATTTAAGATTAACATGAAATTGAAATATGATAAATGGTAGAATATTTTCACACACTGTGACAACCTAGAGGGCTCTGTTGCTTGTTAAACTGTGGTATATAGTTTGGCTAGAAATACATCACTGAAATGATAGTCCCTTGTGGTTTAGAAAAGAATCCTCGCACTTTCAGCTACACCCACTCCTATCTTGTGCTCTGATCTTGTCATTGGTTACACCGTTCTTCCCTGATGCGCGCTTACCTCACTTTACTGGAGGATGTGCTGCCAGGGTTCTAACAATAAAAATCGTAGGTAGTCCGAAGCCTGTGAAAAAATCTGACCTTACAGTGGTGCTTGGGCGTTCTGCCTCATGTAAGTGCCAGTCACAGTATTTCCAAGAGCAGATGCCCACAAACTCTCTGTCTCTGCCGTACTCATGTCTCCTTTGCTGTGACGTGGAAGCCAGTTAACCTCCCCCATCAGTTGGTAGTTGTTCCTGTTCTCTCTGTTTTCCAGTGTCTTGTCCCCAAGACTTTTGCCATTTAGCAGTTCCCTAAATAAAACATTACCTTGCTGCAAAAGAGAGAGAAGATCACTTTCTCCAGGGATAAGGAGGATATTAGTGGCAGGGACTTTGCAGTACCACTGCTTTGGTTCCATGAGTCTCAGGAAGAGTGCTGCAAATAATGCATGTTCCCTACTGCTACCAGAACAACCAAAGGGAAAGCTTTCCGCTGCAGGGGAATGGCTGGGGTGGTTTCTTTGCTGTGTTTCCTCTTCACCAGTGTACTTTGTAGCTCTGTCCCTTCAGCTAAACATCTGCACTGGGAGGCGGACACCATCTGAGAGTGCTTTGGTGTCCCCAGTGCCCCTGTGTGAAGCTGAGCAGCGAACAGGAATGGCATTTCAGCAGGGAGCTATTTGTGGAACATTGGTACTGTCCAATAATCAGATACGCCTGTGGAGCAGAGCCACTGCCTTAGGTCATGGTGCAATTTTCAGTACCAGAAATTTCTCCATCTACAAATTCTTGCTGGGTGTGGTCGCTTTCCCAACAGCTCCAGGTCCTGTCTCACGGGAGCAGGGTCTTTGAGCTCCTGCCTGGCCTTTGTGCAGCATCACGGAGCTCTGGAATGTCATGCTTGGTGCCTGGCATCTCTCGGGGCAGCCATGGTTAGGCAGTGTCTTGCACCCGTTTAGCACTCTATTAAAAGGTATGCTGACATTTTGATTCCCATTGCCTTTCCATTTTTATTTTTAAGATGCGGTATCTCAACTTATAACTATTATAGCAGATTAAACCTCATTGTGTGAGCTCTAATTTGGTTTTATTTGTACCTCTACAGATCCATGGAGCCACTGTTATGGCTGACGATGCAGAGCATGAGGTGCTATATGCACAGGAGGATAGAGGTACTCTCCCACATACTGTGTGTATGAAATGCTGTCTCTTTACTACGGTCAGACTGTAAAAATGCTGCTTACAAGATTGCACTTTTCCTTGCAACTGTGTTTAGCCATGACTCTGATTTTAGAGCAGTGAAGTTGTGTATCACCTTGTGGCTGCAAGGTTAAGAATTTCTGAGATGCTTTAGGCTGAGAAGCAGCCGTTACAGAGAAGCTCAGTTAAAAAACCCTAAAGCATTTAATGAGAATGTTTCTGTGCTGGTGTAGCTATATCCACATATATTTGGCAGATTAATGCAGATTGTCTGGTGAGTGGGTGAATAAGTAGTTATAAAAATACTTTGTAATCTGTTTCCCTTGGGAGTCTGAAACTGCTGCATGAGGCTAGAAAGCTTTTGGTAAACCCCATGAATTTTCAGAACCGCTGGAACACTTTGCACACTGAGTGATCTCTACTAAGAAGTGATTGCAACTGCAAAGTTTCCAAGATGGAGAAGTGTACTGGGTATTTTGGATTGGCCCACCTCTTGCTATTCTTGCATAAGTGTTAGTTATATTAAAATCTGTATTTTTACATTTAAATGCACCTTTTCAAGAACACGCTTCTGCTGCTCATTGATAAAACTTTATCCTTACGTAAAATGAATGCAAGTTTTGCATTGATAATGATAACAAATTAGGCTGATACTTGGGTTCCATTCTGCAAAGGTTTTATTAGTCACTGTCTTCTAGAAACAGTGACAGTAAAACCCTGTTGGGAAAGAGGCGGCCTTCAGCTTGCCAGTACCTACCTGCAGCGGTATGCTTAGCAGTGCTGCATAGAGCTGCTTCCTGAACATGCTGGCATTCAGTTTCTAACTCTCCATGTCATTTTTACCCTCCATGCTTTATTATATAGAGTTACTATTTATTCTTATTTGTCATAATATTTATGTCCTTTAAAACCATCTGCAATATTCATATAATCCCTTCTAAAACTAAGTGCAGCATTTATTTTAAATGACATGAGGGCTTAACACATAAAAGCCAGCAATGCTAGAGTTAAGGCTAAAAATTTTTGGCTGACACAGTGGATGGGATTTACTGGATTGCAGCAGTGCAGGAGTGCTGAGGATGAACAGAGTAGTGTCATGAGTGGGAGCAGCCTTGGGCCCCTGCCTGTGGTGTGTGGCAACATGCTTGCTTCCCTCTGCTTTGGGGGTGAGCACAGAGGTGAGCATCAGTGGATGGGGTGCTGTGGTCAGCAGCTCTGATGCGCTGTTGGATGGGGAGCAGATCTGTCAGTTGTTGCACAGCAACTCCCGTATGTGCAGTGGTGCAGTGATGTTTCAGCGCTGGCTGTTGATTGAATAGAAGAAGTTAATCTACGTGTTATTGTAAGAGATGAGTAACGTGGATACTCGCGTTTCTGGAGTCATTTGCGCGATTCCTTCCCTTTGAGATAATTTCGATGCAAGGCTGGTACGCTCACAGTTTACGACAGAGGAGCCCGACTGCTACAAATTAAAACACGCAGCAAGAGTTAGTGGAGGCGCACCTCTTAGGCAAGGCACGAGGATTGCTCCGTGCCTGCCACCCTCACAACCAGGAGCGCTCCGAGGCGGCCGGGACACGGCGCGCGTTTACTCCACCGGGACGAGACGCGGCCGCGCCGCCCCCCGCCCGTCTCCGCAGTGCCGGCGCCCGGCGCCCACCGCCCACCTCCACCTTTGCAGCAGTAGAATGCAGCACTCGCAGCGCGCATGCGCCTCCCCCGGCCGGCGCCCCGGCATGGCTATTTATAGCAAGTGACGTCACCTAGAAATAGAGCGCGGGGGAGCGGCGCCCCCTCCCCTCCCCTGCAGTCCCCTCGGCTCCGCCCCCTCGTTGCCTTCCCAGCGCGCAGGCGCAGGCGGCGGCAGCAGCGGGAGGCTCCGAGCCGGGCGGAGAGGCGCGGGCTGCACACGCCGCGGAGGGCACGCAGCGAGCCCGGCGGCCGCAGAGGGAGCGAGAGGCGGCGGCTCCGTGCAGGCTCCCGGCTCGCACCGTCCGCGCGTACCGAGGCGCTCATCCCCCCCCCTCCCTCCCTTCCTTCCTCTCTGAGGGGCGCAGAGTGCCCAGCCCAGCAGCCACCACGGAAGCGGCTATGGGGGACCGAGAGCAGCTGCTGCAGCGAGCCCGCCTGGCCGAGCAGGCGGAGAGATACGACGACATGGCCTCGGCCATGAAGTCGGTGAGTGGGGCTGGTAGCGTGGTGGCTGTGGGTCATACCCAGGGAGGAGTGTGTAGGGTGGGTAGTGGCGGGGGAGGGAGGGGAAGGAAGTCCGGGCTGGTCCGAGGCGGAGTTGGGTCCCTGGGAGGATGCGAGCCGCCTGGTCCCACCCGTCGCCGTGAAGAAAGGAGGGCGGGAGCAAGAGCCGGACCTTCCCGGCGGGACCCCTCGCCTCCGTGTGGGGTGGTAGCCGTTACTATCTGCCTCGGGGAGAGATTAGGCAAACAGCAGCCGGTCCAGACTGGACCCAAGGTCTATTTTAAAATTTGCCTTCCTCCCGCATTTCCTCCATTCCCTCGTTGCGGCTCCGTGCCGCGCTCCTGCCCTGGGGGTGTGGCTGTCCCCATGCCCTCCTCTCGCTTCTCTCCCCACCGCCGCCAATCCGGCTCGCAGTGCAGCGGTTTGAATACTGCCCGCCTCTCTGCTCGTCGCGGCGGGAACGTGGTCGATTCTTTCTCTGATCCCTGCTCAAGATGGGGCCCCTTCCTGGCTCCCGGTTCCCCCTCCCCCTGTGGGGATGTCGGGTTTGACCTTGGGGTGCGTCTTGCAGTCTGAGGCAGCCCAGGACATGCCAGCTGCAGGGGGTGTCTGGGGAAAGCGCACGGCAAGAGGAGCCTTCTCCTTTTCCAGACGTTTCTTTTCCCTTGCGATAAAAGGCACGAATAAAGGCCTCACCCATAAACATCAGCACTCTTGACTCAAAAGATAGGGGTTGCATCTGGGTATAAAAGCTACCCAGCACACAGAAAGCTTTTCCCAAGCTTTAACGTTGTGTTTTTGCTGCTTCTTTGTAGGGCAACAAATTGTCAGTGCATTCTGTACCCAGTTGAATACTGACATGTGTTTAAGCAATAAGCTACAGTTGCAATTCAGCTCTTTCCATAACCAAGCAATGAAAATTACTTGTACTGATCTCTCTGTACAGATACGTAATAAACTTGCAGAATGATTGAACTTACTATGTCTAGTCCCTTTTTTAAACCCGAAGTATTCACATAACCTCATCTTTAAGAGTAATGGTAATGCCAGTAAATACTTAGCATTGTCTTTGCTGTATCTGATTACAGTTGGTTTGTTCTTGCTGATCAGTCCTTTGTGAACACCAAAGGCCCCAAGAGGAATTGTTCCCTTTGAGAATACACCTGTTTAAAGATGAGATGGTCTTAATTTGGAAGAGCAGCTACTGACGGAGTTCACATTTTTGTTGTAAGAATCAGTTTGTTCAGGGACTGTAATGAATGTCCCATCCCTTAAATGAGAGCAGTAAAAAGACGCTTTGCTGCTCTTGTTCACTCTTGCTTTTGTGTCATTAGAAATACTAGAGCCATCCAGTTCTAAAGCAGCAGTGCTTCTGTCTCAGTAGCAGAAGCACGAGACAAATTCTTGATACATATAATGCAGTAGTAACAGCTCTGTTAATCTCAGATATTTCAATTGCTAGTTCTAAAAGATGGAGCAAAGAAACCACCCAAATCCACTGCTGCTCTGGAAGACTATTTCTAGCTGTAGATAGTTCAGCAGTATTTGGAGAAATAAAAAGCTCTAGTGTATGTATGATGCTGTGAATAGATGTGAAGCAGAGTACAGTTGCTGTGTTTCAGGAAATATGTAAATAAAGCATATGTAGCTAGTGTGTACGTCCAGTTCTCTTTAAACTGTCCTAATTACTCTGCAGTTTTCACTCATCTTGAATCACAGCGTTCTTCTCTGTAATGCTACTTCTGCTCTCAGGTTGTATGATGATGAGCTTGAGTCTTGCGCATTTATGAAACATTGTGTTATAGATGCTTTAAATACAAAAAGTAAAACTAAATTTGAAAGGCAACAGTTTTTGGAGTGTTCCTACCCTGTTGCAGATCTATAATGTAGCATTTGTTGATTACTTGGCTTTCACGGGTATTCGCTCTAACATGGTGATTTCCAGAACACTCTTTAGTGTCTGCAGTTGATTTTTGGTTGAGCATAAGCTCCTATGAAACCTTATTATGTGGCTGGCTGTTCTCAAACAGCTAATGTTTCCTTCTATGTCAGTGATTGTAAGTAACAGCTACTAAGAGACCACTTTATCCATATAAAATCATATTTAAGTAATCTCCTTGAACTCCAGAGATGTTAGACTTCCTTCAACAGGAAATCAGTGTTCTAACTCTGATATCTATTCTCAATGCAGAATATCTTGATATGAAGAGTTTATTTTTTTAAAAAATATAAAAATCTCTGAAGATAACAGCTGATGGTTTTTAAATGTGCTATGTGACAGTAGTGTGCTTTCAAGGGACACAGAAAAGCGAATTTCAATTTTCGGCATGTATCACCACACTTCTACAGAATGCAGTATAGCCTCAGCCTGATAGTTACTCCTAAAACATAAAGTAACAAAGACTATTCTAGAAGGATATTTGCATGACTTTTGAGGCTGCCACCAAAGGAAGAAAAAGTATGACAGGACTGCCAGTTCAGCTGTCCCCAGGAAGCTGGAGAAACACTGATTTTTTCAGTCCTATCAGTTCTAAAAAAAAAAAAAAAAAAAAGCAGTTGCAGCTTAAGTAAGGAAACTACTGCTCAATAATACAATTTTTTGTTGCTGTTTAACTTTTTTCTTGGAAGAATTCTGGTATTTTGACTTACAGTGTGTAGATAGGAGAGGGAAATGAAATAGATAAAATTATTTTAACAGAGAATAAAAATTTGTGTAAATGTGCCTGTATGAAATAGCATTTTTCTAAGGGGTGTGGCATTGTCATTGCATTAAATGCTGTCCCAGGATTCCAACTGTTTGGAATAACTTGGCACGGTAGGTACAAAATTGCTTCTTCACACTGGGAAAGATAACGCTCTTCATGTAAGCGTTAAAGGTTCTCACTGGAGAGTGCAGCATTGAGTACCTTTTGGTTTAGATCATTCCAGAAATAGTTAAACATCTTGGCTGTATGAACCCTTAGTCTTTCAGACAGTGTTAATTCTGATACGTAGTGCTCAGGACCTCTATTAATTTATATTGCTTTTCTAGTAGAGCTGGTAGAGAGTCACACTTCAAAATTGGTAAGATGAATTGAGTTATGAGAGGTATAAGTTTAAAATTAACCATACTACTCTGTGAAATAAATTCAAGTCTTAGAAGGATCTAAAGTTTTTTTAAGCAAAATAGCTTGAGGTTTTAGTTTAATATGTAGGCTTTCTGTGTGCACATAAGTGGGCTTAAAAGTTTGGCATGTTCCATATTTTCAGTATTGTGTCACCAAGTTCTTCACATCAGTGTCTGGTTTTGGGTTAATGAAGTATTCATATGTAGGAGGGGGGAATGAGATGTCTTTAATGTAAAGGATATCCTTCCCTGCTGTGAGATTACTTCCTTATTGTTTTTTTTTTTTCAGTAAATCTAGCTATGAACTTCCAATGCTTGATGTTAAACAGTGAATCCACATGATGCAAGAAACTGATCTGCTTTAAATTCATTAGCCCGCTATTTGTTCAAAAATTGTGGCTCTGTAACTTTATATCAAGAGACTTTAAGTAATTAAACTTGACTTTGTACTGGCTCAGGTATAGTCATTTTTGCAGCAGCTTGCTAAGAACTGGCTCTAGCTGTGACTCATGCTCTGGCTAGCGAAACACAAGTATAATCACATATATTCAGTTGACCTGGGTCAAATTATACTAGGTAGTCCAACAGTGCATCATTGATCTGCTGTCTGTTGTGGAACTTTCACTTCTGTGTGTTTTCTGTGTGTAACTCAGTTTGGTATGGTCTGTGTGGGAACACACATGGGTGTAATTTCTGAGCTGGTAAGGGACTGCCATGCTCATCGGCATGTGTAGTTAGGAATTCCAGGTTATAATCGTGATTGCTTTTGTATACTCCCATTTTTCTCCCAGTAAACTGTGAAAGAATGGGCATAAAGCAGAGGAGGAGATACCTAAAAGTATTCTAGAAATAAATGATTTGGACTGTATTCTGGTTACAAAAAGCAGCCTGTCAGTCTGAATGAAAAGTGCCTGCAGATCATAGCCTGTGTATTCGGTTGCATCATCTGGCTCAGGACAGAAAATAACCCAAATTTAGGGTGTGTGAGAGAGGTTTCTTTGCATAAGGAAATTATAGAGTAACACCTGAGTAAGTAAATACTATTTTGAAGTCATACTACAAATGCCTTTTCATCTTTAAGTGCTTCTGGTTTCCCTTACAGCCATTATAAAAATGTGTGTCTACATCTAAAATGTAAAAGACGTTAAAAGTGTAAATTAAAGCAGTCCCAAGATCTTTTCTATTATGGAAAGGCTGTAGGTAGAATGGAACATGGGAAGAAAAAGCCTTCCTTCAGCATTTCAAGTTTTCTTTTTCTATACATCTTATCCACATGTGAAGAGAAACATGTCTGTTTGTGTCTGCTTTGCTCATGTATTGGAAATAGATAAGCCAGTAGATAGCTCCATAAAGGTCATGTGCTGTTCTTTGAATCTAGTTTTTTGTAGTATATACCTGAGAGGTAGATACGATTTTTACCTATATCTACACAGAGCAACATCAGTTTTTAGCTAGGATAGGAGTAATTTGCCATAGACTTGAGTTGATGGTAATTGCTGATTCTCCGAGATACATCAGTAACTTCTGATACATTTTAAAACTAGTAGGCATCTAAGGATGTTGAATTAGCTTCTCTTGTTAATGTTTCCTCTTTTAAGGAACAGGTTCAAGGAAAGTTTAAGTCAGTCTTGGGAATTAAATTACAGCAGTCTAGTAATGATCTGGAATAATCTCTTCATTAAGTCTTAATCTTATCTTTTGGATACTTCAGTGTTTTGATTAAAAGGTTAACATTCTTTTTCCACATACTAACAACTGTTCTTCAGTTTGTCCTGAGATGGCTTTTCCCCAGGCTGTTTCTGTTGTGCTTTATGTGAATGAGTCTTAAGTATTCCCTGCTATTTCTCAATCTTGATGTGTCAGGTTAAGTTCTGTTAGTCTAGTGCTTATTGAGAGTTTTAGCAAAGGTAGCCTAAGCTGATGCAACAGCAAAGCCTTCACTGGCTTGTCTAAATACAGAATGAAGACGCTTCCAAAAGTTACTCTGCATTTTAAGAGATTGTACTGTAGATGTACTTCTAATACTAAATGTTGAGTAAAGACCAGACAAGATTATCAGAGTTGATGCTCGACTTTACAAAATCTCTCTCTGTTAATGTGACTTCCAGAGATTTCTGCAGATAACGCTGTTTATCAACACTTGCATTGGATATTGGTTGTGATTAAGGAAGATCAAAGGCATTTTGGGGTAGGTTATCTGCAATTGCAATGGCTCCTGTGCAAATGGGCATTATAAAACAGCTTTTTCAGGGTAGATGTTATGATGCTTTTTCTGCAATTAAAAATGAATATCACTAGAAAAGAGAAAACAGGATAGAAAAAACCCTGGAAAACCCTTTCAAGGCTACTAGTACTCCAGGAAGATTGTATTTTGTCTTGTGACAAACTGGATGAAATTAGAAATATTTGTAAAAGCAAGTGCTGTCTTCCGACAAACTGCAGGGAATAAAAAGCTCTTAGCTGAGCCTCTGCATCTTGAGGGAGTTAGCATCTTTACTAGAGAAGGTGATAAAGGTGGGTTGTAGGAGGGACTGCTAGGAGGACAATTGATTGGAAGCTGTGAAGAAGATGGTGGGGATGTTACTGGAGTTGATTGCTGGGCATTTCACCCACTGTGGATTATCTGGAATTGCATTGGGCCAGGCATAGCAGTGTCCAGGAGCGGGCTCCTGACCTGTGGGGAAAGGCATTTGGAGATAAAACTAATTGACTTAGAATGTTTTAAGAGCAAAACCTAAATTTGAAAGTAAGCTCTGTACTGTAACAGTTATAATTCATATAAGTTATGTTTCAGACTTGGAAAGATGTGCATTTATTGGGTGGTTCACTGGATACATCAGTCTCAGAATAGTGTAAATATTTGTGACTTGATTGTAGTATTTATTTGGTTGTGAACATTCTGATGCCTGTCAAGGCATGTAAACATGCATTTTAAAAGAAATAATGATTTTAGGAGTGTCTGAGCAAGGACAAGTTTACTTTCACACTGAAGTACATATCCTTAGAATTCTTGTTGCATTCTTTTAATGCAATTACTACAGTATTCTTAAAATAATGGAGTTACATTTTTTTATCCTAATTCATAGAATCACAGAATGATTTGGGTTGGAAAGGACCTTAAGATCATCCAGTTCCAACCCCCCCCCCCCCCCATGGGCAGGGACACCTCCCACTAAACCATGCCACCCAAGGCTATGTCCAGCCTGGCCTTGAGCACTACCAGGGGTGGAGCATTCACAGCTTCCCTGAGCAACCCATTCCAGTGCCTCATCACCCTCACAGTAAAGAACTTCTTCCTTATATCCAATCTAAACTTCCCCTGTTTAAGTTTGAACCTGTTACCCCTTGTCCTCTCACTACAGTCCCTCATGAAGGGTCCCTCCCCAGCATCCCTATAGGCCCCCTTCAGATACTGGAAGGCTGCTCTGAGGTCTCCACTCAGCCTTCTCTTCTGCAGGCTGAACAGCCCCAACTTTCTCATCCTATCTTCATATGGGAGGTGCTCCAGTTCCCTGATCATCCTCGTGGCCTCCTCTGGACTTGTTCCAACAGTTCCATGTCCTTTTTTATGTTGAGGACACTGGAACTGTAAATTCCAAATTTATTAACGTTTGTAAATTTGCAAAAGCAGAACAACTAAGTAACTATAGGTGTAGTAGTTGTTACTCTCTAAATTAGCACGTCAAGTGAAATAGACCTAAATACAGTTTTAGAAGTATTATCCTTCCTCTCTCTTAGCTTTTTGTAGTAGGAATCTGGAGATGATCATGGCTGTTATAGATTTCCTATTTTGCTTTTATGCAGTTTTTTTTCATATGCTATCTCTGAAATATGTCTGCAGCCAGTAGTTACTGGAAATGATGATTCTTTTTGTATTACACTGTGTAATTGCTCACGAAGTGACTGAAAGATACTATGAAGCACTAATTCCATTTGTACTATGCAGAGCTTAATCATAGTGACAGCAGCGCTTCCATCTCTGGTGTCAAAAGAAAGCAAGCAGCAGGGAAAAGAAATGCAAGAACCCCATCAGTTTCCAGTGTCTGTGCTGTGTTCCAGATTCGTAAAACTGGTATTCTAGGTACATTTAAATTCATTGCTAAGTGTATAGTCTACAGAATTATAGCAGAGTTGATAAAAAAACGTGAGTCTTCCTTCTGTGAATGCTTCTCCGTCCCACAAGGCTGAGTCACTTTTATTCAGTGGATGTGATTTGAAGTGGCTTCTAAATACATGTTTTATTACAACAGAAGTGTGGGGTTTTCACTCTTAAGCCTTGACTGCAGAAGCAGCCTTGAACTTCTGTTACAAATTGACTGCTTTCTAGAAGGAATTTTGGGATCTAGAAGAAATTTAGAATCCTGTATTTGGTGATGGAAGTATTGAAAGAAATTTGCGTGCTCTTCTCTAAGACAAACCCTTTAAATTTTATCTTTGTCTGTATTTTCAGGTGACTGAGCTGAATGAGCCTCTCTCAAATGAGGATAGAAACCTGCTGTCTGTAGCCTACAAGAATGTAGTTGGAGCTAGACGATCTTCCTGGCGTGTCATCAGCAGCATAGAGCAGAAGACTATGGCAGATGGGAATGAGAAGAAGCTAGAGAAGGTTAAAGCCTATAGGGAGAAGATAGAAAAGGAGCTGGAAACAGTCTGCAATGATGTTTTGGCTCTCCTAGATAAATACTTGATCAAGAACTGCAATGACTTCCAGTATGAGAGCAAGGTCTTTTATCTGAAAATGAAAGGGGATTACTACCGCTATTTGGCAGAAGTTGCTGCTGGAGAGAAGAAGAACAGTGTTGTGGAAGCCTCAGAAGCTGCCTATAAAGAGGCTTTTGAAATCAGCAAAGAGCACATGCAGCCCACTCACCCAATTAGGCTTGGGCTTGCCCTCAATTTCTCAGTCTTCTACTATGAAATCCAGAATGCTCCTGAGCAGGCCTGCCTTTTAGCCAAACAAGCCTTTGATGATGCCATAGCAGAGCTGGACACACTAAATGAGGATTCCTACAAGGACTCCACTCTCATCATGCAGTTACTTCGAGATAACCTCACTCTGTGGACGAGTGATCAGCAAGATGAAGAAGCAGGAGAGGGCAATAATTAAAAAGCTTTCCTCCAATCCCTCTTTCACCCACTTCGCCATCCCCATCATCACCAATATTTCCTTGCCACAGTCACACTAAATATCTAGTGCTAAGCATATCTGTATTGTACAGCTGTTCAGATCTGCTGTCCACATTGAGAAGCAGTTTCAGATGAGTCTCCATGGGCATTGATGGATTGATTGGTTTATTGGCCCTGTTATCTTAGTTGCACTTGAGCAGTGCAGAAAGATGCATAGTAAACAAGGCATTTTCAGTTTGCCTGTTGATAGAAAAATATGGGGAAAAAGAACGGAAAGTGATTTAAGATAACTGGATTCCAGTTAATTTTCTTTTTCCATTTGAAATGAGCTGACAGTTCTGTTAAGCAGTACGTTTTGTGCATGCAAAGTAAATTAGCCCCCCCCAATTTTCTTCAGTCAATGGGAACAGTTAAGCTGATGTGAAATGACAACCCTGTTCATCAGTTTACAATAAATTGTTTGAAATGTGAGGTTTCAGTAGCAATTTTTTTTTTTTGCCTCTAACTTATGTGCACAGTTTCTTTTAATGCAGTGCATCTACCTGAGAGTTTTGATACTTGTAACCTGCAGTTGTTTTGAAGAATCATGAACTTATTTTTTGTAAACTCTTTGGCTGTTTAGTTGTCTGTGTATTCTGACAACACTGTCAATATTAGCCCATGTTAAGATGGATGACTGAGATGCCAGACTTCTAAATTAAATGTTTTGAAATTAAATGAATAAAATAAAATGCTGCTTTGGGGACGTAATCTCTACATAAGCTGTCCTGTCTTTTGTTCAGAGCAGATACTGAGTTAGTGAACACATCACTGGTGGGTTAAAACATATTTAATCAAAAGTTTAATGAGAAGTTGTGTGATATGCTAAGAAACAAACAAGCAAAACAGTGTGTTGAAAAGAAGGAAAAAAAAAACAAAACAGAAAACACTCACAAAACCCCAAACCACCCACAGCCATCTAGAGTGTGATACTGTTCACCTGTGCTCAAGTGGAGATTCCAAAGGTGGTACATTTAGTAATTTGCTTGGTAGAGAAGCCATGATACAATTCTGCTCAGGAGCTGAAACATTGTAAAGGACATTACTTGTCATACCAATGTAGAGACTTGTATTTGCTTCTGTCCTCCAGCTTCCGAACCCTGAAGTGCTAACCACATCAAATCACATTTACACATGAAAATCCCAATTACTTTCATGTATACCTGCTTCAAAAAGCAGCAGTATTTGCTCTTAAAGAATGCCTCTATTTTAGTGAACTTCAGTCTAGTCCCTGAAACTTATGTTGGTTGTTTTCTTTTTTTCCCTCTCTCCCAGCAGTTAGTGTATTTGTGTATTTATTGGTTCTGTACACACTTCTGTAACGGAATGTCAGGGAAAGTTAGCTGTTAAATGTCACTGCATCCAGACTGCTGCTGGCACCTGAGCTAGCTCAGAGGTCACTGAAGTTCTCATTTATTTAAATCTGCTTTGATTTGTGTGGTAAATATTACTGGTCTAAATACCCACAACAGCTAATCATACTTCTTAAAGCAATTCACTGGTTATTTTTAAGTATCTGTAGGATTAGAATTTTTAATGGTAGATACCTGTATTTATGTATTTTATCTTTTACTCAATACTAACTTTATTGCAGCAGTATAAAGACAATTGAAAGATCAATGAAACATCTGAAAAAGATGAAAATACAGATACTTGATGTTGTACTATTGTATAATCTTGAGGTGCTTGACCTCTGAAAGTAGTTTGAAGTGTGTACTTGATATAAATTACTATCTGCCAGTGCCTATTCCAGAAGTCACTTTTTCTTACTTGCTTCTATGTCATAAGGCAATATGCAAGTCCTTGTTTTTCAGTTCCCCTTTTTTGCGAGTAAACCTTGCAAGAGTCTTGTGGTCAGTAATATCCATTTGGGCTTTAGCCTTCTGGATCTTAGAGCTTCCTTTCCTCCCCCTCAGATATGCTTACCTGCCCCTGTGGACCCAAGGTAGAACTTGGCAATACTACTGCTTTTTTTATGTTGAAACACTCTGGCTGGTTAATAATTAGTATTATTTATTTTATTCCTGTTTATAGAAGTACCACTATCTGTTAATTCAAAAATTAAGGAGTTCTTTCTCATTTTAGGTACTGTCTTGTGCAGACCCTTTGTCACAAATGTATGAGCACTGTGTGGTCTGCAAGGGAATCAGCAGGTCTCTGACATCTCTGGACTAGGCAGTCGAAGAGTAGCTGTTGACCTGGTGCATAACATCCACAATGGAGAACAAAGGTATTCTGTAGAATGGTGCAGTTGCTACGTGGCTTAATAATTCCTGGTTTTATAAAGTATGCAGATCAGCTGGTTATAGTTAACTGTATTGTCATTAAGCTGGGAAAATAAATCTTTGCTGGGTATCATAAAGTATGAAATTCTGCTTTGAAATAGCTTTCTGACTATACTCTGCTGGAAGGGTGGATTCCCTTCTCCCAAGCAGTATAGCAGTGGATAAATCTGTTACAGCTATAAGTATCAACAGATAAGAGATTGGTGCATATTAGGAAGCTGTGTGAAAATTTGCAGCTCCTTTATTGTCTCTTGTTGAATCACAAGAGAATGTTGTACAGAATGCTGAAGGCATTCTGACAATTTGTGAGCGTAGAGGCCCTCAGAATGATCCTGGAGGTGATGGAAAATCAGTAATGCTAGCTGGGGTGCTGAATACCAGACATTATATGCTTGCTCTGCCTAAAGGTGATGCATACCTCAAAGCTACCTAGGTCTTGGGCCAGGATCTAATGGCATGAGTAGACATGGTTGGTAAGTAGCAGCTGCCCTCTAAGAATTACAGATCTTGTGCCAGGATAATCGGAGGAACTATCCCAAAGAACTAGGAATAACAAGTTTCCTGATTCAGTGTCCTGACATAAAACTCACCAAAATGACAGAATCTGTCAGTGAACCCCATCAAGTGTAGGCAGCTTATTATCAAGTGCTCCTGGCAAAGTAGAATCTGGTGAACAGGAAAAGATTCTCTCAAGTTTCTAGATTGTCTCCTGAAACATGAAAGAGTTGAAATTCATCATGAGGAACAGCTGACAGGTTGTTTTGTGGCAAGTGGTGGCATGTGTGTGCTGGGCTACCTGTGGATTTAAGATGGTTCAAGCTACAGTCTCAGTATACCTGAAGTAGATCGAGTTCCTTTGAGGGTGATGAAGGTAGGTGAGCGGAATTATCTGGTGTATTCAAGTAACTCTGTGTGCAAAAAGTCACAATCCCAGAATTAGTTCTGCCTTCCTTAAAACAGCTTGAAAGGCTATTTAGGTGTTACCCTTACTTTGTGTGGTCTGCCTTACAGCTTTGTAGCAGTGGGCGCTTTCCTGAGCATCCGCTCAGGAAAGCAGTTAAGGAAGGTGAATTATTTAGCTGAATCTTCAAATAATCTGTACCTTTCTCAGGAAGTTAATTGAATACAAATGGGTTTTTTTTTGCTCTGGGTGGTCTGTGGCATAAAAAGCATTTCTGTCCTTGCTAGAGGTTCATAAACCAAATGTTGATAGGAGCAGTTGCTCTGCATATGTTGATGACTGCTCACCTAATGAGTCTCTGGAAGTGTTCTAAGGCAAATTCTTTCACCAGCTCTTGCCACCAGCAGTATATTGGTTTGCAGTCTGAGGGCAGGTACTGCTCCCATGTTCTTCAGTTGTCAGTGGATGATCCACGGCGCAGAAAGCATGTTTTTGTGATTGTTTTTTGGTGGGCGTCAGTAGAGAGTGTTCTGTAGAGCAAGAAATGCTCCAGTACAATCCATGTTCTTGCTTCCACTTCAGAAGCTTTTACATTTCCTGGGCCCTGGGATTGCTAGATGCTTTTTTGTAATCCTTTCTGTAGTGACGATCTGGAGGAAACTAAAGCAGGTGAACAGCACATGTTGTTTATTGCAGTATTCTGCAGTGGACCATAGGATTCAGTTATTTTGAAATTGGTATTTCTCTTAGGTGGCCTCCAAGATATGTCTTCAGTCAGAATAAAGAAAACAAATATAATAAAATCCTAGGCTACACCCAATTTATTGTTTATTTTTTAAAGACACCAGCTGTATTCACCAAAAGTGCTTAGTTGAAGTTCACAACATTCTTTGAAGCAGGAGTAATTCTAATGGAAAGACTTAAAATTGAGTGACACCCCCTCACACGCTTCAGAGGTTTCTTTACTTTCCTGATTTCAGGTGTAACTGAATGCCTGCTAATCTTGAGATGGTGAGGGTTACACTGGTTACATACATCCAGGCAAACTTTGTTGAGATGTTAAATCACTCTGATGGTGTTGATATAATATTAGCAAGGTGTATGTGTATCCTTGAATTTTAGCAACCTGATAGCTGCTAACAGTACAGCAGCATTTTATATGATACTCTATGAGTTTGAAAGCTAAGGGATAGTCAGACCTTAACTTAGTAGTGTGGTGTTTATAGGGACAGAGATACTTCCAGACTATGTCCTAATCTGCTCAGTTATATTCAAATTTTACATAAACCACTTGCCTTCATCTATTTGAGTACCTGCACCCACCACACCCTTGCCCTGCACTTGAGCAAAATGTGCCAGTGCTATGGGAATCTGAACTTCCCGGGCTGTGTGTAATAAGAGGCTTATTATCCAATGTAAGTGATAGCCTTGAAGAACACTGACTTTTAGGCAAGCAGAAACCTTAAGAAAGGACTGAGATTGAGATCTCCGTAGATGACCCGCCTCAAAGAACCACAGTTACTCTGATAAGTAGTCATTTTTTCTAGTGATACTCTGGTGTAACTATGGGTTTGAAAATAGTTCTTTTCATGTTCTTTTCCTTTGTATATAACTTCTGTTTCTGGTTTTCCACCCTTAATATTCACACTGGTGACCTAAATCTTGAAGTTGGATGGGCTGACTTCTTGAGATGAATGCATTTCCAAAGGAGCACAAGAGTGCTTCCTAATGTTTTCCCGTGGCTTCTTTCAGCAGCTCATATGTAGTAATATAGATAAGAAAGTTTAGTAGTACACTTTGGTTTGAGGGAAAGGAAAATATTGTCTCTACTTCAAGTCATATATAAGAATGACTTACTAATAATGAAAGTCAGAAGGGTGAAAACGGTTGTCAAAGTACATTATAAAATACTCTCTGCCACTGTGGGACCAACCTGAAATCCCTCAACAAACCAGTTTAAGGACTGAGGGAAAACAGGAAGATTATTTCAGTGCTTTGGATTCTTGTTTTTTTCAGTTCTGTCCGCACCAGATGTTTGAACTAATTTAACATAGCTGCCCAAGAAAAATTAACTTAAAAACCAGAGCCACAACATGAGAAAACTGGTTGGATGCATTTTAGGTTCATTGAAGGAGCTCACTGAAATCTGGCACTTTTTGAAGAGTGTGAAGTTAATTGTACACGTAATTGACAGAGGATGTTCAGATCTTGTTCTGAACAAACCCAAAGTACTTGAAGTTCCACATAAATGCAGATGGTTTAGTTTCTGAGTCTTAATGATTTAGAGAGATAAACTAACATGGATTCCAAACACTGAAGTCAGCCCAGGTAGATTTTGAATTAGTGCCAGAAACTGAGCCATCTGCTAGAAGTAAAGCAAGCCAGGTTCCAGCTACCTTTATCTGCATGTCCAGAAGTGAGCAAGTACTTTGTTGATACAATTTCTTTCCCAAACTAATTCTCGGTAACTGTTCTTCCATGCCGGTGTTGGCGGTGTCTGCAAGAAAATAGGGGTGTATGTATTCAGGCTCCTCCTTTGTTCTTTATGCTTGTGTTTATGTAGTGTGAAGACAATAGACAAGTATAAAATATTTCTGGGTATATTGTGGGAGGTAAGAGACCCTAGAAGTTAAAGAAGTTTATCTTCTGCATGTGAAAAAGCAACATTAAGCACTGGAATATTGCAAAATGCCTTCAGAAAAAAGCTATTTTAGATAAGAATGTTTTGGGGACAGGTAAAAAAATATAAGGACAGTATGGTAAATAAAATCCCCAGCCCAACAAGGTTTCCATGGAAGGGCACACTCCCATGGCAAACCTCTGTGGGTCCTTCTGTCATCTAACTCTGTATTTTGTTCTGTCAAGTGATAAAACGTCAAACATGAACAACAAGGAATGTATCCTGTTCCAAGACTGATGGAGAGTATGTAAGTGTCTGGATTATTACTACTGCAATAGTCATCTTCTGCTAGTTAAGCACATATGTGAAAAAATCGTCTAGACTTTCCTTGTGGTTCTTGATGAAAAAAAACAGAAAAACAAAACACTGTTTGAGGGGAAAAGTATTTGAGTCAGCAGTTACATGGCAATGGAGACAGCGAGAATGTAGAATGAGCTGATATCTCTTTTTTCTCATCTTTGATCAGTTGATAAATTTACTTTCTACAGTTAGAGAATCGAGTCAACACGCTTCATAGACTTTGGCATTGACTCTGTAATGTTATTTGCAGGAAAACTAATCTCTTTTGGACTATAGAGCCATTCCTTTAGTCTCCTAAAAAAAAATCAGAACATTTTATTTTAGGTTTCAGCAAAAACAATTCCTGAGCTGAAATCAGCAGCTCTTTATTGGTTTTAGTTTTGATATTTTAGGAATATATGTATTTCAGGATATTCTTTTCCATTCCATGTGCTAATTTAACATCCCATTGAAATTTATAATTGCAAATTCTTGAAGTAAATTTTAAACTTGGTGTTTCCTCTTCATCATTAACAGTTGGTTTTTTTGCACTTTCTTTTGCTGTTGCATTAACTGAAGTTAAGCTCACACATTCTTAATACATCAAACTAAAACTCGACTCTGGTTACACATGTGAAAAAGGGTTAGAAACCACAATACAAATACGTACTTGCTATGTATCTGAACTTCCACTAAACAGATCTGACTTTTGTCTTTATTTTTTAATTGATGCAATGAGTTCCATCAGTTTTAAGGACTTGCTTTGTCATGTTTTGAAATTGGCAATAGGTAGTTCATCTGCCAAATGACTTGTGAAATACCTGCAAGCTTTAAGCCCTCTGTGTAAGGCCTGATACACAGTGAGCTACTAATGTTAAAGTTCGATCAGCTAATTGTACTCGCTGCGTACTTACAAAATGAAAATGATACACTGTTTGGCTACTATGAACAACTGTGAAGATGTCTGTACGCAGGAATGTTTTGTGCAAATTGATTTTAAGGTAGCCCACTATAAATGAATTCCACCAGGCAATTATGCAGAATAAATTGTCAGCTTTAAATTTTCATGAATATTTAAGGTTTATTTTTGGAGTTATTTAATTAGATGCTTAAATATTTCCTAGAAATAGGAAAGCTGCCTGCTGAAAGCAATACAGTTAACATACAGCACAGTTGGTACAACACATTTTCCAAGTTGGAGGAAGCAATCTTGTACAGTCTGTCTCTGCTGCAGTAAGTGCTATCAAGTGAGAAAGCAGTTTAATATCAGTGCTTTGCTGGGATTAAGGTACAGTTAGGAGGGGCACATTTTAGAACTATTAATGTTCTGTAAGGCACTCTGCTCCAAAGAGTTCATAGCCTGGGCAAATGCAGATGGACTGTTTATATCTGAATACTCAAATATATATATACTGTATGTGATTTTTAATGACGTATTCTGGTTCTTTTCCCCAGTTACTCCCCACTTGGGTTGTGTGCTATCAAGTTTGTTTTATCACAGCTAACGTTTGGTATTGAGAAGAATGTTGGGACAGTAGCTATATGGATCAGTTGAGAAAGAGAGATGTGGAATGAAGAGAACTAAAGAGTGCTTGAGAGAAACAGGTAGATTTTTTAGGAACAAAATTGTGGGGAAATAATACTGATTTTTCACTGTTCTTGTAGGGCAGAGATGTTTGGTGGTCAAGAATATGTGAATGACGAAGCAATGCCTTCCTCTTTAAAAGTTTAGGATAAGTGTAGATTCCTATTAAAAACTTAGGGTGAGTGTGGGTATCAGTACTTTTTGCCAGTTGTTAGCAAGATACTTTTTTGTCCCTAGAATTTGGTTTTCTGCAGTTGGAAACTGCAGGCAGTTGAGACTGAGCATAGCTTTGCCAGCAAGCTGTGTAAATTTCTGGGGTTTATGGTTACAAGTCCTTTTCCCATTTTGTCGTTAAATCACAAGGTTAAATATGCTTATTAAAAACCTTTCTTATATGCCAGTTATGATCTGATCTTATGTAACTAGAGTAATGCATTTATTATATATTACCTCTATATGATTAAATTATACTTTTTTTTCCCCTGAATCTTCAGTGTTACATGCTGTCTTATATTTTATTCTAAATGATTTTAACTAACAATTACAAATCAGTTTGATCTGTCCTGCATCAAATGGAGCCAGTGAATTGTTTTCATCCAGTTAGGTATTTGCCTCTAAACCCCAGAGTGCATTAGGGCAAAGTACTGTGAGTATTCCAGCAGTGACTGCTTTTTTATGGATGTAATCATTAAGAAATCAGTTATGTACAATTATGTACTTAAATTAGTATGAGCTATTTTCATATAATTTGATAATGTGGTCAATTCCACTTTAGGGTTTACTCTATTGGTAGTTGAACTCTTCCATCTCTGAAGAATTATCTAGTTTAACAGCATGTCTAAGGGAATCAACAGACCAAACACACTGTCCACCTGACTTCCAGTGATGACGTACTGGAAACCTGGTTATATTTGCAGTAATGGTGTGTAAAATCTGTGGCATTTGGAAAACTGCAACCTTGTTTGAACATCGGAGGCATGACCTTTATTCAGTTTTCTCAAGCACAGGCTACTGAAAGAGGAGGGATCACAGTGAAGGGTTGATTTCTTTCCCAAGCACGTAAGGCACACATTGGAAAGAAGCAGGGATTGTAAGGGGCTTGGCAAGAAAACATTTTGCTAACAGGCTTTTTGCCTGTGGTTGTGTTCAGCACCGCAAAAGAGCATCTGACTCTTGCCGAGGGCAGAGGCTGGTAGATGTGTGTAGTAACATAGTAACTGAGTAACTGGTTTCCCTGCTGAGTCAAACAGAGCCTGTTCTCTCTCTGCAATGAGAACCTCATGTTTGTCCCATGTTTACTTTGTTTTAAATTGCAGGGGGGGAAAAACCCAACAAACAAATCTGGGGTTATTTTTTATGGAAGCACAATCCTAGTTACTTCTATGAGGTACCTGCTCTGGGTGTCTGGGAATTAAGGGTGTGAGGGCTTTTAAAACCACCCAGAAGAAATGAATTTTCAGTGTGTCTTGCGGAGGTGTGCGCACCATGTGCAGACTGGCTAGGACCATCTGTAGTGGCTTCTTGTTTCCATGGCAACTGAAGCCTTACTGGAACAATCATCCCTGTTCCAATCTGCATCCCATATCCAGAGAAGGGAGCAGAAGGCCTAAGCCTGCCTTTGGCAGGAAATGGTACTCCTCTCTCCAAGTGTTTGTTGGCTGGGTTGGGTCACTGTGTTTCTACTGAGATTCCAGCATCCCCTTAAAGAGCAGGAATGTCTCTTGTTGCTCACTTGTGCCACCTCACACTTTTTAAACACTGCTATTTGCCTCTTCTGAAACAAGTCCTGTTAAGCCTCCCTGGGCTGTAACATGGTATGGAGGGATTGAGAAGCTGAGACATTTGCTGTCATCAGTACCATCAGAGTCCAGCATCATTAACAGATGAGAATACTTTGGTAGTACTGCTGATTCATTCTCCTGGTTTTCACCGCTGAGACATCCTTGCTTTGAGATTGGCTCTGCACTTCTCTTTTTCTGTGTTAATAGTATTTGTTTTTATACACTGCAAAATAAGCAACATGCAATGAAAATCAATAATTACAGCTGTGATGTTTAAAACTTTTATAATAAAAAAAATCAATGGTATTCTAACTTTGGGAATACCTCATGTTGCAATGTGGAAGGCAGTCTGTGAAAGAGCACATCTAAAATTACTAGCAATTCATGATAAAGCTGTTTTGGAAAATATCATGACAGAAAGCATTTCACTTTATTAACAAATTAGAAGTGTTCTTGATAGAATTTTAATATTGCAGCCTGTTGCAGTAAAAGCCATATTGTGACTTAATGTTTGGTATTGCTAAGAAAAAAAGGTGCAAGTTCCATAAACAGCTCATCTGAATTTCATCTTAAAGGTTCTGTTTGTTCTCCTTTGATAGCTAAACATCATTTCACTGGGGAGGAAAGTTCAGATCCCAACAGTGGGAATAGCTCTTTCCATTAAATATCTTTTCAACCTTCCAATCATCTGTTAGGTACTTGCTTGTCCTGTCTGGACCTTCATTTATTTCAGTGTTCAATTGTTTAAAAAACCCTAAAGATTCCACAAAAGCAAAGTAAGAAATCATTATTTAAAAGTTCTCTTAATTTGTCAAAGCTGCTCCCCTTCTTCCCCCAACTAAATAGTGCATTATTATGCTAAATCTGACAAGTAAAGGACTTCAGAAGTGAGCTATAAAAATAAGAGGAAGAAGTGGTCAAGTTCTTCCCACCTAAGGAGAAATGCAAAGAAAAATGTTAAAAAGGAAATAAAATAGATTATGAAATTAATTTTTAATGAGATACATTTAGTATAGAGAGTTAAATCATAGAGGCTGAACTGCAGGGAAAATTCTTCACTGTTTCTTTTTTCTTTGAACTTTGAAATGATACATTAGGACCAGAGTTTTTTCCTGGACTGATTGTATCACTGATGTCCAGGTGAATGCCTTCAGCCCATATTAAGACAACTTTTCTAGCTTGGAAATATATGATACATTTATCAGGGTACTTTTTCTAGACTAATGCAGCATAGTCAAGCTTGTCATTGGAATGAACAATTCTTCTGAACTAAGCATTTTGGTAAAATTGTCTTTATAGATAAACTCTGAAGTACTGTAAGTAAAGTTAGAATTTTTTTCTTCAGTACTGTGTCATTGGAAGGATTTGTCCTGTGAGGGTTTTTTTTACACTGTGTTGTTCCCAGGAGGCATACAGGTATTTTGGAGTTTACAGTAAACATTTGACATTTTACTGGGAATGAAAAGCTCAACAGCTGAGTTGACACATGACACAAGGCCAGGTTGGACGGGACTTGGAGCAACCTGCTCTAGAGGAAGGTGTCCCTGCCTGTGGCAGTGGGTTGGAACTGGATGAACTTTAAGGTCCCTTCCAAAGCAAACCATTCTGTGATTCTATAAGTTTGGTGCCATGGCATGTCACTTTTGACTAGTCTAAGAGTAGACAGAATTAACTGCTATTTTTGCTTAGTAAAGCCCGGCTGTATCTGAGCTTAGTAGCCCAGCATTAGTTGTGTTTAAAACAATTGCTTAAAAGTTTTACTAAATACATTATGCCATCCAGAGGGGCCTTGACACGCTTGAGAGGTGGGCTGATGCCAACCTGATGAAGTTTAACCATGACAAGTGCAAGGTCCTACACCTGAGTCAGGGCAATCCCAGGCACAGCTACAGATTGGGCAGGGAAGAGATTCAGAGCAGCCCTGCAGAGAAGTACTTGGGGGTATTGGTCGATACTCTTGTGAGACTTCACTTGGAGTACTTGTGTGCAGTTCTGGTGTCCTCAACATCAAAAGGACATGGAACTGTCGGAACAAGTCCAGAGGAGGCCACGAGGATGATCAGGGACTGGAGCACCTCCCGTGTGAAGCTACGCTGAGAAAGTTGGGGCTGTTCAGCCTGGAGAAGAGAAGGCTGAGTGGAGACCTCATAGCAGCCTTCCAGTATCTGACGGGGGGCTTTAGGGATGCTGGGGTGGGACTCTTCATGAGGGACTGTAGTGATAGGACAAGGGGTAACGGGTTCAAACTTAAAATGAGGAAGTTTAGATTGGATGTAAGGAAGAAGTTCTTTCCTGTGAGGGTGATGAGGCACTGGAATGGGTTGCCCGGGGAAGTTGTGAATGCTCCATCGCTGGCCGTGTTCAAGGCTGGGTTGGACATAGCCTTGGGTGGCATGGTTTAGTGTGAGGTGTCCCTGCCCATGGGGGGAGGGGGTTGGAACTGGATGATCTTAAGGTCCTTTCCAACCCTAACTATTCTATAATTCTATGATTATATGCGTAAGTATGTTGTCAATTGAGACATAAAAGTTATGCTGAATCCTGGGATTAGGAACTGATTAAGACCCACTAATGTGCCAGATGTCTGGGTAGGGTATTATGAGTTATTCATCCTGTTATCCTGGCTCAATCACATAATGTCTTGGTGCTAATTAGCAGGTGGATGGGCTGACACAGAGTCAAGAATACCCAGGAGATATTTTGCTCAACAGTTACTCAAATTCCTGCTGATGCATATATTTTCTGCTCTTATAAATGAATTTCTTGGGTTTAGTTGGCTTACTTTGGGGGTCTTTCCTTTCATTTTCACATTATTTCAACATTATATTTTAAAAATCAATTACTTTTTCAGGGTTAAACCTGGTTTAGAGCTGATGCATTCAACAGCTTTTGGGAAAGCTGTCTGCAGGTTTTATTGTTATGTCTTGCTATATTACTTTGTCCATATTAGTAAGCTGCATTTTACCTGTTCTTCTATCACTTGTAAGCTTTATTGTCTTGTATTAATCAGGGCAGAATTTGTCTTATTTTTAATGAATGCAGAACACCTATTTGTGCAACTGTAAAGCATTAGCACTTGCTGCGGTAAAGGAAGTAATTAGATATTTGTACATATTATTCTTTGTGACTTAAGGAAACACAGTTTAAAACAGCTAATAGATTTCTTTTGTCCACGCCTTTTCTACTTAGCTATTAGTATTTTTATCCTTTCTCTCTTTCAAGTCAACTTTCAGCATTTAGTTTGGCTTAACATTGGCATGTATCATTGTTTGTTAAAGGGACTTATCAGAAGTCAAGCTGAAGGGCATTATCAATTCACCCTGTGTTTCACCACTGTTTCTTTAACAAAAAAAAACCCTATTTGTTTGAAATAAGGCTGCACCCTAAACATAGTTTAATTAATGCAGATGTTTCAGTCTCACAGCTCAACCTGAAAAAAACCCAAACCACAAACCATAACAGTCCTCTCCACCACCTATTTCCTACTTGATTCTTCTCAAGCAGTCTTCTTCCTGCATTTTGTGCTGACCACCTTTCCATCCTCCCCCACTCTCCCTGAAGAATACATTCGGGTGTGAAGATGTGACTGGTGGGTGGGACCTCTTGAGAGTCCCCAATGTATTTTTGTGAGAGATGTGCAGGTAGCTGTTCCATTTAATATCTTTTGATTTAGGAAGGAAGAGTATGAGGACTGAAAGATTACTCTGGGGAGCTGATGCTGGCCTTGTTTTATGTCTCTCTCTCTGGTGTTTGTGTTTCTGCTCATCAACAGCGTGTGATATTTTTTCTCCCTTTCCTCTCCTCCTCCCCTTTTCCTGTTTCTCTTGCTCAGCCACCACATCCTTCCTACCACTGCTTATCATGAGAGTTTTCTTCTTTCTCTCTCCGTTCTCACTCTGCTGTGTATGATTAAGCACCTGGAACATTTCCAGCCTGATGACTGCAGGGGTTCGCAATGAAACTTCTTTGAGATTTACTGCAGTAAGGCTGCCTCTTGAAATGCACAGCTCTGAGGGAGTCAGACTTTATAGTACCCTAGTGCCTGTTGTATAGATTTCAGAAGTGCTTGGCTTATTAAATGCCCTGTTGATTAACAGCAACAGTCTGCGAGAGGTCTCCTAGTAGAAAAATATTTTGTTGCTACAAACTGTACAAACCCCTTCATCTAGGAAGCTACTGTCTTCCTCTCTGCTGCAGTGTACAGACAGCTGAACTGGTGACACTACTACCATTGACTTTTGAGGTTCTGCACTTTGTGGGATAGCCTGAAGCAAAAGTTGCATCTACTGCTATGATCAAATCAGACAGGTTTCTAAACTTAGTCTTCTTTGAAATTTGTGTCTGAATAAACCCACTGAGGTTCATCTTAGCTTCAGCTGTAAAAACACCTCACTTTTGGTAGAAGGTGTCACAGCTACAACATTACATTACTTAGTTGCTATATTACAGTCAGAGTTACTACATCTAATTTTACATTAACTCCTTCTCAAATGGTGGAGGGCAGTTTTGTGCTAATTAAACTAAATAGAGGTTTTGCTTATGAAAGAAAATGTGAAGATGCCTTGCTGAATAGAAAAATACAGTGTCGTAGGCTTGGAAACTTCCTCAAGAAGGTTGTCCTAAGCTTTCAGACCGCAAGCTGTCCTCAGAAGGCATCACTTTTTGTTACTTTATCTTTCCCTCAAGGCTGTGTACGCTGATAAAATAATGTGTCAGTAATTCCAGAGTTTCATTGCCAAGAAGCTTTTTCCCAGGGGCTTTATAGCCATGCAAAGTAAAGCTGGAAGTAGCTTTGTCCACTGGCTGAGACTATCCAGGACTCATAGACAAATGAATTTAGAAAGGATATTTATCTTCAGCAAATCATTTGAAAATATAATAGAATTGGAAGGAGATCTAGAAAATTAAAAGGAAAGGACACTCTTTACTGCTTTCTTCATGAGGGCCTGAAGGAGCTTTTAATCAATGGAAACCACATTTTCATTTGTCAGATGGCCAGGTTTTTCTTATCTTCTCTTCAACTCCAAAGTACAGATTGTAGAGGGCAAAGAAGTCTTCTCCTCAAGCGTTGTAGAGGAGAGAGTAATATCTAGTTATTGGCATTGCTGTGACAGAGCCCCTGAGTAATTGGTCAGTCAGAGAATGGAAATCTATTAGAAAATGTACCTTGTATTAGAAAAAGAACCTAGTGTATTCTATAAGGTGTGATTTCACCTGGGGTGTCTCTGGAGAATTCTGGTAGTTTCTTATGGATTGTCAGAAGTCTCTCCACTATATCAGCATTTAAGCCATGCCTAACTTCATGTGACTAAGCATGCTGTGGTTCAGCAGATCTGACCTAAGAAATGTATTATTAAAATAGATAATGGAATTAAGATATATATTTTTTCATCAGTAGTTTAAATTTCTCAGAACTTCTGTCTCAGTCTTCTCTCTGTCCTCATGCTCTGTCTGTTTCTTTCGCTTGTGTCCCTCCTTCTCCTAAGGCTCACATTTTCACCTCCTTATCTTTCATCCCCCTCTTTCTGAGCCCTCTTTTTGTCCCCCCTGACCTATCTTCCCAGTTAAAATACTTTCTGCCTGGCCTCATGGAGCATCACCATGGTGACCACATGATGTCATTGCACTGGGAGCAGTTGCCTGGGAAACCATATGATGTCATTGCACTAGAGACAGTTACCATAGTTACTGAGTTGGCTGAGGTAACTGGGAAAAAAGGGCTTATCATCTGACCAGTGCCAGGAAATGTTCCCATTAATGGGAATAGAGACTTTTATTTATATTTCTGTGTTCCAGGGGGGGTTGCCTGTGATTCACAGACCCCATTTCTTTCTCTGGTATGGTGTGCTCCATTTGGGCTGCTTTCCATTGGTCTGTGGGATCTTGCTCCCCTTCTTCTGCTGTTGCATATTATCGTGAACACTAAGCCACAATAAAACTGAGAAAAGCTACATTGTTCCATGGTTCTGTGTAAGATGGGTTCCCACCTTCTGTTACTGTTGGGTTTTTCCTGTTTGGTTCTTTTTGTTTCTGTGAGGAATAGCCCAGTCCAGTTCTTGTCCCAGCAGATGTCAGAGATATAAGTAATGGTGAATGTAACACACCTGAGCTTGCTTCATCTGCACGACGCTCTCTGTGTGTCTGTAATTTGTTCTCCATTTCTTTCCTGCCTTTCCCAATTCCTGTTTCATCCCTGCTGAAATGTTACTGTCTTGTTTTAATAATTCCACGAGCTCCAAGGAATGTCCAATGTGAAAGGTGGAGCAAAGGTTAAATAAAAAGTAGGAGGCAGTTGTTAGAGACCCAGAAAGGTATGCAAGAACAAGTTAGTTGGCTTGAGTGTGTAGAAAAATGTGTAAACATGCGTGTGGGGTTGATCATGATTTGTGTAAGGATGTGGGAATGTAAATAGTGGTTAGAACCGTGTGTCTGTTATGCCTGTGTGTGGTGTGCAGATCTGTATCTTTGGCAGAGTTTGTGTATGTGTATAAACATACATATAATTGCTCTGTGGATAAATAAGCTTTTATGAAAATAGCTTTTCCAGACTTTCTTCAGTTTGAGTGAATTACATGTGTAAAGTGTATTAGTTAAATTATGCATATGTAAGTAAGAGTGACTATCCCCACTTATCGAATAAAGGCTCTCTACTCTCAATACCTCTGCAGGTGCTCTAAAGTTGACTAAAAAATACAGCGTGAGACGTCCCATTAGTTACCCATGACAGGTACCCTTCACTGACCCCTCTGTGTGTGGTCATCCTGAAATGGAGCATCATAACTTGGGATAAAAACTTTACAAGTACTGTGGAGTTGAAAACAAGAATGTTATCAAAGCAGCAATGGAGAGTGCTGGTGGCTGATCAGATAACTGAGGAGTTCTGGGATGTCTGAACTATTGATTGAAATTCAGGACTCCTGAAATGTTTTGAGGAGGCTGGAATTGGGGGTAGCATCTCAGTTTTGGCAGAACTAGGTGAAGAGCTAGGAAGAGAGAATGTAACTTCATTGGGTGGCTGGGATTTTGATGCTTGGAATGAAGTGGTATGAGTTTTATTTTGGATTCCCTTCCTCATACTTCAAAAGTACTCTTTGATTTCCTGTTTATTTGTTCAGTGCACTGTACAAAGTAATCTCAGCCTCTATGCCAAAGAAATGGTAAAAGAAAATTGTGTTTCACATCTGTAACTAGGTAAACCTGCAGGAAACAACAGTTATAAGAGATCAGACAGCAATGAAACAGAACATCTAATGAAGGTGGAAAGCAGCAGCCAGTCAGTGTTGAGGGGTTCCTAACAGTCAGGTGAGAGCTGTGAATAATCATTGGCCTATGTTTCAGACTTGTGTGTAAATTCTTACATGCTAACTTGCTAACAGTGTTTCATTAATCAGCACACGGTGGTGTTTGAAAATCAGGCTGCTTTGTTCATTTTGACCTCAGGGGCTTGCATCACTGTGAAATGTGTCAGTAATCATGCAGCTTTCCTTGTCTCTAATGGACTGGAACAATTTTACAGTTACTAGAATGGGGTATCGTTTAATCTATAGTTGGAGAGATATTTGATCCTACTAGTAATGACCACTTGCATTACTTTTGCTGTCAGCTGAGCTTCAGAATGACCCCTGAACTTGGCTTTGTTTTATTTCAGCATTATACCTGGCAACTTGAATTTATTGTATTTAAGCACTTTTTAAACATTTACACTAGGATGACATTTATTGGTGAAATATGAGAAAGAAACCAGGAAGCTGGGCTGTGTTTGTTTAACTGTCAGGGAGCTGTGGGAAAAGGCTGGTAGAGTTTATGGAGTTTTGGTATATTTTACCTGGAATATCTGCCTCCGATCTTTCACCAACATAAGGTTTTTGTAAATACTTAAATAATAACTATGCTGTGATATAGCAATACTGGAGAGCTATCCTGATTGTTACTATACTTATTTATCATGAAGTATAGATTTGTTTTCCATCAGTGTCAACCACTTGGTGTGTCTACATGGTAAAATGTGTGTGTGTAGTAGGGGAGACAGCAAGCCGTGCTGCAGGATAGACAATCCTATCCGCTCTATGAGCTCAGCTTTTACTGACTAATGCTTCCATCTACTGGAGAACTTTGTTCTCACAGGATTCACTCTGTATTATACTTTGAGATCCAAAGTCTATTAATTAAAACCCAGAGATGTATTAATTATGAATTATGATCATAAAAGAGTTTCTCTGTTATTCTGAGAAGCTAACACAAGTGCTTTTATGTGTTCTATAGCTTTACATTTGAAAGATGGTTAATTGTCTGCTTATCTTGAATTGATACTCTATGTTTTATTCCAAAATAGAGTTTCTAAGACAGCAGAATAAAGTACAGAAACTACAAGCATATTCCTAGTAGGTGATTTTGTGACTCATGACACAGTGTTTTCAGTAGGAGACTTCAGGGGCTGCAGGACTGGCTATGCCTTTATGCTTTATGACTGAACAGGATGGGGGCAGATATCCATTGAGACATATATTTTAGTACTGGAACTAGAAAAGGTCACTCAGTATTATGCACACTGCTACAGTACAGTCTTTTCCTGTGCTCCCTAGACATCCCTGTAATCAGCACTGATGTGCCATTTAGTGGAATGAAAGACTCTTCTAGTGGTGACTGAGAAGAAACTGAACAAATAGCTTCTATTTTCCTTGTTAGCATCACCGCAATCTTTGAGCATCTTGAAGTATCTGATTAGAGAATTTTGGAGCAAACTTGTTTGCTGAGACCCATAGCTGTAGCCCAGCTAATTGTACTTCCCAGCCTGCTTTTCTCTCTTAAATGAATGATTCTTCTCATTCTTCCCTGCAATTACATTGATTTATTGAAAGGACAGCATAGAATGGCTGCTGTATCCTTTTGTTATTTACTGTTCTTGTTAGGTTTTGTAGGGAAAAAAAACCCACCCCAAACTATAAACTTTACAAAGAATAAATAGGTTTTGATCTGTTACTGTTATTTATGTGTGTTGTTACAAGTAATAATATCAGAGCACCTTTGAACTGAATACAGTGGCATTGCAAATAAATATAATGCTTATATTGGAGTTAAATTGTAAATTTATATATTAAGTAAATAATAAAGTATATATAAAATTTATAAGCTTATATGTAAGACTAGATGCACTACTTAAAGAAATAATTTTAGAGGAATTTATGCAAAATATATTTTTAATATGGTATATACCACTTCCTATATGAAGATAACATACTTATAGTTCTTCATCTTTAATTATAGTTTTTAAATATAAATATATAGTAGCTATATTATAGTGCTTACAATTATATTGATTAAATATATTTATGTAGAATATCTTCCTATGTGAAGACAATATGCTTCATTATATTTATTTTTAATTAAATATATTTATTTATGCTTGTATAAATAAGATAAAGGCATTTTGTACAGTGTCTTTATAAAAAAGATGCAATATCAGAGCACCTTGCCCCTGCATACCTGTAATCTATGTAATCCTGTGCCCTTTGGGACCATTATTAAACTGAGATAAGTATCTTCCTTTGTTCGCGTGCAAGCTTGACATGCTCTTGACATGGCCTTCAATAACTAATTCCTTAGAATACATCATCTTTTCAATTTTATGTTACCATTAAGGTACCTGAAATTCCTGTGCTTGATAAGCTGCTATGTTGTTAGGGTGTTTAACTTAATTATACAGTAACCATGCCAAGTGCTCTTTGGTTTAAGGCAGGGAGTCAGAATAATGTTCAAAAACCAAAGCACAGCCTAGGTTTGAGGGGCTGACCATTTTTAAAATTACAAGAATGGCAGAAGTAGAGACTTTGGATTTGCATTGGCTGCTCTCTATTGCTAAGGAAAAAGAACAATTGTTAAGGTGTCTTCCTTCGATGACAGCTAAATAGTCACTGATGTTTTCTAAGTAAATTGATCCTCTGTGTGGGTGTTCCTGTGCTTATTTGAAACTAAACAGCTCAGTACTGCTTGGCAGCACTGATTCTGCCCTGACTATTGAGAATGTGGGGAAATGAACCTGTGAGTGTTAGGAACACTATAGCCTATGTCTAAAATTCTTAATTTGTGTGGACAAATGACTACTGTTCACCTTAGCAGACACTAGAAACTACCTTTTGAGTAAGATTAACTGAGCTGGATGTGCAGTTTAAGGAATTTTGTGGAGCCCAGAGGCAAAACTTAAGGCATTCATCGTGTTCCCTGTGGTGTTACTTCACTTGCAGCAATATCTGAAGCTGCCATTGGTAGTCATTTAATAAAAGGGATTTACTTGGAGTTTAAAAATAAAAAAATACTGCCAGTCCATCATGTTATATAGGCAAATAAAGGCAGAAGAAGTGCTTTTCTCTGAATGACCATGCAGGAGCACATTCCACTGCTGATGTGTGTGCTTTCATCCTCGGAGTGTTCTGGCTGTCGGTATCTTTATGGCTTGCATACCATCTAAAGCCTTTGAGGACTGTAACTCACAGGTGCAAGTCTGTGTACTATGGGCTTTAATTCCTTTTTACTACTTTTGAACCAACATGGAGCTACTTACTGTCATTGTGAATGGATGCATGCGCTCTTGCTGCTTCAAATCATTTTCTCAGAAAGTTATTAATAATTTAGTATTTAGTCAATTGACAATTTTAAATTTTCATTAGGAATCTACTTAAAGTGACCTCAATTGCCTTTTGCATTATGTTGCTGTAACTTTGGGCAGTGCCATATCCCAGAGAAATGATGGGTTTGTATGTTCTTTACCTTCTAGGACTGTAAAAATAGGGACGTGATGTTGTTTTAATGGACATGATTCAAATGGAAAATTGGCATCAAATTTTAGAACCGTTTTCGTACAGAAGAAGAACATGAACACAAAATTGTTGCACCCCAATTGTTTGTGACCAGATTCACAGAAAACAGTGACAAATTTTTCACTGCATAAAGTAATAGGCAGAAAATCTTTCCAAGTAGTTTTCCCCTGAAAAACATATTTATACCATGTTAAGCACAGTCTGATGCTTAAATTTTGAGATAATCGTAGAATGGTTTGTGTTGGAAGAACCTTAAAACTCATCCAGTTCCAGCCCCCTGCCATGATCAGGGACACCTTCCACTAGACCAGGTTGCTCCAAGCCCCATCCAACACAGGGATGGGGCAGCCACAGCTTCTCTGGGCACCACACAGCTTACTGTCATTGGCAAACTTGCTAAGGGTGCACTCAGTCCCACTGTCCATGTCACCAACAAAGACGTTAAACAGCGTCAGTCCCAACACTGACTCCTAAGGAGCACCACTTGTCACTGGTCTCCATGTGGACATTGAGCTGTTGACCATAACTCTTTGAGTGTCACCATCCAGCCAATTTCTTATCCAAGCAGTTCATCTGTCAGATCCATGCCTCTCCAGTTTAGAGACAAGGATGCCATGCAGGAGAGTGTCAGATGCCTTGCGCAAGTCCAGGTAGATGATGTCAGTTGCTCTTCCATTATCCACCAATTCCATAGCCCCATGCAGAAGGCCACCAAATTGGTCAGGCACAATTTGCTCCTCGTGAAGCCATGTTGGCTGTCACCAATCACCCCCTTATTGTCCATATGCCTTAGCGTAGTTTCCAGAAGCTCCATGATCTTGCAGGGCACTGAGGTGCGAGACTGAGCAGCCTGTAGTTCCCTGGGTCTTCCTGTTTTCCCTTTTTAAGAATGGGGTTATATTCCCCCTTTTCAGGTCAGCAGGAATTTCACCAGACTGCCAGGACTTCTAATAGTAATAATACTTGTTATTTTAAAAGAAAAAAAGTGTCTGTGTGTGTGCAGGAGAAAGGGAGGCTTGGTATTGTTTTGAGCAGCTGAGTCATATAGAAAGCAATTTACTTCTCAGTTCCTGGAGAATGAGCATTGCAGCTGGTTATTCATGACTGCCTCATGCTTTCTACCTTTGTGTCACTAATAAAGTGAGGGATTGTGTTCTAAAGCACAAAGTTCCTATGCCTTGGTGGCTTTGTTAAACTGGGAACAATGAATTCTTTCCGGTGGTTTGATGGTGCAGTGATGGCAACATTCATGGCCGCTGGTGAAACTGGGCCTGACGTTCTGGTTCGCAAGCTTTGTAGGAGTTGCTTTGTCCACACTTTAGTGATGCTCTGTTGTACAGTGTTGATGTTGGTTTTGAGAATCATTCTATTCCATCTTTTGCAGTGGCAACCAGAGGCAATTTCATTTTACTGTTCTTGATAGTCAGTTGGGCTCGGATTGTTGCATTAGCAGCTGGGGAGTCCTGACTCTGCTGATCTAGGCTGATGTGATATAACTGTGCAAAGGAGAGGAGTTAAACAGGGTCCTCTGTTTACACAAGCTCACCTGATGCAGCAGTTTTGCTGTCGTCTTTTCTTCCCTATGCCACCTGTAGTGGTTCAGTGCACACCTTGTTTATTAATTTCAGTTCTGTTCATTGTGATTTGTAGAGATGTCTGTCATACTAGTTGTTCCATTGTATATTTTGGTTGTGCTTCCTCCTTCTTTCTTCTTCCCTGTTGGTTAAATCTTGTTTCCATGTATTTAATAATCCTTTCATTGTGTTTCTAGGTTCAGGTGGAACAATGGAGCACTCTTTTTCTGTGTTTGGAATAGTTTCTTTCTGAAGCTTCTGATTGCTTTATATAAAGAAGCTGAACAGACGAATGCCAATTGAAACAATGGGAAGAGGCAAGTTTCTCTTTCTGGAACATAAATCAAAACCCAAGAGATAAGATGTGGAGGAGAAAGAAAGGATCTGTGGTATCCTCCCTGAGGAACATTGCAAGGCCATCAGTGAGATGTGTGCAGCATCCTCCAGAGAAACCTCTCTTACTCTCTGCAGTTTTATAGCACCAAAACTGACTTCCAAACTAGAAAAGAAAGGTGTTTTTTTATTTTACTGAGTCTGTCCATATTGTGTGAGTGGATGTCTCTAGAACTGCATCAGTGTTTCCCTCCTTAGGTTGTAGATTTTGGAGCACTGAAAATTTCATCTAGTTGCTTTCCATAGAAGCTCTAGAGACAAGCCTGACTCTCACATCACCATGCAGCTGATCATTAGCATGCTTCTGTTCCTCTCTTCTCGCCCTGACTCACAAGCAGCCTCAGTAGGACAGGAGTCTGTATAAGCTGACTGCTAAATCATACTTAACTTCACCCTTGTTCATAAGGTCTTGTTATTTATTGTGTGTCTGAAGCTGTCAGTGAAGATACAGAATGCAGAAGCCAGCTCTAGCTCCACTGAGCTCTCCTTCCTCTTATTTTTGGTACTGATGCCAATGGTAAGCCTCCCGTACCTCTGAGCACTATGTGGATTACTCATCCATAAATGTTTGAAGGTGCTTATGGATCATGTGATTGTGCTCTTTACTACTCACATCAGATACTATGTAAATGACTATTTAAGAATATAAACAACTGAATTTTCTGGCACTTTGGGTTAGAGATTCAGTGTTCCACCCTCTTTTGATTGTTGCTGGTTTTATAGTGTTATGAAGGTTGGAGTCAGCCAAGATTTATATGGTGTTAATGACATTCTTATTTCCAGTGACATGATCAAGTAAAAAAAATAAAAATGACCTTTTCAACATCATTTTCCACCTTCAGTCACTGTTGAAGACCAATGCTATCACAAGGTTTGTTTCTTTTTTTCCCAATGATGTAGTCACAAGTTTAGTCTTCTGGGGAGGCAGATAGTTCTTCCATGCTTCTTTCTCTCCACTTGTATGCCTAGTTCCACAGAGAGACATTCATGTATCCTCTTGATAAAAAAAAACTTTCATTTTGTGCGGTGAAAAACCAGTGATTGTGTGAAACCCCAGACTTGGTGTGAATACCTACAAGTGAGGTGATCTGAGTGTAGAATGAGGCTTTTCTGGAACGTGTAACAGAATCAGAAGGCACTGGTTTGTGTATGATAATAGAGTGGAATTCTCTGCCTTTCACTTTCATTGTAAGTCCTTGAAAGATATAAAGTCATTGCCCAATCAGTGAGTGATTGGTTTATGAGTGTTTTGTAAATGACACATGCAGCGTGTTTCTGGTCAGTGCCTGTCAAAGGGGCAGGCATCCACATCCTTTTGTGACCAACAGCCTTCATCTCCCATCACTAAAACTATCCCAGTTCAAGTCCCACTGAGGTTGAAAGTCCTGCAACTCCAGTTCTCTTCTCTCTGCCAGGATTGGTACCCTGCGAAGGAAGTTTGAGGCTGTTAATGGAATGGAAGGAGAAAGCAGTAGTTGTTTATATACTGGAGTACAGAACTTTGAACTAAGTATTTAATTCACAAGAAGGCTATGGAAAGGTCTAATAGGAAAGCCATAACATAAGATTAATTCTTTTTATGAAGAGGAAACCTGAAAGTATGTACAATTACAGCCTCAAGATAGCATTATGGGTTCATTCAAACCAATAACTATAATTTTCTGACAAACTTCGAGTTATTTTTTTTCTTTTCAGACTTGAACATAGAGCTTTTATGTTTGTTATGAAACAGAACTTTAGAGGCTCTTCAGAGTGGCACTTTAATGATCTCTGCTGACTTCAGTCATAAGAGTTAGTTCTGCCTGTGCATATTTATTAGAAGCCTGTATTTTCATCAGTATGGCTTATGTAGTTTAAGATCTCTGCTTTCTGTGGATGTGGGATACCCTCCTGTGATCTTTAGAAGATTCCACAAAACATGTTCAAATTCTGAAAAAGACTGCAGCCTATTTCCTGTAACAAGCTGTTCTGTAGAAAAATGTGGAACAAAATAAACAGCTTGGGTTTTTTCTCCAAGATTTCTTCAGGATTAACCACAGTGCAGCCTTACTGGCCAAATGGAATTCCTGCTTTTTTGCTGTAGGGTATTTCAGTGGATAACAAAGAAGTTAATGAAATCATATTGATGTAAAATAAGTGAGGATAGTCTTTGCTTTAGTAAGGACTGATCACTGTCTTATGTGCAGTATGAACAGGTACTAAAAGCAGGAGTCTGCAGTTTGAGCAGTTTTATAAAGACAAGAGAAGGCTCTGGCGCTTCTGCCAAATCACCAGTGTGGTCCTTTGCTTTGTCAAAGAGTAGATCCATTCGTCTGAATTCATAATGTTTTAGAAACCTTGTCTCTGGCACAGTCCTGTACACAGCCCATATGCAAACCTGATTAAAAAGCACATGGTGTGTTTGTTGCCAAGGAAACACAAGCCATTAAGCCCTAGAAACATAATTCATAAAAAAGCAAATATTAGCTGTTAACATGTACTTCTCCCTTAGAAACCTACATGAAATAGCCTTGCAGTCTCTCAGCTAATGGAAATGACATAACTGGAGAATGAAAAGGTGGAGAGTTACAACTCACCAAGCCGTAAGCATGGCCAGAATAATGAGAATGCAGAACTGGGTATGTTTTCTGCTGTTGTGTTGATAATCTACTGAGCACCTGTTTATCCTACTCACGTTACCATATATTATGAATCACATTAAAGGCAAACTTTTGCCGAGCAACAAAAGATCAGGCCTACATTTTCCAAGGGGTCTGTGTGGAATATGAAAATAAAAAGTAGAAGTGGGAAAAGGATATAGTGTTTTCTGTTGGTTTAAGTTTTAATATCTTAGTAATTTTAACTTTGACTTACCTGGATTTAATATGTGTATTCCATTATAATGAGCTAACTCGCAATGACTTTAACACCAAATGTAGATATAGCCTTTTTTTGTGTGTGTGTGTGTGTGTGTGTGTTTTGGTCAATCTCAGTTTGCTCTTAAAATCTAGCAGCTGCTTTCTTCCTCTTCATCCTTCTCTTTCTAGTCACTACATTTGATTTATTACTTTTTTCATACTAATCCTGCAAAGCACCTGAAAACTTCTTGTGAAGAATCCACTGCAGCTACAGATGCTCTCTGTGCCAAACTTCCACTGGGCTCGTATTTTAGGAAGTATTTCTAGCAAGAAAGAAAGTGATGGGTGGAGGTGAATCTGGCTCAGGTTTGGACGGTTCTTAGCAGTTGCCACTCCCAAGTGCTGTCCAGGACCACAGACAGTCAGGATCCCAAGGCTGACCTTTGTTATTGTTGGTACCTTGTGATTACCCTTGTTCAGCTTTGGGATCAGGGAGTCAAAGTCATTACTGCCCTTTATTCTCAGCTGTTCACTGATTTTCAACTACCCTTCTGCATCCGAGAGGAGAACTGACATTGCTGTCTGAAGGGAAAAAAAAGTGCTGATTTCTCCATAGTCATGAAATACTGGGATGGGTAGCCTCAGGCTCCAAATCATACACCAGCAGTTTAGTGTCAATCAGTCGTAGGCAGCTAGTGGAGTCCACTGTCAGCTTTGCTCAGTCTTTATTCAGACACTGCTCCTGCAACTCCAGAGAGAGGTCTATGTAAGAACTGAACAAATAGTGATTAGCAGCTTCCAGACTTTGCCCCCACAGCCCTAATACAGTTTCAATTAGCTCACATGCAGTTTCTGTTCAGATAAGTCACAATGAAGTAGTGGCACTGAAGTATACCCTGCTTTCTCCAGGGTTTTATGGGACTTTGCCTGATAGTAACCTCAAGGATTAGCAGTGAGTACTAAGAAATGAGTATATGACACCACTGACTGTTTTAGTGCTGTAATTGTGAGAACGTGCATCAAAACTGGTTTGTGAACCTATGAGAGTATACCTGAATGCAGAGATGAGCTTGTCAAGCAGCCCTGTGTTTGCCACCAGCAAGATGGCCTTTGAAGAACAGGAAATGATCTCCAGTTAACATAATTTAGTTTGAAACAGGCCTCCAGAAACCATGTGGTCTAAGCACTAAATTATTTTACTGACCTTTCACTATTCTCCCTAGTTTATCAGTATCACTTTGGTGATGAAAGGGTCAAAGCTGGATGCAGTGTTCAAGGTGCTGCCTCACAAGTATAAAGCAGGGTTCACATCCATCAGCCTGCTTAGCTGTGCTCTTTCTAATGCAGCCCTGTATGCACTTAGCCCTCACCATTGCAAAGGAATGTTGCCATTGCTGCCACATGTTGAATTTGCTTTCCACCAGCATCCTTTAGCTTGTTTCATGAACTTATTCTGTCCCAGGTGCAAAACTTGCATTTGCCTGTGCTGAATTGCACAAGGTTCTTGTTGGCCCATTCCTGTAGCTTTTTGAGGTCTCTCTGAATGGCAGCCCTGACCTCCAGCACATTAACTGGTCTCTTGCACTTGATGTCGTCTGCAAACTTGATGAAGGTACTTTCTGTCCTATTGTCAAGGTCCAGGTCACTGAGGAAGATATTAAGTAGTACTGAAATTGGTGTAACTTATAATCAGCTTTCACTTAGTCTTGTAAAAGCTTTGAGTCTGATGGTGCAGCCAGTTTTTCACCCACCTTTTAAGCTCTCCCATCCAGTCCATACCTTGCCAGTTTGGCTGTAACGATGCTGTGGGAGGTCATGTCAAAAGCCTGCTACTTCATCCACAGAACTAATTATTTTATTGTAGAAGGCAGGCAGGTTTATCAGGCAAAATGTTCTCCTGGTAAATCTGCAGCAGCTGTTCCCAGTCACCTTTTTTGTCCCTTGGACTTGTTCCTCTTCAAATAAGGGAAATACCTGTGTTCCACAGTACATTCCGAACCAATTACAGCAGTAGAAATTAATACTACAGCAGCAAGTTGGTCAAAGGCTTATAAAATTCTGCCTTGATATCCTGAGGAAGAATTACACATCCTGTCAGTTTGGTCTGGGATAAGGCTGGATCACTAGCAGCTCAAATCAGATGTGTCTCAGGCATGTGAGCAGGATCACAGCTGTAATTATCTAAGAGAGGACAGGTGAAGTGTTTGTGCGAGCTGTTAGCACAGTATACAAAAGGATATCCTCAAATGTGCTGTGTACTGATAGCCATGTGTTTTCCTCTTGATTCTATGACAAAGTAAGAAATCGGGACACATTGTATAATGCGCAAGATTGTGGAGAAATTTATTCTTTGAGATTAGCTTCTTCCAGGTGCAGTGTCAAGGAAAACACTGGGCTACTGTGAGGACACTTGTGCTTCCTGAGTGCTTGGGTACTGTGCCATTTTTGATCTACCATTCAAACGCAATTTGCCAGACTGTAGGAAAAAGCAGCCTGAAAGTGCCCAGCAGCTGTCCTACAGGCTGCTTCTTTAATTTGAAAGCGAGCAACAGAGGTGCATGCAGACTCCCATTGCTGGGACCTCAAGACCCTGCTCATCAGGGAATACATCTGGTGAAAAAACGGCAAAAGGGGAGGTGCAGCAGAAGAAGGCGGCAGCGCTACTTGACCTTTTTTCAGATGCTGACAAGACATGCAAATCAAGCCTGAAGGGCTTGGATTTTTCAGTCTAAGCAATGCCTTGGTCTAGCAGGAACATCCAGAGTACGGGACTGTTCTGCAGCTGTACAGAAACTACCGGTGGAAGCATGGATTTTGGAATGGGAAGGACATCTATGTCATTTGGTGGGGAGCCCAATGCTTATTTGGCAAAGCAGCAACCAGCATGGAGCAGTGAGAAGGGAAACCTTGGAACCTGAGACAGCCAGTGCTCTATTTTCAGGCAGCTTGGGACTCAAAACCTCCCATTGTAATTTCTGAGGTGACACCACCCATGCGGAAATTTCTTGGCCATTGCAATGAATGCACAAGTATTAGCAGCAAGCTTCCTTAGCATAGCTGTAGGGTGTTAGCTTTACTGCTGTCACCTCTGACAATGAAAGTTGTCCTCTCCTGTCCCCAGAACAATGAACAAATATGTCTTGATGGCTTTTATTTAACAGTGATGTGCTCATAAGGGTCACCTCAGTTCTGACATGGTCTGAGGCACCCTATGTTCAGATTCACTGAAGCATCTGATCATGATGAAGTCTTACACAGTAAAATGAGTTTCCTTTCTATTTTTGCCAGTTGTTCTGGACTCTTAAGGAAATGTTAACAAGTAGTAAAATAATAGCCACTCTTAATCAGTTTAGTGTCCTGTGATTGTACAACAGCGATTAGTATTATCTATCCATTGTGATCTCTGAGAAGAAGGGTACATTTTAAGTACTACCTCAGCCATCTGAGGTCACTTCTAATGAATGAATATGTAAAAATAGCTTTTTAGGTGTTACCTAGTTTGGAGATTTAGCTTTCTTCTGGAAACTCCTATTACTGATATGCAGGAAATAGCTTAGAATTTTCTGAAGTGACAATATAATGTAAAAATGTTTCTAGATGTGGAAAGAATCCCCTAAAGTTACACATCTGTAGCTTTCCAGCAACCATATGTGTTTGTGCACACACGTGCCATGTCTCCTGGCAACCAAAGGGCCTAATCTGTGTAGTCTTTGAATTTTATTTTTTTTATAAATGCGTGGTTTGCTTATTCTCTAAAGTATTCAGATAAAATTTTATCTGTGAGCACAAATGGAAACTCAAACTCTAATGGTCCCTCTGGGCTATACCCAGACTGTTCTGGAATGTGAATCTCTCATTCTATCAGCGATCTTTGCATGATGTTCCCAAAACATTTACACTTCTTTTGCATGAGTTTAAAGGAGGATCACCGACATTTGAGGAGTTAGTAGAGATTTTTGCTCTCCAGGACTAATCTTTCAGAGTAGATTGTGAGTTTATATTCCACTGCTATGTAGTCCCTCTGGATATGATCAGTGGAAGCTGCATTCTTGTCTGGAGTGACTTCAGTAGTCAACCTCATTTACATAGATAAGTCTTACAGTCCTTAACTGTTTCCAAAAGCAATGTTGTGATGATATGAAACTTCTTAACTGACACTAAAAAGTATCTTCCAGATTTTGCACACCTTTTGCTGTGATTTGCAACTGCACCTGAGTCACAGAAGTTCCACACCTGAAGTAATGTGACAGTAAAGGGTAATTCCAAGCTAACCACCTTCTCTTATTGTAAGCATGCGTAAAGAACCTATCATTAACGCTTAGCTTCCTTGCCAGGTTACCACCAGTTCACACTAACAACCTTTGGTATGTCCTAGGCTGTCAACAGCTTCATTCAATGATCCTTATTTCTGACAGATTACCTCATAGAGATTTTACATACTGTGGTAATGTAGTGAGGAAGTGGAGAAAAAGCCCAGAAATTATTACCACAAGTATTAGAGTAAGTGTAGCTGCTGAATAAATTGGATTTAGTTATGATCTATTCTGTGTAACTATTACAGATCATGCTGCCCAGAAACTATCAAAGCCCAAGGAGCTTCTTAAGGCAGTATGACTTGAAAAATAGGTGAATTTGGTATGTCTTGCTGCTAAAAGGAGCTCTTACTGATTTCCCAGTCCTAATTGTTAGTAGTATCCTTCTCTGGCTTTAAAGAAGAAAACTGAATCCCCATGGGACCAATAAAGAAAGGAAAAGTATTCCAGGAGTTTTTCTCCATGCCTTTAAGTATTTCATAATTAGCCTGTACAAGGACGGGTTAGTGTTTGCATTTAACACTGTTGAACGGAATGATTTGGTATATGATACTAAGCGTGAATTCTAGATTTCAGTTACAGATTGTGTGGTGGATTGGGTGAATGAAAAATATGACTCTGATCACTATTTTTGGTAGAAAAGTTAATTTTTTGTCAAATCCTGGAACAAAAGTCTATGACCACTGAAGAGAAAGAAGGAAGGTTACAATGCTGAATGCTTTAGTTACATTATGCTAATCCTGGGATAGCTGTTTCTGGAATGCACAGAACAGCTCCAGGAGGTTTTCTCCCTGAAGACTGTTTTTTCTGCTCGAGAACATCCATAGCCGAGTGTCACTTTCACCCTCTGTATTCCCTACATCTGTACTGGTTTGGGGCATACCTGCCCATCCAGTTAGTCAGGCTTTCTGGTGTTTTGACTTGTCTGATAACAGGAAAGATACGGCTTTTGAAGCTAGTGTATTCCTAAATATTTTCCTTCTTGTGCCTGAGTAGTGCATTCTTAGGTGGTAATCTGCAGCTGGGTTCCCTTTAACAAAGGGATCGATAACATTGGGAATGCTAATGTCTTCTTTACTGGTGCCTCTGCTTTAAACACTGCTTCAAATTAAAAGTGCTCTCGGCAGTTTTAAACGTGATGTCCAAGGCATCAGTAACCTGTCCCACTGTGGGATTTAGCAATGTCAGAATCAGGACAGCTGATTTGTTTTAGCAAGAACTGTGGGCAGGTTGAGGAGTTTCCTTACTGTAAAGACTATTATGTTTAATTACCAGTTTGTATGTTGCTTTAGTTTAGCTCTTTACATCACAGGGCGAGGAAACAAATTGTGCAGCACCTGTAAAGATCAAGTATGTGTGCGTGGGTTTATTTGCGGGTGTCATCAGCACTCTTCTAAAAAGTATATCTCTCATAGTCCTGGAAACAGCCACACCCACCAATGTGTCACCTTGTCATCATGCGCTGGGGTTCTCATATACATGGGGAAATCCTCACATGGAATACATAGGATGTGTATGGTAAACATGTATACTTACAGACTGAAATGACATAGATCTAATGTATAAAGCTATTAATCTGGGAGATCCACAAATTAAAAATCCTTCTAGAATGTGTATCTTTCTGCAAAATAACAATTAAAATCTATCCAAAGGCTGCTTATGGGGGAGATTTAAATGATGAATATCTATTATGAAATTCATTCTATAAATCTTCCCATCTATTTTGACAGTGCAAATAAAATGCTAACATTCATGTATATTGAGGTTTCAGTTTTAGTCATCACAAAGTTTTGCTGACACTTTGTCAGTCACAAGGTGGCTGATACTTTGCACAGTATCCGAAGGCTTCAGGCAGTATTTTAAACAATATATTTAGCTACTTGAATTTGACTGTTCACTGGCCTAGCTGTAAACCTCATGACCAGATGTTGCTTAAATCAGATATGTACGGTCATGAAAATTGTAATATAAAGAATATGCTGCCAAAACCATATTGTAAAGCAATAACGTAAATCAAAGCTTTGAATATGAATGAGTGATAACTTTATTACAGCTACTGAGCTATTTAACATTTGCTGTGCTTAGCCGTGAGCCTCTTGTGTCATTCTGGATTATAGTTGAATTAATGTTTTAAGTCCTGATTCCCAAAGAGCTCAGGAATTGAGGATGGGTCTTTTAAATTGAGAGGTATGGTTCCCTTGGAATTGTTTTATTCCTTCACGTCAGTAGTCAATGCAATGTTCCTTCCATTCACATGTTCCTAGGAGCTCAGTTAGAGGTACAAAGGTCTTGAGATCTGATATACAGTTATGATGATTCCTGTGATCATAGCATTTTATGAAGTTTTCAAGTTCTGTGTCTTACACTCAATGATAACTAAAGTAAGGAAATACGTCATTGGTTTGTATTGTGTATTCAGGATATATAGCTCATGACTAGGCTACTTTTGGGATCTATTAGGAAAGTTTTACAGACTTTTTCAGGTATCAAACTAGGCTAGTGTTTCTCCTGGAAATAGATGCAGGCTCCTGCCTTAACATCAAAGTTAGTAGTTCTTCAATAACTTCAGTAGTTAGTGGTAAATAGGTTCAAAAGATCAAAACTTTATTGAACTTGTATAGAACAAACATCTTTTGTTTTGAGACTTTCTCAGTTGGCAGATCAATCCGCTTCAGAAGGGATCTCCATTTCATGCCAAAATAACACCTGGGTCCTTTGTTCTGTTCTAGGTTCTGTCAGAACTCAGTCTGACCAAGAGATACCTCTGCATAAATTTATCTAGTAATTTATTGGTTTGGTTCCAGATCATATTAGTGCATTTTGTACACTCTTCATGTTAATTTCCATTTCCCTTTTTTTTTCCAACTGTAATCTGTCTGTGGTCTCTGTTGTTGTTGACTGGGGCTTTTTTGTTTGTTTGTTAGCTTTTTCAATGTTATCCTGACCTGGGATTCCCATGTCTCACTGTTCCCTGTTTCTGGTCAATTTATTGCTCCAGGAGCAAAAAAGTCTTTGTGCCAAATGCAAATACTCTCAGCCCAGATTCCTTAAGGAATGTTTTCCCTGGGTTCTCTCCAACAATATTTTCTGCTCTTACTGTTTTTCCAGAAGCTTCATATCGTGTTTTGTACAGTATTATTCAGATTCTTTTACTTCTTTTTCCAACCAAACACTCTGCGAGCAAGTGCTCTTAACTGAAGAGCCTCTGGGATCCTGTAGAACAATTTTGATGTATATATTAGGCTATTACATTAGCAGATTATGATCTTTTCCCTCCTCCACTTAGATTTTTTAAATCAAATTAACCTGTCAAATGCAATGAATTATCATAATAATGATGTATTCGTTGCTGCTTATTGCTGCAGGACAATCAAAACACCCACAAGGACTGAGGCTATCTGTTGTTCTAGAGTGATTACGTTTATTTTGAGCAAAATAGAGTAGGAGCAGCCAGGGTTTTCATTAGCTCACCTGAAAAACTGGAGAATTATTTCAGTGGAAGGGGCATGAGCAGCTCATCTCCAGTTCCTTTCTCTCCTGTGTTTTATGCAGTGGAGGTGTTATTTTCCCTAAAGCATCCCTGAAGTACCAAAATATTTGTGAGAGTTGTGGTCATCACTGTGCAGCCACTCTGAGTAATTCCTTCTATGATTTAACTTGAGCTGTAATAGAAGTGGCAAATCACCACGTATCAATCTCTAACAAAATATTTTTCTGGAAACATTGATTGGAGGGAAAGGTAGAAAGCTCCCAAGAAGGATTAGCAAGCCTCTAACATACAAATATGATGGATCAGATCATGAGGATAAGAAATATGTTGTGTGTTATGCAGTCTATAAGGTAATAATCATGTTTTAACGAGAAGTTGCTTGTGGGGAGCAATCTGCCTCGCAGTCAGGTGGCTCAATCTGGTTGCCAGTCTGCATTGGCTTTGGGGAGCAGTTTTTAATCTGCTGTTCAACTTAACTGCAGTGGAAATTTCAAACCCGTCTCTTGCCATTAATCCTCCCCTGTTAATCTCCTGTATGATACAAATGAATAAAACATCAATAAAACAGAAATAAAACCAAGTTACTTTATTTGCTGCCTTAGCCTATCTTGCAGGAAGAGTACAGTCCTTGAACTGTTCTTTTTATAACATTGGCAATACTTAGATACTGCAGGGCTGGGTGTACTTAGTAATCACACAGAGATAATTTAACCAGTTGCTGAAGAACTGAATGTATTTCCTTCCTTCAATTCTGGTGCATGTAAACCTATTTTTGTGTCCTCTGATGTTTCTCCTCCATAGAAATACCAATTAGATAATTAGTCTAGAGAATGTTATCTTTTTTGTCTGTTGATAAATACCTGGTTTTTCTCATGTTTCTTGATCTGATCTTCTAAGTGAATAAGAATAGAATGACATTGCTTTCTCTCTGATAACTTTTTAGAATGGCACCTGTTTTCCTACTGATATTTTCTTCTGTCTACATCATATCTACTGGAGTTTGGATCTTTTTACCTTTCAGTAATTTCTCTTCCATGGATTCTGCTTTTCAGTTTCCAGCATTTTTGATGTCCTTCTGTGACTAATTCTTCTAATTAGACCCAAGTTTTTTCTCACTTAAGCAAGGATGCACAAAGAGAAAAAGGTCTTGTGGCATCAAAGAAAAGGTGCTAAATAATTCTTCTGTCTCTAACAGCTGCCTTCTATTATTAGGACCATCTTAGGAAAACTTTGCTGAAGACCTTTTAATTTATATTTTGCCCACTCTCAAATATGATCTCTTTTCTCACTAACTTCATGCTGCATAGCTAGGAAACCAGTAAAGGAGGGGAGAGACTTTACTCAGGTAGTATATAGCCTTATGCAAGTAAAATAACTGCAAATTTTTTGTCTGGTTTTCTCCTTTATTAACTGTGCAAAGGCTCCCGTGTATAAATTAGCATTTCTGAAGAGCGTCCCCAAAAGAAATCTGCTTGCTTTAGAAAGAAATTTAGAGAAATGTCAGAGGCAAAATTAGAGGAGTTCTCCTGTGGGAGGTACTTTGCATCATAATGCATCATTCTCTTTGTTTGTAGTTTGCTTAGTTTACTATTTGGTTTATCACTTGCCATCTTCAGGAGAAAGATGTTTTTAAGAGCCTAGGCTGAGGGAGGAGCAAGGACTGTAATTCTCAGATTTTCTATGCTACAGCCCCACTTTGTAGTGACAACAGAGCAATTGCAGCTTCTACACAGTTCATGTACAGCCCTGTGCCCCATCGGACAGTGGTGCCTCTGTCAGCCCTTGCAATTATGTACCTGGGGGTGCAAATCCATGACATAACTCTGGTCTCCATGAGTAATCTGGAGTGTGATTTTGAGCAAGTCAGTACACCATTCTGTAGGTATCTGTGCTCTTGTCCATTGTCTGTTTTGTCTATTCAGGTATGAATAGACAAATTTGTGATAAGGTAAATGTCATCAGACTTGATCCAGAGGGGTGCAGTCATAGACATGAATCAGTCACTGTGTTATGCTACTTTGACTATTTTTCTCACTCCTATTAAAATCTCTCTTACTTTAATGCGCTGGTGTGACTCACAGGAAGGAGCAGAGAAATTTCCTCAGTTTATCAAATTATTTGTCATTTTCTCTAGTACTGAAGCCCTCACTTGTTTGACCACACACTTCAGGATGATGAGAGTACCCACTGAAACACACTGCTAGATGAGTGTGAGAAAAAGAGGTTATCACTGTCTCCTGACGCAAGGTTTACCCTTCACATCAGGAGGTTTACTCATGCTTATCTTCAAAAGCTTTAATAAAAAGGTAGGTTCAGCCTTTTTCAAATCTAGGAACTTGGGTGACCTTTCAGAGATGATTTATATGCATTTGATTAATGAAGTGATTAATTTAGTACACCAACAATCTGCTGAGTATAATGCTTCGAGGTTTCTCTTTGGACTGCAGATATGAAGGATGTGGAGATGAGATATTAAGGGCCTTGACAAAGCTGCCTGCCCTTTGTTGACAGTCTTGTAGAGATTGCTTAGTTTGGGTTTGTGGCCTTCAGAGAGAAAACAGAATTAAGTATGTTTCTACTGTATATAAAGGCAGGAATTGCACGATTATTATTTTTTAGACACTGACTCTCCAGTGTTGTGTCAAACCTTGGAGTCTTGTTGATGTGGCCACGGTAGGGGCTGTGGACAGGAGGCTGTAGCATTTCTTAGCCCCTGAGCTCTGTTTTTTTGCAGGGGCCTGGATGAGAACTCAAGATAAATTATAGTAGGTAAGTTCCTGCCTAATGTTTTCTTTGCGTTACCTCTGCAGACTGATGCAGACATGGAATTCATGAAAACCAACCCTTTTGTTAGTTGCAAGGACCCACAGGAATCTATGTCAATCTTTGTAAAAAGTGCCACCTACAGCCTATCTTAAGCAAACTGTTTCCTGATAATTAAGGTTAGTAAATAAGTTAATTAAGGTTAGTAAAGAGGTCTTCTATTTTCCACTGAAGTACACAGCAGGGAAGGTTGCTGCTAATGGGAAATTTGGATGCTCAGCAGCTTCCAGGGTTAATTTTTTCTCTGTTGGATTTAAAGCTAACATTTCACAGTCCTGTAGGACAAACTGAAGAATGTGTTTTGGGAGAGATGCCTAAACTATCAGAGGACAGGACTGTTTTATTACAGTTTAGATGCTGAAACACTAGTGAGAATTTTATTTTATCCTTTTAAGCAATCACACTTTATTATAGCTCTTTAGACTTTGGTGCTTTTTATTAGCCACAGTTACCAAAGGGTAATTTACCTAAGAAAAATTTGTTGCCAATGAACAAAGTGCCAGACCTCCATTTCAACTCCCAAGGAAATAACCACTGCACAGTCAGTCAAACCTGTTGTGTTTTCTGTGTACTGTACTTCTTGTTCTGCTCAGTGTGACTTCAGGGTAACATTTTGCTCCCAAAAGGCAGCCTAGTCAGCTGTACATGAATAATGATTCCCTAGTATAAAGCAGAGAATAGGACTTTCAGATCTTCTCAGAGCTCAGAAATGTGTCTCTTCTTCTAAATATCCTGGATTTTTCTGACCTCTTCTAGCTCACACAGAGGATCACAGGCATTGTTGGGGGAAGCTTCTTTATTAAGAGCTGTGAAGATCTGTTATAATCAGCGTGTTCACATCTTTGTGATCAGTTATTTTGCTTAGCTTGATTCTGAAGTCAGAGGAACAAATACAGGGAGAGCAGACCTAAGCTCTGATGAACTTTGAACTTATTTGAATGTGAAGCTGATTACCTACAACAGAGAGAACCAACACCACAGTCAAACACCCCGAAATTCAGCACAGCAAGCTCCTGGATCTAAGTCCTGTAGTTCACAAGCACCTTTACCTGTATACTTGTGAGAGATGTAGGCAGCTTCAGCTTGTCTTCCCAGAAATACAGGGCTGTTTCTCCATTGAGCAATGCTGCCGAGTTGAGAGATGACACAGGGTGTCCTAGCTCCTGGACCCCTGGGTTTCCCCAGGTACCAGGTCACTCCTCCTCACAGATAATTGCTACCATCATCACCTAAAAGAACTGCATCTTCCATGACTAGACTTACAGGTACAACCACTTGAAAAAAAAAAACCCAGTATTCAAACACAGTGAGGTAAATATGCAGGTTTATTGCAGCCAAGCCACTCCTTTCTGTGCTCATTCCTTCTCAGACATCCGCTCCTGGATGTTAAAACCCTGAGCACCTTTGGCAGGGCAGTTGAACTCTGAAATCTGCAGCACCTGTAGCATCAAGCAGCAATATTTGGGAAGGAATTGTTGTCTGAGGAAAAGCAGCAGCTTCAACTTGTGTCCCATGGTTGTGGCCCATGGGAGACAAGTGAATCTGAAGTTATACATTATATAAGACATAGGGGATGAAGACAGTTTATCATTAACCTGATCTCTGCAAGAAGGACATAAGGAGAGAAGACAGCCAGAGAAGCAGCCAGGATGGAATCCAGCGTAAAGATCAACAATGCTGCGGACATCTCTGTTATTGTCATCTATTTTTTGGTAGTCCTGGCAGTGGGACTATGGGTAGGTTGGGGTTTTATTTTTATTTTATTTTATTTTATTTTATTTTATTTTATTTTATTTTATTTTATTTTATTTTATTATTAGCAAGTAGTTTAGAGGGTCTTGGGAAAATGGCTCAGTAAATGAAAATGTGTAGTATAAAGATTTTGGTGCTTATCTGAGATAGTTAATGAGTGCATGGTCGGGAAAATGTGGGTGTTTACTGGAGAGGGGATGGCAACCTGGGGAGACATCCATTTAAGTGTATGAATGGAACTAGGGGGAAAGTGGAGTGTTGAGGGGTGTGTGTGGGGAAGGAGCCAAGAGATCAGATCAGTAAATGTAGCTGGGGCCTCTATTAGGAAGCAGGTGAGTATATGGAGTTTAGCACTGCAGGGCACTGGGACTGCAGTGAGAATCATCTGTTCATGATCTAAGCACAGACTGGTGCCTCCTGCCCTCACCCTGGCAATGCTGAATGTGCTGAGGGCTGCAAGGGAAAACTCTGTGCCTGATCTGAAAACAAAGCACAGTGCTTTCATAGCTGATGGAGAAAGGCAGATACCACCGTATTAGTGTAACCTCAGTGCTGAGGTGTTTGAAGATGATAGGCAAATAGTGTGAGCTACACAGCTGTAAGCAGTGGAATGTCACTAAATTTCATTTCCTTGGGGCAAGCTCTCCTGGTCACCCAAACACCTGACCATTAAAAGCAGAGAGGAGGCATTGTGTCTCAGTAATGCTCTGCTTGCCAGAAGCATCCCAGAGGTCTACTTCACAATGCGGAGAAGTCAGCTGAAAAGCAAACGTCCCTTTCTAGCACCATGACAATGTTTTGAGGAGCACCAAAGATTTAGACTGTACACAAAATGGACACAACCTTTTCTTTACCTCTTTGTCATGGTCGTAAATGCCAAAAATGTGGCAAAATCTCTGCAGCCTCCAGTATATCTGAACACTTTGCTTTCTGTGGGAGGGAGCTGAGGCTTTGCCACTATGGTCTGGATGTTGCTGTAGTTGAACTTCATATTAAAGGTCTGTGACAAAAAAGGGCTGATTTATGGCTTATCAGGCACTTGTATGCTGAGTAGTTTCTTTCCAGCAACAATGTCTTCTTTACTGGACAAATAATTTCCCAGTTGCTGTGTGTACTTAAATGTAAAGCTATTGTGTTTACTTCCTTTCTTCTGCATCAGAAGAAAAGAACTAGCTAGTTTTCCCAAGTCTTCTTTCTTCATTTGCCTGTTCAAAGTCCGTCAGAAGAGACAATGGGAATCCGTTATTTGGATCAGGGTCATTAACAAAAACTGGATGAAGCTTCCCTCTAAAGCCCATCCCTTGACTAATACAAAATGAGTGTGTGAAAAAGCAATTTTAGTTAACTTCTTTTCTTGAACTTTAGAGAGAAGTGGGTACAATGCTGATATCTCTACAAGAAAACAGATTTTTATCAATATCTGCTGGGGCTAGATAGTATTGAGTAAAAGAGCTGCACACTTTCTGTTAATGAACTTGCAACTTACAGTCTTTTTTGATGCTGGAAATCAAAGGCACCCCTGATGAAGTGCTCATATGCAGTTTTATTTCAGTGATTTTTTTGTTTGTTTGTTAAATTTCATTTTATTTTTAATGTTTGGCACTGTAATGAAAGGCGAAGCAATAGAGCCTGAATGTTCAAGTTGTATTGTTGTCTTCATCATGTTTGTTCTTTTTAGCCACTTTGTTTATTTCTTTCACTTTACCCATATATTTTATCCCTTGCTTCCAGCTGTTTGTTCTTGTCTGTGGATAGCTAGACTATTATACTTCAAATATGATTCAATCGTTCTTTGTTTCTTTCCTTCTTTCCTTCTTTCTTTTCTCCCAGGCTATGTTCTCAACCAACCGAGGGACAGTAGGTGGATTTTTCCTGGCTGGGCGAAGCATGGTTTGGTGGCCGGTGAGTGCTATACATTGTGTGCATACAGAAAGCATTTGTATGTGTGTATCCACTTCCGTATGACTATGTCTAGTTATTAAATACGAAGTATCTCTACAATACTGTTGAGACTATGATGGCTATTTCATGTAGATGCGCTTCAAACTCTTTCTCTAGTCATGGTGACACAGGACAAACCACACAACAAAAGCCACCTGATAGGCAGGCAAAAGTGTTGGGGAAGTTGTCTGTGTTGAGATCTGAGCTGTCTTGATTATGTGAACAACTTGTTTGAACCTCAATACACTGGTAATGTCAGTGCAGACAAATACAGTGCTTTGCCTTTCAGCCCACTTTAAAACTTTTTATTCCTTTCACTGCACTCAAAGAAGCTCATTGTGAGGTAACCACAGAGGAGAATTGATTCACTGAAGTTTCTTCCTGAATTGCTCTATTGTTTCCGCTTTTGGTAACAAGTCCTGGTCTGTAGAAGGAGACAACCCTAGGAATACTGTGATAAGTTCGTTGTTGGCAAATACAGTTTAAATTTATTCAAAGATTATTTGTGACTTGCATTATTTTTCTTCTGTGGATCTGTATTCTCTTCCAAGGTGGAGAAAAGGAGTCACAGACACAAAACATGACCATAGCCATCCATCAGGCCTATGACAGAAATAGTACTAGAAACATTTATCTATTTCTTTCAGACCATACAGTCTGTTTAGTGTGACCTCTTGGAACAGCAGAAAACTTGGACAAACCTGCATATTCTGTACTGCTTGTATGGTACGTGCTCCCATGGTCCTGAATGGAAATCTTCAACATTCCTGATCTTGCATTCATTCTCCAAAATTGTTTTTGCACTTCGTTAAGACTTATTATTCAGGATTTAACCCAGTTTCTGGGTTCAGTAACAGGGTCAGAGAGAGTGAGAGTAAATATTTGTTATCTAAAAACTTAGGAATTTTCTTAAAGTGGGCTGCAGAAATCCCTATACATCTTTCAGTCTTCTTGTTCTTCAGGGAGCTGCTCACTGCTTTTAGAAGGGATTGGGCCTCTTTAATGACATAAAAAGTTTAAAGACCAATGGCAGTAAAAAGTTTCCTCATATGGTATAGTAGATCTAAGAAAATTTAGGTTCCATTGGAAGATCAAGGAAAGAGAAAGTTTCCAAGTTATTTTAAGGCAAATCCTATAATTCTAGGAGGAGAGAAAAAAACCAAACAAATTACTTTGCGTAACTATCACTTTAGTTTGTGGGCTGGTTTTAATCTTGTGCAGTTCTTGTATGCCTGTCAAGGGTGAATATGAATACCCTTTTGTGCAGATGTAAATTAAGATGGAAGAAACAAGGCAGGAAAGACTCACCATAAAAAACTTCTGTCTTGTGCAGTAGCACTGAGAACTCCTAATGAATCCCCTAAGACCCAGGGAAGATTATCTAACAATTAGTTCTCTGCCAACACACACCCCACAGATTGAGCAAGCTTCAGTCCTTCAGGGAGGAAACAAAAAGGATGACCCCAGGGTGCAGTGGTTACTGCTAGGATCATCTCTCTCTCCTTCCCAAACTCTGTGAGCTCAGCATGGATGAAATGCTAATCATCAGTGGAGTCCTAGACCACCCCTTTGGGCCTTCCCTTTGAAATGCCAGGAGTGTCTTTCTGCACCAGAAAAATAAACCCTTCTTGCTGTTCTTCCTGGTATCACTCAGAATAAACACAGAGCAAGCACTTAAACCACAAACTAAATACCAAGTCAGCAGCACCACCTTGGAAAGTTTGCCTTGGATAAGGAGAGATTCCAAAACACCTATTCCCATAGTTTAGCAGGTAGATGGGATGTCCATCACCCAGTGCAAACTGGGCTGAAATGACCAGGAAACCAATGAAAGTATAGGAAGTTCAGTCAAAGATGTGATCTCAGTTCTGCAACAGCTAATGCTGTGTGTACTTTTTTACTTCTTTTATGCTTTGACTTGAATGTTGTGCCACATCAGGACTAGCTTGGCATGGTTCTGCCCATATGTGGGCAGAAAGCCCAGATATGTTTCCACAGAGTGTAGATGGGAGGCAGAGTGAGGGAAGTTGTTTTGTAAGTGGACTCTTATTTATCATACTTCTTCCCTGCAATTCAGGATAAGGCCCCTTGCTGTGTAACTGCTTTCTGAAGCACTTGAAAAGTTGAATTCCCTTAAACTAATGGTATTTTTCAGTGGTTGTGCATGTTCTGTGCTCTACAGGGCAGGCATAAGTGGCTATTCTGACCTCACAGGGAAAGAGAGTCATTAGCAGTGAGTTAGGATCTCTTACTGACAAGCCTGAGACAGGGATTCAATTCACAGAAATGATATAATAGCTGTTGTTTAGTAGATTAGAGGAGACCCTGGTAATCAAGGGCTGGAGGTTAGTCCCGCTTTTGGTATGGAGTTTGCATATTAGTCACTGGCCAAATTGTTACTGAGATTCGATTCCTCAATGTATAAAGTAGGAGCAGGACCCTTATCCTGGCCAAATCTGTCCAACTGTGACTCTGATTGTTGGCTTCAGCAGAAAAGCATTTTGCAGAACCAAGCCAACAGTTAGTCTTTTCTGGCTGTTCTGCTGGCGTAATAAGTCACTTTGTGTTAGTTCACTGGGATCACTGTCCTTGTGCAGTGGATGTGCCAACTCAGTAGTTCTAGTAGTTAATTAGGGATCAAGGTATAGAATCACATTCTCACTGATTGCCAGAAATTGAAATCATTGTTGGTTAATCATAATGGTATGAAATGCTGTGCCCTCTCCACAGTCTTTTTACAGAAAATGAGAGAAGAATCTTCAAGAAACTGGTTCTGGTCTCTTGGGCTTTGAGGGAAGTGTCTTCAAGAAAGATATTTATGGCTCTTCAGATACTCATAAACAGCCCTGCTTTTGCCAGAAAGACAAAGAGAAGCTCAAGGAAAGTGACAGCTTTGTAACTGTGGGCCTTGCAAACTGAACTTTAGCTTCTTTTTTCAGATGGAGTTAGATTCAGCAGAATACTTTCTACCACTGTAGGACATGAAGTGTCTGTTCCCAGAGAAGTCATTTGTCGCAGCAGCTACTCTCACAGCTTTACAGGGGTTTATGCATAATTTAAATAAATAATTAAACCCCCAAGCTCCATCAAACTTAAATATTGCGGCTTTTCTGCTTTTTAAGTTTCCTCCTCAGGTTCTGTAATTTTGCAGACAGAGTTGTCTGCAAAAAATTACAGGTTACCTTATGTACCTTAGTTCCTGAGGCATTAATGCAAATAGGACAAAGAGTATCTGCTGGGCATCTGAGGTCCAGCTATGGTTAGAAAGATGTACTGCAGAGTAAGTAGGAAGCATGCAGAGTCAAGGGATAGTACACTTTAAACAGAAATGTAACTCAGTTTGTTCATTGTCACTGATGTGTTGATCTTTGTGAGCTGGGTAAGAATGAAGAAGAAAAGCCCAACAGGTTTTTGCTTCAGCTCTGCGTGTTTTTTTTCATGGCCATCAGAACTGGCCACTGGCACGATTTCTCTCTTCTCTGCATCCAGTAAAATTTTACATATTCTCAGAATTCTTGCCCTTTGCTGAGTTTGACACTGCTATGAGGAGCCAGGAAAGACAACTCTGATATGAATAAGGTTTGTGTTTCCTTTTCTTAGGTCAAGTGGACTAAGAAATTAACTTCTTTCATCAAGTTCCATGCAAAAAATAATATGAAATCAATAGTTTTCAGAGTAAGGAGAATAATTAAGTAATCAAAGCCCTGGTAGAAAAGTTCAATGCAACAGATTTCTGCAGAATCCATCAGAATTTGCCAGCTGGGCAGAAGATATTGTTTCTGTCCTCAGAGGAAAAAGGTAGCAAGGTATCAGATCAGCCTGCTTGCAACTGTGCTGTTCCAACAGCTGTAGGGTTTGTTGGAAGACAGAGACACATTTGATGTGTATAGTGTATCCATCTCTCTTGCTTAGTGAACTGGGAAGTGTATAAATGTGTTTTGATTTGGCAAAAATGCAGTACATAGAATTTGCAGAGCAAGTGGGAAAGCAGAAAAAAACCCCACTCTATTGGGATCTCAAAGCCTTGAAAAGGTGGCAATAATATTTCATTGTAATCAATGTACTGCTTTTTCCAAAGTGAAAGGTAGGAACTTGTTTTTTCCAAAGTTTTCAGGTAGGAAAAATGGTGTTCTTCCATCAGTCACATGTTGCATGGAAGAACTGTGAGTTAAACAAAAGCATGGACAGCGTCAACGAGCACTTCTCAACAGGGGAAGGAGAAATTTGTCTAGGGAAGAGAGGTTTGCAGGTGACCTGTGGGATAAGTGGTACCTCAGGGCAAGGCTCATGACCTCCTGCTGATGTAAGGGAGCCTCTGTTGTTTTCTGTAAAGGGGCTAAAGGCCACAGACAAGATGTGCTTGGGATGGGGGAAGAGTTTGAAACCGAGCTAACACTTTCAAACAGGAAAGTGGACGCGAGGAACGTAGGATGTGTATCAGCCATAAGCTGTAAAATCTGCATGCTGTCACTTACTTGAAGAGCACACTGCACATGATTTGGAAAGGAACAGCAAGCACCGGGATGTCAATGCATCCTCAGGTTATGAAAAGAGGAAGGTGAAACTGTTAATGAATAACATGGGAAAAACATAGTGATGATAATCTGCCTGCAGTGTGGTGATACTTTTCCTGAGCAGAGTACTCTTGTTAAAACCTGATCTCTTAAAATATTTTCAAAGAGTTAATGTTCCACGTTTGCCTCAGGTTAGTGCAGTTTTTTGTCCTCTCTTTCCCTCTTAACAGCTTTTGTTCCTTTCAGTCAACTTTCTTCTTTACTCTTCCTCATAGATAGGGTTTAAAAATCAATTCACTAACACATTCACTGAGAACAGTTAAAAATTGTTTCCCTCTGTCCACCCCAGTTTCAGCTCTGTGTTCTTTAGATGTACTGCATAGGTGTACTGCAGCATCTCCAATGGCAAATCAAGCAAGTCCAGTGAACAGCCATTTCAGTACAAAACCACCACAGCACTAGGTCCTTCAGGAAGACAGCTTGGGCTCAGAGCTCATCTGCCTTATTCCCTTTATCCTTAAAGCACTGCTGTGGCAGATCAGGAGTTTCTTTTTCCCTTTGGCATCAGCAGCTAACAGGATACGAGCACGACTGGTAAACACTCCACTTGCTTTAACCATGCCACAGTTGTATAGGTAACAGGCATTTCCCCAGCTATGAAGCCAAGTTCTATCTTTCCATGCCTACATAACAAGAAAAAAACCGTTTTAAATTGCATCCATATTTGTGTGTGTTGATCTTACAGTTCTGCTACATGGGTTGTTCCCTAATTCAGAGAAGGGAATTTAGAAAGGGTGGTATCTACGTTCACATTGTTTTGTCCTTATGCTGGCCCTGAAGATCTTGGTAATTTTGCATTGTTTTCGTTGGGTTTCATGGTTTTCTTTCAATACGATTCTACTCTGGGCAGAGTTGGGAACACAGCACTGTCAATGAGTGCTACAATATGGCCTGGGGTGTCAGGCACTGAGCCAAAGCTTACTACAGCTCTCAGTTCTTCAAGATCTTCATTAGCTGCTTTTGTTAGGTGGATCTGCTTGCAGAACATTCTGAGCTTTTGAAACAGGAGAGGGAACACATTAAATAAAATCAGATATTAATGTGGTTAATCTTTTCTGGTGACTGCATTTCTAGTAACCTAGATTTAAGTTTAATTATTCCGTCTCCAGGGAAAGCACTGGAGAGCAGTGCTAATGCTTGGTATAAATGGTTCTTGTTTCTTCACGATCATTGCTGGGAAACCACAGTTGCTGTCACAAAGAGGTTAGAAGAAAAGGTTTTCTTTATTACCAGTAATCTCTCTGACTTGTTTGCTAATGCTTCTTGCAACACTTATCATTCCTGTAGAAATATCTGCCATATGACAAACTCGTTACATTTCTGTAGGGCACAACCGGCTTCTAGAAACGTGTAAAAAAGTGGAAAACAAAATCCAGAACTGCAGAACTGTGTGACCTTAGAGACATAAATGTCCTCTTGCAGCAAAAGAACAGTTTGAAAACAGCCTAGAAGAAATCAGAGGATCAAACTGAGGAAAGGAGAAAAAAGTAAACTTTGAAAAGAACAAGTGGAATCCTCTGATGGATTTTATTTGTACATTGCATATGAAACCTTGGGGAGGGAGATCTATTTTGTGATTAGAGATCAGGATTGTGAGTTGCTGTTCCTGGCGCTAGCATAACTCTATAGAATAAATCTGTTATTCAGAGGTGGATTTCTAAACTGAAATGCTTTTTATCCTCCTGAATCTCAGGCAGTCGTCCCTGTGCTCTTGAAAGATTGACTGATTTTTACTGCTACTGAAAGAACTCACTGCAGTGACTGCAGACCTGGAACTTTTTAACTATTCACTTTATACATATTTTAGGACCCTAGAAATCTCCCAGTGAGTTGCAGACAAGGAATATTTCTCCCTTTTGTAAGGTTACTCAAAACATACTCCAACCACCTGCCCTTGGCAACTACATAAGAAGAATGTGCCGGATGCAGGTCCTGCATTCCTATGTCTAAAAATCCTATTTTTAAGCACCTTGGGATCTTTCAGCATAAGGGATCTACCTCAAATGAAGCTGATCAGCAAAGGTTCTTTTGCCTACTGCTTATATGCTTTTCTTTGATTTTTAACCCCATTTCCTTTTTTTCTTTGTAGCTTTCAGACGATATAAAGGAAAGATCGAAGTGAATAAAACATTGTTCATGCGCCTCTTTTCATCTCAGAACTACTCCAGCTCATATGTCTTCTGCCCACAATACCCAGTCCAACCTCTTTTTCATGCTTGAATTCTCACCCTACATCCCTCAGTGTCTGACCCTGTGAATCATTGTTAGGCATTTCTTCTCCTTTAATAGTTTCATTATGAGGAAATGAAGCTCCTACCTTTTCTCTTTATCTTTTCTATTGCCTGAGCTATTTTATAGAGAATTAGATCTTCTGGCATGCTCTGTTTTGTGAATGGCTCCTGCCTGTCTGTAATCCAACATAAACCGTTGTTTTCTGTTTAATCTCTCCCTGTTCAGCAATTTCTCATATTTGGGTTCTTGGATATCTGGCAGTTCTTAAGTAGAACTCCTTGGTCTGCTAGTGTTTGTATCTTCCAGAAGCACTTTCTCAGCAGATATTTCTTCTGTGCAGCTTTCCGAATTTAATTTGGGAATCACATCTTTTGATGGAAAGTGAACCAAGTACAAAATCTGTTCAGCTCTCACCAGTAGTACATTTAGCTCCACAGACTGTGGAATATGAAATAGCAAGTGCCAGTTTGACAAGTAGATATGTACTTATGGTTTCCTGCTTGAGCAAGAGAGATCACAGTCTTCCCTAATTCTATGGATACCATCCAAATGTCAGTCAAGTTTTGCAAATATTTAAAAATCTCTATTTATGTAACAAACTGTTTGACTGAACTGGAAGAAGTCCTGTGCAACATCCTATTTTTTCTCATCGTTGTAAATATGGTGGTTAGAGTGTCAGGTTTGAGGGGAAACAGTAAGAGAGTCTTGAATGTTGTCAAGGAAGTTGATTGTCAATCATTTTTATCATCACCCTTTGATGACAGATGGGCATGAGTTCAAAATGCCAAATGAACATGATTTTTTCAAGTAACCATGAGCTGGACCTAAGAGCCAAATATTGTTCTTTCTGTTTCTAGATTGGTGCTTCTCTATTTGCCAGTAACATTGGCAGTGGACATTTTGTGGGAATAGCAGGAACAGCAGCAGCTGGAGGAATTGCCATCGGAGGATATGAATGGAATGTAAGTGGCATGCATTTAAGTGAACATATTTGTGACATCAGCTTTTCTGCTGAGGTTAATCAAAATAACATTGACTAATAATTTAGACTGTCAAAGTTTGTGTTTGGCAACACTTGTTTTCTGTACAAACTACTAAGTGCCAATATAATCTACTGTTTAGCTCATCCTCCTTGGTCCTTGTCCAAGCCACTGGGAAAAAATGTCCCTTTTCTGTTAAATGAGGCTTTTTAGAGAGTGTTTGAACCAAATGAATCAGTGGATACTCTTCTCTATACATATCTTTTGGTTACTTCTAAAGTATTTGTAAAGAGCGTTTTCAGACTGCAGGATGTTGGGCAGAGCTTATCAGTTTTGTAATCCACAGTACTTTTTACAGCATGTTGCTGTGTAAAATTGTTGAAGGGGCTCTGAATTCTTCACAGGCTGTAAGAAATCTTAGGCATCCTTCACAACCACCTGCATTCCAAAAATCTTTTCCTCTTTAGTTTCTCCTTCCTTTAATTATGTGTGTTTTGCTTACAGTTGCAGACTAGGGTAGAGATATCAAAGCTGACTTTATATTAACTACTTGGGGTACCAGGAGTGGTGTTAACTGCAACAGGATGGAAATTCACGAGCTGATTCAGTCCATTTGCTTGGATTCTCAGGCACTGTGGGGTGTGGATAATGACGCCCTTGTTCTGCGTAATTCACCTTCGCAGAAGGGATTAGCACTACACAAAGAATTTAATGAGCATACATAGGTTGATACTTCCTTTGATTCTACACGGGGAAAGAGGCATATCACCCTCAGGGATTTGGCTTTTTCCATTAGCAAGTATTTGTATGATATAAATATTTAAGGAGGAGGATACAGGCTAAAATGAACTCTATGAGATGTGCACAGTTAATTTCATCATCTTTCTCTATTTGATTACACTAATTCTGTACCAAACCTGCTTTCCCTTCTCTTTGTACTGAAACAAAGCAAAACAAAACAGAACAAGCATTGCCCAGAATTTCATGTTATTCAAAGCTTTAGGACCCATATCATTCTTCAAACATACCTACCTCTAGCACTTTGTCTCCTGGGAGATTCTCTGTAGACTAATATCAATACACAGTGTACGACAGTTGTTGTTTAGGAGGAAGCAATGGTGCATGTGTGTATTTGAACAGATACATTGTGTAATTCATTACTTATGACTTTACTTTTTTTAAAGTTTTATTACTTATAGTGGAACTGGCATACAGATTAATAGATATGGTGCAAATATTGCTCTTGACTGTATAATGTGATTCTCCTCTTAAAAGAGATACTAAGTTTGACTGTTATTGCCTTGTCTGTCACTGTTATTCCACTGAAATGATTTCTAATTTGTGTATGACAGCAGAAGCAGTATTTCTTGTCCATCTTACAGTTTTGATCTAAGGACAGAACTTAAAAGATGTAGTTAAAAAAGCCCTTTAAGCCCTGTAGACAGCATAATTCAGAGTGCACCTCTGAGAGCAGGATTTTGTTCTAGATGTGTCCATTTAAATATGTACAACTCTATATCAGACAAGCAGTGGCTAGCCATTTGAGTCAGAAAACTGTGACACGGCAATACAGTAAGATCTACAGTTCACAAAATACACATGGTAACGCAAAATAAATTATGAAATGGTAATGTGGGAATACAAAATACTTTACAAAGATGCTGTAATGTACATGGGGTTGTTGTAAAACATACAACCATCCAGACAGACAAGTGCAGAAGGCAGTTAATGGTCAAAATAATAACCAGAAGAAGCACTACTCTCCCCAGTACCTAGATTTTCAGATGTCACAACACACCATTTCAACGTACTTGATTCTGGGTGGGAAGGTATCCTGCATTAGAGGCTCTGAGATCAAGATGCTAGTAAGTAGGTCTCAGGTAGCAGACTTCACCTTCCTTAATATTTCCCAGCTCACCCCCACAACACAGAGGTTTGTGTGGTTTCAATGGTCTCTAGCTGCTTATTGGGCCTGATAAATGGGCTTTGGAAGTACTAGCTCTAGTTAGTACTCCTCTAGGGAGGAGACTAATTCAGCTGATCTTGTCTTGGCTGCAGGCTCTGATATTTGTGGTTGTTCTAGGATGGCTGTTTGTACCCATCTACATCAAAGCTGGGGTAAGTCAAAGCAGTATGTTATGCTTTTCTTTGCTGGTCATATTTGTGGATCAGCTCTCGAATGTTGCAAAGCCATTATGAATGGCAAGAGATCCCACTATGCTAGAACTGTACTACGTGTGGGTTTTTTTGGAAAGTGAGGAGTCTGTTCAGAGATCTGAGCTGAGAAGTACTTGGTACTCTTTCCTTGTTCTCCTGTGATTCCTGGAGCTACTTTTCCTTGCAGCTGCATTTGCAGCTCCTCTCCCTTTGAGCTCCACTCTTACAGGGTCTGAGTAGCAAAAAATTTCTTCTAATTTGCTTTATGTGTGTTCCCCATTACCTGAAACCTCAACTCCTCCCCTGCAGGTGGTAACAATGCCAGAGTATCTGAGGAAGCGTTTTGGTGGGAAACGGATTCAGATCTACCTATCAGTCCTTTCGCTGATCCTGTATATTTTCACAAAGATCTCAGTAAGTAAAACTTCTACAGCATTTCTTCCATCATGCATTGATCTAAAGAAAAGAAACTCCCATTTACAATATTGCTCACACAATTGGTCAGTTGTTTCTGATTTGGAGCCCTTGGTTGAACTGGCAATGTCTCCAGCTGCTTGTTGTGCTTTCTTCTTTTTCAGGTTTTAAGGTTTACTTATGCTCTCCTATCGAACAAGTCAGAGTGGAGGGAAACTTGTATCGTATTACAGTCTATGATTCTAGGGTTCCCTGAAAAACCTAGCAGGATTTTTTGTCCCCAGACTTCATATTTATCTGGTTTAGCGTACTCTGGATGGATCTGTGAACATGAAGATAGGCTGAGAAAGGTGGGGCTGTTCAGCCTGGAGAAGAGAAGGCTGCGTGGAGACCTCATAGCAGCCTTCCAGTATCTGAAGGGTGCCTATAGGGATGCTGGGGAGGGACTCTTCATTAGGGACTGTAGTGATAGGACAAGGGGTAATGGGTTCAAACTTAAACAGGGGAAGTTTAGATTGGATATGAGGAAGAAGTTCTTTCCTGTGAGGGTGGTGAGGCACTGGAATGGGTTGCCCAGGGAAGTTGTGAATGCTCCATCGCTGGCGGTGTTCAAGGCCAGGCTGGACATAGCCTTGGATGGCATGGTTTAGTGTGAGGTGTCCCTGCCCATGGGGGGGGGGGGGTTGGAACTGGATGATCTTAAGGTCCTTTCCATCCCTAACTATTCTATGATTCTATGCTATCATGAATGCAATTGAGGGAAAAGAGCAAGAGGGCTATGGAGAACAAGAGAATAATAGGAATTAGAAAACAAAGGAGTGGGGAAATGGAAAGGAGGGGAATTGTAACAGCTGAGGTGAAGGAGAAAAGAGGAGAGTTTCTTCTACTGGGCAAGTGGCTGGTATAAAGTTTAAGGTGCTATGAAGTCAATGTTTATGAAGTAAGTGGTTGCGTTGCTGTCAAGTAGTGAAGGGAACTGGTATTTTCACTATATCTTGAAACTACCAAGCCTCTAAAGAAGTCCACAGTTCAGGCATACCTCAATCTGTTGTTTTGCAGAAGTTGCCATGGCAGATTACTCTTTGCCCTCTGAATGGAGCTGAGTGATAATAGTGCAATTTGAGCTAAAAGATTGGCCTTTTGCTCTCATTCTCACATCTTCATGATAGCCAATCCTTGGAAAGGTTATAAATTAAACAGGTTGGTACTGTGGAGTTGTTAATTTGCTGCTGTAGTGCTTAACTACCATAATCAGAAATCCCAGGTATGACATAGAGTTCTGGCAGCTCTAGCAGCCAAGAAACTCCTCCAGTCAGGTGGCTGACAGTACTATTCTGCAACATGTTTGTAATGAGCCATCAAGGTGTTACACAGGTTCTGAATTAACTGTCTCTATTTCCAGCCTCTACCACATGTAGGGGTCTGGTCATGGCATTTCACCCCATTTCAGCTGGAGTGCCTTGGCCTTGCGTTAAGCGTGATCATGAGGCTGAAGAACCCTCTCCTGCTTCTGTGGTCCTGTCTTATTAGGAAGCAAAGCAATAGTCAAGAGATCTATACAGCAGCAGTTTACCTGAGCTGCACTCAACCAGGGGCCTGTCCCAGCTCCCCATCAACCCAATTATTCCAGATGTGCACGGGGACTTGCCATGGAGCTGGAGCTCTGTGCCATGCAGGGGAAAAGTCTGGTGCACGAATTCCTGTAGGCATTTCTCTTGTTTCCTCCATCTGCCCAGAACAACTCTGACAGTGTCTGCCCCATGTACAAACATGGGTCAGATTCCTGTACTACACAAACATGTCTTCTGCACTGCTGTCTTATGTCACTCTGTTTTGTAGTGCTGGGTTTGCCCAGGTCTGATTTACCTGCCATATCTTATTCAGAAAAGGCGCAATAGTCGGAGTCCTTGGAGGTTTCAGATACTGTCAGAGGATGTCAGAGGAGGTGTTTCCTATACCATGCTGTGCAACACCAGGCCCTAATTGTCTCTAGATGAGCCAGCTCCAGTAGCAGAAAGGGAAAGGCTGTTCCATCCTGGACCATAGCTAGCTTTGTGCTGTGTAGAGGTACACATGCTGTGTGAAGCTAGCACAGGTGTCTCTTCCCAGAGGCATGCTGTGTACCTGAACATACCCATGTGTTGACAATCCATGTCATAGCCAGCTTGGAAATTTGCATCTTACTTCCTTGACTGCTGCCTTTGCAAACACTCCGTTGTGATCTTCAGGGCTTATTGAGAATTGGTATAGAAGCATGGGTTTCTGCCCTACCCTTAACAGGCAGTCACACCTATCAGTTTGTCTGGCAGTGATACTCACTGCCATTTATCCTTGTAGAAGAATGGCGTCTTGTTTCTGGGGTAGGTATTTCACATGCTGCTTCTTTGATATGTGGAAATATTTAATGTTCTTATTAATATAATTATTGCGGTGCTTTCCAATGATCAATAGACCATGTCAGGTTGTGTGAGTCCTGGCATGCTCCTTCTGGCACAGTGCCCACCACCATGTGATGATCAGATTCCCTTTGCACACTGTTTTTCTTTTCCTGCACATTTTCTGTGTATTTTTTGTTGATTTCTTATCTTGTTTTGTGGCTAATCAGCCACTTGCAAGACAAGGTCATGCTGCAAGGTGTTGATCTTTGGGGTCAGGACACAAAAGATCTTTGAGCCTAAAGCATTTCTGTTGCACAGACACCTCACATGTAGATGCATCCTAAGCATGCAGTGCTTTGTGAGCAGTGCCTGTATCAGTGCTCAGGGTCTTGCTGGCAATTAGTGTTGCTGATATCAGTCAATCAGTCATTATGCCAGAAAAAATGGCCTAGTAAAAATAAAATCTTGATGGAGAGTAATTGACTGAGTTATGATAAACCAAAGGGAATTAAGATCTGAAAGCTTCTGCAGAAATCAGAAACTGCAAACTTGGATTTCCAAATGTGTTACAGCATTTTCTTTCCATTCAGTGTGCATAATTT